>JAGDQO010000369.1:0-2550343 GCA_018342035.1 Solanum appendiculatum
CGATATTCCGGTTCTTAAAGAGCCACTTATTACTTCTGCGACCACTTACACTTGCGTGTGCAATTGGAAGCAACAAGTTTTTGGCGCCGTTGCCGGGGACTTAGAAATTAACTATTCTTTTAGGTTATACTTTTTCTTTTTATTTATTTATTTATTTTTAATATTTTTTTCTACACAATTAAAATTTTTTTCCTTTGAATAATTTGGTACTCTTATTGATATGACTGATTGGGATAAATCGTGGTTGGGTGAGAAGTATCCTTGTAATTATTGTAATGGACCCCACTTGGATATCGAGTGTCCTATTTGTCATATATGTGGTGGTCAATTTGGTCATTGGAATGGTTGTCCTAACTCTTATTCCCCTCCCCCTCCCCCTCCCCCTCCCCCCTATTATGATTCTTCTGTTATCTGTGATGTTGACAGGGGTGATGAAGTGGGGAATGCCCAAAGAGGTGGAGGTACGCAGAATTATGGGAACACGTATAACTCTAGTTGGAGGAACCACCCTAACTTCTCATGGGGTGGAAATCAGAATCAACACCAAAATCAGGCTCAAGGGCAAAACCAATACAGACCACAAGGTAATGGACAACAATTTCAACAGCCAAATAATCAAGGTGCGAAGCAAGGGGGCATGACTAAGGAGGAGTTGTTCCAAAAGCTAAGTACAGAAATCAGCAACAAGTTTTTGGCTGTTGGCAGGGGTGATACAATGGATAATGCAAAACAAGAGGTTCACAATGTGAATTCATTTATGGAATGTGCGGACATGCTGGACAAAGGTAATTTAAAAATCTCAAAACAAATGTTGGAATGCGTGGAAGAGCAATCAAAAATCAGAGAAATGCAAGCTACACTTGACGATATTGGATTGCAAATTGCAGTCCTAGCTAAAATAGATAAAGATATTGAATCCCAACAAAGAGAAAATCGTGAAGAAGCAGAGATAGTGAGCCAATATTGGATACAAGGACAAATTCAACTTCTAAAGTGTCAAGAGTCTATCCGTGATGGTCTGACATACATGACAACCCAACTGATAGAAGGAAGAGTTGAGCTCACACAAGAAATAGATCAATTTGGCTCAGATACTCAAGACTTGGAGGCTCAATTGAACAAAAAGATTGAGGCGTCTGATGTCCAATCACCAATTGTTGTGGATGATGACCAACTAGTGGAGCAAAAAGAGGAATTCCAACCATTCAACTATACCTTATTCCTTAATGTCAATGTTGAGAAAGAGTACAAAAGTGAGAATGTTGTAAATAATGTTGCTTTGGAGTTGAAGCATCTTGGATCTCATTCAAAACAATTGACTATAGATGAGGAACAAGGCCCCGACATCCTAAAGTTTTCAAATCCACGTAAACAAAACGACATTCCTCACATAAGGGCCAATAGGTGCAAGATGCGACATTTATTACTTGGTTATTTTATCTTTATACCACCGCCCCTAGAGAGGAGCAGAAAAATTGATGCAAAGTTAGGGGTACAATTCATAAGTTCAAAGTGGAAAGAAAAGTGGTGAACTTAATTAGGTCATGCCGCGACATTAAATTAGGCGCTTATTGGGAGGCAACCCAATTGGTAGGAGTAACTTCTTATTTTATTTTATTTTTAATTTTATAGTGTCATTTTTTTCTTTTGGTCTAGTTTTTACAGGTTTTGGAGAAGTCTGAGTACCCAAAAATTTGGAGCTAAGGAGCATGTTTGAGCTTAAGGGTGGGGTGACGACCCTTGATGAAAATTAAGAGAACATGCTACTAGCTAGGCCTAGAGGCCTCAGGGAGTTTTCCTAACCCTTGTTTTAAATTTTATTTGATGCTTTGGGGACATAGCATCTTTTTAAGTGTGGGGTGGAGGAATGAATTCCTAGTTTTTACTGCTTTATCGAGTCTTTTTGTATTTTTAGATGGGTTCCTCGGCTTTTGTTTTCGGTACTTTTCCTGAGGATAGTCCCTTTGAACCGATAGGGAGTAAATTTTTTACTTTTTATTTATTTTTTAGAGAAAAGAAAAGACCCTTTTGAGTTGTGTGATACTTGCTATTTAGGCCTAATTTTGAGTACTACTTTCTTGTGAATGCTTGATTGCTATTGAAATTGCAGACTCTTTGACACCAAGGTTCATGGTTGTGACTTTGTTTATAGCTTATTTTATTTTGTAGTTTGTTATGACCCTGTCTCTCTTAGAAGTAGAATTGATCCATCTTGATTGATACTTGTGCCATGTATGGTGAGAATTTGTTTATTCCATGTTTTGTATCTTAGTCTAGAACTTGCCCTGCATGTTATTGAAGCGAAATAAAAAGTGTTGCTCAGTTTAGGAGATGATAATAGGCTTTCTTTGATTTGCCTTGTAAATTTTAGCCTTTTCAGATATTATATCACTAGTTCGCCCTTTTGAGCTTGTAGCCTTTTGTTGGTAGCCATATTTTGCCCTTAACTATTTTGTTGAATCCCTAGGTTTTGCACCTTGCTTCCTTGAGCACTGTAGCATATACTGATTATAATTGTTATATCTGGAAAAAGAAAAGGGATGGTTGAATGAAAAAGAAATCAATGATGGCTACAAAGTGGTGAAAAAAGCCCTATTCGAAAGAATGTGACATGAAAAAGAAAAAGAAAAAAAAAAGGAAAAAAAAAAATTCTTTGAGAAAAAAATATATTATTGTGAAAAAAAAAATGATTGAAGCATTCTTGAGATGATGAGAATTACTTGTGAAATAATTGTTGAAGAGAGGGCTGAAAATAAAGAGAAGAAAATAATGGGTAATGAAGTCTAAAAATACAAAGTGCTTAGGGAAGTATAAGTCACTATTATATAGTTTTCCTACCCGTCCCCTAACCTACATTACAACCCTTAAAAGTCCTATTTGATTCTATTCGAGCATGCTTAATTAGTAGAGATGTACATAATGGGCAAGCATATGGTTCTTTGAGCATACATGTGAATTTTATTTGTGAGTGTGAGATTTGATCTTTGACGCTAAGTTCTTAATTTATATTCAATCTTTTGAATTGAGTGTGTGGACTATTTCTTCTTGTGAGGGCACTTGTTTCATGATAGATAGATGATGTTATTAACTTTCTTTGATGAGAGTAGGTGAGCAAGCTTAAATTTGATGAGTTCAGAGTATTTCCTTGAGGTTAGGAGGTTGGAGGTTTGTTGTTTATTTGGATGTCTTGCATAATGAGCGGGAATTGTACTTGATGTTTTCAAATTTCAATATGGCCTAATTATTTGTATCAACCAAAGTGATGGCTTCCTAGTATGATTTTTGAGATGAGATTTAATGTTTGCTCGAGGACGAACAAAAATTTAAGTGTGGGGTGTTGATCTGAGGCAAAAAATATATTTTCTTATCATTAATTGCCTCATATTTATTATTTATATTTGTCTTTTTTGAGCAGGAATTTTATGGATTATGCTAAATAGTGTATTTTATTTGTAGGATTAAATTGGTACAAAGTTGAAGAGGTTTGGAGCTAAAATGAATTAATTATGAAAGATTGAAGAAGGAAAATCAAGCAGGCAGCTTAATGGATTAAATTCAATATAATAATATAATATATATAAGACGTGCATATTGCATATTGCAAATTGGAATGGCGAAATTGGCAGAAGGGAAGGCAACAAGAGTTTGAGGCGGTGCACTTCACGTAGGAATCCAATTCCGTTTTGGTTTTGGGTTCCTAATTTGTTTTGGACTCAGTTATTTTATTTAGGGTTTTCTACATCTATAAATAGTCCATAGAAATAATTATTGGAGAAAACGGGGGAAAGGAAGACTTTTGAAGGAAGACACTTTGTAAGAAAAAATTGTCAATACTTTTTAGGGTTCTTTTCTTCTTCTTTTTCTTAGGTATTAGTAGCTAAAGACCCTTGTTCTGGGGTTGCGGCCATGGGTAATTGTTGAACATCGATTGTTTTGAATTAATGTTGGTTATCGTTTAAATTACTTTTGTATTCTTGTTTTAGTATTTCATGCTTGATCACCATAGAAATTAATCTATTGTCTATTCTTGGACTCGAGAGATAAAGAGGTAGATAGACCAGAGAATGCAAAGAGCTTGTTCTAACTTTGTTTTAGATTCGTGTTCAGGAGTGAGCCGGACAACACCTCGCTTGGTTACGAAACAGGAGAAATATAAATGCTCGCCAATTTAGGACTGCCTATCCCGTCAACGTGTAGTAGACAGCTAGTTGGAGTAGGCGATTAGAAGGTCGAGAGATCATGATCATAAATCACGTTTTTTTTTTTTTTTTTTTTTTTGAGTAAATGCGTAATTTGATAACTTAGTTAATTCATTACATGAGATGCGATACATGAAACCCTATGCATGCTGCAGCCCTGGAATTGTCCCAATCACTGTAAGTTAATCTTAGTATTTAATTATTGCATTCTTTTATTTCTTTTGACACTCTTAAATAAATAAATAGACTAGTATAGTTTAGTAAATAGTTAATTGACAAGTCTCTGTGGGTTCGATATTCCGGTTCTTAAAGAGCCACTTATTACTTCTGCGACCACGTACACTTGCGTGTGCAATTGGTAGCAACATCTAACACAGTTATTCAATATCTATATTAATAAAAAAAATTTAATAGATATCAAAAGATATAATCGAGATACACATAACAGTTTCTTTGTTTTCCCCTCTTGTTAATATCTTTTGGATAAAGGTTGTTTTCCCTAATCCATGTACCTTCCCATCCGTGTAATGCTGGCAAGATTCGAGGACATAAAGTGGTCATTTAGTGCAAAACATTATAGGATAATCCATTCTGGACTTTTTCACTTCTTGTCTTTTTATTTCGGGTAAGTTACATAAATCACAAAGTGTACAGATGAAATTACTATCTATTCCTCCTTTTTTTCTAATTACAATAATCCCTTAAAATTAACTCAATCTGGATACATTAATGAGAGCGCGGATACATTAATACAAGCATGGATACATTAATACGGATACATTATTAAAATAAAAACTAACCCAATCCGGATACATTAATGAAAGCGCGGATACATTAATACGGATACATTATTAAAATAAGAGATTTTTGTTATTTTAAAAAGATATAGAGACAAATGGAAAATAATATACTTAAATGTGTGTACTTTAGTAATTTTTCCTTTTATTTCTATGTTTCGTAACTTAAATGAAAGCAAATTAAACATTAGGGTCCATCACTTTTATGTGAATTATTAGAATCAAGAATCATTCTTTTATCTGAATAATTGAGTTGGAAATGCCTATACCATATTCTAAATTATTATATCCACTTGTAACAAAAAATATCACTTCACTAAAACCCCCATCAATTGAGTTAGGGAAAACGACAAGAATCTATTTCAAATACTTACACAACATGAGAAAGAAAACAAGAGAAAGATCACCAATCTTTTAGCCGGAATGGTCGCCTCGGAATATATCCATTATTTATCAACGATCTTAGATTTGAATTCTAAAAATGATACGTCTCTTGGCAAGAAGTGTGTCACCCTATTAAAAATCCTACTGACCAACACAAATTTAAATTAGTTTGGTCATTCAGGTAATGTAGAACCTCTTGATAAGGTACACATTAGTATCCACACCAAGTAGCCATTTTTAATGAAAATTTCATTTTAAGTTCAGACCTAGTAGTCTAACTATCAGATTTTAATTTTAGATTTTGGAATATTGATCTAATTTTTATAAAGTGGCCAACTTCTTCTGCAAAAAGTGACTATTTGTATAAATCAAATGTGGCTTATTCCCTTATAGCAGGCATATCGGACACAAATCTAGTTATTTCGAATATGCCCTCAAGCAATAGAAAATAAAAAGCAAAAAAGCAAAATAAATAAATAAAGACTTTATATTTCTATTTGCTATATATATAACACTCCAATGTTGCCTCTAAAATCCACACAATCTCAAACCAAACACATTAGTTTCCACTTGAAACCAAATTTTACTAAGAAAGTTGAAAAAAAAAATGGAATCCTTAAATTTTCACAAAATCAAATTAGAGAAAGCAAATGCTATGTTAAGGTACAAAAAGCGTCAAAACATGACAATATTCTTCCGTTTCATCGAATTCTGCATATTTTTGGTTATGATCACAAGATTTTCCACTCGATTGCCACTCCCTTTCAAGGTCTCGATCGACTGTTTCAAGGGACTTGGTGTTACCCTCATTAGTCCTCGATTCGTATTTGTTCTAGGAAACACGATTGTCATCATCCTCTTTTTGAAATCAGGACATTCATCTGCTTCCACGAACAACGTTAAAATGGATTTGTACGATGAGTATTCGATGAATTATGAAGAGAGCATTCTAGTAGAAAAACCTTACTGTGAAGAGAGCAAAAAACAGAATATTCTAGTACAAAGACAATTCATAGAAAAGAAACTCAATCGTAGTCATTCAGACAATTTTACTAGTTCATCTCAACAAGAGAAGCCTAGAAAAGAATTGATCCGGTCCGCTACAGTAGGATGCTTGAAATCGGTGGAGGATGAAATGAGCAGCGAAGAATTCAGGAACACTGTTGAGGCATTCATTGCAAGACAACAAAGATTTTTAAGGGAAGAAGAGTTATTTTCATCTGTTGTATTAACACATCAAGAGTTTTAATTAGGTCATTCAAAAAGCAAAAAAAATCATATGTAAATTAAAGAACAAAGATAAAAATATTTAATAGCACGACTTATCATTCTACTTGTAAATGGGAATAGTTTTGTTCCTGCACCTATAATATCATATCTAATGTTTAAATGAATACTAGTATTCCAGTGATACCCAGTGTGCATATTATCCACTAGCCAGAATCAACAGAATTTTAATTATGTCGTACACAATAATAAATCCATTTTAATGCATTAATTTCTGATATTTTAAAAAAATATATATTATTATTCTAGAAAAAACACAAGAAAGCATTATCCTCCTATCAACAAATCATCCAAGTGTAAAAAGAGAAATGTCCTTTCTCTTTTTTGTTAAAACACAATGAAAAATATATGTTTTTAAACCATAGTGGAAGAAAAACAATATCGTTTATTGTATTAGCGGTTTTTGAAATATATTTTTCGGGCATAACACAAGCACTAAAACTTAGCGCCGGTAAAATTTGTCAAAGTATGATTTTTCAAGGGTGCAAAGTGCAAATATTAGGATTTATTGATGTGGCTGCAGAAGGGAGGATGTTTCCCGCTAATCCATCAAATCGGTTGATAATTTAAATAATTAAGCAAATTGAGTACTTTAGAGAAAAAGAAATAAAGAAAGCAAATACACTATAGTTTTTTAAATAATTTTTTTTAATTGGCCAATCATTCATTGAATTGGCCCACTCAATGTAGGGCTGTTCAAAATCGAACCGAAACCGATAATCCGAACCAAAAAAACGTTATTGGTTTATCAATAATGGGTTATTGATTTAGTGGTTTTGATAACGGTTTTGATTTTTTTTTGTTATCGGTTCTTGACGGTTTGAGGTTTTTTCTTAACGGGTTAACCGATAACCCGATATTAAATTAAATAATTATATTTATATCATTTTTTATATAAAGTTCTTGACTTTGAGTTTAGTTTCCTGCTTTTATTTCTGGCTATCTCAAACTCTTGGGTATTCTACAATGTAAAAGTGTTTGCTTTTTAGCAAGATGTAATTTGTGAACTCATGTGCATGGTTCATTTAGTTTGTCACCTTGTTTCTAAGTGATTTTCAATGACTTTTTTTTGTGTCAAATCTTAACGGTTAAACCGATAACCGAACCGATAACGATCAATAACCGATAAACCAGTAACCGATAAGTCAATATCTTAATAGTTCTTTAACGGTTTAGCATCTCTACAAATCGATGACCAATAAGTCAAACTGATAAACTTCAAAACTGAACCGAACCGACCGATACGCAGCCCTAACTCAATGAACCCCAAGACCCGCTTAGTACACTATAGTTTTTTAAATAATTTTTTTGTTCTCTTTTAAACGACTTGTTCAAACTTCAATTTATTTTGATATTAAGAAAACAATTACTAAAGGAAAGGAAGTAACTCAACCAATCGAAAAAGTTGAAGATATGGGGTCTAAGCTCAATAATTTAGGCCATGTGTACTGTGTATAGTTGCAAAGTTAGAAATTTCGTTAAAAATGTCGAAGATTTAATATATATGTATATAAAAAAAATTTAATCTATATATTTCGTACAATTTTTTTATATACATAATATAATTTTTTGACTAATGGTGTCGAATTGACCATCCCGCAGACCCTATATATAACTACGCCACTGATGTAGTATGAAGATGTTAAAAGTAGGAATTATGCGAGCTTTTATTTTCTAAACAAAATTATTTTTTTAAAAAAAAAAATGAAGAAGTGGAGTGTTGTATTTTTTTAATTCTTTTTATCCACAAAAAGTTTTTAAAAAATTTCCCCCAAAGTTCCCTCAAAGGAGATTCAATAGATAAGCCAAAGAAGCATGAAGGGAGGGTGAAACCTAACTTCCGCATTACAAAACTAGGAGTGAGGGCACATCCTTACCCTCTAACTTATCAAAATAAAAGGAAAGAAAAAGAAGAAGAATTGCTTCTCGTCACATAAGCTAGAATTGTTTAATAAAAATTATCTTTTTAAAATTTGTTTTTTTACCTTGCATCAATAAATATACGATCATTGATTTTTAACACTTAATCGTGATAAAGTATTACATATTTTTAGTTTAATTTGCAATGTATAAAGTTATATTATTGAATTTGACGTGCGAGACAATATTTTTGAGTGATACCAATACCAATTAAGAAATGACTAACATTCTTTGAACGGTCTTTTTCTAAACCACAATACAAACCGATCTTTTATTATTAAATTACCACGTAAAATCAATCCAACAATTAAGACCGATCTTTTATTATTAAATTACCACGTAAAATCAATCCAACAATTAAGAGCCCACCATAGTTAAAAGATAAATATTTTTCTTGTGATATTTTTATAAAAAAGTAGGAAAACCGTTATTTGCAGCGCAAATGATTAATTTCTTCGTTTGTAAGGAAGTATGTGGGAGTTCCAATAATAAATGTACACTTGGATACAAGTTTGCCACCTGGAAATACATTAACATTAGCATATAAGTATTATTGATGAAAGTATCCAAAGTGTCATGTCACTTCATTTTATAAAAAAAAAAAGGTTAATGTAGCAAAGTAGCCAAATAATGGAACGAAAATCTTGTACTATAGTGTTTAAATTCAGTTCCCAACTAATGGATAAGTTTTAATTTGTATTGCTGAAGTGTCAAAATAAGTAGTGGTACTTTCTTAATTTGCTTTAATTTAAAAATGTTATAACATGCATTTGTACTATTAATTTCTACATATATGACCAGCTACATCACAAAGAATTATCCCCAACAGCACATAGAATATTATTTTCTTTCGTTTTAATTTGTTTGTTTGGTTCTGACTTGACATGAAAATTTTAAAAGTAAACATTATTTTTTAACTTTGTGAATTTAAACACAAGATATAGAAGTAACAAAATGTTATTTAATCTTATACTCTTAAATATGTCATGTAAAGTTAAAATTAAAGAATTCTCAAAAATAAAAAAAATACTTCTAATATTTTTTAAACAGACTAATATTTGGTTGGTTTTTAAAACTAGGTGAAAATTTGTGTGTTATCATTTGCGAAATTGAATATGGACTACGCGTAAGAGTAACTAAAGACATGAAGGGCCTTTAAAGAAATCTTATAATGATCTTTAGGGCATAGCTAGATAGGATCAGGAGGTTCCTTTCAATTTTTTTCCAGTGAAAAATTATATTACTTTATATATATGACTAAAATTATTTTTTTTCTCTCTATATATATATGTATATTAGTCACTGAACCTTTGTACTCAAAGCGAATTGTCTAAGTACTCTCCTTTGTCTCATTATTTATCTCATAATCATTCGATTCCACCCCAAAGCTAGCTCCTATTCCTCCTTTCTCCTTTAGGATAGGAATTACATAGCATTAGTAAAAATTCCATGCAAGAATCATTCTGTTTTTCCTCTCTTATTGATAATCTCGTAGATAAAAGATTCTTTGTTTAATTCATGCAGCATGCACCTTTCCTACTCATGTAATGCTGGCAAGATTCGAAAACATAACCTAATATATCAAGTCGCCATTTAGTGCAAAACATTATTATAGCAGAATCCACATAGGACTTCCTCACTTAAATTAAATGAGAGCAAACATTAGGGTCCATCCCTCATGTGTTTGATTAGAACAAAGAATCATTCTTCTTATCCAAATAATTGAGTTGGAAGATGTTTATACCATATTCTAAATTATTATATCCACTTGTACACCAAATAGTATCACTTAAAAACCAGCAATTGAGTAGCTATGCCAAACAACAGAGAGGCAATGGGAATAAGGAATTGTTATGTATTTATATACATAAAGCACTATAATTATTCTTAGACATAAATCGAATAAGTTTCCTAAGCGATAAAGTATGGGGGTGTTTGGTATGCCGGACAAATATAGATAATTGTGCGATAAAAATTATTAGTGTGTTATCTTTTATTTAGTTATTAGTTTTGTGATAAGTTATATTGAGATTAGTAATTAGTATCATAATAAGTTATCCAAGTTACAGAGTGAACTAAGTATCTGAATTAGCTATTCCGGGATAAAACAATAAAATGACAAAATGACCTAGGAAATCCCTCAAACCCTTTTACTGGAAAAAAAAAACTCTTATGCAATGCATGTTATTTTTAATATAACAAATCAAACTGTCGATAAAAAAATAATATCAAAATAATTAATCTCAAGTCTTCAAACCAAACAACCTCTAGAGAGTGTTGACGGTGACAGTCCCTTTGGACTAAAAAATATCAGAATTGGAACTTCCGTATTTACTGAAATGTGAAACGAATAAAGAAAAAGGGTGAAAATATAAAGAAACTATTTCAACTATTACAACACAAAATGAGATGAAAAAAGAGGGGCATGGTGGATGGTTGGAATAAATATGTTTTTACAGAAATTTTGGATTTGAATTTTAAACTTCCAACTTGGTGCCACTTTTAGACTTAGACCGTTGAACTAGTTCTGAAAAAATGATGAAATTCTAAATAAAATTGATCACTACTCCCTTTAAGAAGCTTCTACGGTTCAAATTCAGATTAATTAGGCTAATGGGTTTTGAATAGGCCTAAAGTAAAAGAAAGGAATGTGATTCAACAGGACATAACGCATTTGTAGATCATTAAGGACATAAACCTAGATTAAAAAAATGAAGGTTGAGAATTAGAGTAAACGGTTAGTAAGCAGTAGAGTATTTTTTGGTGGTAGCAATAGAGCAGGGCCATAGTTTGAAGATTCTCTCTGTTCTCTACGGGCTCGTTTGGTGTGAAGTATAAGGAATAATAATCCCAAGATAAAATGTAGGATTATTTTATCCCATGTTTGGTTGAAGGTATTAGGTAGTCGTTGGATTAGTTATCCCACCATTTTTGCCTTAGTGATGGGATAAGTTATCCCATATAAGATGGTGGAATAACTTATCCCGGGATAACTTATCTCAGGATTAGTTATCCTGGGATAACTTGTTCCCAACCATACCAGTATTATTACTAGTATGCTAGTATTATTTTATGCTTCAATTTATTATTATTGTTATTTCTTTTACTTTGATTGTTCTTAATATTTGTACTGTCGATACTTTTATTTCTTCAATATTTTGATTTTAACATTTTAATCTTGCTTTTCTTTCAAATCTTTTTTGAAAATAACTTCCGTAAGTCAAAAGTCTAACAAAAACAATCTATTTGCCTTGTAGGAGTAAGATCTCCTTACACCCCAACCTCTCCTAATCCCACTTGTGAATACATGAGTATGTTATTATTGTTGACGTAAAACAAAAGAAAGAACGAAAAAAAAATAAAAAAAAATAAATACAGAATATATACATGTATAGCCTATATATACTCCAACATTGCCTCTAAAATCCCCACAATCTCAAAACAAACATAAAATAAGAAGAAGAAGAAGAACAAAGGACTTTGCTCCTCACTACCCATATCAACTTCTTTCTACACTTTCCTCTTCAACATAACCGTTGGTTTGATCCAATATCTTTTGTGTTTTCAAGTGAAAAACCCACAAATTCACCAACTACTCTTTCACTTGTTAGTAGGAAAGTTAATAACAAACAAACATGGAATCCTTAAATATCCACAACATCAAATTGGAGAAAGCAAACGCTATGTTAAGGTACAAAAAGCGTCAAAGAGTGACAACTTTGTTCCGTTTCATCGAATTCTGCATATTTTTCGCCATAATCTCAAGATTTTCCACTCAATTGCCACTCACTTTCAAGCTCTCAACAGATTATTTCAAGGGACTTGGTGTCACCCTCATGAGTCCTCGATTCGTCTTTGTTTTTGGAAACGTAATTGTCATAATCCTCTTCTTGAAATCAGGTTCCAGAAACAACGTTAAAATCGATATGTACGATGAGTTCAAACAAAAATGTTCGATGAACAAAGAGACTTATTGTGAACAGAGCAAAAAACAGAGGAAACAGAGTATTGATGTAGAAAAGACTTGTTGTGAACAGAGCAAGAAACAGAGGAAACAGAGTATTCTTGCAGAGAAGAGAATCCATCGTAGCCATTCGGACAACTCTCTATCTTTATCCCATGATGAGAAAAAACCTAGAAAAAAATTGACACGGTCAGCTACAGTAAGATCCCGGAGAGTTATAAACACTGACAGTGTAAAACCAACTATGATGATGACAACAACTTCGTATCCAGAAGACGAGATGAGCAATGAAGAATTCAGGAAAACTGTTGAGAATTTCATTGCGAGACAACAAAGATTCTTGAGGGAAGAAGAGTTTTCAGCTGTTGTTTCTTATGAATCATAGCTTTTTTATAGTTCATGTTGATGGTTGATTCTATGGTTTATGTTAAATAGAAAAAAGAAAAAAAAAGACAATGTATATATATAGTACTAAGTACTCCTAGTTGTTAGGCCCTCCTCCATGTTGCTTGATGAAAGCCATTGTGAGGTTTTTGCAAATGTAAGTTTGCCTAAGATCTTTGTTAATATTTTGAATCATAAACTTACTTTTAGTGTATAAATTAACTTGTCATTTCCCTTCTACTAATTCATATTTGGTTTAAAACAATGATTTTTTATTTTCAGTTTTAACCTTGTCCTTTCTGAATATAACTTTTTGAAAAATTGAACAAAGATCTAAGGCAAGAGAATCTAATGAAGTGTCATATGGATTTCCTAAATTAATTCCAAGAATATATTTGAAAAAGATTAGACATATACACATGTAGAAATATGCCAAAGGGAGAATGCTCAGTCATTTTCATGCATTTACATTTGATCTATTTGGATTTTGGACCACCAAAGAATTTGCAATGAGATTTATATGACTCCTTCGCTAGTAATAAAAAATTTAAGGTTTGAATTTTCAATATAATTTTTTTTTAGTAAAAAGTGTCTCTTCTTTACTAAGTCTTATACGACGCGAATCTAAATCTTGATATAAACGCAAAAAGTGTCTCTTCTTTACTAAGTCTTATACGACGTGAATTTGAATCCCGATACAAAGGCGGGAACATTGAGTGGAATTTTTTTTAAAAAAAAATATACAAACTATTTGAACTATGAAAAAGCATGATGCCTATATACCCATCACTGATACTCTAAAATTATTTTTTGGAAAAAATTTATCAAAAAGAATATTTTGTGGACAATGGTGGAAGTATTCTAGATTTTCTGTTCTAAAAATCAGATGCTTTTGAATTGCTGTAAGTTAGTGATTTGAGTAATGGAATTTTAAACATTTAAAAAAAAGGCATAAAGAAAAATGCAAAAGTAGATCTAAAAATTGACTTGTATGGAACTGATACTTCCAGAGAATTACTTCAATCTTTTCATATCTCTTCTTTTAATTTTAACTTTTTATTTTCCACAAAACAATATTTTAGTCTTTACTTACTGCATTCATGTTGTTGCTTACGTGTCAATGAAGTGGATGAAAAGCACGGAGAAAAAAAAGAAAAAAAATATTACATAACATTTTCTTCATCTATTTGATTTTTGGTGAAAGTAATTTTATTCAATATCTATTCTGGTATGCGTTCGTTATTTAGAGGAAAGAGATTTTTACTTTTGCACCTAACTTAATACCATATATTTCCTTTCATTACTTTAGTGTTCTAGTAAGAAATAAATTTTCTTATTTTAAAAAAAGCAAGATTCTAGCTTTTTATTTGTTACACTTGTCTATTGTTCTATACTTCTATCTCTCTCAAATCTTTTTGGGTGTTAAATAAATTACATTACCTTTTAAAAGAATTCCACTATCTCTGGTGGTGTTCCTCCTAAAAATCTTGCAACTTTAAATGAACTCCACAAGTACTATGTCTTCTTTTTTACTTTCTTTACACCAACTCACTATTTTTCACTTTGATTTTTTATAATGTCTCATGGGGAGGATGTGAAAAACATGTTGTAGTTGAAACAAGACTCCAAGAGTCATGTCTATATAGATATTATAAATTGGTTGATAAAAAAATTCAATTTATTTAATTATTGTTTGTTTAAATCAACAACAACATATTCATTGTAATTCCAGAAGGGAGTCTAGAAGGGTGACGTGTACGTAGCTTTATTCTTATATTAAGAAGGTAGATAAGTTGTTTTCGATAGATCATCAGCTCAAGTTAATTAAGGCGTATCAAAAATCAAGTAGGCAAGATAAATACAATAGTGAAAAACCATATTGAAAACAATGGAGAGCAATATAACTTTATTTAATTAAATCAGTTTCATTAATTAGAATCAACGTCTAAATTATAATTTTTACGTCATTAAAGTACATTTTATAATAGCCATAAATTTCTGGGGAAAAAATAAGTTTAATTACACTTGTTATATCAGCCATTACTTTCTGAAAAAGGTTAAAAATTCTGATTGAAAATTTTATTTCTTTGTTTGGACCAATGGAAATATTTGAAGAAGACTTGCACTTAGAAATGGTTACGGCGTAATTAACTAAGGACTGATTATGGTAATGGCACATTAGAAACTATTAAATCACCGTCTAAAGATCCATTTTGAACGAATTGAAAATCATAAAAAAATGTTAGCACAATTTTAGAAAACAGGGACAAAATTTAATTGGTAGCATAAGAGAAAGTCTTTTCTCTTCTGCATTTTACATTATACAAATAATTTATTTATTTTAAATCCATCGTGAAGCATTAGAGTTCGACTAATCTGAATTTGGTGCCGCATAGAGCCCCATCCGGGGGAAGCACTCTTTACCAAGCATTTTGCTATACCTAAGATGTTTGATTAAAGGAGGAACAATCTCATTCACTGTACCACATCTTTTGATGATAAATTTCGACAAGATAATATTCAATCAGCAAGCATTCATTATACATAAAACAGTAGATATCATTTAAAAAAAAAAAAACTAAGACAACAATTTCTATGCTAACTTGGATCGACAATAAGGACAAGATCGATTCCTTAAAAGCCATTCCAAAATGCAAGTATCATGGTAGACATGACAACACTGATTAATACAAGAAACCACACAACCTTCTAAGAATTCGTCACGACAAATCGAACATGTGTCTAGTAAATTAGAATCCTTAAATTCACTAGCGCGAAATCTCATCTTCTTGATTCCAATTTTCTTCAACAATTCAAACGCCGCAATCCTTGAATCCAACAGCTGTTGAGTCCTTTTCCATGCATTCCAATTATAGTCTTCTCCCATTTTTTTATAGAAATTCATAAAACTCTGGTGGGGCAAATAAGTAACCTTTGTAATCCCCAAAGTCATGTACCAATGATCTTCATTAGATGGACAATCCTTCATACTCCTAGCAAAATTAATTATCTTTGAAATCAAAGTGTCCTTGTTTGTCAACTTCACGGTAGAAGTGCTTTTAGTATCACTATAACTTATACATTGTTCATTCAACATGGGAACATTCATCAAACAAATAAGTTTTGATATAATATTCATTGCATCCTCATCTGTAACGATATCATCGTAAGGAATCCAAAAGGCTTGCATAGCTCTATGATCATAGATATAATCTTTAAAAGTCAAGCACGATGAATGGCGTTTTATAGACATGGTAACCATAATTGGAAAACCATTAGTACGGTGTACGATATGATTTTCATCGAATTTGCACAAATTTGTTCTGAGATGAATACCACCGCCATGTGATTGTGAACATCTAACCAGTACATCAGTGCCAGCTTCTTTGAACAATACACTTGACGCTGCTGGTAATGCTGCACCACGCATGTTATATAGAATTGGTAATATCGGCATTGTTTGCAAAAGTAGGCTAAGCAAGAATTGAATTGGTTAAGATGAAAGAGGGAGGAGTTTGTTTTTATAATTTTACCTCAAGCCATAGTCTTATAGGATTGGTTTTTTTTTTTTTTTTTCCTTTTTTTAGTCTATATGTGAAAGCTTTTATTACTTTATTTACCATAATAAAACCTGGCTAAATTAATATAGGTGGGATCATGACATATTATTATTTAGTAGGGGTATTTTTTAATTAATAAATGTGTGTTTTGAGATTTAATGAAGTTTAATTTTGATTGTATTTTATTAATTCATGTATCATATTTATTGAATTCACAAAAATTACGACATTAGGTAATATACTTATTGAATTTCTATTAAAAAAATCATTATACATAAAGTACAATGTATGGGTATGATTCATTGTAATATATATTTTTGTTAAATAATTCATTGTAAAATAAATTCAAGAATTCAGTGATGCATTGTAAAAAAAAAATTCATTATATATAATGTTCATTATTTCTTAATAATCAAATATTATTCATTGTATCTTTATTAAAAACATTCAATGTAAGCGATATAGGAAGTTTCTTGAAACCATATCCAAAAATGGCTTATCATTTAAAAGATGTCACAAAATCAACAATAACAGATCAAATATGTAAAGCTTTATGAGAATACAAAAGATATCATTCCACATGCCCTCAAAAAGATTTGCATTCGTGATAACACCGGAGCTTTTGGATGCAATAAAAAAAAATTAGAGATGAGCTTCAATTATATTTAAATTTTAACAAAAAACAATAGAATCGTATTTCACTAAATTGTCTAAGATATACTTATACTTTTAAAGAATTAGTAATTTATAATATTAATGAGACCATATATTTATATAGAGGTCTTCTAAAAATATATTATCTTATCGAAATGAGTGATTTTTTTCCATTAGCCCAAGTCGAGACTGAAGAAAAATATTATCTTAGAAAGATTATTAATTTATCGAGTATTAAATTAGTGAGATTTTACTCTAATACCACTGAAAAGAGAAGAAAACTTAATTTTCACTTTTAAAAATACATTAACCTTCACAAAAAAAAATATAAAAACAAAAGAAAAAAGAGATATTAGGTCGCATTGGATGGGTTGAATTATGACATAATACTACCCATTGATCCAAATCATTTTGACACAAGCAACTTTGAAGACCTTTTAAGTTTTGACCAACTTGCCCATTTGACACCTCTAAGACTATCAGTAAAAAACACAAATTTTAAAGACTTTAAGCACTGCCATTCCATGACTCCATAAATAGTTCATGTAGCAACCTTCACCCCATCCCAGAATCACAGTTAGATTAGAATAAACATTTAATCTTAGTACCCATATACACAAATCTCCCACCCTCTTATGTATATGCTCAGACACAAATGAAGCTAAACAAGAACCATGAAATGATATGCAAATAAATGAGCGAAAACATAAACATACATCGCATAAGAGAAAGGGTATTGTCATAGAAAGACAAAAAGGTTAAGTCTCAAGACAAAAGGAAAGTCATAGCATTCTAAATCACCTTAGCAACCACACATCCATCGTTTGGAGCTAAAGGATTCGCAGATCCTAATACTTAGATGTTTTTTCCTCAAATATACTAATGAAGATTCAAATTATAAAATAACTCCTCAGACATCCGCAATTCTCCTACCTGCAAAATTGTACAAACAACATTAATACCAGCTCTCCATTAAGCAACGAAAACAGTAAGCATCAACCACTTCAATAAGAAAGAAAAAAAATACAATATATATTAAAATTGGAAGTATAGTTTTATAGATGAACAAATTCCAGAACCCCCAAAAGATGAAAGAGTACATGATCCCAAGCCTGCAGAATTCAGAAACAACAACTACTACTACTCAATCCCAAACAAGCCACCATTTAAGCTTGTCACATGCCATTATACAAATAAAAATAAAGGGTACACATGCTCTCTATATTTGCCGGACATATATTTCTTACATGACTAAAACATATTTCCGACTAACAAAAAGGAAGCCTTGACAATACACTATCCCCCTAATCGAGTATGAGACCTTATGCCTCAGAAATCATACTTGCTCTCTTACACTGAGAACTTCAAGCAATGGATCTGAGACAATGCCTTAAGGAAATCTATCACGTAATTTTTTTTAAAAAAAAGGGAAGAAGAAAAACTTAATGTCAAAATCAGATTCTTTTATCTAGACCCTGAACAGTGAAAATTAGGTCATGTAAGTACCAAAGGAAGAAGAAAAGAGAAAATAGGTAGTTCCATTCACTTGCCTCAAAATATGAGCCACATATCCTAAGAGCAGAGGAATTCCAGGACTAACTCCATGGAACTTCATATTGCCATTTTCATTTCAATTCTTTGGTGAGGATCATAGCCGACAAGTTCAAAGTCAGCAGCAACAAAGGAATCTATATCCTTTTTCTGCGGATTGATCTTCAGCACCTACACCCATTCAGAACAACTGCAGTTAGAGAGGGAGAGATAGAGATTATAACAAGGAAAAAAAAGAGTATTTCATTACTTACTGGGAAAGGTCTAGGCGACTTCTGAAGCTGGTCTTGCAGAGGTCTGACATGATTGCGATAAACATGAGCATCTCCTATGACATGTATAAAATCACCAGGAACTAGACCTGTAAAGAGAAGGTAGAGCAAAAATCATGAGGAGAATAGTAAAACAAAAGGAACTGAAGTGGGCTGGATGTAGAATGACCAGTGAATGACCATCAAAAGATATGTCTCCAATATCAATATACATGAAAATTTACAAATCAAATGTTCCATATCCTTTTTTAAGTTGGATCTGTTTTTAACAATACACATACAAAGTAATTAGCCATCTCACCAAGCAGCACTACTTAGAAACTTAGAGAGAAATATTAAGGCATAGTATTTTCTCATAAAGGACAAGGATTGAGTCTCATGAGAAGGGTAAAGTTCCATTTTCAAATGCCTCTCCTAGTAAATGAGTTTTTGCAATATCTTTTTTGCTTAGTCAGAATTCTTGTCTAGTCATGTCTTTAAGCAGGTAGGAAATTTGCTAGTTATTACATAATGCATATGAGAAATTAGCTAGAGGTATCCTGACAGCATACCAGAAACATGAGCTATCATGCATGTCAGCAAGGCATAAGATGCAATGTTAAATGGCACTCCCAAACCCATATCAGCAGATCGCTGATACATCTGACAGGATAGCTCCCCATTGGCTACATAAAACTACAACAAGATGAAAGAGAAGTTTAGTACATAAACAATAAGCTCTGCCATAAACAAAACCAAGACAACACTAACTTGAGCAAACATGTGACAAGGTGGGAGCGCCATCAGTTTAAGATCAGAAGGATTCCAAGCTGAAAGAATAATGCGTCGGTCATCTGGATTGGTTTTAACTTTGTTGATAACATCAGCCAATTGGTCAAACCCCTGGCCACTATAGTCAGTATGCATGTCAATGTACCTGTATATAGCAGGTCCAATGGAACAAGTTACCACATAACTCTAGAGTTTTGACCAACTGTATGACGAGTAAGTTTTCAAAGACTGACCTGGCACCAAAATGTCTCCACTGAAACCCATATACTGGTCCCAAATCACCCTCTTCCCTATCCTTCAAGTCAATACTGAAATGGGATGCCAAACTTAAGACGGTCCAACATTTATAATAGACTTGATAGCAAAAGAAGAGAGAAAATCTTACCTATCAAGATAATCTCTGGATGCATTGCCATCCCAAATATGAATGCCCTTCTCTTGTAGGACCTGAACAAAAAACATCTTAGTTATGCAAGTTAAATGGGCCAGAAATCACTAAAACAAAATGGTAACTATCTCCGAGATGCCATAACAAATTGTACAAAGCATTATTGGCAAGGAAACAGAACCCAAATTATACAATCAGTGAGGAACAGAAAGAAACCTTAGCACTTGTTGATCCACTGATGAACCACAAGAGTTCTTCAATGACACCTCTCCAGAAAACTTTCTGAAACCCAAAATAACAAACAAAATAAGTCAAATGATCTGTGCTTGCAGTTCACATTGTAGGGGCAGGAAAAATTGGACACGGATTATATCAAAAAGCACATTAAACTACAAACAAATATATAACACGATACCTTTGTTGTAAGAAGGGGAAATGATCTGCGTAAATTGTATCTCATCTGCAGCAATAGTAAACAATCACAACATTATCACAGATACACCAAACAGGCATTAAATTACCCGTACATATAAACAGGGAAGGCAAATAGAGAGGAATTTGTTTGATATTCATCCACACAAGGTTACATGCAAAGCTTCACCTTTCCTTCCCCTTTTTCTTATTCACATTATGATCAAATGTGAACCCTTCTCCAACCAAAATTTTACTTGCAGTACTCTCTTCTCCCAATTAAACATATTTGATGTACTCACTTCTTCAAACATACCCAAAATAAAGGAAGAGAGAAAAAAGCATACAAAGCTGAACATTATCTTTGTTGAGAAAGACAAAACTGAATTTTATATACTTTTCATTACCTGGCAACCAAATTTCGACAAAGTACCAGTGCCTGTCCTGTCATCCTTTAGCATGCCATTCGAGATGATCTCGTCAACCAGTCTCAGATACATGTATTCTTCATGTTTCTCAAATACCATTTTAGGCAAGAAGGAAAATGATTTAACCTCAATATTAGAAGAATCTGAACCATACTCAGGAATCTCACTATTTGACTGATTAACAGTTTCTACTCCGGAATTCTTCACACGAACATAGGTGGTAAAAGAATAGTGAATCTTGTTCTCGATCACTGGAAATGATGAGTACCAGGGTCGAAATACCGAGGTGTCAATAGCAGGAGTAAAAGTATCACATGCAATATCAGTTTCAATTTCAGTGATATGGACTGCATCACATCCACGAGCATTCAGGGAATCTCTGCATCAAGAAGAAGAATATGTTAAATAAACTAGCATTAAAGGCTAGCCAAAAAAGGAAGCAGCAAGAAAGCTGACCTGAAAATCTCGCCACCTCCTATAACAAACACATTCTCAATAGATAGACTATAAGGCGAGCCTGCCAATAGTTGCAAAGCAGAGCCTAAACTTCCACATATGACAACATTTTCTGCTGTAGCAATGTCAAAACTTCCTGAACGTGTGAGAACAACATTGAGGCGTCCAGGAAGAGGGCGATGGTCAATAGGAATACTTTCCCAAGTCTTTCTTCCCATAACAACAGCATTCCTTTTTGTAGGATCCGTTGTAGTCCCTGTGATACCCTTGAAGAACTTGAGATCTGTAGGTAGTCTCCAAGGTAACTTCCCCTCCTTACCAATACCCATATTTTGAGTTGCAGCAACCACAACCTGGTAAGTCCGTTGTGGAGTAAAATGAGCATTGCCGTTACCATTGGAAAGGTCTGTATTTGTTTCACGGGCCATAACTGAATAAGAGACCTGGAATGAACTGAATAATACCGATCTGCGCCTAAGATTGACCGACCGGTTTTTGCCAAAACGCAATAAAACCTGAAATATACAGAAGGCACCAACTTTATCAATGATGTGTTCTAAAAGTGCGCGTAAATAAAGGAGATGCAAACACGTTCAGCCAATGAGTTCAAAAGTTCAGACAAACAAATTTCAAGTTTACTACTGCTGTATAGGAAAAATAATAACTTAGAACAGGGATATATAACCAATTGCGACCTATTTAACAATATAGAGCAACTGCATATCTAATTATGTCATGTTACCAATAAACATAGTAATAGGTAAGAAATTTATCATGTAAGAGTTCAGGTACTACTATCTAGTCGCTACTTATTCCAAGCAGGCAATAATCGGCTCCAGCCACTCATTCCAAGCAGGCAATAAACAACACAAGCCACTCACCTGGCTTACTTGGCAGCCAAATATAATGGTTTAAGATAAACTATCAAGTTTTAATGCAAAAAACACTACTATTTGATCTCACTAATTCGTCAGGAATTACCATCGAGAAACTAATTGAGCAAATTTGATAAAAATTTACTCTCATTGTACAAAAACCATTTAAGGAACTCAAATTTATTTTGTTTCAACACCAAAATTTCATCTCAGCTTTTTACCATAGCAATCTTCATTGTACAATTGCTCTCGACAAAGCTCTGACATAAATTGAAAAGAGGAAGAAAGGCAGAAACAACTAGAAATGGAAAAAACAAAGAGCATTGAAGATAATATGCTCGTAAAAGAAACACCAAACTCTCTATGGCAGGAAATGCGAACTTTCTATGGCAGGAAATGCGAACTTCCTATGGCAAAGTAATTTGTGGATAAGTTGTTGTTCATTAGGCATAAATTTGTTGTTCAACTCCGTCTATGTCTTTACTTTGTTGGACAGGTGTGTTCTGGCAGAAGCTCTCAGGGTGTAAGAAAGAAAAGAGATTAAAGGAAGAAGAAGGGGAAAAAAGAAAAAGATTAAGTGGTGTTATACACAAGGCGCGTGTGTAACACTTGACAACATATGTCCAGGATTCTTTTCGTAAGGGGTATTAGTTCCAGTCCAAACAAGATTAGGGGGGTAAAAGGATGCTCGTAAAGTTATAGTGTATAACTGAGTTTTCGGGATAAGTTTAGGGGGCAATTTATGTATATTTATAGCTCAGTTGAGCTAGAGAAAATCCAAATTCAATTTGAGCAAATTAACGAAGAACATGTCCCAGGAAGTCTGTAAAGGAAATGCCGCGAAAACTTAAGAGGCAACAGGACTCACACAACACAAACTACTCTCTGCAGATGAAATTAACACAACTTAAAATGTATCAGATAATCAATTCTCATTTGACTATTTTTTTTGACTGTACTCAACTACGACTAAATTTAAGAATCAACAGAACATGTCACGACAAGCGTGTAACGGAAATGTAACAAGAATTTAAGAATTAACAGAACATGTCACGACAAGCCTGTAACGGAAATGTAACAAGAATTTAAGAATCACAAAACACGACAAGAACTATTTTTATAGATGTAATTAATGCAAACTAAAATTCATCATAAAGTCAATCCTCAATTAAAAAAATGAAGAACTTTAACAAAGCTTTTTTTACTGATTGAGGAAACAATACATCTGAGATAAACACATCAGAACTCTTAAAAGCAAAATGCAGTAAGAAATTAGTAATCACCAGAACTCACATGATAGAACTAGTACTATTTTTATGGATGAAATCAATCCTCAATTTAAAAAACTGGAGAATTCTAACAAAGCTTGTTTTTTACTGATTAAGCAAACAATACATCTGAGAGAAACACATAGCTAGAAAAGCTTAAAACAAAATGCAGTAAGAAATTAGTAATCGTCAGAACTCACCTGATACGAACAACTACTTTTATCTATGAAATCAGTCAAAGCTAAAATGCATCCTAAAATCAATTCTCAATTTTTTTTAAAATGGAGAATTCTAAGAAAGCTTTATTTTTACTGTGAAAGAAACAATACATCTGAGAGAAACACAAGCTAGAAAATCTTAAAAGGAAAATGTAGTAACAAATCAGTAATCTTCATAGGAACTAGTACTATTTTTAGAGATGAAATCAGTCAAAACTAAAATGCATAAGAAAATTAGTACGAACAAAAAGCAGTAAAAGTTACCGATCGGAAAACAAAAGCCGAGATGAATGAAATTTTGAAGAGCTAGATCAGAAGTTAAGAGAATTGTGGACAAAAAAAAAAGAAGAGACTCTAAGAGAACTTAGGGTTGAGGGATAAACCTGCTTGTTGTAAACTGTGAGAGAAGAAAAGAAAGAAATATATGAAGGAGAAACCAAGAGGCGGTTTTAAATATTGTGAGCACTGAAATCTGCCACAGTTTCAAAGAGAAGTAGGGAGGGGGACTGGACTATATATGGGAAGAAAGAAGTGACGACTATGGAGCGAAAACTCCAAGAAAATCCAAAACCACACTTGACACGGAGCAGCGCCATGCCAATTTTTCCGTGAATTTGTGATGATATTTTAAAAGAATATTTTTTTTATTTTAATTAAACATCTCAACTTCTAATAAATTGCTTTAATTAGACATTTCTAGTTACATTAATTATGTAAAATATGTATATCTTTTAATTCAATACATTTGTCTCAATAATAAGTCATAAGATCTTACGTGTTTTCTACTTGAGGTTAATCTGTATAATTAAAATAGATAACATATTTTATATGATTAGCTTAACTATTTAATAACTGAATGAAAATATGCGCACAAAAATTGAAAATTTTGAAATGTGAGTGTTTAGTTAAAACATTTTATACGGAGTTAAGGTGTTCAATTGAAATATAATTAAGTGATTATATATTAATCCTTTTTTTAGTGCGATAAGATTCATAAGCTTTTCTTTTTATTAATAAGATCCATCAACACTAACAATTTGAGGTAAATTTGCATCATTGGATAGTTATAACAAATTAATTAATTTATTATGATTAAATAAATTGATAAAGTAAAAAAATAATTAATCAAATGTTATGTGTATATATAATATATATTCAGTTATTAATTTAATTTAAACACCCAATATTAATTTATTTTTTTATTTTATTTGAGTCATAGTGCATAATCATGGAAAAAAGAAGTCCTTGATCGATTAATTAAAGTAATTCATGGGATGTAACTAACTTTGACTGATTAAATCAAATATTTCTATTGCGATAAGGCGTAATTAATTGATCGATTAATTAAAGCAATTCATGGGACATAACTAACTTTGACGGATTAAATCAAGTATTTCTATTGCGATAAGGCGTAATTAATTGATCGATTAATTAAAGCAATTCATGAGACGCAACTAACTTTGACTGATTAGTCAAAGTATTTCTATTGCGATAAGGCGTAATTAATTGATCGATTAATTAAAGCAATTCATGGGATGTAACTAACTTTGACTGATTAAATCAAGTATTTCTATTGCGATATGGCGTAATTAATTGATCGATTAATTAAAGCAATTCATGAGACACAACTAACTTTGACTGATCAATCAAAGTATTTCTATTGCGATAAGGCGTAATTAATTGATTGATTGACTAAAGCAATTAAATTGCGATGGAGCGTAAACTTTGACTGATTATTTACAGTAATTCTATTGTGTTGAGTCAATTTATGTCACATAAATTGAATAGAGGGTGTAATTTATCATACTTAAATAAATTGATAAAAAGCATGTATATGTATATATTTACTTAATTTACGATAAAGCGTAATTAATTAATCGATTATAAACTTTGATTCTTTGACTGATTAATTAAAGTATTTCTATTGCAATTAGGCATAATTAATTCATTGATTGATTAAAGCAATTCTATTGCAATGGGGCGTAACTAACTTTGGCTGATTAATTAAAATATTTCTATTGCGATTAGGCATAATTAATTGACTGATAAATTACAGTAATTCTATTGTGTTGAGTCAATTTATGTCACATAAATTAGACAAATGAAGTAATTTATCATAGTTAAATAAATCGATAAAATGTGTATATATGTATATATAAACTTAATTTATGATAAAGCATAGTTAAATAATTGATTAATTAAAACAATTCTATTGCAATGGAGCGTAACTAACTAATTGATTAATTGAAGTATTTCTATCATGATAAGGCGTAATTAACTGACTGACTGATTACATTGATCCTATTGCAATAAGATGTAATTAATGAATCAATTAATTAACATAATCATATTGCGATATGCAATATGAAATCATGATTGGATTCAGATTGATTTGATGTTGAAATTCTATTTGGACATGTAATTTGAATTTCTTAAGTTGTATTTTTCTCTATAACATGAAAAGTCATCATGTTATGAAAACTATCAAAATTTCCATATTCTTATACAATCTTACCAAATAAGTAATTATAGTTTATAAACAAGATATCCCAATATCTTATCGATAAATTGCATATCTCCATATTCTATTTATAAATAAATGTTTATGATTACAAACTTTCAAATAAATATACTTTTGTAATAATCAATTAGTCAATAATAGTAGTAATTAATTATTCTTTGATATAATCATTTCACACAAAATTTAGAATGATCAATTTTATTTTTTTTACAAAATATAAACTAATGAAAAAAAATTACAATTAAAAAAAAGTAAAATCACAAATAATGTACAGATTTTTTTTTAGAAAATTTGAGATATGAGATCATCATATTCAAAAATTGACTTTGACTATTGTATGTCCAAACGCCTACTAAATATTGCAATGACCAATTTGTTCATGCTCAATATGAAGAACTATAATATGATTTGAAAGATGTGTTCCGAAATAGTTTTAATACTTGCCAAGCTTATGTGTAAGGTCTTTACCTAATTCTTCATAGCAAATTATGCTAGTTTTTGTCTAACAAAAATATAAAAAATAAAATCACTTCTATCTGGAATGTGCGAGTTCAGATTTAATTGAACCCGAATGTGGATCCTCAACGCGAAAATCGAAAACTTAAAAAAGAAGAAGGAAGAAGTGGAAAGTCCATAGGGAAAATCCATTAATTGGAACAATCCAAATACAGAATGTCAACATTGACAGGAACCAAACTACCAGGGGAATTTCTGAGTTTCACATCCTGCCATGTTTTAGTGCTTAAAAGAAACCACAATTTTACAGACCATCAAAGAATCTCAAATGGTCTTCGAATGTCTCCCCATGACGGATTTTGGACAGTGATCCATCTTCTTCCACCTACAAACAAAAGTATGCGCAATCCAATTTCAGTTTCAAAATTTTGTATCAATATTACAATAGTGAAGATGATCAAATGCATGTGTTGGATGTGAAGTTACATGTCATAGGAGAAGAGATGTTGCTATGACTATCAGATTCATAGTATACTATTGCTGTGATCACTTTGATAACTTTAAGCAGCAAACAAAGAAAACTGCGGATAGTGCTTCCAACGACAAAATTTTCAGAATGATATAAGCGAAAAGTTGCATTCAACTCTCTTATCTTCTAAGTAGCAGTAGTATCATTAACAAAATCCAGCCAAGCACCAAGTTAACATTTAAAAGGACTTGTTTTTTTTCTGCAGTCTTTAGAAAAGCAAAAGGGCATGTGAGTTATAGATCTTGTCAATAGATACTAGTCATATGGAAGCTTGACTCTCAATTCTTGACAACAAAAATACCAGCTTAAGATTTAGGACCAAGTTAATTGTTAACGTAACCATGTACTCTTTACTTTGGGTACAAGATGTTGACAGGAACACCAAGTCTTTTTCCATCATGACAAGGTTTGAGGGTAGATTAGTGAATGTAAGGAACACCAGAAAGAAATACTAGGAGCAAAACATCAATTTAATAACAAGGTTAAGACAATATACCCAATACTCTGGTGGGCGCATCTTGAGATTGTAAGTTGATGCCATACTCATGCAGTAAGCACCTGCATCGTGAACTACCAAACCAGTGCCCTGAATCCAAATGTCATAATTAGTCTGGCTTTAACGTGCATCAAGAAATCCTTAAATGAGAAGCTAAACCTTGTACTGTTCTAGTAGGCAATGAGAGGTCAAAACAAATTACCCTAGTAGGGGCGGGAAGTTCACGGTCCTTCCCCAGGAAATCAGCCGACTCACATACAGGACCAACAACATCAAATTTAGCAATTGCAGCTTCCGGAGGTGCAGGGGAAACAAGCTCTATGTGCTGCAATCATCAAATCATTCACTGAGTAAAAATGCAGGAGAAAGTGATAAAATCCACGCGATTGTAAATCAGATATGCACAATGCGAATAAAGAGTGAGGTCCAAATTGTATGCTCATACAATGAGTATAATTACCAACAGTAGGCTACTTCAAAATGTTGAACAATATGAACACCATCAAAAACAAAGCATAAGATTTTAGGAGTACGCTCATCACAAAAATTCCACAGCGCGAGCATTTTAAGTAAACACCTTTGAAAAGTAAATAATTGCTAATTCCCCCTAAAGAATAGGACAACTTCAGAAGAGAAAGGAGGAGGGACACCAGGGATGTTTGGGGGATGAGGTAAATTGCATTCAACTGTTACAAAACGATCAGAAAGCATATCATTTGACATCCATTAAATGAAATATAGATCCATTAAACGACATATAACAGAGTCATGAATACAGATCAAGGGAAAGGGGGAACTGTCTGAATAAGCTAGACTCGTTATTAGCTTATTAATGTGTGAGAGAGAAGGAACAGCCAATTCTGATAGCTGCAAGAAAAATAGTTCGCAACCTCACCTGATAAGCATCATAAAGACTTGGACGTATAAGCTCAGCCATACTACCATCAATCACAATAAAGTTTTTGGTCCCATTGGTTTTAACTCCAGTAACTCTGTTAACCAAGCAGCATGTGTTTGCAATTAGTGATCTTCCAGGTTCAATAATGAGATTGAGGTTTCGAGAAAGGACCAATTCTCGTACCTGCAATACACATGAAAGGAAGTGTCAGCTAAACCCAGGTTAGACCCACAGTTTGAGCACTAACTTCAATTTTAGTCAAAATTTAAAAATTCTAGCAAGCTGATATACATTGTAGCCTTGCACTATATCAATCAAAACTTTGAGAAGTGAAGCATCAGTATGCGAAAGCAATCTATCTTTCTCACCCAAATTGCGCACTATAAATCGTGGCAATCAAGGTGGTTCTGCTGTCACCGCACATATCACCAACCCCCTAAACTTCAGTTGAAAGAAAGCTTGTACCTAGTAGCCAGCTCAACTGGCCATCTCCATGGGACAATAAAGAGAAACATATGTTGACATATATTATTCGTTGCTTAGACTCACCAGTACAGTAACAATTGTATCAGATATGTTCCAAAGCTTTTTTGACAAGTAAATTAAAAATCAAAGTGAAATAAACTCACTATTAAGAACGAGTCCTGGGGTAACTCACACTACTAAAAACACACGGACACATGTCATTTATCTTGTATTAGGTAGAAATTTTACCGTATTAATAAGATCTCTAGGTGAAGGAAGGATAGCTCCAGCATGGTAGTAATCAATCCCTAAACCACCTCCAATATTCAGGTAATCAATTTCAAATCCTTGGGATCGGATTTCGTCAATGTAGTTCACCATCAAGACAGCTGCATCTCGAAAAATGTCTACCTGGAAAAGGCAACAAAGTTTTAGGTCAACAAAACATTGGGAGTAATGTCATCTACCATTGAGATATTGCATTTTCTATAAACAAAAATATTTTCTTAAAGACATATACACAGGGCATCTATGTTGCTAGGACTCTTCAAAAAAGTCAACAAGTGCGTGTCGGATACGACAAAAGTAGTGTATTTTTGTAGAATCCGACATGGGTGCGGCATCAAAAGTGAAGAGTCCGCGCAACTAAGCTTACTAGGAGGAGAGTCTGATATTCATATGGAATGACAGCTAAATTCCTGCATTTTCCCCTTAAAGTATGTCTTAACAAACAAACATATATATATATATATATTACGACTTTAACCCTTCAAAAAGTAACAGAAAGAACTAGAGTGGGTAAATGGGGGCACGGAGTATTAATTTAAGTTATAAATGAACTCAAATTATATTTGTATCTTATAGAGTTGAGTAGATGGCAACAAGGGAATGCCAGCCACCAAATAAATGACACCCGATAAAGCATTAGAAGATAGGTCATGATTCATATTTCCCATTGGTACTACACATAACTAAAGATATTAAACAACCAAGTCAATATACTATCCAAATACAGAAGAGCAGAAAAGGCAGACATGTGAATTTTACAAAGTAGAGAAATTCATGTTATAAATAATTAAATGCAGACAATCCTAATATTACCTTGGTGATAGTTGACCCAAGATGACAATGAGCTCCAACAAGTTTCAATTCCTGAGGATGTGCCTTGACAGCATCTAGAAACCATTGAAGCTTCTCATTTCTGATGCCAAATTTGGAGCTCTTATTGCCGGTGGCAACGTAAGGATGAACCTAACCCACTCAAGAAGTCAGTACAAAATTATTACTAGGCACAATGATTCATCAGCCAGTATAAAATATTAGTGAATGTTAGCAACTCTAAAATCCAGATTAGGTGGAAGCAAATTTGTATAATGTTTTTCTCAGATAAAGTAATAAAAATCAAATTTGTATTATTGCTGCAATCCTAGTTAGGAAAAACTTGAAATCCCCCTTTTCTGGATCAACTTTGTTTCAAAAGGAGCCACAGTCTAGATTGAACTTGAACCAAGCAACTTGCAGCAAGTTAGAAATGAGGGATTGGGGTTTGGTTTTCACTAGAAACTATATCTCTGGCAAGCATGGAAAAGTTGATAGGTAGGCATGATGGTATCTGGCGCAATGACTAAGGCCAAAAATCCAGCAATTAAAAAGCCGCTACTGCACCTATAATCTATACCAATTCTACTTTGGAATTCAAGAAGGGGACAATGAACTGGATTTGACATATAAGTGATGTTTGGTTTGCAAGTTCTCGTGACAAGATTATGTGAATGGATGTCTGAAAAGTTCAAATAAATAGGTTTAGGAAAATAATTCTCTAACAGTTCATTTAAAATTCATTAGAAGATTGTCATAAAAAAAAATTATTAGAAGACAGCAGGGTCAATGAAGTATCCTGAATGCTGAACTGGCATATCACACATTTCACTTCACCATACCATTATGCGATAAAAATATGAATTTGACCTTTCAGAGACATCCACTGCCGTCAAATAAACTAAACATCAAATACACAGATCAGAATATTCGAGGTTTTTGATTAATGAATTGTTAATTTCATTCTCTAGATGGGAAAGACAACTTTATCTAAAGAAGTAGCCTGATCATGTTAGTAATAAAATGTCTGCCAAATAGCTGAGGCACGAGAGGAATTGTAGTGGAATAAACAGACATCCAAGCATTATACTCATCATGGCACGTGAATACCTGGGGATCCACATCTGGATTAATCCTGAGTAGCACGTTAACTTTCTTCCCAGCCAGCCTTGCAGCTGCTACAATGTTATCCAAGTCAAATTCGCTGTCGATGTTTACAAACACACCTGCTTGGGCAGCTAGCACTAGGTCCTCTAACAGCTTTCCATTTCCATTAAAAATACACCTATGTGAGAAAAGTTGATGAATTATATTAATGCAATATAATGGTGAGTGGCTAAATGAAAAGCAAATACATTAAACTAAAATGTACAAAAGATAAAAAAGACCATGTATAATACAAAGAGGATTGATTCAGCTTTTGCTCAATGTCCTCTGCAAATCCTTACAACGTGTATCAAGTACATTACAGCGTCCTAGCTAAATAGAAGTAATCGAAGTCATGTTATGTGAGAGGTGATAATATCTGAAAAAAGTATATTTCACCAGCTACTTTGTAAGAAATAACCTCTAATACAATAACAGAAAGTCTTATTTAAAAAAAGAAAAGCTGGGAAGTGTTTGATATAAACCCTAAAGGAGCACAACAAATTTGAGAAGTTCATGGTAAAAGGCATCACCTTTGTTCCCGGGCAAGTTACAAATGTTTGTAGGGGTAAGAAGCAGGGTTCTCTCTTTCTTTCCGTAACAATTTTTTCTTGGTGCAACACTCACTAATGTAACCAATAGAAATTCTTTTTGATTTCCACCAAGATTTTGGGCACACTAATTCCACACATATGACAGATCTTCCTAAACTAGTACAGGCACAAGATATATACACCTACCTCTAATTCAGCACCAGACAGTCGAGAATACCCCAAGCTACCTCCAACGAAAAAACTAAGGCAGGCTTTACTACTGGTAAAACTTTTCATTCTCAAATCTTAGACTACCAAGTTCATTTCTTCCCCTGTTTGTTGGGAATCCACCTCGAAACTCGAACATATATTACACCAAAGTTTATTCAAGAAAGTAAATTTGAAGGTTTTCCAAATGTGTTACAAATTAATGAATACTAGTTTATGGGATTGGGATATAGCACGAAACTAACAAGATTATCATGAAAGAAAGATTCTAAACAATCGAATTATTTCAAGAAACAAAGATTCTAAACAATAGAATTATTACTTGGTAGGATCAAATCCAGCCTGAAGTGCCAATTTGAGCTCATTCCCACTAACCAAAACAGCTCCACAACCAAGTCCCCTCAAATGTTCCAAAATCTTGAGATTATTATTAGCCTTAATAGCATAACCAATAATCGAATTCAAACCCTCCAAAGCCGCCTTATAAGCCTCAACATTCCTAGTAATTTGGAGTTTACTATATAAATAAAAAGGTCGTCTTTCCACAGTCTCCATAACATCTTCAACCTTAACACCCTCACAATACAAATACCCATCTTCAGATTTCTTGAAACAATGATGAAATTTCTGAGTTTGAGGCTCAGAAGTTGATACAGATGCCCTTATGCTTAGATTTCTTGAAATGGGCTTCAATGGAAAATTGGGTTTGAAAAAAGAAAGCTTTTGTACTGCATTTGAAGGGTATTTGAGAGACTTGTGAAGTGATGGAGAGTGTGAGACAAGGTGTGTAGCCGCCATTGTTGGAGTAAAGATACCAGACTTGTGAAATTAGAAGGGTTTGGACAGATTAATAAGAGTCTGTCATTAAAAAATTGTTTCTAAATTGAAATATCTTTTTCTTCATCTTTTTTAAAGATTTTGATTAGGTTTAAAGGAGATAACATATGATAAACTACGTAGAAAGGGTACGATATTATTAATAAAATTTACCTCTTTATAGTTTCAAAGGACGGTGCTGTTCATGGTTTAGTAAAAAAATGGCTTCAAACAGCCAAATCAATTAAATAAATAGATAATATTTTATTTTATTTTATTTTATTTATTAAAAATAAGCCCAAAAAAATCATATCAAATCAAAATAACAAAATTCTATTCACATTTTTATAATTTTAATTTATATATATGCAATATATTGGTTTTTATATTTTTTTCATCAAAATTTAATTTTTAATATTAATTTTAGCACTAGTAAACTAATGGACTTTAGGCTAAAGCCCATTTCTTAAAGAAAGATATGAATTAAAATTAATTTATGAAAATAAATATATATATATGTATTATGTATTTTTATCTCTCTCTATATTTTAATATTTTTTTAGGTGTTCGGTGTATTTATGCATGCATTTTTGTTGTATCCTCTCTCTCTCTTTCTTTCTCGCTCCTCTCTCTTTCTCTCTGTGTGTATATTTTGTAGTTTGACTAATCTTTTTCTGTATTCCTAAATTTTTTGAGGTGTCAAAGATTATATTTGTTGTATTCATACGTGTATTTAGGTTGTATTCTGTATTTCCACATATCTCTCCTTTCATATTTTTATATTTTTGAAGTGTCAAATGACTATATTTGTTGTATTCATACATGCATTTAGGTTGTTCAACAAATACATGTTGTATTGATGAATACAGATTGTATTAACGAATATAGTTTGTATCGATGAATACTGTCCGCGTGTATATAGAGATAGAAACAACAAAAAATATGAGGGACTATATTCATTCACTGTAATTATACGTGTATTCATTCGTTCTTATATCATTTACATTCTTGTACACATTTAGGTTGTATCACAAATACAATCTACGTGTATACAAATATATGCAACTCTAATTTCACTTGCATTCACTTGTTTTTGTAATCACTTGTATTCATGTTCTTGTATCACTTGTATTCATGCGCGAATTTAAGTTGACCTAACAATTATTGGGTGTATACAAAGATACAAAAAAATAAATAGAAAATATAGGGGATTGTAAGAGAGAGGCGAACGAATTTGGAAGAGAGGAGGAGAAATGAGAGAGAGAGGACGGGTACATGTTGATACATATTGTATTCGATGAATACCCATTATACCAACAAATAAATAAATACAGTCTAATACATACATGGTAATACAGACTAATACATACATGGTAAGTCAATTCAAACACCCTCTAAGACTTTTTCTAAAAAAAATATATGTCCTATAAACATTTTTGAGAGATTTATATATATTACCATCATAAACAAGACATTTCCCCTTGCACAAACTAGTACAATCATGACTAGCTTTGATTATTTTTTTCATATTACGATTCAAAATTTTTAAAAATAAATTTACTCTCAGATTTTAATGATAACTAATATGATGGTTGACGATCAATATAAACTATTGAAAAGATCATAGTGTAAGAAGTTAATTCCTAATAAACGAAGTAAATTTAAAATATTTGTGAAAGAAAAAACAAAAGGAAATATTCATCGAGCTTGGATGTTGACTAATTCCGATTGCCAATTCATTTGTCTATAGAGTTGATATTTACTTTTTAGATAAATAATGTTCTAAATGGTTGAAATAACTTTGTTGATGTAAACCTTTTCTCAGTGGCAATACATAAATAGAACATAACATGTTGCTTTTTTATAAAAGAAGTGTTGTACGGCTAAGTGACCAATGGAGTCAACCTCCTTTCTATGAGAATATTCTTGTAGAGCTAAACAGATATAATTTTGACATAGTAAAATTTATGAAAGAGTTTGGTGGGAGTTATCAAGAGGAAGAAATCACAAAATAGAGTATTTTATTCAGTATTTGATACTATAATGTAACATTTAATATAATTAGTGATACACTGTCTATTGCCAACAAGTTGCAAGCTTGCAATGCCACTTAGTGGAGCAGCATAATGTTAGATTCATTGACAAATTCACTTGAGGTGATCTAAGCTTTGATAATGTTTGGTTCAATTAACTACATTGAAAATTACTTTTAAAATGACCCCTTAGCAAATGTAGATATTATATATTGAACAAAATAAATTGATCAACCACCAACCTCCTTCTCTCACCCATATGTATTTATACCAATCTCTTAATAATTTCTCAATCTAAGAATGCATTATGAATTTCAATAATTTGGTTCACATGTATGTTTTGGAATAATGGAAAATTTAATGTCATTCCTTGAACTAAATGTAACATAATAATTAGAGACATGATAATTCATCAGCATTATTATGTAACATATTATTATGATTTGTGACTATATTTTCAGTCTCTTACTTACATTTCTTGAGTAATTAACTCCCATATCATGAAGAATACAATATTATTTCTTTTCAAGTGATTATAGCAATATAGAATGATGGATCGTCTATAGAGGTAAATTAAATATCAACAATAACAAATTCAATGTAATTCCACAAGTGAAGTTTAGGGAGGGTAAATAGTAAGCAACTTTACTCCTACCATAAGGTAGGGAAGTTATTTGTGATTGACCATCAACAACCCTCCCTCTCTATTCAGACTTTAGACCGACAATGTGAATGAACTCACACAGACGTGAAAGTACAATAGCTTAAAAGAAATTGCAACTGTGAGAACACAATAAAAATAATCGTGCCATTGATGACAATGACATTGATAAAGCAAAAAAAAAATGTAAGGCTCATAAGCGTGGAGAGAGTACCTGTAATTTCAACATAGTGGTTTGCATTACGCATAAAACACGAAGAAGATATTAGCTTAGCTGTATAATTGACTAATGTGAGGACCTCGTCAAATTAAAAATAAAAAGCTACTAGTAGTAATTATCATATTATCTATCCAAATCAGCATGTTTAATTAATTTTCTGATTAGAAAAATAGAAAGAAATATTATCGCTTGTCCATTAGCTAAGTTATTGGGACAGCAATACTTTCGGAGACTAATAATTCGGTTATATAAGACAACTCTCTACCAATTTTCTCAAATGTCCCTGACACTTATGTCACTGGTAATAATAATATTCTTCCTAATTTTCTTTTTGTCTTTCATTTTTTTCTTGAATGTCTTAAGATTAATTGTTTAGATTGAATTGTCATGTCCTTATGTCATTTAGCTTGAGTTAGTTTCAATGTTCATTTTCTTAATATGGTATTAAAGATAGAATCATACCTTCCTAAGGTGCGCGCGTTGTTAGATTGTCCGCTGATTGAACTGTTGTCTCCTTATATGATTTGAAATGATCCTCGACTCATGAATTAACTTTGCTTTTCTTTTGGTCTCCTTTTGGACTTATTCTTATTTTAAGAAATCTTTGTTCATGAGAGAGATCAAGTGCCTATTTTTGTTGGTGTTTTCAAATGTTTTTCTTTTCTGACTTTGCTTTTTTTGCTTGAAAAGGTGTAGGAATTCAGCAAGAAAAGAGTAAACTTCTAATTTTTCACAAACTATCACCAATATCTCCAGGAGATTACAGCTAGCTTAATTCAATCATGAGTGAGTACAAGTCAGGACCTCTTGAAAGACCTATCAGGCCAAGTAAGTTTTTCTAACCTTTGTGCCCTGAGTCTTGACTTAGAATTGCTGTTTTATCCATCTTTATGATCCTGTTATGTACTTGAAGAATCTGGTGCCTTACATTGGAATAGATGACTATCTGGTTTAGACTGTGTAAAGGCTCTAAAATCTTTGGAGTCCATCCTGTCATCTGGTCTTCTTTTTCTTTTTTTTTCAAATAAATATGGCGTGCGAACCATCTTGCATACTTCCATTGTCCTACCAGATACCTGTTATCTCCCACCAACATATACAGTGGCAGAGTTAGGAACTCTAGCAAGGAGATTCAAAAAAATGCAAAAATGTCACCTGAAATTTGAAGTCCTGTGATTTAAAGCAATTCTTGAACCAACTTTGTCACTATACTGTAATCTTTCATAATGTAAAGGAGATTCAACTATTTATTTATATGTAAAGAACTCATATTTGCCATATTTGCACTATATAATTTTCCTGTGGAAGAGGTTGAACCATGTAAAAGGTTAGTAGGTAGTCGAGCGTTGTCTAGTTTCCCTTATTACTATTGTTAATATAACTCTCCTGCTATCTTGTTCTTCAATTGTTTTATTACTTGTTGTTTCCTTTGCTCTGGTTATCGTATTGTTTGTTGTTGCTACTGTCTTTTCTCCGGTATTTTCAACATGATTCTTCAATACTGTGTTTCCTTTTCATTTCATACTGATTCTGGTATGCTTTACTTGAGCCGAGGGTTCATTGAAAACAACCTCTCTACCTTCACAAGGTAGGGGTAAGGCTGTGTACGCACCACGGCTCTATGTTGTTGTTGGAAGAGATTGAACCCTTGTGTACTGAGTAACTCTGACCATCAAGGCATCACACCATATGTTATTTTCAGAATATGCAAAAGTTTCACAAGTTTGAACCCCATTTTGTGGTGTTGTTAGTCTATGGCTACCATGTTATTATCCTCTTTGGATGTTTAAGGCTAACAAAAGCTCTGTCAACTTATTGATTCTTAGCTAGCATATGCCATCTGCTTATGTTTGTTATTTCACAGGTCTAGAAAAGTTTGATATGGATGCAGAAGATGAGAGGAAGACAAGGCTTGGGTCTATCAAGAAAGCGGCAATTAATGCCTCCACCAAGTTTAGAAATTCTCTAACAAAAAGGGGTCGTAGAAACAGCAGAGTCATGTCTGTCGTTGTTTTAGAAGATGAGCATGACGCAGAGGAATTAAAGGCAGTTGATGCCTTACGCCAAGCTCTCATCCTTGAAGAATTACTTCCTGCTAAACACGATGATTATCATTTGATGCTAAGGTGACCAAACTCATTTCCACTTGTTTTCTTATGTACCTTTGTCATCAGATCATGTTGCGACCTTTCCTTAAACTTTAGGACCTTTCATACTCTTGTCTTTAGCAAATTGGACCTTTTCCGTGTCTAATAATACATCATAACATGTGAAAAATGACAGATTCTTGAAGGCTAGAAAGTTTGACATTGAGAAAACAAAGCAGATGTGGGCTGATATGCTCCAGTGGAGGAGGGAATTTGGTGCAGACACCATCACAGAGGTATTTTTTATAATGCTAGTGAGAATTTCTCGGAAGAACTATAATCTCAAGTTTTTAGGAACTGACGATGTTTTGTGCATCTTGATTAGGACTTTGACTTCAAGGAAAAGGAAGAGGTCCTAAAGTACTATCCACAAGGGCATCACGGAGTTGACAAAGAAGGGAGACCAGTTTACATTGAAAGAATTGGTCAAGTAGATTCCGTCAAGCTATTACAAGCCACAACAATGGACCGATACCTCAAGTACCATGTACAGGAGTTTGAGAGGACCATTAATGAGAAGATGCCAGCCTGCTCACTTGCAGCCAAAAGACACATTGACACAAGCACAACTATCCTGGATGTACAAGGAGTGGTATGATTATAGGATCTCAAAAACTACTTAAATTAGAAGGATAAATTTTTCACAAGCAGTGTGAACCTGCCTCATTTTTCGAGTTACTAATATAACTCACATGAATACCTCAGGGACTTAAAAACTTCAACAAGTCAGCCAGGGATCTCATTCAACGCCTCCAGGCTATTGATGGCAACAATTACCCCGAGGTACTTCTTTCTCTATCACTCAGCTGAAGCGCTGCATAACAGCCATTCCATATGTACATAAGAGTTTTTAAGCCCTCGTGTTTAATTAAATCGTGTATTTGATTTCTAGAGCTTATGCCGAATGTACATCATCAATGCTGGCTCTGGATTCAGGCTCTTATGGAATTCCGTCAAGTCATTCCTTGATCCAAAGACCACTCAAAAGATCCATGTAAGCTCATAGTCAACCACAAGTTTAAGCACTATTTCTGTCTGTCATGTAGTATAACAGAAGTCTTCTTGTTTTTTCTAGGTTCTTGGCAACAAATATCACAGCAAGTTGCTTGAAATAATTGACGCAAGGTAACTCTTAACTTGAGGTGAAATTATACATTTCCGACTAGATTATCTGCATAGAGACTAATTTTGGTTTGATTGTACCAGCGAATTGCCGGAGTTCTTAGGTGGAACATGTACTTGTGCTGATAAAGGAGGATGCATGGTTTCTGATAAAGGTCCATGGAATGATCCAGAAATAATGAGGGTAACTTTCAACTTTGTAATTTTACATTGAATCAGTAAACTTTCCCACATTGTCATTTCGTTCATTTGCACCTTTAAGACTGATACTAGTATCAATTTCCTCTTACATGCCTGAAATCTGTGATTGATTTGATGCACAGATGGTTCGCAATGGTGAGCATAAATGTTCACACAAAATTGTAATCTCTATTGATGAGAAAACTATCCCAGAGGATGACTATGCCAACACCAAGGTGTGTACTTTTATTCTGCATATAACTATGAAGTGATTAAATATATCGGATGAGTGAAGAAGTTCCTTAATGTTGCAGAATGTAAAGAAGAGCACTTCTTTTAGAAAGGAAACTGACTCTTCCAAGGTTCAAAGAGATAATGTAGCACATGGCCAGCTAACACCTGTCCGCGAGGAAGTAAGTTGCTTCTTCATCCACAATTTTGGGACTAATGCAAAATTGCTTTTCACCTACATGAAGAGTTGGAAGAGTAGTTCTTTTAGCTTCTTCAAAGTGCTATACCTTAATCTAAATTCTGCATTTTGGTTTTGCTTTTCAGTTTGATATCCCTATCGTGGACAAGGCTGTTTATGCGACTTGGCCTAAAGAAGTAAAAGATGGCAACTTAGCTAATTCTAAAGGTACAAAATCCCCCTATTATCAAGTATTTCACATTGGTTGAGGAAATGTGTTGATGCCTTCTTATATGATGTTGAGAAATCCTTACCTCATGAGATAGCTTTTGTGGTTGAGTTCAGTATTTTTCTCTTTCTGCTCATTCCTCTGCTATATTAACATGTATTCCTTTTTCGAGCAACAGATTTCTTCCCTGTCCACGATGCTTGTAAGTCATCCGAGGGATTTGGCAACCCTGTATTTAGTGGAGTGATGACTTTAGTGATGGGCATTGTGACATTGGTTCGGATGACTAAAAACATGCCAAGAAAACTTACAGATGCTACACTCTTGGCTGGTTCTTTGTATAGTGCTGACATGATTAAAGAACAGACTCATGGACATGTCATCTCGACAAAAGATTACATTAGCATGATGAAACGCATGGAAGAACTCGAGGATAAGGTCATTACTCTTAGCCAGAAACCTTCTTCTATGCCACCTGAGAAAGAGGACATGCTTAATGCTGCCATTAACCGGGTTGGTACTTTGGAGGAAGAACTTTTAGCTACCAAGAAGGTATTATCTGCTTTTCTTGAGATTAGAAGGAAGTTTTCATACTACATTAACTAAACATTGCCTAATATACTTTTTGCTTTGACAGGCTCTTGATGAAGCTCTTGTTCGTCAACAAGAGCTCCTATCCGTCCTTGAGAAGAAAAAGAAGAAGAAGAAGAAGTTCTTTGTTTTTTAAGTTTGAATTTCTTTAGATAGATGTAGAGATGGTGATTTTATTTTTTGGCCCAAGAAAGCTTGTTTGAATGATCTCTCACATATTTTGTAAAATTAACTCTGTAAACTTGAAACATTGTTTACAATTACCTGTTGTGCTGCTATTCACTAGCACTGCTGCAGTAACTTTGTTCTATCTTCTTCGGCGAGATTTTCTGTTCACCCTCTCCATTGGAGCTCTAATTGTAAATGCCATATATTATGGCACATTACAGATACATCAGCTTGTATTTTTTTTGTAAATAAAGATGGAAGCAGTTTGCTGTTTGCTTTTGTTCATATTACAGTCTTTTTTTCCATGACAGCAACATTTTTTCCACAAATTAAGATACAGCAACATTGTTCATTTTACCTCTTCTAATATATTGTTTGTTTTAATTGAGCTTTTAGCTTTCATTATTTCACTTCAATTCACACAGATGGAGAAATGTTACATTGCTAAAGTGTTAAGGAATTAAAAATCACCACCCGTTTTAAAAAGTTTGTTCATTTCTACTTGAATATAACGCATGGGGTGATTGTGAATTACACCACTTTCAAATGTTACATCAACAACAACTACACATTAGTCTCAAACAAATTAGAGTCGGCTATATGATCCCGACTTTCTTCATTTTATATCATCATTTCAAATATTACTTCAGAATGTCAAAAACAAACTCACAATAAACTTGCAGAAAATATAATTTTTCACATTATGAGAAAGTGTTCACCTCATTTTGTAAATGAAATACACGACCCAAAAAGGAAACACTTAACACAGATGCACTGCACAATATGACTGGGAGTATTGACAACACATTACAAATATGTATCTCATTTGGATACTACAGTGGAAAATCCGAGATCCCCGTCCTGAATCATCGCCATCTTAAAAGCAAAACTTCTTCTTTTTCTGCAGAACAAGGCATTCAAATTAGCAACAAAACGCAATTATGGAACCACACGAATACACCAACTTAATAGCACAAAGAGGAAAGTGCACGCGCATTTCTATTCAAAAAACTTGTTTTCTCATATTAGTTTTTCTTCTCAGAGAGTAAAAAAAGTAACATACATATGGCAACAAAATCCTAAGTAGGCTAAAGTCCTACTCTGATGATGTTCAACTACATGCAATAACAGAAACTCACCTGGAACTTGGCAGCTTCTTGACCATCAATGTAAGCGAGAAGTTCTTCTTGCCTCATCAATGCCTCATGTAATGCCTGTTCAACCATAAACAAGCAGGAAAAAAGTTATCAACTCAAGAACAGGATTTCCCTTTGCCTATTTAGAGAGACATCATAAACTGTTACCTTCTTGGTTGCTATTAACTCAGCTTCTAGGGCATCCACCCGGCAAACAGCTGCATTTAGCAATTCCGCTTTTTCATAAGGCATCTCAGATGGCTTTTCTTGAAGAGTATTTACTTTGTCTTCGAGTTCACCCAGTCTCTTGAGAACAACGGAGAGCAGTTGAGCTTCTGTAAAGGCTGGAGTAGGTGAAGGGGGTCGAAACTCCTCTTTAGGGCTAGCATCAAAAGTAAAGTCTTGAACATCTTGGTTCTCAACAGTAGATGCATCTTGAAGTTTCTTGGTAACACGGCATGTAACTGAGCGGAAAAGCATCACAACAGTCATGAAGAAGGCCATAAGAAGTCCTAAAACTTGAGCATGAAGACCTTCTACAGGCTTTTCGGAGTTTGCTGGTGGAAGCATCACTGGAAAAGGTAAATAGAGATGGAAATAATGTCAATACAAATTAAGAAGTTTATTAAGACAACTGCTGTAGTAAGCCAACAAGAAGCATAATATGTTCAAGTTAACCTTAGAATTGTACACCTAGCAAAGTGAGCTTCTCTTTTTTCCAAGATTAGGTGCAAAAATTTAACCAACAGTTTAATTAACTATATGAATTCAGCGATACTTGTGCTTCCTCCCCTCCCCCCTTTTCATAGTCTGTACATAAGCAGTGCATTCTCTTCTCAATAATTCTAACCTTTGGGGGTGACGGGTCTTTGAAGGGATGGTTCCTTCTTCCATGCAGAATCAACAGCCTTGTCAACCATGGGAACATATTCATCATATCCTGGGAAGTTTGAGGTGTAGCCAGGCATTCCAATAGCCTTAGCCTGTTTGATGAAGAGCAAAAATTAAATATGACAATAACAAATACTATACGCAACTTCATATTCAAACAAGGAACGTGAATGTGATTAATCTAAGTGACACAAGCTTGAATCTCAGGCTCATCTTAAACAAGAACATCAAATATCAATTGTGGTTTGATGTCCAGAAGGTTTTTTTATAAAGTGATGTCCATACAATGCCCTTTCAGTAAAAGAAAAGCCAACAACATATCTAGTGTAGTCCCACAAGTGAGGTTTAGGGAGGGTAGGATGTATGCAAACCCTACCCCTACCTTTTCGAGGTACAAAGAGGCTGTTCTGGATAGACCCTCACCTCAGCACAAAAGAAGTGAAACACTAAAAGAAAAGCCAACTCATGAAATTAAGCGAAAATGGAAAGTATACCTCTTCTCGTACAGGAGTAAGCCGGAGATGTGAATAACTCCTTACAGCTTTTGGGGAAGCAATATCTTCAGCTTCAGATCCAGATTCAGCAGTAGAGGTGTCACTACTACCTTTCACCTGCAAAAATAAAGAATATGAGTACCGACCTTCAGGAAAGCAAACAATATGGAGTATCTCTTAATAATTTGGAAATGTGGCAGAAATCCTACCGTTGGGTAGCGAGGCTTAGCATAAACTATCTTCCCTTCACTATTTAGAACTTTAACAAGCTGCTTGGCACGTCTCGCTTCACCAATTATCTACATCCCAAAAAGAAAATGGGTGGGGGGTAGGGGGCAGGGTGGGGTTCCATTAGTTTGAAATAATAACACCTCGGAGTCACCAAAAGAGATGGTTTCTCATTTTTAAAAACATCTTGGAGATGAACATCTTCCTGAAGATGTGACGAACAGAGCATTATCAGAAAATAAGTGAAGGCCTTGAAAGTACCTTCAATATATCTGGATTTTGCCATGGTCCTTTATCTGAACGCATGCAACCTCCTCGATCTGCACATGTACAGTTACCACCTATGAAATCTGGCAACTCACTGCATAAAAGATCAGCAGAAAAACATTGAACAAATTGTCAGCAATACTACTAAACAAATAAATAAAGAAAAAATTCCTTGTCCAATGGATAAGAATTCAGTTCCTTTTACCTAGCATCAACTATTTCAAGCAATTTATTCTGATACTTGTTCCCAAGAACCTATAAGAGACATCAAAAAAAAAGTGACGTATATGCAACCACATTTTTTAAAAAGGAGACAACACAAGTGGAGAAAAGCATTGGCAGACATGTATCTTGGAGGCCGTCTTGGGGTCCAGAAAACTCTTAACAGTATTCCACAGGAGCCTAAACCCAGCCCCAGCATTGATTATGAACATCTGATGAAGCGTCTGCACATATCAAAAAAATAGGAAAATGTGTGAATGATCCCACAGTTAAGAGAACCTCATTAGTAATAATATTTATTCAGGTGGGGATAAAATCATGCCTCGGGATAATTATCGCCATCAATCTTCTGGAGCCGCAAAATGAGCTCCCTTGCACTCTTGCTAAAGTTTTTCAAACCCTGAGAAACCAATGATTAATAATAAAGATAGGAATCGTTCGCACAAAAACTGCTTCTCAAATCATCAAGGTTAGAAACCGACAAAAGTAACTTACCACTCCCTGAACGTCCAAAATAGTAGTGCTACAATCAATCTGCCTTTTTGCAGCTATTGTACAAGCTGGAAACTTGATCAAAAAACTTTTCTCGAACTCCCTTACGTGGTATTTTATATAACGATCCATGGTTGTGACTTGCATGAGTTTGTTAGGATCAACTTTCCCTAATCTTTCAATGTACACTGGTCTTCCCTCCTTATCAATCCCATGATAACCTTGGGGATAATATTTTACAACTTCTTCCAACTCTGGGAATTCAAAATCCTGATGTATAATTAAGTACAGAAAGCATTTCAGTCTAAATGATTCGACCATGATATGATAAATATATAATAAAGAACATTGCCCTAGGCTCCTAGCCAATACATGGGGAGGAATAATATTACCTCCGTGATTGTGTCAGCCCCAAAATCCTTCCTCCACTGAAGCATATCAGCCCACATATGCTTGGCTTTCTCGATATCAAACCTTCTTGCTTTTAAGAACCTGCAACACATATAGAACAATTGTTAATAAATTGGAATGCTGCTAAAACTGGACAACAACAAGAAGAAACAACCAGAAAACTCCAGACCCAGATCCTGCTTAATTCTCCATATGCCTGCATGCATGTATGTATAGATTTAAACATCTATACTCACATTTGATCTATCTTTTGTTCCAATTGTGGCAGGCCTGTAAGAAAGTCTTTTAATAAAGTTGACAAACAAATAACCAATTTCCACAGAAGATCCATATGAATAAAGTTTCAAACATGAAAGATATGATCCTAATGTCTCTAAACACTCAAAAGTATCACACTAACTCAATGCAGCATAGATCTTATCACTTTGGGAAGACATTACATGTAGATGTGTTATAGGTAGGACGACATTACCTCAACATCATATAGTAGTCATCATGTCTTTCAGGTAATAACTCATCCAAAAGTAATGATTGCCTAAACTGATCAACAGCCTGTAGCTCCTCAGCGTCCCGAATATCTTCGATGGAAAGTGAGCTCAACCGTCCATTGCTTTTTCTTCTACTACTTTTCTTCTTAAGAGAATGTTTGAATTTCGTTGATGCATTCAATGCTTTCTTTTTCAGGGAACCAATTCTCGTCCTCCTCTCATCCTCTGAATTCTCAAAATCAGACTTTCTTTCTCTTCTCTCATCATGTGTAGATGACCCCTCAAAGCCTGTAAAAAATTAGGAGCACGAAAATCAATTCCAGACTATTGAAAAGGGTAATGCGTCCTCGACACAAGTGCAGAACCAAATAAGTTTGTCAAACACATCCTAAAGCTCATTGCCATTTAAGAATCAACATAAAATTTCAAGTAACAGTTCCTCTCTAATACATGATTTTCCAAGTTTCTTTAGTGTTTCTATACGTCTTAAGAATATAAACTTGCAAGCAATTGTATCTTATAACCAAAAACAATGCACTAGTTCTATTTTTTCCTGAGAATTAACAACTTTGTTTCAATTGAAATTTATTCTTCTCTATTTTTGACATTAATTTCATTATAATACTATATATTTTCTCAAAAATCCAACAAAATCTATTTTTATCCGTTCTTGTGATGATAAAAAGAATTACAAGAAGAACCACCAGGCACCAACCCATCTGACCAATACAGTCAACAAATTCAAAGAAGTTCAAGAAACCCTAATTTTAATCAAGAAAAATACCTGTAGACTAAAGTTGACCCGTAATGCACTTCAAAATTGAAAATTAAAAAAAAAACATGGAAAAAGAAAAAAGAACAAGAAAATCAACTCACAAGGTCTAGCAAACCGATCTAATGGACCCGACATGGCTGCCGGCGGCGACTAGAAAATCAAGAATATCAACTCCAACAGATCGACAAATCACAAAATCCCTGTAAGTAAAACCCTTTATAAATTAAGCAAGAAAAGTGGGCAAAAAGCAAAAAAAAAACTCTAAAAATACACAAGGATTAATCTTAATTCTTGAATTTCTGGTGCGTCTACCTTTGAAAGGACAGTAACAAATTGCTTAACCAAGAAAGAAGAAAATTAAGTGTCACCGAAAAATGGCGTAGAGGAAGGGGTATTTGTGGGAATAATAAAATTACAGACGCCGTAGGAAAATATATTTATCCCCGGATAACACGACGGCTATATAGGAGAGAGAAAGAGAGGAGAGAGAGAGAGATTGGTGGATTAATTAGTGAGCTGTATATATTGGATTATTTTGAAGAGAAATAGGAAACTGTAGGACCCTAAAAAGGACCACGTGTCGGGGTAGGAATTTTATTTAATGTGCCGACAGCGGGTTGGAAGTAAAAATGCCAAATGGATTGATTGAGTAATGATTTTGTCACTCTTTTATTTGCCATCTATGTATTGCCTTCAATAAATAAAGTATAAGTTATATAAATCATATAGTGTAAAGATGAAATTACTATCTATTCCTATTTTTTTAATTACAATAATCTCTAAAAATTAATCCAATTTGGATATATTAATACAGATATATTATTAAAATAAGGGATTTCCCAATCCGAATACATTAGTGAAAGCGCGGATACATTAATACAGTAATTCGGATACATTAGTAAAAGCGCGGATACATTAATACAGATACATTATTATAAGGAATTTTTCAATCCGGATACATTAGTGAAAGCGCAAATACATTAATACGAATACATTATTAAAATAAGGGATTTTAGAGATTTTTAAAAGATATAGGAAATATGAAAAATAATTTACTTAAAAGCTATGTAATTTAGTAATTTTAAATACTACTACTTCCTTTTTCTTTTTCTTTTCCTCTTCTTTTTTCTAATACTCCCTCAGTCCCTAATTACTTGTCCACTTTTCCTTTTTTAGTTGTCCCTAATTACTTGTTCATTTTGACAAATCAAGAAAAGACTTCTTTTTTTTACCTATTATACCCTCAATTAATTATTTTGAAAAAGGTAGAACTTTTTGAAAATCTTAAGTTTTTAATTCATCTACTTCATAATTAATAGGGGTAAAATGATAAACTCACTATGTCAATCATTATTTTCTTAATAAGTGTATCAATTCAAAAGTGGACAAGTAATTAGAGACAGAGGGAGTACATATCAAGTTCTTGAAATTACTTCCTCTATCTATCTTTACTTGTCCATTATATTAAAAATAATTGTATATATTATTCTTAGTATTAAATACTTTTCAATATATAATATATTTATCAAAACATTAAATTTAATATATTCAAAATGTAATATAGTAATAAACTAATAATACCCTTAATATTTATTATTTTTTAAGTTATATGTTAAGTCAATAGTAAACAACTATTATTGGACGAAGGGAATATTTTTTCATTTTCTCAGAGATTGAGAAAATAAAGCTCCTAAATCAAGTGAGGTACATTAAAAATGAGGATGAAAATACGGTTGGAAGAGACATACATTAAATGAAGGTGACAAATGTATTTCTATAACCTCTATTAAATGAATTGGGCACATGAATATTGTGCTGGATATTTAGAGAATTAAAAAATCTAGGTGTATTAAGTCAGAAAAAGTTAATGGGCAATGACATATTTGTGAAATAATAAAACTGCGTAGGCAAAATGGGTATAGAGTAGCTAAATGGATTGTTTGGTTTTATTTTCATGATGACTAAAATACTTGAAGAATGGAGATGGAAATATAATGTTCTTATTAGGGCGGTTCAAAACCGAATCGAAACCGATAACCCGAATCGAAAAAAAGTTATTGGTTTATCAGTAATGGGTTATTGGTTTAGCGGTTTTGATAACGGTTTTAATTTTTTTTGTTATCGGGTTATCAGTTCTTAACGGTTTGAGGTTTTTTCTTAACGGATTAACCGATAACCCGATAGTAAATTAAATAATTATATTTTTATCATTTTGTATATAAAGTGCTTGACTTAGAGTTTAGTTTCCTACTTTTATTTTTGGCTGTCTCAAACTCTTGGTTATTCTACAATGTAAAAATGTTTGCTTTTTAGCAAGATGTTATTTGTGAACTCATGTGCATGGTTCATTTGGTTTGTCACCTAGTTTCTAAGTGATTTTTAATGACTTTTTTTTGTGTCAAACCGTAACGTTTAAACCGATAACCGAACCAATAACGATTAATAACCGATAAACCAATAACCAATAAGTCAATATCTTAATGGTTCTTTAATGGTTTAGCATCTCTACAAACCGATAACCAATAAGTCAAACCGATAAACTTCAAAACCGAACCGAACCGACCGATACGCAGCCCTAGTTCTTATGGTAAAAAAACAAGGGTAATATTTAAAATTATATTAATTATAGGTGTATAAAATTATTAAGTTACATTATGAAAATTTGAGAGAAAGTAATCAGGATGAGAATGAGGACGAAGATGAATGTATTTATTTTTGAGAACTAATCGGATTCATGGAGTGCAAGTTGAATGTTTCATTACAGAAGGCAGAACAAAATGAGAAGTGAGGATTGATACATAAGTCACCTCTAAACGAGAAAATTTCAAGTATTATGGAATTATAATCCAATAAAATATGAATATCAACGAAGATGTTGAACATTATATTGAAAAGCCTGAAGGTTGAGGAGTACAGTTGATAGTTAGTAGGTAATCAAGCGATTTCTCTCTATTGGTGGTAGAACATGATTCTAGTCTAGAGCATCTCTCTACTTCTTTATCAATAATACTATTATTATTATTATGCTAGCATTATTCTTTGATTTATTACTACTATTATTTCTTTTACTTATGTTATCTATAAAAAAAAAATTATTACTATCAGTACGTTTCTTTATTATTTTCATCATAACTTTTCAGTTTGGAATTTTTTTTTCAAACTGTCATCTGAAAAGTCTAAGGTTTATCGAAACCAACTTTTTTTTATCTCAAAAAGACAAAAACAAGATACGTGTACATCCCAACCTCCCCAAACTCCACTTATAAATTATATTGTGTATGATTTGTTAATCTCATTTATCATGTCACAACATTAGACATTAAGTATTCTAAATTATTTTTTTGGTAAACTGTAAATACCATTAACAAACAAAGGGCCGATACACGTATAGAGCACAAAAAATCCATAGCCACCTTCTAGGTAAGGTTCTATGTCTTTTAAGCCTCCAACTGGACAAGAGAACTAGTTACATGAAAAAATGTTGAATCATCCTATGACTTCTATGAGCTTTCTTGGATCCTCTAAACAATGTTATTCGCTCTGTAAATTATGTTTTTATCTGTACAATTACTATCTCGCTATTAACAAGTATTCTAAATTTAATGAATCACAAATTTATTTTTATCGAAGTAAATTTAACCTAAAGTATTCCCTGCAAGATACTAGTTTTTTATATTCTTAGAACTCAAATGTAAGATATTTAATTAAGATAATGAGATCTTAATTACCATATTACATCTCTTACTTAGTATTTATCAATATAAGAGGGAAATGAGTAAAAAATTACAAACAAATTTAAAAATTAATTTCTATAATCCTGTGGCACCATAATAAACACACTTTATCCTACCAACTAAATAAGTTAGGTTAACCGCTCAGAAAAGACCGGTAAACAAACCAATAATTCTTGAATTTGACTTTAAGAAACTGTGATTTACGTTTCATTTTACGTAAATTTTAACTCAATTAAAGGAAATTAATTACTAACATTAAACATAAAAATATTTAATTATATTACATTTTCGGTAATTCCGGATAAAATAATGAACTTTCTTATTTTTTTCCCATTACAACAATAATAACAAACTCAATTTAACTCATAAGCGTAATTTGAAGAAAATAAGATGTATATATAACTTTACTCTTAACTTTGTGAGTTATAGAGGTTGTTTTCAATTGTTGCCGGACAATCCTCATCTTTCATCCGAACTTGAAACCGACAATACTAAGAGATTGGGACATGCAAAGTTTTTTTTTCTTTTTTAAGTAAAAAGTTAAAAATGCAGTATGATAGAATCACATTTTTGGACCTACAGAAATTTGGTCACGTCAGTATTGAGTTGGGTAAATATTCTGCAAAGTGTACTATACGTGGAAGAGGTCAGAGAGACTTCAATTTAATTTCTTGAATTATTGGAAGTATTCTAACGGTAAAGGAATAGTCTTTCACTCCGTAGTGACAAGTCAGGTATATAAATGTTGTTTTTTAAATAATAATAATAATAATCAAATTTATATATGTGCTTCTTTCATTTTAATTTATTTGTCCTACTTTTCATTTTAGTCTATTAAAAAAAAGAATATATTTTCTTGTTTGATGACTTTTAACTTCAACTTTTCACACGATATATTTAAAATTACTAAATTAAAAAATATTTTGATACATTTGACATATCTATATCAAAACAACAAACAAATTAAAACAAAGAGAGGAATATTTTTGAAGTAGAGTGCTCTGTGCTTGAGTGTGAGTGTGAGTGTGAGTGTGAGTTTTTTTTATAAAAAAAAAATTGTAAGAGAAGGAAAAATGGAGAAGAAATTACCAAATAAAAAATCAATCCTCATCAATAAAATAAAAATTCAAATAGTAAAACAGCTGAGTTATTCATTAGATTCCCACTCTCGAGTGTAAGTTACAAATAAAGCAATAGGAATATTTTACTGTCAAATGAAAAGAAATGTATGGGTTGCTCCTTGAATGCTGGCGCTAATATAATTATGGTATCGGTTTAAGTTATTTTATTCACGAAGATTAGAACAAAAATTATCAACCTGACTTATAGTGTAGTAATGGGATTGCTTCACCCTTAATCAAAGATCTTGAGTTCGAGTCTTAGGTTTGAAGAAAATCTTGTTGGGACATCACCCCCAAATAGACCCCGCAGTGCATGATCCAAGTTTAGTCAGGATCCAATACATATCATAGATCATCAATTATTGGAAGCTAGGTAGTACTTGTAGTAGTACTTTAATTCCACCAAACACATGTTCTGCCCATAAATAAAGGGCTGCTAAACGAATCCAACAATCAAACAATAAATATCAAAATTAGTTCTGACTCATTCTATCGATTTTAATATTTTATCATCATATTAAATAAAAAAAATATAGTAGTTAATATATCAAAAATATAAATAATAATATAGGATCGGCATATGAATTTTACTTCTACGTCTAAGTTGGACTCATTTTATCAATTTATCATCATGTTAAATAAAATAAAAATAGTTAATGTATAATAATAATAATAATTGATTTCCTAATCATAAGATACAATAAAACTTGTATTGAATGATCGAAGTCTTAAGAGCCTATTTGGATTGACTTTTTAAAAATGTGTTTAAGTTAAAAGTATATTTTAACACTATTATAATATTTTAAAAGTCATAATTAGGATTTTTGACTAATAAACCATAAAAAATTATAAGTCCATCCAAAAAAAACACTAATTTTACAAAGTTGGAGCAATTAAAAGATATTCAAAGACATGTATACTCTTTTAACACCACTAACATTATATTATAACAAAAACAATAGTAATATATTTGTGTTATTTTTTTAAGTAATGTTTGAAAAGAATATACATAAATGTTATTGCTATTAAAAAAACATTTCAAAATAGATTGAAAAGAAAATAACAAAATTAAAAAAAATCATAACAAAATATTATACTAAAAAATATGTCAAAGTATTCTGAACAAAAAATTATATTAAAGTAAAAGGTTCATTTGACTATAATAAAGTCATAAACCAACAAAATGCTGAGAGTTTTTTAAAAGAAGGAATCAAAATCAATGATAGTATAAAATAACAAAAATTGACTTTCCTGTGAAAGAAACAACAAGAATAAAAGAAATATTCTTCCCCTCAAAAGTATTTTACAATATTTCTTTGAATTCTTCGCTGGCATACTTAAATAATCACGATGAGAAAATGATAAATTTAATACTCTATATTTGAAATAGGTTAGAAATAATTTCTTAAATATATTTTTTTGAAGAGTTTTGATCTTATAATATTATTAATTTTGGAAATTAATAATATTTGAAAAGTTTTACCGTAAATATTTTTTAGTAAATATTTGTAAATATAATTATATCTAATCTAGTTTATTGTAAAATAAATATCTAATTTTTTACTAAATATTCACAATAAACTAGATTATATATAATTATATTTAAAAAACTACCAATCGTAATGCCACAAAAAAAAGGAAAAATATTTTACGTATATAAATATTTATTTTAATCTACAAAAAAATGATCAAAATAAACAATTGTTGTTAGAGACAAGAAAATTATTATACTTATAATTATTTCATTTAAGTGAATATATATGAACATTGAGATAAAATTGTGAGACAAAATATAATTTTAAATGTTAATTTAGCTTATTGGCTACCTAAACTTCCATCTCGTGGTAAAGGTTTAATTATCTATCTTGTAATTTCATTCCTCATTTTCCCTTTTTATATTTTTGATATAATAAAATTTTAAACAAAATAAATATATAAATGATATAAAAATAATTAGATAAATAAAATTCATAAGTAAAAAAATTGATTTGAAAATTTTACCGGTAGAAGAATTTTTTTTAAAAGAAGTGAAAAGAAAAAAATGGAGAAGATGAAGAATTATAAAAAAGTGAAAGGAAAGAAATGGAGAAGATAAGGAGTTAAGGAGTGAGAAAGAGAAAACACAAGATAAAAAGTTGTGGCCCACATATTTTTTAATCAAAAAGTACTCCCTCACATACCAAGTCATACTTGTGCCTCTACCATCATAAAATTTTTCGTAGGATTTAACATAAACTCACATTTAGAAATGCAGCTATTTTTATAGTTTGTGCTATTTTTAGTCTTTTTATGGAGTTTATTGCAGTTTTTGAAATGCGATTTCTGCTTTTCTTTAATTTATCTTTAGTGTATAGTGTAGTTTTAAAAAAATATAATTTGAAGAGATTTTGATTGATTTTGATTTTTTATTTTTATATGAGAAATGGTTCCTATTAAATTTAATAATCATAAATTTAATAAATATTTGTCAAAGACAAAAAAAAACCATCTAAACAACTAAAATTGCTTTTAGAAATATTCAAGGACCACTTTAAATCAACCTCAAGCATAGGGGACCATTTTAAACAATTTTTCAAACTAGGAACTAAGAAGGATACAAGAGAAAATTCAACGCCGGCTTTGCGCAAAATCATTTATCTAAAAAATGAATAAATTTGAAAGAAGTCAATTACTAATATACTCTTAATATGAAAGAACACTTATTTTGAATTAAAATGAAAAGATAAAATCATTTCGAAAGAAATACTCCCTCCGTCCATAATATGTGAGCTTCTTCTAAAAATATTTGTTTCATATTACTTGATCATTTACTAAATCATGATAGAATTAATTAATTTTTCCCATTTTACCCTTCAATTAATATGACCTTTGGAAGTTTAAACAAATTTTGAACACTCAAGAACTTCTTTTTTCAAGAGACTAATAATATATAAAAGGAGCAAAATAATAAAATTGATCAATCTATTAATGATTATTTAATCACAGTGTAAGATAGAAAGTGCGCATTTAATATGGGACGGGACGGGACGAGAGTAGATACTATTGTCTTCTTTTGACATAAGGCCTTTAGTTGCAGACACTAGTGACCCAATCCTATTCTTTTTGACCATGCTTGTACTTTGTTGGCATGTGCTATCATTAATTATTTAGAACGGTGGAAAAAGAAAAAGAATAATGAAAGAATGAGGCAAAATACTATACTTCGTCTCAGTTTGAACTTACACCTAATTTTTTTTTTGAATGGTTATATTCTTTCACAAATAATAAAATACAAAAAGATTAATGTTCTTTCGGCATACTTTGTACTATTACGATTTAGTGGAATATTATGATAGAATTAAATGATATGGCTTTTTCTTGATTCCAATTTTGCCAATTAAATTCGACACAACAGTCCAATAAAGTCAACAAAAATATATAATCAAATTTTATTTCTTTAATTTTACTTAGAAAAATATGTAGGATATAATCACTATATAATTTGCGTATAAACATTTATTGTATATTGTATATATTTCAACAAATATAATTGTTACAGACTTACAGTTATGGGCTACCTGGAACTACATTGCAGGCCCAATAACTGGTTGGAACTAAAACAGCCACAACTAGACATATCAAAATGGGCTGGCCCAACCCAGTCCAATCCAGGCCTAACGATAGCCCATTTTTACTGAAGGACCTTTAAAATGGTAGCCCAACCCAGCCATAAGTGGGCTTCGGGCTAGGACGAGTCAGCCCTTTAGAAAAGTTTCAAATATAATCATGTTTTTATTTACTTAAAAAATAGCCAAAAAGTCATAGAAAATATACCGTGACTATACAATATAGCTTACGTATACGTGAGCTATACACTGTCTATACATTATGATACACTCAAAAATATGAATATAGCTTAACTATATATGAGTATACACTGACTATACATGAAGTTAATACTAATTATTAAATTTCGACCAACTCAAATCACCTCTAAACATTCCAACATTTTAGATATGAAATCATCTCGATGTTTCAAGTCTTTTGATGTATAATTCGCTCCAAACTATTCAGTTTGTGGTACATCAATTTTTTAAAAAGAAGAAGAATATATGGGCCGAAGCGTAAGATGACGACAACTAAGGTCGAAGAAGAAATGGGCCTTTTTTTTTGTAATTAAATTGATTGAATGGCTTTTTGATGTAATTATCCCGAAAATTATATTTTTCCTGATCTCATGGGCTGGCCTTGTCCCAAAACCTAAGGCTAGCGGGTCAAGAGAGGTTGAGTAATTGAGCCTCACTTCTAAAATGGCTAAAAAATCTTAGTACAAGCCCACTAAAATAAAGGGTAGGGTTGGGCTGGACTTGCGGGCCAAGCCCATTTTAACATCTCAAGCCACAGACCACAAGTTAATAAAATCGTCATTTTTTTTTTAAAGATAAAACCGTAAACATTTTTTTAAATTTGTCTAATTGTTAATACCAAAGTAGGACAAGATTGCAATTGAAAGAAGAATGTACTAGGGTCAAAGAAAACTTTGACAAAATTATGACTTGAAGTCAAAACATAATAGGCCTTTGGCAATAGATTTCAATTTTTTTTTTACTTTGTTTTGAATTTATGAAGTTAGCGGTTGAAAATATAGATGCGTTTTTTGTTATACTTTTTGGAAAATCTAAGTTCAAAGAATTTTATTTAAAATTTATGAAGATGAAGTTAACAAACTAGTTTGAATCACTTTTCCAAATAAGGAATCTAACTCCAAGTTGGATTTAAATTTCTTTGGCCTAACCCATCGGCAGCCCCCTAAAGTTGGCACTAACTTTCACTTAGACACCTTAACTAGGCTTTGTTCATTTTAGACACCTCATGTCATGTCCAGGTGTGTCATTATGACACCTTTTTTTATAATCAGCCAAATGTGCAAGGTGTGTGTAACACACTCGCTGATGACATGTCAAAATGGCGAATTAGATAAAAACGTGTGGCTTATATATTGAAAATAATTTTTTAATAATGAATTTTGAAGTAGAAAAAAAATGGCCAATGACTTAGTGACATGTGGCAATGTTTATCCAAATAATTTTGAAAAAAATTAACCACTTGCACAACCCATCCTTGTCTTCTCCACCACCACCCACCCCCCATCCTCAACCCCTCCCCCACCAGATCTATCTTCTCCACAACCCCTACCCCTCCCACACTCAAATCATCTTCTCCACCACCTCCCACCCACCCCCCCGAACCCCAACCTTTCCCCAATCAAGATTGTCTTTCTCCAAAATACTTTCGTAGTAATTTAACTATTTGAAAAAAATTATTTTACAAAAGCACAATCTATTTGCAAAAACTAATTCATCTTATTTATAACTTCAAATAAAATTAAATTCTTCAAATCTGAACAAAGAGTTCCATAGTAAAAAATTTCCTAAAACTTTTTCTTAAAAAATATATATGTCGATTTTTTTTCAAAACATTTCAAGGAGGAAGAAGGGCAACAAAATAAGAAAGTTGTTTAAGTTTGAAATCTCTTGGTGTTGTAGCACCATCGAATCTATTTCTCCATGGAAGGAGTTTAAGCGTTAGAAAATGGTGGCTAAAAATGGGGAAGAAGAAGAAAAAAATAAAATTAAAATAGATTAAATCAGCTCTCCTCACGCTGGTAAGGAGTGTATCCCACTCACTATGCCATGTCAGCAAAAATTGTCAAAATGACACAGCGGAACATGACATGAGCTGTCTAAAATGAACATCGCCCAGTTGAGGTGTCTAAATGAAAATTGGTGCCAACTTTAGGGGGCCACTGATGGATTAGGCCAATTTCTTTTATAACCAAACACTAATTTTAAAATAGTTTGAACAATTATTCCGTAAAAATAGAATAATTCTCATTCCCAAACTGCTCATATAAAAGGAGAAAAAAACATGTGGGATTTAGAAAGTTTTTTTTTAAAAAAAAAGTTATTATTATTATTATTATATACTAGAGTTACAAAAGAAAATTCCTTGAATAGAATTTTGGTAGGATTGGGAAAAGAAACGGACATAAATTAGGAGAAATAGGGAACAAATATCGAATTGGGAAAAAAATAAATCCAATTCTATTAGAATTAGAAATCTATTCTCGATTTGACTATGATTTACTGTAAATTATATTAACAGATCGTCAGGATAATCAGGCCTAGGTAAGAGTTCCCGAGCAATTTCGTAATTTTTCCTTCTACAGATTTTAGCAACAATGCCAAAAATATTAACTATAGTCGATTTGCCTGCAATTTCATTCCCAGAACAAAACATCACGTTCAATGCAGGTACTAAAGTGTGCGTCACATGCTCACAATCACACCGCGGTGGTAAAAAATTAAGATCAAATTTGTGTGAATTGGATGTCAACAAAAACCCCCGTAATTCTAATGGCTTGCCTCTTAAGGTTACTGTTCGCGTAAAACGCCAATCCACAAAAATAACTTCTTCTTTGTACATCATAGATCATAAAGCTGAATACACCTTTTGGATTTCATACGATAGTATTCATGTATCAAATGATGTTTTCGATATTATCTCAAAAATAATATTATTGATGAATGTTCCATTCTCTTTAGAAGTTGATAAGTTGGAAAATAAGGAAACATTGATAACTAAAATATTGGAGTTTGGTAGGACCGTGAAGAATTCTGATGCGTACATGAATTTGGATATTATAAAAAATAGTCGTCTACACGATGAAGAATTTATGGAGATATATAACAATTTGGACAAAAAATATAATTTTGAGTCGTGGAAAAGGGCTCAAGGAAAGTTGGATTCAAGGATCGCGAAGTTTGAAGCTCAACATAAAGAAATCGGAATGAAGAAGATGAGATTTGAAGCCAACTTATATAAGGGTTTTAATTTGTCGGATACATGTTCGATTTGTTGGGAAGAATTTTCGACAGGTTCAAATGTTTCTTGTATTGATAAATGCTCACACGTCTACCATGAAGTTTGCATTTTAGAGTGGCTCTTAACAACTCGATCTTGTCCTTATTGCCGCAAAAATATTTAGCAGAATTGAGTTTTAGAGCTGTTTAAACTTTTAGCATCATTTATATAGGGTGATTATTTATAAATATTTATATTTATTATTATCGTTAAATATAATATTCGTTAATTTTATAATTCTCGCTAAATAATTGCATCCTTTATTTGTTGCTTGGTAAGAATCAAAGAAAAAGGGTTTTAAATATATGCAAAATGTATATGTGATATTCTGGACCAAATTTTCCTTTGACTTGTTAGCATACCTTAAGTTATAAGAAGATTTCTTCTCAGTTCAAATAATAAAATATATCCTTTATGATAACTATATATAATCAAGATGGAACCAAACATTATTGAAGAAAAAGTAAAACATAGATCTGCTCTAATACTGTAACTCATAGTTTGAAGTTTTCATGAAACCCCAACTTTTGCTTTACTTATTAAGAATTTCTATATATTGATAGACCATGTAAAAGATATTCTTAGATTTAGGTCATTTACAAAGTAACTAAAGGTAAATTTGCATTGTTGACACTAATTTGTGACCTGATAAAAAGAGGTAATAAATTGGTGGATGCAAAATTTGAATATATATTATATCTGATTTAAAGCTACTGAATTCGAGCAAATCCATACTGATGCACTAGGTTAGTTCCTGTAACTAACCTACACATGTAAACTAATAGCGCGAAAAGTCTTTCCACCATCAAATGTATATATATATATATATGGAGATATTCATGAGCAAGAATAACATTTTCGATGGTTGTGCCTAGCTCCCTAGTTCCTTCAACAAATGCAGATTTATTAGCTTAGGTTATATAACAAAAGGAAAATAATATTTCATTCAAACATCTAATGCCTTAGTAATTAATGTACAGTGTAAATAATTATGTTTTTATAGGTCCAAAATGATTGTCTTAAAGATAAAATAATCTAATTTTCCAACACCAAATTAGTTGTTAGGAATGACAATGGGGCGGGGCGGTGATAGGGCAAGCCCGCATAGACCTGCAAACATACTAATCCGCCCTGCCTCGCCCCGCAAAGCAAAAAATTGTGTTTTCAATCGACCCCGCCCTGCATCCCTATTAGTAGTGTGATTAGAAGAAGTCACAAAAGAAGCTTTCAACCATCGAACAATACTTTTTTTATTTTGGTAAAGTGGAACAATCATCTAGAGACAAAATAACTAGCAGATCGTTTTAAAGAAAAAATGGTTATTTAACTTAAAAAGATGCAATTCTTTTCTAAAAAAATCGCTAAACGTCGTAATTTAATGACCAATTTAATCATAAGTTGTTGCATTACCAATTTATATATATATATATATATATATATATATATATATATATCCAATCCATCTCAATTTTATTTTTAAAAAAAGGGCTTATGCTCATTTATTTTCTTGAGAAATTTATGTAAAAAATATAATTATGAATTTAACTTAACCTCAAAAGTTAGTTTATAAGGAGAGGTTGTTCTATGCCTTACTCCGTATAAGGACATCACCTCTCTTTTGTATTAAACGTGGGACTCTCCAATTCCTCTCACGCTCTAGGATGGACAAATGTAGAGTGAGCAAACTAATATTAGGATCCAACATCGATAAATATAATTGGAAAGGCCATGAGCTGATACCATTAAAAATTAAATAGATAATGAGCTTCCGACTTATGAGAGGATAATTGTCAAGATCATATAAAAAAATCATTTATTTCTTTTTCATCAGATGTGAAACTCTTCAATACCTCTCCTTATGCTTGACTAGACATCTGAAGTGTTAACAAATTAATATTAGGGCTCAACATCAACATCGATATACTATACTGTAAAAAAATATAGAAAATGGGCTTAACTCATTCTTCAAAGTTAACTTACAAGAGTGTGGTTATCCAAATCATATAAAAAATGACTATATATATATATTTTTGGTGGTTTGATTTCCCACCCGGTGTTCGGAGCCCACATTAGAACTTCGACTAAATCCAGATCGCGCGCTACAGGGTCCATTCGGGGATGGTACTACCAATAGAATTTTTTCCATACCTAGGACTCGAACTCGAGACCTGGTGAAACACTCCACCCGTGCACCACAAGATGACTATGTCTTTTTTATTCAGTCGTGAGACATGTTACAGCACCAATGTCATATGAAACAATAATGACCAACTGTGAGAAATATTGGAAAATAATTATTATTGAATTGTTGTTTTTACATTATTACAGAGAGACCCTATTTATAGACACTATAATAGACACCCTTTCCAACTAGGACACTACAATACAATCCTTTTCTAAGTAGAAAACTATATACTATTCCTATTATTATTACTATTCCTATTTCTATTCTAAGTAGGATTGTATATACCTATTACTATTCTAACACTCCCCCTCAAGCTAGTACATACAAATCATATGTATCTAGCTTGTTACAAATATAATTAATACGAGAATAAATGCGGAGCTTGGTGAGATATCTGCCCGTTGATCACTCGACTTTACAAAATTGATAGTCAATCTCAATGTACTTAGTCTTCTCATGAGAATACTAGATTTGATGCATAATGTCAATCAATCTCAATGTGCTTGGTCTTCTCATGAGATAGTAATCGACATACAAGGCTATTAAACTCCCCCTGAGCAACAAAATTAGGTGGTTGCTCCATATAGACTACTTCACAATACAGCGGTCGTCGGAAAGTGCTCAAAATCAAAACATGCTCATACGCCGGAGTATTAGATTTGATGGCTGAAAGTGGTCATAATCTAAGAAATATATTATATGGGTAAGGTCGGAATGATGGCACGACCTACGCAAATTAAATATAACAAGTAGTCCGGAGAGATGCACGGTTCTACACAAATCAGATATGTAAGAAAAAGGTAGTCACCGGAAGGATGACACGGTGCTACATAATTAAATATGAAAAAGTAGTCACCGGAAAGATGGCACGGTGCTACATAGATCAGATATGAAAAAAAGTAGTCACTGGAAAGATAGCCCGGTGCTACACAAATTAGATATAAAAAAGTAGTCACCGAAAAGATGGCACAGTGACACATAAATTAAATATGAAAAAGTAGTCACCGGAAAGACGGCACGATGCTACACAAATACCGACGGATATGAGGTTGACACAAAACAGCCCTAGGAAATTACAGAAAATTGACGCACGATGACCTCTGATTGAGTTTTTCTCCCCTAAATATGGGGTTCATGCATATATCATTGATCCTACTTTAGTTAACATAATCATTGGCCAGACGGACTGCATATATGGGTAATAGCCGCCCGCCGGCAGCGGAAGCTCTTTGATTATTTACCAAGATCGTAGAGGCTCTGATACCATGTGAGAAATATTGGAAAATAATTATTATTGAATTGTTGTTTTTACATTATTACAGAGAGACCCTATTTATAGACACTATAATAGACACCCTTTCCAACTAGGACACTACAATACAATCCTTTTCTAAGTAGAATACTATATACTATTCCTATTATTATTACTATTCCTATTTCTATTCCAAGTAGGATTGTATATACCTATTACTATTCTAACACCAACCATATAATTTTGTCGACAGGTATATTTGATAGGAAGGACAAAATGTACGTACCATACATTGCATCAGACCATCTTTTGAGTGAAGGATTAATTATAATTCATCAGTGTTTCTTCTTTTTATGGATAGAAAGTAATTCAAATTGAAAACGTATTAAATGTACCACATTGCACTCCAGACAGTGATTGTCATTTTTCTAGTGCAACTTGCCTTTTGCGGCTCACATAAGTAAATGGACGGTCTCATTTAATTTAAAACTATACTCAATCAATTAATTTGGATATTACTTCCATCAATATAAAACAGTTCAATTAATCACGCAAAAAAGATAAATTAATTGGTTAGGAGAACAAAATATCTAACTTATCACAATGAATTTACGGCGCTTCCTGCTAATCACAAAGAGACTTTAATTCAGACAAACACTCCCTTCGTATATATTATTTTGGGATGTCCAACAATATCTGTTTGATTTTTATAAAATAAATAAATAATCTATCATGTTATATTTATTTTACCTTTGCTAATAAATACAATTTATTTTTTAATATTTAAATAACTTATAATTAATATGGATGATTTGATAAAATTATCTTTTTATTGCTTATCTCTGTATCAAGTCAATAGTTTTAAGTTTTAACTATTGTTGGAATAAGAAGCAAAAACAAATATTACTCCCTTTTCCTCAAATTACTAGTCATGTGTTATTTTTTATTGTCAAAATTTGATTAATATTTTACAATATTTTTTATAAAATAAGAAAAAGAAGAATTATAATATTTTTATTATTATTTTTAAATTTTTAAGTATTAAATAAATTAAATTAAATTTTAAATATGATTTAAATAATAACTTTATTGTTGTTTTTTCTTTTCACTGTCATGATCTTTTAAAGATACTGTCTTATCACTTTTGGATACGTGCCCAAATTTGTTTGTCATAATTTTTGTCATCCAGCTTCTCTCTTGGCTACCAAAAAAAAAAAAAAGAGATTATGTTACTTAAGTGACTTAACATGATTAGTTTACATTAATATTGTACTTGTACATGGTCCTCGATGAAAATATTTTATGTTAAAAATTTAGAATAACCAAAATTCAAGCAACAAAATAAAGATACTTCAAAATCATGACAATGACTTAAGATCAATAAAATAAAAGACAAAAAATAATTTAAAATAATTAAATAAACCTAACCATCTATATTTATGCCTTATTATTTTCACATAGCTAACTTAGCATAAATACTAATGTACATATGTTGTACGTATGTACATTTTTAATACATCGTTTTTATTTATACTCCGATAATTTATTTGCAATTATATTTATATTTTTTTAAAATAAATAAGTTTACTAGCAATAGAGACCCATGTACTTTTTCTGTTTTACGAGTAATAAAACCAATGGCTCCACCGTTTCTGTCTTTTTCTCTTCATTTAATTTCCATCATCTTACATTATTTTCGAAGGGGACACCAATTATTTTTTATTCATTTTTAAACTGCTTTTTAAAGTTAAAACTGTTGAAGATTCCATTTCTACACTCACACTGTGATGTTGATCTTCAACCTATTTTTGGTTGGGATTAAAAGTGAAAATAATGAATTATAAAGAGCAATAAAATATTATTATGAATTTAAAATTTGAACTTTGTACGTTTCGGTTTACAATTATGCACATATAACATCTCATTAGGCTCATCATCAATTAATCGGACTAAACAGATTGTTACCTTGTTATAATTAAAAATAATTTAATTTAAAATTTCCCTTGTACCTTAATGAAATACTAATTCTCAACCACACAAATATCTAAAGATTGTTTTAGATGATAAGTTTCAAAAGTTTTTATTTTTTTCTTAAATATTGTGTCAAATTAAATGGTGTCACATAAAATTGGACGGGGAAATAAAATTTTAAATTAAAATATATAATTCCGTTGGAGTATTGAACCTGTCTTGAAATTCCTAGTGGCACCGCCACAGATCTGCAATTAAACACAGACTCAAATGTTGAAGGAATCTTAATAGTCAATGACATAATTACCCCTACATATGTACGGAAATCTGAATCATATAGGGTAATTCGGACAATTCTTAATATGCTGGCATTCTGCTTTCAAATTCCAAAGCTTACCTACATTACAATTCACAATGATCTTCCAGTAATCGAGGTGACACGTGTAATTTTAAAATGTTACATCTTAAAAAGCATAAAATAAAAGGGCAAAAAGCATAATTTTTTTTTTAAAAAAAAGAAAAGTTGAAAAGAAGAAAAGTGAAAAAGCTTACTGTAAGTTTATTTATTTCTAACGAAGAACAAAAAAGAGTTTACTTTCTTAAATATAATCGGAAATAGACTTTTTAACTACCAGCACCAATAATAAGTTGACACAAGAAGTAAAATAAAAAATAAAAAATAAAAAATTTAGTAATAATTTAATTCTCTATCGTTATAAAATCATTTTTTAAAATAAAATCTTTATAAAGATAAAATAAAATAGGAATAAGCTTATGACACGTTAATTAGAAGAAATTCCTTTATAACCAAACATTTGCTTAAAGTTTTTTTTGATAAGTTTAACACAGAAGTGGGAAAAGTTAATAGTAATGAACGATCAAACTTGTTTTAATTGTCTTTTTTTCTTATACAATAAAGGTATTTCTGAAAAAGAATTGGACACTTGGAGCTAATTACATCTTCTTCTTTTTTCTTTTTTGTTATTTCCCAAAATGGAAAATATCTACTTTTTGTCTTTAAATTATGTAATTACTTTTGGGAAAGGCCTAGTGATGTAGTAATATACTTATGGAAGATGGGAGAAGCAACTCTTTCAGCCAATTTTAACAAGATTGTTTTTATAACTATTTATTTGTACTTATTATTTATATTAAATCAAATGACTTAAATTTATTAATTAAAGTAAGAATATAAATAACTTAACCATTAAGTGATAAATATGCGTGTGAAAAGCTTTTACGCACCTTTTATGCTCCAAAATATTTCATATTGTGAATAAACATAATATCTATAAATTTAATTATTTAACATCATATCAAAAGATGTGCAAAAAGTTTTAAAACTAAATAATGTGAACTGCAATCACCTTTTCTTATTGGACGGATGCACGTGTTACAATAAGATATTTACACGTATAAGTTATGAAATTGAAAGAAAAATAGTACTACCTTTATTCCAAAATAAGTGAATCGCTGAACAAATGTACATCTATTAAAGAAAAATTAGGACATAAACTAAACACTGCTGAGTTTAGGCTCGACAATTCACTTATTCTAAAATAGAGGACGTAATAGTTTGTTTAAATTTCTTTATTTCTTTTGACAATTCTTTAATTTCTATTTCTATGTATAATTTAAAATCATAAAATTGAAAAGTATTTTGATGTATTGTACCGATTTTTAGTTTAAAATCATACGATTTAAAAAATAATTCTACTTTCTTAAATTGTGTATCAAGTTAAAATCAGATAAATGAATCAAAACAAAAAAAATATTTAGCTCTTGGTCACATATTCTAAATATTTTAAGTTAGTTAAAAAAATTAAATTTAAAATTTAACTTCAAATTAAATTCAAAATTATTTATAATCAAACCCTGATTATGTGCTCGTGATAAACAAAAGAAGAAAATAGTTCTCGTGGTCATCTAATTTTTACTATATTTGTGCGTGTGAAATTACAATCTGTTGAATAAAATAATCAAAGTATGTGGGGCTTAATTGATATTGGTTGCAAGTTGGAGGACTAACGAGGTAAGAGAAGAAAATGTGTGATATGTTTTGGAGTCCGGAACCTATTTGAGTCACAAAGAGATAAAATTGATCAAAATAAACCACTATTCTAGTAACTAACTAAAATAGGTTTAGTGCAGATTTTTTTTCCGTTTTATCCAATATTCCAAACGGCTTCCGTTAGTCTCTTAACGTCTATATTTTAATATAAAACGAAACTTTTCTTTCCACTTTATAAAGTGTAAGACACTTTGTAAAGTGCAACTTTTTCTTACACTTTGTAAGAAAAGTTATCTTTGCCAAAATTTTCACCTTTCTTTCATCGTCCGCTTTCACTTTCATAGAAGATTTCACTTTCAACTTTCTACGGTAGGCGAGACACGGAAATTTGAGAATGTCCCAACATTTTCTGTCATTTCAAAGTGTAAGGACCGATTAAAATAGTTATCTAGTCCATAATTTGGAGCAATATTCCTCTCTTGCTGAGGTAAATCGCTACAAAATAAATAATAATAGTAAATCATATAAATTAATAAATAATAGACAAAATCAACAAATAATAATCAAAGTATAATTATTGAGCATTATCAGCCACTTTCATTAATAGTATCGTTCAAATCAAAATCATATCGACCGGTAAGAATATTTTGGTAATGGGTCATGTTAGGAAAATCACTAGATTGAGTTATCAGAAATCCATCAGGGCTATTACGATTTTCTAATCAAGGATGAACATCGGCCGATAAAGAAAAAAACGTTGTTGACAAGTCTTAGGCTCCTTCCTAACATAGATTTCAAGTACTGTTAACTTGATTTGATCTATGTAGTCATTTGGAACCCTCAAAAAGTCGGTCAACGATTCGTCATTATAGATAATCCACTCTCCTAATTTTAGTTGTCCTTGTGATAAAAATGAAGTAGGGTATTTTCCGACTATAGTCAAATTATAATCAGTACTATTTATACTCATTCTTTTATAAATTGATGAAAGAAATTTATGATATCGAACATTAATTTAATATTTAGCATAATGTTTCGGAGGACAATTATAATAAATGGTATTTCCTTCACGTATAATTTCAACATCCCAATAAATCGAAACTTTAACTTTTGGTTCAAAAGGTATTTTTTTTGTGTGATTGAAATGAAGAAAAATAGAAGATTAAAGATGTTGAAGGAGCTATGTTTGAACGTCCTTAAATAGAGTTTGGATGAGTTTTCAGATTAAAAAAAATAAAAATACCTAATGTAATAATTTCTTCCGTTTTTATGATATGTCAAATCAATATAATTTTTTTCTTTATAGACACAATTTAATGTAAAACGGAAAAAAATATTCCTTTTTGACATAATTTTTTCTTTCACTTAATAAAGTGTCAGAAAAAAGTTACACTTTATAAAGTGTCAGAAAAAGTTACACTTTACAGAGTGTAAGAAAAACTTATACTTTATAAAATAGAAAAAAAGTTCTGATTTATATTAAAACACAAACGTTAAGAGATTAACGGAAGCCATTTGACATATTGGATAAAACGGAAAAAAAATCTACACTAAATCTATTTTAGTTACTTACTAAAATAATAGCTTATTTTGGTCAATTTTATCTCTTTGTGACTCAAATAGATTCCGAACTCTATGTTTTGCTCCCCAGCTGGATCTAGAGGTTTCTCTTCCCACCCCACATGTCCCTTTCATCCTTCTTACTTTTTCTTCTCTTACACTATATTCCACTTCCTTTTTTATATTTTACTTTTTTTTCCTTCCAAATTCATGTTCTATTTTTCATTTTTTTTCAATAAAAAAGAAGAAGTTAAAAACACTCCCAAAAGTCACACCTATGTGAAAGATCCTCAATATGAGATTATTGATTATAATTTTTTATTTTTTAATAAAATAATTTACATTTACACAAATATCTAAGAATTATTTTAAATAACAAATTTTTTAAAAATTACTTTTTTTTCTAAAATATTGTGTCAAGTCAAAAAATATTATATAAATTAGGATGGAGGAGTATATTTTTAACACTTTCTAGTAGCTCATAACTTTTAAGTTCGAAGGTAAAGAGTAGTGCTTATTATTCAAGCAATTTTTATTTATATATTCCTTCCGTTCATCTTTACTTGTTCACTATACTATTTTAAAATTTAATAATACTTATTCAAATTATAAAAATAATAAATATTAAATAATTTATCATGTTATATCTATTTATTTTTTAATATTTAAATGTTTATTTAATAAAGGTCATTTGATTAAATTATCTTTATCCTTTTACTGCTTTTTAATCCAATGGTGGACAATTATTGTGGCCAGAGGGAGTATTATTTTTTAATTGACTTTATTATATATATATATAATAAATATATATATTATTGTTTTTTACCACAATCCTAATGTATAACGAGTAAAAAGTTATTTCGTATAAATTTGAAAGTAAAAAGTTTAACTTTTTCGATTTGAACAAATTTTTTTAATATGTTGACACCCACTTTTTCTGCTATAAAATCCCAGCCAAAACATCTTCTTTAACCCCTCTCTCTTTTCTCCTTCCTTTTCTCTCTAATTCTTCAAACCCTCTCTTTTCTTCTCTCAAACCTCTGTTTTTTTTGGTCTCAAGTTTTTCTTGGAATCTCCACCACCCAAAATCTCCCAAAAAAGTTTTTTTTTTTTGTTCATTTTCTACTAACAAAATCATAAAGGGGTTTTTATTTTTAATCTTTTAAGCTAATCTTAATGCTACCCCAATTATTTTTAATTTTTGAAATTCATGTATGCAATTCTGAGTGAACTGTTTCTTTCGGGGTTTATGATAAATTCCACATATAGGCGCAGGACCCATTTGGTGCAATCTTTTTCTGTTGTTTTTCTCTACTGGTTTTACTTCATCTCATAGCCCGGTCTGCTTAATAACTACTATTTTTATATAATTTTATTAATCTATAAAAATAAAAAGTTAAATCTAAAAAATATTTTTCATTCTACTCAGTTTTTTTTTTTAAAATCAAAAACTTCATCTGGGTCCTGCTAATTTTAACTTTTTTGAATACACTAGTAAGATTCTTGAAATTTGTTGGGTCATGGCTTCCTCAAGTGGTGCATCATCAGGTTCATCGTTCATTCAAAACTCGGGTTCAGAAGAAGATCTTCAGCAGTTAATGGATCAGAGGAAGAGAAAAAGAATGATATCGAACCGCGAATCAGCAAGAAGATCAAGAATGAGAAAACAGAAACATTTGGATGATTTGATGGCTCAAGTATCAAATTTAAGAAAAGAAAATAATCAGATTTTGACAAGTATGAATGTTACCACACAACATTATCTTAATGTTGAGGCTGAAAATTCAATATTGAGAGCTCAATTAAGTGAACTTAGCTATAGGCTTGAGTCACTTAATGAAATCATTGCAGTTTTGGATGCAAACAACAATTGTAATGGACTTGCCATGGACCACAATGAGTCTTATAGCTTCAATTTTGCACAAAATGACACTATGGTTGATGGGTTTAACGTGACCAATTCTTGGAATTATCCATGTGCCAATCAGCCCATTATGACTGCGGATGCCTTGCAGTACTGACGTGACACTATTAATCGAGTCATTGAATTTCGAATGGTTGAAAGAAAAAAAAATTAGTCAGATCAGTTGATTTCGGATATCGAATGGTTGATGAAAAAAAAAAATTCAAACAGAGAGAATCCTCTTTTTATGTATTATCTTATCAAGTAGGAGAAGTATTAGTGATCTTGCTAAGATTTTACTTTTGTCAAGTAGTGGTAGTATTATTATTAAGAATAAATCCTTTCGAGGAATATTGGTGTTCTTGTAAATGTGGGGTTTGTAATCTCATTTTCAGTTTCTCTTTCAAGGACTTGATTATGCAGTTGTAATTGGCAAGTCTTTTTCTTGATTTGTTGTTATCATAGTAATATATTAATAACCATTTCAAGAATTGCTCCTTGTTTTACTTACTCGAGGGTTCGTTTGATTCACAGACTAAATTATCTATCTAGTTGAATATTTTATCCTTGGGTTTGATTGTTGAGATGGAACAATTTATTCGCGTAGGTGTACACATAATAAACGAATGCAAGATATATATTTTTGTATATACTATTTTTTATTAATTATGATTACGCGATATGTTTTTTTATTTTTGACTTAATAAAAATATCGAATATGATGTATGTTATATTAAAAATATCTATATGTCGTACATTTAGATTTTCTTATAAGAATATTTCATCGTAACAATAAAATAAAGAAATATTCAAACAATTGAAGGATATAAAGTTATCTCGATGAACATATTCTTTGAACAAGAATATATTATTAGCAGAATCTAGTAAATAGTTAGTCATGTAATAAAAGTGGTTCATAGACACCACTCACAAATGATTTTGAGATCTTTTTGGCTTTTGTTGGGATGATCATTGATTCTTTAGACAAGTACAACTACAATTTGATCTGAGCAGTTACAGTCCATCAATTTTTCCTTACTTTTTTTTAAAACACCCTCCCCACAAAATAAAATCTACAAAAGAATTCCATATCATTTATATCAAATTACATTAAATTACTTTTATTATTATTTAAAAATAAATAAAGATGAGAATATTTATCAATCAATCAACTAAAAAGTTGATTGATACAAGTTTAAATAAAGAAGATGTCGTCTTGTCAATGAATTGATATATATAGCGTAACCACCACATAATGAATAAATTTTAAAATTTTCATTTATTAACACTTGAAGTTATCATCCTGTAATTCTGAAGCTACTTATTAACACTTGACGTTACTGCCCCATAATTCCGAAGCCATGAAATTTAAATTAGTGACTACTTCTACCATCTACACACAAGCCTCTAGCCACCCAAAAAAAAAAAAAAAAAAAAAACCAAACAAATTTAGTTTGCCTAGTTACGTTGGGGACACTTTTAGCATATTTTCGTTTCTCTTGCCTATTTTGTGTATGGGCGCAGGCAATAATTGAGTTAATTCTAAACTTAAGGATGTGTTCGGTAACGAATAAATTATTTTATTTTTTTCATGTTTGATTTATTATATTTTTTAAAAATTATTTTCTTTAAAAAATATAGGATCCTTAAATTGAGGAAAATGTTTTCTTAATATAATTAGGACAAACAACTTACACAAATAACATTTCACTGTATTCCCCCATCCTCTAACACAAATCATATTCACTCCATTTCCATAACAGCGCACCCGTGTCTTCCTTCTCATATTTCATAGTATTTAGTCAAATTATATACAAATAATTTTGAAATAATATATTTTCACACACAAAAAATAAGTTTCTTCAAAACTATTTTACTTCGTAAGTGTCAATTATAGAATCTAATAATTAGTCGTTCTAAAGGAAATTGCATGTGAAATGTGTTTTCTATTCTTTTTCAAAGCATCCAAATCATATGGCCTTTTTGTTTTGTTTTGGAAAAATTAATGCGATTGATATTATTTTGTATTCGATTGGTCGATATTTGTTAAATTCTCGATGTTTCTGTTTTCTTTTATAACAACCACTAATATTGTGTATTTAATTTTTTCACATAAAGTATAATGTCACGTTTTAGCAATTAAAGCAACGCTATCGTATATTGTACATTAGATTTAAAGAATCGACCTAGACTTATAATGGAGTTATAACATTTTTAGTAGGGGGTAAATGATCGGGTTGGTTCGGGTTTTTCAAATATCAAATCAAATTATTTGTGTCAAATTTTTAAATTTATAAACCAAACCAAACTAATAAAAATCGGGTTTTTCAACCTCGGGTGGGTTCGGATTTTCCAAATATCAAACCAAGTCATTTGTGTCGAATTTTTAAATTTTTAAATTTTTAAATCAAACCAAACTAATAAACCTCGGATTTTTTTGGGTTTTGAGATTTTTTTCCGATAAAGTATTCATACAAACATATAATTAACTTGTGCTCCAAATATTTCTTTAGTCCGACCAAAATACGACTATCTAAGATGCTTCATAAGAAATAACACAAAATATGAGATGAGTTATGACAGTTAAATATTCAATAAAAAATAATAATGAAATCGTATAAAATAAATATTGCAAATTGGTAAGTCATAATGAAAATAATCATAATATAAAAGTACTAAATTATGCTAAAATAAGTCTAATAAGTATTAATTACATGATTAAATATTAAAAAGAAATTATTAGGTTATGTATTTTAAATGTCTAAACCAATGTAAAACTAAAAATTGTCAATCTTAGTGAAATGTGTTTTCTATTCCTTTTCAAAGCATCTAAATGTCCAAATCTTAGGGCCTTTTTGTTTTGTTTTGGAGAAATTAATGCAATTGATATTATTTTGCTTTCGATAGGTTGATATTCGTTAAATACTTGTTGTTTCTGTTTTCTTTTATAACAACCACTAATTAATATTGAGTATTTGAAATTTTCACATAAAGTATAATGTCACGTTTCAGCAATAAAGCAACGCTATCGTATATTGTACATTAGATTTAAAGAATCGACCTAGACTTATAATGGAGTTATAACATTTTTAGGATATGATAGAGAAAACTTGTCATTTTCAAAAAATAGAGAAAACTTTTAACAACATACATAAATTTACAAGTGAGTATGAGGAGAATAGAATGTACATATGCAGTTTTACCTCTATCGAATGTAACGAGGTCATTTTAATAGACCCTCAACTCAAATATAAAGAAAACTCTCAATGAGTGGATCTAAAGAAGGTGAACTATATGCAACTTCGCCTCTACCTTGTAAAAATAGAGAGGTTATTTTTAATAAATCATCGATTTTAAAAGCAGAGAAAACTCTGACGATAAAAAAGAAGTAAAGAATAAATGGCACGTGCAGGGAACAAAGTTTTCAGGACAAGTACAAATCCTAGTTATATACAAGTAATATCACTAGATCCTTGTATAATGCCCATAATTAAGTCCATGTTACACGAACAATACAACGTGATACGATGCTTTTCCCCAATTAAATATGAAAATTTATACGGTGTTAGTACAACATAATAATTATTATTATTAGAAGAGAACAACATGTTAAATTTTCATGCTTCTAGATGAAACAAAAAATAAACATATAATATTGAATAATTTCTTTTTTTAAGTTGTAACTATTTTCTCATCATTATTGAAATAATTGATCAAAATAGACATTTAACAGAATTTGCTAATTTCAAAGTTGATATTTTTAATTGGCAATTACACTACTAATCAATATTTATATACCCCAAAATATTTCTTGAACAGGCAAATAAAAAAGTAATCCATAGAAATTGAAACACATGCTAGGTTTGGACTTTGACTTGGGTAAGTGAAAATGAAATGCACTCATTTTTTACTACTCATTTTTTTTTCTTCTCACTTTTCATTTCGTGTGAAGAAATTAAGTGCCCATTGATAGAATATGTCAAATTAATGGTGCTGCAACTTGATTTTTTGTCTGGTGTTCGATTTTCGAAGAATGTAATATTAAATTTTATATTTACGTGAATTTTTTTATGAGATTAAATTGCTCACTTAACAAAGTAAATTTTATTTTCTAAATTTTTAATTAAAGATGAAAAAGTACTTATCGATATCTGATAGAAATTATTAAACCAATAGAAAGTAATAAAAGAAAAAGATGTTTGGTGGAAACTAATTCACCCAACTTGTACATTTTACCTATATCTTAAGATTTGTTTCTTCTTAGTTCTATCCTTTCAGAAAAGAAAGAAAATAATATTATTATAAGACATGACTAATGGTGTCATGTTATTAGTCACAAACTAAACGCTCAAATAATGGCCATTATTACCTTAAATCACTTTCAAAAATGCTTAATTATTCAATAAATCCCAATTACACTAGTCTAATCACGCATGAAATGACAGGTTAATTATAAAGTGCCTTCCCCAAACTCGAATTAACCTTTGTCAATACAAAGCAACAAAAAGAAGATGGATTTATAACAAGACTAGTTTGGGGTCGTTTAGTCAGGAACTAGTTATTTCTAAATTATAATTCATAATTTAAATAATGGCAAGATATAGTGAATATATTTTCATTAATAGATGTTTGGGTCATTGGGCTAAATATATAGAATGTACATGGTATAATATCAAATAAGTATTTGGTTTAAAATGAATAAATAGAGATTATAAACTTCTATTTTAAATTTTATTTTTACTTTAAAAACTTTGGAGAAGGGAGAAATTGTTATTTTATCTCGAAATTGTCATCCAACATAGAGTATGACATAAAATAATGCTACAAATATGATTTAAGCCATCAGGGAATTCACTAATTTCAGAATAAGAGATTATAAAATATGGAATAAATATCTCACTAATCATGAGATTATAGTTTATACTTATCTCATATATCAAACAATCTCTCAATGTTTACAACATGTTATTAACCTTAATTGTTCAACTTTCTAACTTTAATTTTTACAAGCTACTGCTCTAAGTTATATTTTAAATGATCTGATTATATAAAAATTCGTACTTCCATTATGATTTATGAGTGTAGAAATTAAACTCAAAAAAGATTCAGACCAGACAATATTTTTTATCATATTTAATCAATACCCTTTTTGGGAAAATTTTCACAAATGTAGGAATTAGAAATGAGGAAATTAAAGTAAAGCACATTCAAAAGCTAATGGAGTAATAATATTTTAAATATGGGATTGACGTACAGCTAAATTTTTCTTTACAAATAAAGCATATATTTAGAAATTAAAGCGAATTAAGGAGCACCGTTCTTCCATCATCTCGAATATAGGCATCATAAAAATTAAAGATTTGAAATCCAGTGGTTTCTTTTTTTCTCTCTATTTGTTTGATTAGAGAATAATAACTTTAATTTTGTCCAAATATTCCTCTTTACAATAAACTAATTTTCATAAAACTATATGAGCCACAAACAATACTTTGTTATCTTTTTATAATTAAGATTTTATATAAGTGGCTATCCACTAAGCAAATCTTAGGTCTTTCATAGTAATTTTATCTTTTTTTGATAAAACATCTTATTTTAGCATTAAAAATAAAGTAAATGATATATAAACACAAAAAGAAAAATTCTTTCATGCTTCAAACTGTATGTTTGGCTATAATTGATGATTTGCTATTGAAGACATATTTATAGACGTGCAGTACAGAAAAATTGCTTCAAACTGTATCTTCATTGAATTTTTTATTGGGTGGAGGGGGGCGGGGAGATTAGCACTTTTAGTCCCTAAATATATTGATAAATTCTTATTCTGGTCCTTGTGGTTTTTGGTTAAATATTTAACCTTCGATTAATAGATTGTGCACTTTTGATCCCTATGAATATGAATTATTGAGTGCCAAATGATTCAATTGTATTTGTATTGTTACTGCATAATAGATTTTAGATTAATATGATTCTAAAAATAATCTAAGTGTACATATTTGCTTACTGAAGGGACCAAAAACACATATTGTAAGAGTTGATTCAAGGGTAAATGTGCTTAGCTAGAATATCACAAGGCTCGAAAGTAGAATTTATCAATAATTGAGAAATTATTATTGTCATTATTCTCATGTTTAGCCCATGAAAAAAAAAACTTTGCAGGTGAAATTATATATTAAAAATATAATTAAATAAATAAAAACATGCTCTCTCTAATAATTTAAATTGTTCTATAAAATGGTCACATAATTTTAACAACAAAAATGATATTGCAAGTAGCAGAAGATAATTAGTTTGACTTGAAAATAAAAATTTTATACTATTAGTTCAAATGAAGATAATCTTCTTTGAGTTTAAAAAACTCACCAAATCAGTATAACACTAGACTCTAAATCGTGTAAATCAAATAGTTTATTATAAATTCTAAACTCAAACGTATAAACTTTAAATTCTGAATGTCCGCGCCTATGTGATCTGGGATTCTTTTCTATAATATTGTACTTTTATTCATGTTGACTAGTAGAGAATGGTGTTTTGTATTATGAAGTGTCAGGAAGTTACTAGCAGTTTTTTTACTTTTAAAATTAGGCCCATGATTTTTTACAATAGGGAAAAAGATGATGAAATCTCATGTCATGTCTTTTTTTTTTTTCAAGATTTCATAAAATATTAGCAAAGATTAATTATTTAAAAACAAAATCAAATTAAAGTGTTTGTGATAGCATGTGGCCCAGCCATACACTTGAAAGTCTTCACATGATCAATGCAGAAAAAGACGGCCTATTTGTTTAGTTTTGTTTAATAGTTAATTAGTGATAATTAATATTGAATAAAATAGTAATTAATTAATTAAGAGCCTGATAGAGGCATATATATAATCTATCTTGATGTTCTTGAGGGAATATGAAGACTTTTGTGCTTCTAAAGAAGCCAAAACAGACAGGTTCTCTGTGTAATTAATTAGAATTATATGGAAGTCCTAATTCCATAATTAATTAATTACATATAACTGATATAAGTTTTACTCGACATGCATGCTAGCTAGTTAACTTCTTATTAGTAAGTTAGTTAAGATTTTTACTAACTGGATTAAGTAATATGCATCATCAATATAAATAATTTTTACATTATCATATCATTTTTATCTGATATTCATGTATAGATATCCTTTGGAATTTCGGATGATCTAAATCTTAATATTGTATTAAAAAAATTGTTTATACTGACGATATATTAAATTTAAAATCCTAAATTAATACACATAAAGATTAAGAAACTTTGCCACGTACTATATATACATAAAAATTAATGTTGACCTTCTCAAATGAACCTCCTTGTGCCTGGCCTCTAGCTTCGCCCCTGCTTCTAATCACCTAAAATTGCACACTACTAGAAAAGTGTGGATTACATAGAGATTTACCTGGGACTTTTAAAGGAAAATTCGCAGGTAATTTAGTTTCTTGCCAATTTTCCTGCCAAAAAATCCGATGGAAAAACCTTCGTTGGTAATCATTACTTGAGAACTAAAAAAATCCCCAAGTAACTTATCTGGGGATTTCGATTCCGCAAGTATGTTACCTACGAATATTTTCACAAGAAATACAAAAAAATCGCAAGAAATTTTTGTTAAAAATTTGTGAAATATAGGAATTTTCTTATGACATTTTCTGCATATAATTCTGCATGTAAATTTGGAAAAAAATTGTTCTCAAGAATTTCTAAAATAAAAATATTAATTATTCTATTTTCTCTATATTTTTAATCCTTGAAATTTCACATTGCAACCTTCCCCCCATAATAATTTGACACACTACAAGCCCTTCGCATCCCTTCCCTATATTTATAATTATTATTACTATTACTATTAGTATTATTATGTATATATATGTTATATGATGAACTTAGTTGTTTAATTTAACTGGAAGACCCTATTTTACAAATCATTTTAGCCGAAAGCCTTATAAAGGCCAAATGCTTAATATTTCTATCCGATGTGGTATAATGATTCACCAAACTGCTTTCCTTCTCATTTTCACCTTCATTAAATCAAAATGTAAAAAATAAACAAGAATTAATTATATATAAGAATTGTTAATATTATTTCACCAATCTACCTGCAAATACAAGATCTAATTAGCTCAACAATATTAATTAAGGGGATAGTTCAAAATTAAGATTGAAAGAACACTCAATACTTAAGTCTTACTTAAAATATTCAAACATCACTGCAGTAAAAATAATTTTTAGCGGCAATAGATATGCACATTAACAAAAAGTGTAAAATCTTTATCAGTATTAGTTAAGTGCCTTTGAATTTATGTCTCTATAGGCCTTAGGGACACTTGCAAAGAGTGTTAATGGCCTCTAAAAATATATTCAGTGGAAATTAAACTATTGCCGCTAAGGATTATTTTTAGTGTAGTGCATAAATATACTTTAGGTAACCTACTATAATTAAATTACATAGATTTTAATATATAAAAATAAGTAATATATAATTAGAATATACCATTTAAAAAAAAAAACATATTGCTTAATATAGATCTATCTACTTATAACATTTAAAATAAATATCTTTATGTAATATACTAGAATTTAAAATTGTTTTTTTCTTTAAATATGACTAAGTGAATAAAATTACGTTTTGTTGTTCCATGATTAACTTATTGATTTCAAGAAATAAAGAAAAATTAGAATTGGATGTTTTGAATAAGATTTTTTTCCTAACGAGACATTTATAAAAATACCTTGAATAACACAATAAAATTGTTCTAAATAGAATTAATAGTATAAAGTGATAGGTAAAATTATTTCACCAATTCAGACCATGAAAAAAGATTCAGCTACTTAAATATATTTAATTAAAAAGATGTTTTAAAATAAAAAAAATAAAAAATCTCCATGTAAGTACCAATGTACGAAAATCCCAAGGTAAATTCCCATGAAATTAGTCCCTAACTAAATCTGAAACAACATTATTTCTATGTAATTCTCCATGTACAAAAATTTGCAAATAAATCCCCATGAAGTAAATCCCCAAAAAATTCACAGAATTAAAATCTGAGGTAATTCTCCAACAAAAAAAAATTTCTAGGTAAATATCCCTAACTAAGTCCCCAGATAGATTTACTTGGGGATTTTGCTGCAACGTAACAAAGGAATTTATTTTTGTTTGATTACTTGCGAATTTACTTATGAAAAGTTTACATGCAAATTACTTTCCCTAACTAATTTCCTAGGTAATGTTTTCGCACAAAATGGCACCAAATTTACCTGCGGATTTTTCTGGAAAAAAAATTTTGCAGGCAAAATATTCTAGAACATAGGAATTTAAAATATCTGCATGTAAATCCGTAGGAAATTCATGTGAAAATAATCCTCATGTAAATTCCCCAGATAAATCACATTTTTCTAGTAGTGGCAGGAAAAAAGGATAATATATATACATACCATCTTTTTTTGATTAACTATGCAGTATTCGATATCACTAATCAAATTAATTCAAATTCACATCGCATAAGATAGAAAATGAACTTTGTTAGGAGTTTCTTCATTATCCAGAAGTTAGCACTCGAACTCGAAACTTGATAGCCATCTACAAATAGATGTAACATAAAATCCAGAATATTATCGGTGTGAGTCAGTATAAAGCTCATTTTGGTCGATTTTTCTGAACATATCTTACACAGAACAATCACTCCTCTACAGAAAAGTACAAAATGCAGCAAATTCAGACGTGGAAAGCACCAAAATTTTTAGTAAAAATGTATAATACATAGTCAGAAAGGTTCCTATGTGATGGTAATGAATAGTGACAAGACAAAATGGCCATTTTCCCTGAAATATGAAGCCCATTTTCTTTGATTTGCACAAAGGTTAAAAAGAATATTACCAGAATTTCCCAGCCTGCCATTTCTTGCACCAACAGAGGAATTAGGTGCTTCTCTTTCTTAACAGGGTCCCCCTTCTACTTGTATACACTTGCCTTAATTTCCTTTGTGGAGAAAAAGCCTACATAATAAATAATGGGCTCCACTATGGATTTTAGCCTTTTTTTGGTCTAAGTATGGGATTTTGAGTGTATTGAAGTATAGTGGTTCTAGTAGTTAATGAGTGGAGGTGCACACTATCAATGCAATTTTGTAACTTGTTATGAAGTGTATCTATTGTCAGTGGCATGGACAAAAAATTTTACTGACAGAATTAATAATCAAATATATATACATAAAAAAATCTCATATGATACTAGTTATAATGAATAATTTTATGTCCTAACTAGCAACCAAACGACCTGTCAAGATCTAATACAATAAAGTTATCGTCCCACATCTACTATGGGATCGGAATGTGGACTCTTTTATATGGTTTTGGTCAATCTTTCTCTCATGAGCAGCTAGTTCTGGAATTGTATTAGACTCAAAATACATTTCTTTATCAAAAGTAAACGAAGATATCTTGTGTAATAAAAGGGGTTAAATTTGGACAGAAAATTCCTTTTAAAAATAAACATGGCAGTGATACGCATGCACAAAAATGACTTAAAATTAAAGATCCCTTAAGAGTTGTCAGATCGAAGGTGAAGTGTCATGGCCATCCATTAGTAAAAAAAAAGTAGTAGTAAAATTCAGGTCTCTAGCTAGGCTTTTTCTATTTATCTACTAGACTTAAAAAGGCAAAGTATACTCTATATCTTCCAAGTATAATTAATGACTACTTGGCAAAGCCGTAGTCAGTTACACTCAAAAGTCCTCAATCTGGCTCAGAAAATCACTGTTTTTTGGGGGCAATATATGGTCCCTCATCACATGCTTCAAAATTTTCACTTTATCACCTTTCTTCCATATGATTCTAGAGTTATATATCCCATTTTATCACCTTCTATAATATAGTTCGGAGTAGTTTGATGCAAGGTATAAGGTATAATAATTTTAAGATGTAATGCAGGATTATTTTATTCTGCGTTTGGTTGGAGGGATTAGCCAGTCCTGAGATTATTTATCCCATCATTTATACCTCAGTGATGAGATAAGTTATCCCTCATACACGGTGGAATAACTTATCCCAAAATAATTAATCTCGAGATAACTAGTTCCCAACCAAACCACCCCTTAGTCTTACTAGAACCTCTATTTCATTTTATTGAGTTTCTTCCTATCCCATAGCATTTTCATAACAGTCTTCTATTTTAATTATATAATTAATGTATTGTTATTCTTTGTATGACTTCTTCTTCCATGCCATTTGAATCTACGTTGCACCCACTAAAATATTTATGTGGAAGTTATACATTTGAATGATCGACTAAAAATAAATAATTATATTCGTTAGTCAAATAGAATTCTTCTCCATAGAGTCTGAGAAGGGTAGAATATATGCATACCTTACTTCTATAACATATAAAATATGTGTATATAATGCATATTATATCTATACATATGCAAAAATATATAACATTTGCGGTAATTATTTTGATGGACGAATAAATAGGGTAAAAATCTCAATATTTAAAGAGGATAAGGCATGTCAAGACTATGGGCTATATGAGGTAAAACCATATGAATGTCAGCCCATCAAGCATTATTCGCGGGCTCACAATGAAATTATCTGGGTTGGGCCGAAAAATGGGCTATTAAGGCCCAGATTATTTTCATGATTGGAAGATGCTATTTGTACGAGGACATCAGATACTCTTTATTTTGGTATTGTCTTTTAAACAATGAATGAATTTGTAATTGAAATGCTGATGAAATATTGAAAAATTTAATACTTACAAAAATTTCACTAATTTAGCAGCTAATTACTTAGATATATGCTAGTTTACAATATTATGAATCTTACCAGATTTTGCTGCGTCCAAATACATGTATCTTGGGATGCATGAGATCAAAATTAGGTGTAATTTGTTCTAGATACACTGTATCCAAGTGGATTCGTATGTATCTATGACACATAGACAAATCTCGTTCACGTATCTGGCATCCTAGTACATGTGAATCACACCAGATACATATATATAGTGTGTATCTAGTGTGATTCTCACTATTTAAAAATTCCAAAGCAGATTTCAGGTTAGATACAAACGAATCACATCAACTATATGTATATAGTGTGTATCTTGTGTGATTCGCATATATTTGAATTTAAGTCTGATATAAAATTATTAAATAGTGAGATAAAATATAATTATTTTAAATTATAGAGAAAATTAGTAAATATAATAAGAATGTTTATGTAATAAAGTAGTTTCTCCTTTGTAATTTGATCTTACCAAATTCCGTGTTCTCTTTTTATCTTTTCTTACACCACTTTTTTTGCGGAGGCTATTTATTTTGTCTGTCAAAAAATCTATAAATAAAGAAAAAGTGTAAAACGCAAAAAAGACCAATTTGAGTGGGCCGCTTCAAGGCCCAACTCATTCCGCAAGCGGGTTGTCGGTCTGAATCGTGCAAATGCTCCGCCCGAAGAACAAATCTTTGATTTTTAAAATTTTTTTTTACGAATCAAAGAATCTATTTTGTCGTCATCTGTAAATAAAGAACTTATGAATCATCAAATTATTTGTTGTTAGTAAATTCCGCGGTTAAGGTTTCTTGAATTTCTGAGTATCGGCGATTGGTTTACGCGTTTAAGCAACTTACAGCCACACGTCTAATTATTTCAAGATCATCAAGATTTATACATTCATATCAACACCCAAGTTTGACCCTTTTATCAAATTGACAACACAGTGAGTTTCTTGATTTATTACTATTCTTGTTTCTTTATATATATATTTTTTCCCATTTGATAATTCAATGTTCCATCTGGTAATCCCATATTCTAAATCTTGTTTTTTTTCATCATTCCCTCACTTATGTGTTCAGAAATCAAGATTCCCCCACAAGATTCTGGTTTTTGGATTTTAAGAACACATCTCATGTTCTGTTTTACTTCCTCTGTCCTAATTTAAATGTTTTAGTTTGATTGAGCGCGAAGTTTAAGAAATAAAGGGAAATTCTTGAATCTTGTGGTAATAAATTTAAGATTTGTGTAGTTTTGTAAATCTCGTGGTATTAGACTTGCTATATAGAATGTTGAAATTGGAAAACTTACTAAATATAGAAAGGGACATTGTTTTTGTGACAAATCAAAAAGGAAAATAAGACACTTGAATTGGCAAGGAGGGAATATGTCTTTGTAATGCTTTGGGCTTTAAATATCTAGAGTTTGGTTGTTGAATTTTTGTTACCTTGTGACTGAATTTTTATATCTGTATTTGATTTTAAGAGTTAATTGTTATTTGCTTTCTGCTCTCAGTTGAGTGATTGCAGGTTTTAGTCTATTGGAAGTTTGCGTTGGATTAACTATGGTGAAGCACACAGAGTACTATGACATATTGGGGATTGGTGTGACCGCGACTCCTGCTGAAATTAAGAAAGCTTACTATCTTAAGGTGAAATAGCTTTTTAGCTTATTGTTTTCTTTTTTGGGAGACTTTCAATTTTGAGAATGCACTCGTATCGTTTGTTGAATTTACTACTTGATGATCATCTGCCCTTTTGATGTGACAAACATGTACAAAATTGAATTTACTTGCTTTCTCTTTCAACTTAGTTTTCTCTTCGTTTTCTACTCGGATGTGCATTTCTCTTAGTCATGTTTAAGTTTACTTTAGATCCAATGTCTGCTAGGAGTCTTTTAGACTAGTTAGAGATTTATATGCTAATAGAAAATAAAGAGAACTTCTCGTGCTAGAGAGATTAAATTGAGGCTTAAATGAAGTGACATGGCCATGGATTCATATAGCTGACCACACTTACTTGGAATTGAGGTGTAATTGTTCGTTTATGTGCATTTAATTGGTCTGTTTATCACAATCTCCCTCCATTTAAACAAGTTGGATTTCTGTTATCAGCATGGATGCAGTTCCTAAAGCCATGCTCCTTAGTGTTTTCCATTTCTATTCCCAATGTTGCAACTATATGCCGAAAGACGAAAGGATCATTTTCTTGAAATTCTAGGCTGGAAAGCACCAAGTAAGTTTGTGTTGCAACTAACACGTTGTAACTATAATAAATCAATGGCTAGTTGGGAAAGACAACTATTTGCTAGTATACGTGACTGATTCCAAGACATTCTCCGCACTTCAAGTATGCGATACATAAAGGTCAGGGCCTAGAGATACTTTTTGTTGTAGTTTACACTTGCAAGGAACATTAAGCAATCCTTGAAAATTTTCTTTGGACAGTTAGCTTTCCGTGATATTTATCTGCACAAAGATATCTCTGGATTCAAGTCAAATTTTTCCTTGCACTAATATGTAATTCTATTTAAGGCAAGGACTACACATCCAGACAAGAATCCTGGGGACCCACAAGCTGCTCGTAATTTCCAGGTACAACCTTTAAGATCTGTTAGATCTTTTAGTTTTAATTGTCAACTAGGTACCATTGGACACTTGAGGTACCATACTTTAAATTTCGTGAAAGCGTCTCAATCTATTTAAGCTCCTATTTGGGATCATGTGGTCATCCGGCTGTGTGTGTGAGTTGAAAACAGAGCACTGTGCTCGAACCTGTTCCAAGGATCCGATGAGTCAAAGTGCTTAACAATATAATGGGATGGAGGGAATGCTTGTGTGAGTGGAGCGGTGTCACAAAACTTCTTTACGTTTTCCTTTGCCTCTGTCTCATTGTTCTTCTGCTTATTGTTCACTTTTGAAGGTCCTTGGGGAGGCTTATCAGGTGCTGAGTGATCCTGAGAAACGTGAACTTTATGACAAATATGGTAAAGAAGATATGCCGAAGTAAGTGTGCAATAGGAAATGCCGCATTAACTTATTTTATCCGCCTTTTTAGTTAAAGCTACATCCATTTGTTCTTGGCCCTTTTGTTAATTTTCAAACTATTTTTGTCATACTTCATACTTGAATCTTTTCTGCATAAATTAGTAAGAGGCTCCTAGTCAACTTGTCCCAGCAGTAAGAAAACTGAAAATCCTTCTAATGATCTTGTGGAGTAAACGTTAAGAAGATCATCAGTTAAATAGTGACTCATTTTCTTTCCTATTCTAGAATTTAGGCTAAGAAAAACTATTTTATGTATTTACTTTGTCTCTCCTTTGTCAGGGATTTGATGCACCCTGCAACTGTATTTGGGATGCTGTTTGGGAGCGATGTATTTGTTGATTATGTCGGTGAACTCCGATTGGCTTCCATACAAACTGTTGAAGATGAAGAGGACGAAGTTGTTCCTGAGCTTCGTAGGCAGAACATCCAGGAGAAATTGAAGGTATTCTTGTTTCACAGGGTTTTCATAAAAATTCAATTGTTCATGTGATAGACTGAGGCAATCCTCTTTCAACTACAGAAATTGCAAAAGGAAAGGGTAGAGAAGCTCACGACAATTTTAAAAGAACATCTTCAGCCATATGTCGAAGGCCGGAAGGATGAGTTCTTACAATGGGCACAATCAGAAGCGCAACATCTTGCTCAAGCTGGTTAGATTGTTTCACCTGCTTGTCTTTTATTTGTTTCTTTTAAAAGTTTAATCAATTAATGCGCACCATATTCTGAACTAGTTGGTCTCATAAAGCATCCACTATATGCATGCTGCTATTTTTAGGCCTATTTAATTCCATTACATAATAATTTTTCATTTAAGACAATTAGGGCTCCTCTGAAGGTAGAAGTTCTCTACTTATCAAAAGATTAATAAAGAAGAAGGTCGAAGTTCTCTAAATCTGATACCAATTTTCGCATCAGCAATCAGCATACAAATTTCTAATCTATCTAAAAGCTCCCGGCAAACGATGGACCTAATGCAATTGTAACGATAGCTAAGCCTTAATCCAAGTTAACTGGTATGCTCTTTGTAGATCTTTTGCGCCCTTATGTTCTGCTTTTAGCTTCACATGAATTTTGAGAAAAAGGTAGATCTTTTGAGGCGACTTCATTCCATGTGTTTTAGGTCTACCTCATCCCTGTTTTAACTCCTTCAGTCATCATAGCTGTTATGCAGTCCATATGTTTTTCATCCTCTAACACCAGTTCGAGTTGCTATCCTATTTGTAAATAAAATTATATATATATTTAGGATCCCCAACCCTCCTCTTCAATATATAGATCCTAACAAAATTATAAGATTTCTTCCTTGATGGTTCCAAAATTCTCTACAGCCTTGCCATTGACCGCAAGTCTTTTTAGTTGAGTTTGATCTCCTATTAGCTTTTTCTATTTTCTAGAACTATCCTTGCTTTTCATCTTCTGCCAGCTGTTAGAACAGCAATCTGTCTTTCTTCTCTGATTACTGTCGAGTTTTCAAAGGCTTCTCTTCTGACTTTCCCCGAAGGCTTTCTTGGAAGGGTAGGTGCTGCCTTCTTGTCTTGTGGCAGCTTTTCATTAAATTGCTTGCACTGTTTTGCAAATGCTTTTGATGAGCTGGTTTTTAAAAAAAAATTAAGAGACCAAGAGATTTGTCTACTTTGAGGACTTCTTCTTCATTGTAGTCTTTGTGATGCGATTCTGCAGTCCAAGATCAGACATTAGAGGTGGTAAAGGTTTGGGGATGGAAGATCAGTTATTAATGTTTGTGTTATTATACGACGTGTCCATCAGTTATCAAGGACCTTCAGTTTTTGAAATGATATTTTCTTTGTGTGGTCATATTTTCAGCTTTTGGTGAGGCTATGCTGCATACTATTGGTTATATCTACACAAGGCAAGCAGCCAGAGAAATTGGGAAAACTAAAAGATTCATGAAGGTGCCATTTTTGGCAGAATGGGTAAGGGACAAAGGACACCTAATAAAATCACAAGCAATGGCGGCTTCAGGTGACGAAACAGGCTTTACTCTTTTCAACTTCTCATAGATAGCATTTAGCAGTAAAATTCCCCCTTTTTTCTGATCAATACATTTAGCAGTAACATGCTTTCTGTCTTTTTTAAGGTGCTGTGTCCTTACTTCAAATACAAGAAGAACAGAAGAAGTACCATGAGGAGAACAACGTAGAGGATGCAATCAAAACAATGGAAGAAAAGAAAGATATCATGATTAAATCACTTTGGCAAATTAACGTCGTGGATATTGAGTTAACTTTATCGCGTGTTTGCCAAGCGGTAAGAACTGCCAATTCTTCTTTATCCAATTCTGGTGGATCGTATTGTTGCTCGAATTGCGGCAGGGTACTTATTTATGACTTGCTACAGTCTACAGATGCTCCTGCCTTACATAAAGTTGATTGTTCAGTCAAGTATATTAACTACAAATTGGATGGAATGATCTAGACAAAAGATTAAACAGCAAATGAGTCTCTTATGAAAAAATTCTCAAGTAACATTCCATTATTGCACTGTGTCAGCATCATCTGAGCATTTCACTGTTCTTTATTAATCTAAACGCAACCAGCTTTTTATATTTTTATATCATCTTTGTGACTTCCTATAGACTGAACTCTCTGTAACTTATGACAGCAAATTGTGCAATTTTTATGTATTTATGAAATGAGGAGCCTCTACATGTTTATCAAGTTCACTTATTTTGCTTCTTTTTTTTTTTGCCTAGGTCCTTAAAGAACCCAATGTTCCTAAGGATACTGTCAGGCTACGTGCTAGGGCCATGAAAAAGCTGGGGACAATTTTTCAGGTGAGTGGATCAAAGTTTTTTTTTGAGCATTTCAGCCAGACAAGATAGCTTTAGACTTTCTATTCATAACTTGTATGTGTTCGTCCAGGAAAATATCATTAGAATTTTTTAAAAGATTATCATTATTGTAGTTTCTCAGTAATGGTTTTGGATATCTTGATGTATGACCAATAGTGACATAGATATAACTGAAAATCAAAAATCATTTGGGTGATAAAAGATACTCCATCCATCCCAGTGGTTTGGGCTTGGGACTTCCATGTTGGAGGTCTCAAGTTTGAAACCCCTTGCCAGCGAAAGCAAGGGGTTTGCCTTCTGGGTTGCTTGGTGCGGGTTACCTCTCCTATGTAGTTTGCGAGCTATTGCATAGGAGCGGGGGTTTTACCCTGTGCGCACCCAAAAGGTAGCGGTTGCTGGTTTCCCTTGTCAACAAAAAAAAAAAGATACACCATCCATCCCAATTTAAGTGTCTTTGTTTGACTGGGCATGAAATTTAAGCAAATAAAGGGAAACTTTTGAATCTTATGATCTTAAATTAAACATGTGTATAGTTCTTTGTGGTCTTAAACTTGTCCGGTAGGATGTTGGAATTGAAAAACTTACCAAACATAGAAAGGAACAGAAGCTTTTAGCATATGTTCCCTTCATCAGCAAATATTAGTATACTGATAGTTAGGTGGAGGAGCAATTTTTTTCCTTTTTGCCTATCAATTTTAAGATTCTTCATGGTATGTAAATACTGTTCCTTTTTGTTCTCCCAGGGTGCGAAACCAATGTACAGAAGAGATAGCAGTTTGCGCAGTGAAAACACAGACATGGTTGATACTGGTCCATCCTCTAAATGAGAAGTAATATTTTTTCGCGGTATTTTTGGTGTAGAGAGACTTATAACAGCTGTATCTGTGCTCGGGATTTGTTCAATGTTGTGCGCCTCTGTTATTACATTTAGGTATCTCTCTGTTCTTCAGAAACAGCTTGATCCTTCTGTGGCCAAAATCTCAATTTTTGGAAAACCTTTCGACATAATTCTTGTGAAAACATCGATTTTTATCTGTGTAGATGGTATCTCTTTATTCATCATGATGTTGACCACATTTCTAATCCGAATATGCATTTTAGTGTACTAGTTGTGATGAGATTAAATCGATATCCAATCGTACAGCAGCTAGTTGCTGAATATCAGTCTTGGACTCATCTTGCTTTCTTGAGTGCATTCTTTTGACTTTCTTGTTGTACACTTCAGTTTTTCTTCTTTTTTTAATATTAAGTTGTTTAAAGTTTACCACTTTCTTGTTGGATATTATTTATTTTTAAAAATAATATAATTAGATGAGATGCTGATAGTTGCATTAGTTTAGTTTTTTTTATAATATTTTTTATTTTATTTTAGGATACGTGGGATCCAAAGGAGTTATTAGCTTGAAAAACTGTGAAGGTGTAGTCAAAAAGCAAAAGAAGGAAATAAAAAATGAGACTTGGTCTTCTATATGCCCCTTTGTTTCAAATTATTCGTTGTGCTTTCTAAAAATAATAATCTCAAATTATTTGTCGTTTTAAAAACTATAAAAATATCAATTATAGGTCGATGTTATAATTATTCAAATATTAATGAAGGGTAAAATAGTTTTAAAAAAATATTTCTAACTATTTTTCTTAAGAAGCGTGTAAAAGAGAATTGCAATAGATAATTTGAGATGGAGGGAGTTGCTTTGATTCAATTACTTATGATTTTGCAACACGTAGCACAAAGAACCATTTTAACTCCTTCAACTTTTTTGGTTAGATAAAAAACATAATCTGTTAATTGTTGTCAAAAGTCAAATTTGCGCATTTTTATTTAAAATAGAGAATTGAAAAGAAAGGTGAGGGTAAGAAAGTTTGAAGGTATGATTATTGGAGGGGCAGGAGAGAGGAAAATCGATTCCTTCCCATTTGTTCAAATTTTAGCGGATGGAATTATCCAATCGCATATACTGATGTGAAGTAAGCGGCTATTTCATGAAATTAATTGATGTATGCATAAGTTGGTCCAGATAGCCACGATTATAAAATTTTCTTTGAATATTTTGAGAATAATGTAGTCAATAATTACCTATAGTACTAAAGCACTTGCTTGTTTTGTATGTAAAAATATCATGTCAATGACAAATAGGATTGCAAAAAAATAATTTAGAGATCCTATGCATGGTTAGCAATTTGTGAATTGGCTATGGACTATGAAATATCTCTCTTTTTCTCAGTGAACATTATTGTCCCATACTTTTAAATTACTTATAAAAGTATTAAATTTTCATTTTAAAATTAGAAGGAAAATAAGGTTCACTGGAAAAAGTGAGATACTTTCTCTAGTACCATTAATAATTAACATACAGGTAGGGATAGCAAATAACTTTATTTGTCCCTTTAAATGAACAAATTAAATTGAAAGAATTGATTATCTACCAATGATATGCTTAATTAGCTTCACTTTATCGCCTCCACCATTAATGTCCTTTCAATATGGCATTTGGTAGGCTCTCTTTGTCGTATTAGATAATTGAAAGCACTAATCCCCAAAAAACTATTTTATGCTTACCTAATTTACCAGTGAAAGGCTGCTTCCATGGAGTATAATTTACCGGTTAATAAAGTGAAAGTGAAAATCATAAGTGACCAAAGTTTATTTGTTGGCGAGGATTTTAATTTCAAATTTTCACTTTGTAATTTCCTCCTTTAACCCCCTCTGAAAAAATACTACTCCCTACACAATTTATTTTCGTTTATCTAAGTTTTTATAAACAGTTATCAAGCTCGTATGCTAATTAAAGGTAGTAGATATTAAGTACAATTATTAGTATATGCATGCAAGTTGATGAATTTGGATGAGATCTCTTGATTCCTTATAAGGGCTTACACGATCCTCCTTTGATTAAGTAGTTTTTGGGACGTGAGTTAGGTCCGAAACTTAATTTGACATGATATGAAAGTTAGGTCCAATATGATATAATAGGGGTGGAAATACCTCGGTCTATGAATATGATAAATGGAATGAATCTCACATTGGTAGGGAATGAAATAATAATGATAAATACTACATGTAAAATATTATCTGAAAGCTCCAGTTACATGTCAAAAAAACATCCTATAAAGACCCTACTATTCATCGAGCGTTGTTCTTATTGAGCTTTGTGGTTACTACGTACTAATATTAGTTCAAGTTGGTTTCTTTTGCTTTCCCTCGTACTTATTCAAATCTACAGATAACTAAGACCTAGACCTAGCTAGAAACACAAATCAACACATTCTATCATTTGACAAGTACAAATTATTGTTATCACTATTGTCATTGGAGTAATTGAATAGTATTATTTTCTCTCTTTTGATAAATATAAGGATTAATTATGGAAAACTTACGGATATATACCCCTCGGTCAACTAGTTTACTAATATGATCGAAGTATACAACACATACACTGATAGTGTATATGTTGTGTATAGGCATGTATATTATACATATAGTATAAAATATACACTATCTATATATTTTGTAAACTAGATAGCTGAATGATTCAGAATCGTAATCACCCCATTAATTATTTTGAGAAGTATCGACGCTCCATTTGAATCATTACTAAACTAAAGTAGTTTCCTCAATCTCGATGATCATTGTTTGTCTATAAATTATGATTATTCCAGACATATATTGCTATGGTGAAATTAGTAATGTTTAGTGCTAATGCACCTTGGACGTACTCAAGAGTTTACGCAAGTAGTGTAGACCTATTATCACAATATAATTTGACTTGCGAGTAGGTTTGAGTCTTGAAATCATGTGGTATTTTAAAGACTTAACTTTCTGTCCTAAGTTGTTTCTTTTTTTGTTTTAGTTTCAAGTTATGTGATCTCTACCAAAAACAATTTAGTGTTCTGTGATTGGCAAATCAAAATTTGATCCATGAGAAAGATTTTTTGAAATGTTCTTGGTGGGGAATATGCAATGAGATATTGAATTAATAATTAATTACAAGGTGAAATTTAACACTAAAAACAAAGTGGGATACAGTAAACTTGTATTAGGGGTCCATGCTCCCTGTTATTGATTTAATTAAACGATATAATATTAAATAATTATCTCCACTAACTCTTTAGACTAATAGTGCCCCAACAAAAAGAAAAGTGGTGCCACTCACCTTTTTGATAATTTTCCAAATTTAATACCAAAAGCAAATAAGGAGGATTCAATTCTTTAGAATAAAGTATTTGTCTTCAATTTCTATCCAAAAGCATGCCAATGTGCTTTAAGAGCAAAATAGTACTATATATTTAAAGGTTGTATGGTGCAACATAGAGAAAGTAAGACATCATTGCTTCTATACATCTTTTCATAGAAAAAGAGTAAAGAGTGGCAGAGAAAAAGAGAATTGCAGAATAATTAATAAAATTTTCTCATCACAAGACATAATGGGGGGTCTCATGCTAATCAAGAAAATTGGTCTCTTCTTCCTTCTCATATCTGCATCCTTTTTCACAACTTCATTTGCAGGTACATTTATTTGAGGAACTTAACTATAATGACTTATATATATATGTATATAGTGATCCATTGAGTTATATATATGTATCATGCGTATCAATTAACAAGACATATATAATAAGTACAATTAGAAACTAACAAGGTCATGAACTCGTTTACCCTCTTTTCAATTAATCTTTGGTGTTGTAATTAACCTATTCTTGCATTTTCTTAAAAATCTTCTTGTTAGAATTTCTGGCTCCGCCATTAACTACTGTATGATAAAGCATAAGCAAATCAGGTGAAATTCCTGCATATATATATAGTGATGATGAATTCTTAAGAGCTCTAATTAGGTTAATACTTCGTTTGTTCAAGCTAGTATTTAATTTGTTGGAGTTTCAAAAAAAAAAAATATTAAGGCAAATTAAAGTAAAACTATGTGGCACAAATTTGATGCAGGTCGACAGTCGAGTTTTTTGAACAACTTTGATCAGGGAGAGCTGAGGGCAATTCATGAGGTTTGTATTTAATTAGTCATCATTTTCGTTATTTCTTTTGCTATACTGCTTTGAATTGTTTTTTTCCCCTTGAGCTAAGGGTTTATACGAACTAGTCCTACCATCAAAGTATGGGTAAGGTCTGCATACACTCTACTACTTGGAGGAATTACATTGAGTATGTTGTTTTTGTTAAAAAAAATTTCAACTTAAGCGTGTTAATTATAATTTGTATGTAAACAGGAGGAGCAATTAAGGCATGAAAGGGTTCTTAAAATGAACACAAAAGATTATGGAAGATATGATCCAACACCTGCTCTATCCAAACCTCCTTTCAAACTCATACCAAATTAATCATGATGTCATATTATAATTAGGGTTTGTGGAAACCCTAATACTACATATGTGTTACGTTACTACTATATATGTTTGCAGTTATATATAGTACTACTGTAAGATCGATATACTAATCCTTGTAAACTTTGCTTATATTTTTGCATGAGTACTGGATATGTAGTTTTCTTCTTGTCTGTAATATATACTTAATTATCCGTGTAATTATTATATTATAAGAAAATAAATGAATGATGTATCTTCTAGTTTTGTATATATCAGAAAAAAGTTAATCTATATAACATGTTCGAAAATTTGTGAAGTATCAAAGTCCATGAGAATTGATGCTTCCATTTTTGCATAACGAAATAAGTTCTTTTAATGTAGGGGCGCAGAGTCAAGAATATCGACAAGAGGATTTAAAAAAATTAAACGCAGGATATTTAATTAAATAAGTGTTTCTCCATGGCGGACGAGTACAGGGGCGGAGACACCCTTTGCCAGAAAATTATATAGTGTATAAATATTAAATGTTAGTTATTATGAGTGTATATTTGATTTTGCACATTCTTAACATAGGTGAGAATAAAATTTACACACCCATCTCGAAATTCCTAGCTCCGCCATTGGACGAGTATATCCTACTTTCTTAGGAAGAGGGGAGGGGGGTGTATAGGAAATCAAATAGCCAAGTTTAAGGGAGGGGTGGGTAATTAAGACTATTCATACTTTAGGAGAAATTTGAATAAAACGTGTCAAGTTTAAAGGTGATGATCTTTAGATATTTTGCAAAGATAGTTACATGTAATCGTCAATTGAAAATTAAATAAGTAATTTGAAAATAATGAAATTATATGTTACACTAGATTAAAATACTAAATAGCTAGTCTAAATAATTAATAATAGGTTATATAATTAAGTTAATCCTTACCTGGATTGGTCAATATTGTATACAATTTGAAAGCTAGTTCAATTCCCTATTTCTTCTCTTCAACCCAACCACTTGTTAATTGTTGTGATTAGAGTACTAGTTTTGTAAGATTAAAGATAGTGAAAAACGAGAAATTTGGAATAGATATTGCTTAGACTTGTTGGAAATAGTCTATGAAAGTTTATGTGTACCAAATTTGAAGTCATTTGGCTGAGATTTGGATTTATTTTGATCAGAAATTGCATGCGCAACTAAAATCACAAAAGAAAATCATTTATGTAGCTAGCGACGTTGTTTACTTTTATATAAAGTGTTTACATTTTTAAAATTATTACACACTTATATACATAGTAGATCTATTGTTTTTTTATATAAGTATATAAACATTGTAGAATATAATAATGTATAAAGGGTTTATAACCAGCGTTGCAAAAAAAAATGTTGAGTATGTGGATGCAAACTAAAAATATATATAGCTGCGTAGGTGCAAAATATTGTGCTGGGGCTATATATTTTTGAAAACTCCTCTTCAATTTAAAGGCTCAAAATGTTCCCTTTTAATTAGGCCATTATTTAGATTTTGTGTATATTTTTAATACTTATACAAATATAGACTTTAGTTCTAACAAAACATTAGACTATCATCTAATGTTCATAAGATTTTAGAGTGTGGTCTAACATTTTCTCATAAAATTTAGTTTTCCAAACGAATCCTCCGACTGTAGTCTGAAATAGGTTATAAATTGCAAGAGTAATTCATTTAGTAAATATCTGTCCCAAAATGGGACTATCTGAGAAATGTTTGCAATTTAAGCGTGTAAAAGCCCATTAAAAATAATAAGGAATCTGTCGAGATTATTCTCTTAGGTCCAAGAATAACTTAGATGGATCATAGAATTGGGAAAATTATGCGGATAAACAAATATATACTAGTTCATTAGTTAACATAGCTACAGTTTGTCTTAATTACAATTCGCGACCTACTTTTAGCTATAATTACGCGGCTCAGTTTTTTAGTTTGTATAATTTGCGCGTTTGTATAATTCGGAATTTGTATAACTTTTGTATAATATAATTTGTATAACTGTTTAAAGTTCAGATGTTTGTGTTTGTATAAATTCATTATTTCGAGTTTATACAAAAATAGTTGAATTATACAAACATACCCGCGAATTATACAAACGAGACAACTTAAACTGTAGCTACAATCCATAAATATGCAAACTATAGTTATGGAGTATTATTAAGTTTATTATAGTGCTAGTTGCGAAAGTTCCCCTAGAACAATTAGATAGCTTCTGTAACTAAATGCTAAATATTCAAGAAAAAGATGAATTAAAAGGCTAAAAAAAGGTTACTAAAAGAGTTAACCCTGAATGTTACTTAAAAAAAGTGTTTACTCTTAGCCAATTCGCAACATGCACGTGCATTTTCGTGTATAACAACAACAACAAACTCAGGGTATCCCACATAATGAATAATGGGGTCTAGAAGGATAGAATGCACACGGACCTTATCATTATTTTCGTGTATACAATTCAAGAACATAGCAAAAAGTGGTGTTCCAATCAAAGGAGCATGGGAAGATTAAGATGTACATCTGTGGCATTACACCAGTGGTGTAGGCACCTACATAGGTGTTCAGTTGAACATCATTCGTCGAAAAATTACACTATATATAGAGAAAATAATACGAAGTATATAAGTCACAGATTATTTTTCATGCTAATATATTGATTTTCGAACACTCTTAACAAAACTTCCTTTGCAATTGTGTTACACATTCAGTCACATGGATCATGCTCGTGTCTAGTTGATCAGTTTGACGATATGCTCAACCACATTTCTCAATAGATCGATAAGAGCAAGAATCAGTAGGAAATTAGGAATTAGAATTACGTGCAAGATTATGCTTAATATTTGTTTACGGTTTGTTAGGTATTTCTCTTTTGCCAACTAATATAGGTTTTATACAAATTATTGATATGTTTTATAAATCAAAACATATGCTTAGGAACTTGAATTCTTCTATCATTGTAGTTACGTTTTTATTTTGCAAGCGGTTGAAACTTATGATCATAATAATTAATGAGCAAGTTTAAGGTTATTTATAAATTATAGTGTTAGAAAAGAAAATATTTTAAAGTACTCTTACAATTATTTTCTTAACTGTACCAACGTAATCATCAGTGTTGGTTGAACAATTTGGACTAATAATCATTTTCAAATAATATTGATTAATAGATACAAGTCGTGCTCATTTTCAAAATTATATTGTTAATGCTCTTAATTAACCAACCCCCACGGCACGTAATGTGATGGATGGAGATAGGTACGTTTTTGTACATATTTAAGGTACATTTAAAAATTAGCATTTCATTTAAAAAAAATAACTTATAGTTTAAATAAACACTTACGAAAGAATTCTTTCTATAAGTAAAAGTTTTTTCACGTGTCTTGCTCTAGAACTTATTTCTTTCTCTCTATATTTTTCATTGCCTAATTTTGTAAATAAGAAAATGACTCATCACATGATCAGTTGACAACTTAGTTTTGATAGCTATCGACGTATAATTAAATTAAATTTTGTGGCAACTCATGATCCAAGACTAAATTGATGGCTATCAATCATCAATGGGAAAGAATTTCATTTTTCCCAAATGCATAACAAACTATACAACATAAATACGGAAGACGACGTAATCAATAAATTTATACATGATGGGAATCAAAGATTTTTAGGTCACACTCACACCATTACCTTTATGGAATAACCCATCATACTACATTTGTCATACTTTTTTGGACATTTCTTTTTTCCTTCTGATCAACATGGAATGAGACATTAAAACACTATCGACTACCAAAAAATAAAAAAGCTCAAGTGCAAAGCAAAAGGTGACCAAAGTATGAGAAGCCAACATATCACTAAAAGTAAATTATATCCTCTTGTCTCTTAAGATAGACCATAGTTTTGAATAAAAAGCCAACTTTTATTTCAATCACAAACGTTCTCTCACCTTTTTTTTTTCATTCAACGTCTCCCCTAATGACAATAGGTAAAATAAGTTCTAAAATGACATTTTATATTGATTGTATTTTCTTTATCCTCTAACACAACTCATCTTCAACCACACCTCCCGCAGCTCCATTCCCACCCACGCATAAATACTTTTGAATAATAAATTTTACTTATATGCCAAATACTAAAATAAAATATAACACACCAACTCTATGAAGTGAAATTTGCACTAAACAACTTTTTCTTGTAACTTTTCTATTTTCAGATAAATGAGGTTGCGTGAGGCAATTGCAAATTTGTGTTATACCAAAGTTCAAAGGTGTACAAAACAAAACTGCATGAAGGTGACAGGTGAAAGTGGCACGTATTACTGAAATAGCCATAAACTTGTTATTCTTTCATTCGTTGACATTGACAAATCTCCTAAACAAGTAAACGTCACCTTATTTTCATTTATTGTTATCAATATTTTTCTTCATATATAAAAGTTGTTGAAATACACAACCTTTGACGAGAATATTCAGCTCATTGCATTATAGCTTGTAACGTGGAATATATACTACTCACTCCGTCCTAATTTGTGTAGCACCTTTTGAATTTTGAGATTCAAATAATTTTATTTTTTATCACAGAGCTTTCATATGTCTTATAAATATTTTGAATTGTTAATTATTATGAGTTATAGTATTTTTTACGTAGTTTATAAATATATTAATTTCTTTTTAAAATTTTTGAAGATTCAATGCTTAAATTTACGATCAAACTTAAATTATCTGACTCTATAAAGACGATAACTGCCACATAAATTAAAACTGAAGGAGCATATATACAAGCTTAATGTTTTGTTTGGTAAAATTCAGCATATTGTCAAACTTCTTTTGTTATTAGCTCAGATTTTTATTATTTCGAATGTTTAAAATAAAATTAATTATTTTAAAAAATTTCTTCTTAATAATTATTCTTGAAAATATAAATACTTTAATTATTGAATAACTAGGTAAATTACTCGTGTTTCGCACGGAATTAAAATATTTTATTAAGCTTACATATGATCATTTGATAATATCAGTATTTTAGATACATACACTACATTGTCAAGAACATTTTATCTTAAGGCAAAGCGTTCCTTCGAAATCTTAAAGTGTTATATTTTTTTAATTTTTCATTTTTGTTGCACAAAATATATGATCAATCATAGAGAGATTTTAACTATAAGAAAGAAGTCGAAAAAATCTCCATGGAAATAGTTGGTCAAAAGTAAGGAAATTTTCTAGATTCTAGGAAGTTATAAAGAACAACATCATATATTAAACAAGAGACCAAAAAACCTCGAACAACAACACTCTCAAGTAAAGTGGAACATCACGTCGATACAAAAATATAATTAACTAAATTCAATTGGAGGACTTTCGGCTCCTTTCTTAAGAACCTCCATCAATCTCTTTTTTATTATAGTATGTTGTATCATGTATATGTCAAAAATGACTCTAAGATTGTTAATATCATGAAGGTTTTTCCTCATTGTCTCATAATAGTCATTACTATTGTTTAGGTTTCATATCACCGGCTCCAACTTATTTGAAATTGAACCATAGTTCTTGTTATGATTATAGTATGCAGTTACAAAGAATTAATGCAATGATCAACCAAGTAGTAGGTGGCAATTGAATAGAACTGTTCACGGCTGGATATTCTAAACCAAAATTTTGATACATAACATATTAAAATCTCACAGGCATAATTTTGTGAGCACTTGAACTCACAAATATCCACAAATAATAATAAAGACGACCTTACTTTCCTAACAATCAAGAAGAAAAAGGTATGTTGCTTAACATATTTTTCTGAAAGATGGGTTGTATCCAAATTTACAGTTCACAAATTTAATTGAAAGAAGCCAAAAGAAAGAGTTATTACTATAGCAAAAATGATCTTTAAGGGAAATTAATATCTTAATTGCCTCTAAATATGTATTTTCATAGGCAATTAGTACTCTCTATAAATGTCCCTAAAGTCTATAACGATATTGAATCTAATGACAATTAATTAATCTCGATAAAGGCTCTAGCACTCTTCGTTAATGTTCATATTTATTGCCGATAAAAAACATTTTTGTTATACTGTATTTGTTAGAAAAAATAATAGTAGGAAATATGATTGAAGAATAAGATGGCTTTGAGGCGTGAAAACACTTTCTTTAAAGAGATATTGCCCATATACAAATTGTGATAAATACAAACAATTCTCTTCAAAGATACAACAAAGCCCTTGGTTTTTACATGCAGATTTTCTTAGGCTACTTTTAGAGAGTCTTTATATTTATAGAACTTAAGACATGACTCTTCATATGTCCTTTCATAAGAGTCATGTTCTTTCATGAACAGATGTGTCTTTTCATAAGAGTCATGTTCTTTCATGAACATATGGCTTTTCATAAAGGTCATGTTCTTTAAAAAACATATGACTTTTCATAACAGTCATGTTCTTTCACAAACAAATGTGTCTGTTCAATTTAAGACCTCTATACATTACAAAATATCCAACAGTATTTTGGGCATCTTTTAGCTTCAAGAAAACTTGATCTCTTATTTTGCCCAAAAAGAAGAGAAGAAGAAACATGACAAATTAGTCTGCTTGCGATAAAAGAAGTGGACTAATTGTCTCTATACTAATATTCTAGGAAAAGTGCAATGGCATATGAAATGTTTGTATCTAAGATAAAACAATCAAAATAATATACTAATTGTGGCAAGCAAGAGAGCAATATGTTTGGTTCTTTTAACGAACTTCACCCTTGATTTCGTATTAGTTATCACATATTTGTTGTTGCGTGCTATCAAATATAGTGTATCCACAATCAATTTTCCCAAAAAGTATATGAATAAGCCTGTAGAAAGGGACAAAAGAGAAGATCAATTTTCAATTATCATTGATGGGATTTTTAACAGAGTTCAAATAAAGTCACCAAAATAGCAAAAAGAAATTCCAATAGTTATATAAATCACTTTGATTTACGGTAAAAGATTAAGCTTCATGAAATAGTAAGAAGAAAACTTTGATAAATGAAACACACTTATAAGAAGTTTAATTAATGTATTTGAATTTGACTTCCCTATAGCGAAAAAAAACCTACAAACAATAGTGACAGAAATAGAAGTTTTGTTTACTAAAAAACTAAATGTTATGAATTCAATAATTCCAGCAACGTTATGAGTTGTGAATTGAGAGGCGCAAGAGTAGTAATGTCACTTTGCAATTGAAATCAATTTTCTTTGTTTATTCTTTCATCTTTTGGTGCCTTGTCATTAAGTGTTGGGTTTTAAAATGTCGCATTGCAATTGAAATCAATTTTTTAAAGAGTTGTGACATTTCCGTAAGATTATGACTTTTAAGAAGGGTTAAATAAGATGTCTGATCTGTGAGAGTGCCACACAGACGGGTCTAAGATTCTCTTTTATATATATATAAGATGATAAGTAAATATTCAATAAAGAGATTACATAAATAACGAGAAAATAGTAACACATCTTTAGCTAATGTTTTTTTCAAAGAGAAGTATGATTTGTGACGAAGATAGCAGCCATAAATAATGGTAAATTAAATTAGTTACTCGATAAATTAAATCCACTTTGGTGCTTTAATGGCAGAGGACATTGCAATTAAATTTCGAAAAATTAAACACATTATTGAAATTAATTTTAATTTTACCCTAAGGTTTGATGCAATTGCTTTACATGTGTAGATTGGGAAACTATAGACTTTTTGCACGTCACATTTTCCAATGAGTCATAGTATTTGCTTTTGACCAATTACTACTTCTTTTTTTTCATCTCGTTTTTTCTGTCTTTGAATTTTTAGTGCGATCTTTTCACATTTTGATTTGACAGGCAGCTCTTTACTTTCAACATCTTCTTCCCCACCTAAAATCATTCATAATTCAATCCCAAGTTCTTTTGTTTCACTGTTGAAAACACACCAACACCCCCACAACCATCCACCTTACAAATCAATATAAATATTATTTCCTTGTTTCAATTTGTTTAATTCTGACTTGACACATAATTTTTTTAAAAATTATAAAAATTAAATTCTATGATTTTAAATATTTCATGTAATTAAAATTAAAGAGTTATTAAAAATAAGAATAGTCATATTTTTAAAAACAGACTAAAGAATAAATCAAACAAATTGAAACAGAATAAGTAAATAATTTAAGTTTGAGAAGATGGTGATATATGCTTTTATGTGTAAAGATTTAAATGGCGGTATGGTTTATAATATTTTCTTCATTTTTAATATGATTTTTTAAAATTTCTTTTCATAGTTGATTAATATTATTCACTTTTTCCCTAATTACTTGTCCATTTTTCCTTTTTTTAGTTGTCCCTAATTACGTGTCCATTTTGACAAATCAAGAAAGGACAAAAAAAATCTCCCTATTATACCCTCAATTAATTATTTTGAAAAAAGTAGAATTTCTTGAAAATCTTAAGTTTTTAATTCATCCACGTCATAATTAATAGGGGTAAAATGGTAAACTCACTATGTTAATACTCCATCTGTCCAACAATAGTTGTCCCCTTAAGAAATAATAAATAATAAATAATAGGGGTAATATTACTATATTATCCTTTGACTTTATTAAATTTAATGCTTTGAAAAATGAGTTAGATGATAAATCATATTTAATAGCAAGGGTAAAATAGACACAAAAGCTAAATTATCTCTTGATTTTTTAAATTAGACAAGTATTGTTGGATATCTATTTTTAATATAGTGCACAACTATTGTTTCTTTAATAAGTGTGCCAATTCAAAAGTGGAGTATATTTTACTTGAGGGTGAAAATCTATTAAAAACATTTTTTTTCCCTTAAAAAAATTAGGAATAAGAATAGTATGTATACTCACTCATTCAAACCTTATTTATAATTATTGAATATGCTGTTATTATTATTGTAATAAGTAGGGTCAATCGTAATCGTTATCATTATAGGAAGAAGTCATATTTGGTTGACTTATTAACATAATCAATTAATATAATTTGTCGCCATGAATTGAAAATTTGACATCTAGAAAAGAATGAAATATGTGTAAGTTTTATTGGCAAAATGGTCAAATTTAGACCTTTTTTTTTCTCGTAATTGACGGACAAATTTAACACTCAGCTCTTAAAGTTATATACATCAAAGTGCTAAAATTGAAAAATCAACAATCACATATCAATTTATTGGAACTATATTTCAGTCAAGTTAGAATGTTTACTTTAGGTTCTATATTGACTAGGAATATATCCTACCTCGGATTTATATGTTGTATAAAGAACTTGTAGTATTTTTATTTAATTTTTTCTTGACGCAATATTAATTAGAACGACATGATTGATTTAATTACCTTCAATATTAAAAAATTAAAAGTTAGTGTAGTTTTGATATAGTGAAACTCTTAAAACATATAATGAATACGAAATGAGAAAAAATAAAATAAATAGTTATGTGTAATATTTTAAACAAAAATTATATTATTGAAGCATAAACGATAAATTTAAAATAACTACTGCTAGCATTAAAGTGGCTAAAAAACTTGTAGATCTCCCAAATTAATTGCAATTTATTGATGAATATGCCATTCACATGACAAAATTAAGGAATCAATCCCAAAATTAATTTCTTAATTTTATGATACTTCCTTGTCACTTGTAAGTTATGGAATGCGTACTGCGCACTCCGCGTACGATATAAGAAATCACTTTAAAGACTTAAAGCTCCCCTTTTTTCAGTCCCATTCTGACAAATTTTCGAAATAAAGAAATAGTGCACATCCTGAAGTACAAAAACTGAAACGCAACGTACCACTTCGAGCAACACCAGCTTATTTCCTATACTTTTTTATCGCAGAATAACCCACAGCTTGCTATAACCTTTGTCACAACCTCGATCTTTCGGGAAACACTCTATGGTAAGCCCTTTGGATTTTTAATTATTTTATTCTTCAATTTTAACCTTACTTTTTATTTTCCATTTTAATTATTATAATATTGGTTGTTAATATTAATTTTAACTAGACTTTTGTAGCTATTATATTCCTTTTTCATATTTTTATAGCTATGTTTTCTTACTTTCTTTTTTTTATTAATAATTTTTTTTCTTTTGCTTTGTATTAATTTTTCGTCGAGATACCGAAAAATAACTTTTTTATCACTCAAAGTAGAAGTAAAGTGTGTATCCTCTATTATTTTTAGATTTCACTGCTAAAATTACTCTATTTTTTTCTAAATTTCACTCTATTTTTTCTAGATTTCACTTGTGAAATTACATATGGTTCATTTATTATTATTATATAGTATTATTTTTTGTTAAAAAGGGTAACTTCAACAGACACAACAAACAAACAAAGCAGTGCCACTGATATGTCTCGTTTTAACGCCGTGAAAACAAAACGATTCTTCACGGCAGAAACGTGCTACAGATAGTTGGACGGAGTTCCAAATTAGCCGTCTAAAACGACTTCACTCCTTTTTGTCTCTCTCTCTCCTCTGCAACTCGGCAGAAGAAGAATCAGAACCTTTTCTCACTCTAAAACCTTTTTCTTTCTCTACATATCTCACACATAACGCCTCTTTTCCCACCTAAAACTCATCTTCACTCCGCCGTACTCGACGGCCGTCGTACGGGTGAAACGGTAGGTTCAATCACGCCGGTTTGTTTTCTCACGGCGATTTAATATTTGTAGTTGTCGGTGTTGTATTGTATGTATATAAATCGATTTATTTGTAGAAATGTGTTTAAGTTTTATGAATAGATACGAGTATGATTGGTTTGATGAGTATATACTTATGGAAATTCCGATGTTTTCGTAGATAATTTGTGTTTATTTTTCTGGACTGTTGTGACTGTTTTTCTCGGCTGTTATTTCGGATCTCTGTGACCTCCATAGTGTTCGGTACTTACTTTTAGGGCTTTTTTTCTGGACTGTTATGCCTGGGTTTGAACTGCAATATTTTTTCCCACAAATTAGCAGATGAAATCGACTTTAGCTTCTGTTTTTATGTTCTTAGGTTTTCATTCCTTTTTTAAGAATTAGTTTTCCCTGGTGAAATAAATCTTCGCGGTGTTATAAGCATCCTGTGAGCTGTATTTATTGCATATGGTACTTTTGTGCAATTAATTATTAAGAAGTGTCTTCGAGATTACTCACTATTTTACCAGATTTGCTAATTGAAGTTTCATCTGGTCTGATGGTATTGCAATTCTTCACCATGATGCTTTTTTTCACCGGTCATGTTTTTCTTTTGATGAAGCCATCATTCGATTCATATAATTGACGTCTGATTTTGAGCAAAAGAAATTTGAACTTTCGTATACCAAAATTATCAACTAATTGCTATAGCATATATGAAATTTTATGTTACAGAAAGCATTCTCTCTTTAAAGAGTGTGCCTGGATTCCCAACTTTTTTAGTGTGCATAGCATCCTCTGTTGATCAACTAGTATTGAAGGGATGTATATTTGGGTGAGTGCTCTATGTGGGATTTGTTGGGGGCAGAGTGATTTGTCCGAGTTTGGAGTGTAAGGTCTTGAATTGTCTTTAAAATGCCACCAATAGTTATAAGATGTTCTGTTGTGAGGATGGAATCTTGAATTGCCTTGAGATTGTCAAGGTAATATAAAATGTATTAAAGCAGCATATCTGGAGCCATTTGCTTTATTATTTTTTGTTTTCATTGATATTTCTTATTCTTATTTTTTGTGTATTAAAAGAATTATGTAATGTAGACATAAGCACATGTACTAGTTTTGAGTGTCGATCCTTTGTTTTGATAGTTTGTTTTTGTGAGTTTTGACTTCATTTTCTCTTTATTGCTGCAGAAAATAAAAATCTCAAGTATTCATTGTTGAGCGAACTTGCTGGTGTTATCATTGATGTGATTCTTAGCTGCCTATGAATTTCACATTTTGTACCTAAGAAAACATGGGTTCAGCTTGTTGTGTTGCTGCTAAAGATAGAGCGGTTATAAATGGATCAACCAGCGAAACTTTACAGAGCAATGTTCGATACTCGCCTTCATGGAGCTTTCGTTGGGATAATCGGGGACGTGTTGCTGGAGAGGAGACATCAGTCAATTGGTCTTCTGATGGAGTTGGTGGAAATGATAGATTAGAGTTTAAATCTGGAACAACTGTAGAAACCCTTTATGCATCTGAAGAGGATAGTCCATTGGATAGTTTTCGATCACTTGCACTGCAGAAGTCACCTGCTTCTGATTGCAACACGGGGAACTCGATGCTTCCTCTATCTGGTAAACCTCAACATGTCTCTCTTTACTTTACTTGATGGAGGTGCTAATACCTGATGATTTTCCAAAATGAAGATAAAAGGAACATGAGAGTACTGACTGTGTATCGAAGAGATTGCTATCCATTTTTCCTTTCTCTCTGATTTGCATGCTGTTTTCCCCCCTTAAGTGCATAAAATGAATTGTTCAATTCTATGTGTATGGATTATGAGATCGAATGAAGGATAGTCTAGTTCTTGACCTGGTTTTCGCACTCCATAAGGAGAGAACTGAACTGGATAGATGTGTAGGGGTTTGCTTTTGCAGTCTCTACTGAGAATATCATTAAATTCTTGTTTTATGTTGTGAGATGCTATTCAAGGTTGGTCTAAGAAATCCAACCTAAGACTTGATTGCCATAGACTGATATGAGCTGGTTCACATCATTTGACTATAATTGAACTTCATTCATCCTGGAAAAGTAAATTATTGACTTGTCACTAGCTCAAATGATGTAGGTGGTCCTCGAGTCTTATTGTTTTATTAGTGCAAATATGAACAATTGGGGCTTAAAAGCTTTGGATTAGTTTCCATGAAGTTGGGGTTCAAATACTTGGACCAGCAGAAGCGTTTGATCTCCCAAGCGTTCTTCTTTTTATGTAAATTAATTCATGATATATTGTGCTACTGACTTTTATCTCCAAACATTATATAAATGATTTGATTTGAATTTTTAGTTAAGTATACACTACTGAAAGAAGATGATTACTTTTTCACTTCCTCTCCTTTTATCTTAAAAGTGAGATTATGCAATAAACGGTTGTGTTCTGCAAAGTTGCTTGATATTTCTTTCTTCTTTGGATATGGTTTTTGTTCTGCTCTTGGTGACCATTCTCTGCAGCTGTTAGGAAGTAGTGCTGAATTTTTATTTTCCAATTGCTTTGCAATTTTTGTATATGGTAAACTCCAAAGCCCTCTAACCTGGAAATCAACAGTAGCCTTCTCCCCTCATTGCTCCTTTGTTGATTTGAACCCCTAACATGTTGGTTGGAGGTGGAGTTTAACCAAACCAGGCATGTGATTGTAATTGTCTTATTTTACATGTCTAAGAGATGCCCATCTCTCTTTGTACTTTCTTGGTCTGATTGTGACCAGAGGCTGAGTATGACCATGTGTTGTGAAGGAAAAAAGTTTGGTGATTTTAGTTTGTCAGTTCTGTATATGGAATGTCATTTGCATTATTCTTCTGGTGACCTGTAAAATTCAAGGACATTAAAATAGGATATTCTGTTTCCTGGCCTTGAGTTCTATACGACATGAAAGAGAAACTGATGTATTGTATTGGTTGACAATAATATGCTTTTTATACTTTGTAAGATTTACAGTAGTTTTTCTTGCCCTTGCAGATCCATCGGTTGTGAGAAATTCCACAGAGGTAAGAACAAGGCAGTCTTAAGTTTTGCTGAAGATACTTTCTGGGCATGTCTCATATGTTTTTGACTTCTCTGATTTCCTTTCTTTTGGTATTTAGGTCAAAGAATCATTTGAGTCATCAGCAGTTCCATGCCCCTCTCCTTTAAAGCTGTCTCCATCAGATCCCTCTGTTTCATCATTATCTGCATCTCCTTTATCAACAAAAAGTCAGTTGCTTCCTGCCAATTCTACTCCTTTGCCTCAATATTCTTCCGGCCACCAGCTGGGACGACGAATTTCTGATAGTCATATACCCGGAATAAAGTCACCTACATTCTCAATTTCTGAAGAATCATCATCCTTCATGCTCCCTGGTTGGAGTAATGAATCAACCAGGGGCTCAAATGGTGGATCCTCAGATGGATGGTCTGTTCCTGCCTTCTCTGACCTGCTTGCAAATCCTCGTAGAGATAGGTGGTCATTTGATAGTGAATCCATGGGTTTCCATCGTGACAAGATGAGCAGAGTTAGTGGTCGGAGTTATGGTTCACCTTCTATAGATCTCCAAACCTGTGGCATTTGTACAAAGCTGTTAACAGAGAGATCTTCATGGTCCTCAAATGAACTTGCTGTTGTTTCTGTACTAATTTGTGGCCATGTTTTCCATGCTGAGTGTTTGGAGAGTATGACGCCAGAAATCAACAAGTATGACCCAGCTTGTCCTGTTTGTACTTTTGGGGAGAAGCAGGCATTGAAGATGTCAGAAAAAGCATTGAAAAGTCAGATGGACTTGAAAGCTCGAAAGAGATTCCGGAATCGGGTTGTTGACAGTGATTTTAGTGGTAATCTTGCTTTATTTGATCGACAGAAAAGTAGTGGACATGGTGGAAGGCGTCTCAAGATGAGCTCAAGTTCCAGCAGCTTGAAGAGCTCTTCAGGAAAGCCCTTCTTGCTGCGTCATTTTTCATTTGGTTCAAAGGGGTCAAAATCCTTTTCCGAGAGCCCTTCTACTAGGAAAAAAAGTTTTTTCTGGACAAGATCGAGCAAGGAGTAACCCAGTGGATGATAATGGTAACAACATAAATTCTCTTCCCGAATAAATTTTATCTGAGAATATCCTAAATGTTCTCTTGCATGTTATATTCTTCTGAAATGCAGTTGATGTTCTGATAGATATAACTCACAAAGATGCTTCTCTAGTAATGTATCTAATCTCATTTCTGACTACTGAATTGCATTGTTGTCAATTCCGCAGGTGGCACAGGTCAGCTCTCTCACCTTGGAAGGATAGTAAGAGGCATAATAGCGTCAGGTTCTTGCTGGCGGATATGGATTCCCAGAATTTAGGTTAGGTTCCGAAGTGTACAATGTAAGAAATTGGGATTACAAGTTGAATGATCAATTCATTATATAGGAAAAGAAAAAAAAAAGTGTAGTTATCAGCTGGTAGTTATCATGTTGTACATTCAAATTTGGTTGTTTCTTGTCAAGGGCATGAAATTATCCCCAAGACTTTTGTTGTATGCTCTTAAGTACTCTCTAAACTTGCAGCAGGTATCTTGACAATCTATATGCTTGCCTGAAGATGTAATGATTTTTTAGCCATGGTATGTGGGATATATAGTCTGGGCATTTCTTTATCTTTAGTGCTGTGCTCAAGAATCGGTCCGAGCTTACGTTTTTCACAATCCCCATTTACGAAAATGCTATCAACTACTAGTATTATTATTGTTACAGGAATATCATTTTTTTCCTAAATGACGTGTCCAGCATAAAGCAGTAACTCAACCCCTCTCGTTTCAGTTGCACCCTGCCTGAAATGTAATTGCACTAACCAAAAAATAGTGCAGCACAAGGAAAATAAACTGAGACGGTCTATCCGGAGGATTATTTTTTTTCAATAGACTTTTTTGTTTACATAATATAGAAGCTTGTGAATGGCAAATCTCATATAAAGGTAATGACGGTTTATTTGAACTGTCGCCTTGTTTTAGTGAAGATTTGAATTCTCACCTCATAAATCTTTCTCTATTCCAAAACAAAATTTTTAATTAAAAAAGAAACATATAAACGTAACATGAAATGTAATAGAACGCTTAACTATGATATCATGGAGACGTATCATAATTTAAATTTAGAGAAAGGAGAGTATCGGATTTAGGATTTAACAAATCAAAACATTTTAGTGCAACGATTTAAAGAGGCCTATAAATAGTTTTTTTTACAACAAACACAATTTTAATTTAAAAATGTTAATGACATGCAATGATAAATTAAATCTCACAAACCTATTTCAAATAATTAAGAAAAAAGTTAAAGTAATCATAGGATTATCTCAATATAATTGATAGATCGCAAATTTGAACTTATGAGTATAACAATATATGTTTTTTTTTGTTTTTTGGATGGGTTCGGAACTCTTAACGATAAGTTTAATTACCGCCTCCTTAAAATGCGGCCTTTTTCTTAAATGTTGCGTGAACTAAAGATAATCATAAGAATTGTATTGTCCTTTACTGGTCGATTAGATGAGCAGAATGAAGGTGATGCTAACGAAACGAGACAGTCTGATATTCGTTTGTCGCTTTACACCGAAACACGTGTCCTCAATCTCCTACGTGGCAGCTCACGCGGTGCTGTTCCTGCATACGTGTAACTATCCAGTTATACGCACTCATGCAGAAGCAGCTGATTCTCCACCGTCTCTTCCCTTTATAAATTTAAAAATCACCAGTTAGCTTTCCTAAACAAGGAAGAGAAGAGAAGAAGATCTGATTTTCCGTTCTACTCCAAATTTTCTTTTCAATTAACTAGCTTTTGTGAAGGATATGGCGGACTTACGTGATGAACATGGAAATCCAATTCAGCTAACTGACCAATACGGTCATCCAGTGCAGTTGACCGATGAGTACGGCAACCCTATGCACCTAACTGGTGTTGCAACCACTGCCGGCTCTACTCCTCCAACTGCTTTTCCTACCGGCACTGGTGTTGGTGAAAAATTGCCACAAACGGCTAGCTATGGTGCTCCGACTATTGGTGAAAAGTTGCACCACACAACTGGTGCTGGTGCTCCTACAATTGGTGAAAAATTGCACCACACAGCTGGCTTAGGTACTGGTGCTCCTACAATTGGTGAAAAATCGCACCACACAACTGGCTTAGGTGTTGGTGCTGGGACAATTGGTGAAAAGTTGCACCAGAAAACAACACAATCGGAGCAACAGCATCACAAGATGGAGCTTCACCGCTCCAGCAGTTCAAGCTCTAGCTCGGTATGTTATCTTATATTTTTTCGAGATGCATCAAATACATATTGCCTTCTCAATTCTCATCCTGTATTTGTTTGTTCAAACTAAGTCTCAATTTATATGACACTTTTTTTCAGTTAGTGGCATTTTTCTAATTAGAGACAATTTTAACTTAATTTTATCCTTTTTATAACATTGTTCAATTACTGTGATGCAGTCGGAGGATGACGGACAAGGTGGGCGGAGGAAGAAGAAAGGGGTGAAAGAGAAGATAAAGGAGAAATTAACAGGTGGGAAGCACAAGGATGAGGAACCTCACCACCACGCCCATGGTATTGGAACGGCAACTACTACCACTACTAGTGGGATGTCGAGTACCGCTCCAGAGCATGAGAAGAAGAGTATGATGGAGAAGATCAAGGAGAAATTACCCGGTCATCATAATCATCACTAGATAAAACCAATAAACAGCCTACCTAAATGGAATAAGAAATGTTGTATTTATGATGTGCCAACTTTTTAATTTTATATCGTGGTAGTTGCTTGTGTTCAGTATATGCTATCGTAGAGCAGTGGTGTAAGTTGTTCAATTGATGTGTTATATACATGAATGTACGTTTGTTTCAGTCCCAGCTGCTATTTGGTAGTATTGACAGAGTTACCGGTAGCGGTAGGTGGCAAGACTGATAGGATTTTGGTTGTCAGGTTAATAGTATGCAAAACTGATTAGATTCTAATTATCAAAGTATTGATTATATATTAATGGTTTTGATGATTTGATTATACCCAAAGTTGTTTTAATTGAAGGAAAAAAACTAAATAATATGAACCATTAACCTAATAATCCTATTATCAATTCGGATTATTAGTTTTGACTCAAATTTGACAGCCATAATTCAAACAATCTATATATATTGTGTTGAAAAGGACAAAAATGAAATAAAATGATCTCATAAAAGAAAAAGAAAAAAAAAACGTTTCCTCAAGTATACGCATCGGACGGTGGAGAACACATCATCTTCCATACTTTCCCTTTTCAATACGCCGCTTTATTCATTACTCCATCTGTGCTCCTTCTCACTCTCGACTCCCACCCGATCTTTCACTCGTGAACCCATCCTTTTCCCGCCTATTAAACAAAGCCCTCCAAATGCAGATGCAAATGCTTTTTCAATCTCACTTCCTTTCTCTAAATCCCCGCAACTCTTTACCTCTTCCCTCATCAATCTCCGTCGTCTCCGGCTGTAATAGCCGGAAAATCCTCTCCGGTTCGCTTGCTTTTCCACATTCCGATATCAATTCGTTCCCGATCTCACGTGGAATCAAATTGGCGTCGCCTAGGATGACTTCGAATTGTGTGCTCCCTAATCAAGCACAAATCGCTGATTTAGGAGTTGAGGACTCTGAGCTCGACAAATTCGCAGCTGTTAGTAACAAAATTGCTGATGCTGCTGGTGAAGTTATCCGTAAATATTTCCGGAAAAGCTTTGATATTCTCGATAAAGAAGATTTAAGTGAGTGTGTCATTGATTTTACGCGGATAGTTTGCTTGCGGAGTTTAGTTTTTCAGTGATTTTAAAAATAATATTTATATAAATTTGTGGTTAAGGTCCGGTGACAATTGCTGATCAAGCGGCGGAGGAATCCATGGTGAAGATAATTCAAGAGAATTTCCCTTCCCATGCAATGTGAGTTAGTTAAGATCTCACAAGTTTCGATAGTGCTATGATATTTGATTTCTAAAGCGTGCTTGTTAAATAGAGACTGCTCTATTTCTTGTAAGTCAATTGCCGGAGTTGAAAGTGACCTGTGGTCGGAACGAACATTTTCAGCTTGGCTCGCTGTTGCTTTTAGTATGATGGTTAGCATACGATACTTGTGATTTGTTATCATAACTTCGCACTTGCCATTGGAAAAAGGTCACCATCTCGTTTTGGTTATGCACTTGCTGGAAACTTATTCTGTGATATGCCTATTTATCTCTATCGAGAGCCAAAGTTGTCTAGAAAGCGGAGACTGTACAGTTAAATGATCTTAGTCGGTGAAACCAGTTACTTGAAAGTCTTACATTTTACGCCCTATGAATTGAACTTTTCAACATTTGCCTATGAACTTTGATAAGGATGTAATATAATACAAGTGAGGTCTCCATAAGTTTTAACTGATAGGCTCAGTCTATTTACTTGTTTGATGCTGAGACAGAAGGTTCGAATTGAGAAAAGCACATTCATTTTAAGAGATGATAAGATCATCCTTGTAATAGCTGAATACCATTCATACTTCTAATTTGACTACACGAGTCAATGCAACTCTTATAGATCCATTTTTGTTCTTAATATTTTGCAATGTGCCATGGCCAGTGTGTTGTCTATATTGGATTTGTTTTGTCTCAATTTCACATATCATGCCATCTGTGCATGTTTATCTACTGAAAATTTGTATTCAAACTGCTTTGTGATAGTTATGGAGAGGAGAAGGGATGGAGGTGTCAAGAGGAAACGGCAGAGTATGTTTGGGTTTTAGATCCAATAGATGGGACAAAGAGTTTCATTACAGGTACCTGCTTGTCTTTCCCATATCAACTCTGTTCAACTTATTGTTCAAATATTCATTCACCGGGATACCTTTTACTTACAGGGAAACCTGTGTTTGGCACTCTTATTGCTCTGTTGTACAAAGGTAAACCGGTATGAATCGCCTGCCAGTTAATTTTTTCTGTATCAATAGAAAACCTTGTTCGCTACTAGATCAATGAAAGCTTGCTTAACAGTCCTGTCAACTATCAATGTTTCTCCCAAATTCTGTTGGCATTGTGACAGCATTTGTTAGTGGGAAGCTTAGTAGAGTATTTTACACTAAGACAGGCGTCTGTTGGCATACTTTTGATTTGTAACTGTAGCTAACAAAATTTGCTCTTAGTAGAAGATATAATCATGTTTAACTTGTAAAAAAGTCAAAGGAGCTAGGTACTCATGAACTTATAAACAAAAAGTAACTGAAAAAAAGGAAAATTGAGAACATGATATTTTGTGTTTGGTGGACTAAATACAACTGAATATCCATTTTGAGAACATGCTTAATCACCTTTTCGTTTCATTTGTCTCCCAATAGTGAAGTTCTAGATCATTTGGTAGATGCATAGTTCCTGAATGCATTAGCCATTTAGCTGTATTCTTGTATAGACATTCCCCATCCTGAATTTGGAATATTGATGTTTATTGAAGAAATAAGCAATACCGTGTAGATTCTTTTGTCTTTTATATCTTAGTAGTTGTCAACGCAATATCGTGTTGGTGTTATTTTCCCTATTGCCATCTGGGCTCACTTGTGTTAGGAATATTCTGTTCGGCTCTTGAACCACTTTATTTAGCTTTCCCTTGGTGTTATGAGAGTTTCAGTCTATGGTATACCATATGTAATCTCCTTATATTATGCTACGATAAGACTGTGAGACCCACTATACAGGTAATCTGTGGTTCGAAAGTTGGTCTATTCATGATCTCTTCATTTCTGCTTTTCTAGATTCTTGGTGTTATTGACCAGCCTGTACTGAGAGAGAGGTGGATTGGTTTAAGTGGGCGACGAACTACCTTGAATGGGCAAGAAATCTCTACACGCAATTGTTCAAGTCTTTCAAAAGCCTACCTGTATGTTTCTCCTTGGAACACTTTCTCTACAAAAATACAACATTGTTACTCGGCTCCTTCTTTTTTTTTCTGAAAATGTAAATGTTTATTAATAAAAATACCAAGAAGGTAAAAATACAGCAGACTCAACTACTGCCAGAAGCAGAAAAAGAACTATATATGTCCCATCTCTTCTAAGAAATTCAAATACGCATCCATGTTCTCCATAACACTCCTTTTACACCAAAAAATTAATTTCAAAAGACATCTATGTTTTTATCCTAGATGCATGTTGTTTTGTCCCTTCAATGTGAATTATGTTTCTCTCCAGCTATATTGTCCATAAGAAAGACACATAGGGGAATTGTTTTCCATATTGACTGCTGACTCTTAACCATTGTCTGATGTTGCCATATCCCCAGTAGACTCTTACATTTGGTTGCATAACGCAATTAATACTATACATGTTAAGGAATAGCTCCCAACACTGCCTTGCCACTTCGCAATGAATGAAGGTGATTGACTGTTTTTAACTCTTCTTCACACGTGTAGCATCTATTACTTAAAATAATGCCTCTCTTCTGTAGATTATCCTGTGTTAGACAAGTTCCTTTCCTTTTGTTTTCCATTTGCTTTCCATGGCCAATCTTTTTCATACATCCAGTCTTGTTTCTGTTGCATAGTGTAACAACTGTTGACATTGAATTTTCCATCATTGCTTGCAGTCCAAAACATTGTATCTTTCTTGTTGCCCTAGAATTTAACACTGTCAAGCATTTGTAAGCGAATTCATCTATTTCAAAACCATTGAGGCCCCTTCTAAAGATTTGCTGCCAACCATTATTTGAGTACTTGTATTCTGTGTACCTGTTCAACTTATCAGGGATGCCAAAATGTGCTGCATCTACTTTCTCATTTTCGTTCTTTCAAGTTCAGGTACACTACTAGCCCACATTTGTTCGAAGGGGATGCTGAGATTGCCTTTGCTCGTGTTAGAAGCAAGGTATGTAATATTATGGCAAGATAGGCAAAAACTGAGAAAGGAACAAGAAGGGCAACAAGAAGATCTGAGTAGGAGGAAACTAAAGAGGAAGAAGAGAATGAATAAGTTGCACTTTCTTTCCTCCTCTATGAATTCTCATCTCTTCCTGTATTTCTGTTACAGGTGAAAGTTCCACTGTACGGATGTGATTGCTATGCTTATGCCCTATTGGCTTCTGGATTTGTGGATCTTGTAGTAGAATCTGGTCTTAAGGTCAGCTATTCAGCTTTTTTTTTTTTTTTAAGCTCAAGATTTCAGCAAACACAATCAGCTACTCTGCTTTCTGCACTATTGCCTAGATTAATAAAGATATAATTATTCTTGCCAAATATGTGTATGAGCTTTTTCCCTCCTTATAGAGGACAGCAACCATATTCTCATTGGACATGTCAAATGGAGTGGTAACTGATTAAAGATTCGGTATATCAATATATCCCTACTGTCTGATAAATATATTGATGCATGGTGAAAATTTTGCTGTTTTACATCCCTCAGCCAGTGACATTAAATTGCTTTTTTAACTTTCATAACCTCTATGCTGATATCAAAAAAAATAATTTCAGCCGTACGACTTCCTCTCACTTGTACCAGTAATAGAAGGTGCTGGAGGAATAATAACCGACTGGAATGGACAACATTTTAATTGGAAAGCTTCTGCTGGTTCACCAGCCACAAGTAATTCTTAGCTCTGTTCTGATTTCAAATTATCATTTCATATACACAAGCCAACCTTTGGATGTCTTAGAATATGCCCTCCAATTCGATATTTGAATTGTATCCTAACTTCACTTTGCAGGTTTTAATGTAGTGGCAGCCGGTGATATACAAGTTCACCAACAAGCATTGGATGCATTGCAATGGCAGTAGAGGCAGCTATGTTTCACTGTATTGGCTCAACTCCCTTTGGCGAATATCATAGTTATTGATTACTTTGCCGCCGAGTCTCTACATTAATTTAAATTGTAAACTGAATTATGGTGGTCCTCTGTTGTTAGTTGTTTAATCAGATAATTGACTACTTGCATTTCCAGTTCCTATTATTGTATGACAAAATATAAAATGGAAGAGAACACAAAAGTACAAGAAAAAGGAATGAATAGTGTTGTCGCCATAAAAAAAAGAGGGAGAAGTACTGGGTTTCTACCTTTTCTTGTCCTGAATAATAATTTTTAACCAATTGAAACAATTAATTAATTGCTTGCACTTCCTTTTAAGTTTTAATTAGACTTTAACAAACTATCCTGAGCTAAACAGAGTTTGATTGGATCCCACTGCTGTATCACTCTTTGGATTTTTAAAACCTGTTCGGAAAAATACTCTTAGTGAGTCGCAGGTGTACCAAAAACAACCTCTGTAAAAGTTAAAGAGGTAAGGTAATGCATACACCCCACCCCACCCTTTCAAGACCCCACATTTGGGAATACACTAGGTTGTTAATTTTCTTTTTGGGCCTAATGCCAATCAGAATTCAGTACATAGAACGAAAACATAGTAAATAAACATCCAGTGTATTCTATTATACCAATCCTTCAACAGACATACCGAGAACAAAAACACAGTAAATGCAGCTGCTTTCAATGAAAGAGGTTGCTGCATTACATAATTTAAAATACAGAATAAACAAACTCAAATGGTACAGCAAACCAAAGACCGCATCCTACCATTGAAATTGGTCCATGGCATTCACCCACGTGCTTATTCCTTACCAAAATCAGCACTGTAGTGAGCACTTGATTCAAGTTTCTTTGCTTCATTCAGTTTCCTTACAGCCTACAAGAAAGTTGTCTCAGGCAATGGAAGATGAAAAATAATATTCATTAAGTACTACAAAATACAAGGCATCTCTCTTCTGGGAACAAAAAGTTCTAATGATGACAAATAGGAAAAGAAATTAACTCATAATAATATCAAAGTATAAATAACATCTCTTCCGAAACAAAGTTCCAACGTGAAATATAGGACTTATTGACCTACATTCCTTAGGGAAAGAATTTCAAGTGTGCTTTAATTAAAATAAAAATTAAGGGGCCGTTTGGTAGGGTCTATAAAAATAATGCGAAATAGAGTTTTTACTAGTACTGCTTGCATTTGTAAAATGCTTGCATTAGTTATACATAGATTATTGTTATACATAGATTATTTCTTATGCATTGTTTGGTTTGATGTATTAAAAATAGCATGCATTGCATAAAAATATTTATTTACTAAGATACCCTCTACAATTGTGGTGAAAAAGATGTAAAAAAAGCTTTGAGAGGCAATAGGGTCTTTAATCATATGCTAATAAATGCATTACTAATACCATACATTTCCATATATTAGTAATACACATCAAAGAGTGTATAACTAATGCAAGGTTATACATAGGTTGAAAAAGTGTACCAAACAAGGTACTACTAATACACAAAGCTAATGCATGCATTATTTTTTCTAATAATGCACTCTACCAAACAACCCCTAAGCGTGGTAAACAGGGTAGTTGTACAAAATCTAAACCAAAGCGCTTCACATCTAAGTTACTCATACTCGGCAATTTTGATGCCGCACCCGTGTCGACACGACACTGACACAGGTAAGGGTGTGGGATCTGTGTCGAATCCGGTCAAACGAGATCGGGTGTGTTGACCAACAATTCAAAGAAAAAATTGAAATTTTCATATCTCAAAGTAAAGATTTGAATAGATCGTAAACAAAATACCTTCAATCTTTCTGCTTATAGTGATTAATACTAGTCCTTTGTCTCCTTCGAAGGTTTCGGGGAGTTTCTAGAATCTTCGCGTGGTACCAGAGCTCGTGCTAACCACACGTTGGTGTATGAATTCGCAAGAGAGAAGAGATGCGGCGCCGCTAGGGTTCTTCATCGTTTTGTTTCTTTGGCTGCTTTGTTCTAGGCGTGAATGGAGAAGAGGGGAGCGTGGGGATTTGGAGAAATAGTGGTGGGCCGGTTGGTCATGGTTTTGGGCCAGATTTGGTTTTGAACATTGGGATAAATTTGGTTGAATATTTGGACATGGATAATGGTCCACAACATGAATGAGACCAGGTCCCTTGGAGTCTTATTATCAAAAATAAAATCAAAATTAGAGTATTATTTAAATGAAAAATAATTTCGGTTCAAATTAGAGTATTATTTAAATCAAAATTAGACCAGGTCCCTTCGAAAGTACATTTTAAGTTTTCCACAATGTCTCATATTTATGTATATTTTTAGGTTTTTTTTCCGAGTCCCCGCACCCGTATCCGTATGTAGATCCATATCCCCCAATCTTAAAAATTAGATCATGAAGGATCTGACATGCGGATCCACACCCGTGTCAGACACCCGCACCCGAGTCCGAGCAACTTAGCTTCACATAATAGCATGTGAATATAGAATTACCATGAATCACTAATTTCTCTTTAATTTAACACCAACAACATTTTGGTAGCGTGAAGACCTCTATAGGGTGAACTCGAAAAACAGTTCGTCAGTGAAATTAAAAAATTACCGCTTTACTAACAGAAATTTTGGAAAAGAAGACAAAATTACCTTCATGAAATCCTCATGAATGACATAATCTCGCTCTGCACGAATTGCAAACATACCAGCTTCAGTGCAAACATTCCGCATATCAGCCCCATTAAATCCCTGAGGGTAAAACGTCATCAGATACTTTGATGCAATAGAAGCAGTACAATAGCATTTCTTGTTAGCATCATTAGCAAACCTCAGCGAGCTTAATAGCAGCCTCATAATCAATTTCACCATGTTTGGCAATCCCAGCAGCATGGATCTTGAGGATTTCCATTCTTGATTGTTCATTAGGCAAAGGTATTTCTATCTTTCTATCTAACCGACCAGGACGAAGAAGAGCTGGGTCCAAAACATCAGGTCTATTTGTTGCCATAATCATTTTTACCTGAAAATGGAATAATGATTAAATAGGTTCAGGTGAACAAACAATATCTCCCTCCTGTTTCATGCATTCTATTCTTCTTTAGGAGTATGTTTAAAATCTGTGCTTGAAATTACAAAAATTTCAAGAGTTGAAAAGCAAAAAAATCAAACTGAGAGAGTTCAAAGAAAATCTTGAAAGGATGCACATCTTAGATCATGGACTATACAACTCACAACCCATTTTCTTGGAAATACTGTATACATTTAAGATCAATACAGACCTTTCCAAGCTGGTCAAATCCATCCAACTGATTGAGCAACTCCATGAGTGTTCTTTGGATTTCACGGTCTGCACTGGTTCCCTCACTAAAACGACGTCCACCAATTGCATCTATCTCATCCATGAAAATGATGCAGGGCTACAAATAAAGATAATAAGTGTCAACGTTTTAAGGCACCTCCGGAATCATTCATCAAGTCTAACACTCCCAATATATGCAGCAAATCCATTTGAAGCCTTACTTGGTGATCACGAGCATAGTTAAACATTTCCCGAATTAATCTTGCACTCTCACCAATGTACTTATCAATAATGGCACTTGATACAACCTGCAGCAATCAGCAATTGTAAAAGGCCACATTATGAGATGCTATTAGACTGAAGATATTACTAAAACTCTAGTACACAGACCTTTAAGAAATTGGCATCTATGTTGCTAGCGATTGCCCTGGCTAACAATGTCTTGCCCGTACCAGGTGGCCCGTAGAGAAGAACACCCTGAGACAGAAACCTCGGTTGCCTCAGAATTGATATTACAAGCAAAAGCATTTCTGTCCATGCCGACCAATGTATAATAATGCGGAAAAATTATATTGAATGATTTACCTTTGGAGGCTTAATCCCAACCCGGAGGAAAAGCTCGGGGTTCATTAGCGGTAACTCAATGGATTCTCTCAGCTCCCTGATCTGATCTGACAGTCCACCCACGGCAGAGTAACTGATGTTGCCAGGATCTTCATGAAGCATGTTGTATACAACAGGATCAACCTGCCATTAATTTCTCATCATAAAGAATGACAGATGTAATAATTTTAAATGTAGGTCCAGACGTTTAACGCTTGCAAGCAAAATAGAACTACTAACTTCACGGGGGAGTGCCCGCATGATTGTAAGTGTTGTCATATCGAGAACCACTCTTGTGCCTGAAGTCAGTTTTTCCTTGTCCACTTTACTGCGACATCCAACCACATACCTCGGACCGCTGCTAGCTTTTACTATCACTGAGAAGGTAATGGAAGGTACTGATTAGTCCCATAACTTCATACTAGTTTCTTAGTAACTTATTTCATGTAAAAAAAAAAAGGAAAATAAACAGTTTGTGATCAATAGTGCATTCCTTGGAGCAAGAAAGTAAATGAATATTAGTCAGGATAAAGGGTACTTACAACGCTCATTATCTAGAGGTCGGAGCACTTCTCCTATGATCTGTCCAACACTCTGAAGTGACTTCAAATCATCTTCTGTTTTAGCATATTCCTTTTTGGTAGCCCGCAAGTTCTCTCTCACTATGGAGAGTAACTTTATAATCAGTAAATAGAAGATCAAAAAGAATACGAGGACTAAGAGTTAAGTTGCTTATTAGATTATGAGAACACAACATAATAGAAGGAAGAAATAGCAAGGAACAGCACTCAAGGGTGTGAACTAGCGGTCAACGAAGTGGGTTAAGAGCCATAAGGTTTCAAGTTCAAAACCGTCAAACCCTAGCAGAGACGGAAAAAACACTAGATGATTTCTTCTCATTTGTCCTAGCCTTGGTGGACTAAGTTACCTAGCACCTGTTGTTGGTGGTAGGTGGCAGGTATCCCGTGGAATTAGTCAAGGTGCGAAAACTGGCCAGACATCAAGGTTATCAAAAACAATTAAAAAATCAAGGAACAATCATGAAGTACTACAAAATGTAGGGCTGCGTATCGGTTGGTTCGCTTCGGTTTTGAAGTTTATCGGTTTGACTTATTGGTTATCAGTTTATAGAGATGCTAAACCGTTAAAGAACCATTAAGATATTGACTTATCGGTTATTGGTTTATCGATTGATCGTTATCGGTTCGGTTATCGGTTTAACCGTTAAGATTTGACACAAAAAAAAGTCATTAAAAATCACTTAGAAACAAGGTGACAAACCAAATGAACCATGCACATGAGTTCACAAATAACATCTTGCTAAAAAGCAAACAATTTAACATTGTAGAATACCCAAGAGTTTGAGACAACCAAAAATAAAAGTAGGAAACTAAACTCTAAGTCAAGGACTTTATATACAAAATGATAAAAATATAATTATTTAATTTACTATCGGGTTATCGGGTTATCGGTTAATCCGTTAAGAAAAAATCTCAAACCGTTAAGAACCGATAACCCGATAACAAAAAAAATCAAAACCGCTAAACCAATAACCCATTACTAATAAACCAATAACTTTTTTTTCGGTTCGGGTTATCGGTTTCGGTTCAGTTTTGAACAGCCCTAACAAAATGTACCACTAGCCTCGTATCACTAATGACAAAAAACTGATCTATATATCTCAATCTCTGATGTATAACAAACGAGGTTAAACAAGCTCCAAGAAACAAAGGACAAAGTCAGAGAATATATTGGGCGAGCACATGCATAAGCTCCCATTTCCAATAAGAATCTTTGGTTTATGAGAGTTCTATAGTAGGGATCTGTATCAGAATACCTACCCTTTCTGAACAAAAGGATACATAATTCTATTAGATTAAAATACATCAAAGCATCCTTAAATAGATCATCAGGCGATACTTGGTTGACTGATGAAGTATGACAACCCAACCCAGTAGCACTTGTACTTTGTGGAGTAGAAAGGCATAATAGTGAAGGAACAAAATCTAACAAATGGAAACACCAAACAAATTGGCATGATCTAGCCAACGGTTTCCCCCAAAAAGATCCCGTTAATTATCAGAAAAGGAATCTACTGTTCCACGAGCAAGAATTCTAGAAAACTAAGAAAAGATATGTAGCAATAACATTTGTTAAATTCAATCTTTATGAATCATTCTTACAGTAGGCCACTTTTACATGTAGTTTAATGGACTTATTCACTTGCATTGGCTTGTCTTATTTTGTTTTTCACAATTTTTATCACTAAAAGTTCTACCTCAAGTGAAATACAGACTAATTACCCCCTATGTTAATCATTTATGATCTACTTACCTGAAGCAAGTAAAAAGTTTAATCATTGGCTCATTTGAATTGTTGGAAAATGGTAGCGTGATAGCATCCATGGGAGCATGCATAGAAGATGAGCTAGAAGGCTTGGAAATAACTAACAAATACTTTCATGTGCTAATGTTATTGGAAGATGACATGGAGTCATACAAAGGACCAAAGAAACCAAAAATTAGCGTTAAAGTGTATTAAACTTGAAACTATAGCGCGTATTTGCGCTGCAGCACAAAATGTGTTGCACAAAGTAGAAAAGTTCAGTCAAGTGATTTGGGCCGTGGGGCAAAAATGCAGTGGTATGGTTCCTCATAGGCCTTGAACTTCTAGTTTAAGGATATTTTGGTCTAATCCCACTGGTTAGGATCTTAATTTTGGCTTTGGAGAAGTTGAGTTATGAGAAGCTTAGCCTAAATTTAACCGTTCCAAGACACAACAAAAGTTTGTGTGTCAATAATCCTGCATTATATTACTAGCATTAAAAGTTGCGTGTCAATAATCTATATGTCTACTCTTTTGCCATAGAAGACACAATATCTAATCTTACCTACAATAAAAGGAACATCGGAAGAACAAAAGCCCCAAGCATCGGAACTGAATTTCAATATCCACGAATTTACAACATTTAGGAGTAAATAATAGTAATTGATGATAACAAAAGTCCTAAGCATCTAAAATGAATTTTAATATCCATGAGTTTACCACAATTAGGAGTAAATAATACTAGTAATTAGTGATATGAAACCTACAAAAAAACACTTCAGCCACCGAAATCAATGTCAGAATAAGAGAACTAGGGTTTAAGATTTCTGAGAACGGCACCTGTCCGAACCCGAGCATCAAGCTCCTTGTGCTGAAGGAGCTTTTTCCGATAATCGGCGAGTGCTGTACGGCGGCGGACGGCGTCTTCTTCGGTCGCCATGGCGCTTAAGCTCAAAGATCTGAACTGATTTCTGATATCGGAGTGACCTCTCGACTTGAGGACCAAGAAACGTATAGATCCCTGTTAAGAAAATACCAATTTATTTGCCGTTGTTTTGTAAATATATAATCTTCTAATTTTAAGATAATACGGAGCAACCTTCTTGTTGGGCTTAGGGGTGGGTTTCGCAACTTTATTCAGGCCCAGTGCAGAGCCCAATAAAGGGGGAAAGAACGAAGTCATTTGCACTTTTGCCCTAATTTTGTCCCAGTCTTTAATATTTTTTTTTAATTTATAATTTCTAGCCTTAAAGATATATAATTTTTTTGTGAGATATAAGTTTATATTTTTATTTCATAATATTCCATAAATTATGTCCACCCGCCCACCATAAGTTCAATTTCTACATGTAAAAATGAAATATCAGTTCATTTGAAAGACAAATCATGCCATTAAATGAACACAATCAGAGAAGTGATCAAAAAATTAGATTAAAAAAAGGTTCTCAAGTTTATATATTTCAAATTTGTTTTCAACACACACAGGGGGTTTTGTTACCTCATATTGGCGATTTGTGAAAAAAAAAACCTCTTTTATGTTAAGGAATAATTTATTTTTGCCCAAAAATAGAAAGAGAAGTATAACATAATTTGTTTTTAAGTTTTCGTTCACTAATGGAGTAATAGAAAACGTCCAAATCAAATGCGCCCATATTCTATTCGAAATGATTAAGTTATACTCTCTATTACATTTTTATCCATTCAAACTCTTATGTTAGTAAATTATCTCGAATTTATCTTTATCGGTAAAAGAGTTCTAACTTAAAATAGAGAAGATCCAAATTCTTCAAGAAAACCACTACTTAAGACTTAAGATTCTCAATTAGAGCTCCATTATGGATCAAGGGCAAAAATGAGACTTTTTTTCTAAGAGTGAAATAAGATCCTACAAAAAATTTAATGCAGAGTGAAGTTGTTCAACTGATAATACATGAACATAATTGACCAATTTTACTATAATTTTGCGAACTTTTTTCATATTTATTTGCATACTTCTTTTCTTAGACGCTAATGAAAACGAACAACGGAGAGAAAAGACCGGCTGATTAACCATTTCAACCACTAAAACATTGTAAAGCTTAAACAAAAATAATTGCGCCAACGGTAACAGAAATTCGAAACCAAAGCCAAAAATCTCCACACCCCACAAATATAGCGATAATATTGGCAAAAACAGACTCATTTCAATTCGTATTTTCTCTTTCATACTCCCTCCATAGTATTAGACATTTTTTTTCTCAATTTTCATCCCCAAATCCTCGTCAGGAGGGGCTGGAGATGAAAAAAATGCCAAGAGGACCACCACCATCGTCTACAATAATGACTTATATCCTCGTGGCGTTTGTTTGCCTCATTTTCATCGGCCCCTCGAGTGTAATTCCAGTTTCTGCACAATCAGATTCTACTGCACCTGCAAAATCTTTTCCAGCATTCACACCTTCAGATAACTACCTAATTAATTGTGGATCTACTTCTCCTACTACTCTTCCAGGAAATCGCGCGTTTCAACAAGATGAAACCACAGCTAAATATTTAGCCTATAGCGGACGTGACCTTCACATTTCTGCACCTGATAATAAAAATGTACCTTCACCTATGTACCTCAGCGCGAAAATTTTCGATAGTGAAGCTACTTATACATTTCATGTGACCAGTCCTGGCTTGCATTGGATCCGTCTTTATTTTTACCCTTTACAAAACAATGAATTTAATCTCCAAACAGCCAAATTTTCTGTTTCAGTGGATACAGTAGTTCTCCTCCGTGATTACCAAATGGAGAAAAATGAACCAATTATGAAAGAGTTTCTTGTAAATGTCACAACAGAGCGTTACGCCATCAAATTTGCACCTTCACAAGGCTCAATTGCATTCGCCAACGCCATTGAGTTTGTTACTGCACCAGGCAAATTACTTGACTATTCTGTCCCTCTCCTTTTCCCCGTTTCGCAAAAATTTGATCTTAGCAGTAGTAATTTCGAAACAACCTATAGGCTTAATGTTGGAGGTGCATACCTTGATGCAACAAATGACACTTTAGGGAGAAGTTGGTTATCCGATGTACCATTCCGTAATAGTGCCACAGGACAGGCGGTTTCTGTTCAGCCTTCTGTGATTCAGTATCCAACGGCAGGAGGATCGCCTTTAATTGCTCCTCCTACAGTGTACAGCTCTGCAGTAAAAATGGCTGATTCAGAAACTACCATTCCCAATTTCAATATATCGTGGACGATGGATATTGATACCTCGTATACATACCTCATTCGCCTTCACTTCTGTGATATCATTAGCAAATCGCTCAATGAACTATATTTCAACGTGTATATTAATGATAAGATGGCAATTTCCGGGCTAGACTTGTCATCTTTGACACAGCGGTTGTCCACAGCTTTTTACAAGGACTTTGTGATAGATGCCTCTTCAGCATCTAATCCTCTTAGTGTAAAGGTTTCACCGGTGAACGATGTCCAAGGGTTCAAGAATGCAATCCTGAATGGGCTTGAAGTTTTTCGGATGAATAATTCTATGGGTAGTCTTGATGGGCAATATGGTGTTGATGGAACGAAGAGTACTGGCCCAAGCAAAACAGTGGCTTATGTTGGTTTTGCTATGATGTTCGGAGCATTTGTAGGATTGGGTGCTATAGTTTTCAAGTGGCAAAAGAGGCCTCAAGATTGGCAAAAAAGGAACAGTTTCTCCTCTTGGTTGCTTCCACTTCATGCTGGAGATACAAGCTTTATGGCGGGAAACAAGGCTTCATTGTCGCGCAAGAGCCAATTTTTCTCTTCAAACATGGGGCTAGGCCGATACTTTTCATTTGCTGAGTTGTCAGACGCCACCAACAATTGGGAATCGACTGCCATAATTGGTGTTGGTGGCTTTGGCAATGTCTATTATGGAGAAATCGATGATGGAACAAAAGTAGCTGTCAAGAGAGGAAATCCACAATCTGAGCAAGGTATCAATGAGTTCCAGACAGAAATTCAGATGTTATCAAAGCTCAGACATCGCCATCTGGTGTCGTTGATTGGTTATTGTGATGAAAACACAGAGATGATATTGGTTTATGAGTTCATGCAAAATGGTCCCTTCAGAGATCATCTCTATGGCAAGAACTTTCCACCTTTGACATGGAAGCAGAGGCTAGAAATCTGCATTGGCTCAGCTCGTGGACTTCATTACCTCCATACAGGTGCATCTACAGCAATTATCCACAGAGATGTCAAAACCACCAACATTCTTCTTGATGAGAACTTAGTGGCAAAAATGGCTGACTTTGGGCTGTCAAAAGATTGCCTTGCCAACGAGACTCACGTAAGCACAGCTGTGAAAGGAAGTTTTGGGTACCTCGATCCTGAGTACTTCCGCAAGCAGCAGCTAACAGACAAGTCTGATGTGTACTCGTTTGGAGTGGTACTTCTAGAGGCCTTGTGCGCTCGTCCTGCCATTAATCCAGCACTTCCAAGAGAGCAAGTGAATTTAGCAGAATGGGGAATGCAATGGAAGAAAAAAGGTTTGTTGGACAAGATCATTGATCCTACTCTTGTGGGACAAATTAACCCAGAGTCAATGAAGAAATTTGGTGAAGCAGCAGAAAAGTGTTTGGCAGAATATGGTGCTGATAGACCTAGCATGGGTGATGTGCTGTGGAACTTGGAATATGCTTTGCAGCTACAAGAAGTCTCATTACAAGGGAAGCCTGAAGAAGAAAACAAAGCATCTTCTTCCCCAGTCTCTCCTGCTATAGTTGCCCCTACTCCTGCCCCCGTCCCTGCTCCTTCGACTCCTGACAACAGACCAGTTTCTACACCTGAGCAGACAAGAAATCCTGCTGAACTTCAAACAATTGACGATCATTCAGGAACAAAAATGTTTGCTCAATTTGCTGCACTTAACGGGCGATGATTGCCATGATCACTTTGACAGAGATGATATTACAAAAACATCAATTAGTATGTCCCAGATGAATTATATGTATATGTAGTTAAAGCCAGCTCTTTTACTGATGACTTCTCTGCTGTTTTTGTTGGAGTTTTTCTTCCAAGAATGAGTCACAATAGCTAGAGGTTATCTTTTTGATTGTTTGGTATTCCTAACATAAAAATGCTGGACGTGTAGATGGAAAAAAATTGCGTACTAAATAATAACGTGCTATTGTATGTATTATTAACTTCATAGTTTCTCTTGCACTCTCTGTGCTTTTCACAGTTTTGAAGGGTCTTATGCTCATTGAATGTGACTATTTGCACTGAAAGGTTTTTGAGTAATTAGAATCAGATTTTGCTACCATTTTCAGTTTGTTATTCAAGGTCTGTTGCTGAGTGCATATAATAAGAACAAAATATGCAATTAATATTTGCAACTTTCTTGAGGCCATCATCAAATGGGGTTTTCTACTGCTAGTATAATTCATACAGCCAATAAAAACATTTAACATGCGAAGAAGAAAAAAAGATGAAAAGGAAACGCAGTCGTGACAGACTGACAGTAACTAAAGACAGGAGACACAATAGTAAGTCACCTGATTTGAGAGTACCATGTAAAATAGTGAGAATCACATTCTTTAGACGGTTATGTCTGTCAAGTCGGAATCAAGACTGCTCCAAGTGAGAAAATTAGAACTGGAGTCACTGGAGGCATCATGCCAGTATCAAAACTTTATAAAGTTTGCACCTAAAGATCAACTCATAAGTTAGGAAGTCGGCAAAGAATCGATGTTTCTCCCTATATTGTACAAAGTTAGACAGATGCACAGCTAAAATTAAGATGTAAGAAAAAGTTATTGCACCCTCTTTTTCTTGTTGGGGTCTAAATTTCCATCAACCATGACAATATCATTATGACTATCATCCTCTTCCACCTTCCTTTTAGTCAGCATTTCACCAGTGACACTGAATATCTCTGAATCGGCAGCAACTGAAACATCAGACGACTTCCTTTTCTTCCCAGCAGCAAGAATTTCAGGGTCTTTGAGAATAATTTCTATCTCATCATTATCCTCTGGATCCAGCAGAACTGTCTGAGATGCATTAGACGAGCTCGGGCCATTGTCCAATGACTTGGTCTTTTCTGTTGCAAGAGCTGGTGTCCATCCTGAGAGAACCATTCCATCAGGTTCTTTCTCCTCATCAAACTCCGCTCTGCAAAAAATTAATCATAAAACAGTTCAAATGAGGTTGTGGAGCAAAAAATTGGAAAAAGATAATAATCTTCAGGATATTAGATCAATGGATGAAAAAGATAATAATCTTCAGGAAATTAGATCAATGGATGAAATAAACACAGTAAGCAAGTACTTGCCTACTGAACCCCCTCAATTATGTTCATTAGCAATGTAACAACACATCAAGACAAATCCCCCAAAAGGAATACAGAAGGAAAGAGTTCAAACCATCCAGTATACACAAATTTTGAATGCATCAAGTCTCATCTTATGAAATGGGTGAGCTTCGGAAGCAAAATGAAAACATCAAGGCAGAAAATGGAACAAACAATTACACCAAAGCACAACCACATGACTTGGGCCATAGCACCAAGTTGGTGAAGAAGCATCTACTCTATGTATACATACAAAAAAAAATAGACAAATCCAGCAGTGATTAGCCCAATTTGCAACAAAGAATTATCTAATCAAAGAAGTCACTGCCGATAGATTCCCTAGAGTAATATTCTTCATGGCAATGATGGGAAGTCTCTTTACAGGGAAAACCAAGATCACAAAATACCTAAATAAGCTACAAACATATCAATCAAAGCTTAATCGAGCCAAGACAGAAATTCCAGCTTCCTTTCTAATATGTACAGCTCATAGTGGAGTATATCATAATCAAGTGAATATTGGCATGTTAACGTATTTTATTTAATAAGTGAATTTAAAAATGTCAAAAGGCCCATTCATTGGGTAGCATCTTAATAAAACATCTAATCTCTTTCCCATTTTAATTCTTAGTTTAACTGCACAACTAGGCATACTGCCTTGACTGTATTCAATTAGATAAGAGGATATGTTAATAAAATATGGGGCAATGTCCATTATACAAGTAGTCTTCCAAAAGAGATTTCCAGTATCAAGGTCCTATCTAAGAATTAGGAGACCTGGCCATTTACATATCGATGAAATTGAACTTTTCTTAAAACTCAAGTGCTGCCCAATCAATTATTGACGAGTAGTTAAGCTTGAATCACCTATCATGTCAAGTTTCACCAACAGCTTAACTTCTGAAAGATCATCAGCTAACTCTCTATAGCTAATACCAAATAACATTACGAAAAGTAGAAATCAATGTGAAGGCAAATTTGAGGAAATACACTAGAGTTCTCTTCCCTCCATTTAGCAAGATAAGTCTACAACACATAATAAGAACAAGGAGGACCTGTGCTTAATATTGATGCTGCATTTAAGCTCTTGCTGAAGATCCTCAACTGTGAGAATTGTACCGCCAGTAACCGGAGAAGGAAGCTCAGATAGCACCTAACGGTTTTGTATTCACAGAGACAAGTATCTTATCAGCCAATAACTATAAAGATTCTTCACATATGTACAAAGACATGACAGTGTCTTACCTTGTCAAGGTTTGCTGCATAATTTGCAACCTCATCTTCCTCAAGATCATCACCCACCTCGTAAAGAAGTGCCACCCCATGCATGATCAATGGGAGGCTCATGCCAAGTTTTGCTTTAACAATCTTCTCAACAAAATCCCTCAACTTCGAACGATGAGTATTAATCTCAAGCGTTAAAGGTGTCTGTTCATTGATTTGCATACAATCAAAAAGTAGTGGCTAAAATAAAATTCCATAAGGTAAGCACAGGCAGGAACACAATCTATTGTACTTTACTGTAGATCATACCTCAGAACAAACATAGCAAGACTTGTTTGGCTCAAAGGGCTCCACTGGCATGAGAAGCATCTTTTTCGAGGGATGTTCAAGGCAATAAGTCATCCTGCAAGGAAGTGCACAATGATATTATAAAACAGTACCCAACAAAATGACATAGTCCTCATTGTTCGATGTACCACACTACTATACAGCACAAGAAATTCTCAAAACTCAACTACTTGAGAGATTAGTTTAGATAGGAATTTTATCTTTATTTTGTTAGCCAATAACATAAAGTAAAAGAAGGGTTAAGTAAAATCTTTGGAGAAACATTAGGTCAAATCCATTTTTGAGGACTCCTTGCAGTAAATGGTAAGTTGTTTTTTAAAAAAATGGTAACAGATAAATGGTAAGTTGTTTCCCAAGTATTTTGATAGTTTTCCTTCTTTTAGCTTTTACAAGGATAAATGGTAAGTTGTTTCCCAAGTATTTTGATAGTTTTCCTTCTTTTAGCTTTTACAAGGCATTGACAGGTTGCTAAATTTTACTTTTTCTGAAAGGGAAGGGGGGAGGTTGGCATAAGGAAAAACAGAATGGCATGCATTGAACGACACTTCAAAAAGGTACCATTTCAATTTCTACAATTATACCATTTGCTAAAAAATGCAATTAGTTTTATTTAGTTAGTATATTTAAGCAAATTCGATTAGTTATTTTTTAGCATGGCATCCAGGCCAGCTGGTGCATACCTCGACTATTCTATCTGTACCTGCTACCTTCCATCAACACAAGTATCGGGGCAGGCGGAGAGAAATCACTTAATGTGGTTTGTCTCTATTAGGATGAATCTTAGTCTCCAAAGTTTCAACTCACTCCATTGACCATTATGTCACATCCTTTAGTGCAAAACATCTATTAGATATTAATTTGACTTTAGTGCACTATTTTCCATAGTGACTAATCAAGTATATGATTAACTAATCCTCAATCACACATTAGTTGTGATCCACTATATGAATCCTCTATATGCAAGTACTATTTGGGGCCATTTCATTCCAACCAAATTTTTCAAAATTAGAGATTCCCTACATCTCAGACTTATCCCTACATTGGCATAAGTGACAGTAAAAAAATTTCACCAATCACATTGCATTTGTAGTACTATCTACAAATTGTTCTTGAAACCCCCTTTCATCATTAAATTTAGAAAGAAAACTATGCTACTATTTCATATTTCAGTTACAACTTATAATTGTTTTTCACTTTCCTATCAGTTCTGCATCAAAGAGACCAAGTTCCAATTTCTAGAAAAGATTTTTTGATAGATTTATAAGAATTGATAAATTATGGTTTTCAGTTTCAAAAAAAAAAAATTAATAAATTATGGTTTAAGACCTCGAAAATACTTATAAAGAAATATTCTCTTTTTCACAGCTTAAAGCCTTAAAACTTTTAAATTGGGCCACACACTTCAACTCATAGATCATGCAGAAGTCCTAAGTTTGAGTCTCACCACTGGTTAACAAAAATATCTCCATACCAAGCAGAAAAATCATGATCACATTAGCGGACATGTTGCAAACATAAAATAGAGAATAGAAGAGAGGAGAGCTGATAAGGAAGAGATTGCAGGGACTAAATGCCACAATTATTCATACATTCAGAAAAGCAAATAGCATGGCAGACTTACTGGCAAATGAGGTCGTGGAGTCACAACAATAGGGAGTTTGCACGTTTTGGGGATTTACCAAGTAACATAAGAAGACAACTAAACAGTGACAAAGCCCAAACACCAACATTGAGAATCAGAACAAGAAAGATAAACATTCAACATTAAAGACATCAAAAGCAGCAACAAGGAGGTCAGCACCCACAACATGACAACATTAGATATCAACATAGCTTAACTACATCATATTGCTAGAGATAAGGAGGTGGAGACCTAAGAGTACAGGGTATTCTCCTGATAAAGATAGAGATAGGAGCTTATTAGGAAAACTAGTAGATTACTCTTTGAGACTTTGGCCTATGTATGATGGAGTTCTGATCATTATTCAATAAAATGCCTTCGGGCAAAAAAGTTTTAAAAAAAAAGAAAAAGAAGTGTCATCAGTCCTTTCTAACAGTTTAAACTTTTTGATTAGATGGTCACTCACTTCAGTAATCATAATTATTACTTATTAAACCACTGAATTTATTGCTTCCCTGAATGATTAATTGTTGGAGAGTTGATTAAATTGTTTTTCACTTGATCTTCTATCAAATGATAAAAGCTGCACTTCCACAAATTTAATCAAAAATAAAAAGGAAAATACAGTGGGAAGTGGGAAAAGAGGACTGGAAGCATTGTCGAGATCGCTTTTATTAAAGCATGTGGAGATCAGTCACAGCTGACAAGAGTATCTGATATCTTGGTCATATTAGCTGATCTCCAAAATATAACTATCTGCTTCGAAATAAAGAAAACTGCAGTAAAAGCAGAGATAATGGAACCAACCATACCTGTAGCTTTTTACATCATTTTGCAACACCTTCATTGCCTCAAGCACAATCAAGCCTGCAATGATGGCATTTGTTGTTGCAACGGCATGAACGATATTGCCAGCAATACCTTTAGCTTCAAAAAGGCTATGTAATGGAATCCCAAAAGAAGCGGCACGAATGTTTGCTGCAGAAGTGACAAACTCTACAGCCAACTGGTCGTCCTTATCAAAACCCAACTGGCCAATTTCCTGCAACAGTGGTAAAGACAGAAATAATTAGAACATAGACTAAATGAAATAGAAATCCAAGCATATATACAAGAAAAGAGAATCAGGAGGTGGGTTGTATGCAGGCAATTTTTTCCTATTTCTAATAAAATTTGATTACTTTATCAGAAAAAAATCAGAAGGTGGGAATGGGATCAAAACCTTCTCTCTTTTCAAGAAAAAGAGCCTTAATGCCCCGAGAAATACTTCAGAATTTTCCCTAAGACTCCACAAATCCTGAGGATTTTTAAGGCCTAGAGATGCCATTGCAGAGACTGAAGAGGGGTCACTGGTGTTTGAAGCTTTATCCTTGTTACCATTCTGTCCAACTGATCGTGGTGGCAATACATCTCTGGTGTATACCGGCCTAGGCTTGATACGGTTCTTCCACGTCTCTTCATTACGTAATGCTACTTCGATGTTGTAACCAAAAACATGATCATATATTCTCCTCCCATATTGCTCAACATCTTCATCAGCTCTACGCTCAAAAACATCCTCTGAATGTTCTGATGAGCTCGAAGCATCAGTAGAACGCACATTAAGGTCATTTTCCTGATTCTTGTTCCCAAAAAGTTTTGCAAACAGCAGATCTTTTGCCCATACGATGCAGTGAACAAACTAAAGCAGAAAACAATTCAAAGCAAAATGTTTAAGGCAAAAACACTTGAGATTGTGAGAGAGTCAGTACCGAATGATATTTAAATAAATACAGATATACAGATTGGCTCAGCTCAAATTTACATTAAGAAAGAAAAAAAAGGATTAAGGACGTGTCAGTACCTTTGTTGGAGTACTTGTGATTGTACAGACAGGGTAAGTTTTTGGAGCTGGTTTAGACTGACATTCATAGCATTCTGTTATACCCTTCACATGTACCGTGACCTGCCACAAAAAAAGATACGACGATGAGAATCACAGAACTAGTAAGAATCAAAAAGGAGATTCAGTCAGTTGATAAACAGAAACTGCAGAACACAGTAATACACTATGGAACCAAAACCCAAAAAAAGAGCAGCCAGACAAGAACGTTTGACCTTTAACAACACATATAAAGCTACAGGGCTATGTATTTCCTCTATGATCTTCGAGGTGCATAAACAGGTTGACCTTTTGGCTAGAAGGTCTAACATAAAAGCTGAAAATTGCTCCATCCTTCAAAAGAATGAGGTGAATGAGAAACTTGTTAGCATGAAGTGCAAGCTTTTGCACGAGTTCTTTTGAATAAGACATATAATCTGATCAAATTTGGCTAACTCCACCCAAGTAGCAAATACTCCAACTTTCCAAGCAAGTCTTGGAAGAAAGGAATCAAAATTTACTGGCTGTAACAAGTGTAACAATGATCAACATGCATATTCAATAAGTTTCTGTGAAATAGTTACAAAACTCTTGATATATCTTACTACAAACTGAGTTTCTTTTCCATTCAGACTTAGCAGTCTGCTTTTCTAATTCTCACATGGTACATTCAACATAAAAATATTGGAATTATAACAGCTTATTTTCACTAGAAGATGGAAATAAAACAGCGAGTACCAAATAGCAACTTTCAATTGATAATAATTAAATAACCACAACAATTTATGACCCGAGATACCACATTCAAGAAATATGGATTTTTCACATTTTCTTTAATTGCATTTCAAATAACTTCCTTTATAACATTTTACGTGGTCACGGCTAGTTTGAATGTTGCTAAGAGATCCTAAGATGTCAAGAAATATACAGACTTGCAAATACATAAGATAGAAACAGAAGTATGCCAAATGAAATTTAGTTGCCTGATCCCCATCAAATAAAACCAAAAAACTAAATTTTACCTGGCCAAGGAAGCCTGTAGTCCCACTTTCAACTAATGGGACACCGGATGCCAAACAAAGGCGATTCACATGTCGCCTAGCATCTAGATTGTCAAGTCCATTAAGCACAACATTGAATTGCTTGAAAAAATCCACATTGAACTCTGGATCTTTTACATTTGCATGGCATGGTGTAATTTTAATATGAGGCCTAAATTTTAGGACAGCCTCTCTAGCAACCTGGTAAAATTTTAAGAGTCCGCTATTAAGGATTCAAAATCTGCATGAAAAATGAAACCGGGAAAAAATTGATGTGATTTCTTACTTTAGCCTTAGATTGACCAACATGTTTTTGTCGAAACAAGAATTGTCTATTTAAGTTACTGACTTCTATTGTATCCATGTCAATCTGCAAATAGACAAAATGAAATAAAACCAGGTTAGAAACCTCTATGCAAGCATAGTGCAATACAATGGGCTCACATAATATAAATGGCAAGACTGTGTTTTAAGCAGCATTTACTAAATAAACTTATATTAATCCAAAAGGAAACAGGACATTGAAATGCAAATCAAAATAAGATGAGGCAGACCCCCCACCACACAGTACAGAAGCCCTCTCATCCTTTTGAATAATCAAAATGTACATCTGAATAGCCTGAGAGCAATGGAATGATAAAAGATAAGTGGTTGAGTCTACCCCTAAAAGTCAAAGCACCTACAACCCTCTCTCTTGGCCTGAGATGCAGGGATTCTATTTTTTCAAGAAAATCTGCGATCAGCAGCCTTCCACAACCTACCAAGCAACATAGTGGAATCTCACTCAAGTAAGCCTTGATTCTTGTAAATTCCAACATCAAGGCAGCACCCATCTAACAATGGAAATCATGTATAAAAAAACATAAAGACAAACTCTTTCCTATTTGCAGAACAAAGATGATCAGATTGCATGCATATATTTCTAACAGCTATTATAAGAGCCCGTTTGGATTGGCTTAAAAAAAGTAGCTTTTAAGTCAAAAAAGAAAAGTCAAACTTAAATGACTTTTAAGTCAAAAAATAAAAAGTAGGGGGAGACCTACTTTTGGTTTATGACTTATTTTAAGTCATTTTTGACTTATTTTAATTTTTATATTTGCCAAACACTTTCAGAAGTCAGAAACTGACTTAAAAGTAGGTTTGACCAACTTTTAAGTAATCCAAACACCCACTAACTCTAGGAATCCAACGCAAGCGGTAGCCAGATATATTCAAGCTAAGATACGCACAGCTACAACACTAAATATTTATTATTAATATTAAACATCTTAATAGTAGAACTATTTTCGTATTACTAAATAAGGAAACCTTCAGTTCCCCTTGTTTGAATAAAGGCCGCTTATTTTAGTTTAAATTCTAAACAACTTCCTGATATTCTTCCAGTTGCCTATTTGTAAGGTCAATCAGCTTCCTTAATAATATTACTACTGTAAAAGAATACCTTGAGAGTCAGGGAACAAAGGTTCTAGCTGTGCTATAGAATGGGCCTTCTTAGAGACAGCAGTGTCATTTGATGAGCTGAATCAAATTTTTGTCGCCTTTTTTGTAATATCGATTTGCTTAGAAAGCATGAAAACTGTGCTAGTCAATAATCCAACAAAGAGAGATGTTTGCTAACCAAATAGTAAATCTCTCTACACAGTGCCGACAGGATTGCTCATGTAACCAAGGCTCATCTGTAACTTTCACAAGCATGTCCCCTCATTCCCAAACCATGACAACCATAACCAATGAATTATGAAAATATAGACTCCTGGGGAGGGTCCCATTGGGTTCAAATTTCTAATAATCTTGAGGAGAAAATGTCTTTGCAGCAACTGCTCTCTTGAAGCAGTTGGTCAGGTTCTCTAATTACATACCAATTCTAATGGATTTTCACGTATATACAAGGTCAAAGCCAAAGCTTTTCACTAGGTAAGCCCCAACACAAAAACAACACCTTCTCCTCACGCACCCCGCAATGGAATAACTCGCAAAAACCCTAACAATCACAAGACAAGGCAACTATACGTATTCAGGAAAACCCTAGCAAAGAAGCCCTAATTTTTCTTGACCCAAAATCTAATCATCATTAGCTACTTATAAACAGTAAATATCAAAAAGAAAAGGCAAATCTTACTTACGATGTGAAGTTTATTTGTCTCTTTTATTACTATATCGATTTTCTTAGAAAGCATGAAAACTGTGCTAGTCAATATTCCAACAAAGAGAGATGTTTGCTAACCACAGAGTAAATCTCTCTACACAGTGTTGCCAGGATTGCTCCTGTAACCAAGGCTAATCTGTAACTTTCACTAGCATGTCCCTTCATTCCCAAACCATGACAACCATAACCAATGAATTATGCAAATATAGAATCCTGGGGAGGGTCTAATTGGGTTCAAATTTCTAACAATCTTGAGGAGAAAATGTCAAATGCAGCAACTGCTCTCTTAAAGCAGTCGGTCAGGTTCTCTAAATACATAACAATTATAATGGATTTTCATATATATATATTCAAGGTCCAATATGAAAGCTTTTCACTAGGTCACCCCCAGTACAAAAACAACACTTTTCTCCTCATACACATCCCACAATGGAACAACTTGCAAAAACCCTAACAATCACAAGGTAACTAACCGTATTCAAGAAACCCTAACAAAGAAGCCCTAAATTCTCTTGACCCAAAATCTAATCTTCATAAACTACTTATAAACAGTAAATATCAAAAACAAAAAGGCAAATCTTACTTACGATGTGAATGTCTTCGAACCCAGAAAGAGCAAGGGTTTTAAGCAACTCACACCCAATACCACCAGCACCAACCATAAGCACTTTAGCACCCTAAAAAAACAAGAAAAGAACATCAAGAACTAACAAACCCCATCAAGATTATCCAAGAAAGGGTACCCAAAACATCAAGAAAGACTCAATTTTCTTGCAGACAAGACATATACATACCTTAATTGCAGACAACTGTTCCTCGGAAGCCATTTGAAAAGAGAGATAGATAAGTTATGCTTTATGAAAACAGTATGAGTTGACTACATAGAAAAAGGGAGAAGGGGAATGGGAATCGGAAGCGAGAAAGAGGGGAAACAGTGAAGAGGAATCTTGAGGGATTTTAGCGGAGGGGTTTCGAGGAAAGGGCGCCAAAGTGAAAAAAAGGAGGTTATTTGGGAGTAAAGAAGAACCTCTGTGGTTCGTGCCGCTCCGCTTGGACTCTATTTTAACCTATGGCTTTCGACAGAACCTATGTTTTTTTGTTTTTTTTTTTGGTCATCAATTAATGGCATAACGTGTGGGATTGGTTATATTTATACAAAATAAAAATATTTTTTTGCGGAAAAATAAGAGTAGGTATGTGTTTGAACTTTGAACTGATAAATATTTTGCAACGAATTTTCTTAAATGGAAATTTATGCTTAAATTCATCTTTTAAACTTTATGATGACCTAATTTTTTTTTTGCTAGTAGTGTTCTTTACATCATGTTTAAATCACATGTTATTTCATAATTTACTATATTACATTGTATTATATTATTTTAATAAATATAATATTTAAATATGTTCATAAATTAGCAATGTAATAAATTTTAAGTAGAAATCAAAATAAATATTGTAATTAACAATTAATACAATAGGTAATAATCATCCAAACAAATTGTATAGGTGAGTGGTAATTTAAACAATAATAGAGATATGAGGTATGAAATTCATTAAAAAATATTAATATAAATATATCTTTTTGGAAAAATTACGCGAATTGACAGAATTACTAGTGTATTATTTAATATAGCTATAGTTTCACATAATTATAAATCACGGCTATAGTTTAGTAGAAATTGCTATTAAATTAGAGACCCACTAAACTGATTTGTATAAGGAATAAAAAGACATTCTCGCATGATTTGTATACATTTTATACATATCACAATTTATCTCTCCTCCCTCAACGCACTGATTTTTCTCCTAAAATCTCTTAACATTATCAAATTTGAATTTTGAATGATCTTTTTCTTCGTCCTAGATAACCGCCTAAACGTGTTTCAATCATTTTTTTCCGTTTGTATATGAAGAATCTCATGTATTTGTATAAACTCTATTTGTATAATTGGTATATATTTTTGTATTTATATATGAATTAATAATTTTGTTATTATATTGTACATATCTAAACGTATTTGTGTATATGTAAACTTTGATTTATGGTGTTTGGCTCTATATGTTTTTTAATTTTTGGTTATATTTTTTTCCGGGTACATTATCACTCACAATACCTTATACAAATAAATCGTATAATTTCAACACTTCTATACAATTATCTATTTATCTGTATTAATAGTTTGTATACAATACAAATAATTGTATATAATATGTTAGTTGTATAAATTCAATTTGTATAATATATATATATATAAGAAATAAAATATACAAATAGAAATTAATATAGCAAATGGAATTATAACTATGAAGTGTAATCAGACAAATTATAATTAAAGAGGTTTATTAAGTTTCATCTCTTAGCTATTTTGAGATTTATAAACTTTGTTTGATCTTTAATTAATTGAACAAAGCGTATAAGAAATATATATATATAATATAGGTAAATATTCTTATACTTTTGAATTAATGAGTTTGTATTTGTGATTTTATTTGAAGAAATCACGAGTTTAAGGTGTTAAAAAATGAATGATAAAAGTATATAAAATATTTAAAATTATTATATATAATTATATAAATGATCTATTTTCAATAAAATAAAATAAACTAAAAATTATCTTTTTCTAAAATTTAAAATCAAATTAATTACAAATAAACATTGCTTGTTTAATAGTTTGATTTGATTTAATAATTTTTTTAACTAAATTGTGAACATCATACTAATAAAAGCATATGTTCGATAATTTTAAAGTTCAATCTTGATAATTCGATAATTCATAATTGAAATTAATTTGATAATTACATATTAAAGAATACTTCTTTTTTCAATATTTGTTCATCTTTGGTCTAACATTTAATAAGACAAATCATGTAAAAAAGTTAGATCTCCACTCACAAACCTTAACATTATAAATTTATATCATTGGTCATTTAAGACATTCAAATCACTCGTTAATGTTAAAAATATACATGATAAACAATTCATTAGGCGTAAACACCGATATTCAATTCAATATTTTCAAAATTGAGTACCGATAATATAATTATAAATAACTAAAATAAATATTAAATACCAAAATTTTATAATGTAATATATTTTGACACAATAATCAAACTTCGATAGATAAAATCCTATTTAATTCAATTATTTTATTTATCGGTGATTTATGTCTGCCCCTCTACCTTCTCTATATACAATATATAATCATTCTAAATAAGAGGGAGTACCCTCGGTACTACGAAACCAATTACCAACCTCCACATCGGCTGGACGACGAAGGTAGTTCCGCCATTTTGCTTCTAATCTGACCTATTAACAAGTTCCAGCTGCTTGCATTTTGTGTTTCCACGTGGTTTCAACATAGCAACAAATCATGCGTGTCCTTTCCCTCTTGCCATTGCTATTGCAAGCTTTTGCAAATGAAAAGCTTTCTCCCTACTAACAATTATCAAAGAGGAAAAATGACTTTCCTTTTTGCTTCCTTCTTTGATTTGCTGCATCTTCCTTTTTGTTTTTTCTTTTCGAATTTGACACGGTTCCACATAATATTTTGCTACATTTTTCTGTATGCATGTATTACTATTTACTTGTTTTGATCCAGTTGTAATAATTTCGAGTGAAAATTGATGAACCCAAGGTATTCAATGATATGCCTGAAACAACTATATCATTCGGTAAGATTCTTTGCAACATATCCTGAACAAAACGAGGATTTGAAATATTGATGAGTCTCCTTTGTCGCTCATCCCTCTGAATTATTTTCCCTGTTCTTGCTTTTGGGGACTCCGAATGTAGGTTTTTATTTCAAAATCAACCATTTTAGCTTCATGGTTATTGGAATTTGAAGAGAGACTTTTGGTTTTATTGTTCTTTCAACTTGTTTCGACCTTAATTTTGTACATTCATGTCACTGGTTGATTGATTTTATATATGCATGTGTGAGTTCAAAAATACTCTAACCAAGTTTTTAATAGACTTCAATTAAACAGACATGTTAATGCAATTAGTTGCTCTCTCAAGTACTTTAAAGTGTTATAGTTGGCTTATTTAGTATATGCAGGGAAGCCCAACAATGACTAACAAATTATATTATAGTGCTGAACGTTGTACTAAGAGCACAACCTCAAATTCTTGAAGATGTTTTCCAAGCAAGACCAATATGATGATGAATTGTAGACAGGTATATACTCATTTTATATAATAGTAATCTGATTTCTCAAGTCGTTCACTGCGCTACAGCCTGCATGTGTATTCGCTCTGTCTTGACATAAAATATTGTTGGCTAATTTATAAGGTGGACACTTGCGAAATCAGTAGATTCAGTCAATCGGCTGACTATTACATCACTCGAGGCTTTTATAGATTAATTACAGTTTACTTATTTCTAATGTCTTGCAGGTAGTGATTACAGTCTTCTTTAAAAACCATACAAAATATACGTTAATCTTCCCTATGGAATTAGTCGAGATGCGTGCAAGCTAACTCGGACACCATGGTTATAAAAAATAGACGTAATATGACGAATTACTACAATAGGACTTAGTACGATATGTTTTCCTCTCTATAGGGTAGTAGACCGTTTACGTTTCTAATCTCCTCATGTAAATTTTCTAAACATATTGTTTGTTGGCTAAAGGGAAAAAAGTGACTCAATGCTCTAATGTTATAGACACCAAGAAAATCATTTGTTTCATATCTTCAGGATCTTTACAACAAGCCTAATAATATTCAGTTGTACTAGCTCTACATTTTTCTTATGCAGCCATAAATTCTCCCAGAAATTAATATGTGGATATACCTACCTCATTGTGATATCTGCAAAAGCAACAAAATATTAAAGATCAACAAAGTCTCGATTTATTGGTAACACAAGAAAAACAATATTCAACAATTACTTCAAAACAAATATGCTTTGCCAGAATACTTCCAGCTACTTTAACAGAACCCTCTTGGGAAGAGTTACAAACTTACAAATGCAACAGTTTTGTCAACTGCAACATTTCAGTATGGGGCATCAAGGGATGTTTAGGGCATCAGGCACTGGAGCTACTACTATAGCACTTCTTATGGTGTGACGACCGTTCTTTTCCACCCAGGTGATTGAACCAGATTGTGCTTGGTCGAATTGAATGCCTCCATAACGTATGGTAAGAGTGTAGTCCTGCTTCTGGTTTTTTTTTTCTCAAACACCAAGGTCTGCGGAGAGATAGAAGTTTTTGAGTTTTTGGTGTTTTCACTTTTACTTTGTACTTAGCTACACTAGGTCCAACATTTGTGACTGTCCTCCTGAATTTCTGCTCCAACCAAGCGTAGTCCCCATTTGGGATATACAGAGCAATAAATGATAATTGATATCATGTAATGACATTAACTCAATTATCGCTAAATATATTGCCACCAGATGTCTCTTTTACTGTGGTGTATCTACATTAACTGGTGTATCTATATTAACAAGATGTTTTATTATTATGTTAGCAATGTATAGTTGTGTTCTATTAAAATAATGTCAATTTCCCTTTGCAACTTTCCCCTTTCCATTTTAAATAAGAACTTGTCCAACAAACTTTTCAAGAGGGAAACAAAATAAGACTGATATTTTGATTCATAGAATTGTTGTTTCCATTTGATATACTTAAAAATCTCAAATTTTTATGTTTACAATCTTGTCTCTTTTATTTCACAAATTCCTTGCTACTGATCTTCTAGCCTTAGTTGTGTGTGTGTTTTCCTTATCTTTTGTTTAATTTCTTGCTTGGAATAGGGCTACTATTAGTAATATTATATTATTCCAATCTTTCGTAATAATTATACTAGCCGATAAAAGTTGATAAAGCAAGCATATTACACAATTAAAACCAACAAGTGAGCCTTCAACGCATGGGCATTAACTACTTCATTAATGATTAAGTGTTTTGATAGTTGAAGTAGTTTCAGTAGCTGATGTCCGTTACACTGCATGGTGTGTTGTTCATGTGACTATTTTCTGTCTATCTTGCATCAATTAATATTGTAATGAGGGAAGTTTATACAAGAAAGAGATAGTGATCTAGGAAGGTACCTATGGTGTAGAGCATATGATACTCATCTTCTTGGATAATAAATTAATATTCTTTTTTTAATTAGATAATGTCTCTATGACCTCAATTCTCATAATAATAGTCAATGATTTAAGGAGGACAGACTCGATGAGAATGAGAATAGAGTGTTAATAAGTGTGACACAATTAATCTGCAATGGCATAGAGAACTTCCTTTATACTTATATTTTCTTCTTCAGTCTATTTATACATTGATTCTGACTTCTTCTCAGTTTCTGAGTATCTTCTTTTGTGATTACTCATATATGATTCTCATTCTGCCTTTGAGAATTTCTTTGTGTTTTTTCCTTTTATTTTCAGTTCAACGTTTATGATTTTAGATATTTGATTTATACTAATATTGAAATTTTCCTCTTTCTTCAAGTTTTCTTGATAGGTTTTGATTAAAGGAAAGTAAATGATGAGAGCCTATCAAGCTGTTAAACACAAGTTGCAGTACCTTTGAATTGTTATCAAATGACACTTAAGAAATCTATAATGAGGTAAGTTGATACATTAATCATGAGGTTAGACTTGTCTTCTAGCAATCTATTACCTTATGTTGGTAGTTTAGCATGCGGATTCTTGTTCTTCATAGTTTGACGATGACAACTCGATTTCTCTTATTTCCAATCTACCAGTTTAATAATATCTACCATCTAAAATAATCCTCCGATTTACTCTACTTTACTTTGGAAGTACTGAAATTAGCACTATACTTCCCTTCCTAGATCATGTTTTGTTTTACCCCTTTGTGAGTTTAATGTTGTTGGCAACAAGCTTCAAAAATTGCTCGCCGAATGAGTAGAGTTAAAGCACCTCTGTAGCTGAGAACCTCTGCAAATTTAATGACTTTCATGACAAAGAATGATGAACCTCATATGAAATTGCAAAGTTCTGAGAATGATGCATCAATTACCACTCGAATTAAATAGCTCTTGAGAGCTGAAGAGGTTCAAAACTAATATTGCTACTGCCAAAGCAATATGCCTACTCAAAGTCATCCCTTCCCTTAGTTGCTAGTCACAAATGAGTTGCTTAACAGTTGCATTATTGTTATATTACAAATCAACTCTTTCTACTTCTCAGGTAGCCGAACTACGAGTAGACTTTGGGGAAGAAGTCTATGGTACTGCTCCACAATCTTGAGCTTAGGTGAAAGACCAAAAAAGAAAATAAATAACAGAGCCTTTTCTAGCCAGCTCCCAGTATCATGTTTCGCAAACTAAATGTAGCATATTATGAGACATATTAAGTTTAATCATATTTTTTAAAATTTGCATCTCAATACTTAAAAATAGCCCGTGCCTTGCACGGGCATCCTTTAGTTAGTCCTTATATATAAGTGTGGGTTTTCCGAACGACGAAAGGGATACTTTAGTCATTTACCCTTTACAACCATGTCTAATGTTCTTCCGCTGTTACTTTTCCTCTGCTTCCACGTGTTTAAGCTCCAAAAATACAATACAATATTCATGGCTTGGAATTCAATCAAAGTTAAATTCACTTGTATATTTATGATCGAGAATTATTCATAATCGCCACGAATAGAATTATAATTAAATCGTTTTGAATTACTTATTTGTATGTCAGTTATTAATGATCATATAATTCAAATAATTTTGAATTCATCTCAAATAAAAAAATGAATAATGCCTTGTTAACAATAACCTTTGAATTCTTGGCTACTTTTTTTAAAAAAATTATTTTCTTTTACATATATGGGAGAATATTTGCCTAAAAAAAAGGTCTCTAGAAGAATACAAATATTATAGGACCATTTCCCTTTTAGGTCTTTTAGATAATACCAAACTTCACTTGTTCCAAAAGATAACTATATATACTAGATACAGACCCCGTGCCAGCATGGGGCCCAATATATATTACTTTTTCTGTTTTAATTTATTTATGTGATATATATGGAATTTGAAGTTAACCAAATTTTTAACATGTCGTTTCATATATTAAAGTCAATCAATTTAAATATATATATATAGAAATAGATATTTTATAAGTTGCTAATTATTGTGATTTATAGTAACTTTTACGTAATTTTCACAAAATATATATTACTTTCCTTGTATTGATTTATGTGATACAAATGAAATTTCTAAAGTCAATCGTTTTTTTTTGTAAATTCTTTTTGATATTGAAGTTATTATTTATTATGATTTACAATATATTTTTTGTATTTTATATAATATATATCTCTCTTTTTATTCCAATTTGTGTGGTATAGATGAAATTTTGAGAGTTAATGAAAACTTTTTATATATTTTCAAATATTTTGAGCTATTAATTATTATGATTTATAATACATTTTACATAATTTTTAATATATATAAAGTAATAAAAGAAAAAAATTTTAAAAAGGAAACAACAAAGTTACCAAACTACCCCTGGCCTGTTTTAATTTATTTATGTGATGTATATGGAATTTGAAGTTAACCAAATTTTTAACATGTCAGTTTATATATTAAAGTCAATCAATTTTTTATATATATATAGAAATAGATATTTTGTAAGTTCATAATTATTGTGATTTATAGTAACTTTTACATAATTTTCTCAAAATATATATTACTTTCCTTGTGTTGATTTATGTGATACAAATGAAATTTCAAAAGTCAATCAATTTTTTTATAAATTCTTTTTGATATTTAAGTTATTAATTATTATGATTTACAATATATTTTTCGTATTTTATATAATATATATCTCTCTTTTTATTCCAATTTGTGTGGTATAGATGAAATTTTGAGAGTTAACGAAAACTTTTTATATATTTTCAAATATTTTAAGCTATTAATTATTATGATTTATAATATTTTTTACATAATTTTGGGGCAATTTCGGAATTTTCAAATTATGTTGTTTCTAGCAATGGTACTTAACTGTTTGAGGGCTTGTACTTATTCTTCTTTAGACCAAAAAACCAAGCATTCTCTTATTATTTCTTTCTTATCCTTCAATTGGTGGACCCCATTTACATTTTGGTTTCACGCGCTCACTAAGGAACCTTTTTATTTCTCTTCACAAAATATTATTCTAGGTAAAAGATACGGGCCCTACTTTGAATATGGTTTTGCACGCGCTGCTTTTGCAGTCATTTTAGGAAGATGAGTTACACCTTACCATTTTCAACTTATATAAATGTGACATTATATACTTACTTACTTTCTGTATTATTTCTTAAATATAATAAATTAAGTGTTTTGAAAAATGAATTAAAAATAATAATAGTTAATAATAAGAATAAACTAAAAAATAAATAATAAATTATCTTTCAATTTTTAAATTGAATAAATAATTATTAATATGGTAGACAAATAAAAATAGGCGAAGGCTGCCTGCTTCTAGCCACTTATATATAGTAGAAATTTATTCATATTTATGTGATAGTATTTAATTAATCACAATGTTTAAAAAATGAGAGGAAAATCATTGAAATTTGTAGCTCAAAATAAAATATAAATATTTATATTATTATGTAGACACCTCTTCATCGATATACCTGTTTCTAGACGACGATATTTACGTAATTTTTGTACTTTCTTTATTTTTTAAATTTATTTATCTTATTTTCTTTATTTTGTTGTATACTTGAAAATCACATAAAAGAAATAATATAAATTACGATAATTAATAATTTAAAATATTTAACAGACACAAAAAAAATTGATTGACTCCCGAAATTCTATCAGTGCCACATAAATTGAAAAAGAATAAGTAACATATATTATTTTAAAATAACGTAATTTTTTTTATAAATCACTGTAATTAACAATTTGAAATATTTAAAAAATTTGGCTGAGTCTTGAAATTCTATATGTACCGCGTAAATTGGGACACTGAAAGTAATATATATTATTTGAAAATTATGTAAAATACTATAAATCACAATAATTAATAACTTCAAATATTTAAATATCATAAAAAAATTGAACGACTTTCTAAATTTTAATTGTATCACGTAAATTGAGATAAAAAAAAGTAACATGTATTGGGCCCGTGCTGGCACGGGTGCAAGCAGGCAGGACTTCGTCAATATGCCTGCTTGTATGCCAGGGGTAATTTGGTAATTTTAATGTTTTCTTCTTTAAATGGGACTTTAGTATCTACTACTTATATATAAGTGTGGATAACCCACACAGGAGATGGTCAACATGCCTGTATCACCTGTGTGGTTCCACACTTCTACTACTTTGCCTATTTTTTTCTTCCATTTTATTTCGTTTGTCTTATTTTTAAATTTTTTATATATTTAAAAATTATATAAAAAATATTATAAATCATAATAATTGACAACTTAAAATCTACTACTTATATATAAGTGTGGATAACCACACGGGTGATGGTCAACATGCCTGTATCACCTATGCGGTTCCACACTTCTACTACTTTTCCTATTTTTTTCTTCCGTTTTATTTCGTTTGTCTTATTTTTTAATTTTTTATATATTTAAAAATCACATAAAAAATATTATAAATCATAATAATTGACAAATTAAAATAATATATAAGTGTGGATAACCACACAGGTGATGGTCAACATGCCTGTATCACCTGTGTGGTTCCACACTTCTACTACTTTGCCTATTTTTTTCTTCCGTTTTATTTCGTTTGTCTTATTTTTTAATTTTTTATATATTTAATCTACTTCTACTACTTATATATAAGTGTGGATAACCACACAGGTGGCGGTCAACATGCCCGTATCACCTGTGTGGTTCCACACTTCTACTACTTTTCCTATTTTTTCTCTTTCGTTTTATTTCGTTTGTCTTATTTTTAATTTTTTTTACATATTTAAAAATTACATAAAAATGTTATAAATCATAATAATTGACAACTTAAAATATTTGTAAAAAATCATATAAAAAATTCGATTGCTAATAAAAAAATTTGATTGATTCATAAATTTAATCTATCTGTGTCACATAAAATGGGACAAAAAAAGTAAGTAATATGTATTATTTAATTTGAAAACTACATAAAATGTATTGTAAATCTCAATAATTAACTATATTTGATTGACTCTTGAAATTCTATCTGTGCTACATATATATTAGGACAAGGGAAGTAACATATATTATTTAAAAATTACGTAAAAAGTACTATAAATTACAATAACTAACAACTTAAAATATTTAAAAATAATTTTAAAATTGAATTGACTCTCTAAATTTTATCTATATCATGAGACAAAAAAATAACAGATATTGGACCCGTGCTAACACGGGCACTTGTGTCTAGTTATTAATCTCTATATATAGAAGTGGCTTGGCAAGCAGCTGACGGTTGTCCTGCCAGCTTGCCGACCAAGGCCACTTAATGATTATTGTGATATAGTTTTATTGTATTTATTGTTATATGTATGTACTTTTTTATTTTGTGGACCAAAAAATCCATGTATTAGTAATTATTTACTTGAGGCCATTTTTGAAAATTTAATAGATATGCTTTTCATCTTAATTCACAATAAGTAATAACTTAAAATATTTTATCAAATCAAAAAAGCCTCAAAGTTTTGTCGTCACATAATAAATTGGAACAACTTAAAATATTTCAATTAACTAAAAAAAGATCTCAAAATTCTACCAACGTCACATAAATTGAAACACGGGGAATAGGGATAACTTATATTATTTCGAAATGATTTTAAAAGTACTTAAATCACTAAATTCTATTACCTTCACATGAATTCAGATTAAAGGAGTAACATAGATTATTTGAAAATTACGTAGAAAATATATAAATCACAATAATTAACAACTTAAAATGTGTAAAAACTAAATAAAGAATTTGTTGACTCTCCAAATTTCACTACTGTCAGTGTGTCACGTAAATGGGACATATAGAGCAACATATATTATTTGAAAATTATATAAAAGTATTATAAATTACAATTATTAACAACTTAAAATATTTAAAAACCATACAAAATCTAAAATTATATGAAAAAATTAGTGTCATATAAATTTGAACGACGAGAGTAACATATATTATCTTAAAATTAACAGCAAAAAAGTATAATAAATCACAATAAATAACAACTTAAAATATTTAAAAATCATATAAAAATCTAAAACTATATGAAAAAATTGGTTGACTATCCAAATTCCATCATTGTCATATAAATTGGAACGACAAGAGCAACAATATTATCATAAAATTATGTAAAAATTATTATCTATCACTAAGCAATAATTTAAAATATTTAAAAATTATACAAAAATAATTAAAGTATAAGTTACATAAATCACATAGTGTAAAGATGAAATTACTATCTATCCCTACTTTTTTTCTAATTACAATAATCCCTTAAAATTAACTCAATCTGGATACATTAATGAAAGCGAGGATACATTAATACATTAATACAGATACATTATTAAAATAAGGGATTTCCCATACAGCAATCCGGATATATTAGTAAAAGCGCGGATACATTAATATATTAATACAGATACATTATTAAAATAAGGGATTTTCCAATCCGGATACATTAGTGAAAGCGTAGATACATTAATACGGATACATTATTAAAATAAGGGATTTTAGATATTTTTAAACAATATAGAAAAATATGGAAAATAGTTTACTTAAAACTGTGTAATTTAATAATTTATACTAAATTAAAACATAAAACAAAAATCATACGTTGCACGGGCTCCTATGCCTAGTATATATATATATATATAATAGAAGAGGCCTAAGAAGCAGTTCTCCGTTGTGCTGCCAGCTTACAAAATTGGGGCTATTTTTAGTACTTCAAAAATTCTTTGCTTTAGTTCTATTGTACTTTATTTTTCTATGCATGTACCTTCTCCATTGTGGACAAAAAAACCATACTCTTTTCAAAAAAATTTCAGTATACCATGTATTTGGCTGAACAAGGGGTCCACTTGCATTTTCCTTCATATATGTGTCAGCCTTTTTCTTTATCTTTCTATGAGTTTTGTGGGCCCGATTTTAATAGTTTTTTGGCACTTCATTTTGCTATGTACTTCCTATTTAATTGTTATATAATTAATAACTTATAATTAGGAGTTTCAAGAGTTATAGTCTTTAAATTTATTTGTTTTATTTCTTTAGTTTTTATATATTTAAAATTTCTATAAAAAATATTAAATTATTTATTATAATTAATAATTTAAAATATAATAAATTTTATTGTCTCTTGAAATTTTCTTGGTGTCACAAAAAAGGGGATAAAAAAAGTAATTTGTATTGTTTGAAAATGAGGTAAAAAGTATTGTAAATCACTATAAAATTATATATGTGCCACATAAATTGGGACAAAAGAAATAATATACATTATTTGAAAATTACACAAAAGTACTATAAATTACAATAATTAACAACTTAAAATAGTTAAAACACATATAAAGAGTTTGATTGTTTCTCAAAATTTCATCAGTGCCACATAAATGAAGCAGAGAGAGTAAAATAATATTATTTAAAAATACGTAAAAAGTACTATAAATCACAATAATTAACAACTTAAAACATTTACATATCATATTAAAATTTCATTGACTCTTCAAATTATATTTGTGTCATATAAATTAAAATAGCAAAATAACATATGTTGGTCCGTGCTAGCACGGGTCCAGTATTTTACTACTAAAAAAGGTGAATAACCACACTGCTCTCCGTCAACATGCATGTATCATCATCTGAACAATTTTGTCATTTCAATTGATTTAGTGTGAGCCGCTAAATATGCGCTTCTCCTATTGACACGTAATGGACACTTCAATTGTCTGCAATTTCTTTTGCCTTTGTTCTTTCCCACTAAACACTATGCGAGCCCCTTAGATTTATTTTGTTTACAGTTTTGTGGTTCATTTATATAAATTCTTGATCATTTATTTTATACTTTTTTCGTTTTAATTTGTTTATCTTTTTCTTAACATGTTACATACTTAAAAATACGTAAAATAATAATATAAATCATAATAATTAACAATTTAAAATATTTAAAAGCCATACATGAAAATTAACATATGTTATTTAAAAATTATGTTGAGATACTATAAACAACAATAGTTAACAACTTAAAATATTTAGAAGACATAAGAAAATTGGTTGATTTTTCTAATTCTATACGTGTCATATAAATTGAGACAGAAAGAAAAATACATATTATTTGAAAATCATCTAAAAATTATTATAAATCACAATAATTAGCAACTTAAAATATTTTTAAAACAATATAAAAATTTGGAAATTTCCATCCTATTACATAAATTCTATCATATTTTATTGTTATTAACTAAGTAATACGTTTGATTATTTTATTTCTCGATCTTTATATCCATAAATTACCATTAATTTCTAATGTTAATGATAGATCATTAAAATTATGAGTAGAAAAAAATAATATTATAATTAAAAAAATTAAAAGTACCACAAATAAAAATTACAAATTTCAAATAATAGTTATTGGGCCCGTGCAAAGTATGGAGACATAAAAATTTAGTTGATTCTCAAAATTCTATTGTGCCTCATAAAATGGGACTTAGAAAGTAACATATATTATGTGAGAATTACCTAAAAATTACTATCAACCACAATAATTATCAATTTAAAATATTTAAAAGACATATAATTTTTTTTGGTGAAATCTCAAAATTTTATCAGTATCACATAAATTAGAATATAGAAAGTAACATATGTTATGTAAAAATTACATAAAAAGTACTATAAATTACAATAATTAATAACTTAAAATATTTACAAGACAACAAAAAGGCCAATTTTTGTACTGCTTGTGTCACATAAATTGGGATTGGGATGGCTTTAAAAAATTTAATTTGGGTTATACATTATAAATAATCGCAAAATTGGGATGATATAATTTTAAAAAAATAACCGATCAAACTGTCCAATTGACACCCCTTTTGTTACTTCTACTCTATTATTTTTACTTAAATTTAGAAAGATACATTTCATTTCTACCCTCAATCTGCTACATTTATTTGCTATTTGAAATTGAAATTAAAAAGACAAAGACAAATAAGTATCTATATTAACTCACTTATGAGCAAAATATATTATATCAATCTTTACTAACTTTTTAACAGTACATAATGTATAACAATAATATAGCTTTATTCCTGTTGGGCTTTTTTTAAACTAGTATTTAGAGAAGAGAGGTGTTGTACGGAGAAAGGTGTAGAACCTGTTAGCCACAGTCAACAGAAATAAAATAAAAAGAAGAAAAGAAAACTGGGGCCTGGGAGGCGACGGCACCATTTCCAGCCAAGTGCCAACGCCTGCTGTCACCTGCAAATCTCAGCTATTTTTCTTCATCAGTACTCTACCAGTAACTCCTCAGGTTTGTAAAAATTGTTTTCTTCCAATTGAAGCTTCACCCACTAGCAAACTCCTATCCGAATCAGATTCTCTTACTGTAAAACCCCTTTTTTTTTTCTGCTCAAATTACTGACTATTTTCTCCAAAATCCCCATAATTTCATTTTCTCTTCAAATTTTATTCATCGCTGCGTTTTTCAAATAGTGAGTGATTTTTCTTTAATAAAAGTAAATTTGACGGATGGGTTGTGATGGGGTTTTGATCATGCAGCCATTGGTACAGATGGGGATGTCCTGTTTGTGTTGACATTGTCATGCATGTGTGTTTTCAGTTAGAAATTATTACCGACATTGGGTTGATCTTTTGTCTTTTTTGTCGAATTACAGTGAAAATGGACTTGGCTACTGAAGGATGGCGGAACAATTTTGCTAACCCAATGGCTAAAAGGTCTCAGACGTACAGCCCCAGAGGTAGATTCCCCTATTTTTGCCCTCCGGATACCCATACTATCAATTATACAACATGTCTAAGGGGGTCTTACTATGTACTCACCGTGTGGCATTAAACAAGACCTAAGTTGTCTTGCATCATTGTGAAGAGTAAAATAAGTCAGTCAATCAACCATGTCTCAGCCCCAAATTAGTTGGGCCGGCCATATGAATGATCATTTCTATTTTTCTCTATTTAGGTTTGTATTCAATTGATTGTTCATATTAATTTAGCCACTTTTACACTGACCATTAACTCACCACAACCCTCTTCTTTATCTGGACCAAAGGCACGATCTACGTGTATCTTACATAGATAGAGACTCCGTTAAAAGTAAATAATTTAACTTAATTTTTACATTGAGTTTAGTGGAGAAGTGTTCAAGTAAGACTACTTCCATCCCAATTTTTATAACTTAGTTTGACTTACATGATCAGTCGGAAAGAACTAGCAAACAAGAATTGTTTGAATCGGAGTACTATTTGTTATGGGTTTGAGCTATGTTGCTCGGACTCTCCAAAAATGCTACCACACTTGTCTTGGATCCTCCAAAAATGTACTACTTTTGAAGGGCGTGACACATTTTTGGAGGATACAACACACACCCAGTGACATTTTTAAGGAGTACGAGCAACATAGGTTTTGTGCACCAAATATTGACTTGTCTTTTGGGAGCATAATGGAGGTTAAGTTATATTCTTCATTTGTTCAAATTGAATATTTTTAATTTGACTTTGCCCAGAGATTGAGTGAGGACCTGAAAATTTGAATTATTTGTATTTGTTGAGCAAATGAGAGAAATAATTGTATGGAGAAGATAAAGTGGATATCATGCGATGCTTTAAGTTCTCTTTACAAAGTGGATATTTATTTTTGCATAAGCTATAAGAGGTGGATGTTTAATTCGAAATGAAAGAGTAAGAAATAGTTACTGTGCACCCCACTTAACTTTTATGAGTTACAAAACATATTGAAATCATCCTTTTAAAGAGGTGGACTTCATTTTGGCACGATGCTAAAAGTAATATAGTACTATACAAAAAGTAGAATAGTTAGTCCCATTTGCGTGAAAAAATTGCAGCGAGTAATGCATTTGAATTCTGTTTATTCATGCATGTCAACAACAACAACAAAGTCTGTGTAATCCCACAAGTGGAGTCTGGGGAGGGTAGGATGTACGCAAACCTTTACTCTTACCTTGTCATATATTCCATTGTTAACTTGTCTTCTATTCTCGTGCCTTGTGATTAAACTTTTATTCGTGGAACAGATTTGTTTTCCAAAGGGATAAAAAAGATGAAATTTGATGAAAGTAAAAACCAGAGTAGCCCTACTGCTGTTGCCACTAGTTGGCGGGAAGAATGCGAACATGGAAAAGAAAAGGGGTCTTCAAGAGTTGCCAACCGCTCTGATTCTTTTGCAGTTCCTGACTTGCTCAAAGTGTTAGATTCCGGGAAATTTGGAAGTGTCACCAAAGAGATTGAGGACCTTATTGTGCGGCGAATGAAGTTAGTGAACTCTTGTTATGCAAGTGACCATTCACTTCCCAACAAAGTTTTGGAATTGGAAAGGAACTGTGAATGGGCTTTTAAGGGAAATCAGCCTTCCCCCTCTGTGATTGACTTGGAGGACGGACAGGAAACTAACTACATTGCTTCAGGGCCAATGATTTCTGCATGTTTACCTTCAGCTGGGCTGCTGGTTATTATTGATTCAGATGATGAAGACACTCAGAAGGAGACTATTTCTCCATTGCAGGGGATACACTCTCAGATAAACCCCATTTCTCCATTCCAGGGGATGCCCTTAAAGAATGCTGCTATTGATTTCCAAATTAAGGATTTTATGGTAAGTCATTCTAGAATGTTAAATCTTACCTGTTTGAGTTAATCTCATGATTTGAATATGTGGCATCTCTAGGCTAAACAAGGAATAGGAAGTTTGAAAATACCTGTATGTGTGCATAAATATTATAGTGTTCAGATTATCTAGTGGATGATTGAGAAATGATTGAGAAAGAGACTCTCTCTAATGTATTGATTGACAAATCTATCATCTTTCATCCTGCATTTGATCCAAAAAGAATTCAAAATATGTCTGGAAAATCTGTGAGGTGTGTTTAATATAGGATTGTTGGGAACTTTGTTAGACACTCTTGACTGTCTGAGAGAGCATGTTAAAGTTAAGCTGTCTTGACTTGTGTGTCAATGTTTCCTATCCCAATAAATTCAGTTGCTATTTACATTTGGTATTGATTTTTCGTCCTACATTATGGAGGTCAAGTGAGGGTAAAGGTGCAGATACTGGCTGTGAAAGGTCATTTGCTAATTACTGCTATACTAGTCTGATGAACACCAGATCATTATGATTTCTTGGTGATGAATACTGAGTTTTGTCCCTGTTCTCTGTGATCTTGAGCTCAGGAAGTTATTTCTTAAGAACTGTCACTCTTTGCCGGTACACCCAGTAGCAGACTTGTTTTTTATGAAAGGTAAAATTTTATTTAATAAACAGTACCAAGCAGTTACTGGACTTGTACTAAAGATCTTGGTGCAAATGGGGTGCTCCTTCTAAGCCTTCAAGGGGTCCATAAGTTCAAGGATATCACATATATCAGTTCATCTTTCCTTATACTCTAGCAATATAAATTCTGGATACATTTTTTTGTAACATGAGAAATGGAATCACAATCATTAACCCTTCAAACATCCTCCTATTCCATTCTACCCATATAGCCCACAATACACACAACTGAATATTATTCTGTACTCCTTTAAATCTCTTCTTAGTTTCTTAGTCTTCTGTCCATTTCAGCTATAAAGCAGTTGCTCCACATTCCTAGGCATCACCCACTGTATTCCATAAAGATTAAAGAACATATTCCATACTTGCCAGGCCAAATCGCAGTGAATGAAGGGGTGACTAACTGATTCAACGGCCTGTTCACACATAGCACATCCGTTACATAAGTTAAACCCTCTTCTTTGTAGATGATCTTGTGTTATACAAGAGTCTAAGCTGCAATCCACCCTAAACAAGTCACTTTAGGTGGAGCTAGCATTTTCCAAATTAGATTCCAAGGCCAATTTCTGCGTCTAGGCTCATCTTGTTTCAATAACATCTAGTAAAAGATCGGGCTGAAAATTTTCCATTATTTCTCCTATTCATATGATGACTTCTCCGCATAATTTTAGGGCGTGATTTATGTATTCTTTTCTCCTCCAAACCCAATTCTCCTTCCTCTCAATAGTGATATTACAGATTCTTGAGGGCCAGTCAAAAAAGAATGCAACACCATCTTGCTTTATATATTGTTGTTTATGATTGATCTGAGGTCCTTGTGTCATTTTTATCCAGTCAGATTTCTTATGCTTGCTAAACTTTTTGAATAATGCAGGGCAGGGATTATGGTGAAAGACAGATTTCGATAGAAGCTGTAAGCCTTGCTGGCGAAGCTGAAATAGAGAAGGATAAAGGTGTTTATGTCGGTGTAGAAGATGATGATGAGATTGATGATGGTGCTGAACAGCCTGATGAAGGTCTGACAGACATATGGAATGAGATGTCATTTGCTCTTGAATTCTCAAAGGTACATTTATTTGATATTGTATTCAGCTCCACAATCAGAACTTTGGTAATTTTGACCATATTAGCCATGAAAAATTCTCTTCTTTGCTAGATTCTTGCCACTATATATGTGAGATTAAAGTGTGTTATGGATAGTTTCTGGCAATATAGGACAGACTTGATAATTCTTTGTGCAGATAATTCTAGTTTATCAGCTTCTTTTGGGTGTTTCCATTGTTTATTATGTACCATTATTCTCCCTGCTAAGCTTTAAGCCTGAGCATGCAATTTTATAGACAAACCACTTTATCAGAAAAGGCTATCAACTTTCCAGTTACTCCAACTTTCAAGCACTGTACATCTGTATGCACTTCTGAAATCATATTAGACTATATTGCTTGCAGTGCCTTTCTGGTAGCATCTTTAAGAAACATTTGCTGTATCGGCATTTATCTATCTACCAAATCACCTTACAGTTGATTTCTTAAACCACATGTGGAGTTGTTTGTACATTTGATCACATCAAAACACACTTGCAGTTGCAATTTAAAGAGAGTATTTCTTCTAATGTTAAGAGTCAATCGTTTACCTTTCTGTTTATCTAAATTGATTCTTTCCTGCCTATCAGATATTTTATATTAATATTAATATTTGAACTCTGTTACATGTAAAAATAGGATGTTGCTGCTGAACCTTCACCGGATGAGCATACAGTTGAAGAGGAGGACGAGTGTGATCATTCCTTCATCTTGAAAGATGATATTGGTTATGTGTGTCGTATATGTGGAGTCATTAAGAGAAGTATTGAAACCATCATAGAATTTCAGTATTCGAAGGTCTGGCTGTCAATCCTAGATCATCTTTTGCTTTGGATCTTGTTCTTTACACCTTTTAGAAGCATGGCAAAAAATTGGTGCATTGATCATTGCTTATTCTGTGTTAACTGTTTGGCTGCTAAATCATCTGACTGCTTTTGACTGATATTATCTTGTGTAACATCTGTCATTTGGTGTCACGTAGTTTATTGCCGTCTTTGATTGTCCAAGGAGTGCACATTTTTTTGTATTTCATTCACTAGAAAATGGAACTTTTTATATTTTTAGATAACTACAACATCAGAAGGAAATAAATGATGATTTTGTTACTAAAGGTAGAAATTGTATGGCTTCTTTCACAAGTGATATGGGTGTTGAACAAGAATTTTCTGGGAGGTGGTTAAGTTATCAAAAGCGTTGATTAGCTCATTATTGTGACCCTGTCTTAACAACTCTTGAGGTAACATTTTGGGCAGGTTTAGTACAAATCATTGACTTAATTTAGATGTCTTTTAGTCCAAGTATCTGGAATTATTTTGAAGGACATAGTTTTTTTTTTTTTTTAACAGGCCGCCAGGAGTACAAGAACATATCACTACGAAGGTCGGTCGGTAAAGGATATAGGGCCTACTGAACTCCTTCCTGATGGCATCATTCCATCTGATGACATTGATATGACTGAAATTTGTGTTCATCCAAGACATAGGAAACAGATGAAATCTCACCAAGTTGAGGGATTTAATTTTCTTGTTAGCAACTTGTTGAGAGATAAAGGAGGCTGTATCATGGCTCACGCCCCTGGATCTGGCAAGACTTTCATGATAATCAGCTTCCTACAAAGCTTCATGGCAAATAATGATAGAGCTAGGCCTTTGGTTGTGTTACCTAGAGGAATCTTGGGTACATGGAAGAAAGAGTTCTTGAGGTGGCAGGTGGATGAAATTCCCCTCTATGACTTCTACTCGGTAAAAGCAGATAATAGATCTCAACAATTGGAAGTTCTGAAGCAATGGTCACAGGAAAGAAGTGTTCTGTTTCTAGGCTATAAGCAGTTCTCAACAATTGTGTGTGACAATGTTGGTAGTACGACTGCAGCTGCTTGTCAGGAGATTCTGCTGAAGTGCCCATCAATTCTCATTCTTGATGAAGGGCACACTCCGCGCAACCAAGACACTGATGTTTTGACTTCACTTGAGAAGGTCCAGACACGCCTGAAGGTGGTGCTATCTGGCACATTATACCAAAATCATGTTAAAGAGGTCTTTAACATTCTGAACCTTGTGCGTCCAAAATTTCTCAAGCTGGAAACATCCAGAAGCATTAAAAGGACAATCCTAAGCAAAGTAGCCAGCTCAAATAGAAGGAACCTCCTGAAGAAAAGTAATGACAATGATTTTTATGAGCTGGTGGAGCATACACTATTAAAGGATGACAATTTCTCAAGGAAGAGTGCTGTCATACTAGGTCTGCGGAAAATGACCGAAAAAGTGCTTCATTATTACAAGGGAGATTTCCTCGAAGAACTTCCAGGATTGGTGGATTACACTGTCCTTCTAAAGCTCCATCCTAAGCAGAAAGGTGAAGTTGCAGAGCTGAAGAAACTGGGAAGAAAGTTCAAAATCAGTTCTGAAGGAAGTGCACTGTATGTGCACCCACAATTGAAGAGCCTTTCAAGAAACTGTTCTGTTAAAGATAGAGTTGATGAAGAGAAGATTGATACGCTATTAGAGAATTTGGAATTGAGGGAAGGAGTGAAGGCCAAATTCTACCTGAATCTGCTGCAGCTATGTGAAACAAAAGGTGAAAAAATGCTAGTGTTTAGCCAATACCTCTTGCCTTTGAAATTCTTGGAGAGGTTGACTGTTAAGACTAAGGGTTACAGTTTAGGGAAGGAATTATTTATGATCACTGGTGATACAGATGGGGACATCAGGGAGTCCTCAATGGAGCGATTTAACACTTCACCGGATGCTCGTGTTTTCTTTGGTTCAATTAAGGCATGTGGTGAAGGAATATCACTTGTCGGGGCATCGCGGATTATCATATTGGATGTGCATCTCAACCCATCAGTAACCCGTCAAGCAATAGGACGTGCATTCCGACCAGGCCAGGAAAGGAAAGTATACACTTACAGATTGGTGGCCTCAGATTCACCTGAGGAGGAAGATCATGCAACTTGTTTTAAAAAGGAGTCTATTGCAAAGTTATGGTTCGAGTGGAGTGAGAATTATGCTCAGCCCGATTTTGAGATGGAGACTGTCGATATCAACAACTGTGAAGATTTGTTCTTGGAATCATCACGTCTTAATGAAGATTTGGTGGCTCTGTACAAAAGGTCAGTGAGAACTACTTCCTCCTACTGAATAACTTATTATGGCATTTTGACTAGTATTTCTGATTTCTTTCTTCATTTTCAGGTAGATAGTGATTGAGAAGTATGAAACAGCTCCTGAAGTGCAGATGTGGTCGTCTAACAAATGGTGGATCTATCATGCCAATGAAAGCTTTAGAGTTCTGACAGGAAATGTTGTGTTATTTTTTGCAGACTACATGTTAACTATCTGACAATTAGTTTAGTTCAAATTATGTTGAAGTTCAAACTGATTGTAAATATTTTTCCATTTCTAAGACTTCTTGTTTTGTTTAAATCTCTTCATTGTGCCTCCTCTTTAGCATTTTTCTCTAAAAGATGCTAGAGATAGAGATCTGAAAGGAAACTAGTAGACCTACACTTTCACCAAGGTTCCTTTGCCTTTGCTGCCCCCTCTTGTTATTTTTGCACCTCGAAAGGACTGGTTTGAATCATGTGATTTATTAAACTTGATTAACAGACAGAGATCTACCACCATGAAATCTTATCCTAACCCTCTTGGTGAACAGTGAAAACACAAGATTTGGTATGAACCTGTCTCTCAAACTTCTGCTTAGGGATTAAAAAAAAAAAGACTGGGGGACTAGGTTGAGTGTAAGATATAAGAAAATGTAGTATATAACAAATTCCCAACTAAACAACAACAGTTACGCGTCAATCTCAAGCAAATTGGGATTGACTATGTAATAAACTCCAACTATCAAAAACAATAACATCTCTCACACCTTTACGGACTTTACAGATTTTAGCAACTTATATCCAACCAATATTTTGCTATATTACAACAGTGATCAATGAGACTGTTACTGTAAGCTTCAAACTAACCATCCAATGGAAGATGAATGCTGATGTACTCAAAACTTGCAGTTTAATTCTACAACACATATACAAAATCATGTAGCAGATGGTAGGAGCCAAAATGGTTGCTGCCTGTTCTCAGAATCCAAGCAGTTGAATTCTGCTGTTTCAGGGACCATAGTAGTAGGTGCTGTACTATACATGTCATCTGCCCTTAGTGGTACATAACTAACGTGAGTCTCGATGGACATTGGTAGGCTGCTTCCTTCACCTTGCTGCAACCCCAATGTAAGTGAAACTCCATTGGGTTGTACATTTCCACTTCCAAAACTACCAAATTCTGGGAATCTATTGTTGCTTTGAACAAATGCGTCCTGAAAAAGGGTGCAACTATCCATAGCAGGCAGGGGTTCGTCTGTTTGATTTTCCATTCCAGATTGACTTTGAGTTTCTGCATTACTTGCTCCCTCCATTTCTACATCAGCTTCATGGTTAGATTTTGACTCCAGGATTTGGCCACTATTGTACTGCTCAAATTCTGAAGCTGCATTCTGGTGCAATTCTTCTCTTTCTTCAACTTTTGAGTCTTTTGTTGCAATTCTGGGGGCAACCTCTGATGAAGAATTTGAGTCTATTTTAGCATCACCAGCCTCTTCTTTGTACATTTCCTCAACCATGGGTTTCCAAAGACGCACCCGTGCATTTATGAACCAATTTGATACCTGAAACATGACACCAGTTCATCAACGAAATATTGAGACAGAACCAAACATCCATCAACACAAATGAACCAAATGCATACGATTTTTGATAGGCAATGCCTGCTATTTTTGAACCAAATGAACTTTTCTTTAAGAAAATATAGACTATGTTCAGTGCATGAAAGTTCTCCTGCCCAAATTTAAGAACTTTGCGTTACTGCACTATGCAGGAAGGAGCCCTCTTCCACTGGAGTCCCACTGGAGTCACATGATTCAGTTGACTTAAAATTTAAGAATTCATCTTTAGTAAATTTCTAGCCTGTTAAAACCAATCATTCTTGAGAAACGAACAAACATCTAAACATTTTATACAAACTCAGCATTTTACAGTGGCTCATGATAAGAAAAGTGAAGTTTCAACATGTGTAAACACTCTTTGCATGAACAAAAAATTGGCTCCAGTTTCCAGGCCATCCTTAAAGTTAATACCATGTATGCAATAATCCATGTGCCCGAGTTCTGTAGGTCCAAAGTAGGATAAATGTACTCACAGAAACAAGGCAAACGGAAAATGTTCCAGATACAAAAATACACGTCCTGGAGAAAATGTGTCACCCTGAGAATAATCAATTTCTAGCATACCAGCTCTCAACATCTGATGATAGGCACCGTCTTAGAGAGTATTTACAAATTGATTTTGCACATTGTTATAGTTGTAGAATACGTAAATATATGTTAGCATTTGCAAATAGAAAGACCATATACCTGACTTCTCGTTAAGCCAGTTTGCCTTGCTAGCATAATTTTGTCAGAATCTTTCGGGTAGCTGGAAAAGAGAAACAGTTACAAATTAGACAACCAAAATTCTTTTTTTGGGGATAAATTGGATGACTGAAGTCTCTTAACAATGCAAATTTAAGAAAAGTTTTAACGCCTGGTAGATGCTGTCCAAATTAATCAACTTACGGATGAAGAAAGTGCTCAAAGAGCCAAGCACGCAAAACTGAAACAGAACTTTCAGGCAAACCCCTCTGAGGCCTCCAGGCATGTTGTTGCATCATACCAAGCTGCTGCAGGGCTCTCTGCTGTCTAATATGCTGATCCACAAAACGCAGGCGTGATATTCCAATCACTTTACTGTTTTCTGAAGCTTCTGGCTCTCCAAGACATCTTCGTGATGCTCGAATCTGATCGCAGATTGCATCGCGCAAACAACGGAAGTGTCGGGAAATTGTCTGAAGGGCAAGATCTGTGTATGGCTTAGCTGCTCCATCTCCAGCTACCACATCAAATGATGAGACAACTATTTGCATCTGATGATAATATTGTCTGTACCTTCTATCAATCTGTGACAATACACTTTAGTTCAACTTCCACTTTATGCAAATTACAGATGGCAACAACAATAACATACCTAGTGTAATCTCACAAGTGGGGTTTGAGGAGGGTAGGATGTACACAGACCTTATCCCTACCTTTGTGGGGTAGACAGGTCTGTTTCTGATGGACCCTTGGCTCAAAAAAAATGCAATATCATGATAAAAAGAAAAAACCAACAGCAAAATAGCAAGATAACCGAGCAAATGAAACAACAGGTAATAGTGAAAATTAGGAGAATAAGATACTACGCCTATACTACCTAATACTACAATGCTTGGCTACCAATACCCTTCTACCCTTACCCTCAACCTCCAAATTTTCTTATCTAGGGTCATGTCCTCAGTTAGCAGATCTCAGAACTCTCTTACATTCTTGACGTTTGCCCCTAAATTACAAATCTAGACACATACTAGAACAATGTGAAGGAAGCATATACATTCAGGAACTACAAAGGTATAAACTGCATCCTAGTTGTGAACTCTCATTACCATCAGTGCATTCATAAACTTAATTACTAGAAACTCTAGCAGAAGTGGACGAGTAAAAAGAAGGATGCCAATATACTAGAAATTCCCTTCATCAACTTAACACAAATAGCCTCTCTACCTCCCAAGGTAGAGGTAAGGTCTGCGTACACACTACCCTTCCCACACTCCACTTGTGGGATTACACTGGGTATGTTGATGTAACTGAACATAAATAACCATTATCCTACTAGGAATTGACTATTTTCCAAAGATAGATACAACACCATGGTATCACCCATGTTTCCATCATGTGCTCAAGAAACTGAACATTTTGCAGGCCTTTCCAAAAATTTATGCCACTGAGATTAACTACCAAGCTACACTTCTAGTGTCATTCTAGCAGCAGGCAGAAAAGAAAGGGAGGGGGAAAAGGAAAATAAATAACTCTAGCTGCTTTTAATTAACAGTTCCTTGGTGCAGATTTCTTCAACCAGCATTGCCAACATTGCCAGGTAAATCTGAGGACCCAAGAGTATATCTTGTATCATACTGCAGTTAGTCATGCCTTATAATCATTAACTTGGCCATTTTAGAGAAGCCACTCATTGGAAATATAGTAATGATACTGTTATAACAGTTAACTCTCTATTAGTATCCCTATTATTCAAACTAAGTTATTGTATTACCAAATTCATGGAAATATATTTAAGAACAGCTTTCTAAATGCTGTATGGAAGTCGAAGTTTCATCAGATAATATGCTTTATTCATGGTAATTTCCTCCGTCATTTAATAGTATATCTATTTAATCATAGTTAAAGGTCCTCTCGGACAAGTAAGTCAACGGAAATATGAATGTGGACTAGTAATGCAGCCACTCGTTTGACTCCTTTACGCAATTATCAATTGAAATAAGAAAATAAAAATTTGTGATGAAGAGGATTAGAACCTTGAAAACCACCAAAATTGATACACAAAAAAATATTTTCCATGGGTCATACCTCATCCAGCATTGACAGAAGCTTGGTCAGTTTGTTCTGCACTTCTTGCTTCTCAGTAGCTGAAAGTTCACTTTGGTTGTTTTTGGACTCATGAGGATTTGAACCCCCATTAGCAGGAGTATCTGATGATTTATTTTTCGAGTCCACGTCAGACTCTCTAGAATCCTTTGTCAACTCTTTCTTAGAATTTTGCTCCTTGATGGCCTTTCTAACACTTACAACCTCATCAAGCAAATATTGAGCTGCTTTCAAATACTTCGAGCTGGGAATGGTCCTTGCAATACTCGACGTACCATATGGAGAATTATACCCTTTCATAGCATCCGAGTTGCTTCCAGCGTAATCTGGAGGCAAGTAATCTGCATTTCTTTGTTCTTTTGGTTGGGAATTATCACCATCTCCGAAGGACATATTAAAACCACCACCTTGGTTAGGATTCTGAGATTGGACATGTGAAATTCCAATTCCGGATGGTATATTGGAGCCAAGACTGAGGGATAATCCTTGACCCTGCACATTTTGTGCAACTTGAAAGACACTATCAGCTAGCATCTCATTTCTGCTATCTCTCCATGAAGAGAAATCCTGAATCCCCATCCGTGATCCTCCAAGATTTGACAATATTTCTTGTTGTGATGTGTTGGAACACGTGGCTCCAACTGGTGGGATATCGATGCAGCTGTGTTGCTGTTGGGAAGTACTTGTCAACATATCTGAATATGTCCCAGAAGAAGAATAGTTCATGAACACCATCATGTTTTCTGGAGCATTTGAAGCTTCTGAATAAGATTCAGGCAAAGATTGCCTAAAATATTGAAATGTCAGATCAGCATCTCTTTGATTGTTTGGACTAGGAAAATAAGTCGCCATCTGTAGTACTTTTCTCGATAACTTTTTCACTTGGAGATGATTAACTATCGAGTTTCAAATACAAGGTTGACTCTCAAATTAAAATCTCCTGCAAACAGAAAGTTAAAGATTTCATTGACACGAAAATGACAAGCACTATGGCACTAAACTATGTAGAAACATGAAATTAATTAGTTAACATATTGGTAGGTGTAAGCTCTGCATACATCCTAAGCTTCCCAGACTCCACTTGTGAGATTATATTTTGGGTATCTTGTTGTTGTTTGTTGTATTGGTTGAACCTTTATTGATGTTTTAGGCAATTTGCCAATTTCAAACTCCGGGAAGATGATACAAAAACATGATCAGAGACACGATAAATGTCAAACATCAAAAGCTGTTGCAACTGCTGCACATGTTTATTTATACATGTTTCACTTCTACATGATCTCTTTAGGAAATATAAAGTGATTTCCAATCAACCCAAATTCGAAACCAACCAACAACAACATAGTAGAGTCTGGAGAGGGTAGGATGTACAGAGACCTTACCCCTACCTTTGTGCGATATAGAAATTAATAATCAACTCAAACATTAATAATAACCAATAACATATTGAACCACCCATCTTTCCCAATGGTTATACCTTCCAAAACTCTAAGCCTAAGCAGACAACAAAGCAAAAATGCATACCAAAAAGTTATGAATCCATTAAACAAAAATAAACCCTGTAGCAAAACAATCTGTTCTGAAAACTGAACCCATTCAATAATAAATTCAGGAGCAACCATTTCCCAATAATAGTAACTTTTTTATAATAGAAATATAATTGGGGAAGAGGTTTACAAGATGGTGAATCGAACTAGTATCAATTACAAGGTGAAAGTTCAAATAACAAGCCAACCGAGCTACTGAGATTTCCTAATAACAGTATCATGAAAGCAATAAATTGGGAATTACTACAACTATTATGTAGTACTATTTATTTTCTTCTTTACTAGACACTGACAAGAATCCATTTGTTTTGTGAACAAAGTCAAAATAGAGAAAATATTTAAGTATAATAATAATCTTTTACCTGAAAACCTGCAATATTTGTGTCTTCTCTGGGGAACAGAGAAGCTTCAATCGACCAAATTGAAAACAAAAAATCTGATCCCTATACTCAAAATATCATATCTTTTTCTACAAAAGTCAAAATGACCAAGAAATAAGAAACTCCAAACACCCAAAAAAATATATATATATGAAAAAAAATTAAAAATTAAAAATTAAAAATTAAACCTTTAATACAAAGTAGTAGTACAAGAAATCATCACTCCTGTAGTACTCTTCTAACTTATCATATTTTCTCTATCCATCATTTTATCTATATTTTCACACGTGAGAGTTTCACAGAACCATACAAAATTTCACACGTGTACAATCCCCCCCACTCTCTCTATCTAGATTCACTTTTCTTTCTCTCTCTATATCTACATGAAAGCTCCAAATAATGTTCTTTTTTTTTTCTTTATATGAAGAACTGAAAAAAAAACTTTCCTAGGAAAAAATATGAACTTTCACTTTCAATCTCTATCTTTTTTCCTTAATGGGGTTTTTATCCTTCAACCTTTTTGTTATTGTTGTTGTTAACTTGTTAGTTTTAGTTTCTTCAATTATTATATTTTTATTTAATGTTTGGTTAAGGAGTGCAATCTCTAACTACCAGTTGGTATGTAGACCTAAAATTAAACCTGCCTTAGATTTTTTCTCTTTGTCTTTTATATATTTTATTTCTAAGTTTTTGTTATGTTCCTCTCATCTTAAGCATGTATATAAGGTCTGTTTTGTTGCAATATCCACTATACATAACTTTCCTAAGATATTTGTTTTCTTTAAAAGGTGGTTTGATACGAGATATAAGAATAATAATCTTGAAATATAATCTAGAAATAACTTTATTTCATATTTGGTTTGGAATTGATTGGTTGGTGAGATGTCATGAGAAAGACCAAGATATCTCATTAGTTGAGATATTTCAAGAGATTAACTATCCCATCTCAATATATGGAATAAGCTAATCACATCATTTAGTATGAAATAGAATAATTCTTAAACTAATTAATATTCATTATCAAATGTAGAACAAAATAATTTCATATTTATCTCAAAATTATTATACTTATCCTACTAATCAAACGATGCCTGAATGGTGAGATTAACTATCCCGTGTAAAAAGATAGGATAGTTAATCACATGGACACGGTGTCCTATCGTATGGGGTATTTCAATTCCCACCATTGTACCAAACGACTCCTAATTTTAACCATGAGGGGTCCAATTTTTTTATTTTAATATATATATAAATATGGATCGAACCAGTTAAATTATTAAAGAGTTGATTGACATTCTATAAAGGTTTTTTATGTTAACAATATTTGAACTTGAGACTTTTAATTAAGCGATCTCATTTATCACCAGCCTTACTACTAGTCAAAATATTTAATAAAAATCCTATCGTGAAATTTGTTTATTATTTTGTGTACTTTTGAGGTCATTTAAAAACTTTCTTGTACTATTAGTCAAACTTTTGAAATGCATGCCAAGTCAAAATGGGATTAAAGAAGATCCTTTTTCAATCAACGAGTCATTATTAGTTCTACAACTGTCACTCTTTTTCTTCCATAATAAGACAATAAATCAAGAAATCCAAGGTGTGTAATCAATTAGATAATTACTCTATTCTCCAATGTTATATTTCACATTAATTAAACTTTAAGATATTTGTTATATTTTCCTCGAATATTAAGTAGCTAGGGGCGACTTAACTAAAATTAGTTAACTGGATAATTAATTACATGATCTAGAGACCCGTTAACGCATCTTGCTAGTTGCTAATTGCTATGCTATCTAGCCTCATCATTTTAATTCAGATAATATTGTACTTTAGTTACTCTTTTACTTGGAAATATCATGTATTAACGTGTGATCGAGCTACTCTTAAAATATGATACACTTGAATATGTATGGATCAAAATATGAGATATGATATATAGTTAGGTAAATCAAGAAATGAGATGTTGCTATTGAGGTTCAATCATATTCAACTCAACAAGAATAACATTATGCACAATATTAAAACATGCACGAAAATCATCACAGATATTTTGGTCATTATAATTCACTTGCCCTAAAACTTTGAATACAAATTTAATTTTAAATTATTAATGTAGAGGTGAACACAATAATTATATAAACTTCGTGTTAAGTATCTAATTATGATAAGTAATATGTATTTTGTAACATGTTAAATTGATACTCCACTAATTTGCTATTACGAGTTAATAAAAATACACTGATAATATAAAATTTAAAACTTTACATTATCATTGCATATATAACTTAAATCTCCAGATTAATTCCCTCTCTACCACATATGACGTAGTACAAAAAAACAAATGCATATTGCCAATTGAAGCACACCATCTATACGTATCTATTGATATAAAGGTTTTAAACAAGTAATTAATTAAATTAATTTAGTAGAGTTAGTTGAGTGTTGATACCAAACACCATTATATAAATTCATGCACCTTAATTAAGATATGCCTAAAGGCCGGCATTTTAGCTTATTATAAATCCAAATAAAAACATTAAATAAGACCATTATGACTTTGTCTTGTATATTTCTGTTAAATTATTGATATGATTGTCGGTTTTTCAACTAAAACGGGATTATATGTATGTAAAAAATTTAAAACATGGCCACCTTAACATGAATACTCCCAACTTGACCAAATTGATTAAACACGTGGACGCAATCAATTGGAAAGAGTGTTTTTGATTACCTACTGGGGGAGTTTGTCTCATTTAATTAGAAGTAATTTATATTTTCGATTTCAAACTTCTTGGTGAGATATTGGGACCCTTTATTAGCATTAAAATAAGTACTATATATGTAGGTGAATTCGTGTTATGTTGAAGTCAAGTACTATGCAGGCTGCTCGGTTGATGTGTATAATTGAGTGCCAAATTAACTGCGTCAGTTAGAGTCAAGGGACTTATTTGAATCCTTTTCAACGAAAAATTATATTATTATTTTATATATTTAACATAAGTCACTACATTTACGAATCATATTACAAGAATATCTTATATAATTATCTTTTAAATATTAATTTCGCCTTGTTGAGGAGTATCAATTCCTCCCCATTGGGAGATGTAAGCAATGATGTGGATAAATTTTGTTCCTAGTCAGCTCCTAAAATCATGATCTATCTAATTTGTTTCCTAATCTGTTTATATTTTGACAGATTAATAATATGATTATTTTATTAATTGGATTCATTTTAATCCGTTTAGTTCAGTCCATTTTAAAACTGGATCGATATATATAGCCCAAATTAGTTCACGAGAATTCTTGTTTGAAGAATTTTAAGGAATTTTTAAATTAGGTATTCAATAAATTATAAGAAAACAAAGTTTGAATTTAAAATTTTGTAAGAATTGAGCAGGTTGGGTTATAACCGAGTTTTTAGCTCATTTCAATCTAAACCACTTCAGTCCAAATAACATATAAGCAGATCAATAATCCATTCTTTTATTGATTCAACTCATTTTGACATTTCTCAAATTTAACTTAATCCGTCCATTTGACACCTCTCTACTTGCCAACGTAATGTTTGTGGGCTTTTGAAATAGGGAAAACGTAGGGCCTAGAAAGTTTACGCGTTTTTGTTGCTTGCAAATTTGCACTTATGTTTTGAAGCCCACTTTTATTGAGCGCGTTGGGTTTATATTGACCCACAACTATAAGTACATTCTAGGTCAAGCCCAATTCACTTCAGACCCAAATTGCCCACAAGAAAGCGTCCTGACCCGAAATCGAAAAGCCTCTGTTCCATAAACCCCTAAAAATCTTGTTTAGTGCACAAACAAGAAACAAGAAACAAGAAACAAGAAACAAGAAACAAGAAAAGCCATTGCTTCTCGATGGGAAAGAACAAGAAGACGATGTCTGGTGGCGATAGCCAACATTCACCTTCCACTATATTTGTTAACAATTTACCTTATTCTTTCACTAATGCTCAGGTAATTTCTCCTTCTTCCCTAATTTAAAGATTCTAAAGATTATCTACTTACCGAGTTACTAAGTATCTGCAGTTGGAAGAGACGTTCAGTGAAGTCGGACCAATTAGGCGGTGCTTTATGGTTACAAATAAAGGTAATTTCTATTGAAAATTTTGTAATTGAAGAAGTGGACAAATGGTTTTATTTTTCAGTTGCTTAGTATTTTTAGTTGTTTTGTTCCTTTATTACTAGGATTCGGTCTTTCTTGAAACAAATTAAGTCTCCATCTCAAGTTTCTTGATATCTTGATGACGTTTCTTTTTCAATTTCTTCACTTTTATGTGCATAGGTTCAAGCGAGCACCGAGGTTTTGGCTTTGTCCAATTGTAAGTATTACTTTTTTTTTCTGTTCTGTTGGAGTGTCTTGGCCTTCTCAAAATTTCTTATCTCATTCTTGACGTAGTTTGGAAATTGAATGCCAAGAATTTCTTATTTCATTCTTGACATTAATGGCGTAGTTTGGAAATTGAATGCCAAGAATTACAAGGGGTTCTTGTCCTTTGTTCAGTGTCTGTATAGAATATATTACTTTGTTCTTAATTATTCAGCATTCTTGTTCTTGAACTTTTTCCGAAATTGATTTTCTATTACTTTTAAATGCAAGGTTCCAACTTAACATGATTTGACATTATAATTAAGTTAAAATTGAAGCATTGCTTCATAATTGATAATTTTAAAATTGAAGCATTGCTTCATAATTGATAATTTTACTTTAGAGAATCATGTTCAGTGGTATGTTTCCCATCTTGTGTACGTGGCTCACATATTCTGCAACTTATTCTTCCTTTACGTGTTGTCATAGTGCATCCGTAGATGACGCTAACCGTTCCATCGAGCTAAAGAATGGATCAGTGGTTGGAGGAAGAAAAATTGGGGTTAAACAGGCTATGCAGCGTGCGCCTCGTGAACAACGGCAATCAAAGGGGGATCAAGGTTTGTGATACTTTAGTTCTCAAATGGGAAATCGTGCCATGTTTAATAAGGACAACTGCACTAACAGAAAAAAACCCCAATTTTCTATCAATTATATTATTTAGAAAGCACTGCAAAGGCAAAAGACAGCAAGGATGGTCCCTCTACTGAATCAGTTGAGGATAAACAAGCTTCAAACATGGAGGAAACAGGTACTTTAGTTTCAAATGGAAAATTGGGCCACATTTCAATAAAGACAATTACACTAACAGAAAATACTCCAATGTTGCTTCTTTGTCCTTTCTATCAATTATATTATTTAGGAAGTACTGCACAAGCAAAAGATGGCGAAGATGGTCCTTCTACTGAAGCAGCTAAGCACAAACAAGCTTCAAACCCGCGAAGTACTGCACAAGCAAAAGATGGCAAAGATGGTCCTTTTACTGAAGCAGCTAAGCACAAACAAGCTTCAAACCCGCAGGGAACAGGTTCTGAGCTATAACATATGGGTGTTATTTTCAATATAAATGTAGCTCTTTAGTATCTAGTTGCTGCCTGAGAACCCAATGATGCACTAAAACTGAATGCCTCAAGTTGTTAGATATTAAATGTGTTTGATGACAGAACCAAAGGATCAGTTAATACATCCAATGCACGTATTTTATACATACCTATGGCAACCAACTTGGCATTTCACTAATTTGATAATGGCTGTTAATGAGTCATGACTTGCCATATAACATGTCTCAATAATGTATGAACTCAAATTTAAGAGACATCATATTTTAGATATCAGTTAATACAATATGTTAGAATAAATGTTTGTAGGTTCCCTACTTCTTTCGGTATACCTCTTGTATGCGGCCGATTTTGGCCCTTTCATCATTAACAATAATCTATTTACTTGTTAGATTCAATGATAAGTATCATATGAGTTAATGATTTCTGTATTTAATCAGTAATACAAAATCCAATAATGTCGTGGGATTTCACTTTATTAACACATCCCCTGACAATTTAACTTATTGTTGTCAGAGAACTCAGGGAAACCCACTAGGAAAAAAAAGGCTACTTTACTTTGCAATGGTGCAACTGATGAAGGAAATTATTCTGGAAAGCAGAGGTAATTTGTTGTATTTGATATTTCCGCACTTTCATTTGTTAAATTTCGCTATTTCCCTTGATTCTGAAAAAATTCTGCGTAACCTAGTTATAAATATCGTTTTGCACTCTGTCAGTTTCTGTTGTTAATAATTTTGGTATTGGGACGTCAACAACGATTTCTTAGTCCTAAATAAGCTGTATGCTAGAGTTTATGTTGTATTTTTAGCACTATTATTTAAGGACCAAATATGAAGTACTAAAACTCAAGGGACTGGTGGATTATCATTCTGTGAATTGCTGAAGGATGATAATTGTTGTGCTATCTCATTGGACTAGGTTATCCATTTTTACTCTAGATTCTTTTCATTTTTGGTGGATTAGTGCTCTAATTTCTGGTCTTGCTTGCCTAATTTTGGAGTTCATATGTTGGACATGATGCTGGTGTCTGTCCAGGCACTACTTAGGTGTTAAGGTATTTTGACCTTTGTCTAAATCAATAATCACTTGTGACCTATTTAATCTCCCTCATTTTTCCAAATATAAAATTATATGTGTGCTCACACAGTTTTTTGACAGGCAAAGTTTGTAGCTGCATATTCATGTAGAATTTGTCTAGAAGTAATTATTGGCTTTCAAGAGCAATTTTTCCGTTGAGCTTAAATTGTTCAATTAAAATTTCAGGCATATCACACTTTTGAGGCGGGTGAAAAAGGATTACCTTTTGTTTTTAATGACACCCATGAAGTTCCTGTTTAGATGGTTGAGTGTCTTTTTCAAAGAACCATATTCTTGTCTAGGTGGTTATATGGCTATACCCTTTGTACCACTTGAAGGGAGTTTTTTCCCCACATCAACTAATTATTACTCCCTCCGTCCCATTTTATGTGAGGTAGTTTGACTCGGCACGGAGTTTAAGAAAGGAAGGAAGATTTTTGAAACTTGTGGTCTAAAATGAATGATAGAAATTTGTGTGACTATAAATCATTTTATTAAGGGTAAAATTGACATTTTAAAGTTAAATTGTTACTTAATATAGAAATGTGTCATTCTTTTTGGGACTGACTAAAAAGTAAAGTAAGTCATATGTATTGGGACAGTGGGAGTATTATTTATAAAAAAGAGACGCAGCCATGACACAGCACTGTTTGGCAAATTAAGTTATGCATTTGCATGTTGAATTTGTGATTGTGTAGTTTTTTCTTTTCTGTATTTGACTGGTATAAATCCTCCTTTTTATTTACATTCTTATGTCTTCCTTCATGTTGAACAGGGTCGCCAGGACAGTTATAATAGGAGGAATTGTTAATGCAAATATGGCAAAAGAGGCTCACCAGCTTGCGGCGGAGTGTGGCACCGTATGTTCTGTCACTTACCCTCTTCCAAAAGAAGAGATTGAAAATCATGGTAAAAACAATTAAATGTACTTCCCCTTTTCATTTATTTTGGACACCCATTTTTGCTTCTGCAGGCTATCAGATCTTTTTGTGAACCATATTAATCCCATGGTGACTTTCTTTAACATTAATCTTTTCTTAAAAACAATGTGCTTGGCAAAAGAGACCCAAGTCTACAATTTTTTAGTTAGTACTACTTAATTTGATTAGTGATCTCAGTGGATTAAATCAGCAAAAAGCTGTTGAGGATTTTGGCTTTGAAGTGATTACTTTTGTCCCTTAGAAGAAACAAATTAGATCATGAATTCTGGGGGAAATTATAAGATACATGTTATTTGAATCAGCCGCTAATATATTTTACAAATCTATGAATATTCTAGGGCTAGCACACGATGGTTGTAAAATGGATGCTTCATCTGTACTTTTCACTAGTGTCAAATCAGCTCAAGCTTGTGTTGCATCATTACACCAAAAGGAAGTACATGGAGCAACGCTTTGGGCACGCCAGCTTGGTGGAGAGGTTAGGTTTCTGTCGTTTTTTTAGATAATTGGATGCTTCTGCTTTATTAGCTTTTGTCATGTGATCTGTCATTTATTGCGTCACCTTGACTATTGTTCCTTTCGGTGAAGATTATAACAGTATAATAATCAGTGACTAAAATAGTGGTGGTATGAGTTGCTTGGGTCAGTATTTAAATTCAAGTCCTTTGTCGAAATGCCTGAGGGCTGAAGAAGACCCCCCCCCCCCCCCCCCCAAGTATTGTACCGATAACACACCCCTAGGGCAGACATTCAGGAATTGAAGTCATAAATCCTCCTCGTGTTTTGCAAAAAGACTGTTTTACGAAGGGGCTGTAATGCATGCTTAGGAAGAAGTCGTCGACCATTGGCTTTATTAGAATAAATAGAATCAATATGGGAATGTGCACTTGTGCGATATTTCCTTTCAGTTTCTATTGTGAAGCTGTTAATATTTCTAGCAACAATTCACTGACCCCACCCACACACACACCCCCACACAGAGTTTGAAGGGGCAGATCCATCTTGGTTGAAGGGGTGTCATGTCACACAGCTTCGTCGGAAAATTACCTACATATATGTATAAAAAATATGCAAGAGCTTGTGATTTAAAAGCTTTAAAATGACACTGCCTGCAGTGAAGTGTTACCTGGTTCATTGGTTGAGCACCTCAATTTTCAGTGTGCTGGCAAGGGTTTGATTCTCGCAGCTTGCATTGTGTGTTGTAACATATTTTGGGCCTGCTATTAAGGTTATCACCGTGACTTATACCACTAGCCTCTCTCCTGAAAAAGACAAACTAAACCAAATAACCAATAGTCCAAGAATGAATAAAAATAGTTTAGTCACTACAAATATTTGAATGCTTCTAGAGCGAAGTTATTTTAGCAAATAAAATCACTACTCTCAGAAAACTATCATCTTTCTCTACAATTAGATACTTTGGGGATTGAGGTCGTTCCCATTATAAGTTTGTCTCCCTACTTTTTTTTTCCTTTGTCTTCTTTCTAGTTAGAATTTCGTGAAGGCATTCATTGTTTTCATTTTTGGATTGAATTCTGTAATTTTTTTGGAGTCTCCAATTGATATTTTAATTTTTAGTTCAGCTTCAGTTTCAATGAAGAGATATTTTCTAAAACACCTTCCAGGCTTTCAAAACCAAGTTCAACATCTCAAAGTCCAGCAAACTTGAAAGAAATGGCCAATGAATTGGATCTATATTGACAAAGTAAAGGAGTTGACTGATTTCCCTAAAATCTGATCGGAGGGAAAATTTAACAATTCAGAAATATCATTTGAATGCCATGTTGCAATAAAATGAGCATGTCTTCAAGAATATCCTTTTTGACCTTGAAATACGATTCAAGATGATTTGATATAGTGATTTGTCCCATCGTTCACTTCTTTGAATGTTGACACCTCTTGAGGAAGATATTGCATACGCCACTGCCCACATCTTTAACTTGTATAAATGGCTTGTACGACATTCTTGTTTGGAAGAGGTCTTGTTTCATTTTATTGGACACTTTTTTCAAGCTGCCTAATTTTTTAAGGTGTTATATTCAGCTGATCGATTGCACTCTCTAACTTATTACATTTCTTACCAGGGCTCAAAGACTCAAAGGTGGAAACTTATAGTGAGGAATCTTCCTTTTAAGGTCTTTCCTTCTGCTCTTTTCTTTATCAGTTCTGTTTCATTAGATAATCCAGTTTTAGTGTACCGTTTTCCATTGTATTCATGTGTGCTCACACAACTCTGACCTTTGAGCTTGACAATCAAACATAGGCCAAAGTGAATGAGATAAAAGATATGTTTTCAAAAGTTGGCTTCGTGTGGGATGTGTTTATCCCTAAGAATTTTGAGACAGGGTAAGGAACTTCCCTTTACAATTTTAAGTTTGTTATTGTTAATTGCCACTAGTAACCATTAGTTAGCATTTTTGCAGGTTATCAAAGGGATTTGCATTTGTCAAATTTACGTCGAAGCAGGATGCAGAGAATGTATGAACTCACATTTATATCAAGTAACTTTATTAATAAGGCTTTAAATTGGTTGATTCAAAGGCTTTCTTCTACTTTGAAATTGAGAAGCTGTTAAAGTCTGAAAGAAAGTGAACTGTAAAGATAGCAATTTGTGAACTCTTTTCAATTCCAGAGACCAGTGTGATCTATGTATTATGTAATCTTGGTCTTCTGGCAAGTCTTACTTGGGTTTGATGCGCTTGAGCCTAGGGTCTTTCGGAAACAACCTCTCTACCTTCACGAGGTAGTGGTACAGCGTACAGTCTACCCTCCCCTCCCCAGACCCCACTTAGTGGGATTTCACTGGGTATGTTGTTGTCTTCTGGCAAGTTCTCTATAGTGGACCATTGAGAATTTATGAGATGGACTTTGAACCTGATGGAGAATAGGGGGGGGGGGGTTTTGGGGGGGGGATGATGATACACATGGTTTCGGACAGTGCACCAGATAGCCTTTTTGGAGATTTCTTGTTTATCAAAAAAGGTATGGTATAAGGAAGCCTACCTTTGGCTGATTGCAGTTAGGTTAGTTAGAAATTTGTAAACTCTTTTCAATTCCACAGACCAAAGTGATTTATGTATTAGGTAATCTTGGTCTTCTGCCAAGTTCTTTATAGGGGACCATTGGAATGAAATGGACTTTGAACCTGTTGGAGAACAAGGGTCAGGTAGAATTATCAATGAACTGCCCATGACATCAGTGAAAGGAGGAAGGAGACAGGAGAGAGTTCAATTGACATTGACCTCTCACTGTAAGATTTGGTGTAATACCACAACTAAATTTAGCTGCTCTCCTTGTTTACTCTTTTTATGCACAGGGTGCTTTTGTGATATCACATAATTTTTTGCAGCACAAATTAGTACATGATCTCAAACATAACCATTGCATGCCCTAAGGCTTATTGAACATCTTCCTTGTTATAATGAAAAATCATACTTTTGCTGCAGTTTACATCTTTGAATAAGTATGATCAAAATTTCTCTCTTATAAGGAATATATGTAAATGATAAAAATCAGAATGTGCTTCCAATTTATGCTTTCAATGTATGGGATGAGCTTGCACCACTGTGAAGTTTTTCTGGGTTATACCTTTGGATTCTTATCTAGTCTAACCCCTAATTTTGTTTTTTCTAACTCTTTTTAGGCTATTAAGGCATTTAATGGGAAAACGATGAGTAAACGAACTATTGCTGTTGATTGGGCCGTTTCCAAAAAGGTTTATGCATCTGGTGGTCAATCTTCAGCAACTGCAATAGATGGTATGCGCCTTTCTTTTTGTCTGAGAATATCCTGTTATATTTTGCTAGATATGTTTTCATTTGCTTGATCTAATCATATCGAGCAGATTTATCTTAGTCGTGGAAGTGAAGTACTAATGTGGCATCCATTTCTTAGCGTACTTCATATATTCGGACCTATTTGTGCCCAATTTTTATAAAATTATTTGCATTATCAAACTCTGAAGTTAATACACCATTGAACCAAGTCAGGATATAGATTAGGCGGCTTACATTAATTCTTTAAAATTCTTTGGCTATGTTTGTCTTATTACTTTTAGTGAGTGTACTTGAGAAATCACCAATTTGATAATTATATTATAGTGAGCAGACCAGTGAGAGAAAATTATCGCAGATAATCTGTATGTGGTGCTTTTTAACTTTTAGAAAATCCCTCGAGCCATAGTTTTTTCATTTTCTTCTCCTTGCTCCAAGTCAAGGTCTGTTTCAAGTGGTATGTGGATCAGAGTTCGCACAAGATGAGGAAAAAAATAGGCAATTTTGCATAGAGTGCAATGGACTCAAACCTGTCTAGATTAAGCTGAAACTAAAATGCTAATTATGCCTTATTAGTTGTTGCATCCTTCGGGCTATAATTTATAATTAGGATACTTCTGCTCCTGCTACAGAGATGGATGATCACTTCTTATCGTATCTTAGTTGCTTTGGCTTTGTTAGTCAAATGTGTTTGGAATGCTAATTTCATTTCATATGCCTCATTAAAATCCTCATGTCTCAAATCGGGTTCAGTTTTAAATTGTTGAATATAAGATCCATTTGTGCAGGTCTTGCTTTGCTTGGTGACTTGAGAAGTCCCGGTTTCCAAAATTTCTTCTCTCTATTTAGGAAGCGATCTAAGTTCATTGAGGACTGAAGTTGAAGTTGAATGAATGTAAATATCCTTCGGTGTCTGGGTACCTAACGTGTGATGAGTGGTTACTTGTAGAGACCTGTTACCAATAGTTTAGGTATTTTGGGTTTTATTTCACAAGAACTTATCATTATTGTTAATTGCCAACCGTAACACCATTGTATAGGTGCTGTGTCATTTCCTCTTCCTAATGTTCAAGGGTTTAATTAAGGACAGCCCTCTCGCTATTTTCTTCTTTAAACCTTTGTTAGATTTGATCTTGAGAATGTTGAATTCTTGATGGTTGTCACTTCATATTCATCTAAACTGTTCCGCAGCTAGTTCTTCCTTTTTAAAATATTTTTTATGATGGTTGGTGCTGATTCTATAATGCTATGCCAGTCACTTTGTTTATGCTCTTAAATGTGTTGTTTCATGAGTTCGGGAATAATTCAATCTACACTATTGCTTCTGCAGAACAGAGCGCAAAAGAAGATAGTGGCAGTGATACGGAGGATGAAGACATTGACATTGATGGAAAATCTCAGCAAGCTGAAGGGGACGAAGATGACTCTGACCTTTTAGAAGAAGATAATCAGACCGAAGTTAACTTTGATGAGGAAGCAGACATTGCGAAAAAAATTCTTCAGAACTTTATTTCTCCAACTTCAATAGGGACAGCTACTTCCGCCAATGATATTTCAAGCCCCCAAAAGAAGGGAAAGGATGTTGAAACTATTCTCCCCCTGGATGAACCACTGGATGCATGTACTCCGAATAAAGCACTCGATGACGTTTTGGGTAAGGACAAAGAGATTAAAGCTATGCAGAGTGAGGGAGCAGATGATCTGCAGGGGACAGTTTTCATTAGCAACCTTCCTTTTGATGTTGATTATGGAGAAGTCAAACAACGGTTTTCAGCTTTTGGTGAAGTGGAATACTTTGCTCCAGTTCTTGAACAAGTCACCAAGTATGAGCTCTACTATGTGTTTACTCTTTGCTGTTTAATGACTCCATTGAACTTATTCTACATGTTGCAGACGACCAAGGGGTACTGGATTTCTCAAATTTAAAACAGCAGCATCTGCTGAAGCTGCTATTTCCGCTGCCAGTGTTGTGGATGGTTTAGGTGTCTTTCTGAAGGGTCGGCAATTAAAGATTTTAAAGGCTTTGGACAAGAAAGCTGCTCATGATAAGGAGTTGCAGAAGACCAAAAAGGAGGATAATGACCATCGCAACCTTTACCTGGCAAAGGTTGGCTTCTATTGGTAATGCCGTCTCGGCATTTAACTTCTTACAAGAGATTTCTAGGTAATGTGGATGTAATCTTATTATGTTCTGTAACAGGAGGGTCTTATTTTGGAGGGTACCTCAGCTGCTGAAGGTGTTTCAGTGAATGATATGTCAAAGCGCAAGGGGTAAGTCTGACAAAAGTTTTCTTATATTCAAAATGGTGAATCTTGAAAGGTTAACATGCTTTTGATATGCATATCCTAACAATTGACCTCATATAAGATGAGTTCATCTGTAGTTTTTTGGAGACTAGAAACTGCCCCCTTTCTTTCTCGACTAAAACTCGTTTTTGACAAAAGCTTCTTTAACATGATATGGACAATGATTCATAGATCAACAGTGATCCTTTAAAAGAAGTCTATATGTCCAGAGCGTAAAAGTAATATATGATAGGGGTAGATAGATGAACTTTTGGTAATAATAATATGTTAAAGAATTGGAGCTCCTCATTAAGACCATGAAGGGTGATTTTGCTTAGTTTGAAGATTTTCAGTTTGCCTCCGCACGCCACATTTCATATTGGTAGTTACTTCTTTTTCAATAATTCTAGCAGGGTTTCTGCATTCAACGGTTAACAAGTGATCTCCTCTTTATTTATATTTTGATCCGCCGGTGCGATTAGCCTCGAACTATCTATTCCTTTCCTTTCACTTTATGTTGTGAAAATGAATTGATTAGCAAATAAACTAGGTGAATATATAATTACTTTACCTTCTTCTTTTGATGGGCTTTGCAACACTCTTTGCTAATCAACACTTGAGCAAATAAAAGAACTCATTTGATGCAGAATGCTTTAATTGGCTTGACATGAGTTTAAATGGAGTAACATGGTCAATGAGGATTCATATTGTTAACCACTACTTGTTTGGGACTGAGGTGTAGTGGTAGTTGTTGTATTAGATGCAGAATGCTTTAGAAAGTTCTGGAGCTGTTCTATTGCAGTTTTAAAATGTTTTCTAAGTTCCTGCATAACTTGCAAGTTGCAATGCTAACGTTGTTCATTGCATAGGCTGCAAGAAAAGAAGATTACCAAGCTGAAGTCCCCAAATTTCCACGTGTCAAGGACAAGGCTGATTATGTACAATATTCCCAAGTCAATGACTGAAAAACAGCTGAAGACACTTTGCATTGATGCAGTTACTTCTCGTGCTACTAAGCAAAAGCCTGTTATCCGGCAGGTGAGCTTGCCTTTGTAGTTTAGTCTTTGCAGTTTGGCTATATTATTCTTGCAACTTCATTATACTTTCATGTGTTGCAGATAAAGTTTTTGAAGGATGCGAAAAAAGGACAAGCAGTGGCTAAGAATCATTCTCGTGGAGTAGCTTTTCTTGAGTTCTCAGAGCATGAACATGCACTTGTGGCTTTGAGAGTTCTTAACAACAATCCTGGTATGTGCCTTTAGTTTGTTAGATATTGCATACCTATTTCTGGTGACTTTTAGCATTTTAGGTTTCTGGTTTATCTGAGTACTTATCTATTTGCAGAGACTTTTGGTCCCGAGCATCGACCAATAGTGGAGTTTGCTCTTGATAATATCCAAACAATGAAGCTTCGTCAGAAATTTCAGGAGCAAGGTTTTAACAGGAACAAAGAAGATTTGCAGAAGAATGACAATACAAATGAACAGGATACCCGCGATAAACAGTCAAGAAAACGAAAGGCCACAGGAGAAGGTGAAGCAAAAAACAAGCGTGTCAGAGGTGCCACTTCGAGGGAAGGCAATGTGTCGTCAGTTTCAGGTAGTAAAGATGGAGATCAACCGAAAAACAAAGGTGTTAAAGCCCTCTCTGCAGAAGAAAGAGATGAGAAGAAGAACAAGAAGGAAGGTAACAAGCTAGGAGGTGCAAAACAGAAGCTAAAAGATAATCAAGAAGGAAAAAGGCATGGTGGCTTTGGTAGTGAAAAATCAGGTAATGCTCCTCCCAAGGTTGGACATAAAGAAGATGTTGCATCAAGAACAACAAAGAGGAAATTTGAAGATAAAACTAACCAACAAAAACAGAGCATCAGTTTAAAGAACAGGAAAAAGGATAAAAAGAAGAAAGACCCAGTTGGACGTGATGGAGTAGACAAGCTAGATATGCTTATTGAGCAATATACATCCAAATTCATTCGCAACAGTTCTAACCAAACTGATAGTAACCAGAAGGGCTCTAAGCAGCTTAAGAGATGGTTCCAATCATAAACCATTCCCAGGTTTTCGTGTAGCTTAATTTTATGGTGATAGTAAAAACAGGTGAGAGTTATCGTTTTTTGTTTGTATTTTGTTGTATTTTCCCCGTAAAATATCTCATAACAATTTTAGTTTTAAAATATGGGATTACAATTTTGGTCAAAGATTTTATTCCTTTTTTGCAGTTGTGTTCCGTTCTCTTCCTAGCCCCTAAGACCAGGGACTTACAGGATTTGAGATGAAGGGACTGAAAATATGCAAAAAAAATTAAAAATGTCCCAGTCGAGAGTTAGAGCCTATTCCTTATAATATTTTTTGAACTCCCTTTACTGCTATGTTGGTAAGTTTCTGGCATTAACGAGTTGATATCAACGTAATTTTCTGGATGCCATGTGGCATTTCGATCTATTATAAGTGAAGTAGATAAAACGGAATAGCGTTTGGTTTGGACAATGCCATAATGTAGATGTGATATATTATGATTTATGATCAAGGACATGAGCGATCACTTGCATGTGGTCATAATAATGGACACACAAATATCGTTGATATAAGGTAACATCATATTCACTGCTCGAATAGTGACAGTTTGCGTATCCAATTTTCTCTTTGTTTTTGGTTTCGAAAACTTATCCATGAATGAATTGAAACTTGTAAAGATAATCAAGGCACGTCAATAACTCTTATCCAAAACATTTAAGTTCAAATTACTTGTCATCTTTGTCTGTCTTTTGCCCCTTTTAATAGACATTGTATTATTTGATTGTATTTATTTGATGTTGATGACAACATTTTATATATATATTTTTTGCCTCCACATAATCCTCATCCACTTTTTCCAACTGAATGCAATAAATTCCCACAAAAAAATTAATCAAGAAAAAGAAAAATGAAGATAGTTCAGTACGGCTTTTCGTTTTCTTATATAATTGATAATCATGATTGATGCGTTATATGGAGGACAATAGGGTGGGCTAGGCTTGGGGGGTGGGCTATCTTGTTAGATCTCATCTCACTCTGTTTTATATGATTTTTGTACACTTACAATCTGTCCTGTCTGTTCAATTATATATTAAAGTTTTATTAAAAATCAACTTTTAAAAAGAAAAAGATATCTTCTGCATTCTTGCATCTAATCATATTATATTAAATCTTCTTCTATTTTTTTTTTGTAACTAGCGTTTGATTATATATTTTAAAAATTTATCTTAAAATATCTGTTTGATCTTGAAATTCGATAAGATTTTCAATATTTTCAAATTATAAGTTTCAACTTCAAAATTTATGATCAGACAAGAGGTTAGTGCTCGGATCACCATAAAGATTCCTCCAAACCAGCCCCATCTCTGCCCCATTGCCACTGGCATATAATTCAACAATTCAAGAAAAACATGTCACATCATGTTATTTACCAAAAAATAGGAATTGACTATGATGTTCATATATGATGAGGATTGATCCTATATCCAGCTCATTTATATTATTTAAGCTAAATAAATATAAGATTTATTGAGTCATAGTGTTAAATTTTTTTACACTTTCACAACAACTTGATCAATTTTAGGCGGTTGAACATCTTCAAGTCATCAAGTAATCAATTCATGCTTAACATAGATATTTTTCTACTAACTTTTAATTAGGAAACGCAATTATTGGATTTTGTTATGCTATTTAGTGATTAAAACTGACAAGCTTAATGAAGATGTCAAGTACCCTTTACTCTCTTGTTTCTCACTCATGATTCGGTGTTTTATATCCGTTTTGAAGTTAAATTAATTTTGATTTGCGTGGCGGAAGTTTTACTTTAAAGGTAAATTTTTTTACCTTTATTAAAAGTAACTCCATATCGAGAACTCAAATTCGAAATCTTTAATTAAAAATAAAAGAATACTTATTATTCCACCTAATACGTGAAGATGTCAAGCAGTTGAGTGTACGCAAATGGAACAAAACAAATAAAGAGAAATACTTTTAACCATTTTGCAACTGCCCCCACACATTATTTTTTCGAAAAGTCACATGCAATAATATATACACTATTTCACGGAGCTGCCAAGTTGCAAAAGCAAACCGACAATGATACCATATAATTTTTATTTTGTACTATCTTTTTTCTTTATTGGAATACAATTTTCACATTATTTACTCTTGCGTGTAAAAAACATTACATTATACTATTCAAGGTTATGAGTGCATACTCGTAAATTGTAATGTTTGAAACATTAAGCTGTTGAATTGGGATTAGAGAGTTATATAAAAGTGCAACAAAGTTCTCACTCCGTTTATTTTTACTTATTCAATATTAACTTGACACAACTCTTAAGAAATTAATAATTGAATCTACCCCTGACAATAGAACAACTCTTAAGTTGTTTGTTAGTGAATTGTGACTTTGTGAATACTATATTTTTTTTACTCAACAAATCTGATCAGTAACATGTGGGCATTATGAAATTGTAAATGAGGACAAAAAAAAAAATGTGGAAGGCTTGTGAACATGTAAAGGGTCACATGGGAAGTGGAAAATTGGGTCATGTTTAATTCCTTTAGCCAAAGTTTTCAAAAAAGTAGTAATTCTTGTTCCATTGATATGAAGGCAACACACATATATGGGAAGCATCCTATGTCCAGCCCCACTTATATATGGGCTAGCTATATTCCACTTTCCTCATGAGTCATGACCCCTCTTATATTTCTTTATTCTAAAGCTATATTATCATTTTTTGTCTCTCATCTTACACAGTTACAACTAACCCTCGAATATTAGGATTATGACATTTAATTAAGTGTAGTAGCAATCTTAGTAATACTTTTGTACTCTGTTGACCTTCACCTGCTACTACTCTATATTGTTTCTACGGTTTAGACGTTGACCGTGTATGTTCACAACTCACAAGCATAAGCAGTGTCGATTTATCATCACAATTTTATTGGTATACGAGGAAAAGAACACTGGAGGTGTGATATATTAAGACCTTGTTCCAATGTCAAGTTGTGCAAGTGCCGAGCTATTGTACATATACATATGTATAGGGTAATTATATAAGTGGTGTCATGTGTTAGCTTCGTCGAAATCTTTTATTAGGTATGTATATATATAGATGATAGGTGAAATGAAAATATTAGGTATAAATATGATTAAAAAATGACACTGCTTATCATTATAGTAATTTATTTGTTTGTTCACTTCTTTAAAATTGATATTGCTTATGAATTTTTTGTGTGTAATATTACTATATATACATATACAAAATATATATATATATTTTTGTGTAATATCACTATATATATTATATATACATATACTAAATATTTCATTTAATTTTATTTTGGAGGAAGAGGTATTGTACCTCACACGTACAGTCACTGCCGGCTGCTCTCAACCAAAAGTATTTAAGATGACACTTGACAGTGCGTTGGTGTATAATGAGAGTGTGCATTCATAATTAATGCAAAGAATAAACCTATGAAATTTACTGTGTACGTTATAAAGTCTTAAGTTTGACGCTGACTAAGATTTATTGCATGAGGTAATTATTTTACGATTTGACACAACCTATTCATACTTTAACGCCTAAATATAAGATATTTTCATCGTCTTAATTTATGTGATATTGTTTGACGCAGAGCCAGGATTAGGAGTTCAGCGGTTCTAAATCAATTTTGTTAGGAGTTCACAAGTTAATATACATATATTTATTTAATTTTCTAATAAAATATAGGATCTACAAAAAAGCTAGTGGGTTCGTTCGAACCCACGAACCCCTATCTAGCTCTGTCTCTTTGACTTGGTACAAAGTTAAAAAAAGAAAAGACTTTTATAACTTGAAGTTCATTTCGGTAAGTACTAGATATTATTTCAGAAAGTCATTTTCTTTTTTTGAAGAAATTGGAATAAAAAAGAAAGATGACTTTCCGAAATAATAACTATTAGTTAAATAAACATCTATGAAATTAACCACATATAACGTTACCCGTAATGGTGATGAACAATTGCTTCCGGGGACATTCTTTTTACAAATAAATTGTCTAACAAGTGTACTAATTATTTTTTATGCCTTTATAATTAACCAATAATTCAGTTTACTTAAAAATATGAAATTTGGTGAAAAGGATTGATCCAAAAAATAGGAAGCAAGTTGCACCCAATTACCTATTTAAGTGAACCCATTAAACATGAAATTAAGTAACGTGCTTAACTTGACAACTCAGTTATTGATCATTCCAGATGAAAGCTTTCAACTACTTAATTAACTAACCTAAATCACAAGCAATCTAACAAAACACCAATTCAAAAAAACAAAAGACTTACTCACACTTGATATTTATATCAACTTAAAATCTTCTTTACATAATCTATTTGTTACTCCTACCTCTTAATCGTAGTAAATTTAATACATTTTTTTACATCAATTTCACAACTTACTCTGATAAATTAATATAATTTGACGTAAATTTTAATTTTTTGGTACCAAGATTTGTGTCATGTCATACGTTCCAAATTTATACGCGGTGACACCACAGTGCTTTCCCAAAATTATTTCTTAATGCCATAAATGCCCTCGTCATAAAACATTGCCAAAATTCTCAATAACTTTGAATGAGGTCAAAAGTTTCTTCTTTGTTAGAATAGATTAAATATGTACAGAAAAAAGTACATTTACATATATTGCGTCTTTCATAATCTTTCAGTTCCAATACTCTTTATGTTGCCATCATAAATTAGATAACTAGATATAGATATCTTTTAATTAAATGTCTGGTGGACCAAAAGAGTAATAAATGCAATAATTTCAATTCCGTCTTTTTTGTTGAAAAAAGAAAGAAAATTATATTATTATACAAGTGAAATTAAAACTTAGACAAAGCCTTTTCTATTTTTTTATATATATCCAAAAGGTATTAAAGCAAATAGTGTTAAGCTTTCATTAATGGATATACTTAAGTAGCAGTGCTATTAATTTGGAATTGGAACTCTTTTTCTTTTACATAATATAATTTATCTTTTGATGCTGAGAAGGAAAGAAAAGAAGAAATAGGAATATAACTCCACGCTATCCCGAAAGGCAGAGAAAGATTCAGAGTGTTAGGAGTGAATTCAATTAAACTTACTCGATTATTTTTGTTATAGATATATGTGTACATATGCTAAAAATTATTACTGTATATATTAAGGTTTAAATCCATATTCTCAATAAATTTAACATAATTTTAAATTTATTAAGTTTAAATCATGAATTCACTTATTATGACATAGCACCGAATCCGCTCTCTTGCTTAATTAGCATTTAGAGCACCTTTATATTTTTGATAAGGAATTTTGCAGCAAATGTACTAACGGACCAATAATTTACAAAAAAGGAACTTCATCATGAAGCTCCCACATTCCAAATAATTTGCAAAAAAGGAACTTCATCATGAAGCTCCCACTTAATTTTTTCAATATACAGTAGTACTCTTGAGGGACCTTAGTTTATTAGCTAGGATAAGACATACAATAACACTAGTCACTAATATATATTTATCGTAATTATATTAGTGGAGTTTTGACAAAAATAAAATATATGTAGATTTTTTTCTTATTTTATGAAAATAGAAGGACGGTTTCCGATGATTACTCATTTCAAACAAAAAGTAATCAAAGCATGATAGAAAGAAAAATATCAGCAACAAAATAATAAGTTAAGTAAACAGAACAAATAAAACATGTAATACTGAAAATTAAAAAAAACAAGATACTACATGAATAAGTACTCCTACTGCTAAGAACTTCATGAAAAAAGAAAACTAACCCCTGTTTCTACTACATGAAGTATTACAACCTTTTTCTATCTAGGATCATCTCATTTTTTTTTAGGAAGGGCGAAATGAGACTTTTTGAAGCCAAGATTCTTGTATGTTAAATTATTACTGAACCGTTTAATTTTAAAATTTCAAATTATTAAAGTTTAGGTTAGTCACAAGACTATGACTTAAAAAATCTAGAAATTTTGTGTGAGAGAAAAAAGACATAATTTCTTGAAGAAACAAAAGCGAGAGGTCGGCGGTGTCTGTATCTATAAAGATTAAGACTTGGGAGTGGCATTTGCTGCAAAATACAACCAAAAAAACTCATAAAATTCATTTGACATTTATGACCATTGAGTATTGTTAAATGCAGAGTAACAGAATCCCAAATACTGTTACTTTTTTCCTTTCTCAGTGTGTGATTATCTGTCACAAACATTCTTAGCCTTTTGTGAATTCTTGTCAGTGTCCTTTTTTGTTTGCACTTTTGCAGGCCTTCTCTCTTTCTTCTTTATTCACATTTTCTCATTACCCACTTTGCTTTCTCCACCATTGTTGTGAGATAAGCATTTTGCATATTCTTTTTCCATTTGTAAAAACAAAATGGGTATCAATACCAAATGGTTCTTGATATTTTTTGTGTTGGTTTTTGGGTCCAAGATTTGTTATTGCAGTGTTACTTATGATAAGAAGTCTCTCATTATCAATGGACAAAGAAAAATTCTTTTTTCTGGTTCTGTTCATTACCCAAGAAGCACCCCCGATGTATGGCATTTTCTTTTTTTTGCTCTTTTTTCAAATTTTTTTTACTTTTTTGTGCTTCTTGGTTTAACAATGGAGAAAATGCAGATGTGGGAGGGGATTATACAGAAGGCAAAAGATGGAGGGTTGGATGTTATAGAAACCTATGTGTTTTGGAATCTTCATGAACCTTCACCTGGCAATGTACTTTACTCTTTCTTCTTGCTTAAATTGTTCATTGTGAATATTTTTCTGTCAAATCTTGAATTTTTTTTTATCATATATAGTAGTAGTTCTTTCTTTTTCTGAGAAGCATTGGTGAAAATGCTATATTAATGTTTAGTTTTTGTGGGTTTATAGTACAACTTTGAGGGGCGTAATGATTTAGTTCGATTCATAAAGCTGGTTCAGCAGGCAGGGCTTTATATGCATCTTCGAATTGGGCCTTATATTTGTGGAGAGTGGAATTTTGGGTAAGTTTTATTTTTGTTGTGAAATTACTTTGTGAGCTTTGATTTATGATTCTGTTTAATTTCCAATGCCAAATGCTCTGTATAATTTTTTTTCCTTCTATTTTCAGTGGTTTTCCTGTATGGTTGAAGTATGTTCCTGGTATCAACTTTAGAACTGATAATGAACCTTTCAAGGTCTCTCTCTCCCCCTCTCTCTCACACACACATAGGCACACCCTTCATAAAGGGATTGCATTTATGGCAATGGTTCGACTGGAAAAGTTTACCACTTATGTCTTCATAAATGTTGTGTTTTTGCTTTGGTCTATGGAAACAACCTGTCGGAAACAACCTCTCTACCTGAAAAGTAGGGGTAAGTTATGGGTATGCTCTACCCTCCAAGACCCCACGAGTGGAATTACAGTGGATATGTTGTTGTTGCTGGTTCAACTGGAAAAGTAGTATGCTTGGAACATCCTAATGTGTAGTAGAATTTTGGTTAAAGAAAAAGTATAACATTTTGTCACTCTACCTTCACAATGTGGGGGTAAGGGTAAGGCTGCGTATACATCACCCTCCTCAGACCCCACTTGCGGGATTACACTTGTTATGAAGTTGTTGTTTATCTGGGAAGCTAAATCACAGTGGACTGTTATTTCTGTCTTGCAGAGGGAAATGCAAAGATTCACCACGAAAATTGTCCAAATGATGAAGAATGAGAAGCTATTTCAGACCCAAGGTGGTCCTATTATTCTGTCTCAGGTATGATTTTCTACTATTTCACTCATGACCAAGTGATAAAAGCCACTTATTGAGGCATCTGGTGTGTACCTTAAGCAATTTAATGATATGTGAGGAAACTCATAGACTGGATCATCTGTTTTGTTTCCTCATCCCATGTGCAGTATGGTGCTTTGCAATGATTAAGCATCATAGATACTTATATGTTTAGAAGTGTTGATGCAGATTGAGAACGAGTATGGGTTAGAAATAAAACAATATGGTGCTCCAGGTCATGCGTACATGACTTGGGCGGCTAAAATGGCTGTTGAAATGGGTACTGGGGTCCCATGGGTCATGTGCAAGGAGGATGATGCCCCTGATCCAGTGGTAAGATGTTTTTTCACACTATACAAGATTGGCTTGGCTTGGCTTCGTTCATTAAGTAAACTGAGTGCAACACTCAATTCTTTTGGCTCCTTAATTCAACTTGCTGTTTCGATTGTCCCTCATTATTACCAGATTGGAAAATATTCTTATAGAAAGTCAAGTATATAGGAAAGCTGATTGTGAGTGCTTGGGATTACCTAATGTTATGCTAAACTTAAATCTTCATTTTGGTGACAGATAAACACCTGCAATGGTTTTTATTGTGATTATTTTTCCCCTAACAAACCTAACAAGCCAACGATATGGACAGAGGCATGGAGCGGCTGGTAAATTCAATATACTTTGGCATTTGCAATGTGATTAATACTTTTCCATGTTGGGATAATTTTACTCAAGTTTCTTCATGTGTAAAGGTTTGATGATTTTGGCGGTCCAGTTCATCATCGACCAGTTGAAGATTTGGCCTTTGCAGTTGCTCGGTTTGTTCAAAAAGGTGGCTCTTTGGTGAACTATTATATGGTGGGTAGATGTCCTTCAGCTTTTGAAATCCCATTACTGCAGCTCCTGTATAATGGAATTTAACTAATAACTAGGTCTCTGAAGTTCTATATCGATTGATGACACGCCCATTTCTTAAACGTGCATATCTATTAATTTGATGTATGAAACTTTTTTGAACAAGATTGTTTACAACTCAAAATTATAAAGCACTACGTAAGTCATAAAGCAAAATTACCCTTGCTTCGGAAGATAATTTTCTATAGTAATCTGAATTTTCATCTTGACCCATCACCAAGTCTATACTGTTAAAATTCAGTGGTTTTTATGTACTTCTCATTCTTCCAGACATTACATATTAAATTCTTACCAAATGAATGTAAGAAAATGATATCAAGAGTTCTACACTTGTCATTCTTAAAGAAAAAATGATGTCAATAGTTTCACTTATAAAAAATCAAGAGATTTACTGGCTATGGAATCAATCAAGCGTGCAACTTGTGATGATACTTTTTACCTAAGCCAATGTTCCTTTTTCCTCTTTGAACAGTATCATGGGGGAACCAACTTTGGAAGAACAGCTGGAGGGCCTTTCATCACTACCAGCTATGACTATGATGCTCCTATTGATGAATATGGTCAGAGACTGAGCCTAGTACCATTTAGATGCACAACTTCACATGTGGTTCAACTTTCCTTGTATATACCAACTAGTTTTCCATGCTTATTTTATAGGCTTGATTAGGCAGCCAAAGTATGACCATTTGAAGGAGCTTCATAAGGCTGTCAAGTTGTGTGAACCAGCACTGATTTCTGCTGATCCTACCGTTACTGTCTTAGGGAACTATGAACAGGTGCCTTTCTTGCCTCTTTTTCTCTTTCTGTTGACTCTTTTCATCAGATTTTTGGGGGTAGGGGTGTTACTACGAGTAGACACGGATGCCAGTAGATGTGGAGTACCACAACACCCACCACTACTGCTTTGAGGAAGTGGGGGCAAATTAAAAAGAAATATTGGTTTCTTAATTACTTCAACTATAAGCGGTTGCAGGCTCACCCGCTATACCATACTTGCATCTGGCCCTGACAACGAGGATGAGTATGCAAATTAATGTTCAAATTTCTAATGACTATAGATGATCAATAATTCTTTGTTCTTTCTTTTTATTACATTGACACATTCTTTTACATATCCGATTCATCTATGCTTGGCCTTTTAAAATTCTGAAATCTTCTCCATTTTGCAGGCACATGTATTTTCTTCCGGCTCTGGACATTGTGCTGCTTTTCTTGCAAACTACCATTTGAGTTCAACTGCAAGGGTGACATTTAAGCACCAACATTACGATCTGCCACCTTGGTCAATAAGCATTCTTCCAGACTGTAAAAATGCTGTATATAATACTGCCAGGGTATGTACATATTACAATGGTTACTTACTCCTGTTGTATATCCTCTTCTTTTACTCATTGGTGCTGGAGAGTCATTCATTAATAAGTGTTTTCCCCGTAGCTAATGTTAGGTTGTAATTCTTAGTATACCATCTACTCCCTACTTGCTAAGAAAATAATACTTCATAGTAGTTAACAATATCGTGTCTACTAAACAACTCTTGGCTTTTTATTCCCTTTAACATGATCTACAAAGATGAGAATTCAAGTTAAGATACATAGGAAGTACTCAGTTGCCAACTTGCAGTCTATTTACTGGAAAATGGTTGTGATGAAATCTTTTGCTCTTCAAATCAGGTTGGAGTTAAGACATCCACTGCAGAAATGCTTCCCACAAACGTACAACTGCGCACTTGGGGAACATTTAGCGAAGATGTATCCACAGTTGATTCGGATTCAAAGCTCACAGTTGTTGGTCTCTTGGAGCAATTAAATGTTACCAGGGATGCGAGTGACTACCTTTGGTACACCACTAGGTACGAATAAATTTTTTTATATGCCTGCTGATAAATGTGTATATTTGTCTGACCATGTCATTGAACTTTTCAGTGTTGAGATAAATTCAGCTGAATCATTTCTACATCGAGGGCAACATCTGACTCTTACTGTGCAGTCAGCAGGCCATGCCTTACATGTGTATATTAATGGACAGCTTTCAGGTGCAGATGCTCTCCTTTAGTTGACTCATGGCAACATTTTAGTGTTGAGACATATCAAATGTTGGATTCTTTCTAAGAGTTCCAGTTTCCCATTACAGGTTCAGTTTATGGAAACCGAGAAAACCGAAAAGTTACATTTACAGGAGGTGTTAACCTGCATGCTGGAATAAACAGAATTTCCCTACTCAGTGTAGCTGTTGGATTGCCGGTTAGTCTCTTTTAACGACTCACACTCAAGAGATCAAAGATTCTCAAAAAAGGACATGTGAGGGGAACAAATGACATATTTTTATTTTGGAATAAACCTTAACTGCAACAACTTGAGTTGGGGCATGGATGGTGGGGAGATATTTCTGGGTTTGTGGATCTCATAAATCACTCATCACTTTCTTGCTTGCCAAAATTGGTTTTTCACCTTTGTGTCTTGGTTTGTTGTATTTGAAGAACAACGGAGCACGTTATGAGACATGGAGCGCAGGGGTCCTTGGACCAGTCGTTCTTCATGGGCTAGATAAGGGTCAAAGGGACTTATCGTGGCAGAAATGGTCATATCAGGTGCATATCCTAACTTCTTATTCATGCTTTGGCATCTTAGAGGTCCTTACCACAACTTTGAATGTTTTTGGGCAGGTGGGGTTGAGAGGTGAGGCCATGAACTTGGCTTCAAATGCAATTTCTGCCGCTGAATGGGTAGGAGACTCTTTGATAGCAAGGCAGCGACAACCTCTTACGTGGTACAAGGTATATATGTTTGCTTCTGTCTATATGGAGGACAGGACAGAAGAATTTCCAAATTGAATTGCTTTACAGATGATTAGTAAACAAGGAAAAAAGTAATACGAAGAACCCTTAAAAAATGTACTCACTGATGGAAAGCACTTATATACTATTTGCTGCAACTTTTGAAACATCAGAATTGATCACACATCCTGATATTAAGAGTTAGATTATTGATGTTAGAAGATAAGATTGATATTGTCGTATAGAGCTGTAATAATGAGAAATGAAAAGGTGGAATCTTGATCTTGACCATGAATACTGAGATTCTTCATGAAACTTTCAGGTATATTTCAATGCACCAGGAGGAAGTGATCCATTAGCACTGGACATGGGTAGTATGGGAAAAGGTCAAGTATGGATCAATGGACAGAGCATCGGAAGATACTGGACCGCTTATGCCACTGGTAACTGCAGCCCTTGCACTTATGCAGCTACATACCGACAAGGAAAGTGCCAATCTGGTTGTGGCCAGCCAACTCAAAGATGGTATGCAGATAACAGTAGTATTTTTTCACCCGTACTTGATAAATGAGAAGACTAAAATGGTTGCTAACTCTTAACCTATTGGTTTCTTTTAGGTACCACGTTCCTCGATCTTGGTTGAAGCCAACTGGGAACTTGCTGGTAGTTTTTGAGGAGATAGGTGGGGATGCATCAAAGATTTCTCTTGTTAAAAGGTCAATTACATATGTGTAGATATGATATTTTTTAGGTACCACTAATTAGAAAGTAAAGTCTGGTCTCATAGAACGAAAGAGTTCTATGAAAAACTCTTATTCTAGTTCTTTGGGCAATAATTAGCTTATTTGCTTTGCAAAATCATCTTTGTTCAAAATGTTGTTGCAGTGCTACTGCTTGTCTTCCTCATCAGTGTATATATTTACAAGTTATTATTGGAAAAAAGAACTCTGATCGAATTTTCATTTTTCAATTGCTTCAGATTCTTATTCTTCTGTACTTCCCAACCCTCAAGGTCCCTGCAATCCCTTGAGAGGGTTATCACCATTCAACGATTTCAATATATAACTACTGGACACAAGAAAACAAAATTATCCAAACTTTCTCTTCAATCCTTATAGAGAAATGCATATTTTTTGTTTGTTGATAAAGTAGAAATCTCATGTTTCTTGAGATTTACTTACCAGCAGAACCAGTTCATGGGATGACAGAAGAACCCTATACTAAAGTTAAACTAGGAAATCAGTGCAGATGTGCTTGGTTGATTGTTGATGGAACTGCAAAAGGCATGCATCCACGTTGTTGAGGCACACCAGCACTTGCCAAGGCCCTTCCCTGATGGTCTTTTCGTGTGTGTATACATGAAAATGACTACATAATCTTTATAAAACATCTGTTAATATTCTTCGTGGTTGAAACCATCCTCAAGAGAGAATAATGAGTGACGTCTGAATTCAGCAAAGTAAATTGTCTAGTTCAGATCGAACAAGTTCCTTGATCTCTCCCAGCTACTTTGAAAGTTCCCCGCCTTGAAGAACGTTCATACACCAACAAGTAAAGAGCAAGGTGCAAAGATTTGCTGTACTGAAAATGTATTTCACAAAGAACTCCATCCAGGCTCCTTTGCTATCCCAGTTCCTCGCATTGAACCTCTTATTTTCAAGACTTCATCCCATTGGCCCACACTAGCCCAGATATTTGACAATGAGATATATGCACCAACTTCGCTTGGCTCCAACTCTATGATCTTTTTTGTTGCCAACTTTCCTAGCTCAACTTCATCATGCAATTTACAAGCAGCAAGTAGTGTTCCCCAGATCAAAGCATCAGGTTTTATAGGCATCTCACTAATGAATCTCTCAGCCTCAGTTAATCTACCAGCACGACTGAGAAGATCTACCAAACAGGCATAATGACGATAACCAGGCTCAATTCTGTAGTCTTTCATCATTGAATTTAGAAAGAAATACCCTTCTTCAACCAGACCAGCATGGCTACAAGCAGAAAGAACACCAACAAAAGTTACTGAATCAGGCTTGATTCCTGAATTCCTCATTAACTCATAAACTTGCAAAGCATCACCCCCTTTGCCATTTTGAGCATAGCTTACAATCATAGCAGTCCAGCTAACCAAATCAGATGCTAAAATTTCTTTAAATGCTTTGCAGCAATCATCAATACTTCCACATTTTGAATACATCGTAACAATTGAACTTCCTGTTGATGCTTCTGATTGTGATCCTATTTTTATACAATGTGCATGCACTTGGATGCCAATGCGAGATCTGTTAGAAAGTACAATAACCCCAAGAACAGAAGAAATTGTGAAGGAACTACTATCTAAATCATTCATCAGCATTTGTTTGAACAGCTGAAGAGTGTCTTCCACATAACCCCTTTGAGCATATCCAGTTATCATGGAAGAACATGAAAACTTATCTTTAAGGGGCATCATATCAAAGAAACTTCTTGCCGAAACTAGATCACCACACTTGGAATACATATTCACAATGGCACCATTGGCAATGCGGAGCTCACCGACATCGTGTCGAAGAATGAAGCCATGAATTTCTTTGCCAGACTTCAAGGTCTGAAGAGAACTACATGCGTTAAGGATAGCAGTTAATGTCATTTCGTCAGGAATGATTTCCTCCACGGGCATCTCTCTGAACAGTTCAACGGCTCTATCTGAAAAACCGTGTTCTACAAGACCAGCAATCATTGAGGCCCATGAGACATTATCCTTATCCTCAATCAACTCAAATATAATATATGATTCCTCTATACTACCACATTTTGAGTACATCGTGAACAGAGAGCTGCTCACATTAACATTAGAGATTAACCCTGATTTAAGAGTGTAGCTATGTATCTGTCTACCCAATTCTAGATAGTCTACAACTCCCAAGACACTAGAACAAGAGAACTTATCAGGTTTCAAGTCCTCTTGGAACATTCTCCGAAATAGATGAATTGACTTCTCAGAATCACTATTCTGGGCAAGAACAGATATCATGTTAGACCACAAACTTAGGTGCTCCACATTTTCAGCCTCTGCAAAGACTAGTTCAGATAAGGCAACTTCCCCTATCTTTGAGTACATATTGATCAAAGACGTTTGCACAACTGAATCCTGATAAAATCCAGTCTTATAGATCCAAGAATGGATTTGGATTGCTTCTTTTGCCATAATAGGATTAGCACAGGCAGTAAGCACACAAGTGACAGTGTAGTTGTTTATCTCTACCCCTTTATTCCTCATTTCTCCAAAAATTTGAACAGCAGAAATAGGATCACCATTCTGCACGAAACCATTTAGCATGGCAGTCCAAGAAACAACATTACTGACTGGCATCTGCATGAGTTCCCTAAATGCTTCATCCATAAACCCACATTTTGCATACAAATCAACAATAGAAGTCCCCACGAAAACATCAGTTTCCAGACCACATTTTATAGCAGCTCCATGAACCATTTTGCCAAATTGAAGTTCCAACAATGAAACACAGGCATTCAGTACACTTGGAATAGTAAATTCATTAGGCTTTAAGAACCCACCCCACATTCGTCTAAAAATATCCAAAGCAACCCAATACTCCCTATTTTTTACCGCTCCCGATATGATAGCATTCCAGCAAACCACATTATCACACAAATAATCATAAAACACCCTTAAAGCATCACGAAACCTACAACTTCTTGAAAACAATTCTATCATCCCGCATCTTACATATCCATCCAAAAAGAACCCATTTTTCATCACAAGCCCATAAACCTGCTCACCCCACAATGTAGATGTTAAAGCACCACAGGCAGAAAGAACACTACCATAAGTATACATATTCATGTCAAACCCCAACATGTGCATCCTACAAAATATCCTCCAAGAATCTTGGTACAGTAATGCCTTATTAGAATTAGAAATCATCAAATTCCATGAAACAGAATTTGGGTTAGGCATTTCTTCAAGCACCTTGGCTGCATTGTCCATTCTTGAATATTCTCCATAATCATTAAGCACAGAATTTGCAGCATGTGTATTGCATTCAAGATTCTGAGTCTTTATGAGATGAGCATGGGAAATTTTAGGTTTTGAGTGAACAATATTTCTCGGTTTGGTGAGAGTTTGTGCTCCAGTTGTGCTACCAGCAAAGGCAATGGAGGAGATCAATTTGCGTCCAAAAAATGAGAGTTTGTGCTCCAGTTGATGGCAACTGATAGAGTTCATTAGTGAACTTTGATCATGGGAAATATGCAGAGAGTGCACGGGTGGCCTGTGAAGGATATAAACTGAATTGAGAAATGCAAAAATGTCAAGTGTTCGAAAATAAGTGTCATTTGGCAAAATTAGTAGATTAAAGAAATCAACTAGTTTACTAAACTATTAAAAAAAATGTTCTTCGCCAAAAATATTTTCCATCAAAAATATTTTCTTTGAAAATAAGTGCATCTCTAGTATTTGATAGGTAATTAAGAAAATATTATTTTAAAAGTATTTATATATTATTTAGCAAAATATTATGAAGGTGAATAGAAATAGGGAGTCGTGGGCGGATGGTCAAGGGATGAAGGTTGGAATTGGATAGGTGAAGAGGAGGGAGGAGACAATAAACTTGGAATGTCACTTATGTATACAATTCACTTATGTATACGACTTGTTTTTTCGTCATTTTTAAAGAGTTTATTTTTCTAGAGAAAATATTTTTCAAACATAAGAATTTAAAAATATTTTTCTCCCCGCCAAACACACAATATGATATTAAAAATATGAAATATTAGTATATAATTGAAAAAATATACAATTTTTGAGGTGATACATATTTTGGGATAGTTTTTTTTGCTACTGATGATAACAAAATCAGACAAACAGGAGCATATTTTTCTCCGCAAACTTTAATGTTATCTAAATTAAAATAAAATCATAAAATCAAGTTTTTGGATTTTTTTTTATTTAATTAAAAAGTGAAATGTTTCTCCTGAAACTTGATAAAAAAATCTAGTAAAAAGAAAAACATAGCCCTGGTGACGCACGCTGGCTTGGCTGGATTCATATCTCTCTCTCCTGTTTCTCTTTCTGCACAGTTCACACAGTTTGCAGTTTCAGGCGCATGACTTTTGTAGTGTTACACACTCCTTCAGTCCATGGCTAAAACTCGTACAAATCGACGAACCCTAGATTCTTACACTGTTAAATCCATCAACAAGACCGTTCGAGGTAAGTTCTATTTCATAAACCTTCTCTCAATTTCCAGAAAAAAACTTTTTTCGCCGGAAAATCTAACTTGCGCTACCTGAAAACGTTCTTCAGCTGGCGACTGTGTGTTGATGCGACCATCGGAGTCTTCAAAGCCGTCGTACGTTGCTCGAGTTGAGAAGATTGAGTCCGACAACAGAGGTGGCAACGTCAGGCTTCACGTCCGGTGGTACTACCGCCCGGAGGAGTCGATCGGCGGCCGACGTCAGTTTCACGGCTCCAAGGAACTTTTTATGTCCGATCACCGCGATATACAAAGTGCCGACACAATTGAAGGCAAGTGTACGGTCCACACATTCAAGAGCTACACCAAGCTCGATGCCGTTGGGAACGAAGATTTCTTTTGCCGATTTGACTACAATTCTTCTACCGGAGCGTTCAACCCTGACAGAGTTGCCGTGTATGTACATAGTTTGATAAAAATTGTGGCTTTTCTCCTTACAATCTCTATTTAATCAGTACATTAAAAAAAAGTGGTAATTGACTTCAGATTTTCGCATTTTCATTAACTAATGATTCAGTAATAGCTTGTTGAGGAGCAGTAGTTTATTTTTCTGAATAAAGTTTTCAGTTTAAAGACATTCATATAGTTTCGTGCTTCAGAATCCGACAATATGTAGCTACAATATTAACTACATGTCTACATGATGTTTATAAGGAAACAACATTTTTTGGAAGTTCTTAACCTTGGTTTATCACTAAGTTTTCTTTTTGGTCCTAATTCGGCAGGTACTGTAAATGTGAAATGCCATACAATCCTGATGACCTCATGGTTCAATGTGAGGGCTGCAGTGACTGGTAAGTCTGATTCTTCATTTTTCTCATGGTAGGTATTATATTATGATCTGGTTTCTTGTTTAGTTCTCAGTTACATGATGTTTAAAATCTTCTCAAGTTCTAAAGTTACTGATAAGAGGCAAATGGTGTAGTGAGAATAGCTGCTAAATTGTATAGGTCATGCACTAGTTTCCAATCTCAAAGCCTATTCCTATGTTTTATTATATGCTCTATGTGTACTATTTTCTTTTTTCGATAAGTCACGATATAGTGCAAGAGCTAATTTCAAAAGAAAAGTTGGCCATTAGTTGCACCAGGGTATGCGCCTCAAGCTGTTCATCAGTATCTGGAGTTACTCAGACATTTCCTGACGGAGGATCATGATACCTTTTAACATGTTATATGCCTTCTGTTCGAATGTTGGGAGCAAGTTTACCCACATAGTGGAGTTACTCGGACATTTTTTAAGTGCATGATGCAGTGCAATTAATGTTCTACTTTGAAACACCTATTTCTCTTTGCTTTCCTATTTGTGTAAAAAAAAAAGTTTCCTTTGAAGTGATAGTGATAAGCGCCTTATCATACTGACCAAAAAGGTAATAAGTTCCCTATTGCATGGCGGTTAGATCTCTGTACTTCCATTAGCTTTTCTGGTATATCTTTAATTATGTATGCTGTTGTGTTATGCATATCTATATGGCTTGTCAGATTTGGAATATGCTTTGTTCAGGAAGTCAAATTATGGAAAGAGTTTACCTACACACGGAGTTTACACCAAATAAATGTATGACATGTGCGTTTTATCACTTAACCATAGTTAATTAACGCATTCTCTCCTCAAATTATTACTTAATCATGTTAAATTGAAGGGGTTTGATTTAAAAATTGGATGTTGGTTAGTTTTTTGCGTCTAACAATTATATCCATAGTGGGATAGATGAAGTTTAATATGACAGAGCCTCTCATAGTATGTTAAATCTAGTTAAAAACTAGTATTCCATAGCCTGTTTTTGTTTTCAATCATTGACGTTTTGGTAGAAACTAAGATAGGGTCATTCCGAGGTACAGGAACTTATGATCAGATGTTTAAGATATGATCATTCTCATTCCTTGTATCTTTTTGGTGCACCCTTGAAGTATAGAAGATTGGATGCCGTTCGTTCATATTATGTTGTAGATTCTCTACTTTTTGGTGTACTGCTTGTATACAGGAAATTTCCTATCATTATGAAAATTGTTTACTTAAAAAAAAAAAACTGGAATTTCCTTTCCTTATTCTTGATGAAGTAAGGTATTTCATTATAAGGTTCAAATTGTCAGATCCCAAAATCAAGGTTAAAACGGCCTTTTAATCCATCCCAAGGGCTGATCTATGGAAATTAATATAATTATTTATGTGAAAAGTAATTGGCTCATCATAAATCATTTATTTCAGAGGGTTTTGATATTTCTGATCAATTTATTTCCATTGTGGTTTAAACACCAGCGTTCATGTTAAGTTTGGAGTTTGGTCTGTTCTGTTTTTTACTCTGCTTGTATTGAACATTCATCTCTCCACCTATCTGCAACTAGGTTGGGCAAAAGAACGAATGAAGAAGAGTAACCATCAGGAATCTCTGCTCGAAAGATAAAATCAGAGTCTTAAATGCGAAAATCGAAAGACGTCATTATTTTAGCTATCTTAGGTTGTCAAGCCTTTAATTATATTAGGTATATGTACTTTTCTGCATTGAAAATCTTGTTTTGGAAGGATGCCAAGGTGTGGGAGAAGCCTTAGAGCTGAATACAGCAGATTCTTGATCACCTTTCCTGACTGGATGCTAGTGAAAATATGATTTTTGTTTCAGCTAGTTTGAGGGCTGAACATGCCTTCAGTTAAGTTTTGTGCTAGCATAGTTGCATGATTTACAGTCATTCGTATGTCAAGATTCTTAAGCAACAAAGCATTTTCCTAAACTGATACTTCACTTGCGTCTACTTTTAACATCTGGATGACTGCAACTAAGTGTCTTTAATTTTCATCCAGGTTCCACCCTACTTGTATAGAGATGACGCCAGAGGACGCCAAGAGACTTGACCACTTCTTTTGCCAAAATTGTTCATCTGAAGATCAGAAGAAGTTGGTAAATTCTCATGCTACTTCAAGACATTCTGATATAAAGGTGAGCCCATTGCTAGATTTACACAAACATCCTGGTTACCTTTTTGATCCATCTTTCCATGATCTAAATTGACATAAGTTTCTTATTTTCTATTTTCCTTGGCCTCCATTCACTGGTGTAGCTTGTTGTATTCATTCCAAACATGCTGGTCGGAAAAACAATGACAAAAAAGATTAGTTGATTTTAGACTATACATGCTTAGTAAAGCTGCTGCTTTATCATACCATTTGTTATATATGACGAGGGTAGCAACTTGGGTGTGTAACCCGTCATCTTTTTGCAACATTCTAGTAATGCCAAAGAAAAATAAATAGCAAATGTCATCAAACCAGGTGGGGTGGGGGTTTTGGAAAGAGATCTGAGTATTTCAAAGCTCCTTTTGAAATATCAAACATGAAGGAAAAGGTGATAGGAAGACTGGAGGAGAATGTCGGAATAAAAGATACACAGGTGAAATGCAAGAGGAAAAAATCATCTGAGATTTATACGTCTTTTCTGAAATTTATCTTCTCAAATCACCCAGGCTACTCATGATGGTAAGGCAAACTCTCTTTTGATGATAAAAAAATTATGTCTCAATAATAAAGCTGCTTTATTAAGGGAAGCAAGTACTACTCAGTCTTTCTAAGCATCCTTATCTTTTCTTTTTTTTGGAAAATTGGTAATGTTAATTCTAAACATCCTTTTCATTTCTCCTCCGTCACTTCTTTAAATAGCCTTGACATTCCCTAAACAAGTGTACAATGCAATATATGCACATCATTACTATTATTAAGTAATTTTTTTTGGTGAAAATATGGGCTAGATTTCAGTACATATATATCTATATGGCGAAAGAAAATCTGGGAAAAGGAAGGTTCTCCAATGAACATTCAATGCTGAATATGGTCTGATTCTGTGCAAAAATTAATTGGTCTAGGGCATGTCATATACATGCCGAGACTATTTCATGTACACTCTTGAGAGTATTTTGCTCTTGGGCAATGATGCAGCTAACGAGGTTCTAACTGTCGTATATTGCTGGCTGAACAATGATTGTATAGTAGTCAAGTATGGATATTGTGGGAAGTGGGGACACAAGGATGCACCTTAGTTTTGAAATGATGTTCTCAATAAACAGAACAAAAATAGATTGTGCGTTATTTGGTGATTTTTGTTATCAAAAAGACATTTTCTGTAAGGGTTGTTTGGTATGGGGGATTGGGATAGAACAAAGTTATCCCACCATATATATGGGATAACTTATCTCATCATTATAGTACAAATGGTGGGATAAATAGTCCTGGGACTAACTAATACCCTTAACAAAACATAGGATAAAATAATCCTACATTCTATCTCAGGATTATTATCCCTCATCCATCATACCAAACGACCTCTAAGAGTAAGCTCTTAGCTGAAACTCTAATAGATTTTAGTTAACGTCTTTTTTGGCTAACTGATCTTTTTCTGTAGGAGTAAACATGACTTTTAGTGTTAGAACCACTACTCTGACAAAATCAGCTCTTAGCTGGAGTTCTTTAGATTTTATTTACTATAATATTTTGTTTGGTGGTTATTGTCGTATAGATAAGCTACTGAAGCCTCAAGTTTCAAAATTTGACGTGAGTATTTCAGGTTGAGTCCAAACGCCGACGGAGGTGATACTTATTCAGCCAACGGGATTCAAGCAAACACTGAGGCAATTATAACTGCATCAGAAGCGATAATCATGTAGACTGATGTAAACCGAACTGACTGAAACTTTGTATTACCTACTGGTTTGATAGGCATGCACCTTGTGTCCTTTAAGTAGGTCGAGGAAGTGTTTGGTTGTGTAATTATTTACTGTAGGTTTCTCTTCTGTTCTTTCTCGCTATTTTCTTATTAGAGTGACAGGTGCTGTTTATAATAAATTAAACTAGTTTAGTGTGTTTACTGTAAATAGGTGTTGGTATTTGCTCGGGGCGATAGCCCTTCTGCTAACATCCCCCCTATGGGAAGCACTCAGTCTGGTAAATGTTAAGACATTTCATACTCTCTTTTTTCGCCTTCTCTTGGTTGTTGCCTGTTGTATTTCTTGATTGTGCTGCATATCCTCAATTAGTAGAATGTTCACCCTTTACTTGTTTGAATTCGGCATCAGTGTTCCCAGTACGCGCAAACATGTAAGATGCGAGTGGTATCTGTAATTGGAATATCGTTTGAACTGGGGAAGGCATCTAACATGTCTTGATAGATAGGCATTTTTTACTGAAGAAATCATGTAATACCTTCTAATTCACTGACATCAAATACATTGTACAATGTCAGTGAAAAAATGACATACAATTGTGCAGTCAGTATGCAAAAGCTCACTGATGTCACATTTTTCAAACTCCTAATAAAGTTTCAGATAGCTAAACTGATATGCCTGTATAGAAAATTACAATCCTCACAGATTGCTCGCCAGAATCGAACAGATCAACTGCATGCAAACTGCTTTTAGCTCAGATCTGCATTGATGTTAAGCTGTTTTTGCTCTCTTCCATACAATGACGGTGCCGCCAAAATCAGAGGAAGCTAATAAGTTCTCTCCATGATTCCAAGCAATGCCTATTACGGGATAGCCATGACCCTGCAGCCAAATACACCCCAATTTATTAATTCTCTTTCCGTGGTCGTCGAGATGATATAAGTCTGGAGATAAAATTTGCTCGTCTTTTTTATACCTGAAGTTTGTTAACACATGTATTCCTTGGCCGAGTTAAATCATAGAAGTAAACATTTGCATCTTCACTTCCAGCAACTTCAAATTGACACAATGAATAATTACGTGAGTAGTGGAAGAAATTCATAAACAGTAGAGATCTGGTAACATGTTTTACATCCATGAAGCTTCAGGGAAGAACACAGATGTTACCAGGGCAAGTGGGCAACCCAAAGAATGAACCACAATAGATCAAAGTTATTAGAACTTATTCATTTTTATTATTGCATGTAGGAAAACGAAGACAATTCTTTAGGAGAAGAGGACTTATTACTTCCTCCAATGTTATGTGTTTGGCAACTCCAATCGGTTTTTTCTTTCATTATTTTGAGTAGTTTCTTGATTGTAAACACAACAGAAGTTGACAGGTTGGAAGTCAAAGTCAATAAAACAAGGGATTTGTACCAAAACAAATCTATCCACAAGACAATGACTTCCAGCTTGGTAGCCAAACAAACTACAATATTAGGATCTCGAGATTGAAAAAAAAAAGAAGCAAGCATAGATTTACAAATTGGAAGTAGCTTTTAAAGAGAATAAACTTTTTTATGAACAAATCCAATACATACCTATGTATTCTCCCTTTTCAAGGGAAAGTAAAGGACAGAAAGAAGCACGAATGCTGTGTAGCCGTGGAGCCAGCTTCAGTGAACACCGGAGTGTCAAATAACCTTTCATCTCCAAAGAGACGCTGCAAGCCCAGAATACTTTCAATATGACTAGAAAAAGAAAATCAGAAGAAAGAGAAACCAAGACGAGAAGCATATATTTCAGTTTGACCTGAAAAAAGACAAACTTCCGTCACGAGTAAAAGCCAGCAAGACCGGGCCTCGTGCCAGCAGAGAGAATGTCCTGTACTCAACAGTTGTAACAGCAGATCTATGCTTACTGCTACTTCTATTCCGATGAGTTCGAGATAGTGCACCTGTATGGGAGTTCATACTAACTGTGTAAATACATCCCTGCAGATAATGAAGCTGAATATAGTAAGCCTTGGTACAGAGAGGTCTAGAAACTGTGATGAAGAATAATAGGGACAAAGCAGGCAACCTGACTATCACCGCAGAATATAAACTGACCAGTGTGGTCATGGTCCATGGCAGTGACTTCGCCATCGACCACAGTTGTACTGATTGTTCTCCCCGTGCTAAAATTGAACACCTGAATATTAGTTTGAAGGTTTAGTGCTCAATGAGGTAGAAGATAAAGAGTGAAATGACGGCTGTGACATATTCTATATGGTGAAAAAAAAATATATACAGGGATGCACTATCATCCAATCCGTCAGAAGTCATTTGAACATGTGTATGAATCCACCGACAGTTTCTGCAGGCATATAAGTATAAAGTAACCTACTTGTCAAGTGCAACACTATCCAAATCCAATTTTAGAAGCAAAAGAAATACTCTAGTAGGTTAGAATGTCGGCCTGAATAAATTTGTACTGTTCCTTGGTTCTTATAATACAAGCTTAAGGTCAACATTTTGCTTCATGTGTGAACTACCAAGTGATTTATGTTCTTCTCACAAAATGCTGCCAACTTATTCAAGTCATTGACTGCCACATTTCATCTGTATCCTAGTAAATGAGCAGGTTTGATATGTTCACTTTCAGTTCGATGTGAACTGCTTGTTTTGTGCTTCTTCATGAAAAACTATGTATCTTCTTTTTTAGTCAGTGGTATCCCGTCCAGCTTGCGTACACCTCAACTAATTCACCGGGCATCCTCCTACTACAGCCCACAAGCACAAATGTCGGTCAACCTGCGTACCCAGGCTAGGGCACTGTTGCCATGGACTCAAACCTAAGATTCTCCAGATTATTACTACTGTGCCTCAACCACTCAGTCAACCCCTTGGTGATGAAAAACAAGTGTTACCTTAATGCATTTTGGAAACATTATCTCTCTAATAATCTAATTTCCTAATGACTGCCGTGCACATGAAAATATCCTTTCCTCCTTTCTTTGTTCTATCCTCTTTCCCCAGAGGGCAGATAAATATTTATCATGTTCCCATGAAGAAGTATTACCTTAATTAAGCCAATAAATCTATATTACCTTAATTAAGCCAATAAATCTAACAGGGATATGTACAATGATTTATACAGTAGAGATCTAAACAATAAAAATGCGTTCAGCTAAAAAATAAAGGATAATTACATTTATTTCTTTTTTTGCATTGCCAGCAGAAAGAAAGTTGTTGTTCACCTGTAAAAGAAAATAAAAAAGGCAACAAAGAAAGAACTAATTTTAGTAAGTTATTTAAATGCATGTAAATCCCAACCCTAAAAAAGAATTTGAAGGTGCTTTCATGCAATAAGTTATACAGTCTACTGAATGAATAACAGTTACAAAATACAATAGAGAAGAAAAAAGCTGAAAAGCACATGGAGCCAAAGAAAATGGTTTATTGTACTGCCAAGCAAAAGGAGGACACATGCAAATACACATTGACAACAACACAAGAAATTTGCACACAAACATGCCTCGTGAAAACCTATGAAGAATCTCATCTAGGAAAGTTCTGGTGGTTGCTGAAAATGTGTACCCATAACCGAAAGGTACATCTTTGCCCACTTACAGGATGAAATCGAATACAAAGCTGTGAAGAGACCCCATAAATCACCCTAATGCAAAGGCCTCTAGAAATATCCCATACTCTGACAGTTTTATCCATTGAAGATGATGCGATGTACTGATTGTTTGTGGAGAAGTCAAAATCTGGAAAAGGACAGATTTCGAAAATGATATCAGTAACATGTTAAACATATATAAATCATAGCTAGCTTTAAGTCACTCTTGACCGAGGAGCAGACTTGCAATTAGAGTCACGAAGAGGCATGCTAAGAAAATCAAAAGAAACACCATAAGGGCACCATAGTGTGGTTTCTGGTTTTCTGGATTACTCAGTTTAGACCATCAATGGATTGGGGTAGGGACTAAAACACACGAACTAATTTCACATATCCAGAAAACTGTGAGTATTAAAAGGATTCTTTACAAAACCAATATCAAATTTGAAATAAGAGGTTTAGAAAAAGTACGAACATTAAAAGACTCGTGTGATGATAAAAGCTCTTGGCAAAGCCGGGTATCTAAAGAAAATGCTTCCTTTCTGTCAACTCAAAATGAGGCTTAACAACAACCACCAATATTTGAGTTTGGATCAAAACCAAAAAAATTAATAAAAAGAAGAAATTAAAAATTTTGTAAGGTAATAAAACTGCTGTTTTAGTGGGTCATATATTACATGGGGAGGGTGTTAGACAAACAACAATATCTATTTTTAACATTTTAGGCCTCAACAACATGTTTTCATTTCCATAGATTTGGCAATTGGATTCGTTGGGGCTTTGGCTCCTATATAAAGCAAGTCTCCACCTTATCAAAAAGATACAACAAAACAAATAATGGAAACAAAAAACATAGAATGACCTGTTCTTGGAAGTACTAGTCCGACCTTGAAAAATCAAACAAGACATTGTGAAACAGACCATGCAATTAAGAATCACAGTGTGATAGAAACAAATACTGCAGGTGCTAACTCCTTTCCCTGAGTAAAAGAGCTACTCTTTCCATCCCAATTTGCAATTTGTTTAGCCCTTACTACAGCCCCCGCTGCATAAAAAAACATAGTATTTTGGTATTAAGAATACTTTGGTACTTTCTGCAAATTATTTTGTGACAAAAGCCTTCCTTTCTTCCTTAAACTGTGTCCATATCCAGACTAATACTCCCATTCAAATTTGGATGGATAGAGTATTAAACATTTTCTGTGATTCACGGTGTCCTCTTTTCAATGTTTCACGGTTTTGAATTAAATGCTAATCAGTTGAATGGGAGAACAAACAATCACAAGGACAGAAGACATGAGATTTACTAAACCATTTCCATTTGGACATTGCAAAAGTCAACTGACTATTCTGGACATAGCTTCTGGTCAGAACTTTTATAACAATTTCTGTGTTAAACTTTGTCTCGCTTATACCAACTTAATCCAACAAATACTGGAGGACTTATTTCTCCATTCTCATACCCCTAACCTGAAGTGTGACACAAAGAAGGCTAAGCTTCACATTGCTTAGGTGGTGCTTCAACTATGGTGAGGTCCTAGGTGTGCACCTTAGCAAATAGCAAACCAACAATCTTTGAAAAACTTAAGTTGATTTCAAGGAACTCACGACTCTATCTTGTAAGGTAGAACTAAACATAAATACGCCATCAAAATGATTTAGTATTCGAACAGATACATACTGAATGAATAAGTTATGGATTAGACATAGGAAATTAGAACTTAAGACTAAGGAAACACAAGATACTATACTGAATTAGCAACTTAACATTTGTATCTGTATCAGAGATCTATGAAAGTTGAATTCTTCCCGCATAATTTTTCTACCAATCCTTCACTAATTAAAATTTCTACCTTTTTAAAAATTCTCCTACCCATAACGTTTTTGTGTTTATCATTTTTTTTCCTTTTTAATATACTAGTTCTTCTCTGGACCCCGCACATAGTGGGAGATTCGTGCACTAAACTGCCCTTTTTTAGTTCTTCAGTTCCTTTTTCACTAATGCCCTGAATTGAGCTTTAAGTTTAAAACCCCGATAGATTTTGGTGCTTTTCTACACCTTTTGCCTTTGACAACATTGATACGGGATGCTGATTGCAACTTAAATAAGACTGGTTACAAATTTAAGCCACTATTTCTAATACATTTTTACAAAGGAAAAGTACAACACAAACAATTTTGATATATGTACAAGTTTAAAGACTAAGACTGCAGAATCAATACCAGTTAATCCAACCTGTGACATCTTTTGAATGCCCAATTAACTGCTTAATGACTGAAGGGGGCATGGAGACTCTGCATACTGTCAAACTGCCATCGGTTGCTCCATATGCAAGTAGATCAGAACTCATATGCCCAAACTTTATAACCGTAACTGAAAAATTAGATTAGTTAAGTTAATAATTAAGCAAGATGAAGAAAGAGATTGACTGATTCCGATATGAAAAAACAATTACCCATGGCCTTGCATTGGTCAAAAATGCAATGCATCCCAACAAAGGAATATGCAGGTTCCGACCTTCTATGTGGCCGATCATCAGTGTCACTCGCATTTGAACTGAAACTTGTAGTCCGACTCAATGCCTGACTTGCTTGACTAGGACTTCGTAAATCCTGCATAAACATGAGATGGTGAATATTGTGCTAAGAGAATTCTCATTTTTCATGCAACTATAATGACCAGAAAGAACCTACTCCAATCTTCTAGTGAGTGACTCACCAAGAACGTTGGCATATGGCTGGTATGGACCTAGACTCGACCAATTGATTTGGCAATAACCATAGCATTCATGTTTGCTAAAAAAGTTAATCTAATAAGCTCATATGTAAGAGTTATAGACCAAGAAGATTGAACAAATCGAGCAATTGCATGTTCTTATCATCTCCATGCTGGAGTATATTATGACACACTAAACTCAAGAGTCTGAATGTAACTATGTATACATTTATAACCCAAAAAATCCATGAGTTGATTGTTATTCAACACCTGTAGATCAAGTGCAAGACATGTATTTGCAAAAAGGACCTTAAGGAGACATTAAGGTACATCTACAGACTACAAATATAGAATGTCAAACATGGAGCTAGCATAAACATTTGCAGATTTGAAAAATGAGAACACTGGAAAGATATATAACCAAACACGCATACCATGACAATCTTGTTCACCCCCACTTAACCCTCTCCACAACAGAAAAAGAGAATAGTGCAGCAATTCCATGGTCAAACTTTAAATTCTTTATACCTTTCTTTTTTAGGTTATAACATTTGTGTATATATAAATAAAATCAGTACATAGGTTATATTGAAACCATATGTACAGTGAGCACAAAAAGGTAGTTTAATAAACTTACTTAGCACTTAACCAAATGTATCAAGCAATTAGCATGAGATATTCCAATAATAAGAATTAAAGATCATTTAACACATTAAGGGTCACCCAGAAAATGCTATTTCAAAGGGAAACAATAAAGCATATCATTAGAGCTACAAAGAGTCCATTCATATATGCCACATATATCTCAAATAAACTGAGAGCTCTTATTTAAAGTAAGTCAACTTAAGTATTTAAACAAACATGAATTCCCACAATCTTTTTATTCCATAATTATAAGAATACAATTTACAATTTCAAAAAAAGTACATTTTATTAGTATTTCAGATCATATTTTTAGTACGTACTTCAAAATATAGCATTGTTATACATGAGTTTTTACATTCGAAATATTAACATTATGACATTATAAGATATTAAAGAGTTAATAGGTTTACTGTTTAAGTTTCATATCTAAAGAAAGGGGGACTGCTCAAGAATATTCAGAAGTTGTAGACTAACAGCTTCCAAAGAATTCAGTGATTCAAATTACTTAGTTGTATGAATTTCACCCTTCAACTGAATTTGTAGGGTGCAAACACAGTCTATCATCCAAATACTTTTTGGATGACATGTCATGGATAGTCAAATACTCATCATAAATAGATGCAGGCATAAGCTAAACTGCTAAAGTAAAAAGTATAAAAAAAGAATAGTCAAAGACAACCAAAAGATGCACATACCTTTAAGGAATTCCAGCTATCCGACTCGAGTAACTGGGAAACTGGACTTGCTGAAGGCATCCATCGCCCACTGATGCATCAACCAGTAAATTATCCTGATGTCAGATTGTATGGAGTACGAACTTCAACAAATGACATGAAAAAAGACAATAAATAAAATGCTTCATGTTGTAAATTTTTACATTCCCCAAAGTTCCATGATGTCAAAACAATTTGAAACGGTAGAAAAGGAACGTGCAACAAAAGTCAACTGAGTATCTCTTTCTAAAAAGCCTAGCACTTCCAAAATTCAACCTCTCAACAAAGTTCTTAGTGATTGGATAAATGAAAATTACACAAATGGTAAGAAGTAAATAACCAATTATGAGTCTTAATCAAGCGCACAAAGCAATAAAGGGATTGCATGCTACTAGAAGAAATGAAGATAGATCTCAACCACCTGTTCCCTGGGGTACTTGGTCGGCTTGGTATTTGCAATGTCTCCCAATTCCTTGGCCTACTAATATAATTACGATAAGCTACGTATCCTTTTCCATTGCATCTCCAGTCCTTAAACAAGCAATAAGGTTCTATCAAGTCACTGCATAACTAATCACAACAAATACAAAGATCCTACTATCAAAATGTAGGATAAAGTTGCATATAGTTTACACCTGAACCACAAAAATCAATTTAATCTGAGATAAACCGAAAGTGCAACAAATGTATGTCAAGTAAGCAATGAATTGTTCACAATGAGATCCTATTTACGCCTGAACCAGGATACCAGTATGTATATCATTAATGAATAAGTAAATCAAAGATGAAAAAACGGTGAATACGTACAACACAATATATATAACATTTCATTCTGAAGAGAAATCACACATACTCACAGCGATGATGCAGTTAAATATAATCACGTGTTAGCGCATACGCGTGAAATAAGCGTACCTTGCGACGAAGCACACCGGATTCAGCTTTGCGATGAAGGAGGAATCGGCGAATTCCAATGTAATTTGGATCTGAATCGGCAGGCACTGGCTGAAGCATACAACTGAAGAACTCAGGATTTGCAGTGAAATCCTTTTTCTTCTCAATATTCTCCTCCTTCAATTCATGATCATGACCTTCAGGCGAGCTCCTCTGAATTGTCGTCGATTCCGCCATTTCGATGAAATTCAGGTGAACTCTTCATTCAAAAATTCGCCTCCTCCGGCAACCAGATCGTGGAGGAAGCGCTTTTGAAGTTATTATTTTTTTCTCTCGGCGATGGCTGAGAACGGAGTTGTCAAAATGTGAATTGTGACGACTAAGGCGAATGTGCAATTTAGTTGTGTCCGTCACCTTCGCCATTTTTTGGTGACGGTGCATCTTATAAAAAGTTTGTAGCGAGTAACTCCCTATTCTTTCTATTTTTGTCATTTCCTCCCTGAAACTATAATGCTTTACGAGAAACACCTTTCATCTTTTGCTTTTTCCACTTTCTTCCCATAAAATTCGTTTTTAATTTTTCCCTTCCCAAAAAAATATTGCGAAATGTTATAAATGTTATGAATGTCATGTGGAAGCCTTTCCAATCAATAGGATTACCTTGTTTTCAAGTGTAAGATAAGGTGCCATCTTGTATGCATGGCATGTGGCATCATTTACATATCATACATTATAACCTAGGCTATATATAACCAATCCATATAATGACATTTTCTTTTTTCCTTTTTAGTCTAGTGAAATTTTTTAGCTTATACAATGTTCTAATTTTATAACACGAATAAGCCTTTTTAGTTGTCCCAAATCTCATTTATGCCCAAATTATAGTTAAATTAGATAAGAAAGAAAAAAAATAAAATTTATATAAGTTGACCGTTATTTCAATAAAAAGAAAAGTAATATGTGGAGTGGTAAAATAACTAATAAGCTAAAATACGACTCAATATTTTGTATAGAGATTTTACAAGTTATATAAATTTAGAGATAAAAAAGCAATCGATTTTGGAAACCTATTTTTCCCCTAAAAACTGCATTCCAACTTTTATTTTCTTTCTTTCTTCTATATTTCATTTGCTTCTATTTCACTAATTGGAAAGCACTTATTTGGTTTTAAGATTTCAATATTACTTTCTTGAAATTGTTCTTCCAAAATCAAATCTAGACAAAAATTATTTTCCTAAAATTGAAACCTTAAACCAATTATCTCAGAGTCAAACTTAGAACTAACATAAACGCCACCTACCTTAAAGTATATATTGGTGTTGTTATGACACTAGCAAGTAAATTTTATTCCTTTTTGTTTTCACCTTTTTTGAATCATTGAATTGACTAAAAGTGAAAAGTTCAAATATTGCGAAGATTATTTCAAAAAAGGTACTTTTGAATGCCATTGTTTTACTATGTCAATGGTGTAAAAGGTAAAATAGTCAGTCATATTGTAACTCGTTATATATGCATAGGTAATACGTCAATTTCATTTTTGCCACTTGTACTTTGATGTTACCTTTTGCAGGATAATTTTTTGTCAACATATTCTCTGTGTACCAGTTATATATGAAAACTGTATAGTCCACTAGTTGATTTTGTTGCTATATCTCTCCTTAAGAAATATATATACAACAGCATACCAAGTGTATACGCTATTTATCTTATTACGTGTACCTTGAAAGGAAACAAATATACATAGGGAAATTATACCCCCAATAACTTGTCTTGCCTCTATATGTCTCATTTGAAAACACATTTGGGAAAATAACGTTCGCACTCAATTGGCAACTTCGATAAATGAGTAACTACGAACACATATATGTCCAATTCAATTTTCATTTATGACACTATTTTGTTTTCCTCACAAGGACCCATGGACGTTGTACAAATTATGAGGCAGCAAGAGCTTGAAATGAGGAAATTTATTGGTTTCAGACTAAGAAACAAAATTACAGAAGGCTACATAGGAAAAGGAAAAAAGAGAAATATGAAACCTCATGTGTATTCACCATGATTCGGCTGCTGTGGACTCATCAACTGGATGCCAAAAACGATTATTAACCCATATTTTATCAGCTTCCACAGCATATTCATCTTGATTACGATGCCAACTATAATAAGCATGAGTCCTATTCTTGATCGCGAGAGTGGCATGTCCATAACTGGCCTCGCGGAACGCAGAGTAACCTATATATAGGAGTTCTATATATAGGCTTCAATCAATTTTAATTGTCGTGCTTACTAAAAACAACATGCTCAAAATAGTTGTCATTTTAGAAAATCAAAATATAATTCATAATTAGTTTCCACATTTGGTCTTATGTCAATAAAAAATATGGAGGTGCACATAAATTAACTTATGTATGAATTAATAATTATAATGTGGATCATATGAATTAATTAAACTTAATTAATCGGTCAAAAGTTTAGTTAGGAGAAGGATCCATAATAATACGATCTCAATATTTATGTTGAATAAAATTCCATATCAGTATTAAATTCTCATTCCTAAGGTTGTCCCACGTCTAAACACGACGTTCTTCCGTTGATTAATTGTACGATGCGGTGCAACCTTTTTGTTTATTTTCGCAATTATTGTTATTCTGTCGTAATGTTTAAGTAGGTTGTTACGTTGACAAATTATATCACAAAAAATATTACAGCTTGTTTGGATGGTTGTTACCTATTATATCGGTGTTATTAATTTAAATACAATATTTGTTTTAACTTTATATAAATTTCATTGTATTGAATCGTTAATTCATTATTATGAAACGATAAAACTCTCGTTTTATTTACAAATCAATTTGATGTGATCGCTTTGTTTCTTACTTATTTTCTTTCTTTTCATTTTACTTTTGCTTATTATATAATAATCATTGGTTATTCTTTACCCTTTTTATGATGGCTCTATATTGTATCCTAGCTTGAGCCGAGGGTCTTTTAGAAACAGTCTCTCTACCTCGGAGAAGTAGTATCAAGGCCAACGTACACTCTACCCTCCCCAGACCTCACTTTGTGAAATTTCATTGTGATTGTTATTGTTGTTGTTTTAGGTTTATCCCTCAAATTATTAATGTTTGATATTTTAATATAATGATGTGGAATGATACAATCTAATCAAACGTTATATTCGTTAAAATAATATAATACAACACATTATGAAATAATATGTAATAAGTAATAACTATAAAAACAAAGTGTATCTTAATCAGTATTAACTACTTTTCACCGGTATAAATATCAGATAAGCATGCACTTAGAGAATATTATTTTGTATACTCATGTTTCATACATTTATTTATTTTTTCTGGTCCACTAATAATTAGAATTAACGCTCCACATGAGTACGATTATTTATTTGTTACTTACTCGTAAAGTCGCGCATTATATAAAAACAAAAAAGATGTGAAATGGGGAAAAAAATTTCGGCGACGTGCTCCTGGATTTACTCTACTTGCCAAATTTATTAATATTAAAACTTATACATTATAGTTATTAATTTACTCTTATGATATGTTTAAGGCACGTTTTTTTGGTTAATTAATTAATATTAAAACTTAATACATTTATAATTAATTTATATCACATGATATGTCTAAGGCTTTACCCAACAAAAAAAAAAGTTTGATTTAACCATCAGCCATTAGACAACCATGTAAAATAATTTATGATTAAAGAAAATGACTAATGATAAGAATTATAATTTGGATAAATGAGTAACTATGAACAAAGGCGTTTTTTTTCGTTTTCCACACAATGACTCTTCTGTCATGTCCGTAGATGGATGTTTTACATATTATGAGGCAGCAAGAGCTTGAAACAATGAAATTTATTGGTTGCAGACAAAGCAACAAGTACACAATGTTACTGAGGAAAAGGAAAGAAAAGAAAGATGAAACTTCGTGTATATCATCGTGATTTGGCAGCTGTGGACTCATCAACTGGATGCCAAATTCGGTTGTTAACCCATATCTTATCAGCTTCCACAGCATATCCATCTTGATTACGATGCCAACTATAATAAGCATGAGTTCTATTCTTGATCGCGAGAGTGGCATGTCCAAAACTGGCCTCGCGGAAGGCAGAGTAAGCTGGCTGTGGTTCTGTCATGCTGAAATTAGTGTAGAAGATAACTGATTAGTTGTCTGACAAACGCCAAATACAACAGATAAAACAACTTTCTAGACTTAGATTAATCTTACTTGGTGGCTAGGCCTTCAAGATTTCCTCCATCGCCAATTGTTACATAAATTGGAGCAGATTGATCTTTAATAGGACTGCATTCTCCATTGACAACGTTGTAGGCCACATTAGAAATCCGTTCCTGAAACATAATAAAAGTTTAGATCTTCTATAACAGATGAAAGCTAAGATTCTCACTTAAGCTACAGAGAACTGGATGAGCTGTACATACCGTTCGTTCATAAGCATGAACATGACCTGCAAAAACCATATCCACTTTGTACTTTACAAACCATGGCTCGTACATTACTCTCATGGTTTCCCCTTCCATATAGTGATAGTTGTAGCTGTTATACCATGGGGAATGTACAAGAACAATCAGCCACGGAGTCTCGGTCCTGTTAACCTTTGGTAGCTCTTCCTCGAGCCATTTATATTGAGGAGTGTATTTGCCTTAAAAATGGAAAAAAGAAAAGGAACTTATAAGAAAACAGACAAATCCATGGTCCTGAATTTTCGAAATAGATGCCTCTCCTGAATAACCTTTACTAGAGACCAAGAAAATGCACTCACGAACTTTTTTGGGAGCAAGGCGAATGTGAACAAAAGATGGACATCAATAAAATGCCATCATGAGACTATGGACTGAAATTTTTGGTATTACTACGTAAAGACTTCTTAATTCTTCAAGAACTGGAAAAGTAACAGACAGTAGATGATATTTTCTGGCTGAGTACTTCTAAGTTCTAACGTCCACACTAAAGAAGAGGAAAAGGGAAAGCAAAAACCAGTTCATAACTCAATGCTAAGTATCATTCACAAGAATTCCGTATCCTTACCATATGCTGAATATGAGGATAAAACTATGATATACGCTGAAGCTCGCTTGATTGAATACCAAAGTGGAGATGTGCTGTCTGATGCTCTGAATGGGACATGATACCGATGAGTGTAGGGCTTGAATGGTTTTGTTTCCCCCTGCAGGCAGTATCAGAATGTATTCATCAAAATTCCATACAAAACCATCTAAAATCTAGGACGTTATTATTAAAGGAATGGAAAAGCAAAAGCAAATTGTCTTTTTTGCTGTGGAGTTCAATCAATAAACTCTATAACCACATTGGTTCTCTCTAAAGCATGCATGCTTGCTCATTCTCTGAATATAGTCATTTTTAGCATGCAAGATGAATCTCATGCCACTTCCTTTGCAAAGCTAGGAAATGTCAATCTATTTTTTTGTTGGAACAGAGAGAGATACTAGCTTCAATAAACTCACCGTACTCAAACTAGAAATAGAGAGCAGAATCTCTGGTTAAGATATTCTAATATTGTGTCGAATGCAGAATTCATGCAAGTAAGTATGCTTTCTGTTCATATATTGAAGCAAAAGGGTTTTAAACACAGTTTCTTCTCAATTGGCTGAAGGTCATGAAATGCATTAATAAATCTCTGTAAGAGCTAATATTAGCAGTTTTGTCATCAGTATATATGTATATCTAGCTCAAAAAATTAGGTTAAAGAATCCATGAAATACACAACGGGAAATAGTACAGAATCACTTACGATTTCAGGAGCAAAATCTAACTCATGATTTCCTGCGGTCCAAATCCAAGGTTGATAAGCAGTACTTCTCTCTACAAACCTTCCCCATGTATCCCATCTTACATTATCATGATTAGGGTAGTTATCAGCATAAGATAGGTCGCCTACGAACAACACTGCTTGACCCTTATTTGGATTTAATTCATAATGTGTGAGTGTCTTGTTTGAATCGAAACTCTGACCAAGATCCCCTGTAATGAAATGCAGGTTAGCTGAGAAATGTCACACAAACACTAACAACAACATAAATGCTTTTCTCACTGAACCATGTTAAACATATGCACTGGAGAAGCATGTTGTATGTATAATGTACATGTAATGAAGTTTATGCGTCATGCAGATAATGCTGTTTCACACAATAAACTAGAAAATATGCCATCTCTCAATCCTAGATTCAGGGTCTACATTATATTCACATCAACATGATTCTACAATCCCTCTTTATTTTGGTACTGTATGAGAAAGCACAATATCAATGAAACTTCAGAAGCAGTGTGTAAAATAACCAAAGCAAGCTCCACGAAGTACCAACAGCAATAATTTGGTTGAAATTGTTACCTATAAGACCAAACGTATAGGGTACATCAGGGCCAACTTCTGGAGGAGTTGTGAACCAGAAGGTTCGTGACACCCGTCCAATCCCAATCTTATAGTAGTATTTGGTATCGAACTGCAAAGGAGAATTAAATCCATTGTAAGTTTGAGCATCATTTTAGAGGGTAAAAGTAGTTTACAAATGCTCAAGAAACCAAAATTATCCAACCAAAAAAGGGAATGAAAGAAAGAATATTCACCTTCAAATTTTTGATATTGCAGTGGTGGATGTAACCAGAAGTATAGTTATAATATGTGTAGGTAGTAACTTTTCCGCTGGCCTTATTCTTTTGCTGGCTTTTCTCACTCCAGTATACTACTGTACTTGAACCAGGTTCATCCATAGTCACCCATGAAACAATAACAGCCTTTCCCACATGATCTCCTTGTGTTATGTGAACCTTATAAAGACACCCCAAACAGAATCAATTGGCAAATAAACCAAATTCCATGAATGATACAAGCATAAACAAAATTTGTTACGTCTGATAAAAACTTTAAACACTATCCCATTTGTCCAATGGGTTTAAACTGAACCCAGAATTTCCCACACTGATTCAACTTAGTGTGGGGCACTGTGTTTGTCATAGTAATTGCCTTATTCATGAAGTTTCTTGCTTTTGTTATCTGTTACAATTTGTTATTTACTATGTTAGGTGATCGCACTATTTTGTTGATGTTATTGTTCCTTGCCTGCCATTTTTCCTTCTTTATTACTACTTTGTTTTGCCTCCTTGAGACGAGGGTCTTTTGGAAAGAGTCTCTCTGTCTCCACGAGACTCTACCCTCTCCAGAATCCACTTTGTATGATTTCACTGGGCATGTTGTTGTATGTGAAAAGACAGTAAAAAATTTGACAAAAATGGCTTGGTAGAATAAGAATCTAACATAAACAATGCCTTCTGCCGTACAGCGCACCCAGTGGCCGGCCTTCAAAGGCTATCACTCATAGGACGAGAAGGTAACCTACGCCCATACCTTCCGAAAATGAATTTTCTGAACCCATAATTTCAATTTCAAGAGTACTACGAGTTCAGTGGATCCCAAAAATATCTACTTTTCTAATAATATATTCTTCTTAAAACCCCAAAACCCATTAATAAAATCAAAGTAAAAGTGCCATTAAACAAAAACGAAAAAAAAAAGGTGAAAAGTGCATCAAAATATGCATAAAAAATTCAACAACTCACAGCAAGGTCAATGATGCATCAAAAGTGTTTGTTAAAAGCTCTAAATGAAAAAATACAAATTAGAAAACAGAAAAAGAAGGAGAATTTGAAGATACCTGTTGAGGCGAATTATGTCCAGGAGGAACACTGAAAACATCACTATCCAAAGGCATATCAATTGTTTTCTCAACTTTCCTAACAAAACTACTGGTGACTCCACCATTGCATAAAACTGAATGATTCACAATCAAACCCAGAACAACAAGAATGCAATACCCAAAAAATCCCATTCTTGGCACACTCATCTTTTGGGAAAACTCAACTTTCACATTACTCAAGAGTAGAAGCTCATATATATATGCATCGTCAATAGATACCTGTATTCGCAGTATATACGTCTAGTTTTACGGGGATATTCTCGTTTTATATGATGATAAGTACTCAGTCACACTTTGTTTGAATTATTGTTATATATTGTTTGATAATGTATTGTATTGTATTGTATTCCTTGAGAATATGTCATAGGATATTGGAGAAATAAAACAGTTAGCTTATTTTTAGGATTTTCAATTTATGTTAATAGAGTCCTACGTGACTTCAATTTAGGAGTTAATTCTTTTTATTTGTTATTTTAATTTTATTGATAAGTTAGTAATCATATTTTTCTACTTTTAGTTATTAATAAAATAATTACCTTTGACAATACTGCAATATTTTTTTCTTACAAAGTCTTTCTCTGTTATTTTCTTAATTGTATTATATTATTTTAATGAATATAATGTTTGGATAAAATATATTATTCTCCGTTGTTACATAATGTCACACATCCATAATTTGAGTGATAACCTACCAGAAAAGTAGCGGAGTAGAGCTATTATGAAAAGATAGGATAAAAGATGAAATATGAGTTTTTAAATAATAAATAAATATAAAATGAGAAGAAAATATTAAGGTAACGACGCGATCACACTAAATTGATCGTTACATAAAATGGGTCTTTTCGTTATTACCATGGATTTAAACCGATACAATAGAATTTAAGTAACAATCAAAACAAGCATTGTATTTAAATTAACAATACAATATAATACAACAGGTAACAACCATCAAAACAAGGTGCCAGTCCCAACTTAATTTTCATATTTTCCATCATTTTATCTTATAACTTTTTAATTATAACATTTCACACAAAATTAAAAGACATTTTAATACATTTCATAAAATTCAAAACTTTTATTTACTTTCTTTAACTTAGTGTCAAGTCAATCTAAATCAAAAGGGGTTAAAATTTCTTAAGAAAATATCTCAAGAACTCTATGAAGATTGAATTAAGTCTTAACAAGCGAATCGCTGAAACAATTTGAAACTGAGGAAATAATATTTTTGTTTAACTTTTCAATAAAATAAATTTTAATTTTAGAATATTGTATTTTATCTCATTTTTCTTAATTTCAATAATTAGTTAAATTAACTCTTGGACAAAATAAACACAACAACTAATTTGAGATAAATATTAGAATATACTCCCTCTATTTTATATTAATTGATTTTTGAGATATTTTTCATTGTTCAAAATAAGTGAATTCTTCAAAGTTCAAGATAATTCCTCCGTTCATCTTTATTAGTCCAATATAATATTTTTGGGTGTCCAACAATACTTGTCTAGTTTATTAAACGAATAAATAATTTACCATGTTGTGTCTATTTTACCCTTGCTATTAAATACTATTATTTTTCAATGTTTAGATGATTTATATTTAATAAGGGTGTTTTGGTAAAATTATCCGTATATGTTTGAACTTTTTTAAATTTATTTTTGCCCTTCATTTGCATTGTCTATATGATAAGTTCGATAGAGTTAATTGTTCATATCTACTCCCTCTGTTCATCTTTATTTATCCATGTTTGACTTGGCACACTCCATAAAAAATAATAAATAGAGGGATAATTTTACTACTCTCGCCGTTCATTTTACTTGTCACTATTTGACTTAGCACACCCATTAAGAAAATAATTATTGATATAGGTATTTTACCACACTATCCCTATTAAATGATGTTTAGTATTAGGTCTTGGAAAATGATCTGGAGAATAAGTATTTAATGCTGAGAGTAAAACATGAAAAAGAATTGTCTTTTCTTGATATGTCAAAAGTGATAAGTAAAAATGAAAATTTATTTTAGGAATAAGTGACAAGTAAAAGTGAACGGAGGGAGTATATCACCCCTATTAATTATAAGTCATCTAAAGATTGAAAAATGAGTAGTACTCCCTCTATTACATATTAACTGAATTTGTGAGGCAATGCACACATATTAAGAAAAAATAAAAAATTCAAAAATCCATCTTGAACTTTGGACAATTCAATTATTTTGAACAATGAAAAAAACCTCAAAAATTCAGTTAATATGGAATAGAGGAAATATTTAATAGTAAGGGCTAGGATAGAATAGATACAAAATGGCAAATTGTTCATTGATTTTATAAACTGAATAAGTATTGTTGGATATCTCAAAATAATATAATGGATAAATAAAAATGAAGAAAGAGAGTATGATTTTGTTTTGAATTATTTCTATTTTCAAAAATAATTTTAAAAAAAAACTAAAAAGCAAAAGTGAAGAGTATTTTTCAATCCATAGCCAAATTTTTTTTCTTAATAAATATGTGTGCATTCTCACAAATAGTTAAGTCAACGACTTTTTGAGTAATCGACAATCGATATTAGGATTGGATTACCAATGGGAAACCAGAAAGCAAAAAAAAAAAAAAAAGAGCTATAATCATAAGCGACAAAAAATTGAGTTGACTTCACAACTAGCGAGAAATTTGCGTTTGAACACAATGTGCCCATCTTAGAAGGTGGATCATCTTTGGACCAATGCGACATGACTTCCATGAGACTTTTGATCCCGTTTGAAGTAGCTTTAAAAAAATATTTTTTAAATCAAAAAAGAAAATATTAAATTTAAATAAATTTTAAATTAAAAAATAAAAAGTAGTGGAAGATCTATTTTAATTTTTTTTAAATCATTTTAACTTATTTTAAATTATTTTTTACCTTGTTGGTTTTACCAATTTTTAACCTACAGGCGCTTTGTATCACAATATATATATGTAAATGTTAAATAAATTTATCAATGTGAAATATAGAATTTATGTTAAAATTATTAAATTTTATCAAATTTTTAATAGTATAATAAAGATTCCATCGACTATCAAGTTCATGCAGAATGTATCGACAAGAGATAAAAATATTTTTTGATAAGTTAATGGGGCTCATAAATTGATATGTATAGAAATAATCTAATAACTATAATGTGAAACATATTAATTAATAAAATTTAAAATATCGAAAGTTAAGTAGGGTTTCAATTGTCAAATGCAATGCACGGAGAAGGTCTCTTATGACTTATTTCTCTTTTTATAACGAGATAAGTATTAAAAACACCTCTAAACTTGTCGTAAATTATTATTTTACCATATATACGCATAGGTGGACGACATGTGGCATAAGAGGGGTGTTTTTAATTACTTAACCAAGTAGATGGGTGTTTTTAAAGCTATCAATAGTTAGGGGACTAAAATAATAATTCACACCAAATTTAGGAGTGTTTTCAATATTTGTCTCTTTTATAACCATACAATCTCAATATTTATGTTGAATAAATAGACTTCCTTTTTTGCTTTTAACTCTGTCGACCATATAATTGGCATTAAAGACCTCCAGTAAAATCTCACTAAATTAATATAAGTGGGACCATGAAATATTATTATTTTGTAGATGTATTATTTAATCGATAAATTAATATTTATAAATTTAAAGAGTGTTTTGAAATTCAATGAAGGTTAAAATTGATTACATCAAAATTATTGTATCTCACTAATTTATGTATCATATTTAATAAATTCACATAAAAATAAATTTATTATACATAAAGTACAATGAATACATCAAAATCATTATATCTTACTAAATTGTGTATCATATTTATTGATTTCACATAAAAAAAATTCATTTAATAATGTATGTGTATGATTCATTATAATATATTTTTTGCTAAATGATTCGTTGTAAAATAAATTCAATAATTCATTGTAAAAATAAATTCATTATATATAATGTTCATTATTTCTTAATAATCAAATATTATTCATTGTATCTTTGCTAAAATTATTCAATATATGATTGTGAAAGAATAAACTATATAAGTAACATAAGAAATTTCTTGGAACCATATCAAAAAATGACTTCTCATTTAAAATGTGTCACAAAATCAATAATGACAGATCAAATATGTAAATTCTTATGTGAGTATAAAAGATATCGAAATGCGTAATTTTTCCATTGGCCCAAGTCGGGACCGAAATAAATATTATCTTAGAGAGATTATTAATCTATCAAGTATTAATTTAAGAGGAACTTTCACATATAGCCACTCAAAATATTTTAATTATGCTCCATGGCTATAGTTTGACATTTGTGTTTGTATAAAGTGAGAGAGAGATTGGCAGAAGAGAAGCGAGAGAGAGAGAGACTGGCAGGGAGAGGAGAGTGGCGAGCGAGAATTCCAGAAAGATGGGGAAGAGGCGCGCGAGAGAGAGAGAGAGGAGAGAGAATGAAATTATACCTTAAAGTTAGTTTCGAATTGTAATTAATGCAAACTATAACTATGGTAGATAATTAAGTAGTATAAGTTTGCTTAGCTACGTAATTTTACCTTAATGTAATGAGGCTTTACTGTACTAAAATAATTTTCAATTTTAACATATTAAAAGAATAATTGATTTTCTTGATTCAAGTTTAATTACTTTTAATTCAAGTTTAATTGAGATCCTACACTAATTAATATTTCCTCTATTCCATATTAACTAAATTTTTGGGCCTTTTTTCGTTGTCCAAAATAATTGAATTGTTCAAAGTTTAAGATGAATATTTGAATTTTTTTCCATATTTGCTCTTTCTTTTAATAAAGTTTGATATTTTCTTGGAGATAAATTGCACTACTTGCAAAGTTATATTTATGATTTTATAAAGGACAACAGTGGAAAGTATGATTTAAATTAGGAAAAATTGTACGTAATAACAAACATTTAAGTTAAATTAAATGCTATAGCTATTGTTTCATTTAATTTTATTTCACAGCTAATATTTCGCTTTTCTTGCCATTCAGCTGGGACTTATATATTTATATACATATACAATTGACAAGCCTAACACAAAGAACATGTACATATACAAATAATAGCTAATAAAAATTTGTATTTTGATACAGATTTCATATATATATATATATATATATATATATATATATATATACACACAAATTGAAGTAATTTACAAACGTAATTTTTATAGACACAGATAAATTAGTGTCACAATTTATACAAATCAAAGACTCCATAGCAAACAAAATATAGTTATGGAGCGCAAATAATAAAACTGTAGCTATAGAGCACTAATATGATTATTATATTTGCTATTCCTAAAAGTTTCTCTTTAAATTATGCCTTTAAATGTTTTTTTAATAAATGTACATTATCTCACAAATTCAATTAATATGAAATAGAGGGAGTATTAATTAATATTATGATAAAATATGTACTTCATTTATTATTTTATAAAAAATGTAGAAAGTGTATAGGGAACAATGTGAACGGAAGGATTAAAACGTACGTTCAATGCATTTCTTCTCGCAATTATTGCTACTTTTGTCCTAATGTTTAAGTAGGCTGTTGACCAATCAATCCAATTATTTGATATTTTCTTGTTTAAATTTATTTGTATTGCTTTTTATTTTAATCTATTTCAAGAAAAATATATGTTTTCTTTTTTGATAATGTTTTGATTTCAACTTTTTTCATAAAATCTAAAAATCTAGTTTACTTTTTCAAATTTCATACCAAATTTAAATCGAACAAATAAATTGCAGAGGATAGCATTATTTTAGAGCATCCTTTTCCTAGCAAAGTTTATTTTTAAAACTTTACCAAAAGAAAATAAAATTGAACCTGTCTTGTTGGATCACTTTATTGAAAAGTTTTTACTTTAACTCAACTACGTAGAGATACTTCTATAAAACCTTTTAAAATGGAACAAAACTCACTCCCTATTATTTTATTTTGTTATTGAGAAATCATTTGCTTGAACAAACAAGGCTAAACTGGAAATTACTTGTATCCATCTAAATATTTAACATTACTCATCTATTTTAATTTACTTGTCTAACTTTGATTTGACATGAAATTTAAAAAAGTAAAAAATACTTTTAAATTTTGTGATTTTAAACTAAAAATATATAAAATGTATCAAAATATCATTTAATCTTGTGATTTTAAGCGTATCATATGGAAAATTCAAAATAAAGAATTACTAAAAAATATATTTTTTAAAATAAACTAAAAAAAAAAAAAACGAACAAAATAAAATTAAACGAAGGGAGTATTTCTCTTTTATCTCTTATTAATAAGAGACTAAAGTGAGTCGTTTAGGATGCCTTTGTCATTTGACATCACTAGCAATTTTTGAGTTAATGTATGACAACTTTAAGGATCTTTAGCTCTGTTTCATTGATTTCCTTTTCACAATTTTATAAGAGGATAAAATGGTCAGTTAGTCTATTTCTTATAACAATTATTTTAATCAACATTATTTAAAATTTATAATGTTGATAATATTTATAGGTATTCATTTTATACTTAATGAGATGATTTACTAGCGCATATATATATATATACTTTTTTTTAGATTAAAATGTTTAAATTGATTTAATCCACACCACTTAAAATTTACAATATTATAATATTATAGGTATCTATTTTATACTTAATGAGATGGTTTATTATTATATAAATATATGCATACAAATTATTTTAGATTTTAAAAAATTAAAATTCTTCATTCAGAGATGCTTGAAAAAATAACTTGGTGAATAAATATTGAGCTCGTGCTGTTTTGCCACTAGTTTATTAAATAAGTGGGTCACTCGACTATACATATCTCACAAGACAACTCTATATTGGGGAATTGCGATATTCCAATATGAGAGGTTCCAATTGAAAAAGATGAAAACAAGTTGCAAAGGCAATTATAAGTTCCTATTATGCTATGGGCCGTGAGCATTTGTCATTTGCAGAAAAAGTCATGAGCATTGCAAATAGAATCGATTTTGATTGGTTGAAGTCAGTGACTCTCATTTTAATACACATTCAAAGCGGAGCTATAATTTGAAGTTTATGAGTTTCAAACTTTATCATCAAATTGTATCTTGTTTTAGTAACTGAGTTTGTTATTAAAATATTTATACATGTATACCAAATTTTTAATAAAAATATAGAATCTAATCAAAAGTTAATGGAATCTACTAGCTAGCATATTAAGTACTTCACTCTTTTAAATTATTTGTTTTATTTATTTATTTTTTGCCCTAAAAGAGTGTTTTTGATTTTATATTAAGTTTTCCAATTCTATATTCTACGTGACAATTTAAGACTATATGATGCGTCTTTAATTTAAGGCCCCCGTAAGACTCAACCACGGTGTTGGGCCAAGAAGAAGTGATATACCAAGCTCTTAAGGCCACCGTGTTGGGCTAAAAAAAATGAATTCTAGTCAAAATCTCACCCAACCACAAGCTGGATTGGGCTAGTCTTATGGGCCAAAATTACTTTGCCGGTAACAGAATAAATAGTTATTATGTAGAGATTATGATACCAAAATCAAGAATTAGTTTCGCTAACTAAATTCAAAAAAAAATAATGGAGAATACTACTGTTAGACTAATATTTTGAGGAATTACTGATTTGTTAACAAAAAGATGCTAATCATACTTGATTACACTACACCAAAAATGATCTTTAGCGGCAATAACTTAATTATTGCTAAATATATTTTTTTAGAGACAATGATCACTCTTTGTAAATGTCTCTAAAGCGACATTGAATCTAATGACAATTAACTAATGCCGATAAGACTTAAGCATTCTTTATTAATGTGCATATTTATTGCTTTGTGCATAACTTAAGATCGAGTATTTGTACTAATCCAGAGTACAAAGACGTTACTCGAGCTTTTAACTCTCTCTTTTAGGGGTTGGGAGCTCTGTCACATTTAAATGTGTTTGAAGTGATGCAATAATCTATGAGAATATTGAGTTATTGACTCAGCTATTTATGTTATTTTTCTCTGCCTCAGGTGACTCAAATTTATAGTATTTCTTAACTGCTCCACAAAGTATGGAACTAAGGGGTCATTGGTAAGTAATTCATGTATTAAATTTGGTATAAGTAATTTAGTCGGTTTGGATCGGTTTTTGGTTAAAATCAAAATCAAATCAATTTAATTACTTTTTAAATTTATAAATCAAATCAAACCAAAAAAAATAAATGTCGGTGTAGTTATTATCGGTTTGGGTCAGTTATTATCGGCTTGGTTCAGATTTCTCGGTTATTGGTTAAAATCAAAATCAAATCAATTTAATTACTTTTTAAATTTTATAAACCAAATCAAATCAAAAAAAAAAAAACTGTCGATTTAGTTATTATTAGTTTGGGTCAGTTATTATCGATTTGGTTCAGATTTCTCGATAGTCACAATCACCTAATACATGAACAATCCACAGGAGCGCTGTTGTGGATTAAATAAGCAATACTAAAGTCATTGTACACTAAGGGGTCGTTTGGTAGGAAGTATTAGAAGAAATAGTCTATGTATTATGTATGGTATTATTTAGTAGGATTTTGGGCCTATGTATTATAGGATGTATTACTAATACCTTCTACTTGGAGGTATTAGTAATACATAGGATATAATACCATGTGATAAGTCTATGTAAAGACAAAAATGTCCCTCAAATCATTTTAATTATTTTGTTTATTTTCTTGATTTTATGTTTTATATTTGTACTAGTAAATTTATTTAAATAAATTAGCTTACAAATTATTTAGAGAAAGTTGTTTGTTACTAAATAAATCCAATACAAATCAATACAATATTTGAAATGAGAGTTGTTTAACATTTACTAATTAAAAAGGCAAATATATCACCAGATGACGTTTTTAATCTTAGTTGAATGTATTATTCAATATATATATTGAATAATATATAAAATTGCATACATATTAAAACTACAATTTGCAATTTTTATGTCTAAATATAGATGGTTTATTCAATTTACTATTGTTTACCGTCTTTTCTATTTTAAAAGTAGATGGTTTATCTTTTTAAAATTGAAAAATTGACATTTTGTAAGTGATCAATTTACTAAGATGAAAATTATTTATCCTCGAATAATTTAAATGAAAAAATAGCAAACATGACAACAAAATTGTTTTCTCATAGCTAGTTAGAAGCCCATAAAAAAATATATTGTTCGACAATTATTTATCTTGACTCAATTACATAATAATTCAAGGGTATAATTGGAAAGAAGCTTTTTATAAAGTTTTAATCCAAACACAAGATGAGAAACAATGAACCAAACACTTGATAAAAATAATCCATGCACTACTAATCCCTACACTACTTTATGAATAATATATAAATAATTTGTATCAATTTTCAAAATTTAAAACTAAACTAAACCAAACCAAACCAAATATCAATTATTTGAATCGTTTCGAATTGTGGTTCGATTTGATTTTTTAAACATAACCATTGTTTTGGTATTATTTCTTTTTGTATGTAGGGGCGAAATGCTTTTATGAGAAAAATAAAGAAACAAGAAAAATAAGAAATGGGATTAAAAGAATAAATAGAAAACGGTCCAAGGCCATTAAATGAGAATTACAAGCACACGGGCCATGGGAACGATCGACTCGCATTCCGCAGTTGTAGCAGAAATGTGCACGACACCTACATATATCCTCATAAAAACACAATCAGATTAAAGTATATACACAACACTTACATATTAATTAACATAATTAAATATTAAAAATCTATATATAAACACATCAGGAATGAATAATTTTTTTACGAGAAGAAACAGAAAAGTAAACAGCCAGCAAATTAATCTAACCTGCATGTGATATAACGGCAACCTTTACTAAGTTGCACAAAACAGCGACACTTAGGACACCTCTGCCATTTATTACGCTCAGCAAGCTTACCAAAAGCGACGTCGTTTTTATCCCTGAATGCCCCACTCTCCTCACATTGAAATCCAGCATGCCATGGAAGCTTGCACTGGAAGCAAAATAATCTCTTGCAATTTGGGCACTTTGATCGCGTCGCAACGCCACCGCATTCATCCAAAATTAAAGCAGAACAATTCCGATTAGGACAGTAACACCGCGTCAACCCTAAAACAGAGTACTCACACAACTTTTCAGACCATTTATCAAACAGCTCGGAATCCACAAGATTCCGGCAACCGATTGGATCCAAAAATTGGTTACAATTGGGAAACGGACACGGGATTTCGACGACATTGTCTTCAAGCTTGACGGAGATGTATTTTGTTATACAGTCGATGCAGAACGGATGAACGCAGAGATTTTGGTTCTTAAATTTTGCACTGGGAAACAACATAGGCTCCATACAAATTTTGCAGCAGAATGGTTGAGATTCATCTGGCAATTCTTGTTCTTGGATTTTTTGCAATGTGTTTCCCATGATTATTGTTGAAGAATAATTACCATACTTTAATGGATTAAGCCATTAGTTAGCGAACTTCATATTTATAAAAGTAGTACAAAATAGAATTAAATTAGGATTCAAAGAAACCTATTTCAACTTTGAAATCTAATTAGACATGAATTAAATAAACTATCAAATAACAATTTGTAAATGGTTTTGAAGTAGAGGTCAACTAGAAAACTTAATTACGTATTTTAAAGGTTATTTACGCTAATTATATTTGTCATTGCAATAACCTTCTGGGAAAAATATAAAGAACTATTAATTAATCTCTTTGTGTTTAAAAAGTTAGAATTTTATTTTCCATATTTAGGAGAGAAAGTTAGAATTTTATTTTCCATATTTAGGAGAGCACTATAAAATATTCACTCAATCGTATTAATTTGAATTACATTCTTTCCCGTAACAAGTCAATCACCCCATAAAACAAATCCTTTTATAGAAGCATATTCATAAACTAAAAAGAATTTGATTTTGAACTCCTATATAATTTGTATTAGGAAATATATGATTATTATTTTATTTTCTAAAAACAAGACAATTCTGTTTACGCCAACTTTTATTTGTTTTGTTAGGACTCTTACTACTTTGTTTTTTTTGTTAGGACTCTTATATGACAGCCAAAAATCACGAATTATTTTTATTTTCTAAGAAACTCACTATAATTTTTTATTTCCCCCCAAAAAAAATACTTTTTTTATTTCCCCCCAAAAAAAATACTTATATTTTTATTGTTTTTGTATAAATATGAAAGAAAATTTATCTATTGCAAAGTGTTTTAATGAAAGCTAAAAAGTTTAATCAAATTTTAATAATGTTTGTGCTTTTAATATGGTATAAATTAGTGATAAAGGTAACAAGTGTCCTATTTTAATTAATTTAGTATTCAGCATTAAGGGTAAATAAGTTATATTTCACTTTCATATGCTATATATACCTTTCTTATTTAGTACGGTAATTGCCGTGCACTTTACTAATACACCAAAAAAAGTAAAGAGGAATGATCGCAGAAGTTTCCTAAATTTATGAACCTATATTTTCTCAATAATTCAATGAAGCAAAAAGATTTTGCACCTTACAAGATCTTTTTTCTCTCATATGAGTACGTGAAAAGAGGAATGGTCGCAGAAGTTTCCTACATATATCGTTACTGAAAATAATATAAAATTAATATTTGAAAATCAAAGTTATTTTTATTTTTATGAATAATTTAAAGTGAGAATAACTTTTTGATGTTTTTAAATAAAAAAATATAAAATTAAACATATTTTTCGAAGTTTAACTTCGAAAAAAGGAAAAAGAAAATCATGGTCAAATGCCCCTTTAAACTCTAGGCGCCTTCTTTTCGTGTCCTATTAAGTTTCTTGTCTATGACAAATTTAAATTAGCCTAAGTAATTAAATCATGAAAAGTAGTACTTTATTTTTATTTGTCATATTTGGACTTAATACTTATTTTATTAAGAAAATAATGACTGACATGACTATTTTATCATATTTTTTTATTAATTGATGTTTAGTACTCTCTCTCTATTCCATATTATTTGAATTTGTGAAGTAATGCACACATATTAAGAAAATCATTCAAAGACATAATTTAAATCATAATTTCTAAAATTAAATTTTGTGAAATCAAAACTATAGCTTTGTAAGTAGTATGATTTAGGAAGGACAAATATGTAAAAAAAATAATTAAATATCCATCTTGAACTTTGAACAATTCAATTATTTTGAATAACGAAGAAGACCGTCAAAAATTCAGTTAATAACTTAATATGAAATAGAGGGAGTATTAGGTGTTAAAAAATGATTTGGATGATATAATTAATGTTAAAAATAAAATATGATAATAAATATTTATCTTTTCTTAATATATTAAAAGAGATAATACTCTCTCTGGCCAACAATAGTTGTCCACTATTGACTTGACACACTCCTTAAGAAACAATAAATAATAGTGCTAATATTCTATATTATCATTTGACTTTATTAAATTTAATACTTTGAGAAATGTGTTAGATGATAAATAATATTTAATAGTAAGGATAAAATAGACACAAAAGGTAAATTATTCCTTGAGTTTTTAAATTGGACAAGTATTGTTGCACATCTATTTTTAGTATAGTGGATGAGTATTGTTGAATAGAGGGAGTAAAAGTGAAAATCTATTTATAGAATAATAAATAAAAGTGAATAGAGGCGGTAGGAATAAACAAAAAAAATCGCTTAACCTGTTATGAATTATGATATTCCAATTCCAAGAAAGTTGAGCTAATTTTGAAAAAGAAGCATAACTAGTCATACGTGGAAGGAAATTTTGGGGAAAATATTACTCGTAACAATACTATAAGAAAAGACCTAAAACGACCATTCCTTTGCTCACACAAAAAGTAGTTAAAGAAAACGTCAAACACTTCACTCACAATTTTGACACTGATCATGGGGAACAAACAGCAAAAATTGGCCCAAAATGAGTCAGTTACAGAATTGCCAGTTACAGAATTACCAGATGAACCATTCACCTGCGAAATTTGTATCGAGCCTATATTATTACCTAACAAAAAATTCAAGAATCAGAATCTTTGTGTTCATCCGTTTTGTATCGACTGTATGGTGAAATACATCTCCGTCAAGCTTGAGGACAACGTCGGCAACATTCCGTGTCCGTCTCTGAGTTGTGATCGATTTTTGGACCCAATTTCTTGCCGGAATCTTGTTGGCCCTCAGCTGTTTGTTAGATGGTCCGATGTGTTGTGTGAATCATCTGTTTTAGGGTTAGCGCAGTGTTACTGTCCGAATCGGAATTGTTCGGCTTTGATTTTGGATGAGTGTGGTGGGAATGCGAAGCGATCGAAGTGCCCGAATTGCAAGAGGATTTTTTGCTTTCAGTGTAAGCTTCCATGGCATTCTGGATTTCAGTGTGAAGAGAGTCGAGAATTGAGGGATAGAAACGATGTCGTTTTTGGTGTGGTTGCCGAGGTTAACAAGTGGAAAAGGTGTCCACAGTGTCGTCACTTTGTTGAACTTATTGAAGGTTGCAAAATTGTTAAATGCAGGTTAGTTTTATTTGTTTTTTCCTCTCTTCGTCTTTTTCTTGAATAAATCTTCCTAATTTTGAAAAAACAAACAAACTCATATTTATGGATTACAACTTCTGACGATTATAACTTTTCTACCTTCTTACAAGACAGGGGTAAGTCTGCATACACACCACACTGCCCAGACCCAGGGCACCTTCGTCAAAAAATTAAAATATATAGAGAGATTTTTCATACATATATATTAAATCTCGAACACTCTTAATGGAATTTCTTATTGTTGTTGATGTTGTAACTTCTGAGGTTTGGATTTTAGTATTGCTAACCCTGTAGTAGTGTAGTAGTTTTGAGGTTTGGTTGATATAATTTTCTTTTGTTTTTTTAGAAGAATTAGGAGAAACATGTGGGTAGAGGTCATGGATTCAATAATTTCTAGGTACATTGATTCAATAACATGAGGGTGCTATCTTGAAGACCTAATTAAATAAATTAAGGTGTACTCTTTTTAATGCTTAACAAGATAACCATGCAAATATTAGTATTGAATGGGAATTGGTCCCCTTCACAAGGCTGCGTACACTCTACTCTCCCCAGACCCTAAAGCGGGTATTGTTGAATTGGAATTGGTCCGAATAGAGAGAGGAAGTTTGGGATTGAATCACAAATAATTGATTGATAAGTTTTTAACTCCTGGGGAAGTAATGTGGACAGAGAACACAGGATTTTGAGGACTTGCATTTAGCTATTATAACCAAAAGAGGAAGAAAAAATGAATGTAACATTGATTCCTCCCCTGCATATATGGGTTCCTTGGAATTTGAGGACTAAAAAGTTGTTGTTTGGCAGCAAAATACTTAGCTATCAATAGGTTAATTGTCTCTTCTTTCAGACTTTCACTGTATATCTAGTTAGTAAATTTTGTAAGAGTTGTACCTCTTTGTTGTGGCATTCCAGTATCTGCTTAATGGGATTTTAAAATGGTGCAATATTGATTATCTGAACCAGGACTTGCATATTTCTGTATTTTCACAAACAGGGATAAATTGCTAATATGCTTCTGATTAGCGAGTTTCAAAATAAGGGATGAAAAGGCCTATAAAACCTTAGGTCGATAAATGTTCCACAATGTTAGGCTACAGGTATGAAGGGCACAGGGAGTTAAGGGAAGCATTCTGTAGTTCTCTGAGCGAATTTATACATCTCTAAAATGAGCAGAAGAATTATCTTATACATGTTAAGAAAGTAATATGAGCGGAAAATTTACCTAATATATCTCTAATGCCACTTAATTGAGATTAAGATGCCGATCATTCTCAGTTCCCACTTATCTGAGGTTTCAATTGCTATATTTTTCTCTGTTGACATTGATAGGTGTTGATCATATCGATTGTTATAGAGAGGTTGGATTGGGAATGAGGACAACATAACATTTGAATCCCCTAAACTAGATAATGTATCAAATATGTTGATCTGCCAAATTTTGTCTTGTTTAATGTTTCAATCGCTATTTACTTGTAGTAGCCAGACCTTTTCCTCACATAGTTTTCAAGTCTACGGCTCTAATTGAAGTGTATTTCCGCACAAATGAAATGCTTATCCTTTTATTATTGTGGCTACTGTTTAGTGTTTACTTTTCTTCGGGAAAGAAACAAAAGGGAAGATAACAGCTATGAATACTAAGAGGAGAATTTACGTGAGATAAAGCTCGGCCTCTGTATATTCAAATTTAGATCTCATCTTCTTGTAAATAACTTATAAAAGAAAAAAGTGCATATGAAGCCAAATTAATGTTCTGGGAGGAAAGAAGTTGCTTGGTTAGATCTACATATTTAAACATTCCAGGTTTATGACATAAGATATCAGCATATGTGTGATATTAAGTGTCTTATATTGTTCGTCTCTTAATTCTTGACAGCTCTTCTCATAATTCTGCAATTTGTGTATCGTATCGAGATTCAATATACTCTCCTATGCAATTCTTACATTCTTCTGGTTTTGTTCAGTTCTGAGGTCTTGTAAAGGTACACAGGTGTCGAGAAAGATATATTTTTGTGAATTTGATTGATATGTCACGCTTGTAACTGTTCAAAAATGACTTTCTGATCTTAAACAATAAGAAGTAGAGAAAGGGTTCAACTTTCAGGTTTTATACTGTAACCTGGATCTCTTTTCATCTGGATGTAGGTGTGGTGCCAGTTTCTGTTACAACTGTGGAAAAAGAGTTTATCGACACTGGTGTAGTTGCGATTCTGCTTCCAGGCTATGCATAAGGGTCATCCATTGTTTTACCATTATTTTTATTCTCCTAGCTATCTTTTTCATCTTCAGGAATTTAAGTAGTATAAAGCCAAAAAACTAGAGTCGTGTATAGACATTTACTTCTATTACATTCGAGGTTCAGTGTGATATGTTAGAATTTTTTTGCTTCGGTGTGTGCACTTGAGGCAGGAAAAATAACATGAACAAGTAAACAGAAACCTCGAGAAACTTTGTACAGATGGAATCTAAGTATAAAGTTCTGACTTGCTGATTCAAATTGTCTCAAACACATTTTTATGTGAATTTTAAGTTTCTTCCAAGCTTCTGTATTTCTTTATTGGGAAAAGGGTCAAAAATACCCTTCAATTTTGTTTTATTGATTGACTAAGCCTCCACAGTTAAAATTAAGTTATTTTTACCCGTGCTGTTACTAATTTCATCATTTGTGCCCCCATGTTGACGGAAATTCCAAATCAACTTAAATTAACCAATTTCGATTAAAATAACCCAATTTTCTTTTTAATCCAAACCCGACCCACTAAACCAAATGAATTCATACCAAATTAAAATTCCAAACCCATCTCTCTAATCTCCTTCCTCCATTGAAACACCATGCTACTTCCACCATTACCAAATTGCCATTTTTGCACAATTAATTTTCCTTCTTACAACTCCATATTACTTACCATCAAATATGCTAAACTCGACATTCCCTGCAATTTTCACTACGCTAATACTGTCAACTTTCTTCACTTCCCCTTCCCAAGAGATGACAAAACTTAATTTGTACCCTGGTATAATTTCCCCCTTTTGTATATTCACATAAGCTTCTCTTTTGAGATTTTTTCGTGTGGATTTTGAGGTTACCTTCGCCGTCAATTAGGATTTTGAGGTTACCTTTGCCGTCAATTAGGATTTTGCTGGCTAAAAGATTTGTTAGGAAGTTTTGAGACCATTCGAGGCAGTCAATTTCAGCCCACAGCTAATTGTGAACATTGGTGCCGTCGGATCGATCTTCTATGATCCATCGTTTGTCTCCTTCTCCAAGACGAGCCATTCTACGGCGACGCTGAAGTGAGTACGACGGCGACAACGAAACTTGAAATTCGAAATTTTAATTCCTTGGAGGAGCTGAATATAGTACCATTTAAACCAAATCTCACCAAATTGAAACGGATTGATGGCGAGGTGGACGACGTGATTTGATTCAAGCGTCCTCGGAGATTTACATGGCACGATCTCGTGCGAGTAAGAACGGACTTGCAGACTGCTGATAAAGAACGATACTGGTTTGTTCTTGCTGGGAAGAAGACCTGGGTGGGTGTACTCGTTGTCGGGAATTGGGGAAGATGAACAGTAATGCATAAGGTTCGGTGTATTGTGAACGTTATATTGTATTGACGTCGTGTATGTATGTATCGATGGCTGGGTTTGAATTGTTGCAAGTATTGTTGGGTTGCAAGTAGACATGAGAGAGTTTGGAATGGAGCACATTGTCACGGACTTAGAGTTCTACTAATGCTCCGTGTGGCACTTGACAACTTACTCACGATTCTTTCACGATCTTGTAAGCTCAAGTAAGCCCTTTAAGACAAGGATCACTAAAAAAATGCAAAAGAAAGACTAAGATAGCTTTTTAAAAGAAGATTTTGTATTGTTTTATGGAAGATTGCTTACACTTGCTTGGATCTTTCTTGGTTTGCTACAAATGAGTGCCCCATCTATTTTTATTACAATCTAGGAGCTAAAATGCAAATAAAAATTATTAAACAAGTCCCTACATATTTACAATCTAGTCCCTCTTTCTAGAATTCTCTACTAGTCTAGAGAATTCTAAAGCTTTCCAAGATATTTTCTAAGGCATTCTAGAGTCTTCCACAAACCTCTCCAAGACTCTAGTTTCTTTCCCCTTAGGCTAGCTCATTTATGCTTTAATTTTAAGCCTATGTGGGACGATAAGGTGGCGGGTCATGACAACAAGGTTGAAAGATGGAGATGAACAAAAGTGGGTTATATGATTAGGTGGGTCGGATCGAGTTAAAATTAGATAATTTAAGTAAAATTGGGTTATTTTTGTTGATTTAGGGTTTTTCATCCAATTGAGGGGTACAAATAAGTTTTTCATCCCATATATATTTATTGATCATTATACTAAAAATAGTTGTCCCATAATAGTTGTCCACCTTACTAAAATTAAAATTTTTCTATATTACTCTTGCAATTAATTCTTTTTGAAAGTGTTCACATTTGTTTGTAAAATTCTCAAGAAGTTTTTTAAGGGGCGAATTAGTAAAATTATCTTTTTATTTATGATTTTTAAGCATCATGCAAAATGAAAAATGATCAACTAATATGGGACTGGAGGAATGGGAGGAGGAATTGACACATATATACAACTCTTAGATTAAATTGTCATGTTTTAGCCAAATAAATATTTAGCAAATAAAAGCCTAAAAAGAATTGGCATATAATAGCCCATACGTCTATTCTGCATAAAAATAGGAAAGGAAATTTCTAGTCACACTCATCTCTCTCTTCAAATTATTTTTATTTAAAATATTTGTTATCATCTCTCTCTTCTAACTTCCAACCATTTCTCCTTAAAACTGGTAATAGGTTTATTTAGAATTATAAATCTCCTAAAATTAGCAAAAGTATTTAATTATGACTATTCTTCTTTCAAGTGATGTTCTTGAGTCTCTACCATCAATAAATTATTTTTCTCAATTGTTTGCTAAAAGTTATGGTGAGAATCTCAATCCATATTTATATTAAATATAAACTATTATATACATCTATTTCGTGTATAAATAACTATGGATTTGTTCATGTATTCAGGCAAATATATTTGATCAAATACACGTTTGCACTATAATGTATGCAAAATTTATTTTCATATTTTGTTTGTGTACACACGCATAATCTAAACTTAGTATTAGGTGTCCAAGATATATTTATATATACAACTAGTATGTGGTGAGCGTTAAAATCTACTGCAAATAAGTATATGTATTCAATTGAATACATGCGATTAAGTTTATATTTAATCAAGTATACATTCACGCTATACTGTATACATTACTTACATTTTGTTTGTATACATTATTAGCATACATAAGTATAATTTGCATATATTGATATTAATAGATATATTACCTTTCATAAAATATTTCAATAAATAAAATCAGGTTTGTATACATACTTTCAACTGCATATACATAATACCAACTGTGTATACATTTAGTATGAAGATGTATACATTAGACTGTTACAGAGTTTTGCCTCAATGTATACGATTCATGTTTCACATTAAATAAGAATCAAATGCAGGTGAGTTTGCATGTGTAATTTTCTAAATCAAAACTATAATGCATTAGTACCTCCAATTGACGATTTTCAAATTCATCGTCGTTTTTCAGTTCACCCATTTTCTCCATGGATTTCACAATGTCATTGAAATCTTTATCACTCTGTACATATCTTCATCACATTTTACATATCTTCTCTTTTGAGAATGAAATATTCTTACCAATTTTTTTTTAGTATTCATACCAATTGAAATATAATGGAAAACACAAAAATTTATTAAAACATCCAGCATTGCATCCAATTACAAGATAAAGAAAGTAAAAATTCTTATTTTTTAATTTAAAAAAACGCAACAGTCAACATAAAAAGAAAGATTTGGTGTTATTTGAGTTAGTGAAGAGTTACTGTTGTAATTGATCTCTAATAGAGATATTTTAAAGAAGAAGATCGAAATACTAAGTCTTGAAAAAGGGAGAGAAACAAAGGGAAGAACGAGAAGAACGAGGGAGAAAAAGAAGTAGAGATACGTGTTTTTTTATATATAAAAAATATAGTTCTCCTATTTTTATGCAACTGTTTTGAATTTGATAATGGCAAAAACAGTTGACAAATAACAAGGAGAGAGAAAAAAAATAATAAGAAAAATAAATATGGCTATTTAATGCCAAATAAATATTAAAGAAATCATTTTTTGCCAAATAAATAAAATTACGCTATTTATTGCCAATTAAATATTTAAGTTGTCATGCTTGCCATTTGAGAGTATTAGATACTACTATGCATTTCCCATTATTTAGATTTATAGTTTATAGAAGTGATATAGTAAAGTTACCCCTCACTCTTTTCATGAGGGCTGACAGCAAAAATTGTAACACTGTCAACAAGATTCTTCAGGAATTCTGTAAGGCCTGTGGTCAAAAACTAAACAATGCTAAATCCAAAAAAAAATTTCCTCAATCAACACTAGCAGCATGTCACAACAAAACTCCAAACAAAACCCATGCCAATTAATCCAAAGCGTGGCAATGCATTAGACAGGGTTGGAAAACTCGCTATAAGGCTACCAAGTGGATAGTCAACAAAGGGGACAAGGTCAGACTATTGGAGGATAAATGGATACCTGATTATGGAACCATAAGGGAACAATTTACTGCTCCTTTGAGCAAACAAGACCAAGGGATCAAAATATCCTCTCTTATACCTAGATAAGTGGCTAGTAGAAACGACAACCAATTCAACAATAGGAAGAACCCAATTCCTATAGACCTTACCATAGCAAAGGAAACTGAGTTCCATTTCCTCCACCTAAAGGTAGGCAAAAAAGTGGCTACAGAAACGCAAACTCACATTATACCTACAAGCTCAACATTGAATGATCAAATGTGACTGCCAAGTTGTTAATAATATTATCTCAGAATGCAGATACTTGTTGAAGAGGCTGGAATTAAGTTCCGACCATCATGCACGTGTATAAGGAAGAAAATAGAGTTGCAGATGAGCTAGCTAAGGAAGGAGCAAGGTGCCACTTTTTGGAGGAAACAACAATTTTGAGAGATCCCCAGTGTATGTCACAGGAGTTTTGCAGGCAGACACTCGGGGAACTACTTTTGTTAGAAAAATTAAGCTATGTAATATTGATAATATTAGCCATCGAATGGCACAAAACAATGTAATGGGCCTTGCCCCAAACAATACCTCCCTTCCAGCGCGGAATGAATATTACTAAATCCTTTAATTATCAAAAAAAAAAAAAAAACTTACGCTTTTATTTATTGCTTCTTAAGGAATATGTCAAGTACAACATGAATAAGTAAAGATGTTTGGAGAGAGTATTTGTTTATGAATAAGTAGCTAGCTCCGCACCAATTAATAAGTTATTCTCCATATTATTTTATGTAAATACATTTATGTATTTGCCAAACATGTAAATAACAACACACGAATTTTTCTTGAAAGAATTTCTCATTTAGAAGAGGAATTCAAGATTTATTTACACACTTAAAAGAAATTATTTGCCCGGTTAGTGTATATAACTTAAAACACTAATATTATATATATTTATATCCAAATTTTAGGAGTAATATATATGATGAACCGAATTAATATCTTGTGCTAGCACAAATTTATCAAGTAATCTTATGATTATTACTCATCGTATTGCAATCTTTGTAGTGTCTGCATTGCCAACTATACAAGTAAATTTGAAACTACGCATGAATACACAATTGAACTCAATCATATCAGCTATTTTTTTTATTTGGCTAAAACTAATGAAAGTTTTATCCAATTTTTTTTACAAATTTTGCTCGAAAAAAAAAAGAAATATATAATCGAAATGAAAAACCATTGCATCTAAAAAAAGCAACCAAAAAAAACAATACTCCACAGTTAAACATTATTTCCGCTAAAAAGAATTCATTTTTGCAAAAAATCATGGAATTAGCCAAGTTTATGGGTAGCTAATCATATATCATATATATATATATATATAAAAGAGAACTCTAGGCCTGCCTACATGGCGCCACCACAAATAAGAATTCCCTTTTAATTTATTTATTTTCAAAACTAGCCTTTCGTGAAAAGTTGTGACTTTTATGAAGAGTTGCGACTTTTATGAAGAATTGCAACTTTTATGAAAAGGTGTGACTTTTATGAAAGGTTGTGACTTTTCGGAAGGATTGTAACTTTTTCAAAGAGTTGTGACATTTTCCATAAGGCACAATAAGCATTTATTCACACTACTCTATGTTGTCTATGAATAGAGGGATTTCCTCCTATTTTAAAAACAACGAAAATTTTGAACTTCTTCTTCTATGCACAATTAAATATTCACGTACTTTGCTCCTGTTGAGTGGCTCACTGACAACATTGTTTTTGTATCTATACACTGGTGAATAGAATCATTCTATCATGAGATGATCTATTCCTTTAAACCTCGGGTACTAGAGGGGAAATTTTTTCTTAATTAAGGGGACACTATGCATTTAGTGACCTCGATTTTTTCCTTTCTGTTTCATTCTATTGTTATAGATCCTGGTATGTTTTTTTACAGTCAATAATTTATGCTTATGTTATTAATTGCTGTTTTTGAGTACATGATTTAAACTTTGTTGTTTATGCTTCTGTAAAGTTATTGTTATAAGTGTTTGTTAGTACAGATTAAATAACACACGTTAATTGAGTATTCACGCAAGTTTTCTCTATTGAAATTGTTGAAGGTACAATAAAAATTTCTTAAAGATCTATACTACCATCTCTTGAAGACAAAATTCAAATTTGGTATGCCATTGTAAGGACATACAGACCTTAAAAATCATATCATACCTTGATGTGCGAAGTGAACCAGGAAAAGAAGACAAGAATAAATAAAATTTTGACATGGCTTCAAGGATGTTGTACCGGATGACCTATAGAGGAATATGACTAGACTGAAGCTTCCTTTAATCCCAAACACATAGATAACTACACAATAAATTAATTGTTCATATTCAATATGAAGTATGGATAGATTCTCAAGTTTACTACAAGTTGTAAATACTTTTCTTGAAGTAATAGATGTGTTTCTCGAAACTGCGATTAGAATAGAAGTGCAGTTTCAAATTGAACTCCATCACTCTGGGTATGCTGATTTTTAAAAAGCACCCAAACAAAGTGAATAGTTTTGTGTAATATTTTCCCCCTTCCAGTATATATAATAAGTTGAATTGTTGTCCAATATGATATATTCCCCCTTTAATTTTCCATTTTAATAATTTTTTATGATACATTTATATGTGGAACTTTAAAATGATATATGTAAAGCAAAAGGTAGGGCTGGACTTTCTACACGTTAAAATTAGAATATTTGTTCACTTTTTCCAGCCTTTTAAAATTTATTTATCTCTTCACCAATGATTATTTATTTATTAGAAAATTTAATATCTCGGGTTGATATTCATTTGATTCCCCAAAAATATCAAATAGTAACACTTTCTGGAAGCAAAAGGATAAATTATAAAATCAAATTAAAAATGATTGATTGAAGGATAAATGATAAGATGTTATAATTATCATTTTCCTTTACATTATTAACTAGGTAAATTATCGTGCTTCGCAAAGGATTGAACTATTTTACTAAGCTTACATATGATCATTCGGTAATATCCGTATTTTCGATACCTACACTACATCGTCAAGAACATTTTATCTTAAGGCAAAGCGTTCCTCCGGAATCTTAAAGTGTTATATTTTTTAGTTTTTGTTTTTGTTGCACAAAAATTATGAGTCATATAGAGACTTTAAGTAAACGAAAAAAGTCTAAGAAAATTTCCATAGAAATAGTTGGTCAGAAGTAATGAAATTTTCTAAATTCCAGAAAGTTATAAAGAACCTCCATCAATCTCTTTTTTATTATAGTATGTCATATCATGCATATGTAAAAAAATGACCATAAAATTATTAATATCATAAAGGTTTTTCCTCATTGTCTCAGAATAGTCATTACTATTGCTTAGGTTTCATATCACCAGCCCCAACTTATTTGGAATTGAACCATAGTTGGTGTTATGACTATTGCATGCAGTTACAAAGAATTAATGCAATGATCAACCAAGCAGTAGGTGACATCTGAATGGAACTGTTCACAACTAGATATTCTAAACCAAAGTTTTCATACATAACATATTAAAATATCACAGCATAATTTTGTGTGCACTTGAACTAAAAAATATCCACAAATAATAATAAAGACGACCTTACTTTCCTAACAATCAAGAAGAAAAAGGCATGTTGCTTAACATATTTTACAAAAATATAGTATGTTAAGATAAGATGTTCGTTACTATGTTATCTTGTATAAAAGATAATATAGTGTTTTAATTTTAATGATCAATAGGTTTTAAGTATTATTTTATAAATTCCGTGATATTAAATTTCCGCGCGAGACGCGAGTAATTTTACTAGTAAAGGAATAATTGAAAACACTTTAAAGTATAAAATTTAACAAATATACACATTACGGAGCATCCATCTTAACCCAATTTAAGGGTATGTCTTTGTTGTTTCCTATAATTATTATTCTACTTTTAGTTACCACGTACAAGTTACAACAATTGATATCCTCTTTCATCACCATTCGGTTTCAATAATTCAAGTTGAGTAAACTTTTTGTAACTTATTGGCCAACTAAGTGATGATGAGAATTTATTTTTTTTGTTTTTGTTTTTTATTCGTTGTCTGGTACACATATTAAAGTTTAACTATTTTGAATTCATGTGAAAAACGATCTCTACCAGTAATTTTTTATATCCAAACTCAAACTCCATACCTCTAATTAAGTGGTGATAACAAAGATTCTACTAACATAGAATTCTTCAACACTTTTTAATAATAAGAAGAAAAAAATGACTATAAACTGATCATTGTTCTTTATTTAATATTTTATGTTTTGCTTTTAGGAAGACCTTTGTTTGTAAAAGGCGACAACTTTAACGATAAAATTAAGGATAATTTCTTTCTTTCGGTCATTTTATTTCTTTATATATTTTGGAGAACGACTTCAAAACTGAAAAACTACCCAAACCCACGCCGAGAAGCAACTACCATTCCTTCAACGAATCATTATACACCACGTGTCATTCTTTTATTGGATATTATTCACCTTAACTCTAAGCAACCTCCTCCTTTTAGGAGACTGGTGGCTATATATATAGCAAATGAAACTGAGAGAAGACGGAAAACAAATCTTCTAAATCAACAATGGCTCTTCGCTTCTCTTTCCTTTTCTTATTCTCTATCCTCTTAACGACGTCGTTTTTGGTGGCTGTCAACGGCGAGATCAACGGCGGTGACGATGATATTTTAATCCGTCAAGTCGTCGGCGACGATGATCATCACATGCTAAACGCCGATCATCACTTTACGACTTTTAAGAAGAGGTTCGGGAAAACGTACGCCTCCGATGAGGAACATCATTATAGGTTCTCGGTTTTTAAAGCTAACTTGCGCCGTGCAATGAGCCACCAGAAGCTCGATCCATCTGCTGTTCACGGCGTGACTCAGTTTTCCGATATGACGCCGGACGAATTCAGCAGGCAATTTCTCGGCGTTAACCGCCGGCTTCGGTTTCCTTCTGACGCCAATAATGCTCCGATTCTTCCTACTGAGGATCTTCCTTCAGATTTCGATTGGAGAGAGCACGGCGCTGTCACGCCAGTGAAGAATCAGGTATGTTTGTTACTCTGTGAGATTGATACGTGAATCGTTTATGATTAATGGATAATTAAGTAATTGCTATTGTTTATGATTGAAAAACTAGGGTTCATGCGGCTCATGCTGGTCATTTAGTACCACTGGTGCATTAGAAGGTGCCAACTTTCTTGCTACAGGGAAACTTGTTAGCCTCAGCGAGCAGCAACTTGTGGACTGTGATCACGAGGTTTAACGCTTTTCCCTCTCATCCTATTCTGATGTTCATTCTATATATTATGTATAGGTGAATCCTGAATTTATTTCTTGTTAAGCACACCTGAAACATGGTAAGGTGTAAAATTAAAAGCATTTGCGAATTTAGAAGTATAGCTCATTCGATTGGAATTTACTATTGGCATAAAAGTTTTGTTTGTCTTTTTGGGTCATGTAACTGATGATGGATCACTTTTAAGAAAGTACTTGCTCTGTTTCCGTCTCACTTTAAGTATGGAACACACTTAGTTATTATATTTATATGGAGGAATGATTTCATTGACTCCTCATGCCGAAACAAAGGCTGATGGTAGCTTGGCGTTTAATGTAAAATGTAGTGAAAATGAGAGGATTCATATAATTAACCCTATGTACTTAAGAATTAAGTTTTGCCTTTCTTGCTGTTATTCGATATCAATCTACTATTAGTTAACGTGTCTTTATTCTTCAAGTACCGTATTGTTCTGTTGTCTTCTTTTTTTCAGATTTTCCTCTTCGTTTTCAGGGTCTGGGACCCACTTTAACAGTTCTTTGCTTAGTGTAGGCTTGAGTTTGTCCTCTATCTCCTTGAAATATGTATTCTAGACTAATTTGACCAGCATTATATACCTGCAGTGTGATCCAGAAGAAAAAGGTTCTTGCGACTCAGGGTGCAGTGGTGGGCTAATGAACAGTGCCTTTGAATACACTCTCAAAGCTGGTGGACTTATGCGAGAAGAAGATTATCCATACACTGGCACCGATAAGGCTACCTGCAAATTTGACAACACCAAGGTTGCAGCTAAAGTTGCCAACTTTAGTGTTGTCTCCCTTGACGAAGAACAAATTGCTGCTAATCTTGTCAAGAATGGCCCTCTTGCTGGTAAATAGCCTCTCAAAACACTTCGCTATTAGGTTGAAACTGCATTTAGGATCTTGAATTATCACTCTTCTTGTGCCTAATGGTTTTAAACTTCTAATTGATGTGAAATTAATTCTGAGGGTTGCTGTTGCTTGGCTTGCAGTGGCTATCAATGCAGTGTTCATGCAGACATATGTTGGTGGAGTCTCCTGCCCGTATATATGCTCTAAGCAGTTGGATCATGGTGTCTTATTAGTTGGTTATGGTACTGGCTTTTCTCCCATTCGAATGAAAGAGAAACCATACTGGATCATCAAGAACTCATGGGGAGAGAAATGGGGAGAAAATGGATACTACAAAATCTGCAGAGGCCGGAATGTTTGTGGAGTGGATTCAATGGTTTCAACAGTTGCAGCTGTTAGTACCAGCTCATAGTGAAATTTAACGTCTATTTTTACCAGCTACACTCTATGTAAATTAAGTGTAGCTAGTATTAACCAGGACCCATCAATCATTATTTGGGACATGAAAATTGTTAGTCCTTAAAAGAAAAGGACCGTATTTCATTATGATTTCCAATTGATAAGACTGTATTTCATTATGATTTCCAATTCAACAAATCTTGACAGTAAAACACATTTCTCCGCTCAGCTTCTATGCTCGTTAACTGATAGATGTTCAGAATGCGGCAAAATGATGTGTTTCAGATATCAGTAGACAGCCTCTGGCAGTCTGGATTTTTTGCCCACTACCAAACATTCCTTATAATTTAATTAATCTCCATATGTGGTTGACTGCCCCTCGTCTCCAACACAAAAAAAAAAAGTCCTTTCAGAAGACGACGTCAATGTCAAGGGAGGTAACTTTCAACTTGAGCTGCAGATCTTTGCAAATCAAAGGCTTTTCTTCTTTGTTTACTTGGACAATTTCTATGTTTTAACACTTCTATTATCTAAACTACATTTTAGAGTTATGCAACATATCATTAATCCACAAGGAACAACTTGATTGTACTTTCTCCAATCAAGATCTTCAGAAAACAAGTACAATGTCTCACCAGTAAAAACTGTTTTCCGCACGAATGTGACTAAGTGGGCAAATGCATACCTAAAAAAACAATTTCCTTTTTAGCGAAAAGCAAACTGAATTGCACATGAAACTCAGGAAAAATAATGCACCACACATGTTGTGTTCACATGGTCTCATTATTACCAATAGACACGCTAATAAACATACGTGATATGATTAATTTACAGGCAAACTGTCCCGGCATATCTGTTGCACAAAACCGTGACTATTTCAGGATCACACAACATAACAAATACAATTAATAAATAACTTATTATACCATCTAAAAGTTGCAGCTACACAGATGCTGCTTTCTTTGCTGTGAATCTCACATGCAGAACGCTTATTTCTCTCGGTGCCAATAAAAGAAATAGAGTGGAGCGTGCTCACAGAATACTGCTCCATCCCACCAAAAATGAAAAGGAGAAAAAATCTTATCCCCTCCACTAAGATGATCATTCAAGCAAAAAGAATAACATACACATTCTTTTACAAACAGCGAGCTTCATCTCTGAGAATCTTTGATGCTTCCTCATTCATCCTCCCCCACGTCAATCAATGCGAATGAGAAAGGACTAAACTTGTATCCATCTCCCTCGTAAAACTTATTTTGGAACTCCACCCAGTGAAGTCGCAATGCGTGTAGGAAGGCACTGAGTGTTTCCATCACCAACAACACTCCAACAGTGGCAAAGATGAATACAATTATGCCAACAATGAGAATTATGATATTGTTGTACCTGAGGAGCATAAGTAAATTTTTAAAAATGTATTAATATTATATAAATATATCATTTTTTTCTTCCCGGAATATTCAGCCCACTACACGCCAGCTAAATCCTAGGGCATTCAGATTTATATATATTGGAGATCTGCAAATATAAACTTGATAATTGACAGCTCATTCTCAGAGAACCAAACATGTAATCAATTTGAACCAACACCAAAACTAGCGTAGGAAGCTATTAGCCAACTAACATAGAATGAGTGACTTACCCCCAGGCGAGAAGTAGAACCTTTTCGTAAAATACACTGGACAGCTCAGAGTGTGCAAGGCTGAAAAAAAGCAACATATGAAATTATTCTGTTAATAAAAAGGTGACGTGTAATAATATTTATGGGGTAATTTGGTCCAGTGATGAGAGATAATACAAGGTAGCTTATACCGTGGGGATTTTACTAATATACAAATTATGAACAGGATATATAGTAATAGTTGGGGTGTTTGGGCGACTAAAATGAAGTACAGGATGAGTAGTTTTTTAATACAATTTATTTTGGTCCATCTCTTTTAATTTCCAGCAGCATTTTCAAATAGATTCTCATCAATATAAGCCCAGGGCAATTTTCCCAATTAGGTACTTTGACAATGTCATCTCCCCTATTAATAACATACCAATATGAAAGCTTAGTACCGTGCAACCACTATCCAATACATCCTCTCTCACACGGCCTCTACACAGACCCCTATTGGGCAAACACAAAGCATCTCACTGGTTATGGAGATTCAAGAAGAGGTTCCATTCCCGATAACCACATAAACCCATAATAGTTAATAATTCCAACAAATAATCAAGATATCAAAATCTAACAACAAAGCATTTTGTCTAAAATCTATTCAACAACTATTATGAGCGAGGTTTTAACATAGAAGCAAACAAAGAATTATGTTACTAGAGTAAAGCAGGAGATCAACACATCCTAACTCCTCAAGCATACCTGAGAGCCCACAGACGAAGGTACGAAGCTGTGTTTGAGACTGCTCCAAGTACAAATTCAATTGTGTGAATGAGCTGATGAACAAAAATCTCACTGAACTCGAATTCCCCATGATGACCAGAATCATCATTACTCTCCACTAATAAAGACTCTTCTGCCTCCTGAAGTGCTGTGTAGGACTGTCCTTGGTGCCTCTAAACAAGTAGCAAAATAAATATCATTATAATTCAACAAACAAAAGCTTATGAACAAGTGAAAAAGACAAAGAAACAAGTTAAAGCAAACATACTTCATGTTGAGCTTTCAATAGGAAGGGCTTTGGAAAAAGCATCCATGGGACAGCAACAAGGGCCAAGAGTAGCAGGACAAGCTGGCCAAATATTAACAAAAATCAAAGTGAAATCAGACATCTCCCATCGAAATGTGAGAAATCAAGAAATGTGGTTATGAAGGGATACTAAACCTGAATCATCTTCTGACCAGCAAAAAGTTGGTTTTCACCGAGCTCGTCTGTCGGGCTAAGGAACATGTATATCATTACATGGTATAAATCAGCTTTGGACCCAGTGCACCACTTCACAATGATAAGGACGGACAGGTATCCAAACAAAGCATTCAAAAATATCATTTGGGGAACAAATTGACACCTGACATTGCAAAGTTTGGCTAACTGTCAACATCTTGATTGCAACATCCAAATCGATAAATAACACTACCAGATATCTAGGGATTGTAACCCGAACGCAATGGAACTTACCAAATGTTTACACCATTGCGAAAGAACAGAGCATTGAAAAAGCTCAGAATTATCCCAAGGTTCATCTGGGCCACCCCAATAAGGATAGACATTTTCATCTTCAATGAATTGAGGTATGGCAGCTCACTACGTGTACCATGCCATGCTGGATCGACACCAAATGGATAAGTGTCACGCACTTTGATTAAGCCTGCAGTGGTAGAATCCCTACAATCAAGCCAACTAGGATTAGCCAACTTGCAATAGATATGACACTGAAGGTATTAATAAAGGAAACAACTCTAAGCTATCAAAAAAATTATTTTAATAAATCCATACCTGCAAGAAGGATCACGACACCCATATGCTGATTTTCCAAACAACTCAAACGGCACAGAGAAGAACTCATTATAGATCAGGCCCGTGTATATTGAGAAGAGGGACATCATAAATATCACATATCGCCCTCCAAAAGTCATTTCCATGATATCTCCAAGTTTCTGCATTCATCAATCATTATCTATCATCTTTCAAATAATTTACATCCATGCTCCAGCGGAAAGGGCGTAATTCACTTGGAAAAATCCCATTACTGCCATAAACTATAACAAACTAATAGTTCTAAGATTATTCGTAATCCAAGTATACCCCAATTTACCAAAACCTGCACAAGAGAATCACTAGAATGTGGGCAATGCTAGACCAACGCACTCAAATTTTCCGCTAATCTTCCAAGAAAAATGTTCTTATCATTGAAGAACCTTTGAGCGACTGCATTTGATCTATGCATTGCCAACTAAATAACTGTAACCCATGTAGTTTTTTTTCCTTTGTTGAAACTATGAAAAGTTTGTGTCATCTAGAGGTACCTGCCTGATGAACATACAGCAATTCCTTGCTCACTTAAGAAGCTGACCTATTTTTGATGAATAAGGTAATTTTATTAATACTAAAAGCTTAGAGCTTGTAGTGAGATATATAGTACACAGTCATTGCTAGGTATGAATCCTAAGTAGCTGCAAGGACTCCAAAACCTCCAATCATTACATCAACATCAGTACAGAAGTCTTCATTGCACCAAATTATAAAAATACATCTATTTTTTACAATTGATAAGAAGCTGACCTAGGTCTTACCATATTGCAGTCACTACAAAACAAATGACATCCCCTAAGCATTATTTCAAGGGATCTTTTATAGTGTTTGTTACAAGGGAAATAAGGGGTGATTCCTACGTTTTTTAAGCAAACTGATGTAACAGACATACCCAATTGGGTCTTTAAACTAATTTAACTAGGTAATTTGTAATACATAAATAGAAACGCAATAGTCACCTGACTGGACAATTTCTTCTCACTGAAAATGAAATACATGGTACCAAGCAACAGACAGATACCATGACCCCAGTCACCAAACATAACTGCGAAAAGGAATGGAAATGTGACAATAGTGTAAACACCAGGATTTGCTTCCTGATATTTGGCCACCCTGCAACAGTTGATCAAACAACATAAATATGAAAACTCATCACATACAATAAGTATTAGAAATAGTATAAAGATTGAAACTAACTGTGCACTTCTATCACTAAAGAAAGATGGGTGTTTCTACAAGTGCAAGCACCAATGACCTCGTATGTGCTATCACTTTCAGTTGTCAAACACAAAGAATAAACAGAATTCACCAACTCTACAGAAGTAAATAGTGGCAGGCTTCTTTAGGCCATATGATAGATATGTTCTAAGAAAACTAAACATTTAAAGGATCACGTTAAATATATGTAAGGATACATGATTGATCGATGTCACAAAATACTGAGTTCTGGGATCACAGTTTGCCAAGTCAATCTTTTCACTTTTTTGATAAAAAAAATGTTTGTTTACTTGAGAAAAAAGATGTTGGCAATTTGTGTTTCCAAAATGAATAGTAGATATTAGTTATTCTGTAGAGGTCAGATATTCAGCGATATATAGGGAGAATATGGTGTTTAAACATTGCAACTCGTATTAATCTTCGTTACCCCAAAAGAACATATCTTACAAATGTCAGAAACTGCAAGAGAGATAACGACCAATGAATCTACGGTCTTTACAAGTGCAGAAGATAGATACTTGACCCATAAAAACAACCAGTTCTCTTTATTAAAAAGAGAAAATCATTGTTTAATCTTTCTGTAAAAGAAATCCAAAATTTGGGACTAGAGACACACCCGTATGCATCGACGATTTCCTGAAAAGAAGAAGTAAATTTATTTGTTTGAAAATATGTAGGCGGCATTTCTCGGGTTCGCAGAACCCGGAAGATTGCACCAACTTCTGAATTTGAGTCATGCGTTGCCCGCTGCAGCGCATCCTGAATCTGCACAATCATACATCATTTACTAAGTCAACATGCTTATATATATGCTGAAGTGGACATCTTTCAACTACCAAATTGACAAGAAATGTCAAGGAAATGGAGAGAAATCTTTTTCAATTGTCAAGGAAAGGGAGTGACATCACCAGATCTGATCATAAGACAATTACACTCTCCTCTTCCTGTTAGTCTTTCATCCCATACATGAACCCGAGTACCATCCATAACCAAGAAATGAAAGATAAAAATATAGTCACCTGTTTGGTTGCAAAAACAGGACTCCAACCTTCAGCCACCAGACATTTTTTGGTCACATCAATGCTAAGCATGTTGAGAGTGTGATAAATTGATTTCTCCTTCCTCACCTAAAATAATCAAAAAGACGTGCTCAGTAGAACAAAAGCTGATAGACAAACATTTAACCATTCATATCAATTATGGAGTAAAAGCTCCACAAACAACAAAACTTGCAAAAATAGGTTTCTTCAAGAAGTTAAAAAGACTTTGCTAATGAGAACAATAATATTTCTCCTTGTTTAGTAACTAACCAAAATATTCCATCTATCATATCGTTCACCAATAGTTTGTAATAAATTTCCCCGGTGCACCAAGCCAGCATCTATGGTCGTCTTTAGCTCTGAGATTCTTCCAGAGACCTGCAAAGGGACATACTTCATTCTTAGTATTCCAAATAAATGAGAAGTATCAACCAGACAGACTCAGACTTACATAAAATAGTTGTACAGAGATGCCAGATTAGGGAGAAAGCATTTTCATCTAAACAATATCAATATCACAATTATAGTTAACACCAACAAATAGATGATTTTGTGTCAGATTTTATCATCCTCATATACAAGAATAGGTTTCTTTTGTTTGTTTCTTTGACTTGTAAATGCTAATTCACCACAAGATTTGAGCCCAGATGCTGTTTTAATTAGCAATTACTCAAAAATAACTAAGTTGATAAAAGCAGAAAGGGACTTAACAAAGGAGGAAGGAACTGGAGCAATGATGGCCTAGGAAAAATAAAGGATGTAATGCATACCTCAGTAATCATCTGAGCCTGTTTACCAAGGTCCTCAGGGACAGAATAACGATTTGCTCCAAAAGCTTCACATATTTTGAGAATTTTGCTCTTTGCTCTTTCACCAGAAAAGAAGACTGCAAATACGTTTTTCTCAACCTGAAATTACCCGAAGAGTAGAATAAATCATTCTTTGGTTAGCGAATATATGCTAGTCTGAACAAAAATGAAAATCAACTTTCTGATTGTAAGTAGAAGGGAGCAGCTGTAATCAACAGTGCTTCGTATCAAATTAAAAGTTGCATAACTTCTGCATGAAACATTTTTATTTATTTTTTCTCTAAGATATGATAACAACTTCATAACAAATGGCTACTAATAGTGTTCTTTTCTACAAGTATATAGATATAGCAGAAAATATAAATATGTACCATCAGATATTTGTGATTTACAAAGTTGACAAGAAAAAGTAGATTTTCAAAAGAAAACATTAACAAGCAGATTTTCAAAAGAAAACATTCTTTCTCACAAAGAAACAGATACTGATTAAACTTTCTAAAAAGATTAAGTACTTATTACATTTTGCTGGCAGAGTCGCAGAGAGCACTGAAAAACAACCCAAATCCACGTTCACAAACATCCAATTAGACCAAATGGCATATAGATATCAACGTAAACAATATCACGAGCATCCAGTTTTCAATAGAGGTGTCCCATTGATTTTATGTGATAAAAAACTCTTTATTGAATTGTAAACAAGGATAAAACTACTAGATAACAGACATGCTTTGTGAATCAATTTTTGTCCATGAATCTTCTCAAAAGTTGATGAAAAATACCTTCTCTCCAGAAACGGGATCGATGACAGGCTCTTCAACTACAGCCTGCCTCAAGTACACATTACCCCGGGTAGCACGAAAGAGAATCCTCTCAAAGGCCATCGATTTTTCTCTCGGAACAAGTCCAGTAATAAATCCCAACTTAACTTGCTTGGATGGATCAGTCACTGCTTCCTAAGAATCCGAATCCAACTATAAAGTTACTCCAAAGGAAAAAAATATACAATTTGCTAAATATCAAGGTTCACCTGTTCTGATAGCAAAGGAGTTTCTAATGATTGTTCGCCAGTTTGACTTGATGCCTGTTCTCGATGTAGAGCTTCAGCACTGCTCTGTGCTATGTGGAAAAACTCGCCAGCCTAGAAAACAAATAGAATGCGTAAAATTGCTGTATACTATATTGGCAATCAGCTATTCTTTTTTTAAAAGTGGAAAAGGAAACTAAGCAATTCTAGGAATTCTTCCGATGTTGATAAACCAAGAAACAGCACCTTTTGCAAAACAAGTCTATATTCCACAAGCTCATTGTATGAACGTTGTAACTTATCGCCATTAGCATTCATTTCAATCAGCTCTGATTCAAGTTCTCCAAGCTTGACCTAGTACACAAACAAGCTGTGTTGAGCCATTGAACAAAAGCAATTGACATACAAACAGATAGACTAAACATACCTCAAGGTCATCAAAGCTTAAGTCAACTTGTGTGGCAGACATAGAAGAAGATAACAAGCCCGCCTTGGACATTTGTTCCTTAAATAGACGTAATTTACGAGCCATCTCTCCACATCTTTTGATCTTCATAAGGAATACAGTGTTATATGTATAAAGTTACCAGTTCTGAATAGCAAGAGCGAAGAAGATTTATGCAAAAGAAGATAAACAAGTATCTTAAAGACAGCCCCTAACCATATTTCACTATTAAAAAAAGGTGTCAGGCACTACCAATATACAACTCAGTGACATCTATGCACAAAGTCATTCAAGTTACTACCTACACTGGAGCTTTCAGTTTGACACAAAACAATAAGTTCTCTTGATACAAAATGAGTACGTCTCATAAGACTGTTTCTGTTAGAAAATTCAGAAGTTCCAACATCTTTGTTGTGGTAGTTGTAAAATGTGTTTATACACAGCAGGAACCTTAAGGTCTCTAATTTAAAACTGAACATGAGACTTAAGGTTTAGTTAATTGGGAGGAGCAAATAGCTAGATTAAATTATTGTGAGTCCTCCCATATTCCCCCCTTGTTCCTCTTTTTGTTTGTTTCCCTTCAACATGAGGAACAGATATAATAAGAATGCAAAAGGGTGTGAGTATTGTGTTCGCAGAAAGGAGAGATGGTTGGCATCTCTCCGACAGGAGCAGGAAATAGCTTTACCTGTTGTCAGGCAAAAGGGTGTGATCATTATTGTATGGCTCTAGAGGAAGATCAAAAAATAGATGAGGAGATTTTGTGGAAGCTCATAGCATTGGCAGTCATTCAAAAGAAAGGTTCTCTTCAGCGCCAGACAATTCAGGTCCTTAAAAGAAGTTAACAAGACAGCAATATGGACGGCATGAGTACATCTTCACCCCCTCATGTCAGGATTTACTAATCAGGTTAATTTCACCAATCCCTCTAGTTAATGCTATTCTGAGGAAAAATTAGTCCAAAAGAGTGAAAGCGGAATAATCCATCAAGAAAGAAACACAACAATCTGATTGATGGAAAGAACCCAAAAAAAAAAAGAAGTAAAAGTTATAATTACATAGATAAGATTCTCTACTCATAAAGAAGATTTCTTCCTTTTTCCCACAAAAATAATAAACAACATAATTCTCCTACCCCAATCTTTAAGTAACAGCTGATAATCCCAAAAGATAACTAACCAGATTTTGAGAGGTATAATGTGACTGAATGGAGAACTAAAATAAGAGAAAGATGAGAGTACAATAGAGTAAGAGTACAATATACCTGATTAGCATATGTTCGTTGAAATGGGCTCTTTTCAGAATTCAACTATAAAAAACGAAAATTGGATAAATAAAATGCAAAGATGAAGATCTAATAAACCAGTAAACAGTCCATATAACATGCACGCAAAATCACTGCACTTGATTAATTATAATTAACAAGTCCGAGGCCCCTACAACAATATAAATGTAACAAAGACAGATTGCATAAGCAACTGTGTGGAAACAAAATCATGAGTGAAGTTCTAACAAAGTCATTGCAGAGAGCATCCAAGTTGTAGATAAGACTAAGTAAACCCTGCGCATGTTTTAACCCTTCGGGATGGTTCAGATGATTTGGCTTGGGACTTCCACAATGGAGGTCTCAAGTTCAAAACCCATTGCTTGCAACAGCTAGGGGTTGACCTTCTGGGTCGAGCTCGTCACACGGGGCTTGCCTAGTGCGGTTTACCTCTCCTGTGTGGTTTGCAAGCTCTCGTAAAGGAGCAGGGTTTACCCTGTGCGCACCAAAGGGTAGTGGCTACAAGTTCCCTCGTCATCAAAAAAAAAGTTTTTATATTGCCGTGTCTTTTCTTTTAGTATGATATTCCATAAATATCACACTATAGTAAATTTGTGCATCAGAGATGGGTCAACTTTGAATAGAATTTTTTCTAAAATTGCAAAAGTTTCAAGATAATTGTCAATATTTCATAAAAGGAATTAGTGTTATCTTACACTTAAATGGAATATACCTACATATATTACTCAATTCTCAAATGAAGTCAGTCGATAGAGCCGGCCCACTCAAAAATCAGAACGAAACCAAAATGGAAAAATTAGTCAGTAGTTCAAAACCAAATCAGTACTGAGAGTCTGAAAGCAGCATATCTACCTTTACACGCCCTTATCTAATAAAAGAACCAACCAAAATACAGAAATCATATGAAAATCAAGGATTTTAGTAAAATCTCTTGTTGCTAATAAAGGAATCGCAAAAATCAAAAGAAAAAAACAGTGGATAAAAACAACAGCATCTAGAATAAACGATTTGTTCAAACTTTATAATGATAATGCCTGATTATTGAACCGATTCTTGAGCAATATCACAGAAACAAGAAAGTAAATAAGCTCTAACACTGTTCAGCATCTATAATTAACGATTTGTTCAAACTTTATAATGTGAATGCCGTATTAATTGAACCAATTCTTGATCAATATCGCAGAAACAAGAAAGTAAATAAAATCTAACACTGTTCTGAATCCTAAATCTCAAATTCGTCCAAATTTAACTTAGAAAACAACAGATAAACCCTAGCCATACAGCAAGTCCACACAATTATCCGATACTAAACGACAAGAATACATCAAACACAAATCACACAAATACACATAGCGAAAAAAGAAAAAGTATAGAGATAAAGAAACGCACGTCTTTGAACTGAATAAGCCCGATTTCTCCAAGGTAATCGATTGTCCGATGAGCAGATTCATTCGGAATGATGATTTGGACGAGTTGCATCGACTCTGAACGGAACAGATCCATCGGCGGACAGCATCCTCCACCAGTTTGCTCCGCCATTGTAGCTCTTCTTCTGCTCCTCCGACCCGAGTTTCAAATCTGTGTTCTGACTTTCGTCTCTCCTCTACAAATGATATATGGATCACATCACACAGTAAAGAAGGAGTAGCCAGAGTTTTATTTCTTTCTTACCGCTTCCACATTATTCACGCGACTCGGATTTATTATTCTAGATGTAAAAACTTTTGTTATTTTCTATTTCACACCCTCGGTAGTCTTTTATTGCTTTAACGTAAGTTTTATAAATACAGTTCTACATCCTTGGGTGGTTTGGTTTGAATACAAGTTATGCTGGGATTAATTATGTTGAGATAAGTTATGCTGGAATTAGTTTTTATTGCTTGTTTGGTTTGTCATATTCAAACTTATATTCATTGCATAATTTCTAGGAATAAGTTGTTTATTTACAAAAATACATTCCATCTTATTTAGTTTTTTTTTTCTTTTTTACATTTTCTTTGCAAGCTTTAGCTATTTATTCTTAAAAATAAAATTTCTATCTTACTTAGCTTAAATATTTTTATGTGTGCATTTCCATGATTGTGCCGTGTGTTTTTAAAATTGAACTTTCATCTTATTTCACTTTAAAATAAAACTTTCATCTTATTTAGCTTTAAAATAAAATTTTCATCTTATTTAGCTTAAATTTAAAACTTTCATCTTATTTAGTTTAAAAATAAAACTTTCATCTTATTTAGTTTTAAAATAAAACTTCCATCTTATTTAGCTTAAAAATAAAATTTCCATCTTATTTAGCTTAAAAATAAAACTTCCATCTTATTTAGCTTAAAAATAAAACTTCAATTTTAAGTTCATTAAAGTAAAAGAAATTCTATTGTTAAAGTTATCTACATTTTAATTGATATATAAAATATATTTTTTAAGTGAGTAATAAACTATTTAATTAAAAATATGTAATTTAGTAGTGGAGCGAACATTTTAAAAGAAATCAAAATATAAATAAACATAAGAATTATGCAAATAAATTCAACTTATAATATATTCATAAATAAAAATTGTATTTATAAAATTTAAATTTTTAATAGAAAAATATATTATCATAAGAGCAACAAATAATTAAAGTTGTGAATGTTATTATAAATGTTGTTAGAAATTATGTTAATATACATTAATGTACAGTGGTGTATAAAAGAGAATTTAAGGGGGTATTTTTGTTATTTTATCCTAGGATAAGTTATCCTGGGATTATTATTCCACCCCCAAGGAGGGATAACTTATCCCAGGACTAATTGTTTATCCTGGATAAGTTATCCAAGCCTTTGCAACCAAACAACATATTAAAGACCATTTAAAAGTTATCCCAGGATTAATTCCTTTTATCCATCACACCAAACGGCCACTAATTTTAAGGAGACGAAAAAAATTTATACACCCTAATAATTTTAAGGAGAAAAAAAATGCATACCATATTCTATTTTCTTGGAGTTACTTCATTATTCATTCATGTAAAAAAAATTGTAATTTTCTGTTTTTTACTTTCGATTTTTTTTTTGTTGTCTTTAACCATTGCTTCAACTTAAGTTTTATAAATGCATCTATATACTATGTAATTTTAAGGGAAAAAGAAAGTTTCATTCATATTATAGTCTTTTGGGGTTACTTCTTATTCATCTTCTTATACATCAAAAAGATTATTTGAAACCTTTTCTCAAAATAAATGGCGAGTTTAGAATTTGAATTTATAAACTCGGTGTCATAAGACTATAACCATGTTAACAGAAAATCATCCAAAATAATTTTTAGGTTATTCAAAAGGTATATTAATGTGTCATTTTGTTCATGCTTGGAATAATTTAATTAATATTCTTAAATTTTTAATGTTTTTATCAAACAAGAAAGTATTAGTCACTGAGCTTGTTATATAGTTTTTGAACTATTTGTTTAAAGTGTTGTTTGTCATGTACAAAAATACATAGACCTTATATTTGTAAATTTTTGCACAATAGACATTTTTAGATATAAAAAATAAAACTTTACCTATACAAGTACAGTATAATGGCTATACTCAATAAAATAAAAACAGTATAAAATAAAGGAAAAAAGATGAAAGAAAGGAACATGTTTTTTGCTCTTGAAAAAAAAAAAATTAAAGGTTAGAATTGAGCAACATGTCAAAGTTGCGTGTGCAAGAACTTAGAGATTATTGTCATAATTATTATGTCGAGCCACACTGTGCTACGTGGAATAGGTTGGAGGCACCACCAATCCAATTGTTACAAGTGCGAAAACTCACATAACATAATATTGGTAAATCAATCACGGATTTTGTAATAGTCAAACGATACATGAATCGTGAGATCTGTTTGAAAAATATAATTTTATTATTTTGAGATTATTCTATTCGCACATATTTTAATCATGGCGGAGCCGGAGTAAGGAAAAGCGAATGAATTTCTTTGGATAGAAAATTTTAAACACTTTATTTTACTTTTCTTTATTTCATTAAAAAGAATATTTTTTTCTATGTCTAATTTTTTGACGTAACGTATTTGATTATAAAAGATTAAATGATATTTTGATATATTTAATATATTTTTAATTAAAACTATATGATTCAAAAACCTTCTTTTACTTTGTTTAGTTTTAAGATAATATATTTTTTTATACATATAGTAAATATTGAATTAATTTATTTTTTTTATAGTATATATATATATAGAAAAATGTTGAACTTTCTTAATTTCCTCATGTATTTTAATTCTTCATAATGCTTATTTTAACGAAGCATATATTTGGTAAATGAATTATGCTAATCATTAATCCTTATAAAAATCTCTAAACGAAATTTCCGGAGGAGGATCATCTGTGGACAAATAATGAACACATGATGTTAGATGGGGCCCACAGACAGAAACAAACAAACTTGCACGTTCCAAGCGTCCCTCCAGCCACATCAATTTGTTGATAATATTTCTTCTTATATTCCCCCCACCTCGTTTGTTTTTCTACTTCCTACCTTTTCAGAAAAGAAAAATGAACACTGTTGATGGAAATTGTAGGTAAGCCTGCTAGAGGAAATTCAGTCTTCCTCTCTTTCCAGATTCCCATCGTAGTAAAGAGTCTGAAGACTTGGGGGGTTAGAGATTCAAGTCTCTAATTTTGGGTTGATTTGGACTATTAACAACGGATAAATTGGAAGAGTTTAAATAAACCTATAATGAAATGTTTTTTTGTCAAATCTCTATAATAGATATACGCCAAAAGCAGCGATGCTGGGCACGTAACTTATCATCTAATTTCTAATATACAGATTCAGGTTTCAAGTCCACCCAAGCTCTTAATTAAAGATCAAGTTCAGACACAACACTACATTGCGAAGTTATACACATTTGCTCTTACAATATGGCTAACTGTTTCGCAGGGCACGGTGAAGTAGACCACGGATATGGCCAAGTGCCTGTGAGTGCTCTAGCAAATAATGCCAATGTGCATATCAACCTAAGTTTCCTGAGCACTCGTCATATTCTCTTCACAGTGTCTCCATGAACAACAACCAGTCCTTCGGTTGCGAGGGTAGCCAGTGCATTTCGCAGCTGCAACACCAAGAGGGAAAAAACATCAGAGGACTTTTCAACCAAAAGTGCAGAGAGTTGAGTGGGAAAGAAATTTACATCTGCTAGGTGGACTTCACCACCAGAACTTTGCTTCTTGACGTCTTCCAGTAACTATACAATGAAGTAAGCAAAAGTCAGTACTGAATTTCTTTTCAGTTACTCCGAAATGCTATTAAAGTATAATTTCAACAAGTTTACATACCTCTAGCAAACGAGTTGATGGTCCCCCAAGCTGCATCTTCTCCATAATTATGTTGCGGGTGGTTGACACTAAATTCTCCCTTCTCATCCTTTCACTTGCAGATACTCCAGTTGTGATGAGATCCATGTCAATAGTTCCTGCTCAAAGAACACAAGTGCTCAGAATACTTGAATGAGGTGACATTAGAAATGAGTTAGCAATTGAACATGATAAGAAAGAGGTAACATTTAAGTTTATGGAATTTTAGACTTTGTTCAAGCAAAAGTTTGCTTTGAAGTACTAATAATCATGGTCAAAAGGATAGAGCTAATCTGAATGGTTAGAGACAAGGCAAAATTGTTGCATGGTCATTTTCATCCGTCTGAGGTATTAAATAGAGCAATAAGAAGGATGCTTCACATAATGCTAAGCAGGTTGCAAAAATAGGTGTCAACACATACTCAAATTAGCGTGATGATTCATTGTCCTAAGATATTTCTAGATATGAAGACAATGATTACTGTAGACTATAAAAAGGGTATTCCAAGTTATACCTGTAGCATGGTCAGTTGCAGACTGCTGCAATGCAACTTCTAGTAGTCGAAAAGCCTCCACTACATCTCTTTTCTCCACCTGCACATGAAGTGGCAATAGCATCTTCATGAGGCGAAGTCCCAAAAAAAAAACGAGCACTAGGAAATATATGCCAACCTTTTCTGAAAAACGAATCCGAGCAAGACCTTCACCTAGGCGTATTAAACTCTCTAGCTGCCTTGGTGTGGCTGTAATCACCTGTAAAAGATTACATATCAAATACCAGGTAGTAGTACTTAGTTCTGGGGATCATTTGAAGAGTGCAATATAATAATCTGCACAGTATCTTTCAGAATAAAAATATGACAATGAAACTTGTAACTTGATCGATTCAAAAATAGACCTTTTTACTGCTGCCAGGGAAATTCCCTCTTCTTCTCATTTCCACATAACCTCTAGTCAATTCTTCAGCTGCTTCATCAGATAATTGTGGATGTATATGTTTTCGAGCATAGCTCAAGTATGAAGCTAATGTTGGAAGGTCAATCACTTCCACCTCAGAGTTCTGCAGAGATGGAAAATAAGTTAAATAGCTAACTAATACTCCTTACCAAGCTACTGAATTGGAAAGTTTACTGAAACAAATCAACCAACCTCAGGATTCTCAAAGTGTAAAGCAACTATGTGCTTTGCAAGGCGCCTGTCGGTCTGCTCATCCGCTTTGTCTAGAATTAAATATATCAAATCAAATCTGAAACACACAAAGAGTAGTTAGAGATGCCACCAGTTCAAGCACCAAGTGGCTGATATCCAATTCCAGATGTAGATCAACAGCCAGCAGCATTATGCTAAAAGAAGCAGATGAGAAATCAAATTACTGGTGCATGTTAGCAGTTGTTGCATAATTATACCTAGACAGCAGGGTAGGTGGAAGGTGTATATTATCAATGACAGATAATCGGGGATTGTAACGGGAGCCAATTGGATTTGCACATGCCAATACTGAAGTCCTAGCATTAAGCGAAGCAATAATTCCAGCCTTTGCAATTGAAACAGTTTGTTGCTCCATCACCTAAAGAGAAATCAACGAAAAAGATGAATAAAAAACATTTTAACTTGCTATGATGGCATATACTGTTATTTTGATCTTGTAAATCAAAATATGCTTAAATGTTTAGGAAGAAATAGGAGCTTGGAGTCTCACCTCATGTAACATGCTCCTGGCACTGTCAGACATTTTGTCGAACTCATCGATACAGCAGATCCCTCTGTCACTCAGGACCAGGGCACCACTCTCAAGGACCTGTGAAGTAAATTGTTGGATCAAATTTTGGCAGTTGCATTAATGTTACCAAAAGTCAATCAAAAGAGCAATAAGCAGTTATCATACAGTTTCACCAGTCTCGGGATCTTTGGCTACATAAGCAGTCAACCCCACAGCTGAACTTCCTCGTCCACTTGTGTATATACCACGAGGAGACAGTTTGTGAATATACTGGAGCAGTTGCGATTTGCTGGTCCCCGGATCACCAACAAGAAGAATGTTGATATCACCACGGAAGCTTGCCCCAGACGGCAAGGTCAATGCATTTCCACCAAAGAGCTACATGGAGACCACTTAACAATCAATAGAAAACAACTACGCCTCAAACCCAATTTAACCATCAGTATCAAGATAAATATTTTTGGATAAATCAAATACATTATGTTCATTAAAAAGCACAAGCAGTCAGAGCACAAAAGGTGGGCTGTCGTGGTACCTGGCAAAGAAGGCCTTTCTTAACATCATCCAACTCCCATATGTTCGGTGCCAAGGACTTGGTCAGCCTTTCATAGATATCAGGCTGTCTAGATAGTTCTTTCAATTTCTCCACCTGGCATTTCAAAACAACCTTTCATAAACAAAACTTGGATTATTCTTATCCTCCAAGAAGAAGGTTCAATTAGAGTAACCTTTTCTGCATGATCAAGAGGCTCATCATTTCCGACAACACCATTATCAATTTCCATTGGATCCTCTGCATGCATTCTTGACTTGTCAGTCTTCTTAAGATGAAGACAATCAATGTAAGTCTGGAATCAAAAGATGTTCAATCAGTTTCTGCATACTGTTAAGAGTCTAATTTGGATATATGATGGGTTTTAAGATTGGTGGACTGCCTGACTCTAATTTGGATATATGATGGGTTTTTAGATTGGTGGACTGCCTAATTTTCAAACTACTCCAAGCAACCACATAGGATGACTTACCTTGAACAATGATTTTACAGTCCTGTGTGCTGACCCGATTCTGACACTCATAGCCCTATAAATTCCAGTGACCTAACCAACCAAAATAACCATTGAAGTATTAACATAATAAAATAGGAACTGAATGTTGGACTTATATACACAACCAACAAGAAACAATATTTGACATGAAATCTTACTTCAACTCTGTCACCTGGCTTCCCAGCATCCACCAGCTTGTCATGCATCAACAAGCTTACTGTGTGAGGTGTTCCTCCCTCAGGGATCTCATCTGGTGTTTCTTGAACTCTCACAATTTGTTTATCAGCAAACCTGTGTCAACGAGGAACAAGTTGAATAAACTTGTAATAAATTGAGTGTATGGGAAAACATATATTTAAAGGAAATCTCACTTAAAATGCTGATGGCTAATAATAAGGTTAGCCAACATTAAGGGTATATTATTCTAGAATGTGATCAAACTTGTAATCACAACAACTAGATCAAAAGTCCAAGTCCAAGTGCTAGGATGCTAAGCTAGATGCCTCAAGTCAAGCTGAGATATCACCGCTATGAAGGTGTAGAGAGCAAAAAAGTGTGAAAGGTCATCAATCACCGCTATGAATTGGCGATAAGGAATCATCAGGAATAGTTGGTAGATTTTAGTTGGACATGGTGTTATAGTTTGGAAGTCAATCCCTCTTCCTGCACTATTCCCAGGATCCAATTGTAATGCTTCTATCTTTCAACTATAATTAGCAACAAATTTATTACATCAAGCAACAAGTATGCCTCTTTCAGCACTAGAGAACAAACTAAATAAATTGCTCATCAGAAATCACAAGTATTTTTTGTGGATTGGGGCACAAACAACAGATAAGAACTTTAAGTCATACCAAGTGTATATAAATAACTACTTAAAACTTTGTGGATAATTGAGTATTACAGAGATCAAAGTGCAACTACTTCAGTTCAATTAAGGAGAAATGGGAATAAATATTCAAATATTGGCTTCAGCAAATAAAATTAGGACCAAAAAATCAATCCCCACCTTATACAAGTATGATCAATCAAGATATAGTCACGTTTACCTGCATCTATTGTGAACCAGAGTCATTGAGTTCCTTGCCAGACATTCTTGCTTGCCGCATATTGTAGGCTCACTAATCCTTCCTGATATCCGTCAGATATTAGCACATAGAGACCAGAATTTATTAGGGACAAAAGGTAAAAAATTCCACCTAGTCAACCAACCTCTGTCTACAACAATTGGGTCGGAGTAATATCCACAAACAAGACATCTAAATATTGCTTCCCTTATCTCTGGAATAATTGCACTACAGCGGATAATCATCCCTTTGAGTGACACCATCTTCTCAATATCTGACAGAAGAGAATACTAATTGATATAGCTCCAGGTATCATCATACATACAGAAAACAAAAACATATCATCCTAAAATGACACTAACCAGATGGATTGAGATTTCTCATTGAAGTGGACGTCTTAAGATTGAAAATTCTAGCTTGTATGTGCTTCTCAAAGAGTGGGTTAATTCTGCTAACCATGTCCATTAAGACAATGTCAAAGATTGCTAGAACCTCAAGTGGGAATCTGACCATTTTGGTATACAAATCGCCATCATAGTCAAACACATCGTGTGCATCAACATCCAGCGAGTCGCCTTCCATTTCAATTACATTATGAACTGCTCTCATGTATTTCCCCTCAGTTTGAGAAGGATCCTCCCGGAAATTCCTCAAAAACCTAAGAATTGCAGCGTTTACATCTTGAACGCTGATATTTGTGCCCCACACATACATAGGTGGGGTATCATCGGCATCATCACCTTCCCCGCCTTCTGAGGAAGGCGGAACATCAGAGGCATAGGATGGAGTCGCAGCACCGTTAGGGGTGTTGGAGGATGCTCTTCTTCCGCCTCGGCGAGGATTAGTACTCGACGGTGTTGGTGTAGCCTCAGGAGTTGTGAATCGCCGATTTGACGGTGCTACTGGTGTGGATGTGGCCGAGCGGCGGCCACGCTTCCGGCGAGCAGAGTCGCCGGGAGAAGAGTAAGTGTTCCCAATTGGACTTGAAATGGAATCATCTGGTGTAGATGGACCTGTACATTTCAAGTTTTTCTAAGAAACTTCTACTTAGAAAAATACCAAACATACGAGCAGATGACAGAAGGGATACAGTGCTCTTACCACCGCGAGCGTTGACCGGAGATGAGTCGGAAGCCATTATCCGTTCGCCGGACCTTTCCCTGATGTAGCTGTAAGGATTGCTGGTTGGTATTGAAGAAAGAAATTGGTAGGGCTTGATCTGTGGCGGGAGGCTTCAATGTAAATGTGATGGGTATCTTAGGCGGGAAAATGCAGTGCCTTTTGGCGCCAAATTGCTTAATGAGGTCAAGTAAGTTATGGGCTTTTTTATTCTGTGGTTCTGTTGTTTGCTGAAAATGAACTGGGCCCATTATATTGGGACCCGTAAGTAAAGCAGTCCTAGTCCATTGGGCTTCTATTTTTTTTATGTTATTAGACTTTAGGAGATAATTAAGATTTGAATTCGTGATAAAGAGCCATTCGTTAAATAGTGAGGAATCTGTTAGATAATCGTCAGAAATCTCTAATGGACGAGAAAAATTTGATGGGATGTCCATCACAAATTAGCATGGATAAGATATTTTGTCAACTATCACTTGAGCGTAATTTACTTATCTGTTTAAAATAACCATTCAAACAGTAAACTTATTAGTGCATATAACCATTTCCTAATTTTTTTCAACACAATTATTTGAGTGATGGCCTTTCTTTTTCGCTCAATTAATGGTGACTTTTCGAGATCAATTACACGAAAAAATTCCAGCAACTTGAACTCTAATGATTCCAGATGCTCGCTTGACTTATCTTAATAGGTTCACACAAATCGACTTATATATAAATTAAAAGTTTGTTTAGTTTTCCTATCAAAGCAAACTTGGTAGCTAGCTCACATTTTTAACTTAATTTAGTCTAATCACATAATATCCCCCAAAAACCTTGGTTTTATTTATGTTTGATAGGCTAACAAATTAATGACCATTTAACGAAGATCATGGAAGAAGCTAATTCTGCATCACATTTTTATTCAACTATATGTAAATAGGTCTTTCATAAACAACATCTCTACCTCGCGAAGTAGTAGTAAGGTCTATGTACACTTTAGCTTCCCAAGACTCCATTTATGGAATTTCACTGAATATATTATTATTGTCATTGTTGTCTCTATAAACAGGTTAATTGACTTGTAATGACCTTATAATTAGAAGCGAACATGTAAGAGAATCTGATTGGAGGCGTTATCATCCGATCTTTTTTCATATAACGAAGTTATGGTATTCAATATTTATTGACCCGAACCAACAGGAGGAAACAAGTTTCTCGTTCCAGCGGGTTCGAGCACGAATTAATCTGTCTTCTGCTACCATATGTACAAAAGCGGAGTTGTCCTTGTATAGAGAAGTTAATTGACACTTCATTATCGAAAAATTATATTGTATAAATATTATAATATTTTGAATCAGATTTTAAGTTAAACCTTTGGTTCCACCAATTATGCGTATGGATAAGCTACAATACCAGATCAAAAAAACTATTCCTTTTCTGAAAGCAGATTATATTCATGAGCTATTTGAAAAATTGTTTGCGTATGTACGTGATGAAAGATTTTACAAGTTATCCCTCATGACCTATGAGCCACATTTTGTGGGGGCTTTGGAAGCTCTCACAAACGTAAAGCTACAAAACGCAAATTAAAGCACAACGTTGGGAGGTCTCTCAAGTTATTATGTCCTGGTAATTTCTTTTACATATATGCAAGATTTAAGATAAAATTACTGGATTTTATTAAATCCGTAACTATTGATAAACCTAATTTTCATGTGGTCAATAAATTAAATTAAATCCATGGCTAAATCAAAAAGAGAAACATTTGTAAAACGCAAAACAAAATTCAACATCGATCTGTAAATTGAATTAACTTTCATTTGTGAAGCTGCTGGATTAGTGCCAGGTCAATTCAATCAACTATCAGAATTAGCTAAAATATTCAACTCATGAATCATGATCAAGATATAAACAAACTGAGTAATTTCTAAAAATTTTGAGAAAATTTAATAAATGGCATATTTAAATGTTGTTATTACTAATTTTAACAGGATTTTTAAGTTTTCAAGTTTTAACATTAGAATACTAACAACATCTAACATATTTAGTTTTATTAAAAAATACGTGTAAACAATAAATAAATTAATAATAGATTGATGAAAATAGATACTTGCCATAAATTTAGGAGTGTATAATTGTTGAAATATTGCATTCCATAAATTTCTCTTAATTAGTTTGTTTTGTTCGATTAATCAGTTAATTTTATTTTTCTTCCTTCTTTTCTGTTGACATTTTTTAAGTATTTTTTTTCGTGGTAGATGAGAAAGTGTTGGCATGTTTTTTTTGTAGTATCTATATTGATTTCTTTTCTTGTTTTTTCCTTTCTTTTTTTTCTGAAATAATAAAAAAACTTTTTAACAAAGTAAATATACAGAAAATTAAAACATGGTAATGTTAATGACAGTATTGTATATAATTGGTATAATGTGAATGAAAACTATTTGTATATAATATTAATGAAAACTGCTTCTCTAAGTATATAATATGTAATGTAGAGTATGTAATTGATATTAAAATAGGTTTGTATGTAACGTTAATGAAAATTGCTTCACTAACTTATTCATTAAGTGTATAATTTTGGTATATAAATTAATAACAAATGATGAATTAAACTCAATCAATTTGGATCTAATTTTACACACTTCGAGGAAAGGTTAAAAAAAAAATTTAGTATAGATTTCAAACATTATACAAACATAAAAAAATTACCTATTTTAATAGCTACTGGATCTAGTAGTATAATTCACAAATTATGATTTATATGTAATGCGAATGAAATTGATTTACGAAGGATAGATTATATACGGTAGAGTATATTATTGGTATAAACAAGTTTTTTAATCATTAATAAATTATACACAAAATATATAAATTTGATATATGAATTGGTAATAAGTGGTGAATCAAGCTTAATCAATTGGGAGCTAATTTTATACCGATTAAGAAAGGATTAGGAACCTATATTAATATAGATTTCACATATTTCACTAAAATCATAAGTAAAGTAATACGAATGCACTTTTAATAGATAGATTATATACGGTAGAATATATAATTGGTATTAAAACAGGTTTTTTAATCATTAATAAATTATACACAATGTATATAAATTGGTAATAAGTAGTGAATCAATCTTAATCAATTGGGAGCTAATTTTATACCGTTTAAGAAAGGGTTAGGAATCTATATTAATATAGATTTTACATATTTCACTAAAATCATAAGTAATGTGATAAGAATGCACTTTTAACACCTACTTCATACTAACATCCACCAACAATGATTCACACTGATATATAAAATCAGCTTTATTAAAATAAAATAGTAAGAATGCACTTTTAATACCTACTTCATATTCACATCTACCAATAATAAAACGCCATTTTCATACCTATTTTTCAAACATATGAACATATTTCAAGTTTATTCATAATTCGTACAACAAAGATTGTGTGCAAAATATATATCACTTAGTAAAATTATAAAACATAACATACAAGTTCTAAAAAATAAAAATCATCAAAAAATGAAAAAAAAAATTTGAACTATTAATACATTTGAAACAATTCTTCAAATTGTTCTTCACATCCACACTAGGCCTTGGCTTTTTTGCTTGTGAAAACTCACCCTTCACAATATCTTTTACCTTTTTTGTGATGCGTTTCTCGTATAAAATCTAAGTCAGAATCGTCTAATAAAGGAGAGAAGACATTCTTACACTTCCTTTTTTGTCGGATTGTTTTGTAGAACTTATTGGAATGATAACATTGTCACTTTCCGCACTATCAAAATCTATAAATACTATTTGAATTTTTCTATGAAGAAGATTATGGAGAGAGGACATGGTTGAATTGTAGTAATATGATTTCCTCAATAACTCCTCCCTAAATTGTAGTAATTTGATTTCCCAATAACTCCTCCCTAAAATATAGTAATTTGATTTCCTCCGTAACTTCTATCAAAATGTATATATTTTTTACTTTCTCTTACCTGCATTAAATATTAATATAAATTTAATTTAATATTAATTAATTCGAAGCTGTTATCACTCGTAATTAATTTGTTATATTACAAATTATTAATTAATAGATGTATATATTTTTTACTTTCTCTTACCTGCATTAAATATTAATATAAATTTAATTTAATATTAATTAATTCGAAGCTGTTATCACTCGTAATTAATTTGTTATATTACAAATTATTAATTAATAGATGTATAGGATGTAATAGAGAGTCTTAAATATATGTGTGGATTAATTATTATGGAAGACTTTGGTTTTCCCCTTTCAAGCCACATAATCGACTATTAAAAATTCGCACCTTATCTAAACTTTTGTGAGATTTCACTGAATATTTATTGTTATTGTTGTTGATATTGTATGTTGTTAGACAAGATATCTATAAATAACGGATGGGAAACATTTACCATTTTACCATATGTTAAATTTAACTTGAACAAAGTTAAAAGTAGCATACAAATAAAACTTTATTTCGTTTACCGCATGCCATTTGCAAGCTTGAACAAAGAGAAATATATAATAAAATGGAGGGTACAAACAAAAACAAAAACAAAAAACATAACATTAAGATATTTTTGTCTATAATGTGGAGGTCATGATTTATCCTTAAAATTTGAAAGAACGGATACATGCATGAACTCCGTACAAATATTGATTCTTTTTTCTTTTTTTGTGGCCATGTGGTGGAAAAGCACAGTACTCTATCATGATATCCTCAATAAGTCCAAAGATCACTAGGAAAAACAATCTTAAAATACTTGATATAGATACTATTCCTTTAGAGAAAAAAATTCTTGATCATGTGCTTGGTCCCCAAGGCCACTAAAATATCTGATTTAATTATATGTTAATTCAATTTCATACCATATTATAATCAAATTAAAGAAACATCTCTATCTATTCCACCTAAAGCTATATTTGTTTTGCCCCCATATATCATGTTTCTTTGCTTAAGAAACAAGAAAAAAAAGGAAGGAAATTGCTTGCTTGGATCCCCTTCCGGAAAAAGTAAGCCTTCCTTGAAAAGAGGGTTCTTTAAAGAACTCAATGGGAAAGTCATCTAAAAGTTAGGTATGACTGAGAATGCACTCAGAGGAATTTCTTAGGATGGATATTGAAATATCTGATATAAATGTATATTGAAATGTGTCATCGTCTCATCAAAGTTTTATACATTGTTAATTGGAAAAAAATATATTTTAATCTACTTAAAGGGCAGCCTGGTGTACTAAAAACTCTTGTTATGAATGGGATCCGGGGAAGAATCAGATCGTAAGAGTCTGTTGTACGCAGTCTTTACCTTGCTTATTTTTGCAAGAGATTGTTTTTAATTTACTTGATTCTATTAAATCTAGTTATGTCCCTCCCGTGTGTGGGCCTAATTTTTTTTTCATGCGCTAAACACTTCAAAATAAGATAGTCACATATTTCACACTCAAGGATAGAATCTAGTGATCAATGAAATGGATTTTGTTGAGAATTATAAGCTCTCAGTGTCCAATAGCTAGATCGATTACACTAAGGATCACAAATGAGATCTCAAATTCAAATTTTATAAGATAGCAAATACCTCATAAAATTAGTGGGCTCAATCTAATCCGGACGCCACAATTATAAAAACAATACTCCTTCTGTCATTTATGACTTACATTCCTTTTTAGTCATTCCCAAAAAGAATGACATATTTCTATTTTAAGTAATAATTTAATTTTAAAATGTCCATTTTACCCTTAATGAAATGATTTATAGTCACACAAATTTCTATCATTCATTTTAGACCACAAATTTTAAAAGTCTTTATTTCTTTCTTAAACTTCGTGCTGAGTCAAACTACCTCACATAAAATGGGACGGTGGGAGTATAATATATAGACTCACATTTCAACATACACTTCCCTTTACAAAATGTACATGTAACTTATTCTCCTAGTTCTTAATTAGTTTCCTCTTATTAGTCATGTTAAAGGGATATATTCCAACATTGTGCATTGATAGGGGCATCAACCTTTACCTTTGGTTGGTTTGTGAATATCTATAAAGGTTAAACATGAGGCTTTACTAACTACTTTTTTGCCTCGAATCACTATCTTCTAACACAAGATGCCCACCCAATATATTTTTGCTTCAAGATACTTATTTAATTAAGTTTTAATCATATTTGAGGGTCCCTTACACTAATCAAGTATTCCCTTTCATTGTCCCAAGTGCTACAATGATCAATGTCTAACACTTGCTAATTATCGAAGGTATCTTAAGCATTAATTACGAACTAGCTACCTAGATATAACAAAAGACTAAAGTTCTAATGTCATAGAAGTGCTTTAGTTAAGTAGACGTACCAAAAATCAATAATAAGGAGGTCACAACAATTACAATTTACACATAATTAACATAGGAATTAAGATGTACAAAGACAATGGTACCTATGTGAGATCACAGTGTATAATGGTAAAGAAATGAATCTTCGGCACCACCCAAATCATATTAAAAAAATTACATTTCTCTTAAACCATCGATGTAGGACTCTTCAATAACAATATAACAATTTCTTTCTTTGTGTAACCACACATGCCATAATTTAATTTCGAAGACTTGGAGTTTATGTTGAACTTTTTACATGCAACAAGGGGACAACTATAGTGGGTAAGCATCAGTGCCTACTTTCTTGTATGATTTGCTTATTGTGTTAATTAACTCCAAAAGAAATCAAGAAAGGTACCTTCCCCACATTGGCCTTTAATTAGATGGTCATTGGGAGAGGGTGAAGTCACCCTAAATACACTAAAATTAGAATTTTAACTTATATACATTGATAGTGTAAAATGTTATCGTTATAATTTAATCTATTATAACATGCTGTCCAGTCTTATTTCCCCCTACGTAGTTATTCGTACGTGGTCTCTTTTAACTAATGTGTAGTATAAATTCTTTTACACCATAGAAGAAGTATAACTCGTGATGATTAAAATATATGGTCCAAGAATCACTTATTGTCCTTGTGTCCATTAAAAAGGATACATGCATTTTAAACCGGCAAAGAAACGGGTAATCAGGAGAAAAGTGGCTTCGATATTCATAAATAACCAGTAAATCAGACATAATTAATTCCCCTAATCAAAGATTAAAACAATGGGGATGGGGGAAATTCATGATAAGACAAACTGCAGAACCATATGCCAACCAATAATTCCTCATTGGAATTTAATACTCTTTTTAACCTTTTTTTTCTTCTTCTACCTTTCCTTTTTTGTTCAATGTTCAATGTCCATTGCTTTAACTTTTACCCTTGCACTGCACATAATAAAATGCCGAGAGATAACTAGAGGGATTTAACTTTTATACATTGAGGATGTAAATTAGGTCATTTAAAAATACGTAAAAATAATTGGCCATAATAAATTTATAACTTGATACAGCAGGGTTAAAATACAGTGACATTGTCAATGTATTTTAATTTTATTTTTTGGTTTAACTACCAAAAGGTAGTGTATGTTATATTCCAACAAAAGTTACAGATAGGGGGGCTAAGTCTGACCTCGGAATACAACATTTGACTGGTAAATCAATGTATATAAGCTAAAATGATGGAAGAAAGTTTATTTCAAGATGATTTTGGGTATGGAAAAAATTGCGTACCAGGCATATTAAAAGCACTAAATAGATTGGGATAAGTCGAAGATGGTGGTGGTGGAGAAGTTGTAGTAGTTGTTGGTAAATTAGGAGGTTGATGAAGCTGAAAGCCACTTGACGAACTTTCACCAATCATATAATTGTTGTAACGAGGACTCTCATGATCAGGTCCTTGATCATATAATATCCCTTTAAAAACATGTCCTGCTATCTTCACTGATGTTTGATATGCATATTGATCAACCACATTGTCTATGGAACTTACACGAATACATCGAAATACTGCTGGAGAACTCACTTCCCCCGGAAAATCACTTCCGTCCTGATCATCACCTATCACTTCATCAAAAACAACACACGGAATTTAAATAAAGAGTTTAATTGCTATACACTAACAATAGCGCAAAATATATATATTTTTTTTGCCCGGTTGGGGCTTTAATGGATGTAAATTTGCGCTATTTAACAAAAAGTAGTTCCAAGAGTACTACAGTAAAAGTAATTTGAAAATGGAATCATAATATTGATAGCTAGCAAGAATACCCAGAAAAGCTGCAATAGCTAGGGTTTCATACTTTCTGTACATAAGCAACTATTGAACATGAATAATCTTCTAAATAAAAGTATATCTTAAATTGCTTAAGCTTTTAAACTAGAAAATCACACAGATCATTGTACACGATATCTAACCAGATAAGTGTCTTGTGTTGAATAGGTGGAGCACTAAGGGGAGTCAAAAAATATTATATATACACCATGAAAATTATTTCTTATAATTATATATAAAATAAATATTGAATGGGTGCTTCTTTCGTGTGCTTACTTCTTCATTTTATGAATTTTCGTACTGAAAATTCTAGATCCGCTACTATCATCACCCATTATCTACTATCTACTATGTGAGCAGGTGAAATAGGTGGAAGGGGTTCATCTGAACTCTGCTCAGCGAAAATTTACACTATATATAATTATTGTTATATATATATAATAGATGTTAAATTTCCTTGACTAAGAACACCTTATTGTAAATCTTGATTTCCCAACTAAATTGTGACCCTATTTATATCTTAGGTATAGAGAAGTTTGGTTTCTTTCGTGTGTTTACTTCTTTATATCTTTGAATCTCTTTATTGAAAACTCTAGCTCCACCATTGTGGAGTCACCCAATGGAAAAAGAAACGGCTTTTAGATCATGAAATGTTATCAAAATAGGTAAATCAAATAAAAGTGTAATGATGAAAGTGGAGATCTATACACTGTGGAATCAAATATTGTCTGTGATGACAACAACAGTACCTTCATTTGATCTGTATCTTTTAGGGTTTGGCCCATTTTGAAGCTGCTGTTGCTGTTGTTGAATAGTACTGTGATGATGATGAAGATGGTGCCTTGGACGCCTTATGGAGACAGGGACCCAAGTACTCTTAACGTGTGTTTCACAATGAAACCCTCGACTCTTACAGCAAGTTCTGCACCTCATATATGTACAATCTTTTTTGGCTTGATTTCCACAATCTTGACATCTACTGCTACTTAATGATGACGATACTCTTCCTTCTTCTTCTTCTTCCCTCCTCATCATCTCGAACTATTACTCTTCGTTATTATAATTGCTTCCTTCACAATAACTACACTACTAATTTCAGTTGATTTTACCATTTGGTTTTCCCTTCTTTAAATGCTTATTATTTTTGGTATTGTTGTTAAGTTTCTCTGTTCCTAAATTTGGGAATTTGTGTTTGGTTCTTTGGTTCTTTGGTTCTTTCTAGAGTTCATGGCTCTAGAGTACTATATGTTGGGGCTTTTAGGGGTTCCTTTCATTGCTTTTTTCTGGTAACTTTCCACCAGTACCAAATTAATTTCTCCGTTTCAATTTATACGATATAGTTTGATTTTTTAAGTAATTTGAGAAAGAAAGATAAATCATTTCATTCAAGATTAAATTGCTACTAAATATAAAAATATGTCATTTTTTTTAGATCGATTAAAAAGAACATTAAATCTTGAAAAAAAGAAAAAGGAAAAGTATTACTTCCTCCGCTCAACAATAGTTGTCCCCTATACTAAAAATAGATGTCCAACAATACTTGTCCAATTTAAAAAATCAAGAGATAATTTACTTTTTATGTCTATTTTACCGTTGCTATTAAATACTATATATCATCTAACACATTTCTCAAAGCATTAGATTTAATAAAATCAAAGAATAATATAGTAATATTACCTCTATTATTTATTATTTCTTAAGAGGTGTGTAATAATAGACAACTATTGGTGTACTGATCGAGTAATTTTTGTTATGTGTACATACACGTGATGCAGTATACTGTGGATCATTTGCCTTCACTCTGTGTAGTTCATTACAGTGACAACAGTTGCAGTATTATCCCACAAGACATGGAAAGGGATGGCCATTCTTGCTGAGGAAAGAATTACTGAGTACTGTTGAGGACAGTAAGATATTAATTATTTCTTCTATTTCAATTTGTTTTTACTATTTTTAAAAAAAATATTTTTTGGTAACTTTTTAATTTCATTTTCTTATGTGAAATGTTTAAAATCATAAAATTAAGGGATAATTTCAAATTAAATATATACAATGAAATAATTAGTTTACTATTATATAGTCATATTTTTATGTAATGCATAGAAAGTATACACTGATTATATATTATGATACACTAAAAAAACTGAATACAACTTATTTATACATAAACTATGAACTGATTATACATTATGATACACTCAAAAGACTTAATATAACTTAACTTACATGATGTATACACTGACTATCGAACTATTTTTTCGAATATTTATTAGGTTAATTAAAGATAAAAGAAAAGAATGAGGAATAGTTAAAGGGGAGATTGGTTGGGAAGAAGGTGGTGATTTTGTAAGCAAAAACGATTTTATTGAAAATAATTCTACTTTCTATTCAATGATGACCAATTCAAATTCTCTAAACATTCTCAAATTTTAGATACAAAATTCTCTTGATGTTTGAGACTTTTGATATATAATTCGCTTGAAACGATCTACGTTTGTGATATGTCAAATTTTTAAATTAAGCTTTAAAACTTTAATAGTTGATTGATCATCGAAGAAGAAGAAAGGTAAACTGAAAGCAACAAATAGAAAAGGAAGAAGGAGGAGGAAGAGAAGAAGAAAAGAAGAAAAAGCCATTAATAGCTAAAATGAAAGTAAGAAGAAGAAGCGAATAATCACTTCACATAATTTTAATAAAGTTGGGCTAATATAAATTTGACTTGAGCTTGTCATATCGAACTTCATGTGCAGAATCATACGTTATTTCCTCCGTCCCATATTAATTGATCATTTTACTAAAAATAGTTATTCCGTATTAATTGATCACCTTATTAAATCAAGAAAATATTAATTAAAATTTTCCTATATTACCTTTGCAATTAATTCTTTTTCTTGTAAATTCTCAATAAGTTTTTTAAAGGTGTGAATTAGTTAAATTATTTTTTTATTTATAATTTTTAAATATGATTATAAAAATAAAAGTGATCAACTAATATCAGACGAAGGAAATACTACCGTTTAACTCAATATTCTAAAAATTCTTGATGCTACATGTGTTGTGTGCACCAAATATCTAACTCGTAAATACATATGTATATGTGTTCCTACTATATATAAGGGGCTAGGGAAGCAAGAACATGCCTGCTTCCCTATTCAGGAATAATATAGGTATTTAATTTATTATTATGCTTAACTATTATTGTACTTTACTGCTTTATTATTGTACATTCTCATTATTGGACATAAAAGTCCATTTATATTTTATATTTTATTTTTTATTTTAATTCAGCCGAAAAGCTTGTTGCTTTTCCATGCATGTGGGCCCATTTTCTCCCCTATTTCACACCTTTTAAATTTTACTTTGCATTTATCCCAAATCTCTTTTAATAGATATGGACCCCACCTCAACAATTTCATACTTCTTCTTTCACTTTCATTGCAAATTAATATTTGGAAATGTTAATTACTCAATTTATAATATTGTATTTTATAAAGTATATTACAAAAATGTTATGTACTTAAATTTGTTCAAATTTTCTTGTTGTCCTTTCTATTTTAATTTATTTGTCTTACTTTTCTTTTTAATTTATCGTTTATTCAAAGATTACGTTTAAGATACTATAAATTATTATAATTTACAACTTAAAATATTTTATTACAAATTTAAAAATTACATAACGTACACTATAAATTACAATAATTAGCAACTTAAAATATTTTTACTATCTAATAAGAGGCTACAAACACACTACTCTTAAACATACGTGATATGTGATTTGAAAATTCTATAAATCACAATAATTAACAACTTAAATATTCTATAATATATTTAAAATGACGTTAAAAGTATTATAAATCACAATAATTAACAACTTAAAATATTTTTGAAAAAAATATAGAAAAAATTTAGTTGACTCTTGAAATTCTATCAGTGACACATGAATTTGATTAGACGGAACAATATATATTATTGAAAAAGTAGTATAAATCACAATAATAATTAACAACTTAAAATATTTTTGAAAAAAAATAGAAAAAATTTAGCTGACTCTTGAAATTCTATCAGTGACACATGAATTTGAATAGACAGAACAATATATATTATTGAGAGTTACGTAAATGATACTATAATTAACAACTAAAAATACTTAAAAGAACATATAAGAAATATGGTGAACTCTCCTAATTCCAATTGTCGCTTAAATTCGAACAAAAGGAGTAATATCTATTATTTGAAAATGACGTAAATTTTTTTTATATGTCATAACAAATTAACAACTTAAAATATTTTTGAAAAACATACCAAAAAAAAAGTTGACTCTCCAAATTTCATCTATATCACAAAAATTGAGATAAAAAGGTAACATATATTGGGCCCGTGCTAACACGGGCACCTAATATCTAGTGTAAGGAGAAAGGGCTAGCCTCCTTTTCAATTTGTAATCATATTTTTTTCCTTTCTTTAAGATTAATAAATCTATACATTCTAAATTCTAAAATTTATATTTACTACATATAGTATACATTGCTACTACAATTCTGTAAAGTAAAAAGTCAAATATTTCAAAAAGTTGTTTGATATGACAAGTTTGGCAGTTGCTCTCTCTTTTTCTCTTTTTACTTTTGGATTGATTTGGAATGGTGACTTAATTTTTATTGGACCATTACCATGCTCAAGTTCTGCAGGTGTTTGTTTATAAAGTATGGTAAGTTGTAGGGGCAGGAAAAAAGGGGAGATGGGGTCGTGACACGTGACATCTGTTAACTGTGATACACATTGGATTTTTTGGGCAAGTGAAGTTAGGAGTGACAACTGAAAAAATGAAAGAAAAAGAAGTTGGGAGTGACACAAAGATGCTTTAGGAATAAAGGGCTGGTGTAGCTAGAGAAATTTCGACATCAATATATATAATAAAGCTAGATATAAGTAAGGTGATGTGACACTTTTTTATGGTTTTCATTTTTATTTTCTTTTTTCTCCTTTTTTTTGAGCATTTTTTAAGTTTTTCTCCTCATTTTAAATTTAGTTATTATTTATATATAATTAATGTTTTGTTGTAAATATATTATATTAATGTGGATGTCCATAACTTTAAGGTGTAATTTCACCAATTATGTGTAATAATACTCACACCTTCACCATCTTCTCATTTATCTTCTACGCCCCTTGATCTTCTCCACGTTCTCAAGAATTAATATCATATTTATTGATATCTCTTTGTATGCCTCTTTATAACAATATAAATAGAGGTCTTCAGATTATGTTATGCACATGAAGATTTGAGAAACACTTGAATACACTTGGAAGAATAAGAAAACTCTCTCTTGTTTCTCTACGTTTCTTGTCTATTTTCTCACTTATCTTATTACTCTTTTTAGTTTTGTTGTACTACATGTTTTCATTCTTGAAAAGTTACATCCAATTGTATTTACCTTCACAAAAATAAATGTATTGATACGTGTATGCCTATCTTAAGAATCTCAAATATGATTGGAGAAGTATTACTTTTGATATATTTTGTCTTCTTTATATGTTTCATTCATAATATTTATTTTTAGATTAATTTCATTCCAATATCCATTGATCTCTTTGTATAATAATCAAACATTGAGGCTTGATGTATACCATGTTTGTTCTAAGGAATAAAATTCTTCAAATAAATCAAAAATACCATGTAGTGACACAAAGGGAAGTTCATTTATTATGTATTTTTAGCTTTAGTATAGTATAAATCAAAAATATCATATAGTAACACCAAGGGAAGTTCAGTTGTTATGCATTTTTAGCTTTAGTATAGTATATAATTGTAGAAGTAATACTTAAATTTTGTTATATATGTTTTCCTCATTATATAGTATTAGATCTTTGTTTAAAAAATCTATGTTGTGATGCCCTTTTTGTTCTTGTAAATACAATTCACTCACATATAATCGAAATGATAGTCTTACAAATTAATGCATTGAACATTTCAATCAAGTTTAATACTTGAATGAATAATTAAATTCTTAAAAATTAGATGATATGATGACAAAAAATATCCAAAAGAAAAATGCTTAAAATATCTACCTATAAGTTTTTTATCGTTTGCCTGCAAATAATTTTCTTAATTCAATATAGTACATTTTCATTGAAAGACGAAAAGCTTTCAAGAAAATAATTATTAGAAATAAAAAAATATACATAAGAAAAAGAAAAAAAATCACCACGAATATATGACACTCACATTTCAAATAATTAAATATCTACAAGAATCATAGTTCGATATAAAATTCAATTGAGAGAAAAAAGAAGAAGAGACCGAATTTCATGCATATGAGTTTTCTTAGTTCATGGTATTTAAGTATTGATTATAGGGATTGTTAGAGTACTTTTATTTTGTAAGACTTAAATGTTTTTTTCATTGCTTCATACTCAATAATATAAGCAACGTTTCTATTATCTTTGGAAGAAAAAAAATTATGCGGTATTGAAGTATATATATCTTGCACGTTAGCCTTTTCTATAAATTCTCGAATACATTGAACATATTATTTTCGTTTTAGTATTCCTTTGTGCATTTATGAGTCTTGAAAATTTAATTTTTTTTATAACTTAATTAAAAAATTTGAATACCATTATATTTATACCTACTCACCAAATGAATATGAATATTTCACAAAACATTTTTATTTTTAGTTTGTTTATGTCATGAATCCAGAATATTAGATTGATGAGTATAAGTAGAAAAACGGATTGAAGTTGTTTTTTGTGTTTATATCCTTTTTTTTGGATGATACAATGAGATGTGTTTTTTAAGAAACTTTTGATATCATGTTTTCATTCAGTTATTTCTTGAGTAGCAAAAATTAATTAAATAAACAGGTAACTTGGTGAAGAAATATGTAATCAAAGGTGTGCTAACAATCGATTTTTATACATATTTTTTTTTAATATTTACTTAAAATAAAATATAGATGATGTTTTTATGTAACTTTTGATTTATAATTTGAAAGCTTAAGTTTTAAAAAAGACTTTTATATATGTTATGATTTCTTCTATTTAGATTATACGTTTATACATTTGAAAGGAATATTGAAAATAAAATTGATTCTAATAAAAATATACTGTTTTATGATTTTAATATTTGAGTATTAGAAAGAAAAAAAATAGATCATGAATTTGGTGGACATTTGGCCATATATAATTAGAAATTAAATATTTTTCCCTTTACTAGAAAATTTAAAAATTGGAGTTGTATTTTTTCACAAATGAAATAGAATAACATTTTGTTTGAAATTCTGAACATGGAGGTAGTTGAGAAGTTTTTCAAATTTCAGATTTCAAATTCAAGTTTAATTTGAAATTTCCATGATCAAAATTAATTTTCTAATAAAGTAAAAAATATTTCAGAAAAAGACGGATGATATAATTTTATTACTCCGCTCAAAACACGGATAAGTTCACTAGTTGTTATTTATATTCTTAATATGAATAAAAATAATATTATAATTAATTTCAAAATAAACATTAAAAATAATATTATAATTAATTCCAGAATAAACTATCTTATGATTTAGTCTAATCAAATATAAAATAAAGTTATTTTTAAATTAATTTTATAATTAATTATTATTTTTTATCTTTCGATATCAAATAAGTCCAATGTAAAAGTATGGGATTTTGGATGAAAAGAAAGGAGTGGGGCTTCACTGATAATTATTGTGTCATTGGAAAGTATTGAAAAAAGTAAGGAAAAAGTAAGTGATAAAGACAGGTAGTATTATTTTCCTAGAGAATTTTGTGCTTTTAATTTCTCAAATGTCGACAAATTCTCATTTTGTCCTCGTAAAATACTCAACTAACTAAGGGTATTTATGATATCTTTTGTGAAGAAAAAACATTTTAATCTTTTGATATTTATGATATCTGAAACTTACTTTTCACAAAAATCATTCAAAATAAATTTGAATGTGAAATTATGTGTAAAAATATTAAATATCAGGTAAAAATATTTGAACTTTAATTATATAGGGCTGAATTTTATTATGTATGTGCACTTATGACAAAAATTAGAGATTTTTACAAGTTCATTTGTGCACTTATTCCTTTTTTATTTCACTACTTAAATTAATCTGGTCCCTTCAACTTTGCTAAATGTACGCGGAAAGTTGGAATTTTGATAAAGAGGAGTTTTTCATGGTTGAGAATACGAGGGATGTTGCCATCCAAACTAGTAAAAATATGCTCTTTCTTTTATTTTTTTCTAATTTTATAATAGTGGTGTCAAATCCAATTCACGTAGATCTTAATTAATCCGTCGTATACTTGTTGCTTCCCATTGAAACATATTCTAAATAATTTATGCATTAAAACTTAAACAAAAAAAATAAAATAACAACCTACTTTTTAATCGGTTAGAAAATTGAGCTTACATTAGTTGAAATATTTTTTTAATCATTTTGGATTTTGTTTGGTAATTCATAACACAAGTTCAATATAAATATGATAATTGGATATTGGATCGTGCACTTGATGTGTTTGGCGAGTCAAGCGAAAATGTGAGTGTAGGCTAACACATGAGGCCTATAGTGGTTGGGCCCATTAAGATTTCAATAATTACGGCTAGGTTCACTGAGTCTTGTGAAGCTGTGAGCGTAGGCTAACACATGAGGTCTATAATGGTTGGGCCCAATAATATTAGTTACAGCTAGGTTCACTCTTCTAATTTTATATTAGACACCTCTTTCAATGGCGAAATCATAATTTTGATTAAGGAGTGTCAAAATATAAATAAGTAAAATCACATAAAATTCAAGGAGCGTCAATATGTAATATATATACATAGAAAATATTTTTTTTATCTAACTACACAATTTAATTTTTTGACGAAGGGATGTCGATCGACACCCCTCAAGTATATGGGTCCGCCACTGACCTCTTTGACTCTTTTATATACTCACTAGAGATATATGAGAGTGTGAGGTTATTGTCCGATTAACGAAACTTTAACAACAGACATAATAGAGAGGAAGGTCTAATCCGTTCTATAAACAGTTATGGCTCAAACATGTACGTCCTTCGATTCTACTAATCTGTATAAAATTTTGTATCATATTATCATGTTCGTTTTTAAATTTATCATGTTAAATATCTAACATAATCCACATCCTTAAATGCAAACTTATAAAGTCAACCCCACAAAGCATAGAAATAATTATCAAGTCACTTTCAGATACGAATAATATAAAATCAATGAGTAAATTAAATTAAATTTAAATATAAGGATGGAAAAGAAGTGAGTGGCTTAAATTTTTTTCCATCAGAAACATGTTGGCCATGTTAAAAAAACAAATGTCAAATCTCTTTACTATGCTGCGTCGCTTTGTGGGAAACTCGTATAATTAATGAGATTTTTGTTGGCATTTTCATTTGATTCTCCATTATGTCCTTTTTTTGGCCTTTTCTTATTTGGTTCTATTGGATTCTCCACTAATAAACCAAAATGGTAAGGTTTCAATTTTCTCAAATGTTTGAGCTGAATGGAAATTTATGTATTATTTTAGTGGGTATCAAACTTATGAATATGTACACAGGAATGGAATAAATATATTTTAACTCAAAATCCAACTTTGATTATCTTTTATGTATTTTGGGTCGTTTGATAGCTAGTTTGGAGGTAAGTTATGCATATATTAAATATTGCATAAGTATACCATGTTTGATAGTTAGTTGGGAGGTAAATTATTCCTGTATAAAATTAATACGATGTTTGGCTTACAATTTTAAAAACCAGCATAACTAATACATGTATAAGTTATGAGGAAATTTATGTATTATTTTATGTAGAATATAAGATGGAATAATTAATACACGAATAACTAATCCATACATAAAATAATACATAAATTCTTTCACAACTAATCCTTACATTACTAATACATATATGACTTTTACCAGCTACCAAACTACCCCTATAGTAGACTCAATTTCTCCGTGTGCTACTTTTTTATATTTTGAATTTCTGTGATGAAATATGTCTTGAATTTCACAAGTTTGGGTAAAAAAAGAACCTTTTAGTAAAGAGTGTTTTTCACCCTCGTAGTGGTTAGTCCAATGCAATTTTATTCGAATTAATCAAGCTCAGAGAATTATGAGTATCAAATGGTTAAAAAAAAAGGGTTCAAGTTCAACTTGACAAAAGTTATGGATCTTCACACAAATATAGACAGATTTATTGTTTTTTTTTTTTTTTAGCCAATATGCATAAATTATATATTAAGTATACATAATCATATACATACATGAATTATAAAAATGTTATACATCCGCCGACTATTTTTTTTACACATTCACAGAGTCACACTCTTACTAACATGACCACAACAGTACTAGGGATGTACACTTCAAAAATTATTTCTGTTTTAAAAATCTTTTTCAAATCATCAAATATATGTAAGTCCAATTGAATAGTCACAACATATGGTATCACCAAATCACTACGTGTTATCTGTCTCCGAGGATATCTTTTTGTGATTGACCTCATTATTTGTTCTCTTCTCCCCCTCAAAAGAAGATGTGACTTTCAAAAAATCTTCTAATTTTTTCATTCGATTTTTTACATCAATTTTCACATATATATGTTAAGATTTATAATAAAATACTCAAAGTTTGTATTAGTTGCCATTTATTACTTTTTTATTTTCTGAATCTATGTTATAAGAGCAATCCAACATTACAAATGAATTCAGCCCATTTTACTTGTCTAAGCCCAATCAATAGGGGCTGATAAACAGGCCCATCTCACAAAATTGCTACATCCACAAGTCTATTGATGAATGACAATATTAGAAGAAGACTTCAGTAGAATCATATAGATGCAATAAATAAATAAAATTATATAAATTATCCCAACTAATTTGATGTTGAAATATAATCAATTAATTGATTAGTGGATATTTACATACAGAATGGTCAATTTTGCATTTCATTCTAAGTTTTCTCAGTTTCTGAGTCACAACCTGTTCCTTTGAGCCTACGGTGGATGGATCCTTAGACCAATTGAATTTCCTTCGTCCGAAAAGTTATACAGTGTAAATAAGGTAAAAGCAAATTTTATGGTACATATCTGGCCGTTTGGTATGGAGATGAGATAGACTAAATTATCCCATGGATTGAGATATCGCATAGGATTAATTATCTGAAAATATATGTGGGATAACCTATTCCATCATTATAGAATAAATGATGGAATAAGTAATCTCAAAACTAACTAATACCCCTAAACAAATATAACATAAAATTATTCTACATTTTATCTTAAAATTATTATCCATTAACCCTCATAGAGATTTGAATCCCCTTGTGACATAAGAAAGTCTCCGTTCAAATTTCAAACATAACATTTTTATTATTTTTTAAAATCTCTTTATAAGAATTCCTGACTAGGTTGCTAACTAGATATGATACACTCATTCAGATCATTGACTTATCTGAAGTTGGTGGGCTACATATCTTCATGCCCCAGCCCTCAGGCCTAGTGCTTGCTTAGCCGTTTGACGTAAAGGCATAAGGTGTAATAATTTCAGAACAAAAAGCAATACTATTTTATTTTACGTTTAGTTGGAGGTATTAGATAGTCTTTAGATTATTTATCCCGTCATTTTTATTATAGTGATGAGATAAGTTATCTCATATACACAATAGGATAACTTATCCCGAGATAAATTATTTCGGGATAATTAATTATGAAATAACTTGTCCCATCTAAAAAAATCCAATGTATAAACATCAAGTACTCAGAAATGACTTCCTTAAACACGTTGTGTTCAATCAATTTATAATAGCCAAACAGATATAGAATTGCTAGGAAAATTTGGGCTAGGGCAAATTAACAAGTTCTTCTACTTGTAACTTTAACCAAGATCAATCACCTTTGCTCATCAAAAGTCAACCAATAACCTAAGGAAATATGCCAAATGGCTTTATAAATTACTGTCCAATGACAATACTGAAGCTTACTTCAACCTTAACCAAAATTCTTTATTTCTTAAAGTGCAGCCTCACAAAAAGGTAGTGGTATTTGTCTGCATTTTTGTGTTGAATTTAGGTGCTAATTGATTCCTCAACTTCACATCATGTCAACATTGTCACTCATGATTACTTAAGCTTTTCAGATAGTGACAACTTTAAACAAAATATTATCATTCGGTCTTTCCTAATATTTTATATTACCACAGTTCTCTTTGGCAAATATAACCTACTTTTTAATTGGTGATGATTAATGTGGTGTGATATGCTGACTTTAATTTATAAATTATAAGTGCTAATATTGAATTGAGAAAGAGAAACCTTTGAAACAATGTAAGGTTATTAATGAGTCCTAAGTGACCTATGGATCACGGATTCAAGCCACTGAAATCAATCACTGATGCTTACCCCATTCTTTCCCGGACTCTATTTGACGGTGTATCCTCTTTTTTTTAAGGTTAAATTGGATCAAGTAAACACTGCAAGTATTTGCTATCAAAAGTCCTTTGCTTTATTCCTACTCGTAGTTATAGGCAATGAATAAATTTTCCCTTTTGTAATACGCTTGAATTATGGGAGAGTTAACTTTTTCTTCCAAGATCGTGAGAATGCAGCAAAAAAATTCATATCCCCCTCTGAAGCAAAGCAAGATAAAAATGACAAGCAAGTCCAGCTGGTATCAGTTTACATGTGGATCACCACACAAATTATTTTAGTGTTCAACACTTCTTACAACAAACATAGTAAGCCATTAGTCTTCAAAAGAGTTTTTTTTTCCATAGCTCTCAGAGTGTAGTTTTTGACATGTGTTACTCTATCCAAAGGTCTATCAAAAACAACTTCACACCATTCTCTGAGAACCCACTTATGGGATTACACCGGGTATGTTGTTGTCGTCACAAAGTGACGTGCAAATTATGAAGAACAAAAGAGAGAGTTCCTTATAGTTGAGGTAAGTTGATAAACATAAATGCAGAAATCAATATAAATAAAGCAACTTGGCATATATGAAAACAGAGAAGCATATTGTCCCCATACAGAAAAGAGCCTCAAGAACTGATCATTTTAGCTTTCTTTCTTAAAGTGAAAGATGACATTGGACAAATAAAAGCAATGAGAAAAGATAACAACAACATACCCATTGAAATTCCACAAAGTGGGATATGGAGAGGATAGAGTGTATACAGCCCTTACCACTATACTATCTCCCCGAGGTAAAGAAAGACGGCTCAAGCAAATCAAAGCAATAATGAACAAAAAAAAGAAGGTAGTGGGCACAAACATGACAACTAATAGCAGAGTTGTGCCGCGCATATATGCAAGAAACGTAACGACAACAAGAAGGTAATCCACAGATGATCAATGAGGAAGATTGGATCTTGAAATTCAAATAGCATTAGATAAATTCAGATATTTACATCCAAATCCAAGTAGATAACCTAGGCTTAAAGAGCAACCTAAAGAGTTTCAAATCAGATAACAACCTAATTCCATCAAGTAAGATTATATTCAGATCAAATCAACAATGATTCCAGTTAATAAATTAACCTAAAACTTAACTTCCCATTTTTTGTTCATCCATATTGAACCTGCAAATTATTTACTTTAGGCATACTGCCGCACACCAAATCCATGTTTACCGTGAACACATCCAGGCCTACTAAAAACATAAGGCCCCTTTCTGGATTTGTTCATCTTGGAACAAGCCCTTTTCCCCAATTTCCTAATCCTTTGTCTCCCAAATTTATCACTCAACCAATTTGGCACCAACTCATCATCCAAATCATCGTCGTAATCGTCTTCTTCCTCCTCCTCTTCCTCTTCATCGTCCTCATCCTGATCATCATCACGAGAAGTATCATGATGATTAAACCCAACATGGCAAACCACCAATGCATCAATTGTTTGAACTGGCGACGGAGATTCCGATTCCGATTTCATTGAGATATCAGAAGACGGAGACCCAATTTCACATGGGTCATCTTCTTTTAACATCAATTCATCATCATCATCAGTTTGATCATCAGTGAAGGAGTAGCTGTCTTCTTGTTCATCATCAGAAGGGTTAACAAATTCCCACGAAGACATATCATCAAACACATCATGGGCATCAATTTCTGACTCAGATCTAGCAACCATTGTTGCTGATTTTGAAATTCTGAGATTTTTTCCAAGGATTCTCAACATATTGGATTCTGATTTTCTTGAAAAATTGATAAGGGTTTGTATTGAAGTAGTTTACTTGTGGAGGAGTTTTTTCTTTGTAAAATGGGAAGAAAGAAAATGCGTACAAGTAATAAAGGAAGCAGTTGAGGTGACGTGGCGGTTTTGGTTTGGTCCACCTTTTAGTTGCTGCATTTCTATTGGTTGAGTTACGTGTCGTTTACTAGAATATATCGAACGGTGTCGTTTAATAGAATAAACCGAAATGTTATGATGGAATATCCAAAACGGTGCCGTAAAACACGAAACGTGAAACAATAGAAACCAAACAATTTTTTTCTTCTAGTAGGATTTAGATAAGTTTGACCCAAGAAATGTGGAGAAGGGAATTAGGGAAAGATAGAAGAAAATAAAAAGGATTTAAATTGAATGGTGTAAGTAATTTTTATAATAGTAATGACTAATGAGTTAACACGTGGTAACATATTGTTTGTTTGAATATTCAAATAATTTTGTCTTTGAATAGTCAAATGACATACTTTAAGGGGTCAATTTATTGTATTAAAAATAATATGGCATAATTTCTCACAAGTTATTTATTTATAAAAATATTCGTTAATAGAGAAAGAAGTTTAAGAGACCTCTATGATTGTCTATCATGGTTTGACCCCTAAGGAAAGATAGTAGAAGAAAAGATTTAGGACTTAAATTTATATAATGTAAATATATTTTATATCCTCATTGTAATATTACATTTTTAGCACATATTCTAAATAGTTTATATAGGGAGAGTAATTAATTTCACTTGTTATGGACGATGATGACAAATATTGTTGATAAGAGTTAAAGTCATGATTTGATAAATTGTGTAAATTTAATAATAAGGGTTCGAATTTAAAGTCCGCGCAATGGAAATTTTTACATATTAATTAACAATAATGTAGTATCCATATTATTAATTGGAAATATCTGCAAATCTTTGAGGAAATGCACATGCAAAATCAGAACAATGAAAATTCCCATATATCTTGCTATACGGGTTCAATGAATGATTTACAAATCAATAAAGTTAGAAATTCTAAATCTGCCTCTTGTGCTCCATGAGAAGAGAGATGAAATGTTCATGAATTCTCATTCAATTAGTCGATATCATCATACTGTGTTATTTGCTTTAGATTAAACTTATATACATGATACTTGATAGTATGAGTAAGCATTTTTACACCATCATGTCAGCCAGAAAAATCTGTAGCAAATGATAAAATAAAAATTCACATGACAGAATAAAAGTTCTTCCTGCAACATGTGCCAGCAAGAGGTAGCAGGTACCGTGCAAGCTGACCCGGACACCACGGTTATCAAAAAAATAACAAGAGGTAGTAATAAAATACCAGCAAATACAACCAAGACACATGCAACTTGAGTTTAAGGCAGCAGGAATAGTAACTGCATACACCAAGCAAAAACAATGTGGAATGAAGTAGCTAACTCTTAAAACTGTGGAGCTCCACCTTAGGAAAATACATTTGCAGTCATGAAAAAAACAATATATAGAAAGTAGCTTCATATATGAGTGATCTACTGGTAACTAAATCAAAGAGTTCCTAGCATGCAGTTTGCTGCAAGTGAGGTCACCAGCTCAATCGTTAACTATGAAAGGAAAACCAATTGATAGATTTCATTAACAAAGGACACAGAGTACAGTTCCACCAGTTTACAATCGATTAATGCAGGCTATGCAAATCCAATTAAAAAATTCCAAAACTGCAGGGCTAAATTGTGATATTGCACTCTGAAAAACTCGCGATTTCGGATTTACAGGTAGAATGTACAAGCGACCAATTAGAGTCAGGAGAAGAGAAATTAGATAAAAGCAAGACATGAGAGGAGAAAAGAGATGATACAAACGATGGGACAAAAATGGAAGACGTTAAACATGATAGGGACCTCATACCTCAACGGTGTCCATTGTGGATCTCAGATTGCTTTATAAAGGCTGCTGCTCAGTAATGCATGGTAAAAAAAAAGATAATATATCATCATGTTTTTCATATATAGAATGTGGACTTATGGTACCTCCAGGTGCAATTACTAGTCTACAAGGTCTCAACCTTGGAGTACTCTGACAATCTCCCCTGCTCTTGACTCAATACCTTTCAGATACTCAATCAGAACTCGCTGCTGATACGAGCCGCCCTCCTGAGAGAGTAAACCATGTCAACAATCATTCAATCAGTGCCAAAAAGCAAAATTCAACTATTGAATCCCTACCGTACGTATCAAAGTTCGTTCCATTCTCTTCTTAATAACAGCATACAATTCCTCAGGCGAAATATCACCTTTTCCAATAGTCATGCCATCTAGCAAGAGCTTGTTCCATACTTCCTCTGGTGCTGTATCAAAGGGATAAGTGAATTTCATGAGAGATGAGTCAACATTTGAGGTAATCAGAAAGTCAAGTCAAGATATTTGATGGTAAGTGGACTGTAGAGAGTGAGTAAAAGCTTTTCACACTCCATAACGGGAGATAAGTCATGTATGTCCAATTCCAATGTCAACTGACAAATTCATTGCCTCTAGAGAGTCTAATTGGCCCCATCTTTTGCCCCTAAAAAGATGCATTTTACCCTTGTGGTATCTGAAACTATAGGTTACATTCGTGTGAAGAGTTAGGGCAGTGCCCTCTGATTAGTCTCCCACCCCCAACCAAATCAACACATATTACACCACCTGACCTCCATTAACGAAGACTCAAAAACCTCCACACATGGTTAGTGAGCAGATCATCCATTTTCGATCCTCTCAAATAGTTTGCTTATTATGCCTCATATCAGTTTTTGATTTCTTTTGCTCCGTGTTAGATATATGAGGCTTTATCAGTATCTGAAATACACCTTTGATGGCAAACTGGGAAGGCAATCCATGAAACGTGAGAGAGAGGTGCGTGTTGAGGAATTGATTAAACAAATATGAGGTGGTCTCACAATTCGACAATTATGAATCCCGTGATGCCGGTTTGTAATAAGCTCACAATTGAGAGATACCTTTGATAATGGTCTCAAGAAACTGTTCAGCTTTTAACACTTCATTTCCTGCACCAAAAGCAAATCCAGGATTAGTAACTACAAATTCTTGTTTTCAGATTGAACATCCAGGCAAACCACTTTCATGGACCTATACTTTTCCAGTTACAAAGGATTTATTCCAAATGGCCTAGAAAATAAATAGAAATTGGTCATCACTTAACAGTTAAGTGAAATGAAGTTAAGCAATAAAGAGACCTTTTTTTGCATAACTTCGCTTTGACAGCACTCTGGAAGCATAAAATTGCAGAACCTTTTGTAGCATAGCTTCAAGTCCTGGCTTGTCCCCATCTTTTGTAGCCTACACAGTAAAAAACTCAGTATAATTATCCAATCTCTGTGAATTTCATTCTTCATATAATAGATTCCTATAAACATTGCTGTGAAAGAAACTGCACTACAGAGATCATTCCTCACATAATAGATTCTGCTTGTGACTTGAAAACATTGTTTTGCTAAATCATGCTAAAATAAATTTACAGCAAGAAACAGATTGATGCAACAAAATAATGTCTAAACTGAACAGGGAGAAGAACAAGTTCTTTTAAGAAAGGGTGAACTTATTATTAGGGGGGCCATCAGGGAAGGCAATAAAATTTGAGGAAGTGAGTCTGACAAATGAAGACGTATTAAAAGAAGGAGGCTGTGGCGGGGTTGGGAGGCCATTTCTATTTTCAAAACGTACCCTTTGTTTCAGTTAAAAAAACAACTCATCATGGCAAACCAGCAGGTAGGAGTGTGCTAGTTAGGAAACATTACACCAGATAACTAGTTAGAATCTTTTTAATTCCTTGGAATTTCTTATAACCAAAAGACGCATGTTCCATTTATACATTCTTGTTGGCCAGTACTACAAGTCATTTTGTTTATCGGGTATGTGTCTCTAGCTGCCCTGACAGATTGCTCTCTTTAGCAATTTGCATACGTGAAAGAGAGTGAATTCTGGAGTCCAAGTTATAATCTTCAATTTCAGCAGAAGGTTCTCCATATCAATGGTAATCTGCCTCCCAGAAGAGAGAGAGAGAAAACAAACAATAAAATATGCATGGAACTAAATGACAAGGCCAGCACACAAAGACCCAGAGTAAACTTAAACCAAAAAAGAGAACTAGGCATTAAAATTAACTCAAATAGACTCACTTGCCGCAACTGTGCATTGACTTCTGCGAGGAACCCTTCATCAAGTTGGCCTTCTTGCTCCCTTTGATTTATTTCCTGAATGTTAAAGAAAACAAAAACACTTACAACACATAGCCATAAATAATAAGAAGCCATATAAAAAAGGAAAGAAATTCTATGCACAATAGACTATATAAACACTCAACAGAACTCTAGCATAGTTTTGTTTTGATGAGTAAGAACTCTAGCATAGTTCTATTACTCAACCTCCTTCTTGAACCCCCTTAGTTTTAACTTAGGAGAAGATGATGTTCAATTCAAGTCTTGACTCTGGCATGGCATTACAAAAGAGTTCACTTTGAAAACTAGCTCAAATAAGACACGATGACAAGACATACTTTCTCCATAAGACTGAGAGCCTCAGGATCCCTAAGAGGCCAAGAAATTTCTTCCACTTCATCAATCACTGGTTTTAAGATTGCTTTGAGCACGTCAGTAGATGCTTCTATCTTTTCCTGCCGGGAGAAAGAAAATGCCATTAGAAACTGTCTGTTGCTCATATGAAAAACAAAGCATAAAAAGTATTACAATTGTGGTCATAAGCACCAAAGAAACTTTCTATTATATGGTAGGGTAAATGAGGGTTGAGAATAGAAAGAGAAGAAAAAGGAGAGACATGCTATCTGTCTGAGATGTAAGAAAGATTGAAGACAAATTACTCATCCTATACTCAAATCTTATCATATGAAAATACTCAAGAAATTTCTTTTCTTAGCTTTGCTATTAGTTATTTTTATTGATCATGTGGCAAATACAAGGTATGTCTAATGACACTAAAGGGATCTCAACCATGGCATGGATTTTTCCATGGGACTTCACACAAATAGGACAATAGGAAAATCCTTGACAATTTCTCCTCATTGTTCATCTCCATCTCTGCAATTACATGTACAGACCTTAATCTGATACTAAAGAAAAGTTACTTGTGATCAGGTAGGGACCAAAAATACATACACTTGGTATGTGTAGTTCAGAAAGGAGAAAGAATATATACATTTGTTTTGTGAACAAGACGATCTACGATGCTCATTACCGTCAATGCCAGCTCTTCATAGTCTTTCTGTAAAAAGAAAGTCAATAAAGCTTATTCCACAATTCGAAAGAAGTACTGAAGCATAAACCAGCTGAAAATAATAAGAAATGGAACCATGCTTTGTCATCGTCGGATTTGCAGGTGTCTGCTCTAGCTGCAAGTCTTATCCAAAAGCTCTCGTTGAAAGCGAGAACGTTCTCCACAACTATCTGTGCCAGCTGCAACCATAATAGAAAGATAAAGGTTCATTTTCATCAATGTAGATCAAAGCTCGAATAGAGAAAATGGTCCCAATTTGACGACTAGTATAGCAATCTATTTCATAGCTCTTTAAGGTATCAATGCACGTTCAGATTCACAACAATAAAGAGCTTATCAGGACAATCAAACCTATAATCCACCAAATTAAACTACACAGGAACAGACGCATTATAAAGGGAGGGCTTGACAAGCATTCCCCAACAAAGAGACAGAGGCAAACTAATTGATATAAAAGAACTGACAACCACAGCAACCTCATGATTGACTACAACATTGCCATGTGCTTTCCAAACTGACAAGATATTGCATGCAATGGAATGTAGGTAGATGAAGAGAAGTGCAAATTAGAAGCTGCTGCAGGTACACAGTAAATTTTCCCTATTAGCTATCTTGCCAACTAATCACCGGTGGTCCATCGGAATGCTTTAAGTGAATGCAAATCAGAGGCCTGTCATATAAGAACTAGCACAAAGCAATTGTTCTCGTTGTCATCGAGTATTTACTGGTCTTTACCGCAGTAATATTTTACTAGTATACATCTGATGGTAGAATTACCTTTCTACTTGTGGTCTTATTAGTTACTACTATAAAGTGAATTACTAGTTCACAGCATTGATGCCAATCCATACCAAATCTGAAACTCACTAAGCTAATTTGACTTAGCTAGGTTTCATGAGGAGATCATTTTAGGAAGTGGAAGCAATAGAACGGTTAGATTATCAACCAGCTTTCCTTTTACAAAGTGTGAGATAAACAATTGACTCATAGTCCAATAAAAGTCTTCCCCCATAAGGGAAGAATTTGTAGTTAAAGGTAAGCATCCAATGTCCTTGAACAATAATATTGAGAATACAAGTACAAGCAGATGGAATGCAAAACATGTTTGATCTCCAAAATGTGATGCATTATAATAAAGATGAGTAGAATCTAAGATCGAGAACAAGCATAAATGGACCATGGGGAAACCGTGGTTCAAATATCAAGGCAAAATAATTAGGTGATTGGAGTTACACATTACATGTACTAATAGAGTAATAGCCTAGGTGCGTAAAATATGCCTGTGGGAGAGTCCTGAAGAAAATTGTGAGAAGATGTACTTACTTCCTTATCACTTGCATCCCTCAGTGTATCTATAAGCCTATCAACCTCCACAGTCTTTTTGAAAGACTCTTCAGCATCTTTACTGACTGCACATATGAAATTTTTCCTGCTTAATATACCCAAACAATTAACTTAACGATCAGCAGGTCACCTAATACAAAACAGAAAAGTAGTAGCACTAGCACATCACTAAATTGTCTTTACTAGTATAGGCTTGAGAAAATATTTACGCCACATAGCCCAATATAAACTATTATACAACATTATACCCAGTTAAGCCCATATTTGTGTATAAGGGTTACGTGATGTAGTGTTTTATTCTTTATTTCTCGTTCAGAATCCAGAAATACAATATCCCCTTTCTCTCATTTTACAAGTCACTATTACTTCGAGAGTTTTTAAGAGATTTTGAATAAAATAGATTTCTGCAAACCTCTTGCTGAATTGCAAGAAACCCATGAAAGAAACTGGATAATTTGTCTGAATGTGAATCCCTGCATGCCCAATTCTCATTGTTCTATGCAAGTAACACTGCATTTGAAGAAAAAAAAGAATTATGCAGCAATTTAAAAAGTTAAAACTTGGAACTTAAAAATTCGAAGAAAAAAGTACCGAATAACGTTGTGAATTTGAAGGAAATAATCGAGTAGCAAGTGGGTTTATTGACAAAATAGTTGTTGCCATTTTCGAGCTTTGATTTTGGTATTTCGTTTTACAGTGTTTTAAGGAATGGCGGGAGAGAGGCTGAGAGGGAGACACATAGCCAAACGTTACGGTTATCATCTAGCGATACCCGGGCCCACGCCCCACTATTATTGGGCTGGGCTGAACAATTATCCGTGACGCAGAGCTTTTGGGTTCTTAACTCAATAAGCCCATAATCTTGTATTGGGCTTTAAAACACGCAGACTATGTTGAACCGTAATGGACTTTAAAGCCCATCAAGCTATAGTCTATACAAACCGACTTTATGAGTCTCGTGGGCTTTCAGAATTCTTGAGCCCACATTACATTTCCCTTTGATGAGTGGACGTTGGGACATAAGAATTGTGAATTTTAAAAGGAAAAAACATCATTTGTTTTCAAGAACGAAACAGGGTAGAAAAAAAGCATGAAATAAGTTTAAATAAATTTGTAACTAGATTTAAAATAGGATCACACTTGACATGCTTCTAATGTGAATTTTGATCTAGACACAGAATAATTATGTAATATTTATTTTCTCATCATCTAAATGTGTAGAATTTATTAACTAATAAATATATATATAATTAAAATAAATTAATAATACATTTTATTTTTTAAAATTTCAGAGACATTTTTAATTCACATCATGTTGTAGAAATTTCTTTGATGAACTATGTACTAAAAACTAACGACAGTATTATTAAGGTGGTGATTGGAGCTTGGAATAGTAGTTATGATTGCTATAGGAAGTTGGCCATAGTGGTTGTGCTAGGGTAGATAATGGTTGTTGTGCGGTGTTGGCCATAGTTGATGGCTTTGTGGTGATGGCTAATAGAGGTAGCTAGTGGTTGTTAGTGATAATTGTACGGTGAAATTTAGTGATTAAAGTAATTGATGATGGTGATCAGTTACACAAATAGTGATAGCGAGAAGCCCAATAATAAAGATGATGGAATTGGTTGATGGTTCAATATTAATCATAATTGATAGTTAAAATTATGTAGCTAAAGCTAATCCTCAAAGTGACTGCACAAACGGGTGAAAGATCGTTGAGATGGCCGACAAATGAAGATAGTTGGCAATGATTATTACTATGTAATACTAATTTTTTCTTTGCTGCAAACTATGTGATAATGATTGATAATATTATAATAAATAGAACAAAAATAAAATGATAATGAACTTTTATGATTTTGTATAAAATATAAATCCTTTAGATTTATTAAGAACTAATAAGTAGTAACGAAAGGAAAAATAATAATATAATTATAAAACTTTATAAGATTTGAATAATTCAGATTTATTACGAATGGATAAGTAATTGTGAAAGAAAAAATATACTATATACTTAATAGAACGAGATTTGACTGATTCATATTTAAGTTTTATCAAATGAAAATGAATAGAACCAAAGTATTTTCTAATTAATTGCATCCAAGAGGATAATATTTTTCTCTTCATCACAATGAGTGGTCTATTTTTCTCAAATCTCCATATTTTCTTGATTCAAGGGAAAAAAAAGAGATGAGCAAAAAAACATATGGTTTCAACTTTCTAGTACATTGCATATGGCCCATAGGCATCACTTTTGATCCTCAAAATCCACTTCCATGTGAGTAAACATTAGAAGTTGAAACTTTAAAAGCATTAAATTAATTCTTCAAAATAATGTCATATCCACCATCATCTACTTTTTAAATATTATGATACTTTTGTTCCTTATCTTCTGAGTTCTCATCCAATCAATGAGTTTCAACAAGTTGCATATATACAATTTTTAAATATTTTAAGTTTTCCTTCCAAGATGTTCTAAAAATCTCATCCATATCCCAATCCTGAAAAAGTGTAGTTTGTCATTTAGTGCTTATTCTTCCCCACCAAGTACTCTTTTTCTATTTTTTTAATAATAAAAACACATCTTTCCTATGAGAATAATATTGAATTATTCTTTCTCCAATCTTTCCACCCACTCCATGATCAAGATTTAATAATCCAAAATTAACAGCTATAAGAAGGATTTAATTATTAACGGGGGCTAAAATCATAAACTAATTATGAAGTGGAAAGCTAATTTTTTATTTGTTCATCGGGTAAATAATGTTGATCTAGTTTGGCGGATGAATAAAATTTTATATTCATACTCTTAAAAGTCTTACGAATATGAGATTTTTGAGGAAAAACATTGTGAACTTAGCCAAGATGGACAATATTATTAGAGTCAATAGTTCAGTAAAACGAGTATGAATAGCATGTGGAGCTATTTTTACTTGTGTTTATTTGTTTATAACGGCTTACTATTTTTACTCGTAACTTTGAGGTCACACACACACAAAAAAAGCGTATGAACTTTGTTGGCTATAAATAATGAATAATATGGATGACATACGGTAAATTTTCAGATAAACACAAAATCATAATGAGGTGGATGACATATACTAAATCTCTACATAAACTCAAAATCATGATGATGAGTCAGGTAGAAATTTGTTGTTGAAGAAGATATTTGAGTGTGCGAACAAATTAATCAATATGTCATATTATTAATTGAAAAAAAATCCTGAAAATAAATTAAAAAAAATAAAAATTAATAATATATATATATATATATATATATATATATAAATGTAGAGATTATTGTGATTTTTAGAGATATATCGTACAGTTTAGCTCAAAATGAATAATAAAACACCTAGTAAAAATTATATTTGGACGATTTTAGTCAATGAATCATTTCATAACGTTTAAACACCGTCTGTTGAAATATTATCTAACGAAATAAGATATAGAAATGTACCATCGAATTTTCAAGTGCCATTTTAGATAAGTTTCTAGTGTGAACTTAATAATGTAGGGCATTTGACTTCATTGGCCAAAATTAAAGTGAGTTATTATATTTGAAAAGCTTGATTTAGTCGTATTTGGCACAATTGTTTCTTTTCTCCCTTTGATGTTTGAATTTTGAAATTAGAAAAAATGTGCCTCCAATGACATGGAAGCTTTCAAAAAATGCCACCGTCCCTTCTCTTTTACCTTTTCAAACTTCAACTTCAAATACTTATTTGTGTAAACTTTTATATACCTCCAACTTTCAACATTGTCAACTCGATCGTCCAATGTAATCAATCAGTCAAAATTTGGTCATTTTTCAACCTTTAAATTTGTAAAATTATCACCATGGATAAATATGATCGCTCCACCCTTTATTAAGGGTCTCAGGTTCGAACCTCGACTACTAACCAGATTGAAGAAAGAGGTTCCTTATACCATCTCTGGCCCAAAAATTGATCTCTCTCCTACTTCATTCCGGCATAGGGGAGTCCTACTTGCATGCGTCCTGTCTCAAAAGGTGGCATGCCTATACTCGCCTGATAACTCTTGTTATAGGCGATTAAATTTTTTTTTAAGTAGAGAGTGTTTTCCTCTTAGATAAACCTTAAACTGCGGAATTTGAATGAGTGAAGGTCTAAAATAAGTATCAAACATTGAATGAGAAACCTAAATTAATAACTTGTAGACTTAAAAAAAAAAATCAAAAATAGGAAGATACCAAAAGATTTGACAAGAGAGGTAGGCTAGATCATCTATATAGGGGTAAATATCAAATATTAAGTGTAGCAATATGTTATCCAGTTATCAGTTGACATTATTAGGTTTAACCCTAGTAAGATGTGAATTCAAAGAGTAGCTTTCAAAGCCAGCCAAACACCCACCCACCCCTTTTAATTTTTTGCAAGAAAAACTAATTAAAGTGAAAGCAACCGGCTTTGCTTGCCCAGAAACTGACATACTATAGCATTTATACATATTCCATGTCCCCTATCTATACCAATTATATTTGGAAATATTTATTATTTTGGTACTCTTCCTAAATAATTTGAAAATATCTACATACACACTAATATAAATGGCTTGGTCTTATTACCAAAATACTTAGCTAGGTTGATCTATCTACCAAAGTAATAACATATATAAATGCCTTAGCTTGTACCAAAATATTTATAAAGATATACTTTTTACATGTTTATTTCCATTTTTCAATGTCAAAGCTTAAGAGGGTATCGATCTATCTATATCCATAAATGGGATAAAAACAACATCATCCTATCCCATGCACCAATGCCCCCATTTTCACGTATCAAAATAACTGCTTGCTAAAGATTCTGTCTTTGTTTTTTATAAAAAAATAAATAAATGTAATGGTAATGTTTGGATAAGTTTGTGTCCATATTGAAGGTTTGACCAATTTATCGGAAAATTATTATTGTCGAAAATATAATTAAATAATAAAATTATATTTTCTTAAATAATTTAATCTTTGAAATGAGATGATTACACACTTTAATATGGTACTAGAGGTTCTGAGATCAAATTTTACCGCCATCCATTATAAAAAAAATAAAATTTCACGTACTGTAAATAATTTTTAACCGAACAGTCAAATGTGTAACGTTGATCCATGAAAAGGAATCGCTTCAATTTTATAAACTTTGGCTGGAATGTAATTGAACCATTGAGTGGTGAGTGCGAAAGCTTTTTATAAAGTGATTTAAAAAAATAGGCAACTTGTTTGGTTTTTTTGTCTTTACATTTATTTGGACATTATAGAAGCCATTGTCTTTTCTTTCCAGAGCTTTCTCTTTATTCAGTCATTGAAAGAGAGATTTAAATATACTTTTTGAAACTCCTCAGAAACTTTAGGAGTGAGCCCACAACGAACACAACTCCCTTTGTGCCCATAATATTTTTGTAGTTTTCCCAAATTTACTCTTTTCTATTCTAAGTTTCTAACTATATATATATATATATCTGTTTAGGGAAACAGTACAATTATTAAAAAGAAAACAAAAGAAGAAAAAAATGAAGATTCAATGTGATGTTTGTGATAAAGAAGAGGCATCAGTTTATTGTTCAGCAGATGAAGCCACACTTTGCCAAACCTGTGATTATCAAGTGCACCATGCTAACAAACTTGCTAGCAAACATCTTCGTTTTTCTCTAATTCATCCTTCTTTCAAAGATTCTCCTCTTTGTGACATTTGCCAGGTACTAATAACATTCCCCACTTGTACGAATTTCGTGTTTATTTCTCCGATGGTCACTCAACTAATTATTATCTAAGGAAAATATTTTCTTTGTCGAAGAAAATTGAAATGAAAAAAAAAAGAGACTAATTTTTTGAGGTAATAACTATTAATTGAGTAACTATCTTGAAATATATGTTGCGGTGCAAAATTTTTGCTCAATTGATAATTACTAAATTTCCACTGAAAAATATTCCGTAGTATTCCCACAGATTTTTGATTGAATCGGCGGAAAAAAAAAGAAGTAATATTATCGTATGAAAAAATTAGGAAGTTTCCGTCTATTATAATGAGAATTTATTTTTCACCATGCATTTCCTCTGGTGAGCTAGTTCGGTAGAAAATGAGAGGAAAAATAATGATCTACAACATATATATTTCACTGAACTTATGGCTTAGCTGATAGTAAAACTTCTTTGATTTTATGCTGTATAATGTAGAAATTAACATTTTTTTCTTATTGTATTTAATTTTTAGGAAAGACGTGCATTGCTATTTTGTAAAGAAGATAGAGCAATCCTTTGCAAAGAATGTGACTTGCCTATACACAAAGCAAATGAACATACAAAGAAACACAACAGATTCCTTCTAAGTGGAGTTCAACTCTCTTCTGATGTACTCGCTTCTAATTATAATAACAACCAAACTTCAATATCCCAAACTGGATCTGCTGCAAGTAATGCTGGTACAAATAATTTTAAAGCACGTAGTGGTAATTTTGGGATGAAGAGTAATTCGATTTCGAGTACTACAGAGTCGACACCTAATTATTTTCAAGTTGATTATGTACAAGAGGGTTCTGTTTCAACTAGTAGCATATCAGAATATTTGACTGAGACTCTTCCTGGCTGGCATGTTGAAGATTTTCTTGAATATCCATCTTCTTCTTCCTACGGTAAGTTTTTTTTTTTACGGATTCAATTTATATTTACCGACAATAATGATGGTGGCACCTTTTGCAGAAGAATGTCATTAGACATCAGTACTTTCTTGTTTTATGTGTAAAAAAATACTACAATACACCGATTCAATTCAAAATAGGCATTTTTGGATCAAAACTATTAATCGAGGATATTTTTTTCAACTTCGCATGAGTACGACATATTTGATCCTTTTCCCAATATAATAAAATGTTCAGAACTTGAAACTAAATGATGTTGTTTGATTGCAGAATTTTGATCAGATACGACCAGCTGTGTAGGTTTTTTTTCCACTATAATAAGTGGGGATACCTCTTAACATCAAATGGAGTACCTGTTCCTCAGATCAACTCTGCATCTGCCAAGCAACTTATAAGACAGACTTGGTAATACTAAAGGGCATAATATCTTTTGAGATATAAGAAAAGAGACTTATACAAGCTGCCATCTGACCTTTTCTTTTGGTTACTAATTTTGACTAGTTACTTGGTTTTTGGACATGTAACACATGTTGTAAGTTAAAGCCCCACTGTTCTTTTTTTTGTTTTTGTTTTTTGCAAGTCAAATACTTCGACTTGTCGGAATGTGTTAATCTGACTGCGAATGGTTTTTACCAGATCTGAGGTACTTTTGTTTTTGCTTTGTGGGAGGCCAATCTTTTTGTAATGCAAGTGGGATGGACTCGTGCCTATTACCCACTTTGATTATTGAATATGGTATTCCTATTTGTTTCAAGGATTCATGGCCAAATTAATTATTTATGGGAGATTGATGCAAAGATTATCTGCATTGTTTTTCGATTTTCCTTTTGTTTATGGAATAATCCCTCCAGCAGTGTCCAATGGCCAAGCCAAAATTTCCAACAAGAGATTCAAAATATGAAAAAGTAAACATACACTAAGTAAAAGAGGTTTCAACATGTACTATACATATAAAAATAATTTAAATCATGTACTTGTAATTTTATTAAAGGATGTTCGGATAAACCCCTCAACCCTATCCAGCTCCACCTCTTAGCGTTGTTATAATCTTGCAGAATGTACTTTCATATTCAGTGCTACTTCTAGATAAAACGATCTTTCTAGGCAATCAATGTCAGTTCAATCATCTATAATCTACCCTACGGTAATGCAAAACGACAATCAAAATAACTAGTTGAAATATGAATTTTCACTATTCATTTTGATTGCTCTATTTGAACACCTTTCATCTTATATTCAAAATTTTAGATTCTTTACTATTTGAGGTTCTCTATATTCATACATAAATTCTTTATTGGGAAAAGGGCCTCATATATTTCTCAACTTTGTCATTTAGAGCTGATATATCTCTCGTTATGAAAGTGGCTCATATATACCCCTACTGTTATACAAATGGCTCACATATGCCCTTTTTCTCTAACGAAAGTGCAAAAATAGTTTTTAAATTAATTATTAAACTTTTTTTAAAATTTTTTAAAATGCTAATACATGCGGGGGTATATTTGATCCTTCTCACACGTTTATTTCTTTTGACTATTTTTTTTCATCGACTAATTTAAATTTATTACTTTTTTATGGTCATATTTATTTTTTTCACTTATTCTCTTGTAAAATTTATTATAGATGCCCCAAATAATTTTTTTACGGATACAAAAACTAAATTACAATATAGCCGTAAAAAAATTAATTTTAATTTTTTTAAAAAGCTTTTTAGTTTTTTCCACTCACACTTCTTTCTTTTTATTTCTCTTATTTTTATACTAAAGAATGGAAAAAAATAAAATAAAAATAAAAAACTCAATAAAAATAATCAAAGAAGTCAAAAAAATAATTTATGTGTGAAAAAGATTAAATACATGATTTTAAAAAAAAAATTAACTGAAAAAATAAATTTAAAATTATTTTTGTTACTTTTGTAACGGTAGTGGTATATGTGAGCCATTTTTGTAACGGTAGGGGTATATATGAGCTATTTTGTAACGGTAGGGGTATATATGTGCCACTTTTATAACGAGGAGTATATTAGTTCTAAATGACAAAGTTGAGGGGTATATAAAGCCCTTTTCCCTTATTTAAACATATTGAAAAGACTCTTAGAACACGGTCTAATGTTAGTATAGTATCATGGCTATGTCTTAATCCCAATTGATTAGTGTGGTTATATGAATATTTTGATTCTAATATATCCTAATTTTTATTTCATATGATTCTTTAACACCTTCCATCACTATGGTTTTATACCAATAGACCGATCCAGTGTGACCATACTAAACGCTCATATGAGAACTACATTTAATGAGGGTAATAGGATGTTTGGCTACTACTGGAATCCTTCATGGAAAAATTACTAAATTACACAGCTTTAAATAAATTATTTTTCATATTTCTCGATATCTTTTTAAAATCTTTAAAATCCCTTATTTTAATAATGTATCCGTATTAATATATTCGCACTTTCACTAAGTATCCAAATTGGAAAATCCCTTATTTTAATAATGCATCTCTATTAATGTATTAATGTATCCGCGCTTTCATTAATGCATCAGGATTGTTGTATTAATGTATCCGGATTGAAAAATTCCTTATTTTAATAATGTATCTGTATTAATGTATCCGGATTGGATTTATTTTAAGGTATTATTGTAATTAGAAAAAAAAGTAAGGATAGATAGTAATTTCATCTTTACACTATGTGATTTATGTAACTTATAGTATATAAAAGAGTTTTCGATAGAAACAATAGTCATATTAGTTACGCGTTAAATCTTTTGATATAACTTGTCTACAAACCCCACTCCTAAAATATCCTACACAATTTGAAGTACAATGTGACCTTACAATATGCTCACCCAATCACTTCACACAAATCTTATGAAATATCTACGTATGATTATTGATATCTTAAGTATTCCACATATCACATTGCACCTAAGGATGATTAAACCAGACTTCTGATTAGGTACATGTTGAAGACAGGCAAGTTAGTTGAAAAACAAATAACAATTCCTGTAAAGATTTGACTTCCGAATGACCAAGAAACCACAAAGAAATATTCCGTGTGGAATAACAAATAAAGAAACGTCAGACCAAAAAGAACAAGATTATAGCCCCAATGATGTACAAGCTCAAAATTTTTTACTTACACGACACAACATTGTTATTGCAGTTGTGTTATCTATATACTACAGCTGAAGTGCAAGGAGATCAAACTGTGGCCAGAAGCAACTCCCTGAGTTCAAATTTACTAATTCGACTGTTTCCTTTGTCCCCTGTGTCTTTCTTAATTTACAGTTACTTGGTGGATACGTGGGGGGAAAAAGGTATACTGCTTTGACTACATACAGTTAATCCATTTAAAGAATTATCAAGAGAAAGCAAGTTTCACAAGTGCGAAGAGAACCCTCCTACAAAGAGAGGGAGAAAAGTAAGCACCTTATTGCAAGTTGACTTCAGAATTTATGTATTTTTGTAAAATAGAATGGGAATTCATGATGAAACAACCACCAACCTTTCACCATAGCTCAAGCACTTGAAATGGCGTCTCAAGTAAAGACAAAAATCCTATCTGCAATTTCAGTTCGACAGATTGGACACTCAGCACATGCAAGGGAACAAGATTTACACACTGCAAATCAAGTCGACATTAGACAGATCCTACCCAAGGGAGAGAGGATAATCTGAGCGCATAATCAGATAGTTGACTTACAGCAAAAATGTCGGCAAGGAAGGAGCATTGCAGAAGTTAGTGATTCGAAACAGACTTTACATACATGTGAATTTGCGTCTGCATTCCCCACATACGTGTGGTCCTTTTCCTTCATCTCTTGCATTCGAGCCTGGTGGGGCACACGTAAAAGATCTTCAATACTTCATGTTATATTTTGAGTCATCAAGGAACCTAAAGAAACAACAGTTGTTATTAGTAGCTTCTACCTATGCTCTACTTAAGCACAAACATGTATTCTGTTACCCATGTTATATCACATTTCCCATTTTAGGTTTCATCTCAATACACTCGACACAATTTAGCTAATAATATTACACTACAAAGTCAAATTCTTAGAATTTCAATCTATTTGACTGTCAAAAGTTAAAAATGTTCTCTTATAACTAAAACCAACTGTCAGTTCAACATTTTCTTGCATTACTGTTAATTATATCCTAGTCAAGAACAGCAGGACTAGCCTGAAACAGCCTCCAAAGATTGACAAGGAGCAGTACATATAAAGGCTAACATTGTGCTCCTAGTTATGATTCATTGAAATATTTCAGAATCACTATAGTAAAAGCATTACTATGCTGGAAGCCTCATGGAACGACAAATGACTGAAAACTAACTACTTCCCATCTTTCAATTTATGATGATTTATATTTTGAGATGTTCAAAATGTTTGACACAATTCTATTTCTACACAACTTTCAAGAATGAAAACTCATCACACAATCCACATTTGAAACTTTGATGTGATATATTCCACTGAACTAACTTTTCAACCATTACTTTGATATTCTCTCTTGTTATCACTAAAATCATACTCAAGTAATATTAACTACTTAAACGCCATCATCAGTCAAACATGAGATACAAAATGGGACGGTTGGAATAAGTAAATGTATATTAAAACCCAAGACTTGCAGATGTTGGACACTTACTCTCCCCACCCCTCTGGTGTGCTACTAAAATCTAACCTTCCTATCTTCTAAAAAGCTTGCATATCTTACTGGATCCAAAGTATATCTCGCACTTGTTTTTACAACTGAATAGACAAAAATGGCCACGTTAGAGAGGAAAAGTAAAATAAAGCTTATCTAGCCTCTTTATGGGTGTATGATGCACAAACACAAGAAAATTAGCTAGCTTTTGGAAGTATACAGAGCTTCAACTCAGACAAATGACAAGGACACACCTAACATGTACATGTACTAGATACAAGTGCTAAGTGGCAAGAAAAGGATAAACATAAATTTTTTAATTTTTTAAAAAAGGATAAACATAATTACCTTCAAGCGGGAAACAAGACGGTCTTCCTTCAGAATCTCAGAAACAGAGGTTGCATGATCCATGATCTGTCCATCATTGAGGATGCGGTCATTGTACTCGCTATCGTACATTTCTGGATCATTCATATTGCCTCTTCCAACATTCTGCCTTTCTGTTACTGTCTTTACATCTTGCGTGGCACCATTCTTTTTCCTTAATTGAGAAACGAGCACCCACATATTTGCTAAATCATTTTCCAGAGCTGCCTCCCTTCTCTTTCCCTCTTCAACCTTTTTCTGGTACTCATCTTCAAGTATTTCCTTCTCAACCAAGGCGGCCTCAAGAACTGCCTCACGTTGTTTTCTAGCCTGCAACTCCATTTTTAAATCTTTAGTATCTAGATCCCATGTGCCAAATCCATCACGAACAACTCCAGGAACTTCACTTTCTCGGTCAGAAACCCGACTTCTACGTCCTTGCCATAGGTTTTCGCCATGCTTTCGGTGGCGAACATTACCAGTTTGTGCAATGGTACTCCTAGAATTTAATGCCTGTCGAGCAGCCAACAGTTCTTTCTCGAGTTTTGTATTCTGTATCGATAGCTTTGTCACTTCACCAGCCAAATTTTTAAGTTCAACTGCCGCAGCAGATGCTAATTCTTTTGCATATGAGGTCTCTTCAGACAATTTCTGGTTCTGTACTCGCAATCCACTGCTCTCCTCTACACTCTGAACAAGTTCCAACTTCAACTTATCATTCTCAATATCCTGCTCAAGCAACAAACTAATCAGAACCATGTTATGGACACATTTAAAGAAAATGCAGTGACGTTAAAGTGTCTGTATTCACAACAACAACATACCCAGTGTCTGTATTCAAAAGAAAGCTAAATAAACAGAGCTAGAGAGACTTAGTCCTTTAATTGCTGTAGATATCACACTAATAGAAGATTGAAGAACTCTAATGTAGAAATGCCGAGTAATGCGCGCTTTCATGCAGGTAAAGCAATTAGTTTAACATAGAAAGATTAACCTAGAGAAACTGACAGAACAAAATGATTTGTGTGTCTAGGCTCCATCATGTACAGTGACTTAATACAAAATCTTGTCGTGGAATAGGTATGGATGTCAAAGCAGAATGTTACAGCACCAGGCTCAGTATGTTTTTACAGAATAAAACAAATGTAAAAGACGAAGCATCTCAGGTGATTTAAATTCCTAAGTTAAAAAATCTTAAATAATTCATTCATAAAAAGCATATCATCAGGTATCCACTTCAAGGCATTTGCAAGTGCTACTAATGAGCCCCTTTCTTTTGCTTTCTTCAGGCTTTATATAAAGGAAGTTATTAAAACATTTCTATAGGTCTTAAAGTTTGATTCTCAATGCGTAATTAGACTTTTGAGGCACTAAGGCTTCACACGATTCCTCTGCTCTGCATCGCTTAGTCAGTTAATTAAACGTGATATGCTCCTGCCATATCCCACCTCTACAGGAGACCATCTTATAAAAACAAAATAAGAAACAAAAGATGCCATATACTGCAAGAATTTACACAAGAACCAGTCCAAAAGACAAACACGGACCCAGTAAATCCTGGGCTGAAGAATATAAATCACCTGCAACTGGATTTTCTTTTCAAGGTCATCAATATACTTGTCTGATAGAAGACCCTGTTCTGTTGAGGGGTATGACTTTTCCACCTTCACTGCAGCTAGCTGCTGCTCAAGATTACAAATAGTTTCCTGCAGTTCCTTGTTCTCTAAACACTGGAACAACAAAAGATGACAGCCCCATTAATCCTGGACATTAGCCACTGGCAGACCAACAACAAATTTTTTGATGACAGGCAGACCAACAACCAATAAGGTGACTATCATTTGATTTACAACAAAGATAAATAATGGTGTTTCTTCACCTTGTTCTGCAGCTCTTCCTGGAGAATCCGATTGTCTGCTGATTTTATCTGTATTCAGAAGTAAAATTCTAAACAACTTCATATGATAGATGTTCTGCACTATGTGATAGAAAAGAAAATTCTTTAGATTTGATTTGAAAGTAATTAAATTGGTCAATCAAGGAGACCTGATCCGGTCACTACCTCAAGCTCAAATCCATTTTCGCTACATTGCGTCATCAGCTTCATCAAAGTCTGACAAAAGATAGAACTATGAGACAAACACAAATCACCATAAAAGGGAAAACCAATGAGGCTGAAAAAGGAATAATGTGACATCACCTGCTGCATTTCAACTAAGGATGCGCTGCTGATTGATACTTCACCACTTTCAACAATGCGCTGTTCTAAGATCCTCATCTGCTCTCTCTTGTCTTCAATGTCACGCTCCAAACTTTGAATCTGTTGCAAGTTTAGGCATACAGTGGGTAAAGATCTTAAATACAGGAGACAGTTATGTACACAAGAACAAACAAAAAGTTGTTTTCAGGAAAATCAAACAGCTGCAGTAGCCTAACAATAAAATCCTACACACTCATCAAGGATTGGCGAGTCTAGGGACTTTGAGGATTAAAAACCACTGAAGATGCCGAACTGAATATGTTTCACAAATTAGTAAATAAACCAACACCATGACTTCTTATGAGGAAACATCAAATACAATTTTATTTGAATTCAAACAATATACATATATATCTAAACTGCTTACAAATTTTAAGAAGATTATTGACTGCAAAATATGGCTGCAGAATATTTAAAGAGAGACCCAATAAATGGCTTTAGCAGCCATACACTCATCATCATATTATTAGCCATCATGTGTACGAAGGATTCAGTCCAACAACAACAAACCCAATGTAATCCCACAAGTGGAGTCTAGGGAGGGTAGTGTGTACGGAAACCTTACCCTACCTTTGTGGAGGTAGAGAGGTTATTTCCGACAGGCATCATATTCTATTATTATTAACCATCATATGTATGAAGGATTCAGTCCACAAAGACAAAATAAAGCTTACTTCAATACGAAATTTTGAATTCTCAGGATCATTCACAGACTGTTCTATCATTCGTTTCAATGTACTCGTACTAAAAGCAATCTCTCCAGCAAGCATCTTGACTTGCTCAACTAGGAGGTCCATCTGATCAGACAATGAAACTCCTTCCTATATTAGACAAATAAAATATTAAAAGTTGAAAAAATTACCATTTGATATGTAATGGAAAAGTATGCATTACATCAAAAAAGGTAGACTTTGGAAGAAAAAAAATTAGTAATGGAGAAGACAACATTAGAAAAAAAAAGTAAGAACTTCTCAATTGAGTCAATCCTGAGACAACTTGGGAGGATGCCCAAATGTAAGTATCCAATAAAGTTTGAAAATTCAATACTTGAAAATAATATATAAATATCAAAATTTCAAACTCCATGCAAAGACAAAGATCTTAGCAAGTTATCAGAGTAAACTTAAACAACATGAGATTAAAAATTAACAACTTCAAATATTAACCACAGATCCTTTGATTCCTATAGAGGGTAAAGGGGTGGTATGCAATAAATAGGAAGTGGAATTAAGAACAAATGAAGAAGTCTCTTCCTTTAGAAGCTCTTAAGAAGAAGGAAACATACTATGGGCAGCTTTGAACCAGTGACAATGTCACCCCCCTGAGTTGATTCAGTAATCACACTGCCAGCCGGGGAGAAGTCATCATTCCACTTGCTAGAAGATCTTCCGTGTTTGAAATCAGAAGTCTCTGATGAAGAATCTCTTGGGTTCTCGCTATCTATGGGCACAGAACCATTCAATTTCTGGTGAAAGCGTGAAAACAAAAAAGATTAATTTAGGAAATAGATTTTATATTTGAAGGTTGAAAAATTAAAAGATCAATCTAGAAAAATGATTCTAAATCTTTGGTTCTCGATGTCTATGGGCATACTACTGTTGTTGTTTTTGTGGCTCACGGTAAATGCCAGAAAATTGCATGCAAATAGTAACAGAAAGCAAAAGAAACAACAAAAACTTAATTTAGATACTAGAAGGGGAGCGAGTCTTAAAACCCCCCCTATGGTAGATGATATGAAGAGCAGTGGTAATAAATAAACATATCCAGCACTGCTTAAAGCAACTGTAAAGGAGTAGGAAAAAAGTCTTGCAAAAATCAAAACACATCTGATGTGCCTAAAATCCAAATTCAGAAATGATCACCTAGAATTCTAATTGGCAAGGAATAGGAAATGAAAATAGAACTCCAGATAAATAGAGAGGACGGTGTACATCATCTTCAGAAGCAAATCGACTCCCAGGAATTGAATTCTTTGAAGAAACAAGGATCAGTTTAGTTAGCTTCTGTATCCGGCTCAGTAGAGCAGCCTTGGCATCCTCCTCCTCTTCCAACCTTGACTGCATCTTCACTTGTCCCTCTTCCAACTGTGAAAAGATTGTTAATAATAACACAACACAAAACCAATTACACCCTATGTTCCATTTTACATTGCATTCTTTCCTTTTTGGTCCATTCCAAGACAATTGACACCTTTTCATAATTGGAACTCATTAATTTTTAAATTCTTATTTTCCCTTAATGAAATACTATTGTAGAATTGACATGACACTTTTAGACAACAAGATACAAAGGATAGTTTGGGTATGTTAATTGTTTTAGCTTATGTTTCAAAAGTCTTTCATCTTTCTTAAACTCTGTGCTGAGATAAACAGTATCATATTAAGTTAAACAGACTGAGTACATCCAAAGAAAACATCTTAGAAACTTAGCACAGACATCATCAAACATGGAATTGTACGTTATTCTTTTCCCCTGATAACCAGTTGTACGTGACATCATCAAATCATTTGACTTGAATGCATACCTGTTGTTTCAAGGTCATAAGTTCTTCATGATTGACTCCTACAAGCATCCCCCTTCTTAGCTGATCAAGCTCTTGCTTGAGACAAGATATTTCTTTCTGATATTTCTTAATCAGCGATTTCTCATCAATAATCTGAAAGCAAGATAATCAGTATTCAGCCTTCAATACTGTAGTTCCATAAAACTGGAATAATTCAGATAGGCAAACCTTGTTTCGAGATGCATAAATCTCGACACGCTTAGCCCTGCTTGCAAACTTTAACGTGTTATGGGTTTCCTCCATATTGCTTGAAGCAGGAGTAACAGTGCATATGAGCTACAATAAAAAATGAAGCAGGAAATTAGTAATCTCTTCAATGCACTTCATGCCAAGCAGCATCAGATTAAAAAAATGTCTTATAAAAGACACCAAAGGCTAAGAAGCAGAGGATGCACATCCAATAGGATAGACTAGCAGTTTCATAAGGTCAATAGAATGGAAATAACATGTGCATAACTGCACTCACAGAAACATGTCCATGCCCACTAAGTGAAGATTGTAGCAGGCGAGTAAGTTTAGAATCTCGATATGGAACATGAAATGCCTTCCCTTCACTTAATTTTCCAATGACCTTAACACATGAAAAAAGAATTGACGTGTCAGATTGAAATAAACCCAGAAGCAGGAATTCATATAATCATCAATAAGCTCAAGAAAGAACACAAGTACTGATCAATAATACCGGTAGGTAAGGAGAGGTCAATTAAGAATACTGACAAATGTCATCATGCAATTTTTATGGGAGACCTGCATATAAGAACTGTCAATGATTATTGGTTAAGTACTTACAGTTCCAAGAGTCAGGAGACTTTTGTTTATGTATGATCCTTCTTTTCTTCGTAACCCTGTAGTTTCAGTTTTAGAGCTCTCAGATCCAGCTAGATCGATCAAGTTCTGTGGGACAAAGCAAATTAATATTAGGTGCTAACATTCAACAGTTAGCATTTTCAATGCTGAACAACTAGTGCCAGAAACCATACAAGCTGTGAGAAGATCACTCCATCATATTCATCGCCATGGGCACTACTTTCAATCATCTGCATAATGTGTAATGAAAGGGACAACAGTCAAACTTGACTAATGAATAACAATCACCAGTTACCAGTAGTAACAACTTAAACTACAACTAATAAATAAGAATCACCGGTGACCAGTAGTAAGAACTTAAACTACAAGGAGTAGGAGGTTATGAAACAGAAATGTATCACAGCCCATTCAAGGAAACACTACAAAACCATTCCAGCTAAAATCATTAAGCACTTGATAGCTCTAAAATGTCACAGTTGTCTCCAGAAGACCTCAAACATAACCAAAAACAGCAATAGTAACTTCTCAAAAACTTGTGTTCGAACCCAATAACTTGAATACCGAAACATTAAAACCTTCAGCTGACCAAAAATCTGATGTTTACTGTTGGATGAGGGGTTTAAACTCACGCTCACTTATGTGCACAAGATAAGCAAAATTTTGATCAAACAAAGAAATGTAGCAGAGTGAACATCCTGACCCACTAACCAAGGTGAATATTGTATGACTGCGGCTACTAAACAGATTGAAATTATTTGAACCAACGTGGCGGTGCTCTGCAACAGTAAGAATGTAATCGACATCAGGATCCACACAAACTTGCCTGTGAATACATGTGATTTCCGGACAAAGAACAAGAACAGATTCAACAATTACCTTCCCCAGCAGCAATAAACGAAAGAGCATGCCCAGGTGACAATACAACTTCCTCCTTCATACCTTCAATATAAGTACCCTGCATAATTGCAAGAATAAAATAATCAAGAACCATACAGCAGCATTATAATCATGAAATATGATAGAGAAGCATGAATATTTATTTTCTTGTAGAACAACTACAGGCTAAAAGCACCACCTACAGTGCTGGTAGATAATGATAGGTTTTGATACTTAAGGTGACAAAAAGAATGCTAGATTTTGTTAATTTCTTGGTACCAGGAATAATAGCTATTAATATGTTTGGTTATATTTTACCTGATAAATTCAAGACTCGAGCATGTGATAACATGTAGAAAACATTTTTGTTCTTATCTGATTATTTTCAAATTTTACCAAAATGGTAGTCCTAGCCGATAGGAACACAGCTATTCTTTGATTCCTCTCATAAAAACAATATACTTGTTCATCAACAAAAAATTTGAAGGAACAAATAACCAAAAGCTTAAGTTCTGGAGAAAACAATTTAAAATTTCCAGAAGCAGCGGAAGTTGCATTATATAACAACCTGGGTGTCTTCCCTAACACGCAAATTCTGTCCCGCTGGATCCAGCAAGTCGTTGATAACCTGACACCATGAACAAGAAAAGCATTTATATGTTCTCTAGCCAGAATTAATACAAGATTATAACATGGATGGGATGACAAGTGCCTAAAGAGAGATGCTCATGAAGTTAGTACAAGAAATTAGGAAGTGTTGAAGCAACAAGTGCATAAGGAGAGATGCTAAATCTACCACAAATTTTCCACATTAACTTTAAAAGAAGTTGTTTTATGTAGCAGCTATGATGAATCACATTTCACATGAGCTCAGAATATAAACATAGATACAGCCTCTGCATCAAAGATGCTTATATATGCATGAGCATCTGGTAAACTATATAGTTGTTAATCTTTCTAGTCATGCAAGTCTGTCCTCATATATGAAAGCATCTGCTGATGTCCACTACTAACCTCATTATAGATTTCAAGATATGATACACGAAGTAAGAATTCACGTCCAGGAGTCTGAAAGGCAGATTTCAATCATTAGTAAACACTAAAAGATAATGGAGTTTCTTCTTTTTTTTAAAAAAAAAAAGAAATGGGGCTATAGAGCTCAAGACTGTCATATTATAGAGGTGCATTATCAAAATGAAATCAGTTAACCGTAAAATCACTTACATCTTGAATAATGCTAAAAACATCCTTTATTGCTAGCGGAATTATACCTGGAAAATTTTGATCTCCCTGTGGAAACAAAGATCCATTATTAAGATAGCACAAGCTTTGTTGTTGTTCGAAGGTTCAGGTGAGTGGGAAGTAAGCAAAATTCAAATTGAAGACAACTTAAAAACCAACTTTAACCATCAAATTGACTATATATTAGTATAAAGATAAAGATAACACAGTACCCTTTAACTGAAATTTTGTCAGTTGCTAGCAATTAAATACTTCTAAACTCTTTGGTGGAGATGTAACAGAAGCACTTCCCCGGTTAAAGGCAAAAAGAAGATTGCACAATGGATATATTAACTTACATGCATAGTGTGTGTCTTTCCACTACTTGTAACACCATAAGCAAATACTGTGCCTGCATACACAGCAGGCCTAGTGTCAAATTACAAAAGCTAAGTATTAATAGAATTATTTTGCTAATGCAACTTACAATGCATAAATGATAACAGTTCAGCTCAATATGATAGCCCTTGGATTGTTTCAAGCACCTAATTCAGGTCATCAGATCAGGAGGACATCTAACGAAATTAACACTAAACTAATGTCAATATATTGAGAGTCAAGCTATCACTTTGCACAAATAAATTTTAGCAGAGCATGGCCTTTGAACTCATATTAAGTATGAATATTTTATAATGCCGCTCCAGTCTGCTTAGCCCCAAAAACGAAATTGTTATATGAAGAGTTACAAGTGGCTGTAAGTATGATACCGTTTATGCCCTCCATTGCAGCCTTTACCACAGGTCGAGCAGCAACTTCATAAACCTCCTGTGTACATGTATCAGGTCCAAAAACTCTGTCTGCCAATCATCCCAGCAAACATATTAATCAACTCGTAAAACAATTTCAAGTACTAAGCAACTCTAACCAGAATAAATATCAAGCTCTTCACAAATATAATATACAAAAAATAGACCAGTAGAATCAGGAAGTGACAAGAATATTACCAAATGCAAAAGCTGTTGCAGCATTATACTCGTTCCGTACAATTTTATCACCATCAGGATACCACGCGATTACATCGCCCTTGTTGTATTCACGTTCGCTGCCACCAGAAATACCAAAATTCCAAGCTCAAATCCTAGTATAATAAACTAAATTCCTCCAATCCAACATCAAATTGACTGAAACCAATGCAAGCAGATCTAACATTTACCTCAATGGCCGAAACCTAACTGTGACTGAAATACTCTCTCCCGCTCTAGACATATCAACTGGCTCAGCAATCAACTCCTCTGTTGACTGATAACTCACCGGCGTCCGATTTCCATAACCTCGTGAATACTCCAAATTGCTCCGGTTTCGGCGAGGAGTCACGGATTTGGAGCTCACACCAGTTCCAGAGCCCAAAATCGACGTCGCTGTAGACGAGCTGGATCGAGGCATGAGTCTACCGTTCATGAAAGACGACGATGACGAAGTAGACGAGTACGGACTCGAAGGCTTACGGTGGTGAAATGGCGAAGTACTTCTCCCTCTCGATGACGAACCCGACATTGACCGATTCACTCAGCTCAATCAAAAATCGGTAACGTAAAAATTTCTCTGCTTGTAGCTGTTCTTCTTCAAGTATTTCACACTTTACAGCAAAAATGCTCAGTGAGAAAAACTTCAATTCGTCAATGGACTGCAGAGAGAAAGGAAGAGGAAAGTTGTGAAAGGTGAAACGTGGGAGTTGGAAAGAACAGTGAGAATCTATGGAGGCGTTTGAATTTTCTGAGTTTGATTTTTTCAAATAAATAAAATATTGTATTTTGTGGGAAATATTTGGAGGGGTGGTTGGGTTGGTGTGACGTGGAGATAGGAGGTGGCCCTCGCCGCGGAGTAGTGGAGGAGGTTTTTATTTGAAAAAACTGATTAAAATGGAAATGAGCGGGAATAAACATGGTTATAGGCTATAGGCTATAGCTAGAGAGAATAATATGATTTCACTTTAGATAGTCAATTTTATTAATTTTTATAATTAAATTAAATTAATTAGATATTTGAAAATTATAAATAAAAATTATTTTCATATAAGTTAGATCAAAGAATATTGATGAAATTGTTGGTTGAAATTTACCTGATTTTTGAAAAATAAAAGTAACAAATATTTTAGGATGGAAAGTTCTACTCATTTATTACAAGTGAAACATTTATGAGCACTTAGAAATTTAAGTAGATGTTTGCACATGATTTAGTAGAAATTAAAAGAAAATCGATTTTTTTTTATTTTTTTATTTTTGGCAACCAATGTGAAAATATTATTAACAAAAAAGCCACTTACAATCTATGAGTATCCATCCTCATCACTCTTCACAGAATAGCATGATGAGAGGCCGCAAACAACAAAAAAACCAAAGTCTAGTTACATAGAATTTAATGTCTTGAATTATTTTTTTTTAAAGCTAGCTTTCACCTTCAATAATGGCAGTTGTTTCAATTTGTTGAAACATGGGTATGATTTAGGTGAGAAACATTGTTCATTTAATAACACGTAATTGTTGTTAATTATTTTTTTTCTTTTGAAATTCACAGTCCTCATAGGCTTGGTGCGACTAAAACTCAATCAATGACATTTGTTTGTTTATTTTTAATTAACCAATCACATTAAACATAAGCATGCGCTTATATCATTAGAAGTTAAAATATTATTGTACTCTAGAAAGTTCAAGTCAATATTGTCTCACTTCTAATATGAAATGGGAGATATTAATAAGGAGCAATAGGAATGTGATCATGTCAATTTCTATATAAGTTAGTAGTTGTTTATTGTCTCGCAATTTCTATCATTATCTATTATTTTTTATGCTTTGATTATCATATTATTTGATTGTTATTATCATTATTTTCTGAATATCATATGTTATGATTTTCCTATTATTTGTTATGCCCATTTAACTTTTGTATTATACCTTTCGAAATGCTTTGATATGTATTACTTGAGAGGGACTTTTGAAAACAATTTACCTACCATTATGAAATAGAAATAAAATTTACATACACTCAATAAAATTACACAGTATATTATTATTGTAAAGATATCTCTAAATTTCACAATTATGATTTTTTTTTCCCATCCCAGTAATGTATTGATACATTGTTGTACAAAGACTGAATAATCCTAGAAAAAGGAGTGGAAGTTACACTACCCCATGTGAAGATCGATGTGACCGGTCAAAGCTATCTTTTTGTTATAATAAATCTGTGATTTACAATTTATTTGTTGTTTTCGATTTGTAGATACCATAATATTTTATATCTACTAGTTTAAAATAATAGACTTGTCTTTTGTGTCTCAAAACTTTGAAAATACGTATATGCTTAGAGGTAGTAGTGGGCCGGAGCTAGAGCCTAGATGGAGCGAGGCTTAACCACAAAAATCTCAACCCGCCTTGTTCTGCTCCCATACTAATTGTTCCTTCTATTTTTAATTTGTTACTCTCGTTCCATTATTTTGTTCAAAACATTATTTCAACATGTCCTATTATTCCCTGCCCTGTACATCTTTTCATAACAATCCTACACACCGTCGTATAAGGTTTAACTCGTTATACGTATTTGACATTTAAATGAGAGAAAAGAGAGTGAGGGAATCTCTGAAATACATCATACAAGTAAAGGAGTAGAAGCCAAGAATTGATATGCTGAGTTTCTATCATTGACACTGTCGAGAATTTGATTGCACATGGTTCACTTTTTCTGCTCTCTCTCTTTCTCATTTGTCCCTTGTGGTCCTCTTAAAGCTATTTATATGATTGGGACGATTCTTACTTATTATGCACTACTATTATATGTATTTTGAGTGGGTGAACAACCTTAGCAGTTGGGAGACTTGGCAAACCATTAATATTGTCAAAAAAAAAAGTATGAATGTTCAATACACAAATTAACTTTTACTATTTTCTCCCTTATTAGATATTTCTTTCCAAATTGTTACTGCGAAAGATGAAATTATTCATAACATTGATGTTGTAGTAAATCTCAAAATTAAAGAAATATATTATGTTTCAAAGGCATTGACTAAAGAGAATTATTGAAAGATTTAATATCTTCATATTAATGCAAGTATAATTAATAAACAATATATATGTGAAATATCGTCCGTCATTCCCTTCGAATTTGTACAGGCTACGGAAAATCTTCTTTGTTGTGTTAGCCTTTGGGCCGGTTTATGAAATCTAACCTTGCACATTGAACACTTTTAGTTTGTTTGGACTTCGCATATTCCGTCCAAAATAAACTAGCAGCCCAATGGATCCATGAGCCCACAACTCATGTTGCACAGAATAATTAGGAGTCACCCGTTGCGCAGTTGCCATTACGTACATCCACGTACATAAAAGGATTTTTGAATATCTCCGTGCAGTATTTAGATCAGTTCGAGCAATTGATACGGGAAATATGATAAAAACTTGACCATATTTTCTTATGATGACCTGGTTGAGAGAGTACGATACATCGATGTAAAAGATTTCTTTTTTTCAGTGAGTTTATGTCTATTCCTCTTTTGATGACTCCCAGTAGAGAAAACCTCAACTTTTTGATGTGGAGTGAAGGGAAGTTAGAGATAGACATACACCCTTCCGTATCATGTATTTATATTTAATTATACTGACTTTCCAAGGTTAAGTCTTGAATTAATATGCACATTAATTATCTAGTGATATGAGTATATAAAATCATATGTTTTGATGGCTTGCACTTGTTCAATGTAATGGGTGCAGGTAAGCTTTTAATAGTAGGTCCCGTTTGTCCATATAACTTTTAGTTCCCAAAATTGAAATGATATTTAGAGATGTTTCAAGTACTTCTAACATTTTGTTTATTAAATTGGCCGAGTATTTCAGCGGAAAAATTATAAGAATATACTATTTAAGACCTTAATTTACATAATATTATTTTAGTCTTTTTATTTATAACATTAACATTTTAATTACAAATATGACAATTTATTATAAAATAAATAGCTACACGATTTATAATCTATTTTATTGGTTAGTGGGCTGATTTTATGGGACTCATATTTTACCTTTTATTTTATTTACTTTTTAGAATCACAATCACAGTTATATTTGGATACGTTTCTTTAATAAATATCTCACTTTCTCTCTCTTGTTACCATTTTCACAAAGCAGCTCTAACGTTGGCCAAGGCAAGGTTACAAAATTTGTCTTTCAAAATTTTCCTGAAGATCATCCACTCTTTGGTTTTTTTTTCTTCGAAATGGATCACCCTTGGCCTTGATCACATGTTCTCATCGCCTATTTTCCTTGGGACATTGGCTCTGTTAGGTGCACCATTAATGTCTTGCACATACACAACACAAACTCCACTTGTGAAGGTAGCAAGAAGGTCTGCTTTTGATTTTCAGTTCGAGATCAAATTTCAAGTTGAATGCATTTACTTCATCTCCCGTGAGTAAATATGAAAGAGAAATCTTGTTATCGATCTGTTGATTCGAAGGAGTATTCATATGATAGTGATTTTATGTAGAAGTTCATCTTGGAACAACTCATACAATCAATTTATCTTTTTTTGAAAAGTTTTTTGTCATACCGTTGAATAAAATTTTATTGTTTTGATGATTTTTTATCTTTGTACTTCATTGTGCCTACTTTTAGTCCTTCTTGAAATTCTGAAAATTTATACTTCTCAAAATGTGGTGTTGTTTATTTTAATGTTGGAACTAAAAGGTAATATTTGATAAAGATATTAGTCTTCGTTGTGGTATAAAATTACTAGTTGGATAAAGAAATATTTATAAAATTATTAACAAACGATACATTATATGATATAGATCGTGGTATAAAGTTGGTGTTCAGGCTATCAATTTAGCAAGAATATTACACCATATTTTAATCCAATAACATACCTAAATATATACCATTTTATATACGAATCTGTTAATATTTTCACAAATCTTTTTACATCTAGGTGTTCATTAGGTATAAAGTTGAATGAGTGTCAAATGAAATGTGCATACAACTTTAAGAGGTCCTCGATAAGTTAAGCCTATAATATACTAACCTATACTATATTTTAACGTATACACTTTGATGGCTAATTTAGTACAGTTGTTGATGATATGCTATTTTAAATAGTAATATGTATTAAGGAATATACTTTGGTTGTTGATCTGGTACAACAATTGGTGACTTGTTTAAATTTGATGGATGGTGTGACTAATTTTTTGGTGATATGTTGGTTTAGAACTATAAAAGAAATTGATTTATAATTTGATGGTAAGGTTGATTTAGTTATATGTTTCAATCCTACGATGCATAACACCATAATCAAATTAAGTATATACCAACCTTTTAGTATCATCAAGTTAACTTACATAGTGTACAATGTGGTGTAACCTTTGTGTCAAGTTCAAATTTTAATAACTATAACAATTAAAAATAATTGGTGAATTTGTTGATTTAAAGTTACAATATGTTATAGTGTATATATTTTGATGTATGGTATGACTAATTTTTTTAGTGATATGTTGGTTTAGAACTATAAAAGATATTGATTTATAATTGATGATAAAGTTGATTTTAGTTATATGTTACAACTATATAATACGTAACATCATAATCTAATCAAGTATATACCAACTTTTTAGTATCATCAAATTAATTTACACGGTGTATAATATGATTTCACGTTGGTGTCAAGTTCAAAATTAATTTAATTCAATTTTACCATAATGAATGAATTATACCAAATTATAATCAAATAAATTTAAAAAATTAATTCATACATTAATGATAAAGTTAATTTTTGGTTATATGCTCCCACCTACAATGGCTTAAAAATGATTTAAACAAAAAACATGAAGAGAGAAAAATAAAAAAGAACAAAGAAAATTTTTGAAAAATAAAATGGGGTAAAAAATGGTTTAAAATAAAAATAAAAATAAAGGAGAAAGAGTGACTGAGAGAGAAAAAAAAAACAGAAAAAAAATGATGGAGAGAGAAAAAGAGAATCTGCGAGGAGAAGATTAGAAAAGAGGAGAAAGATTAGGAAGTAAATATATTGAGGGGAGATATTTTAGGAAGAAGATTAAACAAGAGAGATTTTCTAGGACTAAAAATCATGTGTTTTTAAAATCTCTTTATTATATTTATTTTTTGTTTTTTGTTTTGTTCTATTTTTGTAAAGATTTTATTGATATGTTATTAAAAAGTCAAACTATTGCTATATAAGAGTAATTGGGTGCTTAAATTGTATAGTTAAGTTTTTTCCCCCTATTTCAGCTTTAAATTTGATATATTAAAACTTGAAATTTGAAAATAAGTTTTTGAAGTTTTCATTACCAAAAACTTCAATTTAGCTAGATTTTTGGGGGCGGATTTTGAAAATTTAATCACATTTTGAAAAATTGTGACTTTCACTCATAAATCTATAAATTTTTCCAAATAGAATGCACGTCCAACACACACTTCAAAAATTCAAATATTCAAATTTCAACTCCAAAATCTATGATCAAATCGAAGCAAATTTTATTTTTTATGTCCAAATACTCACTCCGTCCATTTTTACTAGTTCAATATTGACCTCACACCTCCTTTAATAAGGAGCAATAAATAAAATGACAATTTTAATATATCACCATTTGATTATACTCCCTCTGTCCAACAATACTTGTCCACTATTGACTTGACACACATCTTAAGAAACAATAAATAGAATGATGATTTTATTATATTACCCTTTGAATATAATAAATACAATGTATTGAAAAATGTAATAGAGAGATGACTATAATTAATGATAAGAGTAAATTAGGAACTAAATGTAAAATTATCCATTGATTTTATAAAGTGGATAAGTATTATTGGACATCCCAAAATAGTATAGTGGACAACTATTATTGCACGGAGGGAGTAATAAATTCATTGTTTTGCCAAATGTATTGAAAATGACAATAGTTAATAATAAGGTAAATTAGGAACTAGGGTTCGTTTGGTACGAGAGTTTATGGATAACTAATTTCAAAATTAATTTTTAAATAAATTTATCTCATATTTAGATAAAATCATGAAATAACTTATTCCAAAAAAATATAGTATATAAATAATTTGGACAAGAAAAAGTTTTAACATGCATGAGATGAGAAAAAAAGGATAAGAGTCTAGCAAAATATCCTATTTTCTCTCTTCATTGGCTCAGGTCTATATACTCATTACTCCTAAGTCCTACTCTTCTAAAATGGTGATGGACTTCACACTATTGTCATCTATGACCCCCATCCCACCCCTACCCCTTCCCCCCAAAAAACTCATAATTGCAGACTCCATTACTTGCACTAATGGTTTTAATTACTTTCTTTAGCTTTTAAATTGTTTTTCAATTATATTCTAACGTTTGAATATAAGTTTAACTTTCAAATATAATTTTTTGACTTATAAACTTTATATAGTATATATATTTTCCGACTTTAAACTAAATAAAGTCCAAACGCATGCATAGAAAACTAGCTACTTGAAAGAATCCTCTAAACTATGATCTTTTTTTCAAAGAGACGTACCGAAAATTTGTGAATATCCGAATACCTCATGAATCAATTTAAAGTAGAATTGTAACCCAATGAACATAACCGCATATGTACAACAGGAAAATAAATTGAAACGGAGGAACTAGGACTTGTTTGTTTCAACTTTCAAGTAGTAATTACTCTATCTATCTCATTTCGTGATACCCTTTTCGTTTTATTCCGTCATAAAAAGAATGTTATCTTATTATAGCTTAAATAATTTATTCCGTCATAAATTTAATTATTTATTTTTAATAAAATGATATATAACTATACAAATATTTAAGGATCTTTTTAAATCACACGTTTAAAAAAAATAATTATCGTGCCAAATCAAATGATATCACATGGAATGGAATGAGGGAGTAATATTTTAAAATTATTTGTCCAATCGAACGACGTAGCAAGTGTGAGACGTTTCCACAAAATCTCTAACACAGCAAAGCGGCAGAGACGAAACAAGCGGAGAAACATTCATCGCCGCTGTCGCACGTATCCCAGAGACTTCGAATCTGGCTATTTAATGCAACTAATTATGAGCTTCTGATTTTCTCTTCACGCTCTCCTATTGCGTGTCCCCCACGCGCCTCCTACAAGTTGCCTTTATTTTCTTTCAAGATGATGTGAAATGAACTTTCTGATAATTTAATTTTCCGCAGCTGCGATATATTTATCAATATTACTAAAAATAATTAGTCCCTCCATTCAAAAAATAATTAAATTATTGAGGCAATGCACACCCATTAAGAAATGAAGTATAGATTATAAATTGAATATCACTTATTTAATCTCAAACTATTCTTGAAAATAGAAATAATTCAAAGTAAAATCATAAATATAAACAATTAACTCTCTTGAAATTATCATTTGAAAATGTAAATACAAGGCAAAATTAATGAAAGAAATTTTCAATAATTATCTTTAACTTTAAACAATCCACTTATTTTGAAATATGAAAAAAAGTTCAACAATTCACTTATTTTGAATTGGAGGGAGTACCGTTCTATTATTTAAAAAAAAAAAAGAATTTGGGACAAAGAAAAAGATTACAATATAGAGAATCGAACCTTCACTAACAACGTGAAAAATTCAGATAACCATTGAGCTATTAAGATTCATTAATAATTACTACTCTATAAGATCTCCAAAGAAATGAAATTTACCAAACATTTGTAAATATATTACAAGAATTTCTAACATAACTATATAAATGAATTTAGAAATGTGAAATTTTATTTTATTTATTTTTTGGCTAATTCAAATATTTGTGTTAAAACTTAAGAACATTAAACGGGGACTATTTTATTGGGAAAAGGTTTGAAATATATCCGAATTTTGATCGAAATTGAATTAACAATTCCAAATTTTGGGCAGGACCTATTACCCCTACACTATTTAATAGTGTATTTTAAAGATATATAAGTGTCCAACTGGACAAGTTATTATTTATAATTATACAATATTTATGATGCCCGTGGGCACTTATTTATCTTTAAAATACACTATTAAATAATACATGAGTAATAGATCCAGCCTAAAATTTGAAATTGTTACAATAATTTTATTCAAAGTTCGAATATATTTCAAACCATTTTCCTTATTTTATTTGTGAAAGTTTCAGAATAGTTCTTTCTTACTAAAAATAGGCAAGACAAAAAATAGGTTGTAAGATAATGTAGCGGGTGGCATAGGTGCCGACCAATAGGAACCACACTACTTGTTTCACGATATACACACAATGAAGTTGCCCAATGCCTAAATATTCCATATTATGAAGGACCTATAAATTACTATCCTTTATTGAATTTGTAAAAAATAGTAAGATTTTGATTTACACTCCTATAATAAATGGACTTGTAGTTAATATAGAGTATTCACTATTAATATTATACCGTAGTATTTTTTTCAACATTGCCAACCAGTAGAATGAATGAGGTGAGACAAAATCCATCACAAGGATCTATAATGAGAAATAATACATATTGGAGATTAGTTTGACTTTGTACATTACATAAGAATTGACCTCTATTTGTTGTCCAGAAAGATTTGATTTTTTTGCGATTTGTAAATCGATAACAAGAAGAACAACTAGAGTTTATATTCAACGACAAATAAATAGAGTACTAAATGAGATGAGTTGTTAAGCTCCTAATTCAATGATTATATTTATGATACTCACAAAACACTTCAAAGATACCATTAATATTTAGCTTGATACTTATTATTTTTAAAAATATCATACTAATACAATTTACGTGCTCGTAAATCACCTAAATGTATAGTTAGTTCAAAATGTTTTCTCTAAAATTACTTTCTTTCAAAGATTGTAAATTATTTTCATTCTTTGTAATCGACTTAAAACCTCTACTGGGTACAGACGTCTGTCGAAATGAATGTAATCCCCACTGTATAATTTTTTGATGATCTACTTGCGATAATTATTTAGTAACTTTTTAAAATAAACATATGGAAACTGAAAAGTGAAATATACAACTTAATAGTATAGTATATTTAATTTTTTTACACTATATAAGATAGAACATAGTTGTGCTCTTTTCTATTACAGCATCCTACTTTTTTCTCTCAAGAAAAACAAATTTGGTTGGGTGCTGCCATAAAAAGGCCTTTTTGCTGCCTACAGAGATGCAGAGAGTGCAGTAAACCAACTGTTTCCTTCTTTCATCCTCCTTCACTATCACTGTCCATTACTACATAATTCTTCTATTCAAATATCTCTCTCTCTCTCTTCTTTTGCCATATAAAACAAACAACCAAACACTTGTTTTTTTTTTTCAAAATCACTACAAATTTATCAATTGTACCTCCATGGCTGCTGTTCTTAGGAGATTGTTGAACCCGAATGCACCCGAATATATCCCTATTTCCACTCCGCCACCGCCTGTTCTACTTCTACAGCATCCGTCTCCGCCTGTGCTCCTTCCACCGCCTGTTCTGCTTCTACAGCATCCGTCTCCGCCTGTGCTCCTTCCACCGCTCCCTCCTCCTCCTCCTCCTCCTACTGTCGATTCACTGCCGTGGGTGAATGTCCGATCACCATCGGTAACACGCCTGGGTCCGAATATTCCTCCTAGGTTGAGAAATGATTATATGGCTAGACGCGGAAGAGGAGGAGGAGGAGGGCGAGGCTTTTTTCGATCGAGTAACGGAAACAGAGGTGTGTCTGGAAGAGGAAATTGTTCAAATACTGAGGGACGTTTAGTTTGGCGAAGAACTGTGGGAAATGACCAGAGACGAAGTGTTTGTTATACTGAGAAGTGGTCGAGGAACAATGGGCTGAAGAAACACGATGTGATACCTATAAGTTGGACTCATAAGAACAATACTACTATCATGATCAAGAATATTCCATATCACTATAAGTAATTTTAAATTCTTTGTTTGTCCAATTTTTGCCTATTTTACTTTTCCTTATTTGGAAGTTGATTAAAACAAAATTTAATGGTCCCGACTCTCTAGTTCCATATCATTCAAAATTACTGTCGTTTAGTTATTTGCTAGCACTTTATTGGAATTTGATTTTTCCTTTACAGCCGTGAAATGTTGATGCGATTTCTAGACGAGTACTGCTACCTGGAGAATCAAAAGGCGAGAGATTCAAATGGAGAAAATATTCATGTCTTCGCTTATGATTTCTTGTATTTGCCTATGGATTTCAAGTAAATAAACTCGTTTAATTATTTTTCTTGTGTTCATTTACAGTCAAAAGTATAGCAACTTTAGTACTATTAGCTTCTCTTTTGTTTTTGCATTTGCAGAAAGAAGAGAAGCAAAGGCTATGCATTCGTGAATTTCACTGATCGGAGAACCGTGTGGAATTTTTTTTATGCTTTTAATGACAAACTAAACGTGTTTCCGGGATTTACAAGGAGTGTTAAGATCGTCACTGCAAAGATCCAGGTATGCGAATGTCAAATTTCAAAAATTGTTAATTAAGTTTCAGATCTTTGATGTGAAATTTTACCAATCAACAGGGAAAAGAAGCTTTCGTGAACCGATTCAAGCAAACAAGATTTGAGTGTGAATCAGAAGGATTTCTGCCAGTTTGGTTTAGTCCTCCAAGGGATGGATCTGGGGAATCGGTGCAAATGATTACTGTGGGGCAATACAAAGTCACTCCATCTTGCTCATATATTCTCAAGAAACCCTAACTTTAGGGAACTGCTGCTAGTACTAGTAGGGTTTATATTATAGCTTAGCTTTATGGGGCAAAAGAAATTGAGGGGTGGAATACTGACACCTGAAAAATCTCCCTGATGATCCGATCGATCGATAGAGTAGCAGGTGATGGGGTCCACCCTTTTGTTGTATTTTCCATTTACGAAATAAAGAAGAAGTTGATCGAGTTTAGCCATTACCAGGGCTATTAATGACCCTGTGAGACATTAAAGTTACCTATCGTTCCTATTTAGTTATCATCATTTTAAATTTCACATTATTTAAAAAATTAAATAAGTTTACTCTAAAAAATACATATAATAAAAATATAAAAAAAGTTTATTTTTGTACCTTTATTTAGTGTGAAGTCAATTTTTTAATAAATAAATATGAATTAATTTATTTTAATTAATTAAATTGATCTAATTAAGTTAAAGTGAAGGAAAATATTTTATTTATAAATTCAAAAGTTCTTAGATTTTACTTCAAGTTCTATCTATTCTTTATATTTTTATGTGTCTTTCTGTGTATTAAAAACTAATTAATAGCATTTCTATTTATAAAAGTAAAAATCAAATTAAACTAAGACTTGGAAACTATAAAACTAACAAATTCTAATTAAACATAAATAAGTAAATACAATAAATAACAAATCCTAAATAATTTAGAATTTCTATTCAAACTTTGAATTATTATTTCCAACATTCTCCAGTAATTCAAAGTTGTATACTGTTGTCATTTTCTTTTTGTCATTGTTGTTGTATTGAAAAACACTTCTATTCGGTCTTCAATTTCATTCTTGTAATTGTTGTTGTATTGGAGAATTTCTTTTCAATCTTCAATTTTTGAATTACTTCTCTTCAATCTTCGATTGTTAGAGTAGTTCTCTTCAATTCTCATTTATTTTTTTCTTGGTTGTGTCGAAACACTTTCTCTCTAACTCACAATAGTTTTTTTCTTGGTTGTATTGGAGCACTTCTCTCCAACTTCCAAGTGTTGAAGCACTTTTTCTCTAACTCACGATAATTTTTCTCTTGGTTGTGTTAGACCACTTCTCTCCAATTTTCAAGTTTGATGCCCTTCCCACCAATGCTTTTTTTTTTTTTTTTTTGGTGTTGGAGCACTTTTCTCCAACTTCCAAGGTTGATGCCCTTCCCACCAACACCTTATTTTTTTTGTTTTTTTTTTAAATTTATTTTTGGTGTTGGAGCACTTCTCTTCAACTTACGATATTTTTTCTCTTGATTGTATTGGAACACTTCTCTCCAACTTTCAAGATTGATGCCCATCTCATCAACGTATTTTTTTTTGTTTTTGGTATTGAAGCACTCTCTCTTCAACTCTTGTTGATGCCCTTCCCATCAACTCTTTTTTCTTTTTGTGTTTTTTTTTGTTTTCGGTGTTGGAACACTCTCTCTCCAACTCTCGTTGATGCCCTTTCAATCAACTCCTTTTCTTTTTGTGTTTTTTTTTTGTTTTTCTCTATCTTTTAATCTAGAGAAGAGTTTCTCCCTCTTGTGTTTGGTTGCACTTCTTTAAATCTGCAATATTTTTGTAAGTCTTTCCTCCTAGCATGTTTTTCATGCATATATCATTCGCCCGACGTTTGTCGACATAATTATTGACCAGACGGGCGGCATATATTGGTCATAGCCACCCGCCGACAACAGAAACTCTTAGATCTTCTACCAGGATCGTAGAAGCTCTGATACCAATTTGAGGGAAAATATTTTATTTATAAACTCAAAAGTTCTTGAATCTTACTTCAAGTTCTATCTTATTTTGTATATTTCTCTGTATTAAAAACTAACTAGTAACATCCCTATTCATAGAATAAAAACCAAATTAAACTAAGAGTAGGAAATTATAAACTAACAAATCCTAATTAAATATAAAAAAGTAAATAACATAAATAACAAATCCTAAATAATTTAGGATTCCTACTCCAAATTTGAATTATTATTTCCAATATAAAGTAACTAAAATAAGTTAAAAGCTATAAGTGATTTTTGGCTTATAAGTAATAAATCAAAACTCAATCATATAAAATGAAATTATATGATGAAGTTTTAAGTTTTATTTGAACATATAATTTAAATTTTAACTTTTAAGCTGTATTTCTACTACTTATATATAAGTGTGGATAACCACACAGGTGGCGGTCAACATGCCTGCTTCACCTGTGTGGTTCCACACTTCTACTACTTTGCCTACCTTTTTTTCGTTCGTTTTAATTTGTTTGTCTTATTTTTTAATTTTCTTATATATTTAAAAATACATAAAAAATATTATAAATCATGATAATTGACAACTTAAAATATTTGTAAAAAATCATATAAAAATTCGATTGATTCATTAAATTAATCTATATGTGTCACATAAAATGGGACAAAAGAAGTAACATGTATTATTTAATTTGGAAACTACATAAAAAGTATTGTAAATCTCAATAATTAACAACATTTGATTGATTCTTGAAATTTTATCTGTGCTACATATATTGGGACTAGGAAAGTAACAAATATTATTTAAAAATTAGGTAAAAAGTACTATAAATTACAATATTTAACAACTTAAAATATTTAAAAATCATACTAACTTTAATTGACTCTCTAAATTTTATCTATATCACATAAAGTGAGACAAAAAAATAATAGATACTGGGCCCGTGCTAGCACGGGCACTTGTGTCTAGTTTAATTTATAAACGTAAAACCCTGATATATTCTGAAGTTTAAGTTGTAAAAGTTTGACTTCAAGATAACGTATTGAAGTCTCATTTGCGGAAGTTGAAGCTTTATAATTAGAGCATGTTTGGATGAGATTTTAAATTGGTCAAACTAACTTTTAAGTCAATTTTTGACTTATTAGAGTGTTTGGCAATTATAAGAATAACTTAAAATAAGTCAAAAGTAACTTAAAATAAGTTAAAAGTTAAAAGTAGGGTGCCCCCTACTCTTTTTTAACTTATAAGTCATTCTACTTTGACCAAGTATATTACTTTTTTACTCTTAATTTTTTTATAATGTTAACAAATTTAAGGGTATTTTAGACATTTTGATAAAAAAAAAGTGACTTTCAACACTTTTTTGCCAAACACATCAACAACTTTTTTTTCAACTCCAGCACTTTTATCCAAACACATAACTTATTTTTAAAATAACTTTTTAAAAGTTGCTTATTTTAAGCCAATCCAAACGACCTCTTAGTCTTGACTTGAAACATAGATAATGTTCTAGTCTTATTTGCGTAAAGTCAAAGTAAATTCAATTTTTTGAAGTTAAAAAGAGATTTGAACTTTGATTTTTCGTGTTTTAGATAAAAAATACTTTGTTATTTTTGCATTAAAATTTATTGTCTCACTTGTCAAATGAATTAATTTTAATCGTCAGTTTATCATATTCTTGTTAAAATTTCAAATTAAATTGATCCAACATGTAAAATTCAAATAGAAAATTAGTATAGGTATTATCAGTAATTCTACCTAGTAAAGTAAAATTATATAATAAATTCATGTGATATGAAAAGATGTAGCATAACCAGGGTAACAGACAAATAAATGAGAATTAGAGATGTGAGTGGAAGATAATAGTGTGATTAAGATCAACATCCAAATTAAATTTAAAATAGCAGGGAATATTTTTTAAATTCATAGCTACAGGTTATAAGGAGGAGGGTGGCGAGCGAGACTGGGAGAGAGAGGAGAGAGGGAGCGAGAGAGGGCAGAGAGGTGAATTGTATATGTATAACTGTCAAAATAATGTATAAATGTAACTGATATACATATGTATTTGTATATCTGGTGAGCGAGACTGGGAGAGGGAGGAGAGAGGCGAGCGAGACTGGGAGAGGTGGAGAGAGGGCAGAGAGTGGAGAGAGGCGAACTGTATATGTATATATGTCGAATTATACATATGTATATATGTCAATATAATTGTATATATGTATATGTATCAAGTATTGTATTTGTATATCTACATATAATTTGAATTCGTATACAATTGAATCGAGTTAAAACATTTGTATTGTATATCCAATCTTTCTCGCTTTGTACAAACATAAATTATACATTTGTGTTTGTATAAAGCAAGAGAGAGAGATAGACAAAAGAGAACTGGGCAGGGCAAAATCCAATCTCTCACGCTTTATACAAACGCAAATTACATTTGTGTTGTATAAAGCGAGAGAGAGAGAAAGACAAAAGAGAATTGGGGAGGGGAACATTTGTATATGTATAATTATAAGTGTATAGGGAGGAGAGATATGTATATGTATTTGTATATCCCGTCTCTCTCGCTTTATACAAACACAAATTATACATTTGTGTTTGTGTTTGTATAAAGTGAGAGAGAGATTGGCAGAAGAGAAGAGAGAGAGAGAGAGACTGGGCAGGGAGAGGAGAGTGGCGAGCGAGAATTCCAGAGAGATGGGGGAGAGGCGCGAGAGAGAGAGGAAGAGAGGAGAGAGGTGAGAGAGAGAATGAAATTATATCTTAAAGTTAGTTTTGAATTGTAATTAATGCAAACTATATCTATGGTAGATAATTAAATAGTAAAAGTTTGCTTAGCTACGTAATTTTTCCTTAATTAAATTAGTTACAACTACAAAGCGTATGAGCAATGTAATTAGGAAGCCAATAGTGACGTATATATATACAGCCTATACAATGTACAATACAATAATTAACTAAGATATTATCTCAAAATATAGAATTTTGCCTTCTCTTCTTTCTCTTCTTCTTCATCATTACTAAGATTTGGATTTACTAACTTGTTGAATTCTGTATATTCTACAATTTCATTATTTGTAAATCAATAATTTAAAAAATACCTAGATTTTAAAGTCAAAGATAAAAAGCTACTTACGATAATGTAAAATCAATAAATATAATTTTTTTTTAAAAAGCTACTTATTAATCATAATGGATGCCTACACAGAGTAGAGAGGGCAGAAAACCAACTGCTTCTTTCCTTTTTATTTTTCATTCATATTTATATTAGAGCCGATTAATCATGATTCATGCATAGAATTACACTCGGGTAAAAGCATTTTTTATCAAGAAATTTTCCTATTCAAGACTCGAGCTCAAGCCTATGGTCAAGGGGAATAGTCGCATTTGGTGGTAACTGTTTCTTTCTTTTCATTTCTTCCTTCACTATATATCACTATCTATTCAATTCTCAATTTCTCTCTATTTTTTTTTTTCTATAAAAGAAACAGTTAACCTAACACTTTTTTTCAAAATCACTACCAGCTTTATCAATTGTATACTTCCATGGCTGATGATCCTGAGAGTTCGTTGAACCCGCATGCACCTGAATATATCCCTATTCCCAATCCGCCACCGCGTCCTCCTACGTATGTGCTGCCTCCAGTGTATCAATTTCAGCCGGTGATGCTTCCAACGCATCCATATCCGCCGGCGCTTCCACCGCTTCTTCCTCTTCCTACCGTGGATTCACCGCCGCCGGAGAATGTGCAACGAGGTCGCCAGCGTCGGAGTATTCCTCCTAAACTAGGAGGGCTGGAGAAATGGATACCTAAGAACAAAACTACTGTCCTGATCAAGAATATCCCATTTCACTACAAGTAATTTTTAATTTCTTGCTTCTTTACTTTTTCCTTATTTGGAAGTTGATTAAAACAAATTTTTAACCGTCCGACTCTCTTGTTCCATATCATTATCTAATTAATTTCATTTTCCTTTACAGCCGTGAATTGTTGATGAAATTTCTCGACGATTTCTGCTTACAGGAGAATAAAAAAGCGAGAGATTCAAATGGAGAAAATATTCATGTCTTCGCTTATGATTTCTTGTATTTGCCTATGAATTTCAAGTAATAATCTCGTGTACTTATTTTTCTCGTGTTTTATTTGCAGTCAAAGTATAGCAACTTCAGTACTATTAGCTTTTCTTTTATTTTTTTCATTTGCAGAAAGAGCAGGATCAAAGGCTATGCATATGTGAATTTCACCGATCAAAGAACTCTGTGGAAGTTTTCTTTGGCTTTTAGGGACGGAGTAAAAGCGTTTCCAGGTTCTACAAGGAGTGTTAAGATTTTCATTCAGAATATCCTGGTGCGTGAATGTTAAATTTAAAAAATAAAAGAACAAATTGTTAATTAAGTTTGTGATTTTTGATGTGGAATTTCTACTAATTAACAGGGAAAAGATGCTTTAGTGAAGGAATATGATAATACAAGATTTGTGTGGGAATCAGAAGATTGTCTTCCAGTTCTGTTTAATCCTCCAAGAAATGGTTCTAGGGAATCAGTGCAAGTGATTACTGTGGGGAAATTGGAAGTCATTCCAGATAAGCTAGCTTTGCAGGGGAGAAGTAATTGAGGGGTGGAATACTGTCACCTGAGAAATCTCTCAGATCAATTGAATAGCACCCTTTGTTGTTGTATTTTTCGTTTACGAAATAAACAAGTTTTGAGTATAGCCATTAGCAGGGGCTGCTTGCTACACTGATATGCCTATGACACATTTGATTTGGTCTGTTACTCCTCTGGTTGCATTACATATTTTCATATGTCTACTAGTTTTCAGTTTGAGTTTTATATGTTGGATTAAATTAATTTGTAATTTTAGAATGAATATGATAAAGTGATGATCTAAATTAATATATTTGACAACTGAGATACTAAAGTTCAATGCAAAAATAACAAAATATTTTTAACTAAAACAATTGTTGGAGTCACTTTTTAAGTTCAAAGAATTGGAGCTTTAACTTTAGGCAAATTAGACTCTAGAACATTATCTAAGTTCCAAGTCAAGGCTAATTATTGTAGCTTCAACTTCCACAAATGAGACTTTAGAAAATTATCTTGAAGTTGAACTTTTAAGACTTAAACTTCAGAGAATATATGAGGGTTTACATTTATGAATATAAAATACAATCTAAAAATTCAAATTATATGTCCAAATCGAACTTCAGTTTCATCTCATATGGCCAAATAGAGTAATCGAGATCAACATCCAAATTAAATTTAAAACTGAAGTGAATATTATTCAATTTATTTGGGTTCAATTCAAATCTTATTAGATGGAAAATTATCTAATATTATTTTTTTCTTCATTATTGTAATTTGAACTTGAAATCTTACTTCATTCACATTTTTTCCTTTTTAAAGGGAATGAAATCGACTATGTATAATATATATACAAATCAAAATCAAATTACTTATGAATTACCATGACAAAACAGTAAAATTTTAAATTAAAACTATACTAATAATATAAAAAAATATTTACACTTATAAGATGGTCACATTTCTGCAATTTTATATTGCTGTAGTTTTTTCCTATAGCAATATGCGACCCTTTTTCTCTAGTTTTATTCTAACCAAAGACTGATATCGTTGTGACACAAAAAATAAAGAATTCTTGTGGATCTTTTTTAGTTATGAAAAAAACTCTCTTTATATTGAATTGTTTTTTATGGAGTTTAAAGAATTTTTTTTATAAAAGATCGTGATCACACACACATACTCCCTCAGTCCAACAATAGTTGTCCACTATGCTAAAAATAGTTGTCCAATTTAAAAAATTAAGAGATAATTTCCCTTTTTGTGTCCATTTTACCCTTGCAATTAAGTTATTATTTATCATCTAACACATTTCTCAAAGCATTAAATTTAATAGAGTCAAAGGATAATATAGTAATATTACCCTATTATTTATTATTTCTTAAGGGTATGCTAAGTCAATAGTGGACAACTTTTGTTGGATAGAGGGAGTAATAAATGAACTTCAAAGAATTATGACTTATTTGCACCCCTGCAGCACAATTTAAATCCTTGAAACAATATTCTAAATAAATTTTAAACTATTTCTTAAATTTCTATTCAATATTAATAGTATGGTACTTTTTTTTTCTGCCATACTTAGCAAACCAATCGATCATATGTATTTGTTTCGCGATATACCTGTTGAAGTTGCACAGTGTCCAAATCGATCAGTTTAATTTTGTGTAACACATTGGAGTTACCCTCTTTTTGCGGTAGATAGAGTTGATTATTTTTGTCGATGAGCCAAGTAATTAAAAGAGGCTAAGAGTAATTAACTACGTGATCAATTAGTTAAGTTAGTTACTGTATAATTAGTTAAATTAGTTACGACTAAAAAGCTTATGAGCAATGTAATTCGGGAGCCAACTGTGGCATATATATATAAAAAAATATATAACACATCTGGATTTACTAACTTGTTGAATTCTCTATATTCTACCATTTCATTAATTTGTAAATCAATAATAAATAACTGAATTTTAAACTCAACAATAAACTAATAAAACGAGGTGAGTAGTAGAGCATCTAATTCAATGATTGTGATAGCCATCAATATTTAACGTGATATAATATTAAAAATATCACATTAGTATAATTTATGTGCTCGTAAATTATCTAAGTATTTCACTTGAGTGTAAACACAATGAATGATTAGCTCAAAATATAATTGGCACAGTATAGTTTTTTATAAGCTACTAATTATGATAATAGATGCATACACAGAATAGAGAGTGCAGAAAACCAACTGTTTCTTTCCCTTTTTTTAAAAAATTTTTTTCACTCAAACTTATATTAGAGCCCATAAATTCAGATTCATATTGTATAGAACTTTCCTTCACAATATAAATCACTATCTATTCAATTCTCAATTTCTCTCTTTTTTTTTTTGATATAAAAGAAACAACCTAACACTTTTTATCAAAATCACTACCTGCAGCTTTATCAATTGTACTTCCATGGCTGATGTTCCTGAGAGTTCGTTGAACCCGCATGCACCTGAATATATCCCTATTTCCACTCCGCCACCGCCTCCTCCTACGTATGTGCTGCTTCCAGAGCATCAATTTCTGCCGGTGATGCTTCCAACGCATCAATTTTCGCCTGCGCTTCGACAGCATCCATATCCGCCGGCGCTTCCACCGCTTCTTCCTCTTCCTACCGTCGATTCACCGCCGCAGGAGAATGTGCGACGAGGTCGCCAGCGTCGGAGTATTCCTCCTAGACTAGGAGGGCTGGAGAAACGGATACCTAAGAACGAAACTACTGTCATGTTCAAGAATGTCCCATTTCTCTACAAGTAATTTTTAATTTTTTGCTTCTTTAATTGTTCATATTACTTTTTCCTTATTTGGAAGTTGATTAAATTAAAATTTTAATCGTCCGATTCTCTAGTTCCATATCATCATCTAATTGATTTCATTTTTCCTTAACAGCCGTGAATTATTGATGCAATTTCTAGACGATTACTGCTTACTGGAGAATCAAAAAGCGAGAGATTCAAATGGAGAAAATATTCATGTCTTCGCTTATGATTTCTTGTATTTGCCTATGAATTTCAAGTAATAATCTCGTGTAATTATTTTTCTTATGTTTTATTTGCAGTCAAAGTATAGCAAATTCAGTACTATTAACTTATCTTTTATTTTTGCATTTGTGAATTTCACCGATCACAGAACTGTGTCAAAAAATTTTGGGGATTTTAGTGACACGGTAAAAGCGTATCCAAATTCTGCAAGGAGCGTTCAGATGGTCACTGCGAAGATCCAGGTGCGTGAATGTTAAATTTAAAAAATAAAAGAAGAAATTGTTAATTAAGTTTGTGATTTTTGAGGTGGAATTTCTACTATTACTACTAATTAACAGGGAAAAGATGCTTTAGTGAACCGATACGAGAATACAAAATTTGTGGGCGCATCAGAAAGGTGTCTTCCAGTTCGGTTTGATCCTCCAAGAAATGGTTCTAGGGAATCAGTGCAAATGATTACAGTGGGGAAATTCGAAATCATTCCAGATATTCCATTCGATCATTATAGGGTTTAGATAAAAGCTAGCATTGTAATTGAGGGGTGGAATACTGTCTGTCACCTGAGAGATCTCTCAGATCATTTGAATAGCAGGTGATTGAGTCCACCCTTTGTTGTTGTATTTTTCGTTTACGAAAAAAACAAGTTTGAGTATAGCCATTAGCAGGGGCTGCTGCTACTCTGATATGCCTATGACGCATTTGATTTGGTCTGTTACTCCTCTGGTTGCATTACATATTCTCATATGTCTACTAGTTTTCAGTTTGAATTTTATATGTTGGACTAATTTAATTTGTAATTTTAGCATGAATATGATAAAGTGATGATCAAAATTAATATATTTGACAAGTGAAATACTAAAGTTTAATGCAAAAATGACAAAATATTTTTAACTAAAGCAATGTTGGAGTCACTTTTTAAGTTCAAAGAATTGGAGCTTTGGCATTCGGCAAATTATTGTAGCTTCAACTTCCGCAAATGAGACTTCAGAACATTATCTTGAAGTTGAACTTTTACGACTTAAATTTAGAATATATATATATATGAGGTTTTACGTTTATGAGCAAAAATGTAGCTTTTAAAGTTAAATTGTATATGTAAATAAAATTTCAATTTTATCTTATATGAGTTTATATAATGACTACATTTCACATGGCTAAACAAGCCTTAAATAAATGAATTTAGTTATGTGAGGGAAGACAAAAGTGTGATTGAGATCAACATTCAAATTAAATTTAAAATAGAAGCGAATATTTTTAAATTTTTTTGGGTTCAATTTTATTAGATGGAAAACACTCTTTTACTATTTTTTTGCAAAATGAATGAAATTCGGCCATTTTCTCACATTTTTTCCTTTTTAAAGGGAATGAAATCGACGATGGATAATATATGTACATATCAAAACTAAATAGATAATAAATAACTATTTAAATTAAGATTGTATTAATAGTATTAAAACATATTTAAACTTATAAGATGGACACATTTCTCTTATTTTATATTGCAGTAGTTTTTTCTACAGCAATATATAACCTTTTTCCCTCTAGTTTTATTCTAATCGAAAATCGATACATTATGACACAAAACATAAAGAATTTTTGTGGATCTTTCATAATTATGAAAAAAAATCTCTTTATATTGAATTGTCTTTTATTGAATTTATATTAAAAAATAAAAAATTTCCCGCACATGATAAATGAACTTAAAAGAAATATGACTTATTTGAACCCCTATGTGCGAGATATTTTGCAGCTTAATTTAAATCCTTAACACAATATTTTTAAATTTTTAAAATTGTTCAATACTAATAGTAAAGTATTTTTTTCTGCCATACTTAGCAAACAATCGACCATATGTAATTGTTTTGTGATATACATGATGAAGTTGCACAATGCCCAAATCGATCATAAAGGAACTATAATGAGAAATAATACTCACAGGAGATCAATTTAATTGTGTATAATACATTGGAATTAGCCTATATTAAATTAAAACTTGAAAGCTTTGCTTAAGAATGAGTAATGCCCATTTCATCGTAATCATTCCTTTTCAAAATGAATGTAATCGGCACTTTATAATTTTTTCATAAACAATAGATGACTCTTTTAAATAAACATATGGAAAAAATAAAAAATAAAAATAATAATAAATATATATATATATAACTTAGTATAATAAATTCAATTTTTTTAACACTTTATAAGCTTAGACATAGTTCTCCCTGTTTACATTGAAGTATCCTACTTTTTTCGGAAAATAAATTTTTTTTGGTGCCTGCAGCGAGTAGAGCTTAGAGAGTGCAGAAAACCAACGGTTTATTTCTTTCATTTCTTCCTTCAATAGCACTATCTATTCAAATCTCTCTTTTTTTTCATATGAAAGAAATAACCGAACTTTTTTTCAAAATCAATACCAACTTTATCAATTGTTCTTCCATGGCTGCTGTTCCTGGGAGTTCGTTGAACCCGCATGCACCCGCACCCGAATATATCCCTATTCCCACTCCGCCACCGCCTCCTCCTCCGTATGTGCTGCTTCCACTGCATCCATTTCCGCCGGCGATGCTTCCACCGCATTCATATCCGCCGGCGATGCTTCTACCGCATCCATTTACGCCGGCGATGATTCCACTGCTTCCTCCTCTTATTACCGTCGATACACCGCCGCAGGAGAATGTGCGACCACGTCGACAGCGTCGGAGTATCCCTCCTAGACTAGGAGGGTTGGAGAAACACGATGTGATACCTATAAGTTCGACACATGAGAACAAAACTACTGTCATGATAAAAAATATACCATATCGCTACAAGTAATTTTTAATTTCTTGCTTCTCATATCAATTTGGAAGTTGATTAAAACAAAATTTAACCGTCCGACTCTCTAGTTCCATATCATTATGGATCTAATTAATTTCATTTTTCCTTTACAGCCGTGAAATGTTGATGCAATTTCTAGATGAGTACTGCTTCCTGGAGAATCAAAACGCGAGAAATTCAAATGGAGAAAATTTTCATGTCTTCGCTTATGATTTCTTGTATTTGCCTATGGATTATAAGTAAATAATCTCGTTTAATTAATTTTCTTGTGTTTTTTTGCAGGCGAAGTATAGAAACTACTCCAGTACTATTACATTATCTTTTATTTTTGAATTTGCAGAAACAATAGGAGCATAGGCTATGCATTTCTGAATTTCACCGATCACACAACTGTGTGGAATTTTTTGGGGCTTTTAATGACAAACTAAACGTGTTTCCAGGATTTGTAAAGAGTGCTGAGATTGTCACTGCGAAGATCCAGGTGCGTGATTGCTAAATTTCAAAAATAAAACAATAACTTGTTAATTAAGTTTGTGATTTTTGATGTGAAATTCCTACTACTAATTAACAGGGAAAAAATGCTTTAGTGAACCGATTCAAGAAAACAAGATTTGTGTGTGAATCAGAAAGGTTTCTGCCAGTTTGGTTTAATCCTTCAAGTGATGGTTCTGGGGAATGGGTGCAAATGATTACTGTGGGGGCATTACAAAGTAACTCCAGATAATCCGATTGATCGATTATAGGGTTTATATTAGGTAGCTTTGTGGGGGAGAAGAAATTGAGGGTGGAATACTGGCACCTGAGAAATCTCTCAGATAATCCGATCAATCAATTGAGTAGCAGGTGATGGATTGCACCCTCTGTTACTCTTCTGGTTGTGTTAGATCTTTCATATCAAATGAATTTATTATAATTACTAGGTAAAATTACTGATAATATGTCTACTAGATTTTCATTTGAACTGTCAGGGTCTCTATTTGCTTCAAGACCCACTACACCAAAACGAATTTTTTAATTTTCATGTCTAAAGCTTATTCCGTCACTGCCTTTCCTCAGAGTGGTTGTTAATATGAGTAAGAGAAACTTTGTTATATTCATTTATGTACATTTAATATACTCTACGAATAGAGGAATACATAGAGTTTGAACATATAATTCGCCTCCCAAATGTTGAGGTTAAAAAAGACTTTCATCATGAGAATCAACCTCTACTAGCAGAGATTCTTTTGTTATTTGTAAATTAATAACTAGAAGAGCAGCTAGAGTTTAGATTCAACGACAAATGAACAAATGAGGTGAGTGGTGAAGCCCCTAATTCAGTGATTGTGATAGTCTCAAAACGAGTCAAAGGTATCATTTGTATTTAGCTTGATATCATATTTAAAAATATCATACTATTATAATTTACGTGCTCGTAAATCACCTAAGTATTTCACTTGTGTATAAAAACAATGCTCGATTAGCTCAAAATGTTTTCTCTAACATTTTCTAATTCAAAGATAGTTTTATCACGAAGAAATTAATTGACGTTTGATTTTCAAAACTACTTGAAAAAATTGTTAGTTACTTATCTATCAACTTCCAAATTTAAAAGAGAAGTGCATAATTTTCACTTTATTTTGGTTCGATCCCGATCTTATTAAACAAAAAACTTTTTTAATTACTATAAATGGTTTCTTCCTTGTGATCCAGACTTGAAATCTATTCTTTGTAATCCGGACTTGAAATCTATTCTTAAGAATGAGTACTGAAGTCCGTCTATCTCATCACATTCTTTCCTTTTTAAAATGAATGAAATTGGAACTACATAATCTCTTCATAACTTACTTACGATAATAGATAACTCTTTTAAATAAATATATGGAAAATAAAATATATAGATTACTATAATAATTAAATTTTTTTTGCAATAAATCCAATTTTTTTACACTATATAAGCAAGACATTGTTCTCCTCTTTTCTATTGCAGCATTATCCTACCTTTTATGTTCACTATCACTGTCTCTTTTTCATATATAAAAGAAACAACCTAACAGTTTTTTTCAGAATCACTACAATCTTATCAATTGTACCTCCATGGCTACGGCTCGTAAGAGTTTGTTCAACCCGCATGCATCCGAATATATACCTATTTCCACTCCGCCGGCACCGCCTCCTCCTCCTCCTTGCGTCGATTCGCCACCACGGGAGGATGTTCGACCACCATTGGTGGAACGCCCGTGGTTGAATATTCCTCCTAGATTGATAAATGATTATGTCGCTAGAACAAAATTTTCTCCATCCATTAAGGGAATCAGAGGTGGGGAGAGGTTGAGTAACAATGGTCCGAAGAAATACGGTGTGATACCTATAAGTTGGAGACGTAAGAACGTGACTACTATCATGATCAAGAATATTCCATATGACTACAAGTAATTTTAATATTATCGTGTGTCTATTTTTTGCCTCTTTTGTTGTTCATAGTATTACTTTTTCCTTATTTGAAATTTGATTAAAACAAAATTTAATTGTCTGACTCTCTAGTTTCATATCATTATCACTGTCGTTTAGTTATCTACTAGCTGTTTGAATTTGATGACTAATTCATTTCATTTTTCCTTTACAGCCGTGAAATGTTGATGCAATTTCTGGACAAGCACTGCTTACTGGAGAATCAAAAAGCGAGTGATTCAAATGGAGAAAATATTCATGTCTTCGCTTATGATTTCTTGTATTTGCCTATGGATTTCAAGTAAATAATTATTTTTCTTGTGTTTATTTGCAGTAAAGTATAGCCACTTCAGTACTATTAGCTTCTTTTTTTTAATTTTTCATTTGCAGAAACAAGATGAACAAAGGTTATGCATTTGTGAATTTCACGGATGAGAGAACTGTGTGGAATTTTTTTGAGGCTTTTGACAAACTAAATGTGTTTCCAGGATCTACTTGGAGGGTTAAGATTGTCACTGCGAAGATCCAGGTGCGGTGAATGTTAAATTTCTAAAATAAACCAATTAAGTTTGTGATTTTTGGTGTGAAATTTCTACTACTACTTAACAGGGAAAAGAGGCTTTAGTGAACCATTTCAAGAAAACAAGATTTGGATGTGAATCAGAAGAGTTTCTGCCAGTTCAGTTTAGTCCTCCCAGAGATGGTTCTGGGGAATCGGTACAAATGATTACTGTTGGTGAATGCAAAGTCACTCCGTCTTGTTCAGATATTCTCAAGAAACCCTAACTTTAGGGAGCTGGTACAAGAAATTGGAGATAATCCGATGGGTTCCAGCCTGTTGTTGTATTTTTCGTTTACGAAATAAAGAAGTAATTGATCGAGTTTAGCCATTAGCAGGCTATATATGCCTGTGAGACATTATTTGCCATTCTTTTTTATCTTTGCCTGAGTTAAGGATCTTAGAGTTGATTTGGTCTGTTAGTGATCTGGTTGTGGAGCAGTAATGCAGACAATTCAGACAATTGTCTGCAGTTATTTGCAGATAATTATTTCTGATTCGTGTTGGTGATTATTAGAGAACCATGATAATTGTAGTATTTGAAGATCAAAAGAGAAGTTCTAAAATAATGGAATTGAAGGGGAAAGCTTGGATCCAATTTCTATCAATATCAGGCAATTGAAATTACTCGTAAGTTATACATTTGTATATTGGTATCATTTCCTATTTTTATTTTGAAGTTCTATGTTTCCCACAAATGATCCACATAACAAAGGAAAATTATGTACCATCGTTGGAGAACAGAAAAAAAAAATTGATCCACATTATCAATTGACTCGTGAAAAAAATTATTTTACAACAAAATCAACTAGAAAATAAACAGCATAAGTAAATATACCTAATAACAATCAAACAAAAAAATGGCATGTAACCACTAACTTTACATGATCAACACTTTTATTCAGTTCAACTAGAGGCTCAACAAGAGAACTATCTACAAAGAAAAATAATAGTAACAAATCATTTTGAATTTCCAGCTTTGTTCGAAACTCACCTAAATCATTAAGAATTTAAATCAACTTAAACACATTTTTATTTAGAGATAAGTATCAAAAACACACATAAACTATCTCTTTTTTTTTTAGTTTCATACCTAAAATATTGAGAGTGTGAGTTTCATATCTAAAGTATTATCTCTTTAATTCAAGTAGTTAAAATACGTTGTCAATATATAACCACCAATATTGGTATATTTATTCACAGATTGACAAATCAACCATATATATTTCCCAACAGAAACAATAATAAAATTATTATTATTTTTTGTATGTAAAGCGGAAATTAAGGATCTCCAGCTATTATTTTGGACACCTTTAAAAACAAAGGAAATTCATAGTGCAATGGCTTAAACACTCACAAAACAACATAACGCCCAAAATTGGGACAAATGGTTGCAGATTCGTGATTTATGTAAGATGTTCCAAGTTCGAATCAAGTTTGAGACAAATGGTTGCAGATTTGTGATTATGTAGAATATTGCAAATTCGTGATTTTCAAGTCCGAATCCTTCTAAATAATTTCCTTATTTTTACTTATAGTATAAAATATCATATATGTGATGTTCATTCTTTTTATAATTAGGTCTAAGTATAAAATCTTATTCGTCGAAAAAAATATTTCTTCTTATGTAATGCTTGGATATCCTTTGTGAATTTTTTGGCTCCGTCACTGTCTGCAAGTGTATGTCAAAAACGTCTCAATAAAATTAATGGCCTAAAATCAAATTTTAACGAGTTATCTTAAACATAGATATATACACACATAAATAATAATAATTTAGAGTTACATTGTCTTTTTTGTTTTTATATGCTACTTGTTGTAGTGTGATATTCTTAAAAGACACCAAGCATACAATTTCAAAGAGTAATTTTTTTTTATAAATAATAAGAATTGATTCTAGTTGATAAGATGTTAGTCATTTGTTTGCAACACATAATTTTAGATATTTTTGTAAAAACTTTTTTTATTAATATAAAAATTTGAATTGCTTCATTCAAAATTCTTAAATATTTTTGATAAAAAGTAGATAGTTCTTCTTTCTTTTTTAAAATTTTTTTTAAAATTTTGTACCTTTTATTTTTAATAATCTTAAATAATGTTTTAAACAATATTAATATCATAAATTCTTTATTAAAATCTTTTGAGGCCTCAAAATTATGGGAGCCTAAAGCAAATACTTATTAGCTATACCTTTGAGCCACCCCTAATCTACATAATTAAATATTATCTATAGTGTAAAATGTGGAAAATAATTATCAAGCATTTATAATTAAAAACGTAAAATTGAATATCATTTGAGAAGAAAATGTCAATTGTTCAAAATTAGAGCAGGTGTTTGAGTTTTAAGCAAAGTTGGAGAGGGGGTTTTTCTACTTTAACAGAGTCCCACATAATAGGCGAAATGGTTTGATAGACCTTTATACTTAACTCGGATTGTAAACTGAATCCTTCTGCCCCACAAAATTTCAACAGGACACTTAAATTTGAACAAAAAAGAATTTTTAAACGCCTTTAACCATTGACCGGTTAGATGGCATTAATTTAGCTGAGTTAGAAAAATGTGTGTTACACACGCGAATAAGAGTCTGAAGTTACTAAAAAGTAAAAAAAAACTAACCTACATAAAAGACAAAAGGTAAAAAAAAAAAAAAAAACCCCTTTCTAATAGCAGATCTACCCGTTGCTATGTCACTATCCTCTCCATTATCAATTATTTTTTCTTGTAATCTCACTTTACCTCACTTTTCAAATGAAAACTATACATTCATCAAAATCCCAACAACAAAAATAATTGGAAACGAAAGAAAAAAAAAACTTCACCAAATTGAAAGCTCAAATCGAAATGGATTTGTATATTGAAGAAGGATTATTGATGCTACTCACTTGCTACTAATTGTTTTTTTTTTATCTTCTTAGATGTAAAACTTTTAAAAAAATAAAGAACAATTTTTCATCTATCTTTTTATGTTGTAGATACAAGTTTGAAATTTTTACTATTTCTTGATCTTTCTTTTTTCAAGTTCGAATTTTTCTTTCAATTTCAAGCTTTCTGGTGTCAAGTTTAGTATTAGGAGTAGGAGGGTTTGAGTGTTAAGTTTAGTATTAGGAGTGCTCGGGTTTGAGTGCTTTCTTCCATTGACGGTAACATCAGTTTTGATGAAATTGTAAGCTCAAATGGGGTTGTTAATGGACTTTCTTTTGGGTTAGGATTTTTGAGAACAAGGTGAAAATCATTTTTTTAAAGTACTTATCTGTTTAATAAAATAAATATATAAAAAATATCATTGTGACCAATAAACTAATGAGATGGATATGATGTGGCTTTTTTTACGTTGATATGATATGGCATCCATGTCAGATCATGCGAGGAACACCGGCTGACAGAAGGGTTTAAAATTTCAATTTTGTTTGAGTTTAAGTGTCTAATTGAAACTTTGTGAAGTAGAAGGGTCCAATTTACAATCCGAGTCAAATATAAGGGTCCACCAAATTATTTCGCCCACATAATACAATTTAAATTAAACAAACGAACAAATTCTCAATATCAAATGATTAATAAAATTTAAAAAATATTAAATTATTGATATATATGAGAAAAAGAAGTACTTTATTCAAAAGATCAAATGGTTATAATCAAACAATTTATGTTCGAATTCAACTAAATAGATTTCACATGACATATCGAATTCAGCTAAATAGATTTGGCATAAATTTAAGTTAATCAAGACAATAAGTTCCCATATACCAATAATTAAATAGCAATAAACTATCAAATTTTATCAGAAAATGAAGAAAAGAAAAAGTGTAATTTAAAGGTTTTAGGTTCAAGTTTTTTTACTTAAATAAAATACTAAAATCTAAAGAAAAGAGAGAGTCATTTAACTGGAAAACTTTTAAAAATCTGGACATAAGCGCTACGTGTAAGGAAAAGGAAGAAATAGCACCTATTTGGTGGTGTTGCATGAATCGAACTCACGACCTCTCGCACCCGAACCGAGAATCATACCACTAGACCAAACACCCATACTCTTACGTTCAGAACATTATTCTTTACTTAACCTTTTACAACATTTCCTCCTTCCATACTAATTTAAGCCGCACAGTTGAGAACAAATAATTTAATTTTGATGGTAAATTTACACCAGAATTAGATATTTTTTTGAAATAAAATTTATATATTTTAATTGACATAGTTATTATACCATAATATTCGTATTGATTGATTTTTCATATTAAGTTTTCAAAAATAACTTAAAAACAAGTAATTAATGTTAAGAGTAATACACAAAAACAATAATTATTTTATCTCGATATATTAAAAATGATAAATAAAAATAAAAATATTGCTGTGAGGAGATAAAATAATTAATAATTTAAAATATTTTTAAAATATATAAAAAAAATCAACAAATCACAACAATGTTGCTGCGTTGAACAAACTGTGGTGAAGCTGAAGAGCAAATAGGTACTGTCATGTTATCTTCTTCCTCTTCCTCCATGGCTCTCCATCGCCTGCTCCGACCAGCTCCCATCCTTTCTTTCTCCTTCCTTAAGCAATCTCTCTCTCTTCTTCCCCATCAAACGACGTCGCTTCATCCCATCACTAACAATTCTCCTTCTTTCTTCCCCTCTCTTCGTACCCATACATCAATCTTCCTTCGCTCTAGAACTTTCTCGAACCTTCCAGTTAGCTGTACTTCTCAAGCTCTCTTGGAATCTACTGAGGATGTGGAAGACGAGGAAATTGTAGAAGTAGATGGAGAAGTGACTGCCCCCAGGCCTAGCGGGTCTGAGAGAAAAATATTAAGGGCGAAATTGCCGAACCTTACTGTGAAGGAGAAGAAAGAATTGGCATCGTATGCACATAGTTTAGGGAGGAAGCTAAAGAGTCAACAGGTTGGCAAATCTGGTGTTACCGATACTGTGGTAATGGCTTTGGAGGAGACTCTTGAAGCTAATGAGCTTCTCAAGGTACATTTTCTCAATTTTTGCTGTTGGCTAACAATTTACTCAAATATTTGGGCAACTATTTAGGGTTTAGGGTTTATATTGAATCGTTATGCTGGAAAGGCTATCTTCAAATCAGTGCGATTTTTTTTTCTGTTGTTGCCAAATTGGCATTCAAAACTTTTAGCTTCGTATATTTTGTATCAGATTTTGAAAATTTATCTTGAAAATATATTGTTGGCCATGAAATTTGAATATCTTTTCAAATTGTTGAGGTTAATAATTCTGGTTACTAGCAAGTAGAGGTGTGTAGAAAAGAGGGAAAATTCTTTTGCCAGTTATGCTTGTGAGATTATTAAATTAGTGATTGGTTAAAATCTGTTTATTGATAGTTTATTAGCACTTAGGAATGTGAGAAATATTGATAAATATGTTTAGGCCAAGCAGGTTTAGCAAGATACTCATTTTTATCAGGTATGCGCCTTGTGCTGGTAAAAGTGACAAATGTTCAAATTGATGATAATAAGTTGATCTGCTGATGAATAAGGGCCTTTCGCGGTGTGCTTTGTGCTGTTGATGAAAAGTCCCGATTATCTTCTTGGCAATGTGTTAAGTTTTGATTAATGTGATAAAAGCATTGGTCTTGTGTTCGTTTTTTATGCCCTCATTGATATATGCAGCTCAAAATACATGGTACCTGTCCCGGAGGAGAGCTGGATGATATTGTAAAGCATTTGGAGGAAGCAACTGGCTCAGTGGTTGTTGGTCAAATTGGTAGGACTGTGATTCTCTACCGTCCAAGCCTGACAAAAATGAAAGCTGAAGAGAAGAAGAAACAGGCTCAAATTCTTTTTTTGAAAAAACAAAAACAATACGTAGAGAGACGATCATTTCAGGTCATCTTTTCGTTCATCTAGTTTCTTTTATAAATACTGGTTTCCTAGCTAAGCTTTTGTGCAACTCTCACTATTTTACTGGGTTCCACTTATACACCTGGTACATGCTACCTCCACTTATGGACGTGTACGAAGTAATTTGCCTAAAAGGCTTTAGACAAATGAGCACTTTTTGTCCATATTAGAATTTTGAACTGGTTTCCTACAGTTTTCGTCAAGTTCAATCACCGCAAGGCAACACCCTTGAGCACAAATAAATACACATTGTTCTCCTTTTCCCTTTTTGCTCCTATGTTTCTTTCATGATCATCCTTGCTCATTTTGGGGTCTCCTTACGTGCAGGATAAAGGACAGGTACCTAGACAATATGCTCGTAGTCGCCAAGGAAGTAGCAGGGTTTGATCTTTCATTGTGGCTTATTTCTTAATTTCCTTTCCACAGTAGCCATCACAGTGCTCGGTTAATTTTCACAAATATTTCTTTGCATGGATAGGTGCACACATGTTTTCAGTCTGAAGATAAAAATCCGAGGGTTAAAGACTTGGCATATAAATTATCTCAGCAGTAGAAATTTACATAAGACAAGTTTGCATTTAGACCTTTTGTAATTTTTGTGAGATGTCAGATGATCTAGAAGAAAGTAATCGTCAATTTTGACTAGTGTAAAGAATAGTGGACATTATTCATGGGATCCTTGATGTATCAAATTTACACTTTCATAATCATAGTTCTCATAGTTTTAACTAATTGTGGTCACTACGCTGGGCAAAGCCCGTCATTCTATTTATGTTTGTTTAGTTGATGTAACTAGACGAAGCACACGCATCAAAGTAATTATATGTCAAATACTGCACATCATATTAAGAGTCAGTGATATCAATAAGTAGATTGGTAACTCAGGACTTGGATGTATAATAATGCTTGCAGATATATTAATTTCACAAATACTGACAAACTATTATAATAGCTCTCCGAATATTAAATAAATAATAATTCGTTCTCAACTCATTTGAGTTATGATACATGATGGATCAAATAACTTGATATTGACAAATAACAACAAAAAATGGATTTTGATGATTAATCACTGCAGCCCCTGCTGTTTATTGGAATCTTAACGAAAAACTTCTTTTCTATGTAGACACTTTTGTCTTGAGCATGTTAAACCTCTATGAAGATTTCAACTTTTGTAACTCATTATGAACTGAGTCTTCCAAATAAAGAATGCCATCCGCCAAAGTGAGTCGCCATAGAGCTACCAAAAACCGTGTCTGAAAAAAAAAGAAGTTAAAATGGAAAACAACACGAGCCAGTTTTAGCAAACAAAGAGTAGAAGGCTGAAATGAATTTACCCATTGGAATGCAACTAGTGCAAACCAGCACCCTGACAAACCAAATCCTTTACTGCTGAAGAGCTGTTTGAGATCAAAATAATTAGTGAGTAATATTCTTTTTATCAGAAAAAGATTTAAGAAATATAGCTTCCTTAGCAAGGATTTTAAAAAAAGTTAGTTTGAAAACTAAATCATGAGGGGACTCATTGGAAATAAATGGAATGACTTACCATTACGAGAAGAGAAGCTAAACCAAATACGGTGGTCATTGATATGCTGATAAATTTTAAGTCTCTTCCAGCCTAAAAAGTAATCAGATCATCAATGTATTGAGATATGGCTTCAAAAACCATAACTAGAATGATAAAGAATAAAAATATCTTATCATACAGAAACAATAAAAATAAATGCAAAGACTCACAAGGCAAATGGAAATGGCTCCAACAATATACAAGATGAAAATATTCTTGGGTAGGTGCTGAACGTCTACAAGCAAAAGGAAAAGAAACGGAAGGTGGCTCTGCTGCTCTTTTTGCCAAGAAACTAAAACACATCTTACCATACTTCACATCCTTATGGTAAAACTTCTTCACGATTTTTTGGATTAATCAATTCGCTGATTGTCGGATTATGTTCTCGTAAGAATTAATGATGTACTTACTAGTTACTACATATTGATTTTGCAAATAGTGAATAAATGAAACCCTCATGAAGAAAAAAGCTAATTGCTAGTGCAAATAAACACAACCTAGGTAGCCCCTCCAACGTATTAACCCCTTAATACACTTGAAATGCTATATTTTCTTTCCAAAGAAACAGAGCATACTCCTTAAATTTATGGCAGACGTTGACAAAATAAACAGAACTTTCAGATAAAAATACTCGATATAATCAACCAAAATACCTAGAATGATCAAAATATAATTTAGAGTTAGTATGAAACCGTACCAATAAGGTTCCTTCAAGACTATGAACACATGGCGACACCCAGAGAGTTAAAAATAATTGCAGCAGTACTTTGTGCATCTGAACCAACAGAAGGTGAGAACAATCAGTAGATCAGAAAAAACTATTTTCATTGACATAAAATCTTTATTTGGTTCACACAGCTTCCTTTGCATTGTTTTTATTTTATGCAGTATTTCTTTCTTTATCATTTCTGCTTGCTCCAAGTAGCAAAACTATTCATAAAAAAGAGGGTGTGGAGAGGATTAATATTCTCATGACCAAAAGATGGGTCATCGTGAACTTCATCTACATTGAAAAGTCAGAGGATATAAAAAGACAAATATAATACACAACTAACCTGTTGTATGACCAAAGGATCAGATGAAAACATTTGGGGAAAAAACCATGATATTGACACTCCAGCAGATCCCAGTATTAAACCATTTGATGCTCCAATGATCAAAAGGGACTTCTGCAGCATCCGGGCCTGATTCACAGTGTTCATCTTTTAGAATGTCCTATCAAAGAAAAATGCATGGAACACAACTCTAAAGTTGTCGATTGGGTAATGAATAGAAACAACAGTTTACATGGACATCACAGTCAAAGTTTCATGGATGTCAAGGCTTTCCTCAAGGAAGAGGTTTTTACAGATATGTTAGTGTGTTTGGTATGAAGGAAAATGTTCTCCACTGTTTTCTTGGAAAACAAATGGGTTTCTTAATTATTTTCTAGTGTTTGGTAAGTAAGCAAGAAAATATTATCCGAAGAGCATTTATATGTTATCTAGCAAAACACTATGGAGGCGGGATGGGATGGGGAGTGGGGGTTCCGGGGTGAGATGGTCAAGGGGTGGGGGATTGGGTGGGTGGGGAGAATATAATAATGCCACTTATACAACTTGTTTTCCCTACTTCCATTAGGGAAGTCATTTTCCTTATTTTTAAAGAACTTGTTTTCCTAGAGAAAATATTTTCCAAACATTTTGACCAACCAAACATAGAAAAATAAATGTTTTCTTCCATACCAAACACAGCCATGATGGAAATTTTATGATAGCTTTTCAAGCTTGGAAGTGGTAGTAAGAAAATAAATACAGGATAATGTAAATTTTACATAAATAAATTTATGACCTTCGACAAGTTCCGATTCACTCCATATAACAATTCAGGCATAAATGACTGCGCTGTTTGAGAGAGAGGCTCACCCCATACTGCAAATATGCAGAATAGCTGTAGCATGACCTAATAAGGTAAGTAATAAGTCAGTGTTAGTATCCATCTAACCGTTACATTAGAAAGATGCAAAAAGAAAATACATGTAAACTAATAGTCCACATAAACTAACCTGATGTGCAGCAGCAGTGTGTGTGCCCATTGATGTGGCATAGTAGACAAGTAGAGAGTAGAATGCCACCTGGAGTTCAAGATCTATCAGATACATAACATAGTAACTACTTTCATACAGGCTGAAAATGCAGTTGAGTCAAACAAACCTTTGACATCATTGTTAAGAACACAGGAGCTGCAAGCGTGAAAATCTGTAGAAGTTCATCCAATGATGGAACAGATAAGGCAAAACCATTATACCCTTTCTTGCTCAGGGCTGCAATCATCATATAAGCTGCAACAACCTAAAATATTGCTCGTAAGCAAGGAATATTACCATGAAGAGTATGAAAATGGAGAGAGGGAGGGAGGGAGACAGAGAGTTGAAGAGCAGATCAAATTCATTTAGAGGAAGGGAAGGCATATTTGGCGTACTTGGGATGCCATTGTTGCCCATGCTGCTCCAGCTATACCATATCCAAAGAATCTGCATAAGACTATGTCGCCAATGCCATTAATAGCAGTGGCAACTGCCAAAGCCTTTAAAGGTCCCCATGAATCTTTCATGCCTAAACTGTATATCCATTAACAAGAACTATATTAATACAAAAACCACCACCAGCAAATCATAAACAGCTGACCGATGCACTTGACACAAAAACCACCAGCAGAAAATCATAAACAGCTGTCAGATTTAAAGCTTAAAAGATTGACAAGTAATGCACTTTTCAAACATATAAATACTGGACGAAAAACATTAAGAACTTTCAGAATTGACAGTTATCCATAAGTGTAATTTCTTTCTTTAAGAAGCTTTCGTCCTCGAGACTTTGTTAAAGTAAAAACAAATAGTATCAGGAATGATAGTCATGCTCAATTTCCTTTATACAAATCAAGGAAATGTCAAGCAAAGACAATCATGCTCAAATGTCTTTCAACCAGTATTATTAAAAGCCATCGCTGCATTAGTTGATGTGAAGCAAGGGGTTATCCCTTCGGGGTGCAGCCACGTGCTTCAGAGAAAAGTGTGGTTCAAACAATGATACAAATGCGAAGTGCTCAGTACTTCAAATCTCAATTTTGAAGGGTTGGACTAATTTCAGAATCTTTGTCTATTGGATGCTGAAATTAGTTTTAATATCAATTTACTATTATAGTACTAAATTCACATATACTTGGTATTTTCTAATTTCTCGTAAGTTGTGCGCTTCGCTTCTCGTGTTTTGCTTCAAGCCTCATGGACCTTCCATCTCAATAGGGTAATTAGCTAATTGAACTTATAAAAATTGTTTCATCTTCATTATCTAAAAAATTGTGCTTATCTTCATCATCTACTAAGAGTCCAGTATGTGTGTTAATATTCACCAACATAGCTATTTTCTTTTGTTTTTGGCAATCCTTTTTTTTTTACCACTCCTTAGGAGCTCCAACCTTTTCTGCTCCATTGGTGACTCGAACACACAACCTTGCGATCGGAGGTCTCGTTCCGCTAATGGTGCTACTCTTCTCATATAAAGAAGAAAAGTGGACTAATCAGTTTAGCTGAGTCTGATCAGACATAGGGAGAGAACTTGCATCAATGAGAAAAGCACAACAGGAAGAGGAAGATGAAATATGGTGAGAAATAAATTTGGGGGCTTGGAATTGCCCGTCAATTGATTCTGTGACAAGAACAACATGAAGCAGGACATTGTGCAGACAAGAAAAAGAACATTGAAAAATTGTAGCCATAGGAACTAAATGCATATGTTAGTGGTTCTTGTAAAAGAATCGCTGCAAATATGAAGAAGAAACATAATAGATTGCTACGCAAACCTATAGATCACTCAGTTAACTAAATTCAAGTACAAATTATCTAAAAGCACACTTATTACATAATGCTGTACAAATTAGAGTATTAGTAGGTAGATGGTACCTTGCACTTTGGGCAACCCAACCAACAAGCATGGCAGGCCATGCCAATCCTCGAATCTATCACAAAAAGATATTCTATTCAGATGAAGTGTGCTCAGGTAACCAAGCACAAGTGGATTTTACTTGATCATTCCAGAAAAATATAACTTTCAGCCAAATATTATTATCCCTGCTATAGCATATGAATTCAGAAAGTATAACAAATGACTCAAATGTCTTTATCTGCAAGTTTGAACTAGGACGGATGAAACCCCACTTTGAAGATCAGCGATAAGAAGTTCAGATAATCAATTGTATATTCATTCATTCAATTTGCTAACAACTTCCAAGCTCCTACGACTTTTTTCCTTGTCCTTCTCCAGAGATAACTTACTTGTTTTAGTTAGCTGGATATTCAAACATAAGTCATCTAACAGCTTATAGGAAACAGTACAACATTCAAAACTAACATTATTTTAGAATCTTTGGACTCTAGATAAGATGCCTCTTGAAAGATAAACTCAATACATGTATCCATTTTCTATTGGAATTCTCATACTATCCAGCAGAACATGCACTAATAATTAATAGCATAATAACCTGGACATAAGTATTTGCTGCATTTATTATTTCCGTATTGTTTGCCCCTGTGAAAGCTGAAAGTGAGACAAATTTACCATCAGTTGTTCATAAAAAATACTGAAGGAAGAAGAGGACATTTCGAAAGTATACATATTGAATGATTGATAAATCCACCACCAAAAAAAGGAATGAGATGCTTACCAGTAATGCCCCAAGTACCAAACAATCTTGTAAAAAGAAACATCACAATACCACAGGCCAACCCAATGAAGAGCAATATAGATATCTGATGTTGCACTTCATCTTTATCCTGCACCATAATCCAAGATGCTCAGAATGCAAGAGTAAACAGAAAATAACGACAACTATATATTGATTTACGTGTTCACCATACTATGATAACTCCCAAGCTCCTAATATTTGGGGAAAACAGATATGGCTAAAAGATAACAAGAATTTCAACAAAGCATACCTGTTTGGCCAATGCAGTAGCAACTAAATTTGAAGTGGCAATTGAAAGGAACATAAAAACATAGCTTGTGTTATCACAAAACACTGTTCCTGGACCTGCCAATTACAAAAATCGAGCTAAATCACTGAACATTTAAACAACATTATACTCAACCCATCCCATTTTATATGGAAAATGTATAAAAGTATGATTGTGCCAAATATTTTCGACATCCAGAAATGGAAAGAGTGAGTTCTCTCTACCTAGAGCGGCAAGCTCAATAGAACTTCCTTGACCGATTACTGCAGTGTCAATGAGACTCATCAAAGGTCCACATAACCATAGACCAACTGCTGGCCCTGAAAATTTTACAATCTCCACCACTTGAGCCCAAATGCTCTCATTGCCAGAAAATTCTCCTTTAACATTAGAATCTACCACCGAACTTTCTTCTCGAGCGGTTAGCGCTTCTAGTTGTTCTTCATCACTGATACATGAATTCGAATTCGAAATCAAGTTCTCTAGATTCACTGGAATCTCTTGGCTATGATTTAAACAAGCAGTGATTATTCGCTTGCGGTGATTGCAGATTCGGGTCAATGATGTTACCCGACAAGTTCGGCGGCGGGTGGAAGAAAAATCAACATGGAAATTCAAACTGAATTTAGGGATTTCTATCGGAATAATGTGAGATTTACAAGTTAGGGTTTCAAGATTCATTGTTAGCGATGAAGATTTCGGTGCCTAATTGAACAGATAGAAAAAACGGGAAAATTATAGCCGTAAATAGAAAGTTTCTGAGCCACTTGAAAATTGGCGCCTGCTTCGAATATACTTGTGCTTCAGCGTTTCCCTAACTGTCCTGCCAAACGGCCCAAGTCCACAAATATCCAATTTTGTGTGGTGCTTTGAATATTAACAAATTAAACAAAGTCATAATTCATTTTTTATTTTATTTTTGAAATTTATCTGACTAGTCAAATCTAACTGCATTTTTAACTAAAGTGCATATCAAAAAATTAGCTAAAACTTTAGTTATATTTGTCTAAATTTTTCATGTATGTGCACTTAAGTCATAACTCATACCCAGTCATCAAAAAAAAATTAGCAAACACTTCAAACGAACTTTATTTATTGCTAGGGAATTTTAGTAGCACAATTAATTGAATATCTAAATTTATCTTATTGATGAGTGTTTAATTCTCTGATTATAATACTCTTTCCTATTTTTCCTTCCCCTACCCATTTTTAAAAAATAATTTAAGTGCATGTTAAAATTGGCATGGCCACTGGCCACTTTTGTCTCGAGCATAATAAATCCCTATGCAACTTTCAACTTTAGAAACTCATCATGAACTGAGCCTTCCAAATAAAGTATGGCATCCGCCATCGTGAGTCGCCCTAGAGCAACCAAATATCGTGTCTGGAAAGAAAAAGAAAGTTAAAATGGAAAACAACATGAGCCAGTTTTTAGCAAACAAAGAGAAAAAAAAAATGAGATGAAGTTACCCATTGGAATGCTACTAGTGCAAACCAACATCCTGACAAACCAACATCCTTTACTGCTGAAAATTTGTTTGAGATCAAAATAATTCGTGAATAGTATTCTTCTTTTATTAGAAAGTGATTTAAGAAATATAGCTTCCTGAACAGGGGTAAAAAAAGTTAGTTTGCAAACTTTCAATCAAATATTGTTATCCCAGAATGATAAAACTTTCAACCAAATATTGTTATCCCTGCTATAGCTTATGAATTCAGAAAGTATAATAAATGATTCAATGTCTTTATCTGCAAATTTGAACTAGGACGGATGAAACCCTAGTTCCGATAATTAGGGGCGGATCTATTTAGGCCCGTGGTGTCACGCCACCCACAAACTTCGACGGAAACTTTATACATATTGGTATATATATACAATATACATATAAATGATAAACGTGTCACCCAACGATCCAAAGCACTTTGTGGTGCCAGTGGTTGACAATCATATTAACACGAATGAAGTAATAAATTTACCCATTAACATGTCATATCACGTCGCTTTACGGGTTCACGCATGTTGTTGTTAAAAAAAAAAGGAAACACACACAATTTTGCACTTGCCCCTACAAAATAGTGTCATGGCGCATAGCATTTGCTGGTCCAACCCAAAACAATTTATTTTGGGCCAATTCATACATAGTTTGTACTGGAGGCCCAGTTACATGAATGCCCTTACACTTGGAGCTTCTCGAGTATCGGCTATACTTCTTTTTTTTTTTTTTGGAAAAACTACTTAATTATTCGAATATTTCTATCATATTTATTAATTTTATCTATAGTTAAAAAAATTACATATTTTCTCACTAATTAATAATTTCATATCAAATTTCAAATCAGATATACCTAGATACGTGCATTTTTGCTACCAGATACACTATAAAATACATATTCATAGTGAGAGAGGAGAGAGCAAGATAGTAGGGAGGAGAGCGACAAACTAAGGAGGTGAGCGAGAGAGTCTATGCAGATACATGTGAATCACATTAGATACATGTATATGGGATACTAGATACATTTCGAAATATAGATACAAAGGGAGAGAGACGAGCGAGATAAGAAAGAAGCAAGGGAGAGAATCAGATACATGTGAATCCACTTTGATACAGTGTATCTAGAACAAATTACACATAATTTTGACCTCATGTATCTGAATGCCAAATTTTAGTAAGATTTGTAATATTGAAAATTTGCGTGAAGGGAAGTAACTTGCTCTTAAATTAGTGGAATTTGTATTGTTTGCCTAAAAAAAATCCGATAGAAAATGTTTTTGCCCTTTAATAGATCTTAAGTGGATCGAATTTAAATTAATTGAGACCTTAAAATGAATATCAAACACAAAGTGAGAAAAACAATGAATTCATAATGGCTATTGGCTAGGTTTTTACACTTCTATCTAGAGGTGGGCATAGTATGGTACGGTATGGTATGGTATTTGTAAGTTTTGATACCGTAATTTCGGTATTCGATTTTTAAAACATCATTGCATTACCATACCAATTTAATTCGGTATGGTTCGGTATATTGAAGTTCGATTTCGATATTTTACGATATGGTAAATCGGTAACCATAATTTGTTAAATTTCGACTAATATATACTCGTAAAATAGAGTATTATGACTTCGACAATTAAAAAAAGGTCTTAATGGTATCATGCTAACACATTACACATGTAGAAATATATATGCAAAATAAAGTACAAACAACTCCTTTTGTTAATCAATTACAATTCAAACACATTTCAATCAAAATAGAGTAGTCAAAGTTTTAACTTCTAAACATTTAGTTTATACTAATACTAGGTTGCATATTTGTTAGTATTTTAATAATACATATGTTTTTTATGTAACGATATATTTCGGTATGGTATTCGGTATTTCGGTATGTTATATCTAAATACCAAATACAGTACCGAATACCAAAAAAAAAATGTATATCATATACCACACCAAATACCATAATATCAAAATCACGGTATTAAAAAATTCAATATGATATGATATTTCGGTATATACCATACCATGCCCACCCTTACTTCTATCCGGTATAATGAAGAAGCGTGATATGTATTAAGTGGTTTTTTTTTCTAGAGAGGAGTCATTCATGAATTAAAATTAGTATAATTGTATACATTGTTTGATCATTAAAAAAAAGAAAAATTACTAAAGTACACACCTTTAAGTATATTATTTTTCATTTGTCCTTATATCTTTTAAAAATAACTAAAATTCCTTATTTTAATAATGTATCTGTATTAATGTATCCGTGCTTGTATTAATGTATCCGCACTTTCATTAATGTATCCGGATTGAGTTAATTTTTATTTTAATAATGTATCCGTGCTTGTATTAATGTATCCGCACTTTCATTAATGTATCCGGATTGAGTTAATTTTTATTTTAATAATGTATCCGTATTAATGTATTAATGTCTCCGTGCTTGTATTAATGTATCCGTGCTTTCATTAATGTATCCGGATTGGGTTAATTTTAAGGGATTATTGTAATTAGAAAAAAAAGTAGGGATAGATAGTAATTTCATCTTTACACTGTGTGATTTATGTAACTTACCTTTAAAAAAAAAGTTAAAAGATCTCAACTTAAAATCAATAACCAAATGACCCATTCATTATTAAATCTTGCATAATTAATTCTTATATAACTATTTCTTGTATTATTAATACGATAATAGTCATACAATTAATCTTTAATTATTAATATTTGCGTGATTTTAATTCAATAACCAAATGACCCATTCATTATTAAATCTTGCATAATCAATTCTTATATAACTATTTCCTGTATTATTAATACGATAATAGTCATACAATTAATCTTTAATTATTAATATTTGCGTGATTTTAATTAACTTTCAAATTGCCCCTTAATATATAGGATTTCTCGGTATTTGAACGAGTGGAATATAATTGGTTACTCAATAAAATTAGTTAAGTTTGCGCTAGATATTGCAAAATAATCCAAACACCATAATAATAATAATAATAATGATAATAAATACTCCATCTCAAGACTGTTTTAAAAATGAAAAGATTGCCCAAATGCCATGGTTGCTGGTTTATTTACTTAAACAAAGACCCCTTGAAAGATCTTATCAATGTCTTTTATTACTAGTACTAATACTAATACTACTTCCATCGTCCAACAATAGTTGTCCATTATACTAAAAATAGTTGTCCAACAATATTTGTCCAATTTAGAAATTCAAGAGATAATTTATCATTTGTGTCTATTTTACCCTTGTTATTAAATACTATTTACCATCTAACACATTTCTCAAAGCATTAAATTTAATAAAATCAAAGGATAATATAGTAAAATTATCCCTATTATTTATTATTTCTTAAAGGATGTGCCAAATCAATAGTGGATAACTATTATTGGACAGAGGGGGTACCATTTATCATCTAATACCTTTCTCAAAACATTAAATTTAATAAAGTCAAAAGATAATATAATAATATTATTCCTATTATTTATTATTTATTATTTTTAAGGGTTCAAGTAATAGTGAATAACAATTGCACATAGAGGTAGCACTACCATTATTGAACAATAATGGAGTACCAATTTAAATATTGGATTCTATCTAGACTAAGAGATCAGAGACATTAATTAAACAAATAATTTTAAAAGATACGACAAAAACTAAAAAGTGGGATCAAATGAGTTTCACTTAACTCCCTATTTTAGGTGAAATACAAAATTAAACTACTATTTTCCTTTATTGTTTTTGTTGACACCTTTGACCTAACATTTTTCAAAATTTATAACTTTTATGTTTTATTTATTAAATTGTTCAAAATACATTTTTTTTATAATTTTAAATAAATCTATCAATAGTTATTTTTATTTTTTGAAATATTAAGATTTTTATTAGTTTATTTTGAATTTTAATTAATTTTGATTATATTATTTTTATCACAATCACTTGAATATGTTGTGAATATTGTGTCAGTTTTATTAAATTACAATTTTCTGTTGAATTGCATTTTTTGCATGCCATTGATTTTATTTGTTACTTTTCATTTTGATATTTTATGCAGTCTAGAAATTCATTCAAATATGGAAAACATTTGCATACAAAGATATTTTATTAACTGGATAAGATTTCATATGCAGATATTTTATTGATCGGTGGTTTTGGCCCACAATTTTAAGATAGTGGTATTACACTATAAGTGGTTTTCGATTTTCTATTTAAACAATAGCTTGGTCATTAAGTTAGGGGTGGTGGATAAAACTTTAGAGGTAATTTTCAGATTTTTAGTGTTTAATAAATTCTTTAAGTGTTCATATTTTTCCGGTCACAAGCTCACCGGAGCTCCGCCGGAATCCGGCGAATCCACCACCAAAGACCCCATTTTCAGATCACTCTAATCCTTTCTCTTTCTCCATTTTTTCCGGTGACAATCACCACCACCCACCAAAACCTCACCTCTCGTGACTCATCACTGACCCTCTCTTCTCCGATAAATGGAGCACCAAACAACAAATCAACCTCAGCCAGACCACCGGAGCTCTGTCAAAATGAGCTTCACCAGCGCCCACTCCAGCGAGCTAAAGCTCCACCACGGTGCTGCTCCATGCCTTCTCCTATGGAACTCGCGAACACTAACAACAACAACGACGAACCGGAGCTTCAAGCTCTGTCGAACATCAACCTCGCACCACCAAGCTCCGGCGAAGGACCAGAAGCAAACAACGACCAGCAGTTCCAGTGAGCACCACCGTGAACTCCAAGCTTCAAGCTCCGGCAAAACTCCGGTGAACAACAACCGTAAAGCTTCACAAATCGGAACTCCATCAATCTTTTCCCCTTTACGACATCATTAGTGTTGCAGGTAATTTCTTTAATTCAAGTAACTCATTAAGTTGAAAGTATTATTTATTTATCATTTGTTCTAATCGCTAGCTGTTTTGATAATGTGGTGTGAATTTTGTTTGAAATTAGTGAGCCTTTTAGTTTGCATTAATTATGGTTGCTTGTTTATTTATTTATTTTTAATTTTTTTTTTTTACATTTCCTGTTTTGCTGAATATGTTTGCTCATTTTATTTGCCACCGAAATGGCCTTTATCTTTATAATTTTGTTAATATAAATTGGGTTTATGATATACCCCTCTATTTGGATTAATTTTATTCTAGGATTTGGATAATATATGTTAGTGTTTTGTTTTCTTTTCTTTGTCTGTTAGTGGCTTTGAATTTGAATTTTCTTATTTTATTATTGCTGCTCCATTTTGTTCACATATTATTGCTTTTGATTTATTAAAATTGATTGTATGCATTTTCAAAGTATTTCCAGTAAGTGTAGTTGTTATTTTATCATCATGTGGATATTGTTGACATTTTATTATGCTGTTATCTTTTGGTATATCCAATTGCGTGTTATTTTATATATATTATTTTTGTTAGTTTCATATGACTCTGTATTAAAATAAAAATAAAAATAGTTAGAATTGGTCAATGAAAAAATCTCTCCGTCGATTTTGGAGGCCTTCACAATATTAAAAGACAGAAATTTAGTTTAAGTTTATATATATTTTACATTAAAATGAGCCGATGAAGAAGTTACCGTCAACTTCCAAGGTCTTCCATGTATATAAGACGGATTTTTATTTTCAAGTTATCATTTGATTCATTTATTTTTATTCATATTTATTTATTACTAACACTTTTACTAAGTGTCTTTACACCACACCCCGGAGTCGCTTCCCATTGAAGCTATTCCAATGAAATTCGAATTATATTTTTTATTCATTATTGTGTATATTATTCGTTAGGCAAAATTTAGGCCGTTTCTTATATTTTTATTTTATTTTATTACTTGTGTATATTGTATGTTTATTACACTTGTACATTATATTTTATCTCCTCAATTTTAAAAAAAAATGAATTCAATCGGACCCACAGTTGTGGATTTTGAAGGATGTCTAACACCTTCCCTTCGGAATCACTTGAATCCCTTACCTAGAATCTATTGGTTTCGTAGATATTTTTCTTAATTAATTAATTGGTTTCCTAGTTTTCTTAAAATTAGGTGGGAACTCCTTTAAAATTGTTTTATTCTTTAAAATTCTTTTTTAAAATTATTAATTTCTTAGAGTTACCACGACGTTTAACCTTATTTGAATAAAGTAGGGATGTAAACAATTTTAATGGCCTCGTGGGTGGCTACTAAATAATTATGACCTGTGACTTACAACAAAGGACCGTTTAAACCTAATTTGAAATCAGGTTAAAATTAAAAATTCGTTTGAATATTGTAATTTGAATCTCTTAAATGAATGTTCTTTTAAACATATAAAATTTTCATAATTTGTGAAAACTATTACAAAGTTACTTTATTTAAAATTTTCAAAATTGAAATTATATTTAGCCATAATTTTTACAAAGAATATTTAGATTTTAAATATATATATATATATATATATAAATATGATTTATATCTCTTAATTTCTAAAAACTAACAATATTATCTAGCTTGAATAATTTTAAGAAGCACTTGTGTTTTTATCATCATATCATCATCATACTTAATTAGAGGGAGTTTTTTCAGCCTCTCTTCCGATATTATCCAAAAGGGTAAAATCGTAATGTCCCTTTCCTTTCCCCTTTTTAGCTGTCGCGTGTTTTACCCTTAAACCACGTGTTGTATCTTCCTTTGTCTACATTGCTCGCTGTGAAAAGCTCTTCTTTTTATTACCATGGGAATGCAAGGAATGAATTTGGTGCTCAAATTGACTCTTCCGATATTATCCAAAAGGGTAAAATCGTAAAGTCCCTTTCCTTTCCCCTTTTTAGCTGCCGCATGTTTTACCCTTAAACCACGCTTTGTATCTTTCTCTCTCTACGCTGCTGGCTGTGAAAAACTCTTCTTTTTATTACCATGGGAATGCAAGGAATGAATTTGGTGCTCAAATTGACTCTTCTGAAATTCGCTTCTACGACCAAACAAAAAGGTATACTTTTCATCTTCGCTTTAGTTGTTTGTTCTGCTGAATTTTCTCCTTCGTCTGTGCTTTGCTTCTTTGCAGTGTTGAGTTTCCTGGGTTGAGCTTTTTGCATATTTCTGTCTTTATTTCTTTGATTTATGCTTTGTTTGATGTTCTACTTGCTACTTTTAATTGTTACTTTCAGTTTAAACCTAATGTTCTTTGTCTATGCGTTGCTTGTTTGCTGTCTTGAGTTTCCTCTGTTGAGTTTTTTGGATCTTTCTGTGTTTATTTCTGCGATTTATGCTCAGTTTGATGTTCTATTTGCTACTTTTAATTGTTAGCTTCAGTTTAGACCTAATATTATTTGACATTGGAAAAATTTGTTACAGAAACTAACCTAAGGTCATAACTGCAATGGGTTTGACCATTTTAAAAAATTTATTTGCTGCTTGATTTAAGGTAGAACGAAGAAACAATTTTTAATTTTTTCCTTTTAACTTTCTAAAAATGGGCTTTTACATTTAATAATGAAAAGAGGTTTAATGTGGAGTTCACACGGTTTTACTCTTAGTAAGCTGTCATTTTAGGTGACAATATCATTCTTAGACAAAGGCATGACTAGGTAAGAAAGGAAAAATGAAACAGGAGAAACCTGAGTTTGATTTTGACTACACGAGTTGTAAAGGGATTACTTTGATTCTCAGTTTTAGACGTTAATTAGCCTGTCCAGTGCTATTAACAAGAGCATTAAAAGGCATTACTATTTCCCTTGTAATATATAAATGGTGATAGTTGAGATAGGAAAAGAGAAGTTGAAATTGACAAAATATTCATTAAGAATGATATATAAATGGTGATGGTTCAGGTAGGAAAAGAAAAGGGGAACAACCAATTGTTCACGGGCAAAACTGGTTGAAAAGTAATAATTCAAGTGTGTTTATTTCCATTATCTCTTCAATTAACTTGTTACATGCCAGTGGTTATTATGTTACATGCCAGTGGTTAGATGAATATCACTTTTAGTGATCTTTTAGAATCTGTTTGCATATTCAAGAACATGATGTGTTAACATGTATATAACATATATAAAAGCTTTAGAAGTGAAGTTTTTTACCTATAGAGTATGCTTCATGGAGTTGGGGGTGCTCCTGAAAATTCTGTAGCTTTTACTCCTCGCCCATCAAATATACCTAAAATACCCTGTTACAAGTAATCCCTTTGTCAGGCTTGTTGCTTCAAAACACTTTATAAACGATCAAATATGCCTTAATCCAAACTCCAAGGCAAATATTTCTATATCTAACTCACTATATTCAGACCATTTTTCATTCTAATACAGGTAAATAATGCATTCTCTAAGACAAACCTGGTACTTGTACACATTTCCAGTGAAGTTTTATTTCTACCTAGAACAAAATTTGGAGAAACTAATTCTCTTCCCAAATCTTACTTGTGGAATTACACTGGGTATGTTGTTGTTTGTATTATTTAATTTTCTCCGAAAATCTCAGTTGTGGAATTATACAGGATATGTTTATTATTTCTATTAGTTACTTTTCCCATACTAGACATAAAAGAATAATTTGTCACTTACTTTCCCACAACATATTCTAGGACACCTAGCAGTTAGCAATTTGCTGGTAAATTCATATTTCCCCAAGTGAAACAATTACAGATAAACTTCAGAAACTGAAAGAGAACTATAAAATGTGATATGGAAGTATTTATAGAGGAATCAGTTCGATTCTCAATCTCAAACATGAATTGACCTGTCCAATGGTATTCAAAAGAACATAAAAAATCTTTACTATTTCCCGTATAATACATACAGTGATAGTTGAGGTAAGAAAAGAAAAGAAGAACAAATTGTTGATGTGTGAACCATGTGAAAAAGTTATTAAGAATGATATGTTAATGGTGATAGTTCAAATAGAAAAAGAAAAGAAGAACAACTAATTGTTCGCGTGTGAAACTCGCGGAAAAGTAATAGTTCAAGTGTATATATTTTCATTATCTTTTCAATTAACTTGTTTTTAGATGTCAAATTCTACGAAGACATTATTAGAAATAATGAAAAAGTAACACCCATTGACGGAGCAGGAAAAGCAGGAGTTTGTTTTTGGCTATGGGAGTATCTGTAGAGGTATCACTTCGATTATCAGTTTCAGACATTAATTGACCTATCCCGTGTTATTAAAAAGGACATAGGAAACCATTAATTTTCACTAAGTCGAGAATCTGTTAGAGCAGTTCTGCGATTAACTTGTAAAATGTGAATCTGACAACCAAGGAACTTGTACACTGAGTTGAAAGTTGTTTTGCCTTAAAAGTTTCTTTTTCTATACATAGGTAGCAGTGTTCCTCCTCTTCTGATTCTTGGCAAAAATTGAAAAAGATGATTTAAGAATTTTTTTTCGTCTAACTCTGCACATAACATGATTATGACCCCAAAGTATAAATTAAAGGTGCAATCAATAAGTGGTCATTGCATTTAACATTATTTGTCTAATGTTTGTATTCAATAGAAACTTTTCAATTTATCACATTATTGGCAACTAAATTAGACTGTTATTCAGTGAAGGAAAATTAGTTATACTCAAGTTCATATGTTTTCAAAATACCGTTTTTGAAAAATGTAGGTGAGGAAATATAGTCTTTAACATATGCTCATGAGAGCACCGAGAATGATTGATTGGAGCTTAGGTGCCACTTTGCTTTCCAGTTGTAAAGTTGTGATTGTTAATCTTTCTTTTCCATGAAATATTAGCTCACAATTTGATAGATCTAAAAATTTGTTAAAATCCCCTTTGAACAAAACAAATGATTCCACTGGTTTTGCTTTATTAGGTTGAAAATGAGTGGCCAAAGAACGGAAGTGAAAAGAAAAGAATATTCGAGAAAGGAAGATAACAAATATGTTTTGACATTTTCCTTCAAGTGGAACTCTTAATAAACTGTCACTTGACTTTTTGGCTGATTGGAGTGATTTTAAAAATAAAATATTTGTTCAAATTTTACTCTCTACTTATACAGTGCATGGTTACTTGACCTCTTGTAGGAGTTAGGAACTCAGATTTGTCCAACTGAGGAAAGAAATGATACACTATTCCGTGACAAACGTAAGTTCCTCCATTTCTATGTTGTACATATTTAGTTATATTGGTCTACTGTTCTGTTCTTCATTCTGTCTACATAACTCTTTTTGTTTGGACTCTAATTGAAAATTAGGATTTTACCTTAAATATAAAAAAATTACTCAATATTAGCCATCAGATGTCTAACACCAAACGCAAAATGGATGGAGTCCTAATTGAACAAACAGACGCTGCCAAAAAAGAAGCAAAAAAACTTAGAAATCAAATTGCATACCAAAAAATGCCTCCTGAGAAAAAAATGGCTTTTCTGGCACAACGCAGCGCAAATATTTCGCTCAAACGCGTGTTCGTCCCCAAATACTTCCTGCTGTCCATTTTACACAGCCTCACTCTGACTGTCAAAACACTCAAAATAAACCTTCTACTACTACCTCGCATGCTCAATCAATTCAATGCAACAGTGCCTATGAAATAGGTGAGTACCAATTAAAGTTATTCATAAATAGTAACTAAACAATTACCTTATATATACATTAATACATACAATATTACAGGATCAACATCAAACACATGTAATCAAGAGTCTACCTTCTATCAGCCACAATCAATTATTAGAGGTTTATTTATAATTACCATATTATTCCTTGCAATCATTTCTTTCGTTTCCTCCTTTCTAAAATGTTCTTCCATTCTACAGAGCGTGAACCAATGGGAATGACATCTTCCAATGTCAATACACTGCCTTGTACTCCTCTTTTAAAGAAAGTTTCAAATTGTAAATTTTGTGCAGCCAAAAAATTTCAATATGAATCTCCCGGCTTTTGCTGTAGCAATGGTTCTGTAAAATTAGTTTCCCATGAATTACCAGCCGCATTAAAAAGTCTTTACTTTGGAACCAATGATGAATCCAATCATTTCCGCACTTACATAAGAACATATAATAATATGTTTGCCTTTACTTCACTTGGAGTCAAATATGATAAGTAATTAGCAAAAAGAAATCAAGGTATATATACATTTAAAGTCCAAGGACAAATGTATCATTTCATAAGTAGTCTTGTTTCTATCAATAATGAGGTAAAAAACTTACAAATTTACTTCTATGACAATGATGTTGACATAGTTAACAAAATGTTATTCTCTGAAAATCTTAACCGATCAGTTATTGCTAAATTGGTTGACATTCTAAAGATAAATCCATACTCTATGTTTCTGAAATCCTTAACAAACATTCCAAACTTACCTGATTTCTATATTGCACTTAAATGTGATGCTGCAATGGATCAACGAACGTATAATTTACCAAGTGTCTCAGAAGTTGCTGGTATATGGGTTGATGATGAATCAAATAATATTATTTCTACTCCTCATATTAGAATATATACCATTCCAATAGTAGTCAATTGGTACACTATTATTATGGTTGTTATGATTCACTACAATATCCTTTGTTATTTCCCGATGGAGAAAATGGATGGCACTGCGGCATTCAAAAATTAATATGACAACCCATTTTGACCAAAAAACGTTCTACTTCCAATAATGAAAAAGTTCCTGCTGTATCTAATTGGTGCTCAATTGATGGTCTTCTTAATGTTGAAGAACAACTTTTACATAAACAAAGACAAAAGAAAAATACAATCTCATGTCGTGAGTATTATTGTTATAAGCTTCAAATTAGAAATGATGAAGAAAATGGTACTTTACATTCTGGCAGATTATTCCAACAATATTCTGTGGATGAATTTATAAAAATTGAAACACAGAGATTAGACTTTCTCTTATTTAATCAAGATTTATTTAGATATGAAGTCTTAGCTGGACTTGTTGATCTTCTAAGACAAGGAGAAAGAGACACGTCAAACATTGGGAAAAAAACCTTCCTTCCTGCAAGCTTTACTGGAGGTCCACGAGATATGCGCCGTCGATATATGGATGCTATTGCATTAGTACATCAGTTTGGAAAACCCGATATTTTCCTAACTATGACATGTAATCCTTCCTGGCCAGAAATGCAGGATTTCTTGTTACCAACTGATGAGGTCCAAAGTAGACCCGATTTAATAACTCGAATATTTAAAGCAAAGATCGAAGAATTAAAGTCATATATTGTTAAGAAAAAATTCTTTGGTAAAATTGCTGCTTTTATGTACACTATAGAATTTCAAAAGCGTGGTCTACCACATGCACATTTTCTTATCATACTTGCCGATGACTATAAATTATTAACTCCTGAGGCCTATGATCGACTGGTTTGTGCTGAAATACCAGATCCCACTACAAATAATTATTTACATTCTTTAGTTATTAAACATATGATGCATGGTCCATGTGGAATTTTAAATTCTAATAGTCCATGCATGAAAAAATTAGGACATTGTAAGTTTAAATACCCCCAAACCTATGCAAATGAAACATCTAAAGGTAAGAATTCCTACCCAATATACAGAAGACGAAATACTGATAAATATTTCAAAATTAGAAATCAATATTTAGATAATTCATGGGTTGTTCCTTACAATCCATACCTCTTAGCCAAATTTAATTGTCATATAAATGTTGAAGTTTGTTCAGACGTTAAAGCTGTCAAGTATATTTACAAATACATTTGCAAAGGACATGATAAAATCGCTTTTCATATACATGGTAATGATTCTGATACAGAAATAGATGAAATAAAAGATTATCGATCTGCTAGATGGATTTCACCGCCAGAAGCTATGTGGCGTCTCTTTGCCTTCCCTATTAGTGAAATGACTCATGTCGTTTATCATCTTCAGCTTCATCTTGAAGGACAATAATTTTCTCATTTAAGAAAATGACAAATCTAAACTCAATATTAAATAATCCTGCAATTAAAAGAACAATGTTAACAAAATTCTTCTCAATGAACAAAACAAATCAAGCTGCAATTGAACTTAACTTATTATACAAAGAATTCCCTGAACATTTCGTTTGGTCTACAAGTGATAAAATGTGGACACGAAGAAAGCAAGGTAACGTCATTGGTCGTGTAGTCACCTGTCATCCAACAGAAGGAGAAAGATACTATCTTCGACTATTGCTAATGAACATAAGAGGACCAAAATCTTACAAAGATCTTAAGACTGTTAATGCAAAATATTATGACACCTTTAGAGAAGCAGCTGAAAAAAGAGGTTTACTTGCTTGTGATAATGACTTATTTGAATGCATGACAGAAGCTACTCATTATCAAATGCCATATAGCCTCAGACATTTATTTGCAACACTCTTAGTATATTGTAACCCTGCTAATCCAAAAGAATTGTGGCAGAAGTTTAAATGTCCTATGTCCGAAGATTTTACAAATATACCTAACATACAAACAAATGACATTTCTTGTTTAATTTTAAATCACATCAATGATATCTTACATTCAATGGGTCATAATATAAATGAATTCAAACTCATATCAAAAAATATCTCTTCCGTTACATCTTCCAACATAATACAGGAAACTAGAGACATCCATCTAGAGCAAAACATAATTGTAACTACAGAGGACCTATTGTTACATACACATTTAAACAAAGAACAAAAAAAAGCATACAACGCCATCCTTAGTAGAGTTTTCCAAAATAAACCAGGAGCTTTCTTCATTGATGGTCCGGAAGGAACTGGCAAAACTTACTTATATCGTGCCTTATTAGCTACTGTACGATCTAAAGGATTTATAGCTTTAGCTACTGCAACTTCTGGTGTTGCAGCTTCTGTACTTCCTGGAGGACGAACTGCTCATTCACGTTTTAAACTTCCTATTGACACACGTGAAAATTGTACATGTAATATTAGTAAACAAAGTTCACTTGCTTCCCTAATTCGAGATGCAAAACTAATAATATAGGATGAAGTATCAATGGCCAAAAAAATACTTATTGAAACTTTTAACTCATTTTTAAAAGATATTATGAATACAAACACACTCTTTGGTGGAAAAGTTATTGCATTTGGTTGTGATTTTAGACAAACTCTGCCAATAGTACAAAATGGCAAAAAAGAAGACTTCATTAATGAAAGTTTATTAAATTCTAACATTTGGAATTACCTTGAAAAATATAAACTGATACAAAATATGCGTGCCAAAACAGATCCCATCTTTTGTGAATATTTGCTAAAGATTGGAGATGGAAAAGAAACTGTAAATGACCTGGGTAAAATTGAAATTCCACAATCCTTTCTTATTCCATTTATAAATGAGAAAGAATCATTAGACATTTTATTTAAAGCTATTCATCCAAACTTAAACATGCTCATCAAAGATGTATCTTCTATAACATCCCATGTTATTTTAACGACCAAAAATGATTTTGTTGCTGAAATTAATCAAATGTTCATTCATAAATTCCCGGGAAATACTATGACATTTGTTGGAATTGACGAAACTATAGAACCAAAAGATCAAAGTCAATATGAAGATTACTTGCATACTTTAAATCCTTCTGGTTTACCACCGTATAAGTTAATTTTAAAACAAATTGCCCTATTATCCTTTTACGCAATTTAAATCCTTCTGAAGGTTTATGCAATGGAACACGATTAAATTGCCTTGACTTTAAAACTCACATTATTAGTGCCAAAATTGTTAGTGGTGATTTTAAAGGAAAACATGTTTTTATTCCTCGAATACCATTATTATCTTCACAAAATGAGAAATTGCCTATTCCATTTAAAAGAATACAATTTCCAATTAGATTATGCTTTGCCATGACTATAAATAAAGCCCAAGGTCAAACACTAGATTTTGTAGGTATTTATTTGCGTGAACCTGTATTTTCACATGGTCAACTTTGTGTTGCTCTTTCACGAGCTAAGAGTTTTGACTGTGTAAAGATACAAATTCGACCTACTATACCAGACAGTCATGATGATCATTCCACTTACAACATAGTATATAATGAAATAATTAAAAAAGTGTTTTCCTAAATTCATGAATTATACATAGAGCATACAACAATGTAATGTCATGTAAGTTATTACTTTTATTCTTATTCTTTCTATCCAATTTTCCTACCTATGTATTACTAAGCTATAATATGAGTTTACTTTTATTTTTCCCGCTGTTTTATCAGAAGATGCAAACAAATATTCGTATACGTGACTTGACTCCACAAGCTTCAGATTGGATCTGTAAGTTACAGATTGTAGATATATGTGGACCAGGAGAAAGCAGAGAAAGAAAGGTCAAATATCTAAATATGGTCGTTCAAGATGAACATGTACTATATTACTGTTTGTTACTGTTGTCTTTTTTACTACTTCTACCTTCTCATTTTATACTACTATATTGAAAATTCATAAACACTAAATATCCTTCACCTCTTTAGTATTTATCAACATTGCAAGTTTCAATTAACATTTTTGCCTGATTCTCTACACTTTTTCCAATTTTTCAAACAGCCTTGCTATGTGTCCTAACCAAACCTTTAGGCAAAGTGAAAGGTATTTACAAAGTAAAAAATCCATGCTAACAATAACTGCACTTCGCAGAACAACATACCATTTTTTATTAAAAAAAGTAAAAGAAAATTAAATATTTAATTGGTCAAAACTCAAGCACCTACTTTTCATGTTCCTTAGTGTAGTATTCACTTCAACTGATGGGTCTCTGTAAAGTTTATCTTGATAACTTCCTTTGGATTTCCTTTGCCTTTAACATGAAAATCTGTCTAATCATTAATGGCTCTGCCCATAGAAATTTAAACACAATACCCTGCAGAGATAAATACTGAAAAATAAAACACAAAGAAGAGATAATTGAAAGAACTATATCACTGTGAATTTCTTCTGGAACCTCTCTGTCTACATTTAACAAATAAGAAGACTTCTTTTTCCCTAAATTTCAAAACAGTGTCCTCTAAATATGTAGTAATTTTATAAATTCTTAAGGTTCTATTTGCGAAAAATACATACAAAATTACTATCTATTTTCATTGATTTTTTTCCCCAATTCTGCCTCTTAATACACTTAAATTTCACATCAAACAACAGGAATACCAAATAAAGGCCGTTGTTTACGGCGATGACATTCCCCGTTATCAACATCGGATCAACTTATATCACACCTACTACATAGCAGGAACACGCATGCAACCATCAAGTTCCAAATATGAAAACCCATTGCATGCTTTTGAATTGGTTTTTGATAGAAGAACTGTAATGGTTGATGTTGACGAAAATGATGTAGATGAATTGCCACTTCCTACAAAACTTACTCTCACATCTTTTCAAGATATTAAACAGCAGATCCTCCAGGCAACGACTGATCTAAATAGGAAAGAATTTGGTATGTCTACTTCAACTGCCATCTGTACATATATTCATTTTCAATGCTATTCTCAACAGATATACTAGCAATCGTTGTCAATTGTTTCCCGCCAAGATACCTTACAAGTATGAACAAATGGTTGTAAGAACTTATTGTTATGGATATGTTGTAAGTACATTTATTCATCCTAAAAACAACTCTATTCCTTTTCAATGTAAACTTTTGAATAATAAATATGCACATAAATTTTGATCACTTTACAGTAAACAAACTTTCACCTTCACCATATGGGATCAAGGCATTATGCAAAATGAAGGTAATAAAGTATTGCAGCAACTCCATGAATATCCTATAATACTCGCACGGCGTATTGGAGGATCAAGATATAATGGTAAGCTATCAAAAAAAATATACCTCCTATCTATCTCAATGAGTTGCCAACTGTAGCACATAATATGTTCTATACTTCCTGTATCTTTGTAGTATTAACCAAAATGAGAATTCTCCAGGCCATATAGAAACCACCCATCCCATAATTGAACAATATGGGACTTCTTCAACACGACCAATCATGAAGTAGCAGACGAGCGTACCTAAGTCTCAACTTGATATAATGGATTGGTTGTCTTTCTCCTTGCCATTTGACAGAAATTGCCTTGTTAAGTATAATGTTCATCAAATTGAAATGATTTTTATTGTCAGCTTGTAAAAATTTCAAAAGTGACTGATAGTTTATAAAACATTGTAAAGTAGCACATTTGCAAAACCTCTTAGATTAAAAATTTTGACTTTGTTATTTTAAATTGGCAGTTTATTTGAAAGCAAGTCATATGAATATTAAGCAAGTCCCCTGTCCATAGAGAACTGTTTTCTGTGGAAGATTGTGTTATTCTTTGGTTTTAAATGTAAAAAGTTTGTGATCTTTTCTGGGTTTTAGCTAATTTCAATTTTTATGGGAACTAAAAATGTTGAACCAATTGTTTGTTTAGAGTTTCTTTGTTAGTTTCAACTTTCTTGATATACCGTATGGGTGTGACCAACAATTAAAGTAAATCCCAAGGACTTAAAAATAGTTGAATTTCTTTTGGAAATTTAAGTTGGTGTTCGGATTCTTACTTGAATTAATTGAATTTCATGTGTTTTGTGTAGCAGATTGTATTATTCTTTTATTTTAAATGTAAAAAGTTCTAATCTTTTTGTTTTTAACGGAAAGAGACCATGAAATACCAAAGTTTATTACCAAGGAAATAAATTTCTTACATAAAGAAGATGTATACCAGTGTATACGGGACGTATACTAGCTGTATCAGCCTGTACTTCGTTTTTTAATATATGCTCACGAGAGCAGGGAGAGTGATTAATTGCAGGCATATCTTCATTCTTGTATCACTTCACATTACATTTGCAGAATTAAGATGGTTTTACCCTTTACTCTATTTTGCATATTTTGATTGTCAAGGGAGTTACCAATTTGAAATGTGAATTTCTTTGAATATACTACTATTTCCTTTTAATCTCAATAGCATTTTTACATAACTTAGGGATAAGATCTATGTAAACTCTACCCTTCACACACCCCATTTATACAATCACACTAAATATGTTATTACATTGAAATTGTATGAAGTTGTTAACTGTTACCAACTCTTACTATACTTGCTTTCAATGATATCAATTTGCATATTTAAAATTCCTCTCAGAGTTCTAACTTATTAATATCTAATGTAATTAACATAGGTGTATCATTGACAACCAAATTCAACACAACAATTCTAATTGATCCACCTTATCCACAACGCCACCAACTACAAGCATGGTATTACAGTACTCCTGCATATATTGTCATTATCTTTTTGGCATATATAAAACTAGCATTATCAACAATGAACCTTCTTTGGAATTATTTGCAGGGTCACAGAGAACAAAGCAACACTTACTTCATTTACTTTGAGGAGCACATCAACATCTGGATCTCTCATCTCTGTTCCGGTAGATGAGAAGTCATCCCAATTGCAAACACTGAATCCCAACAAGAAGTTAGCAAAAACTTCATTCATTATTTAATGTTAAAACTTACTACAAAAACTTACATTCATTCTTTTGCTAACACAGGGACCAACTTTCTCAATTGAAACAAAAATATCATTCCCAAGTGACCAAAAGAGATACTATGTTTTGGTATGTTCCAATTGTGGACAGGAAGTCCGCTATCCAATCATCATCAAAATTCACTGTATGAACTGCGACCAACATAAAATTCTCATCCCCAGGTACTTTATCACTACACTAACAATATCAACTTCTTTTAATTCTTAATAACAAATAATCGTATTTTAAGCATATAATACCACATGTGTCGATTTAATGTAAATCTAGAAGATCACTCTGGCTCAACAACTGCAATGATTATGGACAAAGAGGGAGAAAAATTACTATCCCTAACTGCAGAACAAATTTACGAAAGAACTTCCACTAAGGTATACATTTCAACTGAAATATATATATATAATTCCTACATAAATAAACTTATCAATACACTTTTTACTCTCCCAGAGTAACTGTCCACCTATAAAAGATATCGAGACAAGCTTTATCAACAAGATCTTTTCTATTCGAGCCAAGAAAGCATTTGCCCATACTTCAAACGCAATTGCTACGAAACTATATATCCAGTCATGTGTTGAAAAGGAAAATACCATGCATTCTCTCCCAGGACCAAGCACAGGTAATATCCAGGAAGGAAACAAAAGAAAACAAAAAGTTGAACCAGAACAAGTGAGTGAACAGTCGGAATCATCTTCACTCAAAATGAAGCAGAAACTGGAGCCACCAACTCCAGAAAAACCAAACTGAAGGTAATTACCACCTTATTGCTCCTCCTTCTTTCTTCAACTACTATTTCTCCCTTCATTTTTCAGCATATTACATACTGACCAAACATTTCCTTTCAAAACAATTTTTATAGTTTATCCAAGCTTTTTGGAACCTACTTTTTGACTTCTGTACAGAAAAGGTAAGTGCAATACCATTTGTTTATATCATGATCTCAAATACAAATATTTAATGTCAACTTTCTACCTCACAGGAAATACAAAGCTTGCTCACTTTTGGATTTCTCCACAAATGCATTAGTTGCCCGACCACTTTGTACAGTTTCTACTACAACACAAAGGTTAACACACTTTACTGCTAAAACTTTTCTATATAATTGCCTTCTCAGACACCAATTAAATTTTTTTTTTTTTTTTTGGCAGATAACAAAAAACCTTCTGTATGCACCACGCTACTTTTGTGGACTTATTTCAGAATCCAACTTCAACAACGTTACGTGCAACTACAACATTAACATCTGTATTTTCTCTTTGGCAGCAAGCTTTCTGTATAACCTTGCACAAAAGTTATGTAATATGTTTTAAAGATAACCACCCCTTCTTTTTCCCTACATCAATATAAACTCACCCCCTAGTATTAATAAAAGTGTGGCAAAAAAAAACTTAATCAGTCAACTTTTTCAACAAAAAGTAATGTATTATTAAAAAGTGTGGCAAACTACTTTAATTATTAGTAAAAGTGATTCCCTTTTTAAGGGCCGGTTTGAAAAGTCATCCTAATAATTGGATTTGATATAATTGAGTGTAATAATTATACTGTCTAGCATATTTGGTTGGTCGGGTAATTACTTGGTTAGTATCTAAGTAGGTGTAATTGACAGAGAATAATTATACTCTCCAATTTTCAGGGAGGGACTGTGAATTGCTGCTAATTATGTGATGTAATTACAAGTTGATTACTTTTTTAATTTCTTCTTTTTATTTTTATAATTATTTTTTCGTTTTATTTTATTTTTATTTCTATTATTTTTTTTTAAAAATTATTTTATTATTCTAAAAGTTTGTTTTTATTTTTTAGATTTCATTTCTTTCTCATTCTCATCCTTTACTTCATATGCTTCAATGCAATTTTTTCGTATTATCTGTCTTTTATGTCATGCTTGTTTTTTTTTACTGGCATAATTTTGAAAATATTCCAATTTCTAAATAAAAGTAGAATTCATTGTTGAGTAGGGTTATAGACTTACGTTTTTCTTTTCTTTTAAATCATATTAGATATGTTATGTTGAAATTTGACATAAGACTAAGTTGTTTTGAATTTAGAACTTATGTTATATTTTCAGTTTCATTTGTTTTAGTAGTATTGACTTGAGACTTCACATTGCAAGTCATTTATATTTTATTTAAAATTGACAGATTATTTTTTTGCAAAATATTTTATTAATTTATGACATTTTATTTATAATATTAATCTTTTTGTCAAACATGCATTTCATGATGTTCATATAAATCTTATACTTTTAGCTTTTATGATTAATTCAATTGAAATAAACTAATTTGAAAAATATAAATCCACTATTTTTTCATAATATTAGTTAAGAACATATGCTTATTAATTAATATATTTTAAAAAAATAATATATATCTTAAATATTTAATTTAATATCATTTATAAAGTTTTTAATTTGTCTAATATAAATTTTAAATAATTAACTTTTATTTTTAAAATTTAATATAATCTTATAATTGCAATTGTGCATCCAAACAATACATTTATAATTACACTGTGGCAAACAAATAGGTGAGTGTAATTAATAGGCTGATAATTACTACACTACTAATTACACCAATTACAATTACTAGTTTGGCTTTCCAAACATAAAGAAATGACTTATAATTAATAATGAAGACAAATTAGGAATTCATTAATTTCATAAAGTGGACAGAACGGAGGGAGTAGAAGCGTGATTCATTATCTCAAATAAAAACGTGCAATCATTTAATATGAGTGCTCAGTAAACGTGGTTTAGACAATAGAGGTACATTAAATTAATTCAAACAAAAGCTTTAATAATCACTGACGAAATTGAAATATCTAAATTTAAAGTCAAAATAAACCCAACTGCTCTATTTCTTATTTTAATTTAAAATTCGTATATTAGGCGGTAGGGAGAGATAAAATAATACTATTTTTAAGTAAATACAAATCAAGGTAGTTTAGATATATTTAAAATTAAATGTAGATGTGATGCAAAATAATAGAGAAGACTAATTTGATAATATTATCCTTAATCCTTATACATCAAATTTTCCAAACTGGCGATACCCTTTTTAATTGTATATTTAAATAAAATAATTGAATCTGAACATGAGAAAAAAATACAAAACTAGTTGGATATTCCATAATAAATACATGATTGATTAAGAAAAATCATTATTTGAGTTATCATCATGAATATGTCTAGAAAGCTTCTTGTCTTCATCTTTTCGAGATTATTAATTGACATATTATTTCTTAAAGACTTCTTAAGAATAATTTTGGAAAAAAAATAAAATTACAGGTGAAAAATTGATTCACCTCCAGGTACTTTTGTCTGTATTGTCGTATTTCTCTTTTCGAGAGTTAATTTGATTAACCTTCGAGCTAAATTAGATTGAGTTAATTTAATATTTAAAATTACAATTTGGATATTTAAAAATTATACAAAAAATACTATAAATTGCAATTCTTTTCACATTAATATGATTTAAAACATATATCTTAAAATGCTGGTTAAATTTAATGTAGTTTGACTTTCAAAAAGTAAAATATGTTAAGTATTTTGAAATGATGGAGTATAATAATTAACCAAGTTAAGATAAATCAATGGGAAACAATGAAGTTAGGACTGAAGGATACTAGTGGTTGATATTTAAGGGGGGTTAAATGCAATTTTTCAAAGTAGAGGTCTAAAATATAATTTGAAGGGGCTAGGGGTTGAATTTGGGTCTAGATGGGAGGGTCTTGGTTAAAACTTAAAAGTAGAAATGGGCCAGCCCATTAATTGAGCCCATCCCATCCTTAGCCCGTTAATTATAGATTGGCCAAGTTACCATTAATATGTTGTGCTGGGTCGAACATGGATCAGCCCGGCCCAGTTGACATGTTTAGATTCCCATGGTACAATCTGACAAATTAAAGTTTTATACATTTATATTATAAAATACTTTACATTAATAATTATTAGCACTTTCTGTCCAAAAGTATTCGTAATTTTGTTTTGATCATTGTTGTGATATAAGACTCACTCAATATATTTAATATTCAATTAGTTAAAATGCACGTTTTCTTTAGTCACTTCATATAAAAAAATATGTTATATAAATTATTTTACCATCAAATATTAAGCAACATTACAAATTTAAGTAGCAGATGAGTAAGTGATGAAATAACTGCTAAAATCTTGATAATTTTTTGAATATTCACAAGTAAAAGGATCAAAAGTGTATGATTCAATTAGTTGAATGCCTAATTTATATGCTCGATCAAATGTAATAGAGACAATAGAATTAACTAATAATTAATCAGGGATCAAAGTGTATTGATCCTTACTAATACCTCTTTTTTCGAAATTAATGTAGCTTAATCTGTTGTATTAATAACTAGAGGTACTCATCTTTTCTAGGTTACCAATTTATATTTATTATGGACACTTCTGTGCAAATTCTTTTTAATTGATGTTTACATGATTTTCTTGGTACTTTTTAGAGACATCATCATTTTTTTTATTTCCAATTCGAATATTCATATTGAGGTCTGATTAAATTTGAATTTGTGCATTGTAAGACCTATTTTTAAGGGCAACACTCTCAACATGATTTTTTTTCTCATCAAAGTTCAAATTCGAAATCTCTAATTAAAGATATAGAAACCTCAACCATCCTACTACAACCCATGTTAAATGGCGAGTATACATATCCGTTCTAATTCGTAAAGTTGAGGGGTATAGTTAATTTGCCTTTTGCCTTAGAATTAATAACTATAGAAGAAGTACTTCCAAGATACAACTTTTATTACCAAAAACATAACCATAAAATGAAGAAGAAAAACAAAAAAAAAGAGAAGACAAACAAATACATAAAACTAAAAATTGAAACTTCAATTTGCACAAGCAAGAGTATTAATCTCCACACTTGCAATAGTAATGTCTTTACCTCCAGATTGTGGCACAACAACCACAACAATCTCTTCTTCATCTTCAAGTCCCAAATCCTCCAAAATCTCACTAATAGCCAAACTCATAACAGCAGGAGTACCACTACTAGTACTAGTATTCTGTCCATTAGCATGCACATGTGGCAAATTCGCGAAGCTACCAACATACTCACTCCTATCTAGTACCTTCGCCTTCACACCTTCATCTTCATTGATAAATACATCGAACCTTATGTGTCCTTGATATGTTAGGCCTTTTGATTTTTCAATGTTGAAGGGAAGATTTCTGTGGAGGGTTTTACATTTTTAGGGTTTTTTTTGACTTTTTGTTTACATGGAACTGGCTTGAAATTCTTCCATGGAATAGGGACGTTTTCGTATTTGTAACCTAATTTTTCATTGTTTATGCAATCTTGGACTGTTACTTTCACAAGGGTACGGTTTTCATCATAGAATAAGAAGGCACTATCTAGCCAATCCCTGTTATAATGAATATAAATTAATTAAATAATTAAAATATGCTTTCACTTAACAATTAAGTGGACTGATCAGACATAAAAATTGTGAAATTTGAGGAAAAACTAGTATTTGTTATGATCAAGTTGAAAATGATATTAAGAAATTGGAATTGTTTTGAATTTGGTGAGTGATTTTGGAGAGAAAAATTGTAAAAACAGTTTTTAGACGTTGTTACAATTTATGTCCAATTAATTTTCCATAAAAGAGTGAAAACTATTCATGGATAAACGGGTATTGAATTTTAGATGAAATGGTTATGTACTTCAAAATATGGTATATCAGAACAATTAGTAAGAGAAATCTTTGATTCAACTCTCATTTTCAAGTACAAGTAAAAATATAGTAATTTAGTTTTATGTGTTTGACTCATGATAAAAAGAAATATGACATACACGACGTGAGGGTGAGATTTTTTTCTTCAAAATAATCAGAAGAGTGTTCTCTAACATAGTATAAGTGTTTAGATGAGATAATCACATCCTTAATTAATTAATAGTACTATTTTTGTCTTAATTTATGTGATATACTTTGACTGATCAATGAACAACATTCAAGAAAAAAAAGACTTTTGAAATTTATGACCTAAAACAAGTTATAAATATTTATATAGCAACAAATAATATTGTATGTTAAGAATAAAATGAAGTTTAAAGTTAATTTTTGTCTAAATATAAAAATATATCATTCGTTTTTAAAAAAATGTATCATATAAATTGGAACGGAAAGAGTACCTATCATTGAAGTCACGTCGTTTGCCTCCTAAAGTCTTCCATATTGTCCACATCCTATCAACATTAGCATGATGAGCATAGAAAATGGGATCTCTAGCAGCTGAATAAAACGTCCCCATATTCTCCCTAAACTTATTATTTGGATTACCAACCCATCGATGCACAGAGTTATGTGGTACATTCTCAATCGTACCCATACCGCGAATCGGCTGTTCTCCGCCACGTATAGGGTTTCCAAAAAATAGTTGAGGACAAGGTGCATTCGTGGGCATTTGTCGATACATCATGGTGAGATTATTGTTGATTTTTTGTTGATCCGATGCATCGAGGTCTATGGTAGTGAACCCTAAGTCGATAACATTAGGAGGAAAATGGTTTTGGTTACGATTAGGATCGTATAATGGTGAGTTAACGTCATTGTATAAAGATGGAAATTGCATACCAACTTGACTATCATAGTTCCAAAATGGTAAAGCAAATGTATCGTCACCAATTAATGATCCAAGAATTCTTTCGAAGAAGTATAAGTACCATCTATGAAACGGGAAAAATAGCCACGAGAAATGAACTTGTAATGGTACACCGGGAAACCCTAGTTCTTTGTAACCAGAGTTACAATAAGCACAATGGATATTGGCTTGTTGCATGAAGCTTAATGGATCATCTTTGTCTAGTGATTTCATTTTTTGAATGGCAGTTGAGTATTTTGTTATGTGTTCTTGTGTCACATTATGTGCGGCTGGTCTAATTTTGACTTTCGACACGTTAGGAAGTTTGTAAGTAGGGATGTTACTTAGGTCTTTTGGGAGTGGTGGACAACAAGAAAATGGTACTACTAAGCCATCAGGTAAACTAGTTGTGCTACATGTCGAGAGGTCAGGAGGTGGTACCGGTGCACCTAGGGCAAATGGCTCGTTGGTTACACCGATAAGATTAGATGCTCCATAGAGCCCACCTAGACCAAGGAGGACATTTCGTCTGTCAAGTTTCCCTGGAAAAGATTTTCCTTCATTATCGTCCTCATTGATAGTGTTACTATTTTTTAGTTCACAATTCACCTTGAAGTTATTGATACGTTTTGGACGGACGGAATTTTTGGATGGTGATTGAGAAAATTTGGAAGGGGATGAGGAAATGGTAGTACATGAAGTTACAAGAAAATTAGAGGCCATAACTCTATTTTGTGTTTGATATTGGTAATTGTGTTATGCTAATTGTCTTGTTGAATGAGCCTTTTATATTGCAGGATTAGGATAAAGTGTGGAAGAAGCAAAATAGCTGGAAAGTTGTAATAAATTTCGTAGTGTTTAAATATTGCAAGATGATGATCAATTGGTAATTTACAAATTAAATTGGAGGTTTGAAGAATTAGACTTTAGTGAGAGCTAAAAAGCTGGTTTGTTGCTCGTCCACTTTAGAGTTTTGGTTCATAAGAAATGTAGAATTAAAGTAACTAAACAAGTTGTACAACTTCACTAATTAATTAATAATGATTAATTATACTAGTACTTTCTGGTGTATAACTTAGTTATTAATCCTAGGAATTGTGTGAATTAGTGCCATATAGAGACTTTTATACTACTACATATGCTTTCTTTCTAATGAATTGTAGAGGAATCAGGTTCGAGCCCTCGGTATGTAGAAAATCTTGTTGGGAGCTTCATACCTGAATGGGCTCTGTAATGTGCGATCCGAATTTAATCGAAGCTCCAATACAACCTTCAGACATCGGGTGAAAAACCAAAAAAAAGGTCAATATTAGGATGAACTTCAATTCAGGAAAAACCATCAAAGGGATAATGGTAAAAACACACTTGAACTATCATTTTTGGCTGGTGAGTTTCACACTCCAACTATCCGTCATTACCTTTTCCTGCATACATGAACTATCACCATGTATGTATTAAAAGTTAAAACACACCTAGTTGAGTAGATGATGATAGTTCATGGATGAAATAGCGATGTGTGTGTTAATACATACTTAAACTCGAGATGTGTTTTAATACACAAATGGTATTAAAACATTTTTTAAGGAAACATCTTCCTCAGTGCTAATAGCATTCTATATTTTATTTTGGTTTTGATTTTCTATTTGGTGTTGGATATCCATTTGGAGTCTAATTATTTCGAATTCGCATTGAATAGGATCCCATTAGGAGCAAAGCGTTCCCTACCAAAAAAAAATTCTTACTCAAAATTCAAATCTGAGACTTCTCATTAACATTCTATATTTTCAATTCATGTTTTCAGAGAATTTCGACTTATAAAGTTGGTTAATATTGTAGAGTGACTTCATTATGAGATCCTTAATTTATGAGAATTAATTATGATTTATGACTTTGACTTGTCAAATCATTTTGACTTGAATACACATGATTTTGCCTTCACACACTTTGAATTGATCAACAAAACGTAGATTAAATAATTGTTGCTATAAGATAGCTTTGCTTTATGATCGGAACATCGCCTGCTTGATATAAATATTATCTGTTTGTTTTAATTTATGTGATATAGTTATATTCTTGAGATTTAAATTTTTAAATTTTACCCGTGAATTAGAATATAGAAACTTTAAATTTTTTGGAAATAAAATTTATATATTTAAAAACTACATTATTCTTACCATTGAACAACATACTTAATTAGCATCTTGCCTCAGTGTTGTCCATTATTCTTCAAAAATGAACTTTCCATTTGTGTTAAAGTTTTATTATCCCTTGTTGTGATCTGTTCCACACCATAGTTTTGCGATTAATATTTAGTCTCAAGTAATTTTCCACTTGATATAATTGATTCCAGTAGAGATTCATTTTTTAACAATCATACTCTTTTTTTAATTAAAAATTATTCACCCATGTTATACTTATAAAATTCTCCCGTCTTTTTATAATAAAAAATCAAATAATTACAAATGTCTTGGTCTCTAAGGAAATATGAAGAAAATAAAGTTTCTGCTATTATTAAAGTTTTTGAATAAAATAAAAAGGGAAAATAATAATGAAACAAACATTCACTACTTTTGAGTAAAAATATTTTAGGACTATGAATTAAATAAGTTAAATTTTTATATTAATAATTAAAGTTTCTCACAACAATATCTAAGATAAATATAATAAACACATGGCTAGTATTTTATTACCTTAAATTAATAATTGTCAATATAAATAACATAATAATAATATATATAAAGTTGGATAATTTTTATGTCTTTTAAGAATACATTATAAACCAGTATGGAAGGGAAATGGGACAACAATAACAATTAAAGTTTGACTTTTATACACTAATTTTACTGTGTCGGCCTTGCTTATATCCTATTTTCAAGTTTATGTTACATCTATTTGACATATCATTTAAATAATATGTTACTTCTATTTGACATATCATTTAAATAATAAGCTAAATTACGGTAGTTTATTGATAAATATGGTAAGAAATTTCACTATTAATTTATTTTGTAATCCAAAACAGATCTACATTGATCTAAAGAATGTCACGTATCACGTGACACTATTTCGTCAAATTCGTTTACTAAATATACATATGGAAAAGGGAAGAAAAAAATGAAACTTAAAGATAAAGTAATATAAAGGACATTTTTCTTGCCAAATCGTTAGCGGCTCCTGTGGTTAAGGCATTAACTCTTAAACTGGTTTAGTTTGATCTAGTTTTATTTTTTCTTTTATTTGTGACTTTGAGTTCTTATCAGCATTGACACATGGAATCTCCATATCAATTTTTTTTTAGATTAATTGGAATAAAACTTAAAATTTTTTATTTCTTTATCAATTAGAATTATAGTTAAATAAAAATTTTAAGATTGTTGACTCCTTATATTTATATATTTATGGCTTATGAGTTTTCTTTAGTTTCTGTTATCAATGGGCATTTGGCATCTGGAACCTTCACATCATATTAGTATGTTTCATTTTTTTTATTTTGTGTTTGAAGTTTTATTTTTATTTGTCTATAATAATATTTTTATTTTTTTCTATTTACTTGTTACAATGAAATAATTTAGAATTAATTGAGTTTACATTTAAATTTTTATATATTAACTATATATATAATTGTTTTGTTTTTGGATCTGCATATAATCAATTGAGTCACGAATTGTTTATTTTATTGTCCGCAATTCGCTAATATTTGATCCTCAATGACTAATTGTGCATATTACATCGTATTAATCTAAACTTAATGGAGCGATATTATTCTTAAAAAAAATCCAAAATCCAAAACTTAATTTAACAATTCAAGCTTCAACTGATTTGGAAGAGCGAGTTAATGAGCCAAAAAAAATATCGACGAAAGGAAGAATTGATTTAAATTACTAATATGAAGACAGTGGTTTATTTTAAAATTTTAAAATATTATCTAATATAAAAGATAGACAATTATTTATTTTTTAATTTATAATTTTATCTAAATTTTATATTATTTAAGTAAAATTATTTTTCACAAAATTCACTACAAATGTTAAATGTTTTTCTTTTAGTAACAATTTATAAAATGAAATTAAAAGAAATAAGTCATAATTTTTTTTGGAATACCACTTCAAATATATATACCAACTTCACTTCCGAAGTCAATTATGAAATCTGAAGAATTTAAATCTGTCATAATTTAAAGTGCATGTTTGGTGGTATATGTTAACAGAAAATAAGACACAAACTAATAGCATTATAATTTATAACTAAAATTTTAGCTTTTAGAAAAAAATTGTATGGAGGGCTTTGAGAGAGTATGAGCATTTTCCTTCCTGCTGAATTGAAAAAAGTTATGGTATCAATAACTTGTAATAACCTTGACCAATTAGTATCAATGACTTGTTACTATAAGCTTTATTGTTAGAGAGAGTATTTGATTTTTGTAATATGTATGTGTGTTTATACAAGAGAGTAAATAACAAATAAGAAAAGAATCTAACTAATAAAAGATGGTGATCTTCTCCTAACCATAATAGCAATTAAATCACTATTGAGATGCTAAGATATAGAAAGTCAATTAAAAAATATGCTAATATCAATCAAGAGATATCAGTATCACTAGTAATTAGTAATTACAACTTTGACCAATTATAATTATGTCTATCCAAAAATATCCCTACACAAGTATAAATAAGGGTGACCTTAGTCCATTGTAATCAGCCCAAACAAACCCAAATCAATGTAATTTAACTCAATTCAAGAAGTCTTCTCATAACAAAGTTTTCCTTTCATTGCTTCCTCTTATTTAGTTAAATTTTTCGATTTTGGTCAATAATCTTGAGCTAGCAGAAGATTTTCCTGATTTTACTTTTCTTCTGCTATTCTTTTCAAATGCTACGACTAGTTGAATTTTTTTACCTTCCTTACTTTATCCAAATAGTCAATTTCAATTTGATGAGAAGTGTTTCTATTTATTGCTAATTACAGCCACCATCCTTCTAGTTTTGTCTTGTAAAACATAACAAAAAATGTACGTCATATGATTATTATTTTTTTTTTAAAAAAAAGATAGCCTCGTGAAAATATTGGAGGTAACCAATTTTTAATAATAGAGTAAATTAACATCACATTCAATTCTTTTCAAAAAATTACTAGACATGTTTAAAGCAACTTAAAATTTCAAGAATGTCACATCTACAAAACAAATAAACAATGGAGCTGTAACATATTTTAATTGTATCATGATTTGGTTTTTAGCTAATAAAAGCCAAACCATTAATTTCCTAGTAAAAGTTGTTAATTGTTCTTGTGTCATTCATTTCTTGTCAGTATTCTTACCCCCATTATGTTTTTTATTAATCTATTTATACTCCATATATTATTGGACGGCAAATCTTTCTATAAATAGCAGAACAATTTATCAAGTTAATAAAATTCTCAAACTTATATCTAAGTGCAAAAATGAACAATTACCTCATCCTATTTCATTTTGTTCTTTTATTAGCTTATAGTAACACATTATTAATGGTGAAGGCTCTAAATTACAAACCAAACGATCGTATAAAGGCAAAGCTAACTATCAATGATTTCGAAAAAGGTGGTTCGGGTGGTGGTCCATCGGAATGTAGTGGCAAATATTGCGATGACTCGATTCCAGTAGTGGCTTTATCGACTAGATGGTATAGTAAAGGGAGACGTTGTTTCGAAAATATTAATATTATTGCAAATAATGGGAAGAGTACACAAGCTATGGTTGTTGATGAATGTGACACAAGTAGAGGGTGTAAAAATAATATTGTTGATGCTTCTGAAGCTGTGTGGAAAAATTTGGGTATTTCTAAAAAAGATCCTCAATGGGGTTTCATGGACATATTTTGGTCTGATTGATTAATGAAGTATTTGGTTTTGTTGGTCTGTTGCATGATTTCAATAAGTACTTGAAAGAAATTGATAGTAAGGATCACTTCTTGTGGCCTTAATAATTATGATATCATAATAATAAGGATGTTTAACCTATGTGTACACTATCAATATAAAGAATAATGCTTGTTAGGATATATATTATTAACCATATGTTTAGATATAATATTTATTATAGAATAATTATTTATTCAATTTTAATAGATCATATATTCGTTTATGGTGACTGTTTACTTATATAGTGGATGATTTAGTGTATAGAGTTTTAGCTTATACACAGAGGATTAAATCATCGGTTCTTATAAGTATAAAGTTTTTTGTTCACAATCTGAGATGGAAAATGGACATGCCATCGATACGATTGTAGCACAAGATTATATATAATTTATCTTGATTATGGAAACGGTATAGTTCCAACTTCTTGTGCTAGTGTATTTTGTATATATTGAACGGGACCGAGCAGAGATAGTTGCTTTAGACTGACTGACAAAAGCATATTCTCTAAACTATTAAATGTACTTATATTCTTAATTTATCTCCAAAGCTATGATTAAATTCAGATTCAAACGATTTAAAGAAAAATAATCAGATCCCTGATATAACTATTATGATCTGTATATATTAATTATCATTTTGATTTATTAAAAGGTGAGATTCTGAGATGGGTCAATATACCTGGTAGGTTGGATGATAATAATATATATTGGTGAAATAATAAGTTAGTTGATGGAATTCATGTCTCGTTATAGAGATTGATTGATATGCCTTTTTGAGAAACTTATAAGTTTTAATCGTGTCAAACCTTGCAAGTGGATTTATGAATCCGACACATGAAATAAGTTAAGCAGTGCTCTAAAGTAAATTAATCATTGAATTAAATTCGTCAGTAATTTAATTTATTGATTAGTATCTGTAATCTTAACATGGGGAATTACATAAGTGTTTAATGAGGAATTTCGAAATAAAAATAGAGGAGTGCAATTACGAATTTTTAGTGAAATGATTTGTAATTTATTATGGTAAGAATAATTCAAATTAATTTTTGGAATTATTTCCATAATAAGAAGTTTCAGTAATAAATTATGTGGTCCTTTCAGTGTCCATATTTAACTAGAACTCAGAATCCTATGGGAAAAGAAATTATAAGAAAACTGGGTTTTCTTCCCCCTTTTGGATTGGGAGAAAATCTCTATAAATAGGGATTCTCCTAACCTAGAAAAAAATGAAGAAGGTTTCTATTGATATTTGCCCACCCAAGTATTGAGAGAGTTCAGATGTGAACTTGGGATCACTGTAGAAGACCGTGGAACTGCTATCTAACTTGTGGATTCGCTTGAAGGTATCTGCTCACGCTTCAAGAGGTATTTATCGAATTAAATTTCAGCAAGTTTATGTGTTCTAGCATGATTATATGTGTTTTAGCATAAATGTATATTGGTTATCTATTATTCATGTAAGCAGTAAGATTCTGGTATGCTTCCGCTGTGCATATAGTTTTCCAACAATTGGCATCAAGAGTCTTGCTTGCATCTATAATAAATAACCTAGATGATATATATATATTTATATATATATATATAGTAATGACCCGTAAGGTCATTTTGAGAACTAATCCTTTCTCTTTCATAAAAGAATCTTCCCGTAAATTTTAAATGAGAATTTTGAATTACTCGTTTAACTACAGATATTTAATCAGTGGATAACTTTAAATAATTAATTTAATTGGTGGTTAATGGGCCAAGTCCAAATATAATATAATTTAAGTTAATACCCTATATTATTTTAGATCATTCTTTTATTAAAAGAAAAGAAAACCTCAGAAGGAGGACGGCTCGCATAACCTCCGCACAATCAGATGGCGACGAAGCTACATCAGGTAAGCATTAATCATGCCTTAATCGATATATTGGTGCATAGGCATAGATGTCATATTATCACTATTTTATTATTATTATAGTTGATTGCAAAAGAAAAAGAAAAACAAGGAAGTGGTTTGAAACAAGAAGATTTGGAAATTGGAATATTGTATATCGTTTCTTGGATGGAAAAATGTGTTTATGGCTAGTGCATGTAATCATTGGACAATGATGAGGGGCAATCATTGTACAATGATTAGGGGTAATCATTGGAGAAATTAAGACTTAACTCTAGGCTTGAAATTGGAAGAATATGAGAATTGACATATTAATTGGCATCAAGATTAGGAACTTGATTATAGATTTGGATGAGTTTTTAGGGTCTAGGCTAAACATATAATAATATGGGTGTTGTTAGTTTTGAAATCTTATGGTGATTATTTATTTGAATAGATTGCATTGATTTGGAAGCCCAACGAAAGGGGAAGGCTCAAGTTCCGGAGTGATTGTTCGATTATTTGAGGCAAGTGGATTTCTCAACCCTTGTTAAGTGTATAGAATTCGTGTATTTCCTTGTGGTATGTGTTGGGGAGTAATGGGACTTGGTGATGAGTTGACTTGTCCATATTGAATAATTTTAATGATGAAAAAGGGGTAATAAAAGACAATGTGATTAATTATTGGTGTGTGATGTGTTGAGAATGGTTTGAAAGGCTTATTGATTCATAGTTGATGTTGTATAACGATTGTGTTGTTGTGAAGTATGCATTGTTATGAAAATGGTCATCTCATCATTATTTATGTGAACATGTTATTTGCATTGGTTCCTAGACATGGTTGTGACAAGTGTTATGTGAATTGAGGAAGAATAAGAAATTAAAAAGGGTGTACCATTTCGAGGGACGTGTCGCACGCCGCAACGATATTATGATTCGAGGGACGTGTCGAGCGCAGCGACGGATACTATGATTCGAGGGAGGTGTCGAACGTCGAGACAAATTTTATTATCGAGGGACGTGTCGCACGCCGCGAGGGATTTCATTATCGAGGATCGTGTCGCACGCCGCGACGGATGTATGGACAGATATGTCCCTCATGGGTCCCGAACTGAGAGGCAGCGGGTGTGTATCATTAGGTCAGACATTCATCACTATACTTGACATTGCATTTCATTGCATTGTGCATCTTTATCATTTGTGAACTTATGAGTACTTGTTTGTGGAACTTGTGACTGGTGAACTTTATCTTGTGTGTTGCTGATTTGTAATTGTTGGGGTGATATGGTTGAACTATGTGCTACGTAAATTGTGATGTTTTTGTTCGGACTTCGGTGGCGACGGTAAACAACAAAGAGGGGTTTGGCAATTTTTTAAAAGGAAGCAGAATTGTGTGCTGATTCCTTGTCTCAGCTGATATACCCTATAACCCCTAGTAGAATAATTTTCAGGCTTTCAATCCAAAAGATAGAAACCTAAAATCCTTATACCTTTAGCATTAAGCCATTAACTGTTCAAGAGTATTTGTTTTACTTGATTGAACATAAAATACTTAATTAATAAAAGAGGGATGAAGGTTGCTAGTGCCGTTTATCCAATCGGCAAAACACATGATTTTTTTTTTTATATTCTTTGTTTTGATTGGACCTCATCTTAGAAGCACATGGGCAAGCTTTTTATTTTCATGAAACACCCCCTTATCTGTATAATATTGTATAAATTAATAATTTTATGATTAATAAATAATTACTTTTTTAGTGGTTTATTTATTTGAAATCATGGAAAATTCTTAATATACATGTGAGATTATAACATATGAATTGAGAATTATGATTAATAAATAGGATTTACGATAGTAATCTATTTATTTGAGTCATTAAAATATCCTCAATATATCATGTATAAATTGTCCAAAGTGAATACTAGTAGTGTATATTTATTTTCTAGAATGGAAATTCACCTTGAAATGCTAGTATTTCTTAATTAATTAATGAGAAGAGATATTAAAGATTTTCACAGGTCTAAAAGGGAGAAATGTAATATCTTGGATTGTCAGGTATATTAATTAAGAGGTCAATTTGTTGTAAGGAGGTTTATTAGTTGTGTGTCTTAGTCAAAGGAAAGACATAATGTATGCCTTGTGCTCATGCTCATGAGATAATTATTAAAAGAGAATAAAAATTTGACTCAAGTTATTTTAATCTTTAACTATGCCTAGAATGATTATTTTTCAAATTTGGTCATAGTTTAGGTGGTCATGAATTTTTGATCTCTGGTTGACTTGAAATTTGATGATTCCATTTAAAATCATTTAGATGGGTTTCTAATAGTTTGTCGGATTAAAATTTGATTTGAATGAGATAAGATTATTCTTTATGTCAGTTATGTTTATGTTAAATTTGGAACATGATTACACATGGTGATTTAATGTGAATTGAAATGTGATAAGAATGTAGGTCATATTGTTTTAATTCTAAAGATGCTTAAATCACTTGAATTTGAATTTGGTCATAGTTTTGGAAATAAAGTTTTTTTATAGACTCCAATTGACCAGAAATTTGGTAAGTTCATTTGAAACGGCCTAGCAAGAAATACTCATTGCTATATGGTTATGATTTTTATGGTCGTTAAGATGGTTTAAAGTTATTCTTTCGAATTAAAATGTGACTTAGTATGAAAACAATCCTTTATATTGATCTAATTTATGTTAAATGTGGTACATGATTACACGTGATGAGTTAACATGAACTGATATATGATAAGGATGTAGATCTGATTATTTTTCCTTAAATCGTTTGAATCTGAATTTGATCATAGCTTTGGAGATACATATTATTTTTGAACTCTGATTGATCTGAAATTCGGTAGGTTTTTTAGAAACGATCAAATTAAAAATACTCATTGTTATACAGTGATTTGGTAATTTGAGGTCGTTTAGATTATGTTTTTGGATATTTCTTGTATCTTCAAAATTAATTTTAATGAAAATTAATCGACTATGACATAGTGATGGTAGAGATTGTTCACTATGGTCTTCATGACAAAATTTTAGTGAAGTATTAAGTTCATGTGTTGGCTTAGACCTTCCTCCATATCGGATGAAATTAATACAAGTCATTAAAATTTAATCTCTAGTTTGATGATCAGTATTGACTCTCCCTATCTGAGTAATATATGATTGGATCAATGGATTTAGGGATATTGATATTCACTTGGCTTAAATTAACATATACTCTCCATCTGAGTTAGCTTTTGTTCAAAATTTATTGGAGTGAATATCTGACATCACATATGTATGTTGCATGAGTAGTTATTTTTCATCAAAAAATTATCGTTCAAGATACATGAATATCTAAGAATTGTGTTTTGAATTTTAATATTTAATATATACATAAACATGTTATTTTTTGGAAAATAGTACTTAGATAATGTAAATAGTTTTTAGAATTTTGTTCTTTGTTCTTGATTCGTATATCTATTTGATAATATGTGATAAGAATTACTGAACGGAAAATTTTAAATTCTATTTTGGCCAAACAACGTTTTCAACCAAATTGATCATAGTTTTGAAATTAAAAAAAAAAGGACTCTGATTGATCTGAAATTTGGTAGAATCATAAGAATGACCTAATAAGAAATATTATTTTTTTCGGATCGTTATATGAGTTTTTTGGTCATATTTGGTTATAGGGTTCCCTCCCTTGATTGACAAGATTAAATAGTAGTGACGTATTAGTTTCATGTGCTGGCTCAGACCTTCCTCCCTATCGGATGAAATTAATACAAGTCACTATGTATTTAATCGCTAGTTTTGATAATCTGTATTTACTCTCCTAAACTGAGTAATATATGATTAGGATAAATGTAACTAGTGGATTTTTACTTGACTTAAACTAACAGTAGACTCTCCAACTGAGTTAGGTCTGTATAAGTTTATGGAGTGAATAATCGGTCATTGTACGTGTGTATTGCATGAGTAGTTCTCCAATCCCATCGATTGGCTATTTGAGATGCATGGATATATATGTATAAAATGAGCCCTGAATTTTATTATTTGGGATTATTCGACATATTATGATCTATTTAATATAATATATATCAAATTCTTAATAGACTTTGCAGACCCACTTAGAACTACTCAAGAATTTATTTTGATAGAGATAAGATATTAATTCAAAGAATGCATTGTACATGTACCTTATGTTGGAAGGAATTATTTTCAGTTTCTAACTAGATAAGAGATGGATACTTAATATATTTTTCTTATAACTCTCTTATTATTGAGTTTGATGAATATTTTATCTCTTGTGGTATATTGATGCGTGAATTTTTTATTAGTATTATCTCTCATGAATTGAATAATATTAATCTATCGCATAAGAGAAAATATCTTTTAAATTGAATGAAACTTATCTGTACACTTGTGTCTAAGTCATTTATTCTGGATAGAACTTCGAGGTTGGTTAAAGGATGGACATAAATGTTCATTGAAAGTGAAGTCACTACCAGCATATGAGTCCTATTTAGAACGGAAAATGACCAAGAGACATTTTCTCTTAAAAAGGAAATAGAGGTAGTGATAAGTTAGAATTAATCTATTCTGATTTGTGTAGTAAATGAACATTCAGGCAAGAGGTGAATTTGAGTATTCTGAAATTTTCAGAAGGTTACTCATGATATGAACATATATATTTTTGATGTTTTGTAAGTTTGAATGTCTTGATAAACTCAAAATATTTAAGACAGAAATTAAAATAGCATCATGAAAAATATATAAAGCCACTGCAATCTGATTGTAGTGACGTATACCTCTCTGCAGAGCTCATGAGTCACTTATTTGATAGAATAATTGCATTTCAATTGTCTACACCAGGCACTCTATAATAGATTGGTGTAAAAGAGAAAAGAAATAGACTCTTATGAAGATGATAAGATTAATGATTGACTTATTCATAGTTGCTTTGTTTCTTTCAGGATATGTTCTGAGAATTACATATCATATTCTGAATTTAATTCCTTTCAAACTAGTACCTTGGACAACTATAGAACTAGTTGAATTTGACGTAAGTCTAATATGTGACATGTTCTGATATATAATTGTCTAGCACATGTGCTGAGAGGGAGAATAAGCAAATTGGAATTAAGAATTGAATGTGTGTGTGTTAATTGGATATCCTAAAGAATGAAAGAAGGTTTATTGTACTATCCTAAAGAAAATAAGGCAATTGTTGACACAACTGTCAGATTTTTAGAAAAGGATCATCTAGTAAACCATGTTCCTAGAAGTAAACTAGTTTTACAGGAACTGAACAAAGAAATAACAAATGAGTCAGTTGTAAATTCAGGCTCTCAAGAACATCTAATTGGCATGTTAGAATTGACGTTCCATTGCATTTAAGTAATGGGAGAAACGTTACTAGACATAAGAAAATCTACTACCTCTAGTAGTGGGAGTGATGTTGAGCAAATTAAAGAACACTACATGAAGAAGTTATTAATATTTCAATATCGAAAGGTTTTGAAGAAAATATTAAGACTCAAGGACATGAAAGTGTGACTATTGTAGTAGTACTTAGTCGTAGTGGGAGAATCATAATGAAGATTGATTTGTTTTGTATGCTTGAGAGAACTTTCATGATAGAACTCCTGAAAAGAAGTACACTCATGGAGGGTTTCATGGTAAGGTCCCCCAAGATCTAGTACAAAATCGATTTGTTACGACGAAGCACTATTAGACGAAATTGCACTTAGAAAATAACTTGGTAAAAAAATTTCAATAAGAATTAAAGGAATGCCTGTGAAAGTTGTAAATGCATAGTTAAGAGTCTAAGTGGGAGATTGTTAGGGTGTATACTATTAATAATGTGTTTAGACATAGTATTCTAACAATTTTCAAGATTAAATATCTAAGTGAGAAATTGTTAGGGTAAATACTATTAACCATGCATTTAGATATAGTACATTATAACAATTGTGATGGTTAAAAGTCTAAGTGGGAGATTGTTGGGATATATATTATTAACCATATGTTTAGATATAGTATTTATTATAAAATAATTATTTATTCAATTTTAATAGATCATATATTCGTTTATGGTGTCTGTTTACTTATATTGTAGATGATTTAGTGTATAGAGTTTTAGCTTATACACAGAGGATTAAATCATTGGTTCTTCTAAGTATAAAGTTTTTTGTTCACAATCTGAGATGGAAATTGGACATGCCATCGATACGATTGTAGCACAAGATTATATATAATTTATCTTGATTATGGAAACGGTATAGTTCCAACTTCTTGTGCTAGTGCATTTTGTATGTATTGAACGGGACCTAGCAGAGATAGTTGATTTAGACTGACTGACAAAATCATATTCTCTAAATTATTAAATATACTTATATTCTTAATCCTGATATAACTATTATGATCTGTATATATTAATTATCATTTTGATTTATTAAAAGGTGAGATTCTGAGATGGGTCAATATACCTGGTAGGTTGGATGATAATAATATATATTGGTGAAATAATAAGTTAGTTGATGGAATTCATGTCTCGTTATAGAGATTGATTGATATGCCTTTTTGAGAAACTTATAAGTTTTAATCGTGTCAAACCTTGCAAGTGGATTTACGAATCCGACACATGAAATAAGTTAAGCAGTGCTCTAAAGGAAATTAATCATTAATTAAATTCGTCAGTAATTTAATTTATTGATTAGTATCTGTAATCTTAACATGGGGAATTACATAAGTGTTTAATGGGGAATTTCGAAATATAAATAGAGGAGTGCAATTACGAATTTTTAGTGGAATGATTTGTAATTTATTATGGTAAGAATAATTCAAATTAATTTTTGGAATTATTTCCATAATAGGAAGCCTCAGTAATAAATTCTGTGGTCCCTCCAGGGCTCATATTTAACTAGAACTCAGAATCCTATGGGAAAAGAAATTATAAGAAAACTGGGTTTTCTTCTCCTTTTTGGATTGGGATGAAATCTCTATAAATAGGGATTCTCCTAACCTAGAAAAAAATGAAGAAGGTTTCTATTGATACTTGCCCACCCAAGTATTGAGAGGGTTCAGATGTGAACTTGGGATCACTGTAGAAGACCGTGGAACTGTTGTCTAACTTGTGGATTCGCTTGAAAGTATCTGCTCACGCTTCAAGAGGTATTTATCGAATTAAATTTCAGCAAGTTTATGTGTTCTAGCATGATTATATGTGTTTTAGCATAAACGTATATTGGTTATCTATTATTCATGTAAGCAGTAAGATTCTGGTATGCTTCCGTTGTGCATATAGTTTTCCAACAATGCTTGTGTTGTTTGTGTTCTTTAATCTTTTGTAGCAAGTAATCAATTTAACTATTTTGGTTACGGATCTTACTTTTTATGACTTGATAGTGTAAAAATATTTCTCTTATATTGTTCGTATATAGAAGTTAAACTTCAATAATAATACATTCATTACAACAAAAATGACATTTAGCGGTGATAGATATGCACATTAACAAAGAGTGTTAAAATTTTTATAGGCATTAATTAATTGTTATTGGATCCAATATTGCTATAGACTTTATAGGAACATTTACAAAGAGTGCTAAAATGTAACTGTTACTAGTAGTTGCCTCTAAAAAACATATTAAATGGCAATTAAGCTATTACCGCTGAAGATTATTTTTGACGTAGTAATTGTTCTTTTATATATATATATATATATATATATTAACAATTCATTCATAAGCCAGATAAACAAAATATTCTATGATATTTGGTTAAGTTTATAAGTTAGTCAAACTAGTTTATGAGTCAAAAACATATAAAAGTCATAACACTATAATAAAAGAGATATTAATTTAGTGACAATAAAATTTTCTAGGAAATCATTTAAATACAATTGAATTGATTAATATCATTATATCCAGAGGCGTTGAAGGTTTTATGACATTTATATAAAGCATTGGTTATAAATACTTATACTTATTACTACCGCTAAATATACTAAGTATCTTTTTAAAGTAAAAATACATATAATTTTTTAAAAACTTTTTAAAATTTTTGTTTTAAATATATTATTTTAGAAGTTTGATGGATAGACTACTAGTTACTCCCAACTTGCTAATTGCATTCATTTCTTGCAGAAAATTAGTTTCACAGGAAGTTTGTCAACATCTTTGTACAACATGTACAAATTCCTTTAATTCCCCAAGATTTGCTAAATCTATAAGAGTAAGAGTATGAATATTGTTATTAATACAATCAAAATCATATCTTTACAACCTTTTTAACATTGATACCAGAAAATGACAACAAAATTAATATTATTTGAAAGCACTATACCAAAAATGATCTTAAGGGACAATTAATTAACTGCAATAGCTTAATTGTTACATATGTATTTTTAGCGATAATTAACACTCTTTGCAAATGTCCCTAAAGCCTATAGCTTCTTTTTTTAATACTAAAACTTATATAGCGACATTAGATCCAATTACATTTAACTAATGCCGGTAAGACTTTAACACCTTTATTAATGTATATATTTATTATTGCTAATAGTTGTTTTGGTTGTAGTAAAGGGGAAAAAATCAGACTTCAATTTAACATAATCTTTCTTTTTCGTTGATAAATAAAGAAAACTAGGGAGATATTTTTTTTTATAGATTATTTGGCTATTTTCAGTGTATAATTCTGTTAGTTGATGTCAATTGTCAGGAGGCTTTATATATATGCGTTCCCAGCTCCCACAGCAAAATTCCTAATACCACAGCAGCAATTGCAAATATATGGGCTATCAACTATACAATATATCTCAAAATTTTGTTTTTGTTATCTTTCTTTTCTATTTTTCAGAAATAACAGGATAAAAGATAAGGCTGAAAGCTCAACCCATGGTTTCTTATGTACATTCTTTTTTTTTTCTTCTGACGTACGTACATTGCTCCTAACAAGATTTTCTCCAAATCTAAGGCTTCAACTCTAGATCTCTGATTAAGAATGGAGTAGTTCTACTACTGCACCACAATCTATATTGATATCTTTTTTCAATACTATTAGTTACTTACACCTATATCATTTCAGGTTTTATGTGTTAAGCTTTGACTTGTTGATATTTCAAAGTAATACTCCATTAATTTTGCAAATCTTAAGTGAATCTAATAAGGAATTTGAGTAATAATTAATTAAGATGGTGATGGAGTACTTGTGAAATGAATTTTCTACAAGAATTATATTATATTTGCAAGTTGGGAGTCTATTACTACCTCCTTCCATTTTCACTTGTTAAATTTTAAAAAATAAGTGATAATTTATTATCTTATATCTACTTTATCTTTAATTTTATTATTTTACATGTTAGAACCATGCAAGTAGACCTTTTCCTCACATTTCTAGCACTAAATAAATTTTGGCTGAAAAAAACAAGGTTGTTAATTTCCTCTCAACTTATAAATATGGCAGACTCTTTTCTTCACATCCAAAAATTTCTAAGAAATCAACAAACTCATTCTTCTAATTAAGCAAACAAAAACAACGTAACTCATATATCATATTCACTTTGGCATAATAGCATTTTGATAAATTATATGGCTCGCTCTTTTCTCAACGTTAAGCTCTTTTCTGATCGACTCTCTCTTGTTATAACCAGGTAATTATCATTTTCAATTTTAAAAAAATACATCTTTCTTCGTTAAAAAATTATAGTATTAATTGTATAGATACGTCAAATCTAAATGTTCTTGTTCCGTCAAAAAAATCCTTTCTTTCTCGTCTACTCAAACACGATGGATGATTTTTTTTGGGTTATACATATTGTAGGAAGGGATATGCAGTGGCAGCGTCAAGCGGAGGAAGAAGAGGAGATAGATTAAGTAACATGATGATGAAGAAGCTGAAAGGAGGAGATGAAGAATCAGCTCCAAAATCAGCATGGGTACCTGATCCCGTTACCGGTTATTACCGACCGGAAAATCAAGCAGATCAGATTGACGCCGTCGAGCTCCGGCGAATGCTTTTGAAGAGCAAGTTCAGAGGACACTAACAAGTTTAATTTACTATCTGAAAATTAGTATAGTAAGTTTACTTTGTTTCTCTGTAATAGGGTTAAAAGTCTTTCTTAGAGTGTTATTATATAAATTTTGTTTTATATTTATTAATATATTTAATTAAAGAAGTCTTTGGCGATCTACGTTGAGCTCGTTTCTATTTGCCTTGGTGATGGATGAATTGACGCGGCTTATTTAGAGTGAGGCGTCTTGGCGTATGTTATGTGCAGATGACATTGTTATGATCGAGGAGACTCGCGGTGGAGTTATCGATAGATTGGAAGTGTGAAGATACACTCTAGAGTCTAAAGGGTTCAGGTTGAGAATGTGATGTGATGCATGAGGCAAGTGTGGAAGTGAGATTTGATACTCAAGTTATCCTCGTACTGGTCATCATCGATGATGTGGAGGCTTGCATCCGACATCTTGTGTGACAAGAAGGTAACATCAAAACTTAAAAGGTAAGTTTTATAGCATAGTAGTTAAACCGGATTTGTTGAAGGCGGACTATTGGCCCGTCAAGAACTTTCAGGTTCAAAAGATGCAAGTGATAGAGATAAGGATATTGAGATGGATGTACGGACATACTAGGAGCAAGAGGATTAAGAATGAAGATATCCGGGACGAAGTGGTAATGGCCCAATAGTGGACAAGATGAGAGGAATGAGATTGAGATGGTTTTAGAGATGGCAATCGGGTGGGGCGGGGCGGCGCAGGTGTGGAGCGGATGATTGTTCTCCAGTTGGATTGATTTAAGAAAAAACTTGTTTACAGGCTCTACGGGATAATAGGCAAAACATGAATGATTTTATTGTTACAGAAAGAAATAAAGTAACAAACTCACTACACGTAGCTAAAATCGTGTAGATGATTCAAAAGTATCAATATTTACATGACAAATTAATGCCTAAACAAAATTACTGATACTCGAAACTTAAAAAGATGAAATTATATTTACAATATGATTATATCCCATAATTGAACTCAACCTGGATAATATAGCGCATCCTTATTTGTTCCACATTGTAAACTATGTACTCATTATGCAACAAATTACCCTGCAAAAACATTTAAGACAATGTTTAATATATATAGGACTGGGCAGCAGAAGTTGAAGTTCATTTTAACACAAAAGGTAGGATTTCTCATTCAAAATTTCACAATCACGAACATCATATGCATATAATGTTTCGAGACAATGGAATCGTGAAGTAAAAACGATGTCATGAACAGGAGTAGAGTAAACCTCGTGATTTGGTCTCTCCGTTGGATTTCCCAAAGGAACGATAACACCATCTTCAAGTATTTGAGCTTCTTTCAAATCTGGGGCCGTGGCACCGACTGCTTTTGTGCAGCAATATCATGAAGACAAGGTATTCCCATGAATCATTATTTTCCTGCTAAAAACAGGTTTCTCTATATCTGAGCAGTAACATAATAAGTATAAGAAGAATGAAACCTTAGCTTTCCCTAAGGCAACTTATCAGCATCGGAGTTGGCTGACAGCAGCTCATTCATGTCACCGAGAGCAACCTGTAAAGGAAGTAGAAATGTCGTTAATTTATGGACTGCAGGGCTTCCCCTCCTATCCAAACCTTGAAAAGGAAAACATGTGAAATGGCAAACTAGATATAGGGAGATTGTGGCACACAAGAATGGACTTGTCACATAAAATATGAGAGGGGAACAAAGATTGGGCTGGATTGAAAGGCTAACGAACCTCGCACAACAGAAGCACCCCATTCTTAGCTGCGGATGAGGCATAGCAATAATTTGCACTTTCGGAGAACATATCAGCAAAATAAACACCTTTCCCAAACATGTACCCTGTCGAAGGTGCTTCTGGAGGAGCGATTTGTAAACCTAGAGTATCACGTAGGAATCGATCATTAGGTAATTACAAGATGACTTAAAACATGCTTGAAGAAATTAAAACAAGAGAATAAGCAAACAACAACCCTGTGAAAGAATGACAGCCCAGTTTGTGAGCCGAGAACCATGCCATAAAAGCATCCTGTTACTTGCATCATAGAACTGCATTCAGAGAGTTCACAGATTTTACATTAGTCTTGTATAGCAGTAGTTATAAGACTAAAAAGCATAGAAAAAAACTGTTGTAAGGAATTTTATGAGTCTTTGCAGTTCACCTTCTGGAATCTTTCATTTTCACCATTTCTTGATGCCCTAAATACTTGAACAATATCGACAGCATAACCAGAATGTGTTTTTGCATGGGTATTCTTCATGTAATTCTCAATCTGACCAAAAATAACATCACTTAGCTTTATAAACTCCAGGGATGAATAATACTCTAGAAGACATGACGTGCATGGAACAGATGAACAAATAAAATTCACAATGTTCATAATTGTCATGCTGATAACCACTCTGAATAAATGAATACTATACTCAGAAGAGAAAAGACATGAAATAATAGATCCAGCAAAGCCTTTTTCATACCATGAGAAATTCCTGGGAACCGAATTCAACTGGAACAAGTTTGCAATGAAGTTGTTCATACTGATAATACAAGGGATCCTCCTACAAGATGATGATGCCAATTCAGGGTCATATATTAATCATCAAAACAGTTATTGAGTGCAAAAGCAAATGAAATTGTGTTAAAAGCCAGATCTCTTGGAACATAGCTTCAACCAAAGAAGAATGTTCTTTTCGCACCAAAATTAAAGCAAATACTTTCAATGGAACTCGGTAAAGCAGTACCTGTATATCTGTGTTATCCTCCAATAACTTAGTTGTGACTTCAACTTCAGCAAGAGCTTCAACCTTTTCGTTTCCAAGAGTTCAGCACAGCAACAGGATCAGGTAGAAATAAGCAAAACAATAGACAAGCAGCACGGAAATAAACTTTAAAAAAAACATTGAACTAAAATTTCATTGTAAAGATCATTTTTACTGACAACAGCTAATTCAACTTTCTAACAAATGCTTTGTAAGCAAATGCATACAACAGGACAACTTAGAACCAACTCATTTGTGAGGGAACACCAACTAACAGTAAATAAGAAATTCATGCTTCTGGAAGGACATAACAGTTGATGATGAACATCAAATGATCAGTCAGTCTAATAAACTGTCAAAAGCAGTACAAAGCAGACATGTCTACCCTTTTGACTGAAATGCACATACATAGAGAATAATGATCAGGAGGAAAGAGAAAAGGAACGAATTTAGAAAAGAGAATGAATCAGTCACCATTTCAATTTTCCGTTTTAACTTCTGAGGAGTGTCGATGACAAATTCACCTGACAGTAAGACAATGAGTATATTAGTGAGTTACACAAAAACTAACAGAACTACTACCATCTACCTGAAGTAACTGAGGGAAAAAAAGGACACAAGGAAAAAACAAAAACTGGAGGATCAAGAAAGCAGATGAAGCAGGACGAGGCAAAATGAGGCTTTGGTGGAAAAGGAACTACGATGACTTACACATCTTCTGGAATCCAAAATCATGAGGAATGACTGTATAGAATTGACTGCAACATAAAAATGTTGAAAATATCAGCAACCATATATTCATGGTTAAAAACAGCTCCTGAAGCTTCTAAAATTCCAGAAAGTGCATTGATCATTGACCATAATCAGACAACTCACAGTAGGTATGAAACAAGCTTACCTGCTCAAATCTTCAAGCAGTGTTTTGTTGGACTGGCCTCTTACATCAGCAATATTTTTCAAGACATCATAGCCCTAAACAGACACAAACATTTAGTTAAATAGTCGAGAGTAATTCTCTTTTTTCTCTCATTTATCAATCCATTTACTGATTCATTTATGTCTTAATGAGGGTAGTAAAGCATGATACCCTCAAGACTGAGAATTTTTGCCACTCCAGGAGAGCACCAATCAACACCTCAAGCTTTGATGAGGAAATATTAGTGGGGGTAAAACTATATCTCAGAAAAGAAGACATTATATCATAGAATTAAGTTACACTACTTAGAATATTTCAATTCTATATAGAAGGAACAGAAAATTGGGGGAAATGGAAAAGGCAAATCAAGTAAACTGTAACCAAGGGAATATCAATATTTGAAGATACTCCCCTCCGATTCAATTTGTTTGTCATGTTTTGACTTGACACGGAGTTTTAAAAAGTAAAGAATATTTTTAAATCTTGTGGTCTTAAATTAAAGATATATTAAGTGTACTAAAATGCCATTTAATCTTGTGCTTTTAAACATGCCTTGTGGAAAGTTGAAATTAAATAGTTGTCAAAACACGAAAGAGGCATTCTTTTTGAAACGGACTTAAAAGAAAAGTAGTACAAACAAATTGAACCGAAGGGAGTAATAAATTTAGGTTTAAGGGAATCTTTACATGGTTTGGTATATGCTTCATCAATTATTTTTCACACATATTTAAATAAATGGAGATAAAACTAAGTAGTTCGGAAATGAGACACTAAAGCATAAATCACACACCAGATACTTGCCTTTAAAATAGTTTTCTTGCTCAATTTACCGAGTGGCAACTTGTTAGCATTGTACCCTGTTCAACAATAACAAGAATATATAGCAGTTACAATTGAAGTGATGAATATCAAGATAAGAACCATTATGGTGTAAGAAAAGTGCTAAACCTATTTCCATCATTTGCTGCCTCATCATATTGATGTCACAAATAAGAGATATGAACTTTGCAATCGGGGCCTCCAGCTTAGTCTCATGAGGTCGACCTTTTGGAACTAGGTTGGACTGTCCTTGGACCTGTTTAAGAGGTTTATGAAGCCCTCAGATCAGTTTCCACCACTTCATATCTGTTGCAATGTTGACTTGATAAACAAGAACGGTACTTCAAACTGAACAGCTTATTCATATGATAAAAAATTACAAGTTATTGCATGATTTTTTTCACAATTGGACTCAGATGCAACAGCAGAAATTAGAGCAAAAGATTCCAAGTTGTTGGAAAAAACAATGAGTTTACTACATCAACAAAATTGCAATACAGAGCAATAGATTCGACATCAATGCAGAAATAATAAATTTACTACATGATTGTCCCAATAGAGAACAAGCAACTTAAAATAACTTACTGATGAGTCTTCCCCATTTTCATCGTAGTCCATTTCCAACCAAGCATATTGCTTTGGTTGACAAAAGAAATCTTTGCGGTTAGACCAACAGTTCTTGGTCTTCTCATAGAATTTACGCTCAAACTCAGATGTGGCATCATTGGCAGATGTATAGAGACCACTGATCTTTGTTCCACCGTTTGCACCAACTCTACCCCATCTAGTGTAAACAAGGAAACTCCCACCACTATCATTCTCTGCAATAAGATGAATAGAATCAAGCCAAACAAATATGGAGAAGGGTAAGACATGATGTAAATATCAGCAAGTTCCAAATATGTAAGAATTCTGAGTTGTTTCTAGAACAAGATGAACCAAATACAACATTCATAGCTGTTCTCAGGGTTGGCCCACCATCAGAAGCAGTCAGATGATTTAGCAACCAATTAACTGGAACAATTTATTATGGTATATATTGCTACCATAGCATAGAAAACCACTTTAAAAGGAAAACAAGGCAACTAGGCAGTATGCTTCCAACAAATTAAGATGTATATGAGGCAACAAATGGGAATCACCTAGAACTTGAACGATATAAAACTTGTTATTGTTGTTCCCAACATTTGTTTGGTTCAATGTGGCATCATAAATATCATTGCCCTGCAGATCAACAAGAATTCATTGGAATCCGAATGTACTTTATTAGACAGATAAGAGGGGGAAAAGGAACAATGCAAACACTTCTTTGCAGCCAGAAGCAAAAAGTTTCTAAAAGACTTACTTGTTGCAGGACATGGTACCGTTCTTTGATGTCATCTGACAGGTATTGATCCAAAACAGCTGCACCCTTCTTTGTTGATGTGACCAATTTCTCTGTCTCGCCTTCATCTCCAACTGCCAAATATTTAAACAGTAAGCAAGCCAGTCATTTCTCACTAAAAAGGGATGAAAATCACAACCAAATAGATAGCGTAGATAGTCAGGTTAGTTTCAGCCTAGACTGTAGCACTAAGTCAAGGCAAACCACTTTACTACATTTCTGTCAGTATAACATAGTGCATTATTACCATTCTGTAGCATTAACTACTCTAGTATATACCAGTAATTATGATAACATTCTACTGCTAAAAGCTTCCTAAAGAGTTCAATTCTACTCGGTATAAAGCTAGTCCCTAAGTTTCACAATTTAGTTACTTTTGATTTAACCGATACTTGAGTAGATCATAGATTAATCCACTTTGCAAATAGGAAGTTAGACAATCACAAAGCTATATGAAAAGTGTAATAATCTGCTATTGTGTCATCACAAGGTAGGAGTATGGTCTGCGTACACTTCACCCTAAGGTCTGCGTACACTTCACCCTCCCAGACCCCACTTGTGGAATCACACTAGGCATGTTGTTGTTGTCGTCATCATCTCAAATTGACAAGTTATTAATACACTTAAAAGTTATTGGTCAAAGTCACTTCCTTTTGCAACAAAACAGATAAAATTACATGACGAAGTAGAAATTAAACATGAAAGGTCAAATTAAATTATAAGACAAGACTATTTTTAGTTTAGACTTGACTATGCACTCAAGCACCATCAAAAGCAATCAGGGAAAACATAATCCTGCAAACAAGTGCTAAACCAACATAAATTACTCTTCCAAATGAGGTAATAGGTTTATCATTAAAAAATTAGATTTTAATAACACGACAAGCCAATTAGGAGAGAATGAAACTTTTGAGGTGTTCAATGTTTTTTGGGAAAAATAATGATAATTGGATAATATTATCATCCTAAAAAAATTATTGGATAATATTATCATCCTAAAAAAACAAAACCCATCTAGTATCATTAATTTCACTAGTCACATATTACACTATAAACTACAAACTAATTAATAAAGCATAACATGCATTAGTCACAATTAGTCACAAATTGTTGGGTATTTGCCCTGAGTTTTTTACCATAAATAGATTTTTCTTTTCCTGAAAGGAAAATAGAAAATTTCCATAATTGGAGAGTCCTTTTTCTTGTAAGAAAAGATTTAGAAATCTATAAATTGAGGTTCTTTCCTTTCACAATGTAGTCTTGGAGACTTTAAGAGTTTTGGTTAAGGGAGTCCTTGTAAGAAAAGATTTAGAACTCTATAAATAGGGGCTCTTTCCTTTCACAATGAGGACTTTGAGAGTGGAGTTTGTTTCTCGAATCACGTTAAATATTTGTGTCTTTTGGTATATTTCTCGTTTGTCTTCTTACGTCTTTCGAGGTTTGCTTTACTAGCTTATTCATGACACCTAATTATTTGGTATATTTCTCGTTTGTCTCATGGTTTTTCGAGGTTTGCTTTACTAGTTCATTCATGACACCTAATTATTTTTGGGTCTTTCGAGGTTTGCTTTACTAGCTTATTCACGACACCTAATTATTTTCGGTCCTAACAGGAGTACTTACCATTCCATCACAACCCTTGTTGGTGTAGCCCTTATTTATATATAAGTAGGCGCGCTTATACTTGTAGCAATAGATGATCACTTATTTGTTAACTTCCCCATCTCTTACAAAAAAATGGTGAAAGCAAACAGAGAGATACAACTCGGACAATATTGTTTATATATGGATTGTTTTCAATAGGCAAGATAAAAGTAAAATTGTAGTGAGCTTAATTTTCTTGAATCTTTTCAGCACGTCCTGTAACCAATCTAACATATCGAAAATCAACATCATTTTGAATTGCTTAGCACAAAGTAAGAAATAAATTAGCTGAATGTAATGAAACACAATTGGAAGGAAAGGGAAATCAAACAGAAACACAATTGGAAGGAAAGGGAAATCAAACAGGGCCGCCATGAATTGAATCATTCATGTAAACGAATGGTTTGACCAGACGAAGATTGCAATCCTTTGAAAGTGAAGAGGCTAGGACAAGTGATATTCCTTGTAGTTGGACAATATAATTGTTACCTTCCCTGTCGTAATGTCAAAACTGCAGATTGATTCTTTGTCCAACCACATAAAGAACAACTTGTTAGTGTTAGAAAGATAGCAAAGCTTTATCACTGGCACAACCGAGACATCTTTCAAGAATGTTTCAACCACCATGTTCATGTTCAAGATAGGCTTTTTTTAATCTGGAATTTCACAAATTTGATCATGCAGTTCAGGATTCCTTAATAGGCCTAGTAGCATACTCCATTATTAAACCTTTTGAAAATACGAGCTTATATTCATCTATAGACCTATAGTTAATAGGAGCACGGACACGTTTATGATGAAGACATATAAAGCGAATATCTTGTGTTATGACATTCCAATGCTCGGATACACATTTAAATCGTAGCACCGACTTGACTGGCAAATAGCTTAAGATGTCCTTTGGAAGGAATATTCGACTGTTGCTACTTAATATACTCATTATATATATTCTTCGCCCCTAAAAAAAGAAAGACACAACAGATTTCATATATGAATTTCAAACTAGAAACAAGGTATTCCAGTTTATCATACATTATTTATATCATGAAAATTAGAACAAATCAAAGATATATACATAGAAAAATAATAATGAGAGAATAAGCAAATTTCTCTTTTTAATGTTCACTATATCAACCATATACCAATTCTTATTCACTCTAACGATTAAGATCAGAAAAAGACATACCTCAAACTTTTAGCCTTGTTCAATCTGAGAAGACTGGGGCATTAAAATGAAAGCTTAAAGAAAAGGAACCCTAAATTTAATAGCCAAAGAAGGAGTCCAATTCCGCAGAGCCCTTGGAATTTGGGATTCTTATTTAAGGTAAAATTTATAAATTTAGCCATTTAGTAGTAGGCGTTTGACTAGAGACAAGTATTAAAAATATCAAAGTTTATTTAAGAATTAATTAATATTATTTAAATAAAGAAATAGTTTAATATATTCCAACTCATTTATCCCCTCTTTCTCAAGTTTCGCATGGTAAAAAAGAGTGAGAATAGTTTTTCTCTTAAGGAAGTGTTTTTTTTTTTTTGGTTTCCTGATCCCGTGTCCGGATTCTGCATTGCTGGAGGGCCCATTTGAGAGTGGAGCTCCCAACAAGATTTTTCCATACCCAGGCTCAAACCCGAGACCTCTGATTAAGGTGGAGAAGTCCCACCACCCTGCACCACAAGTCCACAACCCATGTTGGTCTCAATGAACACTTCATAATTTCAAACTGTCTTAGCTTTTCTTCTTTGCATTCTATTTCTTTGTGACGACTAGAACACAATATTTTCATATTCTTGTTAGTAAGAACGAAATTCCACGTTGAGTGTTATGTATCAAATGTTACAATGGATGTATCGCCATACAAAATTAAACAAGATTAGAAATGATCGGATAGAAGGTGCAAGTAGCACAAAGGTAGGTAAAATGATGGATGTTCACTTGAGATGGTTAGACCTTGCTCGATATAGACATCCCAACGCGCATCCTTTTGGCTAGGAGGATCACCATCAAGATAAGAACATGAAGACTTTTGAAGGGCGCGAGTCTCTCTTAACATCAGAAGAGGCACAAAGAGAAAGCAATTTTGAAAATAGTACCCGGCATAAGGCCAAATCATCAAATGTAAAGACAGGTTCAGCAGCAGTTTGCCAGCTTCTTATGCATACTAAGGTTTGGTTTCCTTCCCTTGCTTTCCCCTTTATATCCCTGCAAGCGTTGCCAAGTTTCGACCAACATTTAGTGAAACACTGATAGACAAATCCATCAATACACAAGCCTTTATAGCATAATGCATGATCATGAATTTATCATTCAAATGATCAATCTTCTTTAGTCTCGACACTTTTAACCTGTCTCGTCCTCTTGTTGTTGGCTGCTTTTAAAGAAGCCAGCCGCTTCCTGTGCCTAAGAGCTCCAGCATTGATTGGAATTCCCCTTCTCAATACTTTGTTCATGAGACTGATATACTTATACCTCATTTTCATCAATGGATGTTTTTCAACCAATATGTTCTTGTTAAACGCCTCCCTCAAAACTATAGTATGCGTCCTGATTTTATTCGACAAGTAAAATATACCAGGATGATGTACCAAAGCTTTTCTAAACCTTATTCCAAATCCCAAATGATCTCCCAAGCAATAAATATTCTCCCTCTCCGTCTTCTTCGATACAAGTAAGCTTAACAGTTCATGAATCACCCCTACTGTCCATTTCTCTGCTTGATCACTATTAGGAGCCAAATGAAATGCATCCTCATAAGGTGAAATGTATGGCAAATTCTGCCACTCCTCAGCCCAATTTTTCACCTTCTTCTGCAAATCAAACCCTCTTGGTAAATTCATCGAATACCTAATATGCACTCTTTTCCCAACCCAAAAATCCTCACTTTTCACCCCTTTCTCCACTACAGAAACAGCTAAATCCTTCCTCCATTTAACCAACTCCAACCCAAAAACCTCACGACCATCAGCACTTTTAAAACCCATTTGACAAATCTGAAAATACTCAGGAAATTCAGGTAAAAAACTCAACAAATAATCATGAGGCAAACCCAAATCAAATTTAAACCTGTTGATAACATAGAAAGGAAGTCTATTAGCTCTTGTGAGCATCAATAACTTCGCTAATCTTTGCGCTAAATCTTTGCGACAATGTGAAAGATTAAGAAAAAGGGTCTCATCATTGTGTAATGATTCTGCATGTGGAGTGAGCTTTACGTGTAATGTGGATAAGGGTATTGGAGGCCTGAAAGTTTTGAAAACAAAAGGGTAATTCTGAATGAATTTGAGGGCGGTTGTGGGAAGATTCAGTTGGGGTTTTAGAGGGGAAATGGTGCGAAGGGGAGGAGCTTTTGATGGATGAGAGAGGATCAAGTTCTTGAGAGAAATTAATGGCTTGAGGTTCTTCTCCTTCTCTACAGCTGTATCCAGGTATGGATCTCGTACCCATTTTACCCTTACGTTCACAAAAGTTCGAATTTGTCGCCGGAGATGATGGTGGATGGCGGTGGTTACGGTGGCGGTGAAGCGAACCATGGTGGTCAATTCGGTTAACAGTGTTCAATGACCCCATTTCACCATTATGCCGCCGTAGACCACTATTTGACCATAATTAAATTTTAAATTAAAAAAAATATGACCTCCACCTTAAATTTTTTATTAAAAATATAACTAATGTTATTAATAATGTTGTGTAATTCTAGATTTGATTATTATTATTTTGTATAATTATTTAATACTATATTACTCATGATAACATGAAGGAAAAAAACTCTTTTTTGTTTTACTAATATATACAAGTAAAACAAATAAATTTTTTGATATATAAAGGTGAGTAAAATGAAGCAGGGTGAGAGGGAATAGTTGTTATGCAATTCCACGTTCATACAGAAAAGTTATGCACGTGCACATTGACTAATAATTTTCGGATTGAGTTTGTTTAGGCATAATTTAATTTGAATCTAGAGATTATATATGCACAACATGTTGGAATTATTGAAAATTACGAAAATTTTAGGCATGCATATTATCCTAAGGATTTTCACCTAATGTAGATGTATTTTTAGAATTCAATAAGAAAGTCAGAATCTTACAAAAAATTTAGATTAATAGAAAACCCGGCAAAAGAAAAAAAAAGGAGAAAAGGAAGATAATTAAGTGAATTAGGTAATATGCCAAAGTTTAAAAGCAAGAAATTAAAACTAATCAAAGCCACAAAGGCAATGAGTTATCACAAAAAAATTCTAAACGTTGGATGTCTCAACTTCGAAACCCCTTGCCAGCGAAAAGCAAGGAGTTTGCCTTCTGGGTTGAGCTCGTCACAACGGACTTGCCTAGTGCGCAGGGGCGGACCTATGTATTAGGTAGGGGGTGCCACGGCATCCAGCAACCTCAGTCGAAACTTTGTATATATATGTATATATTCATACGAAATAAATATATATATATATATTATCATTGCCACCCAGAGTGACAAAATGTTGAAGTGTGCCATTGGCAATTGGTGAACATTCCATCCATGGGGCCGCGGGTTCGAGACTTGTGTGCAGCAAAGTTTTTATCCATTTTTTGCTTGCCCGAATGGGATTCACCTCTTTCTCTTTCATTTTTTTTCTGTATAAATTGATTCAGACAAATTTGAATTTTTAGCGTGAATTTTTTTTTCTTTCTCAAATTTTTAGAGAATAAGACCTCATATTTCTAAAAAAAAATTATATTGCTAATTAGATATCTTGAATCTCAGAATATCTAAAAGAAAACGTTACTAAATATGTATACTCCATCGATTTGTCTAAAAAAATTAAAAAAGATAAATAACCCGAATCGTAACCCATAATTAAAAAGATCAACCCGTTTATTCTCTTTGGATAACGTGGCACTCAGAACCATTGAATCCTGGATCCGCCTCTGCTAGTGCGGGTTACCTCTCCTATGTGATTTGCGAGCTATTGCATAGGAGCGAAAGTTTTACCTTGTGTGCACCCAAAGGATAGCGGCTGCGGGTTTTCCTTTGTCATTAAAAATAAATAAATTATGAAAGTTGGCAACAGCCATTTTTGACCCAAAAAGATAGCACATGCATTCTGCCTTATTTATGGCTAATAAATATGTAATTATTTCTTTCGACCAAAATTAATTAGAGAAATTCTAAAATATAATTCTTATTCTTTTTGATATATGAATTAAAAATATTTTAGCAAGGATACACATACTGTAATTTGTCTGTTTAATTTATTGTTTCGAATACATATGTTTTGCTTTTAGATAGGAGTAAGTAATATATTTATTTCAATATTAACAATACTATAGCCACTATTTGTTGATATATGGTGACAGTGACATACAAACTTATCAATTATTACTGGAGAAGAAAACATAGGCTCAAGAGTGTTGAGTCAAGACTGACGGCTTTTTTATAAATTTCAAGTGGCTCAGCTTAACCACTACTGCCTTTTCTATCAAATTTAGCAGCTCCTTTTGGCCAACAATTTTCTCCTCCATTACTCTTTCTTGATTTCTTTCTTTTTGAGATCCCCATGGATTGCATTGGGTTAACCTCAGAATCTCCATATGTTATTATGCTTAAAGCTTCTTTCTTGATACCCATTTCTCATTATTTATTCGGATTTCTGTTTCTACTCATTGTATTTCTCTATAATTTTGTGGAAATGTACTTCATACGAGAATTATTCACTGGATTTAGGGGACAACCTGTCTCTTTGACCTTTAATTCTTGCTCTGACCTGTATCAACAAGTTGTTTCCAAGTGTAAAATTCTTCATGGCAGGTAAAAACTGAATAAGGGGATGAAGTAAAAATGAAATCTTGATATAGTTCTCTGCTTTCTCATTCTTGATCAGTTTGAAAAATGTGATGGTGATTTGTAAACTATTGCTTAATGCAGGTTTTCTTCTACTCCATGGCTTTGCAGTCCTCATCTTCAGACTATTTTCTTGCAGTTCTTTGAAAGAGTGCCGGCTTGCAATTATCAAAGGTGACAATTGTATACGGATTCACATTTTACTCTTCAATTAGGACTTGAAATTGTGAAAAGAGAACATATTCTCATACCTATATATATTTTACATAGTGAAGAACTGATTTTTGGTGCACTCATGCATTCTTTGCCTCCAGACAGATATTTAAAACATCTGATGGTGGGACAATAGCTCTGGATTGGCTGCGGAATGTGGATGGTAAAGTACATATATCTCTCTCTCTATATATATACATATATTTGTTCATCATCGACTGTTACAACTCGTAGTTTGATAGAACAACCTTTCATTTTAAAGCTTATAAACCTCTATATAAAAACAAATAAAGAACTGGAATATATATCAAAATATAAGTTTTGCTAATTTCTTTACAAGATTGAGGGACTTTATGGAGTTGCATGGTTCATGTGTTGTTCCATCATGGAGATTTGATTGACTAATGTCGATATGTTAGCTTGCTGAAATAGAGGGAGTAATAATATTCTGATATAATAAAAATATAATAAATGATTTGATTGACTAATGTCTACTTGTTAGCTTGCTGAAATAGTTATGTTTAAAGGGTGGATTTGTTATTTTGTTGTTGGGGTTAGCTCGTTGAAGTAGTTATGTTTAAGGATGGATTTGTTATTTTATTGTTGGTTGCCTTTCAATAGCATATATATCTGCTGAATATGCAAGCCACTAGTTGTAAATTCATTTACTTTAACAAGTACCTATCTTAAGTCAAGGTTATAACAGATCAAGTGAGTATATTTGCATAACTAGATGAATGTTCTGGTTCTTGACTATCCCCAGTTACTTTATACATGCTATTTAGAGGAGTAAATTGATGCCAATTTCTGCCTTTTAATTTGTTAGATAAAAAACCATCCAAAGAAGGTTTTGATGGAGTTCAGAGTGATGATAAAACTCCCATCGTTGTGGTGATTCCTGGTTTAACAAGCGACTCTAATTCTGCTGTTAGCTTTCTTCCACTCTTTTTGTATTCCTCCGAAATATTGAGTTTTCTGCTAGCTTTTGTCTCTTTCTCTCGTGAAGAATTATTTTTTTGTGTTTAAATAGCTCTTTGTTTCGTTGAGTTTTTATTCCTCTTCCTTCTCTTGTGTAAGCATTTTTCTTCTCTTTTCGTCTCTTATCATTTCCACTGTATACTGGTATTGGTTGAGCCCTATTATATGATTACTTGAGATTATGTGCTTTTGGTGGCAAATTTTTGCTTTATCTCTGCTTTAATTTAACAGTACGTCAAGCATTTTGCTTTCAAGATGGCTAAATCTGGATGGAATGTCGTTGTGAGCAATCATCGAGGTCTTGGGGGAGTGTCAATAACTGTGAGTACTCCTTCCTTAAACCAGGATTTAATCTCTTCTAGTTTTGTTGCTTTTGATAAGACAAGATATGCTGTGAACTTTCTAATTTTGTGTTGCTGTCGCGTCAGCTCGTTTTTGATCTGAAACTGCCTTATTATTAGTTCACAAGTACAAAACCATAAGATTAGGTGCATAACTGCACAACATTTAAGAATTATTTTTCCAGCTTCGTGCACGTAAATCTTATATGTACTCTACTTCATGTTAGCAACCTAGAGATACAGATATTCTGTGCATTAATAAATTAGCAGAATCCTGCAGAAGTAATCGGTCATAAGGAATAAATAAGCGAAACATACTTGGCTTAGTATCTCATATCTTGGGTTTAATAGAATATCACAGCAGTAATTGTGTATTCAGATGGGATCATCAGTACAAGTATTGTACTCACTCCCCTGGTCAAAGTGACACTTCTGAATGAAGTTTCCAGTATGTCGATTTTATACTTTGCTCAAGGAAGATGCTTATTTTTTAGTTGAGTCATCTCTTTGGAAATACAATAGTCCTCTATAGTCCCCAGGAGAGTCGTCATTCTTGAAAGATTCAGTCTTTAGATTTTTCCATTCTTCATGATTCTGTTAGTAGATTGCATTTTTTGCATTTAGGCTAGAAGCCTGCCCCTTAGGAAATTGAGAATTCATTGATGTATATGGTGCCTCTCATCTCTTTAGTTTCTTATTGCTCCTGTTGAAATGTATGCCTGTATTATTTCTCAATGTAATATGAATGAGACTTGTGAAAGTTCAGTTTTGATTTTAATGCAGTAGTCTAAGGTGCATATCTTTGATAGTAATATGTTTATTGTGTTAATAATATACATTATGTACAATATTGACCAATGAAAAAGTTAAAAATTCATGATATCTTAATGGCAGTCTGATCGCCTCTATAATGCCGGATGCACAGAGGACATCCGCAAAGTCATTGACCATCTTCACACCCGATACCCTCAAGCTCCTTTATTTGCTGTTGGCACTAGCATTGGTTCTAATGTTCTGGTACATAATTACTTACTTTGTTATCGAATATTTTGTTGGCTTTCCTAATATGAGCACAAAATTGTGCATCACCACTGTGCTTAATAATCTTCTTTATGGTTACCTGAAAACTGAAACTAAATTTGAAATATAAGGGAAGAGAATTATCGTAGGTTCTTACAGTAAATATTTTTAGAGAAGTTATTGTTGTCAGTATGGTTCATATCCACATGCATATGATAACTGTCTATAAGGTTTATCATAATTCTTTAGTTGTTAGTTCTTCAAAGTTATATAGTAATTCCCTAGTGTATATTGTCAACATTTTGACCGTTACAAAAATAAATAAATCATAATTTAGTAGTAAAGTTACATCTAAACAAGATTATTCTCAGCTTACTAGTTGGTCCATCTGCTTAAGATTGATATGTTACAAACCATAAGCGTGAATGGATTTTCTGATGATTCGATTTCAAAGGCTTTAAGTAAATGTATATGCAATATGGCAACTGTTCTGGACGAAGCCAAGAATTATTGTATTGACAATATTAATAATTTCCAGGTAAAATATCTGGGTGAGGAAGGAGTTAATACTGCGCTTGTTGGGGCGGTTTCAATCTGTTCTCCTTGGGACCTTTTGGTTAGTAACTGAAACTAATATGCATACTTTGACTTTTTTATGGTATTGGTGGATTGCCAACTTCTTTGGTTTCATACATGTCATTCTTTATCTGGTATATCTTCCCGCTAAGTTGGATTCAGATACATTTTGTTTATTTCTTGAGTTAAGGGTTGCTTTGGATGGTATGATCTGTTGGATTATCACGATCCGGAAAGAGTTTCTCTAGTCTGAAATAATTCAGTGGAAGTGCTAGATGAAGATAGTGATGGCAGCAACATATTTTAATAAAGTCAAACTAGTCATTTCTTAAGTTGATTCTGTACCACAAGGACCTATGCTCATTTTTCGTGACAAGGTTTATCTGCCTTTGCTTCTTTATTTTTTCCAGATTGGTGACAGGTTTATTAAGCGCAGGCTTGTGCAGAGATCCTATGACCAAGTTTTAGGAATTGGATTAAAAGATTATGCCGAGCTGTAAGTAATGGCTTTGTTGTTGTCTGTGATGGCATTAATCCTAAATTAATTCTATGTCAAAACTAGTGTACTTCTATTTGTGTTGGCCTTAATTCAGGTGTCCTAATTCTTTTGTGTGGTGAAATCTGAGTTCTGCAGGCATCGGAATGTTTTGCCGAGTCTGACAGATTGGGACAGTATTTCTAAGGTCATCTATTTCTCTTACTCATCTCTGTCAATCACTTAAATCAATCAACCAACCAACTAAGCCTCAATTCCAAACTAGTTTTGGTTATATGAATCTTCTATATCCATTCAGTGCTCTCGCTGGTTCCATTCATGGAACCCCTTTCCATTTAAATCTAAACCCTGGTGCAGATACAGCACGTGCCTAGGGGAGCACGTCTTTGCAAATATAATGTTAGGAGGATTTATAATATTTTGACTATTTAACTGATAAAAAAAATGATATTAGGACTACTTATATACTGCGGCCAGCTATGTAGAACTCTCATATGAGTTCCCTAATAAAAACATATCGTATTCTTCTCATTTTTGAGGGTGTCCCTGTAAGGCAATTTATGGAGACTCTAGGAGTTCTTTCGTGTATTGCTTATTCTGATGCTTTTTTTTTTGTTTCTCTTGCAGATAAGCTGTATCAGAGATTATGACAAACATGTTGTTTGTGTTCTTGGTAATTTTGAGGTAACACAACTTAAACCTCCTTTTTTTCAATACGTCTGTCCAATGCCTAATTAATTAATCAGCATTTATTCCTGTCCCCTCTCCCCCAAGACTGTTGATACGTATTACAGGAAAGTTAGCTGTAGCAGTTACATAGGAAAGGTGGGGGTTCCCCTCCTCTGCATTAGTGCCTTGGATGATCCAGTCTGTACAAGGGAAACAATTCCATGGGATGAATGTCGGTATGTCATCCTTTGTGTTGCAAAGTCTCTCCTTGTAGCTTCATTTTCAATTTCTTTATAGAATAAAAGGTTGGTACCAATGTGAAGCAGTACAATTGAAAGATTATATGGTTGTATGAAAAAAGATGTTACTGCATGGTTACTAACTAGGCTTACTACATATGTCATCCCCTGACCTTGTAGCCAAATCTCTTTTACATACTCCAGTTTTCCCGGAACCTTTTACACACCAAATGTAACTATTTCCAACGCTAGCTGAGTGTTCAGTGAAGTAATTATTATATGAAAACACATAATCACCTAAACGGAAGTTGAGGCTTGCTATATTGTGAAGTCTCTTTTATTAGTTCAAAGTCAATAGTCATCCATCCACATATCATCACTGTATGCTCCTGAGGCCTGAGAATCATAATCTTTTTGCTTTCAATACGTATCTCTGTGTTCTGCTACTGTAAATATATATATAGCATGACAACATGATTCTCTTTCAGGGCAAACAAAAATGTCGTACTAGCTACCACACAACACGGGGGACACTTGGGATATCTTGAAGGGATGACCGCGAAAAGCCTATGGTAAGATATGTTCCCCTCATTACAGATATGGTTTTCGGCATTCTAATTTATTTTACTTTTTAATAAATCTAATTATCACTGCATCTCACTATTATTCAGTCATCTCAATTCTTTTAGCATGGGAAAATGTTCTAAAACCAAGGATCCAAAACAGAAATGAGTTCTCTGTGAGATACACTTTGTGATTGTAGAGGACCTGAATTAGAGAATCAAGTAATGAACAAAATTCAGAAAAAAAAAATCTGTCATAAGTATTCGTCTGGTGACTAATTTAGTAGTATGATATCCATGATGAGAACAAGTTATCATGTCTTCCTTATGTGCAGGTGGGTTAGGGCCGTTGATGAATTCCTTAGTGCTTTGAACTCCAGCTCATTGAACTGTAGAGAAAAGGTATGCTGTGTTGCACACTCACTCACCTTTAACTTGCTCATGATTTTAAAGACAAGCTTACCTAGTTATAGTTATTTGGCTATATTGATTGATAGCTCTACTAACTCTTAAGTTATCGTGAAGGCCCCGTGGTGAATTCTTATATATCAGCATGATATTTCGGGAACCTTGAAAGTTATGTCATTGAATTATGCAGATACAAAATAACACAGTGGAGATTCCCCTGAACTCATCAAAAGAGAAGACGGTTTAGTGACTGCATTTATCAACGAGGCATCAGGTGAAGTACCAAATGAGCAACCACAAGGCTGGAGATAGTATTAGTGTTGACAATGGCAAGTTGCAACAAGAACCAAATGCAATGGAGCCAGAAACATTATAAACTTTTTATTTTACACTTGATGAAAAAGATTTTGCTAATATTTGGATGTAAAATCATGATTTCAAATCTCGAATTCTTCAAAAGTTAAATACTTCTATTGTCCATTAAACTTGGCAGGATTAGTAAGTTAGACTTATAAACTTATCTGTGTGAACTCCTCTCTCGGCTAATAAGTCCAAGAGACGAATCAATCAGTGGCATCTGTCATTTTATTTTTAAAAATACACCTATAATTATATATTTTCTTCTTCTCCCATAGCCCCTCCCCCATACACACACCCAAATTGTTTCAATGGATTGTATTGCTTAAATGTTTGGCTTATCTTGTTCTTTTTTTTATTGTTAGAATTATTTTATTGAGTTAATATCTCAAAAGATCACTTAATTTTGAAAATTTATCTAGTAAAGTCATTGAACATAATCTGCTCTGTAGTTCCAAAAATATGCACTAGATGATTTAAAATTAGGTTGTATGATTGTGAAAGATCAGATGAACAAATCTGAGAAAATTAGTGATGGAAGAGAGTGAAACTCACGTGAAATAAATTTTGAAAAGTAAAAATAGAAAAAGAGGGAGAAAATAGCTTAAATTAAGTTATTCATGTGCTCATGTATGCCTGTAAAAGACACAATTTGTTATATTAAGCGCAAAAAACATATATTTTTTTTTGTCAAATAGAAGTATCTATATGGTCACTAAGTAAGTTCATATTTCTAACTTACCAATCATGTCAAATGTACAGGACTATTTGGAGAATTTGGTGCTAATTATTCCTGCTTGAGTTTTTTTCAGGCATAATTCAATTCAAATCTAAAGATTATTTATGCGCAATTAGGGAACACCTACTGTAATTTAAATCTAAAGATTATTTAAGTTTATTGTTTCCAACATACGTACATGATTGGTTTTTATATATGAGTATAATATATTTATTTTTGTCTCTACCCATCCTTCTGACCCATTTCCTCACATGTATACTGTCAGGCATTTGCATGGTTTATAATATATTTATACACCAATTACAGTATGCCATATGATGATATAGCAGGTGAACTCAGGATTTTAAAAATATCTGTGCACCATTATAATAAAAAGATACATTAAGTGAGAATTGATTTCTAGCCTTCTAGGTGTATACAATTTAGTTTTTTTACAATATGAATATCAACAGATAATATAATACTACTAATTTTTAAAATTATATACTCCTACTAATTTTATGAAAATCCTATAAATTCATGTGCATCATATTTTAGGCTATAAATTCACCTCTTATTATTTGTATAAAATACTACTCCATACTAATACGCTGACTGTAACATACGAACAGGAAAATAAATTGACTTAAGAGAGAAGTTCTATGACATTTTCTTAAATATAATTTCCTCGGGGTTCAATGTAACGTGAATCGATATAGTTGTAAGGCAAAACTAAACTTTGTTATATATAACCAGTGATTTTAATATTATGATTTTTTAAAAAAGGGACTAGATCTCAGGTCTGGTCCATTCTACACATGTTCTTATTTCTATATTATCAATGGTAGAGGCCAGAGGGGAAGAACAAATTAGAAAATACTTTCTCCGTTTATTTTTATTTGTCACTTATTTTTAAAATATATTTTTATTTTTACTTGTCACTTTTGACCTATCAAGAAAAAATAATTATTTTTTTCCATATTTTACCCACAACATTAAATACTTATTATCTAAATCATTTTCTAAAACTTAATATTAAACACATTTAATGGGAATAATTTGATAAAATACCTATATAATTAATTATTTTTTAATGGATGTGTCAATGAAATAGTGAAAAGTAGCAACCAAACTAGTTTTGGCACGTTGAACAAAAATAAAAATTGGCACACTATATAAGGTTGTCACGTGTAGTTGATTCCCAAATTAACTCAGCTAACCAATTTTCTCCATTTGCCCTACAATTCTTTTCTTGATTTCTTCTGTTGGGGATCCCATGGATTGCATTGCGTTAAGCTCAGAATCTCCATATGTTCTTATGCTTAAAGCTGTTTTCTTGATACCAATTTCTCATTACTTGTTGGGATTTCTGTTTCTACTCGTTGTATTTCTTTATAATTTCATGGAGATGTACTTCATTCAAGAATTATTCACTGGATTTAGGGGAAAACCTGTCTCTTTGACCTTTAATTCTTGCTCTGACCTCTATCAAGAAGTTGTTTCCAAGTGTAAAACTCTTCATGGCAGGTAAAAACTGAATAAGGGGGTGAAGAAAAAAATGAAATCTTGATATTCTTGGAAAAATGTGACGGTGATTTGTAATCTATTGATTTATGCAGGTTTTCTTCTACTCCATGGCTTTGCAGTCCTCATCTCCAGACTATTTTTTTGCAGTTATTTGAAAGAGTACCTGCTTGCAATTATCAAAGGTGACAATTGTGTTATGTGTACGGATTCACGTGTTAATTTTACTCTGCAGTTAGGACTTGAAAATGTTAGCTATATATCTTTTACATAGTGAAGAACTGACTTTTGGTCACTGATGTATTCTTTGCCTCCAGACAGATATTGAAAACATCTGATGGTGGGACAATAGCTCTGGATTGGCTACGGAATGTGAATGGTAAAGTACATTTATATCTACATATATTTGTTCATCGTGCACTGTTACAACTCGTAATATGATAGAACAACCTTTCATTTTAAAGCTTATAAACCCCTAAATAAAAAGAAATAAAGAACTGGAATATATATCAAAATATAGTTTTTGCTAATATCTTCAAAGGACTTTATGGAATCGCAGGTAGATGTGTTGCTTCGTCATGGAGAGCCTCCCAAATATGTTGGCTAACCAGTTCTAAAGGGTTTAAATTTAAGAAAGCTTGGCAGATAGTTCTAGTAGTTCATCTCGAAGATGAAGGATTAGTTAAACAGATTACGCAACTTGACAGTGTGTAAGATTGATTTAAGGAGGACAGAGATTACGCAACTTGACAGTGTATAAGATTGATTTAAGGAGGACAGATTAATAATTATTTTGTTTTTCGAGGAGAAAATTTAGGGGGAGAAAGAAGGTGGTATTATACTCTACTTTGTCCATTAGTTTTTTTTGAAACAAAGTCCTCGGAAAGGTTTTAGAAAAGACCAAAAATGCTCGAAAAAGTAGAAATAAAAAGATAGTGAAAGAACCTCTCTTCCAGCTCCATCTTTTAGGATGTGGAACCTTTTGAATTATTAAAATGATCCATATAAGATTGAATTCCTATATTTTGGTGCGTTTGAACGGATAGAAATATAAGGGTGTCTCAAGTAATCAGAGTGGTTCTAAATAAATTCAAATTTTTTCTCCGTTTTTCCTCATTATTGGAGCTAATCCCATTATTCTATCAAAAAAAGGTTTTCCGCACTTAAGTAACTTGGCTTTCTATATTTTCTTTTCTCCAGACATCCTTGTGCTTTGATGTAGCTTATTCAAGCACTTTATTAAGCCTGTATCATAAATGACTTCATTGTATTAATTTAATTCTTATATAATGAAATAATATAATAAATGATTTGATTGACTAATGTCTACTTGTTAGCTTGCTCAAAGAGTTATGTTTAAGGGTGGATTTGTTATTTTGTTGTTGGTGTTAGCTCATTGAAATAGTTATGTTTAAGGGCGGGTTTGTTATTTTGTTGTTGGCGTTAGCTCGTTGAAGTAGTTATGTTTAAGGGTGGATTTGTTATTTTATTATTGGTTGCCTTTTGATTGCACTTGATGTTATTCTGATGTTTATCTGCTAAATATGCACGCTACTAGTTGTATAATCATTTGCTTTAAGAAGTACCTATCTTAAGTTACAGGCTTATACTAGACCAAGTGAGTATTTTTGCACAACGAGATGAATGTTCTGGTTTCCACAACTAGATGAATGTTCTGGCTCTTGACTATCCCCTGTTGTTTTATTATGCTATCTACAGGAGTAAATTGACACCAATTTCTGCCTTTTAATTTGTTAGTTAAAATACCATCCGTCGAAGGTTTTGATGGAGTTCAGAGTGATGATAAAACTCCCATCATTCTGGTGATTCCTGGTTTAACAAGCGACTCTAATTCTGCTGTAAGCTTTCTTCCACTCTTGTAATATTCCTCTGAATTATTGAGTTTTCATCCAGCTTGTCTCTTTCTCTCGCGGAGAATTTCTTTTTTTGCGCTTAAATAGTTCTTTGTTTCCTTGAGTTATTATTCCTCTTCCTTCTCTTGTGTAAGCATGTTTCTTCTCTTTTCGTCTCTTATAATTTCCACTGTATACTGGTATTAGTTGAGCTCTGTTATATAATTACTTGAGATTATGTGCTTTCGGTGTCAATTTTTTGCTTTAACTCTGCTTTAATCTAACAGTACGTCAAGCATCTTGCTTTCAAGATGGCTAAATCTGGATGGAATGTCGTTGTGAGCAATCATCGGGGTCTCGGGGGAGTGACAATCACTGTGAGTACTCCTTCCTTAAGCAAGGATTTAATCTCTTCCAGTTTAGTTGCTTTTGATAAGGGAAGATATGGTCTAGATTTTCTTCAGTTGAACTGCCTTTGAGAGGAGCAATGCTGTGAACTTTCTAATTTTGTGTTGCTGTTGCATCATCTTGTTTTTGATCTGAAACTACCTTATTATTATTTCACAAGCACAAAACCATATTATTAGGTGCATAGCTGCACAGCATTGAAGAACTATTTTTCCAGCTTCGTGCACCAATTCAATCTTGTATGTGCTCAACTTCATGTTAGCAACCTAGAGATACAGATATCCTGTGCATCAATACATTTGCAGAATCCTGCAGAAGTAATAGGTCATTAGGAATAAATTAAGCGATACATACTTGGCTTAGTATCTCATATCTTGGGTTAAATAGAATATCACAGCAGTAATTGTGTATTCAGATGGGATCATCAGTAATAAGTATTGTACTTGCTTCCCTGGTGTAAGTGACACTTATGAATGAAGTTTCCTGTAGGTGGATTTTATAATTTGCTCAAGGAAGATGCTTGTTTTTTAGTTGAGTTGTCTCTAAGGGAATTAATTAGTCCTCTATATGCCCCAGGGGAGTGGTCATTCTTCATGATTCTGTTACTAAATTGCACCTTTTGCAGCATGGCTAGAAGCTGTCCCCGAGGAAATTTAAGAAATTGAGAATTCATTGATGTATATGGTGTCTTTCATCTCTTTAGGTTCTTATTACTCCTCTTGAAATCTCTGTCTTTATTTTTCGCAATGTAATATTTATAAGAATTGTGAAAGTTTAGTATGGATTTTATTGCAGTAGTCTAAGGTGCATAACTTGCTAGTAATATGTTTATTGTGTTAAAAATATACAGTATAGTATGTACACTATTGACGAATGAAAGTTAAAGATTCATGATATCTTGATGGCAGTCTGATTGCCTCTATAATGCCGGATGGACGGAGGACGCCCGCAAAGTCATTGACCATCTCCACACCCAATACCCTCAAGCTCCTTTATTTGCTGTTGGCACTAGCATTGGTGCTAATGTTCTGGTACAAAATTACTTACTTTGTTATTGAATATTTTGTTAGCATTCCTAATATGAGCTCAAAATTGTGCATCACTACTGTGCTAAATGATATGCTTACCTGAAAACCTAAAGTAAATTTGAATAGATAAGGGAAGAGAGTTATCATAGGTTCTTACAGTAAATATCTTATTATAGTCAGGATGGTGCATATACACAAGCATATGATAACTGTCTATATGGCTATCATAATACTTTAGCTGTCAGTTCTTCAAAGGTATGTAGTAATTCCGTAGTGTATAGCTACATTTTAAACATTACAAAAAAAAGTTCCTAATTTAGTATCAAGTTGCATCGAAACAAGATTATTCTCAGTTTACTGGTTGGTCCATCTTCTTTAGTTTGATATGTTACAAACCTTAAGCGTGAATGGATGTGCTGAAGATTCAAAGGCCTTAAGTAATGCTTCTAAATTTTGAGCATCCATTCAGTTCAAGTATATGCAATATAGCAACTGTTCAGGACAAAGCCAAGAACTATATAATTGACAATATTAGTACTTTCCAGGTAAAATATCTTGGTGAGGAAGGAGTTAATACTGCGATTGTTGGGGCAGTTGCAATCTGTTCTCCTTGGGACCTTTTGGTTAGTAACTGAACTAACTAATATGCATGCTTTGACTTTTTGTAAGGTATTGGTGGATTGTCAACTTCTTTGGTTTCATACATGTCATTCTTTATCTGGTATCTACCCGCTAAGTTGCATTCTTTCTTGGGTTAAGGGTTGTTTTGGATGGTATGATCTGTTGGATTACCATGATCCGGAAAGAGTATGTCTAGTCTGAAACAATTCAGTGAAGGTGCTAGATGAAGATAGTGATGGAGACAACATAGTTTAATTAAAGTCAAATTAGTCATTTCTTATTTTGATTCTGTACCACTAGAATCTATGCTCATTTTTCATGACAAGGTTTATCTGTCTTTGCTTCTTCCTTTTTCCAGATTGGTGACAGGTTTATTAAGCGCAGGCTTGCGCAGAGATCCTATGACAAAGCTTTAGGAATTGGATTAAAAGTTTATGCCCAGCTGTAAGTAATGGCTTTGTTGTTGTCTGTGATGGCATTAATCCTAAACTCATTCTATGTCAAAACTAGTGTACTTCTATTTGAGTTGGCCTTAATTCGGGTGTCTAATTCTTTTGTATGGTGAAATCTGAGTTTTGCAGGCATCGGAGTATTTTGCCTCGTCTGACAGATTGGGACAGCATTTCTAAGGTCATTCATTTTCTTATTGATCTCTTTTCAGTGCTTTAACTTCTCTGTCAATCACTTAAATCAATCAACCAACTTAAGCCTCTATCCCAAACTAGTTTTGGTTACATGTATCTTCTATATCCATTCGGCACTTGCGCTGGTTCCATTCATGGGAGCACGTCTTAGCAAATCCAATGTTAGGAGGATTTATAATATTATGACTATTTAACTGATATAGAGATATGCTATTAGGATTATTTATATGCTGCGATCAGCTATGTAGAACTCGCATATGTGGAGTTCCCTAATTAAAACATATTGTGCTCTTCTAATTTTTGAGGTTTGCACCCAAACTATAGGTGTCCCTGTAAAGCAACTTATGGAGACTCTAGGAGATAAAGGAGCATACTGCTGACTTAACATAGAATGGTGGCCGGTTGGTCAGTTGAGCAAATACTAACAAGTGGAAAGACGTGGAATAATTTGCTATAGAAGTGAATATGTCAAAAGTAAGTAAATATGAAATCTAACTTCTGGTGGACAAAATGATTATTTAGTGCCAAGGAAGTATGACAAAGATCAAATAAAAAGTCCGATGGGCGTACTTTTTTGCATGTAGACACCTATCCATTTTATTTTAGTTTCAGGTGTTCCTCTTGAGACGAGACATCTATTACATAGAATACATGAAAGAAAAATATTAGTAGGGTAAAAGCAACCTTTGATGCTCTTTGAACTTTTAGAACCATTGCAATATCAAGAAGCTAACTTAACACAGGCGCTCTCTGACAAACAATTAGATATAACATCCTAATCCTAAGTAACTTCAAGGATGCGATGAAGTCCTCTTTTTCAATGTGTATATTACTACCAACACATTTCTCTAAGTTCCATGTAAAAGAGTTACTAATTTAGTTGATAATTTATGCAACTAACAAATGGATGCTCTATCTTTTGTTTATTGCTTATTCTGATGGCTTTTTTTTTTGTTTCTTGTGTAGATATGTTGTATCAGAGATTATGACCAACATGTCACTTGTGTTCTTAATGATTTTGAGGTAACACAACTTAACCTCCTTTTTCAATACGTCTGTCCAATGCCTAATTAAATAATCAGCATTTTTTCCGTCCCCTCTCCCCCAAGACTGTTGATACATATTACAGGAAAGTTAGCTGTAGCAGTTATGTAGGAAATGTGAGGGTTCCCCTCCTCTGCATTAGTGCCTTGGATGATCCAGTCTGTTCAAGGGAAACAATTCCATGGGATGAATGTCGGTATGTCATCCTTTGTTTGCAAAGTCTCTCCTTTTAGCTTCATTTTAAAATTTCTAGATAGGATAAAAGGTCGGTACCAATGTGAAGCAGTACTGAAAGATTATATGGTTGTATGGAAAAGATGTTACTGTATGGTTACTAACTACTAACTAGGCTTACTACATAGTTCACCCCCTGACCTTGTAGCCCAATCTCGTTTACAAACCAGTTTTACAGGAACCTGATACACACCAAACGTTTATCCGAGTGTGTTTAATACACACCACTTTCATTTTAAAGCTTATTTTTCTCTTTTTTCACTTCAGTCACTGTTTATAGCTAGTTATAATAGTAATAAGCAGAAGAAATTGAAAATTAATTACAGGGGAAAATTTCACTTCAATCACCATGACACCATGGCAACTTCAGACTCTTGAAATCTTTCCCTAGCAAATAGAACTCAAACTCCAAGATGATGAGGGAAGGGTTTTTTTTGACCTAGTTGGAGAAAGGAGGAGGCAGGAAGTGGTGGGCAGAAGGAGTTTTATGGCTTCCGGAGGTGAAAAGGAGTAGAAGAAGGTGCATTTTTTACTTTTTGGGGCAAAGTGAAGGAGAGGGAGAGAATTCACTAGCCTCTTTTGTGTGTAAAACATGCGAGTGCTACATAGCAAATGTGGTTTGTTTAAGACACACTCGGTAAAATTTTGGTGTGTAAAAAGTTCTCTGTGAAACTGCGGTGTGTAAAAGGATTTGTTACTTGCTAGGGAGTGTAACTATTTGTCAGTGAAGTAATTATTCTGAAAACACATAATCCACCCAAACCTACTTCAAAGTCATCCTCATATCATCTCTGTATGCTCCTGAGGCCTGAGAATCATAATCCTTTTGCTTTAAATACATATCTGTGTGTTCTGCTACTGTAAATATATATAGCATGACAACATGATTCTCTTTCAGGGCAAACAAAAATGTTGTACTAGCTACCACACAGCATGGGGGACACTTGGGACATCTTGAAGGGTTGACCGCAAAAAGCATCTGGTAATATACGTTCCTTTCATCACAGATATGGTTTTTAACATTCAAATTTATTTTACTTTTTGTTTTTGTTCAATCTAATTATCACTGCATCTCGCTATTATTCAGTCATCTCGATTCTTTTAGCATGCGAAAATGCTCTAAAACCAAGGATCCAGAAAAGAAATGAGTTCTCTGTGAGAACACTTTGTGATTGTAGCGGTTCTGAATTAGGGAATTGAGTAGTCTGTGTGTCATAAGTATTCGCTCGTACCCCTTCAAGTTTTGTATTGAATTGTCTGGTGACTAATTTAGTAGTATGATATCCTTGATGAGAACAAGTTATCATGTCCTCCTTCGCAGGTGGGTTAGGGCCGTTGATGAATTCTTTTGTGCTTTTAACTCCAGCTCATTGATCCATAGAGAAAAGGTATACAGATTTGCCCACGCACTGGCCTTTAAATTGCTCATGATTTTAAAGATAAGCTTACCAAGGTAGTTAATTGGCTATATTGATTGATAGCTCTAGTCGTAAGTTATCGTTATGTCTTATGCCATTGTATTATGCAGATACAGAATAACACAGTGGAAAGTCCTCCACTGAAATCAATTGATCAGGCACCATATGTGAATATAAGAGAAGACGGTTTAGTGACTGCATTTAGCAACGAGCCATCTGGTGAATTAGGAAATGAGCAACTGGTCGAAGATGACAAGGTTGGAGATGACATTAGAGTTAACAATGGCACGGTGCAACTAGAACCAAATGCAACAAGTCAATTTGATCCTGTTCGTTGCCCAAATATTAAGGCAATGATGGTTCCTGTTAAAAATTGTCTAAATCAGCTTTCTCGGCGAAGTAAGATTTCAATGTGGGTACTTGCATGTGTTGCAATCACAACCACATGGCCAATTCTGGGTTCACTGTTTTTCAAGAAAAAGCTGCGCAAAAATTTCTCTTCATCCTCAACGAAAAGATGACGATGCCATGCCTATGTTCTATTCATTGTTGTTGTTGATACATTTATCATACAATCCCTGGGGAAGGGATGGGAAAGCTGAGATCCAAAGTTGGATTCAGAATTTTAAATATCTCAGTACTATTTCTTATTATTAGTACTTAAAAATGATAACAATTCATATGTAATGAATTAGAGCTAGTTATTTAACTGTTTTTATGATGTACAACTATGTATCAAAGATGTATATACATTGAGATATGTTGTTTGTATACAATATTTATACATTACAGCCGTTCATCTTCTTCAACGAGTTGATTCACTTAGTCAGGCAATGTTTCTCAATGTATATACATTGAGCAATATGCAGTTTGTAGACGTCTCTAGCTCGTTAACTTTTTGGAATTTGTTTTTGATAATTTAATTTCTTAATCCATTTTTAGAGAAAACAGCAAAATAGGAAAAGACACAATAAAATGTTAATTTTTTGTCTATCAAATCTGAAATTAAAAATCGTATCGTGTAGAAGAGCCCAAATAAAACGTATTTCAATGGTATTCTACATGGAAGAATTTTGGAACAATAGAAATACAAATTAAATTGAAATATTACCTAAAATGAGGTTTGCGTACATTCTATCATTTCCAGACCTCACTTGTTCGATTGCACTAGATATGTTATTCATTTTATTAATTTTACATACGTTAGTGTATAACTAAGTAATAATTATCTTTTAAATAATTCAAATTAAAAACAAAATAGGCTTCAAGTGTGTTGAAGTCAAATTGTGGAGAATGTAGAGAACTTTCAAAGATTTATGAGTTTATGGATAAAATATTTATGAGAAGATTTGTGGAAAATATGGAGACCATTCAATATTAAATTGATTTCAAAATAAGACAGCTTTTCAAATAATTTCGAAAACGAAAGCAAAGAAAATAGTACTTGCTACAAAATTTGGCGCACTCTTATACAGAGGACAGTATATGTCTTTGTCTCTTGACGTTTAATTATTGATGTAAAAATTTCATGACAGCTTATAGGAAATAATTTTTTAAAAATATATTTTAAAATTTTTTCATGTTTGATTTTTGATTAAAATTTTGGTTAAATATTTTCTTTAGGAAAACAAATTTCTTAAAAATAAGGTGAAAATGACTTTCACTCGTTGGAAGTTGGGAAAACAAGTTTTACAAATGATATTTCACATTAATTGTTTCTTCCCCACCTTTCAACATACCTTATGACATAGATTATATGTATCGCAGGACCGTCTCGATCATGAGACCATTAAAGCAATTGACTTCGGAGCCAAAAAGGCAAAAAAATTGAACAAAATTTCTAAAAGGGCAACAAATAAATAAGAATCAAACCAAAAGGGCAACATTTGGACGAAAGACGGACACCGTGAAATCGTGTATAGGAAGGTGCAACCTGACATGTGCCTTATAAGGCGCATGTCGGCGTGCGACTTATTAGGCGCATGTCAGGTTGCGCCTTACAATTAAAAAAAAAAGGTTTAGTAGTAGTAGTCTAAGTTGGCAAACCATTAACTAGATGAATAATGACTTAAAAGCTTCTAAGGAAAAAATAATCTCAATTGTTAAACATGATTAAATGACATGCAAACAAATTATAATTTCAATTTGAAAAAAAAAAAAACATTCAAGTGTATGGTATGAAATCATGATATAAAATAAGCGTGAAATCGCATATCTAAACATTGATTTCATCTCATGATTTCATATCGTGATATGATATCGCATGGTCAAACGCCTACTTAATATAGGGATTGTTGTAATAATTGAGAAATGGAATAGTGTTTAATTAATTGTAACATCTTCTCTGATGTGACTATCTATTTTATTGCGTCATTTATATTCGGACGATTATCATGAACCAACATTATTATTCTTATATTTACTTTTTTTACTCACCTTTCACTATTTTTTTGTTCTCTCATTATTGAATATTCTAAATCTCTCAAACGGTCAACCTTCTACAATATGCAAAATCTATTGTTGTGTATTTATAAAAAGATCAAATTTGTTTTTTGGCGTCTTCTTCAAATTTCAAGCACTAAAACTAATCAATACTATTTTAATATTATTATATCAACTTATCAAATTCAACGCAACACTATTTTGATATCATCATATAAAATTTTAAAATTTTTTAGTCGAATTTTATTATTTTAAGTTTCTAACTTTGTATTATATATTTTTTATTGAAAATTTACATTATTTATATTCTTACTCATAATGTTCATGTATATCCTACCTCTCCAGACTTTATTTATAAGATTATTATACTGAGTATACTATAATTATTCTACTTTATACAAAAATGTTTTTTTTGTCTATATTAAGTGGATTGTTGATTTTCTTTTTTACAATTCAAAATAAATATTTTTTTCAAAATTTAATTTTTTTTTGAAACTTCTTATATATTTATCTTTCTTTTTAATAGAAATAATTATAGAAAATAAGAGAAAAAAATAATATACTACATATACTCTATTGTCAGTTTGTCCTTTTTTTTTTGGGGTAAACCATATATTGTCAATTCATCACGTGTTAATGTAGAACACTCGAATTTCCATATTGGTTACTGCCTGAGGTCCACAGCCAATTATTTGACTCATGACAACAACTCGAAGTTAAATTAGATTGTATTAATTGATAATTAAAATAAATATTTAAATATTTAAAAATTATATGAAATATTATAAATTACATTTTTTTATATTAATATAATAAAAAATACATATTATTAATCAAAATTCATATTATTTGACTTTTGAAAAATAAATTATAATAAATAAAAAAACGAAGGTGGTATAAATTTATGTATTAAATGCTGTATTAATTTATGTTAGACTTAATAATGATATGCATCTTATTCTAACTAACTTAAAATTATTTTATCCCATCTCTCGAATAAAATAAATTAATATAAATTCAGCATAATTTAGTCCGCTTGTCCAAGTACTCTCTTCTCTTACCCATTTAACCACCCAAGCTTTTCATCAATCTTTCTTGTTTTTCTTTTTTTCAAGAAACCCAACACCCCCTTTTGAGATTCCCATGGATTGTTTTGAGTTAAGCTCAGAATCCCCATATGAGCTTCTGCTTAAAGTTGCTTTCTTGATACCCATTTCTCATTATTTCTTGGGTTTTCTGTTTGTACTCTCTGTTTTTCTCTATAATTTCATGGAGATGTACTTCATACAAGAATTATTTACTGGATTTAGGGGAAAGTCTGTCTCTTTGACCTTTAATTCTTGCTGTGACCTCTATCAAGAAGTGGTTTCCAAATGTAAAACTCTTAATGGCAGGTAAAAAACTGATTAAGGGGGGTGAATAAAAATATAATCTTTGGTACATGTGAATGCTTTCTGGTTCTTGATCATTTGTGGAACTTTTGGTATAATATTGATGATGATTTGGGATCATTCAAGAAACCCATTTTATTATGTGGATTGTTAATCTAAATCATGTATTAATATATGTATTGAGCAATTGTTGTCTTAATCAATTAATTACTCCCTCAGTTGGAATTTCGACAGTCAATCAAGTTTTTCTTTGATCAGAATTTTTTTTATATGTCTGTATTCCATGAATATAATAGCTAGCTTGTGTGTTGTTCTTATCTTTGGCGTACTTTTACATAGGCTTTAAATGTATGACTTTTATTTAAAAAACTAAAAGCTTCTATGTCCGAATTCATGGTCAAAGTTTAGAAGTTTGAATCTCGAAATTCTAGTTGTGCCTCGTAAACTGGGACAGAAGGAGTATATCTTATAAGTAACAAAAAAGTGTTAATTCTAGACAGCATACTTTACTGCGTCTTGCAAGTGATAGGATGGTTGGAATCCTGAGTTTTGTACTGAAGTTTGTATCTCATGAGTATACATGGCTTTTTGTTCTTTATTTATTGGAATTTTTCCTATTGTTTATTGCAGGTTTTCGTCTACTCCATGGCTTTGCAGCCCTCATCTTCAGACAGCCTTTTTGCAGTTTTTTGGAAGGGCACCTGCTTGCAACTACCGAAGGTGACAAATACAGTTAACAGACTTATTTAGTTTCATCTCTTTTTTTTTTTTTCTGCTCATATTATGATACTATGTTGGGTAAATATTGGCAGACATTTAGCTCACTGGACTTATTGTCTGCAAGGCAGTTATCTTTGAGATTGTAAAAAGATCATATTCACATAACTTACTTTTTACAGATGAATTGCTACATTTTGGTCACTAATGCATTCTTGTCTCCAGACAGATATTTCAATTGTCTGATGGTGGGACAATAGCTTTGGATTGGCTAAGGAACATCGATGGTAAAGTACATTCTAGTCACCGTCATTTCAAGATGGATTGTTTCAACTCATAATTTGATTGAATAAGCTTGTATTTTAGAAATTAATGTACTTCAAAATAAAGAATAAGAATCTGGAATATGTCAATGCACGTAGTTAATTTCTCTACAAGACTGAAAGTCTGGTCTTTATGGAGTTCCAGTAGTGAAAGTGTTTTCTAGTCATAGAGAACTTTTCCCAACTATGTTGATTAACCAATTCTAAAGGCTTTATGTTCTAGACAACTTAGACCTTATGAATGGATGCTTTAGACAATTTGAAAGGCGGTCCTAGTACATATCAAAGAGGAATTATTGAATCAACTTAAAAAAGTGTAAATAAATTGAGTGAAGGAGGACCGAATTATAGTTTTTTTGTTGTTAGAGGAGAAAGTTCAGGGAAAGAAAGAAGATGATATTATATTTTGCTTCGCCATTTATTTTGTGTAAGAATAGTCAATGAAGGGTGATAAAAGTACCATAAAGTAGAATAAAAAGGCTATGGAAGAACCTCTTCCAATTCCATATGTTAGGATGTGGAGAAGCCCTTTTGAATTTCTAGAATGAACCAATAAAAGATCGAATTTATATTTTTTGGGTACGTGATGGAAAGCAGGTGTTTGAAGCTTTATTCTCCTCTTTCTATGAAAATGTGATTTTCTATGCTTAGATAACTTGCGATTTTAGCGTGTTTTTCTCAATCATCATTGTGCCTGCTTTTTAGGTGGCTTATTCAAGCAGTTTATCAGCCTACATCATAAATGACTTTGTTGAAGATACAATTAAGTAAATAAAAGTGTGTTCTATCTAACAACTTAAACTTTTAGATGAGTTGGTCACACGCTTTAACAGACTTCATTGTATAAATGAAATTCTGATTTTTTTTTCCTTTAAAAAAGAACCATAAATGACTTCCGTTGACAAATAGTTATTTTAGCTTATTGAAATACCTATGTTTAAGGTGGGATTGGAATATCTAATTGTTGCATTTTGATAGCACTTGATATCGGTTATGGATCATCCTGCTAAATATGCAAAGCTACTCTCTCTAATCATTTGCTTTAACAAGTACTTGTCTTAAGTTCAAGATCTTACCATATCAGTCAATTATTGATTCCCTAATGCTTTTATATGCTACTTAATGGAGTAAATTTCCACCAATCCTGATTCTTTTTTATTTGTTAGTTGAAAAGCCATCCATTGAACGTTTTGATGGAGTTCAGAGTGATGATAAAAGTCCCATCATGCTACTGATTCCTGGTTTAACAAGTGACTCTGATTCTGCTGTAAGCTTTCGTCCACTCTTCTTCTGTTGCCTTCAAAATTATGATTTTCTTGCTTGTTTAATTCTCTTTCTTTTGGTGAATCAATTTTGGGGCAAACATAATTTCTTCCTCAATCTAGTTTTGATTCTCTTCTGTTCTTTTCTATTTATAAACATTTTTCTTCCCTTTTCCTCTCAATAGATATTATCAGGCCTTCTAGCTTTGACAAAATTGTAGTATTTCAACTTTACTTGAGTTGATTGAGCTCTATCATATGATTCTTTGAGCTTATGTGCTGTCCACTGCAAATATTCGTTTTATTCTTTCTTAAATCTGCTTTAACTTAGCAGTACATAAAGCATCTTGCTTTCAAGATGGCCAAACGTGGATGGAATGTCGTTGTGAGCAATCATCGGGGTCTCGGCGGAGTGTCAGTAACTGTGAGTACTCCATCCTTGAGCAAAAACTTTATCTTTTCCAGTTTAGTTGCTTTTGATAAGAGAAAATGTGATCTTTATTTCCGTCAGTTGAATTTTTTGTCAGCTGAGAGATTCTATGAACTTTCCGTCAGTTGCTAGATCACATTTTTCATAACATAGCTAGAAGCTATGGCTGAGAAAATATAGGAAACTGATAATTTTCATAGTTTCTTATTTGTCCTCTTGTACTCTGTGCCTGTAAATTGTCTCTCTAAACATAAGTAAATAAAACTAGAAAATAGCAGAAGTTAAATAGTGAATTTAATGCAGTAGTCTAAGCCTCTAGGCTCTAAGGTGCATAACTCTGCTAGTAAAACGTTTATTGTGCTATCATTATATAGTTGTGGACTATTGAGCAATGAAAACTCAAGATTCATGATATCTTGCTGGCAGTCTGATTGCTTTTATAATGCTGGATGGACGGAAGATGCCCGAAGAGTCATTGACCATCTCCACACCCAATACCCTCAGGCTCCTTTATTTGCTGTTGGCCTTAGCATTGGTGCTAATGTTCTGGTACGGCATTACATATTTTGTAATTGAATATTCTATTAGTTTCCTTATATGACCACAAAATTCTGCAACACTTGTGTACTAAACAATCTTCTTTATGGTTACCTGAAAACTGAACCTAAATTTAAAGATAATGGAATCAAATTTTATTATAGATTTTTGCAGTAAATATTTTCAGAGGTTGTTGTCAGAAAGGATCATATACATGCACACACTACAGGTACACAAGCATATGACAACTGTCTCGATGGATTTCATAACATTTAATTTGTCAGTTCTTCATCCTTATATACCAAATCCCTAGTGTATAGAAACATTATTACTATTACAAAAATTTCTGCAGTAGTACAGAAATTCACATCTAAATAATATGTTCTCCGTTTACTAGTTGGTTCATCTGATTTAGTTTGATATGTTACAAACCTTAAGCATGAATCAATGTGCTAATGATTCAATTTCCAATGTTTTTAAGTAAATGGGCATTCTTCTTCTAAATTTTGAGAATCCAGTGAGATCAGGCATATGCAATATGGCAGATGTTCTTGACGTAGCCAATAACTATTTTATTGACAATATTAGTAATTTCCAGGTAAAATATCTTGGTGAGGAAGGAGTAAATACTGCAATTGTTGGGGCAGCTGCAATATGTTCTCCTTGGGACCTTTTGGTTAGTATCTAGACCAACTAATCTGCATTATCCGACTTTTTTTAAGGTATTGATGGATTGCTAGTTTTTTTGGTTTCATACATGTCATTCTTTATCTGGTATGTGTTCTCAATAAATTGGATTCTACTACATATTTTTAGTATGTTGGGTCAAAGGTTATTCTGAATGGTATGATCTGTTGGATTATCATGATCTGGAAAGATTGTCTAGCCTGAAACAATTCTATGAAGATGCTAGATGAAGATAGTGATGGTGGAAGCCTTATTCAACAAAAGTCAAATTAGTCACTTCTTAAGTTTATTCTGTACCATAAGGACCTGATTTTGTTATTCTGTCCTTTGCTTATGTGGCACAAGAATTCATCCCTGCTTCTCTCTATATATCTGAGTCAAATCCATTTTTCTTTTTCTTTTCAGATTTGTGACAGGTATATTAATCGCAGGCTTGTGCAGAGATTCTATGACAGAGCTCTGGCAATTGGATTAAGAGGTTATGCCAAGCTGTAAGTCCCTGTAGTCACCTTTATCAGTCTGATATTGTATTTCGTTTAATGGCTTTCCTAGCTGTGATGATGGCACTACTCCTAAGTTAATTCTATGTTTTTTAATACTCCTGGTAGTTTTTTTCGAACTGGCCTTCATCAGACGTCCTAATTCTTTTTTGTGGCAAAATCTGAGTTTTGCAGACATCAGACAGTAATGTCTCGGTTGGCAGATTGGGAAGGCATTGTTAAGGTCATCTATTTCTCTTAGTCGTCTCTTGTCAGTGCTTTATCTTCTATGACGATCACTTAAATCAGTCAATCAATTGAGCAGCAATCCGATACTAGTTGGGCTGGTTATATAAATCCTCTATACCCATTCCGCTCTCGGGTTGGAATCATCTATGTAACCCTTGCCCATTTAGCACTAAACCCTGGTGCAGATGTAGCACATGCTTTGTATTCGAATTCAATCTTCAAATGGGTTTTGATACTATGTGTATTTCATGCTAGGACCTGCTAAGAAAGACTAACATATGTGGAGTTCCTTACTTGAAACTTATTGAGTTTTTGTAATCACCGAGGTTCGAGGTTTCTAGCATGCATGATGTGACCAAACTATAGATTTTCCTATAAGGAGCATAGTGCTGACTTTACATAAAATGATGGGTGTTTTAGTTGGGAGATACAACATGTGTGAATGCATCTGGAATAGTATACTTTTTTTGAGAATGAACATCTGGAATAGTATACTATAAGAATTCTATATGTCGAAAGAAAGTAAATGCTATATCTAACGTCTGATAGAAAATTTAATTATCTTAGTGCGAAGGAAGGACGACATATAATTATGTAAGCCCCAGGGTAGTCGTACCTTCTCATATATTGATGTCTATCCCTTTTAGTTTAGTTTCAGGTGTTCCTCCTGAGATGAAACATCTACTACTGAGAAAACAGGAAATAAAACTAGTATAGAGGACAAGAAACCTTTGATGCTCTTTAAACTTTTAGCACCATTGCAGTATCAAGAGGCTTGTGAAACACAGGTGCCCTCAGATAAACGGTTTTATATAATATCCTTACCCTAAATTAACTTCAAGGATGTGGTCAAGTCCACTTTTTCGACACCTACTAATGGCACATCTGATTCATTTTTTAAGAGTTAATTTAGTTGATAATGTATGCAACTAACTTACTGACAAGTAGATGATCTATCTTTTTCTGTATTGCTTATCCTGATTGCATTTTTTCTTTGTTTCGCTTGCAGGCACGTTCTGTGAGAGATTTTGACCACTATTCTACTCGTGTTCTTGCTGATCTTGAGGTAAGACAACTCTACCTCCTTTTTCAGAAAATATGTTTGATGGCTAATTAATCAGCATTTATTTCCATCCCCTCTCCCCAAGACTGTTGATACATATTACAGGAAAGCTAGCTGTACCAGTTATATAGGAAATGTGATGGTTCCCCTCCTTTGCGTTAGTGCCTTGGATGATCCAGTTTGTACAAAGGAAGCAATTCCATGGGATGAATGTCGGTATGTCATCCTGTGTGTTGCATGGTTTCTCCTTTTAGCTTCAGTTCAAATTGCCAGATAGAATAGAACGCTACTATGTGAATTAATAGAGTTGAAAGATTATATGCTTGTTTGGAGAAAGGATATAACTGTATAGTTATCAAGTAAGACATGAAATAATAATTTAATTTGTCTGCCTGGCGCCAAACATAATGGAAACTGAAGGCGTTTGTGCAAGAAACCTTACTTATCATTGCCGGTTGTTGCTTATATCGAACTGTTGTTAGTTCAAAGTCATTCGCATGTCATCTTTGTATGCCCCTGATAATTGTTTTCTTTTTGCTTTTAATTTTTTTCTTCTTTTTTTGTGTGTGTTGTGTGCCTTTAAATATAGTATGATTAACATGATTCTCTTCCAGGGCAAACAAAAATATCGTACTAGCTACCACGCACCATGGAGGACACTTGGGATATTATGAAGGGATGACTGCAAAAAGCCTCTGGTAATTTCCCTTACACTCATCAGATATGGTTTTTGGCATTGTAATTTTATTTTACTTTTGTTTTTGTTAAATTTGATTAGTAATGCATCTTGTCATTATTCAACCATCTAGTTCTTTTAGCAAGTGAAAATGCTCCAAAATGTAAGGATCAAGAAAATAACTGAGTTCTCTGCTAGTATAGACTTTGGGGTTGTAGGAGATCTAAATTAGATAATTCAATAATACGTATAAGTATTCAGATGTATTATTTGTCCTTTCTAGTTCTCTATTTAAGTGTGATGCCTACTTAGTAGCATGAGCTATGGCTACAATACTTAGTGAGAACGAGTTTATGATGAAAAACCTGAGTTCTCCTATCCGCTCGTAAAACTTTGGGGTTGTACGAGATCTAAATTAGAGAATTCAGTAATACATTTAAGTATTCAGATGTATTACTTTCCCTTTCGAGTTTTCTATCAAAGTGTGATGACTACTTAGTAGCATGAGCTATGTTAACAATACTTAATGCGAACAAGTTTATGATGTGCTCCTTGTGTGTAGGTGGGTTAGGGCTGTTGATGAATTTCTTTGTGCTTTGAACTCCAGCTCATTGATCCATAGCAAAAAGGTATGCAAATTTGTACACTCACCTTGAAACTGCTCATACTTTATAAAGATCAGCTCACATACTTAGTTAATTAGCTATGATGATTGATAGTTCTATTTGTAAATTATTATGAAGGCCTGGACAAACAATGGTGAATTCTTGTATATCAGAATGCGATTTGATGCTAAGAGTGATTGGGAGTCTTTATGTCATTATATTATGCAGATGCAGATTACCACAGTTCATAGTCCCCTGGAAACATCCATTGATCAGGCACCATATGTGAGCATTAGAGAAGACGGATTGGTGACTACATTTAGCAATGAGCCATCAGGTGAAGTAGGAAGTCAACAGGATGAGCAGCCGGTTGAAGATGACAAGGTTGGAGATAGGATTAGAGGTGTCAATGGTGCGATGCAGCTAGAAACAAATGCAACAACTCAGTTTGATCCAAGAAGTGAGAGCACCAGGTTGGAAGATGCTGGTTTGAGAGGACCTGGAAAAATGCTAGTGACTCCTGAACCAGATTTTGATGCAGTGATTGTTCCTGTTAAAAAATGTCTAAATCAGCTTTCTCGGCGTAGTAAGATTTCAATGTGGGTACTTGCATATATTGCAATCATAACCACTTGGCCAATTCTTGGTTCAGCTTCACCAATGTTCTTCAAGAAAAAGCTGCGGAACATCTTCTCACTGAAAAGATGACGATGTCGTGCATGTAGCAGTGCCTAAGTTCTGTTCATTAGTAATACTTAAGATACATTTATCGTACAATTGCTGGGGAAGAGGGAATAGCTAAACCCCAATCTCGGATTGAGGAGTGGCTGTACTGTTTCTTATTACTTCAAAATGATCATATAATAACAGCCATTTATTAGAAAGATTGTAATTGTTTCCTGATTATTTCATGTCTTCATGACGAAACACTCTTTACCTTCCAAGGTAGAGGTAAGGATTGTGTACACTCTCCCGCTCCAAACCTCATTTGTGGGATTACAATGAATATGTTGTTGATCTTGTAAAGCTACAAGACAAGATTCATAACATTCTTGGGGGGGAAATTGGCCAAGTGGTCAAGATCATGCATTTGGAAAATTGTATTCTTGTAGGTTATTTTACTCTGCACCAATTTCCCAATGCATGAGGTATTGGGTCTCCTGCAAACTAAGCAAGGTCCTTTCTAGGCCTTCAGACTCATTTCAGCATTATCTACGGCCATTACTGATACAATCTCTCATGACTCGGTCAAATCTTGTGTTGCAATACAATGTGGGTTAAAATGATAAAAGACGCAAAGTAAAATTTATAAAAAGGTCTCACATTGTGGTGATTGCTTCATCAGCTCTGTAGTAGCCAGATAAACTGCATCAAATTTTGCAGCAAGCAATCATTCCAGTTACACAGACCACCAAAATTCTAAGTCTAAATTTTTCTACTCAAGTGTAATTAGAAACTGTTCTCAGTTCTAACAAAATATTATTTTAACTGAGTGCACCTATTACTTCACAATAGGCACCAGACTAATGAAAAATCCATGACCTGTGGCCAAAATAAGGAAGACCCCTAGACTACTTAACTAAGATACAGAACCAACAGAGAGACATCCCCCGTCTACCTAATACAAGAAGCAAACTCAGTGACACTGGGACACACAATGACCATCGACGAGATCTAAAGAAGATTGAGATGGCATACAAACTCAAATCTACCCAGTACGGGTCATCTTCATTTTTGGCATTGCCTTCTTCATCTGGCGAGCACGATCTTTAGACTCTTTCTTGCGAAGTGCCTCTGCACTAAGCTTAGCCTCAGCTTCCTCTGTCTTCTTTCTCTGTTCAGCCTTCTTCCTCTGCAGTGCTTCTTGCCTGGCATTCTGAAGTTCTTTGTAAATCTCTTGGGCAACCTTCATTCTTGCTCCGTCAGTTTTAGTGCGGGCCTGAACAATATAAAATAAAGTTAGAAAAAATATGAATGTGTTCAAATTTAACATACAGTAAAAGCTTCATCCATTATTACTCACATGCGAGCTCAGCTTGTATCGTCCAATTAAGTCAATGTAATAAGGTACAAGAGCCACAAGCCGGGTCATGTCAGCCATGTTTTTGGCATCAGGGAGTGCAAACTTGAACACCAGCATCTTCTTGTGTGACCCCAGATGTTGATCAGAGAAATGCATCGAGATGAAACCTTTACCAAATTTCTCATATGCTTTGTCACTGAAAACCTGCAGGTATCAACATAAAACTATATTACATATTACTCACTTAGCCTGCTATTCAGAGAGACTGTGTGAACCAAAGAAGCAAATAGTCCCGTGGAAGAGGAGAGAGCAAATGAAAAGAACTCTCTGGGCGAGGTATGGAGGACTAGCCATGGACAAATAAGCATAATAATGGGGTAGGTTACAACCACAGTAATGAAAAGTAGTAGCTAAAACTGGATAAATATGTCCATGGAGCAGAAGAGAGAGGCGTAGAAACACGCGAACAGTTGTGATTTCAGATGCAGTCAAATTCCTTTTCCACAGAAAAGTCTTTCCTCACAACATTTGTAATAGAATTACCACTCCTCTTGGCACAAATATTATTATTACCCTTCAAGTCACACAGTTCAATACTCCTGCACTATTGACTAGGATTTGTCCTATGTACCCAAAATAATGCTTTTAAACATACTCCACTAGCATCGATTCAAGGGAAAAGATAGAATGCTTCCACTCACAACAGTTTCACCAAAAACTAGAAATAATAAGAATGGTAAATAGCTGGTTTACTTTTTTTTTATCAGGTGAAGTATTTCATTAATAATAACAAGGCCACCATGGCCGTATGTAAGTGTTAAACCATAAAAGGAGAAACCTACAGAATATGGTTCTCTCCGAAAGACACCCAATCCTCTAAACAAACAGGAACTACATGGGAGCACCAAGAGAAAATAAAGGACCGGAGACTACTCATCAAATGAGCAAAGCTGATCTCCACACCTTCAAAGGCTCTTCTATTCCTCTCTTTCCAAATGACCCACATTAAAGCAAGAGGAGTAAAATACCAAGCCGTGTGCTTTCTTCTCCTAGCTCCATTCTTCCAACTGAATATCAACTCTACCAGATTACAACATATTTATATTTCAGAAAATCTACTCTTCAAAATTAGGAATTTCACTTAACCAGTCAATCCCAAATTCAAAGGGGAGCCTTGGAGCACCGGTTAAGTTGTTTCTGCACAACCTATAGTTCACGGGTTCTAACCGTGGAAGCAGCCACTAATGCTTGCATAAGGATAAGACTATCTACGTCACCTCCTTGGGGTGCAGCCCTTCCCCAGAATCAGTTAACACGGGATGTTTTGTACACCGGGCTGCCCTTAATCAATCCCAAATTCAACAATTAGAAATTTCTTAATCTCATCAATCTTAAACAAAAAATGATGCCTACTTTTTCCTCATAAACCAATCTAAAAGAAATTTGTATCAAGTACTTCATCGCTACCTCAATTTGCTTGACCAACTCTCTACTTAGCATGCTACAGAAAAAGAGTATTATATTTCTTCATCGAAATTGATAATGACACTACTTTTACACTGTTTGCTTGGGAGAAAAGAGGAAGGACTGAAGTAAGTGGACCATAAGGAGTCATTTCAATGTAAAAGGGGAGCGCAAAGAAGTAAATGAGTTGGGTACCCACCCCAACCTCCAATTAGTTTCTATACTGAAATTGGACAAAAAGAATTAATGAAGTATCTTCATTCTTTTTAATCGGTGGAAGGGAAGTACCTTCATTTAGTTTTTGTATTCCATGTATTGATGATTTATATTCCTGACATTAAAAAACCAGTTTGCCTCTCTTTCCACTCTAGGAACCACACATATAGTACCATATCAATAACGACTTAAGGGCGACATTCTCATACTACTCTATCCTCTTCGAGCTATTTGAACAGCAGTTTATTTTCCAACATACCCAAAAAAGGAAGTACTTTACCATCTCTGTCACTAAGAAACTCTACTACACATTGCTTGCTCTCTTTCCAATTCAATTCATCAGCTTCCACAAGGCGTAATATACTTTGAGCTTTCATCATAACACTTTTGACTAATAGCTTCATAGTAAAAAAAAAAAATCCTATAACACCATAATTCTTTACAACCTGAAAATTAGTAACATTAAGCAGAAGGGTTGCAATGCTTCACCAATAATCTCTATTAGAAACTTTGGCTGCCCAATAAGGGCCACCAGAAACATACAACAGACCAGAATAACAATTGAGTTAGATTAGCTAGTTTCACAAACATTCCAGTAAAAGAAAAAAAAATTAATCTAGCAAAAATCAGTAACGCAATCAAACTGATATTCATATTATTTCTAACAATATAATATCTGAGAATACTATGTACTATGAAAGCATGACTGAAATATCACTCAAGCTACACAAAGCAATTCAGCAACAAACCTGATCAAGCACTGTTTCACTGATCATATCCCCTGCCACCTCCTTTGACTCAGCTACAGCAGCCAACTCCTCAGCAATCCACTTCTTACCACTTGGTGGACTCACCAATGATGCAAATCTCTGCAGATCCGTAATCTCCTTTTGCATTGTCTTGGCCAATTTCTTCTTAGCCACGGCAACAACCACATGATCCATTGCATCATCATTCATATACACCTCAAAGGTTATCTCATCTTTGCAAGGCACCACCATATTGTACAACCTCGAAATCAAATCATGCCTACTTTTTAGCTCCATGGTAGCCAACAAACCCTGACAAAATCTCCTCCCACTAGCATAAAATTTGAACACATTTTGTCCCTCCTTTAACAACAATGGTGAATCATCAGTTGCCCCAACACCCAACAAACTGAAATTCTTATCAAATATAGAGTCCTTTGTTGCAAATTTACTAGCCCAAGCTAAGGCTAATTTCTCATTCTCTTTTTTCCCAGTAAAATAGTTTATAACAAACATAATCAAGAAAGAAACACAAACTATCTCAACAGTGTAAGACGATATAGATTTCGGACTTTCAGGCTCAGACTCTGGTTCAAGTTTCAACCCGGGATCGGATTCAGAAGAAGTGGAAGTGGAAGTGGCAGTGGCAGATTCCGTAATTAAAGGTGAATCAGAGGGTGGAGATTGAGGGATACCTTCGAACTCATCCTCATCCCAGACCTCAAACGATGTCGAGGCGGGTTTCGGATCGGACGGCTGAGATGTAACTTGAGGGGCGGGATCTGATGAAGGAGGAGGAGGACCATGATGAGATTCAATAGGGTCAGAGACTGAGAGGGTAGTGGTAGGGGGAGGAGGAGGGAGGTGTTTGGCGGCGGATATTGGCTCGTCGGAGTCCCCAAAGTCGTCGATTTCATCGGCGTCGAAACCCTCGAAGTGGCGGCTCTCGGCGGAGACAGGGGAGAGATGGTGGATGAGAAGGGAGAGGATGGAGAAAAGGGCAATAAGGTAGAAGAGTGTGTCGCCTCTAGGGAGGATGAAGGAAGAGAGAGGAGAGAGGGAAAAGGAGTGTTTCGCCATGAGAGAAGAGAGAGTGTTTGGATTTGATCTCTCTCTGCTTCACATAAATGCAGAATTCACAAAGAAAAAAATACTAATATAAGTAGATGTATACATGGTTAATCAGGTCTTAGCCTAATGATTAGATCCAACTTAGGTTGTTATTTCACCTTACATTATACACTTTTGGGGATTGCTTTATTTTTGCACAATAAAAAACAGAGCGTTTTGTAAAATATAAATATTTACAAGAAATTAATGTAACCTTAATAATTACACACGCGAATAATTAACTAATAATACTTACCCGCGAATAGTTAACTAATTTAATGAAATGAAATTGTACATTATAGACACGTGACAAGTACTTTTTAATTTAATAAAATGAAATAGTATGTTACGTGCTGTAGTAAGTACTTTTTTATTTACTGAAATGAAATTATATGTTATGTGCACATGGTAAGTACTTTTTAATTCTTAACCAGCTATCTTAGAATCGAGTCGAGCCTTGCTCAAATATAGAGTCGTCTTTATTAGGGAACATCTTACCCTAAAATTTTTTTCCATAAATACTGCCCATAATACGTAGATTTTATGTGAAATAATAATACATGTATTAATTATTGAATTATAGTACTACATTAAGAGTTTTATTAATATAAGTTTATATGATGATGCAATCGTCACTACCCAATTCGTTCAAACTTCGACAATTGGGTGAATTACACTTGTATAAACTAAACTTTGACACTCGTAGAAGATTAATTGAATGTTTTTTATGACATTTATTTTTCAAATTTATCAATCTGCAGTCTTTACCCCGCAAAGCATGTCTTGTTCCTTTCCAGCCAAACATGTCTTACATTCCTTTTTCTTTTATAGGGCATCAATCATCTGGTTGACTGGCTAGTCAGATTATTCAAGCTATAATCCATAAGTTAGAAGGCACAAAAGTTGGTACCACTCCTTTTATCCACCTGAGATCAGCAAACAGATGTCCATCACCTCACCCAGGAGATATCAGCAACCAGTCAATCCATCGATAGCAGCAAGTTTCCTTTTTGTAATCGTACAAAAGGTTGAGCTCCCACGTGTTTCAGCTAGCTATGTCTGGGCATGCAATGATCACCTGATCCAAGGCTTAGTGGTTATTTTCTTTGTTTATCTTCTTCTAACAGCAACTGGATTATAGATCTGAGAACTTCATTATCAGTCGCCTTGGAAGCCTGAAAAATTCAGTGTCAGAAGAATTCATCAATCCAGAACAAAGGTTTAAAGGGTAGTAGCATTTGAATGGAAACAAAATATGATCACAAACCTTAAAAAGCATTTAACATCAGCTATATGGTAATGTCTACCTAAAGAAAAGAAATTTAATGACAAAAAAACAAAAAAAAGGAAAAATGATACGCAAACAAAGTGCCAAAAACTCTAAAACAATGAAAAGATCCCCTGTGCCACAAAGTTTATTAGGATCTTGAATCGATGGTTATCATAGTGGTGTGAAAGATTGCGCTCAGGGAGACCTTTGGGTCATAGAGGAAGGAGGTTGTGTGCAGAACCTTTTCTTTGTTGGAACAGAAAAGATGCATTGCACGACAGGACATTGTATAGGAAACATCTAAGGATCTTTTATTACGATAGCCAAAACATATGGAGTCTCCTAGCAAACATCAATGCAATGTGAAGAGAAACATCGACAAGGTCACTAGACATCATTTTTTTTTTAGGAATAGCCCAAAAGGAACAGATCAAGTGCCAAAATGGGAGCACACCATTCCCTGAACAGGGCAGCAATTTGGAATTCAGATTCGCTTTTTTTTTTTTTTTTGTGTGTGTGTGGGGGTGGGGGGGGAGGAACCAAGAAGCCTCTCAATTAGGTTCCGAATCTGCTGGCAGTAATAGAAATTTGAAAAGTATCCTTTGTCTCATTAAGTTATGGTGGAAAAATGCAATGTACATCAACTAAAATCTCTTCAGATTTCTTAAAATGGTCTTGGTTAGTGCATCGAAAAATCAGAATTAATGGAATTAAGCATCTATTTCTTGTCTTTTTATAAAGGCACAGCCCTATGAAGGTTTCAAGGTTGTGTCCCTGACTTATTCATCTATAATTAGGTGATTGCTGCCAGAAAGAAACAGTAAATGCTAGTACTGAAACAAGTTGTACGATCTGTTAGTATAAGATAAAACATCTACCTGTGGATCACGAATAAGCTCCTTGAGAATATCATGAAGAGTCAGCCGGAGTTCCTTAAATAGCACAGCTGTTTGTGCTGGAGCGGCAACTTCTAGCCATCCATCTATGGTAACTGTTCCAGTCTGGAAAAGAACAATTACAAACTATTTAGAAAAAGAGATTAAAATCAGCAAAATACTACAAAAACAGGTGAAAGACAGGACTAGGAACCAACAAGAAGAAATTATTCCTCAAAAAGGACAAAGAATTACAAGTATATTGCAAACAATTGATGTTAAAACATATGTGAATGGGTTCTAGCCTTTTTTCCTGCATATAACTGCAATAATCAGGAAGTGAATTGGTAAGATCTTGCTAACATTTGAGGCCAATCCGGGCCCAAAGTGATTGACTTAATTCTCCGCAGAATCATGCCTCCGAAATTGAAAAGGACAAAAGGAAAGCTCTTTAGAGAAAGTATGCTACTTCCACAATTTTATCAGATTTCCAATGAAGGACGTCAGGGAAAGTATGCTACTTATATACTAGTACTTGATACCAGTTTCCAGAGTAAGAAACTGCCCCCAATTCTCCTAAACAATAGTAGTAAAAACAAATTATATTGGTTGCTTTGGGAGTGGTGTGCCTGTTTTACTTTTTCCGCCTTTATTTTCCTCTTTTCAAGAGGGTATAGGGATTAAATGAAGAAATACCCTACTTCTGCATTGAAAACCATGGAAGCAAAACCAATGAAGGAGGGTGTACTGAAGAATACAATAGAGCATTTTTATTTTAGCATTTCGTAGCACAAATGCTCAATCTTCCTTGATAAATAAACAACAAAGCAAATCATTGTTTTCTTTTTGAGATAAGGTAACTTGGTATTCATAGTTCTCAACAGTTCTTGTTTCCTGTTACTTTTTTCTCCCACTTTGCCAGGTAAGGCTCCTACCCTTCTGTCACTAGACAGCATAAGATGGACAACGCTTCAAAGTTTTGAGAAAATTCGGAAAATGAAATTGACACCTACTACACATTGAGAAATAAGAATCAAGAACTTATCAAGTTATGGAAAAGAAAAAGTAGGGCATGCAAGCAAGGCCATAAACAAAAGATACCTGGTGCTGAACGTTTATTGGGCCACCAAAAAGCAGTATAGTATATGGAGAAACAACAGTAGTGTCTCGCAAAAATACCTTGTTAGTCTCTACCTGAAATAATAGCATAAATAAGAATTACATCTTAGAAATGGTGCAACAAAATATATAACTAGAGATAAAATTTGATTATGTAAAATAATTAGTCAATAAACATTTTGAAATACAGAACGTGAGTCAAATAGTTAAGGTGAACAATTTGAATATGTTTGCTATGAACTCACAAAGAGAAAAAGAACGCATCTTTACCCGATTTGAACTCTTAGATACCCTTTCACCAGGGACTCAAAGCCCACAATTCCAAAACAAACTAATATTTAGAGAAGTAAACAAAATAACCTAGGAATTACCAGCCTCATCCTTCAAATTAGAGTACCTAAAGTAGTACTTGTTTGTCAAAGTGGATTTTGATAGGAACTTATAATTAACTATAATTTAGTAATGTGTGACCATCTCATCTAAAAGCACACTTTTATTTACTTATATTTTTTCTCAACATGCTTCCTTATGTGCGGGCTTGATTCTTTTTCATGGGCCAAGCACATGAAAATGCCTGGCTTTTCTTTGTTTATCCCAAACAAAAGAGAGAAAGGTGTTTAGTGAAAACAACGAATTTCATAAACAAACGACACCTACAAATTCCTATCACCTTAAGTGACAGAAAGGAGCAACACTTAATGAAAGCATGGAGGACATTCATAGATAAGGTCAGAGAAACCAAATGTTAGTTTTTCAGTGTAAAAGATCCTGAAAATGCAAACCTTTTCAAGAAAGACGAGAAATGGGTACTGAAAAGCTTTTAAGTCAGAGTTGATTGAGGAAGGGTGAATGTGAACTTCTCGTTTTCCATCATACCACGCAGGGTTACTCTTTGCTGAAACATTTGCACTCTGTTTTAGGTTCCCAAGAGCAGTTGTAGCAATGCCTTCTTCTCTCGCAGATACATTGGGATACAGACCTGCACCCAATATGGCCTAGACACATTTATAGAGGATCAGTATCCAAAACAAGTCTGAGGTAAGTAGACCGAAAGAATAACTAGAGTGAGATAATCTCCCTCACTCTATCTCTTGCCCCCTCCAAAATCCTCTATCATATTTGCTATGTGAACACATGCATTTAGCTTGCATGTGCCCCTTAGGGATCGTTTGGTGGGATGTATAAGAGAAGTGTTGAACAAGGTGCGTTAGTAATGCTGGGATAAATAATGCATGGTTTAGTTATGCTGTCATTATTTCTAATTTTTGGTTTGGTATAATTAAAAATAAAAATAGCATGCATTGCATAATTTTTAAAAGAAATATTTATTTACAAAATACCATCCACATTCTTTAGCTTTGTACACTTTCAGGGATAATTGTGTCTTTAGTCAGGCTAATGCATGCATTAATAACCTTGATTTGCTAATTGGTTACACATAAGCATAATACCAAATAGGGTTGTATCACCAATACTTGCATTAGCTAAACATAGGTTGAAAAAGTGTACAAAACATGGGATTTGTAATACCAAAACTAATACATGCATTACTTTCTCTAATACCTTCTACCTAACAATCCCTTAGGGTAATAATTAATGCCATTATAAGCTTAACAGAAGACCTGCCTTAGTGACAGCTAGGATATTAAGAAGCAAAAAATCTTTCTGGAAAGAAGTGTTAATGCCTTCTTCTCAAACAGAGATCAGCGAAAATCAGTAGATATTGGGCTTGGAACATCTCATCAGGTGCGTGCTAAAACGGTGATCTTGAAACTGTAAATTCTGAGTAGGATATTTCTCTTCTGCTAAGTGGTAGTGATCATGTAAACAGAATCCAGAGGGTGTAAGAAGTTCCATTATAACTCTATGAATGTAGAGTTACCTTAGCATTATTCCAGAACAGAAGTGATTCACTCACACAAATTTACATGGAATTCGAAATACTGGGCAATGATCCTTGGTGTCATTGATTGCACTTTATCTGAACTAAATCGATAGCCCATTGAAGCAAATTGTGCTATTATCTCATTGTTTTTATGAATGGCGACACATGAGATAATTTTTAATTATTATTTTTTGGATAGGCGTGACACATGTGGTTTAACTTAGAATTAGCCATCAATACAGTAAATCAACAAATAAATTGGTATGGTGGAACAAATTCTTCTTGGGCGACGATGTTAACAAAATACTCGCTTTATTCTCTACTAAAATTTATTACAGGTCTGAGCTCAATATATCAAGAGAATTGTGACTCAATATATACATATATATATATATATATGAAAGTTCTCACACCTTTTTGTTCCATGCTATGCATCAAAATCAACAACATGGTGTTCTTACCAAATCCCTTTCCCTGTCCCGAGTTAAGGCAGATCAACACATCTTAATTAATGATCTCTTTATATCTGTATTCTGTAACATAGAAATGAGAGACAACCCCCATATATTTAACGTTTTAACTTAAGCCCAATTGTAGATTCAAGGGAAAATAAAAACCAACATATGAAACCTATACCGAGCCATATCCTATCAAGTTTGAGACTCTGAAGTGAATAGGAACAGTTAAGCTATAACGTACCTTAAGAATTGAGGAATGATTTGAATTTATATTAAAAGGTTGTGAAATATCAGAAAGCCAACTGCCTAGCTTCTCTTTCTTTTTCCAATCAACCTGCATTCAAAAATTATTTCAAAGTTAAAACACCATAATATTGGGAAATATAACTTCCAGCAGGAAGAGAGGAGAGAAAAATGAAATCGTCTAACTACTTGGTAAAAGATTTAACCATTTTGATAACATGTATAAATCCATTGAAGCTGAAGGAATAAATTGGAGTCCACAAGTTTAACCAGAGTTGGCACGTAAGTGATAACCAGTAAACCACCCTCAAATCAGGACGACTGAAATCAAGCAACTCTCTGCTGTGATGACTGACAACACAGGTTAACTTTTGCAGACTAAACACCAGAAGATATCCCTACCACTCAAAGGCCCACCTCGCCCCCATAGAAGTTGCAATCATGAAACCAAAGTGCAAATTGTTATGAAGATAAACATGAGTTGGCTTGGATGTGCATATAACTGCAGTTCCTAAGATCCTTAGCATCCTAACCTTTTTTGAAGTAAACATGGTCTAACATTGTCCTTGAGATACCTCCAGCCGTGTTTCTATTGTTCTCTTCATTTTAAATATCCAGGAAAAGCAGGTAATTCATAGTTCAATTTTATATATTAAATTCACTAAATTATTACCATCCAATTTAAAGGATGAGACTGTAAATCACAAGTCATAAATTAATAATGCAAACTTGATAAATATGCATCTTAGAAATAAAAGTACCTCTGACTTTTTTGGGAGGTTGATGAGTCCAATATCAGCTAGCAACGTTCCAAATTGTATTCTCATGTCTCTGGTACAATAAGACATGTATTAGAAGTTGGGGAAACAATCTGAGGTCTACAAAGGGAGGTAACTGGGAAAAGGAGGCATAATTCTCGCAGCTCAGTGCCTCACTCAGGAAGAGCTAAACGTTGCAAACCTGTATATATCCTGTTTTCAGAGTTTGTTGCAAATCGTCTTCCATGGACCTTTTTCAAGGATCATTATAAGTTTAAAATGTAGATTGGTGCCGATGAATATTATGATAAATGGTAATGGTGAAAGACTGAAAGTAGGTGCGGGAGGCTACATAAAATTAAATACAGGTAGGTACTGTATGCTGAATCCATTCTTTAATTTGCAATTTGTTTTTACCGGTACTCACTTCATAAATTAAAGAATGGATTCAGGATCAGTAATGGGCTTACTTTCAAGTACAAAAGATGTGGATAATGACAACCATAGTTCCATTAGTTGAATCTATATTCTACAGACCCAAGGCATAAAACACCACCATCAGTTTTGATTGAATTACAATAAAACTGAGCTACATAATGCTTCTTTCGAAATTAGTCAGCCATTCCAGAGTAGGAAATAGTACCCCAAGGCCCAAGGGCTACAGGTTATACTTTCCTGTTAGAGAAGCTTTAACATTGTTAATATAACTGTTAAAACTCACTGCATAATGAGGGATGAATCAATAACAAGGGATGTACTTAGTATGACATAAAAATCATACCTTATCATGTACATGACAGAACTGCTCAAGAAATATGAGCTGCAAAACTGCTTTGCTGCTTTGACTCCACTCTGCCAGAGAAAATGAACTCATCAGTAGCATGGCTTAAAGAATGACAATGCATACATTAAATGTTCGGAAATAACCTTTTTTATGAGTAAAAAGTCTTGAAATACTTTTAAGCATTTTATCAATAGACTGAGCCCTGTTTGGATTGACTTATTTTAAGTGCTTTTAAGCCAAAATAGTTTTTAAGCACTTTTTTAGTATTTGGGTAAATTAAATAAATGTGCTTATAATAAGCACTTGATTTTAAGCTAAAATGACAAAAATAAGCCATAAGTTAGGATTTCTAACTTAAAAGTCAATCCAAACAATGAACGACAAGAGAGAAAACACAAAACTATCTGACTCACTGGGGCTCTAATAGTTCTTATTTGACTAACAATGAACAATGTCGTCACAATTCCACAGGGGAAATATGCTCTTTCTACAAAACACAATATTGTTTGGTCTGTTACTGAAAAAGCAGAAGCAATATTCTTTGGGAAATCTCTGTGGAGTGGGTAAACGTTGAGTAGCCATAGATAGAGAGAATATGTTTAGCCAAATTATTCAAGATTAAAGTTAGGTCATAGTTCACCCTAACCAGCAGTGATCTGTTTCTAATATGTGAATGATGGAAATCAGCTTACTAATAATTAACAATCTCATGCGACAAAAATAACTACTCCTTTGATAATACAGTAGTACCCTTGGTTTGACTCAACACAAATATTGAGCAAAGTTAAGAATTGTGAATTATTTACTAGTTGGTTATACGTTGACTTTGCAGTTTTTGCGAATAAAAAAAGGAAGAAAGTTGCACTAAGAGAAGTAAGTACGGATCCCCCACAACTTGTGTCATATAAAAGGTAGGTCAAGGAGTGGACACGGTTTTTGAAATTGACAAAACATGGAAGTACGACAAATCTATCAGGGATGGAGGTAGTAATACTTACTATAAATGCTAAGAACCAAGCACTAACCAAAGTATCATGATTAATCATACATTTTCCATGGCAAAGCCAATTCACACCTAAGCTTTCAATTAATTCTTCCTTTTTTTTGATAATCGAGAATCTCTGAGGACATTGGCGCTAAGTTTGAAACTCGGTAGATAACACACCCCTCTACGCTTCTCAACATATATATCAGCTCTCTTTTCTAGCAGGGTTAGAGAACCCACACATCAAAAGCTACACTCTCTACCAATAGTCTAAAGCCTGGGAGGAAAGCTTTCAATTTTTTATGCAGGTTTGGAACCCTGTCACAAACAAAAGCTGGTATTTAAGTGGGAAGCATAGAGGAATCGGCCTATGATCAACCCAGATTTGTACCTGTATCACTACTCTTGGGATTTCTCAGTTGGGCTGTTAAAATGTGATACACAGTCAGTTATTTCATAAGCAGCTGCAAGTTAGAAAATCACTAACCTCCCGCAAAATTTTCTCCCACTTTTTATACGCTACCATCATTAGGAGATGGTCAGATTGCCAGTTACCACTGTCAGAGTCAGTTTCACAGCCAAGCTTATCACTCAAAAGTGCCAGCTTTGCTCTTTCAGCATTTTGCCTCTGCATATGCATGCCATAACATAATTAAATTCCATATCGACATCAATGAAGCTTTTAAGAGATGAAGATACAGACCTCATCTTTTGGATAAACAAATGGAGACTTGTAACTCAGGAAAGCTGAAATAGATAGAATTGGTGACAAACAGCCAAATACTCCACCATATAACAGCATCTACAGTTCCACATTTGAAAAATATAAGATAATAGTGGTCAACAAAGCCCAGAGAACCAGACAACTGGTGCACCCATGAAATTTTAATTCATAATGAAAATTGCCACTTGTAGAGAATCATATGTTTTGGTAAATTTTCTACGTTCTAGTATACAAGAGATCTCTTAGATTATTATTTTTTTAGAAATCCTAAATAAAGTTATTTACCTTTTCAAAAAAAAAGTTCATGAATTAGGGTTGTAATAATGAGAAATATATAAGATGTTGGAGAATAGGGATAATCACATAGCTACCTTCCCCACCAACACATCAACGGGAAGTCTCGCCAAATGATACCCGAGAGGAGTTAACTCTTCATCCCCTTCAACGGCACCAACCTGAACATAAATTGCACTATGAGATTATCACCATAAAGCACAGGACTGTGCAGTTCAACTGGCATTTCATGCGACAAACAATATTGCGATTAAGCACATCTTACATGGAAACACGGGAATGTATTTTTTCTATGCATTAAGAAGAAAGAATACTAAGGAAATGAATGAATGCAAGTGCACTGCATGTAACAAACCAATCTATGCAGAATAGCACACCATCTTGCATGAACATTATCAATGATACATAGAAAATGGAACCATCCAAAGACATGACAAATATACACCTCAAATACTAATGAAGCATAGTGGAAACTTATATAAAAGTACATGTTGACATATAAGAAACAAAAGCAGATGCCTCAAATTACACAAGACTTTGTAGAGTGAATGGGTCCTGATACCTTACACACCCATCCCATTTTATATGACGACGTATGATTAGATAAAGCATAAACACACTAATATAAGCACTTTATTGTATAAATGAGTATCTTCCAAGTGAAGGATTTAAATTTATTCTTAGCTCTTCTCTTAAAAGTATTATTATACTTCATCAACATTTTTTATAAATTGTTGTTCCTGGGAGAGTAACTCAACTTCCATATCCTGCTGTTGACTTATGATGTCGTTATTATAGCACATGCAGATGTTGATGCTAAGAAACCAAAAGACAGATTCATCTCCATGGAGTATACCTCATACAATAAAGAAATTGCTGACATAATAGCCTCATCCTTTGGAGGTTCAAGAGCCTTAAAAGACGCAGTTTGGAAGACAAAAATAAGTTAGAAAATCCATAGAACAAAATATATAAAATTGCATCTGAATAATTTTAGTAAAAAAATAAATCACCATAGACAAAAATAGTTTTATGCTTCCAAGTGATAGCAATTTGATTTGTAAGCACAATTCTACTAACGGCATTCGCAGCATCTCCGGGATCTAGCAAGGTCAAACTAAACATCAGTGCGATGTAAGAGAGAGGATTATCTGAAACAAAGAACAGAAGTACCAGATAGAACAACGGGAAAACCAACTAATACCCCGTACCTGGTAAGGCCGCATGAGTTTCTCATATCGGTAAGAAGTGTAGAGACAAAAGCAGATTCCTGGCTTTACACGACCAGCTCTGCCTCGACGTTGCCTTGCATTTGCTTGAGATATCCAATCTTCAACCATGCTTGACAATTTCTAAAATCAAGAAGTTTACACAATAGAAAAACATGATTACCGGTGCACCAGACTCTAGAGACAAAGAGCAAAGGGAATTGACATTTCTTCAAACGAAACACATAAAAGCAGAGGTCCCAACAAGTAAATCATGTCTTTTTTAGAAGTTCAGCAATAAAATCCCATGGTTGGATCCAGAAAAGTCTGACAGGCTGGTTATATGTTGCACTTTATTCAAAACTGAACGCCCAAATTAGAAAACTAGATGATATACGAGACTCATTATGCCTTAACCTCATCATCAAGAAAAAATACAATTTTTTCCTCTGTAACTTCCATGTTATCAAAACCACTTCATCGGCTAACCAGTTCCCAAAGAAATACATCTTTTTGAACTTTTATTTTCCCTAACAGAGATGACAATACATGTGTGCGCTGAAACTTCTCTTGTGATGATGCTTATGGACCTAGTCATAGCCAACTATAGACTAATATTTTTCTATCCAAATCGCAATGCTGAACATATCTCACAGACAATTTCTAACTCACATACAAAAATCCAAATATGATGAGTGCAAACTTAAGATTGAAAATGCCTCCATGATTACATGCACACATTTTTTATAGCAATACTGCTAGGCAGTTGCCGTAAAGTTGTATTGCGAGTCAGAGCTTGAAAAGTCTAAAAAAGTAGATGAAATAAAACATTACAAATGTTAGATATATTCATGTAGAAGCACGAAGCCATATGGGGGGCCCTTATATTAATTATTATAATATAATACAGAACAGCAAACATGCAACATAAGCTGTGTTTTGTTGAGAAAACAATCCTCTGAGATAATCAGCCTTGTCATTTGCTATGAAAGAGAGCAGAAGACTTACCTTCTTCGGATTATAGCGATTTTCTTTGTGTTTTCCACAGTCAACCACATAAACCACATCATCTATGGTTATGCTAGTCTCTGCAATATTTGTAGCTATAATAACCTGGAAGCAGTAAATTACCAAGAAAAAATACAGAACAGTAAGTAAATGAATCACTTAAAAGTAGGCAAAAATCTGGTGATGACTAAGAAGAGGGTTTTTCACAGACTCCACATACAACTCTCAATTTGAAGTTGCATACGGTCGAACATGGAGTAAATGATGAGCATGCATATCTAGACAGATATAATAAATTTATGCTTATCTACAATAAGATAAAATAAACAGAGCTTGTTCCATGTTGGACTTTCCATTCGTCAATATCATACAGGACATAGTTGTAAATGTGTACTTGCGAATGACTCTTGAGAAGAATATCGCCAATGCAGCTTTCAGATTCAAAGTAATGTAAGACCCTTCAAAATTTCCTAATATAGTTCTTCATCCTAAGCGACATCAAGGAACGTTACTAGTGACAGGAGTTAGTTTACACCAGCTATATAATGATAATAAGTATTTAGCCTTCAAGGAGTAATTACTTGATTTAATTGTGTTAAGATAATGACGCAGACTAATAACACAAGACACTGCACAACCAACACATGAAAGACAATAGAAAAGCGCAGAGGGGAAAAGAACCCAAATTGAAGAAGATAGTATGCATACAATGGAATCAGATAGCGTAAATGGCTCAATGAAAAAACATGTGATTGAATACAAAACACTACCTTACGGATGTTTTCTGGAGGTCTCATAAACACTTTTTTCTGATCCTCAGATGCTACAGAAGAATGCAAAGGAAGAATCCATTCAGAAGACTGTCCACTAAACTGGAAGGACACAGACAGTCTATCGAGTAAGGTGTGTATTTCTGCAACCCCCTTCAGCAGAACACAATTCACAAGTCAAACTTCTTTTCTTCTGCAGACATAAAACTTCGAAAGAGAAAATCAAAACGTAAATAAGTGTTAAATCGATGAACTTACCGGTAAAAAAACCAGTATAGCACCCTCAGGGTATGTTTCATCAATGTAGCATACCAGGTCTTCGAGAAGATCATAATCAATAATGTCTTCATTCAATTTCCTCTGAGATAGTGAGAGATGGTTCATCACATTATTCTTTCAGTAAAGTTTTTAGGATCTTTATTAGCATCACTGAAGAGGTACTTTTAAGAAACAATTACCAAATTTTTTTGAGTTTGTCCACTGTAGTTTTGATAATTACTGGGATCATAATACGGATTTATGTACTCTTCAGACAGCAATGATTCATCACCCCATGCAGAGAGGACAAGGTTCTTTTTCCCCCTATGATTGCCAATAGGAGCATTCTGCACTCATACAATTGGAAAGATATAAGAAGCTCTTGAGCTACATAAACAAAAAGCTAAAAAGACTGAACTTCAAGTCAATAAGGAAGATCTACTTCAACTGTAAGTCAATACCAGAGCAACAATCATGATGGTTTGTCAGGATCTATTCCTTACTTTTGATCAGAAATTAGTTCAGCAAAAAGTAAAGATTGGTATAAGAGAAGACTTTAGAGCAGTTTCAAAGCAGAAGCTAGAAATTGCCAATGAGAGCATATCTCGCAAAGAAAGACAATTTCAAATTTCAGTCCATCTAAAATGTCAATCAAGGCAGGTAAAATGAAATACCTTTTCCCTAGTAGATGTCCCATAGCTTAAAGAAGCAGGAGAATCAGATGCAAGGCGGTAATTGATACTCTCATAAATATCCTCGAGAAAATAAGTTGAAACAGGATGTGTTCGTCCTTGAGCGGTAATTACAGGGCAGTGACCAAAGTAATGAGAAAACAAATGTGAATCTACTGTCGCAGACCTAATGTGTAAAACAAAAAATAAATTCCTCCATGAGCAGTCATAAATATAAAAAGGACACAGAACAAGATAATGGCTGCAAGATATTGATAAACGAAATCAAACCATACATGAGTATAACTTTCAGTTTTGCCGTACCAAGGGCAGATTGCTTCTGGATGAGACTCTTCAAGACAATGAGCAGAAAATCACCCTGGTTTTAAAAGAGGTAAGTGTTTCTTCCAACTGGTTTTAAAATATATCCATTAATATACAACAAAGTAGAGGAAGAACCAGAGATTAAAGGTATATAAGTAGACTACAGCAAAAAGTGTTATTTCCCTCTTCAGTTTGATAGTCCTAGTCATCTAGTGAGTAGTGAGCAGATAAAAAGAGGGTCTCATGAAAATGAAAATGAACCATAGCTGATATCTTCAAGAAGATGAGAACAGTGGCACCCAACTATCATAGACACAAAACGTTGGGATTCCAGAATTAAATGAATGTGACAAAAGACAAGAAAGAAAGTCATCCTTTCTGTTACTAGAGTAAAGGGCATATAATGGGGTGTCCAGCAAGAGCATTCAGCATTTGCCTATAGCTGCAACAATTTGAAGAACAAAGAGTGTGACATCAAAGCTAGATTTTCAGAAACAATAATGAGTATAAGCATCCCGCTGATGTCTCAGAGTCAGACTGTCGTGGAGTCTAATAAATACTGGAGGCTCAGTCAGGAAGCAGCTTCTCTGTGTGCCTAAATTTGGCAGCAATAGCACCGGTAGTACACCAACCAAATGACGAAAAAAGGAAGGGCTTCTGAAAGAATGTGCAGTCCTTTTTTCAATCCTCCTAATGCCCAATGAAGTATAAAAGTCATTCGATTACTTCTTTCCAGAATTCATAGCCATATGCAGTTCTACCAAATTTGTCAAAATAATAATTTTCAATATACCTTTTTAATAAGGTAAGTAATGATATCAATGTTAGGGAAATCGTAAATAAAAAAGTAGTGAGAGCTAGATCAAAATATGGTTCTCAAAGAAGTCACTCAGTCCTCTATACATACAAGAACCATATCTATGGTTCTTCGTAAAATCATATTACCGTAAGTTCTTATAGTCAGTATGGCTCAGGTTTCCTGTACTTGTCAATTTGGATTCACGGGTGCCAAGAAAGGTAAGCAATTTTTACATGGTTTGCAGCAAGAAAGAATAATAACATGTCAGCTTGCGTTTGATGTGCAAAAAATGAGTGACGACGTGAACATATCCTCTTGCATTATCAGGTGGCCAACTCGCCGGTGGTGAGAGATCTTAAGATGGTTCGAGATGCTATGGACAACGACCGAGCCCAAAGAAGTAGGCACTATTTAAGTGGGCCTTTAGAGATGACAAAGGGCATGATATGTTGCCCCACAAGCACTCATGTGGGTCTTATTAAAAGAAAGAAATATGGGAGCATTTAAAAAGAGAATAGCCTCTCATTTCTTGTCTCTTTTATTCCTCTGTCAATGCACCCACAAGGTTTCAATTTGTAGAAAAATTGGGTGGTTTTTTCGGAGATCATATTCTACTATAGATTCTCCGCCTTTTGGTATATTGTCTGTATACGAGATATTTCCCCATCATAACAAAATTATATACTTATCATAAAACAAAAAGGAGCATGATTTAGTATGGACGTAACCAATTATCATGATGGATACTAATTGAGACTATGTCACGCATTTCACTGATTTATCTTCTCCATTTCCCTCAAACTTTTAACATGTTTAACCAACCAGATAGCAATGGTCTACATCTAGACGGCCACCATTAGTTGGTACCTAATTTCATAAGAATCAGCATAAGAGAATCTAAACAACCTGCTTTCATATTCACATGGTCAATTTTTGATAGCCTGATCTATTTTACAAGCCAGTAGTGGAAATTAAATAAACTTGGTCGCCATAATTCATAAAGACGTGTCATGCAGTGCACAAAAAACTCACCAGCAGTGACCTCTCATGCACTTCATCAACAATGATATGACTAACACCAGCCAAATTTTTATTTCCCTGCAAAAGAACACATTTAATTGCATCAAAAGATATTGGCCAATATTTTGACATTCTGTTATTAAAAAAAAAAAAAATTTAAAAGGTAAAGTGGGCAAAGATTATGTCAAATAAATTCAAAACACAGAACAATACAGTCGGTAAGCATGCAATATAACTAGTAGGAGACTTACTGAAAACATTCTCAAAAGAATGCCAGTTGTACAAAAGAGGAGCTTTGTTCTCTCATTCCTGAAAGAGGGTAAAAAAATTAATAGATGATATTTTGATTTAATAATCACAACTTCACAAGACAATCACAGAATCATTATCATATTTCAGTATTAATGACGATTATAGTTTTTAATGCACGAATATAAAATGATACTTATTCTGGGTAGAACCACTGATGGGAGATTCCTATGTCCTTATATGATGACAACAAGACCCATATAAAGCTAAGTGAAAACAGGTTTGCAATGCTTAAGGAAATCTAAGGGAACATGACTCAGCAGGAATGATTAGATCTATGACTAAACAAAAGCAGATCACAGTGGGAGTTGTAAAAGTAGCAGAGTATTGATGCACAAAATTGGCTATCCATGTGAACCCCAAGTATCGTAAAACTCAACACCTAAATCCTTCCAAGTCTCATATCCAATGAGCAATATCTTATATGTAATCCTACTCCTCCCATGAGTCATGTATGGTAGACCTGATAAAAACATGTTTAAAGTGATCGAATGAAATGAATAAACCAAGTGAAATGACAATGCAGAATCCATACATCCAGCCACATAGACATAACTGACTGGTTTTATTAAGCACTGGTAGCTTTGCCGACACAAAAATGGTAATATAAATCAATTTCCAGACAAGCAAATTTTGAGTCAACATGACATCCAATTTCATGATTTTGTATCCTTTTTTTTTTTTGGGACAAGTGATTATGTATCCATTTAAAAATGAAAACTTTGGGAAGCCGGAAGCAATACCTTGCACTATCGAGGCGAACTTGGTAACCAACCAAGGACTCACTTGAACCTGGTGAAGATTCACAACGCTCATCAGCAACTCTTTCAGCCACAGAAGTAGCCTAGCAAAGAGAAAATGACAATCAACAAATCTTATTGTCAGTGAGAGAAAACCTAAAATGTGGGTGTAAAGAGCAAGACGAAAGCCTTGCCTAATGACATCTCAACAAAAGTGAAGAGGAAGAGCCTCCAATCTCAGCTAAGCTATTGCGGAAAACCTATGTTAGCAAGAAAAAGATAAAGAAAAAACTATCTGATCGAATTTCTGAATTACATGCATGTGTTCTTCAAATATGATCGGTTACTTCATATAATATGGTAGGTGATCTGATATACAAGAGTTCAAATAAGCCTTGTCCTTGATGTGATACACTTATTCTAAATTGGAATGCTTCACCGAACTCCAACTAATTACTTTGATTTTCACTGAAATTCAACTAATAACTTTGAGTTTGACCTACAATTCAACTAACGACAACATTAATCCTTAATTCTTCATCCACAGCAAAACATGGTTACAGAAAGGTAGGATGATCTAGAAGCAAGAACCTGCAAGATGCTCTGGAGTTATCTTACAAGGCAGCATTTTCAAGGAAATATTGGTGTGCGTATGTGTATCTTAAAATGGCTGGATGTCAAACCTTCAAAAATATTAGATGGTTCTGCACCCAATAAAAGTGTCAAACGGAGCAACAATAATAATGGAACAAATCCCAATATTCGTATACTTCACTGAGATGGACAAGGCCTAATAAAGTATAAATTTTATCATAGTCCTCAGGCAACAATCCGGAATAATGGCACCAAGGAACTTGTTCCACTATTATTGAGCTTAACAGGTGGTATCAAGCTACAGTGAAGGAACACTAATGCATCAAATATATTTCAAAGGCCGAATACGACTGCATACAAAACCTCCAAAAGTATTGGAGGGTTCTGCACCCAATAAAAGTGTCAAACGAAGTAACAATAACAATGGAACAAGTGTCACTATTCGTAGATTTTATCGAAAGGTACAAGGCCTCATTAAGAATAAATTTTATCATAGCCAACAGGCAACAACCGAGATAATAGCACAACCAGCTAAAAGCTGCAAAAATATTGGCAGCTCCGCGGAAGTCATAGAAGTTGAGAATTTCAGCAGAACAGGTGCATGGAAAAAATTACATTTTATTTTGAATCAAACAACCAGACGATTAAAGAACTGAATTCCAGAGCCAATGTTTCAGTCAGTGCAAGCAAATATATGGTAAATGAATGGTAGCACTGACCGCGATTCTCCTCGGTTGTGTGCATATAATGTTACAGTGTCCCCCAAGTCCTGATTCAATCATGTCATCCAGTATAAATTGAGGGACCTACAGAAATTAAAATGTAAGATGTCAATGATTCTAGATACAAATGTGAATTTATAAGTTACCCTCCATTGCACATAAAAACCATCTTGGTGACTTCTTAAGTCAATTAGCTTTATTTGGAAAAATTTCTGACGGACTTATTCTCTAGCAACTGTTTAGGTGAGTAGGATCTTCTCCACAGCTCACTATCTGAAAATAAGAAGCACTGATTTGCTATTCCCCTTTGAAAAAAGATTGATTTGACAAAATATGTCAAGCTAGGGTCATTGCAATAAAACAAGGGAAAGAAAGTTCTCCAAAGAATGGGAAAACAGGACTAAAGCACATAACTAGTAGCACTTACACAGTACTGAAAGCTGCACCTCAACACAGTATTGAAGTAATTTTGGTACAGAAAAAAAGGCAAAATTTAAGAATTCAACACCTGAGTTGTTTTCCCGCAACCTGTTTCCCCACAAATGACCAAAACATCATTCTCCTCCAGTGAATGCAGGATCTCGCCTTTTAAGTCAGCAATAGGAAGGGCAGCCCGTGATTTTAACATTTCCTGCATGGAGAACAAACTTAAATATTTTCAGAAATTGAAGCAGACAAAGAGATAAGTAACATCAATGATAAATGTAAAAAAAGAAAAAATCAAAATTATGAATAGGAAAGAGGGAAATAAGGAAAGCCACTATGTAATGACTCCTAGGGAAATGCATGATGTAAGGCTGGATACACTTTAACCACCATTACAGGATATGCAGACAACCCCAGGTCAGTTGTTAAAGCTCTACCAAGATAACATGAAAAAGTGAGAAACCAACCTAGGCTTAGCAAGCTGCAGATAACCTCTACAACAAAAACAAAAAAAAGCCGTTTGTATCAAAACTAAAAAATGTAAAGAAATATATAGTAGTTGAAACCCTAGCTTGCAACAGAAATCAAATCCCCACCCCCACCCCCAAAAGAAAAAGAAAAAGAAAAGGAAGACTATACATATCACAGCCCTCACTGTTACTAAAATGCCGAAAGTGCAACTGCTAGAGCCCTCTGGTTCTTTTTCTTCTGTCTTCGAGATCTTTCCTGCCTTTTGTTCATTGTCATCTTTCAAATTCTTTCATCATTCAAATCTGTATTATTCATCTGTTATGCCTATCTATGTGAAAGTGTAACAAGCAGCCCAAAGTGAATGGCAACTCCATAGTAGATGGCCTTAAAGTTACAGTAGCACTAACACAATCTGATCCACAGTGCCACATAATTTTAATATTATAGAACTAGCAAGGCTCTGACCTGGTACTTCTTCAACTTCTTCCTACCCTCCTGCTCCTTTTTCAGAGAGAAACTTTCTGCTTCTTTACGGGGATTTTTGGCTGCAGAAAACAAAGAGATTAGTCAGCAAAGGAACCATTTACATTCTGAAATAGCAGTGAACTCCCAAATGCCTCCACAAACCTGCAAAAACTAACAGGTATGCAAGATCTTGTAACAGTCAATGACTAAAACCTACGTTGCTCGGACTCTTCACTTTTGGTGCCGCACCCGTGTCGACACGACATGGGTGTGGGTGTGGGTGTGGGATCCGTGTCCGATTTGGTCAACCGATTTTGGGTACATTGACCAAAATCGATGGGGTAAGTCTAGACAGTTTTAATGATTTCTGCAATCAATACAAAAGCTAAGGTAAAATTGAAGAAAATGGAATACCTTTTACATAGAAATTTCTATGTCACTCCTTTTTCTTTAATCTCCTTTCAGGATTCTCCTCAAGTTCTCCACATAATATCTCATTATTATGGTTTTCTAACTCTATTTTTAGATATTTTAATTATTTTTAGGCGAATCCCTGCACCTGTATCCCTACATAGATCCATATCCCCGAATCTTAAAGATTAGATCATGAAGGATCCGCACCCGTATCGGACATCTGCACCAGAGTCCGAGCAACTTAGACTAAAACTCACTTTATACCACTTTACCCCTCCCCTAAGGGCAATGCTAAACCAATAACTAAATAGAAAACATTATCTGTTTGAGGTACTTCCATTTTCACCAGCACAAGACAATTAGTTCGCTTGTTTTGCGATTCTTACCTATGAGTAGGGGTATTCACAGGTCGGTTGTGATCGGTTATTGATCAAAACCAAACCCAAAACAACTTAATCGGTTTTGAAATTATCAAAACCAAACCAAACAATATAATATACATTTATCGGTTTGGTTGTTATCGGTCTCGTTTCGGTTTGGTTCGGTTAGTCGATTATAAACCATACACAAAAATAAAGAAACAATTCATTCAAAACGTGAAAAAAAAAGTGACAACAATCCATTCAAAATGAAAAATAGTTAGAATGACTGACATTACAGAAGTTTCGATGGCATTTTGGTCTAAAAGGAAGAGACAGTGACATTTTTAGTCTCACAAAGAATTGTCATAGATACTCATATATACATGAAACCAATAAGATAAATATTCTCACCTTGGGTATTTTTGCTTTCAATAAGTAAATTATAAATAAATTTTGATGAAAACATATATAAGATCTTTAAAATTGTTTATAAAAATAATATATTATGTATATAATAAAATATATGTATGTAATTTATCGGTTCGATTCGGTTATTTTTTCAGTTTTTTTCTAACAAAACCATAACCAAACCAAATACTATCGGTTTTTTAAAATCTATAACCTAACCAAACCCAAATAAAATCGGTTTATTTTATCGGTTTGGTTTGGTTCGGTTTTTCGGTTTGGATCGGTTTTTATCCAAACTGTGAACACCCCTACCTATGAGTCATATCTTCTCCAAAAGAAGGGAAAATGAAAAACAATCTACATTAGAAAGGCACAGATTAAACTGCAGTAGACATCAGATAAATCATTTATTGCCAGCTAGATCCATGGTTGACGCAAAATCAATAAAATAAAGCAAAAGAGAAATTCAAATTCTACCAATACCAGCTTCATAAGAAATGTTATACATTTTGCAGTGTTTTAAGAAAATAGGTAACAATTTCAAATTATTTCCTGATGCAAACCAGAAAAGAATCCATAAGCACACTTCACCTGTAAAATCAACAGTCACCGTCTTATCTTCGGTGGTGTGAGACTGTAAATACTTTTCTTTGCTAGCATTATTGGAGACATCAGAAAGAGTAATGGTTTCTGAACCGCTAGCATCCAGCAATGAATCCACAAAATAGGCCCTTCGTTCCACTTGATCATCAACAATATCTTTCACAGAATCACCTGTCCCAGAAAAGACCCCCATGCACATGAAAGACGTGGAGATATCAGACCAGACCTTGTGAATCTAACTGACACAGACTCAGGTTCTTCAGATTGTTAATGAGGTGTGCAACCACTAAGAGATCAGCCGGAAAAAAATAACAGAAGAGAAAGAAGACAAGCAACACGATCAAACATGAACAACTATTTCTACACCTTTATGCTGCCTAGATCAGCGAAACCGTTTAAGGGTTGAAATAAATTTTGGAGGGATTATTCTTTTTTTGTGGGATGCTTTGAATAAATTCCCTCTTTTTCCTTGTTTTCATAGATGTTGTAATATAAGTTTTACCTCTGGACCAAGATTTTTGAGTGTATTATCTCTCTATGAAAACTTTCATCAATTAAAAGAAAAACTGTTTATCAATGTAAGGTTTGCAGTAAAAAGATCAGATTAAACAATTATGGACTCTATGGCTACAAGAGACCAATTTGATCAGGGTGAAGTATAAAACTGCGTTACCAAAATGCTTAATGTAATATCAATATTAAACATTTGACTGCATGTGAAGTTAGAAAAATGACCTTCCTCCCACTGCAAAATAAGTGATGCATATGGCTCAGTAATTGGCATGTGAACTGGGAGATCTGGAAACAAGCGATGGAGAGCATATGCTGCAACTCTGTTTTGTGCATCCTGAGCAAATCACAGTTCAAGAAAGAAGAGAACCATGTTTTAGAATCACATCTCAAAACAAAAATCATAGCAAACTAAAAAAAAGCTAACAAGTGTTTTTACAACAGAACTCTGCAAATTCCAGTTAATTAATAAGATTTCTGGTTCCTGAAACCAAGATCATGAATTTTGTGATTTTCCTTATAAGCTTGAACACTGGTCATTCCAAACTACAACATTAGATTGTATTTTCATCAAAGTTGCAATAATGTGACATCCCTTCAGATTTAAGTAAGACCTATAGAAAAAAATATATCAAATGCTTTTTACAAGAAAATGACATCACAGTTATAGCAGAATCCTGTCAACCATGGGAAAGCAAATAGAGAAGAGAAAACAATAGCTCTATGAACTGCCTCTTACCAGCAGGGGTTATGAAACAGAGGGGGGATCCACAAAGGGGTTAAGACTGGTGCAAAAACGTCATGGTGAAGTCCAATACATACCTACCTATTGCACAGAAAGCAAAAGCTCCTAGAACAGTATTTCTTTTCTTGTCTTGCCAGGATATTACACTTCAATAGCATCATTATTAATCTAAAAATAAGTGGGGTTGTCACATTACCCTTCATGTTTCTATAATTTGATTTTTTTTTCTTTTAGTAAGTACAGTAATGTTATTCACAAAAATAGCAAAAAGAGAGTTCGTATATGTACAGAGAGTACGGACCTTCTTTCTTACAACCATGTTAAGAATTTCTATAATTTTGCATATTTATTCCTCTAAATCATGACATTTTTCATTTCCAATTGATTTTGCATCCAAAAGACCCATCACAATAAGGCTATGTGAATTACACATGCAAATACACATTTGATTAATGGTATCAACTTCTACTCTCTTCCTTCTTACAGATGGCCCTCGCAAGTTTCTTGTAGGGATACTGGTGCATCCTTCTCCTGCCCAAACTACTGGCCCTTTGTAGGTAAATTCACAGTTTCTTAGTGTTCAACAACAGAAAGTTATTTTATTTCTCTGCTCACTTCTGAAAGTAGGAGATTTTGTTTCTTCCAGCCAGTTGAAACTGCAGTTGGACCAGAAGCAAACTCTCTTCTAGCTCAGGCATTTATAAATCTTTCCAGAAAATAAAAGAAGATATGTGCGTTATGGAGGAGAAAAACAAAGGGAAAAAAGAGAGAATTTAGCGGTGGAAGAAAGAAACAAAAAGAATCTGTCTTTACCATAATTTACTTTAATGTTCAAAGACAGTAAGAAACAAGAAGAATCTGTTTTTACCATAAATTACTATAATGTTCAAAGACAGTCTCGCACCATATATATCCCTAAGACCTTCTCCATAGTGTCACAAATCTTTTAGGTTATGAGCTAACATCTATTCCAGATAAACCTTCAAAGGTGTCTAAAAGGCAAAAAGATAATCTGAAATGCAAAGTGTGGCTTTAGGCAGTTCAAAGTGCAAATTGAACAAGCCTACAGAACAAACTGGAAAAACTCTAGAGAAATCGATCAAAAGCTTAAATAGAAAAAAGGTCAAATAATCAGTTTTATGGCTTGAACACCAAAGTTTTCAATATTATTTAGTAGCACCTAGAGGCCCTGACATATCGTGGTCTGAACAAAAATTCAGTCCGCTAAACTACACGGACAAACGGAGCTAGCACATCTATTTTTGTAACCATTGCAACTTCTTGATGCCAATCAATGAACAACTTACTTTATCAAAAAAGAAAAAGCTACAGGGACAAACAATGTAGATATAGCTAAACAAATTCAACTGCTATCTTACAAGAAACGAAGGGATAAATTACACACTCCTATTTTGATGTGAACACATGCAATTCTCCCTATTAGGGTATATTTTACACCCACAATCTGAAACGTTGTGTAACGGCCAAATAGTAGAAATGCAATTATCATTAACTTCTCTTTCCTTTCTTTTTTATGGACATACAACAAATGCAATAACAGTATCAACAAAGCATTAGACATACCTCAGCAGTAGAAGAAGCATGATCCTGACTAGGAAGCTCAATTGTTACTAGCCCTCCAGCTTTTCTGCTCTTACCCCTCCCACTGGCTTTGCGCATAATACTAACTGAGTAACTTGAAATATTTCCTTTTCCAGGTATTTTCGCATATTTTGGTGCCTCCCATCCTGATCTTTGACAAAGTTGGTGAAGAAAAGCCTTTGGAATCTTTTGTGGATCTCCCTGCAATTATGCCAACAGTTGTAACACTTTTAGGGAAGGAACAAGAACTTAAGAACAAAAGCAAGAAGACCTCAAGAAGAAAAGGGGTGACACAAATCTGCCATGGTTCACATTTTGCATCACATGTTGTTATTAGAGGGGGTGGTTTAACTTCACGCTGCAGACCAGGTCCATACGGGCTCATCGTGGATTAACCTTCTTACCAGTATCAGTTTTCCTTAATAAAAATAACAGTTCTTTTTTTCTAAAACAATAATTTCTGTGCCAGCTTGCTCGCACTTGACTATTCCAGGGATACCTGCTACCTCCAACTTACACGAGCACCGGATAACTCAGCACACCAAGGCTTAAGCAGATTGGAAGAGATCGCCTAGGTTTTTTTGTCTTGGAATTTGAACCTTAGTCTCCAAGGTTTCAACCAACTTCATTAACCGTTAGCCCACACCCTTTGATGCAATTAACACTATGGGTTGTTTGAGAACTAATAAACATAGAGACAAGTTACACCTTATCTTGTCAAAGTAACTACATCGAAAAAGGAAAACAATGAAAACATACTTTGTTCACTTTAAGAGGCTACCTTATTTAAGTTAAAACTACTGATCAGGCATCTTTATCCTATTGCATCCTTCTTTATACCAATAGAGGAGATCCAAGTCTTCTTTGTTTTTTAGGTAACTAAAGAGGTGCTCTAGATTATAGTCTACAGTGAAAAATTTACAACCAACTCATAAGATCAGGTACCAGACTTTTACCTTTTTCCATATACCTTCTAACTTCTCCAAGTTTTTCTGACTGCATAACTCTCTCATCTTTTCTTTCTTCTGCAGTTCTAGTACAGTAGCCAACACATCAGCGGAGGAATCTTCTTCAAATAAGAAATCAACAAGCTCTATGTCTTCTGGTTCTCCTCCTGAAGCCACCTTGTCACCTAAAGGAACACTTGATGGATTGTTTTCGATGAACTCATTAGAGCTGTTATTGACAGACACTTCGTCCATTCCTATCTCATGTTCATGAATATCGGACGTTCTGAAATTGTGTGAAGTAACATCATCAACATCAAGTTTTTCTGAGGACATGTCTAACACTGCATGGTCGGAAGCACTTTCATGTGCAGATTCCAGGATATCATCCGGTAGTCCTATAATAAATGTCATAAGTTAAACTTGCTATAGTAATGGAATGAAAGCACAATATCAAAAGTTTTCAACCTAGAGAAGATATCTCCTGCTTGATCTTCCGAATGGTTCGGCTGGCTTGTTCCTGGCCCTTTTTGTCACCACGCTCTTTTGCATGAATAGCTTCCAGCCTAGCAGTATGAAATTCTTGAACAATGGACTCAGTACTACGTTTTTTTCGCGGGACCTGTTGACAAACAAAACATGAATCTAGACCAATAGCATGCTTTTCATATTCTTCGAGTAAAAAGTGTCTTTGAGGGATATCTATCTTATATCTACTCTGATAAGACAAAATTCAATTCGCTACAACAGGAAAAAGGGGAAAATGCTTTAAGGAACTAACTGTTACAATATCCAGATTCAACTTCACATAAACATGTCCTTTTCGCAAGAGAAATAGCCATATAAGCCTTCCAAGAATGTAAACCATATATCTACTCCTTCCACCAGCCCAAACTAAAGCCTGAACATACTACAATGAACTGGAAAATGGATACCGATAAAAGGAAACCCTACATCATCAGATAGTCATGACTAATGAGGCTGTGTGACACAAAGCAAGTGAACTTATGTTTTCTTTGTGTAGAAACATGGAAAAAGTTGCCATGAGATTTACCTGCTCTAGGGAACCATCGTCAAAAAAACCAGATTCCCAACTTTCAGCTTCATCCTGCAAATGCATAGTAAAAGAAGAATGTATAGACTCAGCGTTACACACTTTGAATTTCAGTGACTTTTAGATTTTTAATATTGGGCAACTTTAAGATTAAAAAATAGAGAATTTGTTTCTGATTGAAATGGGATTAAAGATATATTTTGACGAAGTCTAGCTGCCATAAGTCAGGACTCGTGCCCTAATTCTTCTTTTCTTTTTTTGATGAAATAAGGTGTTTCATTGATGGCATAAAAAGGATGCGAAAGTCACAAAGATAAGTAGATGTAGCTCCAATACATTGTTACAGTACTCAGCTCAGGGAGCTAACCAAAAACAGCAAAAAGTATATGGATTAAACTAGAGCAAGTGAAATGATGAAATCTAGGAGAGAGACAGCATCATGTCCTAATTCTTTATCATGAATCTTAGTTATGTTAATCTAAGACAACAGGTAGCTGTGAAACAAAAACAATATGTTAGAAGTGTTAAGCATGCAGTAGCTAACTAGGCATATGCACTCCCCTGCAGAACCTTTGTCAGTTACCTTCAGTTTCACTGTAGACAGATAATTCACAAAAGCTGAAATCAGATACGGTGCAGTAGTTTAGCACCACAGAACCTATTGTACCCACCAGTCGAACTAGAAGTATCAAATAGAACTGTATAAATACCTCTTCCTGTTGTTCCATATACTGACGGATCCAATCAGCTTGTGCGCGTTCAACTGTACGTAGAGATTCACTATCACTTCGACCCTTCGGCACAACTGAAACTTTAGGTATTTTCTCATCTTTAACTTCTGCCACAGATGAATCTGCTGAAGGAACCCAATCTTGTCGAGCAGTTGATATGATACCAACAGAACCTACGAAAAATGCATATTCGTGAACTTAACTTCTTTCTCCGTAACACAAAATTCCTCAATATCGCTGATTCTGGAAATTAAACAGAACTTTTTTAATCAATACCTTCATTCAATTGGGAAGTACCACTTGAAAACTTCAGAGGAAGCTCATTTCCTCGCAAATTCAAGCATAGCCAATCTAAAGCAGCTTCAAACGTGGCTCTCTCCTTGTAATTTTTTTCAAATGGTAAATATTATTAAAAACTGTTTCACAGAGAATGTGTCTGATTATATCTCCAAATAACCAAAAAGGAACACATTCTATGTGTCAAAAACAGTAATCATGACCTTTCTTGAAATTGCCACAATTCTACTTGTTGAAATTACATGAGTCTGCCTTGTATATATAATGCATATATACGGCCTTTCTTGAAATTTCACAGTTGAACAGGAGATAAAAAAATCTTGACGAAATTGATTTAAACGTTTCTTGAAATTAAGACAATTCTATTTTCTTGAAATTAGAATGAGTCTGTCTTTCTTGAAATTACACACTTAAATTGATCATTAAGGCGGTTTCTGATTAGTAGAATAGAATACCTTGAGAGCGGATAAAGCTTGCTGAATTTGATCATCAGAAAAGCCCTCGCAAGAGAGCTTTTCATAAATACGACGAAGTTTCTTGGCCTTCTGCGCTTTTGAGAGAGCATCCTCTGCTGGAATCGGAGTGGGAGTGGAGCGGCCGGAATTAAGCAACAATCGTCGGAGGCGATTCTCGTTCTCGGCTGAAATTTGCAATTTGGGACCTGTGGAAGAAGAACGGTTGCCTTTGGATGATTGAGGTTTCTTCTTCGGTGCCATATCTATCTGTTTATATAAAAGAAAATGGGCGGGAGACAGAAGAAAATATATAAAGTGAGAGAAGTAACAATGGTGAGAGCAACAGTACCAGAGAGAAACTTTGACGCGAGAGTTCAGACCCAGACCGGACCGATGGTTGTGAGCCCAAATAAGAACCCGTATATTTATAACATGCTGTTGGCCTAGCTTGTACGCGGTCAATGTTAAGTACCGTCAACCGTGTGCATTTTATTGCAAATGAAGGACTTTTAGCTCCATACAAAAGATTAAGTTAACATTTTCAAAACCATAGAGGAAATGAAAGAGATCTTTAGTTGTTCATCTCTGTACAATGTGATTGAACGAACTTTTAAAGGTACAAAAAAAAAATATAGATTTAAAATACTAAAATAAAACATGAATTATTTTGACATTGACACACAAGCGAATTGTCATATCTCGTGCAATATTATGTATTTTTTTCAAGAATGTCAAAAGAGTGATGAAATATTCACGAAATATAAACATGACGATATAGTTATTACTGATATTGACTAACAAACAACTCAAAGTAACAATGTTAATGCACGTTCAATGGCATGAGATTGACAAAACTATATGAGAGGATCTTAATAAAAAATAGGGAAAAGGGTCAAAAATACCCCTCAACTTTGTTTTATTGGTTGACTAAGCCCCCGCCGTTAAAATGAAGTTGTTCTTACCCCTGCCGTCTACAAACTTATCATCCCTACCCTCCAAACTAACGGTTTCCCCCAAATCGATCTCAAATTCCCAATTTCGACCCTAATTACCCATTTAAAATAAATTATCAATTAAATCCAACCCATAACCCATTTAATCTGGTCTTACATACCAAATGCATAAACAAAAAAAAAGTAGTAGATTCATCAAAACCCATTTCAATTTCTAATGAACAAATAAATTTCCAGCCATTAATGAGCTTTTAAGAAGCAAAAGCAGAGGAAGAAGACATGTCAGCCTTATGTTCATGCACAAAAATAAGAACAATGTTGCTATTGAAGCTCCATAGACAAATCCCTTCCGCCGCAGCGTTCTTGATCAGAAATTATTTTGTTCCGACTCCGATCCCGATCAAAAGCAATGGCTCGTTCTTTCTCTAACTCTAAGATTATCTCTGCTTTCGTCTCCGACTCCATTTTTGCTTTTCTTAGTAGGCGTGGATATGCGGCGGCATCACAAGGTGCAGTCTTTGGTGTAACGAAAGGAGGAGTGCCAAGGAGCAACGTGATGATGCAAAAAAGTGGAGAGGAACCCGTGAAGACTTCATGGGTGCCAGATCCAGTTACCGATTACTACAGGCCGGAAGGACAAGCTAATGAGATTGACGTTGCTGAGCTCCGGAAGATGTTGTTGAAGCACAAATCTGGAAACAACTGAAAAGCCATGCTTCAAATACAAAGCATTTGTTTTGGTGGACTACAACAGATTCAATAACAAGGGAGAAATTCATTCTTTTTTGTTTTGGTGGACTCAACAAGATTGTGAAAATTGAAAATTATATTTAATTTTGTTCATAATGGTGGTGGGTTTTATGTGGGTCGGATTAAAAAAGAATTTCATTCTAAATGGATTATTCGGGTCAAAATTGGGAATTTGAGATCGATTTAGGGGAAACCGTTAGTTTGGAGGGTAGGGATGATAAGTTTGTAGACGGCAGCGGTAAGAACAACTTCATTTTAACGGCGGGGGCTTAGTCAACCAACAAAACAAAGTTGAGGGGTATTTTTGACCCTTTTCCCTAAAAAATAATACACTACAACTCATGTTCAATTTTACGTTTTATTGAACTAAAATTCAATTAATAAATCTTGTATTTTTTCTTGAAATAACTTTGTGATATTGTATTATACTTTTGCTCATTGGGTAAGATTGTATAAGGAATTGGAGCGATTTTGTTAGTTTTCACAACTTGTGAGTTTTTTATGTTATAAGCAAAAACTACAACTTCAAAATTCAAATTGTATGTCCAAACAAAACTCCAACTTCATCTTATATGATTTCATATCATAATTTTGAATCCTAATTTTATCTCACATGACCAAATAAGTCCTTAGACGTGGGACTGTATTGTTCTTAACTCACATAATTTCTGAATGGCTTAATACGTTAAATTGATTTATTTTTCATTAAAAAATTACTAAATTAACTACATCAATTTATTAAATTTATAAATCAAATTAACATGCTTTTTTTTTTTTTTAACAATTTTCGTTTATTTTCTCAACTATTTCGCTTTCCTCAATTTTTGTTCAATTACACTATAAATAAAAGTGTACAAGCTTCGAAAAAATAGAACCTTCGAAAAATCAAGAAACTACTAAAAAATTATAGAGCAAATAGAGAGGGAGAGAGAGCAAATACTAACAAATTCAATACATGTAAAGCAACATGAATTGTAACTAAGTTGCATTTATGAGACATTCATTTTTCGGGTTATCGCTAGAATAATAATACTACATAATAATATTTCTTCGCAATTTATATATATATATATATATATATATATATATATATAAAGTAATGACTCATTAATAAACGATGTTCCGTGATTTCATCACTCTCTCTTCATTCTAATAAAAAAAACTTTAATTTAATTCTTTCGACCTCCGTGATTGAGTTGGTTAACAAAAGTACGTAATAACTAGTTCCTTTGGCATGAATACAAGAGTAAAAACTTTAATTTAATTCTCTCGACCTCCGTGATTAAGTTGGTTAACAAAAGTACGTAATAGTTGTTGCTTTGACATGAATATAAGAGTAACTCATGGTTAAGATACCTTTTAAATTAATCTAATTTAAACTTTTAAAATATTTAATGGACAAGTGTTATTCGTTTAAATGTATGCTTGAAAAAAAATGAATAAAGAGAAGTCAAATCACATATATCATATATTTTGGGTAAATCCGGCCTCACATAAAAGTGGAGTAATTATAGTTCGACTAATAATTAAGATTAATTAACATCCCTAAAATATAAAGGAAGGGAAGATGAGGTAGGTAAAAACTTGCACCCCTTGTTAATTTTTAAAATAATAAATATACATGTCCTTCATATACACTTGTCATTTAATTAACCTTAGTCAATTGGTATGTATTTTTTTTATTAATATATATGTATGTTTACTAGAATTAAATATTTAAACTGCTAAAGTTTAATTATTTTAGTTAGTAAAAACATTAAAAAAAATGTAATTATTTAACGATCAAGTCTTACCTCTGACGAAACGAATTCTATCAATATATATATATAAACAATTTCATTGGAAAAAATAATGCACTTAGTTTCTATCAATATGTTATATGTGGATATGCTACTTCTTAAAGTACGTACATAATTGATATTTTTTTTTACCCTTGATGAAATGATTTTCAACCACATAAATATCTAAAAATTGTTTTAGACCACAAATTCAAAAAGTCTTCATTTCTTTTATTAAACAACATACATACCAATTCAAATGGTGCCACATAAAATGGAACGAAGGTAGTTTATAAATATCTTATTACTACTTAAGAGTTGCGTTGAGATGGATATATAGGATTCTTCTATATATTCTTATTAAGAGATCTTTGTTTTTTTGAACTCTTGATATGAAAAAATCTGGTAGAAAGCGTAGTAACTTCCTTTGATAAATTTTACATGACACAAATCTAAATTAATTGAAATTTAATGCAAATAGAACAAAAAAATAAAAATAAAAAGATAAAACCTTTATACATTTGCTTGGTAGTTGAGGAGTCAACTTCTTCCAACTTCAAAATCCCTTATAACTTAACCTTCAAACAACAGTATCTCTCTATATCCATATATATGATCTCTAATTCACCAGCTTTCCATTAGACTACTTACTGATTAGTGTACATATACACACCACCCCACACTAGACCAATCTCCATTATCAAAATCTCTTATAACTGAATATATTTGAAGTAAAAGCAAAGAAAACTCATCAAACCTTCCAACCTTATAGCAATCATGATCCAACAATAATAATATTGTCTCATCTTTCAACCTCTTCAAACACCATGGAAATAACACCAAAATCATCAGTCATGGATTATCATTCCAACGTGGATTCTTCACGCCCTTTTCGCTCCGTCAAAGAAGCTGTAGCCATCTTTGGTGAGCGATTTTTATCTAAAGAAATCTATTCTCCAAAGCCTTTCACATTTCCAACTCAAGAAAGTTCATGGAGTAATAGTAATTATTCTCCTACAAGTACTGCTAATTCTCAAGAAATTGTTATAAGTGCCACGTCATGGAAATCTGCTTCGTCACCAAATCCTCAAGATTTGAATGATCCTATTGTTGTGGAAGCACTGAAGAAGCTAGAAACTGAGCTGGAAGAAACAAAGGCAGAATTGAAGCTTATGAAAGCAAGAGAATCCGAAACTGAAATCGAGTTAGCTTCTTTAAATGCTGAGCTTCATAAGAACATGTCCAAATTGGCTCAAGCTGAAGCAGCTCATGCAGGTTAGGGACGGATTCAATTATTATTATTAATGTTATGAGTTCAGTTGAAAGCATCCTATAGCTAATAACATACATATATTGCGAGTGACGCATGCAGGTGCAATGGCAGCGGCAAAATCAGTGAAAGTCAACAATGAAGATTATGGTAATAAGAAAAAGGAAATGAGATCAGTGAATTGGGAATCATCACCAACATTAGCAGAGATGTTAACTATTGGAGAGACAGATCTAGGTTTGATTGGGAAGAAAAACGAAAAAAAGAAGACAACGAAGAAGAAGCCCATTATTCCACTTGTGGCAGACTTGTTCTCAAGGAAAAAAAGAACTTCTACTAGTGTTGATAATCCACTTTTTGCTTCTTCTCATTTCTTCTGAAATGAAGAGTAATAATAATAATGAGAAGAACTACACTAATTACTATATATCGTTGCTTGATGTAACTTAATTTTTTTCTTCTGGATTTGTCGTTGAGATTCAAGTGATTTGTGTGTTTGTGTATAGTGATGTTCTTTTTTTGGTTCCTCTCAAAGTTTTATATTTCATCATTTTCAATATTTCCATGTGTCAATTGAGCTAATTTGAGTTTTATGTGTTGGTAGATGTAGTAAAATATTTATACAATTAAATTACTTGAAGGTAATGCATGCATATATGAACACAACATTTATATGATAAAGTACTTGATAGTAAACTCACGCCTAGAATCTCAATGAGTTTGACAATTTTTCTTAAAAGCTATATATTATTAAAAATATTTATACTGTATATACTATATAACTTGAAATTATAAAATTTTGAAGGGAATTACGACAAAAATGATTTCATTATTAGGTTTGTTCTTTCGAACAAGAGTACAACAAAGTATTATCGTAAAATATAAATTATCATTGCTAAAATTTAGAAGAACCTAATTAATATTCCTTCATTTTTAATTGAAAATCGCATAAGAGAGGTAAAAAGAGATTTTTTAATTAAGAAGGAGAACTATTACAAAAATAGGGGGGGTGGGGAATCAAAGTGTTTTTAATTTTTTTTCGGTAGAAAAAACAAATCCAAACAGGTACTTAAGTCGCAAGTGTAAAAATGAGGGCAAAATAAAATAGAGATGGACACACCAAAAAAAGAAATAAATTTTCCGGTCCACAAAATACAAATAGAAGAAAAAGAAAAAAAAAAAACAAAGAAGAGAAGTGAGAAAAAGCAATCAAACTACTTGTGATTTTCAGAAACAATCATCAAATTTCCAGTTGGTGAATTTGATTGAATTGGGTAATTAGATACAAGGAGATGCAATCAGCCATGCTATTGAATCCTCCAACTCCTTCTTCATACGTTTCTAGAATTTTCCAAACCCTAGAATCTTCATCTTCATCATGCTCTCCTTCTTCTTCCACCGCCACTCTCTGTATTCCTCCTCCTCCTCTCAAGGTATATCTTTAGTCTTGCCGTCGAATTTTGTCTTTTTTTCATTTGCCTAACCATCTGCCTTTACTCTGCAGATTTCGGGATTCTTTGGAACTCGAGTTTCCTCTTGGACAAGGCCCAATTCATCACCGCGCTCCCTGCCTAGAGCTTCACAGTATCGAGGTGTGCTTTTTGTTTCCTATGGTGCCTAATTGGTTTGTTACCTGTTTTACTTGGAAAGTGTGCTTAAATCACTTCTATGATCAGAATCAGTACCAATAAAGAGACTCATTCTTTTAGCTAATTAGCCAATTATTATTTTGTTGAAATATATTAGCTTGTACCGAAAAATATGGGGATTTTTTTGCTTGCTACCTGTTTTAATTGGAAATTTTGCTTAAATCATTTTTATGTTCAGAACCAATATGTTAATAGATTTTAGCCTTCTTTGGAAAATAACCAATAGGCATGAGTGTTGTTTTTATGTTCAGAACCAATATGTTAGATGATTGGAAACCGAAAGGCCCTAATTTTATCTCTTTTATTTTAATATACAGGAAAGGATAACAAAGGTTCTTATTAGCTTAGCCTGTTGGTTTTTAAGATTAGGTCACAATGTTATTGTTCTTTGTTTGATGGAATACTTAGAGCTATCGCTAGTAGTTCAACCTTGCTAATAAATGTTTTGAGACTCTGTGTAGAATCTGAAATGATTTGCTTGTTGGCTCTTGGTTCAGTTGTAAAGGCTGTTGCAGCTCCAAATTCAGCAGTAGAGCCAAATTCAGCAGTAGAGTTACCGCTTACTTCAGAAAACATTGAGAGTGTGCTGGATGAAATTCGACCATATCTGATTTCAGATGGAGGAAACGTTGCATTGCATGAAATTGATGGCAATGTTGTAAAGCTAAAACTACAAGGAGCGTGTGGATCCTGTCCAAGTTCAGTCACAACAATGAAATTGGGAATTGAGCGTCGTTTGATGGAAAAGATACCAGAGATTGTTGCGGTTGAAGCAGTACCAGATGAAGAAACTGGCCTTGAGCTTAACGAAGAAAACATAGAGAAGGTAGCTGCTTCTCTCTGTTGTTTATATGTCTTACATACAACTGGCACAATCCTTTCGAAACTTTTTTTTTTTGAGACAACGGTAACTCAATCCTTTCGAAACTGCAATCCTGAACTAGATGATCTTCAACACATCTTGGACTAATTAAGTCAGTCCTAGATTACTTCGTCGTCATGCAAATTAATATTGGATTCTGTAGTTAAAGATTATTTTGAATGATTTCTCAACTTATAAATCCATTGAAGGAGGACCTTCTAGTTTGTGGCACTAAGAAATGGAAAGTCTCAGAGTTATTTCAAGAACAAGACCGTTCTAATTATGTTTTGGCCCCCCCTACCTTATATCTGTTGGGTATGATGAAATATGGAACTAGAAGTGATTCCATGCTTGTTACTAATGATTAATTGGAACTATTATGACCTGTTGCCCCAGATCCAATTATTGATGGTTCTTCTAAACCAGTTAAGTTGTCATGTATAGTTACATAGTTCATAAGAAGAACATGCCATGTTTACCTTCAAAGTTGGCTGAACCAGCTATGCTCCCTTCCTGGATAGGCTGACCACATACTTGAGTCTGTTGCAATAGTGCCAAGAGCTGACCTTACTACTCCATGGTGAGTTGCCTGCTGCATTAGATTGATTGTGTTCCTTCAGTGTTCTCAAGATTGGCTACCGAGCCTCCACACCGGAGTGGAGCTTCCCTTTTTCCTCTATTAGAGAATCTGTAAATTTGAAACACTTATCGACACTGCCTTCTTGTTATTAGTGAGACTCTAACCTCTGTCCTTATGAAATCCAGCATTAAGAGACTCATTGAGTTAGACTAGCTCAGTCATGAATTGAAAGTAGTAGGTTGCACTTCCATTTCAAGTTCATCCTGAATGACCTATGGGAGGAAATTGTGGCATGATTATATTGTTGCTTCTGTCTACAATAAGTAGCTGATTCATTAATTTTGTTTGAGAGCTTGGCATTAGGTGTGATTGAGTTGTGCATTTCACATGATTTTCATATATTTGGATTATGGAGTTTCTCCAGGGCTTTGATCTAGTGGTAAGAGAGTAGCACGTAATGTGTGGGTTAGACGCACGTCGCGGATGGCCCTCACCACAGACAAAAGCTTGGTATTAAGTGGAAAAAGGTAGAGGAATGGGGGCCAGTTATCAACTTTCTGAACTTTGTGCCACTGGCCCTCAGAGATATTTTGATTAGTAGTAGAAAAGTTTTAAACTGATGGAGTTGAAACGACAGAATTTTTGAAGGCCATAGGAGAAATTTGCATAGCCTAAAACAAAGATGTCTTATTTTGCTAGCCTTTTGGTGCAACTTGGTTTTTGCACATGATATTGATGCAATTTTAGATATAAGAGATCTGCACGAGCTGTAGTTATGATTTATCGCACTGGCTTAGTGCAAGCATTTATAAATCTTTGATTATTTATCAAAAAGAAATAATGGAGTTGAAAGAACAATATGTGCTTCACTGGTACTGTATGATTTGCTTAATATGTGCACCTAGATGTGGCTGCAGTTGAAGCATAGAAACTACCGTCATAACTAATGCTTGTTTGTCTTGTCTGTGAAAAACAAAAAGTATCTATGGCATCGGCATATTCACAATGTGATCTTAGACTCATTTTTTTGAAATAGGTAACTTTGTATTCACACAAAAGAACTCATCAAGAAATTGATGAGAAAGGATTTACAAACCCCCAGGGGGTGCCATCATTCTCAAATCCAAAAGCAAATTTTCAAAAATTTACAATTGGCCTATGAACTCCACTAAACTATCTACTTCCCCCACTAAATCTAGCTTACACCAAAAATACAAAAGACTAAGACATCTCATCTTGATCACCTGGGAGCTGCTAGCCCTTCCTTCAAAGCACCTCACATTCCTTTCTTTTAATGTCCACCATATGCAAGCAGAGACATTTTTCCACCAATCTTCGTTTGATCCTCTCTTCCCAATTCCTTGCCAGTGTGTTAGTACCTCAAAAGTAATTCTGGACATTGTCCAATTTACCCGAGTATACAAACGAACATGTTCCACAGATCTGTAGCTATCTTGTAATGCAGAAATAAATGACCATTTACTTCAGCCTCCTGTTCACACATATAGCACCTTGAACAGATCTGTATACCTCTTCTTTGTAGCACTTCGTGGGTTAGACAAGCTCTTATAATTACCAACCAAGTGAAGCATGCAACTTTTATAGTGTTCTTAATCTTCCATATTAATTTCCAGGGCCAAACTGTTGGCAAAAGGTGATTGGTATTTCTTTCCCAGTAAAAAACTCCTTTGCTATGATGTGATCTTAGACTCATTCAGAACTTCAACAGCTATACCTATTGATTAAATTGTTGCTAGCTCTGAGCCTCTGACTAAATAAAGGAAATGTGTGCTCAATAATCTCCGTTTCTTCCCGCAAATATTCTTACTTTATTTTTTGTTGCAACTATTTTAGGTTCTGGAAGAGATACGGCCATATCTTGTTGGGGCAGCTGGTGGAAGTTTGGAACTTGTGGCAATTGAGGAGCCAATAGTTAAAGTCCGAATCACAGGTCCTGCAGCTGGTGTAATGACTGTTCGTGTGGCTGTAACTCAGAAACTGAGGGAAAAGATCCCATCAATAGCAGCAGTTCAACTCTTACAGTAGAGTGTGGGCGGCATTAGCAAAGGAAATAGGAGCATGATTGGTTCAGTTTGCGTGACGCCTTCATATGTTACCTATGTACTAGCAAAGGAAACAGTACACGCTACTTTGTACAGTTGCTCTGCATCTAATTTCAGTCTTGATGTTCTATATTGTATTATTTGAATAGGCACACTCTGGAAAGGAATTTGCAATACCCAGTTTGTGTGGATGGAGATGACCCTGTGATGTGAGTTGTTCAAAGGAATTTTCTCATTTTCTAAAAGGAATTTTTCAGATAAGAAGGCTCCATTATGAGCAAACAGATACTCTGGAATCATAAAAACATGTATATTTGTACCAAGTGTATACCGAAAATTCAGCAACTTTTTGGATGACGATTTTTGTACGTAGTAGAGCTGCAAAGATTATTAGGGGGCTGTCGCACGAGCAAATGATAGCAGTGCTCGATAGGGAAATTTGTGAGGTGATCTGTAAGGAAAACGGAAAATGTAATTACCGAGCGATTAATCAAAATACGAGCACTAAATTATGGGATGTTGTTGTTCTAGAAAACCATGTTGAACTGTAAAAAAGAGTTCATAATTCTAGTCAAACAATATATGACTGCATCAGATCAAAAAAATAATTCCAACAGACCAAGAACAGCAGAAATAATTTCTTCAAAATTCCACTGTTATGTTGGTAATAGTGCCAAATATCCTTGTCATTTCTTACATGCATAAATATAACAAGATTACAAAAATATGATAACTCAGTTTATGGTAAAGAATAATGGAGAGCTCCATTGTGCCAAGACTTCGCCCATATGCCCTAGCTCTGCAGAAAATGCTAACATGACAATAACTTGGACCAAGTTCTCCTCTCGTTAAAAAAGCCCACTTAGGGTGAATTGCATCGAACACACCCATACACAAAAGGTGATCGTCTTGATCATACAAAAAAATAGTGCCAACTTCTCTATCTCTATATGTGGAATTCATTGTTTGCCTATCTGAGAAAGAACAAGAGATCCTCCCTTTGTCCAAGCAGGCAACTTCTCAAATTTCCCCACAGCAATGTACTGTCTTCCTCTTTTCAGATTAACAAATGCACACGACAATCAGTAGCATAGATACATTTTGGAGTAATCTTCTTAGTGACAGTAGAGCTTGATCACAGAGTCTGCTCCTGCAGTAAACAACCATGGTTGCCTAGGATGGAACTTGCAGTCCATGACACCTGAAGACAGTGGCAATGAAGAAATGTCAGCCAAGTGGTAGCATGTGCAGGTGCCCATTACCATCAACAACATAAGCCATTTATATTAAAATCCACTTTTTCTATATCAACATTAAGTGTTCCTCTAGATGCTTCTATGGCCTTAACATGGAAAATTTGACCTCAAAAGTGTCTTCTCATCTGATATTCATTACCACCAAAAGCTCCAACCAGACAAAGGTTCGTAATACAGTAATGTATTGACAAACATATTGTACCAAATGTATTTGAGGGTAAGTGAAACTATACAACAGTAATTGCTGCAGCTTCATCAGATTAACATTTCTTTCCTCCAGTGTAGGACATGATGCAAGTGGGACGGGAGTAGAATCATTATATGCTGGAAAGACGGGGTAAGGCCATACCTCTTCCATTTTCACTGGCATGACCATGAAGAATCTCCAGAGGTACAATCAATGGATTCTGGTTTAGATCTGAATAAACCATGCCATGGAAAACGTATGCCGTACAATCATCAGAAGATGAAGCAAACAAAGGATAGGAGCGATGAAAGGCCACTCTGTTGATGTCCTTCGGATGGCAACTGTAACATGGAAAAACCTCCAAATAAGGGCATTTGTGGACCAAGTTGAGCAAAGAATGAATAGACTAACCAATCACATTTGTAGAGAAGAACTAGTGGGTATTTTCAATATAAGAGATCTAATGCCTGCAACTTATCTCAAACAAGATCCTTCCAATAAGCAAATCAAATTAAGATAGCATGAGCACGAGAACTTAAGTGCACAACTTAACATGTATCAGCACAAGACTCGAATCCTAAAAGGCACAAACATCAATTCACTACACTGGATTCATAAAAGCAACAAGACACGTCCAGAAAAAGCTTTTTGAAAAGACAAAAGCCAATTACAAGTTTGAAAACTCCTTAAGGTCGAGATAAAAGGAATGTCAAACAAGCACACATCAAGTAGCATAAATGCAAAAATGTGTGCACAATCTGACATGTTTCAGTACAAGACTTGAATCAACAATAGGCGTAATCATTAAGTCACCAGACTGAATTCATAAAAACAACACAAGACATGCAGAAAAACTTTTCAAAATTACAAAAATCAATTTAAAGAGCATACTTGAGAACTCTGTAAGGCTGAGATGAAAGGTCCATGTCAAACCAGCACAGTTTCCCGTCTTTGCTCCCTACAATAAGATTGTCACCTGCACAAAAAGTTTTAAAAGCTTCTTAACCAGTTGAGTATAGCGACTAGCAGAATACATCATCAAAGAGCATCCAGGACATACCACCAGGATGAATAGCAATGGACGAGACTTCACGAACCCCTGTCTCTAGCTTCTTAATGAGCTTTTGCTTCAAGAGATCATAAACACGAATATTTTTCTTCGTTGAAATAAAGAAGGCAGAGCGAGAGGGATGGAAAGCTGTTGAAACTGGAAGTCCATGAAGCTTGAATGGTATTCTTTGAGTCTGTTTCTTTGAGAGCAGATGAATCAAAACTGCTTTTGATTGGGGTGGATAAGAGTCAAGAAATAACAACAATCAACTAAGCACAGTCTCAAAAGTTTCACAATAATGAGGCAAGAAACACACACAAACACCCTCCCGCCTGATCTTTCTGTTTCCATGTATCTTCTCTTTCAAACAAAGAGAACGGTTTACTTCTAAGAAAACGAAAGAAGACAGCCCTTACAGGATATGCTAAGGACGGTTTGCCAAAACATTTTCACCGACAGATGCACATCGGTACCACCACTAGATCATACAGAATTAATACGGAACCTACCATATATGCTTTATTTATCACATCACACTACTATAAAATGTAAGGTAACTTACCAATATGTACAGTTCGCCAAAACTTATTTACCAACATGGCCGAAATATACACAACCTATATACTGATTTTATATATATATATAGCATGCACAGCCTATATATTTTGCACATACTTTGTAAACTAGTTGGCCAAAGTGTTTAGGGCTGTAATTATCCCTAAAATGTATAAGCCTTTAACAGACACTATAAAACATAAAGACATGGGCAGGGGTGAGAAGCAGGCACTCATGTTGAAAGATCAGGCCAATAATGTAAATCAGATGAAGGATATCAGATGGCATAAGCGTTGAGAAATAGTCGCCCTTCCGATGCCACTCAACTGAAGAAACAGTCTGCATAATCCAATGACAAACATTTGAGTTACACAGGAGAGATTTCATAATGATAATCACTTTAATACCTGAATCATCACAAAGTATCAATGGGAAGCATGAAAGGTACCTTAAAGTGCTTCAACCTGATTCCCCCGTTCTTATCATCTTGAATCCAATTCACAGTGGTTTTATCATTATCTAAGCAAAACAACTAGAGTTAGGCAACATAAAGAGTAATAACTCACACAAATTGCAGAGTGTTCAAATGAAACTAACCAGAGTCATCAGGGGTTGATGGCGTTTCAACACGCAAAAGCTCTTCAAGACTCTTCTGATCTTCTGCATTGCCAAGTCCAGTATTCAAAAGATATACATCTTCTCCCCTGCAACATTTATGTGGTAGTGGTTTAAGATCCAACAAATATGATTAACAATTATCGTAGGCTCCAGTAAATCACTTACATGCAGACTGCCAATACGGGACGTTCAGGAATAGGATTCCATGAGACATGACGTACAGATTCCCCAAGCTCCCAGATCCTGATACACCTTCCAGTTTCAACCTCCCAAATGCGCACCGTTCCATCACTTGAACCTTCACATGGACGAATCAAAAGTATCTAAGCACTTCAATCTGATAGTATTTATCCAACAAAGACGCATAACATCTCCAGGACAAAAGATCATACCAGAAGCAATCCACTGCCCAGTAGATTCTGTAGAAATCGACACAACGGGACCTTTATGACCTTTATACTCGAGATAACATGAGGTTGGATAAGGTCTGAGATCCTTGCGACTTGGCAACTTGGGCTTCAAAGACTCAGGATCAATATTAATCTGCACCAAAATAGAGATTTATTGCGAAAGATATCAGATTATGATCTGAGCACCATAAACAATAGTAAGATGAAATGAAGGGAGAAGGGACCAAACCCTTCACGTACACGTTTTTTCCAAGCCCTTGGACATAAATAAAGATCCAAACAGCGGCCAAAATTTTCATTGACTGCTTTCGCGTATGCTGGAACATTTCTCAACGATGTGAACCTAAAGCAGTGACAAGGTTAACATTAAGACGTTAAAAAATATAACAGCTGTACAGAGCACACTACAAAAAACAATCAAATAGGCACTAATACCGTTTTGGGATAAACTTTGGTCGGTCTTCCTCAAACATAAGCTGATAAGAATTGATCTCTTCTTGTGTAGGAATATATTCTAAAGAAGGGTTATAAGACTCCTCATGACCTGAAAATTGGAAGGTGTTAGAAATGCAGAGTATACTTTATGCAAAAAGGGCAAACAGGAAAGATAATATACACAATTATCATCTAGAAAGGATGGTCAGGTCGCATACCAGGCAGTTTTGGTTTTGGAGCAGGAATATATGCCAACCCTTGTCTATCTATTGCACTGGAATCATCTCCCCATAAGAGGTAGGCACTTGGCTCTTCCTTTGGCTTCTCATCAAATTTTATAAGTCCCTTTCGAATTGCCCGCACATATTGGACAACCTATAAGTTCAGAAGACACCACCAATTGTAAAAACCACCAAAAAATGTCAATCCCAATAATACATCAAACATACAAAAACCTAGAACGACTCCCTCAAATTTACTGGTAATGACTTATATTTTAGTGTAACCATACCCTATATGCTCTCCTTTTGGGATTCCTGGCACGAATGTAACAGTATTAGCAACAATCTTTTGATATTTCAGTATTAGCATCCATCTTGGACTATTAGCATTGGAGTTGAGAGAAGACAACTAGAAGAGGAACACTAGATAATAATACCCCAGGAATATTTGCACAATTAGTTCATCTGCTGGTACATGTGCTTGTACACATTGCCTTTTAAGTATAACACTTGATTTGAGCCAAAGACGAGTTCGATTTTCTCCTAAAGTTCGTTTATACACCTATATAACAAAGGTCATCTGCCTAGGCTCTTATCAGTTATCAGTGACATGATTAAGCTAAATCAACCAACCATGTACATCGTTGTACAATATATCAAGACATGGACAAGTTGAACCCGAAAACAGGAAACAGATTCTTTCAGAAACATCATAGTTAATTGGAGGCGAGAACTAACTATATAAGATCCTACTGATGAGTTATCAAGAAAAAGCAGATTATACACTATTAACATCAGTACATCACTCCAGACTAGTAAGAAAATAAAGCAGGAAAAAAAGTATCAGAAGAACTTACCTTTTTACTCTCCCATTTTGAAGGGATAAAACGTCTCTTTGGTTCTGGTGCACTAGAAAGAGGATGCTTCGAGTCATCCCAGGAAAACCAGTCAACATAAGGCTGCAATCCAGAGTGACAAATAAGAGTAAATGAGTTAGATTAAGTCAAGAACAAGTATCCCTGCAAGAAACTCCAGTGCCAAATGGTAATTATAGAGCACGAACCGCATGTGGATCAAAATCAGCATGAGGTGCCTTTCCTTTCAGCAATCTTTTGATCACCTTAACTTCTTCTTTCGTGAGTTCAACTTCTTCATCATTATATTCATCATAAATCTTACGCCTGAATTCACAATATACACACATAATAAAAAACCAAAAGAGAATGGATCTACAGATCACCTTATCACAAATCTCTCAAGAGAAAAGACACTTAGCAGGGTGATAACTAATTTGAAGAGTGAAGCACACAAAGGAAATGTCACCTTCTTGATAAAGTGTTATTCTGGTTGCCTTTTCTTAGCCCATTCATACATTAAATGGTTGGGTACAAACTTAGAAGCCAGGGTAAATAACGAAAGAGGGGACATGAACTATTGACATTTCAAAAGGAGGATAATACTAGTCTAACAAATGCAATGTTTGGGCGATTATCAACAAGATAGGCAGTATTAAACACTCCTTGTGTTGATAATGATTAACTCACCAATTCTTGGAATCATCAACACTGGCAAGAAATGAGTCCAATTTATCTTGTCTCTCTTTTTTCTTGATCTTCTTCCCTGCAAGATCATATCCAATATGCTCCTCTTCTTTGTACCATTTCAACGGAACATCTCCAACAGTATTACGAGGATCAACCTGACAGGACAAAATGTAATTGAATAGAAAGAGAAAAACTACAAAAATAAGCAGAAAATTCATTGAAGAAGTTATCCTTAGACCACTCATGCATGAAAGAACAGGACGGCATGCAACATCATCTTTTAGGCTCCGGCAAGGTATCATATTATCAACTCTAACCAAGTGTTTTCAAAAGCAAAAAATACGAAAAGCAACAAGGTCCATGGGCTTGAAGCGAAAAGTGGGAAGTGAAACGCACAGTTCGTTGAAGTGAAGCACACAAGTTACAGAATCAGGAAATACTGAACATACATGAATTTAGTACTGCAATAATTAACTAGCAATTATAATTACTAATTTTAGCATCCAATTTACAATAATGTTGATATTAATCGAACTCCACGAAATTGAGGTTCAAACTTCAAAGAATTGACCACTTCTTGTTAGTATTACTTTGCCTGTTATTGGTTGAAATGTACACTTCTATGAAATTCATAGCTTTGCCCATAAATCGATAACCCTCGCTTTGCATCGTTTCCTCGCTTTAAGTGATGGATTTAAACAACAATGTTTGGGCCAGTAAAAATAAAGAAACCCGGAAAATAAAATGGTACTGCCACCTATAATGCAATTTATGACTCCTTCCATTTCTTAGTCCTAGGGGAAAAAAACAGACCTCATCTTCGGACGAATCGCTCTCTTCAACTACTGTGCGGGGATCATCGATTTCAGCATCGTCATCTTTACCATGTTCAGTATCATCTCTACCACTGCCACTTGCACCATTACCACTAACATCATCACTTTTGGCATCAAAAGAATCTTCACCATCACTTGATACAAAAACATCCTGCAAAAGTAAGGAACATCTTTGATCAACAAAGTTCCAGTTAATCACAATCCTATGAATGAGGCAGCATGTATGCCCACTTATCTTACACCAACCTAAAAAAATATAAATTACCATGTACCTCTTCCCCGGATAGATGACTATCTTCTGATCCAGATTCACTAAGTGATCCATCATCATCAGAAAAATCCTGGAACAATAATGATCAACCATCACGCACAGTACCAAAACTTGGAATCGTCAATTTATCTGATTTAATTGAGAACAACACCTCTAGATATATTTGGAAATAATGGAGATTCTCTCAATTACCAGCACACGACCTAGTTTCTAGCTCTCCACCCAATTTTTACTACTAGAAAACAATATAACTAACCGCATTTTCAAAAAATTAAGGAAAAGGGATCCAATCCCACTATATTTTTAAACGAAAATTTGAAGATTCTGAAGTTATATTTGCTGAGTTTAGGTCCTAGGAGCTTAAACCAATGCTTAGAGAGTCATGCTACAATGAAGCTTGGGGCATTTACAATAATTAGGGGAAGCAGAAGCAGACGACTTATAATAGTTGAATCTTTAATAACTTATACAATCAACTAATAAGAGCATTAATCCTGCAAGTCATGATAAACATTGTTTAATGATTATGCTTTCTCATATCTTGAGGCCTGATTAGTTAATTTTTGTTTATTCAAGAATGGCGAAGGCTCGGAAAGGGGAAGAGCGAAGAACAGAAAGGGGATAATTCTGAAGCAGTGGTTCGTCATCAGAAACTATGTCTCTCAATTGACATAGACAAGGGTAAATTTTAAGATAACATCAAGATTTTAAAAACGAATTACATTGTTTTTAAAGACGAATTACATACCCACCCAGTAAATTTCAAGAAACTGGGAATATCCATAGCACGCAATTGTACAAAGGATTCTTGATTAGTTAATTATAATTTATTCAACAGTAGTTCATAATTACCTCGTCATCATCGTCAGAAACAACAGGGGATTCTACAAAAATTTCTTCTTCTACTGCTGCTTCTTCTTCTTTGCTTGTTTCTACCGCCTCTTCCGTGTTCTCCTTTTGTTCGAACAAGTTATTTGCTTCTGCATCTTTTTCCTGCAAGTTTTTCTGACGGGTACTCCTCCTCGGAACCTTCATCTCTATTACAGAAGAAGAAGAAGAGCTAAGTTGCAAGGGTTTAAAGAGGAGAACGATGCTAGGGTTTTAATGTCCATTTTCTGTCGAAAATAACCCCTTCAGTTTTATGTTTTTGAGATGGGTCCTCTTATTACCATTTAAATTGCAATAGACACCTATTCTTTTGAAAAGGAAAATGAGTGTTCCTGCAACCACCCCATATTATATGTGTTGTGTTGTGTTGTAAAATAAAGGATGTATATTCATGTGAAAAGAATTCATTCTTTGGTAGGCTATTTTTTGGTCCAATTACATTACTTTTTGAAGACCATGTTTAGTTATAAAAAGCCACTTTGTTTATTTACAAAGATGAATAAGACATATATAGTTCTCTTCTGCCTAAGGGGACAAAACTTGTATAGAAGATGCACTATTCTCTTCTAAATCCCCAATAAACTTGTTAAGTTTCAAAGATATCCGCCGAAATGGATATCATGTTGAGACACTAAATGAAATGAATATTGAATACCTTGGTATAACAAAAAATGTCTCCGGTCAAAAATATGTTTTTGGAAAAATTACCAACCTTATCTTCTGGCCTATATTATGATGAAATTAGTGCAATTGAAGCACATTCGATTGTAAACCAGAAGTTTACTGATTTAAATGCTTTTATGTTATGGCATGACCAAATAGGTCATCCTGGATCAATAATGATGAGACGAATTCTTGAAAATTCAACTGGGCATCCCTTAAAGAACCTGAAGATTCTTACAAATGATGAATTTTCATATGCTGCTTGTTATCAAGGCAAGTTAATTGCCAGGCCATCATCACTGAAGGTTGGCATCGAATCCCCTGATTTTTTTGAACGTATACATGGGTATATATGTGGATCTATTCATCCACTTAGTGGATTGTTTAGATATTTTATGGTCCTCATAGATGCATCTTCAAGATGGTCTCATGTGTGCCTTTTATCATCTCGCAATCTGATATTTGCAAAGTTATTGGCACAAATAATAAGGTTAAGGGTGCAATTCCCAGATTATCCTATTAAGGCCATTCGCCTCGATAATGCTGGAGAATTTACATCCCCAGCTTTTAATGATTATTGCTTATCAATTGGGATAAGAATTGAACATCATGTTGATTATGTTCATACTCAAAATGGCTTTGCAGAGTCATTTATTAAGCGCCTACAATTGATAGCAAGACCACTACTTATGAAAACGAAATTGCCCACTACCGTATGGGGTCATGCTATCTTACATGCAGCGGTACTCGTTCGTCTTAGACCGACTAATTATAATAAATACTCTCCGTCACAATTAGTGTTTGGTCATGAACTAAATATTGCTCATCTACGAATTTTTGGATGTGTTGTATATGTGCCAGTAGCACCACCATAGCGCACTAAGATGGGCCCCCAAAGAAGGTTAGGTATATATGTTGGGTTTGAATCACCCTCCATAATTCGCTACCTTGAGCCGTTGACGGGAGATTTATTCACTGCAAGATTTGCAGATTGTCGATTTGACGAAACAAATTTTCTGCAATTAGGGGGAGAGAAAAAGGAACCCAAAAGGAAATTGCGTGGAAAGTTTCGTCACTATCTCATTTTGATCCACGTACCCCTATATGTGAACTGGAGGTCCAGAAGATCATCCACTTATAGAAAATAGCAAATCAAATGCCAGATGCATTTACTGATTTAAAACGGATAACTAAGCCATATATCCCTGTAGTAAATGTGTCTATCCGGATTGATGTCCCAAAAGGACTATTTACTAGTGTCATGGCTTCTGAATCCCAAACACGCCTGAAGTGTGGTAGACCATTGGGTTCAAAGGATAAAAATCCTAGAAAAAGAAGCGCGAGAAATAATAAAGATGACACTATAAAAGAGTCCCATGAAGAAGTTCAAGATTTGATTAATCTTGATATTCCTGAAGAAATTAGTGAACCCGAGACTCAAGTGAATGAAGAACTGTCAATAAGTTCTACTGATAATGGGATAAATTTAGATCGATCGAAAATTATGGTGAATAATATTTTTGCATATAATGTTGCACTTAATCTTATGCAAGACACTAAGGATCTTGAGCCTAAATCTGTCGAAGAATGTCGACAAAGATGTGATTGGCCAAAATGGGAAGAGGCAGTTCAATCAGAATTAGACTCACTTGCTAAACGTGAGGTTTTTGGACCTGTAGTCCAAACCCCTAATGGTGTAAAACCAGTTGGCTATAAATGGGTTTTTGTGCGAAAGCGAAATGAGAGAAAATGAAATTGTAAGATACAAGGCACGCTTTGTTACGCAGGGATTCTCTCAGAGACCCTGTGTCAACTATGAAGAAATATATTCACCAGTTATGGATGCAATAACTTTTCGATATCTCATCGGTTTAGCTGTACATGAAAACCTTGAAATGCATCTGATGGATGTTGTTACAGCTTATCTTTATGGCTCACTTGATAATGAAATTTATATGAAAATCCCAGTAGGATTCAAATTACCTGAAGCATGTAATTCTGAGTCTCGAGAGATGTTCTCAATCAAATTACAAAGATCATTATATGGTCTAAAACAATCAGGACGTATGTGGTATAATCGCCTTAGTGAATACTTGATAAATGAAGGTTATATAAATGATTTCATTTGTCCTTGTATTTTTATTAAGAAAATGGCATCAGAATTTGTTATACTTGCCATTTATGTTGATGACATAAATCTCATTGGAACCCCTGTAGAGGTTCAAAAGGCAATTGAATATCTAAAGAAATAATTTGAGATGAAAGATCTTGGAAAGACAAAGCTTTGACTCGATCTACAAATTGAACATTTAGTAGATGGGGTATTCATCCACCAATCTGCCTACACTGAAAAAAAATTTAAAACGATTTTCCATGGACAAAGCACATTCATTAAGTACTCCAATGGTTGTTCGATTACTTGAAGTGAATAAAAATCCATTTCGACCTCCAGAAGAGAATAAAGATCTCCTTGGTCCTAAAGTACCATATCTTAGTGCAATTGGTGCACTTATGTATCTTGCTAATGCTACGAGACCTGATATAACATTTTCTGTTAATCTATTAGCAAGATATAGTTCTTCCCCTACACGAAGACATTGGAACGGAGTTAAACATACGGTGCGATATCTAAAGGGGACCAGTGATATGGGTCTGTTTTATACTAACAAAGATAGTGCAGATCTTGTTGGTTATGCAGATACAGGTTATTTATCTAACCCACATAAAGCTCGATCGCAAACAGGTTATCTGTTTACACACGGAGGTACCGCTATATCATGGCGATCTACGAAGCAGTCCATTGTCGCTACTTCTTCAAATCATGCTGAGATAATAGCTATTCATGAAGCAAGTAGAGAATGTGTATGGTTAAGATCAGTGATACATTTCATCAAACAAAGATGTGGTTTGAAGTGTGATATCAAGATACCCACAGTACTCTTTGAAGACAATGTTGCATGCATAGCTCAATTAAGAGGAGGCTTTATAAAAGGAGATAGAACAAAGCATATTTCACCAAAATTATTCTTCACACATGATCTCCAGAAGAATAGTGATATTGATGAACAACAAATATGTTCAAGTGATAATCCAACAGATTTATTCACCAAATCCTTACCAGCTTCAACTCTTGAGAAAATGGTGCACAAGATTGGAATGCGAAGACTAAACCATCTGAATCGTGGTCTTCATCAGGGGGAGTAGAATACGCGATATACTCTTTTTCCCTTTGTCTAGGTTTTGTCCCATTGGGTTTTCCTAGCAAGGTTTTTAATGAGGCAACAAGCAATGCGTATTAGGAGTGACTATATATATATATATATATTTGTTCTTTCACTAGGATTTTTCTTTTACATGAACATCTAAGGGAGAGTGTTGTAAAATAAAGGATGTATATTCATGTGAAAAGAATTCACTCTTTTGTAGGCTATTTTTTGGTCCAATTACATTACTTCTTGAAGACCATGTTTAGCTATAAAAAGCCACTTTGTTCTTTTACAAAGATGAATAAGACATATATAGTTCTCTCTCTCCTTTGTTTAACTTTGCTACTCTCTCTTTCATTCTTGTTGTTAATTTGCAACTTTTAGTTTTAGTCTTACTTTTATTTATAACATGTTGTCACTTGTCACAATGTCTCCTTTTATTTCTACGATGCTTAATTAAAATTAAGTGATTATTCAGATTTAATATAATTTAACGACTTCTTCTGATACTTAGTTAAGCTTGGCGTATCACTATAAAAAAGAATTTACTAAAAATTTGATGCAATAAAGTCAAAGTAAAATGATAATTGGTACCAAATATTGTAAAACAAAGGCAAGTATAAGTGTTATCGTGCAAGTCTATCTACTGTTTTATATGGATAAAATGTGATATAAACAATACATTAATTTAAAAAAAAACAATATGTAATCTCTAAATAATAGTCCTTGTATTGTTTATTCATTTTAACAAATGACAAACCCATGCATTATACATTTTCTCTATAGAATAGTTATCATATCATTACTTCATCGTCCTTTAGTCAAGGATATCGGGTTTGAGACTTGTGAATGATGTTGTCTTTGGCAGAGAGTGTTTTAACCTCTAAATTGAAACTTTCCGGTACCTATCCAGATTATCAAGTTTAATCAAAGCCCAAAGCAAGTACTGAAAACCAAATGGGGAATAACAATCAACCAAACAACCCTTATAATTAGCTCTATTTTTGGCTTTCAATTTTTTGTTTTACTTTTCGGTCAAACAAGATTCTCATTCTCCTTCTAGCAACAAAAATAAGAAGAGGAAAGATCACCATCGTCCAACATCTCATGATGAACCTATTGCTACTAAAAATAAAGCAAAAGATGAGTCAGATGTGAGCTAGTACATTTATAGTAGGATAACAAGGGCACTTTTCTGTTCAGCGTGGCAAATAACACGTTTATGCAATCTTAGAATTGTCATTGGCACCAGAATGAATGACACACTATTGTTACAACAAGAGCTTATATTAATAGGAGGTCCAAATGGCAATGCGATACAAAATTTTCCAGTTTATTCACAATGCCAAATTCCCCTCTCATACGGAGTCCTGGTTTCTTCATGTTTACCTCTCCAAAAAAGGCATTGTGGCTGTGGAAACTATTGAGGCACTGTTAGATAGATCAAAGTCCCAAAGTTGAAAGGAGTTGACGCCATCTTGGTGTTTCTTCATCAAAAATATAGGTCAACGGAGAAATCAGGACACCACTCCCTCCAATCTGTAGAAGACATTCAATAAGCAACAAGTTATTACTGAAGACCTGAACTTGGATGCTTTTCGCATTTGAAAGAGCAAAAGTACAAAGTAACAGATAAACTTGTAGAGAGTTAAGATTCAGTCTGACAGGGATCATAAGCTGATCTGATTGAAAAATGCCACTCAAGAATGTTGAAGCCAGAGAATTGGGGAGCAAACAAGGAAAAAAGTAATGGAACATATCAACCCGCACATTGATGTGTTTCAGAGTACAGTCTCTCATTTTCACTTTAGATAGGGACAGAAAGCAAAAAAAAAGGCAAATGGCGGGACTCAGAAAGCAAAGTCTTCCAACCGGTTTAGCATCCTCCTCCCCCTCCCCCCTCCAAGCAAACACCCCAAAACCCAGAAATAGACCGCCCACATCAAAACAGAACAAAAGAAATGTGCTCAAGCTGTTTGTTGAACAACTGAAGAAAGCAAATACAGCATAACAGAACATCCAGAGTCCAATTTCTGGATTTGATCAGCAAGAGATTGGAAGTTACAGTGTCACACATCACTTGTACAATTGTCAAAATATTATGGGACAGAAATAGCATCTCACCGCCCTAAGCTGCTGAACAGACTTGTAAAGTGCTTTCTTTGGTACACATATTACAATGGCAAAGTAATCAGCTGTAACCCGTCCATCCCGCTTGCAAAAGACTGGACTTATGGTGGGTCCCTGTATAAATAGAAGATATAAAAAATAATGAGCTATCAAAAGATTTACGGACGGTATGAGCTATTGAGCTGTAATTGAATTTTAGGTTAAATGGGTTTGAGATCCACTCCTATCCCAGCCATTGATCATGTGATATAGTGATGAGATCAATGGCTGGACAGTGGACAGCATAGGTGTAAAAACCTGTTCCACCAGAAGAATTGTTCAGCCATAAGAATGTTCACTTGGGACTGTCCAGAAGTAAACTATGTTCTCTTATAAATCTTTATTTTCAATCATGTTTCTTAATAGCTGTAGCTCAGTAAAATTCTTAGATTTTTTTCTTTAAACTACTAATCTTTCTGTGTAAGTCAGGGACTTGAGTAACCTGCAAACCAGATAGTGATGTTTGGCTCAATATTCGTTCAGCGACTTCCTCCGCACTGCTTCCTCGCATATTAGCAGTTACCTGCCATAAGATGTGTCAGACAACCAATACAGGTATAACAAAAATCTCAGCATAAAAGAAGTTCCACACACCGTAAATTGACCTTCAGCCCTCAAGTGTGCCTCCAGTCTTTCTAGCATTTCATGTGTTATATCAAGTGTACCTTTTCGCTGCATTAGGGACTTTCTGCCAGCGACAAGGACCGCCTGAAAGGGAAAAATAAGATCAAAGAATAGTCAAGAAGGCCACTCAAATTGCACACCAAAAGAATGTCAAGGATACTGATACATCGCAATTGGAAGGAATGATCACCTGACTTTGCACGATGACTCCATCTTCTATTTCCTTCAGATTGTTCTCTCTCAGTGTAGTTCCGCTACTCACTAGATCCACAATAGCATCAGCTATTCCCATCTGAATAATTATTATTACTATTATTACAGAGAAACAAAGAATAAGAATACAAGAAGAGCGTGTTTAAAAGGAAAATTAATAGTATCATTATTACAGAGGGAGACAGAATAACTATTATTATTGCAGAGAGACAAAGGATAACACTACCGCTGGAGCTGCTTCCAGGGCTCCATCAGCAGTTGAAAAAGTGACATGCTTCAACCCATTTTCTTTCATAAATTTAGGACCCATCTGGAAATGATGATTACTAATGAGCACATCAAAACCGGGAAAAAGGACATATAAAAAGAAAGCATATGCAAAAGTAATAGCATTATACATATGTGAATCCTGTTGCAACTCTCAGTGGCCTCTCAGGTGTCCACTGTGGCATCTCCGCTAACTCCTTCATTGAGTTCACATTCTCAAAAATCCCATATTTTGGTATCTGAAATATGAAGTAGATCTTACTGACAAGAAATATAATACATCAAAACAGCAAGAAAGGTACAATAAGTGTGTTACAGTTCTCTTGTAAAGTACGATAACTTACAGCCAAAGATAAACGACAATCACCATACTCAAGGGCATCATGGACAATGATGAGATCTTCATCCCCCTGCCAAAGGTAAAGTACTGAGCATCCATTCTAAGGACTCTGCTTGTAAATATGTTAGTAACTAATTGGGTTAGTTTTAGTTTGGACAATAAACTGACTCCACAAACTTAGAAATAACTTTTGAACCGATAGGCGATAGCTACATACAAGATTGATGAGTTTGGTCACTTCCTTTATTTAAAATCAGTTCATACAACACAAACTAAATGTAACCCAAGTAATATAGTAGCTTAGTCATAATATGAGCTTGTGACATGTTTACTTACAACATATGCATGCCGTATAGATACAAAACTGCTCAAAATAACTCCACATCTCCAAGTTAAGAGAACAGTCACAACGCTAGTGAAAGTGCAAATATGAGTTTTATATGGAAAGTTCCACAAATAAAAGAAGTTATCACCAATACAAGTGTCTTCTGAAAGTTGATGGTTGTTATGTCTAGTAAATTCATCTATCCAGCTTGTCACAAAATAAACATATGTAATCTTATAACTATAAGATGATCAGCTGTGAGCTGAAACTTTCCAATGTACATCCCAGAAATGTGATTTTTCTAGCTGAGAACTCTTTCTAGACTCAAGAAAATTAGTTATTGAACTATCCGAGGGTATGAGACAGTTCATAAGATGTTCATTTGACATCTACTTTTATCTATTCTTCTTATTTCATTTCTTTTCTTTACATAATTATTTCTTTCTTATTCATTTAACTTAAACGTGAAGCAAAAATAATCTAACCACAAGAAATAAAAATGAGGTAAACTTTGTTTCCTATTAAGGTGAAGATTCAGCAAAATTTACTACTCATTATTAAACTACCAGTGCAGACAGTTTATATAGATATTCAGTTAACGTCTACTCACATGATGTCTACTTCGATTGTTCCTTTTTATTGTATTTTAACTTACTTAGCTTTAATTCGTAAAACATGAAAACCTTTAACACTAGCAGAAGAAGTAAGGATCGTGAACGTAATAGCAATCTGGAAAGAGAGATGATATGACATGTTATAGTATCTCATAGGAGAAATGGGAACTGGATAAATCTAAAAGAAGACCAGAACATATTTCACAAACGATATAACAATCTAGAAAACAATAACTAATTAACTGTAGAGTTTTTACATAAGTTTAGATGCATTACCCAGGAAAGCTAGATCCATTTCATATTTATCTTCTTACATAACATTAGGTTCTTTAAACTATTATTCAAATTATGAACATTTTGACTCTTGTTTATGCTTTCATACGAACGAACAAGCTGCAACACTCAGTTCTTACCTGCCCATATTCACAAACTGTGTCAAGACCAACGATGCCAAGGTCTAAATCTCCAGCTACCAACTTCCGCACAATGTCTTTTGGCCGTTGAAACCACACTTCCAGATTGGGTATCTACAACAGAGAGAGAAATTTCCCATGTAACCCAAGTAAATCATGTGTTTTCCTGAAATATAAGCTCTATGTTCCAAAGATTTAACCAGAAAAATGCAATGCACAAATACACAGAGAAGGCAACACCTACATTCTTCCTAATTACAGAGTGTGAAAATGTCAAACAAATATCAGAATTAGAGAAGGAAAAACATTAATAATGCATGTGAGAGAAATGGAAGCTAGATATGGTAATCACCAAATCGCTTAGTATGAATTAGGAGTTCAACTAAAGACACATCTATTAGCTAATATATCCACGTATACAAGGAAGGCAGCACCTACATTCTTCCTAATAGCTAACATCTCTCTTGCCCTCCTACACCTTAACAATCTTACTGAATCCTAATAGCTAATTCAAAATCCACATTCTTCTCATTTAACAATTGTTGAAAAAGCAGAAAATTCTGTAGACCTGTGGAATTTCTGCAACGTACTGCCGCGGATTCACCTGCCTAACTGATAGCTGGCAATCCTGTAATGCACCAACAAGAAGATAAACAAGTTAAATTCAGCATTTCCTTAGTTTACAAAGAGATAAAATACAAATCCACGAACGAATTCATATACCTTGAGAAGATCGAGAGAATCAGCAGCCATTCGGCCTTTGCTAGGCAAACCGATGCGAACTTCGGTTCTGTCAGAAGGCCTCTTCTCCACATTACCGTTCACAACGGCCAGAGGAGACGTCGCCGAGCAACATGAGACGGTGAATTTAACGGAAACTTTTCGACAGCTAGTAACTGATGATCGAGAGGAAAGGAGAGTTGAAACTGAGCCTTGAAGGAAACACGTCTGAATCGCCGTCATGTTTTGGGAAGAGATAAAATCGCCGCCGCGAAGTAGTGATTGGGATGGTGGAGATGGAAGTGAGAGTAACAGGCGCGTGTGGTGCAAGGAAGACTCTCTTGTGGCAAACAGAACTATTTCCTTAACTGGGAAAAGGGAAATGGCGATTTTAGACCCTCTTATTGCTACCTTCATTCCTATTTATATATTTATATCTCATCCTTACTAAAAATAGGTGTTGCTTAATATTCTTTCATATTCAATATTAATTGAATTTGTGAAATCATAAATTTCAATTTATAAGTAGTGCAATTTATGTCCTAGGAAAGAGATATGTGTCAAAAATGCACCTAAACTATTCCATTTTTTTGAGTTTCGTATCTAAATTATTGGGAGTGTGAGTTTCATACCTAAAATATCACTTATTAGTTTGAGAAACACATCTCAGTGGTGTGTGTAATACACTTTCTCTTTTATTAGCCAAAACCTTGCCACGTGTCATTTCACATGGATAAAATATTTCACCTTGACAAAAAAATAAATAAACTATTAATATTAATTAAAAATTAAATATTAAAGTATTACTATCCCAAAAATAAAAGAAATTATTTTTAAAAAAATAAAATTTAAACTATTTATCTCACCCCACTCCACCACCTCCCCCCTCGTCCTTTTATAAAATATTTTAAGAAAAATTCAAACCTCCCCCACTCCTTCCTAAAAAAGATTGATATTATTTTTATTTTTAAAAAATAAAATAAAATTTACCCCACCCCATCTAATCCTCCGCTTCTATTTTTTTTTTTAAATAATTTTTTGTTAGATATGTACATATATTTTTAAGAAAATATTTTTTGCTACTTGCGTACCGAATATAACAGAATAAAAAAATTATTTTTAAAAAAGCCTTAAGGCAAGTAAGAATACTTTTATAATATATATATATATACACACACACATTTTTTTTTTATATATATATTGGAATAGTACTATTTTAATCTTTAACTTTAATTAATACTAATAATTTATTTAATTTTTGCCAAGATGAAATATTTTGTCCATGTGGAGTGTGATGTGGCAATTTTTTTTAATAAAGAGAGAGTTATTGCACACACCATGATGAGAGTGTAATAAAAGAGAGAGGGTGTTTCTCAAACTAATAAGCGATAGTTTAGGTATGAAACAAAAAAAATGGATAGTTTAGGTGTGTTTTTGACCCTTATTTCCCTAGGAAATAATCAAATTTCATTAAGGGCCTGTTTGGAAAGCCACTCTGGTAATTGAATTTGGTGTAATTGGATGTAATTACATTGTCTGTCATGTTTGGTTGGTCATGTAATTACCTGGTCAGCAAGTAATTAGGTGTAATTACACTCTCCAATTCACAAGGGGGTTGTGAATTGCTAGTAATTACATGCTGATTACTTTTTAATTTCTTCCTTTTCTTCCTATCTTTATAACCTTATGATTACACTTGTGAGACCAAACAGTACACTTGTAATTACACTATAATTACATTGTGGCAAACAAACATGTTAGTGTAATTACTAGGCTGGTGATTACAACCATAGAATTACACTAATTCCAATTACCAGGTGGCTTTCCAAACAGACCCTAAAGGAAAAGATAAATATGAAAAAAAAATTCAAACAACCATCTTGAACTTTAAACAATTCAATTATTTTGAACAATGAAAAAAGCCTCAAAAATACAATTAATGTGGAATAGAGGAAGTACTTGTCATTTCACAAAATTGATGCATGAATGACATTATTCTTCCTATTTTACCTTTGAGAGAGTTGTTAGCCTTGAAATCAGTGTTTTAAAAGACTCTGTTGGGACTTGCCTCGGGGCTCGCTCTGGGTCGGAGCGCTAGCACAACACCTCAAGACTTAAGTGTGGAGCTTAGTTCTGTAAGACTTAAGCCCTCAGTGCCCGACTGTACGCCTTAAGCATGCTCAACGCCTAACGCTCGGGGCTCGCCTAACAGATCTTACACAAATTATGTGTTAAATTCTTTAGTTAACATTGTTGACCCTCATAATTCTTGAATAAATGAATGATACTTAATATTTTTTTAATCTATAGAAATAAGAAGATTGAGAGTAACTCAAATAACAAGTTCTAGTATCGCATTTTTACCATTTGGTAACACTTTGAGGGTGATTATATATTACGTAATATTTCTTTTAAAAATAGATAAAGAAATTTTACTTTTTCACTTATGGGTCTTCATGCTTTTGTCATATGTCTCAAAATTATCATATTTTATTTAGCTATTTTTAAGTAATTTTATTTTAATTCATGATAGAGTGATGTTTTTATTATAATACTAGTAAATTTTATTGATTATTTTCTTTTAAGGGGTAAATTTTATAGTATGATAATAATACACTTTTAGAAATAATAATTCTTTTATTATTAGAAAGTTAACATGTTAGATTATTTCTACTTGTATAATCATGTTATAAGTTTTATTTTCTATGAGTTTCCTTAATCATTTTTGTAATTATTTCAAACTATTGATGTATTTTTGTACAATTTTGTGTTATTATATCATTATACTATATTGTAAATTAAAAATCTAAAGATCCATATGGCTTACGCCCACGTCTCGAGACTTACGCCTCGCCCTATGCTAAGTAAAACGTCTCGCCTCACACTGCTTAAAATTATGCGATTGACCAACCTAGGAAAATAAAATAATTAATTCATGTTCATTAGTCAAATTAATTAATCAAAATAAATTAATTCATATTCATTTATTTAAAATTTGACTTCTAAAAAACTAAATAATGGGTACAATTGTAAATCTATTTAGTTTATTAAGGGACATGAAATCTAAAATGGTGATAACTAAATAGAAACGGAGGGAGTAGCTTATAATGATTTTGGTCTTTATGTTGTTAGACCAAGCTTATTTAACTTTTAATTTAATAAAATATGTAATTTAAATTCTTACACCTAACTTTGACGTTAACACCATTAACTTTTGGCTCTCCTGTCTTTATTCTTCTTAAACAATCTCCAACACTTAGATCTACTCCCGTCATTTTATCATATTATATTTTTTAATCTAAAACTTTTTTTAAGAAGTGATCAAAGTTTTTAAAAAAATCTCTTTAAAGTTTTGAAACATGAACAAATAGTAAAGGAAATTGATATGTTGCAATTATCAATATTCATGGCTTTAAATTAACAAAATCGTGTTGTCCTTGCATTTGTTGTCATTAACATTTTAATATTGATATTAAAATCTTTTAATGCTAGATGTTTTGTGATTCTATTTTTTTTTTATATTTAGTTCTTATATTAATATTTTGGGTGTTTGACTTCAAATTATTTTTACGTTAAAAGAAAAGATACGTAAAAAAAGAAGTTTGACGCCATTACTTAGATTTTCTTTTTCAATTTTAATAAAAATAAATTTCCTTTTTTATTTCTTAAAGATATCAAAAGTTAAAGGTGTTAACTTCAAATTAGGTACCAGGATTAAATTTACACACTCTATTTAATTAAAATTTAAATATACTTAATCTAATAATACAAGGACCAAAATGTTAATAACATACGGACTAAAATCATTGTTATGATGTTGCCGATGGCATTTTCACTTGTTGCAAATCACCTGTTATTTGCTCACACGTGGCAATTTTTGTGAACCTTCTATTTTCTTTGGATTTGTTGTCCTTTGAGGCACCATTGGGACATAGAAACTGAGAAATTTGATTTATTCATATTATAATAAAAGATATATTTTTCATAATTTATTTGAGATCGATTTAAAATTTTAAACAAGGTCAAAATATTAAATTATGTACTAGTGAGAATTAAAATACTATTTTACACTTATTGCTTGAAAATTTCTTATCAATATAATTCATTGTAAATAGTTTATACATCACAATACAGTATAAATATATTGTTATCTTATATTTAATGTGTTATAAAATAGCGTTAACAAAATTCTAGTATAAATTGTACCACTATCACTTATACTAAATATATGAATATAATCAAATTCCCAAACCAAATATAATCAAAAGAGACAATTTTTGATATTATTGACAGTTCAATACACAACGTTCAATATTATTATAACCACACGTCAAGATAGTTGATACATGACAAACTATATATTTTCATGTCCCTACAACCCACATAATATATGTACAATAAAAATACACATTATATAAAATTCTAATAATTTTTGAACACATATTATATAAATTGCAAAAATATACACATACTGTCAGATTTGTCTTGTAAAATTTTCTCTCATATTCTTTATAGAAGACAAAATATACTAGTAGTTTTTTCAACGTGTTTCTTTTTACCTTTTTACATGCAATTATACAAATTATTTTCTTTATATGTCAAGTTTCCTATTTATACTACTGGTTTCAACTCTCAACCTTATCATTTTATTTTGATTTTTAATTTTTTAGATCTTAATTGCGGGAAGACTTGATGAATAACTGAATATTAGTTGCAATAAAAGTAATTTCTAATTAAAATTGAATAACTTATTTTTGTCATTTAATTTGGAGGAAGAAGTTGTGTATAAACTGAAGTTTAATGAAATTGAGAAAGAAAAATATATCATCTAGGGTGAGTGTATTGTCTTAGATATGTATTCAAGATAAAAGAAATGAAAAATCGAATCCATTAAATTCACAGTGTGTTCTTAAAGAAATTATTCTCTTCAAGTATCAAAGGTTATAGAAATACATCCTTTCGGAATAGAACGATTTACTTCAACAAATTAAATAGTAGTACCTCAAATTTCGCTGAACTTCAAACTCACTCAACAATTGCAAATCATATTTAACTTTTAAGAAGAAGTAGAGTAGAAAACTTGAAAGATTCATTCCCTATACGAGGACGAATCATATATTTATGGTAAAAAAAACTTGTTCTAGAAAAGAAGCAAATATTCAAAAGCATTACACTAATTCAAAAGGATAAGTTAAGTACGATCAACACATGAGTAACACTTTATTTTATTTATCACGTTTTTACAAATCAATAAATTTATTTTCTGTTATAACAATCCTTCGTTAAAAAATTCACACATCTATTCACCTCTAAATATACATAATAGTGACTTTATTCATTTACATCAAATATTGACAATCAACAGTGACCTAATGAGAATGACATTGTTATAGTCCCACATCCCACTAGTGTGGCTCCTAAGATTCTTAGGCTAAGAATGGTATATTGGATAGATATATTCCTCTTAATTGAAGGAAATAGGTATGCAAGGTTATTTTAGGTATTACTTAATTATCCCACTAATATCAAATAGCCAAGGCAAAATAGAAAGTTTCTTTTATTGTGAGGTTTTCCAGAAAATAATTATTAATTAATAATATAAGACATGTAAGCTTCTTGATTTCTTTTGCAAGTCTTAAATAAAATAATTCCCTCATCTATTTTAAACTTATCTGATATTTGATGTTAGAACAACGACTAAACTAGTACTAAATATTGAAATATTGACAAAACACACTTGAAATTTTCAACTTCTTTTGATAGTGCCTTTTCAATCAATTTATACAATTTATTACGTTATAATATCTCAAAATTATTAAAACTATTTGTAAAAAATAAATATTTCAAAATAAACACTTGATTTATAAAAACTTTTAGGGTTAGCAAATATGATATTAACTATTTTTTTATAAGTTAATTTAATCATTTAATTGAAGTCCATAACTTAAAACATATCACGTAAAACAAAAACACAATAGCCTATATAAGGTAATCTTATTATTGAAATCTGAAAAAAAACAGAATATACACAAATTTTATTCTTACTCTTCACATGATAATCCATTTGCTTAATATAAAATAACTAAATAACACACAAATACATATTCATATATAATACTCCCTTATTTCAAAATAAGTAATATTTTTAGACAAAAGTATTAAAAACACCATTAAACTTGACACGAATTATTAGTTTTATTCCCAAATTATTGATAGCCTTAAAAACATCCAGCTACTTAATCAATTGAACTTAAATACACCCTTTTGTTCGAATTCTGACATTATAATCCCCTCTCAATTTCCTCTTTCTTCTACCCTAATTTTTAAAAATAAAATAAAATAAAAAGATGTAGCCGAGTCGGGGAAGAGTCTTAATTCTGGTAAATAAAGTTTATATATTACTCTTTGGTTCCCCAACGTTCAATTCCCCCGTCGATCTACCAACTATACTCTTTCACTAAAACTCGTAATTTTTCCCAGCTGTTTACAGCCACTTCATCTTCATTCTCTGTTTCTCATTCTTCTTCTTCTTCTTCGTCGTTTTCTTCTGCTTCTTCTCTCACCGACAGATCTTCATACCCACCCACTTTCCCCTTTTCAATTCTCGCCTACCCATATCTATTTCTTGATATTTCACAGATCCTACACTGCACACTTGTTGCAGTGTATGTAAAACCACCTGGGTCTTTTCCCTTTTTGCCATTTGTAGTGCTAATTTAATTGTGGGTATAATGGAGTAGTGAAGTTTAGGGTTCAATATTTTTCAATTCTTGATTGGTTTTATTGGGGGTGTTGATGGCGTCGGAGGTTGTGGGTACTCAAAGCTGGAAAGATGTGTACAGAGGCATGTCATCTGATAATATTAAAGGATTGGTTCTTGCATTGTCTTCAAGCATATTCATTGGTGCTAGCTTCATCGTTAAGAAAAAGGGGTTAAAGAAAGCTGGTGCTTCTGGCGTCAGGGCTGGTACCTTTCCTTTTTCTTAATGTAGATTATTCAATTCTTGAAAAGCAAACTACTTACTTTATGTTTAATTTACTAGTGGGTTTAGTTTATTTGATCTCATGAATGATAAGCACTGTTGCTATATCTGTAAAGGTCTTCTCTTGGCTGAGATCTTGAGTTATCATGTGGAGGTATCAAGTAATGTGACATTTTCAGATTTTACTATCAATTACTGGAATGGAATTGGCCCAAATAGAGAGAAAGGATATGTACCTACCAATAACTAGTTTGGGATTGGGTGTGCTTGATTGTTTTTTATCAGGTACGGACTGCAGAGATCATAATCTGTCATATTTAGTGGGGTTTTATGGATGTGTTGGTAGATCAGAAGAGTGTTGAAGTGTAATGTGGACTGAGGACTGTAAGCTTACGTGAGTCCTGAATTTATGTGTCATTTAGCTAGCAACATACCCACTTCACTAAATCGACAGATCAGTTGGAAGTTAAAACATGAACAAATGTATTTTAAGTAATTCAACTTTAGATGAGTCATATGCTACAAAGATGGTAAAAGGGAAAAAGTACCATCGATCTAACTACGTGACAAGAGCTATTAATTGGATGCTTTGGGTGTGGTGTGGTGTGGGGGTACAGGCAGATACCATGCTTTATTCAATTCCCAATTGGAGTAGGATTTTGTAAACAAATATTTCTTTCTGGACTTTGCCTTGTTTTGGAAATTGATATTTAGTTATAAAGAGTTCTTGTAAAGTTGGCAACAATGATAAATGACATCATTCAGAGTTGTACACGAGTACGTAATTGTTCTTTTAGTTCTTGCAAGAAATCCATTTGCCATGCATTAATCCTAGTAAAATTGTCGCTTTGTGGTTTCCGGACACTAAAGTGCTGAGGGTTCACGTGATGATCACAGGTTCAACTGTGGCATTGAGGAATGATGTTAATCTCTTTGAATAACAGACTCTTTGCTACTCTGTCCGTGGTTCTCATTGTATTTTTCTTTATTATGCTGTTTGGTCTTGGTTGTCACTAAAGATGAAACAGCAGAATAAATCTCGTTGTTACTAATGAAATTTGAACGTAAAGTTGTATTCTTAGGATTCATGGATGCAATCTAGCCTGATATGGATGACCTGATCCATCTGTAAAGTACTGCTGACATTCCTTGCATTTGTTTGATTTTACTACAAAAGTTTCTTGGTGGCAGTTGTCTACCCAAAACATTTGTTGGAATGATTGTATATTACCTTTCTGCCTCGAGTCATAATAGTGGCAAAACACTTGATGCTAAATAGTCTTTAACTTGTGATTTAAAAGTTTTGACATGTGATGTTCATTCTTTCATTTGTCTGTCAAAAGTTTTTCCACATTTAAATGTTTCTATTAGAGGAGAGTTGTGGTAGGTTAACTGCTAGCGTAAAAATGATTTAAGAATCTAAGATGTGATTAAATGTTTTTCCATCACTATTTTGGTTTACAGTTCACGATGTTCTTTTATTCATTTCAAACGCACATTTTCAGTGACTTGACATTGATATATTTTTACAGGAGTTGGAGGATACTCATATCTTTTTGAGCCACTCTGGTGGGTGGGCATGATAACAAGTGAGTTATGGACTACTATTCTTGCATGTGATAGCCCCCTTTTGCAACAAGCTTGAGGATGCTGCTCTTCAAGTTGCATATTTGTTACTATTAAAAGACATTCTGTGGTTTCTTTTGGAGTTCAGTTGACCAAAGTCTGGTGGCCCTTGGTGTTGGTTACCATTTTATTTCTTGTGTTATCATGGTTGTTTTAGCCTTTTAGGCATGACCTTAATTAGTAAAGATGAAGTTGTTTGTATAGCACTCCTTTGTGCAGGAGCTCCATGGCTTCTCCTTACTTGTTCATCAATCAAAGTTTTTTTGAAAATGATATATAAGAAGTGCAATTATGGCTCATGATGTGTAGATTAACTAATTGCAAGGTGCACTCCTCTTCCCATCTACTTGGTTATTTTCTAGCTGAGCTAGGTTTAGTTAATGTCTTTCTAACTAAACTGAATTTCAGACTCAGGTTAAAAAGTGTGATGTAATCATCCCCCACATCTGCACACACGCAAAAAAAAAAAAAAAATTAAAAACACAAGGAGAACTATAGTAAAAAGTTTGGTTTTCATCAGGTGTTCATTGCACCTTGTTTTCCATTGTTCTTTATGTTTTATTAAAGATATTATATGGAGCTGTGAAAGAATGTTGAACATTTATCCTGTCCGGCGTGCAAATGTTTTTCTTCTTTTGATATATTTAACCGTTGGTTTATCTGAACTTTGTTTAATTCTATTGAAGATACGCTTCTAACATCTAGCTTCTATTCCAACAGTGATTGTTGGAGAGGTTGCTAATTTTGCGGCTTATGCATTTGCCCCTGCCATTCTGGTGACTCCTCTTGGTGCTCTCAGTATTATAATAAGGTATTGTGTAATTTTCATAGCTTGTTCAAATTTTGACTTTTAGAATCTTGAGTATTGATGATGTCGTAAATTTCAGCGCTGTCCTTGCGCACATTATTTTGCGGGAGAGGCTACATACGTTTGGAATTTTAGGTTGTGCTTTATGTGTTGTTGGTTCCATCACAATTGTGTTGCATGCTCCACAAGAACGTGAGATTGAATCTGTGACAGAAGTGTGGGATCTTGCTACTGAGCCAGGTAGTTTCTTGTTTCATACGGGTGATGTTAGCTGCTTTGTTTTCTTTAATCTAATCTCCTAGAGCTTAAGGCCTTAAGCACCTTTTTGCTCACCTGCAGCTTTTCTCTTCTATGCCGCTTTGGTGATAACAACTTCCCTAGTTCTCATATTTCACTATCTTCCACAATATGGGCAGACACACATTATGTTTTATATTGGAGTTTGTTCGCTAGTAGGTTCTTTATCGGTATGTGACTCTAACTATCTTATTTTTTCCTATCTGAATGATGTTGCTTTTGAGTTTCCCAACTTCCACACATGTTTGTTTTTCTAATGGAAATTTCAGCTGTGGTATATCAGGTTATGAGTGTAAAAGCAATTGGCATTGCTTTGAAGTTGACATTATCAGGAATGAATCAGTTAATATATCCACAGACTTGGGCATTTACTATGATTGTCATTGTCTGTATTATCACCCAAATGAATTACTTAAATAAGGTGAGAGTTGTTCCTTCTTTTTGTCTCCTTATTTGTCCCAAATTTCTTACAGTAATTTGCATGCTGCAGTCACTTCTTGGTCATTTGGCAGGTGGGGTCAGACATTATAAGTTCATTGCTGAAATGAATATAAGCAATTAAGTGCTCATCTGTTTTGTTTTCATAAAAGCGAATAACACCTCTCTGCTCTAATAACAAATCATTTCACGATTTATAACCATTGTGCTTTATGATTGTTTTCTTAGTTAAAAATCCACTTCGTAATTATTTTTTTTTGAAGTATTAGCTCAAAATTTAGATTTACAATTTTTATTTTCTTTGGGATTGTCTTATGATTTAAGAGCCCGTTTGATTGGCTTAAAAAAAGTAGCTTTTAAGTCAAAAATAAAAAGTCAAACTAAAATGACTTTTAAGTCAAAAAATAAAAAGTAGGGGAGACCTACTTTTGTTTTTTGACTTATTTTAAGTCATTTTCAACTTATTTTAAGTCATTTTCGACTTTGCCAAACACTTCCGAACTTATTTTAAGTCATTTTTGACTTATTTTAAGTTATTTTTTTATATTTGCTAAACACTTTCGGAAGTCAAAAACTGACTTAAAAGTAGGTTTGACCAACTTTTAAGCCAATCCAAAGACCCTCTAAGAATGCGGATAATATTAGTTAGGATCATGCTCATTTTGGATTGAGATCTTACTTCTATGATGAAGCTTGGGCGAAAGGCAAAATATCGTAGTAAACTGAGCAGTCAATTACTTTTACATGTAATATGAAATTCAAATGTCAAAATTCATAATAAGAAATAAGTCGCAAAGACAAAATATGCAGTACAACAAAAGAGCCTCAGTAATCTTAGGGGTCGTTTGGTTGGGGAACAAGTTATCCTGAGGTTATAATGACGGGATTATAATACGGGTATTAAGTAGTGACTGGATTATTCAGTGGATATACTCTTACTGCTAGATGTTAGGTTAATTGGACTAAGAATGAGATATATTGAGTATACTATAAAACATGTGTTTGGTTTAAAGACATGTGTTTGGTTTAAATTGGATAAGTTGAGATAAACTTCTATATACAATCGTAACCTAATCTTTCTTAATAACTTTGGGAGAAAAGCTTTAGAGAAAGGCAAATGTGCCCATTTGGAGTTTTATCCTGGGATTGGTAATCCCAGATTTGTTATCCGACGTATAGTATGGTGTATAAATAATACAACTGTTATTCCGGGATTGCTAATTGAAGCTAGTGAACTTTCACATGCGAAGCATATTTACCCTGTTGTCATCTGTGATATTCCTCACCTTCCCATTTTGGTGATTCATCAATGCAGGCGCTCGACACATTCAATACAGCTGTTGTCTCACCGATATACTATGTCATGTTTACTTCTTTAACCATTTTGGCCAGTGTCATCATGTTCAAGGTAACTCCTCTCAGTAGTGCATGTTGCAAAGTATTAGTGTCATTATGAATTGATTTTTCTGTTCTGGCCTATTCTATTTATTCTCAAGTGTGATATGAATCCTATGCTATGCTTTCTTCCAATGGGGGTTGGGGGGGGGTCAAGTATGGTCAAGTTATCTTATTTGAGGAACTATAGTCTATACACCAAGATTAAGCATTGAATTGAACATAACCAATTGGCAAACCATTTATTGGGTTTTCTGGTATCTAAACGTTGAATGTAGGAGGCTGATGCATTTTTCTAGTGCTTGAGGCCTTGAGCAAGTGGTCTTGTTTTTCATTTTTGAACTTAAAATCCTTGTGATATGCTTCAAATTTCCTTATTCGTCTCATCACTTGTGTGAACAGGACTGGGATAGGCAAAATCCAACCCAAATAGTAACAGAATTGTGTGGGTTTGTGACTATTCTTTCTGGAACTTTTCTTCTTCACAAAACTAAAGACATGGTTGATGGTAAGCCTTTTGGGTTTTAAGTTGGTATTCTTGTACAAGTTTATACATACTCAATATACATTTAGTACATCGGTAGTTTCCAAGTAACATGCTCTGTATTGTGGCATCCGGTACAGGTTCCCCAATGCTACCTGTGCGACTACCCAAGCACGCGGATGAGGATGGTTTTGGACAAGAAGGTATTCCTTTGAAGCGGCAAGATTCTTTGAGATCATAGGGTGATATTTGTATTCTTCTCTAAATTTTTTTTACTCTGCCCCTTTTCCTCTTTTTTCTTTTCACCTTGGTCCAGGAAAACCGTTTTTACCACCCAAATTTATCTGCACAATTCCCTCGATTCTTCTTCCAAGAAGAGACCACACCAATTGTATTCTATGGACGGTTTTTTGTTATATGTAGTGAGAGTAACAAGCGGTTTTCTACCAATCCTTATAGCCATGAAAATCTACAGAAACTATGCAATTGTAGTGCCTATAGTTTATTACACTCTGCCAGTTAGTTATATACTCCATCCAGAGCAGCGTGTCGTTCAGCAATCCTTACTGTAAGAAATAACAAGAACACAACCAACTCAACTTTAGCACGAGAATGCCAGAACCATTAAAATGGTCCTTGTTGAAATAAGTTTTTTTTTAAAAAGTTCACCTATTGAACCAAGTTTACAAAAATGGAACCAATATCGACTCTAGCATCAAATCTGCTAATATCCAAACTTGTACAATTATGTTTGCACATCTTATTCTAATTTTTTTTCTTGTGAAAAGTAAAATATATGATGCCGAATGAGAAATCTTGCTCTGTTTGTGTATACAAGCTGGTACAAATGAGACGATGCGTTCTATCTACAAGTTCAGCTCGCCCCAGCCATCATCACCACTATTTATTTGCTAAAGAAATCAAGTATGCCGCTGGCTTATGAGGTTCAGCAGCTATGTTACCTATGTCATACAAGCTGAAATACACTCTCAACTTCTAAACTCGGATTCCTAATAACGAAACTAGAATCGATAATCACTTGAGCAGTGATTCAGCTTTCTTGATTGCACTAAGAACGTCCATAAAGTAGCAAAATGTTTGGTTCTGAGATCTTCTGAGAAGCAGCTCACTTTGGCTCCTCTGCTATGGAGAACAACCAGGATATTGTATTATCTGAGGTCTGAAGCCAAGTGTAGCCATTAAACTCTATTTTTTCTGTATTTGCTTTAGCAGCCCAGACAGAGAAGCACAATGTGTTGACTTGTATTCACATTGCTCACAACAATATTTCAATGCTTCGATCACTTTTACACACCTATCAACAGAGGCAAAATAGGCAATAGTCAGTAAAAATATTCCACATTTTTGGGTTGAGCTGGTGGCTTTCCAACTCATCCATGGGAATCTACAAACTACTCACTAAATAAGCATGTACTTAAACATAAATTAAACTTTTAATGTACTGAAGGATGCAACGTGCCTATGGATCTATTATCTAAAATGATAATATTGCAGATGGAGACAGTCACACAGATGTAGAGTACAACAACAATAACAACTTAATTCCAAACTAGTTCGGGGCAGTCAGTCAGCTATATGAATCCTCAATATATATTCCACACTAGTTGGGCTCTTTTCATTGAAATAATAAAAAAAATTCTGCTTAAGAGGTATATAAAAGGTTCTCGAATACCAGAGGTTCTCTACTATTTTCTTCTGATAAATACAGATCTAAAGTAAGTGTCTAGACGTAGAGTAATATTAGAAGTTTTTCCAGTACCTGCCATAGAAGCAGCATCGGACTGAAGCAACTAGAAATGACATCTATTGTCAGGTTTTGTCAATTAGTTCGCAGTCTAGGAACTTATAGCCACATTAGCACTTAATTGTCTCCTAACTCAGTTCACCATCAAGAATATCTGGAGAATGGTGTCTGCTAGTATTTTATGGTTTATTTGGACAAAAAGAAACCGTAGATGTTTTAATGGTATCTCCACTCCAAATCACTCCTTGAGGGCTAGATGTCTTATGAATCTATTTAGCTGGTGTAAATTCTCTTCCGTAAATAGCATAAACTATCTTTGGATTCTGTAAGCTCCCTAGTCCTAGACTAAATCTCATGTATTGTAGCTAACAGAATCATTTTGTAACTTTAGTAAACAAATTCAAGAAAATGACTCAAAGGTGTACGTCGATCTGAGAATGTATATGCAATATTGTAATCTGTAGACCTAGCAATTTTAATGGTTGATGATAATTCCCTTGATTTCTTGGCAACCAAAGAACAATGAGAACAGAAAACTATAGGATCACCATTTTACTGAAAATTGACGAACTGTCATGAATAGACAGCCTTGATTCCTAACAGTTGTAGTTGACCATCTGCTCATTTTGGGAGACAGCCAATAAAGGGCAACTTAACATCACTTCCAATCATCCTCTATGATATTTAATGGTGGGAGGAGTAACTAATCATGCATCACATAAGGGTGGGTTAAGACTGTTTAAATGGATCCTTTCAAAACTAGTTTCTGTACATCTCATCATATAAAAAAGCAGAAGTTTTTAATAGCCCGTAGGTTTCCGGTGTTTTGCAGACACATCCAGTAGGAACATAATTTGATTTCACATTCCGGTAGAGCAGTGAGTTCAGCTACAGTATGCAAATTCACTTTACAGGAACCTTATTGATCACACACAAAATTACCTGAAAAGCAACTCTCTCTAGTGTGTTACAACTATCTGAAGGCCACTATATATATGACTTTTTCATCTCTCAATAATTTGGTTTGCTGGAGCATCAAACAATTCTTAGTTGTCTCTACCTGCTTTCCAACCCCCAATGAAGTGGTTGAGAACCATGAGATCTCACGCAACATAGATTTCTCAATACAAATACAGGATCCATGCTATAGACTTTGTTAAATAGGTTCCCAACTCGTAATTGTTAAACATTTAATGGAAATCTCAATATAAATACAGGATCCGTGCAAACGTTACTGGATTCCCGGAAAAACCAACCCAATAACCTAAATCCGCTCCTGCTGAAAGGTGGCCAGTGATATTATATACCAGCTTAAAAAGCAGGGAAAAAACATTTGAGAATTTGTTTATTCAAGTTGTCAAGGAAAAAAATCAATTTCATTTCACAATTCACAGCCATTGCTGGGTTTCATAGATCTATGCATATGGCTATAATTGTACAACCATATTACTGATATACTCATACACCAACTTGAATTTCCAGTAACATAAAAGATGAGGTCCAATAATAATACAGCAAAATCAGGAATAAATTAGTTATTGCAAAAGAGGAAACAGACCTTTGAGGAAGGAAATTGTTCTTCGAAAGACAAGCCTGAATATCGCAAGCTTGTTTCTTACAGGGCTCTTTACTCGGCTGTGCCATTTCTTCTCTCTATTTGTATCTTCAAAGCTTAATTGAAAACCTTTGAATCTCTTTCTGGGTTTTCCAGAATTCTTACGGATCTTCAAAAAATGTGTATCAGATTGCTCATCTTTCAACTTTCAATGCGTTGAATTGAATATCGGGCAAGTGTTAACCGACTGCGCCATTATATATGTAACGCTCTATTCGGGGCTCCGTTTGGATTTTGACTTACCCGTAATCAAATTGGATGGACTAATATCCTTTCGGGTCATTAATTTGGGCATCAGAGCCCGTTTGGATGGCCCATTATATTCTCTGCCCCAAATCATAATATCTACAAATAATGTAGATATGATTTTAGTTTTTAAAGAACTCAGTTCCTACCATCGAAGGTAATTAATTTTGGAAAAATTACCTAACTACACATCTTTTTCTTCCTTATTTTCTATTATTCCCTACCTTTTCAAAAAATTACAAAAATCCCTTTTTTTCTCAAATTCTCTCTTTTCCAGATACAACTTCTAATCTTCCAACTCCACGATTTTCTTCCCTTTTTCAAGCCTAGAATCACTCCACTATATAACCAGTTACCTTTAATCACTCCATTTTTTAAATTTCAAATATTTTCTCTTTCCAGTTAATTGATTTCAATTTAATCAAGAGATAGTTCTTCTTAATTCATTTTTTTTCTTTTCAGTTCATCATCATTGTCTTTTTTAATTTTTATTTTATTTTTCATCTACGAAATTTGGATACATATGGATGATGCTCCATCTTTTAGTATTGGGACTACCCAATTAGTTTCAACTACTCAAGATAATGTATCTTGTATCTTTGTTGAAAATAGATCTAAACAAATAAACGATCTATTATTCATGAAGAATCCGAAGTTGGAGAAGTCAAAGTCGAAGAAAGATTTCGACTTCTAAATCTATTGTGAAAAACGCTAAAAAAATGGGGAAAATCGGATCAGCCTTATCACGTCCGTCTCTATCAAAGGCGTAAGTTTTCAATGTATCTCGTTTTATATGATTCTTAAAGGCACACATTTTCAATGTATCAAACAATCTATTATTCATGAAGAATCTGAGATTATAAAAGTCAAAGTCGAAGAAGGATGTATCTTCGACCTCTAAATCGATTGTGGAAAAAACCTCCAAAAAAGAGAGAGAAAGATTGGATCTGGATTATCACGCCATCGTTAACAAATGTACATAGTCTCAATGTATCTAGTTTATTTTGTTTCATAATTTAACTTTCTGATACAATGACTATGTTTTATGCAATGTATCATGTTTAAATTGATTATACGAATATATAACCTAATGTTGGTGATACTTCAACTAGTGAGTTTTATGCAATGTATCATGTTTATAGTTATTATACTGATACATAACCTAATGTTGTTGATACTTCGACTAGTGGAATTTATGCAATGTATCATGTTTATATTTATTATACTGACCTAATGTTACTGATAATTTGACTAATGATTTTTATGCAATGTATCATATTTATATTTATTATACTGATACATAACCTAATGTTGCCGATAATTCGACTAGTAGATTTTATGTTCAATTCAAACGTACTTGATACGTAAGTAATGTATAATGTATCATTTGACATATATCAAGCTCTATAATGTATCACTAATATTTAGTTGTTATTTATAGTATGGATTGTCTTATACATTTGGCTTATATAATCTGATACAAAAATGTGATAAAATTAAGTATCACATTCATTCATGCATATACATACAAAATTCTTTTTTCTTATTAGTTCTAGTTAGGCGTTGAAATATTTGACACCTAACCAATGCAATGTGCTCGATAACTTGATTGTTGATTCATTCACATATATACTTGATAACTTAGTTGTAGTTAGTCGCTGATTCATTTATGCTGATACATTGAACACTTAGTTGTAGTTAGTTGCTGATTCATTCATGTATCTAATTGATAACTTAATTCTTATTTATTGTGATACATTTATAAATACACTTTATTTCAGCTTACATACACCCTTCTTTCACAACCTTATTGTATCAAATACATTATTATCAACTACAAAATGATACATTTTAGAAAAATGTATCTTATCAGTTTGAAATCTTCCATAATTGTATTTTTATCTTTCAAGGCAAACAATGTATCTTCTTCCAGAATCAAAGACTGAATAAAGATACTCAGATGATGCAACAACCTGTTAACATTAAAGAAATTAGTGATACATTCCATAAAACAATTATTTCTATGTATCAATCACAAACAATCAAACAACTAACTTATACTTAATATTAGATACAAAATATAAATATAATCCGATACATACCCTCATTCTTGAACATTTTGATGCTTTTACAACAAATTACATGTATAATGTATCATCTATAAAGTATAATATTTCACAAACACATCAAGATAGTAGGAATACAATACATATTAATTTACGTGTAAAATTTAATTATTTAATGTATCTAATTAATAGGAATACAATACATATCAATTTATACAAGATACATAAACACTAATGTATCACGATTGATCTACTCATCTCGAAAACACAAATCAAAAATTCGATTAACAACACAATATATGAAATTCCATACCTCTTATTGTCAGATCTATTTTACTATGAAATTAAAACTTCGATCTATTTTATAGATTGCAAATCCAGGCTCATGTTTTTTCCAGATTCCTGAATGTTGGATCTATTTTTTTCTAGATTCTTCAATGTCTCAGCAAAATCAAAATATTCATGATGTATCTTCTCAATTTTTTTGATAATTTTGAATCAAAATTAAAAGGATCTTCGACGAACTGGGAGAAGAAATTTGAAATCCACCACTTATGTATCGTTCATAACTCACCTCGCTTTCCCAGATTCCTGAATGTATTCATCATGTATCAACTATTATTTTTGAATTTTTTCAATCTATTACGATTTGGGTGAGAATTGAGAAAAGAAAATTTGAATTATTTGAAGATGGACGGATTTGAAATAGAATTGAGAGAAGAAAAAATTGAATTTTGAATTGAAGCTGACGGATTTGGAAGAGAATTGAGAGAAGAAAATTTGAAATTCTATGTGATTGAAGTTGTTAAGATTTGGGAGAGATTCAAATCAATTAGATTAGCGTGATTTGGGGAACTCACATTCAATTTAATATTCCCTTTCCTTTTTAAAAGCGTAGCTGAATTTGTGATTCAATTTAGTATTTTCTTTCCTTTTTAAAAGTGTAACTGAATTTGTGTTTAATGTATACGATTTGTTTGCTATGTATCCGGATAGCACTAATTTTGAGGGATTTTTGTAAATTGAAAAAAAAGTAGGGATATAATATAATTTGCTCCTTACACTATGAAATTTATGTAAGTTATACATTAATTTTTGCATCATCACTTTTCTGTATAGTGTGGAAAATTGGAAAATTGTTTCTCTTTTGAGTAAAAGCAATTCCCGCACAAGCAATTTGGTTCTGTCCGGGAAAATTATTGAGCGGCATCCATAAATATCCACAAAATGTAATTCAAATATGAGGAAATTACAGAATTTTGAAACATTAAAGACTTATCGGAAAGCCATGCGAATACCTCAAATATTTCTTGGTCGGGAATTGACATCATTCTCTTCTCTTCTCAGGGTTTGCACCAAACAAAATACGCTCTAAATAATAGTCCCTATTTAAGTATAAATATGTTTAGTCAAATATCATAAAGATTAAAATTAAAATTTATCAATAATCGAAGGACCGAACATGCAATAACCCTTGTATTTATTAAGTCAATATATAAGAAAGTAATTAAGAAATTTATCAATTAGAAAGTTATTGCAATCCTATCGCCATCGGCACCTTAAATTGAGGGAAATATTACCTTTTATTTGGTTGTTTTATTTACCTTAAGCAGAGTTTTTTTTGTTGTTACACCTTAAGAAGAGTTGTGATCAGCATAGATTTGTTCAAATTAAATAGCCTAGCTCTCTGGGGTGAGTTTTTTTTTTTTTAAATCATACAAATACATGCCCTTTCCACAAATCTTCTGCCTCAAGAATATCACTAGTATTATAATTGTACGGAACCACCTTTGTTCTCGTCAGAAAATTAAATTGTGTAGATAGGTCAAAAGAGCTTCTTTTTTTATAAAAAAAAATGTATATGTACAATATATTGAATTCACTTGCCCACTACTTCATGTATTTATTTATTTTAATTTTGAATACTCTTAGCGAAAATTCTAGTCGAACGGCTAACAAGTAAACCCTTGTGTCCTAGATATATAGTTGTTCCCTAATGCAAGTGAGCTACTGGAATCAGGCAATCTTTTTCCACAGTTATTATAGTTCCATTTTGGTTTTGAGAATCTTATTGCATCATGCATGCCATGCTACTTTATCATGATGTTATATTCATAAATAGATAGAAGAAGTAGAGGCATATATTTGTGTGTCCAAATTTGAAATCATTGTACTAAGCAAGCTGGATATATTTGTTGTATAGAGATAAAAAGGATAGAATCTTTTCTTCACCCAAATATTTTCTTGGCTAGCTATCTTTTCTTCACCCAAATGACCTTACAAGCTGACAAAATTGTTGCCTTAGCTTACCAAATAGGTAATGGATGGGTACCTCAACTTTGTCTTTTTAATGTTCTATATTTGTTTGTTATATTGTAGTGCTCTTAGCTTATGCAAATAAACAAGCAAATTCAATATTCTTTACTTTTTATAGTCAGATATACATAGATTATACATTGAATATACACATTATATCTTACTCAGGAATTAGACTTGAAACTTAGATTTCTCATTATCATGTTTTAAAAAATGAACGAAATTACAAAAATACTCCTGAAAAATAAACAAAGACTTAATTGATACAAACATATAAATAAGAAAATGAAGATAGGTGGATCTATGTACCTCAAGAATGAACCCGCATTGATGCTCTGGATTTCTGTTGGCGCAATTACATATGATAGGGAAATTTTCATCGAAAAAATAGACACTTAAACTTGTCAGGATATTTCATTCAGACACTCAATTTATATCATATTTCAATTGAACACCTCAACTTCTAAGTGTTACTATTAGACAATTTCAATTTAAATCTTAAAAAACTTTTGTGCGTGTTTTCATTCATATATTAGATATAGTTAGTTAACCACATAAAATGTGTCATCTTCTTCTATTATATTCATCAACCTCTAGAAGTTTATGTCACGGTTTATTAAGACAAATGCATCAAATTAAAGGTTAAGATAAAACTACCTAATAGACAAATGAGAAGATATGCGAAAAAGGAATTTAAAAAATTCATATTTTGATCTGAAAGTACATTGAAACACTTTATTAGAAGTTAATGTGTGTTCAAGTAAAACAAAGCACAGTTTGAGCGTTTAAATGTTATATCATGACAATTTCAAAGAATTGATTATGAATTATATTTAGTCAAAAAAAATATACATAATGAGAAGGAAATTTAAACCTCTCAATGATTAAGGTGTATCTTATCTCATTAGTTTCATCGAATAGTTGGCAATAAAACTGAATCAATTGGTCATGTCATGATTTTTATTAAAATATTTCAGTTTTTCATAGTATGTTAAGAAAGTTTTTAGTGTCACTGTCTTAAAAAGTTGATTTCTAGTTTGAGTACAAAAATTAATAATTGTGAGTAACAAGTTAAAACTTGTGGAACAGACTAACAATGTGAATAATAAATTTTTCTATGGGCAGGGATAAGGAAGAATAATATTACCCAAATAGTAATAAGATTGAGCCAAAATCAAAAGCAAGACTTTTAAAACTTGTGTGGAAAATTGTGGTATAAAATAGAAATATCTTTGTCATGATGTGGATTGATGGAGTATCATAAAAACTTTTGAAATTTGAGTTTCCCACTTTTTTTATTATTATAATTTTTTAAAATTATTATTATTAGTTTTTATTTTTACTTTTTCCAGTTGTGCTTTTTTGCTGGCTAGTCAATTTTTTTCTAGAAAAATTCTCTATGGTCTTTACAGTTGTAAAAAGGGATTTCCATGCCTCCAAAGATTGCGGAAATTTTACTTTCCAGAGTGTGTTGTTAAGCTCATAAATATGTGGGAATTGGCAAATACTTCATTAGTTTATTTTTACCTATCACATTTCACTTTTCATGAGTAAACAATATGAATTTTGATTAACATTTTAAGATGTATTTTTCCATCGTATTGCTATAAGAAAGATGGTAACTTATATTATTTTTTGTGTAGTTTTTAAAGATCTAAATTTAGAATTTAAAATATTGAATTCTAAATTATGTTATAAACAAGTAAATGTTATATATTTTATAGGTAAGAACTAAGAGGGATTGATGATGTACTGCAAAGAATCAATGCAAGATAAGAGTAGAGGATGTACCCAAAAAAAATGATACATTTAGTGGGTGCACGTGAAGACCGTGGATGAAGAAACCAATCCATAATAATAACAACTCCAAATTTCAAAAGAGTAGATGGAATATATTTATATAGAGTTAAAAAGGGCGAAAAATATATTTAAAGTATCTCAATTTTTTTAGTTTTATATCTGAATCATTAGGTGTGTGAGTTTAATTTTCTATTTGAATATTACGAAATGTATATCAAACACAACTTAACTATCAATTGTTCACTTTCCGACATAAACAATATAATAGAGATATTTCAAACTCAAAAAATCAAAATACTTTGAATGTTTTTGACCTTTCAATTCACTCATTTATATACACTCACACATACAGACACATGTAATACTACATATATATAATATTGTATTTTGTTGAGTCCTATTAGTACTGTTTCATCCGTGACCATTTGGCAACACCATTCATCCACTTATTAAATAAAAAAGGGAAAAGGGTGAAAAATACCCCTAAACTTTGTTTTATTGGTTGACTAAGCCCCTGCCGTTAATGAAATTAGTAACGGCAGGGGTAAGAATAACTTAATTTTAAAGGCAGGAGCTTAATCAACCAATAAAACAAAGTTGAGGAGTATTTTTGACCCTTTTCCCAATAAAAAAACACTAACTACTATTCTCTACTACATCTAATAAACAATACCCAAACTCCAACTCATCATAAAACACTGTATTGGAATGTTAAATATCTCCATTTTAAATAAGAGATTTTAATGTTAAGACTCCGGAAAATATTTTATTTATCAAATGAGATTTCCCGACAAAACTCCTAATAAATATATCGAACCTCAAAACGAACACGAGCGAGACAAACAAAAACAAACAAGAAATTAAACAAATTCGTGAAATGTGGTCCTCTAATTGTTTCATCAAAACAGTAACCTCCACAATGTAATAGTACTAAGATATTATTTTTTTTCTGATTATAACAATAAGCTGCGTGCCACCCAATTTAGGTCAACACCAATACAACTTTTGATGTAAATGACCGTGCAACAACTTATTCAAAAGTCTATTGATTCGAACTTATATTAAATAAGCTTGACAAGGAGAGCAAATTGCTCTTTAGCGACTTCTAATTAAAAATGAAGTAGTCATAATCGCCTCACCACATGCAAATACAATTGATTACACACAAGATAAATGATATTTGAACAATTGTACTAATTGTAATCGCAAACATATATTATTTTTTAATCATCAAAATTCAAATATCAAGCAAATGAGTTTCAATTTACCACCTAAGTGAGTTAATCGTCCATTCCTTATATATTATTGGTGGTCAACCAAAAATAATAAAATAGTAATTAAACCATGGGGATAACGTAAAGTTTTGTTTTCCCGCTGAAACAATAATAATTATAATTATACAAAAATTGGTTGCAAGTCCAAAAGGCTGAGTTTTTTGTTGCGAAAATCACGGAATAAAGGAAACTCAACTAACATTACTTTTCAAACTAGCGCAATTACTCTTCCTTAACGATAAGTGATATAATAAGATTAATCCAATTGTATTAGTAGTATTAAAAGTACATTTGATGAATGAAATTTCACACGATTAATAAAATTGAGTGTTTTCCTTATATGAATTTAGAAATTTTTTTTCTTAGGAACCAATTTTTCAGGTTCAGTCAGACTTAAGATCTATTTAATATCATGTTAGAATCGAGCCCTGATATTGGACCTTTATATAATATTATAGATTGTTTATACATCTAGTATCACACAATATCTAAATGTGCAACATCGTTGATTAATAAGAGTAATCTTCTCCTTATAAACTATTTTACGAATTCAAATTAGTCGAATCTTGAGTTTTGAATGTCAGTAGAGTTAAATAGAAAAGGTAAAATAATTTAGTGGTGCGTAGTGACTGCTCAGCCTTTCAGACAGACATACATGTGCAATCTGTGTATTCTCACCGAATTGTTTTCACATCCCAAAACACGTTTCTGGTTTTATTTTTTACTATAAAGTAATTATATTATACTTGTAAATAATTGATTAAAGCTAAGTTTTGTCATAGACCTAGTTTACACTATAGTTGATTTTAAATACTGTTCAATCCCTTCTTATAATATTTCCGATAAAAACTAAAGGAAAATTGCATCAACGGACGAGACTGAGAATTCTGTTCATAGGAATCATCAATTATTACGAATAAATAACAAACCCACCAAAAGAGAATCCAATGCTAACAAATATTGTACCACAGTCAAACCTCGTTTTATAAATATATTTAACATTTATATGATAAAATATTATTATAAAAAGCATATAATATAATAAAAATAAAATTGGTCATTATAATAAAATATCACTCCTATTATAGTGAAGTTTGACGATATATGTATATATATAATCTTATTTTCTTAGCAGGTCGTTAACAATTCAAATAAATAGTGCCAAAGTACATTAAAATAAAGTTTTCAAAATTGGAAAATAAACAGAACTATTAAAATAATTTTTCAGCCGTATAAAGTTCTTGGTAGTCACATGTGACCCACTACTATAATTTACAAATCAAAATCTTGATATCAATATTTGTTCTTTATTGCCAGAGGTGTATTAAAATGTCATAATGACATTTGGGGTTACATGAAAAATGATTTATTAGTACCAACAAATCACTAATTAACGACAAAATGTAGCTGCCATATGTGCTTAAAAAAATTACTACTTAAATTAAGAGAAGACAATTAGAAATAGTACAAAAATGGTGCAAAGTCACAAAACTACTCTCACTTGTAATAATTTAATGCAAGAAAATGATTATGCAATGAAAACAAGAAAGTCTTTCATGAATTGACTGTACAAGTCAAATTACAAAATGTCACTCTCAAAACGTATGAACACAACATATGAGATTAAAAAAAATTACTTTTACAAAAATTTACTAATATAAAAAGTTGTAAGTAATCGTTAAATGCTAATATGCGAGTGTATATAAGTTAAATTCTACAACAATTTTTCTCTCGTGAAATTATTTTATCCTGCCTTGTAATGTATAGGATAAGATAATCCGATAAGATATCTCAAAATTATTATCTTTATCTTGGCAACTATACAGATTCCTCAATGTCACTCTCTAGTTTCCATCGAAGAAACAGTAACCTGGAGATATGGTTTGTTTCCAAATATACTTGCACTAGATTTTTAATTTTTAAAATTTCTATCCAGAAATGTGTAAAGAGAAGTCACATGGGGATTCCTCAGTAAAGAAAGGACACGTAAAAGAATAAAATGAAATTATTGAATCCAGAAAAAGGTATGTAGTACCATAAAGACAACAACATGCTCCTGGTTATGCATTCCTCTTCAAGAAAAAGTTTCTATTTCTTTCATTTTTTTCAAAATAAAATAAATTGAAGGAGTGAAGAAAATTTAAAAGTAAAGCTGTTAATTCCTCATCTTTCACCATGAGACCATGAAAAAGGGCTTTTCCAGTTTAGTAATCCATTGTCAGTAACTTTGAGAAAAAATGTTCTTTATATATAAAAAAACTACTAAGGTAATTTTTTTTTTGGAACAGACTAAAAAGGAAAGGGTACCACATAAAATGGGATAGAGGGAGTAATATATTTGGATACTATAATAATTCTTCCTGTTTTTTTGATACACACAACAGCAAGCTGATGAGCTTTTTTTTTTTTTTTTTTGAAAAATACTAAACACAAATATATAATCCTCCTATACAAATCTCTCTCTCTTCTTCACTCCTAGCTAGGAACAAAACTAACAAAATACAATTCAAATCCTTCACAACTCTCTAGCAAAAGGTTCTCCAAAACAAAACAAAAAATAAAAGGTAATAATGACAGACAAAACCAAATGACAACTAACATATACCTCTCTGTCTGTCTATCTTTCAAATGAGCTGAATCTTTCAAGCACTTTCACTCCATCACACTTTAGAAATTTTAAAACCTGCAAAACCAATTCAGTTCCCATTGTAACGACAAAGTAGAGACAATAACAAATTCAATTATGAAAAAATTTAAGCATTTGATAAATGCATATAGTACTAATTAAAAAAGGACTGACCAATATTATAGATTTTAATTTACTGAGAGTTGTTTGGATCATCTTCGTCGCTATCTGTAGGTTGAGGTTGATGTTGTTGTTGTTGTTGCTGCTGCTGGTGATGATCCAATGAGTGACTTTGTTGATGATCTGAATTCATATTCAAACCAGCTCTTGAATACGCATTAAGTGCGGCTAACATGCCCAAATTTGTTTCAGACATTCCCAGCCCGAGATGTTGAGATGGTTGTTGCTGTTGCATTAGCATTGAGCCTAGTTGCAATGGGTTTCCTCTCCCACTTTGAAATTCTAGATTTGGTGGGATGTTAAACCTAGGCATGAAATGTAATGGTGCTATAGTGTTTGAGCTACCCATAGGGAAAGGCCACATTTGAGACTCGAGTGTTGTAGTTCCTGAAGTACTTGCCATCGGAGCGGATAAAGTCTGTCCGCTCCCACTAGCAGTGACTGGCAACATCCAGAACGGACTGCCGGTCGTTCCACTGCTGGGCGGTGGTGCCACCGCCCATAAGCCAGTAGTTGGCATCATATTAGTATGACGAAGCATATTAGAAGATGGTCCAACTACACCTTCTTGGGAATTAGGCTTATTAGGCAATTGAGATGAATTTCCCTTGAACTGCTTATTAGAAGGTGAACTAGATCCTCCAGAAGCTTCTCCTTGTTGATTACTTGAACCTTCCTCTTTGAATAAATCCTCCCGGTATCTTTTCCGAAGGTAATTATCTGCCCCCTCTTGTCCGCCTCCACCACCATCACCGCTGCTACCACCACCACCACCGCTACCTCCAGGTATTGATTCCGCGATTGGATTTTGCGTAAGGAGATGAGTATTATGATGAAACCCTAGCATGTGCGAGAATCCTTCTTCAAAAGGATGAGGGGTATGATGAGCAGCGGCTAAAGCTAAAGCGCTGTGAAAAGAATGAGGAGCCGACTTAGAAGGAGGAGCTGAGAGAGTGGAGCCGCTGCTACGGAGGGATATATTCAGAGTTGAAAAGTTGGCTGGGATTGTGCCGGTGCCAGTGGCAGCGATGATGGCTGGCTCGGCTTGCTGTAATAGCCATTCAATAGTTTCTCCGTCGGACTTATGGCATAATTCTCTGGTCAATTGGAAAACCCTAGCTGCACAGGCGGCTGGCATTCGGATGCGCCGCCCTCTCCCGTCAACTTTGGTGTGCCGATCCTTTGTTTGTCGCTTCGGCGGTGGCTGTAGCTGTTGTTGTACATGTTGTGTTTGTTGTATTGCCAGCTGCTGTTGAGGCTGAGATTTCTTATTTGGGTCAACTAAGGAGTCGGATCTAGTGGCAATTGCAAGCGAAGCATCGACTAGATGAGGTGGCTGCTGCGGTGGCGTTGGAGATGAAGTAGAAGGAGAAGCACTAGTAGCAGTAGGACTAGCAGAATTAGTAATCCCAGCTGGTGCAGAAGGCTGGATGGAAATAGAGGTCATAAAAGGAACTGATGATCTCCCATGTTGTTGTTGTTGTTGAAGCTGTTGCTGGTGGTGATGGTGCTGAGAGAGTAGCTGATACTGGTGTTGATGCTGGTGGTGTAGAGGTGGAGAAGGGGTGGTGTTGTTGGTGGTAGTTTGTTGTTTACTATTGTTATTAGTATTGTTGTTTTGTAAATCAGTGAGTTCCATAATTTTGGGTTTTTTTAGGGGAGAGAGAGAGAGAGTGTGTGGTGGCCTGGACCTGGGTTGGAATGTGGGGGTGGGTGGGGTAATCAAGAATTTTGTTGGTGGGTTCAAGAAAACTGATGTATCTTTATCTGCCTTTTTTTTCTTTCTGATGATTTGTTTTCTAACTTCTCAACCCCATCTCCATCTCTTCCCCCCTAGTCTCCTCTTCTTCCAAACTCAAAAAGAAAGAGATAAAAGGTGGGGAAGAGAGAGAAACACAAGAAAAATTCTTTTAAAATAAAATCTTTGCCAAGTAATAGCAAAACAGAGAGAGAGAGAGAGGTATTTTGACAAGGGGGGTGGGGCTAAGTTGAAGTAAGAGTTATTGTGGGGTTCATTAGGTTCTTCTCTGATTGACTCTTGTTTTCTTCCCAGTGAGAAATAACAACAGAGAGAGAGAAGCAGATGAGGACCTAAATGGGAGAAAGAAGGATTCTGGAGTTTGATAAAGGTGTTTGGAGGGGGAGGGGTAGGGGTGGGGGTGAGTGGATTTGGAAGTATTGTTCTTAACATGGTTTTTTTTTAAAAAAAAAAAATAAAATAATTGGATGGGAAATTAGAAGAATTTAATTTAATTTATTTTATATTTTTACTTTTATATTTTAACTTGTTATAGTAAATAATGAGTAACCAACAAGTTAATTAGAAGTCTTGAGTTTGATCTTCATTGTGTAGTTTTTTAGCGCGAATTCCAATGCAAGTATCAGACATGAATTTGAAAATGCAAACAAAAAAGTACATAATTAGTTTTTACATAATTAGTTTTTTCATGTTGCACAGGAGTTCTTTATCTTTTGAAGTATTTAATATTTTTGTGATAGATGGAGACACGATTTTCACCAAGTCGATTCAAGAATAGAAAAATTATGTAAATTCAATATCTTATATATAAATATAAAATTAAACTGATCTTAAATTTATAATGTAATTTTCTGAACCCCTTTCGCCCCTTAACTTCGATCTTGATTTGCTTATATTTATGAAAAAAGTGCTCTAGTGTTTTAAAGAATATTGTGAAATACTTTTATGGTGAAGGCATGAAAGTGAATTTAATTTTTTTTCTTAACTATTGCATGCATTTGAAGATGATGGGGCTATAAAATATAAATATCGTGTGTTTGTAATTTAATAGACACACACTCACAATTTAATTAGCAGTACTACTTTTTATTCTCTATAGGTCAATCTTAAACTTTACGACAAGAAATTTTTTGTTAGAAAAATTGATACAAAGATTGTCGTCATTATCCTCCACGTAGCTTGGTGCCCACCAGAAATTATTTTACGATTGGCATGAAAAATGCTAATAAAATACAGATGACCACATGATTTTTTTTACATACTCACAAATTAATCTACGTACAATAATTAATTAATCACATACAGATGACCACATGATTTTTTTACATACTCACAAATTAATCTACGTACAATAATTAATTAATCACATACAGATGACCACATGATTTTTTTTACATACTCACAAATTAATCTACGTACGATAATTAATTAATCACATACCACATTAATTCTATCAAGTAATTATATGGACGTTGAGCCATTGTTGTACTGACTGCTTTGTTAATCCAAATATTATCTTAAAAATAATCTCTTGAGTCAAAGTTCTATTGAAAAAAAAGAAGTCTTTCTACCCTACGAAGATAGAATCCGGGTGAGGTCGGCGTATATACTTCATCCTCTCCAGCCTCCGGTCTCCAAATCCCACTTGTGGATAATATTAGGTATGGTACGAATTATTATTGTTTTATTTACTCTCAATGTTAGTAATATTGATAATTAGAGAAATTTATTTCAAAAATATTTATTGATTTTTCCTAATTTCATTCCTACTAGTTTATATAGTGAAATAGAGTATTAACTACTTGAGACGCTTAATAGAGAGATATAAATGGTTTAAGTTAATATAATTATGATTAATTATTATCAAATGTGTTTGTTAAAAGCACATAAGAAACCGAGTGTGAAGTATATATGCGATGTTCCTTTATTAATTACTTTAGTCTTTAGGTTGTTTTTTCACCTCATGATTTAAGTAAAACATAATCATAGCAATTGGTAATAGGTGTTACACTCCCAATAGATGGCACCCTGTTTAATTATGAGTGTATTAGTATAACATTATCTTCTTCATTTCCCTAACCCAAAACTAATTAAAGTAAGACAGAGAGATTAATTGTATTTCAAGCATACCTTTGCTCTTAATTTGTAAAAATGGGGCAGATGCTCCAACATTAAAACATCATTAAACGTGTATAAATATTGTCCAGAGTAGCAGATAGACATCAATTTTAAATTTTTTTTTTTTTTTTGGTGTTTGTGTGTGTGTGTGTTTGGGAGAGGGGGGGTGGGGTGGAGGGTTGGGGGGTGCATCAGATAAAAGCATCAAATGCAGTAGGACAACTCATACCAACCTAACCCCACACTTGATTATTTTAAAATTTTTTTAAAAATATTTGTATATTTATTTATTTTGTTTGTTTGGAATTTTTCGGAAATCCTTCTAAAAAATTAACTGTATTTTGGGGGAAAAAGGTATAAACAAACATTGATTGCAATAAACTTTCTTTCTTCCCATATAAATGAATGGTTGACACTTTTGGTATAGTCCAAATTTTAAAATGAATGAATTTTTTTCTAAGTTTTAACATATATTTATTATTATTTTAATGGAGTTTTCAACTACTTTGAAATTTCAAATAATAGCTATTTCTGTTTTTAAAAGAATTTGGGAAGAATCAAAGGAATAATATAGACAAATTACTTTTTATTGATGTCTTTCTTTTTTTAGTTTTTTCATATTATATGATTTTAATCATGACATGTTTGTTTAGAAAATAATACTTCACACCACTAGTATTGTCATGGATGGACAAATGTCTTGTGTAGCATGAATTTTTATTAATTGGTTAATGAATAATTCAATATTTTTACTTTAAATAATTCATTAAATTGATGTAAAAACTTTTTCGATTTGATTGGTTTTACTCCTAATTTTATACCTACTAAAAGTCTCTAATTCATGGCTGTGGTCATAGAATTTTGACTGTAAAAAAAAAATCAAAATAAAAAAAACCAACAAATATTTTTTTTTAAAAGTTTGTAATAATAATGAGGGAGACAAGTCCCATCTGGACCCAGTCATATATCTACCATTATATTAAATATTAAATAAAAAGATAATATAAAGTAAGCATAAAAACCACACAACCCACATCCTCAATCATCTTAATCCAATTATAGTATTTTTAGGGTTGGGTACAAGGTATGTCGCGATTATTATAATTAGAAGATTAAATAATTATGAAATTAATATATTTTTATTAATAAATATTTTATTTAGTAAATTTAAAACAAAATATACATGATATAATATAAAACAACTGTTTATTTAAATTGGGACAAATTTTACTTATGATTTTAATCTTGTTTTTGTTATTTTATCTCATGAGCATTAATTTTGGTATTATTGTCCAACATAGAGTATAGTGGTACATATAAACAAATCCCAAACCACTCTGAAATCAAAATTTATATCAAGCATAGGATAAAATAGTTTTAATATTTATCCGGAGATTATAACCTTTTATCCCACCAATCAAATGACAAGAATAAAATGTTTAATTTATGTGCAACAACAACATATACTATTTATAATACTCCTGATTGAATGACACAAAAAATAAACTAAAAATGATAGAAGTAATTGAAATTTATAGATAATATAAAATTATTTTACATAATACGTATATAAATTGTATATAATGTTTTTTTGAAAAAAATTCTTAAGAAAGAGGAAGACAGTTAGCTTGCTTCATTCTTCCTTTCTGGCAAATGATACTTGCAGGTTTTTAGATTTCATTTTTTGTTCCCATTTTGTCCTACTTTTCGCTTTCGACTTTCTGTTTGATATTTGGTATACAGGAACTAGATTATATCAGAATTCAGAATTTGTGCATTACAAGAGCCACTTTTTAGAAAATATTATATTGCCTACATGTTTTTTTTCAAAAGTTTATATTCAAAATTTAAAATCGAAAGAATTTCAATCATCCATCATTTTTCTGGTTGATCATTATTGTCCCACTATTAAAGTTGAACTACCCACTCATTTTGGAACACCATACTTCTCATGGTATCTAATGTTATCATTATACAAAGGGTAAGTTACGTAAAGATGAAATTACTATCTATCCCTACTTTTTTTCTAATTACAATAATCTCTTCAAATTAACCCAATCCGGATACATTAATGAAAGCGCGGATACATTAATACAAGCACGGATACATTAATACGGATACATTTTTAAAATAAAAATTAACTCAATCCGGATACATTAATACAAGCACGGATACATTTTTAAAATAAAAATTAACCCAATCTGGATACATTAATGAAAGCACGGATACATTAATACATTAATACAGATTCATTATTAAAATAAGGGATTTTAATTATTTTTAAAAAAATATAGAGACAAATGAAAAATAATATACTTAAAGGTGTGTACTTTAGTAATTTTTCCATATACAAATGCATAAAACTAATTTTTTTAAAGAGTGCTAAATTGACTTGGTATTAGTTGTAAAGCTTCCATACATTACACTCTATAAATCAACTTTTCAGGATCCCCAGGCATTTGATTTTAGTTTTAATTCGTAAAACTTGTTTTTAGAAAGAAAAAAAAAATTCTGAATAATCTTTTGGGAGAATCTTTTTGAGTATACTGTCGTCTGTGTAAAACCATTTAGTTGTTCAATTTTAAAATTAAATGTTTTCTTCCGTCTCAACCATTGCCTTGTGTCCATGTTAAAATTCAACTAATTTAAATTTACGTTCAAAAATTCCTTTTTCGGGTAAAACACTACCTACTACACAATACTTAGAACCAGGGGCGGAGTCTGCTGGTTATGTGTTTAGTCGAATTCAGTTACTTTGGTTCAGATTCTGAATTTATAGTAAGAATCCATTTAATACATACAAATTATTAATGCAAAACCATATAACTTAAAATAATTAGAATAAAATATAAATAAGTAGTACTTATTATTCCATCACAATCTTTCATGATCGTAATTATACTTCTAGTAAAATCAAATATTTCAATTACGTATGGAATCAAACATCTTAACATTAAATTGGGAGCAGATATAAATGTACAAAATTAGTGAAAACTGTTCACTGTTGTTCTTGCTATGCAAAGACAGTGCTCATCACTGTGGATTTACTGTTTACATACACCAAATTTTGTCTGGTTTCACATATGCAAAAGAGTTAATTGAATGTGACCTTCCATTTTTTCTTCAATCCTTTTCCAATTAACAAAATTTAATAATAATGACATCACAATATTATTATTTTTCCCAAAAAAGTATTTTAAAATAAAAACTAAAGTAATTGTCAGAAATATTCAAACCTATAGCTAGGGGCTAAAAGAAGAAACAAACTTATTATTGGTCAGAGAACACTCCTGAAAATTTTGTACTCAAATTACTCTGCACTTAAATGTTAATCTTCATTTCTTTCTGTTCCCTTTAATTTACCTCTTTTGGCCTCTTTTAATTCCAAATATTTACTACTCCCTCTATTCCATATTCACTAAGTTTTTGGTATTTTTTTATTGTTCAAAATATTTTAAAAAAAATTCATATTTGTTCTTTCCTTTAATGAAGTTAAATATTTTCTAGGAGATAAATTGCATTATTTTTAAAGTTACATTTATGAATTAACAAAAGAAAATAGTAAAAATTATGATTTAAATTATGTCCTTAAATATATTTCTTAATATATGTACATTGCCTCACAAATTGAATTAATATGGAACCTCACGAGGTTTAAAAAAGAAAATATTGTTGTCTAGAATGACCCAAAACCCAAGAAAAAAAAGACTCAAATTTTGTGGGGTTAGTTAACCTAAAGTAACTGACAGCTGCAACTTTGCCTCTCGAAATTTTATTTTTATTTCAAATCTGTGATGAGGTAAAAAGTAAGTGTAAACATAGAGAAAGTGTACTTGTATGATGAAGTGAAATTCTTTATTTATTTGTTAAGTAGGCCTTTATTTTAGTGCATTAGTACTTTTTTTTTACAGTGGTTTGGTAATATATATGACTATATGAGAAAGTGTGAGTGTATCATGTGCCACTTTCAACATGAATTAGAGGTTTTGTACTAATGGTCCAATAGCAAATCATAAGGGTACATTCACTATGGTGTGTAAACAGAGTGTTTGGTGAGATTCATCAAGGTTGTTGTTTCATTATTACTCTCAAGGAAACCAACAAAACATACGAAACTAATTTTGTACTTTTTTTTTTGTTTAACCATTTAGTATTGAAAATTCACGGGTCAGTCTGACTAATTTGAATTTGTATATGATAGACTCTTTAACGAGACAAAATGGTCCCCATTAAAAAATTTTACTTTCTGAAAGAGCTCAACATTGAGACTTCTTGTTAAATATGGAAGCTTTTTTCGCTTCTTCGTCAAGCTTTCGAGCAGCTCTTTCAACTGCCGCCTAATCCCCCAACATGCTCAAGAACCGAGAGCCGAGTTTCAAACGCCTCACTACACTTCTAAGTTACTTTTGATGGATCTCTGGAATAGTCTTGTGGAGACTAACGTTGGCATTTTCTTCTCTTCATATTGTATAATGAGCTATGCCCTATAAAGAGCTCGAAATGATTAATGATTTTTTTTAATCTCACAAGATAGTATCAATAATAGGAGGTGGACATAAAATAGCCCGATTATGAGTTTATCTAACTAATTACATACAACAACCTATTCAATCAAGAAAAAAAGAAATTGGAAGAAGAGATGATTAGAAGAAAATAGGAATATAGACACCTTACCTAAAATGGTTCAAATATTTTTTTTAAATATGGTTCAAATAATATATTGTCTTAACATGAATAATAAGCCAAAGCACATCATACATGCAAATCTTATTTTTGGGTATTATATTATAATAGGTCATTAGAATAAAAACAATGATGCCACCAAATATATATAAATATATATATATTTGGCTTAGAAAACAAACTATATATTATTTATATAATTGATGGAATAAGACTTATTATGAATCCTATAAAATGGTGCACGTAAGTCTTTTCAATTTAGACAGCTACTGGCAATTTGTCTCTTAATCTCTCATTATCAAAGCCACTTTCTTCAATTACATCCTTTCTTTTCAACAACGTCATTATAGTAATTAAGAGATTCTATATTATTGTGGCCTGGAATGGAAATGTTATTATTTTCTTTTGTTTAAAAAAGACTTTTCTCCATTTTAATTTATGTGTTATATATATAGAGTTGTTGTCTTTTGCTATTATTTTCGATTCTTAGGTAAATGTTTTTTGATTTATTTTATTGTATATGCATCTCCTTTTCAATTTCTTTTTTCAGTGCTTTGAGAGAATTAATTAAAATGTCGGAAGGTTAGGTAAGGAATATATAAATAAAAACAATTGTTGTTATTCTTCAATCTCAATTTAGTTTAAATTAATTATATGAATCTTCAACAATTTAGGGTTTGTAGAAAAAAAAGAAGTTTTACCTATTACCAAGGGCAGGCTACGATACGTATCCTTGTTTAAGGGGAGTTGATTGACTCTTACAATATGTAAATATATTATTAATTTTTTTAAATTACCAAGCTGTCATACTATTTGGTAAATGGAAAGGCAATTAAAACAGCTACTGCACTCATTTTTCACCCCAATTAGCCTGTTAATTTTTCATATTGAGTTATGTAACAATGTTATACATTTGAGTATATAATTAAGGACATTACTACCAAAGGCTGTACTAGATCAGTTAACTAGAGTGGTAAGTATTCTTCAATTCTTAACTAAAGGTTCCGAATTAGATCTAGAGTCCTAGGTGTCGTCCTTAGTAGTAGTTAGTACCCCCAAAGTGAGGAATTTGGATTAGTTAGGTCGCAAAAAAGCCAATTACGGAGCCACAAATCATAACAAAAGAATTTAAAAATGCAAAAAATGCTATACCTGTAAATTAAACTCCCTTTATGTTAAAGAGATTCAAGAGTTTATATATACCAAAATATTATTTTCACCTTACTTTGCTATGTGAAATCTTGAACCACCTCATTAATTAATTTAAGGTTTGTGCTGGATCGATGCTCTACATGGTATCGGAATCCAATGAGGGGGTTTCATAAAGGTTTTGAACGACACCACTCATATATTGTTGTAATAAAGTTTTAATAAGATGAATGTTGGAATTATTTCACAGTAAAAAAGAAAGGAAAAAACATTTTTGACCATTGAAGAAATAAAGTTCTTTTGGGAGTAACCGGTGAAGAATCCAATGAACTAGTATTAACTACTACTATATTCCCACTGTCCTACGTCACGCGACATACTTTTCTTTTTAATCTATGTCAAAAATAATATCATTTAAAATCTCATATGACTACAAAATGGTCAATAACAACTTTTGACCACAAATTACAAAAAAAATTATTTCTTTATAAACTTCGTATCAAGTCAAACAATGTGACATAGTAAATTATAATAGGCGGAGTATATATTTTTTTCACCTCTTTTTTGTTGGTAGTACGTAATCCAAGGATATTGAACAGTTTGAGAATTGACACTCGAGTTTTTTTTTTTTTAAAAAAAGAAAGTGAAATAGATACAGTACCTAAAAAATGACCCCACAATGAGATAGGAGTAATTAATTGGTAGAACTACCTCTTTAATTTTTCACTGAATTGTACGTGTGTGTGGAATTATTGACTGAATTGGTACCACATGAGTAGATTTGTACTATGCCTGTTAAAAATCAATGCACCTATAACCAAGTCAAACATATTTTTATAGTACTATTTATTTTTTTTGAGTGAATTTGACCCAATTATTTACCATATTAGGGTAATATAATAGGAATTAATTTTACCACACCTGGATTCTGCTATCTGAACCCATTTTTACTAACTTTATGTACAGCTAGCTGAATTCCATAATGGGTGGTAAAAATCCTACTTTTATTATTAACCATTTTTGGTCCTAGCTTTTAAAAGAATAATTAATGTATAAAAAAAATTGCAAGGGGAGGAGCTGAAGTAATTCTAACTATGACTTAAATTCCTGGCTTGTTTTCTTATAATTTGTTTTGATTTCTAATATAATTATTTTCTTAAAAAATATTTAGAAAAAGTTTTTTATAAGACACATTCAACCCAATTTTTAAATTGGGTGAATTAAGTGGGTCGACAAAATGGGTTGATCAGTTAATAAAGTTAATTAATTAATAATTAATACTAAAAAAATAATATTAATTATTTACGATATATTCAAACTCCATTTATGAAATTACATTAAGTAGGTTGTTTCGTAATCATTCACTAGAGTAAATAAAACAAATATTTTAAGCTTTATAAAAGTTTTGTATTCTCCATTAGTTGAGTATCAACATTGAAATCTTTTTAACTTGAATGGAGGAGAGATATTTAATTAAGTAATGATTCATAAGATATTTATTAGTTCAATTGATCAAATAACAAAATGACACGTGTAAAATGCAATCATTTGAGGGTTAATCAAAGGATTAATTAATTTGGTATGATCTTTAGATTTGGGGTGGTGGAAAAGAAGATTGCATTTAGATGAAAAAAGTCCAAAAGATTGCCAATCCAAATAAAGAGTTAAAATTTTGCAGTCCATATTTTGGACTCCAATCAGTTTTCACCATTTTGCACAATCACTTTTCCATATTATAATTAAAAGAAAACCATGGTTGAGTGGCAGTGCAATTATTATTCTCAAGTAGTAATTCTTATTTCTTAAGGGCTAATCTTTAGTCTCATCATAAAGCTAGAATGATAGATACATATTGAATTTATTATGTCCCTTTCTTTCTTTCGATAATCATGATGTTTGAGTCGCTTGCACGTATCTCGATTAATTTTATTGGACCTCCTATCAGGGATAGGTATCATATAACTCTATCCATCAATGCTTACGACAAATAGAAAGGAATTATCCAGTATTTTTTGTCTCTGCTAAAATATAAACATGAGACTTCATGATTCTCAATCAATTCTAGATGCCAATACAAACATATATTTTTTTTTCTCTTACTATGTCGTTCCAAATAAAAAGCATTCATAAGCATTAAATTAATTATTTTAAAAAAAAAACCATCATACTATAAACTACAAAACCTATAAGTTTAGGATTGTGACAATTCCTTGAAAGAGAGGGGCCTATTTTCCCTCAAAGTTGAAGCTCTAAATTCCTTCTTTTATGAAACATTATTGCCTCTGTGATGGTACTACATGAATTTTGAACTTAGCTTCCTTTGTAGGGCATTTATTATTGGTCTAAAATGATACATTTTCAAATTTGACGTAAACAACACACTGATTTTAAACTTATATGATTCCCTACCTATTAGGCACATCTATATTTGTCAAAGAAATTTTTAAAAAATACTTAGTTTATATTCGTCGATTTTAACCATGTTTGCTCAATTGTAGTTTGATCTTAATAAGATTTAAGCATCCATAGTACCTTATATGGATGTAGGTAGGTGTTTAACTTAATTGTTGATATTCTCCCTATCAATGTGTGCCAAACCTACATAAATGTATTCTTCGATCATCTAGTTTATTAACATGATCGAAGTATTGATATACTTTGCTTATATATATTTAAAGTATACACTACTAGAGCAGTAAAATCAAATCCAATCCTCCCAAGTTTAAGTTTGGATGTGTTAATAACATGTTCATTTATTAGTTCAACCCATTAAAAACGGAGTTGATATGTCACATGTTCCCAAATTGACTCATGAGAGATCTCATCAAAATATTTTTTTAATTTGATATGTTATATTTAACCATAATAAAGAAAAATAGTAATTTTATTAGGTAAAAAAATATATAAAAGAATAAATAAAGCAATTAAAACTTAATAAGAATTGAGCAGGTTAGAATATCACACAAAGGTATAAGCCAGTAATTGCTTACCCTTGGGCCTTGGCATAAGAATATGGGCTTTTATTAGTTCTAGGGCTCTGACATGGGCCTCGCAATAGTTGCAATTGAACTCTATGTTGATTGTGTGGCCTCTTTGTCTGTTGTTGAGTGCTGGGCTTTTATTAGTTCTTGGGCTTTGAACATGTACGAACAAGGCAAAGGAAAACTTTGCGGATGGGCCGTTAATGGGCTCGGTGCTTCCTATTGGAGAAACTGTTTTGTGGGCCTAAATTCAGTACAACCACAATCTTAAGCTGGGCCAACCTGAAGGATGTATCAGATTCATCTGTCTGTTGGTAGAATCCATTTTCTTTGTCAATTGCATTGGAGGTTGAATAGGGGAAAAATTCGCAAATAATCACTTTTCGACCTTAGTAATTATTATCATGGAGCTTTATTCGTAAGAGATGAATTGAAATTACAGGATTGAATGTGCGCTATTACATGGTAGAATAATACGTTTCTGTGTGGCGAAATCCTCATTTATTAATTAAATGTCTCGAATTTGAATCAGTATGGAGTGTTTTGCTCTCCATAGAAAGTTCATAACAATTTAAGGTTGTTTAATGGGTGATTGTAGCTGTGACACCACAACTATGCCAGAATGGGATTTGCTAAATTTTGAAAAGCAAAAAAAGGAAGGGACAAGCCTAAGACAATGAAATTAAAATATGAAAAAGTTTTATTCAGCTTTTAGAAAAGCGAATTAAGCATATTAAGACCTAATAATTCCATAAAATGAGAATCTTTTTTAGATCCCCAGAAAAATATTTCACTGGACCATATGGTACACAAAAAAGAAAGAAAAAGTAGAATAGGGCCCAAAAAACCAGCTAATTTTACCACTCTCATTCCTCGTCAGAGTTTGCACTTTGCACCTTTAATTTGCCTTTTGCTCTGCCCCAACCCTTTCACTTTTTCTTTGTGCTCCTTGATTTTTTATTTTTTATTTAAAAATCATAGTATTAGTATAGTTTGTGCGCATGTCAATTAATTTTATAAGATATAAACTACTTGTATATTTCACCAATAAAGGTATAAAGTAGCGCTTTTTAGCGGTGTTTTAGACCTATAAAAAGAAATTAATCGCTTATTATTTTTATATCTATTGAAATTTATGAGTCAATGATTTTCGACACGCTATGTTAACTATTAGATGACATCTATGGCGCATTTTTCTTTTGTAACTTTTTTTAACCCCACCACTGAAAAATAAAAAACTCAATGATCTTATATTGTCTACTAGCTGGAATTACAGTTGTAGCATTTTCGACTTTTTATTAGACCATGAGGTCCGATAATTAGGTTTTCAAATACACAATTTAAAAAAAATATTTGTTGTAAATGATGCTAATTAAAAGGTTTTTTTTTTTGTGGAGTGGAAAAGATTAACATGAATGTGAAGAGAGAGAAACAAAAGATACACATTACATTTCAGAAGATAATAGGTTTCAATTTAAAAATATTTTTTATAATTCTTTAATTCTAACGTTACATGTGACATGTTTAACATGACAAGGTTAAAAGACATTTTGATATAATCTATATATTTTTAATTTTAGCCGATAAAATTCAAAAAAAAAATCCCTACTTTTTAAAAAAAAATGTTCCGTGTCAAACAAATTGAAACAGATAAGTTTTTTCCACATGCACAAATACTAAAGATACGGCTTAAATAAGGGGTTATACTAAAAACTTTTTGTTAATTTACCTAGAAATATGGTCAATTATCTGTTGGAGTCAATCAAATTAAAATGTGAGAAATGCATATAACTAAAATTTGTTAGATTTGGTCATATCCAAGAAAAGAATTCGCCTTGATACTAGTCATCCGTTGTACCAATAAATATTTTATTTACATGTTAAATTATATATTTACAACTCCAATAGACTAAAAAGAGTTTATTTAATTTTCTGCCTAATATATTCCCTTATTTTTCTATATATTAGACCTCCAAACTCACAACACAAAGAATGCTCCTTTCATAACCAAGATATGATTATAAACAACCAAAATCTCTAATTTTCTCTAAATGAAGGAATTTGAGTATAAAGAGCTTGAAAAAGCCACAGAGAACTTCTCACAATCAAGACTCATTGGTAAAGGAAGTCATGGATGTGTATACAAAGGCATCTTAGAAGAAGGTAAGAATATCATAGCCATAAAGAAACAATCATTGGGTCTTCAAAAAATTCAAGACAACTCCAAACTCGAAAACGAAGTAAGTATTTTATCGTCTTTGCCCGAAAACTCTTTCATTGTTAACTTTCTTGGAACGAGTTGTCATGATGATGACTTGTCCAAGAATGAAACTTTTCTCATCATGGAGTACTTGCCAAATGGCACCCTTTATCAAATGCTTCATGCACAAAATAATATCCTTCCAAATTGGCCTAAACGTGCCCAAATAGCCATTCAAGTTGCTAAAGCAATCCAATTTCTTCACCAAACTAAGCCTAATTCAATTGTCCATAGAGATATAAAGTCAGCCAATATTTTGTTTGATTCAAATTGGAATGCTAAGTTGGCTGATCTTGGACTTGCCCTAAGGATGAAAAATGATTGTGAAAATCGCGATCAAGACGACTCACCGAGTCATCGTTCTAACTCGGTGACTCGTCCTGCTGGCACGATCGGATACCTAGATCCTGCTTACACCAAACCAAGCAAATTAAGCACGAAAAACGACGTGTTTAGTTTCGGGGTCCTACTATTCGAGATTATGTCTTCAAGAAAGGTGATCGATGTATCGAAATCGCCTGTTTCTATAGTTGATTGGGCAACAAAATTGATTAAAGAGGGACAAACTTTGGAAATTTGTGACAAAAGAATGCATATACCATGGTACATGGAGGCCACGATAAAGAACATGTTAAGCATAGCTACACGTTGTGTCTCTACGAAGAAAATAACAAGGCCATCAATTGAAGAAATTGTGATGGAAATGGAGAATGTGATAATTGAGCCAATTAAGTATCCTTTATGGAGTATATTACGAGGCCTAACACTTTTGAGAAGGAAAAGAAAAAGATGTAGAAAAAATTGTAGTATTATTACTACAAATAATGTTACCAAGACATGTGCACCACATGAAAAGAAGTTGTTGATTAGGGAAATATTGGCAGATAAAGTCACAGAGTAGATGTAGAGGCAAATTAAGAATATTGATTTGATGGGTTCAATTTTTGAATCCTTATCATTTACCACTAATATTGTTGCAATTCTGCTTATTTTTGCAAAAACAATTATGCGCGTTTTGACAAATCTTGTAAAAAAGAATGCTACATTCACCTATTATTTGATGAATGATGTTGAGGATAACTAAGTGATTGTTACATTTTTATTGCGGTAAGAATGTCTTTATCGAAGCAGAAAAAGTGTGAGTGGATTACAACTCGGAGCAGTCAATAATGAGGCTTTTTAGGCGGCATGCATTGCCAAACACAAGATTCCAAACGTAGGTAGAAATGGGATTATTTATCAAACATATTGTAATTAACTACTTATTTTGTATGGTTTTTTTTCCTATAAATGACGTGTTATTCTTTGGTGACATTACGCTTGTATCTATGGCTTTTTGGGAAACTCTTGAGTGAAATTTACAAAAATTCTCCAACATTTGCATTGGGAGAATGTTTGTAGTTTGATTTGGCAACTCACGTTTCTGAAACATTTATATTTGTCATATTTCCTGAGCAGAAGATATCGAAAATAGTTTGTCTCAATAAAGATACTGTTTTGACTATACTTGTGAGTATGTTATTATTTTTGTTGCTTACCTACCTACTCCAGCTATACTTCTTTTAAGAGATTAGCGTTCTAATTTGTTATATTTACTCAAATTTAATTCTTACACGTAACATCATAAAAGAAGTGCACAGAACTAAGAATTTTCAATTAGTGAAAAGTTTGCATTAGACAAAATTTCTTCGTACTCCAATATGACTCATCATAATCCTCTAATGTGTTGTTTTCTTCTGCTCGTATCAATGTCTATAGTCTTATCGTGTTGTCGAGTCTGTGTTCATGCAACAAAAGAAATTTAATTATATTATCTTTTTAAAAATAAAATAAAATTATTAGTTAGGATTTATGGGAGGATTGAGAATCATAATTCCTGTATTCCATTTCAGAAAAGTCTTGTCTAAAAAGAAAATGACTTTATTCTGTAGATGCATTATATAATTGTAAACAAAATGATCAGTACGTGGAAAGGAGATAAAGGAATATCGACTTTGATGAATAAACTAGTACAAGTTCTTATCTCACTTTAACAAATTAAAACTACAAAAAAAAAAAAAATTAATAAAAGAAAATAGAATATTGTCGAATCAACCCATGGGATAAGTAACGCCTACGCAATAGTCCTCAACATACATACATAGAGCAACCAAGTTGACAACATTAACATTCATGATCTAATTTATTTGATTAAAATGCAAAAGACAGCGTCGAGTAATTGGATAAACCAGTTAACATTCAGTCTTTCTCTTGATCTTTTAAGCAAGCACACAGAGAAAAGAAACTGTTCTGGAAAGGGAACTTGCACTGGATTATAATGAGACTTTTAGAGAATGCAGGAAACAGGATCATAACATAAGAGGGCAGTTTCAAGGGAGTATTAGCTGATCCTCCCAGATGGGAAAACAAAATTGCAAGTAACTTGTTTAAAATACCACAAACTCAACTCTAATGCAAGTACAGATAAATATAGAAAATGATAGCCTCAGGGGATCTCTAGCTCCATCTCCAACTCCTATCTAATGAGACTTCACGTACTCTTGGACGATATGGAGACCCTCTGTCTCCTCACCATAATCCTGAACAACAATAAGAATATTCATTATGATGGAAACAAATTCTAGTTAGGCAACTTATCAGCTACTGTTTATGCAAATCTTAGTATGTGTACCTTCACGACAACACAGCCACAACCAACAACCTTCCTTGCTTTACCTTCAGAATCAATTTTACATAACTGTATACGAAAAAATATTATAGTCAATGAGTAATTACATTTTAATTTACATCATATACTTCAATAAACATGCATACAAAATAACTAGTCAATGAGTAGCCAACAAATTTAATAATCAGGATGCTCTTGTGCCTCCAACTCCACAACCAAATCAAACTCCATATATACCATGTGAAAAGGCATAGGTCTATTAAACACAACTAAATAACCACATAAAGTTAAGACAGCAGTCATTTCATTCTGATAATTATTTATCACAATTGCCCAATATCCCTTAATCCCCGGATAACTAGTATAAACACACATTCCAATTTGAACTTGACAATATTAAGCAGCTTCTCGGGTATAGTAAAGACCGAGAAACCTTAAATTAGAGCCACAACAAAGGAATCATGAATTACTTACACCAGCCCATTCACCGAGAGTCTTTGCATTAGGCACTGTAATCAAACTGACATTGTGATCAGCACAGAGAGCTTTCACCAGTTTGACATAATCTGGTTGGTCACAGTCCTCTGCTAGCACACAAAGCTGTGCAGCATGCTTCTCAATGACCTTAGCACCTTCATGGAGTCCTCGAGCGAGCCCTCCATGAGCTTTAGACTTCCTGAGCACCAGCTGCAGAGCAGTCATGATATCCATGGGCTCTCCAAGTGCTGGAGCAGGAGTTTCAGCAACAGGAACAGCAACAGCAGCATCCTCTCTACAGGTACACAAATGTCAGATAAAGTACACCTTACATCAAATGTTTAAGATAGACACAAATCAATGGCCATATTGCCACAGCAACAATAACCATCCATAGGCACAATTCCACAGGAATCACAAACATCATAACAGAATATTGTAAAAAGTTTCCTTGTAATGGAGATTAGGAACATCACAGCAAATAATAAACTAAATCTACATATGCAATTTCTAATCAAGCCAACTTTTTCTGATAAGTTTTGTCTAATCCAGATCACATAAACAATATCCACACAGCTATCACAATTAGCTGGAGTATAATGTTCTGAAATTCTAACAATAAATAAACAGAACTAAAACACTGTATTTTATTATGCTTCGACCAATTTACATGTCAAATGCTGAAGGGTTGGATAGTTTTACTTGATGGCTTCATAAGAAGCCTTAAAAATAATACAAATTAGTCTGATTACAGATTACAGGGAATGTTTTGATTCTAGTTTCATGAAATCTAGAGACACAATAAATTTGCACATTAAACTTGCCTAAAAGCTATTCATTATAGTGGACAACCAATTCATCAAGTAGTTCAAGATTTATCACGGGTCTAGATCACTACAAACCAAGAGGATAACAACTTTAACACTACAAAAGAATCAAAGAAACAGAATTTTAACAAGAGATCTTACAAATGAGGACACTCACCCAGACATTTTTTCTTTGTTGGTAAAGGTTAAAACCCACAAAACCCAGCAACCTGTTGTTTCCAAAAAGTCGAACACGAAACTCAGTCAGGTAAATAGAATCAATAACAGACTCCATAAACCCTCATACTAAATATATCGTGTCAACTTATCCAAAATTGAACCACCCCCAATAAAAAAAAATTAAAAATTGATTACACAATAGTGTAAAAAGATCCATTAAACTTCCCAGACACTAAAGATAAAACCAAAATCATGTGTTCACAGTACAGTATAGAAAAAAGGGTTTCTGACCTTCAAGATTTTACAGACGAAGCAAACTGCTTTGAGAGGTTGCAGTAGAGGCAAAGGGGGCGTTAGGGAAGAAGAGAAGCATAAAGTTTACATATATATAAGACGATCTAAACGGCAGCCCTAAAAAAGCCTTGCAGTTTAACTCCTTTGGGCTCTAAGTTGGGCCAAAAAAAAAAGAAGAAGCATTCTTGTTTAATTTCTTTGTGCACTATAAGTTAGGCCCAAAAAAGCATTCTCTTGGGCTATAAATTGGGCCCAAAAAGTATTATTACTAACTTATTTATTTTTCCAACTTACTATTACTAATTCAACAAGGGGAAAAAAAATAATATATATATTATAGTATAAGTTACATAAATCACATAGTGTAGAGATGAAATTACTATATATCCCTACTTTTTTTCTAATTACAATAATCCCTTAAAATCAACTCAATCATGATACATTAGTGAAAGCGTGGATACATTAATACATTAATACAGATACATTATTAAAACAAGGGATTTCCCAATCCGGATACATTAGTGAAAGCGCGGATAAATTAATACATTAATACGGATACATTATTAAAATAAGGGATTTTAGAAAATTTTAAAATATATAGGAAAATATGAAAAATAGTTTACTTAAAGCTGTGTAATTTAGTAATTTTTCCTATATTATATATATATACTTAGGGGTTTTCATGGGTCGGTTTGTCAAAATCAAAATCAAATTAGTTTAATTGGTTTTTAAGTTATTTAAACCAAACCAAATATACATTAATCGGTTTGGTTGTTATCGGTGTCGATCCGATTTGGTTTAATTATTAACCATACACAAAAATAAAAAAAACGATTCATTCAAAAGAGGAAAAAAAAGACGACAATTCATTCAAAATGAAAATTTGTTAGAACAACTAACATTACAGAATTTTCATTCATTGAATTTACGGTGAATAAAGCTTCAAAATTCACCATTTGTCTTGGAAGGAAGAGAAAGTGAAACGACCCCAAAAATGCCCGAAAATGTGCTTCGGAAACATCTCAAAATCCGTGCATGATTTCGGAAATTCGACTTCATATTCTTATTTGTGGGGTCAAATTGAGTGGGAAATGGGTCTAACCCGAATTTTAGAGCAACCGTATCAAAATTCAAAAATCGCAAAAATTGCGATTTGGAGGGTCAACTTTAAAGGGGCATATCTCTTAGCACACAAGGAACTGGAAGGGCTGCAACCTATCAAATTAAAGCTCTTTGAGTTAGCTTTCCAACGCACTTGGTTTCACCTTAGTCCGAGTTAGGATGAGGGAGTTATGACCATTTTCGTAAAACCTGTCTGTGCAGATTTGCAAATTCCAGAGAGCAGTTTTTTTTAGGCGGGTTGGAGTCATTTTTTTTATAAAAAGGGGATATGTCCCATACTTAGTCATTTTCTAAACTCCAAAAACACTCTCTAAGCCCTCTCCAAAAATTCAACCAAGATCTTCAACCAAATTCAAACATCTCAAGCTCTAATTCCGGATTCAAGACTCAATCTCAAGTTTCGATTCTCCATTCCAATCTTCATCAAGGATTCTCCAAAGTTGAGGTATGTGGGTTTGATTGTGGAAACCTTCCTTTCCACAAGTCCAACCATTTATCCTCTATTTCTACTTCAAGTTTATGGGTCCTTATGATTATTTATGAATTCTTGAATTATGGAATTACTACTACACACCCTATTATGGTCCATTTTGCATATTATCATGAAATGGAATTATTAGGTGATGTTTATGGTTTACATGCTTCCATGATCAAATTATGAAGGTTGATATATATATGTATGTTGTTGGTGGGCTGATTTATATGGATTTTGGAATTGGTTGGACTTAGTATTCTTGAAATACATGATTTCATTTACATGAACAATTGCCCACCTTGTGTTTGATAAAATGCCCATTTATAGAATTCTTAGGAAAGGGAAGGTCCAAGGTACGTCCTATGAGTCGGATGGTTATGTAATTACTGAAATGATGATGAAATGGACACATGTATATGATTTTCCCTAAATAAGTGTTGTGAGTCGACCAAGCCTAGTACGGGGGGTAGTAGGCCCGTATAACCGTATCGAGGGGTTGGTACCTTGGTTGCCTAGTACGGGGGGTAGTAGGCCCGTATAACCGTATCGAGGGGTTGGTACCTTGGTTGCCTAGTACGGGGGGTAGTAGGCCCGTATAACCATATCGAGGGGTTTGTACCTTGGTCCCTAGCTCGGGGGGTGGTAGGCCCGTGTAACCATATTGAGGGGTTTGTACCTCTTTCGCCTCTCCAAGGGGGTGGTAGGCCTTGGAAATACTATATTGATGGTCACTCGCCACACATGTACTACGTCCCACTAAATATGATTTTTATGTAAGCATCATTATACATATCATTTCATTAATATGCTATTTATCGGGTATGATTACGCATTTTCCTATGATGTCCATCTAATGTAGCATTGCATTGCATCCCATATACTTAGTACATTCAAATGTACTAACGCATACTCTATGCCTACATGATGTCACCATGTAGGGACCGGAGCACCGCTTGACCATCCTCCTCCGCGTGGCTAGTACGATTTTCTATAGTGGTTATTGGTGAGTCCTCCATTTCGGGGACGTTGCTCATGATCTTTTGCTATGTATAAAACTTTTCCTTTCTAGTTATGTTTTGACTATGAGGGTGAGCCCGGTAGTTTGTCTTGGCCCCCGCTAAGTACTCATGTTTAGAGGTGGTGTTGGACAAGTTGTGTATTATGCTTGAGCTTGACTCATCTATGGTATTTATGTATCATTTCTTTTTTTTTTTTGCTCCCTTAGTCCCGATTTCCCCCTTGATTATGCTTATCGCTTATGGTCATTTAATTGCTTCCGCGACCAAGGATGTGTAATGATACGCTATGAGGCTTGTTTGGGGTTCCTTCGGGTTCCCCATTCGCCGGTCACATCTAGGCCCTAGGCTTGGGTCGTGACAGAAAGTGACATTCCTAGTCCCACCAAGAATTGCTATAGACACTCATATTCATGAAACTAATAAGATAAATATTTTCGTCTTGAGCGTTTTTACTTTTATAAATAAATGATAAATAAAATTTGTTGAAAACATATAGAAGATATTTAAAATTGTTTATAAAAATAATCTATTATGCATGTATAATAGTAAAATATATGTATATAATTTATCGGTTTGGTTCGGTTCTTTCTTCGTTTTATTGGACAAAATCAAACCAAACCAAATACTATCGGTGTTTTAAAATCTTAAACTAAATCAAACTCATATAAAACCAATTTACTTAATCGGTTTGGTTCGATTTTTCGATTTAAATCGATATTTATCCAAACCATGAACACCCATGCATATACTATTTTAAGGATCAATATGATAAAAACCTAACAATAGTTTCTATTTTCTAAATCTATCAATAAATTTCTAAAACCTAGCAAATAAGGTAAAAAAATTAAATAAATAAAAATCACGGTAAAAATTACAATAATTAAATGTGTAACGTAGATTATTGATATTTTTTAATTTATTTTTCAACATCTAGGATTTTATTTTTTCGCTTTACATAGAATTTTTTTTGTCTCATTAACATCATTATTTGTATTCAATTTCCAATAATCTACCTTAGAAATTTGAGGAACTTCAATCTTTGATTGAACAAGGTGGAAGATATGACGTATCAGCTCAAATACTCATCCTTTAATACAAAAAAGTATGAATATTTAAATTCTTATGTTTTGTGAATAAAAGAAATGTATATTTATGTATTGTAATTTAAGTTCTTAAATACATTATGTATGTGATTTTTTCTTCAATAAATCAAGGAAAGTTATACAAAGAAAATTGAAAAACTACACCTATTAAGCTTTTTAGCATTTAATTTATTCGGTATTAAATTCTTTTTAAAAAGTTGATAATATTTTATTTAATTTTAAATAAAAATATAATTATATTGACAAAAAATAAGCATGCTATTTATTTTTAAAAATTTTAGATGAAGAAACAAAATCATGCTTTTAATGTGAAACAAATACATTTTTTATAAAATAAAAATAATTAAATAACCAGCTCATAAGAATATAATATAAAATTTATAATTTGTTGAAATTATAAGGTATTTTTCATAATAAATAAATATTCAATGACTATAAAACAAAGCTAGTAAATAATATCATATATTTATTTCATATTCAAATATATGTATTTACTATCTTTTTCTCCGTTGTAATATTGCAAAAAGCAATTAATTAAGCAAGTCCTAGTTTATTTTATCAAGAAACAAGATAACCCGATGGAAATAAAAACTTGCACAATTCATTAAAATAAAAAACTTTAGAAATTCAACTTTAAATTCTTCCTTCTCTTTTCTAATGTAAATGTATTGAACTGGTACAAATCGAGTCATGAAAGGATGAAAATTAATAAAACAATTTTCATCACCATATGAAATAACACATGGGTGAAAGAAGTGAGATCAAAGTACTGGAGAACGGTACAATGACTGACTATTCATTCGATGAAAATTCCTAAAATATCCACAATTAGCACAAATATATTCTTTTTTAGTTTCATCATCACTACTCTTTGTAAATTCACGACATCTATCAACCGAATAGTCATCAAACTTAGTAGCATGATTTCTTAGGCATATACCATATTTTATCATTATATTATTACTTGAATTTGAGCTTGAGTTGTTTGTGATAGGCTTGATTTTTCTTGTTAAAGACTTAAGAGTGAAAGCTTTTATTTTGCTTTTTGCTTTGATAGGGGTGAATTTTTTGTTTAACACCACTGCAAGGCGGTCTATAACACAAACAAACTTCAGCATCATAATCCTCACATTTTTTACTAAGTCTTTTAGACTGTTCTAACTTTTAGGTAGCGTATCAAATTGACAAACTCACAAAACGTAATGGGAATCATTTCAGCCTTTATGAATATCAATATTCATAACAAAGGAAGAAGCTTTACTAATTGTCCAAGGCATAAAACACTGAGCTCTCTTTAATAGTGTGTGTGTAACAAATATTTTTTTTACTTGTCAACAACTCATTAAATTTTTATTTGACATAATCTAATGATGAGATTATCTAGTAGAAGTGAGTTCTTTTTAGTTATTTCGCATAAGAAATATATTTACAAAATGTTTATAAAGATATAGACAGATAAGAATGATTTAAATAAGTCTATATACATATATATATATATTCTAGACTCGTGTGTGCATTGCACGTATGTCCTATATAATATTTTTTATATAAATTTATAAAGTCACAAATGGCTAATTCGAGCCCAGATAAATTTTTTTAGGACAATCAGACAATTATAAAAAAAAACATGAATATTCAAGTTCTTATGTTTTGTAAATAAAAGAAAAGTATATTTATGTATTGTAATTTAAGTTCTTAAATACATTACGTATATAATTTTTCTTTGATACATCAAGGAAGGTTGTATAAAGAAACTTGTAAAACTGCACCTATTAAGTTTTTTAGTATTTAATTTATTCGGCATTAAATTCTTTTTTAAAAATTGGTAATATTTAATTTGATTATAAATAAAAATCTATTAAAATTGACCAAAAAAAAATGAACATGTTATTTTATTTTTATTTTTTTTCAAATGAAGAAACAAAACCAAGCTTTTAATGCGACACAAATACATTTGTTTACAAAATAAAAATAATTAAATGACCAACTTATAAGAATATAATATAAAATTATAATCTGTTGAATTTATAAGGTATTTTTTTTAACAAATAAATAATTAATGACTATATAACAAAGCTAGTAAACAATATGATATATTTATTTCATAGTCAAATATACACATGTACTCTCTTTTCCTCCGTTGTAATACTATGAGAAGCAATTAATTAAGCAAGTCACAGTTTTATTTCATCAAACAACTAGATAACCAGGTAAAAATAAAAACTTACACAATTCATTAAAATAAAAAACTTTAGGAATTCAACTTTAATTTTTTCTTCTCTTTTCTAATGTAAAAAAAATATTATGCATTAATTAACATAACTTAATGCTAATAAAATAAAGATGGGCTTCTTAGTTCATATTCATCCTTAGAAATAACTCCAACAAGGGTCACAAACAACATTCTCATGGACTAAAGATCTTAACGGTCAGGGATAAAAGTAGAAAATGGGCCTTCTGATATATGGAACTCGCACAAATCAAGTAATGAACGGATGAAAAATAACTTGCGCATTTCCACCACCATGTGGAATAGCATGTGTGTGAAAGAAGCAAGATCGAAGTATTGGAAGACGATACAATAATTGACTATTCATTCGATGAAAACTCCTAAAACATTCATAATTAGCACAAATATATTCTTCTTTAGTTCCATCTTCACCATTCTTTACAAATTCAAGACATCCATCAATCGAATAGTCACCAAACTTAGTAGCATGTTTTTTTAGGCACATACCATATTTTATAATCGTATTATCACTTGATTTGAGCTTCAGTTGTTTGTCATTTGCTTGATTTTTTTCTTAAGACTTAAAAGCTTTTGTTTGGTTTTTTTGCTTTGAGTTTGAGCTCTCTTTAATAGTGTCTGTAACAAAAAAATTGTTTATTTGTCAATAATTTATTGATTTTCTGTTTGACATAATCTAATGATGAGATTGTCTAGTAGTAGTTGATTCTTTTTAATTATTTTGCATTAAAAATATCTTTACAAATATTTATAAAGATATATATATATATATATATATATATATATATATATATATATATATATATTAAAAGAAAATAGTTTCTGAATATGTGTGTTGCACGTGTGTTCAATATCATTTTCTTACCGATTTATAAAGTCACAAATGACTAATTTGAGTCCAAATAAAAAAAACTTATGACTATCAGATAATTTTAAAAATCCAAATTAAAGAAGTCTATAATTGTTTGTCATTTGGTTGAATTTTTGCTTAAGATTTAAAAATGAAAGCTTTTATTTTGCTTTTTGCTTTGAGTTTGAGCTCTCTTTAATAGTGTGTGTAACAAAAATTTTGCTTACTTGTCAACAATTTATTAATTTTCTGTTTGACATAATCTAATGAAGAGATTATCTAGTAGTAGTTGATTCTTTTTAGTTATTCTACATTTAAAATATCTTTACAAAACGTTTATAAAGATATATACAGATAAGAATTATATATATATAAACTAGTTTCTGGACACGTGCGTTGCACATGTGTACAATATAATTTTTTTTTATAGATTTATAAAGTCATAAATCACTAATTTGAGCTCAAATAAAAAAAACTAACGACTATCAGATAATTATAAAAATTCAAATTAAAGAAGTCTATATAGTCGTTTGTCATTTGCTTGAATTTTTGCTTAAAACTTAAAAGTGAAAGCTTTTGTTTTGCTTTTTGCTTTGAGCTTAGATAATTATAAAAATTCAAATTAAAGAAGCCTATAGCTATTTGCCATTTGCTTGATTTTTTGCTTAAGACTTAAAAGTGAAAGCTTTTGATTTGCTTTTTGCTTTGAGTTTGAGCTCTCTTTAATAGTGTGTGTAACAAAAATTTGTTTACTTGTCAATAATTTATTAATTTTGTTTTTGATATAATCTAATGATGAGATTTTCTAGTAGTAGTTGAATCTTTTTAGTTATTTTGCATTAAAAAAATATCTTTACAAAATGTTTATAAGATATATACAGATAAGAATGATTTAAATAAGTATATATATATATATATATAATCAGTTTTTGGATACGTGCGTTGCACGCGTGTTCTATAAATATATTTTTAATATAGATTTATAAAGTCACAAATGACTAATTTGAGCCCAAATAAAAAAACTTACGATACACAACATACACATCCTTTTTTAAGACTTTAATTATAACAATATATATGAAAAAAGAAATATAAAATCAATAGATAATTTTCAGAGTTCTTATAGACACCTTCTCCACAACCAATTAAAATTTAAGAACCTTCTTCATCAAGTCAAACTAAAAACATGAATAAAATGGTACAACAATAATATAAGCATTTCACTACTTAAAATATAGAATATAATGAAAAATCTTGGGTAGGGGCCTCGTGTAACAAAAATGATGAAATTGTATAGATAAAAATGGAGGAATACCAAAAGATATCTTAAAGTTTTCAATTAAATATTTAAAGGTTATAAATATGAAAAACATGAGAATTATAAATATAAAAAATAAAAATTGAATAGAAATTAGATATGAGTTATGAAAGTAAATATTTTAAACAAATAAAAATCTAAATTTATAATATTCTCACAATTATTTTTTTTAGGCTCCCATGGTATATATCTCCAAGTGATAATTTTTGAAAGCTACATTAAATTTGTATTAATTTATCACATAATTGTTATAAAAAATGAGTCAATTGTTGGGATCCTTAACTTAATATTTACTTAATTAGATAACTTTATAACTTTTTGATTTAGTATAAGGGTTAAACGGTAATTTAACTCTTGTCTAATATTTTTTCCACTTTTAATTACATATGATATGATATGATGATTAGTCATATGATTAGATGAGTAAATATTTATGTGTAATGGTATGTTATGCATCTGTTAATTCAATGTAAATATTTAGCTAGTATGGACAAACTTTTACCTCTTAAAAGATTTAATCCCCTATTTCTACTCATCTATTAATTAAATATTCATGCTTTAGTACAAAAAAACCTAAGTATTTGAATTCTTATGTTTTATAAATTTAAAATACGTTTTGTAAATAAAAGAAAAGTATATTTATATATTTTAATTTAAGTTCTTAAATACATTACGTCTGCCATTTTTTCTTTAATAAATCAAGGAAGGTTGTATTAAAAAAATCGAAAGGTCGCACCTATTAAGTTTTTTAGTATTTAATTTACTCGACACTAAATTCTTTTTAAAAAGTTGATAATATTTTGTTTGTTTTTAAATAAAAATCTAATTAAGTTGACAAAAAATGAACATGCTATTTTATTATTATTATTTTTCAGAGGAAGAAACAAAAACATGCTTTTAATGTGAAACAAATACATTTTTTTTGCAAAATAAAAATAATTAAATTATTAAGCAACCAGCTCACAAGAATATAATATAAAATTTATACTACATTCAATACTTGAATTATAAGGTATTTTTTGTAATAAATAAAAATTTAATGATTAGAAGACAAAGCTAGTAAACAATATGATATTTCCATTTTATAGTCAAATACACACATTTACCCTCTTTTCCTCATTGTAAAATTGCAAGAAGCAATAAATCAAGCAAGTCACAATTTTATTTCATCAAGCAACTTGATAACCAGATGAAAATAAAGCTTACACAATTCATTAAAATAAAAAACTTTAGAAATGTATCTTTAATTCTTCCTTCTCTTTTCTAATGTAAAAAACATACTAGAGACTAATTAACATGACTTTATGCTAATAAAATAAAAATTGGCTTCTTAGCTCATATCATCCTTAGTAGTAACGCCAACAAGGGTCACAAAGAACATTCTCATGGACCTAAGATTTTATCAGGGATAATAGTAGAAAACGGGCCTTCTAATATACTGAATCGGTACAAATCGAGTCATGGAAGGATGAAAAATAACCGGCGCATTTCCACCACCATGTGGAATAACACGTGGGTGAAAGAAGCGAGATCGAAGTACTGGAGGACGATACAATGACTGACTATTCATTCGATGAAAACCCCTTAAGCATCCACAATTAGCACAAATATATTCTTCTTTAGTTCCATCATCACCCTTCTTCACAAATTCACGACATCCATCAACCGAATAGTCACCAAACTTAGTAGCATGATTTTTTAGGCATATACCATATTTTATCATCATATCACCACTTGAATTTGAGCTTAAGTTGTTTGCCATTTGCTTGATTTTTTTGGCTAAATACTTAAGAGTGAAAGTTTTTATTTTGCCTTTTGTTTTGAGTTTAAGCTCGCTTTTATAGTGTGTTTGTAACAAACATCATTAATTTCTGTTTGACATAATTTAATGATGAGATTATCTATAGTAGAAGTGAAATTATTTTAGTGATTCTGCATTAAAAATATTTTTACAAAACGTTTGAAAAAATATATACAGATAAGAATGATTTAAATAAGTCTAAATATATATATAATTAGTCATATGATTAGATGAGAAAACATTTATGTGTAACAACATGTTGCATCTATTAATTTGATGTAAATATTTAGGGTCCATTTGACCATGTGATATGAAATCATGATTTGAAATCATAATATGAAATTATGAGATGAATTTGAAGTTTTATTTGGATATTTTATGTTGTATGTTTTCTCATAATCATAAAACTCCATGACTTGTAAAACTATTAAAATTGTCTCAATTCTTTATACAATCTTAACAAATAAGCAAAAGTTTATAAAATCGCATAATATACTATCACAAAGCTATTCTAAATTATTACAACATTTATTGATCAAACTTTAATTCAATAAAAAAAACTAAACATAAGTTGTAGTGTCTAGTATTTAATAAACTTCTCCCACATACTACAGACAATCTTCTCACGTTGAACTTGCATTTCTCAATTATATGACCAAGAAGATGAACTAACATTGTTACTTTGAGTCATTTGTTGGTCAATTTGGTTGGTAAATAAATTTGATAAAAAATAATGAATTAGGTTAATATAAATGGTAGAGTAGGAATTGCTTTAAAGTAATAATACATTTTATGTTGGTAAAAATAATCGTTATATGGGATATTAAATGGTTTTAAAAGTAATGATATGAATTATATATTTTATTTACATATGAAATAAATGGATAATAGATATAAATGTGGGGTTATTTTTACAAAATTTGAACTTGTGGGTCAATTTTTGAATTTGAAAATTCTCAAATAATGATTTTTGGAGAATTTGAAATTTCATCTCATGATATGAAATCAGCATAAAATCACACGTCCAAACGTTGATTTCATCTCGTGATTTCATATCGCGATATGAAATTACATGTCCAAATTTTTACCTCTTAGAAGACATAATCCCCTATTTCTACTCATATATCTTATAATTGAGTAGTCAAAATAGAGGTAAAATTATATTTCTCATACGACCCTTTTATTGTAAGCTTGTACTTGGACATACGGTATGTTGTCTTGATTTTTAATTAATATTTGAACATGTGATTTGAGACTAAATTCTCCAAAAAAGTATGATTTTAAATTTCTAACACCGATTTCATTTTTTTTTAAATGCAACACTTGACCTATAAGTTTATATTTTGTAAATCATCATTTTGAATTTTGCAAAAAGGGACTCATGCTCGGCGTGAAGAGATTGTTCTACCATGTGAAAGAATTATATTAAAGAATAACTAACTACTACTACTACTACTACTACTACTACTACTGTTGACCAATGAATCTTTATAAAATTATGTATATTTGAAAACTTGTAATCACAAAACATTTATTTATAAAAAAGTATGGAGATATGTGATTTATCGATGCGGCACCTTAGAATATTTCGATTTCAAATTATGATTTCACATCGCATGTCCAAACCGACCCTACGAAAATATTTACTTCAATATGGTATCATATTGATTTAGTAACTTAATTTAAAAGTAACAAATTAGAGGTTGAGTCTACACTAATTGATCATACACGATTATTACTGATTTGATGCAAATATATATTGGGAATACACGTTTATTTTTTTAATTTAGGTATTATTTATTCATTTTTTATGGATGTCTTTTTACTTGCTCTGATACCATATTGAATTGAGTGAATATCTCATTTAAAGGTTTAAATTGTTAAAAAAAAACATATTTTTATTTATTTAATCGTACTATCAAGCACTGCTACAAACAAGTCTAAATCTTTACTAAATTAAACTTGAAAATAAAACAATAAAAGATATACTTGACTACTCCTTTGTCATTATTTGTGAAAGTAATAGCAAGAAAAAACGTTCACCTATTAGGACATAGGACAAACAAACTTAAATATAATAGGTCATCGTGCATCTTTTCAAAATATAGAGGAAAAATTGAAATTTACTTCTATTTTCAAAGATGATTTTTGGGAAAAAATATTTATGACTTAGCAATTGAATTGTGAATTTCAGTATATACAACCACTTTTACAAAATAGATATTTAGTGGCAATAAAATTTTCTTTTTAGCGGTAAGATTTATAGCCAAAAAAATATTTAGTGATAATTGAGTTAATGTTATTGCATTCAGAGTAGCTAAAACCTTTAGCAATATTTACATAGAGTATTGATTATAAATACTCATATTTATTATTGTCGCTAAAATATAATATGACCATAATTATATTATTATCGTTAAATAATTGTCTCACAATCATTTATTTGTTATAGTTAACTAAGGCCTTTTGGAAGTAACATCTTGAAATCAAAGCTAGAAACATATATATATATATATTGCTATTATTTTTCTAGATATATTGGATATTTTTTAATTGCTTATTTCAATTTGTTTAGGCATTGTGCATTTTTTGAATTAGTGTATTGTGTATCCTATATATCTCATATATGATATATTGGTTTACGTAAAAATATTCTTCTCATATTGGAAAGATCAATCTTTTAAAAAAAATATTTTTTTTATGTCCAATTGCTGCCCAAATTCACACCTAATAATTAGATCATTACGTAAAGAAATATCGTTTCTTTTTCCTTATTTTAACAAACTAGTAGAAAAACATTGTTTGTATTGTCTGTATTATTATAATCAAACTCTCTCATAATAAAATTATAACGAAAAATTGAATAATTTTTTCAAAGTTTAAATTTTTTGCAGCTGAATAAATGGTTCTAGTAGAACTTTGAGTTGTTACACGGGACTTGATGTCTATTTTGTATCATATTTTCTAGAACTATATATCATTACTTATCATGTTAGCTATTGCTTAATTACTAATTTTTCATTAATGAAATCAGGCTTTTAATAATGTTACCCATTAATTCAATTTTTGAAAATAAAAATAGGAAAATTGTATAGAATAACAAACATTTAAACTATATTATATGCTATAGCTATTGTTTTGAAAAATTGTGATTCGCAACCATAGTTTTCTTAAATTTTGCTATTTGTTTAATTTGTATAATTCGTCTGATTGTATAAATCAAAATTTTGTATAATTCGGTTTCTGATTATGTAAATTCCTAATTTGTATATGCTTACCCTAGCAGTTTGTATACGATTTATGAAAAAATTACAATAAATTACCCTGTTTGTATATTGGTAAGCGAAATATACAAACGGAGTTCTGAAAAATTCCTAAATATATAAATACAGAATTTGTATATACTTATCCTAATTGTATATTCGCAAGCGAAATATACAAATGGGCAAGCGCCGTGCGAAAATATACAAATGGACAAGCACCGTGCGAAATATACAAATCAGGGTCTCCATAGCAAACAAAACTATAGCTATTAAGTGCAATTATCGAAACTATAGCTATAGAGCCTTATTATGTTTATTATGTTTGCTATTTCTAAAATTTACTCAATAAAAATTGATCAAATCTGAATTGAAGAAGTATATATAGTTCATTGGATTTACATTAATAGAAATATTTAAATTAGAGCTAGGTTTCAGATGCGTGTGTAACACATGTCTAAGATTAAAAAAACCACTCATATATTACGTACACACATGCAACGTATGATTGAAATAGTAACAAGCATGTTTTTCGTGTATACATGTAGAGTGATGTTGAAACGATACTAAAATAATTAAATAATTTCATGTAATTCTTATAAGCGTATTGTTTTTGTTACTCCATCATATCAAGTTGATCTTCGATAAAAAGTAACTTTTTAAAGTAAGTTCAATTTTCTTCGGTAGCCTAGGAGAAATAGATAAACACATTATAAATAGTTAAATTACAATAATAACATAAAAATATTTTATTATGTACTATTAAAACACATAAATTTTTTTAAAAATTCGTCCAGATTAAATATCTTATACATTATCAATTTCGTCATATATCTTGACAACCAAAGCGACATTTTCAAATTTTAATAATAATTGATAATTTTTCATCATGAAATACAATACTATATTGGGTCCATAATTTTATTTTTTTTGGCTATAAGGTCCATAATTTGTTAGATTTGAAGGTACACAAATTTATGTAAATGAAGCAATTGAGAAATTACAAATAACCACACAGTTAATAAGAGGCATCATAGTATGAGGAAGATGTATAATTCAACTTGACAAATATCAACAATTTCTTTAAAAGAAAATATAATAAGAACAATTTCTTTGTATAAAAAAATATGAACGTTGTATTAGTCTTTTTTTTCATTTTTTGCGAGTTATAGATTATAATCTTATCTCTATCCCCTCTATGAACTATATTTTACATCAATTGAATGGGCAAAACATGACCCAAACCAGCCCCCCTCCCCCCAACATCAAGGTGATGAACCTTGGTGATGACAATTTCATAAACAAAAAAGTTAGATGATTATTACAAATTATTGAATATTCTCAGGTTATTAATATCAATTTAGAATTAATTATTGTTATATGTCAATTTGAATTTCGTAATTGTGGTAAAAATATATAAAAATTCAGGTGAAATTTATTTTTAATTAACTTGGGAACTGACTTTTATGTGATAAATAGATAAATTAAAAAAATATTTTTTGTGTGATAAACTCTAAAGTTAAATGACTTTACATGTTAAATAAAGAAGTAATTTTAAGTAATATTTTATTTTTCAATCTTGAAAGATTACTATGTATATATGTAAACTCACATATGGCCAACAATCGAAAAAATCCTTTAGTAGAGAATCCATTAAAATCAACAAATTCAAACAACAAAACAAGACCTTTAAAAACATAAAACGGTGAATCTATCGATACTTGAATAAAAGAAAATTATAAATAAAAATGGGTTGGGCAAATAACTAGTTAACCCTGCCAATATATACTCGTAGGAGTACATAATGTGTCTAACCCTAGTTACATACCCCACCCAAACAAAATATAGTAACAACAACAATAATAGTAACACTTTTTAGTCAGAAGATGTTGATTCTCCGGCGTGCAAGGTGTAACTTTCTAATAGCTTTGCTTTTGGTTTTGATATACATCTCAAAACCATCTGGTTTCTCATCTTCATTCTTCTTGATCTTCTTATTCTTTCCATTTTCTGATGTCATGTATAAAGTCCATTCTAGCTGGTTAGCTAGTATTTGTGGTTGTTCTTTCTCATATTCTTCTGCAACATGTTCATCCCATGACTTTTTCCTCTTATTCCCACCATCTTTTTGTTACTAAGCACCCACTTTTGAGTAGCTCTAGCCACGACGGATTCCGCTAGTGCAATTGAAATTCCTGGAGAATTAAACATTTGAGCATTGAAATGACCCAGATGATTAGCATTTTTCGTGGTTGATGATTCTTCCATCATCACATCACCTGGGATTGCTGTGTGATCATCAACCTGTTGCCAAATGATTAATTAGATATATAAATATTTCTTTTCACTTTTTCTATAGGCTACTGGATATTTTAAATCTTCTAAAATCTTTACTCACACCGTGGAGAAGTTTTAATTAGGTAAGTACGAAGTTAAATGTTATTGTTTTTAATGTTCAAGTGCAAAATTTCTATTTGGAGATGAAAGGTAAAAATGTTTTTTAAAATTCCTAAAATATCCACAATTAGCACAAATATATTCTTTTTTAGTTTCATCATCACTACTCTTTGTAAATTCACGACATCTATCAACCGAATAGTCATCAAACTTAGTAGCATGATTTCTTAGGCATATACCATATTTTATCATTATATTATTACTTGAATTTGAGCTTGAGTTGTTTGTGATAGGTATTAGAGTTACTTAATTTATTCTGTACACATATTGTAATTTACTTATTCTTGTGTACCACTTATGTAATACTTGTAAAATATTTGTCAATATATAATATTCTCTACCTCCACATTGGGGGTTAGGTTTTCCACTCTAACATGGTATCAGCCTAATTAGTAAAACCTCTCTTCCTGGTTGCCGCCTCCTCTTCTCCTCTCTTCTTCTTCCTTCTTCGATTATACCCTCTCCCAGCCGTTTCTCGCTTCTACCTTCTACTCACTGATCATGGCTGCCTCCTCCACCAGTGACGCCACCCTTCCAATTGCCACTGTTTTGCACATGCTCACGATTAAGCTCTCTTCCACCAATTATCTCTATTGGAAAAATCAGATGCTGCCCCTACTTTCTTATCAACGCTTATTGGATCATGTTGATGGGTCCTCCATGGCTCCTCCATCGTTACTTCTTGCGGATGACAAAGAGGTTCCAAATCCTCTTTACGCTGCCTGGCTTGCCTCTGATCAGCGGGCTGTCATCATCCTTAATTCTTCACTTACGGAAGAGGCGGTCTCTGAAATTTTGGGTCTCACTACAGCCCGACAAATCTGGGTTGCTCTCGAATCTGCTTATTCTTCCGTTGAACGCGTTCATAATCTACGAGATCAACTTCGTCAATTTGTCAAAGGTACCTTCTCTGTTGCTGAATTTGGCCGTAAATTTAAATCCATCTGTGATCAGTTGGCTGCCATTGGTCAGCCTGTTGATGATATCGATAAACTACATTGGTTTTTATGCGGCTTAGGAGCCTCCTTTGAGACTTTTTCAACTGCCATTCGTGCCACCAAACCAGCGCCTACCTTTCGCGACTTACTCTCACAGGCTGAGAGTCATGAACTCTTTCTCAAGTCACTTCATGGTGCATCATCATCACCACCTGCTGCTTTCACTGCCCAGTCGCATCGGCAGTCCTCTAACATCGGTGGCCGTGGTCGATCAAATAGGGGCGGTGGTTCGAGTGGTCGAGGTCGCGGCCGCAGGCCACCTCACTGCCAGTTATGTCGAACAGATGGCCACTATGCCAGTGCTTGTCCTACTCTTGCTACCTTTGCCACTCAAGCTGCCTCTCGTGACGCAAACTTGGCTCAAGCGTTTAATGCCCAATGTCATGTCACTACTTCTGCCCCTGATTGGTATGTTGATTCCGGAGCCACTGATCACATGACTTCGTCTTCACCAAGTGTTCATCATGCTTCTCCATATTCCGGCAATGCTAACGTGACATTTGGAAATGGTACTGCTCTTCCTATCACTCATACGGGTTCATCTACTGTTTCTAATAATCTGCACTTGCGTGATGTTCTGGTTGTTCCACATCTTGCCAAGAATCTTTTGTCCATTAGTAAATTAACACATGATAATCCGGTGGATGTTTTGTTCTCTCAATCGTTTTTTCAGATTCAGGACAGAAAAACGAAACAGGTTCTGACTCGAGGCAAATGTGAGAATGGGCTATATGTTTTGCATCATGAGCATCAAGCTTTGGCGGCTATTACAAATTCAAGTTTGAAGGCATCTTATGAACTTTGGCATAGTCGGTTAGGGCATGTTGCCTTTGATACTGTTTTACTTTTGCATAAGTTAGGTTGTTTGTCTGTTACTTCTATTTTACCTAAACCGGTCATTTGCTCTTCTTGTCAACTATCTAAAGGACACCGTTTGTCATTTGGTTTAAATAATAAACGATCTTTGCATCCTTTGGACTTGATACATTGTGATTTGTGGGCCCTGCGCCTATTACATCTATTGATAACTTTAGGTATTATGTGGCCTTTATTGATGACTATTCTCGCTTCACTTGGTTTTATCCTCTCCAAACCAAGTCTGGGTTTGCATCTGTTTTGTCTGTTTTCATGAAGTTTGTGCAAACTCAATTCTCTCGGAAAATTAAGGTTTTTCAAAGTGATGGAGGCACAGAGTTTGTTAATCACACTGTTCGTCGATTATTTGAAGAAAATGGCACCTTTCACAGGTTATCTTGTCCGTATACGCCCCAGCAAAACGGTAGAGTTGAAAGAAAACACCGTCACATAGTGGAAACTGGTTTGGCCATGCTTTTCAATGCAAATGCTCCTACCTCTTATTGGGTAGATGCGTTCAGCTCCGCCGTTTACATCATCAATCGTCTACCTACAAAGGTATTGAACAACAAGTCTCCTTTTGAACTCCTGTTTTCTGAGAGGCCCAATTATCATAACTTCAAGGTCTATGGCTGCCAAGTATTTCCATATCTTCGAGACTATGCAAATCACAAGTTATCTCCGAGAAGTCTTCCGTGCATCTTTATCGGTTATAGCTCTCAATACAAAGGTTATAGGTGTCTTGATCCGGCAACATCTCGAATCTATGTCACTCGCCATGCTCGTTTTGATGAACATTCTTTACCTTTTTCGGGCGCTACTTCATCTAAGGACTTAAACTCCTTGCAACTCGCAACCTTTTTGGAGCCTTTTTCCATGCCTGAAGAATCATCAACAGTCACTGGTCCTTCTCCTCCGCCGGCCTCACCGCATTTACCTTCTCTGTGTCCTCCTTGTTTTGATGATTTTCACGGTGATATCCCAACAGTACCGCAGCCCTTACATACTGATCCGTCTGCTGTTTCAATTACTGAAGAGCAGCCAGTTCGTGTTACTTCCACACCGTCCCGGGTTGAAATTCCCTTTCAACAATCTGCTGCCTCATCTCAGCAGCCTCTGTCGGACGTTTTGGGTGATTCTTTGGCTACAAATCAGCTTACTGAATCAGTGTCCTCTCCAACAGTTCACCCCATGGTAACTCGGTCCAAGGCGGGCATTTTTAAACCTTCCACTCGTCATCAAGCCAACTTAGCTCATCTTGAAACTCATCGCCTTTTTACAGCTTTATTTGCTTCCTCTGAACCAAGAGGGTTCAAGTCGGCTGCTAAGAACCCACAGTGGATGGCCGCAATGCATGAGGAAATGACAGCTCTTACTCAAAATGCTACGTGGACCTTGGTGCCTCGTCCACAATCTAGCAATGTTGTTGGTTCCAAATGGGTTTTTCGCACTAAGTACAACTCAGATGGGTCTGTTGAACGTCTCAAAGCGAGACTGGTGGCTCAGGGATTCACTCAAATTCCTGGCTTAGATTATTCCCACACTTTTAGTCCAGTGGTTAAGGCTTCTACGGTAAGAATTGTTTTATCTCTTGCTGTCATTAACAATTGGAAGCTTCATCAGCTTGATGTCAAAAATGCATTCTTGCATGGTCATCTGAATGAAATTGTCCATATGGAACAACCACCTGGCTTTGCAGACTCTCGGTTTCCTGATCATGTGTGTCGCTTGAACAAAGCCTTGTATGGTCTCAAGCAAGCTCCGCGTGCTTGGTTTCAGCGCTTAAGTTCCTTTCTTCTCAACAATGGCTTTACGTGCAGTCGATCCGATACCTCTCTGTTTGTTTTCACACGTGCCTCCTGCATTATGTACCTGCTCGTATATGTTGATGATTTAATCCTAACTGGAAATCGAACTGACATCATGGTTGCGTTCATCTCTCGTTTAAACCAGGAGTTTGCAATTAAAGATCTCGGAGATCTCAATTACTTTCTTGGTCTTGAAGTGACCTACACTGATAATGGTTTATTTCTCAGCCAATCCAAGTATGCTCGTGATATCCTTGAACGAGCAGCTTTACTTGATTCTAAGCCTGTGCACACTCCCTTAGCTCCTCATGAGTCATTCATCACCACTAGTGATCCTTTTCAAGATCCAACACGTTATCGGTCTCTAGTCGGTGCATTGCAGTATCTCACAATTACTCGTCCGGATCTGTCATATGCAGTGAATCAGGTTAGTCAGTTCTTACAGACACCGACTGTTTTTCATTTCCAGTGTGTCAAGCGAATACTTCGGTATGTCAAAGGCACACTTGCCTATGGCCTGTTGTTCACTAAGCCGAATGATGTTTCCATTCTTGGTTACTCGGATGCTGATTGGGCCAGATGTCTAGAAACTCGCCGATCTACTTATGGATACTCTATTTTTCTTGGTGGAAACTTAGTATCCTGGAGTGCCAAGAAACAACCGACTGTCTCCCGCTCAAGTTGTGAATCGGAGTATCGAGCCATGGCAAATACTGCGGCTGAAATTGTATGGATAACTCACTTACTTCGAGAACTTCATGCTTTGCCTCCTGATCGCCCCACGCTGTTATGTGACAATCGCAGTGCGCTCTTCCTCACACAGAATCCTGTGTCTCATAAAAGGGCAAAACACATTGACTTGGATTATCACTTCATTCGGGAGCTTGTGTCGTCTGGTAAACTCTACACTAAATTTGTCCCGACCACACTTCAGGTGGCTGACATCTTCACTAAGAGTCTTCCTAGGCCTCAGTTTGAGTATTTGCGCGCAATGCTTCGTCTTAGTCCGCCACCGTTTCGCTTGAAGGGGGGTATTAGAGTTACTTAATTTATTCTGTACACATATTGTAATTTACTTATTCTTGTGTACCACTTATGTAATACTTATAAAATATTTGTCAATATATAATATTCTCTACCTCCACATTGGGGGTTAGGTTTTCCACTCTAACAATAGGCTTGATTTTTTTTGTTAAAGACTTAACAGTGAAAGCTTTTATTTTGCTTTTTGCTTTGATAGGGGTGGATTTTTTGTTTAGCACAACTGCAAGGCAGTCTATAACACAAACGAACTTCAGCCTCACAATCCTCATATTTTTTACTTAGTCTTTTAGACTGTTCTAACTTTTAGGTTGCGTATCAAATTGACAAACTCACAAAACGTAATGAGAATAATATCAGCCTTTATGAATAATAATATTCAACAAAGGAAGATGCTTTACTAAAGATACAGAACACTGAGCTCTCTTTAATAGTGTGTGTGTAATAAATATTTTGTTTACTTGTCAACAACTCATTAAATTTTTAGTTGACATAATCTAATGATGAGATTACCTAGTAGAAGTGAGTTCTTTTTAGTTATTTCGCATTAAAAATATAACGTTTATAGAGATATATACAAATAAGAATGATTTAAATAAGTCTATATATATATATATATATATATATATATATATATATATATATAACTAGTTTCTAGACACGTGTGTGCATTGCACGTATGTCTGATATAATATTTTTTTATATATTTATAAAGTCACAAATGGCTAATTCGTGCCTAGATAATTTTTTTTACGACAATCAGACAATTATAAAAAAACATGAATATTTAAGTTCTTATGTTTTGTAAATAAAAGAAAAGTATATTTATGTATTGTAATTTAAGTTCTTAAATACATTAGGTATGTGATTTTTCATTGATAAATCAACGAAGGTTGTATAAAGAAACTTGAAAAACTGCACCTATTAAGTTTTTTAGTATTTAATTCATTCGGCATTAAATTCTTTTTAAAAAATTGATAATATTTAATTTGATTATAAATAAAAATCTATTAAAATGAACATGTTATTTTATTTTTATTTTATTTTCAAATGAAGAAACAAAACCAAGCTTTTAATGTGACACAAATACATTTGTTTACAAAATAAAAACAATTAAATAATTAAATAACTAACTTATAAGAATATAATATAAAATTTATAATTTGTTGAATTTATAAGGTATTTTTTGTAATAAATAAATATTTAATGACTATAAAACAAAGCTAGTAAACAATATGATATATTTATTTCATAGTCAAATATTATACACATTAACTTTCTTTTCCTCTGTTGTAATACTACGGGAAGCAATTAGTTAAGCAAGCCACAGTTTTATTTTATCAAACAACTAGATAGCCAGATAAAAATAAAAACTTACACAATTCATTAAAATAAAAAACTTTAGGAATTCAACTTTAGTTTTTCCTTCTCTTTTCTAATGTAAAAAAAATATTATACATTAATTAACATAACTTCATGCTAATAAAATAAAGATTGGCTTCTTAGTACATATTCATCCTTAGAAATAACGCCAACAAGGGCCACAAACAACATTCTCATTGACCGAAGATCTTAACGGTTAGGGATAAAAGTAGAAAATGGGCCTTCTGATATATGGAACTGGCACAAATCAAGTCATGAAAGGATGAAAAATAACTGGCGCATTTCCACCACCATGTGGAATAACATGTGGGTGAAAGAAGCAAGATCGAAGTATTGGAAGATGATACAAGAATTGCCTATTCATTCGATGAAAACTCCTAAAACATTCACAATTAGCACAAATATATTCTTCTTTAGTTCCATCTTCGCCATTCTTTGCAAATTCAAGACATCCATCAACCGAATAGTCACCAAACTTAGTAGCATATTTTTTTAGGCACATACCATATTTTATAATCGTATTATATACACACACACACAACATACACATCCTTTTTTAAGACTTTAATTATAACAATATATATGAAACAAGAAATATAAAATCAATAGATAATTTTCATAGTTCTGGTAGACACCTTCTCCACAACCAATTAAAATTTAAGAACCTTCTTCATCAAGTCAAACTAAAAACATGAATAAAATGGTAAAATAATAATATAAGCATTTCACTATTTAAAATATAGAATGTAATGGAAAATCTTGGGTAGGGGCCTCATGAAACAAAAATGATGAAATTATATAGAAAAAAATGGAGGAATACCAAAAGATATCTTAAAGTTTTCAATTAAATATTTAAAGGTAATAAATATGAAAAAAATGAGAATTATAAATATTAAAAATAAGATATTTAAGATGTAATTATTTATAATAAATGAGCCGGTAACTGCTAAAAAATGAGACAACTATTAGGATAAAAATTTAAATTCATAATATTCTCACAATTATTTTTTTTAGGCTCCCATGGTATATATCTCCAAGCAACAATTTTTTAAAACTACATCAAATTTGTATTAATTTATCACATAATTGTTGTAAAAAATGAGTCAATTGTTGGGATCCTTAACTTAATATTTACTTAATTAGATAACTTTATAACATTTTTGATTTAGTATAAGGGTTAAACAATAATTTAACTCTTGTTTAATATGTTTTCCACTTTTAATTACATATGAAATGATATGATGATTAGTCATGTGATTAGATGAGAAAATATTTATGTGTAATGGTAAGTTATGCATCTATTAATTTGATGTAAATATTTAGCTAGTATCGACAAACTTTTACCTCTTAAAGATTTAATCCCCTATTTCTACTCATCTATTAATTAAATATTCATGCTTTAGTACAAAAAAACCTAAGTATTTGAATTCTTATGTTTTATAAATTTAAAATACGTTTTGTAAATAAAAGAAAAGTATAATTATATATTGTAATTAAATTCTTAAAAACATTATGTATGCGATTTTTTCTTTAATAAATCAAGGAAGGTTGTATTAAAAAATCAAAAAGTCGCACCTATTAAGTTTTTTAGTATTTAATTTACTCGACATTAAATTCTTTTTAAAAAGTTGATAATATTTTGTTTGTTTTAAAATAAAAATCTAATTAAGTTGTCAAAAAAAAATGAACATGCTATTTTATTATTATTATTTTTCAGAGGAAGAAACAAAAACATGCTTTTAATGTGAAACAAATACATCTTTTTGCAAAATGAAAATAATTAAATTATTAAACAACCAGCTCATAAGAATATAATATAAAATTTATACTTTGTTCAATACTTGGATTATAAGGTATTTCTTGTAATAAATAAAAATTTAATGAATAGAAAACAAAGCTAGTAAACAATATGATATATCCATTTTATAGTCAAATATACACATTTACTCTCTTTTCCTCCATTGTAAAATTGCAAGAAGCAATAAATCAAGTTGGTTTGGCTTTGTTCACTTTCATTTTATTAGCAGTAATGTTTTTGGCTGTCTTGTAGCTCTTTGTGAGCAGGTCTATGTACTTTTTTTGATGGGTAAGGTTTTGACATCCTCCCCCTTAACCCCCCGGCGGGGGGCAGATGGAGTATTGACGAAGATGCTGCATTCAAAGACCATTTAAATGGCAGAAGCCAAAACTCTGAAACATATATCAACAATTTGATTCTTTGAAACATTTCTGAGGACAGAAAAGAAAGAAGGAATCTTCCTAGGAAGAACCTAGACGGTTTCTGGAAGCATCCTTGACTTTGTTGTTCACATTAGCAGCTTGCCAAGTGGGAGAATGAGAACCGTCGGATTGAGGTCACAATTGTATTTCATCAAGCAACTAGATAACCAGATGAAAATAAAGCTTACACAATTCATTAAAATAAAAAACTTTAGAAGTTTAACTTTAATTCTTCCTTCTCTTTTCTAGTGTAAAAAACATACTAGGGATTAATTAACATAACTTTATGCTAATAAAATAAAAATTGGCTTCTTAGCTCATATCATCCTTAGTAATAACGCCAACAAGGGTCACAAAGAACATTCTCATGGACCTAAGATTTTATCAGGGATAATAGTAGAAAACGGGCCTTCTGATGTACTGAACTGGCACAAATTGAGTCATGGAAGGATGAAAAATAACTGGCGCATTTCCACCACCATGTGAAATAACACGTGGGTGAAAGAAGCGAGATCGAAGTACTGGAGGACGATACAATGACTGACTATTCATTCGATGAAAACTCCTTAAACATCCACAATTAGCACAAATATATTCTTCTTTAGTTCCATCATCACCCTTCTTCACAAATTCACGACATCCATCAACCGAATAGTCACCAAACTTAGTAGCATGATTTTTTAGGCATATACCATATTTTATCACCATATCACCACTTGGATTTGAGCTTGAGTTGTTTGCCATTTGCTTGATTTTTTTGGCTAAATACTTAAGAGTGAAAGTTTTTATTTTGCCTTTTGTTTTGAGTTTAAGCTCGCTTTTATAGTGTGTTTGTAACAAACATCATTAATTTCTGTTTGACATAATCTAATGATGAGATTATCTATAGTAGAAGTGAATTAATTTTAGTGATTCTGCATTAAAAATATCTTTACAAAACGTTTGAAAAAATATATACAACTAAGAATGACTTAAATAAGTCTATATATATATATATATATATATATATATATATATATATATAATTAGTCATATGATTAGGTGAGAAAACATTTATGTGTAACGACATGTTATGCATCTATTAATTTGATGTAAATATTTAGGGCTCATTTGACCATGCAATATAAAATCATGATTTGAAATCATGATATGAAATTATGAGATGAATTTGAAGTTTTATTTTGACATTTTATGTTGTATGTTTTCTCATAATCATAAAACTTCATAACTTGTAAAACTATTAAAATTGTCTCAATTCTTTATACAATCTTAACAAATAAGCAAAAGTTTATAAAATCGCATAATATACTATCACAAAGCTATTCTAAATTATTACAACACTACTGAAATTATCCGCGCTTCGTGCGGCTATATGAAATACTTATAAGATAATAATATATAGTATTTATATTTAGATTAGTATTAGATATATAGAGAATGTTGATATTTCTCTTCATCTGCGACATGCTAGATTTTCTCATCTTTTTTTAAACATATAAAATATATTTTTAAAAAATTTACATTTTTTAAGTGCAAACTATTCATATGTATATAGTAGAATAAAATATTCACCGCGATAAAGTAAATTGAACAAAAGATCATATTTTGAAATAACAATACATTGTATTACGTTGAAAATATTTTTTTAATGTTTTCATTTCCTCTATCTTTTATAGAAGTACTGATTCTCTAAACAAATTCTGATTTCGTAAAAAATAAAATTGAAGTTCTTTATTATTATATTTGTCTATTATAATTTTTTTTAACATAAATTGAATATTTATAAATATGGTGAAAATGAAACATACAAAAGTTATGAATATTATTTAAGAGTAGACATGAGTTATAAATTTTGTTAGACACTAAATGCATTAATAATTATGCATTGATTTTATTTGTAAAAATAAATAAATAAATGAATATGAAAATCAAGAGTGAAAATACAAATCTGAACAAAAAAATAAAATAAAATTGGTGACTACATAAAAATTGTAAATATATTTCAAACAAAAAAGAATAGTGATAAAAATAGATTGTTACATACCAAAGAAAATGACATCATAGAATCACCAATTTTTTTAATTTTTTTTTTTGCAAGCATAATAAAAATGAAGCTCCTGATCATCATAATTTCTTTTTGTTGAAATGAGATAATTATATTAACTATGCTTCATAACCAAAAAAATAGTAGAACAGTAAAGAACTAAATGAGTAGCATTGTCAATACATGTAGCTAAGTTATTTATACAAATTAAAGTTTAAAAAAATTCTAACAATAGTAGCTAAGTTACTAATACAACTCAAAGTAAAAAAAAAATTCTAGCAAAAATAATCTCTAATTATGCTTTAAATAAAATTTCTTCTACCATCTTCCTTTGCAAGTAGATCCGCCACCATATTCTGCTCCATATGTCAAACTCTTTATCATATGCTAACCAATTGGATAAAAAAATATAATTATGGATAAATAAAATATCATACCAATTAAACAACAATTATATCAAAAGAAAGAAAGAAATCTAAACTATATGTAATATTTATGTAAATTATTTTTTCAATTGTACTAACAATAAATAATATTAATCATCTCTTGAAATCTAGCAAATATATATTGTAATCAAACTACATTATATCCCGGCAAACTGACTATTAGAGTGAACAATCGCATACTAACAACACATTATTCCTTAGTACAAAGATATTTTTTTATCATACTTACTTGGAGAATGATAATACATACATAAATAAAATATTAAGAAATCATGTCCAAGTACATAAAAATAAAAAGAAAAATTTGAGAATAAAATATTTCTTACCTTCATGTACTTTTTTTTTTGTTACATGTTAGTTAATTCACAAACTAATATGATGAAGAAGAGAAAATGTATTCTTGAATGTGAATCTTCATGAAATTAAATATAAATTTATATAGACAAAATAGAAGAAATGAAAAGAAAGACTTGAGGATAAATATTTCTTACCTTCATGTATTTCTTTTTTGTTGCATGTTAGTTAATTCACAAATCAATATGAAACTAAATATGAATTTATATAGGAAAAATAGAAGAATACCATAAGACATGCATCATAAACTTACAAATTAAAGTTTGAAGGTTATGGACATGAAGATTTTGGGAGTCATGAATATTATTAAAAGTAAAAATTAAAGAGGTGTAAGTCATGGGTAATAAAAAGAATATGAAGAGTTTTTTTTAGTAAATGTTCCTCCATTAATAAAATATTTATTTGTAACAAATTAAGTAATTTACTTTATAATACAATAATTAATTTAAATAAGAAATAATGCCCAAAAAAGAAGAAAAAAGATAAATAAAAATGAAGAGCATAGAGTGGTGACACATCACCTTGTCTATATTTCTCCTTTATTACAAAATCAACTCAAGGATATATAATTACCAAAAAAATAGAAATCAAATCAAGGGAATATAACTACGGAAAAATGTATATTAGAAAATAGAAAAAAATCGTAGAGCTCTTTATTAGAAGTGTGACGGGAAATCAGTCAACTAAAAGTCAATAATGTGTATGGTTCAATCATCAAACACATAAAAAAACTTTATAATCTTTCAAAAATATTTATCATGGTAGTATATTTTAATTATTTTTTTTTCACTACGTTAAAACAAAGTGCACCAATTGTAGTTGGAAAGAAACCAACATTTTCTTTATTGAGCTCTTTTCAATTTTGTGTCATTTTTATTTTATTATATTTGTATTTCAATTTTGTCCTCAACGGATTATTTTTTAAAAAGTAATTTTATTATTTTGCAAGAAAATAAAAGGGTTAGGATGCAAATTAAAAAAATAGAGCGTGATATAAATCACAAATATGTATATACACACGCAAATTGACTCTTTTGTTTGGGATACACTTATTTCCAAAGTTTATTTTAAAAAATAATTAATTAATTAGCCATATATAAGATATATTCAAGGAGATTTACTTACTATTAACAAATAAATGTGATTTTAAAAGGAACTATTATAATTTATATGATAATGCATAAGTACCCCCTAAAATATGATCTAAATTTTAGCGACATATCTTAACTTAATCGTGGTCCTATTATCCTCCTTCCTCCTCCCAAACTCATTTTTTCTATATTTTCGTGCACTTTCGTGCTAACGTGACACTTTCAAGTTGACTGTGTTTGTACAACAAGCATCCACCGCCATTATCAATATCAATTTTTTCTTCTGCACCACCTTCAATTTTCTATTTTACCTATCACCCAATACCACCAAACCCATAAAGCTTCCATCACCACCAAACCCAAAAATTAATTAACTACCAAAATTACATTAACAAAAAAAAGAAGAAGATTGAATCCCTTTAACAAAAGTCAAAACAGCTTTGTCCAAATTGTAAAAAGCTATACCATATTGAATTGGTTATCGTGTTCAAAGATGAGCAAACGCTACAACCGAAAACAAGAAGAGAGTCCATTAAAAATCCAAATACAAAGCATTAGTTTTAGCTAGATTTCTTGATCTTCTTTCTATTTTGAAGAAAGTCAAAATTCAAAATGAGAAGTAGATGGAAAAAAATAAAGCTTGCATTGAATTTAAATATGTGTCTTTATGTTCCAAAAACATTTGAAGATTCACCAGCGAAGGAGGTGGCCGGAGAGAGGTTTAATGAGGCTACTTCATTTTCTATGACGACCCCAAATAGGAATTTTGACTGTCATGTTGATATCCCCCTCCCCGCTCACTTCCTCATTCTCTGGACTTTGTATGCCTAAACAATCAGAAGCTCCAAATCTTTCAAGGTTAGCTAAATAATAATAGATAGGGGTGTAAGGAGGATTTTAATTTTTTTTCTTACTTTAATTTTTATTTGATTCGCATGTTTTTACCTTTTATTTTATTTTTTGTTACGCCCGTTTTAGCCTTTAGGGGGTACTTTTAAGTAGTAAAGATGTGTAGTAGATCGTCAAAATAATTTAAGCGTATAACTGATTTGTTAGGAAAATTTAGGGAGGAATCTATGTCTTTCCCTATCTAATATAATGTCATGTGAAAATTTAGACCTAAAATGTTGTAAAAACACAAAAAAAAATTAAAAAAAGTAAGAGAAACAAAATTAATAACTAATATTATTAAATTCTATGGATCAAAGACATGAGAAAAAGAAAAGACAAATTATTAAACAAGTAGAACTCATCAGAAAGACTTATTTTAAGCAACTGATCCTTTTTCTTTAGATGACTGTTTTTCTTAGGGGACCAATTCTGCGTCTGGTGTTGTTAATCCAATTCTTCAAAAATTTGGGAGTGATCCCAATCTCAGTACAAAAGGGGATAACTTGTTCATTTTTCTTTGTCCATTTCCATCCCATGATCTCTTTTGCAAAATTCCAAATTTTTTCTCTCTGATAGGGATCTAGCCTCATTCTTATTGAAGAAGACGAACAATACTTTCTTTTCAGCTCCCTCACTTCTATCTCTTCTCCCTCCATCTCCATCTCCGTCTCCGCGTCACTGTTGTTCTTCTCAAACGTTTCATCAGGTCTCACTGAGTATTGTGGTGGTGGAATATCATCAATGATAACATGGGGAGTACCTGTTGTTGTTGAAGAGAAAATTAAATACTTATATAAAATTATAAATTCTAGATCTAAAAGTACCTTTAACCTAAAAAAAAAAAAATTGTTATTTCTACAAAGGATGTTAAAAAAAAAGTATGATGGATCTGTGATTTTCAACAAGCAGTACCTTGGCTAGGATGATGAATAAAATGGATCGGACTCTCCATCTCCACCTCAACTTTTCTATGAAAATTTCGATGACAATGGCAAGCAGCACAGATGAAGGATTCAAGGGTTCCAGGAGCACCAGTTGGACAGAATTCACCACAACCATCAAGTACATGACCATTAGATTTAGCAGCATAGTTATGCCTACACTCAAAATACTTCACAACAAAATGCTTGTTGTTGAAAGCCATGGGAAAGAGAGAAATTAATTGAAGGAGAGTTAGCTAGGAAACAAGTCTAGCGGTGAGGGGAAAGAGGCAAAAGAGTGAGTAGATACTATAGATGGGAGAAAGGATTGAGGTGTCTGTTTGCTATGGCTGCATGGCATGTATCAATTGCCATTTGAAAATAATTAATAAATGTTTATTGACCAACCTAACTTGGATTTTATACATGTGACACGTCTTAATTTAACTAGGGTTCTATTATTCTTGAACTTTTTTTTTCTCTACTTTCGTGTAACTTTTGTGCTGACGTGCATCTAACGTGACTGCACTTTATTGAGGCAGCATTGACCAAGAAATTGTCCACCGTATCATTAAAATCCTCAAGAGGACTAATATATAAATTGATGAACACATGTCTTTTTTTAATTAATCATTTGAAAATAAGTTAGTACACATAATTATTGACATTGAAATAAACATATATATATATATATATATATATATATAATTATTTTCATTTCTTTCTTTGTAAAATATTCATTTCCCTTCTCACTTTAAACTTTTTATTATTTTTTTCTCTTTCATTAAATTCTTATATTTTCACTTTTAATTATTTTTTAAAAATTGCGTGTATTTTTTAAAAAATAATATTTTTTAAATAAGTGTCCTTTAATTTCAACATTTTTTAATGTTTTATTTGACTTTTTTCACTTATTTTGATATCTTTATTAAATCAATCTATTTTAAATACAAGATATTTGAAATTAAATTTGAAATTTTCTATGTTTAGTTGCTTCTCAAATTCGATTTTTTCTTCTTCACTATATTCAATTTCCTCTTTTAATTATTGCCTCCCGTCACCCATCATCCGTCACTCAGCACCACCAAACCCATAAAATTGTCATCACCACCAAACCTCAAAATTGATTAACTATCAAAATTCATTTAACAAAAAAAAAGAAAAAAAAAGAAGATTGAATTCCTTTAACAAAAGTTAAAGCAGTTTTGTCCGAATTGTAAAAAGCTTTACTATATTGAATTGGTTATCCTGTTCAAAGATAAACAAACGTTACAATCAAAAACAAGAAGAAGCCACTGAAAACCCAAATATAGAGCATCAGATTTTAATTGTTTTTTTTTAAAAAAATCTTAGATTTTCTCATCAACCCTATTGAACTAAAATTCAATTCTTTATAAATTTCAGTTAGATTTCTACTTCTTCATTTTGGATTTTGAAGAAAATCAAGGTTCAAAATAGAAAGTGAATGAAGGAAAGCAAAGCTAATTGCATTGGATTTAAACACGTGTTTTTATGTTTCAAAACAATTGGAAGATTCACCGGCGACGGCGGCAGCTGTGGTCGGAGGGAGGTTTTTCTAGGCTATTTCATTGTCTTCGACGACCCAAAATTGGAATTTCGACTGTTATGTTGATATGTCCTCCCCGTTCCGTCATCTTCGCTATACTTCGTATGCCTAAACATTATAGTTCCAAATCTTTCAAGGATAGCAAAAAAAAAAAAATCAATTTTTAAAATTATTTTTACATTTATTTGGATTACTCTTACGGAAAATTAACTTAATTGTGAATCAAAAAAAGTTGTGCTTTGAGGTTGTGAGGAAAAATGAAGAATGAAGAAGAAGAGGATAGGGGTGAAGTAGAAGAGATGTGGAGAGTGGGGTGTAATGATGATTTTGATTATTTATTTTTTACTTTAATTTTTTGTGACACGTATGTTTTTATTTTTGTCATGTCAATTTTAATGGATAAATAAATTTACCTTTAAGTAGTAAAAGTGTGTAATATGTACTCGCCAAGATAGATTAAACGTGTAATTGACTTGTCAGGACAAGTTTAAGAGAAAATCTATGCCTTTCCCTATCTTAAACATGTAATTTCATGTGGAAATTTAGACCTAAAATATTGTAAAAAAGCAAATTAAAAAAAGAAAAATAAGAAAAACAAATTAAAACAGGAAAAGTAATGCTTAATATTATTAAAATTCTCTAGATCAAAGACATGACAAAAAAAAAAGAAACCAAATTATTAAACAAGTAGAGAATACAGAAACTCAGAAAGACTTATTTTAAGCAACTACTCCTTATTTCTTAGATGTCCATTTTTCCTAAGGGCCCAATTCTGCGTCTGGTGTTGTTAATCCAATTCTTCAAGAATTCAGGAGTGATCCCAATCTCATCACAAAAAGGGATAACTTGTTCATTGTTCTTTGTCCATTTCCATCCCATGATCTCTGTTGCAAAAACCCATATCCTCTCTCTTTGGTAAGAATCCAACCTTATTCTCACTGAAGAAGAAGAAGAAGAACAACTATTGTACTTTCTTTTCAACTCACTCACTTCTATCTCTCCTCCATCCATCTCCATCTCCGTCTCTGTCTCCGCGTCAACTTCGTTCTTCTCAAACGTTTCACCAAGCTGCGCCTTAGGTCTCACTGTATATTGTGGTGGTGGATCATCCATGATAACAATGGGAGTACCTGTTATTGTAGTTGAAGATATAATTAATTTTACATATATAAAATTATAAATTCTAGATCTAAAAGTACCTTTAACGTTTTAAGTAAGATGGGAACAAAAAAAAAATCAAATTTTCTCCTCTTTTAGCTTTAACGGTGGATACAATTTAAACATTGCCCTAAAAAAAATAAAGAGAGCTGATTTTTTTACACATGATGTTCTGATGAATCACATTTGACCTAACAAAAAAAAAAATCAAATCAAAAAGTGAAAGATGAAAAAAAAAGTATGATTGATCTTTGTGATTTCAACAAGTACCGTGGGTAGGGTGATTAATAGAAAGGATAGGAGTCTCCACCCCATCCTCGTCCTCCACCTCAACTTTTCTATGAAAATTTCGATGGCAATTGCAAGCAGCACAGATGAAGGATTCAGGGGTTTCAGGAGCACCAGTTGGACAAAATTCACCACAACCATCAAGTACATAACCATTAGATCTAGCAGCATAGTTATGTCTACACTCAAGATATTTCACAACAAAATGTTTGTTGTTGTTGGAAGCCATGGGAAAGAGAAAAATTAATTGAAGGGGAGTTAGCTAGGAAACAAGTCTAGCGGTGAGGGGAAAGAAGCAAAAGAGTGAGTAGATAATATAGATGGGAGAAAGATTGAGGTGTCTGCTTACTAGGGCTGCATGGCATGGATCAAATGCCATTTGGAAATAGTTAATAAAACAAAAATTTGTACTTTATTGAAGTGATTCAAAATTTTTGGAGTACTCTAGATATTAATTGCCATCTACTTTCTGTTTCTGTAATATCAAGTACTCGCTTTGTAAATTCATATATGGAATTAATTCGATTGGAGAGTTTCTGAGACTAGTTAGGAACTATTTAGTTATGGATTAACTAGGGATTACTGACAAATTTCGTAGCTAATTTCATATTTTCTAGTTTAAAAAAGGATGGCATATTTAATACTCAGCAAACAACGGAGCTAATAGAAGTATATTTTCTATGTTCAGTTGTTGTCCTAGTTCACATAACGTGTATTTTAGTTAATTAAATACTATGCACTGATAGCCGATCTGCCAATATACATTGCGAGAGAATACTCTTCATCATCGTCAAAAAAATGTTGCTAAGCGGCAAACTTTGAAATAGGGTAAATGTTTTTTTTTTGGAACATGTTTAAGGTAAGTGATGTGCTTAATTTGGTGTTCAATTTTGTGCTTATCGAGCTTTATGGCTACTGCTTTTGGCTGAAATGAAATTTGCTCAACCAATAAAATCATGGATAATATTAAAGTCGCTATTAATTTCACATTGCTTCAGATAAGCCATCGAAGTTGGATAACCATCATTCCATCAGTAAAATTTGCTTTTTATCTTCTTTATCTTGAAAGAATAATTAGTATTTTATTCTTTAATCTTTGAAAATTAGTATGTATATATGTAAAATCACATATGGACAACAATTGAAGAAATTCTTTTATGGAGAATCCATTAAAATCAACAAGTTCAAACAACAAAACAAGACATTTGAAACATTAAACTATGTATCAATCGATACTTAAGTAATAAAAAGGAAATTATAAATGAAAATGGCCGGGTTGGGCAGATAGCTAGCTAGCCTATATATATACTCGTAGGAGTATATAATGTGTCTAACCCTAGTTACATACCCCACCCAAACAAAAACATAGAAAAAAAAGAAGCAAGAACAACAACAATAATAATACTTCTTAATTAGAAGATGTTGATTCTCCGGCTTGAGCAAGGTGTAACTTTTTAATAGCTTTGCCCTTGGTTTTGATATACATCTCAAAACCATCTGGTTTCTCATCTTCATCCTTCTTGATCTTCTTATTCTTTCCATTTTCCGATTTCATGTTTAAAGACCACTCTAGTTGGTTAGCCAGTATTTGTGGTTGTTCCTTCTCATATTCTTCAACAACATGTTCATCCCATGACTTTTTCCTCTTATTTCCACCATCTTTTTTGTTACTAAGCACCCACTTTTGAGTAGCTCTAGCCATGATGGATTCCGCCAGTGCAATTGAAACTCCCGGAGAGTCAAATATTTGTGTATTGATATGACCAAGATGATTACCATTTTTGTTGTTTGATGATTCCTCCATCTTCACATCCCTTTGGGTAACAGTCTGTTCAAGATTGGATGCATAAACCTGTTCAAGAATTAATACAAGTATAGATTTAGATGATATGACGAATCTTAGAGTATATCGTGGAAAAAATTTAATTAGGTAAGTAACAAATTAAATACATTTTTTATTTTATCTTTTAACTGCAAAATTTCTATTTGGAGATGAAAAACGAAAACGTTCCTTTTTTTGGAATCTTAATAGATCAGTTGGTTGACTAGGTAGATTTTCACCATGATGGTCTTCTCTTACCGTGATCTAATTATGTTTTTTTTTTAAAAACAACATTTTTTTGGAGAATAAGATAAACTTATTTCATACATGTGACTTAGTTTGATTTGATACATAATTTATTATGAAAATAAATGAGACTTTTACATCTTGCCCTCTTAAATCAATAATTTATATAAAAAAATTCTTTAAATCAGTAACTAGTTATAATTGGTAGTATTACTTTTAAACAGATGAAAAATAAAAGCAATAAACATTAATTGAAACAGATCTAAAAAAAAAGATTGTAGTTTTGATAATAGATGATGAAAATTTAAAAGGGAATATTATTTTATTTTTTTTTGGCAAAGCAAACAGTAATTCAACGATTCAGTCAAAAAAGTATGACAATTGATATTTTAATAAAATTAACCTGTTGTTGTGTTGATTCTGGGAGAGGCTGATGATTGTCGATGTCCAACCTACGATGGACATTCTGATGACAATGACAAAATTGACATTGAAAAGATTCTATGCTATCGACGGGACCGCCAGGAACAAAAGCATGGCATCCATCGGTAGCATTAACACTTGCTAAGAGACAACGGTTGCACTCACCATAAACGACTAGACCGTTAGGCTTATAAGTGGTCTTAACAGCTTGATTAGCTCGAAGCATGTGAGCCATGATTGATTGATAATTTCTATTAGGGAAGAAGGTGAGTACTAATTTGCTTTAGAAATAGTGTATTAAACTTTGAAGAAATGGTTCGCTTAAATAGAAGGCTAAACAGATATAAATCTGATAAAAACTTAAATTATTAATTATCTAGTAGATTATAAATTAAACTTAGAGCCAAAAATGAGTTTGAAGAGAAGATTTGTCTCATTTAAATTTTATTACAATAATACAAAAAAGATGGAACGTTGTTTTGGAGTTGCATTTTGCACCCCTATTTTTTTTTAAAAAAACAATTCCTGCAAAATAATGAAATCACTTCTTTTTGTTAAAAAAAACTTTCGCATGGGCAAAATTGGAATTCCAACATTTAAAAATATACTACCATAGAAAATATAATATTTTAATGTATAAAATTTAAAATTTTTAAATGTATAACAAATTTATATTTAATTTTAAACTTCTTGTTTAGCCTTAATAACATTATCATATAAATATATAAATATTATAATATATCTAAAATTGCAAATTTTACTTTTTTTAATATATCTCAAAAAACTATTTATCTTTAAAACTTCATATCCAATCATTCACCATATAAAATCAAATCAAGGGAAAATAACTACCAACAAATAAAAATCATACCAAGACAATATAACTATGGAAAAATATCGCTTAAATAGAAGGCTAAACAGATATAAATCTGATAAAAACTTAAATTATTAATTATCTAGTAGATTATAAATTAAACTTAGAGCCAAAAATGAGTTTGAAGAGAAGATTTGTCTCATTTAAATTTTATTACAATAATACAAAAAAGATGGAACGTTGTTTTGGAGTTGCATTTTGCACCCCTATTTTTTTAAAAAAAAACAATTCCTGCAAAATAATGAAATCACTTCTTTTTGTTAAAAAAAACTTTCGCATGGGCAAAATTGGAATTCCAACATTTAAAAATATACTACCATAGAAAATATAATATTTTAATGTATAAAATTTAAAATTTTTAAATGTATAACAAATTTATATTTAATTTTAAACTTCTTGTTTAGCCTTAATAACATTATCATATAAATATATAAATATTATAATATATCTAAAATTGCAAATTTTACTTTTTTTAATATATCTCAAAAAACTATTTATCTTTAAAACTTCATATCCAATCATTCACCATATAAAATCAAATCAAGGGAAAATAACTACCAACAAATAAAAATCATACCAAGACAATATAACTATGGAAAAATATATGTTAGAAAATAAAATGAAATTGGAAAGCTCTTTGTTAGAAGTCTGAAGGGAAATCAGTTAACTAAAAGCCAACAATGGGAAGCTTTTTGCCCTTGTGGAGTTTTTTTTTTTTTAATTGTATTTCAATTTTGCCCTTGTGGATCTTTTTTTAAAAAAAATAATTTCACTATTTTGTTAGAAAATAAAGAGGTTAGATTGCAAATTATAAAATATTTGGACTAAATTTAAATTACAAAAGAAGACATATGTTAGGGTGTAAAATGCAATTGACTCATTTGTTTTGAATATATTGACTTTCAAACTTTATTTCAAAATTAATTAGCTATCCATATATTAGATACACCTAAGCAGATTCACCTATTATAATAAATAAATATGACATCATAATATGAATTATAACGTCATTGAATATTAGTTAATTAGAAAAAGAAGTCGTTGATTTTATAAGAACTATTATAATTTGAATCCCAAATTTGAAGAACTATTTTGAACATTTTTTCGATTAGTTACCATCTTGAATAATGGGCATGTCTAGGTCTGCTTAACCTCATCACAACTAAGATGATTTTTATTTGAGAGAAAAAAGTAGACTGAGAAATTTTTGGAAGTATCAAATATGGGGTAGGATTGAATTTGAGTGCGTTAAAATGGACGAAGTGAAGTTGAATGACTTCAAAGTTATTTAGATTGAAATGAGCTAAAGCTCAAGTCATAATTCAATTCTCTTAATTTTTACCTAGTTTAAATTCTTTCTTTGTTTCTTCTAATTTGTTTAAGCAGCTAATAAAATATTTTTTCCTTATATTATATCTATATATAAGCTATCATGAAATTTAAAAAGTCCTTTCAAAAGTATTTGGATATAGTTTTTCATGAATCAATTTGAGTTGTGTATCAGCAAATCAAAATGATTTAATTTAATAAAATAAGCAAATCAATAATTCGCTTAAATCTAAATGAGTTGGCCGGATGAAAATTTTATGGACTGATTTTGTCATCTCTATACTAATACATGTATGATCACTACGACGATCACAAGGCCTTCCTCATTCCGCGACTAAATGTTATTTACTTATGTCGATTATATAACTACGTATGTACAAATATAACTATGTACGGATGAGTTCAGTTGAATAGTTTTGACTTAAATTTTATAAATAATAAAATCCAAAACCCAGTAATTCAAATGGTTAATTGATTTAGTGACATCTCAAAAATCAGAAAAATTCAAATACTAAATTGCATGAATAATTCCGACTTTTATAGAACAGAGCAACAAAAAAAGTACTAATATATATGGACAAGCAAACTAATCACTTCAATCTTTTCAATTGTTTATCTGATTTTAATTTAATACGAAATTTAAGAAAGTAAAAAAAAAATTGACTTACAATTTTAAATTAACAGATATATGGAATGTCAATATGCCCTTCAATCTTATGATCTTAATTATGTAATGTCACGCAAAAAAATTTCTATGAAAATTTTGACTTGCAAAATTTTCTATGAAAATATTTATTGGTCAACTTAACTTGGATTTTATATATCTTTTCTTTGGACTTTATAAAAGCTAAATCTGAAATGTATGATTAATAAAATCTAAAATGGTTAAGAGCTATAAGTACCCTGTTAAACTATGATAGAAATTTCAACGATACATTTTAACTTAATTAGGGTTTTACTGCCATTTAACTCAATTTTCATATATTTTTGTGCATCTTTTGTGCTGATGTGGACCTAGCGTGACTGCACTTTTTTGAGACGCGTTTAAACTTTTTTGAGGTGGCATTGACCAATAGAAATTGACCATGTGTCAGTAAAATTCTCAAGACACCTAATGTATAAATTGGTAGACACTTGTCCTTTTATAATTGATCATTTGACAGTTAGTTAATACACATAATTATTGATATTGAAACTTATATATATTTAGTTATTTTCATTTCTTTCTTTGTAAAATATTCATTTCCCTCCTCTCTTTTTTTCACTTTCATTAAATTTTTATCTTTTCACTTTTAATTATTTTAAAGAAATTATGTATATTTTTTTTAAATAATATTTTTTTTAAAAAGATGTCCTTTAATTTTTTAACGTTTTATTTTTTTTATGTTTTATTTGACTTTCTTCACTTATTTTGATATCCGTTTGAAATTAACTTATTTTAAATACAAGACATTTGAAATGAAATTTAAATCATATCAAAAGGAATATAAATTTAAAACAAAATTATAAACCAAAACTAAAATTGATATCTTTCACAATTAAAATTGATAAAATCTTAACTTATATCAACAATATCTCAAGAAATATAGATTTAAAACAAATTATAAACCAAAATTTCCCCTTTTTTTTTATAAAACAATTAAAGACTCTCATTAAAATTTGATTTTAGGGTATCAACTTAATTAAGTTGTTGCGTTTGTGAATTGTGTGTAGAAATGAGATAATTAGTGTGAGATACCCTTGACGATTTCTTTCTTTTTTTTTACTTTCATCATCTAAAAGAATTTATTTTAATAAAAAGAATATTTTTAAAAATAATTTAACTAATCGAAAAAATTTTGAAAATATTTTTTCCCGTACCGAACATACCCTAAGTGGAAAGTAAAGTGGCGTAAACTAAAAATGGAAAAGAATCGGGGGGTTAATTGTTAAAATACGAAATTTTCAGGAAAAAACAATCGCAGTACTAAACTACTAGTGAAGTGTACCTTAGTGCAGAGTAAACCAAAATAAAAAATGGCTTCGGAATCATCGTCGGCGGTGTCTCCGATGACAGTGGAAGAGTTGACGCTGGCGGTGAAATGGAGCGGTAAGGAGCACACCGTCAGAGTCTGCGGCGATGACACCGTCGGCGAGTTGAAACGACGGATATGTGAAGTCACAAATGTTTTGCCTAAACGCCAGAAGCTTCTATACCCAAAAGTTGGTGCAAAACTCGCTGATGATTCTCTTCTTCTCTCTCAGATTCCTCTCAAATCCTCTTTCAAAATGACTATGATCGGGTGAGCTTTTCCCTCCCTTTTGCTCCCCAAATTCGGGTCCGAGTGTACTGAATTGGATGTAGAGTTCTCGTATAGACGGATGATGCTGATTAATTTGGGATTGAGATTTAGTTGTATGATTATTTACAATATCTATATGTTGATTTTTAAATTTTTTTTAGTATATACTATTTTATGACTGATGAAGGTTTTGGGTATGCTTAGGCAGATTAGAGAAAATCACGCCTTTTTTTTTTGCCTTTGCTGGGATTTGAACTGAGTTTTTAATCTCATTTTTAACTGAAAAGAATGTGCAGAGACATATATGCTGATTGTCAAATTGTATAATTTTAAGTATGAGTTGATAACTTGTAAGAATGTTCTCATTTTAATTGTTGTTACCAACAGCGTGAATTGGTGAAATGTTTCTTTTGTTGTTAAATTTGTAGCCAAGATAATTAGGTAGTTTGAATTAACCAATTAGTACATGTAAAACAAGTCTGGATATGAAAAATGAAATAAAATAAGATCTCATCAATCAGAATAATTCTTAACTACTTATACATTTTGGGTAGAGGAAGGATCAAGTAGAGAGAAAGATATCCTTTTTCTTGTTTTTGTCTTCCTTACTGAGCAAATTGCATGATAGGTATCAGTTGTGTTTGATTTAAATGTAACTTTTTTCTCCTAAGACCGGGTGGTACCTAGCATTTTGCATCTAAATGAATCACTATAGCAGATGAACGTGTGACACCATGTGGTACCATTATTTTTAAGTCTTTGCTGCATTAATGCATTTGACATTAGAAAAGATAAATCTTTGGGAGTTATTGGCGAGTACTGAATGGCCAAGTAGGTGTCCCATGCATTTAGCAATAGTCGAATGCTCAAAAGGATATTGACAGTTATGTTTATCACAACATCCAAGCTAAGAGTCTTACGAGACATATTTAAGAAAAGAAAAGATAAAACCAAAAGAAAACATCACGTTAATGATCCAAAAACCAATTTGACCAATTTTCGGCTAGACTCAAGAAAACCCTTCAGCGAAGCTGTACAGTTGCAGATTTCACTGGACACCAAAATAGACTGTTATTTTCTTCTGTTAGTGTTCCTTTAGTGTAAGTGTTCCATAAATGTTATATTCTCAGGTTAATTTTCTGGCCTCATACCATGTTTGATTGCTTATGATAAGTTGTTGATATTCTCAATATGGAAGGTGAATTATTAATCTTGTGCATGTTTAATGTAAGGTGGTCGGCAATAGGGAATGAGAAGGTTTTCCGCTGTTGTCCTATCTGATTTCTTTTAATTGGATGAGAAGAATATCACTTTAGGCTCTTTAGATGCAACTCTCTTTAGGTATTTAGAGAGGGGAAGTCTCTCCATAAAGGAATACCTTTTTCGATGCAGGATATTTAAAAGAAAGGCTGAGATGACAGGCTTCTTTCAAGCCGTCTTTTATATGGTTATCTTGTTACAATAGATTATGTGCAATGAAACCATCTTTATTACGTGGTTTGGTATGAGAGAGTGCTTTTGCATCTTATTCCGAAGGAAGTTCACTCTTAACTTTCCTTTCTGGTCAATTTTTGCTAAGTAGAATCATGGGTGCTATATAATATAGATCAAATTGCTGATCATTTGAGGTAAGATCTGGTAGCATCAAGTCTAACCTTTTCTTTGTAACCATAAGGCTCCATTTGGTAGTACTGTTAAGTAATATTTGGATTGTTAGATGAAGAGAATAATAATATGGAGATTGTAATTGTAAAGAATCACAAAAGGAAATGTTCAAAAAAAGAAGAAGAAAAGAATCACAATATGAAATTATTAAGTAGCAAGGGTTCGCAATATGAGACATTCATATTGTACTTGATGTCCAGGCTATTTGCATGAATTGGAACCAAACTAGAATGTCTGTGCCATTAATGCCCTAGGTCTTAATATATCAAATAACTTACTCATCTATTAAAAAAGTTACTACAACAAAAATGGTAAAATCATTCTTAAATATGATTAGCTATATTATAATATGTAAAAATAGGCACAAAATTATGTATTTCACTTAGAAGTATCAATAAAAGAAATTTAAAGAAAAAAGCATTTAATTTGCATGTGGTCTATAAGTGGGTTAAATTACCTTCCTACATCAGCCTAGATTATTATCTTTTGCAATGTACCATGTGATAACTTTTGTCATTAATGTCGCAATATGGTTGGATTCTAATCCATTTATTGTCAAAAATCACCTCCAGATGATATTGGAAAATGCAACAAATGGCCAATTTGAAATATGGCATCTAATGCGGGGTTTAATTGACATACCAAATGTTGGCTAGCAATATAATTGTCCACTCAATTTTTTTTGGATATTTTCTAGATGCTTTGTTTGATGTTATGTTCTTGGTGATGCATTTTTTTTTTGATGAAGTAAGTGAGATTTCATTAAGGCATCCAGTAGATGCAAAGATACAAAAGGGGGAACTGTCAGCTCAGTAAGAACAAGAAACTTATAGAGCTAAGGAGCTGACAAAATCCAGGTAGTGATCTAAGTTATTTACAGGGGAGAAGTTGGCCCAGCTAAAAAGGTTAACCAAACAACTAGCCTTAAGCTTACAAATTGGAGTTGAAACTCCATCGAAAAATCTCCCGGTGATGCTTGAAATATGAAAATTACATCCTTTATTTTTCTTCAATCTATAATTCCATTTCTTTTTCTTCTCTCTTTCTCTCTTCTTCCCTTCATCTTTAGGGATAAGTTATTATGTATGGTGTAAGTGCACTGTTGCTTGAGTTTATAACATTTGAATTATGAGAAGAAGAGTTCAATTATGATAAAGTGATAGATTTTTATTACTGTATCCACAAGTCTTCTATGAACTCTGGTTAAAGTTTTGGTTGCTACGATATAGTGCAACTAAGCCTATTGAAGAAAAAACTGCTAACTATCAGACTTTAATTTGGGGTAACGAGTACAGCAACAACAACAACAACAACATACCCAGTATAGAAATGAGTAACTGTTTAATTTTTTTAGGGGTAATGATATTATTTTGATTTTGCAGGACAGTTGAAGATGATATAATTGTGGATCAAGTGGAATCTCCAGATATCATTGATGATTTTGAGATTGAGCAAGACGAAGCTGTAGATATAAAGGATAAAGAAATCAACAAAGAGAAGTTGAGAAGGCGCATTGCGCAGCACAAGGTTTGTTCCCTTAACACTTTCTTATTCTGATAATGAAAATTGGATGTACATGAAACTTGTGGACCTTTACGCCGATACCCTTCATGCTACATTTGTTTTTACTTGTATGCGTCATTGGAAATACTAATTGAACACATTTATGGAGACAATCATTCTTAACACATTTATGGAGACAATCATTCTTTCTTATGCGCAGAGAGAATGATGGTCGGATTTGGAAAAAAGGAATTCTTTCTACAATTATGGAGGAATTCTTTCTACAATTATGAAAGAAGAATAACATTAACAAAAGTTTATAATGCGGAATTATATTCCATTAGTTGTAATTCAGGGTTTTTTTTTGAGAAGGACACCATCTTGGATATTGATGTGAAGGAAATTTGTTTTATTCAAAGAAAACGAATAAAATTGGGTCTGGAGTGATTTAAAATTTCGATCAAGTTTAGATCTTTTTTCCTTTTTTTTTTTGGTAAACCAAGAAATCCATTGTTTTGAAATTTTAACGTCGGTGTATAACATGCCACCCCTCCCCTCCACCCATTTCCACTTTAACAACAGACTCAGTTCATCGAATGATTCAAACTCATGACGCACACCTACCATGTTTATCTAATAGTTGAGAAATGATTCAGGAAATATTTATACTTAAAAGTGATGGAACTTTTTGGGACTTGAGGTTTAGGAGGAATTTTCAGGATTGGGAGGTGAGCGAGCTCCGGAGATTGCTAGAGTTTCTCCTATTGGTATACCACTTGTAAATGGCCAAGTGGCCTTGAAATAATGACACCTTTTAATTGATCAAAAAATTAAGTGATCATCAGATATTCTTCAAATTTCTCTCTTTGGATTGAAAATAATGAGGATATTGTGCGGCTTGCTCCATTTGCCTCTATTTGGTATAATATTTAAATGATGGGAACTTCTGCTTCTCAACTATATAATGTTTGGAGTTGTAATATAGCTAGACTAATTTATTATTATCAGTTTCATATTTCAGAATACTTTCTGATGTTATTTTGTTTTGGTTCTTTTGTTTTTCTCGGGTGAGGGAGTGCTGGTGGGAGTTGGAAGGAGCAGAGAGAGAAAGTACATTAATGGGGTGATCCATGGAAGTAGAGAAGAAAGTGAAAATAAATCCACATGATGGGGTTTGGGAAGTGAAACGGGAGGGATTTCATATTTGGTTGCAGGGAGGTTTTGGGGTGGGAGTGGGGGTGGGAAGATAATGGAAGGACTTAGAAAGACGGACTTTATCCACATACGAAATGACTTGTTAAAGAATTAGAGGACCTGGCTGTTGCTATTCTGTCTGATTAAATGGGGATATTACTTTAATTTGTTTTTGGATTATGAATTGATACAAGATAATCAAGTTGGTAACAATTTTTATTACCAGCCCTCCTTCACCCAAAAAAAAAAAAGAAAAGAACCAAAACAAAATAACATCAGAAAATATTTTGACTATTCATTATCAGTGCACAAATTCTTAACTATTTTTCTAAAAATAGCTAAGTTGTTTTTTTGGTAAGATGTGGTTGTTGGTGCTGTATATTCAACTATAACTAGTTATAGTTATTTAAAATTGCATCCAGTACATTTTCTCAATAATAAACAGCTGATATGTGTGGCTTAAAAACTTATGATGTGTGACTTGCCTTTTTATGATGATCATATTGGTGATTCTTCAGATTGTGCTCCGTAATCCTTGCCGTGAAGGTAAAAAGCTGCTTGTTTTGGATATTGATTATACTTTGTTTGATCACCGGTCAACTGCAGAGAACCCACTCGAACTCATGAGGCCTTGTAAGTGTCTTATTTGTCAATATTTTCCCATTATCCTTAGCTTGTTTAGCGTTTAATTTTGTCAATTACTGCATGCAGATCTGCATGAGTTTCTCTCGGCTGCTTATGCAGCTTATGATATCATGATATGGTCGGCAACCAGGTGAGTATTTGCTTTTAGGACCATTGATAACTCTGATGTTTTTGAAAATAAAAATATTTTTTGGGAAAGAGGTTTCTGATCTATATGCATTGCCTTACTCATTTTCTTTTTGCAGCATGAAGTGGGTTGAAGTGAAAATGAAACAACTTGGTGTACTCGATAATCCGAACTACAAAATTACAGCTATGCTGGACCATATGGCCATGATAACTATACAATCAGATCATTATGGAGTTTTCGATTGCAAGCCGTTGGGCCTAATTTGGGCTCATTTTCCAGAGGTTGGCTTTTTTTATTTTGTCGCTTCTTTCTTCAATGGATTTATGGTTTGGATGATTAAACATTATGGTGATCACTATCTAAAGTTCGATATTCTGAGTAAGTGTTTGAAAGATCGTAATTTGGCATACTAACATGTAATCTTGATTATTGTGCAGTTTTACAGTCCCAAAAATACTATAATGTTTGATGACCTGCGAAGGAACTTTGTGATGAACCCTCAAAATGGGTTGCCTATAAAGCCATTCAGGAAGGCACACGCTAATCGGAGCAGTGATGATGAGCTCATGAAGCTTACTCAATATTTGTTTGCCATTTCAGATCTTGATGACTTGAGCATTCTCGATCATAAAAAATGGGAGTCCTTCGATGAAGTCAGTTTCAAGAGACACAGATATTCCTAAGCATCTGCAACTCCTCCCTAAGTCGACGGAAAAATGATTTGTGTTAGACAATACAAAGAGAAATGTATCCATTCCGTTTCACTAATGGGAGATGACTGAATATTTCTGATGTATACTTCGAACTATTAGGCAGAAGGGACTATGTTTTGCTGAAGTCATTTTGTATTTGGATGATTATGGATTTTTGTGTTACATTAAGTTACTTATTCTACTAGTCATGGTTGTTAACATTATTGTCTAATTCAGTGCTAAAACCCAAACTTTTCTTCATTTTTCATATTCCAGCTAAGTGCAAAAATGGGTAAGTAGCATTTTTTGTCCTCCAGTTATTGCAAGACTTTAATTTTAGTCCCAGTGATATGTATGATTTAGCACATTTAACTCCAATTAATTGATATGTGCATATTTGATCCTTTGCTCGTGAATATTCACAATTTTAACATAATTATTAATCATTTTATCACTTAATTACTTATGTGTTTTGTTAAACTTGTGTTATTACTCCATATTAAACTGTAATATAGTTCAAAGAAGAATTCAAGTCTAACACACACACACACAAATTTTAGTTAATTGAAGATCAAATGTGTTTTTTTTTAGATTTCACAAGGATCAAAAATTAAAATTTATCAATAATTGTAAGTTTGTAGTTTTGCTTTTGCATATACACCCCATTTAAAGAAATGAAGTACGTAAATAGCTACATGAGCTTTAATTTGATTATGATATCAAATGGATTATTCTGGAAAGTTTGCTTTGTTACAGACTGGAATTTTATAAGTTGGAGATCGCATAACTTAAATAGTTCAAAAGACATGTGAGTTTGTACGTAGCTTAGTTGGAGAGTTATCCACATCTTCACCCTGATATAAAGAATTTAAATCTCATGGTATTCCCCACACAAATATAAAAAAGTCCTTAAATTATGAATCTATAAATATATGATTCTCACGTAACAATCCATATACTATATTATCATTCATCTCGTTAAACCAATTATCATTTGTCACATAGTATGAATATGATAAATGGCACAAAAATGGAAAGCATAATTAGCAGTAGTATTTAGTACAATTGGAGATTAATTCGTAACTTAACATTCAAACGTCACCCTATAGATACGCATTCTTAGTACTAAGTCATATAGTCTTAATTATTTTTTGAGCAAATAAAAAACGATCTCCTTAAATTCATTCTCATTTTATTTATTACTGAATCCAGTGTATTATCTTCCTCTCTCTTTTTTCTTCTTCATTTTCACAACTCTAACAAAATCTTGAGTTTTATGAATGTATGAATCACCACTGAATTAATTTTATTTTTTTTTGAAAAAAATTAATCATAGATCAATGGGTAATTTTGGTCTAATCTTAGTGTTAGACCTCATATTTCTTATTTATCCAGTTGTTTGTGAGTATTTTTCTGTATTTTTTTCTTATATGATTTTTTTTGTGTTTGAGATTTGTGATGATTAATTTTAGTTGTGATGCAGATGGCTATGATCCAATGGACCCAATGGGCAATATCACTATCAGATGGGATTTGACTACAAACACTGAGGCTAATCAACACGTAAGTGTTTTTTTTTTCGTTACAATTAAAATACACACAATAGTATAACAGAAAATTAATAAAAGATACTCAGGTTATTAATCCGGTTCAAAGTCAGTAGCACGATAGGACGACTTCTCAGTCCTCTGGATTGTTCATTATATTAGGATAAGTGTTGTTTGTGATGTGGTAGAGGGCCGGGCCCGGGCCATTATCCACTTAGTTGCTGAAAAATGTCTTGTATGTGACATTGTGATAAGCAGCTGTGTTTTTTTTTCTTGATTTCTAAATGTGTCATTTTTTTTAACTGTTATTATAGTTGTTGATATATAATAGTAATGGTGGTGTTTTGTGTGATTTTGGGCAGATCCAGTTCTAATTTTTTTTTAAAAATTTGCTGATGAACGGGGGATTGTAAGATAATTGAATTTAAAGAACAACTGAGATGAAAAAATGGTTAGTTATTAGTTGTTAAATTTGATGTTTTTTATAAGTTCTTGTTTGGTAAAAGTGAGATAGTAAAAGTATGTAGTGAATTAGGAGAAGTAATTCAATCTAAAGAAAGCCCTTCATATGGTGATTTCCACAGGCTATATAATTGATTATTCACCTATGTTGTTCGGACTCTCCGGAAATGTTTGTTTCACAAACTCATTGAAGTTATTCATGGACCTAAATCTTTGTAATAAGCAAATTATGTCATTTATTTTCTATTTTTATGCATCCTATCTCATTCGAGAGGAAGTCGAGACGAATTAGCAAATGTTCTCTCTTTGTGTATCTCAGATTAGAGTTTCAATCTTCAACTATCAACTTTTCCGCCACGTAGAGCAACCTGGTTGGAAGTTAAGTTGGGATTGGCATGGTAAGGAAGTAATATGGGGAATGTGGGGTGCTGAAACTACAGAACAAGGCGATTGTTCTGCAATCAAAGGAGACACCCCGCCACATTGTTGTCTGAAAGAGCCTGTGATTCTTGATCTCCTTCCTGGAGCTCCGTATAATAAGCAGGTCGCGAATTGCTGCAAGGGAGGAGTACTGACATCCTTGACTCAGGACTCTGAAAAATATGTGTCTTCTTTTGAGATGAGCATTGGAAGTACTTCTAATGATGGATTCGAATCTCGTATGCCTGAAAACTTCACACTTGGGATTCCTGGATATACGTGTGGTGTTGCCCTTCAAGTCCGTCCAACCAAGTTCTATGAGGATCAAGGACGTCGACAGACTCAAGCAGTTGGTAGGTAAACTAGCTCCTACTCATCCTATATAGGATGATCATTCTTCCCTTAACATACTGTAACTTTCATCTGTTTGTAACGGTTGCAGCTACGTGGGACGTGATTTGTTCTTACTCCCAGTTTAGAGCATCATCTTCTCCAGCATGTTGTGTTTCCTTGTCTGCTTTCTACAGCGAAACAATTGTGCCCTGCTCCGTATGCAGTTGTGGTTGTCAGGGACAGCTCGGTGCAGCTCAATGTGTTAAGTAAATATCTTACACTTTTATCTCAGTGTTCGTACATTGTTTTGCACACAAATCTTTCTTTTAGCTGCAATACTAGTTCCAGGCAGCACGGAGGTAGTATATAATATGTTATCACTCGAGGCCGTTTCCTAGAATCCAGAATTCATAATGTTGAAATCCTGGCTTCGACTCTAGTTCTAGTTTATACCAAACCATGTGCCTGAGTAACAAGTCATATTCAACAAAAGTCTAAAATGTCTTTTCTTCTTGTGTGTGGAACTACAGACGTGGTGAGGTACCACCAGTTTTACAACTAGGCCCTAACGAACCGCCAACGCCAGTACTAGAGTGTACACGTCACATGTGCCCAATTCAGGTACATTGGCATATAAAGCAGAGTTATAGAGAATATTGGAGGGTGAAGATGACTATTAGAAACTTAAACCTAGTTAGAAACTACAGCCAGTGGAACTTGGTGGTCCTGCACCCGAATTTGAGAAGCGTAACGCAGGTTTTCAGTTTCAACTACAATCCCCTTGATCAGTATGGTCATATAAGTAAGTTTAACCAATGCCTGATATTAGCATTCCTTTCATACTATGCCTCAAAGCAAACTCAGTTGGGGTCGGCTATATGAATCTTCTGAATCGATTTCATCTTTTTTCTTTTTCGTGCAGACGACACGGGGATGTTTTATGGGTTTAAGTATTACAATGACATGCTGCTACAAGCAGGAAGGAGTGGGGTTGTGCAAAGTGAGTTGTTAATGCACAAAGATGCAGAGATTTTCACATTTAAGGAAGGATGGATGTTTCCAAGAAAGATTTCATTCAATGGATATGAGTGTGTTTTGCCTTCACCTGATAAATATCCAATGCTTCCAAATACTAGTCAATTTTTGGCTCCTTCAATACTTACCATCATTGTTTTCTCACTTTTTTTTATATTAACAATATTTTAAGTAAGTGTTACCAGTAATTAATCTTAATTTATACAGTGATAGTCTCTCACAAGAGGTCTTCTATGCATAGATATAAGTATGATACAATTATATGTTGTACTTCAAAAGAAAGATTTGGAAAAGAACATATTTGAGGATGGCCATGGTTGGGGTTGGGGGATTGTTGAAGATCTGGAATGATTTGTGAGTAATCCAACAGAATAACTAGGTTGCATATAGCATTGTTCTGATTTATTTGTGATGAATTAAATTCTTTTTTTTCTTATTTATTTGTAGCCTTAAAAAATAATCTGACGTGACTTGTAAATAATCAAACAAAATAAGTGTGTTGAATATGATATGAAGCCATACGGTTCTGTCATGACTTACATGTCATAATCCATTAGTTTTGATGTGGTGACCTAAAAAAAATTCTTTAATCAACTCAAAATTATTTTCTCATTTATTTTTTCAAATAATTTGATTAATCATCAAATTTTAACCTAATCAACAGATAATTCATTAGTTTTGATGCGGTGACTTTAAGAAAATATCATTTGATCAACTCAAAATTATTTTCTCATTTATTTTTTCAAATAATTTGTTTAATGATCAAATTTTAACCTAATCAACTTCTATTTACTTTATATACAAGAAGAATGTGCGAGAAAGTATAGGAAAATAAATACATACCTAATCAAAGAAAAAAATTACTATTTTCACAAGTTGTCTTACCATATCCAAAAAGGATTCTTTTTCAATATTTTACTTAATAAAGATGTTTTCCATATCCCAAATTAACCTTATTACTTAATTAATCCGGTCAATTTGAGATACATAACTTTGTTAAGTAAAATATTTAAAAAGAGTCTTTTTTAGATTTGGTAAGACAACTTTGTGAAAATATTAATGGTCTTTTTCTTTACAAATTAGGAAATGGTAATTGTAACTTAACTAGACAACTTCTATTACTTAAAGTACAAAAATTCCCCTAAAAACATACATATACATATTCCTTTTGTTTTTCTTATTTGTTTGTAGCTTTAAAAATTAATTTAACATGCTTTATGAACAATCAAACAGAATAAATAAATAAAATATAATATGAAGTCATACTGTTTTATCATGACTTATCCATCATAATTCATTAATTTTGATTCCGTGGTGGCTCTTTATCATCTTTGCCACTTACCTTAAGAATATTTTAATCAAGAATTTTTGTCAATTTTACACAAATGTCAAAAATGGAAATAATATTTAAATACCGATTCCAAAGTACCCCATTTGATTCAAAGAGAATGTATTATACTCTTTGAGAGAGAGTCCCAAATGTGGGAATGAAATAAAATGACCAAAACAAATAGTTATATAGTACTAAAAATTTTCAACTCATAATTATTTTCTCATTTATTTTTGCAAAATAATTTGATTAATCACCAAACTTTAACCAAATCTACTTCTCTATACTTTATATACTGCGAGAAAATATAGGAAAGTAAATACATACTTTATCAAAGAAAAATACCACTAATATTTTCACAAGATTGTCTTACCAAATCTAAAAAGGACTCTTTCAATATTTTACTTAATAAAGTTGTCTACCATATCCCAAATTGATCCAAATTGATTAAGTAAGTTGAATAATTTGGATGGTTCGCTTGGGCAGGTTCCAACAGAAGAACGCATCCCAATAAGTGTGACGCATACAGTCTAACCTAATACATGTGTCAATCAGTTTGAAAAGTTACAATTACTATTTTTTTATATTATAATTTGGATGGTTCATCTTGGCAAGTTCCAAGAAAAGAACGCATCCCAATAAGTGTGACATACAGTGTAACCTAATACATGTGTCAGTCAGTTTGGTAAGTTACAGTTACTATTTTTCTATATTATATTTCTTTCCCTATTCGGGAGGCTTACATACTAAAACTTTTAGCAGATTTTTTTCACCGACCTTCCAAGAGAATTCAATTATATTCCAAATTTCCTATTCAAATTAGGAATACTAATTACAATTTTATCAGGCAACTTGTATTACCAAAAGTATAAAATTCCCCCCAAAACACCTATATATACATACTCATTCTTCTCAGGACTCTACATCGAATCAAGCCATGGCAGAAGAAGATCAAAGCAAGAAGGCAGAAGAAGATCAAAGCAAGAAGAAAACAATCAGTGCGAAATCTTATCAAGTGAGGAAAGAATGCATAAAGAGGAAATCAATGGAGCTTGCAACTCTCTGCGATATCAAGGTCTGTACGATTATTACAGGTCCTCATGGGGAACTTCAGACTTGGCCTGACAATTTGGATGCTTGTAAAGAAGTTCTTGATCTCTACTCAAAAAATCTCAAACCCGAAAAGAAGCACAAGGAATCATCAACACCACAACCAGTACCAGAACCACAACCAGAAGAAGAACAAGTAGAGAAAGATCTCCTGACGCTAGTTGAATCAAAGCTTGCTGCTGTCAACAAGAGAATTCGTTTCTTGGAGAACAAGAATGTTGCTGCTGATAAGGGGAAAAGACACAGAATTGAGTGATTTGTATGAGTTTTTTTTTTTTTCTGGGTATATTTTCTGAATGTTGAAAAATAAAAGATTGTGATTGAGTGTGCGCTTTTTTTTTTCTTGTTTCTTTCAGGATCTATGGAAGTTATCTGTAGATCCCTTTTTCTTTCAAAGTTCTGTGTAATACTTGTTTTATCAGCAGTTGATGTCAAACGAATTCCAATATGAATACAACCCATATTTTACTTATCGGGTTTCGTTTTTATTCTTAATTATGTAATAGATTGAATGGTGGATTAATCCCTCCGGTAGAATGGAAAAAATTAATGTCAGATATTAGATAGGGTTAGGGTTTACTAGGCCTGGGTGCCATGTACCTGAAGACAATAACTTCATTCCATTTTTGGCTGAAATAGAAAGTTGAAAATTAACATGAATGTTTTTATTGCATTAAGAAGAAACAAGGAATGAGCAGAAAGGAGCTCTTCCATCAATGCTTACATTACATGGTTCATGAGAATGTATTCATGAAGATGAAATTAGAGGGGAATCAGAAGCTGGAAAATGTTACAAAAGGAAACTGATGAATTTAATCACTCCGAACATACAAAGACATGAGATATCATGATGGATTTAACCACCTCAGGTGAGTCAACTGCGACAAATGCTATTCTTTAGCATTGACCACCAGGTGCACATAAAAGCTTAACAAATATTGATGTAAAAGACACATGTTGTAACAAGAACTAGAATCAATTAAGACGGTAGGAGGACAAACCCGTTGGAGGTGGGCACATGGGCAGCAAGACCTCTTCTTGATATCGCACCATGGAAATCGTGAACTTTTGTCACTCCATGGCAAAGTCAACTGAGGGATAGTCAGTAAACATGATTAAAGGCATACCTACAGTTACGGTCAAATGTGAAGTTGTCCTGAAACAGCATCACGCTCGGCCTCTTTTTGTTTCAGAGTGAGGTTTGCAAATTGTTGATCGAGATCCCAACTAGTAGTGCGGCGGTGGCTGTAAGATGGCTTCTGTTGCTGTTGCTGTTGCTGAGGCTTTTGCTGTTGTTGCTGATACAATGCTCGTAGTCTTCCTCTTTCTCTTTCCAGAACTTCATGCTCCACTGCGTATAGAATTTATTATTTGCAGTTTTCGATGAAACAAATGAAAATAAACTAATGGTTGTATAAACGTTCAACTGCTCTGAAAGACCATTATCCTACAAAACAATACAGTTCCCATGTTCAAAAGAGTTTAATTCAACTAGGGCAGTTTCCTGTAGGTCTTTGAATCAAGGAAAGAAAGCGGGACTTGGGGAAATGAAAGATCAATTAGTTAGCAATCATGTAGTTGCAAATTCGACTGCATTGCTTCTCTTTCTTTATTTGGACAAGTAACTTTCCATTTTACCAAAAAAGCGCAAAAGAGAGATGTGATAGCAAAGCAGCTGAGCAATAGTATCATGCTCCACAAAAGTCATCCAATCATTTATATTAATCTGTATGTATACTTCGATTGCTCCAGATGTAAATAAGAATAACTTCCATCCCTTGAGCTAATTTTGAGAAGTAAGCGAATCTAAAGGCTTGAAGCAGAAAACAGGGACCCGTTCACATTAAGGTCATCCAGATGCAATGGAAAAGAGTACACTGCTTTTTTTCCCCAAGAAACTTTGACCTTAGTTAGATTGTCGATCTTTAAAAGGAGATCATAAGGGATCAAGTCTCAGCAAGCAGCATCATTTAAATTAAAAAATACAATTTTATTTCAGTGCTAAAACAACCTTATGCCTTTTGAAGTGATATAAACAATTCAAATAATTATAGTAGAACAGGATCACAGGGAAAACTCCGTTCTAGTTTTCCAAACAGCTGAAAAAGAAGGCATTTTTTCTCAAATTTATTAGTTCAAAGAATTTTTAGATTATCAGTAAGATCATTTCATTTTTAAAAAGCCGCGGTGTCCGCGCCACCTGGCGCGCACACCTTCCTTATTTCATTAGGTACACTACTTACTACCTCCCACTAGTACAAGTACCGAAGAAATCACCTAGCGCTTTTTGTCTCTGCTGGGATTTCACCCTGGTTTTCATTCACCCACAACCTTGGCTACAACAAGATCATTCCATCTTCTTACCAAGAATTGATGTATTTGGGATTACCAGAAATTGTCCCCATTTTTCCTAGAAACCACTATTTTGTTAATCAAATTGAGCATTACTCAAAAACTTTTGTTTTAGTTCCAGGAAAATCGTGTCCACTTTCTCAGCTCACTTGAACCAATTCTCACTCACTTGCAGTTGTTTTATTCACCGTGAAAAAAATCAATTATATAATACTTATTTCAGATAAACCTAATCCCCAACTATGTACGGTTTGGACTCACAAGACCTGCTGCATAATCAACTTTATCAAAATAGTTCGACTATAAGCACCAGAAACCACTAGAATAATTCAGTATCACAGATAAAGAAACTTACAATACTTTATATGCTGTTCCTGAACTAAACTTTCTAAGCGCTGCTTTAGGGCTTTATTCTCCATGCTGAGGATAAGATTCTGCTGGTTAAGGAATTCAAGCTCAGCAGATACTTCAGAACCTTCAGCCTGAAATCACAAAAACTAGTCAAATTAACAATTTACCAAAATGCAACATCCATTTCATGTCCAGGTACCAGTGTATGTATTTCAAAGGTTAAGCTGATACATGCCTGTAAAGCTTGTACATTTCTTTCCAATTCAGCTATGTATTGAAGTTTTCTGACTCGTGAACGCTGAGCGAATTGCCTGTATTTTATGATACCTTTTAATGTTAATAAATTTCATATTTGGTGGGGGGAGGGGGCACTTCAACATAAAATGCTAAAATAACATCTTGAGAGCAGCCAACTGAGATCTTGAGATACTAAAATACATTAATAAGGCCAGTTTAGATCTTGACAGAGATTTACGGCCAAATAAGAAAGGCTCCATTTCAACTGAGATAAAGCCACTTGATACGTGTTAAGATGATTAAAGGCTAAGATCTTTCCCACTATAGTGAAAGATCTCTTACTTCACCATAAAGGAACCTCGCAAACCTTCTTGGCCAGTTAGTCTAACCACATGGATCTTCCCCTGTTTACCCACTCACCGTAAACAATTACTAATGGACTTGGAACACAAATGAAATGAAAAAGTTCATCATTGGGACCCAGACACAGACAAAAATTTGGGTATTTAAGTGGAGAAGGATAGAGGGTGCCGTGCGCCCATTATCCACCAAGCTTTAAACCATGCGCCACAGCTCTCGGGGGTATCTTGGTTATCCACATAAAAGAAAATCTTCTGATCAAATATTACAGTTATCTTGAAGTAAGCTCTCAAGCAAATATCAAATTAACAAACACATCCCCTTCTGCCTTCCCAAAGTTTCTTTTAAGAAAAGGGTGGATGGTATAGAGGGATTGCAGAGTGCTTTGAACTTACTGTTTCGCACGTTTTGTTTCAGTTTCTGATGAAGAACTCTTACTCTGAGAAGAATCCTTTTTTTCAGCAGACCCTTTTGGATAAGGAGGACCAGATTCGGCTGCATCCTGCTTGTCACTTCCTGCAGATCTAGGCCTGTCTCCATCTTGTGGGAGGCATGGTGATCCAGACCTCTGAATACGGAGATCTTCCCCAGGAGAGGAAAGGCTGCGGAGATGTGATACCGTAGTTGAAGATACATCTTTTTCCCTATTCTTGCGTCGGATTGAGGAGTTTTGATCAACAAAAGAAGCAGCTTGTCGAGCATCTTTGTAATAATCAAAGTCTTGAGACCCCCAGGAAGGGATAGGAGGCATATTTTTGAACTTGTTATCAACTTGAGCTATGTAATCTATGTTAGCAGAATCAAAATATGCAAAGGAGTCACTAGATGAACGTCGATGGCTGCCTCTGCGCACAGGAGTTTCTGGCTCATTAAGAAGATCATCCAACCAAGACGGTTGCTCCTCTATAATACAGCTTTCAGAGGAAGTACGCTGATGGTGTGAATGCCCTTCTCTGGGTTTCTGAATGCCCTTTTGGTTGAAAGCAGAACTTGGGACATAATCGACATATGATGGGGCCATACTAGGAAAGGGACTTTTAGGAGGCAGTAAAGAGCTCTTCCCATTGTACATCATATTTCTCATGGTACATGGCCCTTTGGAATTTGCCATAGAAAAGCACACAAGATCCCTATAAGAAAAAAAGATATGTACCAGTGGGATAAGTAACCTTCAAAAATATAATAGCCCTTGATAAAAACGATCTCATTATTTAGCAAGCGAAGTATCATCATGACCAAATCCCAAAACTTTCTACTCCAATCAATACGAGTCTGAATTCAAATATAAAAGTAAAAGGAGATGATGCAACGAAAGGCACTGCAGACATTCTGCACATATTAACTATATGAGCAATAATAACAGTCCCAACAATGGGATAAAATCAAACTCAAAGAAACTATGATCTTGCTGAAAAATCCCACCTTCCTAAAATACCAGGTAAATATTTTGGGTATACAGGGAATTTCCCCTGTTACTCTAGCAGGTATCAGCCTGTTCATCTGGCCAGATTTATCAACTTGCATCGTTCATGAATTTCAAGCGTTGCAAGCTTTTTGAAACCTTGTATTGATTTCTACCATATTTCAGGGTAGAGTTTACCTGAACCTTATAAGGGTGGGAAGCATGAAGCACAACTGAGGTATTCAGAGCTATTAAGAATAATTGAAAGGGGAGTACCAGGAAGTGAAGGTGAAGAAGGAGCACAGTTATCACCAAGAATGGGACGAAGGTGAAGAAAAGATTCTTTCTCATTTGGCAAAAGCACTCAAAAGTATAGAGGCAGGCCCCCCAAAATATATAGCATGCTCCAGGGTAGAAGCTATTTTTTTTTATAACCGTTCAGGGAGGAAGCTCTTTCTTGAATCACTCTTTCTTTTTATTTTTTTCTGTTTTTTAAGGAGGAGGATGTGATGTGTGGTTTTCGAATTGCTTTGTAATGCTTTTACTTGAGCAGAGGTTCTATCGAAAACAGATTCTCTACCTCCCAAGGTAGGGCCAAGGTCTGCGTACACACCACTACCCTCCCCAGACTCCACTTGTGCGATTACACTGGGTATGTTGTTGTTGTTGAGAATGTGATGTGCGGCTCATGGAGTGTGAGAGAATCCAAAAACTGTTCAGAAACATTATGTTTCCTGCAGCTCTTTAACTAAAAGCAATTTGATGCATACAAATTTTGGCTATCCAATCTGCAAAGTGATTTTATGCACGAAATGAGACAAAGACCTTGAACCTCTCCCATAGACACCCAACAACTACCATGACAAATTGGGAACCACCGCAATATTAACAACGGAAAAAAAATAATTAAATTATAGCATCAAAAGGAAAGGAATTGTTTCCTTATGCTCTAACACACAGCTATACTTTTCCTGAGATTACTTATGTGGAAACAAAGAAGCGCTAATTTTAGCTTATCTGGATCCTTCTACCAGTGGCTAACACTTGGGATATGAAAATCAGAAGAAACTAAACTGCTTTTGATTGTGGGGATATCGAGGAAGGGAGCAAAAAAAGATTGGAAATTACTGGTATCTCTTTTCGGAAGAGAAAGATTCTGTAAATCATTTATTTGGCTAGGGGCTTCTTGCATATCTTCTGCTCCTTCTTGTAAAATCATTGTATAATATACATCGGGACATGCTATGAAAGAGGTGGTTTGATTCTAATTTTGAAAAGTGGAAAAGAAAATCTGGGTTGCAGATGCTCCTTATTGATATCTTCCACCTGGAACGGATGCAACAATTAATGCATTCATGAAATAGCCAGGTGGGGCACAAAGTTAAGCTCTTTCCTCCTATTTTTAGATGTGAGAAAGTGAACACAAACAACTGAATATGTTACAACAACAGCACAATAAATTAGTCTTCGCAACATTATCTATTTTCCATGGGCATTCTGAAAGACTCCATCTTTACGTAAATTTGAACAACCAAAAGGCTAGAAACTGCAGTCGCAATCCTTCATCAAAAAAAGAAACTGTGGCCACAGTCTCTCTGCAGGCACTTCTAGTAACAATCTTGCTCTACAAAGAGACTATACCATGAGTACGCAACCTTAATTCGCAAATTGATCATCAAATCTCTACTAACTCAAAATCAAAACTTGCTTTCCATATATCTTTTTCTGTCGAATTTTTTTTGCTATTGCAACATTAACGGACGCTTACGTTATGTAAACTTCTAAAGTATCCACGATTTTCCCAGAGTGTAGATAACTGGGTACAATTTGTATATTTTGAATCTTCTTTTTTTTTTTTCTTAGGAAATCAGAAACATCTATAAAAAAATATAAAAAAAACTCTTCCACAAATCTCATACAATAGTCTCGCTAGGTTTGATCAATTTTTCCTCCTAAGACAAATAAGTTCCAATTAATCACTGGAAAACAGGAACGCGACAAAAAAAAAATTAAAAAATCAATCCAAATTTTTCTTCGTCTACTTTTGCTCATATTTTCATAGAAATCATACAAACAACTTCAAATCAGAAACCAAAAAGAAGAAGCTAATTAACGAAACTCGGAAGATATTTTCATTTTTCCGATGAAAAATGCTCACCTTGATTGATAATGAAGATATTTGCAATGTGATTTCAGAGATTCAATCAAATTCCGAAGCTCAAATTTCTTCGCTGCTAAGGTATATATCTATATTCTATATATCTTGTTGGAATCTTTCTCTTCTTCTCTTCTTCTCTTCTTCTCGACAAATCTTCTTCTTTCTCGTTGACGTATCACGTTGAAAAGGGATACTGCCCAAAATGAGCTGTTTTATTGCTTTCCTTATTTCTAAAGTCCCTGCCACAATACTTTATCATATTTGCGAAATAGCCCCTCTTACTTGTACTGTTTCAATTTATTTGATATTCTTTCATTTGACATAAATTTTATTTATGATAATTCATTTATCTTAATGCTAGTTTAATCAATTTTTGCAACTTAATTAAATTTATATAGATTATTTTTTAAATGAACTTCCTATATTTAATAACTAAATTAAAAGTATTGTTGACCACCATCATTATGTCAAAATAAGAATGAACTTAGCCCAAAAGCAAAATATTTTGTTTTTGCTTATATATTTAATTTAATATTCACATAATTTAATAAGTAATGAATGAGTGTAGTAAAATGAAAAGGTTTCGAGGTCGACTATGGATCGGAGAAACTCATGATAGAAAGTGTTTCCTTTTTAATAAACTTTTACATCATGTGAATCTAAATTAATTATATTAGTGAATATTATATGATTATATCCAAAATAAATAAATTAATAATAATAAACGCTTGCATCAATAATTTTCGTTATTTATTTTTGGAATTTTATGGTAGGAAGAGAAAAATTTACATGCCACTGTTTTCCAACTCAAGTTTTTTTTTTTAATTTGTGACAATTATTTGTGATGAAGATAGCTCATTATTAGCACTATAATAATAATTACCAACAAGTGGTATTTGACAGAATTCATACAGCTCATTGTGACAGTCCCACATTATAGTCCCCAATAACAAGCATTTTCTTTAATAATTATTCTTACTAATGAAATATGTGTATTTTTGTTTTTATTTTTAAAATTGGGCAATGAACAACTTCCCAAAATATTCCAGTTTAAGATATAAATATAAAAGTATATTCCAGATTAAGATATAAATATAAAAGTGTCTCCTTTTTCTTAGTAGAATATATTAAAATTCGAGTTTCAATTTTGTTTGCATTCTCCATATGTATCACTCATCCAGGAACGTTCCTGAGGTAAAAAATCTTTTTTTGTATACTATAATTTGTATAAAAATGAATCGCATATATTATTCAAAAGTTGCTCAGAAATACATTGATAATAATTTTGCGAGAAGCACAAAATGCAAACTTTATAAAATGTAAGTTGGAAAAAAGTGTAAAATGGGTGAATTCACAGTGCCAGTGAGGTATTGGACCATTCATGGGTGCATCTTTTTTTAAAAAGCAATCACACCAATTATTGGAGGTTAAGTTTAGGGGTTAAAAGTTAAACTAAGAGAAGTATCATTGTCCTTGTACAACTAGTTCATGAAGTTTGCCTGATTGCTCATTTAATAAAAATTTGTGGATCAAAATATCTTTATTCATGACTTACTTTTGTTTTTTTATGACAAGGATACCGCAGTCGCTACCCTTTAGGTGCACACAAGGTAAAACTTCATTCCTATGCAATAGCTTGCAAACCACACAACAAGGTAAAACTCCATTCCTATGCAATAGCTTGCAAACCACATGAGAAGTAACTCACACTAGACAAGCCCGGTGCGACGAGATCGACCCAAAAGGCAAATCCCTTGCTTTCGCTGGCAAGGGATTTCGAACTTGAGACCTCGCAGTTTAATCACACTAAGCCAGAGCCCAACCAGGGTGAGAGAGATAGGAGAGTAGGGACGGGGAACCAATGTCACCAACAACACTAGCAGTCTCGGATCTTTGAATAGACAGAGAGAGATGCTCTTCCTGCGGTCCAAGAGCGTATTCATTCAAAGAGCTGGCAATGACTTTCTTCCCACCCGGAAATCGTAGTAAGCCGGGAGAAAGACATTCATATATTCCCCAGGCACGGGATAAAGGGAAAGAGAGAGCCGAGAGCCGCGAACGCAATAAAAATAATTTCCCTCTCCTTGTAGGTCGAGCTGAATTACATCTACCCTCTCACTTCGTTCGAGCTTCCTTTTCAGCCCTCTCACGGGAATCTTTTAATCCAACCTGAAAGTCAAATCACTGGGCCCAAAGGGTATTCATGACTGACTTGTTTTAGCACAAGTTTATTTATAGTCATTTGTGGTATTGAAAGTCGAAATACTTTAGTAAAAACAAGGGTTCCATTAGGCTTGGATTCTTGAAACACATTTTTTTGGGGGTTAAATTGACACACATTAGCAAAGGGGCAAGTATAACATCACTTTTGAGTTTATGTATATTATATGTGGCTCGCGTGGAACAAAATTAAGCTATGTATTTGATGTGTATTAAATACAATTTGTAAACCTTGACACAATAGAGGATTTCATGATCCAAGCAACTTCTTCCATCTAGCATATCCTAGAATAACAAGGAAGAGCATTATACAGCCTATTGTCATACATAATACAAAGGGCCAAAATACCCCGTGTGTGTGGTATAGGGTACAAGGTATATTCATCCCAAACCAACCAGCTATCAGTGTCTCCACAGCTACAGCAAATGATGCAATCGTCAGTGTCAACTGCAGCTGAATAAGTTCATTACGCTGATTGTCCAGTTGAATATTGACGTAGTCTTCGGTGTCATCAATGTACTCACGAACCTGCAAATATGAAATAACAGGTGGTTGAAGAATGCAAAACCAAATGGGAAAGATTACAGGCAAATTAACACAAGGGTTATATAGAAAGTAAGATGAAAAAGTTCAAGTTGTACTTATACTTGAGAAGATATCTTAGAAATTGTACATGAACTTAATTCATAGTGTTACTAATTGGTAGAGGATACTGGGTTACTTCTTTGTTCCCTTGCATAGTCTTCCTTCCAAATGAAGAAAAAATTTGAGAGAGATAGAGAGAGAACAGGACATTGCATATTATCTCATCTGACTATAATAGTGGCCCAAGAGGAAACCTAACAAAAGAAAAGGAGGGGAAAAATGGAGACGCTAGATTAACCGAGAGCTGTATATCTGCAGTTGGAATTAGCAAGGTATTGCACCATCAAAGTAAGAAAGAGATGCAGCAACTATTGTTTGAATTCTTTTCTTTCTTCAGTCTCGAAAGCTTTCCTTAGTTTACTCTGTTACCGGAATATGCTGCAAAGTGACTGGTTATTGAGGAAGACTTAGCTTATGACTGAGAAGCAAGGAGAACCCAACTCTTTTCCTCATTTTCTTTATAAAGAATGAGGCATTAAGGGTCCACGGCATCATTTAATATAAGGATACTTACATCAAGATTTATATCATTAAGGAATCCTAGTTTTAGTGGCAAAACTGAGTTTCCTTAAAAGTATGAATGCCTAACTTCAATTTTCTCTTATATGTGTAACTAAGCAACTTGTGTTAAAAGTAAAATCATTTAATTACAAGGTATAACCATCCTACTATTGTGCATTTATCATTCATTACTAAAAAAGGAAAATGAAAGGACAGGAAAGAGGAGTGACAAGTCTGCCATTACCAACATAAGATGCCTGATTATTAGTTTTTCTTAAGAAGAATATACTTACAGATAATATCTTGTTCCGAGTGCCTTCCAACTGCATGAAATAGGCCTCGAGTAACATCTCCAGATCTTCCACATCATAGTAATTAAAATGATTGCTCACCAAACTTCCACTTCTGCTTCTAGCTGAATTAAGTCTACGAAGATTTGGTGCAGCAGGAACAGGGCTATTTGAAACAATAGTTCCCAAAAGAGTCTCAGGTTGCTGGTTCTGAATCCATTTCCTAGTCAAGTACAACTGTGCCATGTCTTCATTGTCATCTAAAAGGTGTTCAATTTCATCTCTAACCTATCATAAGAAAATCTTTACCACTGTCAGCATAACACAGAATAATCAGAGCACAGACACGTGTCATGGAAGAGAAAACTACAATTAAGTTCCTCCATGTAGCTCATTTGAATATTAAACCCTCCAATTTTCGAATCAAACACAAGAGAATTAAAGTTGGAAAGGCACATTGAATCTCCTCATATCTGTACAAAACAGAGAAAAGAATACAAAGACCCTATCCTGCCTAAGTGATCGTGGACAGAAATCCTCTATAAGCAGATAAAGGGAAAGGAGAAACAACAAAAAAATAGATGTTTTGTAAAGGTCTAGTGTACCATTAGAACAGCCAGCATTCTCCCGAGTACATATGCAAAATCTGGTCCAGCATAAGGCCAACATAATGCACTATAATTTAACTCATGACTTGAGAAGATTAACTTAAAGTGAGCCACAAGGGCTATTTAAAATGAATATGGTTTTACTGATCAAACAAAAAATGAATACGTGGTTTGCTAATGATGTTTAAACTTATACAAAATTGGTTCCAATAGTTGTTTACCCAATAAGTCATAACACAATGAGTAAGAAGTGTCTTAGTAGTAAGTCCGCATTCGAGATGATGATAACAAATCCAGAAGTTAAATAAGTTCTCTTCCTGGTCAAACAAATTTCCAAAAGCAAACCATGAACTATATCTGCCTTGTCCAGAAGGGTGGGAAACAATAGCAACACGAAAAGAAACAGATAAGAATACCTTCTGCACTCTGGCAAGCAATCGGGTAAGATTGCTTTTTAAACTTCTCACTTGCTCAAGATTCTTCGTGCTAACATTCATGGCCAGTTCATCCAAAACTGGGTAAGCATCTCTCTCAAGATCCGCTACGCTAGAGTCTAAGAATGTGCAAACAACCTCCAATGCAATCTCAAGCACCTGAAACTCAAATGGTAGCTCAGCCTGCAGACCTTCAACAGCTTCTGGAACAGGTAACCAGTGTCCAGCATTCGGAAAGTGTCCTTCATTGTCGTCTTGTTCAGCGCTAGTACCATCAACTTTTGAAAGACTTTTATGAGGAAGTTGTTGCCTCAGTTGATCCACAAATGGAAGAACCTCATGACGTAGAGGATCAAGCAACAAAACCTCTTCAGCTGTAATTATGGCTCTTATAAACTCCAAATTGACAACCATGGCCTTCTCCCTTGCTGAAGATTAACAGAAAGAAGCTTTTCAGTTCCTCGAAACACAACATCACATTTCTTTTAAGCATTCTACTAGGCACAAGAAAATGGTAGGAGATACACATGTATTATTAAAAAAAAAACTTCCAACAGCTAAGCTAAACGTAATGGTTAAGCCTCCAACAGTTGAGCTAAAGATAAAGGAAGGTTCAGGTAGAATTCCAAAAATTAGAGGTTCAAACTAAAGAGGTATTACAAATGTATAAATCAGTTCCATTATTTGAGTTCTTAGCAAGAGGCTAGAGCATCAGGATAGAGGAGCACCTGCATGTTACACATTACTCCTTCCATCCCAATTTATAATCCTAGTTTGACTTGTCATGCAGAAAAAAAGAATCAAGATCAATTTCAAAAAGGATACTCCCAGAAACCAAAAAGAACCACAATCAAATGAATTCAAACTGCATAGGCACTCATTACAAGCAAGATGTAGTACATCAATAATCTTCTTCCCCTGAATGAGGGAATAAGAGTGAGGAAAAAGATTAAACCAAAGACAATCCGTAAGACAACTTTCAACATGAAAATTTAGCAGACACCAGAAAGAACTCGATCGTAGTGAGTTCATTGCACACTGCAAGTTTTACACACTGATAAACACAGAGCTAATCAGCAATTAACAGGTTCTCTGAATGGTTAAATTTACAACTATTTTTTGGCTGGTGCTGAATTTAGAATTTAAGGGTACAGTTTGTTCTAACATACTCACATATATGAATGAACAAGAGCTGCTCATACAAGTTTCAGTTCAGATATGAACAAGAGTCACAAAATATATAGCAAAACCCCTCTATGGACTGGCAGTTGAATAGATTTTAAACAGGTTAACGAAACCACCAAAAGGTCTACCTGGCAAGTTTGGGATAGTAAAACTGTTAACCTTAAATATGATTGTTAAAACCAGTATTGCATCCTCAACTTTTTTCTTCTAAGAGGACATACAAGAATTGGAATCCACCTACATGCCGAAAAATGGACCCCTGCAAACTATCTCAAAACCAGTCATCTAACCACCATAAGCACTACCAATTTTACATAGGATGGAGGTGGGCTAAAAACGTGGATCTCCCTCATTTTAGTAAAAAAGCCTCAGTGTCCTACAAAATATTCAACCATGTCATTTAGAAGGTTCATTTTTCATGAGGATCCAGATATAAGGAATTTATAGCGTGTGATAAGGGATGTCAGTTCATTGATGACTTCAAATGAATAGGCTAATCTCCCCTTAAGGAAGTCTACACATTGCCGTAATTATTAATGGTGGCAGTCAATGAAAGCAAGATGAAACAAGTGTTTCTAAAAACACAAGTGATGGGTCAAATAGCACCAATCGTACAAAAGTTTAAAGAACCAATACAAAGCAGAATGAGACCCATTCAAACAGTAAACTTGAAAGAAACGTCTTTCAGCAATCTATGTTGAAGAATAAAAAAGCCAGCAGATTACATTACTTTAATGTTTTGATAACAGGATCATACGACAAAGAATATTGAAAGGCACTTCCTCGTTTGTAATGCAGGCTAAACAACATAACGAGTTCAATGACATCTTAAGAATTTAGATTAACTTAAGTGCTTCATAAACATGAATTAAAGATGCAAAGAAGATACCACAAAGCAGCTTGTTTCTCTAACACACAACACTATGGTCTAAATGAAGTAGGATTGATTAGACATCCATTTAACTTTCCGTTTATTAGACTAAACAAACAGTCAGTAGTATTTGTAGACAGATACCCCTAATCTTATCTTAAAAGACAATTTCTTCCTGTAGATAAATTATTGAGTATTGGTCCTAAATGAATCCAAATATAACCAAGGACCCATAGAACCTCCGAAGTGTTTGCGACTGAAGCATAGTAGTTTCAGTAGTAATAGAAAAGCAAGTAAAATGGCCATGGATTTAGAAGGGACTCTAGGCTTGAATAAAGCATTAAAAGTAGAGCACTCCGATTCTTCGATTGCATGCTTAAATAAGTCTAAATTAACCGATATGGATAGTGAAGATTCATTTAAATATCATCATAGCCAAGGGATGGAGTTCACAATATATTAACTAATCAAAAGAATTGTCATATATGACCCAACTTAATTCTAGATTGACACATAATTATTCTTATCATTATCAACACATGAAAAGATTTATAAGCAGTGAGTGAGAGATCATACAGATACAAGGGGTTAAAATTACCAAGAATGCTGGAGGAGTGAGAGAATATGGGGCCAAGAATCCTCAGGTCCCTGGCAGGAATACCAGCACGCTTGATTATAGCGTTCTTATCCCACTCATTCAACTCTGATTGACCCCACCTATCAAATCTCATCCAAAGCCTCGCCCCACCAACCTTCTTCTTAGACACTTTAACGGTCCCCACCGGCATCGAAATTGAATTCTGGGGTTCCCCATTTTCCACTGGCGGTGTCGGCAACGGCGGCATCCCTTTCTTCCTCCGGCGAATCGAGAATTGATTCTTCCCCATCTTCAATTATAAACCCTTAAAGCTCTCGCTCTCACTCTCAGCCCCTTTTAGATTCTTGATTCTTCCGTAGCTACCCAAAACAAAAGATATAATTATAAACAATTATGGGGGTTGGGGGGGATTTAGGCCATGTCCAATTGATTCTTATTTTTAACGAAAGAAGAGAACAGATTCTTCTTCTTCTGCTGCTTCTTCGCCTTCTTCGTCTTCTTCAAGATCTTCCATATACTGAAAGCGTTTTTTTGGGGAAAAAAAGGGAGAGTGAGAATTTCAGGCGTGGAGCTTCTTGTTGTTATTGAGGGTTACACAAGAACACAACTGTTATCGTTCATAATTTGCGTCAATTTTCCTTTTATATTATTCTATTTACAATATGTCCCCACAATTTAGAAAAGGTGTTGACCTTTCTCTAATGGTTTAGTTCACTTACTACAAATAATTTCCCTTTTTTTTTCTTTTTTTTTTTTTAAATAAAAATAAAAATTTGTGTGTGTTTAGTTGATTTAATCATATTATGTAATTATTGTGGATGCTAAAAGTCGAATAATCATTAGAAATTGACAAATGTAACATTAAGCGGATATAGCATGAAAATAACGTACTAACAAATGAAGCACAAAGTAAAGAAAAGAATAAAGTTCATATTTACAAGTCGTTGTCAATCTTCTTGTAAACACAAAATTGTCGAGATTTGATTTCAAGTGTGAAGTGAGGTAATTTAAGTTAAAGAAAAGATAATATAAATTTCAGTGTCGTATTGTTCGATGAGAATTTGATGTTCTTACAAATTGGAATGTCTCTTTTTATACAGGAATATGTATAGTAACGATTAGCTATAATATTGATTTATGAATTGCGATAATGATTTATTGTTCACGTGAATTATGAAATTTTGTTGGACTCACAAAATTCAATTCATAGTCAAAGTTTTTATTTTGTTGGACTCGCAAAAAAAAAAGATAAATCAATTAATTGAACTTTTTTTAAAAAAAAATTCCAACAATTTTGGAAGGAAAAGTAAATAACGACCACAGTGGGAGTCGAACCCACGACCTTCTGATCCGAAGTCAGACGCGCTAATCCACTGCGCTATGCGGTCTTTGTGTGACTACTCTTTGACTATTTTGAAAATTCTACTTTATTAAAGATAGGTCAGTTTGTCTTCAGGTCTCATCTGAACAATGAACTGACTAATTTTAGTTAAATTTTTTTGTTTTGATTCCATAACAATTTTTTTTCCATACATCCATATATGTACAACTTTTGTTTCAACTTTAATGCAAGCTTCCCTAATAGTTGAATATGAAGATAGGAATTCAAGAACTCTGATGATCAAGTTGCATTTATCATAGATTTTATTGTTATTTCAGGTCAATAATATTATTGTACTTATCTTTAAAGAAGACTACATTCTTCCTCCAGTTCATAACTTCAAGAATGCATACAAATACTTCAAAAAAAAAAAATGGTAGTGGTACTATATTTCAGTTACTTGTTGAATAATTTGAGTAGTGTTCATAAAATTGTCAAAAATGTACTAATACAAAAGAATGAGTAAATCCTATGTAAAACAACATTTTCCAACCTAAACAACTTTTCCCATTATAGAGGAGATAGAGCCTTACACATCTCTAGTCATCAGCCTGGCAGAGAAACATATGATAGACTATCCATTTTGGAATTCATGTTCCATGGATATGCTTCAGTAGTAGTTGGAATTTCAGATGCACAATATATGCATTTCCAGTTGTGTTACTATATGAGTTGTTACGTGGTAAGGGCGTCGGGGAGATTGGTTGGTGCCCCAAGAATCTTACCTCCAACATCAGGGAAACACTCAAATCCAGGCAGTGCTGTGACTTCTCCATTTTTACTTACATGAACTGGATATTGCATCAAATGCCCTTTCATTGGCTTATATTCATCTGCTACAAATGCTTGCCAGTTGCGTCTAGCTATCTTGTTAACACGTCTAACACATTCGATAGTCTGTGGATCCATGAAGCCATCTTCAACTCTACCAAGATGTTCAGCCCACAGAGACATCCTATAACCATAGACCTGAATGCAAGAAGAAAAAAAACTCATTTCCATGTATTATAAGGTTATATAACAGCGAGCCCCTAAATATACTCATGCAAAACTCAAATAAGAACTCCATTGCTTTCAAAATGACTCACCCCTTTTCACTCATCTTGACAAAACAAACTGTAACAGTGATTCTACTAATACTTAACATGTTACTAGTTCGAAAAGTTTCAACTACTTTACGTGCTACAGAGTTGTTCGGAGTTTTTTTCACAGCGAATGATCACAGTTCATTGTGATGACTCTTCACCTACTGCCTTCATAGAGGAGGATAAAAGGTAAGAAATAAATGTAACTCCAAACCTGGCCATGTGGATGAGACTCCTTTTTGGCCCATGTGTAATGTGGTTGATAAGCTCCCATAGCAATTTCAGTATCCCTTGAACCGCTCAAAGATCTTTGGTTGATATTTGCAGAACCCAGCAATACATATTCATCATCTACTATCATTCCTTTGGAGTGTACATAAATCATAAATCTGCGGAACTTTTGAGCTAATTCCTGCAGAGGTTGTAGAGAAGAAAAGAGAATTATTTTCCAAAAAGTGCAAAAAAGAGGGGCAGGACAGTTCACTTTTGGCCATAACAGATCTTCAAAATAACTCTTGTTTCACAATTATTGCATTCACTCATTTTGGAGGACAACACAATAGTCTTAACATGTGTAGCAAAGGCTGATTGAACAAAGCACATGTTTGTTAGCACGTCGTATCACAAGCATATTAAAGATGGCCTCAATCAAGCTCATGCCCCCACACCAATCACTCTAGACTTTAGTGTTGGGAATTTCACACCAAATTCTATGTTTTTTTTGCTGTGATAAATCTAAAATTATCCAAAATTAGCCTCCTATTTCATTCTTCTTCATTACATTGTTTTGTTCTCGCTTTTACTTCAATGAGAATATAAAGAAAACTAGCAATTTCACTCCCCATATGCACTTGGTATTTGAGCATAACCACCTTCACTGGTTCTTTTATTTGGTCCCAAAATCTATAGAATGCAGTTATTTCAATGACATACAAACCTAATTTAGAACCAACCAACAAATAAAATTTTTGAGGAAAAAATACTACATTATCTGGCCATCAATGAAAATCCCAGTCCCAGAAAATTAACATGCAACTTACATGTGCATGTTCCTGGGGAGTTGGATTGTCTCCGTCACCTCCGCGCTTTTTTGCTTCTCTGTTACCAAGGCAGTAGAAGTTCAAGTAATCCTGTGGATGGAAAAATTGAGATATGCCTGCATTTTCAAGAGCCTGTGCGATAATTTTGTACATCATAGACATTGTTTGACCCTGCGATAATTCCAATCCATATCCAAGAATTAGATGTTACTAAAAACTACAACTTCAAGATAAGACTAGCTGGAGTTAAGCAGGAGTAAAAGTGAAAATCATGGTTCTTTTAGCTGACTACTTAAGTATAACCGCATTTGAATACTTGAGTTCGCCAATATCATTGGAGAACCTAGCAAGATATTGAACTCAAACTTCTCATGTGATATGTTACTTTGTACTTATTTATGTAAGGAATCAACATAAGGACCTCTAAAATAAATAAGCACTATACTAAATTCAGACCTGCCAAAAGAGAATTTCCTGCACGGCGTTACTGGTTGGGATACCTTCAGGCCACATTGGAATCACAATGTATGCAGCAAAAGGTTCACTTGCTGCTATTTTGCTGGCAATTTTCAAAGCAATTTCCATAGGGACAAGGTTATTCGCACCTGTTAATTATATACAATACACAAACATTATGCATTTTCAGTGACCATATCAGATTTTCTTGTTAAAAACTCAAAATGCTCATTCATTTGTATCCTTTTCTTACGGATAAAATTAGAAGAAAGACAAAATACTTACACGAACAAGTAGAAAACCTACAAAAAGATATGGTTTTCTACAAAAGACACCTAATTTTCTATACCTATAGGAACATTGTGTGTGAATCAAGCTTTATGTCCCTTCATTATCAATTTGAAATCTGAATATTTATAAGGAAAATCTGGACATGTTTATGCCTTACTACGATACAGAAGTTACAAATTAGAAAAATGACTGACGAGGTTCGAACCTTAGCAGGTTGCATCAGATATTACTCCTAAAATCACCAACTATATTATAAGCAAGTTTTCTGTGTATAAGAGTATTATTTTGCTAGGCGAAACTTAGACTACCTCTAGAAGATTCAAGGACGAACATTGAACTCGAGATAGGAACTGTTATATACCTGCATTTCGGTAGGATGGCCAGCAATATGAAGAACCAAGAAAATACTGATTCTCTACATAAATGAAATGTTGAGCAGATCGAATTGCTTTCACGTAAGCCAGGTGTATGCTTCTGTCTATCCTCAAATTCTTTCCACTGACAAGATTCTATTATTGAACAGTCAAAATTAGTCATTCATCTTGACATGCTGACTTGATTTCAGACAAAACACCTACCCATTATAGCATTGAAACTAGTTGCAGATAGAACACTGGTCTTTATAAAACTTAGTGCTACCTGAGCTCTTGCTTCTTTAGCGTCTTTCGGAAACCCTTTGACAGATCCTGAATCGATTGATCGGAAAACCTGGAAACCATTATAGGAAGTAATTATACTGAAACTTAAACATTTAAGAGAACAGAAGAACACAACATATACAGGAGAAACATGTCTAGTACTTGAACATGCCAATTTTCCGGATCTTCTTCCTTTGTGACATGAACTACTTGGTCACCATCCTGTCCAGCCGCAGGCATGTGGATTGATGGAATCCTGTCTAACTTAAGTAATGAATCTAACCCTGGTTTGCATTTTTTTATTCTAATCCATTTTATAGCCTTTCGATATCTCTGCTCAAAGTTTGTCAAAACATCATAAGCAGCAGGACCCTCGATCTTGCTGTGTAAATCATGCCATGGTTCTCTTGGTCCACCTGAGCTACTCTGTACATATTGTATAAGTCTTTGAGAGAATACTAATGAATGAAAGATACAGTAGAAATTCATATGAAAGAAGTAAAAAGTACTGTTAACAAGCTTATTGCCCACATGAGAAACTTAGTAGCATTGGGAAATATACCTTTGACAATGGTTATAGCAATGTTCATTTTCTCCTATTCTCTCATAATTAACGTGAATAAAATGCTATCTTAGCTATTAAGTTGCTTGGATAATCCATAAACACGGTATATGTCATATATACTGTCAAACAAAAACCTTAGCTGGAAAGCTTCAACGAGATGCCTTACTGTGAATGTGGGATTGTGAACATCATTTTCAAAGACGGTCTCAAGATCACTAAACAGTCTGTGCTCAGGAGTATCATATCGTCCGTCACATAAATCTAGGCCTCCAACAAAAGCAGTAATCTTTCTATCATTGCCAGCTGCTGGTGTGTCAACAAGCACACATTTCTGATGATGTGTAAAAATGTTTCCGACAACCTGCAGTAAAAGGTTTTCAATTGATCAAGAAGAAAATGATTAGGATGATGATTTCCAAGCAGTTGCATATAAACAAACAACACCAATATAGACAAAAATAAAAAGATTTCCAAGCAGTTCTCCAGCTGAATTTCTGTTTGAAGTGAATAAACTTAGATCTCTGTTCAAAATACAAGAAATATTTTTACCAGAAACCATGGACACAAGAATTCATCTAGCCAGCGATTCAAACAGTAAAATATAAAAAAGGTACCTGCTGCTTGAAAATGCTAAGCTTACTGCTAGCAGAACGAGGACAAAGAATACAGTGGACACTTGAGTGTTTAAAGAAGTTTTTGGTCTCTTCATCATGAGTCTGCATTACACCTTGCTGCATTCAAATTCACAGAACAATATGACCAACGTTTAGAAACTTATGATAGATGACTAAGTTCTGATACCATCTAAACAAGACTGCAAAAGGGTAGCCAAGAAACAAATCATTAACTAACTACTCAGTTGTATTACCGTCTTAAGGAATAAATCATCATTTGAAGTTTTATCATCCCAAATGAGCAAAATCACACGAACGCCTTCTTGTGACTTGTACTTTAGCATCTCCCCCAGCTCTAGCCACCCAGAAGAAGGCACTGGCCTTGTAGGTTCTCTTATAATTCTAACAAGATGATAGACGGACCAACCAACAATATAGATTAGATGTTGTGCCTCCAACATGGCATGGCATATATCTTCCCAACATTTATTATGCTTAAAGACCTTGCCATTATCTAGTAAGATTTCAGGAAGTGTTTCATCAGGCGCATGAGCATCTTGATAAAGTGTAACATCTCCTCCTTTTCGTAGAGGAAAATAAGTATGCGGCACTCCCTTTTGATCAGCCTCATTACCAACACCATTTTTATACAAAGGATTCTCTGTTGCTGGCGTATAATGGATTGACAGATGCAGTTGAGCACCAGTTTCCAAGGGAGCCCCGGAGGATCCATGAATCGGGAACCAACCATTTATTTGATTACCTTCAGTAATTTTACTAGAAGGTATCGCCACTATTCCTATCAGTTCAGCACCTACTTTATCGTTATCCTTGACTATAAACTCTACTTTTTCTACAGCGTGAGCAACTGGTATACACAGACGTTCATTCCAAGTCGGATTTTCATCATTTGGAATCACCGCTGTTCGAGCAATACTTGCCCCAGCTAGACACACAGATACATAAGGATCACTAGTATCTGCCAATCCTGACGCATTGGTGCTGTCCTTGCTTTTCCAAGAAAACATGGGAAGACATTTCGCGTCTAGATTTGGAAGTGAGCATGCTTCTATAATACACAAGTCCAATTCTCCATGCAGAAGTACTGTATTTCCAGTTAAATCTTGAACATTGTCACTAGATCTTAAGGGCATACCAGGTACTCCTGCCACAGGGGCACTTGCCTGCCTTTGCAGCCAATTATCAACTGAATGTATCATTTTCCTTACTGCTAACTGTAAAAAATATTAAAATAACCATTAGAAGGCACATCAACTACAATCTAATACAAGTGAAGTCTAATACCATCCTCAATCAACAATAACATACTCAGTTTAATTCCACAAGTGGAATCTAGGGAAGGTGTGTACGCAGACCTTACCCCTACCTTGGAAGGTAGAGAGGTTGAATCCAATAGACCCTTGGCTCAAGGAAAAGCATAGAAGATGCCTGGATTTATATTCGCCATTGTTAGTATATCAGATGCACATTTTTCATTGAATCGCTTGAAAAAACGATCAATTGTGTCTCATTTATGAAATCAAGTGCCTCCTAAATGAATGAAAGAACCACTTTCCCTGATGTTTGTTGGCAAAAATATTTAGGAAAATATGCACTGAATTATTAGAAATCAAATTTCATCTTTTCCTGAAACCTTCGTCACCTCAGCTGTCATATGATATATTTCATTGTTTAACCAAATACCAGGATAACTACAAATAAAGAAACTAAGAACCTTTTACAGAATTACCACTTAATAGTTAAGGTTAATTTAAGCTCCAAATTAAAAGACCATAATGAGTCAATCTTACCCAGATTAGAAAGTGTTGGCACATAAATGATCATAACAAATAATTGTTCCATGCTGAGACTTAAGAGACGCAACAACAAACACATAAGTTTATTTAGGCAAACAGGAACATTTAACAATCAAATTAAACACAAAAAGAGGTCGCTAATTATAAGAAAATAATGAAAATCTCTACACGCATGCAACAGCAGGTGCATACATATTCTAGAGTTGAATTCGGGATCTAAATCAATGGATTCAGAATGAGTGTAATCGTATTATACGTTTAAATTTTATATATGTTTTTTTAAAACTATTTTGAAACTGAAAGTAATGGATTCAGTTGAACTCACATAACGCGTGCTAGATCTGCCTGTGGATATATTGAATGATCATAATGCAGATTCACATTTTGCAATTGAGCTCTCTGTTTTCATGCATTAATGGCATCAGAGAGAAAATGGCGGCCAATGTTTGTCAGAGTGCATCCCAAAAGGAAAAACTTAACTGTCATACATCGGAATTGGCGGGTAAATTGACACGAATTCTTCACAAGTGGATCTGCCTGAATTTATATTTTTTTTAATAGTGAAAAAACAACACTCTACTTGTTTCTAAAAATATTCAGGAGAAACTTTTTTAAAAAGAAAAAATACATGCGATATGTACTAGTAAATTCAATTTTCTGCACCTTTTAAGAAATTCGGAACACGTGAAATTATACAATAAAATAAAATTGATCCACTCTAACATGGTATTTTGATTTAGATTGTAATTGGTGCACATCGTTGTCCCTTGACCCAACGACCCGAGCTCTGACCGTGACCCTAACACGGGACTCGTTACCTGATTCGAGACCGAACCTAAGACTCGAGCCATGAACTTGACCCAGGAGGCCGGGATACAAGACTCAACCTGATTGGGGATTCGAGGACCAATCGAACTCACAATCGTTTTGAATGGACATGCTCGAATAACTTCAAATTTAGCCCAATTTTAAATTACTTTGAACCCAACCTATAAAAATCTAAAGTAATTCAAAGGATCATCTGTTTTGGCACTAATTTTAACAGCCCTAAATATAATTCTCAAAATAGGTTACAAACATGAAAGTTAACTAATTCCATAATATTGATACGATTAGTCATGTCCTAAGTTTCACTACCTTAATTATACTTAATTTTCAACTTTGAGAAATGTTTTCCCCTCTCTCGGTTTTACTTTATGTTATTTTTATGTAAAAAATTTAATACACAAATTTTATTTTAAAAAACTGTATATTTGAATTAACACCAAAAATTAATTTGTTTGACCCTTCTCCTAATCTGGTTACATAAAGTGTAACGAAGAAAGTCCTATTTTATATTTGGATGATATTAATTTAGATATTCGCAATTTGCCTCCAAAATTGTAATTACAAAACCTTGTTCATGTTGGAATCAAACCAAGAAAACAGAACTACTCCAAGATTGATTAGGATTAAATCCATGTCTAAATTGATTTTGTAATATTAATCACACGTAAATAGGTATGCCATTCTCTAGTCAAAATAGGTTTTGTACTACTATTATAAATATATGTACTATTACATACTTTCTTTGTTGAAATTATAAGTGAAAAGAAGTTAAAGCTTCCCACCTTCTTCTTTTCTAGATTTCTTTTATATAATCAATATTAAAAAATTTCATCCTTCAATCATGAAAGTATACGAGCGTAGACGAAAGAAGAAATTAGCTTCAGTAACCAATAATCTTGATATTCCAGAGGTAATAATAGAACAAATCTTGAGTCGTTTGCCGATTAAAGCATTGTTGAGATTCAAAGGTGTAAGCAAAGATTGGAATTCCATAATTCTTGATCATCACTTTATTTCTCTTCATTCTGAAAATTCCTCCTTGGTGATTTACAACAAGTCTGAAGATGATGAATTTGTCGCCTTAGATGAACGCAAAGGATTACTTTTAGAGCAAAGTATAGTTGAATCTTCCTCTGATGATAATAATAATAATTCGAGACTATATCGCATAAGGAATCCTGAAATTGGCAAAATTGTTCAACTTCCAAGCCCACAAAAAAATCCTAGTTTGCTCATGAACCTTGCTTTTCTCCCATCTAAGCAAGTTTTCAAGGGTCTTTCCATTTATAAAGACGAAAATCGTCAAAATTTGGGCTGTGAAATTCTTAGCATTGGGAATGAAAGTAATATTAGTACTTGTTTGTGGCGACTCCTGGAACTACCGACCTTGCAAAACGCGGAGAATGTGTTGACAAGTTGCCAAACTTTTGTTACATCTGAAGTTGCTTATTGCATTTGTGAGGGAAATAGTTATTCCCAAAATCGAACCGCTGCTATAATGATTGATATACTGGACATGGAGAATGAGATCTACATTACTACAGCTACTTTACCTAAAGGTAATTTTACTTCAAAATTGGCCTTTGATAATTATATACGATGGAACGAAAAGGTCTCGTTTGGTAAAATAGTAAATGATGAGCTTCATGCCTTGGTGTTAGACGATTATAAAACTAATAAATGGATTGAAGAAAAACGGATCGTCAAGATGAAAAACTTGAAGGAGGAGGATGAACCAGTTGAAATTCTTTGTGTTATTGATTTCGAATTGTACTTTTTATTGCCAGAAATGAAAAGATTCTGCCGGTATAATTTTATTTCGGGGAAGGTAGATGTTGTGTTGTCCGATTACGACGAATCTAAAGTTTTAGCTGTCTTTCATTCTTCTTTGTATACTTTAAATGGAATGCAGTGTATCTAATAACAAATTTTATTTGATTTAATATATTTTTTTCTTGAGTGAAGCATCTATCGAAACAACTTGATTCTCAGCTATTTTCTATAGGCAAAGGCGCTAAGGTGTTCTTAAACCAAGCTTTATTGCTTATATGTTGTATTTCCACCTATTTTAGTCTCAGATACAGCGCAAATTAAGGTGAATAGATTGAACTGAACCTCCTTATATCAAGATATTGAAGCATTTAATGTAGGGAAATTTCATAAATAGCTATGTGGAAAACATAATAGGCTCCTTAAATTTCATAAATAGCTATTATGATTCTGATTTGTATAATTCGTCCTTTTTATAAAAACCATACAAAATCTTATTTAATTATATCTAACTGATTATGTGGTAATTAAGGAGAACAATTCCTTAAATAAAAGTCATTTAGTTTAATTAGAATAAATTACCAAAATAAGTTTTCTTCTTGAGAAAACGCAAAGTATTCATTGTTTTCGCTCAATCAAAGCTTCTTCAGTATTAGAACGGAAACAGTTGATTTTTTTGGTGGCTTGAACAACAAAAAGATAAATACAACAATCTATCCATTACGAGTTGTATATTCTTCTATGTATATGTATTTCATATATTTCTTGGTTAATTCGTGTTTAATTTGTATTAAGATCTATTAGAATGGTATTAAGATATGAAGTAGTTGATTTGTTTGAAAATAATTTGTAGGTGTATATAATTTGTATCGAATTCCAAACTAAGTTTGTTTTTGTGTGATTTTGTCTAAACATATTGTATATAATTGAGTAATTTTTGATTACTTGTATCAGTTTGTATATGTTACGGTTTGATTTGTATATTAGATAGATTTTAGGGAAAAAGCTCAAATATGCCATCGAACTATTGGAAAAGGTTCATCTATGCCATCCGTTAAAAGTTTGGCTCATTTATGCCATTACCGTTATAGAAAAGGTCCATTCATGCCACTTTTTCATTAACGGAACCCATTTCCAGATTTCCAAAACCATTAATGTGATGTGGCCTCTTAAAAGAGGTCCATGTCACCAATTTAAAACCATGTCATTTAATTAAAATAAAAACAAATACCCAAACCCATTTGACATAAAACCAAACCCGATCCACATCCCAAAGTAAAAAACTCTTTTAACTATCGGATCCAACTACCCATTATACCACACCAGCTATAATTACACACTTCATTAAATCTTCAATTTCCCAAGATCCCACCATTTCTGTGATCAATGTAAAATCAATGCAATAGGGTGCATAAAAAAAACAAAAAGTGTTCTTGAATTTTGGTAAATTTGTGGATTTTTTTTTTGTTCTCTGTAGTTTCAAAAACAAAGGAAGAAGAAGAATATAGAAGTGGAGAAAGAAGGAGTGGATCAGCTACTAGGGAAAACAGCGGAGAACAAAGAAAACATTTTAAACGGGTATATTGAAGGAATTCCAAAGGAAACTGATATGGAGTTGAAAATTGGAAAAAAAAATTGAATCTTGAAAAGTCCCAATGGGTTACTGGTGAAGAATTTATACTTTTGTGGTCCTTTCATGCGTGGCCGGATGGAGAACAAAGATTATAAGTTTTGATTTTTTACTTTGGGGTATGGGTCGGGTTTGGTTTTATTTCAATGGGTTTTGGGTTTTTAAAATTTTAATTAAATGACCTGATTTTATATTGGTGACGTGGACCTCTAATAAGACGCCACGTCGCATTAATGGTTTTGGAAATCTGGATATGGGTTCCATTAATGAAAAAGTGGCATGAATGGACCTTTTCTACAACGGTAATGGCATAAATGAGCCAAACTTTTAACGGATGGCATAGATGAACCTTTTCCAATAGTTCGATGGCATATTTGAGCATTTTCCCTAGATTTTATACAAGTCGTGGGTGATTCTTTGTCTAAACATATTGTGATTTATGAAATTTTCTCTTACTTTTATCAGTTTTGTATATGTTACCGTTTGATTTGTATATTAGATAGAATTTATACAAGTCGTTATATAGTTTCAGCCAACAAATGTATATAATTGAGTAATTTTTTATTACTTTTATCAGTTTTGTATATGTTACTGTTTGATTTGTATATTAGATAGATTTTATACAAGTCGTTATATATTTTAAGTCAACAAGTGTACATAATTGAGCAATTTTCAATTACTTGTATCAGTTTGTATATATTAATGTTTGTTTTGTATATTAGATAGATACAATTCATTATATATTTTAAGTCAACAAATGAATATAATTGAGTAGTTTTTGATTACTTGTATTAGTTTTGTATAATATGTCAATTGGACTTGTATAACTATGGACAGTAACATAACTGATTATTAATCATGCAATATATACAAATGTTGATTTCCCAATTACAATTCATTTATTATGTTATATACAACTTAAATTATCGATATACAAAAGAAAGAAGCGTAAACAGGGCTATACCTCAAAATCATATGCTTCATGTTGGTCCATTGCAACATAATCATCTCCAACAATTGTTTTTGAGTCATTTTTACTAGAAGATGATTCTTGTACCTTTTTTTTTTTTTTTTTACAGGAATCATCAAATCAAAATCATTAACTCTTTTTTCTTTGGAGATTTTAACCCACTATTGATGGGGTCAGTGAGAAACTTAGATCTAATCTCCTTATTTGCAATGTTTGAAACAATATATTTAGATTTCGCAATAGAACCTGCAATTGCTTCAAAATGTTGAGCTAAACCCAACCAAATTTGTTGCATGCAAATGTATACCTCTAGTGATTCTCTTTGATGGAGATTGTTCCTCATGATTAGAATGATGGAACCGAACGGATTTGTGATTTTGGCTGTGAAACGAAGAAAAATTGGGAAAGGCTGAAAGTTATACAAATAAAAAAATTTGAAAAAACGATGGAAGTTAAAAAAAAAAAAAAAGAAGAGATTATCTAGATTGATTTTGGACGATTAGGAGGTTGATTCAAAATTTTCAAGTTTTGAATTTTGAATTAGTTGAGAGATTTATGGGGATAATGAGCAGATTAAGGAGAAAAATTAGTGAATGGGTTAGAGAGATATTATGAATACATTTGTATAAAAGGGATAATGAAATTCTACACGATCTCATACAAATAGGTGGACCCCACATAAACATTTTCTTAAACAATACCCATTTTCTATAATTAACTAAAACTTTAATCATATTGCATAACTAACCACTTAATATTAGCTTAGTTATATAATTTTTCTTTAATGTACCATCTCTTTTTGTTAAAAGGATTCAATTAGGTAATAGATGTATTATAATAGTTCATAAAACTGGAAAGTATTTAAGCTAATTTAATTTATTTTTTTAACCTATCACGTAAGAATGAATGCAGTATACAATATAAGATCACATTATTATTTAAAAAATTTGTATCCCAATAATGCTTTATTTATTTATACAAACTAAAAATTGAAAGTACAAGTAGGAATGTTGTACCAATATTTTTTCTTTAGAAATAGATGTTTCCCTTATTTATTTATACAAACTGAAAATTGAAAGTACAAGTAGGAATGTTGGTATCATAAGGAGAAAATTAGTGAATGGATTAGAGAGATATTATGAATAGATTCGTATAAAAGGGATAATGAGATTCTACACATCCCATACAAATAGGTGGATTCCACATAATTATTTTCTTAAACAATATCTATTTTCTATAATTAACTAAAACTATAGTCATATAGCATAATTAACCACTTAATGTTAGCGTAGTTATATAATTTTTCTTTAATATACAAAGGATTCAATTGGGTAATAGGTGTGTTGTAATACTTCATAAAACTGGGAAGTATTTAAGCTAATTTAATTTATTTTTTTAACCTACCAAGTAAGAATGCAGTATAGATCACATTATTCTTTAGATATCTTGTATCCCAATATTTTTTCTATAGAAATAGATGATTTTTTTATTTATATAAACTGAAAATTGGAACTACCAAGGTTGGTATGATAAGCCACTAAGCCAAAATAAGTTGGTTTCTAATTTATTTTCTCATGTTTGGTTTGTGAATGGAAAATATTTTTAGGAAAATATTTTCTATTGTGAAAAATATTTTCCAGAAAATACTTTTATTCTTGGCTAGAGAGTAGAAAATATTTTTTAAGATTTCTGCTACGAAAATCAATCTAATAACCGATTCAGAACCCAACTCCGATATCCGAATCAGGAACCAACTCCGATGTTTGGTTGGTGAAAGAGAAAAAATAAGTGCTCAACATTTAAGGAGTGAAATTGAACGGGACATTACAGACCCAAAAGAGGCAACGGATATTCTAAGTTTGAAGACTAATAAACTGGATGAAGACATGAATGATTTTTATGAGATTCTTATGGAATTAGTTAATGGACGTCAACAGAATCAAGATGGATTTGCTGAAATTGCTAGTGTCATCAATGAAATCAAAGGGAATATGATATGATGTTCTTTAATGGATGTGAAGAAACTTTCAACTCAACTTTGTGTTAGGCGATTCTTGTGACATTAATTCATGTCCAAATTTATTCTCACACTAAAAAATTCATCTTAACACCTAAGCACAATTTAAGAATCACCCGATTCGACCTTATACGCAAATGAAGAATGGTGGTTCAGATCTTAGCTTAGAAATTTTCATAGAGATACATTTGAATTAGTTCAAACATATAAAATTTGCAATATTTGATAAAGATAAAAGGGGAAAATAATGTTTTCTAAATAAGTTGATTTCTAACTTATTTTCTCGTGTTGGGATTGGTGAATGGAAAATATTCTTAGGAAAAAAAAAGGAATTTTTGGCCTTTTTACTTTTTCAAAGGGGATGTTGCATAGATTTGAAAAAATGATGGCTTATTTGGTTGCGTATTTAGATGCAAGTAAAGAGCATGTTGAACATAGGCACAATATTTACTTAGTAGTGTTAGAGCTTTAAACTTGCCATTCATATTAATATGTGATCATTAGATCAATTTTACCAAATGAATACATAAAAATAATAAGCATTAATGTAATATATTTAAATGATTCAGAAAAACATTTGTGGAACAAGGGGCCTTTTGACCAAGCCAAATTCTGTCGAATGAGCAACAAACAAATACACCCATAACAACAATATTACAAAGCGTTTTTATATAGATATTAATGGAAGACAATTACACTCACATATACTATAAACTTGACCGCATTAAAAACATAAAACTTCTCCAAATTTAGTTTAGCCAGTGAGCTCTTCCTCTTTGTGAGTTTCCATGGTAATATGACTGTGGATAAGCAACACAAGTTAACACATATCCACTATTTATTTGGTCATCATCAAGAAAGTTTCCATCAGATTGATCAACACTTCCAGATACAATTTTACCAGCACGAGATGAGCAAGAACCTGCCCTGCATGAATAAGGTAGTTCATGTCCTTCTTCCTCAGCTAGATCAAGAATGTACACATCATCTGTACAATCAATTTCTACTGCTCCTGAAGGTGTAATAAGTTTCACTTTGTATGTAGCCATACAAGTGATTTTGTCACCTTTTGCAGATTTAACCCCAAAGAGAGCTTGCCCAACATTTGGGATGGCCTTGAAGCTTGTCACAGTTGGTTTTCTTGGCATGAAGGAGGTACTACTCATGGTGCCTGAGATGCTAGCCATTTTTATCTTTTTTGGGATTCTTGTGCTTGGTTGATCTCAATTCACTAATGAGCATTTAAATTGGGACCTTGTGGAAATGATTTGTTTCGGCAAATCATCCACGTGTTAGCATAATACCAGAAGACTATTCCTATTAATTCAGATTCTGGGCATTTTGTCAGTTAGTAGAGTGTAGAAATGTCTGTCAAATCTAGATGGCTGAAGGAGGTCTTGATGGACACCCACAACTTCTTTATGAATTAATTTTGTAATCAATAAAACACAGGAGAGATGAGTATATAAGTAACCCGGCCTTACCAACTAGCGACGCGTTTTAAAATCGTGCGAATCTAAACCCAAAGCAAACAATATCACTAGCAAACGGGGTCATTACAAAACTATTCAAGTCATGAATTTTGATGGCGTAGGAGGAATAGTAATAGTCCAACCAACCTAGTACAAGATGAAAACGAAAACGAAAATGAAAGAGAACTGAAATAGCTAACGGGACAGTAAAGGGGTTATTTGGTTAAGACGATGCAATTACAAATGAGGGTGAAAGGAAAACTGGTCTCTCTGCTTGCAATGTGTATAATACCAAATCGCTATCGTGAATTGTTCAACAAGCACAACTTGTCTGGGCCTCATTTGTAGTTGCATAAAGAATAAACAAAAATTAAGTAGCAAAGTTTTTTGCATCTGCATCGTATAGTACTGGAGATATAACTACATCACAGCTGTAACTCTTACCATGCTAGCCTTGAATCATCCAAAGTCTCCATTCTAATTTAAGTACAAATGAAAATAGGAGATGATTTCTTTTACAGCCCAAGGAATTGGGAAAATTTTCAGGGCTCCCCAGAATACAAACAGAGGTACCTACCATCATTAAACCGAATTGAATCCCACAAAGATACATGGTTCTTGAGGCTGTTCTTGACCTTACTGCTAGATACCAAGTAAATATAGCAGTGTCAGTCCTACTCTTCTTTGCTAAAACATCAGTCACATTTGATGTTCCTATAGATCCTCCTCACGAACAGATGTGAGCCCAAAAATCCAACAGCACCTAAGTTTAAATAACGAGGGCATGGCTGATTAGAACTAACATGAAGCAAGATGAAATACCATGACATATAATTGGAATTCCACACAAGCAATAGACTCAATATGGCAGAAATGGTTTAACTGGTACTCATACTCACCGCAGAGAATTCCTAAGCCAAGACAAAACATAAGTGTATATCCAAAATAGAAGCTGGTCTGGAAGAACCCTGACATCTTAGTTTTCACATAGTAGTAATATACTGAGTACAGGTAGACATAGACAGCTGTAGAGAATGCTGAGAAAAATGAAGTCCACTGCCAATGATAATTCTCAGCATTTAGCAGGAAATATGTGCCCACAATGGTCACACAGACAGTAACAACAATGAGTATCAGGAACACCAAAAGCATGAACCCGTAAACATAGTACACCTGCAAAAACCATGACTCGGATAAATTAGCAATGAATTCAAATTTTGTCCAGCAGCTGCTTAGTTGAGAAGTAAACTATAACATCCTGCTACCTCACAGAAGGGGTTCTTTCATATATTCCATATCAATTTGAAATTAAAAAGTACGACTAATCATGCAGGCAATGCATGCTAGCAAAAAATAGCCATTCTATTCATAGGAGTTCATTGAAATTTTACACAATCTAACTTGTTCGCGAAGAAAAGAGCACCAAGATGGACCCACTGGGTCAGCACCCTGAATCTGTTGGAGTTAGTTTCATGCTCATACTTATTTGCAGCAAGGTCCAAGCTATGGACAGAATCAAATTGTTTCTCCCTGAATCCATTGAAGTTTAACCTTCTTATTATTCAAAATCACTTATGGTGAGTGGTAACAAGCCTCTCATGGGTTTATAGTTTACCTTGTAATTCCAGAAGGATGTGAAGACGAAATACATCTCGATAAATATGCTGCCAAATGGTAGCAGACCACCCATCAAGGAGATTACAGATGGTGTCAGGTACCACTTTTTCACAGGTATAGGGCGAGGAATGGTCTTGACACGGCACGGATTGTTTGGAGCACCACTCCAGTTTCTTCCAACAACAGTACCCAGAAGAGCCAAGGGGAAGGAAATGAATGCCCAGATGACGAAGACAACCACCATTGTGCCAAAAGGAATTGCTGCTAGGGACCCATAAAATATGGCGATTGTGTTCAGAACGAAACCAATTCCAAAGCACATAAAGGGAAAGAGTGATGCTGTCAGAATCATCGACTTGATCCAGCTTTTACCTGCAATAAGAAGATAAACAGTATGACTATTGCACTTGAAAAAAAAAAGGAAGCAGAAGAAAAAGTGTGTTGTCATTCCAAAGTATTGCCGATTAAACTGAACAACACAGAAATAAAAACCATGCACAGTGGCAGGTACCCCAAAACAGGAGCCACTAGCAATATGTCCCACATTACACATCAATAAATGATAAGACAAAAGATCCCAGCTTGAACTACCTCCTTAGATGAAATAGAAGTGTCAAAAGGAAGAGGGGGAAAAAGAGTCCAACAAAAGATACCCATATAAGGATAGATATAGATATGAAAGGAAACATACCACCATTCCGTGAGTACATTGCACCACTAACATAGCCCGAAATGAATGATGTCAAAGCATAACATACAATAAAAGTCGTAACAATGGATCCTCTCCTGAAAAGAATGCACACATACTATTTAAATTAAACATATTAACAAAGTAGCGAGGAAACATAGTACTCAAACAAATACTAATAGCAACCAGTAATTTCATAGCAATCCTAACCATGAAACTAGAAGTACCAGACAGATCCATCACGAATTGCCTCTATACTCTATTCCTAAATAGATAGCCAACAACTACAGTTCAAAGGTATCAAAATCAAGGATCCAACATACCCAACATACAACATCCCCACAATGGCTAACAGTATGACAAGGAGGACAAGCAATGCCAGTTGTGCCCCAGTACCAACAAGAGCAGAAAGTAACACTAGGTTAAGGGGAGTCCGAAACACATCTCCATGAACAAGTTTCCAACCAGACTCTTCACTCACATCTCTTTCCTGAGACAAAAACATAATGATTAAGAAAAGCAGCCCCAAAGTTACAAAAAAAAATTTTGAAATGGAATGGAGAAGCCTCGAACTTAAGTCTTATCTAAACAGAATGTTGTTTAAAGCACAAGGTTGTTACCAGAGTCTCCAGGTCATCATCTTCCCGAGCATATTTGGCATAATCATTCCTTAGCGTCCGCATCAATATCATAGACACCAGACCAGTAAGAAAGATGACCATCATGAAGGAATTAAAGATGGAGAACCAATGAATCTGCACAGAGCATAACAAAATTACAAACAACACATAAAAGAGAAAAATTGAATCTCATGGTGCTAATTAAATGCAAATCATTGGAGCAGATGAATAAAATTACGAAAACAATGTCATCCAAGTAATCTCCACCTGATGCTCAAAAAATGGGTAATCCAAGTAAACTTCAAAGCGACGAGCAAAACTGATATTGGTTGGCTCCCATTTGACAGAATATGTCATGTCCAAGGTTCTCCCAGCCTCCAAAGGCTTTGGGCCCTCTTGAGAGATATTGACATGAATGATCTGCCAAAACCAAAACATGGGAAAGATGAGCATGTAGACTATCCACCAGATTTGGATGAGATGATCAAGTCACAAACCTGGTCTTTATTGTATTTGATATGTATTTTCTTATGTGTGTAAAGTACATGCTTATTATCACTGTTTCTGTCAGGATGTTGCTCACCAACAAAACCTATAACACAGACAAATCACAAATGATACCGCCTTTCTTTTTCATTTTTTGACAAGAAAAATTAAGGCAGAGAGAGAGTACATACCCCACATCGGCAGGTCATCTGAAAAACATTCAACAAACCGGAAACAAAAGAAGGTAAAGGTCAAGACAAAAAATCAATAGAATTCAAAAGAATCTAAATAAAGCAACAGAAGGCAGAACATCCGAAAATGGAAAAGGCGAAAAAAAGTTCAGCGCTGAACCTGAAGTAGGTTTAAATCAACACAGCCAAATCAAAATAAGGTCAACAGGAATGTTAGCAATTAAACAATAAATAAGAGCGCACATTTTAAAATAACATAAACAACTTCCAAAAGAAATCTTCAATAAGATAATGTTAATCAGCATTGCACTCAATGTTTTTGCACGGGATCTTCATACCATAAGAATATACCAAAGAATAAAGTTTGTAACATACCAATGAAGAATTCAAACCAATAATTGTTTTCAATAGCATCCTTAAATTGCTTGACCTTCGCTTCATCAATCTCAAGCTCACAAATGCTACCCTTGTCAACGTTTTCTATCAAACACAAAGAGTCCATGTAAACCTCAAATCAAACAAGAATAACAAGGAGTAACCTTGAAGGAGATCCACATACTTTGAAACTTTATGTCAATCTGACTATCAATAAGCTCGTTTCCACCCAAAACTTCGCCAAGGCCACCCCATTTGTGAGAACCAGATGCATGACAAAACGGAAGGCTGTAATAGTTGTATGTTTCCTGTGGGTTATTGTATGGCCCAACTTTATTTACCCATAAGGTAACTGGATCATCTGGTTGATACTGTTGGACAAAGCATAGGAGTCAGAAAAAAACATTTGCATATACGAAGTCCTGGGTAAGAAACAAAAGCACAAGCATAATGCAGTAATATATCCACTTAATTATGTATATTTTAATACTTCCCAGAAATTCACCGGAAACAAGCATGAGATTAAATATTTTCTCCTCTCTAGTAGATTTTTCTAGTCCCATATTTTGCAGAAGTAAACAAAATGTAGAGCAAAGAAGCAGACAAACATGCATCGCTTTATATACAAAAAAAAAAAAGGTATAGGGTTAACATCTTAACCAAACACCACCAGGCAGGCACAAACGAGAAGAGATACCCTAATATGCAGATGCCCTTGACCACATCTGTCCATTAGGCATCACTAAGTGCTAGAGCTCAATAGAGTGGAAGTGTCAAACGAACTATAAATACTCCTCCATAGAAAATCCTAGACCCTCACCCTCGAAAAAAGGAACAAGTATATCCTGCTCAAACCTCTAGCTCCTTGTTTTTAATGAGATAAGATCAATTAGATCTAAATCAATACACTTTTGGAAAAGGAAGAAGATGATCTAGGGCAGAACTCCAGATAAATTGATAAAGGCTTAAGCCCTGTCAATGCTTATGTGAAGATTGAGCAAGCATCACCTGAATAAACCCCTGAGCCAGAAACTAGATGTAAAGGAAAAACAAAGAGCAAGATTTCATTTCAAACAGACACGTATGACCTCTGAGCAAATCTTTGCAATTCACTTCCTAAGCCAAATTTAGGTTGAGAAGGTCGAAACCATATTTATCCTCAAAAAAAAAAGCTCGAAACCATTTTAAAATCGCAGTAAACCCATACTTAACCCATAAACACTGCAATTTAAAAGTGGATTACTATTATAAACCCATTTCTTAATGATGACACACCCTAACCGTAATAGGTTGGGCGGGTTGAGGGGATTATCAACATGCAGTTTGATTTTGTCAGCGCTAAATTAATATCACCCTGCCTGTCCATTATAGGATTATAGAAAAGGAACCCAAAAGACATCTAATCCAACATACTCTGATTGCAATTCGAAAATTATAAACATCATTCAGTAGGAATCAGAATTTACTAGAAGCAAACAGCCAAACACAAGAATATAATAGAATGTTCTTAGCTTTAAGTGAAAGCAGAATAAAAGCCTCTTACAGTGCAAGTCATGCAGAACTATAGTTGGCACGAAGAGCAAAGACTCTCAACCTAAACTATAGACCGTACAAGAATATCTGTGACAAAGCTTATTAGAACAAACCTCACTCAGAAGTTAAATACTTATGAAAAGATAAAATCAGTGAAGACTGAAGACCAGTCAATAACCAAGTTTTACAGTACATGCACCATCAACTATGGTTTCACCATTTTCAACTGCAAATCCACTTCAATGACCTAATAGATACCCACTCCACCAGTCCACTAATTAGCTTTTTATAAAATAGCAGCGCCCCTGTCTCGTCAATTCACTCCTTCCACCATCCGATCAGCAATACAATAAAGCCCATTTAATCTAAACTAGAAGGCATCAAGTTTCTTTCCTTATTTGATAGTTGATCTCTCCATCCTAAAGTGTCATCAACAATGTAGTCCCACATGTCTAGTTGCTCCTAATTCATCTAATCAGCAACACATTGAAATTATTTAATCTGAACTAAAAGGGGTCACCTTTTTGTCCCTTTATTGATTTTCATCCTAATAAGTTGAATTCCACCACCATGCAAATTCGCAACTCAGCCTTTATGACAGACATTAAACAATAGACAGGATGAAGAAGGAGGTGCTGCAACTGGTAAAGGAACACATAGAAAATTAACCTCAGTTCTGTCTTTCATGAATGAAATTAAGAAAAACAACCTCACTCCAAATCTTAACCAGTGCAGTTACATGTCATCTGCAGAAGGTAACCACTGTGATCAAATCCTCCTCAGAACAGCTACCAAGGCACATTCTGAAGGACCTGTTAGTACCTTACTCGACTATTACAACATAATCAGCACACATAACAAGCGTTACACTTACGAAACACAATTAGCAAATGAAACACATCCGTATGACAAATTTGAGATCAGGCGCAAAACAAGTTCTTGGAGATCTAAAGTCAAACCATTACTTTGCATTAACAAAACGGTAATTAATCTCATCACTTCGAATCAAATCTACTAAAACCCGGAAAATTTTCGGAATCATGGAAGCAATGCACAATCAAGATCTTAGCAATTGGAGTCGCCAATAGATCTGAACATCATAGGGATGTTTCCACCGAGAGATAAAGAAAAAGAATGTGTAGAGCTTAAAAATCAAGAAAACCAACCGAAATTAGGGTTTTTTCGCGTTCTTGGAATCGAACACTTTACCTTGTGATCGGCCTCGGAAGCAAGCACCGGCGAGAGGAGGAGCAAAGCCGCGAGGAAGGAGAGCAATGTTAGTGATCGGACGGTGGGCCACATCATAATCGCCGGCGACGATAGGAATGGCGCGTGAGATATTGGCAGAATGAGACGGGGGATCCGACCCAAAGTCGTGAACGGACTATATAGTAGAGTATTAGATGATGATCTGATTTCAACAGACTCAAGGGGAGTAGTAGCACGGTATTAGAAAGCTGTTTGGGGCCGTTTGGTTACTGGTTAGAGTTATGCAGATATTAGTTATGCAGGGTTTAGTTATGCAGGTATTAGTTATGCAGGGTTTAGTTATGCAAGTATTAGTTATGCAGGGTTTAGTTATGCAAGTATTAGTTATGCAGAGTTTAGTTATGCAATGCAGGGTTTAGTTATGCAAGTATTAGTTATGCAGGGTTTAGTTATGCAAGTATTAGTTATGCAGAGTTTAGTTATGCAGGTATTAGTTATGCAGGATTTAGTTATGCAAGTATTAGTTATGCATGTATTAGTTTTGTGGGTATTATTTAGTTACGTAGATATTACATTACATAAATTATTAACTATTGAATATTGAATTTAATATAAATTAATATATATTATTTACAAATAAATAAGCGAGCAAATAGTATAAATTCTCTCTAAAAAAAATAAAGAAAGGAATTTTCTCTATACTTAAGTAGGAATTCTGTTTTTTCCTCTATTTTCTAATGTTTAAAGCTTATAAAAATAAAATATTATTAATATTAAGTACATAATACTATCCTATTTTATATAATGTAAATTTCTATCAATATGTTGCATGTATTGTTAGTACATTTTTAGTATACCAACTATATGAATTATTATAAATTCACATTCTAAATAAAAAATAATAATACATGATAATTAAATATGTGGAATATATTTAGTAATATATAGTGCTAATATATCATTAGCATATGTGTTGTCAAAATTATACATTCCGATTCATAATATTAATAAAATATTTATATTTTGATTTCAAAATGAAAACAAATAAAAAGTTGTTCGTATACAAAAAGAAATAAGAAACAAAAATAGTTAGGAAAATAGAATAGTAATGTCAAGTTTTCAATAAAAAAAGATTTAAAAATAAATTAATAGGGATAAATGTGTAATTTAACATTTTAATACATGTATAACCAATACCCACATAACTTATTCCACCTTCTATCCTGCATAACTTATACATAGATTCCCTCATAAGTTATGTAGGTATTAATTATGTAGGATTACAAAAAATGCAACCAAACACCAAATAAAATTAATACATAAATAACTTTTATACAATATTTAAAAACCTATCAACTAGGGGTGGGCATTCGGTTCTTCGGTTCGGTTTTCTTAAATTTCGATTCGGTGTTCGGTTTTGAAAAAATGTGCACCAAATACCAAACCAAAAAATTTCGATTCGATTTAATTCGGTGTTTTTAAAACGGTTTTTCGGTGCAAGCAAATAAAAAATAAAATGAAAATTAAATTATCAAAACGTTTAACTAAAGATAAAAGTTGAAAACTCGAAATAATCAATTAACATATTTAATAGTTAAAGTTTCCAACAAAGAACTAAAGAAGTTTTTGTTTCTCTTTCCGATTTTTTGTTTCAACAAACACTCTTTGTAATAGCAGCCAACAATTTAAACCAAAAATTCAACACTTGAAACTTAAAAGTTAAAACAATACAAAGTTAAAAATGTCTTAATATTCAACTTCATTCAAATAAAAAACAATAGGAGTCACAACTCACAAACACAAGTTACCAAGTATATAATTAATAAAATTAAAATATTATTTGAAATTTAGTTAATAAAATTTCGGTTTTTCGGTGCACCGAATTTTTTTTACCCTGACACCGAATACCGAACCGAAAAACCGAATTAGTTTGGTTCGGTTCGATTTTTCGGTTTTCGGTATTTATGCTCACCCCTACTATCAACCAAACATGGTACAAATCATGTTGACTTTTCTACCTAATACAAAACTTTTACCAAACATAGTACAAACTAATACATTTTTTTATACATGAATAACATGCCTCTTATACGGTAACCAAACGGCCCCTTTATTTATTATCACCTTTCCTAAATAAATACAAAATCTACAACAAAAAACTCCATTTTAAGTATATTTAAAAATAAAAAAAAGGAGAATAATCAGTTCTACTATAATGACCAAAAATAGCAATTAAAAAAAAACTGTACTCATGTATCAAAAATAGAACTATAAAAAGTTTGAATAAAGTGAGATATACGCGCCTCAGCTTAAATAATTATTTATTTATTTATTATTTTTATTTTTTAATTATAATTTATGATAATACCAACTTATATTTTGTATTTGAAATTATATGCATGTCAACTATTTTTAATGGAAATTAATCCATTTTAGTCAATATGTTTTTTTAAGACAAAGTCTTTCCCCACGTTGTCTTTTTCCCAAGCCCCTAGTATTGGAAGCTCTATTCTAGTGCCCATTTTCCCATAATTCAAATTGAACAAGCTCTTGTGTAAATTATATGTACCCTTTCTATTTTTTCAAGACAAAAACTTTAGTACTTCTTATGTAAAATGTTGAAAAAACACTCCCACAATATATGCAAATGTGGAAAAATGCTCATGGGGACCCTAGTCAACAATTTCATTTTTTTTTTTGAGTTTTTTCTTCACTTAATTAAAATATTTGGATTACTATAAATTTTGTGTGTATTAAAGATTTTGAAATACATTAATAAAGGTTATAGCTCTTAAATGTCAAATGACAATTAGCTAGCTAGTGACGTTTACTTTAATTTACTTTTTAAATAATCATGACTTTTAAAATTTATGTAATAGATATAAAATATAAGATAAAGTTTAGATAAGCAAGTCAATTTGCGTTAATTTGACTATTTTATCGTGTAGTGGACCACTATTTCAAGTTGTGAACATGGTTGGCCAAGTTGTTTGCCTGATGCTAAATCAAGATCTAAGAACAAGAAAGCTCAATATTAATTTTGCTTGGGATCCAAGTTGAATAGAGTTTAAATGGTTGTCATTTGTGATTTTGGAGAATTATGTGTATTATGAAGAAAATGTTTGTTCCTCTCATCTTCTTTCTTGAGTCTAAATTTTTCATCTCCATTCTTATCTCTGTACTTAGTTACTTGTCTATGTAATTCTTGTTATTGTTGGAAATTTTATGGAAAAAACCTTCTTGACGAATACTTGATAGGAAGTTCACCAACGATTGTACTACACCACGAACTTTATAGGAAATTATCCAAGCTTGAGGCGTGTCGAAAGACACTGTCCTTAAGGATATTTCACCCGATATAGGTGTATCCCCCAGGATTCAACAAGCTCTTCTAGTATAAAATTAGGAGCCAGAAACTTACAAAGATTTAATCAAAGAAAACCCAACACTAAAATATATCTTTATGTAGGAGGAAAAACTTATTTAAAAATGCTCTTTTCATCACTTCCATCTCTACCTCACTCCTAGAAATAGTAGATATATATGTATATATATACTCAATAAAAATGACTGCTGAAATAAAACCCAAACAATAACGTTCCAACATTTATCATCATTATAGCTCTTTATTGTACAAAAAAAATGGTTAGGCCATTAAACAATATAATAACATACCTTGAAAGATATAATAAAAATACTAATAAAGTTTAATATAATAATTAATAATTTATTAATAAAAAAATTTCTTTTTGAGATATCTTATTTTTTGAACAATCCCCTACATATCTCAAAAAGAATAATATTAAGGAATAAAATGAAATAAGAAGTTTTGCTGGGTTTTCACATATGAGTCTAATGCATCGAATCTGGTGTCCGTAGACTATAAACCAGACCTAGATAAAATAAGATTAAACTTACAGAACAATTGGTGAAGTTTAGATCTTTTATGCACCAATAATTCTTTTGTAAGTCCGGTGTCTTATTCTATCACATTATGCTCGCACAATCTTTGTCGTTATCGTGGCTTTGCGCTAAGAGGTCATGCGCGTATCCTGGTATTCATGAGTGCTATAGAAATTTGTCACAGTTTCATAGAAGCGGCACCACTTCACACTCATATAGGTCCAGTCATCAAGTGAATCCTGCAGAGCAATACACCACCTATAAAGGATATGACTTGGATTAAGAGCTTAACTCAGCCTCACTTTGCCTTGCAGGCTGTTGCACTGCATTCACACATCATAGGAGGGACATAATTTTATAGTGCTTACTTGATCAACTAATGACTTGTTATTACCCATATGAACCTAATTCATGAGATCTCCAATCACATAGGTTGGGTTACCATCATTGTTGATCTTCTCAAATGACTAAAAGTCTTACTCCCCTCGATGTTTCATTTAGTCAGTGAATTGAACAGATTCACCTCCGACTACACACAATTTACGTATATACTTTAATTTCATAGCAGCTGCTTTATCACACTATGTCTCAAACACATATATTTAGTTTCGCCATTAAAAATGTTTTTATTCCTATTGGAATCCACACTAAGAGTTGTCTCAACCACTTAGTCCCATCACTAATTAACTCCACAACAACTAACTTTATTTGGTTGATTTTTCTATTATGGCACCGCCACCAATAATAATCCATAATCACTAGTGAATTTTGAGATTCACATTGCATCATCTTACACTTAAATCAAATGCAAAATTCATACCATTACCATATAAACTTTATAAAACATTCTTCAACATGGTCAACAAGATTTGTTCTTCTTCTTTTTTCAACTATAAACATTATATTCAATCACATTACAATTGATTACGACAAATATGATTAAAAACATTAGACCCTATTTTTCTTTCTTAGAATCATGTAGCACAATCTTAGCAACACACCCCTACACTTTCAAATATTTCATAATAGAGGTATAACTCTTTTCAATTTTCAAAAAGTTTTCAACTTTGCATATAACATACAAATTTATATATTAAACTATATCAAAAGACTTCATTTTAATTTCTCAACCAACAATGACTTTAGCATATCTAGAGAAATAGCCAATAAAAGTAACACAATAATATTTATAACTTCTACTTATTATTTATACAATCTCAAAACATCATGAAGAGTTAATTCTATCAATTTTGATACTCCAAAAATATAAGCATAAAATTTTTAAGTATGCACAATTCCAATACAAACTTCATACTTCAAGTTTTTTATAGAAATAATACATTGTGTACTATTAAAGTAAAATAAACTAATTAAAAAATACAAGTTTAACAAGTCACAATTCAAATGAATCAATTAAGTAAATACAAGCACTAGCATTTTCATTTTGAACAATATTAACCACAAATAAATCATACTTAACATATCATCATTGCTCATAATAACATTTGTTAACATATTATCAAATTCAAATAAACCATTCATTAAATCTTTTCACAATTTCACAATAATCAACTTTTCCTCATAAAATCTCATGTACCAATCTAGCACAAATATTAAAATCATATACCACCTCAGATTATGCCAATAAATGTGAAATTTTAAGAAGAATATTTTTATTCTAAGAACTTAAGTAGTTCTAGAATCACCAATCTATATAAATAAATCATTCTTCTTCTTCAATTTAAGGTGTAAGACACAATAATTTTAGTTAGCACAAATATTCTCAATAACATCAAAGTCTAACACCCGATTTCTCCCATTGGCCACAAGATTCACTTGAGAAATGACCACAACAATTTATATCATCCACTTAGTTAAATTTATTTTTACTTAGCGGAATTCTCATTTCTCCGAATCTTCATCAACATTAAGGGGTATATTGACAATTTGCCACACAAATATATTAAAACCATAGACATAACGTATTGACACATACCTTTTTTTTAACCAACACCAATGATAACTTTTGTACTTCATAATAAGCAAAATTTGTCAAGCATCAAAACAATAGCAAATACAATTCAGCTTCATATCACATTTGTCATCAAATTAGTTGAATCTATCTCCAAGCTATCTTTGTAAAGCTTGCCAAGAGCAGACACATCAAACCAAGCATTCCTCCAAAATTCATTTTTTATTAGTGTCCTTTTTTTTTTCCATAGAACATTTTTTCTTTTTCCAATAGAACATTGCATTTAAGCAATTTGAACGAATGAGGTTTTGGATTTTTGCAAGTAGCTAGTATTTTTTCCATAAAATTAAAGTATAAAATATCCTTAAGATTGTTGGAAATTTTAAGGAAAATACCTTCTTGACGAACACTTGATAGGAAGTTCACCAACGATTGTACTTCACCACGAACTTTGTAGGAAATTCTCCAAGCTTGAGGCGTGTCAAAAGACACTGTCCTTAAGAATATTTCACCCAATATAGGTGTATTTCCAGATTTCAACAAGCTCTTCTAGTATAAACTAGGAGTCAGAAACTTACAAAGATTTAATCAAAGAAAACCCAGCACTAAAATATATCTTTATGTAAAAGGAAAAACTTATTTAAGAATGTTCTTTTCATCACTTCCATCTCTACCTCACTCCTAGAAATAAAAGATATATATGTATATATATACTCAACAAAAATGATTGTTGAAATAAAACCAAAACAATAACGTTTCAACATTAATCATGGTCAAAACATTTATCATCATTATAGCTCTTTATTGTACAAAAAAAACGGTTAGGCCATTAAACAATATAATAACATACCTTTAAAGATATAATAAAAATACTAATAAAGTTTAATATAATAATTAATAATTTATTAATAAAAATATTTCTTTTTGAAATATCTTATTTTTCCAACAGTTATTATAATTTAACTATAAAAATTATATTAATGTTTAAGTGTTTGTATTGAGAATTAGGATTTGTTTTTAAAAAAATACCTATTTAAGAAAGGAAAGATGAAAAAAAATAATCAATAAAATGACACAAGCAAACACGGTGCATTATTGATTCTGTGATATAGAGGATAAAATAGATCTCAAGAATTTCAAGTTATGATAACATATATTTGACCATTATTTTGGATGAATTGTTAGATTGAAAGAATGAAGGTGGTATTCTATTATGTGATTTGAAATTATAATATGAAATCACATTAATATTAAGTTAAATTTTTGTCTGTATATGTATTTTAATTTTTTTTATATTTTATTTTTTCCCTTATAAATATGAAAATTCTGGAAGTATTGAAAATTATATATATAAAAAAGATTCTAATACAATCTTACTGAATGAGCAAATTATAGTTCATAAATAAGACATTAAAATATTCAAAAATGTCACATTGATAAATCACATATCTCAGTATTTCTATTATAAATAAATGTTTGTGTTTACAATTTTTAATGCACATAATTTTATAAAAGATCCACTAGTCAACAATAATAGTTAGTGTTGACACCCAATTTTGGCCTAACATTTTTCAAAATTCATAACTTTTATGTTTTATTTATTAAATTATTCAAAATACATTTTTATAATTTTAAATAAATCTATCAATAGTTACTCTTATTTTTTCAAAATATTAAGATTTTTATTAATTTATTTTGAATTTTAGTTTATTTTGATTTTATTACTTTTATCACAATCAGTTGAATATATTGTGAATATTGTGTCAGTTTTATTAAATTACAATATTTTGTTGAATTGCATTTTTGCATGCCATTGATTTTATTAGTGACATTTGTTAATATTCATATTTATTTGTTACTTTTCATTTTGATATTTTGCACAGTCTAGAAATTCATTCAAATATGAATAAGATTTGCATACACAGATATTTTATTAACTGGATAAGATTTCATACACTTATATTTTATTAATTGGTGGTTTTGGCCCACGATTTTAAGATAATTGTATTGTACTATCAGTGATTTTCAATTTTTCTATTTAAGCAATAGTTTGGTCATTAAGTTAGAGGTGGTGGATAAAATTTTAGGGATAGTTTTCAGATTTCTAGTGTTTAAATGTTCATATTTTTCCGGGACAAGCTGACCGGAGCTCCGCCGGAATCCGGCGAATCCACCACCAAAAACCCCATTTTTCCAGATCACTCCAAACCCAACCGGAAAAAACCTCCGTTCACCACTTTCTCCAATCAGCCACGACCCACCGCCCAAACAACCCCAAAAACAACCAACCAACAAACCCCAACCAGAAAACCACCGGAAAAACCATCATTTCCGACTCCAAACCACCACAAAACCACCCTCTATTTTCTCCAACCCAAACCCCGATCGAACCAGACCGCCGGAGAAACCAACGAGCTTAAGCTCCGGCGTAACCCAATTCCAGCGAGCATCGGAGCAAGCCAACAAACTACAGCTCCGACCCAACACGCCACCAACAAGTTCCGAAGCTCCGATTACCCTGAAGCTGTAAGCAGCAACTGCGAACAGAACTCCGAGGGCCTACAGATTTGATCGAATTCCCTTTTTTTTGACAGTGATTAACTTGATTTTTGGTAAACATTATCTTTTCTGATCAGCTATATCGTTCTTTTGCATTGTATTATTTTGTTTCGGTAGTTAAACTAATTAATTGTTGTATGTCTTGCTGAGATTTGGAACCCCATTTTTTTTTTTATTTTGAATATTTTAAATTTCTTATAAGTTTGATTCAGTTTTGTTTCATGAGTATTTATTTATTTTCCTAACTATCGTTACATTTCACTTTTTGGTTGGTATTCTTTATTATAAAATTGTTCCTGTGCATTATTGGATTTTCTCAAGTTATTGTCATGTTTTCAGTTGTATTGTTACACCATTTACTCACTGTTCTTTTGATATTTTTTGCTTTGATATTTGTTAATTATTCCATCTGTTATATTGATGTTATTGATGTTAGAAGTGGATTAATTCATATAGTATTGATTTATTTTTATAAGTTCTTTCGTTACTCTTGTTTGAATGAGTTTTGTGCTATTTGTGTTGTTAATCTTATTATAATATTGACTAGTTTTATTATTTAATGGGCCGATGAAGAAATTACCGTCGATTTTCAAGGCTTTCCATGTTAATAAGAGGAGTTTTTACTTTAAAATTATTATTTAATTCATTTATTTTTATTCATATTTATTTGTTACTAACACTTTTACTAAGTGTCTTTACAGGTACACCCCGGAGTCGCTTTCCATTGAAGCTATTCCAATGTAGTTCAAATGATATTTTATATTCATTATTGTGTATATTATTGACGTTAGGCAAACACTAGGCCGTTTCTTATATTATCTCTTTACTTTATTATTTGTTTATATTTCATGTTTATTATACTTGTATATTATTGTTATCTCCTCCTCAATTTGAAAAAATGAATTCAGTCGGGACCCACAGTTGTGGATTTCGAAGGATGCCTAACCCCTTCTCTTCGGAATCACTTGAACCCTCTACTTAGAATCTATTGGTTTCGTAGACTATTTTAGTTAATTAATTGGTTTCCTAGTTTTCCTAAAATTAGGTGACGACTCCTTTAAAATTGTTTTATTCTTTTCAATTCTTTAAATTTGATTATTTTTTGGAGTTATCACGACGTTTCGCCTTATTTGATAAAATAGGGATGTAAACAGTTAGTAACTAGCTATTCTTTAATATAATCCTTTCGCATTGTGCGGACAATCTATTTACCTCGAGCATGAGTTTTTTTATATAAAAATTAAAATGACAAGTCTATTTTGTTTTTTTGCAAAATATAAACATAGTTTTCAAACATTGATTTGAAATAACAACTTCATATCACATGTCCTAACATAAGCTTAGTAAAAACATATTCTCTTTAAAGTAAACAAATAGAAGATAAAAATATTTTTCATATATAAAAATAAAAATAATAATATTTGAAGATAAGTAAATGTATTACAAAAGCTATAACTTTCAAATTCTTAAGGTTCATAGGACTTTTCCGTCCTAATCGAATACAACGCATAACATAAATTTATATATAAAAATTTGTAATAAAAGATTAAATATAATGAATTCATATTAAAAACTTAAAAGGTTGGTACCGAACACGTAACATGAAATAAAATCTCCTTACTATTTTATTTAACAAACAAAAAAATCCCTATTGTCGGGGCAAATTTTTACATAACCGTACAATGAGAAAGAAAGATGTTGGACTGGATTGGGCCAGACATTTTAAAATTGGACCGTTTTGCCACCGCTTCACTCATTTTGACCCGAATCCACCGACAAGTCCATAACCTTAAGGGTGTGTTTGGTACAAAGGAAAGTGTTTTCACCAAAAAAAAATTTACAAAATATTTTCTTGAAAAAAAGTGTATTCTTTTTTTACTTATTTTCTATTATTTGGCAAGTAAACGAGAAAGAAGATGTTGGACTGGATTGCGCCAGACATTTTAAAATTGGAGTTCGTCACCGCTTCACTCATTTTGACCCGAATCCACCGACAAATCCATAACCTTAAGGGGGTGTGTTTGGTACAATGGAAAATGTTTTCACCAATTTATTTTTTTAACAAAATATTTTCTTGCAAAACAAGTGTATTTTTTTTTACTTATTTTCTAGTATTTGGCAAGTAAATAAGAAAATATTATTTTTAAAATATTTATACTAGTATTATTTAGCAAAATAGCTCCCTTCTAGTAAACTTTCTACCTCTACAAGATAATGGTAAGATCTCCGTATACTCTACCTTCGCAGACTTCACTTGTGCGATTTCACGTGGTATGTTAATTTAGAAAATACTATAGGAGGTGGGATGAGATGGAGAGCAGGGTTGGGGTGGCAAGGGTGGGATGGTCAAGAAGTGGGAGTTGGGGAAATTGAGCGAGTGGGGAGGAGACAATAAATTTGGAATACACACAACTTGTTTTTTCTTCTTTCATTGTGGAAGTTATTTTTCTTATTTTAAAATAATTTATTTTCATAAAATTTAAATATTTTGAGCAATCAAACATAAAAAAAAATTAAAAAATAATAATTTTCTTCATACCAAACACACCCTAATAATTATAATAAATAAATCAATATTACTAACAAATAAATGAATTAATTAAGAAAATAAAAAGTAAAAATAATGTTCTACTATACTATAAATAGGGAAGAGATACTTTCATAATAGAAATGTAGACTTTAACGTATGAGCTTTCAATAAAAAAGAATATTCTTCATTCCTTTTTTTCACTTTTTCTCTTCACCATTTCACACTTTGTCCCTATTACTCCCTAGAATCTCTCGCGCTGTCTCATGCACACACAGACACACACTAGTGGATTCCTTGCTTTAGCTTCAAATCTCTGCTAATAATCTTGATTTTATTGTTCTCTCCTTTTTTTCCCACCATAACCCCATCTCAATTTCGTTTTATCCATCTTCAAGGCCCACAATTTCCCAATCTTTGTGTTTCTAGAAACCCTAGTTCTTCTAAAATTCACAGATTTTCAAACACCCTTTTCCTGATTTGGTGAATATATGTTGATCTTGGCTCATATCACCTTGTAATTCAGCTTAAAGGTGTTGAATTCAGGTTGGTTTTTGGGATTTTATGGGTATTTTCTAAATTGCTTTAAAGATTGATCTTTTGTTTTGTTAAATTGAAAACCCCTCATTCTCAATTTGGCATCTTGCAGCAGAATTGGGTAAGAAAGTTTGAAGCTCAAGTTTTGGTGGATTTTGTGGTTTTGGATTAAGGATTTTTTTTTTTTGGTTCTTTTTTGTTTTATATGTAGTGAAGTTTATTTAAGGATAAGAAGATGGAGAAATACGAGCTTGTGAAGGATATAGGGTCTGGGAATTTTGGTGTTGCAAGGCTCATGAGGAACAAGGAGACCAAAGAGCTTGTGGCAATGAAATACATCGAGAGAGGACACAAGGTTTGCAATTTATTGTCTTTTATCATCAAAAATAACATCTTCCAATTGTTTTAAATGTCTGATGCTCATTGCTTCGTTATTGTTATTGTGTTTCTTTCCTAATTATCAGTTAAACATTCCTTAATCATCCAGGTCCCTACTTTTTTTTTCTTTTGTTTTATTCAATATCATATAAGCTTCGATAGATTTGAGATGCCATTTTTGTTGTAGATTGATGAGAATGTAGCCAGGGAGATCATTAATCATAAATCACTTCGACATCCAAACATAATTCGCTTCAAGGAGGCAAGTCTGTTCTTATCATTTACTATTTTGGAATGCCCTATTGCTTTCATGGTGTTTTCTTTTGAAAATGGAAAGAAAAAGTTAAGGAGTAACTGGCCTAACTGTTGTTCATTTGTTTCGTGAGATGCAGGTGGTATTAACTCCCACTCATCTTGCTATTGTGATGGAATATGCAGCTGGTGGGGAACTGTTTGAGCGCATTTGCAATGCAGGAAGGTTCAGTGAAGATGAGGTATAGTTAAAATTTCTAACTGTGTCAACCATTAGTCTCGCATAGACTACCAGTTTATAAAGGATAAATTGTGATGAAGGCCCTTTTTTAGAATTCTGTAATTTTAGAAGGCCACACTTATGGGATCTTAAGAGCCTTCATTCTCTATCTTTAATGCCTCTATTATTTGGTTCTTGCTGCTGTCATTTCAGGCTAGATACTTTTTCCAGCAGCTTATTTCAGGTGTCCACTACTGTCACAACATGGTGAGCAATATACAAGAATCTACAGAAAATTATTCATATATAAAATTCCATCTTTTTAATTGAGAGAGCTTAGTCCTCTTCAAATTTCCATTGCCTCTGCAGCAAATATGTCATAGAGATCTGAAGCTGGAGAATACCCTTCTTGATGGAAGTGCAGCTCCACGCTTGAAGATATGTGATTTTGGATACTCAAAGGTTGATGTGTTCTGCTCAGTGGTAGATATAGACATATTATCCCCGTAGGGATCACTAAGATACTCATAGTTTTCTCCTGCAATTGCAGTCGTCCCTGTTGCATTCAAGGCCAAAATCAACTGTCGGGACTCCAGCTTATATTGCTCCAGAGGTTCTCTCCAGGAGGGAATATGATGGCAAGGTAGAGTAACTATGTGTGTGTGTGTGTGTTTTTTTTTTTTTAAGTAATTAGAGAATTTTATTAATAAAGATTAATTATGTGATTTCTTACATTTGGTGGAAATGCATTATGGAAATGATATTTCTCTGGCATCCATCTGTGTGGAGCTGAATTTGCTACCATGTGTGTCATTTATTTTTATGCTATATATTACCTTCTTATGAGTAGTTAAGAAACTACTATAACTGGTCGTTCTATGACTTGTTAAGAAGCCACTATAACTTGTCGCTGTATACTTGTTAAGAAACCACTATAACTGGTCATTCTATGACTTGTTGAATTACAGGTTATGCTTCCATCACTGTGTAAATTGCATCTTTTTGCTTATACCCTTCCCCTTCTTTCCTAAAGGTAGAGTTTTTTTACTGATCTTTATTCTTAGGCCGTGAACATTTGCTTATGATTATTTCAGCTGGCTGATGTTTGGTCATGTGGAGTGACACTTTACGTGATGCTGGTTGGGGCATACCCTTTTGAAGACCAGGAGGATCCGAAGAACTTTAGGAAAACTATTCAAGTGAGTATTTTCAAGTCTACATATATCCGACGAACTTCATGCGATGCTTACTCTTTTTAATTTGGTTTTGATGTTTCTCTTTCCAGCGAATAATGGCGGTACAGTACAAGATTCCTGACTATGTTCACATATCACAAGATTGTAGGCACCTTCTGTCTCGCATATTTGTTGCCAATTCTGCTAGGGTATGCTTTCTTCTATCTTTATTGGGTTTCTAGTGGAAGTTTTGCTTGAATTTTCAATGGGCTAACAATCTGATAGAGATGTTACGTGTTTAATGCATCATTTACTGTCACCCAATGGGGTCTATGCATTTGGCATTTTGGTGCCATTTTCATGTTTTTTCAGCCATACACATTTGATAGATTACCCTTCAATTAGGTCATCAGTGTTACCATATATATCTGTGAACGCCCTTATCGGAACCGAAGCTTTGAACTATGATATGTTGGATAATTACATCAACCTTTCAACACCCTTTTTTGCTTGATCTGAGCGTCATCCTTGGTCCCAGTAGTAACCCCTGCACTTTGGGAGTGATTCATAGTTGCTCATTTAGATGAATGCAACTAGAGAATCTTATTCCATGGTTCTTCTCAGGGTACTGTTTTGTTTATTCCTCCAACTAAAATTGAGTTAATGTAAAAGAGTACAACAATTGCTTGTGCCATTAATTTAAGCAGTGTTGTATAGTCGGTCAGATCTTATTGCACTTACCTGCCTTATTCTTAAATGATCAATTCTCCCCAAAAGGATGAGGTTATCTGGTAATATTGTGTGGGCACCTCTAAACAAATGGAGTTGGGGTAATCATTTTTTTATTCAGATACTACTGTATTAATGATTCCTTGTAACTTAGCTTCTCTTACGAAATGAGAGAGAATCAGAATCATCCCGAGGGGAAATAAAGTGATATCTCAATTTGATGGTAATTTGTGATTTTGTAATTGTTCCTATAATTGTAATGGCAGTCTGCATTTGCAGTCTTACCCTTGAGAAAAACCTGAATCAACGTCTGCTTTGTCAATCTCTTCAAACTTTCAACATTATTAAGTGTGTATAGCACTGTAACATGTCATAAATAAGCAATATATGCACTAGTATTAAATTTTTACTTTCATTTCTCTGCTCCTGGCATTCTTACAATATTAGAGGGGGGGTAAAAGAAAAATTAGGAAGTTATAACAGATTTTAAGTAAGGGGATATTGTTGCTTGTCTAATAAGCAAGTTTATTTTGCAGAGAATCACAATAAAAGAAATCAAGTCGCACCCATGGTTTTTGAAGAATTTGCCTAGGGAATTGACAGAAGCAGCACAGGCAACTTATTATAGAAAAGAAAACCCGACGTTTTCGCTTCAGAGTGTGGAGGAGATCATGAAAATTGTGGAAGAGGCAAAGACCCCTCCTCCAGTTTCCCGTTCAGTCTCAGGTTTTGGCTGGGGAGGTGAAGAAGAAGAAGAGGAGAAGGAAGGATATGTAGAAGAAGAACTGGAGGAGGAGGAGGAGGAAGAAGAAGAAGACGAATATGACAAACAAGTGAAACAAGCACATCAAAGCTTAGGGGAAGTGCGTCTCACCTAAGCGTAAATTATCTTGCTTGCTCGCGGAGAACTGTGGACACACACATAGGCCTATTATGTCTTTGGCATTTCCTGGTTGTGTAAAAGTTGTTTCACCTGGGCCTACTTTATCCTTTTTGGTTGTAGAAAACTGTAGCTTTTAAGTGTGGCATTTCCTGGTCGTGTCAAGATTTTCTTTTTTTCTGTTGTGTGGAACTTAAAAGAAAGTCTGTAAATTTCGAGTTTTGAGGTAAGGAAGCTTGTGAATTATATTTCCTTAAGACAAAGGCATTGGTGTACTGAAGTTGAAACCTCAAATGAGCCTGAGTTACAATGAACAGGAAACTTTGGTATGTTTTGTTGTATGCATCTTGGATATATGTGGAGAATTTGCATACATGATCCTGATGGTCTTTCAGTCGTATTTGCTTTTTATGGGTTTTGTTTTTACTGTTGATGAATGAACTTGTCAGTATTAGCATATGTAGGATGACAAGCAGTGGTGGTTTCAGAAAAATAAAGGCAAGTGTGTCTGGGATTTGAACTTGGAACCTTGCAATGAGTTTGGAAAAACCTAAATCACTAAGTTGACTTCTAAGTCTCGTGTTAACGGGATTACCTTTGAAGTAAAGGTATGATATGTGTACATTCTACCTTCTTTGGATCATACTTTATGGGGATTACGTTGATATATTATTGTTGTTGAGATGAAGGATATAATCCTAACGGTACACTTTTTAGAGTCCAATTCATCATATATTTTTTCGATGTGGACAACGACAACTATGTTATTAATCAATACAGTTAAGGAAGCATTACCACACAATTTAATTATTATTTCAATTCTTCTTTTAACCGATTTATCTGAATTTAGATTTTAATTAAGCAACGTTCTATATTTGATATAGTAGTCCAGAATATGACTTTTTTTTTTTTTTTTTTAAAAGTTCGAAAAGCCAAGATGAAAGCAAGGTTGAGAAATATGAGATTCCAGCTCAATTTACACTCGCAAGAGCAGTCACATCTGTATTTTTCAACGTTCTATATTTGACACTCGGTTTCAATTTTTTAAAATCATTTTTTGACTTAATACATAATTTAAGAAAATAAAAAAAACTTTAAAATTTTGTGATTTTAAATTAAAGATATGTCAAATGTATTAAATTGTCTTTTAGTCTTGTGCTCTTAAACAAGTCACGTGAAAAGTTAAAATTAAAAAATTATCAAAAAAGGAAAGAATTTTTTTAAAACGGACTAAAAAGAAAAACATGACAAACAAATTAAAATGAACGGTGTATAACAGTTGCTTTTTTGGGTTTTATATATTGGTTTATTACTATTCAAAGATTCCATTGGAAGTAGAGAGGGAAAAAGGCAAACCTATCATACTATTATTGCTATTTAGTCTTTGTTCTTTTGTATGATTGCAACTTGGATCTGAATCAATTAATGGAAACAGGTACAATTATGACAGCGTAGAATCCTTTTTTTTCACACCGTGCAAGCAACGAAGAAAGGTCGTTTTCTCTTTATGAAAAATCAACTTAAAATGGATGATGTTACAAATTGTTTGGTACGTGACTGAGACTGAACCATAAAAATGGCAATAAAACTTTTTAATTCCTATGACATTTGTCTATCCAAACAAAGGAATTAAAGTGACTTTCATGTGATGTTCAAGAGAAATGATTAAAAGTTTAGCTCAAACGCATAAAACAGTTATTTTAGAACTATTTCAAGCAAATGTGTGTTTTGATCCTTTTCATGGGCAAGTTGAAAGTACTTTGTACATGGTGATTGGGTGGGGTGAGGTTAGGTGTTTTACCCCAAGTACAATCCATCCTTCATGTTACTCAACTTATTTTGACTTAGTACGGAATCCAAAAAAATATAAAAGATTTTAAAATTTTATTGTCTTAAATTAAAATATATCAAATATACTCGAATGTCTTTTAATTTTGTGATCTTAAAAATGTCATGTGAAAAGTTGAAATTAAAGATTTTCACACGATATATTAAATAGTAACTAATAGTAGTAGTAAATGAATCAGTCAAGCGATATTTCACGTTTCCCCTATATCAATTCCATAACATTTGAGCTTATTTTCATTCCAATATTCCATGATTTGTTCGATTCACCAAAGCTACAGATTAGCTAGCTTTTGCAATTGCATTGTACATAGATACATATCTCCAAGACGCCAACTGAAGTGCTGAACTAACAAGAGACCCTCTAATACCAACACAAAAATCTGCCTGAAACGGCGAGGCAGAATATAACAAAGATCAGAAATCTATGAGAGGCATATGACTTCAAAAATATCTTGAAAAGCAAAGTAAAACATCAACCTTGGGAATGAATACGTACAGTATACTTCAAGAATTTGCAGTAGTTTCAACCTCCTACTGTAGAAGATAAATGATATATCATAAACCTCTCTAGGACAGCATCGACAAAAGAATATCAAAATTCCGGTGCCTGCATTTACTTCTCTAGACGCAAAGTTCACTTTAAAAATTTTGATTAAGAAATATTTTAGTAACAAAAATCGGGGTTCATTGCCTGTAAGAGAATGTATGGTGCTCTTCAATTTGCTATTTTGGTAGACTCCTTGAGCACCTCAAGTAACTTTCTGGTCTCAGTCATAACACATTCCCTATCAAACAGAGCAGATACAACAGCAACGCCTTTCAGGTTTGGGACCCCTAGTCGCATTACAGCCTGAGCAGTAGACATGCCTATGCCGCCAATGGCTACAACTGGTAATTTGGAAGACACACAAACAGTTTTTAGGCCATCCAAACCAATTGTCTTATTGTTCTCTTTGGTATTGGTTGGATATACTCCACCAGAGCCGATGTAATCAGCCCCATCTATCCATGCTTGCTGAGCGTGCTCCGGTGTTTTGCATGAAACACCAATGATTTTGTCAGGCCCAAGAAGAGCCCGTGCAACATGAGCAGGCATGTCAGACTGCCCAATATGAACACCATCAGCATCACTAGCAAGAGCTACATCAATCCTATCATTAATCAGCAGAGGAACACCATGAAATCGGCAAATTTTTAAACAAGCTTTTGCTGCTTCCAGAAAATCACCAGTTTCAACCTCCTTTTCCCTGTAGTTGTAATCAAGAAAGTCCACATCAAAATATAATCCAATGATTCTACTGAAAATGGTAGTAAGATATCTAAGAATAAAATGCTCTAGTTGTGGCAACTATGTAGAGAAGGGTGTAATTCTTATTTCAAAAGTATCCTCTCTTTTTTTCATAAATTCCGTGTTCAGTTAAACTATGCCATATAAATTGAAATGAGGGAGTAGCTTATAACATCCATAAGTCTGACTTATGAAAAATCTTGCAGAGTTTACATTTTTTTTATATTAAAAAAAAAAGAGGAGCCATTTGATCTAGAGTCCAATGGGCATTACTTAAATGCCTCTCAAGTTTGAAGAGATATTGTCAATTAGGTTAATGATTCTACCGCAAAAGACGCTAAATATGCAATTTAAAATCAGTCAGCCATTTGGATTGTTATTGTCAATGCTACTTGAAGACATTATTTGCTATTAGTAACTGTGTTCAGTCACACATCGACTGAGAAAACGGGTCTTAGTCTCCTTATATGCTCTTGGGCAAGTCTCCCTGAATGACACTGAGCTTTTAAAGTTGAGTTGGGCCAAAAGGCCAATTTCTTCACATGGTATCAAATTTAAGACACATCAATCCCTGTTGTATGCTTTTCAATGTTGGATCTCCCGTATTATGTTATCCACACTCCAGTTATCCAGCCATGCATGTGCGATTGGGACCGTCCAACATTGGTTGAGCATGAAATCCTACAGTATCAGAATATTGATATGTAGAACTTGTGATAGTTCTAATATTTATAGATCTCTCCACCCTAGGTTTAGTAAAATACAATCCTCAGTTCTTTCATACTTGGAGGAATCAATAGGAAGAATGAGAGAGGGAGAGAAAGTGAACCAATTTCAAAGAAGCCACAAACCTCAGCTGAATAATGGAGGCACCTCCTTCTATGGCAGCCTTTACTGCATCAACTATTGAACGACCCCACTTTTTGTTCATCCTTGAGTCAGTAACAGCATAGAGAAAGAGATCACAAGGATCAAAAGGTCGTCGCTGAACGTTACTTTTAAGCTTCAAAAGATGATCCATAGGACCTTGACGCCCACCTCCAATGGCAATGTTCTTACTATAAGACAAAACTGCTTCAACGTAGCGTTTAGCTACCTGGCAAAGCAATTAAGTCGAATCAAATGAAGCAATGAGCAAATTCCATAATCAACAGAGAATCCAATAATAATCTTTTGGACTGTCACAGACCCACAATTATTTGAAAGAGAGGAAGATGGTTGGTTGGAGGGTGAATTTTGCCTACCTGATGTCAGAGTTATTTGATGTACTCTTCCCCCTCCTCGCACTGCCTCATTAAAGATACAAACAGGAGAAGGGCAAAAAAAGAACAGAACATTGTTTGTAAGGTGTTTATACTAGCACCTTAAGCGGTTGTTTGGATCGTGGACTAGTTTGTACGAATTACAATGCAAGGATTGTTATGCCGTGAAAAATTACGTAAGGTTTCTAAACGGCGAATAATAATGGAGGTTTCTATATTGTTATGTAGTTTATATTAAGAATATTTTAGTGTTCAGATACACATTCTTATTTCACCTTTTATTCTACATAAAAGAATACAAAGAATCCTACACAAGTTATGCGGGCATTAACAACAGTGCAGGGCTTAATATCACAAACCAAAAGCTGCATCTATTATGCAGAGTTTTATACCAAAGATTAAAATTGTAGTACTCCATTAATTATGCAGAATTTAACTATTGATGCAGAGTTTATGCTGCAAAATAAATGTTGTATTAGTTAGACAGAATTTTATGCTTGTGAGTTTATGCTGCAAAATAAATGGTGTATTAGTTAGCCAGAATTTTATGCTTGGATTTTATTTTCTTATGTGGTCAACCAGATGATCTATGGCCACCTCATAACAGAACTGATAAATCCCAAAGCTTTCAAGTTCCTTTACACCATAAATTCCTAACCTTGTGCTAATGTGCAATCTGTATTGCAGCAATGTATAGATTCGCATATATCCAGCTTGCATACTAAGTCAATTACCTTAACAGCAGAAAGCATTTGAGAACCCTTTGCTAGTTCAGCTGCAACAGTAGAGGCCAAAGTGCAGCCAGTTCCATGAGTATTTGGTGTCATTATGCGTGAGGACCGAAACTCATAGAAATCATTCCCTATAAGATCAATTGAAAAGACCGTAACATGTATGAGCATGAAGGCATTCAAGAACCATGAAAGCTTTCACGTACAAACAAAAACAAGCATACAATTAATTCCAAAGATCTCAAGAAATTACTAGATATACCATCATAAAACACATCCACAGCATCAAGACAAGCAGGGAGATCGCCTCCTTTCACAAGTACATTTCTGTCCAAAAAATTAAGAAACTTTAACACAGCAGAAGACAAAATCCTCTGCGGAGACTCAGCTGTGACATATAATAAAAAGAAGAGAATACACATCTTCCCTAATTGCATTAGTTTATGTTTTACTTTTTGTAGATCTTCCCTAATTACACCACACTCTGAACTAATACGAAAAATCTTGAATCAAACCAGCATAAGCTTTGAAGGACTTTATTCTATTTCTCTATTGCCAAATACTAAACAATTTTAAACCTTCAAATATGTAAAAGAGCATTTTCCTTCTGTTTGAAATGCCGCCTATTCTTCTCCCACTCTTATAGCCCCAAATCAAGGAGAAGCTGGAGAAGGATTGAAGTTACTCTGTTTAAAGCACCAAGAAAATGAGCCCCTAAACTCCTTTTTCAAGCATCTACAAGTTTCTTCTTCTTTTTTTTTTAGAAGCTGGTAACATATGTATATATGATATAATCATCACTTAGCTAGGGCAGCACCATAATTACAAATAACCCAAGAATCCTACTGTGCAAAAAGAAATTTACAGAGAGCCTATCAAATAATCAGCACATCTACAAGTTCTATTTTATTCAGTTGTAGTTCACTCTCAAGTTGATTTTCCCTCCAAGCAAGATGAAGTAGGCATAGATCCATTCACAGAAGATCTCCTCGAAGTCTTCTCTTGTTGGAGAAAGTGAAAATCTTGTTTTTTATTTTCAAGACATACAGCTGTCAGATATGAGATGTGTATACTCCCTGCTACATGTGAATGGGTGATAGTTCTAATGATTCATAATGCCTTTGGTTGACTAATCAACAACTTGGGCCTCATATTTCCGGCAATCACGGATGAAGCGTGCTCAGTTGTTGAACCCTAGCCATTGTAGTTATTAGCAGAACATGAAGACTAACTGCAAATGTGGGTGCTAAGACCCATATGCAATTACTGTACTGTAATCTGTGGAAGCCAAATGCATAATTCTTGTATATCATACCTCTACATAAAATATCACCAATAAAACTAGGTTGAGAATGACGGGCTTGTTGGATTTGTGTAGAGGAAATGCATAAGGCATGCTGCTACACTGTACAGCAAATGATGGTTTGAATGATTTAAAAGGTATTTAGTTCTCTCTTGTAAGTGAGAGCTATGCACGATAAGTTTTCTAGCAAATGGACTTTGTCCATAAGTTGTACAAGGTCAAGGTATCAATTTCACTGTTAGAAAGAAAAAACTCAAAAATTAACCTTGGACCAATGTCATGTATTGCTTTTGCAGCAGAACGCATGTCAGCAATTGTTTCCAATGGCACACCGCCTAGTAAAGCAGAAGCCTCTTTCAAATTTGGGGTCACTATATCAGCCATGGGAAGAAGCTCCTCCCTGTTATCAGAAAATGAAAGGCTATGATTAGACATGATTATCCAATGAGTTGAAACATAAAGAATAAACGTAGAAGATTTCACACGACATTACAGCATATAGATGTGAGTTACATCACTACATATATCAATGAAGTTGCATATATTGTGCTCCAAGATGATAACAAAAGCAGTGGAAATTAAAGACATAATGATGGTCATGCTTAATCCAACTATCCAAGCATGCGACAATTTACCATAGATAGCATGTCTGTATAGAAAGTTTAGAGCTTGATTTATATTTCATGAATATGGCAGCAGAAGATTTAGCAATAAAAAATTGTTTAGTCAATAAATCCACATATGAGTTTACATGGAGGGCATGGAAAGAGCCTATCACTCTCAAGGTGACATACCTAAAGCTATCCAAAATAGAGGGACCAGCTAACGTATGTCCACTTGTGGATACCATAACAGGGTCAACCACCAAGGCTGTCTTCAAGCATTTGATAGCAGCATAGTTAATGTCGTCGAAATTTCAAAAACAGAACAAATATATTATGTACCTTGTACAGGGAATTCCTTCAGACTTTGACAGAGGGTTTTCACTATGCCAGCTGACGGAAGCATGCCTGTTTTCACCTAAGAAAATCTTAGTGCTGTGACGCAACATAGACTACTGAGACATTAATGGAAACTGTAGATTGCTTAGTCCTACTAATGTTGGTATACTCATTCCATGTATGGCTTGAATACCGGATCAAGTTGTATATACAGCTGCGCAACATATACAATCGAGAAGACTTGAATAAAGCATTTGAGTCAGGTATAGAGGTGGGTTAATGTTGTTAAAATAACCATTCTATCCCACTTGTCACGTGGTATAAAATTATTTGATAAAAGAAGATTATAATCCCCTCCAGGATCAAATCCCAGTGTCCCCAAAGCTAACCAAACATGGAACTCTCTTTTATCCCCTGAGTATACACGAACCAAATAACAATTATTTCTTTATATTAATTTCACATATATGGTGACATTTGGATTCCAAAAAGAAAACTGAAAAACAATAATAGCATGAGATTTGACCAATATGTATCACTGAAGAAAATTGTGCTGATAATTTGGAAAACCAGTAAATTAGCCAATCATTTCCTTTATAAGGGATGGTCTATCTACATTACTTTCAGCCATCCAACTTTTCCTCCTAAACTATCTATACCAGTTATTGGTACACAGTTTTGAGTTTCTTCATATGTCGTTTCCTGTAACAATGTCGTGGGCTAGTGGCAATGTAAGTTTTATACAACTGGAAACAAGTGATTAATTCAGTTTTCAATGACAACACTGAAAGACACATAAAAGCAGAGAGTTTAAAGGAAACAGGGAATATAATCCTATTATAAATTTAAGCACCACTGAACCTGTGCTGGGAAATATAAACTTACGAGCATCAAATTAGCAACATATGAGTACTCCAAAAAGAATATACTCATATTCCAGTTTGTGCAGTATCATGACTTGACTGACATGTGGCTAGAACTATTGATAATCTAATCAATAACCGGGACTTTTACACTCTTCAATTCCTCAAAATTCAAATCAATGTATACCATACCGAAAATAAAATTATCAAATGGATGTGAACATCAAGACATTAACATGATATACTTACAACATTGGGCGGCATATCGGAAAGGACCGACCTCAACTGCTCTGCCACAAAATCCTCTGGCACAGTGTTCACACCCTAGAATAAACCACAACAAAATTCACAAAGGCTAACACAACAGCAAAATAGTAGTAACAGACTGTAACCTCATGGACAGTATTAATACCTGAACCCCAACGGTGTTTTGAGCAGTAACAGCAGTGATCACAGTGGAGCAATACACTCCCCGAGTAGCACAAGCTTTGATATCCGCTTGAATTCCGGCGCCGCCGCCGGAATCGGACCCGGCAACCGTCAGAACATGAGGAACTCTAACTTTGGACTCATCGCACGACATAGGCGTGGAAAACTTATCGTCTTGCATTGCCTTGATGTGCAAAAACTTATATTGATGAAAGCTTTTGATACAAGCTACGCCGGGACTCAACAGAACTGGAATCTAATAATTGAAGTTCGTATGAGGATCGAGTGTAGCTTTTTCACAACAGGTGCAGACTTGGTAAATATATTAGGGTAGCAAGAGAAGGAATGAGATTTTACCTGAGGTTTGGGAGTGAAGAAAGAAGTGGATAGAACCTGAGAGCATAAATGCGCCATGTGAGAGATGGTTGAAGCTTTTGAAAAGTGGAGAGTCCACGGGTACGGGGTATTTTAACCCGTGAGCCTCGCTCCGGAGTCGACAAAGCGTATCGCTTGTGATTCTTCACTGCGATATGTGGCAATTAGTGGCGTACAGCATAAGCTGATTTGTTTAAGATTTTCTTTTAAATTTTTTTGACAGGTTGAAATTCCTAGTTACCCATCTATTTGCAGAAAGAAAAAAAGAAAGAAATTTGAAATTTGTGTTTTAGATATATATTTAATTTTTAAAAAATATTATATATATTATGAGTAGAAAAATAATTAATTGAAAAATTGGTCAAAGCTACTTTTAAAATTTTGAAATTCATCTTTAAAAAAAAAGTTCAATAATATAATCAAACTCTATTTTTGTATTTCCTTTTTTCTTTGAAAAAAAAAGACATGGACGATTGATTAGTGTTTAGTTGAATGCTAAACCAGCATGGCCTGCAAACTTCTCAATGTGTAAATAAAACGATTAAATTTGTTAATGAACAATTTAAAGAATATTTGCTTGTCAAGTTTGAGAGCAAACTATAATATTATGCAATCAATAATAGTTATGATTGATCGAATTCATCGAGAGAAGGATATATGCATGAACGGTGGAATAATATATAAATGTGTCTAGTTATATGTTTCGTATGTGCTCCTTTTTAAAATAATTAATGTTAATTATAAAAAAATTAAAAGGAGGAAAAAGGATCAAATTAAATAGTAAAAACTAGAATTCTTATAATTCCATTAATAGTTATTCAAAAGTTTCAAAACTTTTAATTGGAAATCAAGTTTTGAGAATCTGTTGCTTGATTAAGTTGGTTGTTATTGGAGACGTTTGAAAATAACTTTTAAAGTTTATATGTATCGAGGGAGTTTGGTGAAGATTAGAATTTGTTTGATTAAAATTTCATATTGTAGTGATTTTTTTTTTATTAAAAAAACAGTATTATTCTTTTCAAAATCATACTTTACTACGTAGTAGAAATGGCTACAAGCAGGCAGGAGTTCGTCAACATGCCTACTTGTAATCAAGGGCATTTTAGTAATTTCAATATTTTCTACTTTCTCCCTTACTGAGTGCATTTTCTTCTTTCTACTTTGCCTTACCATTAGGTAAGAAGGGATATTATTATAAGTACTGTGTAAGTTAAAGAAGTTAGCTTTAGCTATAGAAAGGCGGTTGAACGCCACCACGTGTCCATTATGCAACTGTGAAGGCCTTGTAGACATGTGTGCTTCAAGGTATAAATATTGTATTGAAGGCCATTTTTGCCATTACAGATGGAGCATTTGGACTATTTCAAATTAATTAAAACGTGTCCCATTTTAAAGGCCTCAACAGCCACATCATTACCACAACTTTTCTTTGATCTGTTCTCCCATTATACAGGTATACATCATAAATCTCCATTTTTAATAAAAAAAAAATACTCCCTCCGTCTCAATTTATGTGACACTTTTGAAATTTCAAGATTCAGACAAATCCATCTTTGACTATAAAATTTTCATGCATCTTTTAAATACTTTGAATTGTCAATAATTGTGACTTATAGTACTTTTTACGTAGTTTATAAATATATAAATTTCATTTCAAAAAAATTAAAAATTCCATGCGTAAATTATCGGTCAAATTTACACTGATTGACTCTCGAAAAACGAAAAGCCCCACATAAATTGGGACAAATGAAGTATAAAATAGTTTTTTGTGCCACGTGTTGTGTTGACTCTTTTCGGTATTAATTTGTTTTATCTGATTTTGACTTGACATAAAATTTAAGAAAATAATATATATAAAATTTCTTAACCAACTTGTTGTCTTAAATTGTTGAATGTACCAAAATTTCTTATAATTTTGTGGTTCTAAACATGTCATGTGAAAAAGTAGAAGTAAAAAATAAATTAACAAGAAAAATAAGACAAATAAATTAATGGATAGAGTGATAAATAGATAGAGAAACGTTGGTTAAGAAACAATTATAAACAAGTAATGTGACTAATTATAATTTTCTAATAGAAATAAAGATAAACGTTTGATATTTTAAAACAAACTAAAATAAGTATTAAAATAGAATTTTTAAAAATAATTTATATATTTAAAAATACATAAAATAATATAAATCATAGTAATTAACAACTTAAAATATTTCAATAATTATATTAAAAATTACGGTAAAAAAAATTCGATCAAGTCTCCAAATGCCATCTTTGCCATATAATTGGAGGTGAGGAAGGAGAAAGGAACTTTCAATAATTTTATATTTATAATGTTAATTAAAAGTATTATAAATCATAATAATTAATAAATAAAAATACTTTTAAAAAGTTACGATTAAAAAAAAAATTGATTGATTCTCAAAATTTTACATGTTACATAAATTGAAATAGAAAAACTAATATAAATTGGGCCCGTGCTGGCACGGGGATTGTGTCTAGTATATAAATAAGTTGTATATACTTTAGATTTTGGATGTATACTATTTTTTTGTATGTATAATAGAGTAGCACCGAACATAAAATGACATACAAAAATATATACCAACAACATACCAAATACATACAACATAACTCTACAACAACAATAACATTATTCAATGAAATTTCACATTGCGTGTGCTTGAGGTAGAAGTTTTCTTTTAGAAAGATGTGAATGGGAAAAAATTATGTGAGGATATAATGTACGCAACCATCAATAACTACAATAAAATAGTGCAATAGTCAAAACACAATACACAACATACTTGAATAGAGTATTAAAAAGAATAATAAATAGTAATGGGATATAAGAAATAAGAAGTACAGTAATACAACCAGTACAATGGCAAACAACAACCACCCTAACTAAGATAACACTACACATCTATACTAGTCTTCTACCTTAATACGTGTCCTACACACCTTCCTATCTAAGATCATGTCCTCGATGATCCATAGCCGAGTCATATCCAATCTTATCACCTTTCCCCAATATTTTTTCGATCTATCGCTGCCTCTCCTCATACTCTCTCTAACCTATCTCTCACACCTCCTTAGTCACTGATTCGCCCATGCATTTCCTCTTCACATTTTCAAACCATTCAATCTCGCTCCTCTTATCTTCTCTGCCCCGCATCTTCTCTATAAAAATTATGTGTAAGTTATGTTTTAACCAAATTATTATATATGTAATATGATAAACTTTTTATACGGAAGTTGTATATTTTGACCAGAATTGTATATGTAAGTGGTATAAAAAAGGTATGTAAATGGTATAATTATTGGTTGTTTGGCCCAAACGTGAATATCGCCAGAATTGGGCCAAGCCCTAAATCGTTCGTGAAAACTATCCCGCCAATCCATCCCGCGTCTCGAAATTTGAAGCTTTCAACCTGTATCCTCATTTCTTCGCTTCCCTTCCATATCGTGACTTACAGACCTACTCCTTTTAGCCGGGGACTGATTCGCAGACGACGTTGGCAGTCATATTTTTATGGTCAGTTGGATCCTTCACATTGCATAACCCTATTATTTTCAAAGCAATTGTTTTTTCAGTATTCAATTCGAGATCTCCGTTTCCGTAATCGCTCAATTTCTGTTAACTTTCACATCTGATGAGTGTTCTTAATGATTAGTGGAGTGTTATTATCAATGCACCTTTTATCGATTATCATCCATTAATATTTTCAATGTGCATATAATTTTACCATCATTCATTTTTAAATTTTTTTTTTGGAAGGCTTATCTCTTTTTGGTTATTATATTAGTGTTTTTGTGCCCTATATATATGTATGCATACATTTTTAATATATATAATACTCTCTCCGTTTCAATTGTTTGTTTGGTTTTGACTCGACACCAATTTTAAGAAAATAAGAGTACTTTTTAATCTTGTGATCTTAAACTAAAATGACTAAAATATATTAAAATGTCCTGTCCTAAATATGCCAATTAGAAAGTTGAAATTTAAGAGTTGTCAAAAAGGAAATAAATATTCTTTTTGAAATGGACTAAAAAGGAAAGTAAGACGAACAAATTGAAAATGAGTTAGTAATTGTTTTCCTTAATCAGTTGGTTGCAGACTCATTTATCCTGCTCCTCTCCTGGACAATTAGGTGGCATTTACAGGTTTTTATGTGTGGTTTTGGTTTTCAGCTAGTTAGACCATTAGGGAAGTAGATCATGTTAATTCATACCCCAAGGCATAAAATATGAGGCTAGTGTCTTTTAGTTTATTTGCTCATGTATGTTACTTTTCTTTTTTTGTTTCTTGAAGTTTGCCGGAGTGCCTTTTTCATGCTTAAAAATTGGATGTTCTATGCAGGGCGACTAATTCACCCGAGGTTCCATGTCTAAAGATACACTTCCAAAAGCCAACTGGACGCAGCATGTTACTGCACATGATAATTTTTCATGCCAAGATAAGTTCTTGAGTTTGAACATCCTTTTCTCTCTACCGACACAAAAACCTTGTGCTAGAGAAGAAATGAATGGCAGGTGTGTCACTCCATCATTATCTGATTTGTTTTCTCATAAGATTGCACATTTTTTCTACTTGAACTTTTCAAAGAAGATAACTTCTGCACATGATTGATGCATACAAGATAATCAACCATTGGGTGGCTGAACTTTAAGCCATGCAACTATAGTCATATTGCTTTCAGTGTTTCTAAATTTGTGTATATTCCACCAGTACTATACATGCAAAATTTTAGGACAAGTAAGGTCTACTGTGCTGGAGGTACTTAATGGTAGCTCACAGAAATGTTTCATTCTCAAGATGAGTAATCACATAGAGTAACTGACACAAACTGTAAAGCATCGCCGCATTCTATTGAATGTACTAAGATCCATCATCAGGTTATCACTCAGCAAATTCCTGGGGAATTTTCTCTTCTTTTTTTCTCTTTTCTTGGTACTATTGTTTATAATTTTTTTTGGTACTATCCAAATGCTAATTGTATCTATGTTCTTTAATTCTTTATCAGTTAAAGGATGCTTGAATTCTTATTCTATTGCTTATTGTTATTTTTACAGGTCAATGACTTGTCAAATCAGAAGTGTACCAAAATTGGAAGCTGAAAAGGTGCTTTTGGGACTGCAAGATATTAAGATCCTCCAATCATTTCATTCTTGAGAGTGCTTGATACATCTATTACTAATTGAGACCATATTATTATTTTTGTTTTTAATTTGTTTTACAAATCGTTTAATGAATCTATGCTAGCTTCATGAGCACATTTTTGAGGGATCCTAGCATAAAATGCCGAAGGAAATATTAATTTTTGTTTGAGTCCTTTGTTTGGTCAGCTAAAGGAATCACTTCTCATATTGGATTCCCGATTCTTGGCAGGCTTGGAAGCTTCTAACCAGCCTCAAGTTGTCTCCCAAGAGTTACACAAGACCAGGGAAAACTCTACAACTAACCAAAGATACCAATGCTTTTTCACAACACTCTCATCACACACAGATCCCGCTTGCATCTGATGTAAACTGTGCTCCAGCAAGGTGCAGGCCAGTACATCAAGGTGTTGGTGAAGATGGTGAAAAGAGTGACTCGAGAAGGTATGCAGGAAACTGTTTTCCACCACATTCAAGTGGTGTAGCAGAAACAGAGAATGTTGTGAACAGGCAGAGTGGAATAGACAATTCTCATGCTCGAGGTGCAGGGGAAATATCCAGCCGTCATGCAATTGGTGTAAGCAAGACACAGGAGTCGTATACCACTTGTGCTGATGAAACTGAAGAAGATGACATTCTTCTGGTAATTTTTGGTGTGGCTTAAGCAGATAACAGAAAAGATTTCCCACTCTCCCTAGGATATATCATATTATTGGTTGTTGACTTTTGAAACTAGGAATTGCCGACTTAAGTCCAATTTGAATATGCTGATATTTTGGGTAAAAGAGACCAAAACAAGTGAGCTTTACCTTGCTTCTTTTAAAGTAATGCCAAAACCGAAAATAGAAAAAGAAAACAAAAGGAGAAAACAATCAATATTCTGCCCTAATTGCTACTGTCTCTTGTTTACTGGTTTCTGCAGTGAAGGATGAAATATGCATGCTAATCTATTATCTGTGTTTGACACTTTGACTATCTACCCCTGATAATTTGTCACTATCTGGGTTTTTTAGACAGTTAGAAAGTTATGCTACATTCCTTTTTCAGAATATAGATGTCGACCAAATAGTTGAACACTATCAGACCAACTGCACGCCGCAGCCTTCTGTCTCCAGGTTTCCATCAACTACTCCAGTTACAAATTCTCAAAGTTTGGCTGGACATGAGGAGACAAATTTGCCACCGGAGTTGTCCATAAACTGCAACCATGGTTTGCAGGTAATAATGTTTCTGTGCCTCAATCATGTTCGTTCCAAAGTTACTGATATTTTCTTAACTCTGACGCATGATTTCTGCTATTAATACAGCTAGGACTTTGCCCTGGAGCCTTGGATCATTTACAAGAGATGAAGGATAAGCTAATTGAGATTTCAAATGATCTTCTTGACAATGTTTCAGACCTGAGTTCAGAACAGATTGAAATGCTTCGCCAAGAACGGTATGTTCTCCTATATTGTTCTTTTCTATTTCTATTTTGATATTTTCTCATACCACGCCTTGTCTGTGCTGCACATTTATTCTTTCTTGACAAAGGTTTTAGATAATATTGAAGCTTATAACTGGCTGCGTTTGCATACTCTCAGGTCACAGCTGAAGCTGCAAATTCAGCCCCTTGAAAAATTTCTTCAAACTGTATCAGGCAATGAAGAAAGAAAGATGTCACAGTGTTCTGCTTCCACACTGACTTCTGCCTTTCAGTATGAAACACCTTCTGCCTTTCAGTATGCCACACCTTCTTCATTCCCTTCAAGGATTAATCCTACGAGACTCGACACACAGTTTAGTGGATATAATGAGTCCAGTCACTTTGACAACTGGAATTTATCATCACTTTCATTTGATGTGACTGGTGGATATGGTCTTTCAACAGCCCCAGTGGAAAGAGAACCATACATCCCAAAGTATCTTGAAGTTAACTATATTGATGGTTCAAATGACAAGAAGTGGAGTAGCCGAGATTTCCCTTGGACAAAGAAGCTTGAGGTGTGTATTTAAATGTGTGTGCAAGAATGAGATGTTTCTGGAGTTGAATTTGAACATATTTTCCATTGTCAGGCCAATAACAAAAAAGTATTCGGAAATCAGTCTTTTCGTCCTAATCAAAGAGAGGTGATAAATGCAACAATGAGCGGAAATGATGCATTTGTTTTAATGCCAACAGGAGGAGGCAAAAGTCTGACTTATCAGGTGAGACATTCGACTTTATGGCTTTTGAAGCCCTTCCCAGTGGTGATTATAATGTGAAACAAATGTAATCTGTTTAAGATGCTATTATCTGGTATTATTATAAATTTAGAGGGTTACATGGTACCAGTTTCAGAAGGTGATTAAACAACAGAAGAATCATCAACCCTTCTAAGCTATGCTCACTTCTGGGTTCAATTTGCTAAGAAGCCATCAGATTGTAGGCTTGTACAGAAACTCCTTGTTGAAATCTACCACTTAACCAGCTGTCAATAATGGCCTTAAAGGTTGTCACATGTTATAGCATCAAATGTTGAATTTTCTTCCATTGTAACTGGAAATGACAAAAGTATTTCTTCTACCACACTAGGTGCTCATTCCATATTTCCTACAAAAGTTGTAATTCCGCTAGCTCTATGAGTGCTGGTATGAATGTGTGTAGAGCTGTTATCAAGTCACCCCTGTTTTAAATGTTCCAGCTCAGTCTGTTAGCACTGCTTGGAATCAAAGATTCTTTCAAGTTTGTAAACTATCTCTTCTTAGTAAAACCATTCCTAATGAAATTGTACCTATTTCCCAAGAAAAGATTTATCAGAAAATTTACAGATTCCAACACATACATATGTAGTTCAGAGCTGAAGAACTCCTATATTCACGAAATAGAAAAGTATTTATGCAGTCTCTTTAATGATTTAGCCCTACAGAAAGAGGGATGGCTAGGAGAATTGTTGAAGCCTGACGAGGATGAGAGATGCAAAATGTTTCCGTCAGTGGTTTTCCTGAAACCCTGGTGACTGCTGGGGGAGAAGTATACTACCATGATGAGGCTAGAGAATGTCTAGGTGGGTCCTTGCCTATGAGGAGATAAAGAAGGGTGAAGCCATGGAGTCATGCTGTTGGGAGTTAAACTAGGGGAAATTCCTTTTTTGATGATGATATGGCCCTTTATATGATGAAAGGCATTTATACAAAGAAATAAAGACATCTTTGTGAAATGTGTTCTTTCTAAGCTTGGCTTAGTTATCTAAAAAAGTGTTTTGAGTAGATCTTTCTTCATGAACTGTTACGCTTATTAAATGCATCAAGTAGAAAAAATGCACAATCATTATAGAATTGAGCTATCTACTGTTAGAAACTTTTATCATCCTTGTGGCTCCACTCTTGATATCTACATTCTTCTTTCTCTTGCCATGGTAATTTGTACCCAAAATGTGGACTTTCTTATTGCTGCTATTCCAATATAACTACTTCAAAAGATGGACGTATTTTTGGGAGCTACAGTTTACTGTTGCACATTTCTTATAATTCTCCAATATAACTACTTCAAAGGAAAGACATATTTTTGGGAGCTCCAGTTTACTGTTGCACATTTCTTGTGTACTGGGCTTAGTACTTGAATTTTTGGCAGCTGGGACTCTCACATTCATGACCTACTTACTGCAGCTTCCTGGTCTTATTTGTCCTGGGATTACTTTGGTCATTTCACCTCTCGTTTCTCTCATCCAAGATCAGATAATGCATTTGCTGCAGGTAATGATGGTTGAGACAATAATAACTTCATTTGCTTCTAAGAAATCTACCTTAATGCTGGGTTTTCATGGTATGTTCATATTGCAGGTTAACATACCTGCTGCTTATCTTAGTTCCAACATGGAGTGGACTGAGCAACACGAGATACTTAGAGAGTTCAATTCAGATAGTTGCAAATACAAATTTTTATATGTTACCCCAGAGAAAGTTGCCAAGTGCGTGCTCGTAATTTCATTTGGTAACATTTGAAACTTATGGTAACTTCTCTGAATGAAGTGTCTGATATTTAGGAGTTGAGACAAATCTTGAAATTCCTTGCTAAAGGTTGTATCTGCTCATTTTGTCCCTTTTTCTATTTAATGGATAAAAGAATTTTTCATTGAAGAGCAACAAAAGGGTGCATAATATTTGCAAGCAAAAGGTCAAACTGCTTGTAAATGCATTGTGCCTAGAAAATCTCAGTGTTTCTTAATCATATGCATTTGGCATATCACACCAAAAAGCCAGAGTTGAGCTTTTATACTTCAGTCTGAACCGACTGTCTTTTCCCTCAAAATGCCTTTGGTTCCTCTCCAGCAAAGCACGTACAAATTCTTGGACGGACTGAGCCTTGAACTCTTATTTTCCTTGGCTATCAAAAGGTCAACCTTCTAGAGTCATGATAAAGAAACTTTATAACGTTTCTAGTAATTTTTCTGCAGGGTCCTAGGGAACATAAAGTGTGTTCCTTACTGCACATTTTTATCCTTAATACCAAACTATATTTTGAAATACTCAAAGATTACTTGTATGGTAGTGCAGAAGTGATGTTCTATTGAGACACTTGGAAAGTCTACATACTCGTGAATCACTTGCTAGAATTGTTATTGATGAAGCACATTGTGTAAGCCAATGGGGACATGATTTCAGGCCTGATTATCAGGTAATGTCTTTTCAAGCATTTTTCGTGTCGTCATATTTGTTGGGGTACTTTTGATGGACGCTAAACTTTTCAGTTGTCATCCAGGGTCTAGGTATCCTGAAGCAAAAGTTCCCAACTGTGCCTGTTCTGGCCTTGACTGCTACTGCTACAATAAGTGTCAAGGAAGATGTTGTTCAGGCTCTTGGTCTAGCCAACTGCATTATTTTCCGACAAAGCTTTAATCGTCCAAATTTAAGGTGAATAAATGATACCTTACCTTTTTTGGCCTTACAAATACCTGATTGTGGAAATTTGTCAATGTTGCAGATATACTGTTATCCCAAAGACAAAGAAGTGTTTGGAAGACATTGGCACTTTTATAAAGAAAAGTCATTTTGATCAATGCGGGATAATTTATTGTCTTTCTAGAATGGATTGTGAGAGAGTAGCAGAAAAGCTGCAGGTTTATCACCTTTATAAAAGCCACTCTATTTCTTTCTTGCTTTCTTTATTGTTGGTTTCCTAGTGAAAACTTTCTTAAAACATAATATAATGCATGATGTAAACAAGATGGTATTTGTATTCATTTCTCTTGTGATGTAGGGATAATTATGAACTAGTTTGAGTGGTTGCTTGTTAGTATCTAGATATCACCTTATGAAATCACTTCTTCCTTTAAAAGCTTCTTATTTCGTAATGGTATTTCATTGATTTTCATCTACATTTGAAGAATGTTTGTCTTTTCTTGCATTACTTTTATATACGATGATCATAAATTAGAAACTCTCACTGTAGCTCTAATGTAAAGGTACCTTAAAATCCTAGCAAATAGTTAGGGCTGTCTGGAGTAAATTATTTTTTACAGTATCTATTTCATTTCTACATAAACAGGAAGTGCTTTGTCAAATATTTAGTCAGAAACCCTTATTCTTTATGGAACAGTATGTTCAATGAGCTTGTGGCTGTTTAATTGAATTATGTATAAAATTCCCCACTGTTTTTTCTATAAGCTAGATAGATGATGACTAACAAAGATCCTTTTCACTTTCTCTTTTCTTGTCTAGTCCAGATATTTCTTTTTTGGAGTTTATAATTGTGTAATGGGAATGTTCAATTTGCAGGAATATGGACATAAAGCAGCATTTTATCATGGCAGCATGGATGGTCCTCAACGAGCTAACATCCAGAAGCAGTGGAGCAAAGATGAGATCAATATTATATGTGCAACTATTGCATTTGGAATGGGTATGATTGAGACTTAAAGTGGTTTTTTCAATCTGATATGCTGTTAACTAATTAGTGTTAACATGATGACTGCAGGTATCAACAAGCCAAATGTTCGTTTTGTCATTCATCATTCTTTGCCAAAATCTATTGAAGGGTACCATCAGGTGGTTGCTAAAACTTTAATTTATCGTTCTTTCTTTTAAACTATTCTGCAAAACTAGTGTATTAAATTCAGTTCAATGGAGTGTAAAATTGACTTTGCTGTTATTGTTCAATAGGAGTGTGGTCGTGCTGGTAGGGATGGTCTACCTTCCTCTTGTGTTTTGTACTACAGTTATAGTGATTACGTGAGTCTCTGTCCCAATATGTTTCTTGTTTCTGTTAGCTAAGTATTATATGAGTGTTGATCTCCTCTACTTCTTTATTCCTGTTAAATATCTTTTTTCTTTAATTCAATAGATACGAGTCAAGCATATGATCAGTCAAGGCACCGTAGAGCAGAGTCCCTTTGGGTCTGGATATGGTCGTTCAAATGTGGCAGCTTCAGGGAGGAACCTTGAGACAAACGTGGAAAATCTTCTAAGAATGGCATGTGATTGTTCATAAGTCACTGAGATCTTCACTGTTGTAATGTTAGTTAGCTCAAGTCTTTCAACACTTTTTTTCAGGTCAGTTACTGTGAGAATGAAGTTGATTGCCGTCGTCTCCTTCAGCTTATTCACTTTGGAGAGAAATTCGAATCTACTAACTGCAGAAAAACATGTGATAATTGCTGCAAGACTCAGAACTGTATTGAGAAAGACGTCACTGAAGTTGCAAAGCAATTAGTAGGGAAAAATTAGTTTGTGGAATTCTGTATTTATCAGAAGACATTCACTTCCTTGAAACACACTAGACTGTTGCTGGTTTTAGTAAACATTGATATCTTTCCTGCCATGTCAGGTTGAATTGGTGAAGATGACAGGACAAAAGTTCTCGTCAGCCCATGTTTTGGAAGTCTACCGGGGCTCCTTGAGTCAACATGTATGTCCTAGATTCTAATTTCTTATTTATTATCTGTTTTCTCATTGGCTAATATGGTCTCCTTTACTATTATGTAAAATCTAGGTGAAGAAACACAGACATGAGTCCTTGCATCTGCATGGATATGGAAAACATCTAGCGAAGGGTGAAGCATCCCGCGTGCTACGTCATCTTGTTACTGAAGATATTCTTGTGGAGGATGTTAAAAAGAGTGACCTTTACGGATCCGTTTCATCAGTCCTTAAGGTAATTTACTGAAGATAGAATAGAGACAAAACAGCCTTTCAAATATCATATGTGAAAAAATTAGTCTATATTTATCTCCGGTATTCATCTTTTAAATATCAACCATTTGGGTTTACTAAGACACTGAAAATGTTATCTTTATTCAGGTGAATGAATCAAAGGCCTACAATCTATTTGCTGGTGGTCAGACTGTGAGATTGAGGTTCAATTCCGTTCTTGTTGCTTACATTTAGCTTGTGATCTGTTTCCCTTTGAGCTTGAGATTTTTTTTTTGCTTTCTCCCAGACCTTCAACTTTGGTTAAACTGTGGCCAGGAACAATAGCATCTTCACTGTATTCCAATCTTTATGTTGTGTTTTCTGAGAACTCCAATTAGGCCTAATACATATGATTCAACTTGGGGATGTCAGATTTCCACGACATTCAAAATTCTAATTCATTTAACAATTCGATTTTTATACTTTGATATGTTGTTTCAAGTGAAGTAACTTTTCAACCACAAGTTAAATTAATATCTTAAACTCCTTGCTGTATAGATGGTCTCATATTCAATGGGAGGGCAAGGGTATTTATTTCAAGGGCTTAAAATGTACTCCCTCTGTTTCAATTTGTTTGTCTTACTTTCCTTTTTAGTCCGTTTAAAAAAGAATGTCTTTTTCCTTTTTTGGCAACTCTTCATTTCCAAACAAATTGAAACGGAGGAGTAGTACATCCTACTGTGTGTTGGCGCCATCACCATCAGAGGCTAAGAGCTTTCCTAGTAGAATAAAATCAATCAATGGGTCTTTTACATATCAATCCATGCTATTCATTGAAATTCTCTTAATTTAGTGCGAACCAAATGTCTACTAATTGCCAAAATAAAGATGGCTTCTGGTTATTGAAATCATTCCGGTTTATCATAATTATTATAATCAAGACTAACTTATTCTTGTCCGTCTTGGTTTCTCTTTTTACCTGCTTTATCCGTGATATAATTTAGTTTTTTGGTGATTGATTATCATGAATCCAGTTAATCTATGTATATTTAATGGCAGCTAGATTGTGGGAAAATTGTCTTTTTCTATCTTCTGCCACGTGCCATGAGTAGTCCTGTGTCTGATTTTTGCTTCTGAAGTGGGGCGAAATTTTGGCAAACATGTTACTAATCATATTTTTTTGTGCTATTATAAGTTTGAAAGAGAAATCATTAGATAACACATCAAATAATCTAAACATAAAGTAGAACAATCAGTCTCCAAGGGAAAAGGAGCTGGCAATTTTGTTCAAGATGTGTCATGTGTGAGCAGGAAGCAGAAGTCAATGACCATCTGTTCCTTCATTATAAGGCAGCTATGAGCCTATGGAACATGTTTTTGGCTCTGTTGGGAGTTAACTGGGTGATGCCTAGTGCCCCTAGCACAACAAAGGAACTACTAAATAGCTGGAAAGGTATTGGGAACAGAGGAAGAAAAGAACATTGGTGGAGAACTATCCCTGCATGCATATGGTGGACTCTCTAGAAAGAAAGAAATTTAAGAAGTTTCGAGGAACAAAAGACTAACTTACAGAAGATTAGAATGAATTGTATAAGTCTGTTGTTTTTTGGTATAAACAGAATCTGATAGGAAACTTTTTAGTTGATTTTATAGGAAACTTGTAAAGTATACCCATTGGGTGGGATGTAAGTTTCCAATTCATCATTTTTTGGATGATGAATCTTTTGGTGTGAATATAAAGTTACCCTTCTCTCAAAATAAAACTATCAGTCTCTAATGGTGCTGCTTTCTATGACTACTTTTATAGTAAGCAACTAAACCAAATATCTTCATCTGCTCCTGATCAAATTTTCATATGCAACACACAACTGAGTATGATCTACTTGATGTTATTACAGGTTTCCTTCATTTGTGAGGGTATCTAAACAGGGTAAATCTGAAGCCACTCCAGCAAAAGGTTCACTAACATCAGGAAAGCAGAGTCCTCCAAGGACAGACCCTTCTGGTGTACCTCAATCTACATTTGATCCAGTACGTTCAGATTACATATGACTATCCAAGCACCTTGTTGTAGGTGTGCTTTCCTTATCAATTAGTTTTTGTGCCACACCTTATTCTTTTTGTTTATTTTAGACCCTTTCAGCTAAACTGTATTCAGCTCTACGGAAACTTCGTACTAATATTGTTAGGGAATCTGGAGACGGTGTCATGGCTTACCATATATTTGGGTAAGTGCCATTTTAATCTCTTTTTATTTTCCTCTCTTTTCGTTTTTCTCTAATAGAACATTAAGCATCTTCTTGTTGCTACTACTTCACTTGGGCAATGGTGTTGAACTTAAGTCGTACTTTTGAATTTCTCCTGGCTTTTAAAAGATGTGGTATACAAGTTAGCCCTGTTGTTTCGCTGCCTTATGGTTTGGTTCTCTTAAACCATAGTACTTTCTCTAGTTCATATTAAGTAATTTTTTCAAAGTTCAACAGAACCGTTGGGACTCTTTTCCATATTTACCCTTCCTTTTAATGAGGTTCTTAACTACTTTACATTTCTAAGAGAACAGATTAGGAATAATCAAAAGGGTAATAGTGTGGAAAGTAGCTTTCAATTTTTGTCCTTAATGTTTTTCTTAAGGGTGTGCACTGTGCCATACACCTACAGTTCACTTAGTATGGACTAGAGGGAGTAGTGTACAAAAAGTTGATCAAAGAATCACTTGATATTCAGAATCCATTCAAAAGGATTGCGTTTTATTGGCATATTGTGCCGTGGAATAAAATCTGGTAGAAGATGTTCAGTATTCTTAAAGTTGGTGTATATGCATTCTGTGCTAGAGCCCTTTGCATTCAGGCGGCCTACGTTGCATATTTGCACAACTTATCCTAACTTATCAAAAGAGAAGAGTAGCCAACAACGCATGAATTATTTGCAGGTTATGCTGGACTCTGTTTCTCTTTAAAGTTAACATTCTAGTGTAAAATAAATTTCTTAGACTTTTGGATTCAGGTCTGGGCTCAGTGAGGGCTTTCAGTAAGTTAGATTTTTCTTTGCCATTCTCATCTATGTGATACTTCATTTGAATATTCTTCCGTGCTGGAGGATACAAAAGGAAACAAATTTGACACTTTGTATAGCTTAGAAATGTATGCGTTATTGTAGAGTAAAGTTAGGCTGTTTGACGTGCCATTTCGTACTTTTCTTCTTTCCTGTGGTCAGGAGCTGATAAAATTATTCTCCTTTTTGTTAATTTTCTAGAGATGACACCCTGCAGCTGATTGGCCAGAAAGTACCTAGAACTATAAATGAGCTACTTGACATCAATGGAATTGGCAAGTAAGTCAGAGAACAAATTAGACAATTTTTTCATCCGTAGTTCCTCATGTTTAATGAGCTTGATGGTGCAATTTAGGGTAAAAATCAACAAGTACGGGGATAAAGTGCTGGAAACGGTTGAGGCTACGATCAGGGATTACTATATGTCAGATAAGATGAGTCGCAGCGGCAATGACAATACAGATTCAGGTAAAAAGAGGAGAAATTCCATCAATGTACAAAACGGGAACTCCAAAGATGAAGAGTTCTTCACTGAAAGCACTGGATGTACTAAGAAAAGGGTGTTAAAGAAGCAGACCAAACATGCTGAGGTTATTGACTATAGGGACCTTGGGTATTTTGACGGATGTATGGACGGTGACCTTGATTTCGATGAGACTATGATGCCTTAGTGAATATTCCAATTTCAAAAGTTGATCAGAATGGAAGAAACATTTCATGATCAACACAAGGTAGTATGGTTCAGAATTCGCATCTCAGTTTACATGGGTGAAAAGTTTATGATCACCACACTGTTTTTATTAATTTGGGTGAAATGTTCATCTGTTAACAAAGCTGCTGGAAAAAGGTTAAAGTTCCAGATACTATGAGATGCTAACTTAATCTTGCTATGATTCATCGTAGTGTATATAATAATTCTCTTTTCTATATATTAGTTGATTGTATATTTTCTATTGGATTCACAAGGACTTTCTGAATCCTGCTTTGTAGCTACCGTTTTATATCGCTTTTAACCTAAGTAATTTGTTCTTTATCAAAGCTTTAATGTTTGTGATGGCCAGTTGGCTTGTGTACAGTAAGAATTTTTTTTGTTAAATATATTCAAAGAACTAAAACCACAATCTTTGTAATGTTGGTCATGAGAAATAAGTGAGTAATTCAGTATGAAGGAACTAACATCGCCATAGTTTTTAATCATTAACTTGTTGGATATTTTGAATGGGCGAATTGCTCGCGAGCACGCATTTTAAGATATCATTCAAATTCATATGTATCGTATTTCTACTAGATTCTCTCTGTTTCAACTTGTTCCTTCTATTTTTTTTTCTTTTAATTTGGGTAAGAAAAATGTCTCTTTTTTTTTTTGGTAATTTTTTAATTTTATCTTTCAAATGATAGGTTTAAGATCACAAAATTTAAAAATAATTTTACACATTACACATATATTTAATTTAAGATCTAAAATTCTCAATTCTTTTTTACTTTTAAAATTTTTGTGTCAAATTAAAATTAGACAAACAAATTGAAACGGATGGAGTAATATTTACTTTATGAGTATATTTGACTACCTTTTGGAATGACATCAGAAGTAAATAAACACCGAAGGATGTAGTGCAGTGAATGAGGTTGCTCATCTCTTAATTAGAGGTTTCAGATTCAAGCTCTGGATATCAAAAAAATTTCTGGTAGGGAGATTAATATTATATCTACATAGAAATGTGGATAAAAATAAATAACTAAAATTATCACGATATTAGCGTCATAGCATTTTGTTTAATTAATCAATTTCAAATTTCAAGTATAAGTATTTTCTCAGTCTCAATTTGTTTGTTTGATTTAACTTTGAAAATAAATAAAAGATTTTAAAATTTAATAGTTTGAAACAAAAGATACGTAGAATATACCAAAGCGTCTTGTAATTTGATGGTGTTAAATAAGTCATTGAGAAGGTTAAAATGAAAGAATTATTAAAAGGAATTATGATATTTTTTAAGAAACAGACCCAAAAAAAACAAATATAACTAACAAAGTACTCCCTCTGTCCAACGATACTTGTCCACTATTGACTTGGCACACCCCTTAAGAAACAATAAATAGAAGGGTGACTTTACTATATTACCCTTTGAATATAATAAATATAATGTATTGAAAAATGTAATAGAGAGATGACTATAATTAATTATAAGGATAAATTAAGAACTAAGTGTAAAATTATTCATTGATTTTATAAAGTGGACAAGTATTGTTGGATATTCTAAAATAATATAGTGGACAAGTATTGTTGGATAGAAGGAGTAAAATAACATGGAGTAAATATTCTGGTTCCGAGTTACGAGAGAGACCTGCTAATCCCAAAATAATGAAATCAAACTATGAAATGGACAAGTAGTTTTAATCTTGTTTTTGTACGTTTCTAAGTTTTCCTATTTTTTCGTGAAACCCAACAATGTTTTGTCCGCTACGTTTTACGGAGTAAATAATTAGATGTATTTATAATATATTTGTATGATTATAGATTATCTTATTAAAGAAATATAGATAGATATTAATTTTTTTTTAAACGAATTAAAGAAAAATCACAAATATTAAGACAGACGAAATATTTCTTTTATGTCGATTCTATGCTCAAATAATATAGTTAGTAATGAAAAATTAGATGTATTTGTTGTTGGGATATAACTATTAAGCATATATGTTTAGATATAATATTTATTATAGAATAATTATTTATTCAATTTAAATAAAAAATTTAACAGATCATATATTTGTTTATGGTGTCTGTTTACTTATATAGTAAATGAGTTAGTATATAGAGATTTAGCTTATACATAGAGGATTAAATCATCAATTTTTATAAGTATAAAGTTTTTTTTGTTCACAATCTAGGATGGAAATTGGACATGCCCTCGCCCATCGGTATGATTGTAGCACAAGATCATATATAATTTATTTTGATTATGGGAATGGTATAATTCCAACTTCTTGGGCGTGCATTTTGTATGTATTGAACGGGACCAAATAGAGATAGTTGTTTTAGACTGGCTCACAAAAGCATATTCTCTAAACTGTTAAATGTACTTATATTCTTAATCCTGATATAACTATTATGATCTGTATATGTTAATTATCGTTTTGATTTATTAAAAGGTGAGATTATGAGATGTGTCAATAGGCCTGGTAGATTGAACGATAATAATATATATTGGTGAAATAATAAATTAGTTGATGGAATCCATGTCTCGATATAGAGATTGATGATATGCCTTTTTGAGAAGCTTATAAGTTTTCATCGTGTCAAACCTTGCAAGTGAATTTATGAATCCGGCACATAAAATAAGTTAAGCAGTGCTCTAATCTGTAATCTTAACATGGAATAACTTAAGCAGTGCTCTAATTTGTAATCTTAACATGGGAAATTTCAAAATATTAATAGAGTGCAATTACGAATTTCTAGTGGAATGAATTGTAATTTATTATGCTAAGAATAGTTCAAATAATTATTTGGAATATTTTCATAATAGGAAATCGCAGTAATTAATTTGGTGGTCCTTACAGTGCTCATGTTTAACTAGAACTCAAAATTCTATTTCTAGTGGAAAAACGAAATAAGAAATCAGTTTTCTTCTCCTTGTGGTACTCGGAGGAAATCTCTATAAATAGGATTCTCTTAACCTAGAAAGAGAATAAGGTTTTCTATACAATATTTGCGAGTTTGGATATAAACTTGGGATCTATCTGCTCAAGCTTTCAAGAGGTATTTATCGAATTAAATTTCAGCAAGTTTATGTGTCCTAGCATGATTATATATATATATATATATATATATATATATATATTCTATTCAAGAGGTATTTATCAAATTAAATTTCAACAAGTTTATAAATTCTAGCATAAACATATTGATTATCTATTATTCATGTAAGCAGTATGATTCTGATATGTTTCGGTGTTTTCCAACATTTGTATCTTACTTTGAATCCATGGACGGAAGAAATACCACAAAATTTCAGTATGAGACGTGGAGTGTGTTTGGTACGGTCAATTTTTTTTAAAATTAGTTATACTCCATTTATAAAGATATATTTTCGACAAAAATATTTCCCTCTTATATGGGAAAAGAAAGAAAAGGAAAAGAGGAAGTAGATATTTCTGTATACGAAGCATGGCCAAGCAGGGGGCGAGGGTCAGAGGTTTATCGGATTCTAGAATAATCAGAGGTCGTCTAAGATGATATCATGATTTAAAATTTTAATAGAAAATTATATAAAATGAATTTAAATTTTTAAGTTATATTTTTTCTCATAAAAATAAAATTAAAATTATTCTGGTATACAATCTTATCAAATAATCAAATATTCATAATAAAATTATAATACACTTTCACAAAGTATATACATAATTACATATCAATGAGAGCATTGAATTTCCTAAATACAAAATAAGAAAGTTTACTTAATAATTTATGAATTTAAAATTTACTTCGAAATTTCAAGTTTTAAATTTTAGACCCTATTTCTTTAAAAAAAAATCTTCAATCCACCCTTATTTTAGTAAATATTTTATGAATCTCAATTACGATTCATCAGTTAAAATTTGGATGAAAAAATAAGTCTATTTCAAAAGAGATCAGTAATTAATTAATCTCTTTGGTATCATTTAGCGCAGACTCAGAATAAGTGGGATAAAAAATTCAATTATTTTAAATTAGTCCATGTTATAAAATCAAGCTCTGAACAATATAAGTATGAAGATAAGAAGGCAAGAAATATAGATGAAGATGAAAACTTTCTTCTTATTCAAATGTGGCTTACAATGGTGAATGATATCTCTATTTATAGGTTGAGAAATCAATCTAAAGGTCACCATATTGAATGTCAAATTAGTAGATATATTGTTATCCCAAAAAGGTTTATATCACCTTGGGAATAAACATACATGATAAGGATAAGTTCATGAATAAACTCAATGGACAATCCACATAGTTCAATGGATTTATAACACTCCCCCTTGGATCTCCATTGATAATATGCCTCGTTAAAACCTTACTAGGAAAAACCCTGTGGGAAAAAAATTCTATTGAAGGAAAAAGAGTAAACATATCTTTTGATACGCATGATTTGTTGCCTCATTAAAAACCTTGTCAGGAAAACCAGTGGGACAAAACCTCGGTGAAGGAAAAGAGAGTGCAACGCGTATTATACTCCCCCTGATTAAAACATCACTTAATTTCTTGTGATGATGTCATCCATTCATATATACCAACTTCTCAAATATTGACGGTGTCTTTGTGATCAAATCACATTCACGAAGATGTTGCATCGATGAACTCATCCTGATATATCATTTTCTGGTTTCATGGATATGATGAGGCTTTGAGCATAGTCGAATACATTCTTGAAAATCATCTATCTGTGACCTCGGTATTGAAAGTAAATTGCTCATTCAACTTGTTCATATCAATAATCATCTTGTGGACACTTTCATTTGCAGTTGATTGTCTTGTAGGATAACTTCATATATGTCTTTGATATCATTTCAACGTCTTCTCGTTGAGGAGGAGCAAAATCTTGTTAATAAACTCACTGCAAAATATCTGATCATATATAAGCAAAATTCATTAGTGTCCCAATTCACTAATATATGGAGTTTCATCACTAAGAAGTTTTTCATCCTTCTCTTGAGATCGAAATTGATCTTTATTTATGTCAAGTGATCTCATAATCATTGGGGTACTCAACGAATGTGATTTATCCATATAAAATCGCATCAAAACTTTTCTATGTATGTTGATTGTTCGACCAATATTTCATTTGTGAAATTCTCAATCTATAGGTCAAGACGACATTTTGTCTTACCAAGTTCTTTTCATTTTAGATTCCCTTTTCAAACACTCAACAGCTTTTGAAAGCTCTTTAAGAGTGCTAATAATGTTCAAGTCATCAACATACACAACTATTATAACAAATTCAGATCCTGATCTTTTTCCTAAAAATACAAGGACAAAATAGGGTCATTTTTTGTACCCTTTCTTCCTTGATTATCTCAATCCATATGAGGATTCTTAAAGCTTTGAAAAAGTTTCTTTCAAACTTTTATATGTTTCAGGCACCTTGATTGCTTTAAGGATTTTCATATAACCTTCATTGTCTAGCTAGACATGACAATTATTCATTATATGCATTCAAGTTTTTCATATGTTGCCAGATCAAAACAAACCTCATTGCATCCACCATAGGAGAAAACATATCCAATAATGTCAGGACTTTTGCGAAAAACCTTTATGCCTCAAGGCAAGCCGTACTTGATATTTACGGTTATACTATCACATAATAATTTATTTGTACTCCACTGACATTATACCTTGATTTATGGACTATCAATCCAAAATGTCACTTTTCTAAGTGAAACAAAATATACTTGAATTATGCATTTTATTTGGCCAATCATTTATCTGTCCACACTATATGACAGATTTGAATTCAAGATTCTCGTCATGATCTATATCATTGAGCTCTACTTCATATCAAAGATACCGTCGACGGTTATTTGACTCGATTCCAATATGACATAACTTATCGAGATCTCTTCATTTTCATCATTTCAGGTACCTGAACCTTTGGCAAGGTTTTATGAAGTATTATGTCATCGTGCTCCTTTTAAAGCACTTGGCTCATTATCATGACCATCTTGATCATTTGCTCCTCTCCTTCCTTAAGGAGTTTTCATTTGGAATCGATAGGTTTATCACGCTTCAGGCGTACCATAGACTCTATCATTCAAAGACTTCTCATTGGAGCATTTGCAGCTGAATTATAACATAGGGTTAGCAAATTCATCTGGCAATTAATTTGCATCATTATGCAAATGAATTATCTCTTGAACTTCAAGTTCACTTTTTTTTAAACGAGGATCTAGATAATTCATCTCATAATTTCCAGCTGTCAATCATCTCTCCCCCTAATGTTAAAAAATCTAACATTCACCTCAACCTCATTTGATGATCCATTTTTGTGCATGGTGGAGCAATTAAATCAGATATCGCACATTCAAACTTTAGATGGAAATTATTTGGTTCCTGACCCTGAACCAATTATGATGGGGAGACCTTGTTGGCTTGATGTGTTGCTACATGTTAAATAAATTAATCTCATTCCAAATCTTATTTGGGAGTTTTGTTCTCATACCCATGGTTTAGCTATAATTGGAGACATACAATTTCTGCTAAACCAATCATTATTATCAACATAATTTCATAGTTTGGAACTGTGCTCTTAATTTAACAATTCGAGCAAACAACCTTATAAAAACCAATTTGTAAGTTGACAACAAATCACATGTGACCATACTATAGATGCATCTATTAAATATAATAGTAAATGGTCCACATGACAGGTGAACGGACCCATCTTCGCCTTTTTATATGTTCCAAATAATTTCAGGGAATACAATTCCAACATTAGCTGGTACAATGATAATTTTATCATGAGAACAAGTAATACAAGAGAATTCTTGAAGAATGTTTTATTTCTTCAATATATAACCATGTGAATTCTCAATTATTTTTGCATCATAATTTAATCGGAATGGCCAACCGATCATGCCAACTGATCTTTATTTCAGTATACTTATAGTTTACTTTTGCATGTTATTCCATCAGCATGTCCATGTTTGTGTGCAACAAACAAGATGAGGAAAATGGGTAACCTTTTACATAAATATTTATAACCCGTTTCGGTTGTAGTAATCTGAAGATATTAAATCTTTTCATAATTTATAGTCTCAATGGCTCTTTAGAGCTTACAAATAACTTTGTGTACTATCACATATTCCATGACACCATCCGTATGGTGAACATCTTCTTCAAGGAAAAAATTATATTATTATTATCATGATCAAAATTATTACAGGCAAGACATGTTTCTTGCTTTACTTTTATCATACCATAGGTACACAACCCGTGACAAATTTGTATTGCCACACAATAATATTATTTTTGTCATGGCCACAATATTTATAGGCAAGAATTACTTCTTTCTTTTTGTCCTTTCGGTAGTTCACAATAAACATACCATAATATTTATGACATATAAAACGTACACGATCATCGACCATTCATGCCAAATAAAATTTATTTATTTCTCTCAAACCTCCCGGAGAGGTGAGTTGTGACATATATCAAACTCATATTATTTTTATCATATCTTGACTTATTCACTTTAAGAATAGTCGAGCATTCAGGATTCTTATCACCAGTCACATTCTCTTGAAGGAATGGACCAATCGTTTGTATGTGCTTCATAAATTTGCATTATAAGCTCATTGTCATGCCCTTAAAATTTATCATTTTTGCATGATACATCTCAACATCACTTTGAAAGGTCAAGTGTACCACCATTTTATCTTCCTTTCTTTTGATGGAGGATTTATAAAATTTATCATATTATTAGATTACACAAAAACCTCGTGTCCAATGACCTTTTATATATATCCTTTTGATGATAAAAATTACCCTCACATTTTAAAGGAATATTTGGAGAACCCACAATGTTCTTCATTTAACCACAATGATGACTATTATAATTTTCTCTTTTCTCATGCCCATATTCATTGTACAAACCAATAATCATTGTTATCTTTTAGACTTATCATGTACTGCTACCACGTTCACATAAGAGAATGGAGCAATTCAATTGGACAAGATTCATGACTTTTTGTCAAGAGTATATTAATTTTCCCAACCATCTCATCAATATAGTGCGTTGACTTGAAACCCAACGTCTTACCCATAAGAAAACACTTTAGGTCATAATTCATTGGGACTTTAATTCAATATCTTATGATCATGGCGCATCGGGATTCAAATCGATTTCTTACCCTCTTGGTGGAATGAGACCTGAATCCTTCGTCTCATCCTGAATTAATAAATTATAGTCCAAAATGAAATGGATTTAACCTCTTATGTCATCGTTCACTTCACTGCTTACCAGAGACAAACATATGCTTCTCTCAATTTATTTATTTTTCAGGCTAAAAGAAATTGTTTTCTCTAATCTACTCCAAAAAATAAAATTAATCTCATAGATTAGTGTGACGATCAATGAAATAACAATAGAAAATAGAAGCATAATTTTCTTCTTAAAAGGTTGATTAAAACATATTTCCTTTTTGGCGAAGTATATGCTTAGTGAATGAAATGAACCGTGCAAAACATATAAGCATATACACAATTTATTAGACTTACAAAAGAAAAACAAATAAAAAGAATGACAAGACATCATTCATTAACCAAAATGTTTCCATTTGTTTTCTTCATGTTTTATAAGCTGAAAAATGTTAAGGCATCAGATAATAAAATTATGATGAGTCATATAAAATCATCTTTCCTTTTACGTGACATAATGCATAAGCATACATGACTAAAATAAGAAGCAATAGATTATACCTATATCGAAATAAAGATATAGTACCGGTCCTGTTAAAAGAAACATACCTCATTTTCTATATTTAATTCATTATACTAGAATTTTGGATCTTACTTTTGGAGTTTCGTGCTAATAACGTGTTATAAAATCAAGCGATAAGAAGGCAAGAAATATCGATGAAAATGAAAACTTTCTTCTTATTCAAAAGTGGCTTATAATGGTGAATGATATCTCTATTTATAGGTTGAGAAATCAATTAAAGGTCACCATATTGAATGTCAAATTAGTAGATATATTGTTATCCCAAAAAGGTTCATATCATCTTGAAAATACACATACATAATAAGGATGAGTTCATAAATAAACTTTATAACCGTCCATATTTTTACTTCTTTTATTGACTCTTTTTTCATATAGAGATAAGATCAGTTGAATCAGCAACATTTAATTAAGACGATCTGAGATCCAAAGAGAAACCAAAATTTTAAATAAGACAAAAAGGATGGGACCCACTTTGTCAGGCAAATAAAACGTGTCACGTAGCCTAACGTGCCATGTAAGAAATTTCACGGTGACTACCCTCTGCATTTTCTTCTCTTTTCATATGCCTACTCTCATTATTACTACTCTGTCATCCCCACCTCACCTCACTCTGCTTTTTCAACTAAAAAAAAACTCTCTTTTTTTTTCTTCTTGCAAGTCTTGAAGAAATTGAAGAGCAAAAACTGAAGGATCTGATATTTATTTTCTGGATTTTTTTGTAGTTGATGGGAGTGGTATGAGATCAGCTGACTGTAGAATTTTTCTTTGTGAAAAAGTATGAGGATTATGAAAAACCCTAACATTTCTAGCTCAAATAAGGATGGAGATGTGAAGATGGAGGAGGAAGAAGGTGTAAAGAGAGGGAAGGAAAGTGAAAAGCCACCAGAGGATGACTGTTGTCCTATTTGCTTTGGGAATTTCTCCATTCCTTGCAAAACTAACTGTGGTCACTGGTTTTGCGGTACTTTTCTACAATCCTTTACTTACTAATACTACCTGTTTTGTGTAGATTATAATTTCCTTGTCCCTACTTTTCCTTTGGAACAGCAAGTTGCATATTGCAGCTGTGGTACTACAGATCAACACTGCGGCGATGCAAGTGCCCAATATGCTGCTGTCTCATAAGTAAATTGGTACCGGAGGCATCATTACTTTTTCAACAGGAAGAGGATGTTGTCGAACTGCTTAAAAAGATTAGGCGGTACAATCACCTCTACATTAGTGGTGCTTATGGGATTTTTCTGGTAAGGCTGCTATCTTAGAAGCTTCATTTCTGCAATGCGATTCTCAGTTGTGCATTTCTTATGTATACGTCTTACTGTTTTATTGGGATGTTAAAGTAATGGATCTTGAGCCTAAGTCAACCCTAAAAGCTAGCTTAAGAGGTGAGATTGTCCAAGTCATATTAAAGAGACCACCCATCCCTTAAAAGGAATGTAGGAATCTCACGCCCAGTACCTTTCATAAAACTCTATTAGCATCTCCAGCTAAAGATTTATTGTTCTATAACAGTATCCAAGCTAGTTCCCTACTGTTTGTGAATGTCGCTTCATTCTTTTATAATATCAACCTCTCTTTGTTTCTTTCCCCTGTTATATGAAATAATCGCATAACATGGTAGGAACTTGTGTAACATTACCCTAGTTAAGTGGATTTAATTATATACAAGGAGGTGCATCTTAGAAATTCTGCTTGAAGTTGGTGCAGATTTAACTATTGTGAGTCAGCAGGAAGAGGTAATAAGCAGTCAGGAAGTGATACAAATAAAAGGTCGTCACAGAGTCGACCTTTTAGTCTGATGCCCCTTCTTTCTGATGTGGTACAGTGGCATTTAGCAAAAGGGAGAGAGATATGATGCGGATAACTCCTAAAACTTTCTGGTCCAACTCCAAAAGATATGTAGTACAAGTATGTTGAGTACAAGTGAAGCATATCACAAGTATATCTTACCTCTGATGCAAGTTGTTTACTAGCATTGGTGAATAATGTTATCTTTGACAGCAAGTTAATATTTGGGTGCTGCAGTTTTGCATGTTGTTCCTCATGAAAGATTGCCGCTGACCTTTCGTCACAGCCATAGCTGCTATGTGATTTTGTGCTTAATTAAATAATGGTAAAACACTATTTAATTTGTTTCTTGAGCGCACTGAGAAGATGTGACTACCTGAGCAATGATTTGAGGTCTTGGAGGAGCTAGCTCTTAAAAGTGAAGTTCTCTGAATGGAAGGACACTTGTGGAGGATTCTTGAGTTGGAAAGTCTCTCTGTGGTACTTTATCTTCTCATATAAGTTCATAAGAGAAAAGGCGAATGAATGAAGTATATTAGAAACCTAGTTCTTATGGAGGTATAATTAGAAGAGCAAGTGTCATTAGTGTTTTTTTTTAAAAAAATTGTGTGGGGTGGGTGGGGAGGATACTGGCTTACAGCTTATTTGATGCCTTTTGAGCCCTTTATTGCTACAACTGTGCCTATACTATATAATGGAATTACGGAAGTTTCACTCTGTACAGAAAGAACTCACTGATGAAGTGAAGCAAATTGATTGATCTTATTGATTCATTCTAAATCTTCAGAATATATGTTTCTGATAAGTCTGATTTATATGTTCTCTTTCTCTTTCCCGCAGAAGGTACTAGCACTACCACTTTTAACTTGGAGAGTTCTCCGAGTGCTGATGGACACTCTGATGGATCCTGATCAAGTTCGGTTAAACTATTACTTGATGCGTATTCTTGCAGTAAGTTTTTTAAAGAGTTGATTTGGAATCTTCCAATAACTTCTGGATTCTTGTTTCAACATTATGTGGGAAAGGTCTATGCATAGTTATGCAAGTGTTGAAGGATCTAGAAAAGTGGTACATTTGAGTTGCCATGCAATCTCGTTGCTTTTTCTTATGATTATGATTACTCAATAACCTTGTGTTTTTTAATGAGAAAAAATGATCCATATTCTTTGGGTGTATTCTGACCTCTGTGCTTGGTGGAGGAAAGATTCTCACGAATTACCCTAGGACAATTTTGGTTAAATTCCTCTTTGAAGTTGTCCGTGACATGGAAAATCCCTGGAATATCGCGTACATTGATAATCTAAGTACTGTACTATGCAAAACCAAAAGACCACTTATCTTAATGAACATTCCTTTTTATTTTATGATGTAATTATACTATAAATCATCTTTATTGTAAAGTTCGTTTTTCTGATTGTTTATGCTTTAGCTTCTTTCTTCACAATTGGTCTCTCTTAAAGTAAATTCTTTATGTTTACTGCAGTTGTTCCTGAGTTGGATCTACTGTAGCTGCGAATTTCAGTTCATTCCTACTGGTATTCTACTTGTCATACTCTATTAAAGAACGAAATTTGTATGGCATGGCATGCATATCAAGCTTTATGGTTATTGCAGCCATCAGACACTGAAGAATCTCTCCCTTTGTAGGGGGTGCTGATTTTAGAATCATTTATACCATTACTATATTGTCATGAGAATGCAACTTAATAGAGTAGAAAGTATATCTCGTAGAATAAGTTGTTTGTTTGATCTATAGAGAAACTGCTCTAATTCACTTCTAGGACTTCCCAGGTCTTGATTCCTTATGCAGCCATTGACAGGATGTTGCTGCATGTTGAACATAAGCTGATAAATTACTTGTTTGTAGGAAGGATAGGAATCTGGAGATTGTTTGACATCTGTGCTATTGCCACGGTGGCCATTTTCTCTTTGGTTGGCCTATACCGTAGATGGGTGCTTCGTCGTCGTGTGAGACAGTTGGCTGTTCTACCAGTACATCCTGATTGAAAGCCTATGCCAGCTTACTGGGAAGTCCTTGCTGTGAATATATCTCAACGTTTGTTGCCTAAAAAAAGAGATTCCCCTGCAGAATATTTGGTTGTATGGGAGGTTATTTTAAACCATTTTACTCTACTTCATTTTGTAGGTTGAGATCTTAGTTCCTCCTCCCACTAATAGGTCATATATATTAGTCTTAAACTCTAGTTAACAAAGTGCTTATTGTGCTTTTGGTTCATATTCGAACTTAGTCGGTTCTCGAGTATTCCATCAAATAGTAATCCAAGATTATCAAGGCTCGTAGTGAAGTGGTATCTCGTGAAATCTGCGAGTTTTCAGAAGTCTACAGTATGATATATGTGGTTACCTGCTTATTGAGATTGGCACATTCATGGTTAAAGCATCAAGTCTGAGCTATTCTTATGATATGCTTTTTTGGATTTATTTATACTCAATTCCTAGTTGCTTATATTAACTCAAGAAGGTTGCTTGATTCTCCCCAAAGAAGAAAGGAAAATGTGTCCTTTCATTATTGAAATAATACAAAACCCCTTGGGTAATTTTGTTCCTAGGCAAACTCAAATAATTTTTTTAAAATATTCTAGCACAATTCTCTGAAAATTGAAGAATTGAAGCTCATTAATGTCAATTGTTTAAAGTTGAAGGGGGTGATAAGACATTTAAAGTATAAATATATTAATGATTTTTACTATTTCTTTGAATTGAAATTAACTAAATATTAGCCTCAAGGACTCGTGAGATGTGAGGTATAAAGTATAATAATTTTGAAATAAAATGCAGGATTATTTTATTCTCCATTGGTTAAAGGTAGTAGGTAGTTTTTGGATTACTTGTTCCAACAGTTTTAGTATAGCCTAATGGTAAAGGATAAGTTATTGAGAAAATAATCAAATATCCTTCTAACCTATTATTGTATTTTTAACTACATATTTTAACTTCACGGGCCTTATCACCCCCCTCCCCCCCCTTGAATTGTTTAAAACTGACATAAATTACTCCCAAATTTACTCCCTAAACGCTTACATGGCAAAGTGAGGGCCAACACAAATAATAAATCTTTATTTTTATAAATATGTGAGATAACTTATTTTGAAATGATTATTTTTGGAATAACTTGTTCTCAACCAAACGATCAAATATTTTTTTTAAATAATTAATTTTGAAATAACTTGTTCTCAACTAAACGATCCGACTGACACTATGCTTTATAGAAAGCGAAATAGTGATAAGGAGTTGCGGAAAAATCGAAGAAAGGGGGCACACTGAGCAAGTACGAGAAATTGGCTCCGCTCCGCTTTCTTAAAAGCAAGGACCACTACGGGAGGTCAAACCAAGGATCTATGGAAGTGGGGGCTTGTCCCCGGTCAATATTGGATCAAACAATAGGGGGCCGTAGCATTGACCTTTTTTTTTTATTGATTCAATACAATAGGGAAAAAGATCGTACAGTTCCCTATTGAGACAAACTCTCAATGGATCCTCCGCGTGCTGGGAATACCTCTTAAGCGTATAACAGATTTTGAAAGACAAATAATATATGTAAATACTTTGGCTGATTCATTCTTAATTAGATAATTTAATGATTTAAAATGGCCATATTCGAAACGCTAAATTCTAAAACGGGTGGAGAAGACATGAGTTTTGTGACTAATTATTATTAAATTAAAAAATAATTTAATTCTATTTCTGATTTCTCCATTTCTCTGCCTTTTATTTATTTTTTGTTATTGTTGATTTTAAAGTCCGCTTGAATTGATTTATTTAAACTGTTTTTTAAAACATAATTATAATCTTTTAAGCTAACCCATATGAAATTATTTTATTTTTAGAAAAGGAAAAAACGTAGAGAATTTGCAATGAACCGTAAAAAAGATGTTTCCCGTGAAAGAGGTAAAAACAAGAAGAGGATATGACGAGAAAGGTGATGCTGGAAAGTGTGCGACTACGGATCAAATTTTCTGGCACGTCATCAACATTTCCGCATATATAAAAACAAACAGAAATTCTTCCATTTCCATTATTTCTGCTATCATGAAGTTCTTCCTCAATAGTAATCCTTTACGAAATCGTCGTCAAAACCCTAACCCTATCCCACCTTCTCCAGCTATGCTTTCCTACTTAGCTTCCGATTCCGGTGACGGCCGGCAGGAGGAAGCTGCCTCTTCCTCCGCCGTGATAAATACGGACGAGGATGAGGAGGAAGAAATGGGATATGTGTCTCCGGAGGATGAGGACGAGGTGAATACGACGGCGTTTTCAGGCGCGGAGATAGAGGATGAGCAGGAAGGTAATCGTGAACCGACAGCCGAGGATGAGGACCGTCGGGAGTTGGATGGTGTATCTTCGAAGAGCCTTGTGGTCGTTGAGACAGAGAATGCGTTTCTGAGGACGGAGAAGCCTCCTACTGATGATTGTTGTCCTATCTGTTTTGGCAATTTTGTCGTTCCTTGCCGAGGTCCCTGTGGCCACTGGTACTGCGGTAAAACAATTAGCTCTCTTAAAATCTCTGCTTCATTTCCATGTTTATTGTGATTATTTTATAATACCTCAAGGATATGATTTGTTTTCCATGAAATTGATTATGTGCAGTTATTTTGGGAATGTATTAGGGCTATATGGAGCAGATGGATGTTCTTTGCTCTTCTCTGAAATTTCGTAACTACGAGGAGGTGCTAGTGGATAGTGGTCTTTTCACACTACATTTAGATTTTGCAACTCGCCTTGGAAATTGACGGTGGGGAATGTGAAAGCACCAACATGAAATTATATATAGTTGGATTAATATGTTGAAAAAGGAAGTTATAGTTGGAAAGCCAGCTTAATACTGTAATTTTGTAGGTTCATTAGGAGGCTTTAAACGATGTGCAGCTCATGTCGAATCATTTTACTCTATCGCTCTTACATTTTTCATTAATTTGGTTGAAATCTGAAATATGTTATCCACTATTTTATTTCGAATCCCTTTTTCTGTCAATACCTAGGTTTAGATAGGAGAAGATAATGATAATATTATGCAAGTGTAGTTGGAAATTATCCTTCCTATGGCAACTTATTGATTAGGACAATATTTGAATCTTCTTGAGAATTGTTGAGATCTGTTATCTCATAATTTTGCTAATCCTGGTTTCCTATCCTTTTGGAGAGTGAGGTGTCAAGCCTCTCCTGTACTCTTATATATTTGACATTTGAATGTCAGTAGAAAAAAAGCAATTGCATTCTCAACTGTGTATTTTTTGATAATATTAAAAGCCATGTCTTGTCTAGTCAACCATCACAGTTGTTTGCCTTGAAGTTGTTTCTATCGAGCTTTTCCCTTGGTACTTTTTTCTGTCAATATACTCTTTACAATTTAGTTTCTCCATGTGTAGGAGGTTGCATTTTGCAGTACTGGAACTATGGGGCCGCACTTCAGCCTTGTAACTGCCCCATGTGTTCGAGGAAGCTTACCGATTTGACACCTGAGGCATCATTGTATAGTCAGCAAGACGCTGAAGTGATTGAGGTCTTGAAAAAAGTTCGAAAGTATAATCGCCTTTTTGTAGGTGGCACTTATGGCCTCATGCTGGTGCGTTTGACTAGTATGTTATTCTATCATATGTTAGATTGCATAGATGGAATTATCCTTGTAGGTAAAGCACGGGATGTACTATCTGCTTGGATGTTGTGTGTCAATGTTTTTGATTGGGATCTATTTGTGCATTGTCCTTTGGTTCTTTCAAGCTCAAAGCAGAACAAGAATCCATTAATTTTGAGTTCAAGATCATGTGCTTGGAAAGTAAAGGCCATTAATATCCTTGTTGAGAAAAAAGTCTTTAATATGTGATCTCCACGAATTCGGCAAGAGATTAGGCAAATTAGGAAATCAGACAATGTTTGTCATATCAATTGAATTAATCTGATTTGTGCTGACTGCCTAAGGGTAATCCTCTTGTCTTGCCTACCTATGGTTTGTTAAACAAAGCTTGTTGAACCTAACAAATTTAATACATATTGTGTGTCTTATATTTCGTGGTTTTGTTTCTTAAGCTATCCTCTTGCCTTTTTATAGTTTGTAAAAAAAAAAGTTAGTTGTACCTGATTTTTACATCAACCTAATAAATGTGTACAATACGTAACGTGTGTCTTTAGTTAAACTGTGATCTCTCTTAAATAATGGCAAAGCAATATTTTCAGTGGTTTCTAATCCTACACTTTTTGCAGACATAATTACTGTCTTACCATTAAGTAATAGCAGAGCACCACATTTTTCTTTATTTTTAACCCTTCTCTTTCTGTTTTCTACAGAAGGTGCTTGGACTGCCCTTTTACATGAAGAGAGTGTTTAATGAAATGATGAATCCTGACAGGCCTGGTGCTCATTTGAACAAATTGCGAATTTTTGCTGTAAGTTCGTCTGACAGCTAAATGCAATGACTGCTACGTTGCTACTTTAATCAGCTATCTGTAATATTTGGTTTTATAGCTCTACAGTATCAATGCTCTTCCTCAATTATTTCAAAAGTGAACATCATTTCATAGTTATTAATTCTCTGGTCTTAAATGGTATTTACGGTTTCTTTTCTGATTTATCTTTATCTACTTTGCCATTCTATTCTTTAATATATTGTAGTAAACCTCATTTCATGAACTTATCCGCTGAAGCAGATAGTTTCTTGCAGATGTTCCTGGGACTCCTTTACACATTCAGCCCCTTTGATTTTCTCAGAATAGGTACTCACATCTGCTAGTTGAACTTGATGGGTGTAGATTTTGAAGAATAATAATTGATCAATTTGATGTAATCTTGGTCTTTTAATACAAGTATATAAACTATGTATCTCTATGTTGCATTACTGGGAGAGGTGGCTACTGAAAGGGAATTAGAAGCTGAGAAAATTCATTTTTTGGCTGTCTTTACTTTTTACTATTAGACTTGTCTCCTCTATTTTATTGCTGTGAGAGCTTTTCTTTCTCCACCCTGCCTGCATGCTTGAGTGCTATTGGGTGTTTTTATTGGTGAAGCACTCAAGATGCATTTCTCTTTGCATTGAGCTTTTGTTTATTACCAACTCACTGCAGGTCGTCAAAATGTCATTGATGTGTTTGATTACTCTGCGATTGCGCTATCCTCGGTGTTATATTTGGTTGGACTGTATCTTCGACGAAGGCGTTTCCGCCATGTTAGAGAAATGGCTGAGGCTGATTTTGCTGCTCATTGACAGCTGCCAGCTGGTGAAGCAGATATTTGTCGTCAACTCATTGTGGAGCTTGAAGATTTTAGATTTCTAAAGATTTTCCTCTGCTTCTGTGGTTGTGCGCTTTGGCAAGTTTTAGATGGTATTGCCTGTGATGCAATTCTCTTGTACCTTTACCTGCCAGTCTGTACAGATAGAATGTATAGTGTATATACTGATTGAGTTGATCTCTTTCCCACTTCGTCATATATTCTTGAATCTGAATGGAATATAGTCGTCAGAAAACTACCGGCCTGTTGTACTAATAACGAGTCTATGACCTTACCTTGAACAAGATCTGTTCTACAGGCTCTTGTTATTGTCTGTATCCTAAGTTTAAGGTGTAAGTCTTTTTACTAACTTCCGTTTTCTTTATATTACTGCTGCTATATCTTTGGGTTTGGGTTCTAGCTATGCCAATTACCCCTTTGTCATTGTGGAGGGAGGGACCTAGTATCATTAGGGTTTATTTACTTCTTTGAAAGGGATATAGTATCTTTGAGTGCTCCATAGCTTGTAATGAAATGTTACAGCTACTCAATATAGGGGTGACTTTTTTTATATTAAACTAAATCCTCATGTTATATATGCCTTCCAAAATAGCTTTAGACAAAATCCCGAAGAAAATCAAATGAGGGGAAAGGTGAATATACGACGCACCAATCCGAGTCAAACTTCTTGCACACCTCGATATCACAACATATGATCTTTTTGTATTGGTTGAAAGTAGGCAACACATGATAAGCTGGGTGAATGGATCCATTCCAAATGCTCTCTTCTGAACACAACAGAGCTTCCGAAGTAACGGAAGAATATATTACACACCAATTCAATAAACAGTTGGTGTTTCTGGAGCATAAGCTTGAGAGCCTCTGTTTTAGGCTCCTGTCGTAGTAGTGCTTCACAGTACAAATTTTCACATCCAATGTGCATTCAAATTATTTCTCAAACTTAAATGTACATACAAGCAAGCGTTTAAGTTTACCCTTATATATTTCAGCAAATATCTACATTTTCTAGGTTGCCAGTCACATTACTACAACAATCTAGGGTGACAGAGACTCACAGCTAGATAATACAGAATAATAACTACATGCCCTGATATATACAAAAGAATGAAAAATACCTTCACATATTATCTACAAACTGCATACCAAGGACCATGAACATTCACAGTCACATGCGCTGCCATAACCAATACAGAGGTGGCATCCAAAATCTCGTCAATTAGAACAGTTGCTCCCACCTGCCGCAGAGCCATTTCAGCCAATTCTCTTCCTCGTCTTCCAGTTCCCCCAAGTACAACTCCCCTTCCAGCCAAATATATTGCCCGGGCTACATGCACAAAAATAGCATCCCCAGCTTGCAGGCTCTTGGATAACATCCTTCCCATGATCTCCTTGATCTGCTGAAGCTTCATCGTATCAGTACCATCGTCGCCATGCTCTAAAGATTTGACAAGTGTCGAGATGATCTCTTGAATACCAGCATCATTGTTGGAGTCAAGGAGATCAGAAAGAGCTTTGGCACTTCCCTGAACAATTTTATCCAAATCTGCTGCACTTGATACCATTTGCATACTCTGAAGAACCTGTCTTTGGACTAGAATGCTGCAAAATCATAATCAAGTCAATAAGTAGATCATCAAAGGGCAAGTAAAATATCAAAATAAGAGCATTTCTCATCTCAGAACCTCTTTATTTTCCTTCACAGAGGGAGGGGGAGGGGAATGAGATGGAGTAACAGTTACCTGGTAGCTATTACAATGATCTTTTGGATTTTTGCCTGAGTAGCCCTTAGTCTAAAGAAATTCAGCTGCAGAGTTTCAGGCAACCCTTCTTGCGTCAGACCAGATACTCCATTTACCAACTTTAACAAGCCCAGCCTCACCAATAAATCAACCTTGTCCCCGGAGCATTCTTGGCATTCATCTACAGCTTCTGAAAAGAAGAGACAGTGTCTAATAAAGTAAAAGATGCAGGAGTTCTAGGCAATTGAATGCTCCAAATTAATCTGATGCAATTTGGAATTTAAAGGGGTAAAGCAAGGGGGCTGACTCTGAGGTAACCAACCTGTAGAGGTCAAAGGTGAAGCATGATTTTTATTCGCTTTAACTGAAAAGCTTCCTCCAGTTCTAAGGGTGGCAGAAGGATGGAAACGATCCTGTCCACTTGTCAGGCCGGATAGAGCCTCCTTGTGTTCATTAAATTCCTGGTCCATGGATTCTTTGACAGATAAAAGCCACTGCCATGTCAAGGGTAAGGCAGTCATAGCCTCAGAAGGGAGACCATAACGCTTGGTGAAAGCCTTCCTCAAATAATCTAAAGCTCCAGGTCCCTTGAGAATTGGTTCCAACATTCTAATCCTTGCCTTGCTTATTTCTTGTTTCAGCAGCTGCACAAAAAAAGAGGGAATGTCAGACACCTTATTCTGGGTTAAGAAAAATACTGAGACAGCAGAATTGGAAGCACAAACATCCTTAAAGACATAGCTGCCGGAAAATTTCTAATCTACAGACTTGTTTGTTAAGCAAAGTGGTACAACAATTATGTTTCAAGATGAATGCAAACACCAGAACACTTCAGTGTACACCCTGTATCAGAATAGAATGTACTCAGTGCATCCAAGACACTTTCTTTGGAATGTGAAATAGGTCCGGTCCCTATCTAGACTACACAAATGCTATAATTTTATAGTCTTACAGCTGATTTATGCTCTCCTGATTCAGTAGCATAGAAAGAGAGAGAGGAAGAGGAGAGAGAGAGAGAGAGACCAAGAAAATAAAATGTCGGTATATATCTATAGTACTACCAATATCAATCCCTGGTCATCTAACGTTACTTTGAAACAACACTCTCTTGCAGAACCATCCACAAAGTTAGTAAGCTAAAGTCTATAGCTGTGATGTGTTAAACCATGGAAAGAATGAAAGATGTTCTGAAATTTTTTTACCTGCATCTCTTCCAGTATAAAACGCAAACCCCTGACTAGTGCCAGGATGAATGAATTCTCTGACCCATCCACACATATATCAGCTAGTTCTCCAAATAACTTTTGACAATTTGCTTTTAGCTCATCCTCCTTAGCTGGAGAGGATAGTTTCTGCAAAGTGATCAATGTGAAATCCATGATCTTTTGAAGATAATCCATGTCGAGTTTGCCTGAGATCAACAACTAAAAAAGGAAGGCAAATTATTAGATGGATAAAGAACTTGCTCATATCATAAGATAAAAAGAATCAGACATATATATATGCTTAATGATCAGGAAGGTACCTGAGAGAGAATGTCTATATCTATAGCTTCACTAATCTCTTGTCTCCAGCTCTGAGGAGCCAAACTACAAAGTTCATCTCTTGCTTCTCTCATTAGATCAACAACTCGATTGTATCTGTTTTCATCTTTTTTCATGGATTCCATGACACTATCCCAGAAAGCCTTCTCCATTGTTTCTCTAACTTTGTCCTGTAAGGTCATCAGGGCAGAACAATCAATAAAAGTTTCTGCGGTCCCTTCCAATTTTCAGGTGCCTAACCAAATGTGCTTTGGTTTGGTAAATCAAGATGTAAGAATGCACCTACCTTAATACTATTCTCGTATTTATCAGCAACTTTTGAAGACTCGGCAAATTCAAAATGCTGACCATGAAGAGACTCGTTCACAATTAATTCATTCTCCATTACCAATCCATCATCAATATGGGATGACTGCATGCTGTTATTGGCAGAAGAACTGACTTTTGAAGGTACTTCGTCCCTAAATAAGGAGCGCACCACATGGTTTGGCTTCTGATCACTCACCTCAAGCAAATTCCCTCCTTTATTTGAAACCCCAAGAGAAGAAGAGGCACTTGCGAGAGCAATTGGCCTTGGAGATACTGAATGCATAATTGAAGAGCCCACAGGACTTCCATTTTCTTTAGCTTCAAAGTATTTGTTTCGTGTGTCAGAAATTGCATTATCCATCCGTTCAATACCAGCACCTCCACTAATATTAAGCACTTTTTCTCTGAGAAGTCTCTGATCTTCAATCACCTACATGACAGGAATGATGTCTCAAAAACTATGCTCGCTAAGAATGAATCTTTTTGACAGAAGCAACATTCTCTGAACCAAGAAGCTAATAAAAAGAATCAAAAGATATTGAAGGAATAACAACTTCTTCAAGCCCAAAAAAAAAAAATCAGGGGTAAAAAACCTGTTTCTGGATAGCCTTCAGATCATGAGTAAGAGCGCCACCATCTCCTTCAGGAGTGATCCGGCACTTTTGAATCATTGAGAGTTCAAGCTGGCAAGCAGCTCTAACCAAATCCTCCTCTAAAAACTGGGCATCTTTAACCTTCCACACCACAAAGCTATTCAAGTAAGAGCACCATGCTGAATCAAACTCTGTGAGTTGCGACTTGAAGGTCCTGCGCCTTCCCAATCCACAATCAGAATCCCCATTGGAAGTCTGGATGGAGCCATTCAATATTACCCTTACCAGCAATTCAAACTCTCTGACAAATTTTTCAGCAGATTTGGCCAGGGCAATCTCACGCTCCCCTTTACCACTGAACACTGCATCAGGGTGACCTAGAATCATATAAGCACACAGCACGATTCGAACTGGATACCTCAACAACTTGACTGGAGTTTTGACTGCTGGTAAGTTGAATATTGTTTTTTTTGCACCACCACTGCGGAGAGATCTCCTTGGTGTAGCCTTCTTTTTGGGTGTAGCTACTCGGTTGAGAAGATGATCAATATCGCCCCAACCAATGGTACTTCTGGCACTGTCAACATCACGCAACAATTTGAAGCGAAGCTCAAGCCGATCGAGCAAACCTTTCACTCTCTGTAGTGTATTAGGTGATTCAATCTTCATTGCTAGCTGCTCAAATGGCATTACCTTAACTGCATTCTCATTAATACTCAGCATAGTATAAGCTTTTGCAAGATGGAAGGTCGTCTTTCCACGTGAAAGGAACTGCTTCCAACACCTGCAAAAGGATACTTACAAGAAGTCATCACCTCACTTATATTCAGACAATTTGTGTAACAAAAGAGAGTTTGCTACTTCCCTTACCTTGCTAATTTCCTTGAAAGCAGATCAGCCTGGTCTTGTATCTTGTCATAACTGTCACAAAAAGAATTATGTGATTTTGCTCTCTGCATCAAGTATTCTTCTCTTTGTCTCTTTGCCTGTTCATGTCAAGTTGCAAAGTGAAATAGTGTCACATTATACTGAGAACATAATCATTAAAATTTATTTAACTTGAATCAAGTAAATATGTTGTTACCCTTTGTAGCTTGTCTTCTATTTTAATTTTCATTTCCCTTCTTTTGACCTCTTCCTGGTGAGAAACAGACTTCGCAGCACTCAGCACTTGCATGACTCTAGCACATGCCCTCCTCTTTTCAGCTTCTAGCAATCCCATCCTCTTCTTCTCAGCAGCTGCACGTTTTTGACTAATTGCGGCACGCACTCGCTCTTTATACTTGCTCTCACGAGCCATTCGGCGGAGTAATGATTGAGATGTCCTCTCCCTCAGTGTGGCCCTCCTTTGGCGATTAGCTTTTAGGAGAAGCATTCTGTTTACCTCAGCCTGTTGAACACGCAACTCCACCTTTGTACCCAGTTCAGCTCGTTCCTGTTTGAAGCGCATTTCTGCTCCAGTTTTAGCTGCCTGCCTCAACTCATCTAATTTTGCCAGACGCAACTTAGCCTGGGCCAGAATGCTCATCCTGCGAATAAAGAGAACTTAGAAGTCAAAATTAATGGAATGGCTTGCACAGTCACAGAATAACCTACTAAAATATGAACAGAAAATAGTCATTTTACTCATTATATTGTGAAAGATTAATATTTAGCAGCATGACATGCACAATCATACAGTTCACGAAGTCCATCAGTTCTTTAACTCTACTAGTTAAAAGAATCAGGCAAACAATAGAGATGCGCATACATCAAATCAAAGTAACATTTTTCCCCTGCTTTTCCTTTTCATCTCTTTTTTTCTTTTCTTCAGGCAAGTGTATTTGAGTATGGGATGTGTTCGTGTTTCCCTTTGAAAGGATCTTCAATGTAGACCATATTGGTTAAATGCACTAGTACAAGCATTTGAATCCAGAAACAAGATTCTTTTAACTCAAATAGTTCGCTTTAAAAGAAGAAGAAACTATTAGTACAAATGGAGATATAAACAAGCTCAAGCAGATATTCTTTAACTATCAATAGAAAAGACAAATCTTAAGTAGTGAACATCCAAAGTGATTTAACAAAAGAATTCGTAAACCCAGTGGGAGATGAGGGGATCACGAATAAAATACAGTGAACAATTAAAGAAAGTCCGGGAAAATGAAACTTTGAACGACTGGCATAACAAAGAGAACATAATTCTGTTACATGTCAGCCCCACAATTGCTATAATGACAAACTAAAAAAGGCCTATAGAGAAAGGTAAAGACCACCAAACGTAATAATTTAGAGTGGTCTGCATAATTATGATGAATCACATGGCTAACTATTTTATATTTTTCAATGAAAACCCCTGAGCACTGTCAAAAGTGCCACCTGTAAAACAAGGTGAATATAAAAAAAATGCATAGATGCACAAAAACGTACAGTAGGATTTCAGCAGAAAGTTTACTCAGAACAAATATCACGAAAAGTTCAGATTCAGGGACAAAACTATATACGAAAAAAATAGTTACCTTTTCTCCTCAGCAGCCTGAAGTTTAGCCTCAAGACGCTGTCCAAGATCTTCTCCATGAGTTGGAGACTGTGAGGGGCTTCTGGGCTTTGGTCTGGCTTTGCTTGATAGATACTCATAGAATTTCTGCTAGATATCAAATTGCAAGCTTTAATGGAATGATTATCCAAAACTATATATATATATATATATAAAAAAAAAGAAATAGCATGACAGAAAATCATTATGTAACTTTTTCATCTTTATGCTTCCTGCTAATAAAAACCTCAACAAATTAAAAAATTAACCAGGAATTAGCATGTGATTAACTAAAAAATGTTGTTAAAATATCATACCCAAAAAATGAAAAGGCAAAGTAGGGAACATATAAGTTAAAAAATATCAAGGTAACCGCGGAACTATGATCATCAATATTGTATTTTAAAGAAAATATCTGATCATAACTTTTTATTCACAACAGATACAGGATTGAGTCTTTACTTGATTGCTTGATTGAGTATATTTTTTAAAAGAAGTGATGAACAAAAACCAGAAAATGGTCTTTTCCTTCATCACCTAACAACAAACTGTAACACAAAGGAAAGTATCGCACACCTCTACCTAACACAACAAACAACCTTACGAACGAAAGAAAATTTGACTACAAAGGCAAAGTTATTTCACTACATAAAAAAATTATTTAGGGAAAAAAAATATATACTTGATCAAAACCAGGACTTTGAACAAAACTGATCCTACAGATTAGAAGAATATCTGAAAGATAATCATCATGCACTTTACTAATATTACCAAAAACGACAACGACATGTTCAAAATAGGAAAAAAATTACTAAACAGTTAAACTAAAGACATGGAAGTAGAAGCAAAAAGGGAATCAATTTTAATTCCGTGTAATTCCTAAAAATAGAAAGATAAAAAAATGATTATCGACTGTCTACAGAGCTTCTCGGAAAAAGTTATAGACCTGTCGACGAAGATCGGCACCACGAAGCTTAGCCTCAATTTCTTCAGCAGTAGGAGCAGAAGTTTTAGGCTCCGATAACTTTTGAAGAAGCCTAGGTGGAACCCTCGGCGGCGACCATATCGCTGCTCCGTCATCACTCGCCGGAATTTCTATCGCTATTCCACCTATCTTCCCTCTTTCCGGCGACTCCACTTCCATCTCTATTTCCCAAAAAACGAACGATCAAATCACTTCTCGAAACTTGAGCTTTTGATCTTTGAATATATTTCAATAATTACTACGCTTAATAAATTTATGAATATTTAGACCTTTTAAGAGAAATTGAAATTTGAATTTCGAGAAAAGTCGCGATGATTTGTGAAGAAAAGAGAGAGAGAGAGAGTTCTTTATTTTTTTTCTTCTGTAAAATGTATTTGGGAACTTTTTGGTGATTTGCTTTTTCTATTTATAAAAAAAAACTATATAATGGAATTGCTTTTGTGTGTCAAATGTACAAGTGCGTGTTAAATAAAGAAAAGGCGTGTTGGAATATTAGTGGATTTCTTATCCTGAAAGACTGCCACGTCATTATTTTGTCCCACAACGGTACTCCGACTTGAAGGTATGGTCCTTTCTTGGTTTTTTACAGTTTTAACCCTCCTTGTTATTTTTTACCCTCTCCGTCCAACAATAGTTGTCCAATTTTAGAAAATCAAGAGATAATTTACCTTTTGTGTCTGTTTTACCATTGCTTTTAAATATTATTTATCATCTAACACATTTCTCAAAGCATAAAATTTAATAAATTCAAAAGATAAAATAGTAATATTATTCTTATTAGTTATTGTTTCTTAAAGCGTGTGTCAAATCAATAGCGGACAACTATTGTTGGACAGAGGAAATAACGTTTTACTCACGTCACCACTTATGTTTCTACTTTACCGTTTCTTTTTCTTTTTTTCTGTATTCGATTCATCAGGTGTCCGATTAATTTAAAATTGTGCTAAGCATTTTGGGAGGTGTGCTTTCTATCAAAAAAAATTCCTATTTGAGATCTTTGATTAAAAAATGAATAGTTTCATCTATAGCATTACATCTGATCTCTATCATTGAAGCAATTTCTTCGCCCATCAATTGATCACGCGTATATGTATTCAATCTGCGCATACTTCTATTTTACAATTTCATTTTATTGAATTCTTTTATTAATAATATTTATTCATTTTAGTAAATTAAGATAAATTTATTATTTGATTTTAATTTTTTTAATTAAATAATTAAACAAAATATAAGTAGCTTAATTAAAATTTCAAATATAATTAATAATATAAATATAGCATAATAAATTCTTAATAAATAATTTTTTTAAAGAGAAGTGTTTATGGAGGAGGTTGTGATCATCTCGTATTTTAATCTGTTTTAAAAGGATAGGAACGTCTTTATATATTCTGCATTTTTTATGATAGTTTGATTAAAATATTAGAGATAAACATAAAAAACACACCTAAGCTATCACCTTTTTTTGAGTTTCATACCTAAACTATTGAGAGTATGAGTTTCATATCTAAACTATTGAGAGTATGAGTTTCATATCTAAACTATTGAGAGTATGAGTTTCATACCTAAACTATCACTTATTAGTTTGAGAAACACACCTCAGGGGTGTGTGTAATACACTCTCTCTTTTATTTGAAAAAATCTTGCCACATGGATAAAATATTCTATCTTGCCAAAAATTAAACAATAAACTATCAATTAAAAATTAAAGATTAAAGTATTACTATCCCAAAAAAAATAAAAATTAAAAATAAGATTTAAATTATTTTTCTTACCCCACTCCACAACCACCCCCCCGGACAATCCCACCGCCCTTTTATTTTTTTTAAATTTCTTTTAAAAAATTCATACTTCACCCCATCCCCACCCCACTCAAAAAAACCACCCACTTATTTCCATTTTTTTAATATTATTTTATTTTTAAAAAAATTCCAGCCCACCTTATTTAACCCTCGGCTCTTAATTAATTAATTAATTAATTTACGTTTTTCTCGTTTTGTGTAAAATATGTACATATATTTTTAGAAAAATCTTTTTTTCTACTTGTGTACCGAATATAACATAATTAAAAAATTTATTTAAAAAAAATCTTGCGACAAGTAAAAAAAATTGTCTTAAACCATATGTATATATCTAACACAAAATGAGAAAAAAAATTGGAAGCGGAGGGTTAGATGGGGTGGGATAGAATTATTTTTTTAAAATAATAAAATAATATTTAAATTATTATTTGAAAATGGGGCAGGGGAGATGAAGTAAAAAAAATTAAAATTTTTATAAAAGATATTTTTTAAAAAAAAACAAAAAAATCATGGGGGGGGGTTGAGTACAGTGAGATCGGGGGTAAGAAAAATATTTTACAAAAAAATATTATTTTTTTGGGATAATAATTCTTTAATCTTTAATTTTAATTAATTCAAATAATTTATTTAATTTTTGTTAATATGCAGTGTTTTTTCCATGTAAAATATGATTTGGTAAAAAAATTTAAATAAAAGAGAGAGTGTAGTACACACACCATGAAGAGAGTGTAATAAAAGAGAGAGGTGTGTTTCTCAAACTAATAAGTGATAGTTTAGGTATGAAAATCACACTCTCAATAGTTCAGGTATGAGACTAAAAAAAAAGAATAGTTTAGGTGTGTTTTTGACACTTATCTCTAAATATTATTGACGACCTATTGTATACTTAATGCTAGTAAAATATTTTATTTATGGATGATTAAGATGACCCAGCGAAAGTCTCATTAATTTTTCTTTTTTTAATTGTAAAGTGAAGGCATTGTAATGGTATCTTTTATATACTTGGATTATATGATAGACTCTCTTATTAATTTTGAAATTCTATATTCAATCATAAATAGAGAGAGAATCTATTTACATGATTCCCTGATTTAATTATACGCTCTCATTTTAACAAGTCTAAAATTTTGGAAATTTTTTATAGTTTAGGACATTGTAATCCTCTCTCTATTTCCTCTTCTTCTATCTCAGTTTATTTTTGAAAAAAATAAGTCTAAAAATCTTAAACAATTTTTAATTAAGGTTGACAATTACTTGATATATATAATTAAATGAGGTGACATATTTTATATTTTTAACCTAGCTAGTTATCTAAAAGACGAATGAGAATGCATACAACAAAAAAGAAAAATTAATTTTTTTATCATGTGTTAATGATTCAATAAAACAAATCATAATTAAAATATTTAAATAATATTTTTTTAATAAGAGAGTTGTATTAGGCTAATTAGAGATATAACTTACTGGTCTCGTGGAATTAGGGCTCAATTGTGAGATATATACATTAGTCTGCGGAGTAATCGAGCACGAGTGGTATTTGGATTTTGGGGGTGATTTGGTAAACGTCCTTTTCTTTAAATACTTTATTTATTTGCTTGTTCTAGTCTTTTCTTGTTCGAGATGAATTTGACCCATGTGATGAGTCTCTCCACTTTTTCCGCCTTTACTTTTTACCTTCTAGTTGTTGGTTCTTTCTTTCTTTTTTATATATAATAATAAAAAGGGAAAATGATCTCTTCTTAAACTATGTTAAAGAAATAAAAATGTGCTCCGTTTGATGTTTGATTCAAAAATGTAATTGGCATTAATATTTTAGTCTAAAAATATTTTTATTATTATTTTAATGGGTCAAAAATGTCTATTTTCCAAATAAATATATTATTGTTTTTTTTAAAACACATTCTTTTTCTAATAATATTTTTTTAAAATTAGCAAATGTTTATCCTACTTCAATTCAGAAAAAAAAAATTCTGATTTTATTATAATGAATTTTTATAGTTATATAAATAAAATTAGTGATGAATATACTATGATCTTATATATATGATTTATATTATCCACCGAAAGGGTACATGAAGCTATTTTATTTTAATTGATAAAGTGAGATTAAGAAGAAAAAAATTACTTCCTACATTTTATTAGTTAAAGTGATTTTAAAAGAAAGAAAAACAAGTATAGAGTTCTTTAATAGTATTTTAATTAGGAAGAAGATGTGTTCAAATAGAAAAGAAATACTATATATTTATTCGAAAAGGGTATTTTTGACCCATTTAGAAACTATAGGGACATTTCTGGACCAAAGTATTGATTGCAAGGGCATTTTTGAACCAAAGTATTGACGACAATGACATTTTTGTTCATTTCACATAGTTTAAAAGCATTTTTGATCCTTTAAAATCATATACTCGAAGAATAAGTATTTCTACAAAATATCAACAAGGGCTGTGGTGAAGTGGTAAATACTTTTTTATTCTTAATTAGAGGTCTCAGATTCAAGTCCATCTAGATTCGGAGTCGCCTTTGTTAAGGAACGTTTTACCCTTTGAAACTCTTCAATGCGAATCCAAATTTAGTCAACCTTTAATATAGGTATCAAACACAGGGTGAATTTTTATTTTTTTTTACAAAGTCAATAATCACATGCGAGAGGCTAGCTATATGTATATAGTAATTTTTATAGTCAAGGTGATATAATAATCTCGCGTTCTTTTTATACTTTATTCACAATTTCTTTTTGAGTTTTAAAGAATAAGAACTTCAATTTGCCCAATATTTTAAAATATATATTTTTCATTTTTAATTAATATATGAAAATTTTTAATTAATAGAATCATTCATATAATATTTGAATATTTAGATTTTAATTTTATAATATTAAATTAATCTAATTAAATTTAACATTGAATAATTTAAAAAGTTACTCATACTTTCAAAAAATGAAACATAACAACTATCTTGGAATGAAGTACAATTTTTCTCCAATATATGTATATTCAACTTCCATTTTTGAACAAGGAGTGGAAATTTTATTTGATTTCTACATGGCGATGATTATATTGACTTTGTTGTACGGGATGGAATATTGGTCAGTCAATTCTTTTTATTATGTTCAGAAGATGTAACTTGTGCAAATGAGGAAGTTAAAATGGATGTGTGAGCATACTAAGAGGATATAAGATTACAAATGAAAATATACGGGATTAACTTTCATGTGAATTGTTGCTTCCAATTGCACACGCAAGTGTACGTGGTCGTAGAAGTAATAAGTGGCTCTTTAAGAACCGGAATATCGAACCCACAGAGACTTGTCAATTAACTATTTACTAAATTATACTAGTCTAATTATTTATTTAAGAATGTCAAAAGAAATAAAAGAATGCAAGAATTAAATACTAATATTAACTTACAGTGATTGGGACAATTTCCAGGGCTGCAGCATGCATAGGGTTTCATGTATCGCATCTCATGTAATGAATTAACTAAGGTTATCAAATTACTGATTTACAAGGTTGATTTTATGATCATGATCTCTCGACCTCTAATCGCCTACTCCAACTAGCTGTCTAACTACATCGTTGAGCAGGGATAGGCAGTCCTAATTGGCGAGCATTTATATTTCATCCTGTTTTGTAACCAAGCGAGGTGTTCGTCCGGGCGTCACTCCTGAACACGAATCTAAACAAAGTTAGAACAAGCTCTTTGCACTCTCTGGTCTATCTACCTCTTTATCTCTCGAGTCCAAGAATAGACAATAGATTTATTTCTATGGTGATCAAGCATGAAATACTAAAACAAGAATACAAAAGTAATTTAACGATAACCAACATTAATTCAAAACAATCGATGTTCAACAATTACCCATGGCCGCAGCCCCAGAACAAGGATCTTTAGCTACTAATACCTAAAAAAAAAAAAGAAGAAAAGAACCCTACAAAGTATTGACAATTTTTCCTTACAAAGTGTCTTCCTTCAAAAGTCTATTCTTTTCTTTTCCCTCCTCGTCTCTCCAATAATTATTTCTATGGACTATTTATAGATGTAGAAAACCATGAATAAAATAACTGAGTCCAAAACAAATTAGGAATCCAAAACCAAAAGGAATTGGATTCCTACGTGAAACTGCCCAATCTTTCCATATATATAAATATTAATATAATATTCAATTTAATCCATTAAGCTGTCTGCTTGATTTTCTTCTTCAATCTTTCATAATTAATTCATTTTAGCTCCAAACTTCTTCAACTTTGTACCAATTTAATCCTACAAATAAAATACACTATTTAGCCCAATCCATAAAATCCATGCTAAAAAAGGACAAATATAAATAATAAATATGAGGCAATTAATGATAAGAAAATATATTTTTTGCCTCAGATCATGAATAATAAGGAAAGTGAGATTGAGATGATTTGAACATGTGAAGAAGAGACTCCTTGATACCTTACTGAGGAGATGTGAGAGGTTGGATATAATGGATATGATGAGAGTTAAAGGTAGCACAACTTCATTTTACCGAGGACATCGCATTAAATATAAGAGGTTATGGCGATCACGAATCAAGGGAGAAGGTAATATAGTAGCTCGGTAGTTGATCTTTTTCTTGCTTTTAACTACTAAACATAGATAATATATGATTGTATATATATATTATACATTAATTATATATTTATATTTTATATCAATTAGTTATTTTTAATCTAAACAGATGGAAGAATGACTATTTAGATTTATTCTTATTCTTATATATACTTTTTTTTTTAAAATCTTAAATTTTGGATAAGGACCTTATACATATTTTATTTAAACTTTTTTGTTAGCTTAATTATCATCTAGCTTAGTGGTATGCTGGTGCGTGAACAACTTGTGTTTAATGTTTGTTGTGTTGGTAAAGAAAGTACGACTTCCAAAATAAATAAAAGAAAATGTTATTTAAGTTGTACACTAAAGTATGGTGAGGACAGAAGGGTAATTTAGCCACCTCTAGTTTTCGGATTTACTCTACGCCTCTTGGAAGCAACTTGAAAGACCTGACGCTTCGCCGTTACGAGAGATGAAAACTTTCTCCTTTAGACTAACGGAAAACCCACGTCATCCGATCTACCCCACTCTCGCGAGTACAACTAAACTTACTAGACTCGCTTTCCCCTAACTACTGCGTCAAGCTATCCATTTCTTTTGACAACTCCGTTATCCCAAACCACACATGAACAAAATTCAATAACTCATGAGTCATTTGTTTTTGGGATATGGTGCGATATTTTAGCATTAAGTTTATAATTGAATCATATTTTATCTAATTAAGAGTATAATAATCAATTTAAAGATAAAAAAGTTATATTACGTACAGAAATTTTATCATTGAAGGTATAGAAATAGACAATTTCCGAAACATAAAAAGAACCCGAACCAAACGACTGCCCGGAGAGTTGGGCTGTTTTGGGCACGTGTACCAAAGCGACTTAAAGAGGAATTTGAACCATATAAAGTCCTATTGTTATTGTCAAATTGTCAATTGGTGGAGCCTACAAAAGCAAATTGTTGGAAAAGCTAACGGTAGACAAAGGAAAATAGGGACCATTATTAGTGGGGTCTACATGAAGTGTCGATATCCTAGCGCGCTTTCTTCAATGTACGTGGCCATCTTTGCGTGTTATAAATACTATCCATACAAATATACGCAATTAGAATATAGCATTTATGTTTTGTTACATTTCATATTCTCATTTATTATATATAAAAAAAAAACTTTTATTATTGAACATTTGATTAATAATCAAGCAACAACTTAAACTTTATCTTTAATAAAATAATATATTTAGTGTAATTTTATAAGTGAAATTTGAGAAAGATAGTGTAAATGCAAATCTTCCTAGCGACGCTGTTTTCAGCTCGATAAGCTGAAATTGTGTCATGTCTTACCTAATCACTTCTTTCAATACCTCTTCCGTCTAACTTTGTCTCTTGTAGTCATCTATACCCAACTTCTTACACCTCCACACTAGTGCATTCGTGCATCTCTTCACATGCCTGGATCATTACAATCTCGCTTAACACACAATTTATTCTTCATGGAGGTCACTTCTATCTTTATCTCGAATATTTTCATTTCTAATCTTATTTCTCCTAGTATGCTTACACATCCACCTCATCATATTCATTTATGCAATTTTCATCTCTTAAACATGAAAAATCTTATCTAGTCAATATTCTGTTTCATCGAGTCCGGAGTCAAAAGGCTACTCTTTTCTTTTTCAAAATGCATAAACGGCCTATCAAATTTTTTTTAACCAAAACAGACAAATCGCTGCTCCGGAAGCGATTCCTTAAAAAAAAAAAATTTACTAATATCGCTGCAACAACAATAATTTTTTGATTTTTTTTTTTTACCAAAATGCAACGATTTCAAAAAAAAAAAAATCTTACTATAGTAGCTGCACCAGCAGCGATTCCCAACCCCTTTTTTAAAAAAATTTTTTTGTCAATTTATTTGTTTCTTAAAAAAAAAGTTTTTTATTTTTAACTAATCGTTGCTCCAGCAGCGATTCCCAACCCCATTTTTTTTTAATTAATTTTTTGTCAATTTGTTTGCTTCTTAAAAAAAAATAAAAAATTAACTAATCGCTGTTGGTGCAGACTTGTTTTTATTTTTTAAAAAATTATTTTGTCAACTTCCTATTTTCCTTTCTTTTTCCTTTTTACCAACATATATATTTTCCACAAAAAGAAAGGAAAATAGGAAGTTGACAAAATAATTTTTTTAAAAATAAAAAAAAGTTAAAGAACTTAATTATTTTTTTAAAAATTGACAAAAAAATAAAAAAATAAAAAAATGGGGTTGGGAATCGCACAACCAGTAGCGATTAGTTAAAAAAAAACTTTTTTTTTTAAGAAGCAAGCAAATTGACAAAAAAAAATTTTGTAAAAAAAAGGGGGTTGGGAGTCGTTGCTGGTGCAGCGATTATAGTAAGATTTTTTATTTTTTTTGAAATTGCTGCCAGTGCAGCGTTTTAGTAAAAAAAAAAAAATTTTGAAAAATCGATGTTGTGGCAATTTGTCCGTTTTGGTTGAAAGGATATCTCTCCCTCAAGAGCGATTTGTCCGTTTTGGTTGAAAGGATATCTCTCCCTCAGGAGCGATTTGTCCGTTTTGGTTAAAAAAAAATTGATATGCCGTTTATACATTTTGAAAGAAAAAAATAACCCTTTTGACTCCAGACTCCTATTTCATCCGACATATCTGTCTCCCCCTCCCATTTTAAAATTTGGTGACACCTTCCTATAATACTTTATAATCAAGAAATCAGTTAATGGTATAGTTGTTGCAATTCGTGAAGCCAAAATTATCGATGAATTAGGAAGGAAATACTGTAATTTATGTAATTTTATTTATGTTTGCACATATTGACGCAACTGTGCGTATGATGCATGTGTTATGTCAATAGTTAATATTCCCTCCATTTAAAATTAATTGAATTGTTGAGACATTTTTCATTTTTAAATTAACTTAATTGTTTAATATTCAATATTACTTTTAGAATATTCTTCCAATTTTACACCTTCATTAGTTAGTATTGGAATTTGTTATATAATTAATTTTTAGTTATTTTAATCATAAATTTGACAATAATTAATATGGGTAAAAATGGAAATCTATGCCTAATTTATGTTTTAATCTTCTTTTCTTAAAGGGTGTGAAACACCTCAATAATTCAATTAATTTGAAATTGAGGGACTAATAATTACCAATTTTAAAGCGGTGGGATATCTGCACAAAGTCAATGGGAGATGCTAAACAGCGAAAACTTTGTCTAGAATTCTGAATAGACAGTTATAACTTTTTTCCTCCAAAATAAAGAAATAAATTAAGCTTTGTTTTTGTCTAGTAAATTGTATAAAGCATTTATTATTTTGATAAGATTAATTTTTTGGGTCCCACCTATCAAAATATTTAACAATTTTGTTTCTTCTTCAATTCATTTTTTTTTGTTTCCCGTTATTTTACTTCTTTTTCTTATCTTTTTTTTTAAAATTCTCCTAGCTCGTTTTCAAAAAAATTAAAAAAGAAACTAATAAAAATACATATCTATTGTATGTCTCCAATAAAGCAATTCTATAAGATCACAAAAAAAACAAACACTATTTATGAGATTTTATTTCATATTTTTTGTATATAAATAATTAATACATTAATAATTTTTATATCATAATTCAATTTTAAATACACAATTCATATTTTAAAATAAAACACTTACACTTCATGTACTGTGAAAATTTTATACTTACACTTTCAATGAAGTTTATCTATACTAAATATATTAAAATAAAATTATTAAACGATAAAAAAAATAAATTGTGAAGTTATTCTCACAAAATTTTAAAATGAAAATAAAATTATCATTCATGCATTTGATACTAAAATAATTAATATTTTTTAAAAATGTTAAGTGATACAAATTATTTAATAAGATATATCATACGTATATTATTTATAATTTTATTTAAATATAATATTTATTATATATAATCGCTTTTTATTTTTTTTTACTTTAAAATTATTTATATGTAATTAGTCCGATAGAGTTTCATTTATGTAGAATATTCATTCTATACAATATTTAGATTTTTTAGGAAATTATAAATAACATTATTGGTGGATGAAACTTGTATGATTTTTATAATATAGAAGATGTGAATGTTTGATTCAAAATATAAAGTGTCTATCTTTAACTGAACATGGTATAAAAATGTTTATTGTAATTAATTAGAGTTGATACTTATAAATTATATGAATTTTATGATTTCTATAATATATTGATCCCTATCATGTATAGAGTGTTTTGAGTTTTAACTGTTTTTATTTTAATATTTTTAAATTATATTTTAAAAAATAATATATAATTTTAATTTATTTAAACACAATAATTCAGAAAATTACTTAATTAGAGCTCCTATTAATAACAAATATCAATAATAATTCACAAGTTATCAAGTCGGCATAACATAGAGGTACAAGACTACAACATTAATGCATAAACACTCTCTTAGGTTGTTGTTAACTAGGGATATCACTTAAGTATTTAAATATGTAGTTTAATTTTTTTAAAACATAATAATTAACAAATATTCAAAACTACAACATTAATGTGTAATTATCTTGGGTTGTTGTTAAATAAGATCGATACTTATGAACCATATGATTTTAGTATTTCTATAATGTGTCGATGCCTACCAATTCTAAAGTATTTTGAGTTTTAATTGTCGTTATTGAAATATTTTCAAATTATTTTTATGTATAGTTTAAAATTTTTAAACATAATAATTACTACAATTACCTAATTAGAGCTCGTATTAATAACAAATATAAGTAATGATTCACAAATCATCCAATCGGCATAACATAGGGGTACAAGACTGCAATATTAGTGATTGGCTCTCTTGGTTTGTTGTTATCTAGGGTCGATACATATGAACTAGAGTGTTTTGAGTTTTGACTGTTATTATTAAACCATTTTACATTATATTTAAAAAAATATTTAAAATTCAAATTAAATATGTAATTTAAATTTATTTATATAATTAATACAATAAAATTACTTAATTTTAAAAATTCTTAATCAGTTTCAAAAAAAATATTAATTTGAGGGCAAAAAAATAATAATATTGTGACTACAACTATGTATACTTAATATTTTAATATATCGTTTAATAACAACCATTTTTTAAAAAAACAACCAATAATACTAATAAAAAAATATATAATATATATGTGATGAAGCTTTGATCTAGTTCATGCTTAACGAATTTGCGTTGTCATTATCATCGGAGAACTATGAAGATGTTTTTCTTTCAATTTTTTTTATAAAAGTTTATTTTGAAATCATAAAGAACTTTCTATATCCTTTCCATGTTATTATAACTTTTCAATGGAGTACCATCAACATTTTTATCCAAAAAATATCTGTATACGTCTCTAGTACTAAAATAAATAAATAAAAATTAATTTTAACGAGTCTTTATTTGTGTAAATTATGATTCATATACAATTGAGGATATGAAGACAATCACATAATAGAGGAACACATGATGGTAATTTCGCGCACATATATTCTAATTATAATCGGATAAAATATATTTTTATTATTTAACTTTTTTCTAGAAAATCGATGCGTAACAACAACTCCTTTAAATAAAGGGAAAATGCCATCAAACTTTCTGAAAAGACTCATTTATGCCGGCCGTTAAAAGTTTGGCTTTTCTATGCCATTACTGTTAAAGAAAAGGCTCATTCATGGCTTTTTTTAAACTCCGATTTTGCAAAACCACTTTTTACCTCCCAAACAAGGTTTAACACTTTTCAATTGAAGTTTTTTTGGATAAAATGCATTCTTTTTACTTGCTCTTCCTTAAGAATATCAAGAACACATGAAAAACATAAACAACTTCCAAATTTTGAACATTTTAAATTCTTCACGAAATCATCTAAAATTTCGGCTACATCATTAATTTCTTTTTTTTTTTTTTAAATCAAAATTCTAAAATCATTTGTAGTGTTAAAAAAATTTACCCGTATTAAAAAAAAATTCCAAAAAATGAAAATCAGTCCCAAAATTTCAAAAAATTATTTGGATTCATGTTTTTTTAGTTGTTTTTGACATTAGATCTTTGTTCGCTAGTATTTTTTGAGTCTATGTTCAAAATTTCAAATGATTTGAAATTGTGGAGAAAATTCTACCATTAAAGAATGTTGAAGTTTTGAAACTTTGAAGAAATTTCAAATGGGTCTTGTTGAGTTAGGTTGAATTCGCGCTCAAATGATATTGAGTTTTGGTATCTAGCTCGGAGGGAAATAAATCTTGAAATTTGAGATGATTTCGTGAAGAATTGAAGATGTTCAAAATTTGGAAGTTGTTTATGTTCTTCATGTGTTTTTTATGTTCTTAAGGAAAAACAAGCAAAAAGAGTACATTTGATTCAAAAACTACAATTGAAAAGTGTTAAATCTTGTTTAGGAGGTAAAAAGTGATTTTGCAAAACCGGAGTTTAAAAAAATGGCATGGATGAGCATTTTCTTTAACAACAATGGCATAAATGAGCCAAACTTTTAACGGATGACATAAATGAGCCTTTTCAGAAAGTTCGATGGCATATTTGAGCCTTTTTCCCTTAAATAAATAGGAGTAATTGTTTTGCCAACTCGATAATTTCAGATTTTTTATTTTGAGTATTATATATATAAATTTTTAATATTTAAATTTAGATATAATTTATCTTTTCATGATTAGAAATTATAAACTAAAGTAGATAGTCTACACTCTACACTTGAGTCCTCTTTTGAACATTTTTAATTTTCTTTTTTTTTAATCATTAAGAAATAAGAAAGGGAAAGTAAATAAACAAAAAAGAATAAGTAAAAAGGAGGAAATTTTGAAGCGGAAAAAGAGAAGAAGACACAAATGAAGTAAAAAAATTTTTTTTTTTACTACTACTGTCACATTTTTAATTTTTTTGTAAAATAATTTTTTTTTAGATCTTGAAAATTTCAAGAGAGAAGAGTGGGTGAGACTTATGTTTTCTTTGGTGGATTTTGTGGTTCCTTTCTCATGTTTAAATATGAAATCATCAATAATTGATCTCATTAATCATTTTCAATGTGTTGGAAACATAATTGAAGAATATATTCAATATTTAAATTTAAGGGCAAAAATGTCAAAAAACAAACTAGTTTATAGTGTGAACAAGTCCTTTTACCATTCTGGTCAAATTATGGCCAAAAGGATTTTTCCCAAAGTCAATATTCACATGTGAGCAGTTAATTAAGCATGTTTTGAGTAAAAAAATTGAAAAGTTCAATGACCTATGAACTCGCCATTAAAGTTGAGAAAAGTTTCTGAAAGTTGTTTGTTCCAACAAAAAATGACAAAACAAAACATAACATTTTAGATGGATTTTTTCATATATAAAAATTGAAATGAAACATATATGAAACTTAAGAGATTGAAATAATTAATCAAATGAAGCATTTAATATGAACATTTTTTTAATTTTATGATCATCAATTTCTAGGACCTAGCCTTTTTATTTCTAGCATTTTCTAAGTTGTACGTTTAAAAATAAATCACCGACAACCAATTGGAACTTCATAGCATGTGGAAGGTATAATTACTTATTTTTAAATCATGTTTCTTGTCTAATTGGTAATGACCTCAATAATAATAGTTACTGGAAGATTGAATCAGTTTACTCAAATTTCAAATATGCTTTTTTAATTTTGCAATATCCTTAAGACATTCTCAGAGATTTTCTTTGAGTTTTTAAAAAAATTTAAAATTTTGAGTTTAATATTTTTGTACCATATATGAATCTGACTTGTTCACATTCATACGATATATGTGTATGCTTAATTAATTTTGAATTGAAAGTAAGTATAATATTCTTTGACTTGAGTTAACAATCTTTAATATATGCTTCTCATATGCAACTTAGGAATAAATTGCAAAGTGGAATAAAGTATAAGAACGTAAAATAAAGACATCTTGGAATTATCGTATGAGTAATGCTTTTGCGAGAGAGATTCTTTGAGCTTAACAATAGCAACAACAATATATAGCGGTGTGATCAGAATGAGAGATTATTTCTAATAGACTCTAGACCCTCATTTAGAGAAAAATATTTTTAAAATAAAATTTAAAAATAGGAGAAATAGCGATTTTCATTCTTGTATTATTGTATAATTCAAATTTTAGCCCATGTGTTATTTGACTATGCACATTTAACCTTTAATTATTTGAAGTGTGAGGCTTTGGTCCTGAAAGTTAACTATTTAACAAAATGATTATTTGAAAACATATAAAATAAAATAAAATAAAATAAAATAAGGGTTGGTGATTCAAAATACTTGATGAATTAAGTATTTAAAATTAGAATTATATATTTTTATATATATATATATATATATATATATATATATATATATATATATTGCTTCACTGTTTGCTTTGTTTTTTGATTCATTAGCAATTCGTTCTTCCTCTCTTTTTCAATGGTCATTAATCAAGGTCAAATACAATTACATTTGAAAGAGTTTAGTAGGTGGACATGCTTTTTAAGACTATCAATGCCTTCCTAACAACTTTCAGTCTTTAAAAAAATTTAACATTTAATTTTTATTAAATCAATTTATTTTATACACATAATTTTTTAAGCATTTCGAATTACCAACCCTTCAATTTATTTTATTTTATATATTTGAAAATAATCATTATGTTAAATAGTTAACTTTTATTAATTTCAAGGATCACAACCGCACACTTCAAATAATTAAAAATTAATTGTACATAATCAAATAATACATGGACTAAAATTTGAATAATGCAACCATACAAGGATTAAAACCGTTATTTCCCCTCAAAAATAAAATGAAAGTGAAGATATTTTTAAAGCACATTTGACTAATTTATTAGGGGGTGATTTTCGGCCTAAAATGGGAACTTTGGCCCACTTCTTTATTAGGCTCACAATTCGGCCCATATAAACCCTGAAAGGAGGCCCAAACGAATCTGTCGTCGATAGTCGTCTACATTCCAATTTATTGGGAGTCTTTATTTTGATCACAAAGCAAAACCGCAAGGTGAAGGATTTTGTTAAATTGACAGCCTGGTCACCGGAATCATAGGACCAAAGTCGTCCAGGTACATCCCCTCGAATTATTCCCGTCTTCGTCAAAAAAAATTCCACGTATTTCTATCACCCCTCTGTTTTACTTCTCTCCGTCTTACAAATATCATTCACAAAGCAACAAAAATCTTTATACTATTTGGGCTTTCATCTGGACGATGCGATTCTACCGGAACTGCAACTCCGACTGTTTCCGCCGCTGCTTCTGCTCTTGTTACTGTTGTTGCTGTCCTTGAATTCCGACGGGTTAGGTTTATATCTTTGTTTTCATTTGAGAATTGTTTGTTGCAAATTGTGATGGATTTGAGTCAATCTAAATCGAGTAATCTGTCGTTAGGGTTTATTACTCATGCGTCGCCGGTGATGAGTGCACCTAATCGGTCTCATATCGTCGATGATTCGATTGCTTTTCAGATCGATTCTAGGGTTAAGGACCAATCGTACCAGGTTACGCCCGTTCCACTTCAACTGATGGATAAACAAACGAAGGAGAATGGGAAGGAGGGCGGAGAGAGTGCGGATGAGGAGAGGGATGTGGAAGAGTTTCGAATTTTAGGGCATTCCATGTGTATTAAGCGGAAGAGAGATGCTGATGCGACTTCGTCTTCTTCCTCTTCGAAGAGTTTTAGGGTTACGAGTTCTAATGAGAATTTGCTAGGGCTTGAATCGCGAAGAAATGCGGTTAGGGCTTGGGGTAATCAGGGTTTACAGGTAGCTGACCCAGATATATTTGAGATTATGGAGAAGGAGAAGCAGAGGCAGTACAAAGGGATTGAACTGATTGCTTCTGAAAATTTCGTATGTAAGGCTGTGATGGAGGCATTAGGTAGCCATTTAACAAACAAGTATTCTGAAGGAGCACCGGGGGCAAGGTATTATGGTGGTAATCAGTTTATTGATGAAATTGAGACATTATGTTGTAAGCGTGCATTAACTGCTTTTGGACTTGACCCGGAGAATTGGGGTGTGAATGTGCAACCATATTCATGTACTTCAGCAAACTTTGCAGTTTATACGGGCTTATTACTGCCTGGTGATCGGATAATGGGATTGGATACACCATCTGGTGGAAACACAAGTCATGGGTATTATCTTCCTAATGGGAGGAGAGTTTCAGGGGCTTCAATTTTCTTTGAGTCTCTGTCTTACAAGGTTGATCCCCAAACTGGGTATGTAGATTTTGATAAGCTTGAGGAAAGGGCTCTTGATTTCCGTCCCAAGATACTTATATGTGGGGGGAGTTCGTATCCCCGGGAATGGGATTATGCAAGGTTTAGACAGATTGCTGACAAATGTGGTGCGGTTTTGTTGTGTGATATGGCACAAATTAGTGGCCTAATTGCTGCAAAGGTAATCTTTTGGCTGTCTGATTATTTTTTATGCTCATTCATTCGTTCATGCATCAGTTTAAATTTCTTCTTAATGACTTAAGTGCTTACTGCTGATGTTTTGTTTGAAAGCAAGAAGGATCAACCCAATAACATTTGCTTCAGTTCAGTTCCTTCCACATATAGAAGCCTTTGGATTCTAGCCATTTAATTAGGCCAACTAACTAGAGCTTACTGATTCATATATACCTCTTCAAAAAAAAAAACAGCCAGCTTACTGAAGCAAGTTGCCCTTATGGTACCTTTATTGGGCCACTTGCGTAATGTGTAAGTTATCTGATTGAAAAAGTGTCATATGCTGTACGAATTAATAGGCAATTTGACGGCAAAATGATCACGTGCCACTCAATTTTGAGCTTTTAAGATAATGCTTGCTTGTTGATTTCAGTGCGTTACTATATGCCATTGAATTTATGTTTTTTTTTGTGCTGTGTGCACGCGCGCATGTGTAAATACACCCTTGGGGGTAAATGTGTTGTGTCTCCAATAACGTAACTGAGCTATAATTATCCTTACTTGTTATGGCTGTTCATCTTCGAATTTGTTACCACTTTGTCTGAAGGGAGTTAGTGTGAAAAATGGTTAACTGGTTTTTATTTGAGTTCGGTCCTGAGTTCACTTTGTTAGAATATTATATATATATATTTTTGATGAAGGGTTAAGAATATTATATTTGACTTTCTGGAGAAATAAAAGCTTGTACAGTTTGGTATAGTTTTTAAATGGAAAGATAGGATGTCTAAGGGGAGTATTGCGGTAATCTGTTAGACATGTCACCCTGGGTCAATCTTGCTTCATGAGTAAATGTCTTGATGTCAGTTCATGCCTTAAGCATCTGCCTGCTATTTGCTGTATGAATTATTTCCTCTCTAATCCTATCAGAGTTAATTTGTAGTTTGTCCTTTTATTGCATTTGTAATCCACAAACTTTCTAATCTGTGGCACGGTTTTTGCTGCAGGAATGCGCGAGTCCGTTTGATTATTGTGATATAGTTACCTCAACAACTCACAAAAGTCTTCGAGGTCCTAGGGGAGGTATTATCTTTTATAGGAAAGGTTCAAAGCCAAGAAAGAGAGGCCTGCTCTTGAATCAAGGTGATGGCAGTGATAAGTATGATTTCGAGGAAAAGATAAACTTTGCTGTTTTTCCTGCACTGCAAGGTGGGCCACACAACAACCATATTGCTGCCCTCGCCATAGCATTGAAGCAAGTGGCTACTCCTGATTACAAGGCTTATATGCAACAAGTTAAGAGAAACGCTCAGGCGTTGGCAGCTGCTTTATTGAGAAGAAACTGCAGACTGGTTACTGGAGGGACTGACAATCACATGATATTGTGGGATCTAAGAAATCTTGGGTTAACAGGTTTCTAAATCTTTTCTGTTATACCTCTTGCCACAGTCTCTTTTGTTCATTGAGTTATGTCATTTGTCTCTGGTGAACTGTTTTTTTTTTAAAATATGGTAGCCATTTTTGTCTCTGGTGAAATACATTCATGAAATCTGCTTATTTCTTGTGGCTTATACCATCATTTTCCTTTCTCCCCATCTATTTAGGTATTTCTTTTAAGAATGAATTGGAAAATTAAGGGGCAGTGGAGTAGGATATTATCAATCAACTAAGCCTCTAGCTTTAAATAGTTAGGTCAGCTATATGCTTGCTTTGTGACCGTTAGTCGACTAAGATACTGCTGAGAACAAAAATAAATAACCACTCTATTCTTTGGAAGGCAATTGACATTTTTGGTCATAGGCACTGGGTCATTATTCATCTCTTCTTCTGCTTCATCAAAAAAAATTATTCATCTCTTCTTCTTTTCATCCTAGTTAGGTAAATGAACTGCATTTCTCTTCTTCGTTCATGTTTTATTCCTATCATTTTGCTGTCAATTCCTCTAGCACCGGTTTCGGACTTGGCTTCTTTATTGATTTTGCTACTGAATTGATTGAATTGAATTGTACATTTCTTCTTCGATGAAGTTGGTATATTCTATGACCTTGGGATCAACATTTATCCAACTTTGGTAGTATATCTCATTAGGTTTGGTCTCAAGATTTATTTAAAAGTCTGATCTGCTTTGCTGCTATTGCAAGATTGTCGAGAGGCAATTAATCTGCCCAAATCTTACTTGTGGTGAGATTTCTTGGCTGCTTGTCATATATTGATTCCGTTCTGCTCAATTGAATGTCCTGTTTAAGTTTGAGTTGATTACTAAAAGAGCAGTCAAAAGTGTGTGTTTGTTAAGAAATGGAGATCGTGTGGGAAGCACCGGATTTGTTTTTGTGCATTCCTTGTGAACTTTGTCTTGTCTCTGGCATTATGAACAGAACATGAAGACATGTGCTTTAAATTTGAGAGTAAAGTTGGTTGCAGTTAACATAACAATAACATGATAAGGATCATGGACACCAATGTCAAAAGATAAATAGTAGTAATTTTAGCTTATAATTGTTATTAAAAAAATATTTGTAATCTTTGCAAATATACTTTTGACATGGAAAGCATCTACAATTGTTAAATGGTATGTGAGGTGGGTTTTCTAGAGAGTTAAGTCCCTGCATAGTTGCTGATCACTGTCTGAAAGTAGAGTATTTTTATGTATAAGAAAAAGCATTTACTATTGTTCGATGCCTGTGATGTAGGAATTCAAGGAGAGTTAACTCCTATCATAACCCAGCACAACTCAATATTATTAAAGACGAAAAGGTCATAAGGCTCCTTGTGTCTACTAGCAATGTGAAATTAAAAAATCAACTTTTGTGAAGGCAGTGTAATATGAAAAGAAAAACTATGCCAATCAAGTTAAAAATAATGTTGAATTTCTGACTTGTAAGCTATTTTCAAATTCATAGTGGTGACTACTTGTGTTGTAAAATTTCTAACTTGTTATTCCCAATTATTAATGTCCATCCATAAAATTTCTTGACAATCAATCTATCACTGTCATCTACAGTTATTTGTTTGATGCTATTCTTTTTAAAGACAGCCCATAAGTGTGGCGATGTGTCTAGAATCAGGCCTTTAACAACACTTGCTCAACTAGGGTATTATAGGCATTGATTAACTTACTTGTACACTTAAAAAATAATCTGAACATCCCGTGCCAATTCTATTGCTTGCTGATTCTGGGACAGGATGCTCCTATTTCAATACGATTTGAATTGCAGTTGCTGACTTGGTTCGCAGGTTTTGAATGTATTAGTGATGAACTCTGTACTTCTATGTTGCAGGTAAGAATTTTGAGAAGGTCTGCGAGTTGTGTCACATCACTCTCAACAAAGTAATGATTTTTGATGATAATGGAAGTATTACTCCTGGAGGTGTGAGGATAGGTAAGTTTGGATATGGAGGCACATACATCAAATTTTAGGAGCTGAGAAGCTGTTTGCCTAATCAATTTTTCTTGTTCTAACTGCAGGGACCCCTGCTATGACATCACGAGGCTGTATAGAGAATGATTTTGATACGATGGCGGATTTCCTCCACAAGGCAGCACAGATTACAAATTCGATACAGAGAGAACATGGAAAGCTCGCTAAGGGTTTTCTGAAAGGCCTTGAGAACAATAAAGATGTTATCGAGTTACGAACACGTGTTGAAAATTTTGCAACCCTCTTTGCAATGCCTGGGTTTGAAGTATAGTCTAGATGGAAATCTAGTTCTGGTGGAGGAATTCTTTCTTTATTTGTTGACCAACCTTTGTTGTGGATGGGAAGAACAGCGGTGCACCCAACTCGTGGTTAGTGATTGAGTAGGCTTATATGATGTGTTCAAGTTTCCCTTGAGCTTAGAAAGCCTGGATTAAATTATGATATGCCAGAATGGAATGTTTTGCATCCTTATCTACTGCCATGGTAAATTGGAGTAATGGTCTGTATCAGTTTTTTTTGTCAAGGGTTTTGGTAAATTAAATAGTGTTATGTCACGGGGGCACCTGATTCATTCTCCTATAGCTATTTTAAACACACTCGTTTTGGGTCTCATTGTTCTTGGTTGTACCTATATTATTATATCTTTAATATTCATCTTGTATATACTCTATAGTTCTCTCATTGAAGAGGTTACAAGATTGAATGTATGTAAATCTGAGTAAAATAGAAACAAAGGAAAATGAAAGGGAGGGTTTGAAATAAATCAATAATGGCTTAAGTTTGTCAAGCATTGAGTGTTAATATACTCTTAATTGATATTGTTCCCTTTCCATTTTAAGTGTTGAGTCGTCTTGCCAGAGCTACTGTTAGAGCGCCTTGCATTATCACTATTTTCAGTCTCTATTATAATCAGGTAAATTAGTTGTGGATTTATTGAATATGTACAATATTTAAGCTCATTTGCCGTTGGTTGCCTCAGAGATGATTGCATTCTACTGAAGGTAGCCTAATGCCATAGCTTCATGCTAGGAATGGAGTTGGCACAGTTAAGATGCCAAGACTTGATGACACATCAGACCACCTCTCGACCAGGTCTAGCAACTTTCTTTGCAGTGTCCAATAAGGTTATAGCAAGTGCAGAAAGAAAAAGAAAGTTTATCTTTTTCCCTCCCCTTGGGGGTTGGGGGTTGGAGATATTGGGAAAAGAAGTGAAAAGTTGGGAAACCAGAATCATGATTTGGATAGTTGAAAGGAACAAGTCTGAGTTGCAAGTTGTAAAGAAGATAATAATTAGAGAAGAAAAAGGGTAGAGGAATCACAATTTTCACAGCCACAGGGAACACAGGTTACATGTCAGAGGTAGGATACAAGAAAATATACCCCTAAGTACTGCGCTATGAGTTATAGACTCTGTTGACAGCAGCCACAGAGAGCTAGCTGCTTGTTTTCTTCTAATCATCATTTATTCGACTCTGTAACATAATAACAACAACAACAATCAATTACTACACATGCTACAATGTACTCTTCTCATTGTTTGCTTTCATTTAATTCATTGAAAAAAGAAAAAAATAACATCCTTTTCTGGGAATCAGACAAAAGCTTCCACAGTTAAAAAAGAAAAAACTGCTTTTATTTCAATTTGAGAAAAAAAATGAATGCTAGCAGCCAGGAATCTCATGATCCTTCTCTTTCTCTTTCTCTGTCTCCGCCCACTTCTCCATTACTTTTTTCACGACTTGAATGATTAGTAATTTACTAATACAACTCATCAATGATTCTCAATAAAATTTCTACTTCATTTTCAAAGTATGTGAATTCAATGATATAATTATCACTCTTTGGATACTTTCTATGACCCTGCTTCCTCTTCCTTTCTTAGATACGGAGCCAACATTTTTAGTTTATGAAATTTAAATATAGGGTTCGAACCAAAATTACTAACTCTTATGACCAAAATTAGCAACTATTTTTTCAGTACCTCTTGCCAGCTGTTTCTGCTATTTTCCTGCTTGAATTTGTACCAGTCATGTTAGCTGTCTCGTTTTTTAAAAGAAAATCGTTGAATTGCCTTATCAGAAAAGCTAAAAAGAACCTCTTTTTTTTTTTCCAACATCAACTTTTAGGCTGTTAATAAATCAAAGATTTTTTAACTTTTAAGATCCTTAATTAATCAAGGTTGTAACAGATCAAGTTTTAATGTGAATTAGACAAAACTTAATTGCAAGAAAAAGGGGATTGTTGGCTGTGATTATAACCGACAAAGAAAGTTAAAAAGATGTATCTAATGTGTGTTATTAACATTATTAAGAAGCTGTCATTTTCTACAAAATAGTTGTGTCATGTGGGCAGGAAGCATCATTCCTTTTTATTTACTTTATTTAGGTGGTATCACATTCTTTTCCAATTGACAGAAGAAGCATCTTCCAATTTCAGCAAACCTAAACCTAGCTAACCTGTCTATTATAAAAATTCAATTTTTTTTGTTAAGACAACACCTACTAAAACATACTAGTATAATAAGTTATTATTCTTTCAACTCCTATGTTTCCTCAACACATCAAAATGTTGTCTTTGAACAAGTAATTTATTATGTTAGTTCGGATAATCATTTATGTATCTTCATCTTTGTATGGTTGGGGAATTAATGACCTTTAAGTAGTTGAATTGTAATCATAATCATCATTGTAAATCAATGATGCAGGAGAGAGGGAGGGGGGGGAGTCATCTTTCATTATCTTTTTTTTTTTTTTTGGTAATTTATTAGGAGATAGGACAGTTTGGATGTAATGGTAAGGTAAAATAGTTGACAAATTTGTAGATACAGGTCGATGGAGCTTATTAGAATTGAACTAAACCTAATATTCTCGACACATGACATAGTTATATATACGTGAACTCGTTAATTTTAGAGTATAATGTGTCTAGTACTAAGAATACGACAAGTTTAAATTCTGAATTTGTCTCCACAACTCCAAGGAGGTCTAACCATAGTAACAGAATTGCTAGGTAAAGTGTAAAGGACATGTAACAGTCATAGGTGATATAACATTTATGTGATAAATACAAACCATATATACTATTCTAGAAGTGATTAAATATGTTGGCAGAATGAACAGCATTCTAATAATAATAGTATATATATATAATAATTGTGATTCTTATCAATCTTCTTATGTTATTCCCACTGAAGCGACTGACTGCTGGCCTTTGCCAGTAAAACAAGAACAGACAATTCTTATCTTTGATGTAGTTATATTGATGATGAAGAGAAGAATCTACATTTTGAGTGGATTTTTTTTAAACAATTCTTTTTATTTTTCATTGAAGCTATCTTTATCCAACATATTCTTCTTGTTTATAATGTTTACTTTTATTCAAAGGAAGAATCACATTCTGGTTTTTTTTTCCCTTGAGGATAATAATATTCATGCATTACTTGACAGAGAAAACTTCCTCCTAAAGTTTTTCAAGACTAAACTTAGCTGCAAAATAGGAAAAATGACATTTTTAAGATCTAAAAAAAACTACCCCACTAAGTTATTGTTACATTTCTACCATCTCCTAAGGCACATATTTTCCCCCCTGTGTCTTTAAATTACCTATGAGTGCACAAGTCCACAAGTTTCTTTCTTCCTTCAACTATTTCATCAAAGAAGTCATCAAGTTGGCCAATGATGCTTTCTGCCCCACATTTCAACATTCCAAAGCAATCTTTCAAATTTTCAATCTTATCATGGATGTCAACTTGTGACAATACTAATCCACATTCTTTAGCTCTTTCTAGTTCAATTTTCAGCTCAGCCATGGCTACTCTTGCTCTTCGATACTCGAAAAGTAGGATCCCGGGGAGTTGTCCTTCAGCCTGATTCACCTCTGCTGCAACTCTTTGATACAATCTTGAAGTTGAAACCATAAAAGATGAACCAAAAACCATGTTCCCTTCATGACTACCACTTTGGTAAAAACTTGTTTGTGGCCAACAATATACAAGTCCACTTAGTAAAATAGCCAAAAGCAATGAACTAACATTCTTCATTGCATAAAGCACTCCTCTGAAGCCACTAAATCCATTGAATTTTGATCCTATCAGAACATTTTCGTCGAAATTCAATGATAAATCTTGCATTCTTGTTTCCATTAAGCTCTTGTTTTCTTCTTCTAGTCCTACTATTTCCCTCTGACAACGATTTATCGCTCTAATAACCTGCGATCAAGAAGAAATTAGTATTAAAGATTACAACTTTATGCGAAAATTGATCAATTTTCGATATATATACAACCTGGCGGGAAAGCAGGGGATTTAAAATGTGGTGATCATCAAGAGAAGAAGCAAAATTAGCACCAGCAGTGTAATAACTCTCCATGCTTGTAATTGCTGATTTAAGAACTAGGCAAGCTTCCCAAAGCCTTGAACTTTCATCCATATACTCATCAAGCCATTTTTCACCAACAGGCAAATGTAACTTTTGGACTAGTAATGTTAATTGGGAATGAAATGACCTTAGAGATGACAAAACATGTTGTAGAAAATGGAAAGACATGAAGTTTTGAGATAGGAATATGTGATCAAGATTGTCAAGTCCTCTAGTTAAGAAGTTGTAGAATCCATTAACAGAAGTTGTAGATGAAGAATGACTCATCATGAAGATTATTTTTGTTTTGAAAAAAAAAGTTTAGAAGAGAAGAAGAAAAGGTGATGAATATATTTTGAAGTGAGATAAGAGGAGTCTATATAGTGAAAAGGATTTGGTTGTTGGGGGCAATTATGTGTGTTTCCTACAGAGTGGAGGAGATGATTGGAGAATCTGCCATATTCATTATTTAAAGGAAGCAGAGAAATGCTGCAAAGGAGAAAAAGGCAAAGGGAAAAAAAAGAAAACAAAAGGGGAATTTCTAAGTCCAAATGAAAAAAGCAAACATGAGAAGTTCATGAGTTGGCCTAAGGCATTACACTTTTCTATTCATAAAGATTTAGTCTGCAGGACCTTTCAAGAATCAAGAATCAAAAAGGGGGTATGCATGTAAAAATGATAATTAGGGAGAAATCTTTAGTTTTTCATTTTTCATTTTTTATTTTTTATTTTTAAATATGATTATTTATCATGAATTGACAAGTTTTATGTTGGCTATCAGCCTATCGTAACCCTCCTCCTTTATTCGAGTTTTGGTCGTATAATCAGGGACGGAGCTAGAAGTTCAGATACGGATTAGGCTGAACTTAGAACGTTTTTGGTCAAACAATGTATTTGTTTAAAGAAATTCATTGTATACGTTCAGCTATTACATTTAGAATCAAGTTATTACCACTTGAAGTCATCGATATGAAGTCCATAACTTATAAAGTTGAATTCATGGTTTCTCATCTCCTACTAATTTAAGTAAGCTTACATAGGTAAGAGTTAATTATTTATTATTATGTTGATTATATGATATGAGCATGAATGAAATTTATATTGTCGATTTTGTTTGGAATTGAGACACTTTGTTGCATTACTATTTTTAAATATATTATAGTAGCTCTTTATTCTATGAGGCCCTAGATTTTGTTTTCTTGGGCTGTAAAAGTTTGACTACTTTGACTGAGATGCTTCTTATTCTTTTTTCTTCTCATCCTTCAATTTTGATTTGGTTCAATCTTGGAATTGAGTGCTTCTTTTTCTCCATTTAATTTAATTGATAATTTATTTAGCTGTATGATGGGGAAGTTTAAGGAGATATTAATGATGAGGTCTTGGAGTTGAGATTATTATATACGGATACGGGTCCCCTCATTTTTCACTTTTACAAGTTAAAATTATACTTTTTTGGGAAAGATTTTATGAAAAGCAATATATTGCTTCTAAGTTCAATATACACGAACTTGCCGCTAACATTAACTTGGGGTCCCCTCAATACTCCAAAAAAAAAAAAAAAACCCCACCAATATCATAACAAATTAAAAAGAGAAAAAAGGTCGGTGTATCTTTCACATAATATCAGAACCAACATTCAATTAAACGTCCCTTCTGTAAGAATGTCAGCATAACTAGATTCGAACTTGTGAACTAAAACAATGTTTGAGCCTCATTTGCTACTACAACTTCCCTTAGATCACATAGATTCAATAATTTATCTTATTTACACGTTATAATTCGATGAAGGTGATTTAATTGAACCCTTTTGGACTATATAGCTCCAACATCAAATGGTTTCAAGGGAGTATTATTATTATTATTATTATTGCTTTTGGCAGAGCCCAAAACTTTCTTGTGCATCAATGATGTATAGTAGATGTGTATCATCAAAAGCAGGGAATAGGGATCTTGTTTTTGAAATGGGGGGAATATTCAAGAATGCATGCTTAGCTTGTTCCTACATTGAAATTTGGCAAATATATAGGACTAGTACAATTTGTATTGGAATTGAAAAATGGAATTCCAGTTTCCAAATCCACTCAAATATGTGGGGGCATCCATACACCTAGAAATTAATCTTTTTAGCCTAAGATTTGGTCAACCTTCTACGTGCTATTTATCATAATGGCCTTAGAGATGGACGATTTTAAATTTTGACTATGTTTGAAAGATATTCGTTTAATGTTTAATTTAAAAGGTAGATATAAGGTTGTTATTTTTTGGGGGTCCTAGAGAGGATGTTCCAGCAAACTTCGTACAATTCCACACATGAGCTTTGTAATGCTGAACCTCAAAATCAATCAAATCCAATTACAACTAAAGTGTAATGATGAATGCACCAAGTGTGTGACATGTTGGTTAACGATACCGACTGAAAATTATGTATTCTCAAGTTCAAATCTTAGTTTGTGCAAAAATTTTAACCAAAAACATCAAGCTGATAAAAGATAACAAGTACTTATAAAATTAGTTTTAATGAGCTTAAATTGGTCTAGACATTATAGAACAGGTTTTATTTCGATTATTCAGAGTTGTATTCTCAAAACCATTTCCTATTTTCATTTGAATGACATAAAATTTCATAATCAGTAATTTACTTACATTGCTAAATGTGCATATCAAAATATGTCATGCTTCATTAATTTTGTATAAATATCGAGTGTGAATAAATTTTTCTCGAAAAAAAGCAGTGAGGGGTATGGTTTATGGTCAATACTCAATTGTTTAAACCTGAACGAAGCCACTACCACAACCAATAGCACTTTAATTTGGAGGGGACCAAAAGAGTTTTGAAAAAATATCTGTTAAAGTGGTGTCAATCAAAAATTCAAATTTGTAATCAATCAAATAGAAAGAAACTCTCTTCACCACGATTTTTTTTAGTAGTAAAAGAGCATACATCTAATTATTTGACATAGGAACAACTGGAATAGTTGGCGTATTGTAATTTGTCAATCAATTTGAAATAGAAATAGTATAAAGTAGAGAAGTAGTAAAAGTTTATATTAGTTCCAAATACTGCATTGAGAAAATTTCCATTTCAAACAAAAGAAAGTTAATACCATTAGGATGAAACCAAATCTTTAGAGCCTACAAACTAGTGGTATTAATTTAAGGGAAAGCTATATATACTGTTCGGTTAACTAGTTTACCAACATGATGACTGAATGATTCAGATCGTATATCTATATATGCTTTGTATATATATATTTTAAATTAGATGACTGACTGATTCAGATCGTAACTACCCCTTACTTAATTTAGGCTAATGATATCCGATCAAATTTACATCTTAGATCCACCTTTTTACAATAGTGCACCCCTCATTTCAAAATCCTGAATATGCCTCTGTCAACATATTCACAGTATCTATATACGCTATGTATATATATATATATATTTTAAATTAGATGGCTGAATGATTCAGATCTAATTACCCCTTACTTAATTTAGGCTAATGACTTGAGGCACAAATGTCCGTTCCATTAAATAGGAACTTTGTTCCAACCTGTCTGATGACAGTTTCCTTTTGAAGTGGAACTATTGGACCCTTAAAATCGGTCCAACCATTGAATTTATTCGACATATGAATTTATCTAAACTTAATGATAAGGTTCCTAATTTGGTCCATAATTAATAACGAGCAATTCAATGTACAAAACACATCACAAAAAGACCACATTTCCAATAGGATGGATAGTTTATCCTGAGACAAACATCAACGACTAATTATTTCATAATAAATTCGTAGCCTATAAATCACGAGCGCAAAGACCACTTTATTATTTCTCCTAGGCTCTCTTCATTTTGGCCATAACTAAATACAAAAATAGAAATCCTTCCTTTTTGCAATTTTGTGTCTTGGTATTAGACTAAATATAACTAGAAGTAAATATGACTAATCATATAATAGTTCATTCATCTTACAACTAGACATGTGGTCAATGGTTCAAAACCTTCCAATCACACATTAGTGATCAGTGATGCGTTTTATTTTTGAAGTTAAGACACAACTCAATCCAAACTTGAGTTCAATTCACTACTAGAAACATAGGTTTTTCCTACTGTTAATCAATGAGAAATTTGTATTATAAAATACGATTTTTTCTACTCATTTTTTATCGAACTAGCTTACTGGTAAAACACATAGTAGGAAACATTTCTTACTAAAATATTAGGAAGCTTCCTAATTTTCCGGTGAGAAAACACCACTATTATTTTTTTTCTCACTAATTCAATCAAAATATCTGTAAAAATAGTCCCTAAACATTTTTCAATGGAAAAATAATGATCTTTTAAATAAAAATGACTCAAATAAGGGTACACGATGGTTTCGTTAACAGAAAATTGGTCTGAAAGACAGGTTGTTTTCAAAATTCTAAGTAGTACCATTCTAGGAATCTTGAAATTGGCCCCATAACGTCTTGTATTGTACTAGCTAGTACTCGTATCTTCCACATTGTATTATTATGGTATTTAATTCAACTTGTATATTATTGAAGTAAAAATAATAATATTCACACTATCAAATCATCTAAAATATACCTACAAAACTGATCATCATTTCTTGGTATAATAATAAGTCCTTTGTTGTATTGTACTTTTTGCATTGGTAATGAGTCTATTCTCTCAACCTGTTTCTGATGCTTCTTGTCCCACTAAAAAACATATGCAGAGGATATGAATATACCCCTTAAGTACATATATATCTACATCGGTTATTATGGATTCGTGTGAATCCAATAGCTTTCGGCTAGATTCAATATATGTATGAAGAAATTCATTATGATCTATGTAAACTCCAGTTATGAAATTACACTAAATATATTATTATTGTTATTATTATAAAAATTCATAAATTTCAAAACTCAAATAATCGTGCGGATCAAGATACATTTAACCTGTGCAGGTTTTAGGTATGTAGTCCATGTCACCTAGTTTGAAGTGTCAACTATCAAGAAATCAACAAGATTGTATTTTGTTTGTCAGTGCATAACATGGCCCATTAATTGGCTTTCTTGACTACTTCTCATAATAATGAGATGAATTCAGTTGATATATATGATCAGAGATTCTGACAGATACAATGAAAAATGGATGTTTATAGCTGGCTGGTTCTTAAGTACTGCAATCATTGTCATTTTTTTATTTTTTATTTTCAATTTTTGTAAACATAAAATCAATCTTGATGGGGATAAACAGCTCCAGTTGCATCGATCGTTCAAAATAAATTTTGGAAAGAAATGACAGAGCAGCACTGCTGAAATCAATCAAATCAAGAGAACGTACAAAGGATAATTGGATAATGGACCAATCAAATATATATGGTATGTATTATTTCATTCGTTTGTTCTATTTTGACTTGATACGAATTAAAGAATTATAAGAAAAAGGAGAGTATATTAATTTAAAAACGAACTGAAAAGGAAAATAAGACAAACCAAATGGGAGTACTATATAAAGTAGATCAACTAAATTGTTTGATGTAACTATTACGATAAATAATATTTCAAAGAGGTGAGTTTTTTATTCCATACTCGTGTTCCATTCTTATCCATATACTATAACTATAGTACTTCATAAGAATCCTATTTACTTCAACGTGGTGTTATTCTTATTTTACGGGATAGTTTTGAATTAGCTCCTTCTAATTGTCTTAGATAAAAGAAAAGATTGACAATTTTGTACAATAGAGGAATTTGTAATCTTGCGCATATAAATTAAACTCTTATATAGCTGTACTAAATAATAACTTTTCACCTATTTAGATTTAAGAAACAAACTAATAGCTTCCTTGTAACAGTTCAGCTGCTAGCAATTCCAAGATAATAAGATTGTTAACTTACAAAATCAATGTGGATTAAAATTTAAAACTAGAAAGGTAAGTGTAACCATCTAAACTATAGGGGAAGTGCATAAATTTACTTTTTTTCTCCCTTTTTTTAAGTTTCCAATCCGGGTTCCCGCCGAAAAATCTTACATCGGGGTAAATGCTTTTTAACAAAGGCAATTCTGTACCCGGACTTGAATCCAAAACCTCTGGTTAAGAATGAAGGAATTCTTAGTGCCCCATCACAACCCTTGTTGGCAGTGCATAAATTTACTGAATTAGAAGGGAGGTAGTCATTATTTACCCAATAATCTTTAAAAAAAAGTGTTAACTGGGCAAATTTAATAGGCCTATTCTGCAAGTTGAATCCACCTTAAAAATGATATTTTTATGCTCTCAGTTACCTAGATTAAGCTTATAACTAAAATGAGTCATGTTTTTCCACTTTAATCTAAATTGGCTCATTTTGTATATAATTTGAAAGCTATGTCACTTGTCCTTTTCTCTTATTCAACTCATTGACCCCTTAATTATTATATGACAAAGTTGATTTGTTGTTGCTTTTTGAGCTAAAATCTGTGTTGATAATACCTGTTCTGTAAGATCTGATTGGTGACAATTATATTAAAAAGAGTGCTCACCATTGTTGAATAAGTTATAAGAAGTGAGTTTAAATTTTGAATTTCATTTTGTGACAGATTAATTGCCGTAAATGTTGTTTAGACTACTTAGAAATAGTATAAGGAGATTGTCACCAAAACTTAGACTTATTTGGTAGAGATTTGGCTTGATTTTGAATAAGAATGACAATTGAAATTCGCAAAAGAAGTTCAATCTATATAATAGCTATCAACTTGTTATATACTTTTATATAGGCTAGATACAAGGAAAAATTAGACAAAATGTCCATTGAGAGTCAAATATTTTTATCCAAAATAGTTCAATTATCATTAGTCACATAAAATGGTCAAAGCGCACTGTTTTTTTTTCTTGCTTGTGCTTTGTCTTCTTCTTCAATCCATTGATGACTTCTCCTCTTCCTCTTCCTTCAGCTTCTTCTTCTTCCACGTTGAAAGTTCGACTTTAAAAATTGATATGACTCAAACGTGAACTGTTTCGAGTGAATAAATATATATATCAAAAGACTTGAACATTTAGAAGAGCTCATATGTAAATTTTGGAACCATTTAAAGGAAATTTGAGTTGGTTAGGATTAAAAAAATTGATCTGCAATGTATATTTTATAGTATTAACAATGTATATACATCTCTGATACATAATTGTACATCATATATATACGATTATACATGACTATTTTATTGAAAATAATTTTCGTTGCTTATACATATTGGTAAGTAGTCTTTATTTATACGTACATAAATATTGTATATTAATAATATAAATTGCAAAAAGAATCTTAACTGGTTGGGCTTACCAGACCCGGTATGATCAGAAAATTTATGGCCCAACCAATTGACATTTAATGGATATCCACCAAGGCGAAAAGAAAAGATTTGACTTTGATTTAAAAAGGGGGAAATGGAGATCTCCATACATTTGACTTTGATTAGTTAACTGACATTTACAATTTAGTTGGATATAAAGTTTAAAAAATAAAAAAGATATTTAAAATTAAATTATTTAAATATAATATTTTTTGGGAACAAACTAAAACATATCTTATTTATTTACATTTATTTTTAGTAGCCACGTTATGTAGAAATCTCTTTCATTGATAACGGAGTGTACCAGATGCGTGATAAATTAAAGAAATGGGGCTGTTGATTGGTGAGGGCTGAGGGGCGTGAGACTATTAAAATTCAACATATACAGCAATAATCAAAATTAAATAACATTGGAAATGGGTGGTCAGTTCTTTGTGCTCTTGTTCCTCAGCTTAGCTGTATTCTTCATCAGTTTCTCACAAGCAACATCAATTACTTCAACTTCAATAAAACCCCTAATTTTCATTGAAACCAATCAGAGCGCCACTGCTGCTAGGAGTTGCTCATACACATTGACTATCAAAACAAGCTGTTCTTCACCTAAATACACCAGAGACAAAGTCAGTATTGCTTTTGGAGATGCTTATGGATTTGAGGTCTATGCGCCGAGGATAGATAATCCATCGTCCAGGATATTCGAGAGCTGTTCTACGGATACTTTCCAGCTCCGTGGCCCCTGTATCTATGAGATCTGCTACCTTTACTTGAAGAGAGTTGGATCGGACGGCTGGAAACCGGAGAGCGTCAAGGTGTACGGTTCAGATCGTCCTGCTATTACCTTTAAATATAATAGGCTTCTTCCTAATGGAGTCTGGTATGGATTTAATAACTGTCGTAAAATCATGTAGCTGATCTGCCTTTCGCTCTGTTGGGTGTAGTATTCCACTATCCATGAAATTTGTGTTTCAATTGATGTATTTAAAAGATTTAATCTCTGTTTTGTTTGCTTCCAGAGCTTGATTTATCACCGAATAAAGGTTTTTAAAAAATTACTCAGGTACCTAAATTTCATGATTGCTGTAACTATTTAGCTTTTATGTTATAGTTGAGCTCTAGCTTTTCTTTGCAGTATTTTATATGCTTATAGATGAACTGCATCAGATGTGTTGTATCCATAAATGGGAATTTTACCCACTACATATTATTTACCTCTCCATATTATAATTTCTAAATGTGTGTGTATATAATTAACTACAACGTTAGTAAGTAGGAATAACCAAGTTTGATAACAACTTCCAGCTGACCCTGATGTTAATTTAGATCGCATTTCCCTTTTTTCTTCCCCTCACTATCATTAGGATCATTCTCATCTTCGTTCGATTGAGTTTGTTTTTCAACCTTCAAAGTATAGTAAGAATAAAAATGAGTTGTGTCCTTAGAAAGCCTTCCGTTCTATTTTTTACTTGATATTTCGTTTATATTTGTCAATAGTCCTGAGTAATATCATGTTAGGCATGGATTCAAAGAAATAAATAAATTAATAAAAAGGAAGAAATAAAGGTTTAGATTCACCGATTTTGGGTTCAAGCCTTGGTTGTGAAAAAAATCCTTGATATGGAGCATTTCCCTTTGAGTGAGGCTCTACATGACGCGAAGCCAGAATAATCGAACTCTAATATGAATACCGAACACGAAAACGGGAAAAAAGTTTTATACTGATCACCCTTCGGAGAGATGCACCCGCTTATATGAATTTTTGACCAAAACTAAGTCATTATTTAAAGTAATTCACCAAAATAATACCTTTTGAATTTTTTTTATAAAACTAGTATAAACGTATTTCACAATAACGTTTTAGGGTATAATTTATTTAAAAAAAATTCAGTTGTGTGATGACGACGTTAAGTTGAGAAACGTTACTATGAGTATAGTAACGTTTTATAATACGTTACTGTGAGTCACGTTTTATACCTAAAACGTTACTCACAGTAACGTTTCTTAAGAATCCAATCAATGGACATTGAATCCTATAAATTATATATATTAATAATTTGTACTCTAAAAAGGTTATTTCTTCGATTAATAGGAGATATTTTGTGTATACTGATAAAACAAATTTATCTTATCAACTTATTACACTAAAAATCATAAAAATATAGATTTGTTGTTTTACCTGCAAATTATATACTCTCTCTGTCCCAATTTATATGACACATTTTGGATTTCGAGATTCAAATAAGTTTATGTTTGATCGCAAATTTTTCATATATCTTTTAAATAATTTGAATTGTCAATAATTGTGACTTATAATACTTTTTACGTAGTTTACAAATATATAAATTTCATTTTTAAAAATTTGAAGATTCGATGAGCAAATTCTTGATCAAACTTAAACTGTTTGACTCTCGAAAAATGAAATGTGTCACATAAATTGAGACAAGAGGATATATTAATAATTTATACTTTAAAAGGTTCTTTCTTCGATTAATGGGAGATAATTTGTTTATACTGATAAAAAATAAATTATCTTATCAAATTATTACACTAAAATTCATAAAAATATAAATTTATTTTACAAATTATAGCTATATTTGCAGGATTCGATGTCACGTGATTGGATTCTTAAGAAACGTAACTCACAGTAACGTATTATAAGCATAAAACGTTACATTAAATTTCTCAACTTAACGTCGTTAGCGCACAATTGATTTAAATATACCCTAAAACGTTAATGTGAAATACGTTTATACTAGTTTTGTAAAAATTTTAAAAAACGTATTGTTTTGATGAATTACTTTAAATAGTGGTTTAATTTGATAAAAAATTCAACTTAAATTGAATTGGGCCTCCAAATCGGACTTCATGATCAAGATTAATTGGAAGATGTACACGGCAAAAAATTCCAGCTGGATTGTTGTTAGTGATGATAAAAATATTCTGATTAATTAACTTACAATGTATAATTAATCAATTAAAAGAAGGAAAAAGAAAATGGAGCTGTATATGTATTTGGATCCTTGATTAAGTAACTACGTGTGTGGCTAACTGACACATTTCTAGTGATTGGTGTTAAAGAGAGTAATCATAGGTTTTAATTCATGTAACCTTTTTTTAATTTGACATAAATTTTAAGAAATAAAGAATTTTAATTTGAATTTATGATTTAAATTTTTTGACTATTTATGTAACTATAAATGATTTTTTTTTAATAATAAAAGAGAAATTTTAAAATTAAATTATTTTTGATTATAAAAATATGATCTATCTTATGAAACAATTAAAAAAAAAGTGTGGGCTAGAATTTCATACTACTTCCCCTATTTCATATTAGATGAATACTTTCTATTTTATACGGTAATTAAGAAATTATTAATAGATTGATCAATTTTACTAGTTTGTCCTTTGTTCATATTAATTAGCTTATTGAGAAAAAGAAATTCTTTGGTGTTCAAAGTTTATTTAACAAACCAAATTAATTGTAGGGGTAAAATGAGAAAAAATTAATTAATTATATTTTGATAGTGATCAAATAATATAAAATAAATATTGTCCATAATGAGGATGTACTGAATTACGTGTAGAGTTCAAATCCAATATAGTAGTTTATAGAAAGTAGGACCAAATTTTAGTTTATTTACTATTTTTAGTAGCCACGTTGCATAGAAATCTCTTTCGTTAATACGATACGCAATACCCGATGACTAAAAAACAAAATAGAAAAGAAAATGAGGGTGGTGTGAGTGGTGAGGCTATTAAAGTTCATCAACAACATATACAACAATAATCAAACAATTATCAAAATTAGATGGTGATGATGAAAATGGGTGTTCACCTCTTTGTGCTCTTGTTCCTCAGCTTAGTTGCTTTCTTCTTCAGTTTCTCTCAAGCAGCATCAATTACTTCAACTTCAATAAAACCCCTAATTTTCATCGAAACCAATCAGAGCACAGCTACTGCTAGGAGTTGCTCATACACATTGACAATCAAAACAAGCTGTTCTTCGCCTAAATACACCAGAGACAGAGTCAGTATTGCTTTTGGAGATTCTTATGGATTTGAGGTCCACGCGCCGAAGCTAGATGATCCATCGTCGAAGATATTCGAGAGCTGTTCTACGGATACTTTCCAGATCCGTGGCCCCTGTATTTATGAGATCTGCTACCTAAACTTGAAGAGGGTTGGATCGGACGGCTGGAAACCGGAGAGCGTCAAGGTGTACGTTCCAGATCGTCCTGCTATTACCTTTAAGTATGATAAGTTTCTACCTAATGGAGTTTGGTTTGGATTTAATCACTGTAAGAAACGCTCTCTCTAGGGATTTTCTATGTATGAAATTTGCATTTTGCAGATTTAATCCATGTATTTGAATGTGTTGTTTGGAGAATAACAACTGTTTGGATGTATTTAAGTTACCTCTTGTATTGCATGTATCGTTAATCACATTCTTTTCATTATTACTTAAATTTTATTATATTAAATTTTAAAAAATATCGTTTTATGTAATGATTATTTGGTGTGATAGCCTTGATGGTGAATGAAGAGGATACAGTGTTGCAGACTATTTTAAAAACAACTTTGGCTTAATGCATTGGGTTGTGAATGAGTTGAATCTAATATTGATATGATTATTTTACTTTATTATTCCTATTAATTGACCTTAAGTATTAAGTTTTAAAAGATAAGTAATTAATATTAAAGATGAAATATCAAAAAAAAAAAGAAGAAGAAAGAAAGTGAACCGAGGGAGTAAAAAAATAAATATTTTGCATCAACTTATGTTAAAAGGAGGAGTAATTTTAGGCTAGAATTTAATGTGAAGAATAATTAAGATTCAACTGGTAAAAGGCTACCTCCATTCAATATTAGAGGGATATCTTACTAAAAATAATTATCCCATATTACTTGATCACTTACTAAATCAAGAAAATATTAATTAATTTTTTCTCATTTACCTCTACAATTAATATGTCCTTTTGAACGTGAACAATTTCCAATACTAGCTATTCCTTTACTTTATGTATATTTTTTCTAACTTATTTTTATATGTATTGATTTAAACGAAGGGTAAAATAGTAAAGTTGAACAATCTATTAATGAATTTTTAATCACACGGTAAAATCGAAAGCGTCCATCTAATATGAGATAGAGGGAGTAGTAGTAATATTGATAAAACATATCGCAGCTGTGGAAAATACGTTAAAATTATGCGTGACCCTTTCACATTTTCAATAATTAAGAAAACATCATTTTTTCTTTTCCCAAATTACCCTTGCTACAACCAATTGTATGGGGTATCCTCTAGAAAGAACATTGATACAACTCCAGAAGATTTTCAGAATCTGATAATTGACATTTGAATGGAAGGAAGTGATACTAACTTTTCCTTATCATCCTTAACTTTTAGTATGGATTATATTGTGGGGTTAAATCATGTCAAGGGTGGGACTCAAATCTACTAAAGTAACACCAATAATATCAACTTTTTGATCCCATCAGTAGATTTTCCACTGCAATAAGATCAGGCAAAAGTTTGAGTATACAGCACTGCAACAAGTGCTCAATATGCCCCACAAATGGAAAAGGACTGTATGTCCACTATACATTTTTCTTCTGTTCTATAGTGATATATGCATCTGAACAGACACTTTCAAGCGTCACTAATAGGTATTGCTACAAGCAGTTTGGACCTTCAACTATAAATAGCTTGTCATTATCTCTTATCACTTCAATTGAGTCAATTTCTGATCCTTCTTGATCCGTAACCGATGCATTTGTTGCATCAAATCCAAATTTCTGACCTGTACAACATGTAAATGCATTAACGACTATGTCTCAGTTCCAAACAATAATGATATTATCAATTCTTTTCATGTTTTAATGTTTTAGCAGACGTATGATGTTGTTAGATTTGAAGGATTATGAACTATGTAGAAGTAAATTTACCTGCAATGATCTTGAGCTCTGCAAGTGAATTTGGAAGCTTAATTAATTTGCCAGGTTCACTGCAATGAGTTCTTCTCCTGATAACTGGATGACCTCTGTATATGCTAACTCTAAAAGAAGATTGATCCCTAGTACTTTCCTTGTTGCGCTGCTTCTCTTGTTCGCGCCATTTTTGAGCAACTTCAACCATTGTGTCGGGGACCATAACTCTGTGTCCTACTTCGCGCTTTTGTAGCATGTCACTTAGGTTCATGGAAGAAAGCTTGTCCTTTAACTTATCGTTAATCTCAGCTCCATTCATTAGAAGTAGCTTTACCATGTCTTCAAGATTTTCTTCCAATGCAACTTGAATAGCAGTTGATCCATCGTGATCTTTTGAGTCAACTTGTAATCCATGTTTTAGGAGTTCTTTCATCACTGTTAAGTCATTTTTTCTAGCTGCTGTGCATAAGAGTTCACCAGCAATGTAGGGATCGGAGACGGAAGCCCAATGGTACAACACATGAAATGTTGAATGGTGTTTTGCTGCTATAGCTTCCCACAACGCCGTGTGACCATTTACATCTGCATTTTATGGTACAAATCAACACATTGCTTAGCCAATTAGCCGTCAAACATTCTAGCTTGCTGAAGTTTACAATAATATATATCGAGGAGGACTACCTCTTAGGTTTATGTTACATCCATGTCTAAGAAGCACCATGACACACTCTTCGTGCCCTTTCGATGCTGCAATGTGCTGATGCATCAGAAAGAGAAACATAATCATGTCATAAACTGTTTGAAAGAGAAAACAATGTTATTGGCATCACAAACATGTAAATGAAAACAAAATTTTTCTTTTTCGAGTATAATGTAGGTCACGAGAGGACGTACCAGTGGGGTTCTTCCTTGGGCATCTCCGATATCAGGATCTAATTTAGCCTTGAGAAGTTCTTCAAGGAAAGTAGCATTACCTGTACTAGCAACAGTTAGCAAGTTAACATACATGTTCGGATCACCATAATCTTCCCCAACTCCATGAAGAAAATCTCCAAGCCTTAAGCCCTTGAGCTTCTTGTGATGCTGCAATTAGTGATAACATAGGCACAATATCATGATTCAGCTCTAAATTGGCCAATGGGAAAGGAATATCACAGGGTATTTTGCACTTTTAACCTGAAGGAAGTTCTTGATCATGATGATATTATCCTCTTGTCGGGTTTTCATTGCTTCAATCAAATTACTAGTTCTTATCTTCAAGAGCTGTGAAAGTGTCTTGGTTCGATACGTGTAGCTCTGAGGCCTACAACAAAATGCTCCTACTTCTCCTATCATATCTCCAGATTTGAAAGTCCAAACAGTTTGCTCATTCTCCATCTCAGACTCAATCATTTCCACCTCCCCTGACACTATTATGTACAACTCGTCTGGCGATTCATTCTGCATTATTACATCCTCTCTTGGAGGTATGTACTCAGCCTTCATATCTGCAACCTGCACATTCATCAATTAGACCACACAATTATACATGTATATAAAACCATTTTCAAACAAAAGTGATATCTTACCAAAAGTAACAGAATTTCCCTTGTGACACCTTTGAAAAGATAAACTTTCTCCACTGTTGGTAAAAACAACTGGTGTCTGATGCTTTTGCAAATTGTCTTGGGAAGCTGTTCAATCAATTCCTGCTGGTTTAAACTCTCTGCCCTGAATCTTAAACACATATAAGCCAATATTTGGTCCCTTAATCTAGGAGGCAAGTGATTTCTACACACGAAATTCGATGCTGCTTCAATGCTATTTCTCTGCAACATAACATAACAAATCACTTATTAAGTGATCAAACATTTGTATACACTGGCAATGCAAAGAAAAGTAACAAAGCTTACGAATTCCATGGTGCGACGAGTTCCTTCAACAACTAAATTGGTCATATTACCAATTATATAAGCAGTAAGGCCAAGATTGAAGAGCATGTAGAAAATGATGAAGACCATTTCCAAAGTGTTGACAGCATGAAGGTCACCATAACCAACTGTTGTCATGGTGGTGATGGACCAATACAAAGCTGCAATGTACCTAATCACAAGACTTGTTTCCTTGTAATTTGGATTCATAGTGCCTAACCATGTATCTCCTTGGTGTGGATATCTATCAGCTAGCAAATAGTATAGGCATCCAGCACAGTGCACTGTTAATAGTGTTACCTGTTACAAACAATTAAAATTAGTTTTTCTATATGAGTTTGACTTATGTACACATTGACAGTATACAAATTTTTACATTATCAGGTCATCTAAAAAGACAATTAAAGGTAACCGTCCGTAAAAATGAGATTAGTGACCTTATTTTTTTCAAGTTACCTGTTACAACAAGTTAAAATAGATAGTTAAATCGTTAATTTTCAAGTACTTACAAATAGAAGTCTGGCACATCTGACCCAAAAGTAGCTGAATCTCATATCCTTTTCAAGTCTGCGAAAAAATAAAAAAGGAAGTATAATTATTTTTATTTGATATGTGACTTACCATGGCAATAATTAATAAGAATGAATAAAAATGAGAAGGATTCTACCTGGTAAAAAATTGTTTAACCCTGCGAAGACGCCAAAATCTGAGCATTCCTAAAACAGAGTAAGAAACGCCAACTTGGTGTTTGCCGGTGAGCAACAACGCTAAAAGATCAAATGGTATGGTTGACGCCACATCCATTATAAACCATGTTGATAAGTATCTGTATTATTATCATCGTCAAAAAAATTCAACATCTATTATATTATATATATAAAAAATTAATTATATATATACAATATGATTTTCAAACACCATATTAGCTATCCACTTCACTTATAGAATGACAAAACATAAGAAAGAAACTGATCTAATGACATTATCTTTTTGCACCACGTTTGGTTGCCTTTTTCATTTATGATTTATAAACAATTGCCTATTGTGAAAATTTTTACTTTGGCAGTTGGCATATGCCATATGGTTCATATTATTTTTAGTGCCTAGAGATTGAAATTCATTTTTTTTTAAAAAAATTTGGTGCACCTTTCCACTTGTATAGACAAAAGATTATTCCAGATTCTCTAAGTGGAAACAGAAAGGGAGTTGTGAATTGTTTATTGCTAATTATTTTTATAATTAATTTATGTTGTGGTGCGTGTTGGGTGGGAGAGGATCTAACGAAATTATAATATGTTAAGTCAATTTGTCAGGGAACAAAAGGATATATAGATTTTGATATATTCTGATCATTGATGAACCAAATATGGGTAAATGAAGACAGAGAAAGAGAGGAAATTTTAGAAATAGCAGTATCCTAATTATCAGTTATATCGATAGTTTGACTAATTAGTAAACGAATCAATCGTTCAGTATATTTATTTGCTTTGATAAAGAGTGATTAGATATAATAGATACCGAGTGAATTGATATATTCGTACACAATGAATTCATATAACACTTAGCGAAGCAAATAAAATCTAAATTCTAGCTAATTAATTTTTTGAAACTCTCACTATTTTGAATGAATACATGAGATTATATACAAAAAAAGTCATATATGTACCTAACGTTCTAGCAAAGATGAGAAAGACGTTTTCTTTTAAAGGATCAAATCTACTTGCCATCACAAATTTCATTCGTGATATCAGATAGGCAAGAATATCGACCTTTATAGAATTAAAAAAATATTGACGTTTCTATATACATTTCTTTGACCCACCAAAAAAAATAAAAATAAAAGGAAGACGGGTCAATTTTTTCTAGATTGTGCTATATATACCTATCTCACTATTTTTGATATATTCAAATATTCTATTTTTCTGATTCCATAGAGTTTAACCCCCAAAAGAGAAAAAATAAAATTAAAGTGCCAAGATTCTCTGTGTGTAATAAATCTATATATAATTGGTCATTTTGGACCCACAAAACTTTTTGATTTGCTTAATGAGGTTAAAATAAAGGACCAACGGTATCCCCAAGTGATTGAATTAACCTTAGTTAGTGTTTTTCCTAGTCGGTGATATTTGATAATTAGTAACTAGGTTAAGACTTGAGACTTTTGAGAAAAATGCATGGTTAAAAAGTTCTATGCATTATTGGTGTAAAATTTATTCACACAATCAAATCCACTTATATAAGGTAATTAATTATATAAAAAATTTATGCATGGTTAATTCATTAGATTTAAACTCTTAACGTATTATCACATGTTATATTATATTATATACTGATATATAGTAATATAGAACAATTTTAATTTTGTCGATCGATGTATATATGTTACGTACCTTATAGCAATTTTTCTCCTGTCACGTACAAGTAGTTGAGTTGTAGCATCAATATAGGCAACAAAGAAAGTTAAGAGGATATCAACAGCAAAGAAGATATCAACAACGTTGTCTGTTATGTATAGAGCTGTATTTGGATTGGAGTGCATGAATGCTATCTCAAATGGACATACCCATGCAGAATATGCCACCATTATTACCATTAAACTCTCCCAACACCTGCATATAGATATATATTTACACAATATCCATCCACATATATTCAGTAAAAAAAAAATTTGAGACAAAAAATATAAAAATAACATAATCAGTGTAATCCCAGAAATGGTGTCTGAACAGAATGATGTGTATATGGTTTTACCCTTGTCTCTACTCTCTACCATTCCATAAATGGAGTCTGGGGAGGATGGTATGTACACAGTTGAGTGATAGTCTTACCCCTATCCTAATAAAGTAGAGCCGTAGAGGGACTGTTAAAGCAATACCCCCATCCCATGTGTATATGTGACATATATTACCCTATAGGACCATGGTTAATTATATTTAATCAATGCAACCTACCATAGTGATGATTTTCTTGATGCCTAGACGTGGTCTTAAACGTTGAATCATTTCTAGCACCTAAAAGTATTTGTCGGTTTTTTATTTAAGAAATTAATTTTACTAAGTGGTATAGCTCTAGAAATTTCTATTTTTAGGAATGACAATCCATAAACAAAAGCTTCTAGTAGTTGGTACATACCATTTCTGATTCAGAAATTGCAAATAAGTGAAATTATACCAAATCTACAACTTTTCTTTTTCCTTTCTTTTTCAGAACATTGAAAATAAGTGATATATACTATGGCTAGAAATTACTTTTGTCTAGTTCTGGTAGCTAGGCAATCTGAAAGTGTACTGTCAGTATATAGAAATTTAAACTCTTTATTAATTCTACGAACCTGTATCTTGAATCCATAGGAGTGATGATAAATCCTTTCTCCTGAGTTTGATTTTGGTTGGAACCATCGTAACCAAGAGGAGGGAGAATGAGCTTCGACAAGTTTCGGAAACTAAGATCATCTGATGAAGTAGATGAATTGCTACTCCCATGGCTATTATCATCTTGTACAACATGTTGCTCTTTCTGGCTATCTTCAACAATCATGTTCTTTGTGAAGTTATTGTATGAATGGTTCATTTGCATATTGGATGTTAACAAAGAGATATGTACCTATCTATATGAGCAAAAAAGCTAAAATGATAGTACAATTGTGTGGGGTTGATAAAGTTAGATGAATAATTGCAAGAGAGAAAGAGTACTATTTTGGTTGTAAATGGTGTACGTAGGAGAGCATACATATTAAATTGTGGTGTGTGAGGGGAAAGAATGGAATGTGGACCATACGTGGTCCAATAATATTTATGTTAAAAGTGACCTTTGAAAGACGCTATAGGAAATTGCCTTTGTGTGAAATTGGGCCCTTATTTGCCTTGGTGAGAAATTGCACTACCTGCTAGCTAGGAGGATTTAAAGGTTTTATGATTAAGATAGAAGGTTGTTAGGGTTGAGCAGTGGCGGATCTAGAATTTCAGTTAAGGGGGTTCGAAAAATCTCTAAACTTACATTTAGAAGATTCAAAATCAATATATAGACATAAAAATTCTTTAAAATACCTTAAATATATAACATAATTTTTTGCCGAACCCCCTCGGGTTGCTCTAGGTCCGCCCCTGGGGTTGAGGAGTAGGGTAGAAGATTATTTTAGTCGCTATTTCTATTATTTTATTCTTTGATTTTATTATTAGTATAATTTGTTGCTTTTTTTTTTACCTCGGTTATCTTATTAGTTTGTTGTTGTCACTATTCTTTTCTACATTATTTTCACCATAATTTCGTATTTTCTTTTCATACTAGATTTAGATATATTTTACTTTAGTCGAGGATCTATTAAAAACAATCTTTCTCAATATCTTCACAGGATAAGCTTATCTTGTAAGATGCGTATACACCATTCTTGTACATGGAATACACTGACTATATGTTTTTTGCTAGGTAGTGTGTCATTGATTGATTTTTATTTATGATAAGATCTTGAAAAATAAATCAAGATGGTTGGAGAGATGTGATATTATGTCCTATATGTAAATTAGTGCATAGTGGAGGGCCCTCTTCAACAAATCTTTTTCTGTCGAGAAATGGACAAAAAATTACTATAGTGTTATTTAATAATTATTTATTTTATTAACACGATTAAATTATTTATAAGATAATTATATATAAATATTATAATTTAATAAGTAATTTGATAAAAATAATAACTTTTGCGGAGGTAGATATTGGGTTAGTATGAATTTAATTTTTATACATATTTAATGATTTTAAAATATAAATATAAAATTAAAATTATTGAATTCAGTTGAACTCTTATATCGGCTTCTAGTTATAAAATATTTTTATATTGTCAATAGCTGCTAAATCCATTCAAGTTATGCAAGTTTGATTGACTTCAATTGGTAGCGGTTAGATCAACACATATATAATTACTTGACTGCAAGCTTAAAATGTTTATAGTTAATTTACCAGGATATTTCTGTATTAAAAATTCGATTTAGAATCGTGATCCCATAAAAGTGTGCTAACTCTAAAACCTCGTCCTCAGTTCGGATGGCAAGCTGCAACTAGCTAGTCCTTTTCGTTGGATGCTTGATAAACAACTAACTTCCCCCAAATAGTAATCTTAATATGTTAATTAAGTTATTTAATTAAATACTTGTTCAAGACTTTATGTTGAATAATTAATTCATAGGAAAAAAATACTATTTTATTTTTCCATTTTATACTTTCTTTTTGGGTTTGGGGAGGAGGGGCGGCCATAGGTTAGGCATTTTTACTAATTAAATGGCAGAAAAAAAATTTGGTAGAATTTATAGTTTGGCTTTATGTTTACTTATGAAAGACACGTTAGGTGCAATAAGTCTTCCAACTTGGATATGTTGTTATCAATAATATTTTATGATGTCTTTTCATTGTTTATATATGTATGTCTTGCATGTTTTAAACAAAAACAAACAAGAAATTTGCAGATTTTTAACTTCATTATTGTTCTTCTATGTCCATATAATTATCAAGTGGAAAATTATTAATTAAGAGTCCCTCACAACACACGTGATCTTTGAATTTTGACTTCAATTGGCCTAATTTGTATTCACTGGACAACGTAACATTCTATTTCAAGACCTATCATGATTGAAATTTTTTGGGCTAAGTGGAATTTAAAGCTTATGAGTTTTCTACGATGATTTCAAGTTAAGATACGATAATTATAATCGAGTTTACAATTATATATTTATAGACATTTAATAATTTCTTCTTAACATATACTTATATAGTGTATGGACAAAAAATATTGAATTCTTGTATACCGTTAAGGTACGTGTAGATTTGCCTTTGCTAGCAATATATGATAAAGTGAAGAAACTCTTAACCAAAAAATGGAATAAACAGACAAATTTGTCAACCATCATAAGCCTAAAGGAAAAGAATGCCTAACAAATGGCAAATAAAGAAAAGAATTAAATCAATGTTATGAATACTTATGATACTTTCTTATTGCATCGGACTTGTCTAGTTCAATTTATATCTTTGGTGTGATTTGTGAGCTATTGCATAGAAACAGGTTTATCCGGCTAGCAAATTCCATGTATCACATGAAAATTATTGCAATGATCTCACAATCCATATATAAAAGGGACCATTACCCTTAGTATGAGTTTTTTGACTAGTCCCCAAAGAAACTGGTGAATTAATGTGGCGTATTTTCATGCATAGTCTCAATCCCACAACCCATCTTTACCCCACCCCCTCTGTCCCCTACCTTGATTTTGACATTATGAGGTATGTTAATCCAACGGGGTAATATGAACATTTCCCTAACCAATAGGTTACAATTCTAATAGCACATATCTCGAGTTTGAATTTCATTAATTCTTTTACCAAAAACGTTTTAATTATATTCTCAACATTCTTTTTAATTATGTGAAACATGAAAACAAATTTGCCACCGAGTTGATGAATGAGTATACCAACCTTTTTCTTCAGAAAGAAAAAGACCACACGACTTGTTATCAGAAAAAAACAGTGAGACGTGACTGGGAAATTGATATGCACTCAAAAGGCCTTTTAATTTATGAAGAAACGCAAACAAATTAAATTGTCATATTTAGGGAACTTTTTTTTTTTCTTCATTCACTTTAGGAATGTGAAAGAATAAAAATGCTGAATGAGATATAGAGACTAGAGAGTTTAGAGATTAGAGGAAATTTTTTAGTGATGTACAATTTTACCAAAAATAAATAAAAAGTAGTCAAAGGCTTGTTGATGTTGATGTTGATGAAGGAAACTTGTAATAGCAAGAGGAAGGTAAAAACGTGTATCATGTCTTTCAAGCCCCATCTAAAGGTATAAACAGTATGACATATTCAGTGTATTACAAAATAATTGAGTGTGCTTAGTCCGACGTTTTCTGGTGTTTGGTTGGTGAATGTAAAATATTTACATTATAGAATATAGTAATAATAATAATATTCGCAAATGACTTCCATAAAACAATTTCCTACCTAATAGGCTTGATAATAATTTGTTGTTTCATGTACTGTATTTTTTACTTCTTTTGAACGAATCGCTGTCAGCGGATATGATGCCTTTATTGCATGATCCATAATAAAACAATCTCATCTTCTTGTTATCAAGTTTCAGTGGCTGACTGGAGTATTTATAAAACTCAAGAACTATAATCACATAATTGAGTGTGTTCAGCACGAAGGAAAACGTTTTCTTGTGGATTTCTTATTTTCTTGCGTTCAGTAGGTAAGCAAAAGATATTATCCTAAAAGAATTTGTACATAATTTAGACAAGCACTATGAGAGGTAGGGGTGAAGATGAGGTATGTTAGAGGGTGGTGAGGACACAATTAATGTGGATTCATAGGGAAGTCATTTTCCTCCTTTTTTGGAGCTTGTTTTCCTCGGGAAAATATTTTCCAAATTATTTAACCAACCAAACATGGGAAAATTGGAAAACATTCTCTCGTGAATGACAAACACACCCTATAGTCTCATTGTAACATCCTGATACATTCACAATAAGCTTCTCCACAAAGGCCAAAAATTAAAGTTTGTTCAAATACACAGTTTACTTATCGATTCCACTGACATAGGTTGGGGAGAGATGGAGTAATTTAACAACTCAAACCTTTCGAGTTACTGGAATGTAGGTGAGACCTCAATGTTACATATCAAAATTGCAGAATGTTCCAACTTTCAACAATAAAAGTTCTTGAAAGTTGTTTCCTAACTGCCCAATCTGTGGAGAGTTGCACAGAATAAATTTGATATATTACCAAGAATCTTCTGCAACTATCTATCCATATGAGGTGTCAAGTCTGCCTCTCTACTAAGGGCGGGGCAAATTGCAAAATTGGTTCATAATAGTTCGTATTCTTTTGGCACCTAAATGTGCATCTAAGCCTTCTTAACCATTTCATTTTGCTCAGTCTCTGCCTCAATCAACAATCTCAACAAACACTGCTCTTAGCCTTTTTACCATGGCAGCTGAGATGTGCACTAAAAGGTGACTACAGATAACATCTATCCGATATGAAGGGGTGTCAAAGCACCAGGAATACTTGCATTGCATAAAAAATTCACAGTTCTGACTTGGATTCCTCATCTTCTAATGAAGTATCGCTAATGGTTTTTTGTGTTTCAGCAGGAGATGTTGCCTGGTCTTGGGGATCAAAGTCTTCACCCAAGATCTTTGCAGTAACGCGTCTTGCTTCATAGTCAAGTTCTGGCCACTCTGCCACTATCCTCTTGGCGCCCTACAAGATAAACAAGAAAAAAATGGAGCTAATGATACAAAGGACAAACTATAAGAAGAAGATGTTGGCTTATGGAATGAGACCATTCACACAGTGAAGCAGCTCAGTCATTACCTGGAGCTTGGGTTCTTTTGTCATGGGATTATTGCAGAGGTCTATTGTTTTTGCCTTGGGCTTTGTTGCATTACCACACCATGACTCACACCAAAGCCATTCTTGTGGGAGTGAAAAGATGGGTACAGTATGCTGAGCATAGTTTGGAAGATCCTGAGATACAAGGATTCTTGTCAGTAGTAACACAATATAAAAGTAAAGAGCAATATAATCATCATATTATGGAAACCTTAAAGCTTGGCGGCAATGTCTCAACCACTTATATTGAAATGTAGAAGCAGAGAAATTTTATCAGGAAAGTATATTAATTGTAAACTATGGAACTTCCCTGAAATGCTTGGGCAGATTCCTGACTTTACCATAACATATGCATAACTTGTCATTGACATAACTTATGCCAGGTCTACTTGGTTGTCGTTCATTTACCAATTAATACATACTGAATATAACCACTGTAATCACTATGCAACAGCAAGAATTACTAGTTTTAAGTTGCTGGACGAAAAAATTCAAGTGGAAAAAAGGCATCTTAGGCCTCCGCAAGGACAGGGTAATAATGTTTAACTATCTCCATTTATAAATAATAATTTCTATATTTTCTTAAGTTCTCTAATCTGAAATGAAGAAATTCAAAATGGAAAGATATCTGATTATAAAAATATAAAAGAATCTACTTCCAGTGCGTACACTAGCAGAAAGCACCGAGTAGAATGCAAATAAATTGTGTACCCTCAGAACCAAAACACATTATTGCTTGCTACAAGTAAGTCAAAACAAAAGAAGTAGATACTTATGATGAGCCAGCATTGTAGAATGATATGATGATTGCACATGAAAGCATTCACTTGCCTGATCCAGATTTGAAAGACTGTTTGGATCCTTGCTCAGGGTCTCATAAAACACTCGTAAATTATCTCCCGCGGCAGTCTCCCGGAATTTAAGCAGATCGACAACATATAGAGCACTGCAGATTGCATTCACCATGGAAAGCTTGGTCATTTTTCAAATAACTACAGGTATTGTACATGTGATTCAATATATCAGAAGTAATGATACCTAATATGATATGGTCTTCCTCGTAAATGCTCCTTCCAGAAGCCCTATTCAATAAATACAAAGAACATTAGTGAATAGCTTAGTCAGTAAATGCAAAAGCCTGAACAGTTCCGTTCTCAGTTAAAAGGGCAAATGAGTGAGCAGAAAGAGAAGTGATAAAATAATAGAAAGAAATGCCAATACTTGTTTCCAAAAACGATAGCCATCCATCTCCCTGTTGTTATCACAGAAAGGAGTATATGCAAGGGGCCGTCCTTTCAAATCCATGTCATAAAGTTCTCCCATGTCAGTTCTTACAATTTGGTCTGCATCTACGAAGATAACCTGCACGATAACACATTACAGAAGTTCAAGATCTAGTAGGGATAATGTATTGAAATCAAAAAACAAATTGGGGGGGGGGGGGGGGGATGAATACCTTCTCCAGCGCCAGGGGGAAAATGACATCAAGAAACAGAATTTTATATGCCCAAATGATTCTTTGTTTCTCCTTTTGTTTGTGCAACCATGTAGGCCATTTGTAGGTAATTAATTCATATTCAAAACCATATTCTCGAGCCATATGTGGGATTACATCCTAAAAGAACAAAGTATCTCATTAGTACAACGTGTAAACTTTATAGATTGAAACAAGCGGCTAGAAAAAATTAAGGTGAAGAACACAAGTTAGCAAACCTTGAACTGAGGAGACAGATAGTTTTTTATGAACCAGAACTTCACTGGCCGTTGAGTATTCTTCAGAACACTTAGTATCATAATTTTTAGGAAGCGTTCATATCTGCAATGTACATCTTAAAGCTGTTAGATGCTGAAATTACAAAAGAAGGAGAAAATTAGGGAGATCATATTAAAGTCTGACCTAAACTTCTTTTTGGATAAGTAAAATATAAGTCTGACCAAAACTATACAACTGTCCATAAATACTCAGGAAGGTAGGTATGCCATATAACATTAGAAGTGAAAAATATATGAGAATAAACTAACTTGGAAACAAGATTTTGTTTCTTTGTTGGGTTCTTTTTCTTGTTAGAAATGGAAAAAGTAAAGCATTACAAGAGACCACCGAAGGAGCATCAAAATGCAGGGTAAAAGAAAAGGATGAATCCAAAATCAGAAAACTCACAAGTGTCCAGAAGCAACAGAGAATATGTTAATCGTCTTCCCATGACGACCACCGGTTACCTGCTCCTTTAACAAGGAAAAGAAAATTGTTTAACCATCACGATTCACTTTCTCTAGATAACTTCAAGAGTATGATTACTATAATTGATGAGTGGAACTTGAGGAATTACCACTGGAGTGTTTTTACTCTTCTTTGATTGGTCACTGCCACCAATAAATCCAGAAGCCCATTTAAGAATATTAGAATTCCAACTGTTCTGGTTTCCCTGCAAACAAGACAATTAGTATTCCTATTTCCTACAGCTTATTATTTCAGAGTTACAGACCCATAAGAAATTTTCTGTAAAGGGAAATGTTTTACAAAATAATAAAGGGGAATCATCACCTTTTTCTTCTCTTGTGACTGACTATCATCATCAGACGAAACCAACAGTTTCTCATGTTCCTTGCCTTTTTTCTTAATCACTTCCATGTGAACAAGTTTACCACGCAAATCATCTATAATGATCCGTTTTGACAAAGTTGTCTCCTGACCACCATCACCGTCGTCTTTCAAAGCATAAAGCTCTGAGCTTCGACCAGGAGCAAGCTGCAGGTACCAAACTCCAGGAAACGCTTTCATTTGCCAATAACCCAAATTGGCCATGACAAGTGTGTCAACCAAGTGCGGTGTACTTTTAGTGCCTAGGATTAGCTGAAGACCTCTAGGAGGCTCATGATCCTTCTCAGAGCAATGACCTGATCAAATAGTTTAGAAACTAGAACAATTAACTCATTCGCAGTGGAACTATGGCATTGTTCTTCTTTAGCCAATATCTCGGGTTACAATTAGGGAATTAGCTCATTTGCAGTGGAACCATCGCATTATTCTTCTTTCGTTAATATCTCAGGTTACAAAAGCAATTACATCAAATAGAGGAGAACCAAGTACCTGTTAGGACTAGTGCTTCAAGTTCATACACTGCTTGTAGTGTCCTAGTCTCTCCTAGGTTTTCAAGCAACATATTATCTAGGTCATGGCTGCAAGTTTAGGCAGATATACATCACTAAGTAGCCTGGCATATATGCCATTAGTATAAGTTCCACAATCTTTTGAAATACTTACACAGCAACAACAGGCTCAACAAGCCATGGCTCAGGAACATCAAGATTCATAGTCAACGTCTTAGAAGGTGGCATATTAGCAAAAAACGCTTTGGGACCATAGATGGTGTAATCTGTACTACTAAAGTCATCCTGTAAAATTAGTATAAATGAGACAGGGAGAACAATATGTCTGAAGGACTAATTCATCAAAAAAAAAATTATGACTGAAGGACTTGCAAAGACAAGTTGTTCTGACATACCAGTGTTGGCATAACATATCTGTAGTAGTTCTTCAATGGAAGATCAACCAGTGAGCTCTGCAAGGAAAAAACATAATGTGAACTTCCTAAGATTGAGGTTTACCAACAAAGCCATTACGTTGAGATCTTTTATATGATTACAACAGAGGCAATATACCTCAAGACATGCAAACATAGTAGTAGATGTTTCATTTGATTAATATAGAGGCAACATCCCTTAGGACATGGAAATATTTTGGAGAAAAAATGCAAATTATTCAAGTTAAAACCTAAACTAAGTAGAAATTTGTAAAGACAAACTTTTGATTGCTCATTTAGCCCAGCTAAATGAGCAACTCTCAGCATCCATTTCTGACTGTCAAGAGCAAGATAGCCAGAGTGCTAACATTTCATAGTTGGAGCATCCTAATTACAAAAAGGAACATAAATTTTTTGAAAGACCATCTTATAATTCAGCCAACAACGACAACAACATACCCAGTGCAATCCCACAAGTGGAGTTGGGGGAGGGTAGGATGTACATAGACCTTGCCCGAACTTACAATTCAGCCATCTCTCACAATTCGAACTTTAACTGCTCAAGAGTTTCAGCAGCTTCAAAACTAGGTTTCTTCTTCTCAAACACTACCAGGAGCAACTATCCGACTTCCTTTCCTTTCTAACCTCTGTATGGACATTATCCACATACGTGGATGATATATGAAACAGTTTAGACTCTCTGTCTTTCGCTCCCTTCATTGGTGAATAAGGATGAAAGATCTACATCAGCTAGTGCGCACCTCAACTAACAATGAAAAGTAAATTCTTGCTGATAGTTCCCTTTTACCATCAATATGTTGTCGAGCTTAAAACCTATCATTTTGTTCTAATCTAGCGCCCTACATGTGATTATAAAACATTGCACTAATGTTGGCTAATTTTCCTTCTCTGATGCCATGCATCTTTCATGTGACCAAGCTCAAGGACAAACCTGTCTTCAGACCCTAAAATCCCCATTAGTCCTACTATGAAATATCGATTCTATCAATCATTCCATTTCAGTATCAAGTCCCCCTGAATAAGTAAGGCCCCGTGATTGCCCAAACCAGCTCCTGACCCAGGACTCCCCCTAAGTGATAAATTGTAGAGCACAGTAAAGAGGCAGTTCCACTGTCAGTACCAAATCATGGGAAAATGCAGAGTTCTAAATAAAGTAGTGATCATTTTCAATGGTTGTCATATACTACTCAAGGAAATCAACTCACCATGGGGTTGAGTACAAGCCTCATGCTTGGCCGAATGGACTTTGACACAAGCCGAAGAAGAGAAGACAACTTTTGACCAGATGAGCTCAAGGGGTCAATGACAGCATCAATATGAATGCTGGAATTTTCATTTTCTAAAACAACAGCACTGCAAAAAAACACATTAAGAACATTGATTTAATATAACGGAAATTCAAAACCAAAAAAGAATTCATATAAACCAAAATTGTGCATCTTCCAATAGAGTGTTCTTCGTGTTTTCAGGGAAAAGGAGGCAACATGAAGTCCATGGCATAGATGCTTGTTCACACCATGACTGAACTTCGAGCACATTGCACAATTTTATGTACTCTCCAAGTTCAGATAATTTAAAATCCTTAAGCAAGTTCAACCCTAGGCAAGAGTAAACAACAAGAGTCCAGGTGCGTCCTTCTCAGACCCCAAAGACGAGAGAAAAGTAAGCAACTAGAATCTGGTCTAGATGACACAAGTTAGAAAGATACAGCTTGAGCCATAAGGAAGAAAGACAATATCGTTACACGACAGTGAGGTGCAGAATCTTGGGTTAGTGAGAAGATAGAACAATTTATAACATGCCTACTTGAACAGAGAGAGGTATTTTCCCACAGCAGCAACATATTCAAAGGTAGGAAAGATGACTGGTGACATAAAGGAATAATATTACTACCCAGCAGCATCTCTTTCTTAAATATGGCACTCACGCGTGTATGAAGAATATATCCTGGTTATACAGAATTAAGCTGAGGAGTATCTTTCTGCCCAATGTTTCCATTTCTTCCAGTCCCTACTTAAAATCTTTAACCAACCTTCATGCTTTCTATGATTTCAAATTGCAAGAAACATGCAAGGTGGACCACCACAATGAAAAGATGCTACCAAAGTCATATGTCCTAGTAATTCAATGCTTTAAAGGGGAAGTTGTGTCTCATCGCAGCACTTGCAATGGTGAGGAGACTCTAAAAGTAAATATCTCAAATGCCTTTGGTTATTCCTCCCATGTGCCCTAGAACATTTCATTTCTTATACTTCACTTCTGAAGCATTTGAAAATAACTTGAATAAAATGTTTGTTTGCATAAAACATAACACATTTTTGTTCAACAATTTATATTTTAGCAACTAGTGTATTTTATATCCATATGTCATAGATAGACTATTTTAAACTTTAAAAATTACTCCTTCCGTCCCATTTTATGCGGCACCATTTGATTTGGCACGGTGTTTAAGAAAAAAAGGAAGACTTATGGAACTTGTGGTCTAAAATAATTCTTAGATATTTGTGTGGTTGAAATCATTTCATTAAGGGTAAAAGGGGTATTTCAAAGTTAAATTGTTTCTAGTTATAGTAAGATGACATTCTTTTTGGGACGGACTAAAAAGGAAAGGGTGTCACATAAAATGGTACGGAGGGGAGTATTATTTTTTATTTTTCCATAAAATAGTAATGTGAAAAGAGAACAAACAACAAAGAAAATCCTTATTAAATATAGAATTAACTACAGACAAGAAGTCTCCTTATATAAGAGTTTGGAGTAACCTGTAACAAGGAAAACTTCACTAAGTTGAGATTCCTGATTATTTTGATAAGGGTAAAGGGCCAAAAATATCCTAGAACTACTTGAAATAAGTCAACTTTACCCTATGTTGTCTTTTTGGCTAAAAGATACCCTAATCGTTAGTCAACTAACTCAAAATTGCCCTTCCTAGTTAACGGTTATTCCAAAACAAGGAAAAAACCTATTTTTCCCTTGAACTATTTGAAATGGGGTAATTTTTCCCCTTTATGGGTGGGGGGTGGGGGTGGGGGTGGGGGTGAGGGTGGGTTGGGGGTTGAATCATGAATGTGTGAGAAATATAATAACAACATAATAACTCTTGAAGTGAAAGTAAAATCCATATCATCAACAAAAATTGTATTCACAAAATGGTGAATTTGACATGTGTTACCTGTATTTTGCAGACAGAAGTTCAAAGCGAGCACCTTCAGAATTCCGATCCCTCATAGCAATTGAAGATGAGACGGACATGACAATGTCACTGAGGAATTTACTACATTATCATTAAAAAATTAGCACAATGAAGAAAATAGTGAGGAGAACCTAAAGTTGACGAAATAACAAAAGCACCCAATCAGCTTCTTCACAAAAGATGACCCTTGGGAAATAACAATATGGAAGTCCCAAGTCAGCTTCTTCCATAAGTCTTCCTTTTTTTCTTGAGACCCAATCAGCTTCTTCACCCGAGTCCGAGCAACTTGAGACCTCCATTATGGAAGTCCCAAGTCAAACCTCTATAGAAATTACAATATCCCACCTCGTATAAAATTGACTAAAGAACGCCCAGTTTCTAGAAAGAAGCCACAGGAATGTGTCATCTAACAGTGGCATAAAGCTTTAAAAGACACCATTTATGTGAATAACAGCCGTCAATTGTGAGGCCATCATCTGACTTCTGGGGAACCCAGTTTTAAGAAGATGTTTGCAGAACTTGAAGACACTACTTATATCTGGTAGCTCCATTATGATTGCATATAGTATAGATATGCAAACATTAGCAGCATATTAATGAAGGAAAGAGCAGTTTGTTTCTTGAAAGGAAACAGGGGTTTCAAACTTGAAGAAACAACTTTCAAATTTTCCTTATAAGCAGTTGTTCACAATAGGCCGTAGAGCAGAAAGCGAGAAGGGAACACATTGAAAAACACAAATGCACAAACCTTGTTAGCATATCAGGGTCAATGTTCTCCCATTCTACTTCTTCAATTATTTCCACTATATGCTTTATTCTTTGCTTAAATTCCAGAGACTCCAAAAGTTGCAAATCATGGCTCAAGAATGTTGTGTTGTCAGCCAGGATAATCACCTATCAAAGTGGTCAAAGACCATTGAGTTAACACAACAATATAACGTTCATCAAAAGCTGATAAAAAGAATGTCTCTTCAAAGCACACCACAACATGCTGAAGATCATGAGGATGGAATCTCAAAAATCAAAATAGTCTTGGAGGACAAACTCCATAAGAATCCGTATTTCAAATTAATGCAATGGACACAAGTCAAACTTACTCTCCCATTTGTAATAACTGCATTGGCACCATACTCCAAGCCAACTTCTCCAAACAAAAACTTCCCCACCTGTACATGTATTAAAAATAAAGGATAAATGGAGAGGCTATTCAGCAAGCATGCATCTAAACAATACCTTAGCCGCATAGCACAAACTAAAACTATTACTAACTCTGTCCCAAACTATATGACTCACTTCCTTTGTAGTTAGTCCCAAAAAGAATGACACATTTATATATTTAGTAACAATTTAATTTTTAAAATATGCATTTTACCCTTAATGATATGATTTATAGCCATACAAACATCGATGACTTATTTTAGACCACAAATTTCAAAAGTTTTTCTTTCTTTCTTAAACTTTGTATCAAGTCAAACTACAACGGAGGGGGTAGTTCATATTGGTATGATTGGTGTCTCTCTGAACGCTTTGACGATACAGTTCACAAATTGAATAGGTAGCATTGTTCTCTCACCTGAGAAACTAGGGTCTAATGATAAATGTTTGCTTAACAGGTAAAATACTTTAGCACTCCGGTTGATAGAAGGAGTTAGTTATTGAGACAGCTAACCCATAGAGTAGGTCGAAAGTATTCCACTGTATTGTCCATACAATTATTAGGAAATGTTTCAAAGAATTTCAACTGAGCATAGCTAAGATACTATAAATAAATTTAAAAAGCAGATACAAATGGCATCCTAAGCATTTTGCAACTTCTAACCCATGGAATTAATTCCCATATATTGGTCAGTTCCCATGTACTGGATGCTAGATGAAATATAAAATTCAAGGCCATGGATGAGTTGATCTTGATCTAACACGGCCTTGGTGAGTTGTTGCACAGACTAAGAGCCCGTTTGGATTAGCTGAAAAAAAGTAGCTTTTAAAAAGTAACTTTTTAAAGTCAAACTTAAATGACTTTTAAGTCAAAAAATAAAAAGTAGGGAGAGTCCTACTTTTGGTTTTAAACTTTTTTTAAGTCATTTTAAACTTATTTTAAGTTATTTTTAACTTTGTCAAACACTCCCAAAAGCTAAAAATGACTTAAAAGTAGGTTTGATCAACTTTTAAGTCAATCCAAACAGGCACTATCTAAAGCCAAGAATAGTCGGGTACCTTCTTCAAGTGCATTTTCAACTTCTCATCAGAAAGTCCAGAAAGAGCAGACTTGAGTATTTTTGAGGACAATCCATTTGAATTAGCCAATTCAAAGACCTTATCCATAAATGCCTCACTGTTTTCAGTGCCCGCAGAAGATGCATGCATATATTCATGTTGGTAAAGCAAGCAAATTTGGTCCAGGAACTGCAGAGCGCCTTTCTTGTGACTGCAGGTCATCATTCAAAGCAAGATAAAGAAAGAAAAAAGTACAGTTTAATGAAGCCATTAGGAAAAAAAAAAGTGCCCAAGGAAAAGATCCAAAAGAATAAGTAGAGACCTATATGATGAGGCTGTGATTTGGAAAATTTTCATGAAAAGAATGCTTGGTGAATGAGGCTCCTGAATGGAGTTAAACAGCACTCCCAAGCGTCCACTTGTGGTGCCCGCCATCTGCAGAAAATCCAAATACTTAATTCCCATAACCAAGAATATTTAGAAATAACAAATGATGAAGAATGTTGTGTGTACACACACACACACACACACACACACACACACACATATATATATACACTTAGAGAGAGAGATGGAGAACTACCAGATAATGTATTCCTTCACGAAGCAATCTCATCCCTTTCTCTGACGCCATATTGACAGCAAGAAGATGAGTCACAGGCTTTAAATCATCTATAGCTGGAAAAGAAATTAAGACAACACAAATGAAAGAGATACTCAAACATGTTCCACATTAAACAATGGTCTTAGGCCGAGTATGTCTTACTTTCTGTAGAATGTAGGTAGCTGATTTCATTAAAAAATGAGTTGTCTGCTAGAATTAAAGCAGAGAGAGATACAAATCTCGGTTTGACTTTCCCTTCAGCTATAATCTACGTCAACGGAGAGACAACAATGTACCCAATTATTTCAGGCATTAAGCACAAAAGACAATGCAACATATTTTGGGAAAACAAAGAATTGTACCTGTGGGTTATAGCGCTGCACACCACTCTCTGATAGAAACTTGTCCAGGATGTCTGTATGAGAATTTATATGCCCAAAATAAACATGTTCTTGTATTTTAGGAAGCTCATCATTCATTGCATTCATAAGAGCATCCTGCCAGTAGAAGTTCCAGGTATATTATATCTTGTTACAGGACAGTCTCATCCACCTAGAAATAAACTTCAATAAACAGATAACCAACAGATATGGAGAATGAATATTTCGGCTTGATATAGCTTATACAGCTTTTAAATCAATTTGTAACAGGAAAAATTAGAAACAAATTTACATGAGTCGCCAATTAGTATCTCATATATCAGGTCTCCACGGAAAAGCTCTATTTCCCTAAACCTTTCTCAAAAGCAAACTCCATGTTATTGGAAACATATCTATCTTTGAGCAACTAAAGCACATGGAGAAAAGGCCAATTCATGAAACCATGAAATCCAATTAACAAATCTAATTTCCTACAAAAATTAGCCAACATAATCATTTTCCTTTTACTATATGCCATACTTTGTCTAAGAGGTTTTTCTTTTACCCTTCTAAGTGAATCAAACTTCAGAAAATGGTAAAAGAGGCAATTATTGAGACCATTTATGTTACTGGAAAATTATTTGCGCAACTTTAAGTAGAGACGCAAAATTAAAGTTAAAAATGTCAGACACTGAGCCATTTTTTCAATAATTTGAATCCGTGATCATAAATAGGGTTATACCTCAGTGGGGTCATGGACAAGCCCATTGAACAAGAGGCAACATTGTCTCTTAGCCAAACCTAGCTTAAATACAAACAAAGAGCTTTCCTCAGAGAGTTCTTTGAAAGTATGCTCCTTCTCCAGTTTCAGCAAGGTATCCTGAGGAGGAGTTTTAGCCTGAGGTCTACAAAAAGACACAAGCTGTAAATGTTTTGGAACACAAATTAAGAAAGGAACAATCTATCAACTCAAGAAATTAGCAATGAGAAGCCATCGTAATGTATGTAGCTCTCAACAAAACAAGCAGAAAAATGAACTGGACACTTTAGAAAATGGTAGACTTACAGCAGTGTTTCCACAAATGCACCTTCAACATGGTGTACTTCAGGAGGATCTTCAGCAGCTGACTCAATTCGCAATTTGTTTACCTACATTTCTAGGTGAAACTGTTACTTAACTGTGTATATTTATAATACACCAAAAAAAAACACTACTGGAGTAACAGGAAAAACTCAAAAGTAGAAGTAGTAAAAAGTTCTCTAAATTTGAAACCCATACACCTCCTGACATGAATCACAACCATTTATCCAGAAGAACAGAGCATCAAAAGGAAAAACTAAAGGAGCTAGCCCCATTACTCCCCTTCATCAGACATGCTCCAGACATAATTGTTCAAAAATTTACACTTGCAAAGACATTTTCCTATGAGGAGCAATGCTCTATAGATGTTGTGGGGGAAGCTCCATATTATATATGAGAAGTATGTAAAAAGTAGAGAACCTGCCCGAAAATATGGATGTCTACAACAAAGAAAACCCAATCATCTACACTAGCAAAGGCAATGTGGTGAGGAAAGAAGAATAATTTGACTGAATAGAATAAAAATATCTATGAGGCATGGCAAGTAGTGGAACTAGCTATACAACAGGTCAGGTCATGAAAAAAGTTACACACTAATCAGATTTTCCTTTGTTCTTGAATAAGTAAATACAAGTTTTTGTTAATAAAAGAAGATGAAGGCGAAAGAATTTCACAAAACCCAAAAGATTACTTCTGAAAACACAAAGAGACTGGTAACATGCAGAATTGCATATTAAAAGATCGTAATAGGCAATTACAGCTAAGACAAAATAGCTCCCCTCAAAGGCAAACAAGTATTTTGCTTTTGGGTTTTTTTATCAGACACTCCTTTATGCATCAACTTGTTAACCTTCAGGAGAAGCTGTTCACATACTAACATGGTAATTACACATATGGCATCCCCTGCAAGCTATCATATTCATTAATAGGCAGTATACGGAATAGGAAGTATTGAAATCATACATTGCTCAGGAACTGGAAAGCTGTTGCAATTCCCCGGTTTTCCTTGATGTAGATGAAAAGATGAATAATCTGCCAAAAACATTACAGTTTTTCATCAGTTCATATGCATCAAGAACAAAATTGAAACTTCAAGGGAAATAAAACTGTAAATGGAACAAAAGAAAGACAGTAAAAAGAGTTACTTTTTTTTCAAAATGTAATGAAAATTTTATGAAATCTTAGTACACCAGCTACATGTAAAAAGAGTTCCTATGACAAATCATGTTCTAAAAGAAAGTAATAATATCATCAACAGCTCACATTTTGTAGCAAGTTGCCTCTATGACAAAAATCACGCATAAGGGTGCTATTTACCAATATCAGCGTCTTAATGCATGCGTTGTTATTTACCAATCAAAAAAAGAAAAACAACTATATGCATGCATGTATACTCCAAGCTGTTAGAGTAAGGTCCAATTAAATACTTATATAAGTTGCTAGCTGTTTGAGCTTTTACTTACATGATACCAATCAGCATAGCTCGTAGTAGAATATTATTGGTTCATATGGCAAGTACCTTATATAAGTATGTTGCAGAAAAAAAATTATGCAACAGCTGGCAATATACAAAGATGGAAAAAGCAGTGCGACCCTGTTACTATTACATGGATAGATATAATACTTAGTAATTAATCAGAAAAACATTTCCATTGAACTTCTGTGCAAATGTACCCTGACTATACACCTATTGATCTGAAACACCTTTCTTCATAACTAATCCACTCTACCATGTGTCATGCAAAAGAAACAAGTATTAACTTGTAAACATTGAGCCACTTGGCTTATACCAAGAATGAAAAGCAACGAGATACAGGTCCAAATAATCTTATTCAACTAATACTTGTTATTATGACGAGATTTGAGTAATTACCAAACTGGAGAGGTCTTCCTGATTTGGGCTATCCTTCTCCTTATAAGAAAGGGGAAGTTGACCACCACTTGATTCGATCTCCTCAATTAACTTGGCAGAGTATAATATCACTCCAAATCTAATTGGATTATGATTCTCAAACATTGAAACAATTGCGTCAATTGTCTGCAAATTGTAGAGAAATTTGTTAACCCATATTCTTTTATCACTATCGATTGGATGATAATAAAACATAACTATAAAACAAATGAGCACAAAAACATTTTTTGGGTTCCCAAAATGATAAGCTTTACCTCAAGCCCACAAATGGAGGAAGGGTCCAAAACATAAACTGCATGGAAGATGTTCTTCCGGATGTAACGCATTTGTCCAGGGTAGACTGGCATCAGGATCTAAAGCAGAAAGATGCAAAAAGTTAGAAAATAAAAGCTAATGAAGTGAGGACAAAGAGCACAATCCGAAGATCAGAAAAACAAGGTACCTCGTTCAAATTGCTCCGCCAACGTTTATACATCTCATCCACCTCCAAGTTATTGAGATAATGAACATGATCTGAGCGAAAATCAACACGGAATGTACTAGACTCAGAAGGGGGCAGTGCTGAAAGGAGCTTCCTCACGGTGCTGACAGGAATCTGAAATTCTCAAGCAACAATTACTGGATGAGCTTTTGCTTAACAAAACAGCCATGAAAAAGTAAAACACCAAAGATGTTTGGGATATAAAAAATAATAAAGGTAGAGACATGAGCATTGATGAAATGCACAACCTACAGGCAAAAGACAAGTGAAACTTTAGGGTATGCATAATCAAGCACCAAGAAACTTCATCTCACATGTTAAGTCCCATATTTGAATGATCTATTTGCAACAACTTGCAATCATATACTTTTATGCACAACTGCTTAGAAAGTTCCAGTAATGTTCTAGGTTCTGAGCATACTCTCCACGAGAAGCTGAGGCAACTTCATATAATGGCCATCTTAGGTCGCTAGCTTTTGTAATTGAAATAATGAGCTAAACTTCAACCATAGTTAAGGTTCAAGCACTATAGACTTCTCTTTTAAATGACGGAATATACTGTATCAAACATATGAAGCATTTTAGTCTCCTTTGCAAGATGTTTCTACAGCATATTCTGGAAATTCACCCCAACCCCGGTAAATCAGGTAATTACTCACTGGTTGCATCAGAAAAAAATCTCAGACAACCAAAAAAGATGTTAAAACCAAGTGCATTGGTATCAGGCATGCCCCTTGAGAAGGTTCTAGAGCTTCGCACCTTCATTTTAGAGTATTGATCAGCTAATGATAACTCCTGATGGACCATGTCAACCAGCCTGGAAAACAAATTTCAGAAGTTCTTCAACTCAACCAAGAAGAAAAGGGGTGAGCTCCGCTTCTCACAGTGAAGAGCCTTGGTGATCATAAAGAAAAGTTTGACAAGTAAAATCAGATGCAAACTATGAAGTGAATCAGCGACAAACAACATTTTTTGTTAAGTCAAAAAAGTTATCAGTCTTAACCATATAACCAAACACTCAGAGAACCTTTGTTGAAGCACATACAATACTAACAAAAGATGGTTCAACTGAATCATCTCCCATCTCCCCAATTCTAAGTGTAGGCGTCTGGACATGAATTAGGTGATACTTGAGGGAGGGTATGAAGTTGAGTTGAAAAAGGTATTTGAAAGTTGAAGTGTGTTTGGGCATGCATTTCAAATTTGAAAAACTTTTATTTTCAAATTGGAGGAAAAACTTGACAGAAACAGGTTTTTGAAAGGAAAAAATATTATGTCCAAACGGGCCAAAATTTTGAACACATTCATTTCTACTTTACTTCTCCTCGTATCAAATAATAATAACAGATTCTATAGGAAATGAATTGCAGATGGAAAATAAATGGAGGGAGGCGGAGGAGAGGAAGATGGCCTAGAGGCAAGTGAAAGCATTACAGATAAAGGTCAATATCTTCAAAATTGACTAAGGCACCATTCAGGGCCATTAATGACTTTCCAGGTGGAATCATCCGCTGATTTGTAACAATTTCCTCTTTGATAGATTCATTGAGCTGCGTAAAATTTAAAAGCATATCAAACAATCAGATCCAAATAAATGTCACATTAGTTCAGTTTCAAAAATAAATGTCACATTAGTTGGAAAACAAATATTTACCACTAGAACACTAAACATTCTAACTGAAAAACAGTTTACCTTCATCCGAGATAAAGAAGACACAACACTAGGAAAATTTTGATTAATTTCTTGCATTGACTGCAAAGGATCAGCAGCATGAACTATCCTCTGTGCAGTTTGATGCCCTAAATCTGTTTATTTATATTTGGCATCACAACGGGAGTAACCATAAGATTAGCTTAATCAAAAAGAAGCTTTCAATTCTAATATTGACAAGTTCTAGGCTCATAATAGTAAGGTTATCATCACCTTTTAACTCCCAGACATCAAGTGTATCAGAAATTGTTGATGATAGAAGATAATCCCTGAAAGTCATTATTTCAGATGTTAACTCCTGTTTACGCTCCTGCAGATAAGGGAAGACAGAATCAGTTCCTCAATGACTACATCCTTAGCAGGGTGGATTGCACACAACTATTACAACCACCCAAAAGAATTTTTACTGGACCCTTAAAGCTAATCACACAAGGCATGAGCCATAGTGTAGAATTTTTAAAAAAGAGTCTTATTTGCATCACAGCTATAGTGTTTGCATTTAGTCTGCCCTTCATTAATAGCATTGTGCTTTCATGGAAGGAAGAGTGAAGTGTAAGATTTTTTTGATAAAGTAACAATTTCAGTAAAAGAAGGGTAAAACGTGCCAGTATACAAGAAGTATACCAAAAAGTATAAAACCTTAAAAAATATACATGGTTTTCTACAAAAAAACAACCAAACTTCTCTAAGGGGCAAAGTGTAGGATAAAATACACACTAGAGTCGACATGCAGTTTTTTTCTTGACAAAGTTGGTGACTTTAGATAATTTCTGCCATATTGAGAAGAAATCAGCAGTAAAAGAACAGATCTCTGTCCTTCATTGTTGTTCAAATAAGAATTCAAAAGGTGGTGGAAGATATAGAACGGGTAAGGGAAGGGGGAGAGGAGAGAATGACGGAGAATTACTGTGTACTCTGACTTCTCATTCTGCATAGCTTCACCAAGTCAGGTCTAAAAGGGGGGAATAAAAATACAATAAGACCACAAAGAGAGAAAACTTTTGAGGAACTGAGTCAAACAGCCAGCACTTTACCAAACTTACCTTCACCAAAGGTGATCCGTCCACTCAAGCACTCCACCGTGTTATTTCTTTTACTTAAAGGGAGATATAAGCTCTGTGTTATTATTATTACTATTATTATTATTTGTCCTTCAGTGAATTATTATTTAAGTGGTCAAGTAAATAATATTAGGATGCATATTTTCTTACGATTTGAAGAGTTCCAAACTGGATGAACACTATATTCTCCACTAAATCATCTTAGTGGAAAAGGTGATAAATACCCCTACACTTTTCCTTTTATTTACTTCTCAGCAAACACAATTATCATCCTTTCTTATCTACCCAGAACTTCTTTTTATGTTGTCAATAAAGTTTGTCGACATTAATTTTCATTGGCAACATTGTTATTTCTTTTCTGAACAGTAGGTCCACAAAGTCATCAACAAGTACATGTACTGTGTAGCTTTAATCATATTCCTGTATGTGTTCTAAGGCAATAATTTGAATAGAAACTCTCTTTAACTTCATTTATCAGTTTGAGATATGAAAGTTGATAACACAAACCAGAATCCTAGAGAATATAAATCCCCTGACTTCTTGGCTAAGATCTTCAGTGTGAGGATCTTCAAGAGTGACCCCTGCAGCAATAGATAAAATTAGATGCTTTTTGCTAAACACAAGATAAAAGAAGCATGGACATTTTATTTTATTTTATCAGGTACTAAAAGAAGCAAATGACATGGGAAAGAAAAATACTTGAGATACAATGTGAATAAAGCAGTGGCTTTAAATGTGAGATCCGCACCACCATGAGGTTAACTCCTAATTTTTCCAAGTTAAGTGGGTGGATCTTATAAAACCCAAAGGTTTTGCTCCATAGATACGAGTATATTTCATATCCTAAAATTCAGCATTTTGGAAAAACATTTTCACACAATCTGGAAAGTAAAAGACAACCTGCTTTTTAACATAAGTATAGTCACTATCTAAGAAAACTGGGAACAAATATACAAACAAAAAAAATTTGAGTCCCTGAGATTCATTGCAAGAACGAAGAATAAGACAAGTTCAACCTTGATATCATAAAAATAAAGGACATTTCTTTCTGTTGATTTTCTTTTGGGGAAATCATGAGATCTAAGGGATCCAGTCACTTTATCCTTGTTCCAAGCAATGTCAGCTCAACCATGGCAATTGGTAATGAAAAAGTGAAAAAGATCCAGAAACAAAGCAGTGTCAGTCTTCCCATTTTAGAAAAAAGCAATGTTATCCTATAGGAAGTAGTAAAACATCCTAGGCTGGCAAAATTACATTCAACACTATGTTCGAGATTATCGCATCTAACACCACTGCTTGCATCAAGTAGCATGATTCAGATGAATGCACAATAGAACTTACCTTTCTTTACAGTGCTGTCATCCATAGCCTTGTATTCCATATTTTTCAGAGCTAGTTCCACACCATAACCACCCAAGTTCAAGGAGTCTCTGGTACCAAGAGCTCCACAGGGGGTACTTTTTGATTCACATCCAGAAGGTAACACAGGTCTAACAACATAATAGGCTTTTCCCTGTGATAGTTATTGGATAGTCAGCACTAGAAACAAATTATAACTCTATTTTTGGTTTTAGTAATAGGAGGAAGAGTAGAACAACAGAGATAGGGGCTATTTCCCCTGGTTGATTAAGAATCAAAACAAAGAGAAAGTAGAGAAGAGTATGACACCTATTGGACCTCTTCTTCAATGCCTCAAAAAATGGACAGAGATGACAAAATGAATGTTTTTTCTTTCTCTCTCTAGTTGTAACGAACAACATGGAGATAACACTGAATATGTCTCATAGGCAATAATGAACAAGTCAACCCCCACCTGAACCCTTCAACCCCCCTTTTTTGTAGCAAGCATTTTGTTAAGTAAAACCTACTGGAAACAAATTCAAATGTTTCAATTGATTAAAACGAAAATAAAAGAAAAGTCATAATGAGGAACACTGAAAAGCGTTGCAATGCTTCATTCATTGGCTGATTCCAAAAAAGTACGGGGATATAGACAGAAGTACCCAGTGGCCAATCAGGAATTGTTTCACATAGTCTCAACTGCAGTCTTTCACAAAAGAACAAGGAATAGAAAAGTAGACTGTCACTTTATTTGACAGAAGATTGTGTTCTTAGAGAATCACCCCAACGGTCCACAATTAAGTATATTTACGGCGAGCCAGAAGCATACAACATGTACATTCCAAGTGTTAAGAATCTTTAAATATGGAAGGAGTCCATACAATATGTACACTCCAGATGCACAGATTACAAAAGAAAGAAAATATCAGCTCCCAGAAAGGGAAAAAAAAAAAAGCTATCGAAACGGCTAACAACAAAGATCTATTGAGCTGATAAATTACAGGAAAGAATCAACACTAAATAAAGGAGAGAGATTAACCCAACCAAAAAGAGCAATCAAACATCTTGCTTTAAGGGTAGGGATGGGAGTTGGGGTGCCATCAAAACATCTTTTGTTCCTCTCTTTAAAATTTCTTACAAACACTATATAAAATCTCCAATGGCTAGAGGGGATACACAACCCATTCTCAAAATCCTATTTTTTGCTTCTTTCTTACCAGAAGCATATTGATGACCAAGAGCACCCACTAAGGCTCTACCTTACTTCCTCTACATCCCTTGATGTATTTAATTAATGCAAATGGAAACTATGTGAGCTTACCTCTGATAAAGAAAAAACACATCTTTTGTCATGTAATAAGTTTCTACACTATTACAGGGTTAAGTATATTGGAGAATTATTTTTTTTGCTTCTCAAGGTGCAAACGGATGTATCATAAAAAGAGATGTTTCTTTTCTTTTAGATAAGAGCAGTCAAAAAAGAGATGTTAAATATTGAAGAGCTTTTATGAATGTCATGGATAGTATTCATGTAAAAGAAAATATTCTAGAGGATCCAAATCATGAATAGCCATTCTGAAGGGCCAAGAGAAAATTAATAAGCACAACGGATGAGCTAGCATATAGAGGCATGGTAGCTGACCTCTCTGACAGCACTGGTCAAGGTATGATGAAATTGTTCGAAGCAATGGGTCCCCAGAGCACCATATAAGATAGCCACCGGATTTCCTACATTTGAATCTTGATGGACATGATCAAACTCAAAAATTTCGGGGTGCAATGTATCGAGAGATCTGCATACAAAAATATTTATCCAATATTAAAGATCAGCAGAGCTCACATACATCCGGACAATAATCAAGGACACCACCTTATATACGTTCCGTGAAGAGTAAAGAAAGTCAGACAGACTTACACTTCTTTGGGGTTCTGCAGCCACACTAGCAACTCAGCAACATCAAAAAATAGTCTTCCACCAGTGTCTACCCAACAACAGTTTCCTTCAGGACTTCTTGGATTCTCACCAACAAGCAGAGGGTTAACCTTTTTGTTCTTTGCATTATCACTTTGCTGAAATACTCCTTCATCAGGAGAGCTTGAGCTGTTATCATCAGCAAGTGGAAAAGACGAAAGAGATTCCTCTGCCAATTGACGATAAAGCACTATCCGAGGAGATGCTGATCGAAGAGTGAGAGAAAACTCAAACATGGCTATCAACGATTCACTTAATAGAGACCTCCCATGTTTTATAATTCTCTTCAAGCAATCTTTGGCAGTATGGCAGTCAGAATTTTCATCTGCAGAGTGAAGCCATAACTCGATAAAATTCCAAAAATGGTCCTTAGATTCCTTTGATAGCAACTCCCTGTCCATCATGAGCAGAACATCACAAAATGTAAAAGGGGAAGGCACGGTTTGCTCCTATTTCAAGGAAACCCGTGAGAAGACTAGTTAAGTACGCTTTGGCAAGAGAAGGAAACCTCAATGTGGTATATAACTACATATCTTCTCTATATTTTTCCAATTCTGTTGGATGTCTCCAAATGGATATCCTTAATGTGTACATACATTTCTTTCATGAGCCTGAAAAAGAACTTGTTCATGCATGATAGAAGTAACCAAGATATTTATACTTCACTACATCCCTTATTCTTATAGTAAATTCCTCCTTTATTTATTACTCAAACATAACCCTGATTTTCTAGACATGTTTCTTTTACAATAAAATATTTCAATTGCTGCAAGCATCCAAGTCTTTTAACTTACCTACACGTAGCTTTTATTCTGCAATTTATCCCCCAATCTGTTTCCTCCTTTTCTTTAAACATGTGATATCCTAAGAGGCTAAGATTAAAGTTGACAGTACTTTTCATGGAACAATGTCCTTAAACACTATTATAACCCAGGTCTCCAATGGCCGGACAATGTAAGAAATACTAAATACATTATCAAAAAAAAGAAATACTAAATACGTCAAACATCTCTCATTACACATACTCGTTGTGGCCTACCACTACATAAGAAAACGAATAAAGAACTCTACTTTTCCAAGCTCCAAACTAGTGTGCTCAACCGAAAAGGAAATAACTGGTTTATCAACATCCTTGATCCTACACTATCAACTCCACTTGGATTTCTATGGACATCACTCTAATACTTCCTAAATATAAAGATGTTACCCAGGTCTATTCAGCTCAGTTAACAATACAGTGAGTGTTTCACAGTCTGCATTAGGGTACTCAGCTTCTTCACAAATCTTAAGTATTCTTTTTTTTTTAAAAAGGCACAAGAGCATACTCCTACATAATTTACTACGAAATTTGGAAGAACTAAGTGAATAGTTAGGATATCGAAAATCAAAAAGAATTTCAATACATGGAATTGTTGAAGGATATATCAACATGAAGAACATGTTCATGAAAAGAGGAAAAGAGAAAAAAGACGAGACCTTGTAAAACGTGCATATATATAACGGCCCTTTTGTAGGAGGGAACAATGTAAATATTATATTCATAAATTATTAGGTTTTACGGTGGTGGTTGGTAGTGGTATTTGGCAATGGTAGCAGGTGGCGTTGTTGTACTATAGGAGTAGTGGTGGTGATTGAAAATGATGGAGTTGGTGATGCTAGGCAATGGGTAGTGGACTAGTGATTAGTTGTGATGGTGGATGTACTTGGTGGTAGTAACTAACGGTGGTAGTTGTGGTGGTTGATTAGTGTGGCTAGGTAATGGTAGTGAAGGTAGTTGGCATGGTGATAGTTGGGGTAGTAGTGACGAAGGAAGTAAATAGGATGTTGATTTCCATGGTTCTTTTTTCTTTGAGAAAAAAATAAAAACAAAATTTTGCACTCTCTATGGTTCTTCTCACATGTAGTTATTGTACTGAGATGCATATTGGCTAACAGTTGTACTTCTCATCATTGCACTCTCTAGGTGCTAGTCTTTAAATAAAATTTTCATTACATTTTCTCCCAAAAAAAAAACTGCATAGGTGTTTTATTTACCAAGAAACTGGCAGTTTACTCAGTTCTGTCGTACAAACCTACACATAGGAGGAGGAACTAGATGACTGTACAACTTGGTTTTTACCCTCTTATTATTATCCTTACCCTAAACCATTTATTCAAGTATAGGTTTTTGCTTTATGCCTTCTACAATTAGACATCACTCAACGGCATATGGGTAAGATGAAATACCAGTATGAGATATGTTGGCATATATCATGTCTGAAATACGGGCTAGTAGGCAAAGACAAGATCCATGATCATGACAGAACTTCCATGGTAACAGCCTAGAAAATCAGATATACCAGTAGTCTGTAAACAGAATTCAAAAGATTGTCCAGTTCTATGGAAGTGAAAGTCATTCTTGGAGAAATAACATAACAGCGGTGTTACCCCTTCTTGATTTTCATGGGGATGCCAAGTTGAATATACTAGTTTGCCTCTCCTTCATTATCCAAAAGTGTTTCCATATACTAGTACAACTAAAACTTCATAACATCATGGAGATACTGAACTCTCGTAGAAACAGCACATCTACTTAGGCGAAACAGCAAACTTTTCTTGATCGGAGAAAGAAGGATTATCAACAAGAGGAGAAAGAGTGCCCATAAAAGCACTCAAGTATTCAAGTACACAAAATACTATCTACTCTTTGTTTACCAAGCCTAGGCAGGATTTAGAATGCTACACATGCGTATCACACAAAGAAAGACCAGTATGCATTCGATAAGTTGGTCATTGACACTTATCACACAAAAGAAAAGTACAAAAGGCAACCAAAAGCAATACAATTTCTACTGCGTTTCATTCCCAATAAAAGAAGCTAATCAAGAAGAAAGGCACTTTTCACTCCCAAGAAAAGAAGTTAATGAAGAAGAAGGCATTTTTCAAGAAAGTGAAGAATACATACCCGGCTTCCAAGAGTATAGGAGTACCAGACCATTTAGCCCTGAGAGCAACCTGAACATTCTTGGGTTTACTATTTGCCGCAGAAACTGAATACCCAGAAAGGCAAATAGAGAAAGCTACAGCGATCACAACCCAAAACCCAAATCTGAAACGAGTCTCCATTCTTGAATCTTGATGAATAGAATGATGTTTCCGATTCATCAGAACTGTTAAGCCATTCAAGAAAATCCCACAATCAAGATTGAAACATTCCTAGTTAAATTAACAAAGAATTCTTGAACTACAGATCAAGATTTTGTCCTAAATTAGTAGAGTCTTAGGGCTCAGTGACCTGCGATCGGAAAGGGGAGACCCATATTTTTATAAGGCCTTGACTTCTCGGTCTTGTTCGAACGGAAGAAGGGTAGTTTAGGCAATGCCTAAATACTACGCTGATTTTCTGAGATGGCAACTTTTCATTGGTGAGGCGAGATAATACCTTTCTACTTTTATAGGCCACAACAAATAGGATCATTTAGAGAATTTCCGAAAATAACCTTGTGGACATAGTAATTTTTTCATCAGTTATGTCTAGCAAGATTATTTAAGGTTTTTATTTAAATTTTTATTCTCGTTTAATAAATTTGTGTAAAAAATAATATTGTGGTCATAATTTTCCTAAGATAATTTTTTCACCAATTATGTTGAATAGAAGAATAAAATTACATTTTCTCATAACTTTATTATATATAGTTCACTAAATTTAATTTTTTGAATAAAATTTGTCTTGTCCATAACAAACTTACATTATTTTATTATAAGAATTGTTCTTTTAAAATTAATAGAATTTTTTTTTAAGAATGTCAGTATTCTAGTGCAAAGCTCTACTTGGCGGATACTTGGAATTGATGTAAAATTTTTGTTGTACCAAAAAAAAATTCTATTGAAAACCTTCAAACAACACACTAATTTCATTATGTGTCCTATCCGTGCATCCCCTTTTTATTAGTTAGTGAGATTCTATTCGATGATCAATTGTAATTGAGCAGAGTCAAGGATTTATCAAAAACAATATTTCTACTTCTCAAAAACTTAACTCGTAGGACCCTAGAATTACAATGAATATATTAGTATTGTTATTTTATCAATCATATTAGAGAAGTAGAGAAAGAAGAGTTCAAACACTCTTTGCTACATATCATTTCCTTTTTTTTTGAGTAGGTAGCTCCGGTAGATCTTTTAGGTCCATGTTGATTCAATGAAGCAAGATCAACAACTCTAGCCTACCTCAAAGTCAAGTCTTTTAAGGCTGAATTGAAAACTGTCTCATATTAGTCGTTTTTTTTCTCCTTCACACGCTTCTTGAGAAATTATAAATAAGAAGAACAGTTTTATTATTTCTTAAGAAACTTTTTTGGAACTTTACAAACTTATTCAGACTTTCCAAAAAAAAAACATATTGTGATAGTAATATGGGATAAATTTGAATAATTCTATTGGTTTTGTAAATTAACAAATACATTCCTTCTTTTTGGTACAGAAAAACAATTAACAATTTTTTTGCCTACTTTTTTCTTTAACAGTTAAATGAAATTTGAACATGAAATATCATTATACATATGAAAATTAATAATACATATTACTTATTGAGACCATCTGGAAGAACAGCATTTGTGTTCAAGTCAAAACAAGGCATGTCAACAAGAACAACTTTATAAGAAAATTAATAAGAGTACACATCACTTGTTGTTCTTTTTGTGTTTTCTTTCTTGTTTCACAATAAGTAATCAGAGAATGTAAAAACAAAAAGTGAAGTTATTGATATGACTAATTATTAAACTGAAACACACAGTTGATCTTTTAGTTTGGATATGGAATCAATGCTTATACAATGTTCCATTAGCAGCCTTTTCCTCAAATCAAGCATAAGTTGGTAAATAGTTGCAAAACAGAGTTCAGAGAGGCACAATATTGACCAATGAAACTCAATTCATGACAACTGGTTTTGAGTTACTTATAGTTGCATTGTTTAACAATTTCTCATGACTAAACAAGCACGACGCCAACTTTTTTCCAAAAATGAAAAAATAGAAGAAAGAAGTACTTCTAAAATGTTGAACTCTACACATTACTTGCATTTGAACTATTAAATCATGTACAAAACCCCAGCAGTAAATCAGAGGAACACATGATATCAGCATAGTATAGTTGGCTGTTTATCCATAATTGAAATTTAACTCACCCTTTATCGGCATTAAACACTGTCTCCTTGTCAAGAAAACAGTACGGTAGGGGAATATTGTCTCAAGAACTTTGAAACATAAATAATATAGATATATGAATTTACAGACTGCAACATATTTCACATGGCAACCATGGCCTTGAATGAAGCAAGCTAGCTATGTTACAGAGGAATATCAGCTATTACTAATTTTTACAAGATCTGATTCACCCATTGAGAAACGAAAGCAAAAGAAAATCTGCAGTTTGCCTAAACAAAAGATTGACAAAAGTTATAGGCTGTTGGAAAGAATGAAAGAAAGAAGAAACTCTTGCACCTGCCAAAGAAACTCTCAGTCTTCCAAGGAATTGACAATCTAGTTGAACTCCAAGTCCTCTTGGTTTGTTCAGCTGGAGGGCAAGTAGATGGTGCTTCTGTTATTATTCTACACTTACGATTTCCAAGTATGTCCCTGTTGACAGGAAATTGGAAACACAGAAGTCTCCGAGCTAATATTATTTGATCAAAAAATTTCCCAAGGCTCTCGGTTCCCAGGTTCAACTCTAGCAGAAATTTCATTAGTTTTCTCCTAATCTCAATAAGCAAGAAAAGGATGTAATATGAGAAAACCTCATATTGTCACCTGAGCATGTCTCCAGCAGGCAGTCGCAAGCAACTCAAGGCTGGTGATATGCTGAATGTGTTGCCATTAGCATTATAAAATGAAGGGTGTCCAAGAGGTGCTGGTCTATCTGGAATTTCAGGAACCTCAATATCTCCTTCTAACATTTTCAATGCATCCAATATAGTAGGCCTCAAGGCCACCATCACGTGAGCACATAATATTCCAACGAGGAGAAATCTCACCATTATAGCCCTTGGATTTGCACTTACTGAATCCTCAGTCTTTACTAGGATGGTATCCAAGACTTCATTTATCTTTCCAGCTTTTACCTTCGACCAAGCCCAATCTGTGATCAGAAAAGAACGAGGCGATCCTGAAGAGAAATCAAGGACCTTCCTTCCACACATTATTTCCAAAACAACAACTCCGAAGCTATAAACATCGCTCTTCTCGGTCAATTGCCCATAAAGAGCATATTCAGGAGCTAAGTAGCCATGTGTTCCTGCCACTCTGGTGGTAAGATGAGACTGTCCTTCTCTACTTTGCTTAACCAACCCAAAGTCTGCCACTCTCGCTCTCATATCTTCATCTAATAGAATATTAGTAGCTTTAATGTCCCTGTGATAAATTGCTGGCTTTACCCCATAATGCAGATAAGCTAGTCCTTTTGCCACATCCAAAATTATGTTTTTTCTCTGAGGCCAAGTCAACGGTTGCTTCAGTATTCCACCTTGATTTACAGCAAATAAATGATCATCAAGATTCCCATTGAGCATGTAATCATAGACAAGGAATCTTTCACTCTCCCCACTTTCAATCCGATTTTCATCAGTCACGCAACACCCCCTAAGTGATACAAGATTACGATGCTTCAAGTTACTAATAATCTCAACCTCATTGCAAAACTCATCATTTCCTTGAAAATCAGATTCTATGATCTTTTTGACAGCAACATTAGTCCCATCTGCTAAAGTTCCTTTGTAAACTACTCCAAATCCACCTCTCCCTATAAAATTCTTTTGGGAAAAACTATCTGTTGCCCTTTCAAGCTCCTGAATTTTGAACCAAACAGCAGTATTAGGCCTCATTCTTTGCCTAGACACTGTACTTTCCATTTCCACATCATCATTTTTCCTCCACCTTTTGTTCCACCAGATATACAATCCCAACACTAAAGACATGCATAATACTGCCATACCAGCTCCAGCCAACCCAAATATTAGCGCTAAATGTCGTTTGCTTGATGAACTATCCTTTTGCAAATCAATACTAAAAATACAAGACATGGCACCAGTACTTTCAGGACCAAACTCATTGACAATACCAGCAGCATACAAAATTGTGAAGTAAAAACAATCAGTGGAATGAGATGCATTACCATCAATTGCAATCAACTGTTGCTGAACTCTAAAGCCAGCAGCCACACAACCATCACAGGCAGTTAGATCCTCAAGATCAGACCTACAACCAGAATTCAAAACAGTTGAATTCCCCAACTTTTTATCCCAATCTTGGATGGTCTGAATTGAGGCACAAATGTATGGTGTATTGACAAACTGAATAGGGTCAAAACAGAAAGAGGTAAGATTTGAAGGCAAAGACAAAGAATTGAGCTTGGATTGGAATTCTTGGATGCAAGAAGCAGAAGTTTCCAAATTGGGTAGCTGGAAAAGAGAAGTTTCTTTAAGGTGTTGTGCCATAGCAACACCAAAGAGGGACAAAAGGTTCTGGCAGCACTGGCCTTTGCTTGATGTGGGAATAGCAGAACCATTGGAAAGCTGAGGAGTTGAATTCAGAACTTTGCAGTTAGAACTAGACCATGGGGCTCTCAGAACATACCCAAAATCTAAAGGACAAGTTGCAGAAGTGCTATTTTGAGCTGATGAAATTGAAACTACACAAGAAAATGGACAGAACAACAAATACACAATCCACAAATTCCCCTTCATCCTAACTTCCTTAGAGAGAACAGAGAAAAAAAACGAGATCTTTGGATTCAAGAAACCATTTTTAAAGGGATTTTCTTTATGGTTCACAGAATTATTATGAACCCAAAAAGTGTTTTTGATGATTGATGATCTATCTGTGGAGTCTTGTAGTTGAAGGGTTTGTGCCACTGCCAGAGTCAAAATATTAGGTTCATTATATGTGTCTGAATCTTATTAAAGTTTTGTAAAGGCGGCTGACTTTTATAAATTAACTGACCAAAGAAGAATCAAATAGGAACGTGCATCAGGAAAAGATAGCAATTTGGGAAAATAAAGAAATATTTAGGTGATTTCCTAAAAACATCGTAGTTTAGTACTCCCTTTCGTTCCCTTTTATACGTATCCCTTTCTATAAATAGTTGGACCACAATATATGTTATTTCATAAAATCAATGTATAAATTACACTTTTTTTTTATTATACCTTTGATAGAGTAGTTAATTCGATTTGAAAATATATACTTTGACCTTATTAGGAAAACATTAAATAAGGGTAAAATGAAAAAATTACTTAATTTCTTAATGCAAGTGCAATCTAAAAATGTAACGTATTGAACAGAGAGAGTAATAGATTTTCTAGTTATTTGCTAGATGTCATCACTAAAATAAATATTGTTGCTAAAAAAATAATTTTTGTTACATTCTCCTGCTAATTTTGGTTTTTGCTTAATACTCATTTTATGTGGTCCGTCAAAAAAAAAAATTACATTTCTATAATTGAAAATGATTTGAAGTCAAAATCCCTAATTATTTTTAATAAAATAATTTTCAAAATACTTTTTAGTTAATCACTAATGATAAATTTTTGTTATGAAAATGCAAGGAAATCGCACTGATTTTGTTTTATTATCAACTTGTCAGTCAGTCTTGACGTCTTGATTTTATGCTTTTGTCTTTCTTACCTCATCAACGGATTATTGAGAAAAAAGGACCAAAATAAATAGAGTACTAGTAACTAAATTATGATACACATCAAAAGATAATCTCATAAAAAGTTCAATTTCCATAATCTCAAATTATATGACACATTTGAAATTTAAAGATTTTAAAAAAATAAAATCGATTAAGTTTTTTTAAAATGTTTTAATTTATAGTATTCTTTATCGCAATTTTTAAATAAATCAATATTATTTTTTTTTAAATTGTACTTCCATATTTGAATTTACAATTAAATTTTCGAAGTTTAAATCTCAAAATTGAATATGTCAAATAAATTGAAACCAAGAGAGTAACAAATTTGTCAAAATAGATTAAACTATATTAATATTTTTTCAAATCATCGCTGTATATAACTACAAAAATAAATATTTTTTCAAATCATCGTGAACCATGGCGAAATGGATCAATGAGATGAAAATGATTAAATTTAAAAATCCTCTTAGGTTAAGTGGGGCCTATAAGTTTAATAGTTAGTTGTTACATGTAACATTATAATATTAAGGAGAAATAAAAGTCTCATAAAAAAACTTAAGTTCACTTTCTGAATAGCTAGCTATTAGTGAAAACAATTTCATATACCTCACTTCAGCCTTCTCCAAACTGAATTTCTATTAAGACAATCTCCTGATAAATAATTCCTCTATCCCAATTTATGTAACACCGTTTGATCAACAAGTGGAATGACAAAATTCGTGAAGAGGGGAAGGATAATGTTTGAATATGTGATGATTATCGTTGTAACTTGTACGTAATATAATCTAACATCTCGTCCTAAATTCATAATTTAATTCTGGTCAACTTAGAGAAGTTCTCCACCATGGCATCAAGCTAGTTTTGTTTAGTCACATAATATATACATTTATCAATAATCAACATGCAGAATCACGTTGTATCATATGTTCTGAAACAAATGAAGGACAATGCCCAATAATTAATCAAATTTCAACATGCAGATACTTATGGCAAGATGAAGTGCTGCTGGCATAAAACCTCAATAGTCTTCCTACAGTAAGTATATTCAATCAAGGCAATCATAGAAAATAACAACTTTGTGTTTTTAATTTTTAAAAAATCAACAGGTTAATGGCTCATGACAATACTGAGAGAGATGGTAATATTCGTCTATTACATCTGAATATTTTTTCCAGTCACCTGATTTCTATGGTAAAGCACTTTAGCTTCCTGATTTCCTTTCTTCAGGACTGAGGACGGAGGGGCCAGCAGTTGGCTATAATGACAACTTCAATGAAGCAAAAATGTTAATGGCTCAAAAGATTTGATAAGCAACTTTAAGGGGTCTTCAAGGACGCTATCGTCTAGCTTTTGATAGAACCATTAACGGGACAAGCACTCAAACCAGAGAGTAGATGTTACACCAAAGGTAAATTATGATATCACATATGCTACATTTGTTGATACAGAGTAGCAGAGAGGAGAGGTCATGCTGCCTATATTCAGCTCTAGGATGGAGGGATTTGACGAGCGAGAAAAGGCATTTCCACTACTGTACCCTCAACATCATCACCAATAATTACAGTGTCTCCCTCAGAAGCAGCTTTCCTCTTAATATAGCCAAGTCCGAGGGGCTGAGATGCTCGTTTACCAGTTGTGAAACTCGTCACCTTGCCAACCTGCCGAAGTTCATAGCACCATAATTATGGCAATTCTTTCCAAATAGTCATACTAGGATCAATAAAGAAAAATAATGGGGATCTGATTTCAGTAATGCACTTGACAAGATGCACATGCCATGCATTGGCTGCTATTCATCACAATTATAGTAGTCTTGGACAATTCTTCACTAGGCATTAGTTTTGTTTGATGCATTTCATTTACAAGACAGAACAATGCAACGGGTTAATATGCCAAGGTACAATTTGTTACACTATAGCTATCACAATAGGGACTGAAACAATCAATTGGAAAATCAGACAAGCTCAAACCTTTTTCCCATTGACTGAGATAGTGCTACCAGGTTCCACAGGCGATGATACACGTATTCCCCATAGCCTCTGCTTGATGCCATCGTAAGTTACAAGTCTAGAAATGGTTTCTTGGCCCTTATAGCACCCTGAAATTTATTTATCATATTTGATAAACCATAAACAGAAGGGAACATAAGCATAGAAATAGGAGCTCCTGAACCTTTATTCAGAGAAACAGCATTCCACAGATTAGCCTCTAGAACATTAAACTCGTCTGTGAGCTCTTTACCAGGAGCTGGTCTTCCTGCATGAATTAAGACACAAAGCTTTCTGCATCAATATTGGAAATCAAATCAGACAGGATGTTGATTGCTTGAAACTTGAGGACATGAACCTAAAGCATAACAGGTGGTCAGAACACACTGGAATCACGATCTCAATAGAAGATATTACCTGGAATATTAACAATAGAAAGAGAGAAAACCAAATTATCTTTAATTACCTTGAAGTATCCTTAAAGTTTCCCATGCATTAGAACCCATTGGGATAACACCATGACCTAGAATAGCATTCCAGACCGATTCAGCAGCAGCTGGAGACATCAGTAGTGAATAACCTTCTTCAGAGATGATATTTCCCACTCCCACAGTTATTGGCATTCCATTTACCTTCACATGTTAATGAATTTCATAAGAAAAAGTAAAATGTTAAGCCTCCTATTTCTTGGAAAACTCAGGCACGACAATATGCTCAAGATACTGCAATTAATCTAACAAATAGAACATGAGAACAACTACACCAGCAGAAGCTAAACAGTAGAAAAGTTAACAAGTAAATATTTCAGTGGTAAGAAAGGACATTAACTGCGGATATTGCAGACAAATGGCAGAGAAACTGTAAAATATTCTTTATTGAGAAGTTGAATGCCATGAATGCAGCACAAGGTTGACTAAAGAGGACCCAAATGGAAATAACAACTAATGGATAGATACTAATGTTTCTGAATAATGCAAGTGAGAATTTGGTGAATTGATGCATGAACTAAAAATGACAGAGGGCCCAACAAAATTTGAACATTTCAATGTGTTCAAAAGCATCGCGACTCCTTTGAAAAAGAGAAAAGAACATTGGAAATCATTGTTCAAGTTTGGATTATTTGACACAATCTAATCACCATTTTATATTGAATTTTTTGTTATCAAACTACTTGTTTGGTTACGTTACAAGATAATCAATAGTCAGAGCTATTACCAATCATAAGTAATTCTTTTAATTGAATGCTCACTTCGATCCTTTTTTTGTGACTTGTATTTTAATGGAATATGAGAGAACAATGCTTGAATGACTTATTATACTTTTGAATGATTTATTATACTCATCAGTTTAGTAAATATATGTTGGTGTAATGGTGGGAAGATGTGAAAAGGGCATGAAGAGGTTGCATTAAATACAAAACAATAGGAAGTAATATCATGATATGTTAACCCGATTTTTTTATAATTGTTGGCCTTTGCAATTTGAAGAAAGAAGTTATATCTTGCACAGACTAAGATAGTAAGTAGATCAAACAATATGGGTTAGAAGCAGTATCAAATAATCTAAGCCAAACAGGTGTTCATATTTTTTTTATATATATTCATATTAACTTTAACTTGGGTTATTCAGCATCTACTTTAAGACATGAAGTTTGGTGAAAACTGAAACCTAAATAAAGAGAGAAAGTTAACATTGTCCAGAAGGTGAATCAGAGAGGGAAGTATCCAATTACACTGTAATGCTTATGCAATCCATATGGTTGTCCAACTATGTCAGCAAGACTCAGAGCCTCCATTATCTGTTTGTAAGCCATTACATACAAAAGATAGTTTTAGCTTTTAAGAGAAGCAAAAAGATAACAAATAGTATCACCTTGTTTGACGATTAACTAGACACAGTTCTTACTTTGTTACTTGTAGGCCCTACTAGTACGAACAAGGACGTTTGCTCGGTAATATCTTGAATTTCAACCTTGTCTGCAAAGAATATGTACCTATGAATAGAAGTATGACATATTGTTAAATAAGCAGGTAAGTAATGTAAAACAACTGGTTAGGCCCCAAAAAACTATTCAAGCATAGGTAAGCAAGAGTGAGCAATCCAGAGCAAAAGCATGGCAGTTCCAGACATACTTCTTAAGCATATCAGTTATTCTTTCCCTGGTCACTGGAGAGACCACCAATGTGATTGCCGTTTTCTGTGAAATATAAGATGCACTTAAATAATAGTCTTAACATATGAAAGCTTCGACACAAGAAAACAATTCTCAGCAAGGGAACTGTGAAGGATTACCATAATCCAGGCATGGGCAATATCGATGGTTCTAGCAGTTGGTGTCACAAAAACAGTGTCACATCCCTACAATTCCCAGTCATAAAATGTAAAAGCAGAACATTAGTGAAGTTTGCTATTTTCATCAACCTAGAGTTATGGAAACCAAGTCGATACCTGCCCTTCATGAAGAATTTCAAAGTTAGCAGTACTTTGGTTGTGAAGAAACTGAACCCTGTCTTCTCCACTAACTGTGTGAAATGAAAAGACAGACAGAGATTGCTGAAATAACAACTATGAATAAGTAGCCGCCAAAACAATTCAACGAAGTAGAAAAACGTTTTCCAGTTAGTCCATAATATGTCACTAGCATGAAAACAAGTGGTAAAAGTAATTTTCACATCCATTATCCACATGACTCGCACTACGAAATAAGTATACAACCACATTCAAGAGAATTGTTTAAGTAAGAAGAAGTTAATATTTTGTTAGAAGAATAATATGTATAATGGACTTACTTTAAGATACATTAAAAAACTAACCTAACCTCTATTCCTCCACGTCAATAGATTATTCACAGATTAGAGTTGTCTTATAAAATAAAAACAGAATCATGAAGATGTGTGGATGGATTTACCTCTTATCCTGCCATAGTGTGAAAGATCCACAACCTAGAACAAATTGAATGATACCATCAGATCGCACTTTGCAAGACTAAGCTGAGCAGTATACAAGTTCCCTTACAAGGCCAGGCTCAATTCCAGATATCGCAGTAAAATATACAATATGTGATAGGAAAGTTGGACCATAACACATCTTTTAATCAACAGATGAAATTTATATGACAAGGAAATTTTTAGTAGGAAAAAAATAACTAAAATTACCAAGAAAATCTGAATCAAGCTAGATACACACCGCGACACCATTCTCAACAGCATCTAATGCCTCCTCGTCATTATCGAATGTTCCTATTACCCCATCTTCTGATACCTTTGCCCCAGCAATTGTCATAGTATCCTGCAGGAAGAAAAAGTTAAACAAGCCAACTCTAGGGAGACCAAGAATGAAAGCATGTAGAAACATCAGGTCAGTGACTCTCATCCTTCACTTGTTCATCAGGAAACATTTAGCAGACGTAACAACATGTCCTTCGTGTATCCTCATTGTTCAGAAAAAAAGTTTTTTAAAGTCTAACTGCCTACTGAAGTGAGACATTCCAAGCAGGGGTTGATTGAGGCATTGGATGGAGGGGCACCCATAACCAACAAGCCTTGTCTACCCCACCCCCATTACATGGAGTATTTGTTTTGATTTTTCTTTCAGAAAGGAAAAATTGTTTTCAAACTTTAGGATTGAGATAGTACATTGAAGGGGACAATTATACCTAAAAAAAAAATTTGGAAAGAAATGATTACGTCTGATAAAAGTCCACAATCAGCCTTCTTCACACATGCTACAGCCACTGTCTTTCAAGATTAAGAATTATAAGAATTTGGAATTTATCAAAGCCCACAATCAAGAATTAACAACTCAGGAACAGTAAGAAACAAGTTGGATTTATTAAGAACGTAAGAATTTGGTATTTATCAAAACCCACAATCACGTTAACTTTCAAGAATCAAGAATTAACAACTCAGAATACAGAAACAAGTTTAAGAATGGTATTTATCAAAGCCCACAATCACGTTAACTTTCAAGAATTAGCAAATCAGAATACTAAGAAACAAGTTTAAGAATTTGACACTTACGAGAAGGTCGTGGTCGATGGGAGGAGGAGAAAGGTCGAATGGCAGCGCAGCAGTAGAAAAAGAACAAGAAAGGCGTCGATTAATCTTTGCCGGCGAGACATCGTGACTGAAGTAGGGCCGGTAAGGTAGTGGAGTAAGAATGGATGAAGAAGAAGGAAATAGCAAGTTTGCAGAGTAGAGAAACGCCATCTCTCTAGGAATTGTAATTTTTAACACCACCCACTTTCTTTTTATAGGACCACATATACTAATCATTTTTAACCAGATAAGAGTGTAAAGAGTAATTGTAATTTTTTTTTTAATTAACCAACATCGATTGCCTTGTACATTTACTTTTACTAGTACTTTAAAAAAGAAACACATTAGAATTTCAATAATAATATATTTTTTATTTGTTATACAACATTCATATACTCAGTAAAATTTCATAAATAAAGTCTGATTATTATATAGGAGTAACATAATTATGAACAATAATGCAGAGGTCGAAAAGATAGAATTTCCTGTTCTTTTATGGTTTTTAAATATTTTGCTAGCCTCCCTTCTCTTGAATTTTGACTATTGTAAAATAAGATTGCTTTCAACTTGATTTCTTGTCCGTAGAGGCTGATTCAGGCTTTTCATTAAGAGATTTTAAAAAATAAAAATATAAAATTTGAGAATATATATACATACATATGCCATATAGATCATATAATTTTTTTCCGAATGAATTAGGATAAACCCCTCGATATCCTCTAGATCTGCCTTTGCTTATCAGTAGTACTTAGATAATAAAGTGGAAATTGTGTTCGAATTTCTATTTTGGATTTATTCAACTAGACCAGACCCATCAACAAACTTAGGCAATGTAGAAGCTAGCCATCAATGAAGAATGATTTTTTTCTTAATTGTTTGTTGGTGAGGTGGTTGGGCCTGGGTAAAAGAGAAAGAACTATTTGTGATGATTTACTTGCTAGGAAAAGAAAAAGAGCGAAAAAAAATCAATCAAGCAGAGCCATCAAATTAATTAAATAAAGGTCCGAACCTAATTAGCTCATTCGGTCCAAAAGACCTAAAAAATTGACCTATAACGTGAACACATTCACTATAACAAAATTCTTTTCCAAACAATAGTAAGTCATAAATTATACAGCAACCCCCCCTTAAACATCAAAGAATTGTGAATGTACACACTAAAGTTTTTTTCCAAAAAAGAACTATGTATAATAAACCTCACACAACATAACTTCCACCAGCCCTTTCTTTTCCTAGTTTCTTTCTTTGACACCTTATAACAAATAAATAAAACAATCTAAAAATGGCTAACAAACCCCCCCCCCCCCTCTGCTCCATCACATCACCCTGAAAGTAGAAAGAAAAGGCAACTCTTCTGTAGAATATGTCAACATGGAAGATATTGCATCTCCATGGAAAACTTTGACACCTGACCAAAAAAATAAAACAACGCAAACCTGCAAAATAACAAAATTTGCAAAATTTTGAGTAAATTACCTTTGATAGACAAAGAAAGCAGAACTAAATATCTATTTATTATTTGTTCGAAGTCTGGAACATTATTAGAGAAAAAAAGAATGGAACAGTATATGTAAAAGCCTATTAAAGTACTCCAGCTTAAGGAATTATGAGGGCAACAATGCATCGTGGACACAATACCAAAGCAAACTTGTTTTCAATCGTTATTACAACTTCAGTAGGATATTTAGATGTAGCGACTAAATTAAGCGTAAAGTTGTTTTGGGGGAAAGTTATAGAATACAAGAGGCGAGCAAAAACTATTCATACATGCATCTTAAATGAAACATTCTCTTTAATGAAGTGAATAAATCACCAGTAAGGTAAATGATAATAGTACTGTTGAGAAAAGAACTACGGATATCTCAGGCTTGATTTTGCACAAAGATAATTGATTAAAATAATGGCATATGACTTGCCAATCGAGATGGCATTACTTGACATGTATGTTGCATCTTTAGCAGGAAGGAAGAATAATAGCAATGGTCTAGATAAGACTATACCTGGACGTGATCAGCCTAATTAGCTGCTCTTCCAGCATGGATGCATGTCCGAAGAATAAGATAATATTCAATATTTCAAGAACACAAGATATAAAACTTGCTCTTATCAAAGGCGCTTTACATGTCAGCTCTGAGGTGCAATAGTTGCGAGGGCATTAGCATGTGCAGGTGAAAGTTTACTCAGAAGAGACTGCATTTGATGACCATAAATTGAAATTAGGTGAGAAAATGCTCTTCCGACATGAGCCTTGACTTCAGGGGTTTCAACAGGTGACATGGCAACCTGGGCAAAAACATTTACCAACTCCGGAACCAAAGATAAGATCTGCTTATTCACAAAACAAACAGAAGTAAAGACGCAGTTAATATTACATTCCACAGAAGATGAAGACATAAAGGAAACAAGAATGATAATAAATGTGACAGATAAGATACAATAACATACCAATGTAATCCCACAAGTGGGGTCTGGGGAGGGTGGTGTGTACGCAGCCTTACCCCTACCTTGTGAAGGTAGAGAGACTGTTTCCGATAGACTTTGTGACAGATAAGATGAGACATGAAAATACCTGAGAGTTAGATGACAAAACAAGATTGCATATGCAACTGTAGACTGCCATGGATTCTTCATGATCTTCTTTTAGAGGAAGAACTTTCAAGAAAACAGGTAGCACCTAAAGAAAGTACAACAACATATAACGACCATGGCAAATAGAGGGAAACCTTCAAAGCCAAAAATAATAGAAAGGTCAAATTCTACACCTGATTCAGTGGGATTGTCTCTGGATGAACCATTATCATCCTTGCCACCGCACCAGCAGCATTGTCTCTCACCGCATTATCTGGCTCAGCTTCGCCAAATAATGGATAAAGGCCCCGTAAGGCATCTCCATAATATCTAGAATAAAGTGAATAAATCAGATTTAGATGTGCCAACAAAGAAGGTAAATGGTAAATAAATCAGTGGCTACAACCCCACAAACTCAGAACATTTATTAGGAACAGAAGTAGATGGGTAAACAAGGTGTGCAACCGAAAGCATACTTCAAAGCAGCATCACCACCATTTTTGCACAACTCGCCGACACAAAATGCTGCATTCCTTCGGTTTGTAGCATCCGATGAAGATAATTCTTTAAGTACCAGGGACATCACAGTCTGAAGCAGGATAAATATTCACCAATTCAGTTGCAAACCTATCAAAAAGTGTGTGTATTGGAGAGGAGAAGAAAAGAACGAATTGACTAGTTTTCTAAATTTTACATCAATATAGCCACCAATAGGAGCACCCATGTGTTGAGCAACTTCTGCAAGGGTTGCAACGACCATGGTCCGATCTTGAGATGGGCGCGATGCTTTCTGCAATTGCAGAGGTTATGACATGAAACACTGCGACTAAAGCTAATCTCAAAGGCAAAGAACAGAAAAGAAAATGAAGAGTTTGAAGAACTTGACAAAAAAATTTGTAGGGACAGGATCCCAAACTCACTGCAAATTTCATCAAAGGTTCGAACAACTTTGAAAAGATTGGAGCAAAATGGGAACCCATGGCCTTTGCGAATGCAGGGAGGAGATCAGAAACAGCATCCATTAGCACTTCATCATGTTCAGTGTCATCATCATCAACTTCACTATCTGATTGTACGAGCTGACATGCAGACTGCTCTTGTAACAGAACTACAGTTGCCTCAACAAGCTGAGTGATATCTATAAAGATGGGAAAAACAAGTTAATCCTGAATTTATCTTTAATGACTGGAGGACCTAAAGGAATCAAAGTGTGCACACTTACAAGGCTCAACAGCCATGTAACCAAAATCCTTCACGATATCAGCAACAGCCATACAAGCTTGCGCAACAACTTCTTTGTCATCATCTTCAATCATTGTCTTTATATAAATTTTCATCACAGTATCTGCAAAGCAAAACATTTTAAACACTGAGATGATATATTTGTAACAGATTATATGACTTGACATGAAAAAGACAAATCATACCAAGAACTTCTTTTGTCTTTGTCATTCCCTCCTGCCAAAGAGGAAAAAAGAAATGAAGCAGTCATTAACATCAGAGATATTATCATACATCACTCATTTCATTGAAAGCTTAAATAAACATGCTAATTAAATCGGAAAATGTGTGAACTTCAGCCTAAGGCAGCACCATTACTTCAATGGCTCAACCTACACTAAATGAGTTTTAGATGCTCGTTTCTATCCAGGACTTGCGGTGCATTACTACAAGCTTTAACAGTATCACTGCATATTTAATAGCACAAAAAGTAGTCATGTAATACCTCAACTTCTACATTTACTTTGAGGGGGGAAAGCAGTTCTTGAAGTAAAGGTCTTGCAAGACAGTGCTGTTATGCAGTGAGGCTAGAGAGACAAATAATCATCTATTTCTCCATTGTAAAGTCACATCTCAGCTTTGGACTATGTTCCTCAGTTTAACAGAGACAAAATGGTCAATGCCAGAGCACACAGCAGATTTGTTAAGTTGCTGGATTAGGAAAGGGGGAAGCAAGACACAGAAGAAGTGATGGAGAATTATAACATCTTTTGATTCAATTTCTCAAAAAAAATCATTATGTAGTCATGTAGATGTTATATTGATTTTTTTGAGAAATTGATTCAATTTTCAACCTGCTTAATTAAGATTTGAAGCGCCAATCAAATACAACTACAAACATTTACTTATGACAATTTGAAAACCAATTCAAAATTCTGTTTAATATGTCCTTACTGGAACATTGATACCCACTGGCGTGGGAGCAAAAGAACAATAAAATCATCTAGTTAAATTACAAACTGGGTAACTCAAGCAGAGCTGTATCTGGTGGACTATCTGGAGGGAGAGGAATGGAAGAAACTTTGAAGATAGATTCAACAACATTCAGAAAATCAAAGGGAGCTGCATTGCAACTTTCTGCTTTTGGTGTAAAGAACATTGTATAGAAAATGCTGAACAATTAGTGCATCTTTTAGGATTACTGTAATTAGTCTCTTGTTTTAGCTTGTTACTACCTTTTTGGAGGTCTCCAGGAATACAACATTACCAGTTTCAAGAGAAAAAAAAGAGACAGTGCTGTCAAGGAAATGGAGCATTCTAACAATACAAACTAACCACATATAGATCCTAGGATCTTTGTTGAGCCTAGTGGGTGTCTACTAAAATTTTGTAATCTGGATAACCGCCTCAGTTTTAGTGCAGAAATAGCAAGGAGAAAGCTAAGCAAACTCAAACTAACTCAAAGAAGAGCCCATCGGAAAAACACAGAAAAATGTTGTGTATCAGGTTTACGGCACATAACCTCTAGCACTACTTAAGAATAACTTATAATTAACCCAAATCTTCAGCAGATTGACCACAACAAATATGAAAATTCAAAAATTATCACAGCAGATGCATCACTAGAACTTTACAGCTGTCAAACATCCATTGAAAAAGGCCAATTGACAAAAGGCATCAACTGCATGCAATTATAAATGATAAACTAAATACAACAATGATGGACGGAGATAGATCATTACTCACATTATGACCTTGCAATGCTGCTTGTGTAGCTATCAAAATATCTGCAATCAAAGAGATCCAGAAAAGAGCACTTATGGACTAGCTTTAGCTTGCACTAGTAATTTTGAAATAAAATGGCATCATCTTCTAAATTACCACAGTATTTAAAACTAGTATCAGATATTTATAAACCCTGTGAACTCAATCACATAGAGACATGCAAAATCAAGTTTCTAATAACAAATGAAATTAGCTATAGACAGACTGACATGTTATACAACATACAAACATATATACCCCAGGTCAAGCATTCATACAGCAAAATGCTAACATTAAGATAAAAATCAACAGAGAAAGCAGCCAATTGCTACCCACATTTGAGAGAAATAATGGCTTGCATTCGAACGTCCTCATGGAAATAGCTAGAATGCCTCACTAAAATCTTAAATGACTCTTCCAAGTAACTTGAATTACATTAAGGAATCCAGAAAATCATTAGCATCAATGTCATACAAGATAAGCTTTTGTATGTATTGAGAAAAGGATACGGCGCATAAGAACCCTTTGACTGTAAAGCAAATAAACCAAGGGCTTGAGTTGCAGCTGCCTTTTCATCTAATACACCAGTTCTTATACTGATATTACGAACCCTAGGTTCATCATGTGCTTCATCATCTGATGACACACCGCCAAATCCATGAACATTTTCATCTTCATCGGAATCATCAATATCAACAGCAGAACCATCATCTAGGTTGCAGGAGTTGAAGGCCAGAGGAACGACGTGTGGAAGGTACTGTTTCAAAAAAAAAGAAGAGGTTATAGTAAAAACAGCATGTAATGTATAAAGATCCAATCATCAGTGATACCTGAGCAAATCCTTCATCTAAAATTTCCGCTATATTGCTAAAGAAACCATGAGTGTATTCCCGAAGCTCGCTAAACTCCAAACCAAAACCCTGATAGCATCAAAACCTATCAAGAATTGTTTGTAAATTTGAAAGCAATCCTAAATGTGAGAGCTTATAAATTTTCTCACTGAAATTGCAGCTTCAATGAAAGGTGGCAAAACTGGTTCCATCCTTGTCCTGCCAACAGACATTGCAACTATCCCAACCAATTCAGTAGCCCTAGCTCGTGCAAGGAGGTCTTCATCATTTGTAAGCACCATGAAAACTTTCATCAACTCTAGAACTCTTTCAGCATACGGCACAAATGCTTGTTCAGCAGCAGATGCAACTGAACCAATAGCAGACTGCAATTAAAGGAGAACATACGTTGTCACAAGGAGACGCAACTTCAGACTAGAAAAAAAAACTATTTTTAAGCATCTGAAAAGACACTTACCATGCAAGTTTCCTGCAAATTACGAGGGCTACTTTGGAGAGCACCAAGTAATTTTCCCATCAAAGGATCCAGGAAAGGAAGAATTTCTTCACCCATGTTCTCACAAAATGCGGCCAATGCATAGTAAGACTTCTCCTGCACAAGAACAGAAACCATTTTTGAAGAAATAGGCACCAGTGGAAGGACTTAACTATTTCTTAGCATGTTCGCACCTTGACTTCATCAGATACATCCTCCACAGCATTTAAAATGCATGGGAGGACACTTTCATAGTGAGAAACTATCTCGGGCTGCAGATACTCAGCAAATTGGCCCAAGGCAAATGAAGCAGCTCCTCTCACCATTTGTTCAGGATCTCTCAGAGACCTCAAGACAATATGTAGAACAGGTTCCAGTTTGTTCTTCATAAGTTCCAAACAACCCTCAGATATGACACCTAAAGAAGTAACCGAAGCTTCCCGAAACTTCCCATTTGGACTTTGACTGCTTAAAGAAGCAAACTCAAGAACAGGTGGGAATACATGTTTAGGCAAATTCAGAGCCATGGTATCAATTACTTCTGCAGCAGCTCGGTCTGGAGCAAGATCATCATCTTCATTCCTGTCTGTAGACTCAGCAAGCAATGGACACATAACTTGCAAAATTGGTGTTACTAGCTTGTACTTTTTAAGAGAATTCGGCTTGTACTTTGCTAGCCACGAGATTATTTGAATAGCCTGAAAAATGAACCAACAATGCAAAGTAAAACACTTAAGAACCAGTAACAGGCGTCAAACAGGTAAAAACATTGTGCAAACATCACACCATCCAAGTACCAACAGTTTCACTAAGCTGTAACCATATCATGTTCCCACCTGATGGCGTGTGTTAGACTCCAAATTTGGACTTGAGCAAACTTCAAGAGAAAATTGAACTATTGCTTTAACTGAATCCCCAAGTAGAGGTGCCGGAGATTCTATTAGCTCATCAAATATTTCAAAAGCAAGTACAGCAACATCTTCATCGCCTGAAGCAAGACACTGCCTTGACACATTCAAAATGCTAGGGATAAACTCTCGAAACTTGATCTGCAGGTAGGAAACAGGAGCAGACACATTATCAGGATAAGATGCCAGTTAAGATATTTTTAAAGCTTACAAACATTGTTAATTATGCTCAAGGCTCAAAAGATTTCATGTGATCCCCACAATTTCACCCAATGTCCCGTCTCTACACCACGTTTGCTCTAACAATATTTATTTATTTTTAAAAAAAAAACGTTACAATAATTTGAAACATGGGGAAGCTGCATGAACCATAAGATTGCATAATGAACAAACCATACTCACCACTTCTGCCTCATCATGAGTAAACTCTAGAAAAGATCCAACTGCCCTGTTAACATGATTTAATTCCATTTGCGATTAAGAATTATAATATGTAGTGTCTGGATCAAGAAATTCAGCAATTCTAAAGATTTTCAAACAAACATTACTTGAGAGCGGCAACTCTGACACGATTACTTGTTTCGTCTTGAAGGCACTTGAGCAGCAATGATTGCAAATCAGCAAAATATGGTTGAAAAGAATTCCCAATAGTTTCAGTCAAGGAACTGAAAAGAATTAAAGCCACCTTGCATCATCAAAACAATGAAACAACCCATCAGTCCACTTAAATACATAATCCTACAGGTAATTGCAGAAGATGGGACAGAGGGCATCATTATCCCAATCCAAAGGAAGGGAAGATTGATGACAGCAACATTTTCTTTACATGGATTAACGATTAACTGATGCTCAAGAGGTTACATAAACAGTTAAAATGACTGACGCAGACAATTAGTATTAAGTAAGAAACCTTGATCATGGCAGATTGAATTCAAAACATACAAACTTACGCTGAATCGATTCTTTCAGCCTGTTTATAGATGTAGTGACAATACTGACAACAGTTCTCTACCTTTTCATAAAAAAATGACAGTGACAGTTTCATTTTGTTGGCTTATTCTCACTTCCAATTGGGCACTCCATAGCCCCATGTCATCAAAATCCTTTTTTTCATTAGTTCCATCGAATGTTCCTCAGTAGGAAAGATAAAAGGAACGGACAAAGGTTTAACAGGCATTCTACCTCAGTGTTACTTGAATTCAGACAAAAGCTACCAGTATGCTGAAACTGCCAAATACTTTGAATTTTCAGAATGAAGTTGCATACTCAGACTGAGGGGAGAATTAAGTACTATTTTCGAGGGGGTAGGGGTGCTTACACTTACACTTGACATTTACAAATGGTGAACTGAAATTGTAACATAAGGGTATCACTGTACTTCTATAATAGCCTTGGAATAATAAAATCTAGCAATTGCAAGGAACTTTATTGACATACAGCCATCAACATTTTTGTGTAGCATGTAAGAAGCTAATCCTTTATGCCAACCCAGAAGCTACATTGCAGTAATTGAAAAGAAAGAGGCCATATCAAGTGTTCATCTAACTAGAACATGTGATGACAATCAAGCATAGGATACCTCTCTGTGATCTTCTTGTGCACTTTGACTGCACTGAAACAAATATGGCAATAAGTCTGACCACTCTCCAGCTGGAACCGCATATTTTGCAATGATACTAATCACATTTGCACTAGCTCGCCTCACCGGAGGACTGAAAAATGAGCATCGCATTAGATCAGTATAATTTGCAGGCAAAATATCATCTTTTCAAGCTTCCATTGGAGGCCTAATAACAGCTTCTAAGTAAGGCAATTCAATGTAAAGGTCGTGTGATCTAATTTTTTTCTCACACAAACGCACACGTGTATCATTGAGTAAATTACCACAGAAAGTACAGCTCTATTTTAATTAGCTTGCTTGAAAAATCAGTGATTCTTCCATCCATTATTATAAGAATAATCAGTTAACAAAATTGACTTCATCAGTCAAAATACTCTTTTATAAAGTTCTGCAAAACCTTACTCTATAGTTTGATCAGAAAGTCATTCTCAGACACAAGAGAAAACCGAATTACTCAAAAAGAATAGGAGAATTGTACGAACTCTCAGTTCAACTTTATAAAGTAAGTGTTTTTTTTTTTTGAAAAAAGATGTGGATACAAAAGCGCATGCAAACCTCCATAGAACGCCTAGAAAATTAGTTGCGGCAAATATACTCACAATACTGATCGTCAATAAATAGCAAAATGTGTTGCAATTACTGCACTGAATACGTGAAAAAAAAACTAGTGCAGTTGAAACTAAAAAGGGAGAGAAATGAATCAAAGGACCTGTGTTCCATAGTGATGCTTTCAATTAGAGACTGTTTCACGAGCTGACGGTGTTGAGGAGATAGCTTAGCCCAGTGACCAGTGATCTTCTTACGGAGAAGTACCGCCGCAAGCTGCCTAACATTAGGCGTTTTGGCAGTACGGAGATGATGAATCAGTGATGGAACCACCTGAGGATCCTTTGCAAGACGCTTTATTTGATCCTCAGCTTGTCTTCTGGCATCATTGTCAGGCATCAGAAATTGAATCAATAATAGCTCCAGTGACTGCGCCATGGTTCTCTCTTCGATCCTTTGGAGCTTTTCTGTAAGGGTGAAAGCGGCTGCGGAGTGGGGAGTAGAGAAACCCTGCGGCGGGAGTTGAGGGTTTTGGTTTATATATTGAAGAGAGAACGGAAGGGAATATTGTGACTTTCTATTATTGTGGGGCTGAGTGCTGACGGGTCTTTGCTTGTCTACATTGCCGGGAACCTCGTCGGCATGCGTCAACTTGATTTGGCACCAAATAAAATGTTTTTTATTTTTTCAAAATTGAATTTTTAATGATTTTTCAAAAGAAATATTTACATTTAGTTGGCGAGTTAAGATTTTAAAATATTTATATCACTATTTTAATTTTTATTTCATATTGCTTGTTCAAATAGACATTAAGGTTTTAATCTCTAGTATTTAATGATTTCATCAAACACTCATTAATTTATATTCACTAGTGAAATATTGAAAAAAAAACTTACATGTAAAAAGAATCATGAAAAAGTATCAACGATTACTTTGTTATTATAAGAATATATTTCATATCAGACAAAACTCAAATTATAATTAAATTTATATTTCTCTTGTGACTTATTTGTTGGATTTTATTATTTGGACTTTGATATGGAATAACATGTTTTCTAATAAATCTATATATTATACGCTTTAACAATGCAACTCATGCACGCATGATTTTAAATGGATTAATATTTAATTGTTTCACGAGAATTCGTTATTTCATTTGATGTTGTAATCATATTAGATTGCCCCAGTATTGTATTTCCACAAAATTGGTTTAGCTTCTACCCTAATATGGTCCCTTTGTCTTACTCAAGTTCAAATTGTGAATCGTATTTTATTTCACCATTTCAATCTAATATAATTTTAATTTCTTTCACAAAATCACAAAAAGAATTTTATACTCAATAATATGAATCAGTTATTTGTTAATCTCATTACAAATAACAAATATTTTTTTCATAAGCTAGCCGGTCCAATGATCCAACATACATATATAGAACAAATTACAGTAAAAATATGTTCACTAAGAGAGTAAGAGGCAATCGTCTTACAACTTCTCACTCAATTATTATTTCAAAGTAATAACCTATTTTTGTCATCACATCATCAAAAGAAGATATATTTCTTTCTTGCTTCTAAAATTAAAATAGTACAACTAACAAATTGTATCATAAGTAAAACCAACTCATTGGTGTTTCCTCATTGCCACACACCTTGTATGCCAATTATATTAAGGAAGGTGCAAATTAAAATACGACAAGTAACATGAATGAGAGAGTAATGTATAGCTTTTTGAAAAATATTTTTTATTTACCAAAACACAGGAGAATATATTTTCTGAAAATAAATAAATAAAATTTCGATTTTTTTTCAACTAAAAGCTCTAACCGGAATATCTTAAAACTCACATGGATTAAGCGGAAAAATTACGCTTCTGAAAGTCGAGCGACTTAGCGGAGAAGTTTCCTTCCGTTGAAAAAAAGATAGAATCAAAGTTTTCTCTCTGAAGAGAGCTTGAGCATCATCATCACAATTAGGGCACACGAACGGCCAAGAAAATGAGGAAGAGAAGTGTGTGGGCATGGGGAGTTGCAATTGTCTGCTTCATAGTGCTCATGATTGTTACTCCAGCAATTCCTCAGTCTCAAGATTATCATAATTTTGCCGATCAACGCAAGTTTTTTGGTATAAGCACCATTAATTATTAGTAATTTGGAGTATGTGAATTTTCTTTCTTTAAAATTTTGGATCTTCTTCTTTCAATTTGCTATATTCTTATGAGTCCTAGGTTATGATTCATGAATTGATTGTTGTTGCTTCGGAGTTTTCTTGAACTTTTATTAGTGTCAAAATATGTTTAAATGTCTGAGTACTTGGGGCCTTTACGTGAGTTGTTTTAATTTTAGTTCTGAATTATGATTGCCAATAACATATTTATCTTTCCAATTGGTTTTGTATCTCTAACTTTGTGATCCAATCTCATGTCGAAATAATGATGATTATGATGATTTTCTTGTTCGGAGTTGGGACTTCTGAGATTGGCTTGTGACAACATGATTAAATCAGATTCATGGAAAACAAAGCACAAGAAAATGAAGAAGTTTCTAGTAGATACTCAGGGGGGTGAAAGCACACAGCAGATTGTTTGTGTTCTCTCTGTTATATGCTGAATTTTCCTCTGATTTTCACTGAAGCATATGATTGCAAAACTTATGTTTGTCGATCTAAATTTGTGTATAAATTCTGGAACTATGGACCTAGCTGAATAGGAGAGTCCGAATTCCCACTGGTATCAGGCAATTACGTTAGGTACTCTATTAAAAGGCTCGAGAAAATCCCCATATAGCTTCTTTAATTTATCAATAAAAAGCAATATGAACCAATAGTGGTTTGAATGTATGTAAAAAGAATTTGTTTTAGTCTTGTTACTATTAGATAGTGTCCATAGTTCACACTAAAAGTACCTAAAGGTTAATAGTGAACTTAGATGGGACTATCTAAATTGATTTGTTTCTGCCAATAAACCCCAATTGCGTAGGTTTCAACTGATTGACAAGTGTGAACTATCCTTTGGTATAATCTCCTCCCTTGTCCCTATACCTAATTTTCCTGTTTTTTTTTTGTTGTGTCCACTATGTAACTCTGCGACACAAATTGAACTTTAGGTTATCAATCACCTAAAACAGCTAGGCTCTTGATTATGTTATCGGATTTATCTTACTAGTGTCCACTTGGATTTGGTAACTTTTTGAGATAAAACAGCAAATATTCTGTCTCTTTGCTCTTCAAGGAAGTGAAAGTTAACAAGTTTGACTTCCATGATGACAGAAATTCACCTTAGTTTAGATTGCACAATATGTAAAATTCGATTTACCTTTAATCGTGAACTTAATGTTGCCAGTCCTGTTTTCATGTCAGCGGTTCATTTTGCTTGGCTAGCGGGTGGCATATATGCATTTAGAATTTTCTGCTGCAATTTTTCATGCCTTTGTTTCCTAATGTAGGGATTCCCAATGCACTGAATGTGGTCTCAAATTTCCCTTTCCTTGTGATCGGTCTGATAGGTCTTGTACTTTGCCATCATGGTAATTATTTCAAGCTGAGGTAAACTGTTGAGATGTATCTGGTTTGCTGTTGGTTAAGGCTTTGAATTTGTGATTCTGCATTCTAGTATATATATCCAGTACTTAAAGCTTATTCCATTTGACATGTGCTCGAAAGCTTGCAAGGAGAGCTTTGGGGTTGGACGTGCTTCTATATTGGTGTGGCAGCTGTTGCTTTTGGGTCTGCATACTATCATCTCAAGCCAAATGATGCTAGCCTTGTGTGGGACAGATTGCCAGTAGGTTATCTAAGTACTAAATGTTAGGTGCAAACTGTTATTTATTAAAAGTTTTTTCTGTGTGCCAATTTTTGACACCTCGTCTCTTGCTGTTGTAGATGACTGTTGCATTTACGTCTATCATTGGTATCTTTATTATTGAAAGAATAGATGAGAGAAAGGGCACTGTGTCTCTCATTCCATTGCTTCTTGCTGGCGTAATTAGTATTATGTATTGGAGGTAAGCTTCTTATTTTAACAATGGCTAATAAACTCCTCCCTCCCCCACCTCCCACCCCAAAAGAGCCATTTTCTAAAGAAAAAAGAAAAAGAAATAGTTGAAGAACTGCAAAGTGTATCCCTGGATATATAATATTCTCTGAGGTCCTCTCCTTCCATGTTCCTTCTTTTCATTCTTTCTTTAGATAAATTAGACAATTACATTATTCAAAAAAGCAACACCAAGTGGGTATATTACAAAATTACATAATAGTAGACTACATAGTATGTTAGGAGTTCTGAAGTTCATCAGACTGTCAAAATCATATATACCGAAGTGCCTAACATCCTTAGTCATCACCCGCCATGACACCAAAAAGGTTCAGAAACAAACACCAAAACTGCCACTTGAAAGAACAATGCAAAGTTATATGGCCAAAGTTCACATCACAGGTTTTGCATAAGTTACATCTACTGCACATATTGAAGTCCCCTTTTCAATAGGTGCATAAGGGGTAGTATAAGACGGTGCATCATATGTGATTATCCAAGTAAGCAAGCTACTTTCTGAGGTTTCCCTTTCCAGATTTGTTTCCAAGTTCCCTTGTTACTGAGTTGGTCAGGACATTATAGCATTCCTTTACTGCGAATTTACCTGTTTTTTTCTACTTTCCAGAAGGGAGAATCTACTCCTCTGTTCAACTCCTTCACCTCTGTCAGCTTTCCAAAAGAACTGAACTAATCTATGCAATCATGTTGTCCTTACAGATTGTAAGATTATAGAGCTAAGGAAGGTGTCTTTAAGAGGAACCGGCTAACCTCCTTGAGTTTCAGCTTGGTAGAACACTGGAGCTAGGATTAGGAAGATTATTGAATTGAGTCCCGGTTTTATTTATCCAAAATTATAATATATTGAATGTGATTTTGCTTTTTCTTGCATTTTCATTTTTATATGTGTACTAGAGGGGAGTGGATGGTGTAGATCCGTCGTAAATAACTGGAACTTTTTCCTTGAGATCATTTATTTTTTTCAGCTAAAACTGATGTGTGATTGTACATTTTCATTCTGAAGGTTCTTTGATGATCTCCGTCCTTATGCGGCAGTGCAATTTGTACCATGCCTAGCCATCCCACTCATGGCTATTTTGCTACCTCCGATGTACACACATTCCTCTTATTGGCTGTGGGCTGCAGGTTTGAATTTATTTTGTCCTCTTGGTTCTAGGACCGCATTCCTACAGCATGTAAAATGAGATTTTTCTGCATAATGCAGGATTTTATCTTTTAGCAAAGATTGAAGAAGCAGCTGATAAGCCAATCTACAACTGGACTTGTCATATCGTAAGTGGCCACACAATCAAACATTTATGTGCTGCAATGGTGCCTGTCTTCTTGACATTAATGCTTGCGAAAAGGGACATTGAAACAAATAGGTACAGTTGCATCTTTCTTTCTCTCTCTGAATCTCTACTTTCAGCTTGCCATTCATGATTCCATTTCACTCTCCTACAGGATCAGTTTATTTCAAAGTTGGAGAATATCTTGGAGTAAAACAAAAGAAAATGGAGCAGCAGTGGATAGTTACACTTGTACTTATTCAAGTGTCGCAGTTGAGGAATCCCATTGAGGAGAGGGAACTGCTTGTCATTTCATTGACACAAACTCTTTTAGTTCAACTATAAACAGGGGGGAAAAAGGCTAAAACTAGTGTTGGAAACAACTACTCTGGTACTTCACCGTACATCAGAAAGAAAGATATGTATTTTGTTCATCAATGTATACAAATCACGTGTTAATATATAAAAGAAATTTAGTGCCATGTTGATTATGTCTGGAACGTGAGCCTTGCCAGCAGCATACATCAGGCATATTCTAGGAATGCTGGATAGTCGCTTATAGCCTTGGTCATTAGTTATTGGTGAAGTTTGAACTGTATCAGTGGTGCTTGTATATTGCTAATCCAACTTCACATTACTTGAGCTGAACATGCGATTGTCAGATTGCTTATCCGCATTTTGCTGCAAAGTCATCATATCGCGAGGGAGGCAAAATAACACATTTGAATCAATACCAGAAAATCATCAAGATGAAGTGTGTAACTTTTACTATTTTTCTTATCTTGGTGACCTTCTCTAATGGCGAGCAAATTTACTTTGGACTGATGGAACAAAGGAAGCTTCCACCATTTTGGTAAAGTATCGTTTAAGGATGATTTTGGTCAAAAACTCCGATTCTAACGCAATACATATAACAATAGACCACCTTATGACCCAATGCAAGTATTGACGAAAGAGGAAAAACACGGAACTGAATAAACTCTCACCTCTCAAAGAAATCGTATAGTACTTTTTTTTAGAAAAAAATCTATTATGATTGAAATTCACACTACGGAACTGAATAAACTCTCTCCTCTCAAAGAAATCGTATAGTACTTTTTTTAGAAAAAAATCTATTATGATTGAAATTCACACTTCTAAGACCTTGTTGGGCTGGAATTATGTTGTCTTTGGTACTTTCATAAAAAAAAAAGTTCCAAGAATGTTGCGCAACTTCCTGTCTTTGGATGTATATGTTAACACCTAGCCAACATACGCACTTATCATCACTTAACTATGATAATTAATGCATATTTCAACTTTATTAAATCACTTAATTATAATAAATTGTATTGACACCAGGAGACAAACTAATCATTGCGTTTCATAACAACCAAAGGACGATGGGGAAGAAGTTTATTTTAGCATATAAGTAATTTGTTAATTGCCGCTGAATAGCAACGGGGTGGTGGCGCAGTTGGCTAGCGCGTTGGTCTCATAGCTTGTGAGTAATCCTGAGGTCGAGAGTTCAACCTCTATTATAAATGATAGTCCAAACTAAGAGCCTTAAACATAATCCAATTCCAATGACCTATATTCTCATATTTTGCATAACTTGATGGACATTCCATTCTTCAATCTTTTTCACTTAGACGAGTTGTTGAATTTAATGTATACGATATCTTGGCCAACAAATTGACTCAGGGACATTCAGAACCTGTTTGGTATTGCTGCTAAAAATTGTTTATATTTTGCATAACTTGATGGACATTCCATTCTTCAATCTTTTTCACTTAGACGAGTTGTTGAATTTAATGTATACGATATCTTGGCCAACAAATTGACTCAGGGACATTCAGAACCTGTTTGGTATTGCTGCTAAAAATTGTTTATTTTAAGAAACACTTTTTTAAAATGGCTTTTCAAAAAAGTGCTTTTGAAAAAAAACAATTTGTGTTTGGCTAATTTAATTGATAAGTGATTTTTATAAACAAATTGTGTTTGACTAATCTTTTTTAAAAAGTACTTTTGAGAGTCAAATTACAATAAAAGGGTAAGTATTAATGCACTTTTAATATTAAGATTATTTTATAGAGAGAAACTAGTTTAAACATCTATTACAAAAAATTAAATTAAATTTTTATTTTTATTAAATTAAAATATTCATATTCAAACTTTCAATGAATATTATACATTTTTTTGGAGGGTTTAAATCTTTAATTGTTGTTTTTCTTTTTTTTCCTAATCTTGCAAAAATATTGTTGTTACCTTTTTTCTAATTCTGCAAAATAATACATAAAATAATAAATAAAATAATAATAATAATACATAAACGTAAAATAAAATATAAAAATTATCATATAAAAATAAAAAATAAAATTATTAAATGAAACTTACCCAAACATATGGAAGGGATATTTTAGTCTTGAAAAAAATAATTCTTTGTTTCTGCTTCTGCTTTTTTAAAAAAATAGAAATTTTTAGCTTCTTTCCAACAACAGAAAAACTGTTTCTGCTTCCATTTAAAAGCTATTTTACAGGTTTGCCAAACACCTAATTTTTCAAAAAAAGTGTTTTTTCTCAAAATAAGTGTTTGTGGGCTGCCAAAAGCAATGCCAAAAAGGCTCTCAACTTCTCTATGATTCGAGGTAACAAGAGCATTACTATACCCCAACACCTTACCAGGTGTAATGGTTTATTGTTCCGTTGAGCTTCCCTGCAATGGTGAATGACATCCTCAAAACAAGTTCCCAATATTGGTGTCTCAGCAACAATGGAGATTCCAAACTTGACTATTCCCAGTTATGTAGTGAGATTTTAAATGGCTTCTCCAAAAGTTGATTACTAAGTCTTCATTTAGGAAACCAAGGGAACAACATCCCTCCAAGAAGGATACTTCACCCTCAACATAAAGCAAACTTCCCATTATTTTGAGGCTTGTCATTCACCAATTGGGTGATAGTTCAATGAGGAAATGGCTTGGGTACAAATGAACATTCAATGCCACTGGAGCTTGATAATTTCCTCCGAAGTGTGGACAGTGAACACGGCTGATATTACAGTTGGTAGTCTCCCAGATGGTTATGCATAGCGACTTCAAGAATTCTCAATCTGAGTTTTTTAACTGATGTTAACATAAATAGATAAATTAGAGGTATCAACATCTTCATTTTTAGTCACCAGTAGTCTCTGCAGGAACAGGAACCATCTTTGAAATGATGAAACCGATTCACATCCCTTACAATGATCTCTCTTTCATATATCTTAGAGATAAGTTTTATAGCAGTATGACAGTCTCCACAGATTCTAAGATTCTTTGTCACTCGGAGAACTGTACCTGAGCTTGTATTAAGAATGCCAAAGGCAATTGCCAACCTCTCACTATGACTACTTAGGTTTTGCTCTTTCTCCTCTTCACTCACATCATGCAAAGCAAACATAGTATCGGGCATGTAACCAGCTGCTTTTATCTTGGCGGGCAGTGCCTCCAGAAACATGTATATTTGCTCTGCCTGTGGATGAGATGTATCTCCTCCAAGGAACAAATGGGCCTTCCCGTCAAACTCAATCCAACTACATCCAGGACTCTTCATAATACGTTGTGATTTCAGTTGGATCCTTAAATGGTTCACCTCCTCCCACATTCCAGCTTCTGCATACATATTTGAGAGCACAACGTAATTCCCACTGTTGTCTGGTTCCAAGATAAATAACTTTTTAGCTGCTAATTCTGCAATTTCTAAGTTGCGATGGCTTCGACCAGCAGCTAATAAGGAACCCCAAATGCTTGGACCTGCTGCCATTGGCATTTGAGAAATGAGGTTATATGCTTCCACCAATCGTCCAGCACGACCAAGAAGATCAACCACACAAGCATAATGGTCATGTCCCTTCTCCACAAAGTAAACTGAACTCATACAATCGAAATGTCTCAATCCAACATCCACAAGACCTGAGTGGCTACAACCTGATAACAAACCAGTAAATGTGATTCCATCAGGCTGTATACCAGCTAGTAACATATCCTCAAACGTCGAAACAGCTTCCTGCCCACAACCATGGGATGCGTAAGCAGTAATCATTGTATTCCAAGCAACCAACTTCTTCTCCTTTAAGTTTATCTGATCAAAACACAAACGAGCATCAACCAAGCTTCCACATTTAGCATACATGGCTATAAGAGCTGTCTGCACCGAAGGATTCTTCTCCAATCCCGTCTCTCTAGCAAAACCATGTATCTTCCTCCCACGATCTAGTGCAGCCGAGTGCGCACAAGCAGGTAAAACACTCATAATCGTCACCCAATTAGGCCTCACCTCCGAATCACGATCCAACATTTTATCGAACAATTGCAACGACTTATCAGCTAAACCATTCTGAGCATATCCAGAAATCATAGCTGTCCACGACACTATATTCCTTATTTGCATTTCCTTAAACAACTCCTCAGCATATTTGAATAACCCATCCTTCATGTACCCAGCAATCAATACATTCCAACTTGAAACATCTCTCACGGGCATTTCATCGAACAGTTTACGAGCCTCAATCAAATCACCACATTTAACATACATATCAATCAAAGAAGTGCCTACATACATATCAAACACCAATCCAGATCTCAAAATCAAGCTATGAACACACTTCCCGCACCAAACATCACTCAAATCAGCACATGACTTGAAAACAAAGGGAAAGGTGAAATTGTCACCACGCAAGCCTAAGGAATGCATTTGGAAGTAAAGCTGTATCGTTCTTTTGGTAATCCCATAAAGGGTGAATGCTCGAATCATGGCATTGTACAGAAGCGAAGAGTGTTCAGTGGCATTATCGAAAATATTTGAGGCAGAGTCGATTTCACCGGAGCTGGCATACATGGCTACCATTTTGGCTGCGACTAATCCATTGGGAGAAACCCCTCGAACGGCCATGTGAGCATGAACTTGTTGGCCAAGTTTAACAAAATTCTTGCCAATCAAGAATTGGAAAATGGGTCCGTAAGTAGATGGCGGAAATGAGTTTTGGTACAATGGTTGCAAAATGATTTTCAATGTCATTTTTCTCAAAGGAAAATCCCAACTCTGGAGAAGAATCAATTCAATAGGTAAGTGGTCATCTCCAATTCAAATCATTTGATTATTCTCCTTTTGCATTTTCTGCACACTGTACTGTTTTTTTGTGATAGCGCTATATTTTGTTAAAAAAATATTTAAAATAGTTGTATTTAAGTTGGCTTCTTTGAAAATAGTCTTTTTTATCTTTGCATATAATGGTAAAATCTACATATATATTGCCTCACTCGTAGAATTTCACTAGTATAATAGCTTCCTAATTACCTTTATACCTTCGTGGGAAGGTAGTTGTTTCTAATTTACTCTAGACTTAGGAAATTTTTTTTCCAAAAAAGTCATTATTTTATACCAAATATTATAAATAGTTAATGAAAATTTCGTTGGGTTTCCTTGGGTAATGGGATGGAGGAAAAATAAAGTGTATTTTTCCCTCATCTTTGATTTGAAGAAGAGATGTTTTGTGCATTTAAATAGAAACACTTATTCAAGCTATTAAAAAGCTTAGAAGAAGGTCTTATCTTGTGTCGTTATCATCGCTCGATTCTGCCAAATTATAATATTTAAAAAAAACATATTCCTCACCATACTTATTTAGTGTGATTTATGAATTCTGTGATATCAAACTTTTTTTATCTTAAAGTATTTATGACTTTCTGTTTTACAGTTTACTTAGATATTCTGATTTATAACCTTCTATTTTACCATTTGCATAGATATTCTGATTTACTGTTTTAAACACGATGTGATAACAAATTTATACCAAGTATTTCTAACCCCACAAAGAATACTTTTGAAAGCTCATCCACTTGCCAAAATCAAAGGTGGATGTAGGATATACAGTCAATATACAAATAATATCGTTGCATATATTACATATATGTCGTGTGTATATCACTGTAAGTTCAGTGAAGTGATATATAGGATATAGAATCACTACACTAAATATAAACCAGACATACGGTAGATATACATTCATTTCACAACCAATAACATCCATGTTTGACATATAAATAACATACATTATTGTACATATCCGACATATATAGAATTAATAAGCTTATCATAAAAATGTAAAATATGCCTCAAAGATCAGTACACACTAATTTAATAAGATTTTATTTTCCTTTTATATAAGAAGTCATCCACACATATAAGCATGCATTCAGGAAAAGCTAAAGCAAAACCAGAGACACTTAATCATCGATCTTATTTTCAAGCATAGAATTACTATTATTATACACTTGTTAAACTCAAATGTCTAACGAGTAATTACTTAAACAGTTGAAGGTGGGGCAATCACGGAGAAAGACTTAGTCATGTGTAGTATCCACCAACTCCTTCAACTTCCACTATTGTTTTTTCTGCTTTTTTCGATGACAATATTAAATCCATCGATATATTATCTTTTTCTCAAAAGACAAACTCAAACTATTAAGAGTATATTAACAAAAGAGGTAAATATTGTTCTGTGATCATACATTCTTCAGCTGTCTCGTTCTATTTATAGAGGCCAACTTAATTAATTAATTAGCAAGGGCATGGTTGAGTGATTGGGAGGTGGGTCTCCCATGTAGAAGACCTGAGATCGAATTCAGTCTCCATCTGTTATTTAGTTATTAGCTCATCGCATGAGATTTGCCTAGTAGGTTTACATCTTTTGTATAATTTGCGGGTTATTACATAATGATTGAGTTACTGCAAAATGCTCACCACAGAGTGCTCATCACTCGAAGGACAAAGACTGTGATAGAGGTTGTGAGTTGCCGGGTTCCAAAAAAAAAAAAAAGTTGTTGGGTTTTATGTTTTTCAATAAAAGGATCAAAAATATCTCTCAACTTTCATTTATTGGTTGACTAAGCCCCCGCCGTTAAAATGAAGTTATTCTTACCCCTGTCGTTGCTAATTTCCCTCAATTGGATGGAAAGCCCCAAATCAATCAAAATTGACCCGATTTTTAAAAATATAATCCACCATCCTAATATAACCCGATCCAACTAACTTAACCGAAACCTACTTCACCTCCATCTCTGAAGCAAAAATCAAGAACTCAATCCCTCTGTTTCTCATGTTGCTTTCCTTACTGCTGTCCTTCTCCGCCGCCATCTCCTAAAAAAATCTCTCATTTTACCATGTAAATCCACCACCACACCAAGAACACTTATAACAATTTACAATGTTTTCATAAACAGATACATGGTTGGATTATAGATTCAAGAACAATGTAAAGAAAAAAAAATCTAAATTTTTGCGAACATACGGCCACTAGTGCAAAAATAAATAGAGCAAGAAGATCCCTATTCCCTATACAAGTAGAACACAATTTGATTCATTTCCAGATTGAGTGCCACTTTGGTAATCACATGGTACCCACCATACAAAAGTTATATCATCACCATTGTTCCATGAGCTCTCCATACGTTATTACCATTTCCCACTGAAACAACTGCCATTTTTATCATTTCATCCCAATCCACCCCACCCCCAAAATCTCCTTTATACCACCCAATACGATTATGATAGTGGAATTGGTGAAAAATGCTGATGGCTGGTGTGATGGGGTCTCAAGATTCTTGATAATAAAGCTATAGAAGTGTGAAGGGGTCTCAAGTTTCTTGATAATAAAGCTATAGAATGAACAGAAAGTGTGAATTTTTACAGAGATTTTCGGTCACCACGTTACTTTCATGAATTGGGAATTTTGCTATTTGGTTCAAAATCAAGATTTAAGCTGAGATTTCAACAAATTGGAGTGACCCACATTCAAATCTGCATAGATTTATTTTGGGTTAAGATAGATAAATGGGTCGGGCATGGATTTAAGATAGGGAATTGTTTTTAAGATAGATATTGGGTTGTATGGGATGATTTTATTGTTTTTGAAAAGGAAAACACAAGTTTAAAGATGAAGATGAACAGAAATGAAGATGAACAAAATGGGTTATATTATTAGATGGGTTGAGTCGGGTTAAAATTGAATAATTTAAGTAAAAAAGGGGGAATTTTAATTGATTTGGGATTTTCCATCCAATTGAGGGGCACAAATGATAAAATTAGTAATGGCAGGGGTAAGAATAACTTAATTTTAACGGTAGATTAGTCAACCAATAAAATAAAGTTAAGGAGTATTTTTGACCCTTCTTTTTTTTTTCTTCCAAATATTGTGTGTCATTATCATTAAATTGTTACCTGAAATACATTCTGTGGCTAAGAATATACTTGGTGTGATATAACAATAATAAGCTGACTTTTTGTTATAAATTACAGAAAAATAATTTTGTTATTCATTTTCAACGATTGAGTGATCATATAAAGAAGGCCAAATATATATACATTCCCTTAAATTTCATTTTAACACTTCAATTTATTATTGTCTCTGTCTCAATTTATGTGATATATTTCAGATTTCAAGATTCAAATAAGTCTGTCTTTATATATCTTTTAAACATTTTGAATTGTCGTCTATTATTGTGACTTATAATATTTTTTTACATAATTTATAAATATATAAATTATTTTTAAAAAATTGAAAATTCCATTAACAGATATTCTTGGTCAAAGTTAAATTGTTTAACTCTCAAAAAATAAATATGTTACAAAAATTGGAACTGAAAGAGTATTATTTCATTTTTGGGTGTATTGAATGAGACTATATCACTCTATCATATAAATAAAAATTCAGAGTATATATGTTAATGTGATAGTGACGGTTATGGGTGGTCGTCATCATTGTTATATATGCCATTACGTGGTGTTCCCTCTTTTGTGGCTATTCACATTTCACCATTCAATTTTTATTTATTTTTTATTTTTTATTTTCATTCGGTGTCTGTAATCTACGTGAGAGTCCTAATTAAAATCAAATCGCACATTACAGGATCTATTCAGGAGTGACACTCCCAACGTGATTCTTTTCATAGTCGAAATTCAAACTCGAAATCTCAAATTAATAATGAAATAGTCTCACTATTGCGTTACAACTCATATTGGAAAATATATTTGAGATTGATCTTTACAGCTATACATGTTGGAATGACCATTGGTATGGTCCGATTTTATTTTGGCACGTTGCGTCCACCCGCCTTTTTCCGTCCTGCTCATTCCATTCTGCTTGAATTTTTATTTTTTTTTTTACTTTTCCCATTTTGTTAGGACCCATTTGGTTACAATGAAAAAACTTATGTATAATTTTATGTGAAGAAAAAGGTATAATAAGTTAGGTAGAAGGTAGATATTAGTTATATATGAACTTATAATAATAAAATTATGTATTTACTCCTATTAATTAACTTTCAAAATATTTTTTTATTATGTGTACTTTTTAAAAAATTATACTATTGTTTACTTTTTTTTTCTCACTTTTTTAAAAGAAGAGTTGGAAGTCTTGTCACCTATAAAACTAATCGAGTCATTGATTAGTTTAAATTATACTGTATGCATGTGAGTACTAGTTACATATTTTTTAATGCTACTGTACATCAACAAAAATTGATCGAGTCAATCTAATTCGTTTATTTATTTAATTTTAAATAATGTATATTAATTTACAACAAATTAAATATTCAACCAGCAATAAAGGATATATTTTGATTAATACCTTGTCAATGGAAAGATGCTCAAAGTTGGGATACATTTGCTTCTGGGTTGAGGAATGATATTTCCCAATTTTAAATTTTAGGAAGAAAGACATGAGAAAATGGCAATGATTGAAGTCTAATTAAATCAAGGAACTCCAATCCCTTAAGTTACTATGTTTTGAAAAATCTTTTCAAGTTGTTTAATTAGCTGTAAATGTTGCTAATGTTTATATATATGCTCCGATAATAGAATTGTTCAATATCAAAGTAAATCCTTGTTTGATTCCAAGTTATGATATTTTCTTTATAAATACATTTATGAAAAAAGACAGACAAAATCTACGCCATCGACTTTTAATAAAAATATATATTAATATTTTATTTAAGAAAGTCAATCCATTAATTTTCCGACATATTCGAGTTCGTCGGTTTTGGGTCGATTTTTAGAAGGAAAAAACCCCGTGGTTGTTCATCGACTTTTGGCGCTCAATTATTAACATTCTTTTAGTAGTGAAAGCAGGTAGATAAAATTTAGTATAAAGTATAGAAATCCTAACAATTTGGGCGTTAGTTACATTCAATCTCGAAAGTTTCCTAAATTACAACAATCTCGAATTTTTCAGAACTCGCGGATATATTGCTCCTTCACCTGATACATGAGTTATTTATCAGATTCATACTGATTTAATTGGAATTTTGTATCAATAATAATATTTGTACCAGATATATATTGTACACAAACAAAAGTTGTAATGTCATTGATGTAGATGTTTAAGGGAGAGAAAGAAAAATGAAATTTTTGTAATTAATTCAAATAATATAAATTTTTAGAGATTATGTTATCTTAAATCGTGTAATTACATCATTTTTCCAATTTGATAACAAAGATTCGCAGGGCAAATTTGTGGGGCAGTTCTAAGGGCTTATCATAAAAATGTAAAAATTGCCTCAAAAGACACTAAATTTAACAAGATGTAAACATGAACCAACAATTGAATGTACAAATTAGAAGTAGCAAATTCATTTTTCTTTATTCTTAAGAAGACATTCACATACATACATACTGACACACAACAGCTTATATAAGCTTGCAATCAAGAAAAGCTGAAACAAAAACCACCATATAATTTTCGAAAAACCAAATTAGAATAGTTTAGATCGACTGATCATCGTCGATCTTATTTGCAAGCATAAAATTATAACATCATTATACACTTGTTAAACATAAGTATCTATCTCAAATGTCTAACAAGTAACATTTGGAACAATTACTAATTAAATAGTTGAAGGTGGGGAAATAACTGCACCCTTAGCAATGTTAGACTTGAAGGACTTGGTCGAATCTGGAGTCATATTTAGAGAGGCCTCTAAAATTGATGAAGATGCTGCTTCCCAAATTGATTTTTTCCCACCTGATAATTCTCCATATGTTTGCCTGCAAATACGTAGTAAAACAATATCATGTCAATTATTTGCTTGTCTATAATCTTAGTTGTCACTGAGTGGATCTGACGTTAGCCCCAATGATAAGAGTACTTACTTTGACGATGTCTTCAGGGAGAAGAACTCGATTCCTCCTTCATCAGCTTCCACAACAAATGGAAAGAATTTTGGTACAAAAAACAAGTCACCTTCTTCCACCTTAGTATCCAACACAACTTTACCAAAAAGTCCCACAATTACAACACGTCCACTCCCTTTCGTAATATAACTCAAATGAATGGACGAATCTGCTGTAAAAATTGGACCAAGTAGAGCACCCCCTTCCAAAACTACGCGATTCGCGCTTAATCCAACCTCTCCAAGCAACGCTATATTCTTACCACTTACTGAAGATAGATGTCCACCATTTTTAACCTCAACACAAGGTTTTGCACCATCCAAGTTGTAAACCAACCTGCGTTTCGCGCTGCTGGATGGGTTTGGCATTTGTATGCTTTCATTTATCTTAATTAAAAGATTTAAACTACTTTGATCTTTCATAAGTTTTTCAGATTCAGTTTTTTTCATGTGGAAAGATTTAGCAATTAATTCATTAGAGAATCCGTTTAATACACCAGCGCCTCCCGTTAAAAAGAAATAACAGTATTCTCCAGGTGTATAGTCCTCCGACGATTCTCCCAAGAAAATTATAGTGAATTTAGAGTCACCACCATTATACCACCATGACACTGTTCCCACGGTAACAGGTATAGTATCCCCTTTTTGAATTTTTACAACTTCTTCTTTTGAATCTTCTGGTGAGGTCAGTCCAGCAATGCATTCACCTGTAAATATGAAATATAAAATATCACAGTTTCTTATTTCTAACTTTCCCTAGATCCGTAATATATGTATGTCATACCTTCACAAACATAAGCAATTTTAGAGGAATCAGCATAGTGAGGTAAAGCAAATCCACGAGGTTGAAGAAGTAATAAACCAGCAGCAATTTTTTTCTGGCTAAGAACTGGAAATTGGCTACTTGACCATGTGTAGTATCCACCAACTCCTGCAACTTCCACAATTGTTTTATCTGCTTTTTTCGATGACAATATTAAATCCATTGATATATTTATTTTTTTCTGAAAAGATAACTCAAACTATATACCAAAAAAACTTTTGAAGATAATTGTTGTAGCTAGACTCACACATTCTGAAGAGTCTGTCTCTTTCTATTTATAGACTCACACATACCACGATTTTGAAATATAAAAATTAGTCGGTTAAAATAGTTAATGACAGTATCGTGAGTCGTTGTCATTGAATTGTTATCTCAAATATATTTGATGTGATATAGGAATAATAAACCGACTTTTTTTTGTTTAAAATTAAAGAAAAATAATATAATTTCGTTATATCATTTTCAATAATCGAGTAATCATATAATTAAAAAATCAACTCATTTTCATCATGATACAAGTAATTGGTGTATCTTTACTCAATCAACACGTCTTTGTATACATTCATATAATAATATAACTTGCTGGTAATTTTTTATTCATATACAATTCCATTGTATTCAAGTAATTATTATGCGTGTACTCAATTAATCATTAGATACGTACAATAAGTTGTACATATACGCAACAATATATTCCCTTTGAATTAGTTTATTTGATTAATTTTAACTTTACCAAAATAAATAATTTAAACATTCATTTTTAAGTAAATTAAAAAATAAAATAGATCATATATAAGAACCTTATCTTTATATGACAGCTAATATCGATCTTTTGTACGATATACAATTGGATCTTTGATATATTAATATAATCTAAGTCGTAATATGGCATGGATTTTTTAAAAAATAAGAGAGGGGCCCTGGGCCCTGTCTCGTATCCTGAGACTTTCTATCTTGTTAGGTGTAAAGCACGTGCCCTGACCGATTATTAAATATCACGTTTATTAAGAAATTAATAAATATTTTATAATTTTAATTTATTAAATAATTTATATTTAGATTAATATCTCTTGAAAATTAAACATGAATTAGTTAGAAAAATAAATTTTGAAATAACTTATATTTGTTAAGTTTTTTTTTTTTTAACCATTTTGTTAGTATTCATTATTCCGATTGATTAAAATGTGGGTGTGCTAGGCAAACAGCAAGAACGATAGAGAAGAAGAAAATATTACTCCTAATTTACTGTGTTTAAATATGCATTTCAACTTATTAGCTAGATGATAGAGATAAAGAGAGATCTGCGGGATTGTATTGTATTAATAATGAAGAGTCAATATTATCTTAGAAATTGTCATGAGTTGTCTATGAAGTACAACCAAAGAAATTTGCAAGTATCTAAAAAAATTTATCACGGCAGAGGCACAATCAATAATAATTATGCGAGGCTCTATTCTCTTTTTGACACTTGGATGGTGGGTCATTTCTCTTACTTTTTACCTGATATTCACCACTTCTCTTCCACTTAACTTTCTTTTCTTTTCTTTTCTTTTTATTTTCTTCTACTTCTAAGTTCTAACAAATATCTAAATCTCAAATACACAATTAAATAATGAATACATTTGATTAAAAAAATATATAGATATTTTTTCTGTTAAAATAATTGAAACACTTTTAGAACTATTAACTTTAAAAATAAGCTTATTGTTCAATATTTTTTAACAGAATCAAATTAATTCAAAATATAAAGTAATTCACTTTAGCGTATAAACTGATTAGATAAGATTAATTTTAAATAATATAAATTATTTACATATATGTCAAAATAAAAATGACAAACAATGTCCATATGAGAGATTCATAAGCGATTTTAAAAATTTACGCAAGTTGGTTCACATTCACCTACAATATGTTTTTTATCAGTGTTTTTCTATTAAGTATTTAAAAAAATTGTAACTAAAAATTTAAAAAAATTTGATAATTTCTGCTAAGAAAATGACTGCAGATATATTAACTAAAACAGAACAAAAAAACCTATGGAATAATAAATCTGAATTAATTTAATTTTTTTTAAATGCTAGTAGTTGAGAAGACATTGGAGTTTTTTTAGTTATTTTGATACTATTAAAAAGGGTGAATAATAAGATTATTTTTATTGTTTAGTCAAAAAAATGTTTTCAGATATCTGACAAAAAAGTATTAATAAATATTTATTAATATTTTTATTAATTATATCAGCAGTTTAAATATATATTTGAGAGTTAAATATTTGTTGGAAATAAAAAGAATAAGAAAATGAAAGAAAAGAGGAGTGAGTGGAAGATAGATGATAAAAGAAAAGTATAAAATGGACCCACTATCCAAGTGTCAAATAAACAATGGAGCCTCACATAACTATTGTTGGTTGTGCCTCTACCACTTTAAATTTTTTCCAAGTATCTTGCTTCTTATATTTTGAAAAAAAAATTATTTGTATTTTCTTCAAATTTGTATACACTAGATGCATGAACGAACCGGAGCCAGGATGAGTCCAATATATATTTTTTTTGTCTCAATTTATATGACACATGAAATTTTAAGAATCAATCTATTTTATTATCATAACTTTTAAAAAGTATTTTAAGTTATTAATTATTGTGATTTATAATACTTTTAACCTAAATTATAAATATATAAATTATTGAAAATTTCTTTACTTTCTTTCTCCCAATTTATATGGTAAAGATGATATTTGGAAACTTGTTTGTTGAAATATTTTAGGCTGTTAATTATTGAAAATATTATTTTGTATGTAATTTTTAAATATATAAATTATTAAGATTTACATTTTTTAATAATTTAATACTTATCTTAGTTTCTTTTTAAAATATTAAACGTTATAATAAAGATCAGAGCAGTTTATTTCATCACAAAACTATAATTATTAATTAAAATGGGACTCGTTTTTATCAAATTTGAAGAGTCCAAAATACTCCCATGTCAAATTAATAAGCACGTATATCGATGAAGACATGAGTGCTTCAAGACTCTTCTACTATGCGATTTTAATATCTATAAAAAATATACTTTAATAAATTTTAATTTCATATTATATTAAAAAAAAATTCTAAAAAGGCGTTACAGTTGTGGTCCCGTTTGAGTTTTCATCATTGACAGCTGTAACTCTCTGCTTTTTGCTTTCTGAATGCTGACCACGTGGGAGCACTAATTTTAAAGGTCTTTTATCGTTTCATTCTGTAGGTATCTTTTTATTATTATTTTTGTAAAAATAGTACAATATCAGATAAATTGAAATTTTGTGGGCTTCCAATCATTTTTCTTGATAAAATCTAAATAAAATTGACGTTAAAATGCAACAACAAAAAAATGTTGGCCAAATATATATTACTACAATAAATTGTTGAATCCAATGCCCATATTAATAGGGAAAATTACGTGAAATGGCAAACGTCAAGAGACTATTATTTAATATAGCTATAATTTTAATTATTTTTAATCCATGACTATAGTTTCGCGAAATTTTGCTATTCCATTTTCTAATTGTATAAATTCAGAATTTGTATAATTCAGTCTCTGATTGTATAAATTCAGAATTTATATAATTCAGTCTCTGATTGTATAAATTCAGAATTTGTATAATTCAGTCTCTGATTGTATAAATTCAAAATTTGTATATGCTTACCCTAGCTATTTGTATACGATTTATGAAAAAATCATAATAAATTACCTTGTTTGTATATTGGCAAGCGAAATATACAAATGGAGTTCTGAAAAATTCCTAAATGTATAAATACAAAATTTGTATATACTTATCCTATTTATATATTCGTAAGCGAATATACAAACGGGCAAGCAAAATATACAAACTACAATCTCCATTTGTATATATTTACCCTGTTTGTATAATCGCAAGCAAAATATAACTGCAACCTCCATTTGTATATACTTACCATGTTTGTATATTCGCAAGCGAAATATACAATCGGATAAGCGAAATATACAAATTGCAGCTTCCATAGCAAACAAAACTATAACTATCGAGCACAATTACCGAAACTATAGCTGTAGAGTCTTATTATGTCTACTATCTTTGCTATTTCTGAATTTTCCTCATAATTAAAGGATCCCAACTTTTCCAATGAATATGGGTTATACTATACATACTAGGCCCAAGTGCTAGTTAAGGGGCAGGCCCAGTCTAGTTAGTGTGATTTATGAAGATGGAATAGTAATTTTTATGCACACAAATAGAATATGTGGAAGTGCTCTGTGCAACTTTATTTCTCACATCAAAGTAAATAACAATATAGTAAGAACAATATTACGTATTCGTATTACATATAATTTGAAGGATTTTAAGGAGCTAAATGAGTATATATCATTTGTTTTCCCAATTTTTATTAAGAAGTCATTCTTTTCATTGTTAAGTAATTTATTTTTTTAGAAAAAGAAAATCAAAATTCTTACCAATCAAACATGAAAAACTTATAAAACATGAAATATTCCATACCAAACACATCTTAATTGCTTTGATAGACTTTTTTTTTTAGGTGTTTTGAATTCAATACAACTTTTAAATATTTTTATTGTGTGAGTAAGATTTAAGTGTGTATTGAAGTGAATGTATATTGATCTTGTATCCACGTGATTTAAGTTAGGCGGAGATACTAAATGTGTGCTAATACACTAATTAGGCATGTGGATACAATGTAATTGTACAAATTCTGTTTAAAAGCGTGGTCCGTGCTGATTTATAGCAATTTCAGTTATGAAAAGGTCATGTATGGTTCAATTTCGATTAGTTCAAAGCTAATGTACACATGGATACACGTATTGACATTACAAACGGTGTTAGATTTTATGGGGTTTTCTTTGTAGATAACAAAGAAGATAATAACGGTGAATTTTGTTAGCCACATAGGGTCAATAATTAAATTTAACACTTAATTAGTGGTAAAATACGTAATTATTTAAATAAATATAGATAGAAAAAGTATATATCGTATGAATGTATGTCTAATTAGATAGTTTTTCCTTTTTTAGTTTTCAGTTTTCATTTTTTTTTTTCAATTATCTCACCTTTTTTTATGTTCCTTTCTTTCTCAACTTTTTTTTTTCGTGTTTCTTTCTCTTTCTTACATTTTTTTTGTGTGTGGTGATTATAACTCTAGGCCTCGCCTTAATTTTTGAAGTCAACTTATTCTTTCTAGTTGATAATTTTTATTGCTTTAATATTTGTTAGTTAATTTGTTGGAAATAAAATTTTAATACTTAAAATTAAGTAATTGTTCAAATTCTTTTTTGTAGCAATATTGAAAAGCTATAGCTAAAGCTAAACCTTAATTCTGTGTGAGATTCATCTTTGAACTTAAAAATTAAATTATATTTGCAGCGACCACTTCTCTTTTTTAGGAGACGCAGGAATTCAAGGCTATGTTAAAGAATTTATCGCACGAAAAAATTCTTGAAGTTTTGGCTGAAGGGCTATGTCCTTATTATCAAGAAACTATAGAGGCTCGTATAAACAATCTTAATCAAAGTAAGCAATTTCAATTATATTGTTTTTCCGGATTAATAATCAATGTTTGTGTATTTAATTTCAAGAATGGATTTTGTTTTCCGTTCTTCTTGTTGAATTCTTAATGTTCTGATTGTGAATAATTAGGGGGAGAGCCAAGATCGTTAAATGAATTTAAAATCTAAAGAAGTAAATGTAGAAAGAAGTCAATGTGATCATATTCACTCTACAAGTCCTAAATAGAGATTGAATTTTCTGAATAATTCGATTTTAAAGTATAGATAAGGATTTTCCAAATAGAGAAATTCCAGAAGAAAAAAAACAATAAATATATGCACTTTCGAGTTCCTGAATAGAAATTGAATTTCAGAATAATTCGATTTTGAAGTATAGATAAGGATTTTTGAGATAGAGAAATTCGAGAAAGATACAATAAATATACCAACTTTGAAAAAATTTGAAGTATAGATAAGGATTTTTTTTTATATATTTATTAAAAAATGACGGACAAATTCTACATAGTCCATCAATTTTTTTAAAAAAAAAATATATGAGATTTTATTTTGCCTAGCTTGTTCTTTTGAGAAAAGTGTGCATCCCCAAAGGGAGTAGGGACTGGAATTTAATAATAAGATGTAAACATGAACAGACAATTTGACGTACAAATTCATTTTCCTTTTATTCTTAAGGAGACATACATGCGTATACATACTAAGCATGCATTCAGGAAAAGCTAAAGCAAAACCAGAGACAATTACAAAAAACAAGTCACCTTGTTCCACCTTATTATCCAACACAACCTGACCAAAAAGTCCCACAATTACAACACGTCCACTCCCTTTCGTAATATAACTCAAATGAATGGACGAATCTGCTGTAAAAATGGGACCAAGTAGAGCACCCCCTTCCAAACTACGCGATTCGCGCTTAATCCAACCTCTCCAAGCAACGCTATATTCTTACCACTTACTGAAGATAGATGTCCACCATTTTTAACCTCAACACAAGGTTTTGCACCATCCAAGTTGAAAACCAACCTGCGTTTCGCGCTATTGGATGGGTTTGGCATTTGTATACTTTCATTTATCTTAATTAAAAGATTTAAACTACTTTCATCTTTCATAAGTTTTTCAGATTCAGTTTTTTTCATGTGGAAAGATTTAGCAATTAATTCATTAGAGAATCCGTTTAATACACCAGCGCCTCCCGTTAAAATGAAATAACAGTATTCTCCAGGTGTATAGTCCTCCGACGATTCTCCCAAGAAAATTATAGTGAATTTAGAGTCACCACCATTATACTACCATGACACTGTTCCCACGGTAACTGGTAGAGTATCCCCTTTTTGAATTTTTACAACTTCTTCTTTTGAATCTTCTGGTGAGGTCAGTCCAGCAATGCATTCACCTGTAAATATGAATTGTGTTTGTGGAATCTCGCTCGCCACTCTCACTTTATACAAACACAAATATATAAATTGTGTTTGTGTTTGTATAAAGCGAGAGAGATTGTGTATACAAATACAAATTTATCAGTCCTATACAGTTATAATTATACAAATCGTCCCCTGCCCAGTTCTCTTTTGCCTCTCTCTCTCTCTCTCTCTTTATACAAACACAAATTATACAATATACAATGTATAATTTGTGTTTATATAAAGCGCGGGAGAGATTTGATATACTAATACAAATGTTTTAACTCGATTTAATTGTATACGAATTCAAATTTTATGCAGATATACAAATACAATCATTGATACATATATATAGTAGTTATATATATACACAATTATCTAACCGATATACATATACAATTCATCTCTCTCCACTCTTTGCCCTCTCTCGCTCGCCTCTCTCCTCTCTTTCCCAATCTCGCTTGCCACTCTAGCCTAACACAGAGAAAATATACATATACAAACACAATTTTCATACAAAATCACCGCAATTTTTATACAATCCCTGCGATTTATACCAATAGAGATGCTCCATAGCAAACACAATTTGGCTATGGAGCACAAATAACAAAACTGTAGTTATAGAGCGCTAATATGATTTTTATCTTTATTATTCCTAAAATTTACTCTTATTTTAATATGAATATTGTAGTAAAGTATTTATATTAATCATTAATTTAGTAGATGTATAAAATTTAAAATAGTCAAATAAAAATAAACGAAAGTGAGTACAAAATATAGCCAGAGCTTGAAAAGTATTTTTAGAGCCTTATTTTGTAAATGACCCTAAGCAAGCATGTTAAAGCACTTAAAACTTAGGAATTATTTCACATTTATTAGTAAGTGTATACGCTTAATATTACTTTTTTCATTCTATTTTATGTGATTTATCAATTATTAGGACATTGTACAAGAATAATATGGCCTTTAAAATATAAAGATTAAAAAAAAAAAGCTACTAACAAATAGGGGTGGCAAAATCAAATCCAACCCGCCCAACCCGATCCAACCCATTTAGGCCCGCCCATTAGTAAGTTCAACCCATCTAAACCCAATCCATTTCAACCCATTAAAAATTGGGTTGATATGTAATCCGAATTGAATTTTGAGAAATTTTATGAAAATATTATTAATTTTTTTTTATTTTTTTTTATGTTATACATAGTTATAATAAAGAAAAATAATAATTTTATTAGGTTTTAAAAGCTTATAAAATAACAAATAAAGCTATTAAAACTGAGTAAAAATTGAGCGGGTTGAGTTATGACCCGTTACTAACCCATTTTGACCCAACTCGTTCTAACCCAAACAAATTTGGATTGGGTTAGGTCTTGATCCGTATATTGTCTTGACCCATTTTGACCTGTCCAAATTTAACTCAACCCGCCCAATTGCCACCCCTACTAACAAAACATTAAGGTATTCAGTATCACATTGGATAACATAACTGCAATCCCAATCATGGATCCGTTGTCTTTTAACCAAAACAAAACGAAAAAACGAAAAGAAAAAAAAGAGGGGAAAATAGACAAAATAGACGGGTGAAAAACCATTTTTGTTAAAAAAAATTTGTCTTAAAAATCAAACTCTCCTTCAACTTTTTTTCTATTAAAATTAGAGCAACGACAACTTTAAAAATTTCATTATTTTGATTAATATTATATTTTATATTATTTACTTTCTTTGTTTAATAGTTGTTCATAATTGACTTGGCATACTCTAGATTAAGAAGCAATAAATGATAAGAATAATTTTTATCAAATCACTATTATTAAATATAAGTCATTTAAACATTGAAAAATGAATAATGTTTAATAGCAAGGATAAAATAGACACAATATGATAAATTATTCATTGGTCTTATAAATTAGACAAGCATTGTTGGACATCCGTAAATAGTATAATAGTATAATGGACAAGAAAAGATGGACGGAGGGAGTTTTAAATACTTATATTACTTACTACTCCATTCGTTCACTTTTACTTGTCACTTATTCTTAAAATAGATTTTAATTTTAATTGTCACTTTTTGACATATCAAAAAAAGACAATTAATTTTTTTTCATGTTTTACCTCTAGTATTAAATACTATTTTTCACATACTTAATAAAGATATTATGATAAAATATTTATATCAATAATTATTTTTAATAAGTGAATCAAATCAAACAGTGACAAGTGACAAGTAAAAATGAATGCAGAAATAATTTATAGAGAAATCACTATCAGAGAGCACCTACAAGTAGTCTATAAAAAAAAACACGCAAAAGTCTACATTATTCTAGACGCTATAAGAATAAAACAAATGTGGGTATTGAATTAACTTTTTAGAAGTAACTTTTAAATATTACACATGAGCTTATCGTGATCAATTTGAAGTATTAGAATTATAGGTAGATACGACATGATGTCAAATTTATATCTGAATTCAATATTAATGATTTGAAATATAAATTTATATGTAGAAATGTAAATTCATAATTTTTTTAAAAATATAATATATAATAATAATAATAATAATAAAATTCATACAATTTAAATCTTATATCCATTTAAAACTAAAATAATTAATATCTGTACTCCTCCTCAACCAAATTCATATTGATAGATGAACAAAGCAATGCACAACAAGTCCTTGCATCATCCCATCCATGCTAGTAGATAAATCACGTAATAATTATTGTTTAGTTTAAAATTTTAAAATTAAATAAGAACATGAAAAAAAAAATTATAACAAGAAATAATTTTAAAAATTAAAATTACTAGCTTAGTTATCAAAACCTAAATTTAAAGAAATTATATTTTTTTATATTTTTTATTTTCCAAATAAAATAAAATATATATCTAAAATATTACTCTACTTTTAAAATTTTATTTTACACAAAATAACTTTCTAAAAATGATATTAAAATTAAAATAGCAAAATTAAACTTAAACTCTATTTATTGTATTTTTTAAAAATATTTTCTTGTTTGAAATAAATGAAGCAATCTCCTTAGTACTTTGTCAATATATGAAATATAATATGTTGGTACTTCGTAAGATTGAGAAATATTTTTTTAAGGAATGAATCAGTCTCTAAGATATTGCTTCATTTATTTCAATGATATATTGAAGCATATATCAATGATACGGATACCCCAACAATTTTTGAATATATTTTAATGATACTATGGAGAATTGAAAAGTATTTGACTTATTAATTATAGCATATCACAATAATATCATGACTCTCTCTCTCTATCTATATATATATATACTAGATGGGCCCAATAGGATTTTTAAGCAAACTTTTACATTAGTAAAATACTCAACTATACCTGATCAAACGCATATATTAACATGGGCAAAACATGACACTGTTCATGTGAATATGTGAAATAGATAAGTAATTACACAAAGACTTTTATGTATATATATCTTATAATTAAGGGAACATCCCTCATTTTGGTCTTGACCTTGTGGAGCTCTTCCTATGGTCTCCAGCTCTTTGAGAGAAAGCATCATTTTTCTTCTCTATCTGATGAATCATTTTTGATGTAGTGCAAAGACTTGAGTACCCTTTAACAAGTAAATTAAAACTAAAAAGCTCGGAGTATGTAAGAGCTAAGCAAGTTAAAATGAGCAACAGGGCAGGATTACATACAGTGATCGTAACATGAGAGCCTTCAGCCACCGGAGTATCTGCCCTCCCAGCTATGTCCAACTATCAGTATCACCACCATGATATTGCCCAACAACAAAAAAATACCCTTACAACATCAAATAAGGCATAAACATTTAGCAATTATCCAAGAAAATGAGAACTTTACTAGATGTAAAGCATTTCTGGTAGCTAGAGTTGTGTACACATTTCCATATATCGTTGTAAGCCCGATCACCTCGACTTCAGGAGAATGCAATGCCACGAATGTCGCCATTGCATCATCCGAGATTATTCATAATAGTTCAATTAACTCAACAATACAATTCACAAAAATTAACCTCGGAAAGCTTAATAATAAGCAATCTAATATGTAATTTGCGAAAATATAATTGTCAATTTACAACATGCAATGAAAACATGTGACTGTAGCCTGCAAAAGCTTTCAATTCCACATAAACATCAAAAATTGAGAAGGAATCCCATTAATTAACCACATATTAGTACAATTAACTTAACTTCTTAATGCTACCTTTTTTTTAATAACCTACTTCTAAATGTGATATAAACATGCATCCACCAGTAATTCGCAATCCAAATAGATGACTAATCAATTGTTAAATATTCTACCATTCACGGATCCTCTTTGGTCATTTTTCTTCTCCTTTTCTTTCTTGCTATTTCCACTCACCACTTTTAATTTTGTCAAGATCTCAGCTTCTTCCTCGTCTATGAAGGTTGAGATCCCCGTTAGCCTCTGCATCGTTCTCGTCTCCTTAATCTGCATTGTTCGTCGAAGTGGGTTCGAAATTAACCCTTGTTCATCTATGGCTTCTGATTTTTCCTTCTTTCCCAACTTATCCATCAGATCGATTTCACATTCCTTCCTGCTAATTCGAACTGATTTGGGGGAGATTCAGATACAACTAATTCCTAATTTCAAAATATTCTACTTTGAATATGGAGGAAACTGAAATGCATGGCCATATAGATTCGTCGATAGGGCTTCCACAATGAACCTTTGGAACCAACATTGAAGCTGAGAAGAAGTTAATTAATGGAGTAACAGACACGTGTTATATAGTGTATACGTGTTTGTATTAAAATGGATGAATTTGCCCCTTAGGAGATATACATAATTACGAAAGTACCCCTATTTGTCCTCTCCTTATTGGATTATAAATAATAGAAATATATATAGCTTAATCTGCTATTATACATTATTTAATATACACTTTACTTTTTGTTGGGCCGTTGTGTAGTGTAAAACCTCATAAAAGCATATGAAATATTGGAACAGTTGATATTTTTGTCCAAATAAAAGGAATTATTTGTGAACATAATTTTTGCAAACTAGGTCCAAATGCTAGTTAAAGGGCAGGCCGTGTCTTGTTAGTATGATTTATAATTTTTATTAAAGATTCTTTAAGTTCAAGAATGTCCAACTTAGCTAACTTAAGGGCCCAATCATTATTTGTGAAAATGATTTTTGCATACTAGGTCCAAGTGCTAGTTAAGGGGCAGATCAGTTTTGTTAGTATGGTTTGTAATCTTTATTAGAAATTATTTAAGTTCAAGAATGTTCAACTTAGCTAACCTAAGGGCCCAATCATTATTTGTGAACATGATTTTTGCAGACTAGGTCCAAGTGCTAGTTAAGGGGCAGACCCAGTCTTGTTAGTATGATTTATGATCTTTATTAAAGATCCTTTAAGTTCAAGATCAATGTCCAACTTAGCTAACTTAAGGGCCGAACCATTATTTGTGAACATAATTTTTGCAGACTATATCCAAGTGCTAGTTAAGGGGCAGACCCTGCCTTGTTAGTATGATTTATGATCTTTATTAAAGATTCTTTAAGTTCAAGAATGTCCAACTTAGCTAACTTAAGAGCCTAACCATGTTTTTCGTACTTATATTTCTGTACAAATGAAAGTAAATTACAATATATTAAAGAAGAAAGAATAGTATTTACTCATATTATGTATAATTGGGTTAGCAACACAAATTTCACTAGCTAAGAATTCGAACGTCGTATACATGTGTCTGGCGCTTTCAAATACATGTATGTGAGATACATTAAAGCATAATATGTGGTTAATTAAAAAACATAACTGAATTGCATAATTTAAGGAGGAAATCACTCCTTTAATAACTTCCGAATATCTCTGGTATCACAAATGCTAAAAGAATTTAAAAAATCGAATTCCTTTCTTTCATTTTTTGAGCAACAACGAAATGAACAATTCTTGTATCTGAGCTTGTTTCTACTTAATATTGTGTATCTGAATTATAACAGACAAATTAATCTAGAATCATCACACATTTGTATCCGATTTCTAATAGATATGTGGTGTATTTTGATTAATTGGTATGACACATATCTATGCTTGTTTATGAAGTTATATATATGGTGTATCTGATTTATAGCAGGATCAATGAATATAGATACACCACATTATTTGTATTTGTGTTGTCATAGATTGTTCTTGAGTGAAATAAAAAATAGATGAAGGTTTATTTTTGATAGATTAAAGGTAGTGTGTTGTACCTCTATTAACGATCTTCTTGTTTGGAGAAGCATTACAAATGAAAATATTTTAAGAAAACCCCAAATCAATAAAGCTTTACCTTAATTTGGTGTAATTATTAAAAATTAGAAGACAATATAGTGAAAGCTATAGAATCATCAGATACATAACTTAAACTTAAATGATAGTTACAATCCAAAATCTTTTTCGATTTAGAGTTTTTTGATTTAATAAAAGAAATCGTGTGAGGGATAAGGGAGGAAGAGAGAAAATGGGGGTGATGGACGTGGGTTGAGAGGCCAATGAGAGGGAGTGAAGTTGATTAGGATGAAGACGTTAATTGGGGGATACAAGGCGTGTTTAGATATTCAATTGCCCTAATTTAGGCTAGTTTTTAAAGAATGGTATATCTCAATGTATCTAATTTAAAATATGATATAAAATTCTTAACTAATAAAATTATACATAATTATTTAAAATTATAGATAGAATTAATAAATATGATATGAATGTATATCTAATAAAGTAGTTTTTTCAATATATTTTTATAGCTTCTTAAACAAACGAACCTCTCGATATAACATATTTCACCATAGTCTAAAATAATTATTGTTATAACCCAAATGTTAATCAGTTTGCCAAAAAATCAGTAATACTCTTTCACTTTTAGATCGTTTGGCCAAACTTTTAAAATTAACTTATTTTGATTTTTTTTTTCTTTCTAAAAGTGCTTTTGAAAAATATCATGATGAGAAACTCTTGGTGCTTTGATTAATTAATTTGAAAAATTATCTTTGAGCAATAATTAGTATTTGACCAAATTTTTTTTTAAAAATATTTTAAAAAATATTTTCTCATAAATGCTTCTAAAAACTTGGTCATATACGTCTACTTTAAAAAAGAGAAGAAAAATATATTATTTGAAAAAACTACCTTATTAAACATACATTCATACTATATATACTAATTATACTTATATTTTTAAACAATTACATATCTTACCACTAATTAAGAGTTTTCTACCATATATTGATAAAGATACACATAGATACATGTGCTTTAATCAATAAAATGGGCTTTGGCCCAACATATATATTTTAAAAAAAAGATACATGTACTTTGCTAACTTATGGAAATTTTACTAATTTAAGAGCTAATTAATTATATACACACTAGTTTGCAATAAACGAAACTTACTACATTTTGGTGCGTCCATAATTAATACTTAGAGAAATCTAAATCTATTTATTTTCTCTTTCAAGCATTGCTCCTTCTTTGTGTCGACTTTAAGGAGGGTTTTATCAAATACATAAAAAACTACATAGAAAAATAATTCAAATACACATAATGAATAAATCAAATACATCTACTCATTAAGTATATATTAAATAAATAGATAAAAAACTATATCATATACATGAAACAATAATTTATATACACAGAATAAACATATTAAATACACAAAAATCCACAATCCGGTAGAAGAAGTACAAAGTTTGTTCATGCTCAATTTTTTGTTGAAGGATCTCGTTTTTTTTTTTTTAATTTTTCCAGAAGATGTGATACGATAGAAATTCCAAAATAGTTGTACGCATGATTTCTTCTTTAATTTATATCTTTCACTTACATTTCTTATTTAGATACATTTAATTATATTTATCTGGTTAACATGTATCTGAACGTGCCAAATACATATATTCGATGTGAGAATTATGATAAAACTGATAATATTGCATAATCACGAGAAGGGACGTAGATAGCTTCTGAACTTGTAAGATTTATGTTATTTATCAATTTTTTATGTGAAACAAAATTATATCAACAAATAAAAACAATTTTTTATTTATTTTAGAAGTAGATAATGTTACAGTTGGGCTGTATATTACTCGTTATTAGTGTAAGAAGCCCAGACAGTTAGAAAGTACAGTAAATCTACTCATTTAGGTTTTTCAGGTTTTCCTGTCCAAAAGAGGCAAGGACTAAGATTTTCCCATAATTCACAGATTCCTTAATTTATAAACTCCATTGTTTTTCTAATTGGTCGGAGAAATTAAAATTAGGTTAATTCATGGCTGGAGATTATAGCCGATGGTCGCCGGAGCCGCAGGATTTCAAAGCTATGTTAAAGAAATTATCGCACGAAGAAATTCTTCAAGTTTTGTCTGGAGGGCTATGTCCTTACTGTGAAGAAGTTATAGAGGCTCGTGTAAACAATCTCAATCTTATGAAAAGTAAGCCATTCAAATTATTCTGTTTTTCCAATTGATTATCAATGTTTGTGTATTGAATTTCAAGAATGTATTTTTTGATGTTCCTTTTGTGAATAATTAGGGGCAGAGTCAGGATTGTTACGCGAATTTTAAATTTAAAGAAGTAAACATACGAAGAAGCTAAAGGGGATCGGATTCACTCTAGGGTTCGGAATAGATATTGAATTTTCTGAATAATTCGAGTTGAAAGTATATATATAAGGATTTTTTAGAAAGAGAAATTCGAGAAAGATACCATAAGTAAACTCACTCTTGAGAGTTCCTGAATAGGGGTTGAATTTATGAATAATTCGATTTTAAAGTGTATAGATAAAGATTTTTGAGATAGAGAGATTCGAGAGAGACACAATGAATATACCCGCTTTTGAGTTCCTGAACTGAATAGGGATTGAATTTCTGAACAATTCGATTTTAAAGTATAGATACTGATCTTTCGGATAGAGAAATTCGAGAAAGATACAATAAATGTACCAACTTTCGAGTTCCTGAATAGGAAATGAATTTATGAATAATCCAATTTTAAAGTATAGAGAAGGATTTTTCAGATAGAGAAATCCAAGAAAGATACAAGAAATGAACTCACTCTCCGAGTACTATAGATAAACTCACTCTCTAGTTCCCGAATAGAAATTAAATTTCTGAAAAATTCATTTTTTTTACTACATCAGGCTAGGGCTAGGGCAAGGTAAAACGCGGAGGGATTTCAAGAAGGGAAGTCGAACTCTTACCAACAAGGTGAAATTCAAGTAGCCAACCAATTGAACCACTAAGATCTCCTCTAAATAATTCGATCTAAACCATAGATTATGATTTTTCAGATAGAGAATCTATGGAATGGCTACTATTCTTCAGTTATTTTTTGTTGGTAAAATAGGACTGTCATTGTGATTTATCTTTTGGTACTTAGGATTACTATTATTCAAATATCTCATAATTTTGTTTTAACTTTGTAGGAAAGGTAGATGAAATGGCATTATCAAATGTTAATGTTGCAGAAAGTTCTGCAGAATTCTTGCAGGGGAATTCATCTGATGATGTAATTTCACCAAAGAGAAAGCTGAATGCTGATGCTCATACACCCTCTCCACGAGTTGGCGGATCAACTAACTCAGGAAGGTCGAAACGATTTGTTAGTGCCTCGTCTACACCGGAGAACAACAAACAGCCAGTGTTCGATCACTCAAATTTTGAGATTAGACTAGATGATGGACCGAGTAGATCAGTCATAGGCAATGATTTATCGGAGGATCAGAAAGAGTTCATTAGATTTAGCCAAGTTGGCAGGCAAAAGGATTTTGTTCACTATGAGAACGTTAATGAAAAGCAAATAAATGTGCTTAAAGGGCTTGAGCTTCACACTAACGTTTTCAATCCTGATGAGCAAAAGGAGATAGTCGAACTTGTTTACTCCTTTCAGAGAATGGGACAGAAGCGACAACTCAGAGGTAATTTTCATTCAGTTCTGTTTTTCTGAATTCTGTTTATAAGTATGGTTATTTATTTCTGTCCCCATCTAGAGTAATAGCTACAAAACACGAAGAATGTTTGGAGAGCAGCTGCATTATTGCTTTCAGTGTTTCAATTTCTTTCTTTTTTCTGGTTGACATTTTGCAGCTCGAACATATTCTGAACCAAGAAAGTGGATGCGAGGAAAGGGCCGTGTCACTATACAATTTGGTTGTTGTTATAATTATGCCGTGGTAAGAGTTCTCTTATTGATTCTTTGAGATATATACATAGCTAATCCTTTTTCAATTTTATCTCAACATTTTATCCACTGACCCTCCTTAACAGGACAAAAATGGTAATCCGCCGGGCATTGTTAGAGATGATGAAGTGGATCCATTGCCTCCTTTATTCAAGAAAATGATTAGGAGAATGGTTAGATGGCATGTCTTGCCTACGTCGTGTGTACCGGATAGTTGTATTGTGAATATTTATGATGAGGGTGATTGCATCCCTCCTCATATTGACCATCACGACTTTGTTCGACCTTTCTGCACCGTATCTTTCTTGGCAGAATGTAAGATACTCTTTGGCACAACCTTAAAGATTATAAATCCTGGAGAGTTCTCTGGTCCTTTCTCCTTACCTCTTCCTCTCGGGTACGCTATCACATTCTTTTTTGCTTTCTTATATTTTACTAATAATGTATACAATTCGATCTCTGCATTGCCCTTCTCACATATGAAATACGTATACTTTTTCCCCGTTTTATCTTATACAGGTCAGTGCTCATTCTCAATGGTAATGGAGCTGATGCTGCTAAACATTGTGTGCCTAGTGTTCCAGCTAAAAGGTTGTTTTCCTATTTTTGCAGATGGCTCATGTTGTGTAATTATCTAGTCTATCTCACTGATATCACCATTGATTTTTGTTGTTGCAGAATTTCCATTACTTTCCGTAAGATGGATGTCAGCAAATTGCCATATCGGTATACTCCTGATCCCGAGCTTGTAGGAATCGAGCGTCTTGTTCCTCCTTCATCATCAGACAGCTCAAGAGATGGTCACCACTTGAAAGATGGTAAAAATGACAAGCTTCCAAAAAGTGAAAATAAGGTCTTTTCCAATGAAGATGATTTCCCCCCTCTGGGAAAATCGACTTCTTCCAGCCGTAGAAGTCGCAAATAATCTGTGTAACATTACAATTGTTGTATGGTCAAACTAAGTTGTGCGGCACCTGTACCATATGTTGTATTGATTTTGGGTATTTTGACCAAAATCAATCGAGAAATTCGAGACAAATAGATACAATAATATTCAAAATCAATGTAAAAAGCTAGGCTGAAATTGTAATTTAAGCACATGTAATACATTTTTGTTTTGAAAACTCCTCGATCAACGGATACTTTAAAGATATTTACATTCCTCTGTATCATTGGCTTACTAGCTTTAAAGATTTTCGTTTGATCAAGCTTTAGGACGTCGACTTTTTTATTTCTTTAATAGAAAAGTGGTGTTTGATCAAATTTTTGAAAGAAAATAAGTGTTTCGGCTTTAATAGAAAAGCACTTTTTTGAAACAATACTAATTGCTGTTCAAAAGTGCTTTGCTTTTCATCAATTTTTTTTTAAAAGAACACTTTTCAAAATATATTAATTTTAAAGGCCTAAACTTAATAGTGGCTTGCATATGTATGAGGTCTTTCCTTTTCTTTTTCTACTTTCATCTCAATTGTTCAATATCCTTGAATAAGTTTCAGACTGCTTACAATCGAAAGGTAACATTATGCCTATAGTGAATATAATTATTCACATCAATAATGTCGGCATGCTCTTGGATTTTAAGGATGTGTTTAGGGAAAACATATATTTTTTTAATTTTTTCTTTCTTTGGTTGTTTAAATTTTTTGACATTTAAAATAACAATTTTTAAAAAAAAATTAGAAAAATGATTCTCTACTGGCCGTAAGGAAAAAAAGTTCCACAAATGCATTTCACATTGATTGTGTTTCCCTCCCCTTTCAACACACGTCGTCAATTTTGTCCCATGCCCATATAGGCTATAGCTCCCATCCTCACCACCCCACGCTCCTAGCTACCCCACCTCCCATAATATTGTCTAGATTGTATAAATTGAGAAATTTACTTTGTGAGTCGCATAATCAACATTATTTATGCGAGACATTTTATTAATTGACATGTGAACTCAAGGGTCCCACAAAATTATTTTGAAATAAATTATAAAAAAACAATATTAAAACTCTATATTGTTCCTAATTAGGATGCCTAACTAAGGCTAATATAAGGAAACTTAGAAGTAAAAAAATCTCCATATTATGGAAAAAGAAGGCATAGCAGCATCGTTTTAATTTATTTTTTAAAAATAATGTAATTTTAAAATGATAGTACATTTAATTAATTATTGGGGGAACATGTTAATCACTTCATGATTAACCGATTGAATTTGCAAAAGAATCTCATAATATCATTTTTCCTTAAAAATGGAATAAGTTGTCGACTAAATGGATGGTAAAAGACGAGTTTACACTATGATAATTGTCTCATCATCTTTCCTGCTTTACCAGATAGAATCTAATTCCAAAGGTTGATTGTTAGCTAAAAGTTAATACTATGTAGTATGTAATTGTCAATATGGGAATCACAATTCACAAAAAGTCAATGGAAGATGCGCGTAGTTGATCAATATACCTCACTACTAAAAGATGAGATAAGACCACTCTTTAGTTAGAAATCTCTTGTTGAGATTGAGAGAATAAATAAATATTTTTATAATGTATATGTATAATGTGAACACATATTACTTGATCAACAAATGATGAAGACTGATTGATCAGACAGAAAAAAGAATCCCAAAATATCTAAAACTTTCTTAACTGATCAAATAGACTAGCTAGGCCCCCTACCCACCCAACTACTAACAAAGGGAACAAAAAAAGCACACTTCTTTCTTCCTTCTCCATTTCATATTTGAAAAGTACTAGGATTCACTTTTAATAATCTTGAGTTAGAAAACATAAGAGATTGTTCATCTCATGCATTGTCCCCAAAAGGAACCAAAACATTTATGTCAATCGTTTTCATCTTAATTATAGTGACCATTAAGACACAATTTTACCCCCCAAAAATAAGAATTCATGTATCGTGATGAGAATGTCCCACATTAAATCAGGATAAGATCTCGAGATTTCTTATATGACTTGAGTAAATTCTTCTCTCTTTGAGCTAACTTTAAGTCATGTAATTGAGTTAGAATCAATGTCCATTTAGCATGGTATCAATGGTTTTTAGAGATTTTAGTTATATCCATCTAAAACAACCAATAGATTTTAGTTATATCCGCCTAAAACGAGGAGAGAAGAATGAAAAAAAAGAAGGGATAATTGTTACCTAGTCATGTTGCTAAATAAACTAACCTTTTAACGTGTAAAAGAATTGTCACTATGTATATCTCGGTTAGGGGTGTGCATCGGTCAGTTCGGTTTGATTTTATGTATTATCGATTCGGTTTATCGATTTTTGGTTGTTATCGGTTCGGTTTACCCAATTAGAAAATGTCCATAAAATAATATATGACTTCTCACTTCTCTAAATGCTTTGATATAGTGAAACAAGAAAGATAATGAGAAATTGCATTAATAAGAGCAAATGTAGTACGATGGCTACACTTACATGTCACTGTCCAAACATAGTATGAAATTTCTGATGTTCTTGCAAAAGCTACAGCTTACAGCTACAAACTAAAATCAAATAGTCCAACAAGACTAAAACTAAAACTAAAATCAAATAGCTACAATTATGAACTCTTACTTTAGTCATTAGGTTTTGAGTAAATAGTAAAGACTAAAGTGGCCTAGTGTGAAGTGGGTAGAATACTGATAATTTGATATAGTTATAGTGTCTAGTTATATATTAAATTATTAATATTTAATATTTAGGAAGGGTAAAGTAGTAAATTATTACCGTCTTATTGGTTATCGGTTTATCCAATAACCCAATAGTAAAAACCGAAACCGAACCAATAACCCAATAACTTTTTTTTATAAACCCATTAAAAACCCAATAAACCAATAATAATAGCCCAATAATATTTTTTCGGTTCAATTTATTGGTCGATTCGGTTTTTGCACACCCCTAATCTCGGTTGATATTGACACACTTGACACTTCCAATAACCCAAAAAGAGAAAAAAGGACAAATAAATGAATGAAAGAGCACCTCATGATCATATTAATTAGATTTTTATTTGCTTAGACAATATTTGACATATCATATCGATGGTTTCATCCAGTGGCAGGGGTGCGGGGTGGTGGCATGGGGCTAAACGACTAACACAGGAGTGAAGATGAAGTGTATTGGGATGGAGAAAATACGATTAATATGAAATAACATTTTTAAAAATTTATTTTCTTTAATTAATTTCACTAAAAATGTTATTTTTCTCATATTAAAGATTTTTTTTTTTAAAACAATCGACTATGAAAAAAATTAAAAAATATTTTCCTCGGAACACACACCTAGTCATAAAATTAATTAAGCAACGAAGGAAAAGAAAGATTAAAGTTTTTATGCACCATCCAATTACAAACCTGATCCCCAAAAAAAGAAAAAAAGAAAAGAAGAAGCACCATAATACGAATTTCAAAGAAGCAATATTCCAAATTAAAGGAAGATCATGATATCGTTTTAGTGAAAGATAATATTCGGTACCATGTATTATTTTACTATGTTATCATAGTTTGTGCATCAATAAATTAATCCCTTTTCCTCCTCCCGTCCAAAAAAAAAAGGAAAGAAAGAAAGAGTAGATTCGGAGTTCAAGGATCAATATATCAATATTTATTATACAATCAATATATCTATATATTATTACAGTAATTTTAGAGTATAAAATACATAAATTTATTTGAAATGTTACAACAAAGGTTCATTTAACACTTAAAATAATAGTATCATAATTTTGACAAATAAAGGTATTCGAAAAAGATTGGTGTTATTAAATTAAAATTCGTGTGAACCTCAACATAGAGCAACCAGAGATTCCATACATAATACCAACTTCCAAGTCATGTGAGCTGTTCGTTCAGGAAGAAAGAAGAAACATATATATTATATCCCTCGTTAAATAATTATAACAACAATAATAATATATTCAGTGAAATTCAAAAAATGAAATTTAAGGAGGATAAAGTATATGGAGACCTTACTCTTACCTCTCATAGAGCTAACTAGAGAGACTATTTTTGGTATGAAAAGAAAAACGACAGTGAAAGAAACATAACAACTACTAATAAGGAAACAGTAACAACAACAAAAGAGTGAAATAATTGAAACTCAATAAACAACAGATGATGGGTGATAGAAATCAGAAGCAAGCTAAGACAATTACAAGAATAAGGCCAGTACGTACAACAGACACCACCAAACCTATACCAGTCGAAAAACAAGACAACGCGCGCTCAACTACCTACTAACCTTCTACCCTAGTACGCGACCTTCACACCCTTCTATTTAAGTTCATATCCTCGATAAGATGAAGCTGCATCATGTTCTATCTAATGACCTCTCCTCGTTAAATAATTAATTAAGTAAAATTCATAAATTCAGGTATTTGGTACTTTACGTGGCAAGCTGTTTAACGATGGCCTACAATGCAAAACCGCCCAATTCACACGTAAGTCACTATGCATAAATACCTTTCCATCAGGCCAGTGTCCGTCAACTCATCAAAATTCAAAAAAAAAAAATAGAAACAGAAATTTCTTCATTCTCATTTGCAGAATACGTTTAAAATTAAATCTCTCTCTAGTTAAGCCCTATCGATTTGAACCTTTTTTTTTTGTTTGAAATTAAATTTTGGTAGCTGAGGATTTCTTGGGCTCGTGATCGATCGTTCAGTGTTAATTTGAAGGTGAGTTTATCTATATATATATTAGTGAATTTCTACTATATATATATATATATATCCATTGTATTAGATTTGGTGATCTCGAACTGAATATTTGATATTGATGAGATTACAGTTAATTAATTAGAAGTCCCAGATTTATATTACAAAAATGGAGAAACATTTACTAGTCTCTCCTTACCCCCCAACTTCTACCAAAAAGGAAAACCAAAGATTATTTTTTTGTATTCATTTCATGTTTGAAAATCAGTTGGATTCATCTTAATGTCGTCGAGTTAAAACACAGGAGTTGTAGATTCACATGCATTGTCGACCAACATTTTATGTCACTCTATATTGTCTGAAAGTAATAAAGGTACCATTTCAAATAAAAAATAAAAAATAATAAAAGCTTTTGCAGCATATTGAATTATTCATGTAGTATTAATTGGAAAAAAAATATATGCAAATTCCAGCTAGCTGTACCCCTTTAGTTTTGATTGAAGATGTGGTAACCAATAGAGTTTTGTGTTAACAACCTAAAATATTTGTTGAAAGAGAGAGGCACCTAACAAGTTTATATTCTTTTATTTTATAAGCCAACCAAAACAAAAGAGAGAAAAATGAAAAAAAATAAAATTGTTACCAATTATAGACAATTAGACATGTTGCTAATAAACTACCCTTTTAACGTGTAAAGAACTGTCACTATACCTTGGTTGATATTGATGCACTTCCATTCACCAAAAAGAGAAAAAAAAACAAATAAATAAACAAAAGAACACCTTATGATATCAAATTTCATCTTTGTTTTTATTTGCTTGGATAATATTTGACATATATATTAGTGATCTCATCTAATAGTAGATTCAGAAATTCAAAGAAAAATTCTTATGTTAAAATTATTTCATATATATTTCAACGAAGGAAGTTCAATGGATCTTCTTGCACTTCTACGCTTCCTCCCCTGCTCTCATAGACTCATACTAAGCCAAAAGAACCACTAGAGCCATTCCAGAGGTTTTTACTTGACAGAGTCAAAATTAAGAAAAAAAATAAAAATAAAAATATTAAAGCTCTTATTTCGCCATCCAACAAACCAGACAAAAAAATAAAATAAAGATGATAAAAAGAAGAAGCACCATAGTACGAATAATATTCGTTAAAATGAATTATTTTAGTACGGTATCATAGTTTGTGCATGAATAAATTAATTATTTTTCCACCGCCAACCTCCCCCCCCACAAAAAAAAAAAAAACACGATCAAGCAGATTATGAGTTTAAGAATCAAAATTTTAAAATACGATCAATGCATACAAACATATTATATAATACAGTCTTTTGGAATTAAAATATGCTTAAAATTAATTTAAAATGACAGGAAAAATCATTCAAACACTTTTAATAATACTAATATAATATTTTGCTTTGATGCTGAGTAATTAAAAAAAGTAGTAATTAATAAATTTCCACGTGAATTGGTGTGAACCTCAACACAGAGCAAACAAAGATTCCATAATTCCAAGTCATCTGCGCTGTTCGTTCAGATGGAGGAATCAAATCCCTTTTTAAATAATAATTAAAAAGTTTTCACTATTTTAAATTCTTAAATTCACACAGTTTTACTGTACTCCCTTTTCCGTATTAATTATCAATATTACTAAAAATATTCATCCCAAAATATTTGTTAATTTACAAAATTAACATAAAAAATAACTTGTAATTACTTTATACGGTTATTTTAATATTTGTTAATTTACGAAATTAACATAAAAAAAATTTCTTGTAACTACTTTATACGATTATTTAATACAAAGAATATTATAAATAAAATTCTCTTAATTTTTTTTAGTAATACGTTACGTGAGAAGCAGATTAACGTTCAAAATCAGCTACAACACAGCCCATGGTACTTCTCATGTTCCACCACGAGGATTGAAAGACGTGGAGGCATCGGTTGCACGGACGACACGCAACCCATTTCACACCTTAGTATAAATATCTTTTGGGTTATCTCTCTTTCAGGCTACTGTCCCTCAACTGAAAATCCAAAAAAAAAGTACAAACAGAAATCTCTTCAGGTTATTTGCAGAAAAGCTTCATACAAAAGAGGCTTTCGTTTTCTGGTAGGTAACTTCATAGCAGTAAGTAAAAGTTGGTGAACTTTTAGTAGTTGTTTTCAAGGAAGAAGTAGAACTGTCAATTCGAAATCGCCTTTCCAGTTTACCTATCGATTTGAACTTTTTTTGGTTGAAATTTTGGTAACGGAGGGATTTTAGGTTATACGGCTTTCATTTGGTGTTACCGGTGCAGTTTGGAGGTGAGTTCATCGGTTTTTGATGCTCAATTTCGTGTATCATTAACAGTGTTTGATCTAAATAATGAGTTATTTTGCGATCTCAAATGATGTGAAATTGATGTGCTATGTTGTTGAGTAAATTATTTAGTTTCTTCATTTGAGTCTATTGTTGATGACTTCGTTGGATTAATTGAATGTTTGTGTGTATCTGAAATGCTCGTTTTCAGCTGCTCATTGAACAGAGATATTATTGTTGAGGATTTAAGTTGATGTCTGCTGTTAAGATAATTGTAAGTTTGCAGGGAGAGTTAGACTGATTAAATCTCTCTACAGAGAAGATTAGAAGCAAAAATATGAGTGTAATGCTGTAAAAATTCTTCTTTTTAGTTCTAATTTCTACAGAATGAGTTGTGTACAAGTTGATTGAATAGTAGTAGTTTGTTGTTAGGTCATTCTGAAGTATTGCCTGGTGTTTAGGCAATTTTAATCCTGGTGTGAGAATCGGCCTTTTCAAATGATTACTTGCCATATCGATATTATTTTGTAGATTGTCCTCTAAATGATATTTTGTGGTTCTTGAAGTGTCTGGAAAATGATTAACATTATGGTTTTCATGGAATACTTAGTATCATAGTACGATTTCAAAAAAAATCTACTGAATAACAAGTGCTATCAACTAGATCTATAAAGTGGTTAGGGGTAAAGGTGCACTTATGCTACTTGAAATGGATGCTTCTTATGTATTGTTCTTGTCATTGCATGACAATGTGCTTAATGAGGTATAAGAATCATTGAAGTTGCTCACCAGATTATTTCACTTACAGAGCGGCACCTTAGATGGGTTCATTGACTATTACTAAGGAACTTTGAACAAGTCAGGGTGATTATTACGGGCCATGGAGGATAGTGGAAGGTATTGACACATTGGAGCCCTTAAGCCGTCCATTTATAAGCAAGTACTACTGGTTCTTTTAGCATGAACTTTTATGTGGGTATCCCACATAGCTTTTTATTGAGTACTTAATTTCTTAATTCTATATGCAGCATCACTGAAATGGTCCTCTCCAATGGAGATGCTTATGTGGGTAGTTTCAAAGGGGTGTTTCCTCATGGAAAAGGTAGATACACTTGGTCAGACGGATCTGTTTATGATGGTTGTTGGGAAGAAGGAAAAATGTCTGGAGAAGGACGGCTTGTTTGGCCTTCTGGAGATTCATATGAGGGTGATTTCTCTGGAGGTTACCTCCATGGTTTTGGAGTATTTAGTGGATCTGATGGCTCAATATACAGAGGTGTTTGGAGGATGAATACCCAGCATGGAATAGGGAGAAAGCAGTATCAGAATTCTGATATTTATGATGGTTGTTGGAAAGAGGGAGTACGCGAAGGCAGCGGTCGATATGCATGGAGTAATGGCAACATGTATATTGGGAACTGGAAAGATGGAAAAATGTGTGGTAGAGGTGTTATGAAATGGTTCGATGGAGATCTTTTTGATGGATGTTGGTTGAATGGTTTAAGACATGGGTCAGGCTGTTACCGATTTGCCGATGGAAGTTACTACTTTGGGGTGTGGACTAAAGGGCTAAAAGATGGACATGGAATGTTTTATCCTGCTGGAAGTAAGCATCGCTTTCTGAGAAAGTGCAGTGATAGGTATGATGAGAAGAGGAAAAGGCGGCTCTCACATATTTCATCCTCTAATCCAGAGTCTGTGAAACCTAAAGTGAAGCGTAGTTTTTCGGAGAGAATCTCCTATAGTTTACTTAGAAGTTCAGGAAGCATATCGCAGAGGACTTCATCAATGGGGGAAGACATTGCCCTCGGTGATTCCAGCAGAGACATGATGACCTGTGATTCATCAAGTGTATTATCGCAAAGCTCTCTTGATGACAGAACTGAATTTCTGGAAACGGGGTCTGTAGCTTATGAAAGGGAATACACGCAAGGAGTCCTAATCAAAGAAAGGATTGTAAATATTAGTAGACTATCTCGCAAAAGTAAACAACGGTGTAAATTTCACGCGAAAGAAGTAAAGAGGAAGTCATGTGTGGACTTTCTTGAAGGCCGTAAGAGCTACTATCTGATGCTTAGTTTGCAACTTGGTATCAGGTAAGCATACGTCATGGTCCTCTTTTATTGATAATGAGTGGTAAAACCCACTTGGTACCATAGAACTATTTGTTTATTTGGTATTTGAAATTTCAGGTATTCTGTTGGTAAGATCACTCCTGTGCCTATCCGTGAAGTGAGGCAATCGGACTTTGGAGATCAGGCAAGAATCAAAATGTACTTTCCCAGGAAGGGCTCTCAATTTACACCTTCACATCATTCCCTTGATTTTTATTGGAAGGATTATTGCCCTATGGTTTTCAGGTACTTGCTAATTTATTTTATATCTGCTACTTGGTAGTTTCCTTTTATACACTCTCCCACTAAGGAGACTTTCTGAGTGGGAGCAAACTGCAGTTTTGGAGTAGACCTTTAAAATGTAGATTTTACTGTAGATTTTGACAGACTTCTATGACTGTAAAATGTCATGTTCAGATATTTGAGAGAGTTGTTCAAGCTGGATGCTGCAGACTATATGATGTCCATCTGTGGTGATGATGGTCTGAGAGAGCTTTCATCTCCTGGAAAGAGTGGCAGCCTTTTCTATCTTTCTCGTGATGATAGATTTGTGATCAAGACTTTAAAGAAGTCTGAGCTCAAGGTTTGCACATATAAATTATTTTAGCTTTTCTCCTTCGCTTGCTGTTCCAACATTTACATATCTTCTGATCTTCTTACTAACTCAAAATTCAGCAAGGTATTGCCCTTACATTTTGAAATTAGATGCAACTCCTAATGTCAAACCAAAATCATGATTCCCATTTTAAATTACATGTGTGTCCGTTTCTTCTATTTCTTCATCTATCTCCATATACCTCCTTCATCCTAATTCCTGAAAAATTCTCTACATTGACTTGAGAGAGAGAGAGAGAGGAGGTGGTGTTGGAGTGTGGGGTGGGGGAGAGAGACCAGCCTGCTCATTTTCTGGGGGTGCCTATAGCACTATGTTTAGATCTTGGGAGGGGAAGGCTAGGGGGAATGAAGAAGAAACTATCTGGTCCTTGTCCTAGGTAGTATGATTATCTACTAGTTGTGCAATACCTCAGGAAAGGATAAAGGTGACCCTTCCATACTATTGGTCTTGGAAAAATTTAAAAAGCTCTTCTGGAAGGCAACCCAAACTTCCCACTTCTATTTTAGCACCTCAAACAAACATAGCATAAGTGTGGATTTTCTCTCCTTTTCTCTTATTGATAAGCAACAAAGCTTATGGTGGAATTAAAAAAATGTGGATGCTTTGACCCTAAACTTAATTTTTGCAAGTGAGTTTGACTTAGTTGCTGGGATTAGTAACCTTATTTTAAAAAAAGGTTACTGGGAAGTGAAAGTTGTTTTATCTCCTATATCTTTTTTTATTTAAAATCATTATGGAAAAAAAATGAAAGAAGTAAAAACAGTCTGAACAGTGTTGTTTTCTCACCAAAAAGTACTGCTGTTTGTGGTTAATGTTGTGTTCTTTATTGTCACCAACGTGCAGAAGATGTACTTATAATTAATTTGATAAAATGAGCTAAGTAATCATGAATCTGTGCCATTTGTCTTTCTGGGAACAATTATAAACTGTGAGTGAACTGAAAGGTTGTTAAAATGGATTATCTTAACATCATGTAGGCTCTACTCAAGATGCTTCCTGATTACTATAAACATGTAAAGGAACATGACAACACACTCATAACAAAAGTTTTTGGGGTGCACAGGATAGCATTGAAACGTGGAAAAAAGGTTAGTGATCAGGCGTATGTCCTACTGTATTTTGCTGCTATGCACTCTCCTCATAGCATTCAGGTCGAGTATTTACTTATTTCATTCTCAGGTACGTTTTGTAGTCATGGGGAATATGTTTTGTACTGAATTGAGAATACATCGCCGGTATGATTTAAAAGGTTCTTCTCATGGGAGATTTACGAAGAAAGATCGGGTTGATGAGACAACTACATTAAAAGACCTCGATTTAACATATGAGTTTCATATGGACAAGTTATTACGTGAGGCACTTTTCAAGTAAGTCTTTGTTTGGTATTCTCCTTGAGTTTGGAGTTAAAAGTTCTTAGTCATTGGAGTCTCTTATATGTGATGGTTGACTGCTGAAATTTTTGAAGATGGTTAGATGGGGCAATAATTTAGAACTACTACTGTAAATCAAAACTCCAGTTAGTTCACAAAGCATAGTCCGCCTGAGTCCAGTTAAGGATGAAGATTATAGTAGGTTCAGAGTCGACCTAAAAATAGGTCAAATTATGATGAATCTTTTATAGTCTTATTAATAACAATTTAGACCGGAATATCTAGCTTTATTTGGATTGAGGCAGTAATTGATTAAATTTCTGTTTGATTGAATTTCTATAGGTAACCAAGAGATGTGGTGTTCTCAAAAGACCAGTTCTATTATTAGTTCTGTAAAAGAAAAATAGAACATTTTTTTGGTTCCCAGCAAATGTCTTTTACATTTGTAATTTATCTTCTCTCATCTCTTTTTCCCTCACCTTTTATGGCTATCCTGAATGCCATTAATAAATTTATGCAGGACTATGCATTTCTTTTCCTGATTAATTCCTGTTTTGTTGGTTGCAGAAAGTTCAGTGCTTACAAGTTGTCCTTGGTTTAAATTTTTTTTTGTTCCCTCAACTCTTTCTTTGTTTGATCAACTAAAGCTCTCCTCTTTTTTTTCTATTTGCAGACAATTATCTTTAGACTGCAGATTTTTGGAATCTCAGAACATAATAGACTATAGCCTTCTATTGGGATTACATTTTAGAGCTCCTGAGAATCTAATGTCTCTTTTAGAGCCACCTGATTCTCTGCACAAAGTCGAAACTGATCCTGATCACGTTGAAGGTAAAACTTGTCTTGTAAAGTTCATTTCTTTGTCTAATCTTCATTACGGTGTTATCTCAGCTGAACAGTATTGCTGATTTTCCAGTGTGTTTCTTTTTCTCTTTCTTGGTGATTAATTGCTATAATAAGGGAATAAGGTTAATACATCATAAGATTATCACAACACTGTCATTTTGTAATCATCAAAATGGTTGTCTCTTTATGTTTCCTTTCACCCATATCCCTTTCTTATGGACAGTTCCCACCATCCAACTCAATGAGCATGCCCCAGGCTGCTGCAAATAGACTTGTGTAATGTTGTAAATGGACCTCTCACTTAAAATAGTTGTACTTCCGGTGTTATTTAGGAAGCTTCACTTGTTGTATTCTAAATTAGCAAAATACCATCTGTCATGCTACTTAAAACATCTGAAGGTCCTTATTATAGATGGACAACAACAACAACATACCCTGTGTAATCCCATAAGTGGGGTCTGGGGAGGATAGAGTGTATGCAGATCTTACCCTACCTTGGGAGCTATTATTATAGATGGACGTACTCCCTGTTTTTGCCTTGAGGATTGACTTCATTAATTTTCTGTCTAGCATCAAAATATAATTCTTGTTTTCCTATATAAGATAAATATTTAGATATAAACACCAAACAATGTGAGAGATGGTTGTCAAAGAAGAAGTGCTCTTGATAGAAGGCTAGCATGTTTTTCTTAGTAATTTTGATGTATGGACAGATGTGCCATTTGAAAATTAAAAATCTTCTCTTTATCGCTTTAATAGGTAGTTATGAATTCTCATAAAAAGTGAGTCTACTTGTACCATTTGAGGAAACCGGATCCCAGAGGATACAAGCACAACTAGTGTGAAAAAACAGAGTCGGTTGGTTTTTCCTTTGTTTTAGAAACTTACAAGCATGTCCACGAGACAATCTTGAGAACTGGAAAGGTGCAGGTTCCATAGGGAATGACACAAGAAGTCCCTTCCCTCACTTGATGGTAGTAGTACAGATTGTCTATAGGAGAAATTGTCTGGATTGACCATGATCCTGAATTTTTTCTGCCTTTTGGTCTGCCGACATCATGAAACTGTCATACTACCTTAGCTTCTAAATTTGAAGCATATATGGTTATGAACTGTGCTTTTAGTGAATATGAATTGTCAAATAAAAATGTTGGACTGTTCTTTATTTATGAAAAAAAAAAAGAAAGGATAGCCCGGTTCACGAACCATACCGCATTCACGCAGGGTCCCGGAAGGGCTGCACCTCAAGGGGAAAATGAATTAGCAAATACATATGACTATTCTACTCTCGTTTATCTCATCTGAAATTGTGCAAATTAGTAGGAAACGTTCCAAGCAAACATTCCAGAATGTTCTGAATTTCATCTATGCTAAACTCCGGATTTTTGATATTTCTCTTTGCAACGGGAATCTAGCTTGCTCTTACAGTTCAGCTTCTGTTTGCTGAGCACCTGGAACTTTTTTTTAGGAACACTGATTGTTTCTCCTTTGATAACTTTTCTCTCCCGTCCTATTTTACATTGTTTATGATTTTCTACCATGGTTGTTTCCACTGGGAAAATCCGAAAGTTAACTCACTAAAAGAAAGTATCTACATCATTTCTAATTTGGTTCAGTAATTGTCACTTGAGAAGTAGACTTAGTAATTTGATTAGTAAAAGTCCCTTAAATGGTCTAGGTGCTGAATTCCTGCTACTCTAATATCATGCAATAGGAACTGTTACCGCATGATGCCATGGCATATCCGTGGTGCGTTTTAAGGTGCTCATGTCTTGACTTGAGGTTTCTTGTCATGATTCGGTTATTCTGTTGGGCTGTCCAGCCTTGCACAGGATAGTAGCAGATTTCTTGTCTGGTACTATTATTTTTGACCTGAAAATAGTTATTTTTGGAACTCTACCCCTCTTTTGTAATGTTTTTTCTTGGCCTCCCAATAAGTCCATGTTATGCAACACCTTTCTTGTGCCTATTCCTCTTTACTTTCTGGCCCTATCGTTCTTTAGGACTACCCAGTACCCAATGAGAGGTATAAGCCGGTATGAGTTGTTACTACTCTATTTTCTGGGTCAGTTCCCATTTATCCTCTTTTTGTGCATGTCATTTCTCATTTCTGTACTCATTTATCAAGCTTGATAGGCTGGGGGATCGTGAAAATGGTGATTAACTTTCTTCTGAAGTCTTCGTTCTTTATGCTCAATGACATCTTTTATCTAGTTACACCGGTGCTTATTGACTTCTTATTCCAATGTATTAAGGTGGGATATCTCAGGGGGAGCTCTCAATTCCACCAAGGGGTTTGCTTTTAGTAACGCATGAACCCAGTTCTGTCAATGTTACACCAGGTCCTCATATAAGAGGAAGTACACTGAGAGCCATGTCCGTTGGTGACCAGGAGGTTGATCTTCTTTTGCCTGGTACTGGAAGGTAATCTCATCTGCTTCTTATCCTTTGTTTAGGACTGACATGGATGCTTTTCCATCATTAGAAATATGGTGACAAAAATTTATATCTATAAGCATGCATTAATCTCTAGTCTTCTCAAAATTAGTGGACTGTCACAGCCCATCTAACAAAGACACAATTTACAAGCAGTAGGATTTTCTGAGAGGCGCTGTAATTGATAAACGAATGAGAGGAGGACCCAAACAGATTCCTTGTGAGAGAAGATAGAGATAAGCAGAGAAATTCATGAGAATCTATATATGTTTCTTGTCAAGCATGAAATGTTTTCTCATATACCTTGGTCAGTATCATTCAGGAAAACGAGGAGCCATTATCATGTTATTTTGCTGTCCAGCAGAATTCACGCAATGTCTTAACAGCTTTCAGCTTTTTCATTTTTTTTCAGGTTAAGGGTACAATTAGGTGTAAACATGCCAGCCCAAGCAAACCAAAAAGTGATGCAGGATGAGGCAGCTTCAGTCCAAGTTGAACTCTTTGAGGTATATGATGTTGTTCTATATCTTGGAATAATCGATATACTGCAAGAGTACAACATGAAAAAGAAACTGGAGCACACCTACAAATCGTTTCAGTTTGATCCCATGTCGATCTCTGCAATTGAACCCAAGATTTATTCGAAACGTTTCCTCAGTTTCTTGGAAAAAGTGTTCCCTGTTGAACCATGAAAAGTCTAATATTTATCTTGCAAATATTTTCCCTCTGTCCAGCTGAGAGGCTCTCCGGTTGGATGGGAAAAAAACCTTTTCATGATTCATTGAAGAGCAATTTTATCACGACTTGAGTGTTCCATTCTTAATGTACCATATAGTTTATTTGTACAGTTGACTCAATACAACAGTTTTGTAGCTGAAAGGGTCTTCAGTTTTAATTTATCTTGAAGATTTTTGCTTTAAGCTTCTTATTTCAAATCTTCCTGTTTCGTCATATGGATGATGGATGATTCTTTGCGTTCCTCTTGTACCTTATTTCTTTCAAATGATCTTCATTTTTTCTGTTCTTTTTTTTAAAAAAAAAATCTAAAATGAACAAAAGTTCAACTCTAACAAGATCACAAGACATTATTCCAAATATATTATTATTTGATTTGGTAGTAGTTATGGCTGACGCTATCTAAAAAGCTACATGTGACAATATTTCCTTTTCTTGGCCACTGAAAAATTGGTACTCTTTTACATTTGTAAACTCTTAATTTTAAGATTTTTTATTAATCTTTAGTGATATGCTCTTATAAACATGTCATGCCATACGGAAGATTACAAAATCTTTGAGTGCTTTCGGTGTTCTTTTATTAGCTTATGTGGTGGTATTTTTTTCTTAAACTTCGTATTTAGTCTACTATATTAGCATACAAAATGATATATATTTTTCAATTTGCTTAATTAGTGTTCATACTTTAGTGCGAGGGTAGTAGATATTAAGTAGATTGTGTGCTACATATGATTAGACATGGAAGAAGAAAAATTTCTTGAATCATGTCACTATTAGTATGATACAACAAAACAAATAACAATATATTCAATATAATCTTACAAGTGAAGTCTGGGAAGGATGGAGTATATGCAAATCTTACCTCCTACTTTTGTAAAGTAGAGAAGTTGTTTTTGATAGATCCTCGGTTCAAGAAAAATTGTTGGTATGATACAACTCGTGTAAAAATCATATAATATTATCTTATATTCAAACTAACACTTTAGGAAAAAGTAGAATAATTTACTCATACACATGAGGATCATATAAATTAATGCTGGTTTCAGAGTTTTGAGTATATATATGCATGGTTGGACATTAGTAAAAGCATGTTATGTATATGTTGTTGTTCTCAAAAATTTATGTGAAGTCAAGAGGAATCTTTTTCTCTTTTCAAAAACTCAAAAAGAGAGACTTCTCCTTAAAATATACATCATCATCTTCAATGCTCCAATTCAATGCTTCCAAATCCTACAACCATATTTAGCCATTAAATTAAGACAGTTACTGATTTTTTTCAGTTACATAAACACCACCCCACCCCCCTACAAATTATTTTTTTTAATAAAAAAATGATTTCATTCATTCAGACAGAGACACAGTAGTACTTGATCCTTGTAACATTGGCAAAAGGCTATAAAATAAAAATAGTGATGCAATAAATAAGTTGAGCATTAAAGCTGATCACGCATTTGGATCAACCTCTATCCATTTATTACTAACGCAACGCTCTTCACTTCTTCAGTCAATTCACAAACGCTCCTTTTCCCAACAATATTCAATACTCTCTCTTATCCGTTTCAAAATAAGTGTCATTTTAGTGAAAATCACGCTTATTTGGGACTAAATTTTTTTTCTAGGAAGACACTTATTTTGGGACGGAGAGAATACTACTCTGGTCTCTATCCTACGATCCAACTTAAGTTAGACTACAAATTTATTCAACTTATTATACAATTCATGTTGACGTATATATTATTTGGGGGGGGGGGGGGGTTCTATTAGATGTCCAGTATCATATTGGAGTTTGATTAATCTGGATTCGCATTGGTAGGGTTCCATTTAGGGTGTAGCACTTCTTATGAAAGATTTTTCTATACTCAAGGCTCGAACTTGAGACCGTTAGGGTGGAGCATTCTCATCCACTGCACCACATCCTTTGGTGGAATGTTGACGTATATATAGTTGTACATGATTTCAAGTTAAAGTGCAAATTCACAAAGAATTGATCTTTTATATAATTCACAAAAATAAGCGTCACTTTTTTAGCTTATTTCATGCCCATGAAGAAAAATAATTAATAGACGGTATAGTTTATGCTTTACTAAATTACCCTTTTTATTAGATGTTTATTAGTGTAGTTGGAAACAATTACTACTATTTCTTGTTTTTAATTTCTAAAAAAATAATTATTTTGGGATATTCTTATTTAATTAAAGTGATACTTATTTTAAAACAGGTGAATAATGTTTAACATAGAAATTAACTTAATTGTATATTTTATAAGTATTAGCCAGATGGTACAAAACCCTCTTAATAGGCGACTTACTTTGGTAAAAGAAAATCGCGCTCTGTTAGTTTATTAAACTTAAATTTATTACTACAAATGAATTTTTATGATAAAAAATAACTTATAGTTATGGTATAAGTGATCTGGTTGTATAAGATTCTTTTTACATGCTAGCATTTAAACATTAATAGATCTTTGCCAATTTGATCTGATTTGAACATATTTACTCCTTTCGTTTATTTTTTTTTCTCGTTTTGACTCGGCATAAAGCTTAAGAAATTAAAGAAAATCTTAATATTGTGATTTTAAACATGTCATGTGGAAACTTAGAATTAAAGAGTTGTCAAAAATGAAAAAAGAAATTCTTTATTAAATATAATAAAAGAAAAATAAGACAAATAAATTGAATGATACTCCATACCGATCTATATGACACAATTGAAATTTCGAGAGTCAACTAAGTTTTTCTTTGACTGAAATTTATTTATGTCTTTTAAATATTTATTTCAAGTTGTTAATTATTGTGATCTATGATACTTTTTTTAAAAAAATATATCAATTTTATTTTCATAAAACTTAAAGCTCTTATATCCAAATTCACGATCAAAAATAAAAAATTTGAATCTCGAAATTCTAAATGTGTCACGTAAAAAGAGATTGAGATTAGTATTCTAAATCACAAAGCAAATCAAGTAGTATATATTTTTTGTTTTGTTCAGCTCCTTCTACTTGTTGTTTATCGATGAGTTGAGTTTAAATTGAGTATATATGTCAGAGAGGAAAAAGAGATTGATTTAATTAATTTCCTATGGCCTTTAAAATTTTGCTGGTGAAACAAGTAGCACAGAGTATAGGAGGCTAGCTATAGGGATGTTTTGTTTTTGTTCAAAGAAACTTTACATAAAAACCTAATCTGTTGAAACACAGAATTTGGAATTTCTCAATCTTTTTTTACTTTAAGTGAAGCCATACACTAATCATATAATACCAACAAAAGTCTATTCATAATATCAACTACTCCTTACCAACATATTAAATCAATGTTAATCTTTTTTTTCCGGCTCGATTTAAAATATGAGGGTCAAACTATCTAACATTTTATGTAAATTCAGACATAGAATTTTCAATTTTTTTTTTTGAAGTAATGAAATTACATTAAGTCACAACAGTTAAGAATTCAAAATATTTAGAAATATTATGATAAAATATGATTTGACTATCGGAGTAGTAAGAAATTGAAAATGAGGAAATACTAAACTATACTCATAATTAACTAGACTTCAATCTCAAACAAGTTAAAGGTCAAAGTCGATTAATAAACCATGTTATACAAAGTAAAATCAAAACTAAATATTTTTAGTCCTATTAAAAGTTGTTTATATATATAACAAGATTTACATGACTCATGTGAGAAACAGTACATATATAACAAGAATAAACAAAAAAATATATGAATACAGTTACAGAGTCACTAATTAGCATCACTGCTGATTACATAAAAAGACCTAATCAATTAATTACTAAAAGAGTACATTTGTCACCATAATTTTTAATTAGCCAGCAAAATACATAACCTCTGTGTCTAACCCTCCCTGGAAAACAAACAGCACCTTCACCAAAATTAAGATCAGTCACTTAATTTAATGGTGATGAAATTTAAATCTAGTACAAAAAAAAACTTAACAATTACAAAGGTATATATGTATATAATTTTCATGTTTTTTTCTTGGAAGAAAACCCTAGCTTGGTAGAGAAAACCCAGTCAAAACACCTGCAAAAAAAAAAAAAAAATCTAGACAACAACCCCATTAACAAGATTAATTTTTTTTACGTGAACAAACATTACAAAAACCATAATTAAAAAAAATAAAAATTACAAGTGATTTTGTGTAGAAGTAGAATATTGTTTGAGAGGAATGAAGCCTGGTCCGACGCCTTTACTCCCTTTTTTACATCTTGTTATGTTTAATTTATTCGTTATCAAGATCAATCTTGATGACGAATAAATAAACACTCACAAGAGAGTAATTGTGTCGAGCCAGACAACATCCCCCTCAAACTCACCACACACATATAAATATATATAAGTTTTCTTCTTCATCATCATCATACCTAATACTATAAACCCTAACCCTATTTTTTTCAGCCTTTGAAAGGCTTTGAGAAAGAAAAAAAGAGAGAGATGATGATGATTAGGTACTCAAAAACCCTACTGAGATGGAACCCCAACTATGCTAATTTATAGGGGGAGATACGGCCTCATGACACCTCACTTTCCATTTTTTTAAATTTATTATATGTAGATTTTATTGCTATACGCTTGTTGGTTGTTCGTGTTTCTAACGCTCCTAATTAACTAGCCATTTAACACAAGGAAAGTAAATAACTATTTCCTTCCATCTATTTTAATTGTCGTGCTTACAAAAATAAGGAGTAGTTATTGTTTTAAAAAATCTAGATATAATTGCTGAAAATTAATATTTTGATGTGAAAATATATATATATATATGATAAGTAAAATTAATATCAAGTTTAGTTATAAATAGTTATTTATTTTTATTCTTACTTACTCAATATATAAGGAAATAAATTAATGTGGTATATGAAAAGAAAAATATGACAAGTAAAATCGATTGAAGGAAGTATATAGGTGGGTGGTGGTTCTATTTAATTCATTCATTTGCCACTCTATTTTGTAGAAAACATCACACCTTTTTTTGGCTCTATTTTTTGTATGTTTCTATATACCATTACCCCACCACATTTATTTATCATTATCTTTTGTCACATGAACAATGAAAATAAGAAAATTTTAGTTAGGTAGCAATATAATAAAGTTGGTAAATACAAACTCGTAATAGTCAGGGGTGAATTTAAAGTTTTTAAAATATTGGTGCACGATTAATAAAAGAGAGTATTAAATGAAAATATGAGTAAATAATTGGCGGACCATTCTGTTTTTTTTAGGAATGAGTATTTACAAATAATATTAGATTAATTTTAAAAAGATATATACATAAATACCTAGTTCAAATTTAATTTATTTTCAGAAGCTTAATCTCCTGACTCCATTTAACTGTTCTATGAATATGTACATGAGTCACGACATTGTCATCTTCTGAAATATAAGCAGATTCTGAAAACATATTCTCTCCGTCTCAATTTATATGTAGTGTTTGATTGAATACCGAGTTTAAAAAAAGAAAAAAAGAACTTTTTAAATTTGTATTCTAAAATAAGTCAAAGATAAATTAAATTTGACTATTAATTATCTTATTAAGCGTTAAATAAAAAAATTAAAATTAAATTAAATTATTTCTGAAAAAAGCATGTCTCCTTTTTGGATTGAATTAAAACCAAAAAAATATCTGGGACTCAAAGAATAAATATATAAAGAGTATTAGCTCGTATTGATCTTTCCCACAAATTTTGGGGACTAAATCATTTATTTTTCTTTTCCTTAAATTGAGAACAGTAATTTATATAAATATATTTGCTTGATTTCTTCTTCAAAGTACTTTGACTATACTAATAATCTAAAACTCATACATAATAGCGCCAAATATTAATTGGTAGTTTCCATAATTAGTTCTTAATAAGTCAAAAGTAAGTCTTAGTGATATTTTAGACTGGAACAAATTTTGTTTCAATTCCCTAGATCCAATATAAATCCAGTTAAACCTCTCTAAAATTTTATTTGTCTCGATGAATATATTTTTATTGTTTTAGCACAATATTATTATATAGAGAATATAACGTGGCATCCTGAAAGATCGATTCCATGAATTATTCGTAATAATTATTATAGCTAGTGAAATATTATCATAGAAAATGACTATTATAGATAAATGTATAATAGGGTAAAGAACTCTCTCATTGACCCCTATAGCTAACAATGAAAGTTTTAAGTTATAGAATATATACACAACAAATTTAAGCTAGAGCAAAACCCCTTCTTCTTTTTTCACTCCTCTACGTGAGCTCTAACCTTTTTCTTTTTTCTCCATTCATAACTCGAACTTAAACAATAAAACGTTAGCAAGCCCTAGATAAGGGAAACAAAAACACTCAAATAAATTGTTACTAATTATTTTACCACATTACATCTTTCCCTTTTTCCTTGTAATTTTTTTATTTTGGTTGAAATTTTCTAAAATAAAAAAACAAAAGAGACAAGAAAAAAGCACACATATAATATTTTTGGAGAGTAGGGAAGCTCAAAATACAATGATATTTCCTTTTCAACATATAAAAGAAGCATAATACAATTCTTGAATTAGAAAGTGTCAATACGTAAGCAATTCCACAAAAACAAGCAATCTCCATCCTCCAATACTTTTATTTTTTAATTAATTACCCCCCAAAAAAAAAATGATTCGGGTTTTGTCAGCGGTACCGGAGGACCCGGAACTCCAAAATCCAATTAGGATTCTTTTAAAACCCAAATTTAATACCACTCGCACCTTGATGTTCACGCGCCAATATTTCTGACCCGATTCATATTTTGACCCGAATGATGATGAATTAAATAGAGGTTGTACCCACACCAACCACCTTTCGCTTAAAATTCAGAGACTAGTTAAAATGAGTGGGTCCCAGCCAGGCTTTGGGTCCCAAGGACAAGAAAGGTGATGGGAAAATTGAGTAATAATGAGTTAATGATAAGAGGTGTCGCTCTCTTTTTGCCAGACTTTTTTTTATGACAGCTCACTACCCCCAAACTTTACATTTAATAACATTTTCAAAACTTAGTATAAATAATAATAATTCCACAAATGAAATTGAGAAAGGTAAGATAAACGCAGATTTTACGTTATCTTTGTAGATGTAAAGGTTGTTTCGAACGGATACTCCGCTCAAAAGAACACATAAGGCAACAAATGACACTCTCTGTCTCATTTTATGTGACATCCTTTTTTTAGAGTATGTTCTAGCAAGAACATCAATTTACTATAAGTAAAAAAATAGTTTAATTTAAAATATTTTTTTTTATACTTAATGAAATGATTTACAACTACATGAATATCAAGTGATTGTTTTAGACCATAAGTTTCAAAAGTCTTTTTTTTTATTAAAAATCGTGTCAAGTCAAATAGTGCCACATAAAATGGGACGAAGAGAGTAATACACATTGAAAAACAAGAGACTAACTACTAATAAGGATGAGAGGAGGGGAGACTAGCTCCATGTTTCTCCCATATAAAGTACGACCACACTCATGACTTACCCATATATTAAAATTTGTCCTAATTCTCAACCTTCATACCTTGAAGCTAAAATTAGCACCTCCCTCAGCTCCCAGTTCTTTTTTCAATATACCAACAAAAAAAAAAAAAGAGTTAGGAAAACAGTTTGCGAAATTATTATGAAGTTGTGCAATTTTAATTTTAGCTTAAAATGATTTTTCGGGAGATGGAAAAAGAAATAAAACTCAATTACCTTAAAAGATCCGCTTAATTTGAATTTGTACATAGAGAACAAATGTTCTCATTAGCATTATTTTTTTAATTTACTTTAACATGCAAACTCGCTTCAAGTCGAGTCAATATTAGGGTTGGAAGTAGTATTACCAACAACAGTACTACAATAATTATGCCTCAATCCTAAATAAATTGAGCTGGATTATTTACTTTTATGAATTTTCGTCGATCACATTGCTTTATAACTACGTACTCAGTTTCTTACAAAAAGACATCGATATAAATTGATAATAATAATAATAATAATTTTTTAAAAAAGAAGGGATTTGGTGTTCTTCTCGAGCTGTTGTGCATGTGTGTCTTGTGCTGTCTCACTCCATTCATAAAGGGAATTTCCATGAATAAGCTATTTTTATGTTTTAATTATAACTCTATTTGAGCTACTTACATTTAATTACAAAATATAATAATATTTTGTTTACTATAGTAAAATAATAAAAACTGAGGGATTAGATTGTAATCTTCTCCTATTTTTTTCCTCCTTTCTCTTTCTCATCAAATACACTCAAAGTCATAAATTTCATAAAAACTTCATTAATTAAAAAGTTTCAAATCTTTGAATTATGCGAAATTGTTATTTTTTTTTTAGATTGTGTGTAGTTGCAAACGATTGGAAATATCTTTTGGAATTTATATATCAATTTTAAGGTAGTTAGATGAAGATAAGAGTCGATTTTGATTGGAATTTCATATTGAAACTTGAAGAGGAAGATGAACAATAAATTTATGTATTTTGTATGTCAGGTGTAAAGTTATTTATATGTTCAATATATTAGTAGATAGACAGTGACATACATACAACATACAAAAGATACACAAACGACACACAACAACATAATTGTATATTTTTGTATGTCAATTATATATGTTTTTACCGGATTGTTGATTTTATCAATTGTATATATTTTGTAAGAAATTATGCTTACAACAGGTGATTCCGCCTAAACAGGTAATTTCCACCCCTAACCTCCATTTATTAACTTAACACATTTTAACTCGGCTTATCTAAAAGTTGAGTTGGTTTGGGCCAAGTATATTCTCTTCTCCAAGCCCAACTATATTTTGGGCAGGGTGGAACAATTGCCCATTTATCGATCCAATCCATTTTTGCCAACCTACACCAAATCCCCCTATTGTAAGCACAAAACACCTCGCATCCCTTGTAAAATTTCACTGCCATTTTATATTCTGTGTACATAAGGAAAGATACTGAACATACGCAGCCAACCAGCCCAATTGGTAACTACAACAACAATATCACAACTTGCTAGTAATGTTGGCCTTAAATTACATCAGTTGAAAACAGTACATTGATTAGACAACTACGACAAAGGAAATATACTCAGCAAGTACTTCAGATTACAGGGAATAAATGGAGGAAACGTAAAGAAAGGGTAAAAGGAAGTATCCAACAAAACTTGGTTTTCCCAACCTCTAATGAAAAACCAATTGTCTTTGATGATCAACAAGATCATGACCATGATAATAATGACAAGGCAAAGTCATTAATCATTTCAAACCCAATGCAAACGACAACTTAGGCCTGGATTTGTTCTTGCCCAACACTTTCATTTGTTTTGCACGCTCGTCCTCCTCTTGTTGTTTTTTCCTTTGCAAAGCCTCTTCTTTCTGTCTTTGGAGCTCTTCCAGTTCTCTATAACGCTGTTCTTCCTTCATTTGCTGCTCCAGAGCTTCTCTTCTCTGAGTTTCTTCCACCTTTCGCCGCTTCTCTTCAAGCATTCTTTCCAACTCTTCTTTCTCTTTTCGAGCTTGTTCCTACATGAACAATAAAAAAAGGGTCCCTTTTCACTGTCAATATGAAATAAATATCAATGAAGAATGTGGCAGCCAAGCAGGACCAGAAAGTTCAAGAATACTAAAACCATGACAAAACAATTGAGTCAAATCATGCGGTCACCGGCCTTCCCCGCCCCATCTTTGTAGGGTCCTGTGTTATTTTAATCATTTCTCTTTTAATGGGATTATTAGCAGACTGCAACTTTTATCACAGGATGAACATCTAGAAACCATCTCGGAAGCACAAACATTGCAACAGAAACTATTGACTCAGAGAACATGAAAGTTATTATACATGGAACAAAACATGCTAACTGCTAATATAGAAAAAAAAAAAAAGGAAAGACCCAGACATGGGGTAACCAGATATTATTAAGCAAAAATAACTTGCCTCCTTTTGTTTCGACTCAATAAGAGCAGATTCCTTCTCTTTTTCAAGTTGAGCAGCAACTTCATTTACAAGTTTCTTTCTACCTTCTTCTAATTGCCTTCGAATTTCAAGCTTGATCTCCTCCTTGTTCAAGCTTTCATCAACTTTTCTCTTAATTGCATCTTCAACTCTTTTTGCAGTTTCTTCTTCTATTAATTTCAGTTCTGCTTCCTCTTGACGCCTGAGAAAAAAGGAGTAAAAGTTAGAGACCGGATAAACATTGATGCAGAGAGCAGACTCCTTTTATGTTCCCCAGATTTCATAAAATAAAGGAAGAACTAACTTGCGAAGTATTGCCCTTTTTCCTCCTTAGTATATAACTAAAGGAACAACAGACTGACCTCCATGGTGACATATGCACTAAATATACATGTTAATGCTTTATAGCATACCTCTACCTGAATTCTGTCCAAACAAATGAGAATCAAAACTGGTGAACAGTAGATAAACGAAGCACCAAATTGATCATCAAAATTAATTAGTGGAATATAGCAGTAACTTCCTTCAAATAAGCCTGTGGAGAAGAATGTCAAATAACCTGTAGCAATTTTTAAAGCTAATCACCAAAATACTAGAAACTTTATGGCAAAAGTAGAACTTTAAACAGAAAAGTTTCTACTTCTTAAATGGATGACCAAAATTGCCAACATGTCAGCTAAAATAGTCAGAAATGGCGATAAAAAGAAGCCTGAGACCAATGCTTGAATCACAAGATACTTTTTAAGATTCAGATTAGAGCATAACAGGAGTACAGAAACTTGTTCCAAGCCAACTTGAAATTGACAAGACGTATGAAGTAAATAGCTACGAATCATCATCCATCTACACTAAATAATGGCCAAGCTAAATCTTGTCAAATGCTCCTTATTAACGAGTACATTCATGATTATGCCTGTCCTATTAACTTTTGTGAGGCTGGGTATGAAAATGACATGTTTTAGCAAATACAAGAAACATCTGTCCTTGCAGTTACCACATCTGTTGATGTAATGAAGGCAAATAAGACCATTGATGGGCAGCATGGCAGAACCAAACCAAGACCAAGGTGTCAAGGTTGCCTTTCTCTCTTTCTTTATCAGCCTTAAATAATTTTGCAAAAGCTGAACCAATTAAAAGGCATAACTAAATACATGCAGCACTCTTGCTGTTGTTTGTTTTGCTACTTGGTGATCCAGCAGCATTCTTTGCATTATACTGTCTTATAACATGTACTATAGAAATTTGCAATCCACTTGCAACATAGACAGATTCAACTCCATCAACCCTATAGCCATTTACCTATGATTAGAAATAATAAGCCAAGAAGAAGAGTGCAATAAAACCCAGATCATTAGGCATAGCTAGAGAGCTCAGGCAAGCAGTACTTAATTTTAGAGCTTCATTTTTTTGGGTATTGTCCACGAAATTCTTTTATTCCGGGAGGAAGGTTACTGCCTTCATGTTGAATTAAAAGGATAGGGAGGTTAAATAAAAATGTAAAGCATACAAGCGTTACAATATCTTGCTACATTAAACAGTAGATACACAGTACACAACAACAATTCAAGTTGACCACATTCTACAAATATCTACCACTCAACACTCGCAGACAAGGTTTATTTTAATTTTAGAGCTGAGCTTTCATGAACAATAAAAATCCTCTCATTTTCAGGCAATGGAGTAAAGCGCCACAATTCTCACCATCCGATCCTACATCTACCTCATCATCAGGCTCATCACAAAAATCTTTCAATTAAAGAACTGACATTCTGTTCTGTAATCTCCAAAGGTCAGTCCGTTATAACTAATCAGAAAAAACCCCTCCAGTGGCCTCAGTGTAAACATTTCTAAACAAAATTTCCGTTTATCCACAATTGGTTACAGGAAAACAGTACAGAAACTAGAGGTGTATGCTTAAAAGTTGAAAGAGTGTATAAAAGAAATCTTAATTCTATAGGTGGATAATCAAAACAACAGCATAGCTTGCTCTAAGATGAGGAAGAGATGGAAAGGAGAAATACAAGACAGAAATAGCTACAGAAAATGAGAAGCTTTACAAATACAGCAGTACCTTTTCTTCTCCTCTTCATCAAGTTTATTTTTTTCACTGATACCCTTTTGCTCTTTCGATCCGATACTTGAACCAGGTGATTTACCAATAGGAGACAATGAGGTACTCCTACTTCTCTGTCTCCTATGGTTCCTTGGAGAGCGACTCTTATGACGTCTGGTGGCTGGAGAACGACTTTTGCGGCGCCTAGGGGACAATGAACGACTTCGTTTTCTGTATAACAATGATTAACATTTAAGCAACAACATATATTGGCACCAGATAACATAAAAATCCCCAGACATACTAACCAGTCCTCCAAATCAATTAGATACTAAAGCATGTACAGTTACCTCATGAATTGCAAAGAATAAACTCGAGCTCCGTCTTTTATCATAGGAACAGCTAATATCACAACCGAGCAACCAATGGACACTCACGGCACCCATGACCTGCTTGCTTCCCATGAAGGGAAGCAATTATTTCTTTTAATTCCTCACTGAAGAACATAGTTTGCACCGGGTATTACATTTAGGTTTCTATTATTAACTCTACTCATTAGGATCATGCATATCTTCAGAATTGCAGTCTGAGCGAGGACTAAAATTTGCAGCTGAACAGCGCAAGAACCAGCTTACAATAAAACATATTACACCGAGAACCACAAAGATTTCAACTATGGTGATCACAGGCATTAAAAACTCTTAGTAGCAGCAACAAGTCAATTCGACAAGTACATAACTTGATTTTGTACAAATCCACTAACTCATATAATAAAAGGCCAGTGGATTTTGATGATCAAATACCAATCTGAACAAAATGAAGTCAATAGTGGCAGCAGAAGCACGAAACACATCTGCACCCCCTATCTCTCCGCTTGAGAACAGAGCAAGATATCCAATGAAGGAAATTGAACAAATGAAATGAAAATTGAGAAATTTTGTCAAAGGAAGGGTTAAAGTTCTGAAACTTATTTATCACCCGAACAGAACTTAGTGCTACACAAATGCACCAGTATTCCTCTTAAAGTCTTTAAAATACAAGAAAAAATGATCAATCATCAATCCCGACACATCTTAGACCAATGTTGTCACTACGAAATCCTAAAATCCTTTTTGATCAACGCAGCTAGTCCATCCAATAAACGGTAGATAAAAACCAACAGTTTTTCAAGAATCAAACACGTACACATTGCCTGAACAAACTGTAAGTGAATCAGCAAACACATGTGAGCTTTATTAGAATAAAACAACAAGCCTTGTACATAAAAAAAGCATACAAATCACAGACATTAACATAAGGAGAAAATTCATATATATCAAATCCATAAATCAACTTAAGCAAATGGGTATCACCTGCTGTAAGCATAAGGGGATCTGCTTCTATCTCTCCTGCTTCTGCGGCTATGTCTGCGCACCACAGGCGATGGTGACCGTGAATATCTCCTCTTATATGCTGGCGACCTCGATCTAGACCTTGAAATCTCCCTATCCCTGCCTCTACCCATCTCTTCCTCAACAAAAAAAACCCCACAAATTCACCTGCAATAAGAAGAATCAGAACCCACCTAAACAATTCCGAGAGCATCCCCCCACAACAATTCCAAAAACAAGTATTAACTTTAGACCAAAACCAAGAATCAAACCCCACCTACCCAAAACAAGTTCAAATACATATAAAACCTTAGACCAAACAAAAAAAACTAAAGTATCAAACTTTATCCACTAAAATAATAATCAAATTGAAGAAGGCATACACTGAAAATTACCTGTTAAAACAAAGAAAAGATGGATCTTTCCCGGGGCATAACGAGTAAATAAACCCTAAAAAGTGGAAGGAAGTGAAGAAATAAAGAGATATTTTCTGGGTCTATTTTTTTCTTTTCTCTTTTGGGGGTGGAATGATTGAAATACAGAAATGGGTCTTTGCTCAGTTTTCTTGCACAGAGATGATGAATGGAGACGCTTGCAAAGGAAGATGAGCGATGACTCTACCAAGGAAAAAAGTATTGAACACCTATGAATTATTAGGGGAAAATAAACGCCTAAAGCTAGCATTGCCTAAATACAAACTAATTATCCTTTCTCGTTTTTCATTACACATACGACTCTTCGATATTTTTTGGAAATTTAGTGTTTGGACAATTTAATATAAGGCCCAATATCGATACATAATATTGGAATGGACATGGTAAATAATTAGAAGAGTGTTTTGACTAATATGGAATAGAGAGATATTAATTAGATTGAATTTTTTGTTTATTTTACCCTTATTTATATCTTTCTTCATTAAATATTTACTCTATTTATATACTATTACAAAGGTAAAATGCTGAACCCATCAGCTTGGGTCAAACTCTTGATTTGTTAATAATTTGTTCAAAATTTAATGAGTAAATTATTTCTGTAGACTGTATCCACTAAAATAATTGACTATACGCAAATTGATCCGATCACCACCAAGAAAAATGTACTACCATCCTACCTCTTTGGCACCCACCCCAAACACAGAGCTTTCTTGGCTGGTGTCTTTAATTTTGATGGTTCAAACTTGCACATCTGAAATGGAACATTTAGCAACATACCCCATGCAATTTCACAAGTAGGGGTTTGAGGAGGGTGGGAGAACGTAGCATTACCCCTATGTTGAGAAGGTAGAGACGAAGCCTAATATATCAATTTGAAAAAAAATGTTGACGGTTAATTTAACATGGTAGCAAAGATGTTTACAAATACAAAACATCCAGAGGAAATTCTTCGAACAGGCACAATCTTAGAAAAACAATAAAATTATACACTGTTAAAGATAACACATAAGTATGGATAAGATCCCTTAGATCCTCAAAAGTACAGATGTCTTGAATCACACTCTGTGACATCCAAAGTTTCAATTGTACATGACCAAACATCTATGCCAGTTCACAGAAATGCATCCTTCTCGAGCAGCTTTAGGACATCCTGCTGGTTGTTGAGTTTGGCAACATCAATTGGCGTCTTTCCGTCCATGTTTTGAAGAGTTCTGCACAAATAAAAGAAAAGCTTTCACTTCGACAGTTCGATTTGCATGTGTTAACCCGATAATGTTTCATCAAATCTAGTAGATTGGATGAGAAAATAATGCATAACGAGATATGTGGGGGAAACCAATATCAGCAGGATTGTAGAAAAGTAAAACATACACGGCGGCTCCATTCTCTAGCAGCAGTGCCACACACTCCTTCCTACCATATCCAGCAGCATAGTGAAGAGCAGTATTCTTGTTCTTGTCCAATGCATCAACCTTTGCCCCAGCTTCAACAAGGAGCTGAGCACACTTCACCTGAAATAAATAAAATAAAGAAACACTTTAACTCTAAAGAAATTTGATGAAACATTGGCTTATTTCAATGGTAATATACTCTCAAATAACATGTAAGCAACCAAACTCCTATGTCGAAAATGTGGAAATTTCCTTATATGTGGATGTTGAAATTTTTTCATTTTCTTTTTTTCTGATTGATGAGTGCTGGTAAAATGCTACGGTTATTGTGCCCAGTGTTATCAAAGGCGAAAAGCGCAAAAAGGCTCTAAGGTCCGTGGGGGCTTTAAGCACAAATAAAGCGTGGGCTTTAATGAAAAAAGGCGCAAAGGGAGAAAAAAATACAAATATATATGTTTAGTCCAAGATTAATAATTATAAAAATGAATGACAAATATGTGACCAAAGAAATTGAAAAAAAAAATTCTGATAAAGTGAAATATCAATTGTTTAGTGTCACTTCTTCATAAAAGGCTCATTGGCAAGGAAAAGTTTGCCTTAGAACCTTTATGACGACTCTAAAGCGCACATAAAGCGAGGCGAAGCGCTCTAACACGTTTTGAGCCTCGCTTCAGGGCTTAAGCGCGCCTTTGATAACACTGATTGTGCCCCTCACCTCAACCCGGAAAAGTCTATAATGTTTTTTCTAATAAGGTAAAAGTAAACCCGAAGAAGTATATAATGATTTCCTCGCTCTGAATCTGAAGCAAATCCATGCCATCAAGTGTGGCTACACACCACTACAGCTGAACTTCTAAAATTGGCAAAACTGCTTCAGTTCAGACTAAATTGCTAAGGCTAAACAATCCGAAAAGAAACTATACCATCAAATTGGAAAAGTAAGTTTGAGGATTAGATTTCATCAGGGTATATGAACATTTTCAGAATAATAAAAATGGTCAGAATTAAAAAAAATGTAAAATATAAAAGAGTTCCAAAGCACACAAATTCTGAGGGAGAAGTAATTGGTGCTTTTAGAAAGAATCAATTCCTGAAAGGAAGCTTCGGAACTTTGATAGATCCATAAGAAAACCAAAAAGGATCACCTAGAGAGCTGGAAACATTCAAGTAGCAAACTGAAACATATGTGTACATGAATATACTGAAGGTCCTATATGAAGATCATATCGATCAACTTCTTACCTCACCATATCCACAAGCAAAATGCAATGCTGTCCTTCCTTCTGAATCTTCTTCATCTTTGTCAGCACCAGCAGCTAGTGCAGCCTTCAAACCCTAAACTCCAATTAAAGCAATTATGTATTTAGACGGACAGTACTCTAAGTCTCGAATGTGATCATAGGGGTATAATTCAATTTTAAGAAAAAGGAAAATATAGGCATATGTTGACACAAAATTGCTTTCTGATATAAGAAAAAATGAACAGGATTGTTCATAATAAAAGCAAAGAGAAGAATAAGAAAATGTGTTATTCACCAAAGTGTACTTATAATGTTCACATCAAATGGATCATAAGTGTATTTAAGGAACATATCTTGCATGCACGGAGTTGCCAGAAGGGTAATTTCAGATGAGAAGGGGAAGGAATTTTGAACAAGTAAAAGGTTTCAGAACAAAATTGCAAAATAGAACTACCACATCCCTATGTTTAAGCCCCAACAGAAAAAGGAAGTTGAGTTAAAAAAGCACCTCTGCATCACCAACACTAGCACACTGATGAACAACAGATTCATCTTCATTTGCCTCTTCTGTTTCATCTGGCCCAGGTATTTCAGAAGAGGTAGCATCCTCTCCTCCAGCAGCAAAGCCCATTGCTTCACCAATCTTCTTCAGAACATCTTGATCGTTCCAATACCTGAAAAAAGGGAAAAGAACAAAAATCAACCATTACAGTTGTACTACGCCTAACAGAAAAGGCAAGCATACCCCAGAAGAAAGGCTACAGATATCAGCAAAAGTGTTGCAGATACACCTCAAGCCAGAAGCTTAGCAATTTTTTCTTTGTGAGAATAGCTTAGCAAATTAAACTATTACATGTTCATTTTATCACCTTACTGTTGCAGATGAAAAGCTTTCCTGCAAAATTAGTATTTGTGGCAATGTGTTTATTTTAGAAGTTAAAATGTGACGAGGAAAAAGTTTTGAATACATTCTGCAAAGGTTGGAATGTTGGTTAGATTCATTTAAATTAGCTAGTGAAGTCCCATGCTTAATGAAGCATAGGATATCACTGAAGTTCTGATTGACCAGAAGTGAGAAGAGAAGAATTAACGCAACCTAAATCAGAAAAAATAGGAGATATGACCTCATCATTGCAGCTGGTCCTCCACTCTCTATCTCTTCCAAGATTGGTTTGAGTGATGGGTCTTCTTTAATGCGCGACATCCGTTCTTCAAGTTGCTCCTTCTGAGCAGGATTTGACAAACTCTCGAGCATGCCAGACATGGATGGATCCTGAAGCAAAACAAGTAAAGAAATCACGTACCAAATCACTCAAAAGAAGAAACATTTCTCATTAAGAAATCCAGTGGCTCGTACAACATGAAGCAAAAAGATACCTGCATCAATGCATTACCAAGCCGCTCAGCCATGGTCATAAACTGAGGATTTTGCATAACTTGTTGCATTGTAGAGTAGTATTGTTGGCTATCAAAGTTGGGGACACTTTCTTCCACTGCCGCACCTTGAAAGGTCTTCTGAAGCTGCTCTGCCATCTGATTAAATGCAGGGTCTTTTGCAATCTGCTCCGCTAGTTCTTTGATACTTGGGTCCTACATCAGCCACAACATAAAAGAGATGTGCAGAATAAACCAAAAGACACTATATAAATAATTCAAAGTTTGTCAATCAACAAAAGAAAATGACAAGAAAAGCAGCAAAATTAAAAGTATTATTGATTGCAGGTTGATGGTAATAGAACTTTTTTCTATTTTGCATTACTAAGATATAATTTTAATAGGTTATCACCAAGTGCTGGAGCTTTGTTTTTGCATCAAAGTAGTTTGTAAGCCATTTGTACTTTCACATCTCAAATACCATGTATTCAACCAAAATGAGATCAAATATGTAATTATATTTACTATTTAAAATATTTGAACATAATAGAACTTTTATTCAGCATAGAAACGTGTATGTACATTGAGTAGTCCAGACATGGCTGAGAAATCGAAGGGATTTTGGACCCCAGCTCCAGCCGCAGCAGTAGAGGCTGTTCTCCCCTCTCCTGATGGTGCTTCCAAGGTGGAAGACTCAGAAGATTTTTTGTTCTCAGCTGCCCCAGACTTCTCATCTGAAAAAAATAATTGAACTTTCTTCAAACTGTGTGTTCCACATAGCAATTACTTTTTCTACCAGAAAGAACTCATAATCAAGACAACTTTCTAGAACACTCATGATGCTATAAAGTGTGATCTTTGGTAGGAGGTACAACAAGTTGTAAAGCTCAGAATACCAGTAATGTGATAATTCCAAGTCATGAGAAAATATAAAATAAATAAAATCTAGACAAAACGATGTTCCAAAACAATGATAACAGCAGGCAACCAACATTCAGACAGCTACAAGTATTATGTCTGGCATCCTGATCCTGACCCACATATACACAAAAGTGCACACATGCATATTATAGTCGACCTCAATCAGTTTAGTCTGAGGCGTTGCTGATTATACGCAAGAATCATATCTGGTTGTACTCGCGTTTTTTGATAAGTCATATGTAACAATTAACTGATAAAAAATATCATATGCACCAATTGAGAGAGTAGTATTATTGGACGTTGAGACATGCCTTCCAACCAAGTTTGTAGAAATGTCTACTCAGTTTGTCTATGTGCCTTTTAATCAATCATCCGTACCATACTTTTCAGTTGTTTCTACAGCATCCAAATAGACCTAATTTTTCACATGATTGCTTCTTTATCCAGCTTATTCTAATCATAGTGCTTTTATCAAGACGAAAATCACTCCAAGCCCCATTTCCAACACAAGTCAATTCAATTAAATAAGACAAATAGCTCATGTCAATGTAATCATCCCTCTTCCAGCAACACTACATCACATTTCACCACACTTATCCCTGAGGTCAACAATTATGAACCTCATCGTTCAAGAACCCCCTTTTTAGTGTTAAGTTCATACATATACTAGAATCCACAAACAAATATGCACATTAAACATTCAATATTACACCAATCAACCAGAAGAACGACGAATTATACCTTTAGATGCAGTCGGCAAAACCTTCTCTCCCTGAAATAATGAAATTAAAGTTATATGAATCAAAAATAAGAAAAACAAAAACCCAGAAAGCTAAAACTCACAAATATCAAGAAACAAGATTCTTTTACCAAAACAAAAGCAATCCCCACACCCCCACTAAAATCTCAAAACCCCAATTCAAAAAATCCAATCTTTAATCAAGAAAACAAATTAACAATACAAAACAAGATTTGATTTGAATCAAAACAAAATCAAGAAACTATGAAATTGAAGTGTGGATAATATACCTCAGACATGGCTACAAAGAGATAGAGAAGTAAAAAAGTGAATAAATGGGAGATTTGGGGTTACACGAAATCAAAAGGGTTTTTGTGAGTGACACATATAATGATAAAATTGACAGATGGACTTGTTCAATTATCAAGAAAACCTTATTTCTATATATATTTCTTTTGTTCCTCTGATTTCATGAGTGGGCCACCTCAATCTTCAAATGAATGGCACCGATATGCTTTCTTCAGATTCTCCATTCTTGGGCTTTCGTCTTCCATCGACAGTCCATTGATATATTGGGCCTGGATATTAGGCCCTAACTTGTCAAAAATTGGGTACGCTATTCACTTATTGGACCGCTTCTTCAGCTTAAATAGAAGAACTAAATTTTAGAAATAGAAAACATAATAGACATAACAAGATTCTATAGTTATAGTTTCGTTAGCTATGGAGGCCCTGATTAGTATATTTCGCTCTGTGTTTATCTATTTGTATATTTCGCTTGCGAATATACAATTAAGGTAAATATATACAAATTATGTATTTATTCATTTAGAAATTTTTCAGAACTCCGTTTGTATATTTCGCTTGCCAATATACAAACAGGGTAATCTATTGTAAAGTTTTTATAAATCGTATACAAATAGCTAGGGTAAGCATATACAAATTAGAGATTTATAAAATTAGGCGAATTATACAATTTTGGGTGAATTTACACAAATTAAACAAATAAGGAAATAGTGATGGCGAATGGCAATTTTCCAAAACAATAGTTATAGCATTTAATATCATTTAAATGTTTGCTATTCTGCACAATTTTCCTTTTAACTTAAATAGCCGGCAATTCAACTCTTTAAATCACAAATAACGAGCGGATGAATACCGTGCATGATCAATTAGAAAAGATAAATTATGAATCTGATTGATCATTTGTGAAAAGATTCCTTTTTAATATTATTTCAGAAAATTTCGGCCTTTATTGCCTTATTGGGACAATTATTTAATAGATGGTTCTTTTTTTTTCCTTCTTTTTGCAATTTATGAACCTATTGAATCATAGTCTACAGATCTCTTCGAAGCAAAATGAAAAACTTAAAGAGAAAATGTTAAAACACAATCTAAAACATTGTAAATATTAGACAATATCTAATGATCTGTCAATTCTAAGGACTATATTTGCATAATTTATGAATTTAAGTAGGTGTTTTGCCATGTGATTTCATCTCAGGATATGAAATCTCAAATTCTCCAAAAATTATGATTTGGGATTTTTCAAATACAAAAATTGATCCACAAATTTATACTTTATTAAAAAATCCACATTTAATTTATATATTTCTACTAGCCATTGTTTCATATGTAAATAAAATTTATAATTCATATCATTACTTTTTAAACTATTTATATCTCATATAACGATTATTCTCGCCAATATAAAATTTATTTTTATTTCAAATCAATTCTTAATTTACCATTTATATTCACCAAATTCACTATTTTTATCAAATTTATTACTACTTCATTCAAATCAATGTGTAATAATTATAATAAAAATTTCATCATTATATTGAGTGGACAAGACCAACTACTTTGACATTAATTGAAAAAATAATTTTCTAAGCTGCTTACAACTTGAACACTTCAACTTTGTTTAAATTTTTTTTATTGAATTAAGGTTTGATCAATAAATGTTAAATTTTTTAGAATAGCTTTTTGATAATGTATTATGCGATTTTATCAATTTTTACTTATTTGGTAAGATTGTATAAAGAATTAGGATAATTTTAATAGTTTTACAACTTATGAGGTTTTTATGTTTATGAGAAAACATTCCATTTAAAAATTCAAATTACATATCCAAACAAAACTTCAACTTCATCTCATAATTTCATATTACATGGCTTGCCCTAAATCTCTCTTGTGACATACAATCAGTTATTGCCATCCAGAGAAAAAATTGGTCCAAGATGTGTTTACTTCAAGTGCTAGTTAGTGACCTCAACTATACATAAATAAATAGAGAGAGAGAGAACAATGTGTGTATATATGCGCTCAATCTTTGTTTATTGAACTTCATACTTTCAAATAGCCTTCTTAAGTTTCACTTCCAATACAACCACCCTTGTATATGTATATATTTATGAGATTTCACTATTTAATTTTCAATCCTTATATAAGTAAAACAATACAAATATACTCACTGATTAATTTATAATCAACCACACTAAATAGCTCACAAGTCACAATATATATATTTGGTGTACTTCTCTTCATGATGTTTTATTCTTGGCATAGGTCTTGAAGTGAAAGTTGAGAAAAAGTGCTAAAAGTGAGACATTAAAACTGAAAGTGAAGAACCAAACATCAGTTCCAGAGCACCCAAACTGAGTTGTGAAGTGATAATACATGACTGCCCCAAAACACACAAAGCAAAACATGAACTGACCAATTTGTACATTAGTCACCAATTTCTTCCACTTTGGCCTTTTGCCAATAGCAAACAAGAAATAATAAGCATACATTAGTACGTGAACTGAACCATTAGTGATCACCCCAACATGCCACATGGACTGCCCAGTTGCAACACCAAAATAACAAAAGAGTGGTACCAATGCATGGTGGTACACATGTAGGAACGAGAGTCGTCGAGATCTCGAGCTACTTAGTAAGATCAAAAGGGTGTCTAAAAATTCAAGAATCTTGGAAATATAAAACATGTATCCCCAAAAAACGACCGGTCCTTGAAGAAGGGTATTTTCGTAATTTAACCTATTATAACAGATAATCCAGTTCCAGTCATGGACGTGGGCGGCCATCTCGTGGATGACTGAGACGCCACATCCAACGACCATGATAAGTGAGAGGATACAAAGGATGAGGCTATGGGTGGCGGTGATACGACGGAGGGTGGCGGTGGAAACAATGGGGAGGAGTGATGGGAAACGGAGAGATAATAGAGTGAAAGACAAGTAGAGTAAGATCGATACTATGGGAAATAACAAAGTGGCACCAAAAGTTTGTCCATGCTTAAACTCAAATTGACCGATAATTGGGTGGCTAACTAGCCAATAGTGGACTATATTGGTGTCAAGATCTTTCATTATTTTTTATGATATAATAATGAAGAGATCGATGTTGTAGTTATATAATATGGAGAAGGAAAATATACATATATATATATATATATAAGAGTAAACAAACAGCAAGAAATTGGCTCCAACCATTTTACTGTTATATACTTGTTTAAAGTTGCCTAATTACATTGTATCAGCCATTATACAGACTCTCCGATGGATTTAAAATTAATTAAGACCACTATATATTAGATGCTTACACTACTTATTACTGTATATAATTTAAATTGTAACTCTATTTGCATTGAATGAAGTGGGAAGTTAGGAGAGACGATTTGATCACGTGAATTTCTCTTTCAGTACTGTAATATATTTATTAGTTGGTTTCTAAGAGGATATCTACACGTAAACGTGACATTTATAATTTTAAAAATAAGACACATATATCTGATACAAATAGATAAAAGTTTTGTAAATAGCTTAAACTCTCATGAATTTATCTATCTACGGACATCCATGCATGGCAGTTGAATTACTATATTTTTATTTACTACTATGTAGTGGTTCATTTCATTTGGCTCAGAAAGCAAATTAAAGAAAAAAAGTTGGAGGAAAAAAGGAACTAAAACTTTGTGGAATTACTATTTTGTGAATCCTTATATGTGCCAAACTGTTATCTATTATCCTTGTGTGTTTGACATGTTCAGACACTATAATCAATGATATTTTGGACATCACATGGGTGTGCTTGGTGTGAAATGAAAATATTTTTTTGAAAAATTAGTGATATATTTTATTTTTTTATTGGTGTAACTGATAATTAAGTAAATAGAAAACACTATCACAAAATATTAATTTACATATAGTTTCGACAAACACTATGAAAATATATTTATACATGTGGAATGGGGGATGAGATAGGGGTGAAGGGCGGGTTATAAGGTGTTGTGGGATGAGAAAAAAACAATTAACATGGAATATGTCACTTATGAAACTTATTTTTTTTACTCTCACAAAAATCATTTGCGTGATTTTTATGGGACTTTCTCCTCTGATTTCGGTACAATTTTTACACCCCTCTACCAAATGACTCATAATTAATATACTCAATCACTTAATCAGACTTGACTCTTCTCTAAATACTTATATTACTTATAAGATAATATTAACAGATTTTGTAACAGTAACCTTAACTTAAAAAAAAATTTCAAGATTAAGAAAATGAAAAAATCTAACCTGAGAGGATCAACAATGTCTCTACGAAAGGTTAATTGGTCAGCTATATGCATGCATGGTCCATTGGAAAAATAATTTAGTACAACACTAGAAGAGATTGACTATAACCAAAATAATTAAATTAATAAATTTTGCATTTCAAAAAACTGATGAATAAAAGTCAAATAAGGATAAGTGAAATTTTATTAGAAAGTCACCACCGCCACCAAAAGTGGTGGTAGAATAGTAATCAGCAAGTACTTATTTATCTTTAATTAATAATTTCAAATTTGAGTTATGAATATGAAGTCATCTTTCATAAAAAAAATGTAATATAATATAATATTAGACAAATTTTGGTAAAAAATGCACTAATGTACTAGCATACATTATTACGTGAACAGAAGCATTAGTGATCACCCCAGCATGCCACATGGACTGCCCAGTTGAAACACCAAAATAACAAAAGAGTAGCACCAATGCATGGTGGTACACGTGGAAGAACAAGAGTCGTTGAAATCTCAAGCTACTTATTAGGATTAAAAGGGTGTCTAAAAATTCAAGAATTTTGGAATGATAAAATACGTAGCTCCAAAAAATGGTGTATCCTTGTGTGTTTGGCACGTTTAAATACTAGTTAACGATAGTTTGGAGGTAATGTTATATGTGGGTATGTTTGGTACGAAAAGAAAAAAAATAAATGATATATTTATTTATTTATTGATAATTAGAAAACATTATCACAAAAACACTAATTTACATATAATTCACTATGAAAATATATACATATGGGATGGGGAATGGGGTAAGGGTGAGAGGGGGTTGTTGTGGCATTGTTGGCTAGGAAAAAAACAATTAATGTTATTTATGAATTTTTATTTCATTTTTTACTCTCAGGGAAGTCATTTCTTACTGATTTTTAGGGGACTTATTTTCCTAAAAAAATAATTTTAATTTTTTTTGACTAATCAAACATGAAAAAGTTGAAAAATAATTTTTTATCCATACCAAACACAACTTATATAGTCGTTGTTTTGCAAAAAATAAGGCAGCTTTTATTTCGCCAAAAATATAATCTCTATAATAATGTTTAGTTTGACAAAAATAACGACAATTTTTATTTTTTTAAAATAAAGCAGATTTTTAATTTTGCTAAAAATAAAATTACTAAGTTTTTGTTTCGCCAAAAATAAGGCAATTTCTGTTAGGACTCCTACTACATGTTTAGTTTGCCATAAATAACGTCAATTTTTTATTTAATTTTTTGTTTTGCCAAAAATTGGACACTTTTTGTTAGGACTCCTACTAGCTACTACACGTTTAGTTTGCTAAAAATAATGTTAATTTTTTTATTTTTCATAAATAAGGCGGTTTTTAGTAATTTTTTATTTTCCAAAAAAGGCACTATTATTTTTAGTTTGGCAAAATAATACTCCGATGTATTTTGTTTATCCAAAAATAAGAGTTGGTTTCCTAAATGATCACTCAAGTTTTGGGAATTGCCTTCGAATATCATTTTTGTTTCATTTAATGAGGATCAAAATATCACTCAGCTACCCGTATTTTCCTACAAATTAATATCACTCAACTATTACTATTTTTCTCCAAAAATACTTAACACTTGAAAAGTCTTCTTCTCTCCTAGTTGTCATGTCATGTCATTAAAACCTTCTTTTTTTAATAATAGACTTATTTAATTTATTTAACCAAAATTTTAATTTTATTCTTCATTTTAAAAAAATAAATTAGTTTATTAAGAAGAAATTTGCATGCTTAGGAATTTTTTGTGGTACTTAAAAATTATATTATTTTCCTAAATAGTTATTCATGTTTTGAAAATTACCTATACAAATTACTTTTATTTTTTTTAAAGACAATAATATCACTCAACTATTACTATTTTTTTCTCAAAAAATACGAAATACTTTAAAAGTCTCCTTCTATTCTTGTGGACATGTCATATCATTAAACCATCATTTAAAAAAAATAGATCTATTTAACTCATCAAACTTATGTCTCTACAAAAAAAATTATAAACTATGTAGGAATTTATGGAGATTATAAAATAAAAAAAAGTCACAGATAATCTAATTTCCTGCAGATTTTTCTACCAAACAAAATTCAATGAAAAAATCTTTGTAGATAATTATTACCGAAGGATTTTGAAATTCCTAAGTAAATTATCTGAAATATTCGTAAGGTTGACATAGAGAAAAGTTGATAAAAAAGAGAAATCTATTATTTAACTTTTTTTTATAATTTATTTTTTATTTTTGTTCTTTTATGACTATTATATTATATTTTATCGAATCATACAATTAAACACCAATATATATCTTTAATGTTAGGATTGGAATTATCAGGTGTCATGTGGAAGCTAACAATGCAAACCTCGAAAGACCACGAGTAAGAAGAGAAACGAGAAATACACCATAAGACACAAAGATTTAACATGGTTCGGTCAATCGACCTACGTCCACAAAGGAGATGAGCAATCCACTATATAAATATGAGAGTACAAAATACAAAGAGAAATAACATCAACCAATTCACTCGGGAGGTTCACACAAGTAACGTATAACTTGTGTCCCACAAATTCTCTCTCTAATCAAAACTCTCAAAACCCCTAGGATTACATTGTGAATGCTAATAAAGTTAGAAGAAACAAACTTCTATTTATAGATTCCTAAACCTTTTCCTACAAGAAAAGGAATAGCCATAAACCTTTTCCTACAGTAGAAGGACTAGCCAAATATGGAGATTACATATTTTCCTTTTAGGAAAAGAAAAACCTATTTATGGTAAGAAACTTAGGGCAAATACTCAACACTTAACTTATCCCAAATTCATGAAACACAAATAATTAGTTGGATTGCCTATTTAATTTAATAATATATGCATTGTATGAGATTAATATGCTCATTAATAAAGGTTAAAATTTTATTTTCTAATACAAATATTGTTTCAATTTCTATTTTTTTCTTAAAAAAAAGATTTCAAAGTACATAATTAATTTTTTCAGTGGTTAATTGGCCTTTAATATTATTGATCTATTATATAATAATGATTAAATAATGTAAATCAACGTTCATGAAATTATTTGTACATCATGGTTTAGTTTTAACTTCAATTAAATTTTTTAAAATTGCAATATTTTTTTAATATATATGTTTATAATTATACAAAATTGATAGCATCATAGCAAGTGTTAAAAAGCTATTCTTCTTAATAGAAAAATATAAAGTTTAAGTACGATAAATGATTCTTAAGTATGAAAACTTCTTAACAAATTAATATATTTTAAAGAAAATAAGAATATAATTTTAGTTAAATGAGTTTGATGAATTAAATAAGTCTATTTTTAAAAAAAATAGGCTTTAATGATATGGCATGTCAACTAGGAGAGAAGGAGGCTGTTGAAGTGTTAAGTATATTTTGAGGAAAATAGTGATAGTTGAGTGATATCTTGGTCATCTAAAAAAAAAAATATTTGATCAAGGCGATTTTTAATACTTATTGACCATTTAGGGAATTAACTCCCAAAAATAAGGCTCTATTTTGTTAGAACTTTTGTGATAATTTAGTTTGTCAAAAATAAAGAGAACTTTTAATTTTTCAAAAAATATATATTATTAGTATTTATGGAGTTTAAATTTGGTCATCGTCAGTATAAGAAAATATTTTACACCATGAGGTAGATTAAATAATTATCATTAAATTAATATAATTAAAATTTTCAAAATATTTAAATTACTTCTTTGGCATACTAGTGCCACAAAGGCCCTTAGTGATTTTATTGACGCATACCATGATGGGGTCTTTGACTGGAGTAAAGTCGTAACAAAATAGCCGTAAGAAAACCTGTGACTGAATTGAATCTTTCGCTTAATTATACTCAAACAAAATTAGTTATTATTTCCTTTTATAACGTAAATCAAAATCTAACTTTTCCATATTTCTCACTCAACAAAATCATCAGAACTTATGAAACAATTCTTCACATCTCAAATAATATTAAACTTGCAAGAAGTAATTTTTCCATGCTTAAAATTCTTGATCTTGGGGGAAAACAAATCTGCATCAAAATTCAAAATATCTTAAAGCTTTGCAATCGATACTTAGGGCCCGTTTGGTAATGTGATATGGAATCATGATATGATATCATAATATGAAATTATGAGATGAAATTGAAGTTTTGTTTTGATATGCGCAATATGGAATTTTTGTGTTGTATATTTTTTCATAAACATAAGAATCTCATAAGTTGTAAAACTATTAAAATAGCCCCAATTGTTTATTCAATATTATCAAATAAACAAAAATTTCTAAAATCGCATAATAAATTATTACAAAGCTATTTGTTCTCCACTTAAGTAACTGTTTCATCTAACTTTAATTGATCAAAACTTTAATTCAATAAAAAATTTGAACATAAATTATAGTGTACTAGTCTTTAATATAATCCTCCCACATAGTACGGATAATCTCCTCACGTTAAACTTGCATTTCTCGATCACATGACCGAGAAGATGAACCAACATTGTTACTTTGAGCCATTTGTTGGTCAATATCATCTGCAACTATATTTTCATGTTCATAGACCATAAATATTCCATCACTCCTTTGATATTCTCGCAAATAATTATGTAACACTGCACAAGCTATGACAATTTTCACTTGTGTGTCAATATCATAGTGGTTCATGACTTGTTTCAATATTCTGAACCTATTTTTCCAAGCTCCAAAAGTCTGTTCAATCACATTGCGCAGAGATGAATGCCTATAATTAAAGTGGCTATATAGTATATTAATTGTGAAATAAATGTAAGAGTTGTTGGCAACTAATAAAAATATTTTTCAATTAGTACCATTGTTGGCAATTACACATTTTCAGTGCATTAATTTCGTGCTAAAATAAAAAATATTGGAAGTAGTGATTATCAAACATACATCAACAATTTTGTCCTTTCTCATATTAAATTGCTTTAAACATTTTCATATATAGCTGAAAGAGAAGTTTTTTTAATTATAAAAAAATCAAAAAGTATTACTCCCTCCGTTCTTATTTATATTAACCAAATTTATTCCTACTTTATGATTTATACTCACCAAATTTAAAGTAATAATATATTTTATGTTGGTGAGAATAATAAATTTTAAAATGTAATGATGTGATTATAAATTTTATTTACATATGAAATAAATGGTTAGTAGATATAAATGTGGGGTTGTTTTAACAAAATATTAACTTGTGAGTCAATTTTCGTATTTAAAAATTCTCAAATCATGATATGAAATTCCCAAATCATGATTTTTGGAGAATATGGGATTCCATCTCATGATATGGAATCATGAGATGGAATTAGCATGAAATCGCATGTCCAAACGCTTATTCCATCTCACGATTCCATATCGTGATATAGTATCGCATGGCCAAATGCCTACTTAGTTTCCTCTTTCTTTGAAAAAAAATATAGTCGGGATATCTATGTTTTTTAATATATAAATAGATAGATGTAAGTTATACACCCTATTTAGTATTATAAGGTGTGTAACTTATACATACATATCAAATCATGATATTAACAATAGACGAGTTATTAACATATGGATAAGCCTGGGTAAAAACTTAGTAATCCCAATATTATTGTTATACATTATATTCAATACTATTTTTATACATTCTACCAAGCGATTCCTAATTAATATATACTACCAGATAATTAGACTTGATTCTTCATTGCTTGTAAAATAATATTAACACATTTTGTAACAGTAACCTCAACTAAAAAAATCTTTTCAAGATTAAAAAAAATGATAAAATCTTATTTAAGATGATCAACAATGTCTCGAAGAAAGATTAAATTGGTTGGCTATTTGGTCGATTGGAAAAGAATGTAGTAAAACTCTTGAAGAGATTGACTATAACCGAAATAACTAAGTTAATAAATTTTGCATCTCAAAAAGATTGAAGAATAAAATTCAAATAAAGAGTGAAATTTTATTTGAAAGTTTAAGGTATTTTATTAAGATTTAGATTTAGGCCACTAGCTAGCTCCATTATTGAATTGCACCTAATTAAAATTATTACTGTCATCTTTAAAGGTTGTGACCTGTGATAGAGTGATAACTTATAAGTACTTCTTTATGTTTAATCAAAGGTTTTGAGTTCGAGTCATGGATATGAAATCACTTTTGATAGGAGATATTTTATCTAGGTGGAAATCTGGACCCCAAAGTGGGTATCAAGCACGGAATAGAAATCAAAATAATAAAAACTAGTACATCCTATCTCAAGATGCAACCTGAGGATATCTAATGTATAAATATTTACATTACGAATTTAATCCTGATAATTTTCTTCATCTCTAGCTGACACATTCTCTATCAATAAAATTGTGTTGCATGGAGGAGTTTCTCGAGGGCAAGACCATTTTCAAACTTCCATTTATCTCAAACGCATTTCCTCTGTTATGGTCTAATTTTATTTTTTTTGAGCTCAATACCTAAAATTATTTTGTTGATGAGTTTTGATGAGACCTGAATTCAAGACTTGGGTGTGATTATACTAGTGTAGCGTGACCTAATGTTGACAAGAGATTAGGGCCACTAGTATTTATTCGATTTCAATTTTCTGTACGTAAACAATAATTTTTTATGTGATTGGCCACCTCGAATAAGCATAATATAAATCATAACCCCCACAAAATTGTCCTGTATAGGATAAGGATTGATGGCTTTGGAAAAAAAACGCAACATTTCTGACCCACTCCACTACCTCCCTCATTATTAACAAATTTACATTTTCCTCTTTAGTTTTTCTTTAGTAGTGGTTCGATTAATTTAAATTCGTTTCGAAAAAAGTTATTACTCGTATAAAATTCAACTTAACAGCTGGTATGTTTTGAAGGGCCCTCATCTGATATTCCTTTACCAAATTGGTGTTCCTGTTTAAATATACTTTTTCAATCATTTTTCTCCATCACCAAATTCAACTAAAAAGAATGGAGTCTCTTTTTGCTCAATTCGCCATTCTTTCAGACCAAGCTCTTTGTGACAAGAATTTCGATCCGTACACTATAGAAGATGATCTGATGAAGCTATTCGAAGTTGAGGCTTACAAGGCATGGGCAGCCATGGAATTGGATCAAGAAAAAGAAGTTGAAGAAGCTGAGAATTTCATGAAAGAAGCAGAGGATCATCTTAACACTGCAATGGAAGAAGCCATGGATGAATTTCGCCGATTCGAAGAGGAAATGAATGAGATGGCTAAATCTGAGTATGATAGCCTTGTGGCTGTTGCTGAAAGAGCTAGAAATATGGGGAAAACAATGGAGAAAGTGGCTACAAATGCTGCAAAAAAGTATATTGAAACTGCTGTGAACTCTGCTGGTGCTTCAATGAAATCTGCTTTTAAAGTAATTTCTTCTCACTCTAAAAAGGTTCATCCATCTTAACAGATCTCTCCCTAATTATCAATTTCTTCAATTTGTACTACACTTGCTATATTGTGTTGGATTATAAATGCATAATAAGTGTTGAAAGTTGTTTTCTAATTAGCTGAGCTGACGGTATTTCGAAAATAGCCTCTCTACCTGCACGAGGTAGTGGTAAGGTCCGAGTATATTCTACCCTCTTCAGACTTACTTGTGTGATTTCACCGGGTATGCTGTTGTTGTTTTCTAATTAGCTATATATTCTTCTGATAAAGGAAGTAACATAAAAGTATTCCTTCAATATTATTACATACTATAATACTGCGAATAGTTTATTGAACTGATTAAAAAACAACATAATGAAATTTAAGCAGCAACACAGCTTTTTATTTGGAAGTAGAGAACTTCCTTTATTCACATAATTCTGCTTTCTTAGAAAATGTACTTGACTAATCCGGGTATGCGAGTTTCCTTTAAGTATTTTTCCCACTAAATGGTTGTCGGATCAAAATTACATGTATCATCTCCATTACTTTCTCATGCCATTCGTAACATTTCAGCATTTGTATCATCGAAACTGGGAAAAATCAAGCATGAATGGTGTTAGAATATCAATTTGGAACAAATTTAAGTTTGATTAATTAGTTTCCACTAGTATAGTATATCAAACGTAACATTAAGGTGTCTAAATCAATATGAACATAGAATTAAGAGGAAGAAAGGAAGGGATATCAAATAATAAACTCACATTCCTTTGAAGAACGCAAAGGTTTGTGGAGTTCAGCTAGTCGAATGACGTGATTGATCCTTCTTTGTAAGTTTGTGTGCTGGACTCGCAAATGTTGGCAAAGTATCAAGTTTGCCCACTTTAATATCTGAATCATGTTAAAACGGTAAACTTAGCTAGTGGGTAGGCCATCAATGCTGAAGTGCATGTCAGCATTCATAAACACCTTTGTATTCTTTCTCTATACATTGCTCCTGCATATCAGGATCTTTCCCTCTTTTACTATGCAAAGCTAACCTTTAATGATGGCATGTAGTGAATTTCTATGTATTTGTGAAGGCTATCCATGCTATCCAGTAAGTGAAATTTCTTCACTTTGACTGGCTTTCCTCTTTTGTCAATCCATGGATTCTTCTTGAAGTAATCAACGCCAATACGTATAAAATCATCAATTTTGATTTGATTCCTCCTAGACGAGCTAATATGGTAAACAGCTGTACGGGGAGATGGATTTCGATGGGCTACCATAGCGGCAATGACTGAGTTCACAACCATATCAGCTGGAATCTAGGCAAAATTGCAAGATGGCATTAAGGAATTAGTAAATACTTAGGAACTCAAAATGTACGTAGATGAACTGATTTAGACCAGCTGACATAAGGTACACTATATATACATATGACTGACTCACATACCACATCTGTTATGGTTTCTCTGCCACCCATTGCAACTTTCTGTTTTCCTTTACCATATCCAACAATGAACGTGTCCATGGTTCTGTGGGAAGGAAGAAGCAGATTATATTGGTTTACTCATAAGAATTACTCTTTCTTTGATTTCCTTGTGTGCTTAAAAGGTATATAATTATTACCTCATTCCTTCAATCCATCCTGGGAATGGCTCCTTGTAGGTGCTCAATATAATTGTTGGCCGTATAATTATGAGTTGGAGATCCTCTTTGAGGTGTCCCAAAAGCATCTCTCCCATTGATTTTGTGAATGAGTATGTGTTTGGCCATCCATGTAGCCTTGCCCTGAAGAATCATATATATATATATATATATACACTTGTCTTGAATGAATAGGACATATTGGTTGATGAGATAGATTGATTTTATGAATCATTTTACCTCTCAATACCTAGAACTCTCATAGCTAGCGTAACTTCTTTTTCAGTGGCATTCCTATCATGAAGGTCCTTTAGTGCCTCCTCTACCAACTTTTGCTCCACGTCTATATCTAAGTGAGAGGCTTCCATTAAGCGTTTCACCGTAGTTCAATGGCTTCTCTAGTATCAATCCTTCCTTTTCCCCACAAACATAGGCTGAAAAGAACCAGTCCTTATGTTAAAGTTAATACACCCAAAGATGTCACATGATAATGAAATTTGGTTAAGCGCGCGCGCGCACACACACACACACACATATATATGTGATGGAGCTGACCTGTGCTTACATGGAGAAGCATCATAAGTTTTGAACACTGCTTGGAGAATTTGAGAACGTGCATGGCACCCAATACATTGGTCCTTATTGCAGTATCATATCTGCAAAAGCATGGAATAAACTTTTGAGTTCTAATTTAGGGAAAAAGAATTTCATTCTATATCTACCTTTCATCAAATCTAGTAGTTGCAGCTGAGTTTACAATTATGTCTATTTCTCTGCACATCTCATCTTTCAGCTCAGAATTTATCCCCAAACTGTCACAAGCTATATTTCCAGGAACTGGGAAAACCTTGTCTTCTATAAAGCCTTGTAGGTTATCGCCAACTTCTCCCTCAGAACTCCAAACAGATCAGTTTTTATAACCTGCACTTAAAACATTGTATATATTGAGCACTCTGATAATCTGGAATTGTCATGTGGTAATGCATGACTACGTATGGACGTGTAGTCTAATGCGCTGGCTGCTATTATTTCTACTGCTGCTGCATACAATCATATAGGAGTAGTAGTTTGGTAGTATATATATACCTCGTTGTGAAAGCGTTGTTTAGCTGAATTAGAATCTGGAGCTCTTATTAGCAAGTAGAGCCTTCTTCACATTTGGTTGGACTCTGAGTATCTTCTCGGAGAGAACTACAAGAATTTACAATAAAAGCAGTAGCAATACTAATATTATTCACAAAGCACTATTAGTTCAACCTAAAGGGGGAGAGAGAGAGAGCGTACTCTTTGCTAGGTAGCCCGTTACAGCAGTGATGAAAATGGTCTTGCCCTCAAGAAACTGCTCAATGCAGCACGATTCCATTGATGGAGAATGAAAGCTAGAGGTGAAGGAAATTAACACCATTAAATATTTGTACATTAGATATTATCATGTTGCAAATACTGGAAAACTATGTATTGCAGGGAAATTATTCTGGAAAACTGAGTATTGCATTTGCAAATAAACAAAATCACCTGGATTTTCAGTTTGATACCAATATTCAACCAAAAAGTAAATGTAGCCCATCTGTGCAGATAGCAATTGTTGTCTTGTCCAAATATTTATAGGCAGTACTAGTTTTTTTCGATTTCTCATCTGGTGTCTAGTATGCACTTTGGGGGCCCATTAATCCGGATTCGCAACAAAAAGTGGGGCAAAATGGTCCCTACCAAAGGTGACTCCGTACCAGGGCTCACACTTGATGAGACCTTTGATTACAGATGGAAGAGTACTTACAACTCCACCAACCTTAGGAGTGGCAGTATTAGTTTAAGCTTGGGACCGATAGCGGATGGTCCCCGCCAAGCAGCTCAATAGAAGTGCCTGCTTACTTTCACGCTTTCTTCGATAAGCTACTTAAGGTTTAAGTCAAGACGCACTCCTAGCATAGCTAGTGGCCTAAATCTAAATCTTAATAAAATACCTTAAACTTATCTAGTAAAATTTCACATTTATCTTTATAACTTTATTCTTCAATCTTTTTTAGATGCAAAATTTATTAATTTTTTTTAGTTATAATCAATCTCTTCTATAATTGTACTAAATTCTTTTCTAATTGATCATATAGCCAATTAATTTAATTTTTCTTGAGACATGGTTGATCCTCTTAAGTAAGCTGCAACGAAATTTGTTAATATTATCATATAAACAATATAAGTATTTAGAGTAGAGTCCAAAATCTTGTAATCTTTAAAGTTATATTAATTAAAGTATTACTATATATGTGTTACTTATAATAATTTCTCTTGATACCTAATTTAATTTTTCTTCAGACATTGTTGATCCTCTTAAGTAAGCTGTTACGAAATCTATTAATATTACTATATAAGCAATATAAGCATTTAGAGAAGAGTCTAAAGTCTTGTTATCTTTAAAGTTATATTAATTAAAGTATTACTATATATGTGTTACTTATAATAATTTCTCTTTTAACACTTTTAATTAATTACGTTAAAGAAGTCTAAAAACCAATGGCAAAGAGATTGTTACTTCCTTGTTCATTTTTAATAGTTGATTTTGCATCCCATAAATGAAGTGCATATTTATTGCTTATTATAAATAATGCAAATTTCTTATTTATAGAAAAATATGACTTAACAGTTTAATGCATTAGAAGGTCAGATATAGGCAGATTCTGCCAAAAGTTTGATAAGTCATCAATTCCAAGGGAAATCATATTGATAGTACTCCTTTTATAATAATAATTATCCATTATTGACTTGACACGCCCCATAAGAAATAATAAATAATTGGGATAATATTATTATTTTACCCTTTGATTTTATCAAATTTAATGCTTTGAGAAATGTATTAGATGATAAATAGTATTTAATAGCAAAGGTGAAATAAACAAAAAAGGTAAATTATTTCTTGATTTTCTAAATTGGACCAGTATTGTTGGACAACTATTTTTAGTATAGTGGACAACTATTGTTGGACGGAGGGAGTAGTAAATAGTAATTAATTATTCTTAATTAATTACTAATTATAGTACATAGAAGGTAATGTAAGAAACATTGACAAATCCTTAGAAGTTTAATTAGGAAGTTTTCTATGTAGTCTAGTTTGCCTTAAACATGTAAATTCAATTTTTACATGTCCTTTTTCTCATATAAAATTTGGCACTTAAGAAGTACATTTTGAAAGATTTAAAACACAAATTGTTTAATTTCTCTAATATTATCAAAAAATTACCCAAATGATTTGGATATATCTTTCCATCATTAATGTTTAGACTCACTTTTCCATGCTTTTTCTCACAACTAGAGAGGCATGGCCTGTGCTCATAAATATGCTCTCCATAAATAATAATTGTCACTGAAAATTCTGTAAACCACAAATTACAAGGAGTTAACTTGTTCAAGTTATGTCTATGTATTAGTTAGAATTTAAATAATCTAAACTGAAGGCATATTTTCATGTGCCCTGCAAAAAGAAGATAGAAAAAGATCATTTTACTTAATATATATTTGTGAGAGGTAAATATAAATGCATAAGCTTAGAACTGTTTTACATCATACATTGAAACTGTCATGTTCCTAGAGAAGCCCAAATAAGTAGTTGAAAGACTACATATTTCATAATAAAATTCCTACAAGTTCATGTACATTATCTATTTCATTAGTAGAGAATGCCAAGCTTTTTGCCCAGTTTTCTCCAACCCAGATATTGCTTCAAACATGAGCAGAACCACACTTAGGTATCTCCACTGACTAACATTTGTATGTCATAATGTGTCATCAACGATATAATGTATGTAATGCTTACCAAGTTCTGATGTATAGTTCTCACTTAATAATTGCACTTCAATTGGGTCAAAATGCTTTTGTACCTTGTATCAAGACATTCTTATTAATAAGTAGGGGTGGACATAAATATCGGAAAACCAAAAAATCGAACTGAATTGAACTAATTTTGTTCCTTCATTTAAAACCACAGAGAATTCTTCCTGCTTGTTCACTTCATTTAAAAGAACAACAAAAAATTATATCTGCACTGTTGGTGAAGAAGAATAAATAAAGTACTAGTAAACTCATAGCTCCATAAAAAGAATTTCAAGTTGAAACAAAAATTAAATCAACACATGCACTTGAAATAGTTCTCAACATCTTCTCTAATCAAGGTACATTTATGAATCTGCAACATAAATAAATTGTTCAAGAGCAACTCAATCTGTTACTTTGCCGCTTTCTCCTTCCAATGATACTCATAGATTTAACCTAAAAATGCCAAATTAACAAGCCTGGAAAGAATTGAAAAGAAGCCAGAACGATTTGATTATGCAGTAATGAGATAATAGCAAGACAAAATTAATCAAAGAGACATAATACATGCATAGATCGAGTAAAATTATTAACATGTACTTGAAATTCCAGCAAGAAATTATATTCAAAATAATTGAAAAGTAACAAATATAAAATATATCAAATTAGTATCGACAATAATAAAGCAAGATCATAAAGAAAAACCATCCAATTCTCACCCAAAAAACCCTAAATCTCATAGATTTGAAGAGAGAATTAGAACACAAGGTAAGTGAGGAGGAAAGAGACTTGGAAACAAAAAATGAAAAAGATAGACAGGTATCCCAAAAGAAACAAATCATAGGGCTGCAACATACGTGTCTACATAGGCTCAAAAATTTAATTGTTGATAGTACAACTCACGTAAGTTTTGTAATATTGTGTGATGCAATGTTCGTCCCATGCTTGTTGGCATACCTCCTAACAATCATAAATGGTATTTAAATACCCTTCGTTATACTTTTGGGACACTGATGCTCTTATTGTCTAATTTTTGGAGTGTATATAACCTTTACACTAACGGAGGGACACGTGTTTCAATCTTAAAGATCTATCCAAAATTTATTTAATTTTAACCCATATTAAAAAAAAACCACCCAAATAACTAAGATCCACACCCAAATTATAACCCAAAATCTTCATATGCCTATTTTAAAAATAAAAATAATTTTCATTTATTGACACTCAATTTTGATTTAACATTTTCAAAATTCATACCTTTTATGTTTAATTTATTAAATAGTTCAAAATACATTTTTGATAATTTTAAATAAATCTATCAATAATTATTCTTATTTTTCAAAACATTAATATTTTTATTAGTTTATTTTGAATTTTAGTTAATTTTGATCATTTTATTTTTGTTTCAATTAGTTCAATATGTTGTGATAATTGTGTAAGTTTCATTAGATTACTATTTTATGTTGAATTGCATTTTTTACATGCCATTGATTTTATTCGTGACATTTGTTAATATTTTTTTTTATTTGTTACTTTTATTAATATTCATTTTGATTGTTTTTTAGCACAGTCAAGAAATTCATTTAAATATGGATAAGATTTGCATACACATATATTTTATTAACTAGATAAGATTGCATACACAGATATTTTAATAATATGTGGTTTTGGCCTTAGATTTTAAGATAATGGTATTTATACTATAAATTGTTTTCAATTTTTTATTTAAGCAATAGTTTGGTCATTAAATTAAGAGTGATAGATAAAATATTTTAGATTATGATTTATTTATTTTCAGATTTTTTTTTTAGTCAAAAAGGGGTCTCATTGTTCAACATTTTCCGGTGAAACTCACCGGAGTTGCGACGGAGAACCACCACCAAAAGACCCCTCTTCTTTCCCTCTCTTTCTCCTACAACGAGATCACCATCTCCGAAACCCAGCAAGTGACACCACCCACCAGCAAACACACTGCCTCACCGCATCAAAACCAACAGCAAGACCACCATTTCACCGGAGCTCCGACCAACAACCTTTTCCTTTCCCTGTTACCCAATTTCTGGCGAAACCACCATATCTCCACCTCTTTCTTTGTTTGCTGCGAGCAGCAACAAGAACAACAACACCAAAAACTCGAACCACCTACACTCCGGCGATACCCACCGGAAAATAACGAAATCCACTTGAAACCACCATCACAGCCTCCATCTTCTCCAAAAAGCACCACAATAACAACGCTAACCACCGTGAGCTCCAACTCCGGTGAACACACGCCGACCCCAACTCCGGCAAGTTCAATTCGGACCAAATCCGGCCATTCGTACATTCTTCAACGGGTAAAGTCTATTTATTCCGCTCCTCCATTTCTTGTGCAAAGCATGAGTTGATTCTAATAGTCGGTTTAGATTTTTGTGATTCTTTAGTTGATTAAATCCTGGAAATAAACCAAGAATCGGATTTCTAAGTAGTTTAGGATTCTTTACTAGTTTATGATTTGTTATTTATGGTATTTACTTATTTATTGTTTAATTAGTATGTGTTAGTTTTATAGTTTTCTAGTCCTAGTTTACTTTGATTCTTAGTCCTATAAATAGGGGTGCCTTATTACATATTTTCAATGTAGTGAGAGATACATTCATTGTACAAAAATACAAGAGTCATTGAGTTATTGAATAAAACCTCTTACAAAATCATTGTTGGGTTTTTCACTTGTGCATATATTATTACCTTGGATAATTTTATTTCCTTCAAATTGGTATCAGAGCTTGTGTGAAATCTTTATAAAAGCTTGTGTGGGATCCTTATAAAAGCTTGTGTGAGATCCTTATAATAGTCGTGTGTGAGATCCAACATATACAAAAGAATATGGATATTCCATATTTACCCGAATGTCCCGTTTTTGTGTTTGATGGCAAAAATAATTTTGAGAATTGGTATCAACAGATGAAGAATTTTTTCAAAACTGTTGGACTATGGTCCATTATTGATATTGGATTCGTGGATGGCCCAGAGGGCACAACATTGACTGGTGAAGCTCCAAAACAATTGGAAAAAAATAGAAAATTGAATTATACTGCATGGTTTTACCTTGATAGAACGGTTGGATTGTTTATATATAATAAAATTTTATATGCTACGTCAGCAAAGGAGGCTTGAACAATTTTAACAAAAACATATCGACGTGTTTCAGACGTGAAGAGAGAAAAACTTCAAGAACTTTGGGAACAGTTTGAGTTGGCTCAGATGAAACCAACAGAAACAATCAAAGATTTTTTTACACGAATTAAAGAAATTGTCAATGGTATAAGGATCAATGGAGAAATATTAGAAGAAGTTAAAGTTGTTGAAAAGATATTAAATTCTCTACGTTTAGAGTTTCTAATCAAGAAGAAAGATATTGAGTCTACTCGAAATCTGAATACCTTGAAGCTTGATGATCTAGAAGGTGAATTGGTGACATATGAGATGTCCCTGAATCAACAGATGACAGAAACATTTAATGAAGCGTTGCCAGAAAAGGTGAGTCAACTTAATCCAAGAGAAGAGATATCAAACTGGGTTAAGACAAATCAAAGATGTCAAAATTTAATAGGTAGAGGACGAGAAAATAGAGATGTGATAGTGGAGGATGAAGACCAAAGAAAGGATGATAAAGAAGAGATATTGAGTTTGATAGAAATAAATGAAGAAGACCAAAGAAAGGATGATCAATTAAAAGAAGAAGAAGAAGAATCATCAAATCTGATAGAAATATATGAAGAAGATCAAAGTTTAAAAATTATGGAAAAAGGAAAGGAAGATAGAGGTAATTTTCATTGCGGTATAGATGCTTTTAATTGCAAAGAAGACTTCAATAGTGGTCAATCTAATAAATCAATAATTTTTTAAACAACTAAACAGAAAAATTTGGTGGAAACTGATGTTGCTTCGATAGAGGTTAGTAATTTAACCCATGAAACATGTAGTAGACATGATTGGTCTATACAAAGTGAATATATTGAAAAAGAAATTGAAATACTCACTATTGTGTCACAAGAAAAATTAGTTGAAGTTTTTGAAGATGAAACTGGTAATAAAAGAAGCAAAAGTGTTCACCAAGAGCAAGTTTTTGATGATCTATCCAAAATTGAAGCAAAAACAATTGAAGTTCTAGATCCGCAATTAAAGTTCATGACTATGAATAGTGAAGATACAATCAACTCTTAATCATTATTTAAAATTATAAGTTTTGAAGAGGATGAAAAATTATTTGTTGAGGATCCTACTCTACCATATACACAATCAACTGGTGTTGAATGGACATGCAAGATCAAGTACAAATCAATTGGAGAAGCAGACGATTTTAAGGCAAGAATGGTTATTCAAGAATACAAGAAAAGAAAAAAATATAATGATGATATTGTTAAAATATTAAATATGAAGAAAGTCAAGAAGAAAGTCAAATTGATCTTGAATTCTGCTGAAGAGAGATTGAAGTTGACCAAAGATGGCACACACGATTTTGTTGATGCTACATATTTCAGAAAGTTGAAGAAGATGCTGGGCATGGTCACATTTGAAGATCTTGGTTTAAGGGAGACTATGTAGGAAATAAACCAAGAATCGGATTCCTAAGTAGTTTAGGATTCCTTACTAGTTTATGATTTGTTATTTATGATATTTACTTATTTATTGTTTAATTAGGATGTGTTATTTTTATAGTTTCCTAGTCCTAGTTTACTTTGATTCTTAGTCCTATAAATAGGGGTGCCTCATTACATATTTTCAATGTAGTGAGAGATACATTCGTTGTACAAAAATACAAGAGTCATTGAGTTATTGAATAAAACCTCTTACAAAATCATTGTGTTGTGACTTTCACTTGTGCATATATTATTACCTTAGGTAATTTTATTTCCTTCAAATCCCTATTTGTTGTTGACTGTTATTATCATTTGCTTTAATTATAGTTAAAAAAAATTTGGTTACTTTCGCGTTTCTCTTCCTTTTTCTTGTCTAAAAGTTGTACTTGTTTTCTCTCTGAATATTGAAAACTTGCAGGTTTTGGTTGACGTTGTGCTAATTCTGTTCTCTATTACTTTATTCACTAACTATTGGTTTGTTGTTAGATTGTAATTTAGTTAATTTCTAATGATTATGTTTGCTTTAGATTTGATTTTGTACTTTGGTTATTGTCTTATTCACTACCTTATTATTGTTATTGCAATTATTTAAATTGATTTGCCCTCGCTTGTTTAGGTTGTATTTTGGATATTTTTTATTTAAATTTGAATATACGCTAAAATTGGTCAATGAAAAAATTTCTCTGTTGGTTTTCGAGGCCTCCCCATTATTAAATATGGAAATTTAGTTTAATTTTATATATATTGTAGGTTAGAATTGGCCGATGAAGAAATTACCGTCGATTTCCAAGACTTTCCATGTTAATAAGACGAATTTTTCTTTTTTAAGTTATTATTTGATTTATTTTTTTTATTCATATTTATTTATTACTAACACTTTTACTAAGTGTCTTTACAGGTACACCCCGGAGTCGGTTCCCATTGAAGCTATTCCAATGGAGTTCAAATTACATTTTTTTATTTCAGTATTGTATATATTATTGACGTTAGACAAACTTAGATCGTTTCTTATATTATTGCTTTATTTTATTATTTGTTTATATTTCATATTCATTATATTTGTACATTATATTTCTCCTCCTCAATTTGAAAATAAATGAATTCAATCGGGACCCACAATTGCGGATTTTGAAGGATGCCTAACACCTTTCCTTCGGAATCACTTGAACCCCTTACCTAGAATCTATTGGTTTCGTAGACATTAATTGATTTCCTAATTTTCCCAAAATTAGGTGGCGACTACTTAAATTTCTTTTATTCTTTAAATTCTTTAAAAATGAATTATTTTTAGGAATCACCACACGTTTCTCCTTATTTGAATAAAGTATGGATGTAAACATCATTCCTAAAAAATTCAAATCTTGATACCACAGCATACATCTCAAAGGAAAAGCAATACATTAAAGCATATCAAAGAATCAAATCGAAAACAAAATTAACATCAATAAACTTTCAAATTTCATGGGAAATTTTTTTTTTTAATTTCAAACTAAATAGCCTCATCCTTTGTATCCTCTCACTTATCATGGTCGTTGGATGTGGCGTCTCAGTCATCCACGAGATGGCCGCCCATGTCCATGACTGGAACTGGATTATCTGTTATAATAGGTTAAATTACGAAAATACCCTTCTTCAAGGACCGGTCGTTTTTTGGGGATACATGTTTTATACAAAAGCAGTAATAAAGATAAAGAGGGTGATGAGGATGAGAAGATCACAAGGATGAGAACAAGAAATTGTTATAACTTGTTGCCTACCCTACTCATCCTCATATTAGCTTCCCAGCACATGTGTTGCCTTTCACGTGATTTGCCCTAGTCACAACATAATCTGTTAATTTCTTAGGCGCAGTTGCTTCTCCTTGGTCCCCCACTCAGGTTATCCAACTCAACAGAATGTGGGACCACAACAGACACTTCTACAATACTCCCTTCGTCCTGTTTTATGTGATACCATTTGACTTGGTACAGTATTTTTTAAAAAACTTGTGGTCTAAAATAATCGTTATATATAATATTTGAGTTTGTCATCCCTAACTTTGTTACATATAATGGAATTTAAGCAGCAACAGAGCTTTATATTTGGAAGTAGAGAACTTCGTTTATTCACATAATTCTACTTTGTTAGAAAATGTACTTTACTAATCCCGAAATGTGAGTTTCCTTTAAGTATGTATCCCATTGAATGGTTTTCGGATCAAAATTAAATGTATCATCTCCATTACTTTCTCTTGTTGCCATTGGTATCATCGAAACTGGGAAAAATCAACCATGAATGGTGTTAGGATTTCAATTTAATTAGTTTCCACTAGTATAGTATATCATTCGTATCAGACGTAACATTCCTCTTAATTCTATGCTCATATTGATTAAGTCAAAAAAAATATGTGTGAGGAGGATTAAATATACCCCATATGGATTATTTTGTTTTTAAAAAGTTAAATTAAAACTAATTTTCACTTTCGTTAGACGAAAAGGGTATATGTGAGTCATTTGTATAACAGTAGGGGTACATATGCGTCACTTTCATAACGAGGGGTATATCAGCTCTAAATGGCAAAGTTGAGAGTATATCAGGCCCTTTTTCGTAATAAAATATAAATATTTTGTTAAATTTTTAATTAACTTAAGTCTTTAACTTTACCATTTTTTCAAGCCCAACACTTAAATTTTAGCTCAACTATTAAAATCCTAAGTCCAAGTCCATTAAAATTTATTAATTTAGTCTTTACATGTCTTACCTCACATCAGATAGTCACACTTTCTCTTAATTGAATCATTTTATTCATATAATAATAACTTTGGTATTGCTTAGTTGAGTCCACAATAGCTTTCCTGTGAATTGTTCATGTACCAGGTATTTGTATCTATCGAGATACATATATCCTCAACAAAATTATTACTTTCAAATTGAAAAAACAAAAAAAATTGAATCAAACCGACGATTATTTTTTTCATTTGATTTGAGAAATTTAAAAATTGACTAACTTGATTTGGTTTTGATTTTAACCACTAATCCATTCAAATCGAATCATGAACACCCCTATTCATGCCATAGTCAAAATTTTAAATCTGACATCTTTGATTAAGAATAGAGTAACACTTATCACTCTACCAGGATACATTACTAGTTTTATAGGGTGTTTGGATTGGCTTAAAAGTTGATCAAACCTACTTTTAAGTCAGTTTTTGACTTTTAGAAGTGTTTGGCAAATATAAAAAATAACTTAAAATAAGTTAGCAAGTGTTTGGCAAGGTCAAAAATGACTTAAAATAAGTTAAAAATCAAAAGTAGATCTCCCCCTACTTTTTATTTTTTAACTTAAAAGTCATTTCAGTTTGACTTTTTATTTTTAACTTAGAAAGTACTTTTTTAAGCCAATCCAACGGGCTCTTAGTTAGATGCAGTTCAATATTGGAGCTAGCAAGTGCCTAGTGGCTTAAATCTAAATCTTAATAATACATTTGAAATATATCTAGTAAAATTTCACATTTTTCTTCAATCTTTTTGAGATGCAAAATTTATTAATTTTTTAGTTATTTTGGTTATAATCAATCTCTTCTGTACTAAATTCCTTCCAATTGATCATATGTGGTTGCCAATCAATTTAAATTTTCTTAATTGAGACATTGTTAATCCTCTCAAATAAGATCTTATCATTTTCTTAATCTTGAAAAGATTTTTTTAATTGAGGTTACTATTATAAAATATGTTAATATTATCTTATATGCTATATAAGGATTTAGAAAAGAGTCGAGTCTTCTTATCTGATTCAGTATATTAATTAAAGTATTACTATTATATATGTATGTCTTAAGAATAATATATTAAGTTATCCTTTTCTCAAAAAAAAAATGCATGTCTTACATATAAGTTAATTTATAATAAAGAGATTGTTACTCCCTGATTGACTTTTGTTTGTCAACTACAGACTTTGCACGTCTTTAAAGAATAATGAATAAAGTGCATGTTTATTATTAATGCAAAATAATTAGTTTAGGCAGATTCTGCCAAAAGTTTGGCAACTTATTTAGTATTTCTCTTGTCACTTTCACTTGTTCATTATTTTTAAAAATAGATTTTTATTTTACTTGTCATTTTTCATATATCAAGAAAAGATACTTATTATGTTTCATATTTTATATTTAGAATTAATTATTTATTCTTCAAATTATTTTTCAAGATCTAATATTAAATATCTATTAATAAGGATGATATAGTAAAATAATCATGTTAATTATTATTTTAATTATTTTTTTTAATGTGACAAGTAAACGTAGACGGAGAAAATATATACACAAAGGGTAATGTTAGAAAGTTGTCTATGTCTAGTTCGCCTTAAATATGTAAAGTCAAGTTTTACATGTCTTTAGTTTTTCTCATATAAATTGGCAATTAAGAAGTACATTTTGAAAGATTTAAAACATGTTTTTTAAAATTTCTCTTATATTAGAAGAAAAAAAAGTAGTACTAATTACTCAAATGATTTGGATATATCTTTCCATCATTAATGTTTAGACTAACTTTTCATGAGTTTCCATGCTCTTTCTCACAATATAGATTTATTAATATACTGGTGGCAAAAGTTCCGTCAAAATATATAGGAAAAATGCACAAGTACCTCCTCATATATATGTGAAATCTCAGCAACACATCTTAACTACATATGAGTCCTATTACCCTCCTGAATTATTTTAAAGTGTAACAAACGCACCCTTCTATGTTGAGGTGGCATAGAGAGTGTGTTCACTCTCTTAGAGGCACGTGAGATACGAAAAAGAGGTATTAAAATATGATTAATATGGACACGTGTTCATTTTTAATTGAACATTTTTATAATTAATAAGTACAGATAATTAATTAACATTAAAATTTAAATTGATATATTTTTAATTAAATTTCTTTTTTACTTTATGAAATAGAGTCAAATTTTATCATTTTTTCACAACATATTTAAATTGTCGGAGAATTCTTCTTAGTGTTTTTCATTAATTTGCATAGTATTGAGAGAATTTTTCTTTTCTTTTTCATTTTTTACTCAAATACATAACTTGAAATTCACTAATGAGGAAAACAAATTACATATTAGGAATTTAATTTAGGCAACATATGAAGAGCACAATTTAAATTAGAGCTTTTTTTAAAAAATTAATAAATAAATAATTTAATTATCCTCCCCTCCTCAATTATCCACGTCATACCCCTACTCTACTCCTACCCCTAACCCCCCAGCCCCACTGCACCCCCAACCCCACAGCACCCTCGCCATCTGCTTCAATTCTTCAACGACATCCCACTCCTACCCCAAACCCAACTCTAATCCCCCAGCCCCAACAACCCCCCACCCTCGTCCTTCTCTTCCCTTCTCACTTCAATCTACCTTTCTTAACCTAAATTCAATCAGAAAAAAATGACCCCAATTTTGAATTTTTCTCGGATTAGATTTCAAAATTTAGGTAGTTTCTTTAATGAAGATTTTAGGTGTTTGAGGATTGGAGTTATATTTTATGGTGAATTTAAATGTGGGTGATAAAATATATGATGTGTGTTTTGATGTTTTGTGGTAGAAAAATAAAATTGATAGTAGATATCGGATCCGGTGGTATTGAAGTGATAAATTTGGTGGTGGAGATAATTTTCATGGTGATTGCTATGAGCTTTAATGGTCAAAATAAGTGGGTTTAGTGGTTATAGAGTGGTGTTGATAATGAAGAAGGAATCAAATGACATGGATTTTTATATTTTTTTTAGATCTGACCATTTATTGACATGGCACTGACATAATTATGACTTGGGGGCGAGTGTAAAACACCTCCCATTATGTGAGTGGCTATATAGGTTTTAGGTTGCGTTAAGGGTGTGTTTATTACACTTTAAAATAATTTAGGGGGGTAATAGGACTCATGTATAGTTAAGCTGTGTCGCTGGGATTTCGCGTATAGTTGAGGGGGTACTTGTGCATTTTCCCAAATATATAGTATTAAAAAATCACTATATATAGTATTAAATGGATTTTTAAAAACAAATATAAAGTTTGATCGAAAGTTAACAAAATTGATCCTTCTCTTAAGGACTTGTTTGGTCATAAATATTGCAAGCATTTAATTTTGGGAAATTTTTTTTATCATAATATTTGTCTAGTTTTGAAGATAAAAATTGACAAGAAATCAAAATCCTTAAAAAAAATTGAAGAAAAAAAAGGTTTTGGGCCAAAATTTAGTGTTGAGATTTTTTTTTAAAATTTAAAACTTACCTCAATTTTTATATTTTATATAAAAAAAAATTAATCTATTTATGATTCCAACCAATTCTATCTAGCTTTTTCCCTCATTAAACGTACTTCTGATTTGAAAATGTATGCTCGTCGTGAAGGAACTATTTGTAGAATGTGGGAAGATAATATTAAATAATACCAAGTTATTATCGTTATTATTATTATTTATCTTTTGCACTAATTGATCTTCATAACTAATTGTAATTTGACTAATTGTAATAGCCGATAATTGTGTTATTAGTAATTTTTATTAAAATATTATGTTATGACTTTTGGATAATGTATTATCTAGTTTAATATAAAAATAATAATTTTGTATCAAAATTATATTATGGGTATTTTGGTAGATTGTATAAATCATGTTTTATGTATTTTCTTTTAAAAATAGTGGCATATGTTTCCAAAAAAATATGATCAAATACATGTTAAAACTTCATTCAAATTAGATTTTTCAAAAATATTTAGAAATCTGTGGCCAAACAGACAAACTCTAGTTAACTTCTTCCGCTTCTTCTCCTTCACAGTTATGTTGGTGGCATAAGTTGTTTTCCATAATTTTTGGGAGACCAATAACTAGGTTCATTGTATTTTTTATGTATGAATTATGTTGAGCTAAATAGATATTTGGGACTACCACTTTCTTCAAAGAAATAGACAAAGGTTGAGTGTCATCAACTGGTGGACAAGACTACTAGTAGAATTACCAATGCAAACTCCAAAACTTTGTCATGTGTAGGGAGACTACAGATCATTAATGATGCACTCTTCTCACTATATAATTTTTGGAGCAATATATTCATCTTACCTCAAAGTATCTTGAAAAAGGTAAATAGAAAGTGTAGGAATTATTTGTGTGGAAGCCAAGAAAATAAACGAAAAGTAGCGCTAGTGTCATAGGAGAAAATATGTATGCCGAAGAAGAATGGAGGTCTGAACATAAAGAGCTGCAAACTGTGGAATATAACCTTGATTGGAAAATTGATATGACAGTTGGCTTGTAAGGCATATTCACTATGAATAAGATGGGTGCATGGAATCTATATGAAAGGTGAACAAGATTTTTGGGCCCATATACCTTCTAAGGACAGTAGCTGGTATTGGAGAAATCTTAACTCCATCAAATCAACCATGCGAGGGTGGTATACTAATGATGCCTATAAGTTGTCTGTTGATGGATCATATAATGTGAGTTGTAGCTACAATCAATTGCTTGGAAGGCAACTGAGATTGCATGTAGCAGACATAGTAGGGAGCTCACTCATGTTACCTAAACATAAATTTATTGTATGGCTAGCAAATCAAGGAAAGCTGCTAACGAAAGAAAGGATGTGTAGTTACAAATACCAGTTGAAGATGATAAATGTCCCGACCCAATTTCTCAAGTCATGATTGCGCCTACCAACCCACCAGTAGGCCAGCCAAAACCCTATCCCGGAAATAAACAGTAACGGGACTAAGGGTGGAAACTAATCCATAACCAAGCGGAAGCATACTGTTGCTTCCAATTGCACACGCAAGTGTACGTGGTCGCAAAAGTAATAAGTGGCTCTTTAAAAACCGGAATATCGAACCCACAGAGACTTGTCAATTAACTATTTACTAAATTATGCTAGTCTAATTATTTATTTAAGAGTGTCAAAAGAAATAAAAGAATGCAAAAATTAAATACTAAGATTAACTTACAGTGATTTGGACAATTCCAGGGCTGCAACATGCATAGGGTTTCATGTATCGCATCTCATGCAATGAATTAACTAAGGTTATCAAATTACTGATTTACAGGGTTGATTTTATAATCATGATCTCTTGACCTCTAATCGCCTACTCCAACTAGCTGTCTAACTACATCGTTGAGCGGGGATAGGTAGTCCTAATTGGCGAGCATTTATATTTCATCTTGTTTCGTAACCAAGCGAGGTGTTTGTCCGGGCGTCACTCCTGAACACGAATCTAAACAAAGTTAGAACAAGCTCATTGCATTCTTTGGTCTATCTACCTCTTTATCTCTCGAGTCCAAGAATAGACAATAGATTTATTTCTATGGTGATCAAGCATGAAATACTAAAACAAGAATACAAAAGTAATTTAAACGATAACCAACATTAATTCAAAACAATTGATGTTCAACAATTACCCATGGCCGCAGCCCCAAAGCAAGGGTCTTTAGCTACTAATACCTAAGAAACAGAAGAAGAAAAGAACCCTAAAAAATATTGACAATTTTTCCTTACAAAGTGTCTTCCTTAAAAAGTCTTCTCCAATAATTATTTTTATGGACTATTTATAGATGTAGAAAACCCTGAATAAAATAACTGAGTCCAAAACAAATTAGGAACCCAAAACCAAAACGGAATTGGATTCCTACGTGAACAGTGCACCGCCTCAATTTGTGCGTCTTCGATTTATTGCCACGTGGCAATATACTTATTTCCTTAAGAATTTGCCGTTTGCACTTTTGGGATATATAAAATATTATTATTATATTCAATTTAATCCATTAAGCTGCCTGCTTGATTTTCCTTCTAGAATCTTCCATTTTTAATTCGTTTTAGCTCCAAACTTCTTCATCTTCCCACCAATTTAATCCTACAAATAAAATACACTATTTAGCACAATCCATAAAATTCATGCTCAAAAAGGACAAATATAAATACTAAATTTGAGACAAATAATGATAAGAAAATATATTTTTGGCCTCACATCAACACCCCACACTTAAACTTTTGTTCGTCCTCGAGCAAACATTAAAGTTCATCTCAAAAATCATACTAGGAAGCCATCACTTTGGTTGATACAAACAATTAGGCCATATTGAAATTTGAAAACATCAAGTACAATTCCCGCTCATTATGCAAGACATCCAAATAAACAACAAACCTCTAACCTCCTAACCTCAAGGAAAGACTCTGAACTCATCAAATTTAATTTTGCTCACCTACTCTCATCAAAGAAAGTTAATAACATCACCTGTCTATCATGAAACAAGTGCCCTCACAAGAAGAAATAGTCCACACACTCAATTCAAAAGATTGAATATAAATTAAGGACTTCACATCAAAGATCAAATCTCACACTCACTAATAAAATTCACATGTATGCTCAAAGAACCATATGCTTGCCCATTATGTACATCTCCACTAATTAAGCATGCTCGAATAAAATCAAATAGGACTTTAACGGGTTGTAATGTAGGCTAGGGGACGGGTATGAAAACTATATAATAGTGACTTACACTTTCCTAAGCACTTTGTATTTTTAGACTTCATCACCCATTATTTTCTTCTCTTTATTTTCAGCCCTCTCTTTAACAATTATTTCACAAATGATTCTCATCATCTCAAGAATGCTTCAATCATTTTTTTTTCTTTCACAATAATATATTTTTTTCTCAAAGAAAAAAAAATTCCTTTTTTTTTCTTTTTCTTTTTCATGTCACATTCTTTCGAATAGGGCTTTTTTCACCACTTTGTAGCCATCATTGATTTCTTTTTCATTCAACCACCCCTTTTCTTTTTTCAGATATAACAATTATAATCAGTCTATGCTACAGTGCTCAAGAAAGCAAGCTGCAAAAACTAGGGATTCAACAAAATAGTTAAGGGCAAAATATGGCTACCAACAAAAGGCTACAGGCTCAAAAGGGCGAATTAGTGATATAATATCTGAAAAGGCTAAAATTTACAAGACAAATCAAAGAAAGCATATTATCATCTCCTAAACTGAGCAACACTTTTTATTTCGCTTCAATAACATGCAGGGCAAGTTCTAGACTAAGATGCAAAACATGGAATAAACAAATTCTCACCACACATGGCACAAGTATCAATCAAGATAAATCAGTTCTACTTCTAAAAGAGACAAGATCATAACAAACTACAAAATAAAATAAGCTATAAACAAAGTCACGACCATGAAACTTGGTGTCAAAGAGTCTGCAATTTCAATAGCAATCAAGCATTCACAAGAAAGTATTACTCAAAATAAGGCCTAAATAGCAAGTATCACACAACTCAAAAGGGTCTTTTCTTTTCTCTAAAAAAATAAAATAAAAAATAAAAAATTTACTCCCTATCGGTTCAAAGGGACTATCCTTAGGAAAAGTACCGAAAACAAAAGCCGAGGAACCCACCTAAAAATACAAAAAGACTCGATAAAGCAGTAAAAACTAGGAATTCATTCCTCCACCCCATACTTAAAAAGATGCTATGTCACCAAAGCATCAAATAAAATTTAAAACAAGGGTTAGGAAAACTCCCTGAGGCCTCTAGGCCTAGCTAGTAGTATGTTTTCTTTTTCCATCAATGGTCGTCACCCCACCCTTAAGCTCAAACATGCTCCTTAGCTCCATATTTTTGGGTACTCAGACTTCTCCAAAACCTGTAAAAACTAGACCAAAAGAAAAAAATGACACTAAAAAAAGTAAAAATAAAATAAGAAGCTACACTACCAATTGGGTTGCCTCCCAATAAGCGCCTAATTTAACGTCGCGGCACGACACAAGTAAATTCACCACTTTTCTTTCCACTTTGAACTTATGAATTGTACCCCTAACTTTGCATCAATTTTTCTGCTCCTCTCTAGGGGCGGTGGTATAAAGATAAAGGAACCATGTAATAAATGTTGCATCTTGCACTTCTTGGCCCTTATGTGAGGAATGTCGTTTTGCCTACGTGGATTAGAAAACTATAGAATGTAGGGGCCTTGTTCCTCATCTAGACACTCCTCTATTAGTTCAGATGACTCGAATTTCATGTCGTCATCCAAACATAATATAGAAAAATATTTAGAATGAGGTCCAATATGCCTCAACTCCAAAGCAACATTATTTACAACATTCTCACTTTTGTACTCTTTCTCAACATTGACATTAAGGAATAAGGTATAGTTGAATGGTTGGAATTCCTCTTTTTGCTCCACTATCTCCTTCACATACTTGGCGTACTTAGGAATTCCCTGCAAAATATCAACCAAAGAAAGATTAATGTGAACTTGTTTAAGGAGAGACAGAAACTTACCGAAGCATTCGTCCTCGTTTTGCTTTTTGAACTTTTGAGGAAACGGCGGGGGTGGTTTTATTTGAGGAACAATCCTCTCAACATTCGCATCTTGAACCACTTTTTCGGGTTTCTTTTCTTCTTTCACAGCCTCAGAACTTCTCTTCTTTGGAGCTAGTTCTTCTAGTTGTAATCCACTCCTTGTGCTCACCGCATTCAGTTGCCTTGGGTTAGGATCCGTGTCACCCGGAAGACCTCCAGGAGGACGCACATTAACTGCATTAGCCAATTGTGCGAACTGCCGTGCCAGACTTTTCTGTGCTAACTGGGTTCTTCTCAACTCTTCTCCCAACTTCCTATAGTGTTCTTCATTTTTGTTGTTGATTTCTGTACTTAGATTTTGGAACAGCTCCTCATTAGTCATGCCCCCTTGCTTCGCACCTTGATTATTTGGCTGTTGAAATTGTTGTCCATTACCTTGTGGTCTGTATTGGTTCTGCCCTTGAGCCTGATTTTGGTGTTGATTCTGATTTTCACCCCATGAGAAGTTGGGGTGGTTCCTCCAACTTGAGTTATACGTATTCCCATAATTCTGCGTACCTCCACCTCTTTGGGCATTCCCCACTTCATCACCCCTGTCAACATCATAGATAACATAAGAATCATAATAGGGGGGAGGGGAGGGGAATAAGAATTAGTACAACCATTCCAATGACCAAATTGACCACCACATATATGACAAATAGGACACTCGATATCCAAGTGGGGTCCATTACAATAATTACAAGGATACTTATAAGAATACTCCTCACCCAACCATGGTTTATCCCAATAAGCCAAATCAATAAGAGTACCAAATTATTCAAAGGGAAAAAAAATTATTGTTTAGAAAAAAAAAAGCTAATTAATATAACAAAAAAAGAAAATTTTAAATAAATAAAAATAAAAAGTATAACCTAGAAGAATAGTTAATTTCTAAGTCCCCGGCAACGGCGCCAAAAACTTGTTGCTTCCAATTGCACACGCAAGTGTACGTGGTCGCAAAAGTAATAAGTGGCTCTTTAAAAACCGGAATATCGAACCCACAGAGACTTGTCAATTAACTATTTACTAAATTATGCTAGTCTAATTATTTATTTAAGAGTGTCAAAAGAAATAAAAGAATGCAAAAATTAAATACTAAGATTAACTTACAGTGATTTGGACAATTCCAGGGCTGCAACATGCATAGGGTTTCATGTATCAAATTACTGATTTACAGGGTTGATTTTATGATCATGATCTCTCGACCTCTAATCGCCTACTCCAACTAGCTGTCTAATTACATCGTTGAGCGGGGATAGGTAGTCCTAATTGGCGAACATTTATATTTCATCCTGTTTCGTAACCAAGCGAGGTGTTTGTCCGGGCGTCACTCCTGAACACGAATCTAAACAAAGTTAGAACAAGCTATTTGCATTCTTTGGTTTATCTACCTCTTTATCTCTCGAGTCTAAGAATAGACAATAGATTTATTTCTATGGTGATCAAGCATGAAATACTAAAACAAGAATACAAAAGTAATTTAAACGATAACCAACATTAATTCAAAACAATCGATGTTCAACAATTACCCATGGCCGCAGCCCCAGAACAAGGGTCTTTAGCTACTAATACCTAAGAAAAAGAAGAAGAAAAGAACCCTAAAAAGTATTGACAATTTTTCCTTACAAAGTGTCTTCCTTAAAAAGTATTCTCCAATAATTATTTCTATGGACTATTTATAGATGTAGAAAACCCTGAATAAAATAACTGAGTCCAAAACAAATTAGGAACCCAAAACCAAAACGGAATTGGATTCCTACGTGAACAGTGCACCGCCTCAATTTGTGCGTCTTCGATTTCTTGCCACGTGGCAATATGCTTATTTCCTTAAGAATTTACCGTCTGCACTTTAATGGATATATAAAATATTATTATTATATTCAATTTAATCCATTAAGCTGCTTGCTTGATTTTCCTTCTAGAATCTTCCATTTTTAATTCGTTTTAGCACCAAACTTCTTCATCTTCCCACCAATTTAATCCTACAAATAAAATGCACTATTTAACACAATTCATAAAATCCATGCTCAAAAAGGACAAGTATAAATACTAAATTTAAGACAAATAATTATAAGAAAATATATTTTTGGCCTCACATCAAATACAATAAGAGCAATCACGAAAGCTGGAACGAACCAGACTAAATATATACAACACCTCCCAAAACCTGGAAGTCACAAGTACAGAACTACTAAAAAGAGTACAAGTTCCGAAAGTGGACCACTGAAACAACCATCTCGAAAACAAAAGACAAGCCAAAATATGTAAACAGAAGGAAACTGGTGATCCCAAAACGCCAAGTGCTCACCCTAATCTCCCGAACTAACAGCTCCCGGTCCGATCTCAACGCTGATAACTGGTGCTCGGACCTGCATCACAAAAACAAATGCAGAGTGTAGTATGAGTACCCAAAAAACAGGTACCCACTAGGCATCATAGGCTGACTGAGCAAGAAGGGTAAAAACAGGCAGACAAGATAGAATCAGCACAAACAGAGGTCAACAGAACAGGAAATGGAAAAGCTGAAAGGAAGCACAAAGAAATAACTAAAATAAACCCAGCTGAGCTCCCATAAGACCCGCTGGGCACACTCGTGCGCAGGTTTAAATAAAACCTGAACGGACCACCATAAGCCCGATAGGTACACAGAAGAGTTATTTTACAGAAACGAAGGAATAACCAAATCCAGAACAACACTAGGGCCCTGCCCAATCATTACCATCAGAACTCAGCTCAGTCATAAATATCAGAGCCCAGCTCAGTCATAAGTCACGACTGGAAATGTCTGACTCTAACCGGGCAACCTCAGTTTCGGACTGGCACAAACAGCCCACACTCAACAGTCTAACGCTGGAAATACTGGTTCCACCGGATACATCGGTCGCGTAGCTGGGACTAGTAGCCTATGCATCACGGACTCGCACTGGAAATAATAGGCTGCGGACCGGAGCGAGTAACCTACCCCCGTCGGCTTAGCGCTGGAAACCCTGAGTGATAACCGAGTAACGTCAGCCGCATACTGGAGCCAGCCGTCACTAACCGGATAAGCCACTACAACAATGCACCAAAAGACTAAACATCATGGGCCGCCGCCCCCACATACATACCAACCGAAGGCTCCCAGCCTAACACAATCTAGTCGATAATCGGTGCAACAATGGCATCTTCCGGCAGCATCCCAAGAATCGCAGCGATAAGGGGCAACGAATTGGAAGGTCAGAAAGCCACGAAAACGTCTATACTAAGGCTCAAAATCTGACCCAAGTCTGCTATATCAGTCTACAAGGATCTAGTCCATCCGAAACGACGTCGGATACATACTCAAGTCAACCAGTTACATGGGACTATGTCAATAATATCACAGCCTATTCTAAGGCGGAATCACAATAATCAGTCAATCATCAAACAAATTTACCCGGACCCACTCATGAAACATTAGATAACCACCAACAGATACCCCACAACATGCATATCAACAAATCAAATCAATAGCCCAACCCATAGCATGATACTAGCTCATAACAACCCAACAGTCAACTCTAAACTGAGGAAATCGGGGAACAAGGGAAACAATACTAACTAACCACCCCAGATTCACAAATATCAACCAACATTTACACAATCAGGCTCAGTCTAGAAAGAAGGGAAGCCGTAACCTACCAAAAAGTCGATCACGAGCGCTCCAAGTCACTCAATTGGAGATTTCCCCTCCCGAACGGCCTCAGACTACTGCCACGCTACCAAAAATAGAATCACAGCGTCAATACGATCGTTTAGACACTAAAATCAACAAATTCGGAGATAGACCAATTTTTATGTCAAAATCGGGCAAAGTGGGACCCGCTCCGGATTTTCTGGAATTGACTTCGTCAAAACGTCCCAAATCTTTCCCCCAACACTAACCCTCGATTTCACGCAAAATGAGGAGCACCCAATGACCTCCAACCTAAAATCCACTAAGCCAACGAAAACCCGAACACGTGGGACTTCGAATCACCCAAAACGGAGCTCTAGAACTCGAGATATCAAAGTTTAAAATGAAGAAGAAATCATAACTTGATGGCAGCAGCTTCGAGCTGAATTTCACCTCAAATGAGGGTTCACCAACACAATCCGATCACTCCACCACGTAGCCACAATCTCCACGATCATACAGGACTTCGAATCACTGAAATCGGAGCTCGGATGAGGGAGAAATCGCAATTTGAAAATGAGGGCTGAAAGCTGAAATTTTCTGGGTTATAAAACCCGAAAGTGATCGTTAAAGACCATTTCTGGTCGCTAAAAGTCTAAATTCTAGTCGCTAAAGGTCTGCACCAGCAACCAGATTTTTTTCTATTTTTCAAAGTCTCCGAACGGACCCTCGGAATTCGTTCGGGACCCGATGAAGATGAACCAGATATGCTACCCCACTAAATTCGACATTCTGGACTCAATGGCGCAGTCAAAATTTTCATACGATGTCGTTTCGATAAAAAGTGAATCCCACACCCATTATGCCATTTTTGTCAATTTCTACCGAAGGCCTCAAAATTAGATCGGAAGCTCCCGGAGATTCTGGAAAGGTCGTTCTAGACCAAACTCGGCATTCCGAAGCGCTATCGAAATTTTCATCCGAGCGCGTTTACCAAGAATGTTGACCGAAGTCAACCTTAAGCCAAAATTTGAAGACTAAAGAGTTATCTGGCCCCAAAATCACACCGTAAACCGCGAGACTCGAGCGAACCATGCTTCTAGCCTAATTTGACCGCTCCAGAGCTGATGGAACCGTCAGAATTCTCATCTGAGGTCATTTACCTTAAGTTATGACCGAAATCAACTTTTCAACGTTCAAAGCTCCAAAACAGGAAAAGAGACATAAAACCCAAATGAACGACCAGGCGACTGAACAGTCAGTGCCAGCAAGTCATAAATTACTTGAGATCGCTACAGGAACGCTCTAAACGACAGAAAGAAGTCATTAGCACAGAAATGACCTGGAGGGTCATTACAATAAATGTTGCCTATGTGGATCTAATAAGGTGGAAACTCCAGTGCATCTATTCTCATATTTTGCCTGGACAGCAAAAATGAAGACAGAACTTGAGAACTGATCGGATATAAGAGTACATAGAAGAGAGGTAACGCAATGCCTAGCATGGATAAAGGGACGACACTGGAAACAATACAAAAAGGAACTAGCAACAGCTATATGGGGAACTAGAATCTGCCATACCTGCACAGATAAAGAAAGAGATTGCTGAAAGAGTGAATTACTTGAAAGACAATAGGAAAGCGAACAGATGTAGAAACATAGTTCAGAAAATTTGTAATTAGGCTTTCTTTGCTTGAGGCTTTGGGGTAGAGAGTACTCTTCCTAGAAAGTTGCTCATCATCCTTAAGTACTCTCTAGGTGCAAATTTTTTGTTGTTAATGGTAATTCTTCACGGTTGACCCAAAAAAATTATGTTGATTGATTTCAAAGTTTAAGAAAATTGTAGAGAGTTTGTGTGCGTATATATATATATAAACTATGGTTATACTTTTCATTTTCTAGGAGAATAGTTTGAGAAAAATAAAAAGTGTGATAGCGGAAAGTAGGAGTTAATATTTATAAGGTCATTGAACTATGCGAAATTATCTAGAAAAATTATTGAATTTTCTTTTGTATCAATAAAATCACTCAACTTAATAATCTTTTTCAATTTTTTTAATAATTAAATGTTAAGTAAATAATTAATAGATCTTTACACGAATAACCGAATAGATTAGTGTTTATTTCTAATCGATATACATAAATTATATAATATATTATTCATAAATTATACATATATTATACATGTGTCAGCTATTTTAATTTAATCAGTTTGGCGTCACTATTTAATTCAACTTTTCAATAATCAGGTAAAATGGTAGGTAAACAACAGAAATCCCACTAATTTAGTACCTAATTACCTCTTTTCCCTTCAGTTTTCATTATTACGAATTCTACCATAAATTGAATATCAGATACATGTATTTGTTGCGGCAAGATACATGTATCCGAGATACTTATCATTTAGGGTGTCTAATTAAGGGATATAATTAAAAGCCATTAATTAAGGAGAAAACCAGTTTGTAACAACTTTTGTGGATATGACATATCACATCTCCTAAAATAAATCAAACAATCAAAATCCTTCCATTTCGTTTTGCATTCAGCAAAGTTTACATATTTTTTCAATCAAAATCCTTTCATTTCTTTTTGCATTCAGCAAAGTTTACATATTTTTTCTCCTTGACTATACGACCTCGGATACATGTATCTGGCGCGTTCATATAAATGTATCTCGGATACATATTAGCGAGATACTTAAAATTAAATGTACTAAAAAATCAAAAGACATGATTTAAGGATGAAATCACGCGTATAACAATTTTAGAGTATCTCACAGTTTTACAACTCCTAAATTTTTTTTCAAAACATTCGAAATCTTTCAAATTTTTTTAGAGAATCAACAAACTTTACATTCCCCTCATGAAATTCTTCTTAAATAATTTTGAGCCTTTTGGTTCATCAATGATGAATATTATTGTGTTGTTAAAAATCACGTATTTGAGATTTAATGATGGATACATATACATGTTCAGATACCTCATTACTAAGAATACAACCCAGATCTTAATTAAGATTACTACGGATACACATATTTCAAGGGCTATCGAAACAATATTGGTACTACCACATCCGTGTTACATTAGCCAGAGAAAATCTCAGAAGAACACCAACAAATAAAACTCTCTACATTAATACTCCCTTTGATCCTTTTGTGTTGTGGAATTACGTAACCAAAATTGAGATCCATTTCTTCCGGTGACAAACAATCAAGACCCACTTCGATGATAAAGAGATTTTGTCGGCCATTGTGATGATATCTTGAGAAGAAAATAATTGATTAGTCATTGTTGGAATGAAATTGTATGGTGAAATTCTTGAATTAGAAAGGAGGAGAGATAATTGAGTGATAAATATGGGAGGGGAGAACTAAGAGAGAGTGGTTGATTTTGGACTGAAAGAGTCAATTAAGTAGATAATTAATCAATCCTAGTTTTAAGGGATGTGGGTATCTAATTGTATCTTCAATATATGGTATAAAAAATTAAAAGTGGTGATATATGTAATTGTTTAAAAGTAAAGATAATATTAGTACATATGATAGTGATGTATGTCTAATAACGTAGTTTTCCCTAAAATGTTACAACCATAGAGGCCCATGGATATAACTAAATAAGGCCCAATGGGCTAATGATGGCCACATATGTTCATCAAAATAGAGTGTGTCAATTACAAAATAGGAGAAGATCGATCACCTTCTCCAATTTTGCAAGATTCCATTTTTGAAGATCCCAAAGCTGTGTCAGTCAAAATTGTGAAGTAAAAAGGAATGATGGGTGACATGAGCAGATGGGTATTCTTGATGCTACTCTGTTTATTGCACAAGGGGCAAGCTATATGGTTGACTATACCTCCCATTGGAACTAAGTGTGTTTCTGAAGAACTTCACAATAACGTCGTCGTTTTGGCTGATTACTATGCCCTTCCCGATGATCATAGCCATCCCAGCCCCACCGTTTCCGTCAAGGTAACCCAATACTCCTAATTTTTATTTTTGTTTTTCAGTTTGTATTAGTTAGCTGCCCCAAGAACAAGAACCGGGTCAATTTCCCCACCAAATCTTAGGTAGAGGGTGTTTTGTAGCTGGAATTCGAACCTGGGTTTTTATTATTGTTAGTTTAAGATTAGGGAATGAATAGTTTTGAATTTTATTTGCTGGCGTACTACTATTCTTCTTTGTGTATATGAATATGTGAGTTGTTGGTGGTGGTGGTGATTAGGTGTGTTAGAATTTTAGATATCTGTTAGGATAACGTCTGTTGTTTCTTAGGTTGGAGTATAGTTTAAACTGATTCCTTTTTAATCAGCTGGAATAATGAGATGTTTGGGATTTTTGGAAAAGATTGTTTTTTTTTAAGTCAAGTGTGCTAGTGTTATTTACTTTGTCCATTTATAGTGCATAGACCAAGTAGATGGACTAGTGTTTGCAAATAAATTATGTTTTTGATCATGTTTAGGTCTTTAAATGGCCAAGAAGATTGTTTTGCTAATTTGACGATCTTAGTTTTTACTCCAGAGAATTCATTCCATTTGGCATTGTAGTCCGTTAGATTTGGATAATGTTTATAGGTCTGACTTGTCCTAAAGTACAGTAAAAAGGACTGACAGAAATGAATCTGTGAAGAATCCAATGTTAACATTCCACTTAATTTGTTGAGGTATAGAATAAAGACGTCAGATTGCTTGCGCTTATGTTTGACCTATACCATTTATCAGTATTAGAATTAGTTACTCTAAAGTGTGATTATATAGTATATATAAGGTGACGACTTTACTTATTTGATGCTGATATGTTCTTTGTTCCTTCAAAAGAATTAAAAAAAGTTAGCATCTTTATTGATACAAATACAGTAAAAAATCCTTTTTCTAGTTCATAGAATAGAATACTGCTTATACTTTGTAGAGTAGTGAAGTAAATAGTTAAGTTGTCAAAGTTGAGTCTCTTAAGTTATCTGATGACAAGGATGCAGATTTTCAAAGCCATACTGTTGGCAGATTAAGTCTTCAGGCTTTTGGTAAAAGACAAAAGGCAACCACTACGTACATCTTCTTTTCCTGGCACCTTGTGTCACGTACATGGCGGTGTTTTTATTGGGTTACCGTGTACTACGACTATGAGGAGCAGGAAGGTGATATATTTGCATGGAGAAATTGGAGGAAAATGTATGTGTAAGTTAGCATTATGAGAGAGATTCCTTGCCAAACCTGCAAATATTTCAATAGTCACACCTTAAACTACCCTGCTCTCCCATAACTAAGTAAATATATGGTGGTATTCAAATATTTTTTGTCCCAACATTGTCTTTGATTGCGTAGAACAGCTTAAACGCTATATGATTTTAGTATTCTTAGTTTAGTTGTTTATGTTTCTCTACTGCTTCACCTTCTTGTTCTATTGTACTACTAAAGTCTAGACAGGTCCAATGATGCAAAGCATCAACTCATAAGCTTTGTATATCCCTAATTGCCCTCTTAATCGATAAAAAATATTAAAGCGCATGGGCTTGTGCCCTGAAGAGCTCTCTCTCACACACACTCTCATTGGGAGTTATTTTAAACTTAAGGTGGTATTGCTAGTGTTTTCTCGAGATTCAAGTTTCTTTACTTGGTTTTATTGAAATAGTTTATCGTCCTTTTGTTGGCTAGAACATCTGTACAAATTTATTGGAAATGTTGTGTCTGATTTATCATATTTTGTCATTTCTGCTATTGTAGTGAATCTTATGGCATGTTATTACTTGTGCAGGTCACCTCACCATTTGGGAACACCCTTCATCACAAAGAGAACACGACACATGGTCAGTTTGCGTTCACAACAACTGAGGCTGGCAACTATCTAGCTTGTTTTTGGGTTGAAGATGGTCATAATCCAGGAGGTAAGAGCTTAAATGTTGGCCTTGACTGGAAAACCGGAATTGCTGCCAAGGATTGGGAATCAGTTGCCAGAAAGGAGAAGATAGAGGTGGGACCTGATTTTGTTGTCCTTTCAGATTTTGATCTTTGTTCGTAACATAATTGTCTGAAACCAAAGCACGCTAGTTTGAAGAAAGTAGGAACCCTCAAGGGACAAAGGGGGGACTAAAATCTATGAATTTGAAGCACGTTTCACTAACGAGTCAACAAGGCCATAGTTTAATGATGGTATAAATGAATCTAGAGTTCTTTAAAGAGGGAAGTCAATGTCATTGATGTCACTTGGATTTGAAATCATGGAGAGGTATGGAGAGAGCTTCAATTAGTAACATCTCTTATTGTCCACAGTTTGAAGAAAAAAAAGTATTGGCCTATTCTATATGGCGTCTATATTTTGGGACGTCCTAATTGTTTGACACAATTCCATTTAATATCATGTCATACAAATTTAAAGAACATAAATTCCATTTAACTATATAAATTTGAACTGTTTTATGTGATATTTCTCGATCAAACAAACATTCAGTTTAAATTTAATATTTTCTCCATTATTACTATTTACTAATTTAGTACATAAATCAAAGTTAGATTCATAAATATTGTGTCCAATCATAAATGGTCATATGGAATTGGACAGAGGGAGTACGAAGATGATTCTTACTTTGAGTAAGATAATCAATACGGAATAAGTAATCTGATTTATACCCTCACAGCAAATTTAACTGCCAAGAGAAATTATGTTGTTGTTTTTTTTCTTTTCCCACAATCCCGATTTGTGTGGTCCTTTTCGGACCCTGCATAAAGCGGGAGCTTTGTTTACCGGACTGCCCTCTATGTGCGTTTGACCACTTTGCCTTAGTTGGTGGAAGACCCTTTGTTTATGAACCATTTATGCATGGTGGTCCTGAGCATATAAGGTTAATCATGACTTTATGCTGAGGTTTGAGTTCATTAATTCCTTTGTGTGTCTTTGCTTATTGTTTTCTGGATTTGGTAAGTAGTTGGACAAATGAATGTTCTCCTTCTTGCGAGGGTGGAGGGGTGGCGTTTTGGACTTTGTGACCTCGGATGTTTGAGGAGTTAACTAATCAATCTTTAGCAATTAATTATGGTTTTATTGTGAAAGCCAGAATTGTCACCTTATAAATCGTTCAGGAGAAAAGCTTTGTGCAAGCTACATTTCATGATGGAAGTTGAACTCAATGACTCGTCCAAGAACAGGAGAGTTTAGTTTTAGCAATAGAAAATTCTGACCAAAGCTTGTATTGTAACTTGTTTATGCTCCGGTTATGCTGTTGTTATCTCCTTCTGTATAAGTGATACATCAGTAAAGGATCATACTTTGGCTATTCTTTACCTTTCTTTTCCTGATAAGTAGATTAAGCGATCTTTTCTGGAAGCTCTAGAAATTTTACTCAAATTTCTGTCTCTAGTAGGGTATTGAACTTGAGCTGAGAAAGCTTGAGGGAGCTGTGGAGGCCATTCATGAAAATTTGATATACTTAAAGACCAGGTACTTCTTTAAAATATGTTTATAGATACAATGTTTTTGGTTTACTTACTTGCTCTTGTTTTTTCACCTTTATACCATCTTCCTTTTGTCCTTTCAGAGAAGCAGAGATGCGGGCAGTTAGTGAAATAACTAATACGAGGGTGGCTAGCTTTAGTCTTGCATCCTTGGGAGTCTGCGTCCTGGCAGCAGTTTTACAAATTTTGTATCTGAAGCGATATTTCCAAAAGAAGAAGCTAATTTAGACTTTCTTTAGTGGAAGTCACATTCTAGGTGGCAGATAAAATCATTAGGACTAGCATTTTACTGTATCAGATATTGAAGGCAAAGGTTTTCATGCCTTAGATTTGTTCTTCACTTGATCATTTCAGTGGATATTGTTGGTCTTCTTGTACATTCTCTGAAGCAGTTTTGCTTATTTAAGCAGCAGAATTCTCTCTACACACTCCGACCTCTATGTTGAAAATTATGAGTTCAGATGAACCCGTAATCACAAGTGTGTGAAAATTTACCAAAGTCCAAAAAATGTATTATTCTTGGATCCACAATTTTAATGTTGAAAATCTTAAAAGTTGATTTCGTTAAATTTAAATTTTGGATTCGCTTGTCGACTGAGAGCTCATTCTTCCTATATTCCTTATTTGTCATGATAATTCCCTTAGTTATCCCTCTATGGTTGAAATTGCTTCTATAACAGCTAGTAGCTACTGGTAGGGGTGAACATGGCAAGGTGAGTTATGTTATTAAAATTTTTGGTTTGATAATTTTTTTGGTTTTTAAAAATATGATATTGTTATCATATTTAATTAATTTGGTATGATTTGATATTCTAAAATTTAAATTTGGTATTTTACGGTATGGTAAACTAGTAATTGTAGTGTTCGACTTTGACCTACATATATTCATGTAATAAAAAATTATGACTACATTTTTTTTTCAAGAAAAATCTCAGTTATATCATACTAAAACTTTATATGTGCAGAAATAATCAAAGTTCCAACGTTTAATTATTTGCTAGTATTATATATGGATATATATGTAACTTTATATTTTGACATGATATTTGATATTCGAGTAATATTTTATGAATACATTATATCAAAAAATTTAAATACATACCAAATATCATAATATTAAAACCGCATTCAATATCTATTATACTCCTGTTTGTGACGTGCATCAAATTGTCTCTAGCTTCTTGTCTATCTAAATTGGGCCTGGTTTCTAAAACAATTTGTCAAGACCTAGAGATTGTAAGAAAATAAGACAAGCTTTGTCTTCTTACTAGTGTATTATTTAATCTCGATAAACTTAATAAAACTACGATAGGCTAATTGAACTTAATATATATTGATAATGTAAAGAAGTTATATAATGTGTAATTACCTTTTTGTAGTACGTTATTCCCTTATTATTTTAGGTGATAACCAGACTTTAGAGGTATTCTTATTAATTGAAGTATTCTTCAAATCAAGTACGTTACTCATACATACATTTTTATTCCATATTATATTATCATAGAATAATACTACACATAAATTTTCCCATAAGTTAAGGAGGTAGTAATTATTCAAATATGATCATCAGACCTTGTATAAGTGACAAAATTTTACATCATTAAGCGATAATCTTCGATGATTTTGTCATTAAGATTGATTGAAGCTAAACATGTCAATAGAAGAATTTATCATTTTGCTTTCCAAAAAGAATTTATCAATAGAAAAATGCTTGTAGGACAATTTTAAAACATGTGGCTTCCCTCTACCGTGAGCGAAGCCCTCAATTGGATACCAAGACCCATAATGTTTCCTAGGAACAGCTTTGACGACAATAAGCATCAAAGCATGATTAGTTCCACAAGTCTCACTACACTAACCATAGTAAATTCCTTCTCGTAGTACTATGGTCACTGCACTAAACTCCTTGTTGTACTGAAATAGAAGCTTTTGGAATGATATAGCAAAAATTGAAAACTAAGCATCTCAATTTCCAAAAGAGCAAGCATCTCATCTAAAACCAAAGAAATTCATATATGCTTTCCTCAACGTAAAGAGTTTAAGCCTCTAACCTGGCTTAAAATTAAAAACATCTGAGCTCCAAGTCTGGCTATTAGAATTTAAAAGGCACAAAAATCAAAGTTCAAATGTCTAGGAACTTTTAAGGAAATGGTCCATGTTCCTATTCAAATCAAAGAGAACAAGGATCTCTCCTCCCATGAAAAGAATGCAAGGAGAAGAGGGAAAACATCCAATCATTATTCAATTGAAACAATGGGGTGCTGCCCTTCCAAGGACCCTGCTAACGCCGGATGCCTTGTGCACTGGACTGCCCTTTTCTATTCAATTGACACAATCCTGCGGTGACTGTGAGTGAATTTGCAAATATCCTCAAAAAAATCATCTGTACTGCTATGGCTGCTCTTCATCTGAAGAATTCTTATTCTCATCTTCCTCAGTTTCTTTCCATAGTTGATTAGAGACTCTAGAGTACTCATCTTTTGTTCAGCATTCAGTGGCGACCTCACGGTGACTACAACATCCTCAAGGCAAGGAATTGTAAATCTGGAGTCCACCTGCAAACATTCAAGATTTCAAATGTCATAAACTAGCTGAACAAACATTAAGTGCACCATGAGGAACCACTGAGCAAGGAGAAACTACAGACTCACATTTCTCAAACTGTTTCTCTGGCAAAGAGCAGCAAACATGGCACCTTGGATCTCAAATTTTGTTAGCTTGGGATGACTGTTAAAGAAATCAACAATATCAATCTCAGGAAATGGCTGAAGAGCATCAAAATCCCCGGTGAATTCGACCTTCATGAAGAGATACTTGACTTCACTTGCCAATTGAAGCATATGGTGTATAGCATTCCAACACCATTGAACTCCTCTCATCTCCAATAACTCAAGTGCCACAAGCTTTCCGAAATCAAGAGCGCTAACCCGTCCTACAATAAAAGTTGGCTGATTGTGATGCTGTTTGCAAGTAGAGCACTAAAATAGTATTAAAATTGGAATTTTCAGTACCTGAAGTATTAGAAATGATAAGGTTTCTGAGAAATTGAGTCTCAGGGACTCTGATCCGACTACAGCCTTGAACTTTCAAATGTTGAAGTTTTGGAGAATTGACAGTAAGGGAGCAGTTACCTAAGCCATTGAAATCAAGCTTGCATTCCTCCAGATGAGGAAGCTCAATAAAGACATCTGTCAGTCCTTCACAACCAAGGAGCAACAGGTTACTCAAATTGGGGCAAGCCATTAATGCAGCATGGAGGTTAGAGTCATCTGTTACTGCACCAACTATTTCAAGATTTCTAAGCTTATGGAAAGTGTGCCATTTTGGGCCACAAGTCATATTCACACCCCAAAGTTTCAATGACTCCAAATTAGTTGCTGCTCCGATACTGTCCAACTTCCTGGAGCAAGAATTCATATCAATGAGGTTGTCGTCCATCTTTAGCTCAAGCTTCCGTAGAGAATGTCCTGCCAATGAAAGCCATGACGCAAGGCCAGAACCACTAAAAGGACAGTATACAACAAGTTCTTCCAATTGATTAATTGATGACACCATGTGCCCAATAATGTCATCAGGAGAGAACCTCTTAACATCATCAAAAACATTACGAGTGAAGACAAGCTTGTTGAGATAAGGAATTGACTCCTTCCATCTCTTTGATACACAAGAAGCAGAAGCCACATCTTTTGCATTGGTTAAGTAGATTAAGATGCAAGGGACAATGGCATCTGGCAAAAAGTCCATTTTTCTGGGTAGAGATATCAAACAGGTTATGGTCAGTTACAAATCATAACAAAAGAAAAAAAAGCAACATCAAATATTTATGCACCTTGATTACAGAAGGTTTAAAATTTTCATTTGTTAAAAAAATAATAATCTTGAACATAAAAAACAACATTATCCAACTATCAAATTAAATCTTGGGTCTAACTCGCACTCCAAAAAGCTAGCTGTAAAGAAGAAGATTGCTCAAGTCTTATTACGAAGCTAGGGTTCTCGTCCTTCACGAGATGTGGGATTCATTCAATTCATCCCACTCACGCAAAAGTACATATGGTAAAAAGTTGTCATTTTTAGTTAAATCCGTAATGACTAATGAGTAAGCCAGAACAAAGATCTACAGACTACACGGCTTAACTGAAATGAAAAAAGGACTGAAATGGCATATGGTAAAACAAATCCATGATTATATGGAGAAATGACCACATTGGAAAACAAATACAACATCAGCCAATAGACACAGCTTCATTATCAAAGAATTAGATGAAACTTCATTAACATAACATAAGCATCTATAAATTCAAACTTTGGCAAGAAAAAAATTCTAGAATTTTAACTAGACCAATGTACCCATTTGTCTTTTTAGGCCATGGATGCAGATTTAATATAAACGTATGTATTAAATCTGCCCAGGGCTTAAATCTACTAAAGCCAGCTGGGGGCTAGGGTAGCAAACAAATCAGGAGCAGAAATTAACGATGACCCATGTAAAGAAACTCATTGATAACGAACAATTAAAATGAATTTCATCAGATTAGCAAACACCAACAACAAAATGTATGTTTATGACACAAAAAAGATTAAATCTTTGAATAACCACATTGACAAACTAGATCGATAAACCATAGAATCGATAAAAGAGAAGCTTACGATGAAGAATTCAGTCGAGTTTTCGGCTTTCAGCAATAAAGAAGATGCTCAGATTTAAGCTTATTAACAGCAGAAATTAACAATGACCCATGTAAAGAAATTCATCGATAACAAACAATTAACATGAATTCATCAGATTAACAAACACCAACAACGAAATGTATGTTCACAAAACAAAACAGATTAAACCTTTGAACAACCACATTGACAAACTAAATCGATAAACCATAGAATCCAGAAAAGAGAAGCTTACAATGAAGAATTCAGCCAAGTTTTATGCCTTCCCCAATGAAGAAGATGCTCAGATTCAAGCTTATTCTAGAGAGAGAAATAGATATAGAGAGAGAAAGGGAAGTGCAAAAATGGTGAAGGCGCGGGTATATATGGAGCGCTGTGGAGCTGTTTTCAAAATTCAAAAAGTTGTGTTTTTTTTCATGCATGCAAGAAAAAACCGAAAATGACCCGCTTCGTTTTTGAACTTTTTTGAATTTTTGGACCGTTTATGAGCCTTTTTTTTAATGAAATTATTCAAATAGCGCCTTAACTACATATGGTAACTTCTTTTTTAAAATTTTACCCGAAGTCCGGAATTTTATACCATGTGTATATTGTTCCCTTTATTTCAGAAATATTTGTCTTTTTCTCCAAAATATTTTCCAATTTGAAATTTAAATTTTGTCTATTATTGTTCCTGCACGTGTTTTATTCAGATTCATTTTTATTCTAGCGAAAAAACAACAATATCTTTTTAGGGTGAATTAGATTTTTTTAGAGTCTTACATTTATACATGCATGAATAATTTGATTGATCTCATTAGTTTGAGTTGTCTGTGTGTAGTATTATCCATTCACGTGTTTTATTCAGATTCATTTATACTGGTGAAAAAATAATATTATATATTTCAGAGTAAATTAAGTTTAAGTGTTTTACGCTTATACGTGCATGGATATAATTGGATTGATCTCACAAGTTTGAGTTGCGCGCCTATGCGGGATCATTTATTTATATTCTTTAATAAACGCGTTGATTCTTGAGGGTTTTTGGGTAATTTGAGATCACTTTCCTTAATTTTAGATTTATTTCCATCAATCTACAATAATTTCGCTTTCATTTGGCTTCCGAACATAGATTTTGAAGTTGAAAACTCGAAACTTTAATGAAATTTTGTAAGATATTATCCAAAAATCCTTAGTCAAACATATAATTGAAGATGAATTTTTAAAATATGATCCAAAATTCATGATCAACGCTAGACTAGATTTATAGTTAATGTTGTGCAAATATTATTTACTATTTTCAACAAAAACTATGAAAAGCGATACAACAGAAGTAAGATTATGTATTCTAATTAGATTCATTTTATAGTATATTCTAATTAGATTCATTTTATAGTGAAAATAATATGTCTTTTTAAGTAAATTTTAAAATTTTGCGCTTATACGTATACTAACATTTGGGTTAATTTCACTAGTTCAGCCACTTTTATGGATCAGATTTATGTTAGCCTATATTGAATCTCGAAGATTTTTGGTAATTTCAAACTACTTTCCTCAATGTAATTTTAGGTTTATTTTCATCGAATATCGTAATTTTTCTTTCTATTTGAATGTTTTATTGTTTATCACTTCCCATAATTGTTATTCCAAATAAACCTTTTTCTTTTTGTCAAATTTGCTCAGTATTTATCTCTCGTTATTTGAGGGGCCGCTCAATTAGTTTGTGACCTAAAATTAAACTTTAATGAGAGATTCTAAATTAGTCATTTTATAGCTCTTTAAGATGCAATATAATCAATAATTTTTATTTTTATTTTTATTGAGTTTTGAATAAGTCACCGCCACCACCCCCAGTAAAAATATCAACATTTAAGTGTCAATTCTTTTTTGAATATTTAAAGGTCTATATTTATTTTTTATATCTTGAACTCACTTGGTGAAAATCCTGAATTCGCTACTAGCATGAGCAAGTGATCTCTACTCTTTAAGTGTTTTCGATATGGTACAGAGGTAGAATCAAGATCTAATTTCCATTTTGAGAGCCTGATGAGCTATTATTTGCTTGGAATCAATTAATCGTTTGTTTGCAGAGTTTGATATTTTTTTGTAGCGAAGTTTAGTGTTTGTTTGAAGGAACTTATTATTTAGGAAAAAGGGCCTGATATACCCCTTAACTTTGTCATTTAGAGCGAATATACCCTTCGTTAGGAAAGTGGCTCATATATACCCCTACTGTTATACAAATGACTCACATATACCCTTTTCCTCTAACGGAAGTGAGTGAAAATTTAATTTTAATTTAATTTTTAAATTATTTTTTTAAAAAAAATATAATCCCATACATGTATATTTAATCCTCCTCAAACATATATATTTTTTGACTTTTTTTTTTCAATGACTAAATTAGATTTATTATTTTGATGGTCAAATTTATTTATGTTTCACTAATATTCTATAGATGACCCATTTTTTTTTCAAATACAAAAACTAAATTACAATATAGCCGAAAAATAATTTTAAATTATAATATAGCCACAAAAAAATAGTTTTAAATTTTTTTCTTTACACTAAGGAATGAAAGGAAAAAATAAAATAAGAATAAAAAACTCAAATAGTGATAATCAAAGAAGTCAAAAAACAATTTATGTATGAAAAAGATTAAAATATACCCCTAAATGATTTTTAAAAAAATTAAAAGTCAAAAATATAAAATTTAGAACTAATATTTTCACTTCCGTTAAATGAAGGGTATATGTGAGCTCATTTTGTAACGGTAGGGGTATATGTGAGCCGTTTGTATAATGGTAAGGGTATATATGAGCCAGTTTCATAACGAGGGGTATATCAGCTCCAAATGACAAAATTGAGGGGTATATCAGTCCCTTTTCCCTTTTAAAAAAAACAATATATTTTTCAATAAATTTAACTAATCAAACATGAAAAAAGTTAAACCATTTTCTAAAATATGTTTTCCTACCTACCAAAAATTTAAAAACCTGGCAATTTGCATGCTTATATATTGTTATACAATGTAACTATGTGCATAGTTAAATTACATTTAACCTGATTATTTAATGAGCAGTTTGGTTAATTTCACCATATTCGAATAAATATTAGCTTAGAAGTTGGAACTAACCAAATATATAACTGGAATATTAGCATGACTGTGACCATGTCCTAATTATTTTTATTATATTAACCAAACAGTACAGTATAGTTTGAGCATATCCTAATTAATTTCTATATATCATCAGATGATACCTTATTCTTTTGGTGAGCCCAACATCTAACCAAACCAGTCCATGGAATATTCTTTTTTCGTGTGTATTTTTTTTTTAAAAAAAAAACATGCGTGCATAGGTCCTAAACAATTTTATAAAAAAGTATTACAATTCTAAACACAATTTTGAATTATTAATTAAATCCTCGGATGTGGAGCACTATGGGCTAATCGTAACCAAGTTGATCATCAGACCAACAAGAGTTGTGATGAGATAGATAAGATCCCTTTATAACTTTACTAAAGATCTTTCGGACAATCAATTATGTAGAAGGTCCTAGTAGAGAGCTCTTTTCTCTTGAATAAATCTTACGTGATGCAAATATGATTAGTCAACTCCAATGGTGATAACGAAACATCAGGTGTGCGTTAATTTTATTTATTCTTTTAGGTGTGCTAGGTCATCTAACTTTACCTATGACTTCAAAATAATTCTTTAATTCCAATTAGGAAAAGAAAAAGAATCATTTAATTGGAATGATTCCTTAATAGAGTATCAACCAATTATTTGAAATTACAGATTAGGTGGTTCATTTAATTTGAATGGGAGATATTAGGTATCCTCTTAACCTTGTGTGAAACATGATTATCTATTTCAAAATTTAGTTAAGACATTTAAGATATTATAAGATAAAAAAAAAGTGATAACTAACTAAACATAAATGATAAAACACACTTGTGAGTGCTTATGAGGCACAACACGAAAACAAACTTCTAGTCATCTTAATTATTTGTTTCATTTTTCTTATGGTTGAATATATATGCGGTCAGAAGCGGATTCAGAAGGTAGATTTTTGCTCAAATTATATTCATATTTGTAAATATTTATAAGTATTTGACTATAAAGCCTATTATCATATATTAACTAGAAATCATTATGAAAACCAATAAATTTAAAATTTTAATCTATTTCTATAAATGACTCCTTATAAAAATTTGTTGTCTCTTTCATTGTGACACGATAACTATAATTAATACCTGATAAATATCTATACAATTCAAAAAGTATATCTATTGAACGCATTTTGGATAAAAAGTGTATAGGCTAGTATGCGACTCTGCGTTGATTAATATAGTTTTAGATAGTAATGACATGCATTAGAACTAACTTAATATCCTTAACTGCAAAATAAGTAATTATATATAGCTTAATTTAAGTTCTATGAATATTGACGTTAAAAATAACTACATAGTCATGCCACTTGATTATAAGATAATTATTGTAAATCTTTATGTCCAAAACAATAATTGGTAACAATGAAAATAATGTGTAATTAATTGTGTGAGTGACGAGACCAGTCTAACCTAGAGTCAAAAGCTCTTTCTAACATGCATAATAAGCTAAATTGTACTAATTGTGTAACTTAATTTAGTAGCTATGAGTCCATGCTTGTCTTCTTGTATAGTCTTTAGAGCCTGTTTGACATTGCTGTTTAGGAGGCCAAAAGTGTTTTTTTTAAAATTTTTTATAGAAAAAATATTTTTTTTGAAAAATCAAGTGTTTGGCAAATTCTTAAAAGTGCTTTTAAATAGAAGCAGAATCAACTTTTCTGTTGTTGAGAAGAAACTAAAAAATTATGCTTCTTAAAAAAACAGAAGCAGAAGCAGAAAATTATTTTTTTTGAAGATTAAAATACCCCTTATATATATATACATATTTACCAATATATCCCTTATTAATTAATTAACATATCTCATAAGTTTCATTTCAGAATTTTATTTTTTATTTTTATATGATAAACTTTTTATTTTATTTTATGTTTATATATCATTATTTATATTTTATATATTATTTTATGTATTATTAGAAGCATGTAACAACAATATTTTTGAATGATTTTAAAAAAAATAACAATTAAAGATTTCAGCCCTCACAAAAAAGTAACAAATAAAAATTTTCTTTTCTTAATTAACGTACTATTTTATTTTAATTTAATTTTTTTTAACTTTAGAGGATTATGACAAAAAAAAAAGAAGATAATAGCTAAAGATTGAATCCAAAAAAAAATAGGTAACAAATAACAAAAAGATTGTTCTTCTCAATATTTTTCAACAATGCTTTTGTAAAATTTGAAAAAATAATTAAAAAATAATAATTAAAGATCTTCTACTACTATGCAAATATTGCGTGATAAAATAAAGGAGGAAATCATTGAACAATTTTGTGATGTATGAAGAACTTTATTTATTTTTGTGGTAAGTTTTTTGTATGTATTGATTTAATTTGTGGAATGATTTTTAAATTTATTTTGCTTTATATTTTTAATTATATTTAAATCATCATGTTAATATTATATTAATATTTTATTTATTTATTTAGCTATGTATAATATTGATTAAAAATTTGAATATGTACATTTTAGTTTAATTCAAATAAAAATTTATTAAAGTTCTATATTAGATATTTAAAAAGTTTCTCTCTATAAAATAATCTTAATATTAAAAGCATATTGATACTTGCCCTTTTTCATAATTTGACTCTCAGAAGCACGTTTTTTAAAAAATTAGCCAAACATAAATTGCTTATCGAAAGCACTTTTCAAATGAATTTGCCAAACACAAATTATTTTTTTGAAAAGCACTTTCCAGAAAAGCTATTTTAAAAAACAATTATAAAAAAAAACAATTTTTAGGAGCAATGCCAAACAGACTCTTAGTCCTACTTACGGAGGAGTTGTCAATAAGTATGTTGGTTCAGCTTTATGGGCTTAAGATTCAAGCTAAGCCAAAACGTGTTACTTTATTTGCTTTGAGAAAGTTATATCGCACATTGAATTTTTCAAATTTTTAATTGGAATTTGCAAGATTCTAACAATATTCAATTTTATGGAGCATGGTTGAGGATTGGGCCATAAAAATGTGAGTATATGAAAAAAGTAATTTTTATTTCAAAATGAAAATAAGAATAAGTAGTATTTAAAAATTGAAGTTGTGTTTGAATTTTTATGAATGATTTGAAGTGAAAAAAAGTAAAAGCAACTTTTTGATATTTTCAAATTCTATTTGTTTTTTTTTAAAATTTTTTATGACCAAATATCATTTTCGAAATTCAACTCTTGAAATAAATAAACAATATCCATGATTTAATATCCCCGGACTGACTTAACTTATATATTTATATAGTCAGCAACTTTAACTATAAAATGCATTTATACATGTATAAATTATACTGTATACATTTTTGAATAGTTGACTTTCTTGAAGAAAACGAAATAACCTTTTCAACTATTAACCTCATAAAATAAAACTATCAAATGTTGTCATTAGAGCAATATAATGAATAATGATTTTCCAATTAGAATTTGATTGTTCCATTATCTATGTATGAATTCATTTCCATAAAATATAACTATCATCATAAAAATTCTCATAGATTACACAAAACAATCATCAAGTTCCAAGTGTGTGAATGCAAATGGCTAACCTTTTTTGCATTGCCATTAAGCAAATCATAATAATTCAATGATTCCCCATACCATCTTGAGTAACTCTCAAGAAGAGAAACAAATAAAATTATAAAAAGCACACATGAAACTTTTTTTAAAGAAAAATAAAGTATTGTCAAACATAAGAAGAAAAAAGGGTAAGCATATAATATTAATAAGGGAAAATTATATTGTGTAGAATAACAAACCTTTAGCCTATATTTTGTATTATAGCTACAGTTCAAGAAAATTGTAATTTGCGGCTACAGTTTCCCTAATTCTTGCTATTCGATTTCCTAATTGTATAAATTCAAAATTTATATAATTCGCCTGATTGTATAAATCAAGAATTTGTATATGCTTACCCTAGCTATTTGTATACGATTTATGAAAAATTCACAATAAATTACCCTGTTTGTATATTGGCAAACGAAATATACAAACGGAGTTCTGAAAAATTCTTAAATGTATATATACAAATTTTGTATATACTTACCCTATATGTATATTCGCAAGCGAAATATACAAATCGTAGCCTCCATTTGTATATACTTACCCTGTTTATATATTTGCAAGTGAAATATACAAACGGACAAATGAAATATACAAACTGCAGCCTCCATAGCAAACTATAACTATGGAGTACAATTATCGAAACTATAACTATATAACCTTATTATGTCTATTATGTTTGCTATTTCTAAAATTTTCTCATTTATTTATTAACTCAATTCAATTTGCACATTAAAAATTGAGTTAATATGTAGCTCAATTTGAATGATGAAAAAACCTTATTAAAATATTTTAAATAGACTATTTTTTTTTAAAAATAAATTGATATGTTTTATATAGCTATATTAAAGAAAAAATATAATTTTATTAGATATCAAAATTTTCTAAAAGAACAACGGATAAAAATTAAACATATTAAATTATGATCCTGATCCATTTTATTAATTTAGTCCCTTTTTGTCTAAGTAAATATTGAACAAATTAGATGTCAACTTATTTGTTATGGTGATCGAACCCAGCTAATTACCGCATTTAACAATACATATCTTTAATTTAAAATCATAATATTGGAATGAATAGTAATATTTGTTTGTATCTCCGTCCACTCATTTGTCACTTTCTCTTTCACCTTTGCTTCTACCCAACGCTTAGTTTGCCGAATCATTCAATTCTATTCCATCATTATTCTAATCCAATATAAAATTCATATCTAAAGCTTTTTAGCTTAGTGGACTCAACTGTAATGGCATTCTACTGTTATAGTTGTAATTTTTTGTATTAAACAAAAGCTATATATATATATATGTTCACAGTTCACCATGAACACTTGGCTTTGAGTAAACCCAGTTGTCAATCCAGTTTTTAGACAGAGAAATTTCCTAGAGAGAGAGAGGGGGAAAAAGGAAGTAGTGGAAGTCCTATGTAGAGAGAGAAACACGGATTACAGATGCTCTGGGCATGGGGAAATTGCAAGGACAGAGACTGCCTGTGCAGCACCACAACAGCGATGGAGTTGGTTCTAGAACCTTCTGTCAGAGATGTTCGATGGGTTTTTCAAGAATCGGCTTACAATTTAGTTTCAAGTGTATCGCCGTTTTGCTACTGAGTGTTGCTCTTTTTATCTCTGCCGTCTTCTGGATCCTTCCACATCGTTCTAAGTTATCTGGGTTTGACGCTAAAGAGGCGATCAAGCATGTCGGTGAGTTTCATTATGCTTTTGACTTCAGTAGACTTTCGTTTACTCCTCTACTGTTGTCTTATTAGGGTTTCAATTTTTTTTTTTAGTTTGCTGTGCAATTAGGGTTTGTGGTTGAATTAGGATTGTGGGTTTATCTGGTTTTGTTCTTGTTTTGCATAAATAGGGATAAAATGTATTGGGTCTGATGATTTTCCCTTAATGCTATGCTGCAATGTTCTCAATTTGATGCCTTATATTGAAATGGTTGAGAATTTTCAGACATCTCTACCATTGAAGCAGCCCAAATAAAATAGGATCCATATAGCTGATCCCAGTTAGTTTTGGATTAAGCTTTAGTTGAATGGTTAATTTGAGTAGCAGGATGTTTTTGGTTTTACTAGGCTTATACATGTAGGTTAGGCACGCTGTTTTTGTTTCTCAAGATTATTGCTGGTTTGCTGCTTCAAAGAGTTAGACTTAATTGTTCTATGTACGTATGAGTGATGCTTGTGACGGCTCAGGTGCAGTTTAAGTTCTTTGTTCTTGCTCTTGACCCGGGGTTTGCTGCTTAGGATTTTTGGTGATGCTTTATGAAGGGATGCATTTTCAATGGAAAAAGGGTATAAGGAGATGGAAATACTGATAGTTTGGTCCCTATATTATCAAGCTTTAGTAAATGGAGATCCTAATTTCCTTCTTTTTGGCAGCAGAAAATACAAGTTAATTTTTTTTTCTCTGGGGCGTTTCTCATGATCAATTTGGTTATAGCCGGGAAGTGCTGTTGTAAGATCTTGCTTCACAAACTTATTCCTTTCTGCAGAATTTTGGCACCCTGAGTAGTCAATAGCAAGCACTAGATTACTTTTGTGCTTTCCTAGGCTGGTGGAATTCTTGCTGAAAGTGGAAGCCCTCTTCTCCTTTTGCTCGTGTCTCTGTTGATTATAGTGATCTAGGCATTACGTTGAACGTCATTGTTCAATATTTTATGCTGCTGTTTTTTCCTTTTAATTCACCAGATGAAGACTATGTCCTTAAAATTTACGTGTTATGTGATTGTTTGATCATTGATGTGGATAATCTCCTAATATTGGTGACCATTCAGATATTGTCAGCTGTGGAGGCTGATTTCCCGTTCATTTATTTATCGCCTTTGGTTTCTAAACTCATCCTTACGTCTTGGTGTTGCTGTGTTCCTTTGTTTTCAGCCACTACTCAAGCATACTTCAGATTGGAGAAGCCAGTTTCAGATATTGTTCCCCACATTGCAAGACTGGAGTATGATATTTTGGAAGAGATTGCTATCCCTAACATGAAGGTTTGCAACCTACCTTAAATTGAAATCGTAGTTTATCAATGCTGTCTCTTTTCAGTAGAGTGCAATTCAGCTTGACAATGGAATTTGCAGGTTTCCATCCTATCCGTGCACGCAGCAGGTGTGGCTAACCAGACTAACGTAATATTTGGTTTTCTTCCGGATCCAGTTGATTCTTCTAGTACTCCAGTGTACTTAAGTCTGCTGAAGTCTGCTTTATTGGAACTGTATCTTCAAGATACCAATTTGACATTAACTTCCTCAATATTTGGACAACCATCTTCATTTGAGGTTTTGAAGTGTCCTGGTGGAATCACTATGATGCCCGAACACCTACCCTTTTGGGACCTACCTGATGTCCTCTTCAATTTTACTCTCCACAGCTCTATTAATGAAATAAGGGAAAATTTTATTGAGCTGAAGGAACAACTGATATCTGGCTTACGTCTCAGTCAGAGTGAGGTATATGATAATATCTACTAATCTTTTTTTCTGTTTTTGAATTGACATTTCTGGATGAGTGGGAAGGGTTAGATTTTGGATGCTTCTTAAATTAAGACTTGTGCATACTTTAGATTGGTCTGCTTTTGGAATCTTGGCAAAGAGTGCACCCACGTTTATGTCGAGCTTTCTTACCTTGCTTTTGTCTACCTATGCATCCTCTTTGGTCTAGCTTAGTACCTTTTCATGGCTTAGGAATCACCTCGATCTTGATCCTTTACTGTTATGCTACCGATCTCAACTCAACAAAGCAGTTCTATTCTATTGTTCATTTTTATGAGAAACAAACTATAAAAAACATGTGCAGTGCAGTGTTGTTTTATGATTTTTCATTTGGTCTATGCCTCACTTGCTTTTGACTTTTATATTTATTTCCAAGGGAAGTTTCCCCATGAACTATTCACGGTTTTCAACCTTCACACTTAAACTATGGAGTGTTGCTATTACCCCTTGTACTAAAATATTCTGTATTTGTAATGCCCCCCCTCCCCAGAGGAAACTGAAATAATAAGTGTATTTCACATGCCATACACGTGTCAACCTAAGTCACGTGGCATTTTCCTTAGAATAAAACCCCTCTCCTTATGCAACTTACATACCTAAATTATTGGGTGTTTCTATTACCATTTGATCTTTGATTTTTCCTATTTATTACCTGTAGATGAAAATCCTAAAACTAAATAAACGAAAACCAACTTAAGATTCTAAACAAATTTATTAGGGTCCAATTGGTAGAAGGGGTGAATTATTTAAAAAATTAGTTTTTCTTTACATAAAGCTTTTTGATAAATTAGGGCTTATTGAAAATTGGGGTCTTCTGAAAAAATAAGAGCTTATTTGAAATTTTTCCTTGGCTCTATGTTTTAATATTTCAATTTTTGTTTCTATTATGCTAATTTTTTGGTCTTACTGTTGTTTTAGATTTATGGGTTTTCAATTGGTTTTATTAATGCTGATTACATTCTATTTGTATAAGAGAAGAAGAAAGAACAAATAGGAATTTTTTCTACGTCTTAATCTTCAATTTTATGTTAATTTTTTCTAGTGTTGCTGAAGGTTATGTTGTTTTAACTGAATTCACCATTGTTAATTAAATTATGCCATGGTTTGCAACTCGGTTTATTTTTAATTAATTTCTTTGTGGGTGTTGCTGTTATTTTGGGATTATGGATTTCAACTAGGTTTATTATTACCAGCAAAAGATGTAGAATTTTGAAGAAGAAAAAAGAAAAAAAAATTAAATAAGAAGAGAAGAAAGATAAATAAAAAATAAAGGAAAAATGCCACACAGCAGCTGTTTATAGACTAAGAGCCCGTTTGGATAAGCTGAAAAAAAGTACTCATAGCTTTTAAGTCAAAATAAAAAGTAGGGGGAGTCATACTTTTGGTTTTTAACTTATTTTAAGTCATTTTAAACTTATTTTAAGTTATTTTTAACTTTGCCAAACACTCTCAAAAAACTAAAAATGACTTAAAAGTAGGTTTGACCAACTTCTAAGCTCATCCAAACAAGCTCTAATTTTAGCTGTCACACGTCACAAAGAGAGTGAAGTTTCTCTTCATGCCACTTGGCACTCCATGATGAGGGCCTGAGGCTGTCATAAGCAGTTCAATATTGCTGAATGACATGGAAAAGTACGTGGTGAACATGATGAAGATTTACTTAATATTTTATAGACATTTGGCCATGGATAAAAACCGCATGAAAGTACCTATTGCTACTCATGCGATAGTGACATATAATTCATAGTTAAACAATAACTATCTGCCACCCTCTAGTGATGTGATATCAAAGTTATATAACCCCTATGGGCAAGTTGATGTGTTTTCATGTTTGTTGCATCAATAATTTTCTGTTTTCTGCCTTTCCCTGTCTTATTTTTCTTCTACCCCTGTATGGAAATATTAAAGTGGGTGCAGGCATTGCTGTCTGCTTTTCGTTCATGCTGTTTACCATAGTACATTTGTTTTTTTAACTGTCAGATCTGACTTATTTTTCTCCCTTATTTCTGTCAGCGTGTTTTCTTACAGATATCAAATAAAGTTGGCTCTACTAAAGATCCCCCAGTCATAGTTGAAGCTTCAGTATATTCAGACATTGGGAGTCTGCAACCTCAGAGGTTAAAACAATTGGCTCAAATAATTATGGGATCTGTTCCTACATCTAATCTTGGCCTTGATAACTCTGTTTTTGGTAAAGTGAAGCAAGTAAGTTTATCTTCCTTTCTAAACCGTACTGTTCATGCTGCCCCGCCTGCTCCAACTCCTGCTCCTGCTCCAAATGAACCTTTGTGGCCATCACCTTCCCCATCACCGTCTGTTTCTTCATCTCCATCTCCACCTCCAGCTCCCTTGTCCAACTGTCATAGATTACGGTCACATGCTAGGCATCATTTTGGTCCAGCTCGTGGAGAAGAACCTAGCAGCTCTCCATCTCCCATAGCTGATCCACCTTCTCCTGTGACAAGCTCTGGTCCACCTTCAAGTAGTTCTGGAATTGCAGCAAGCCCATCATCACATGCACCGACTTATCCTCCAAAACTAAGTCCCAGGCTAAAGCTGTCTCCTGGTTCTTCTCCACAAATGTCTTCCTCAATCTCATCTTCATCATCATGTAAGTTTCTCCTCATCCTGTGATCTTTATAGTTGTGTTATCTGAGTAATTCATTCTTCGTTATCATTTTGACATGTTATTACCTTAGTGGGTAGCATCTATCATTTGCTTGAAATGGATAAAGAACATAAGGAAATTGGTGGCTTTAAGTTGTTTCTTTAGGAGTTTTCTTTAGCTACAGCATATTCTGCTCTGGAGGTAACAAGAAATAAAGTGAAAAAGTAGGAAGCTCTTTCATGGCAACCATGTACCCGTGAACCTTGTGATTAGTCTTGTAGGAATTTATGATATTTTTGTGCTGCTCAGTAGCTGTTTGTTTCGCTTTCTTTCTTGCAGCTCTTGCACCTGGCTTTTCTTATGAGGAGCTCTGCTTGTTCTGGTTATTCGGATTGGCAGTATTTCATATCCTTGGTTGGACGTGGTGACTATGTCCTGTTCTCGTTTGACAAGATTTTAATATCTTCAAAGAAGGAGAGAAGTATACTTAGCAACAAACAACTTTATTTGACTAGGATTATATCATCTTTTGCCAATTAGTTTGTGGTTACCATGGCAAGTCATGTTTAACCCTATATGAACAGAAGAAATCACAGGTCAAAGCCAAAAGGTGGCAGGACTCTGTTTGACACAATGACATCACATGAAGACAGTTACAAAGATGTTTCTTCCCGAAGGGAAAGACTACTCAAGAAAACAACTACATGCTCATCTGCAGGTTTTCAAGGAGATACCAGTCGTAAGATATGTTGGTTCATCTTGAACAAGCTGCAAAAATATTGCAAAAGAGCAAATATTTTACCTTGATGTATATTCTTACTTAAAACTGTAATTAGCTGCTTTTGATGTGCTAAGCTTTTAATCACATAAAATATCATCCTTTTGGCACTTCATGCATTAGTATGTTGCAAAATGATGACTGATAACGTTCTTTGTTTTTGGGATCGCAGAGACTCTCTGAGGGCCAGCTAATTCATGGTTCGAAGCGTGATGGATAATGCAACCATCCGTATACTTTTCTCCACTTAAATAGCAGAATTCTTGTGAGATTTTTCATCTCACAAGTGGGGTCCGAGGAGGGTGGAGTGTGCATAAACTTTACCGCTGCTTTGTGAGGTTAAAATGTTGTTTTTGATAAACCCAAGGAAAAATATTTCAAAGCAGATTGAAAAAAAAAGAAAAAGAAAAAGAAAATGTAACTATGAGAAAGCAATGTGATAATCGAAATATAAGCGAGACAACACTCTACTAACCTTCTATTTAAATTTGTGTTTTCTATGACTTGTTATTTAAGATCATGTTAGAACTATTAAAAGGGAAACTATGAGTTAGCTAGTGATACAAAGACAGTCGTGTAGGAGGTAAGAGCGGTGTGGTTTACTCTGAACGTTACACGGCAACATAAGCAATTAAAAAGTAGCACGTCTGGGCAACTAAAAAAACAAGTTGATAATGCATAACAATTTTCAACAACTCTATTGTCACCTATGAACGATCGGCTTCGGAAGAAAAATGGATCCCTATTCCACATTTTTATTTTTATTTACTATGAATAAGAACAAAGGATACTGAAATTTGAATTATAAATTGTTGAAACATTTATCAACTGGATTATACTACAATGGGTCAAACGTGCATAAACTTAAATGTACATTAGATACACACCAACAGCACCACCAAAATCAGATTACCAAGAACCTCTTAACATCTGCCTGAAAACCCAAATACTGACGGGCAATACAACAGCATATCAGGCCATCACCAGCAGCTAATGAATGCGAGGCAAATAGATGTCTGACCTCTAATTTGCTCTTTACATGTTCTATGGTCACATATTCCCTGTACAAAGAAAGGCAAACTATATACAGCAGACTTGTGAACTGGATCATTAATCAACCACAAGTGTATGAATATATAGATGCCACATTTGCATATGTATTGGGAAAATCAGTTAAACTGCAGGTGCTCAAGGCTCGAGTCATGTCAGCCGGCACACTAGCAGTTAAAAGTAAGGATTATGACTTGTCCCTTTTAGTTGGAATGAGAGAAAAAATTGGTGCTGTGTCAGCAAAAATTCGTCTTCCTTCACTGGAGATGGATTGAATCTTCCACGCTGGGCCAAGAAGCCATGATGTTGCAGCTCCTCCTATTAAACCTCCGAGCTGAAATGTTAATGAGAGGAGAGTTGGAAAATCAGATAAACATTAAAACATATGCCAATGTAAAGAATTTTGGATGTATTTCTGTACTTATTAAACACATCTACTGCATTTAAAACAGAGAGAAAGGGCACAAAAAACAAAAGCAAAACAAAAAAAAGAAGTGAGAGGAGGAAGTACAAAGAAGAAGAGAAGGACGTGACCAGTTGAGGTACACACAAGCTAGCCGGGACACCATAGTTATCAGAAACAAAAGAGAAAAGATGTAACCAGAAGAGGAATGAATTATCTTCCCATACTACCTTTTTTCTGAATACAGATTTGGTAAAACCTCAGAGAAGGTGGAGGTTGGTCCTAAGGATTGGCTCTAGACAGATTTCTCAGTATAAAAAAATAAAATTTAAAAACTCACAGAATGTACAACAAGCGGAAGGCACCATTTATGAGATGAATAAGCCTTTGTCGGAACATGAGAAACCACAGAGACTCTGCATTCTCGAAAACAAAGCTCTTAAATATGGCTTACAAATTGGATAAAGTGAAAATTTACGGGCAATGATCTTGATATTTTTTTCTCTTTTCTCTCACCAGAGGTTAAAAACAGCAACAGAGATAAAGAGGAGAAGATGCACATGGGAGAAGCTCGCAATGCCATTAATTGTCGTTACAAATAAAAAAGCAGGCTCATAAATAGTAATGTGATAAAAAGCAAGCGCTTTGGTGGGAATACATCCAGATCAAGAACATGATGGCAAAGTTAGATATTACTAACATGTCCCCAGTTGTCGATCCCTTTGGTCATTAGTCCAATAGCCTGCAAGGAAAATGGTTGCCAGCACTAGATGAATTAGGACTGAAATTCGAAAAAATAAAAAATACGAAAAGAGATCAAACTTGATACTTATGAATCAATAGACGTGTAAGTATTATGGTACTGAGCACAGATATGAGCAGTCTTTATGATTAGTTTTCATTCTTTAAACCACTAGTAGCATCTTCACCCTATGAAAGATCACAAGAACATACAATTTTGGAGAATATGCTTAATAATAAGATATGCCCCAATTACTCGCTTGGTGAATGCCAACAAAAGTGCATTGAGCTGGGTAGGGAATGAAGTGCTTTACCAAATTTAGAACAATCACATTTGCTATGTATCGAAGATCCCCCTCAGTGCCTTTGACCATGCCTCTATGCCTCAAAACGAATACTGCAAAAGATCCAACCTGGTAATGACACAAAAACGTGGAGATCAGTATTTCTTAACCTGATAAATGAAAAAGAAGTAACTCCAATTCTTTAATTTCCTCAACAGCTGTTCAGAAAGCTCCATACTTAAAATAGATTCCTTGTATTGGCCAGAAACACAACTTCATCAAAGAAAATAATATGCACAATGATAATTGAAACTTAAAAGTCTACTATTTCCTGAACTACATACAACTTGAAGACGAGTTAATTTTCCCAGTAACACTCATAAAGTCTGTGGCGAAGTATTACATACATATGGGTCCACAGAAGTGAACATTTAATTATCAAGGAGTTGGATAACATAAGGGGCAGAAAATGATGAAATAGCATGAAATGATAACCCCAGTTGCATACACCAATTAGCAAGTTCAGTAAAAGTGCAAAAGAATAGCATAACTTACTAATCCAAAAATTGCTCCTGAGGCGCCAACTGCAGGTGCTTTACTAAGCCAATAACTCATAGCTGAACCTGATTTCTTTCAGAGGATACAATTAGAATCACTGTATAATAGGAGTTATTTTCTTTGAAATAAAAATGTCATTGTGGTGATGTGTCATTACTTGCAATTGCAGACGTCAAGTACAGAGCAACATATCTTTTAGGGCCAAAAACTTTTTCAACACCAGGCCCAACCGAATTCAAGGAATAACAATTAACCTGAAAGAAGCCACATCTGCTTCAAAACCTTAATAAGGGATGAATTTGGGAATCCAGGAAAACATGAAGTGAAGTCAGACCATGAGATGCACTATGTTAGTATGCAAGAATGACGAAGTAATCAGCCTCCATAGTTGCCCTTTGTCAATAAGACTGTTAATCTGCAACACATATCAATCAACCACCCAAAGAACATTGTTAATATGGAAAATGATAAGTCAGCTATTTACATATTTAATACAGTCTAACCTTAGCTCCCCAAAATAAAAGCTTGCCGTCTGTTGTGACTTGTGCAATATATATCCTGCAGTGATTTAGATAGAAACTGTTAGTTTCTCTTTGTAATAATAGCTCTTTGTCCTTTATACCAATCAACATCATAACTTGAAAGGTGCCTTTATCTGCCTTTGTTTTTTCCTGACATTTGCAAGAGGGTTTTTCCCTTCATTCTGAGAGGGTAAAAGTTAAGAGATTAAAAGTACGAAAGCCTGGATCCTTTAGAAAACGGATTTCTATTCAAAGAGTGCATAACCGCATGGATAAGCTCACATTAACCCGTCAATTTGGGCTCCAAATTCGAGATTATCCTTGGGAGGTATTGACTTAAATAAACATTAATCCAAAATCAAAAGATCATTATTAAAAAAAGAAGATTAAAAAAAATCATAATATTCACATGGTTTGGGTTAAGAATGCAAAACTTACAATATGTTAAGTGCAAGGAATATGTTGGTCCATTTCCTTTCACTGGAAAAGAATGATCTTGATGAATTTGAGTATGAATTCTGAAATTGTTTGAATTTCCTTCTACTTTCATCAGCGCCGAAGAATAATAAGCTCGTGTCTTCGGCAGAGAAGACATCCTGTGACCACTGAAGGATATCGAATCCAGTAACATGAAGGTTCCATTTATACCATGCATCCTTCAATATAGGCCCATGAACATGACAAAGAATATGCTGCACAGCAAGCAAAATGGTGATTAAGATCTTGGCATTTCCAGAATTTCATGATACTCCTATTATAAGGAGACATGTAACACATCAAAGCAAATCTGCCTATCTGCAACGGGACAAGTCGACCAGACCATTCAACATCCAAAGGACTCTTACCACTAGAACGACTGATGTCTAATTCATTCGCTCACAACCCTTAAGCCTTGCAGTCATTTTTCTTAGACCCACATAAAAGATGAGGGTTCTGATAGTTGATGGACAACAAAAAAACAATCAAATTATAATAAATCATCTAAGGATTTATACAGCCAACCCCAACTAATGGTTATTGACTGTAACAGATCAAAGTATTGCTAATGAATTCCTGTCACTCTTTTCCAAGATTCTGATAGCAATACATTAGCATGTTGGCAAACATGACGCAGGCCAAGGATTTTCAATTTCAATTACTTCAAAACAAATGTCTGAAAGTTGAGTTATGATATGAACCCAGAAGTCTAATTATGCTATGCACTCAAGAAATTAGATTTATGAACAGCCAGGACTCCTAACTAACCTACTAAAGAAATCAAGATATTCCAGAAAGGAATATGAGGTTAATTGTTGCACAAGTTATTTGTATTTCTCAGTGTTGTCTTCCTTTTCTCCTTTCATTTGGATCAATTTGCACGCAACATTCAAAAAACTCAGAGTTCATTCATAAAAAAAAAAATCAAGATCAAGAAGGTACCTTGATAGAGGATTGAAGACGGCGGTGGAGGACACTGCCGAGGCGGAGAGCGGCGGCGTTGGTGATGATGTGGGTGGTTGTGGCACCCCATTTGGATACTGTGTGTGGAAATTTGGGATTGGATGGAAGGGATGCCCAACCCGCCATTTCCATTTGGCTCCGAAAAATTCTAGACCCGAAACCATATACCCGATATTTTAACGACTCGCAAATCGTGTTAATTGCTCTAACGTCCCTCCTAGTTTATCATAATTGCAGATGCATCCGCTATAGTTCTATTTTGGGAGGAGATTTGAAATTGGAAAATATATCGAATACATTCTACATATATAGGTTGTATCAAAATATTCTTTAATTTTATAGTTTTAAACATACAATAACAATAATATATCTATAATAATTCTACAAGTTAGGTCCCAAGTATATAATATATTCAGTATAATCCTACAGATGAGATTAAATATAGGTTTGGAAAAAATAAAATGTAGGCATACCTAATTATCCCTATATTTGTTGGGGTAAAAAAATTGCTTATGATAGGCATTTGACTCAAAAAATAAAGTTATTCGAAACATAATTGCAAGTGGAAATAAAAAATGACTGCAAAAGATCAAACTACAAAGCAAAAAAATAAAAGACGTATTTTTTTGAATGGATTAAAATAAAAAATAAGATAAATAAATTGAAGCGAAAGAAGTATAATATAAAAGAGGTCCTACTAGAACACTAGCTAATTTACATGGAATTTGCTAATCATTCCTTCACCTACCACAACAAATGTATTTATTTGTTAGTGGTATCATCATCATTCTAAAAAAAAAAATTAGATTTTGAGTTTGAGGTTGTTGATAGACATATAATTTTGACCAATAGGACAAATAGAAAGTTTGGTCCATAGTCACATGAAATTGTGGGGCTTCTCTTTCTCTCCATTTCTTCTAATGCATTTTTGTGGCTGAAAATAATTCCATCACTTTGATAGTAGAAATATGATGTCCTTGAAATCTAGAAGACATCAGTAAAGGGTTATTAAACCATTTCTAAAGATTTAATGATAAAAAATATATATGATGTATCATGTTCTTCGAGCTTTCTACGTGATTCTTTATATCTATATAACTTAAATTCATAAATTTTTGGACCGAGAGGGAAGAATGGATGCGTACCTTATGAATCTCGTCTTTTGACCACATGCTCAGATAATTTCCACATCAGATTCAGAAAGAATATATATATAGTTTTGTCAACATACCTGTTTAGTTCTTATTGAAGCACAGAATGATAAAAGCAAACTACTCTGTACAGTTTCTAAATGAAATAAGGAAGGCCAATTCAACAGCAACCATTATCAAGAGAAAATCCAAGGATTCCACCAAGCTCTCCCTGTATAAAAATTAGTGAAAAATTAGATCATTGTAAGTCTGATTTCTTGTGAAGGGGTTGAAGGAATTAATCAGAACTAAATAATTGTTAGTGTATCTTAATGTTGTAGCAGATTACTGGACTTATATTCCGTGTTATCATCACTTAGGTCAGCTGTCAGTGTATATAAGTTAAGGTCGGAAAATAAAGTATTAGCAATATCTTACCCCTAGGAAAAGCTGAAGATGTAGTCTCAAGAGTGTTAAAGTATCTGTGTCTCCATCTTGACATCAAACTAAAAGGCCAAAGAGAGGTAAGCTGAGTCCAACCCCAAATTAGAGGATTCTGTATGTTCTCTTCTTCTTCTTCTTGTTCATTAAATTCATAAGTGTAACCATTTTGGTTCTCATTGTTTGATAATCCTTGCAGCTGATACCGACAAACCGGACAAGTATTATGGAGTCTAAGCCATGGAACAATGCATTCACAATGGTAAAAATGCTTGCAAGGTAACTCTATAACTTGTATCCCAACTTCAAACTCATCCTTGCAAACAGGACAAACAGAGTCATTTTCCAAAAGGGTTGCTGTTACCACAATTCTTGGCAATGAATGGATTGCTGAAGATGGCATTGGAGGTGGCCCTGGCCTATCATTCTGAGTCAATTCTTGAAGTGATGGCAAATAAAACGCGTTCTCATCAGGAGAGACAGGCCTAATAGGTTGATCATCAGGGCCAATAAATTGGAGAATGACACGAGCACGTTGTCTAGTTCTACGATGATTTTCATCACCATCGTTGTTTTGTTGCCTAATTGGTGGATCAACCACGAGTGACAAGGCATCAAGAAGGCGAGAATTGGACGAAGGTTGTGGTTGTAACCTTGTGGCATTAGAAAGTACAAGCCTAGGCCTTGTAACATCAAGTTCATAGAAAACTTGACCAAAACAATTAGGACATAAAATTTCAAATGGATTGGCTGAAGTTGTCCTAATGGATCTTTGACAATGTCTACACCAATAGTAATGGTATGTCCTCATTCTCTGGACTCCATTGACAATAACTCGAGCTCGAGGGATCGATGGCATGTTCTTTTATGTGAAGAAAAGAAGGATAGCTAATTAGATGTAACAAAGACAGAAATACAAAGGCTTTTTATAGAAGAAAAAGGATGGCTTTATTAGAAATGCTTTGCATGGAGAGATTCTTTTTCCTCTGCAGTTTCCTTAATCCTTCATGACTTCTCCTACCAAAAGTTAAGTATATGAGTTAAGACAAACCTATTGACCACAGTAAATGGTGTTTTTAGTTTAATACATGAATTTTTTAGTTGTTTTTCAAGATACTTTTCTTCTTTCCTTTCTCCTTGGGCATGTGTTGTATGAAAAATTATTTTAAAGCTTAAAACTAGTTAAGGTCCTATGTAATTAATTTGACTCAACTTTATTTGCATCCTTTGTACATGAAATGTGTTGACTCATAACTTAGCTAACTTTTCTCTTTTTACCTTTACATAGAATTTCTTGAGAGTCTAATTTCTCGAGTTAAATCGTAAATGATGCTTTGATGTTTTACAGACGTTTAAGTCATATTTTGAAGTAATATAATGTAACTGTTTGAAGAAAAAAGTTGTATAAATAATAAAGAAAGTCATATATAGACTTGGAGAGAGATTTTTCATATTTTTCGATATTCACCTTATAATATATTGGTAAAAAAGCCAAATTAAGTAATTGTAGTCTTTATAAAAAAGAAAATTAATTTTTGAACCCTTTTCATGCACATGTAACGTTGAGGTACTGCGTCCAAAGAGAAGATGAAATTATTCACCTATATGACTCACATTAAAATAAGACTTGTTTTCACTAGATTGAATTGATACTAGGAGTAATATTTTATTGGATTTATTTCATTAGACCTAGTTTTGATGACGGTTAATATTATTTCATAACGTATTATGTTACATTTTATTGTTTTAATAAATACAATTTTTGAATAGATTATCTCATTTTACATGGTTACATAACATTACACATCAATAATTTAAAAAGGGACTAAAATTAAGACAAATAAATTAAAAGTAAGCCCTGCCACATCAATTTTGACAGATGGACTACTTAATTAATTAACAAGTGATTTTAGTAGAGCATTTTTGAGTTAGGGGGTTTAGAGAAAAAGCAACTGGCAGCTCTGGATTGGGTTTGTCTTTTACCTATTTCTCCTTCATCTTCTTCTAAACCTCAACTCGTCTCTCAACCTTTTCTTCTTTCTTCTTCAACTTCTGCAATCTCTACTGCCAATTTCCATTTCTCCATTTTCCCCCATGAAAATCTGTCCATAAAGTTTCTTTCTTTCTATCCAAAACACCCCAAAAAGAGAAAAATCAAGAATGTCTTTAGGAGTATTCCAAACAGCACAAATCATGCCTATCAATACCCAAATCATTCCTTACTCAAAACCCTTGTTTCCCCCTTTACTCTGCCGCCCAATTAGAGCCTTTAAAGTTTGTAAAATCAAGGCTACATCGTCGCCGGCAGTCGATGGAGACCCAGTTTCCGGTTTGGAACGATGCTTTCAAGGGTCACCTGCGCTTGATCATCCGTCGTCTTCTTCGGTCATGTTTGCGCCGGTAATGAAGGGGGGGAAATACAGTGCGCTGGGTTCGGTTACTTTGGAAAAAGCGAAGCTTGATTTGTCATCGAAGCAGCAGACCAGCCCTACACCTGAGGTTAGTTCAATAGTTCTTGTTTTCCTTTACTCTGAAAAAATCCAAGTGTTTTCTTCAATATCTTCCCAGGTAATAGACTGGAACGGTCTCATCTTTCTTGAGAATTATCTCCTTGTGGTGTATTTATGCTAATAATCAAATATTTGATCATAGTTCCAGCTGATTACTAATGGTAGTTGAGAAGGCTCTTCCTAAGAAATAAGACTTAAAGTTAACGGGCAGTGAGGTTCTTTTGAAGTAGAAGTTACTGTCAAAAATATTAGTATTTGAAATTTAGGGAGTTCTTGACATTCCCCAACTAGCTTCGCTTTTGAGGCTTAGTTGATTGATTGGTATAGAGTTTTAGGAATTGCCTGCCTGGTCTCAGGCTCATCATTTGTCATTTTCTTTATTCTTGGAGCAAGAAGAAGGTTATTTCTATCAGTAAGGGATGTTTTTGAAAAACTATGTTATTCAGGATTTAACTGGATGACGCTTGACCATATAAATGGACCTGAAACTTCTGTTGTATTAATTATTCTCTTGATACTTAGGTGGTTATCTCCTGTTTTACTAACAAAGGTTGAAGGGCACTGTCATATTTATAGTCAAAGTTGTAGCTGACTAAAGATGTTTCTGCTCTCCCCACACGTTATGCTGGAGACTAGAAATGAAGAGTTTTCTGTGTGCGATTCCCATTGCTATTTACAATCATTGACAAAGGTCTGGCAAACCGCAAACACTTTAATGCTAAGTATTAAAGTTGAGTCTGGTATCAGTAAAGTGGCAACATGTGTCCAAGAATACATAATGCTGAAGTTGCTTAGAAGATTTGAGATGGTGGCTTGTGTGTCTGTTTAGTAAACACTTGGTCGAGCAAATTTGCTAATAATTTCGCCACATCACAGCTTTCAACTGGCGGAGGAGGTGGAAATATGGGGAAAAATCTAAATCATGGCGGTGGTGATGGAGGTGATGATGATGGTGATGATGACGATTACTTTGATGATTTCGATGATGGTGATGATGGAGATGAGGGTGGGCTCTTTAGGAGACGAATGCTACTGCAGGAAGTAAGAGACCTCTGCAAGTGGAAAACTGCTTCTGCTTAATTCTGGATTTATTCTAACAGTGTCATGTTACTCACAATTTTTCCATGTTGCCCAGTTGTTTGATCGTAAATTTGTTGATGCCGTGCTGAATGAGTGGCAGAAGACAATGCTGGATCTACCACCTGGACTTCGGCAAGCCTATGAAATGGTAAATTGCGCTACTCAGTTGTCTCAAACTTGTTTCGTTTGGTCGGGTTATTTCTATGTATGACTTTAATTTCTGCTTTTTCATCCAGGGATTAGTCAGTTCTGCTCAATTGGTGAACTTTCTTGCTTACAATGCTAGGCCTACCATGGCTAGATTTATTTCTCGGTTACTTCCTGAAGGATTATCCAGGGCGTTCAATGGCAGGTAATGTAGCACCATTACAGTACTCTAAACTCCTCACAGGGAAAATATTTTGGACAAAAATCTGTCTGCTGGATATACAGTATGTAGTGGCATGTCAGAAATATCATTTACTGACAGAGTAGTTATTCTGTCTGTTTAAATTAATTTCCTGTTGTTCTTATAAAGTAAAAAATTAAGATCCTCTTTTAGTATCTTGCATCTTCAAGTGTGTTTCTTTGTGTTGTAGTCACTACTTCAAATCATTATTGTGTTAGCTTCATAGAAATTTTTGAGCACTCATCTTCCTAGGCTTGTTCAAGATCATGAAAGTATTTTTTTTTAGTAAAACAGAGCCATTTTTACTCATTAGCCCCACACATTCCATGAAACAGCTACACCGCAATAATAACTAAGAACGCAAAGCTGAAAAAGGAATTTCCATACTTCTGCAACCAAAATTGGTTTTTTTTAGGGAATTTTACACAAATCCATAGTGTTCAGAGCTATAATTACATCCTATCCCTACTCTTTTCCAAATTACAAAAATCTCTTAAATTTGGTGGAACCTGGATACATACCAAAATGTCCTGGTACATTGCGTCCCGGTTTCGGATACATCGCTTAACGTCACGATACATCGCGTCTCGATTTCGGATACATCACTCAACGTCCCGATACATCGCGTTAAGTGATGTATCCGGCTGATACATCGCGTAAAGTGATGTATCCAAGAATAGGAGAGAGTTAAGGATTTTTGTAATTTTTTCAAATGGTAGGGAAATTTAGAGAATATGGAAAAATAAGTTGTATATTTAGGTAATTTTTCCTCTTTTTTTTATGGGGTTTCTATTTTGAAATGAGATGAGTTGGCAGTATTGATCATCACTTTTTAGTTTTTGGGTTTGATCTGCTGCAGAAGTAGGAACAGTCTTGTTTTATCTTTCAAAAACTTGTAGGATATTGGTAGTGCCAATTTTCCATGAATTCTCAAATCACGCCACCAAACCGTATAAAATATAAAATTCTTCAGAATGAAAGTTGCTCCAGCTATAGCTTTCCACAAAGTTGAGAGCTTGTATAAATAGTTTTACCATTGATAAATAGAACAAAATTTGAAAAGGAAAAAGAAGACTGGTGGTTGTAATTTGATTGTTTCTAATTTCATTGGTACCATAATTGGCAAAAAGGAAAAAGGAAAATGAAACCATTTGTTTGAAGGGATGATGTGTCGCTCTTGCTGCCTCACATCCCTTACCCCAAAAGAAACAAGAGTCAAATTTCCAAGTTGTCGTATAACACCAAAAGACATCTATACGCTCACCTCTATAACATTATCTCGTTATTATTATCTCAATTTTCGAAACTGATAAGGTAACCTCAGTCTCAGAGTTGCTCCATCATTCCCATTGTTGCCAGTGTTCGGTGGCAAAAAGGGGAACTCTCTACTCTGCCATTGACTACTGGCTTGTCAATCATTCACATATTTAAAGCCTTATTATGAGCACTCATCTTCCAAGACTTGTCACGCTTGTTCAAGACCATGAAAGAATTTTTAGTGAAACAGAGCAGTTATTACTTATTACTCATTAGGCCCAAACATTCATTGAAACAGCTACACTGCAATAACAACTAAGAATGCAAAGCTAAAAAAGGAAATTTCTTTTTCCATACTTCTGTGGCCAAAATGTGGTTATGTTGTGGGTTTTCTATTTTGAAATGAGATGAGTTGGCAGCATTGATCATTTACTTTTAGTTTTTGCGTTTGATCTGCTGCGAGAAGGAGCAGCAATCTTGTTTTATCTTTCAAAAACTTGAAGGAAATTGACAGCGCCGATTTTCCATGAAGATCAAATCGCACCAGCAGAACATATAAGATATAAAACTCTGCAGGATGAAAGATGTTCTGGCTATATCAGCCCCAAAGTTGAAAGCTTTGTAAATCCATGGGGCAGTTTGACACCTTAGGCTATGTCATCTAAGCTTTTCAATTTTTTGTTGTCAATTGTTTTGCTGTCTAAATAATGTATTTAAGTATTCAAGTTTTTACCGCATATTGAAGTGACATTTCCAGTTGCCTTAATTTTTCTGGATTGTCTCTCTGTGACAGGAAGATTGCAGATCCAGCTTTTTTGAACAAGCTGCTTCTGGATCAGGCACTTACAATTGGTTGCTCAGTGTGGTGGGAGGTCAAAAACCGTAAAGAAAGGTATGTTCTTTATTTTCCTTTTTAATGTTCTTTTGGTTTTTTGGGGGGTGGGGTGGCTTTCTTCCACACTTTGGGCCCCTTACTCTGTTCATAAATGTTAATTGTTGGTAAAACACAACATAAGAGGATTGACTTAATGCACATGTTCTATTTTACTTTGATCTAGGATTAAGCAGGAGTGGGATCTTGCTCTTCTTAACGTCCTAACTGCAACGGCTTGCAATGCTGCTGTTTTTTGGACGCTTGCTCCTTGTCAATCCTATGGGAATACTTTCCGCTACGATTTGCAGAACACATTACAGAAGCTGCCGAACAATATCTTTGAAAAGAGTTACCCTTTAAGGGAATTTGACTTGCAGAAGAGAATTCATTCCTTCTTCTATAAGGCTGCAGAGTTGTGTATGATTGGCCTCAGTGCAGGAGCTGTGCAGGGGGCTCTTTCAAATCTTCTTGCCAGTAAAAAGGAGGGAAGGTCAGCATTTTTTGGCTTATTGACCATTTATTTATACAGTTGGGCTTTTGTTTGGATCTAATTTTTTCATGTAAGGGAAATGCAAGGTATGTGCATTGCTGATGGCTTCTGTTTACCATTCACTAGGTTATCAGTGTCTATCCCATCTGTGAGTAGTAATGCACTCGGTTATGGGGCCTTCCTTGGTGTATATGCAAACCTGCGTTATCAGCTGTTGAATGGATTTGACAGAGCTGTTTTTAACTACTTTGATGTTATTGGGGTGGCTCTCGTCTTCAGCACTGCCATGAGGTATTTAGCTGCACAGTAGATGCTTATTTTTCAGTTTCAATTTCCCTTTCCTCTTGTACTACTGTTCCAAAAAAATTATTTACTACTATCAGTAAAAGTTGGTTATGTTTACCTATTTCTGTTATTACTTGCTCTTCTGTCAGGTCTATGGTATCTTTTGAATTCTTCCGCTACAGTACTTAATGACTGCACAGGTTTCATATTTTTTGTGGGTCTGTAAGAGCACTTTTTATCTTTATAGAAGAATTTTACCACCTGTATCCCAAGACTAGGTGAAATTATATGCAATTTCCTTGAATGGAGATTAGGAAATATTATGCAATATCGTTGATCTAGTAATCATACTGGTGTTTATTTGATTTGATCTTTTCCAGTTCAATAATATTTCATTGTATGCAGAGCGTTGAATGTTCAAGTAGGAGAGACATCAAGACTAGCTTGGCTTGGTGTGGAGGTGGATCCACTGGCTCATTCAGATGATGTCTTGAAGGCATACAGTAGGCCTACCGAAGGAGGGGTTAAGCAGTCATCTTCAAAATGGTTCATATCCAAGAATTCCATTGTTTCCGGGCTTGGGCTTTTGGGTATCAAACAAGGTCAGAGTGACTCAACGACTGAGGGTGAAACATCAGCTCCCAAGGCTCGAAGAAAAAGAATTGTCAGGAAAAAGGTAGCAAGTTGAGCCTAGTTAGTTGATAATAGTACTGTATACTGCTCAATTTTTCCAAACCCAAGCCTTGGATGTGGAGTTTTCGTCTAAAGCACCAATTGCGAAGTAAGGGAGCTGAGATGCAAGTTTGAATTAATGATCATTGGATCCGCTACATCAGGAGGTGATTTTACTTAGGATGCTGTGGAAACTGCTTCTCGGTTTTTCTCCTCATTCCTTACTGGATTTTAGTAAAATGAGTATAAAGATGTATTGCTAGCCTTGTTCATTTTTTTCCACCAATGAATGTGAGCCTTCTGTTTCCTTTTATCTTTTTATTAGTATAAAATATTCTAAATTCAATCAACAACATATCCGGTGTAATTTCATAAATGATATCTGAGGAGTGTATGTGTTCGTAAACATTACCCACATCTTGGGAGGTAGCGATTGTTTTCGATAGATTTTTGCTCAAAGAAAATAAAATATTCCAAATTCTCACTATGATGTTAATGAATTTTAACCTGTAAGAGCAGAATCATTAGAGTACCTAGTTTTATCATCTTACAAGTCAATGGTTATTATAAATTCTAAATATTAGAATAGTAATTAAAATTATTTGAAGAAAATAATAAACAACAATTTTTTCTATTTTTATGAATGATCAATTACTTTCTTCATTCACTTTTACTTGTCACTTATTCTTAAAATAGATTTTCATTTTAAAGTATTATATTTTTTTAATGGATGTACCAAGTTAAATTGTGATAGGTAAAAGTGAATGGAGAAATGGAGTAATATTTTTAAGAACCTTAGTTCATTCCCTTTTAAAGTAATATAGATTTAGGTACTAGAAAAAGCATATCTCCAAAGGGATGACGTGTCGCTATAGATACCAAGTCAAATTTCCAAGTTGACCAATCTCTTTCTTATCATCTCACCTTTCCCAAACAGATAAAGATAAACCTCCATTGTCGCCGGCGTACGGTGTCAGAAATGGAAACTCTCTACTTCTGCCTCGTCAATCATCCAACCATCACCAATTTCCAATGGAACCAAACCTCCACATTCGGTTCCTCACCTCTTTTTGTAGCTCTTACTGTCCTCACTTACCTCACTCTCACTTTCTCTTTCCACTATTTCCCTCTTCTCCCCACACTCTCCTCCGCCTCCCTCCGCTTCATCTCCGCCGCGCACAACCTCTTCCTCTTCCTTCTCTCACTAATCATGGCCGTCGGATGCTCCCTCTCCGCCTTACACCAAATGCCCCAAACTGATTGGACTTGGGTCATTTGCTTCCCGGCCAATCAAACACCTCCACGTGGACCCGTATTCTTCTGGGCTTACATCTTCTATTTCTCCAAGATTGTTGAGTTTCTGGACACCCTCTTGATTATTCTCAGTGGGTCTAGATCTAGACGGCTGTCGTTCCTCCACGTGTACCACCACGCGGTGGTGGTTGTCATGTGTTATTTGTGGCTTTCTTCCTCACAGACTCTGTTTCCGGTGGCGCTTGTTACCAATGCGTCGGTTCATGTGCTAATGTACGCTTATTACTTTCTGTGTACCTTGGGATTTCGTCCATGGTGGAAGAGATTGGTAACGAACTGTCAGATTGTACAATTCGTGTTCAGTTTCTTGATTTCGGGTTTGATGCTGTACTATCACTTTACCGGGTCGGGTTGCTCCGGGATCCGTGGATGGTGCTTCAATGCAGTTTTCAATGCTTCCCTTTTGGCACTCTTCCTTGATTTTCATTCCAAGAATTATGCAAAGAAGAGGAAAGATGTTAACAAGAATAAGCTGTTGTGATTGCCCAGTGCACTAAAGTATCAATTTTGGAAATAATGTATGTTCATCTTAGCTTTGACATATAAGTAGTTCGTTGTACGTTGGGAAGCAGTAATTTAATGGCTACAAGATTTTACACAGTGGTATCAACACAAGTCGGCTTGTACTTATTTCCTAGCATATCATATGACTTGTTATCACAAAATCAGCTTTTATGCATGTGTGTGTTAATCTTGAATATAATAAGTACTATATAAATAGTAAGAGACAATTGTAAGGAACACATAAGTGGGAAAAAAATGGTCGGAGGTAAAGAATAAGTTGTGATTTAAGGAAGAAGAAAGGAAGCCTTATTCCTTTTAATGTTCACTCTACTCTGCACGTATTCTTCTCTCAACTCAACTTTTCTTCTTCATATATACATATGTGTGTATATATACTCACTTGTCTTTCACTTCTTTTTAACTCACAAATTCACAATTACTAGTTGCATATTCATGGCTTCCCACTTCACTTCATTTTCCAATGTTTGGTTTCTCTTGTTTGCTATTGCCTTAGGTAACACAATATACTCTCTACTTCTTTCGCTCGCTTTCTAATAAGATAGAAAGAAGTTAACGAGGTAGCTCCTCAGCCATTTACTACATAGATAGAAGGATTCAATACGTATTTACTCTCTCTTGAATTATGTATATTTGATATCGTAATTTTTTTATTTGATATTTTTGTTGTGGGTTTTGACACGATTTAGTGTGACAGGGGTAAAATTGTCCGAGTGTACAAATATTACCATTATAAATTACTGCAGGGAGACAGTATGGCCTGGAATTACACCTAAGAACAATTTCAGTGGAGATGGTTATGAGCTGAAACAAGGACAGTCTACCGTCTTTACCGCCCCGGCCGGGTGGAGCGGCCGTATATGGGGTCGAACCGGGTGCGACTTTGACAAGAACAATAACGGCACGTGCCAGACAGGTAGGTGCGGGACCGGCCTGAAATGTCGTGAACCGGGTCAGCCTCCAGCTTCAATTGCCGAATTTTCCCTTGGAGATACTGATTTTTACGATGTTAGCCTTGTGGATGGGTTCAACTTGCCAATAGTAGTAAAACCTGTAAATGGCAAAGGAAATTGCAGTTCTGTTGGTTGTGACAGTGATCTCAGACCAAATTGCCCTTCTGAGCTAGCTCTCAAGTCGGACGGCAAGACCATCGCCTGCCGGAGCGCGTGTAACGTCTTCGACACCGATGAATATTGCTGCAGGGGTACATTTAGTAGTCCAGTTTCATGTTTGCCTACAAACTATTCAAAAATTTTCAAGACAGCATGCCCTGTGGCTTATAGCTTTGCCTTTGATGACCCAACTAGTATCATCACTTGCTCTTCTACTGACTATGTTGTGTCATTTTGTACTTCAAGGTAAACAATTCTAATCCTTCGCAATAGCACAATTCTGCGTGCACTCTGACTATTAAGTATAGGATAACTCTGTCCAGCAAGCCTAGGACAGATCGAAGAAATCACCGACCATTTTTTGCCCTTGTTTGGATTTAGACTACACACTTGGATGTTCTTTTGCTGATTTAAGATTCTCTATGTTGGATAACAGGAACCAGAACCAGACACAGTGCACAAATCATGGCAAGAATGTGACATGTAATGGAGCATATGGAGTGAAGTCACTCTTTAAAACAAGACATATACTGATGGTTGGATTGACAACAGTGATTAGTTTCGGGGGAGTGATGTTTTGACATAATATTGTACAGATTCACATCACCTGTTGGCAACTACATTTACTTTTCTCATTCATATAGGATTTTGATTGCATTACCTTGTCTTTTGAAATTTTGTTCACTAGTATGAAAACATCAAAATTTGGCCATTTACCCAAAGTGCATAAGCTTCAAATTCTCAGCAAAACTGTATGTCTGGGATATTGTTCTTTTATGCTTTGAAGGTGATAAATTTCCAGTAACCCCCACCACCACCCCAAAGAAAAATGAAGAAGAAAAGAGGGTAGTGAGATCACAGGAAAGAAGTGGCTTCTATGGTAACTTTTAAAAAGGCCATCTTCAGCCAAAGAATCTTAAAAAGGCCATCGACGAAAACAAGACATTCTTATGCTCTTCCTCCTTATCAGAAGACACCTATTGCCAATACTAAGTAGCAGTCAAGAATTTTTATCCATTTTTCTTGATATGATGCATGGATCGGGTATAAACTCCCCAAGAGAAATTATTAGACAGATATATATATATTATTTAGCATAAAAAATCAATCACATTTTTATCACGTATGTTCCAAGAGGCTAAACTACGAAATCCCACCCATATGATACTGTTTTAAGCGCAAAAAACTGTTTCTGCTTCAATCTTCGACCCGTCACACCTGCTGTAAACACCTACTATAAAGAACAAAGGAAAAAAAGAAAAGAAAGTTACCTAAAAAGAGATTTACAATAACCTACTGCTTTAACTGTTTCTCTGGTTTAACTATGTCATTGCTGGGCACTTTTCTTTCGTTTGGTGCATCGGACTCGTCATCCTCGAATGGTAGTACAACAACTGGGGTGGCAGGCACTGTTTCCCACCGCTCCTTCAGAAAGCTCATGAATCTCAAAACCATTTGCCTTCGGAACGCGAGTTCTCGGGTGAATGCATCAGAAATCAGAAAAGCAGCTATGTATTTGAATGGAACAATTAAGAGAATGGTTGCACCAAATAGTAGAGCCAAAGCGACTTCCATCGTAATCTGACGAAGATTATGAAAATTAACTCAATTAAGTAAAAAACAAATATGGAATACTAGATAAAAATTAACACTACAATCCTCAGGTGCAAACATATATAGTAGAGTCAGCATTAAGAATTAATTGAGCCCCTAAAATAATTACTCAAAGTAGACCATACACAGAGAGAAATGGTTTGGACATAATCTCATCAAACTCAAAACATGCACAACTGAACCCCTAAAACAATTAAAAGAGATCCAACATAACAGAAAATTTTAAAAAGAGCAACTACTAATTGTTAGATGTGGTTCAGGTTAGGGGCTCGGGGACTTTTTGAGTGTTCATGATCTCGAATGTGGTGAAGTTCGAAACCAGGGTGGGGGAGCAGGAATTGACCCAAACAAGTTTCTAAGGAGATAAGGCCCAAGTTAAGCGCTACTATAGGGGAAGAAGCAACACATCATATCAACTCTCCTTATATAAAAGGTAACTTTTGGTCCCTCAAGAAAAAGGATTCAATTTAATTATAGAGCAAAATCTCAATTTTGGTTCCTCATATACCAAGTTTAAACATTCAATTCTTTCTTACTTGCATTTCTAGTCAAATACTTAAGATAAATATAAATGTATAATGACCGATCCTACTTTTTTTTTCCAGAGAAAGTTTATATTTTGGGTTTATAACTTAATAGCTTTCTCTTTATCTTTCTAGTTGTCCCTCCAAAAATAGAAGATGGAAAAGGAAATAGTCAAATAGATATTGTCAGAAACTCAGAATGAGGGTAAGGAAGGGGATATGACGAGAGGGTTATTGGCATTACATTAGGCAATGGGAGTTGTGAGTAGTCAGCACTAGGGATAGAGCAGCAAGTGGTTGGGGGGATGAGGCAGATTCTTGTGGTGATGAGTGGATCTGGACTAGGGGACTGGCTGTATTTTCACTAATGCCCATCAAGAATGAGATGGTTTTAAAGAAAAAAGAACCTTTAGAGTTCGAGTATTCACTAATTAGTATGCTAAAACCACAGAAAAGGGTTAAAGATTTAGCAAACAGATTTTTTCTTTTGTTTTGTTTGGTAACGGTTGTGTGCAGGCTAGCCTGTGCACACCTCAACAACTCAACTGGTCTTTGCTACCCTCCCACCTAGGTAACTCTGCCTACCAAGGCTTAGGGAAAAATTCACATACGGTTTTTTCTATTGGGTTTGAACCAATTTAACAAATAGATCAATTGACTACAATAACATTTACTTCATTACAGAGATGGAGTGAGAACAGTAAGAGCAATTTGCATTTTTGTTCAGAATGAAAAGATGTATCACCTGAGCAACCACACTCTAGGACATGATAATATAATAGAAGTAGTTCCAATTGTCCACATAAATTTTTTTGATGGAAACAATTGATTGATGTCTCTGCTATTAAGAAGGAAATTGAGAGGGTTCACATAATCTATCTACTTTACTTGTTCTAATATCTTTTCTAAGTAGCTATCATGAACCAAATAATTGTAGGCATCTACTCTTGCTGGGGCTATTAAGAAGTATCACACTCCTAAGCTATTCTTAGCAGTTCTTAGCATGCATGTCAGTAGCACACATCTTAAGCCTATCAGTGGCAATATTTTTCAATTCATCCTTTGGCCACTGAAAGTGATAGAGACCTGTTTATGGCGCAACCTAGGTTAGATTGGAAGTACCTGAGGTTGGCCAGCAAGAATAATTGCTCGAATCTTGAGCAGCGACACATTCAAGCTCTGCAGATACTTTTCAACTTCACGCAAGGCCTCTTTAACTGCAATAATTTTCTGTAGTGTGTTTGATGGTGGTTGATCACGTATGGTTACTTTTCCAAAATATCTTCCAAGCCGTCCTTGTTCCTTGAGTCCCTTGAGTAATAACATGCCAGCTGCCAAGCCCATCAACATTGCTGGTAAAATATAAGATAGCATATTCCTGATCCCAGAAAACCGAGTGTCAAGAAACTCAATGTAATTAAGACAGATAACTAACCTCACAAAGAACAATTTCAGGAGCAAGCTCAAAAACAAAAGTAACTAATTTAACAGTCAGCAATAAATTACCATGATTCATCCTTATTATGTATAGATATTCATGTGCCAAACTCACTTAACATTGTACATTATCCTTCTTTTTTATTTTTTTACATGGTAAGTGAAGATATTATAAAGATAAACAGTTTAGTTAGGTTCTTGAACATTGTTCATAATCCTCTAAAACAACACAGTATTTGAAACTTATACAATGTAGTATTTTTCCAAATGCACATGGATGGGCGAAAATTTAAGAGTACAACACAATGTAGCATTTCACATGAACCTCCGCAACCTGCAAAAGGAACTCTTCACTCTTCACTCTTCAGAATTGTATATGAATATGGTTTTCAGAAGCTGGTTAATTTTAGATGACAAAACTGTGAAAATCATTTGGGACGCGTTTAGAATGGTAACTTAAACGGTCTCTTTAATTAGCATAAATCTAACATAAAAGTTGCCTGCAAGATAACAACAAGCCCAGGATATCGCAAGTTCATATGGTTCCAGAAAAGATAAAAATCATGAAGACCAGTAATGAAATTTTTATTCACGAGAAATTTCTCCAGAGACAAGTAAATATTCATTTAGACTTAAGAGGTCATATACGTATTCTATAAAATGCTTCCACATGTATCAGTAAACATTAACGTGTACAGGTAAACCAGATACTAATGGCCGATGCCAGTAAATTTCTCAACATACCACAATGCACTTTACCTGAATATAATCGTATATGCGAGTGCAAGAGAAGAGGCAGTTAATAGGGGATCCTCCCAATGCCTCAGTTTCTCAAAGCTTTTTACCATAACTGTTAAAGGAAACACAAGTTCCTGCCAAGAAAGGGGAAGAAAATTAATAATCAGTATTACTGATAAAAGAATAAACTTATAGAATTAGAAAAACACAGGCAACATACAACAAGGCTGAACTTGTAAACCCACAGAACATAACAAGATGTTCTAGCAAATTTCTTTCAAGAAAGAAACGAAAAAACAATATCATTAGTAGTTTGAATATTCTTAATATATAAAGAGTACAGTGCCACATCCCTGTCACATTAAACTCCGAGTCTAGTTTTCTTCCACATAGACACTATGTAAAATGTCAGATGACTGTAATAATCACAATTATTCCTATTTTACGAGGAAAATGTGCCAATGGAAGTCACATAGTCAAGTGTTCCAAACAGTACCGCCTCCCAGGCCATAAGCCAATTATGAGAGAGTCAGTCAAATTCATCAAGGTTGGATGTTGAGGCTCAAAATATCCACAACTTTTGAGATTTTTTTTTTTTTTTTGAGAAAATATATCCACAACTTAAGACCATTGATGTATACTTACCTTTCAAATCTCAGTATGAGCTTTTAAGGTTGTTTTCTACTTTTCTTTTCTTTTAGCAAATCATGGTTGAACTTTTACCCTTTTTTCTTCTTGAAGGGAAAAGTAAACCCTGGCTAGATGTTGTGTCGCTATGGTCTAACACCCAATCCAAGTGAAGTAAAGTCCTTGAAATTTCAGTTATAAAGAAAAGAAAGAAGAAAAGCTACCTGATTTTAAGCCATAACAACAAGAACATCGTCCATTAAACAGTAACAATAGTGAGACTTCTATAATTATATTTTAAAACTTTATAAAGGTTGTGACTTGACCAGCTCGTGTGCACCTTCATTATTTCACTGGCTAACTGTATCTTCCTGTAATACAGGTATTGGGTAACTCTGTCCACCAAGACTTAGCAATGGAAAGTACCCAACTTTTTTTCTCTCTATGAAATTTGAACCCTGACCTCCGTCAGTCTTTGTTCTAACTCCATCGACTGCTAAGCCACGCCTTTGGGTACAGTGAGGCTTCTATAATTTTGCCGAGCACAAGATAGCATCAACATTTCTGCCATTCTTGGGCAAAAACAAATAGCAAAAGTCTCAAGTAATCCTAAGCAACTATAAGTGATGATTTTTATACAGAAAAACCAAGTACTGCAGGGCATGTTTATACTTAAAGATTCTTGATGCTTATTGCAGGTACCCAGTTTGTCTCCTATCTAGGACAATAAGCAAAATAAGGACTTAGATGGATCACAAACAATGAAATACCTCTTAACACAAAACTCCGGGCAACAAGTGGCAAATTCTAAACCAAGTCTGAGCTTACATTTAAAGAATATAAAAAGTTCCCTTCAGACATTAGTTAAATTTCTTTGTATTTCTATTTTTTCTTTTTTTATAAAGGTAAAGTTGTATTCTTCAGCATTTCTAATTTCTAATTTTAGTGCAAGTCCTATCAGAATAGCAATCTTACAGAATATAACATGCTTATTGCCCTAACTATATCCGAGAACTTAAATGTTTAAACGCATGATCATTTTTACAAAAAAATGTTTAATTATTCTGGAGTTACGAGATGTACAAATGCAGACTAATTAATCCAAAAATCAGAAAAAAGTTGCAGACAGAAACAGCAGAAAAGCAAAGGGACAAGATAACCTTGAAAAGGTCAATGTTACTAGGTATCCCTTCAATCATTGCCGCTTCAATTGTGGCTTGCGTTTTCTCTACTACTTGATATTTATCTCTACATATCAATGCTGCTTTTTCCATCAAATTCATATCAGCAACAAGAAGATTTTTACTGAAAACTATTCCCCGTTTCGATCGGGGGTTCTTCCAAAAACCAAGTGAAGCACTAGAAGCCCATGATGGAGACTTCATCCACTTCCGCAGGTACACACTTCCATCTATGTCAAACACATAACTACTACTTGTTGTTGCATCTTTCGCGGATCCAGGTGATCCCCCTGATTGATAATCTTGATCAGTCACTTTTGCAATCAATGGTCCACCCCAACAATTAACTGCTAGAGTTTGTAAAACGACGTCACCATAAGGTGCATTTTGCAAATATGAGAACTGAACCAATTTAGTTGGATCCTCCAAGAGCTTTCGAGCATATTGAAGAGCCTGAAGTCTCTTAACAGCATTGGTAGTATACGAAATTGCTCTTGCCTTCCCTTTCTGGGAACCATAGACATTGTACACTGATTGATCACCTTCCTCAGGACCAAATTCTCGTATGAACTTGTATAAAGCAATTACTTCATTGATGCATGCATACCACACATCCCGTCTCATTTCTCCTCCAAAGTCGACAAATTCTAATACCCATGTATTCAACCTGATATGAATACAATAAATTAGAACATAATATATCAACAAGCAATTTTGATCAGCTAAAATAAAAAAGTTGGATATTTCATATAGCAACATCCCATTCTTAATCAAAGCATGAAACACAAGAAATTCAAAATAAAAGCATATAAATTAAATGATAACTTGCTCTCCAGAAAGATGTTGCAGGGAGAACTTGACATCCAAACAAGCTACAGAAAGAAAATAAACAAATAGAACAGAAATCTTATGAAACTTTACTTCCAGTCAGAGGACCTGCATAACCTTCTCAAAAAAGTCAGAGGACCTGCATAGTCAACTACAAACACGGGAAAGGACAAATGATTTTAGGATCAACAAGTCTAACATGCAAATCTGGACTCCAATCAAAGCATGAAATTTGCCTGCATTAATTGGGATAAAAAGAAACTTGGGAAGATTTCTATCCACAAGGCCGAAATGAATTTGACAAAGTACCTAATAAGATAAATCGAGAGATATAACGATTCAGATCAGATGCAATTTACTAGTTAGTCATATGACAATTTTGGTGATTAGCTACCGTACTTCCTTTTAAGATTGGCATGGATATGTGAACTTGAAGTTAGGATTAGGGGTGTCAAATGGGCGGGTCATTAACCCCCACAAATGTTACTTTGGCTGAAATGGGTTGGGTCAAAATGGGCTGAACAATGGTTCATATAGCCCAACCCGCGCAACTCTTACCGAATTTTAATTTCTTCGTTTTCTTATAATTTGTTTAATTACTTAATAAGACATTTTTGTTTATTATGGATATATATAACATATGAAATGAAAAAACAGACAGATGCTTTGACGGGTTATCAACTCCTCACCACACTCTTAAAGCTAGATGTCTTTTTATGGTTATTTAGTTGGCAGAATTTAGCCCTAGTAGATTGCCCTATTAACTTGTTGGATTTTGGATTTCTCCTTCCCCTTTTGTACTTATTGCACCATCTTGATGCCTATCATATAAAATTTCTTACTTCATCAAAAAAAAAAAAGAAGATGGTTGACACAGGCAATCCCTTCTTTTGTCTCTATCAGATAATGAAATGGTCTATCCTAGATGTGATAAAACAGGAAGAAGTGTATAAGTGAGCACTAACTTTTGGAAAGCTATTTGTTCTAAGGATGGAACTTTGTATATCTGTGATCTTTAAGAACCTGAAACAATTGACAGGTGGCCATTAAATGTATGTACTGTCATGAAGTTGTGGGCCTAATTTGAGGCTCTACTTGAGGCTTGGGAGATGCCAACAAAAGTTTTATCCAAAGTAAAACAGAAAGGAAATAAAGGCCACATGGGATTGGTTGGAGAAGCTTACTCACTGAGGACCTGAAGTGACAGATACAGCAGAATCTAGAAAGTCAAAGCCCAGAGGCCCAACTCTTGTTCTCTTTATGCTTGAACCTTCTGCTGTAAGATCCAATCTTGATGTATTTCTTTTTCCCATCAAACCAACTGCCTGCAAGACAGAAGAATCGATTATACAGTATGTAATGTGCAAACTGTTCAGCTAGCCAAATCAAACGAATATCATTATCCATTTGCCTCAATTTTCACAACTTAAAAGGAACTACCAACTAAAGTTTACACTCAAGAATGAAGAAATTGCATTACAAGAAAGATATTCCCATCAACAGTGATAGGTTAGAACATCTCATGAGACCTATACACAGTTCTTTGGAAGTATATAGTTATTAATGAGTACCTCAAAGTAAAGGGCCCTATCAGTCAAAATTAGTTTTCCAGGCCATGCCATATTATTCTCCCATTTAAGAACAGGGTGTTTTCCACCAGAAGCAATGCACAAGATTCTCTCGTTATGGAGCTGGGAGAGATCTTGAAACTGGTACGACTTCCGTCCTTCATGCACTCTAAAATAAGAAAAGAAATATCAGAAGAATTATATTAGTAAACTTCCAGATTACAAGCTTAGTTAAGAGTTCTCATCATAAATAGAAATCAAAATTAATAACAAAATTTTCCCCATTACTGAAAAGGATAGAACTACTCCAAATACTAATAAACTAAAACAACTAGAATGTTAAGACAACACCAACTACTCCGCCTCAGTCCCAAACAAGTTGGGTCGGCTATTTGAATCCTCACTGATCATGTATCTTCATTTAAGTTCAACTCATGCCATCATCATACCAAAAAAAAAAAAAAAACTTTGTTAAGAAAATGAAAAAAAAATTCAGAAGCTTTGTATTCATGTGAATGCTAAATACTTTCCCAATTCAGTTTTATGTGATAAGTTTACTTCTCATAGTCAACAACAACATACCCAATATAGTCCCACAAGTCGGGCCTGGGAAGGATAGAATGTACGCATACCTTACTCTTACCTTGTCAGGTAGAGAGGCTGTCTCTGAAAGACCCTCGGCTCAAAGAACGCAAAAACACAACTTACTTCTCATAGTCAAGTGGAATAATTTTCTGGCATATTTTTTACATGGATTTAATATTTTATTAAAAAAGAAGAAATAGAGTAGTACAACAAACTCTTATGGGATTGTAACAATTTAAATTTCAAGAAACAAAAGTGAATAGGAGTACGCATTGTCAAGAAATTCTACTACAGCATTGGATTTGTCAAATTAGCAAACTAGATATTCTTTATGAATTATGATGTTTTGTGTATGTGAGCTGATAATCGACCATAAATTTGAATTGTGCAATGACATGCACATAACATACAGGAAGAAACTTCTGTACTCAAAAGAGAGGATGCTTACTTGAGCAGTTCACAGATGTATGTGGACCATGAGGTAAATGAGATGCCCCGATCATTACCAGCAAGAGCTTTGAAAAGGTTGTGTGCTGTTGTCCAATCAGCTATACCAGCAACAGCAGGAGCAATACGAACAAAAGCCTGTTCTCCAACTAGTCTCCTCTTTAGCTTCAGCAGAAACAGATACATTTAGGTTTGACTCATATTTTGTGTTCATATCAAGAACTTCTCAGTGAAGTACAATCATGAAACACTTAGTTAAGAACAAATATAACATATGAATAATGGAGAAGCCACTTTTCCAAGCTTGAAAATATTAATATCCTAGCAGATTCGGGAAAACTTTTTATTTTGATCGTCATGGAAGCAAATTAGTATACATGGAAAGCAAAAGTGAGGTCTTCACTACATATGACTGAGAACAAAAAGAATTTTGCTCCGCACAGCATCCACCTCCAGCCTCTCCTTTCCTAAATCTTCTTCATTCTCAGCAATTTTTTTTGTAAATTTTAATAGTTAGATAAATATAATTGTCATTGATATTGCCACTGAGGAGTGTCTACCCTATATATCCTCCAAAGACAGAAAATGGTTTAGAAAAAAGAAAATGAACTAAACAGTACACAATTGCAAGGTCCTTACACCAGCCCGAAGATTGACCCAGAGATAGAAGTGAATCTAGCAACGACATCTTCACTTTCATATTTAATACTATGTCAAGAATTTCCAGTTAATTCACCCCTAAAATTCACTATTATCACAGAAAAGGGATTTTATCATCCACCATTTTACAGCACATTTACCCATAAACTATTCACTGTTTCAGTCGTAGGTTTAAATGTTTGAGATTGTTCTTGGAAAACAACAAGCAGCCTCCAAAAATCATACTCTGTTAAGTGGGAAGTTTGTTAAAACTTCAACAATCGAGTTTGATCTGACTGCACAAAGGGAAAAAAGGACTTTTTTCCCATCTCTCCTGTTCAAAAGAATATATTGTTGACAGTGTCCCAATCTATCAAATCCAAGTTAGAAATCCAGGGAGCACCACCAGCAAACCTCAGCTTAATTGATTAAGTTTAATAGGCACCTTATCTGAAATAAACAAACCGTTGAAAATAATAGAGAAGGTTGGCATATAAAGAATAACCTACCCTCCTTCCACACCACAAGAACAAACTGAAAAAAAAGAAAAAAGAAGGCAAAAAACAGAAAGAAAAGACAGAATATATGCCGATTCTTGGCAGAGGAACGATGATTAGAGGTCGAAAAGATGATATCAACTGACCTTATTATTTCTAGCACATACAAATCACCAGAAATTTATCTTCTTTAGCAGATCATCAGAAGAGTGATATAAGATGCCACAAAGTTGTGAGTGATGATATCTTATTTATTCATCCGCTGTCTTTGAAAATGCATCTACAGTTAGACTAACAGCTTAACACTAACAGCCTAAAGCCAACAACCTACCCTTAAAGTGGCCCATGTCACATACAACCTATCATCTACAAGATCTAAAGAACAGAGAAAGAACCTGGAGAGAATGCTTCTCTGCAAATTTAACTCGGGAGTCTCCTCTGCTCCTATATGGTTGCTCCCATGCCAGCATAGTTACGAAAATCAGTCTCTGGAATGCAGGTTCCTGCAATCACAGCTGAACATATTAATGAATGAGTAAGAGATAAATCTTAACTTTTACGACTCATCCCTATCTGAAAATATTGAGTTAATATTTCTTTTATGCAAAATTGTAGAGAGACTTTAAGCATGGAAAGAAAAACTAACTGGAAGCGTTCCTATTCCTAGAGGACCTAGGAGAGATTTCAAGGATGCTATCATTGTTTTACTTCTCCTCTTCCATAATCTGAAAAGTTCAATCCAATATTTACTGATCCGAATGCAACTTTCAGATTGTGCTGAATCGACGGAATAGAAAATTTTTGTTCTTCAACATAAAAGACACAGTATCAAGCAAGATATTGAAAAAAAACTGTCACAAAGATATCGATTTTGTTTTTATAAACTAAAACCAAAAGTAGAATTAAAACAGTTTAACTCCACATCAAAAGAGATGAAGACTAACAGGATCACAAGGTGCTTCAACTCCATCCAAGAGTTACATGTTCTATTCTTCAGTTTGGGTTTGTCTTCTGTAGATCATCAACAGCAGAGACCACTCAAGGTATAGGGCTCAACCATACAAGAAACTTTTCATGATACTCTGAAGCTAATAAATGGAAAATTGGGATCTCCTTAATAGGATTGGAGGGTGTGGGATAGAGGAGCAAACTGAACATAAGACTCTCCGAAAAGAACTTCAGTTTCATAAAGGAAAAGAGAGTAATTGTTATGCTCATAAGAAAAAAACTGATGAAAAACTAGAAAGGAAACACATAGTTAAGCCAACAAACCTTCAGGCAAGGATGAAGGACAGAAGTATCCTTTGACAGAAACCTAAAGCAGCAGTATTCAACCAAATTGCGAGCATCACTATGAACAGATTCAGGAACAAGTGCTTTGAATATCTTTTGCATTTTCTGCCCAGTCAATCCGTTCATCCTGCACATCTATCATATGTCATATACAAGTCTATATTTTAATTTAAAAAACATATATTTACTCATCATTGGTTTGTTGGGCATTGAAGCTAACCGCAGATAGAAACATTGATAAGCTCACGTCCACAATTTGAACAACCAAATGCAAGAATAACTACCTAAAAGGAGCAGAGGCTGCAAGGACAAGGATGTGCAAAAATGTCAAAAGATTTTTGCATCACCTAACTCCAAGAGTATTAAAACACATATTTCACCATATCATGATCAACTTTTTAAGTTTATTACATTTCTTCCTTAAACCAATTAAACTCTCCCCGCTCCATTTCCACCCACTCTACAATAGCAATAACAACTACTCTCAATCCAACCTAGCTAGTCAGCTACATGAATCCTCTTATCCACCGGTGTTTCATTTTAGGCACATTTCATTCTAAACCACTAAGTTTCTTTAGGACAATTAAGGGTTTTCTAAAATTAGAGACCGGTTAGCCATCATCCCCGAGTTCCGAAGGTTGTGCTTGGTCCTAAAGAGTTGGCCCCAGATAGATTTCCGTCATAAAAGAAAAAAGGGTTTCTAAAACTTAAGGTTCTCTAAACATCACTCATCCCTAAATAAACATATTAATCTCTAGCCAAACTAAACAAACTCCTGACCGGCACTAAACCAATTATAATGTACCAACACTGAACAAATCTTTATCTCAACTAGTCGGTATTGCCTATGTGAATCCTCTACTTCTGTTCTGTTCTCTTATTAGTTAACTATGTATGGATTTCAGCTTTCAAGAGAATACAGGTATTTTGAGACAGCCATCCTCCACACTCCATGATTTAAAGTCTCCCTTATTCCCTTTGTAACTCTTTTTATCATCATAGTTTTGTATATATAGACTGGGGTATTTGGATGTCTACTTAGGACAATGACCAAACCAAAAATTGTGATTCCGATAGACTTCGAAAATTTCCTCATCAAGAAGTGTTGCACTCCTAACTAGTATTTCCGTAAGACGCCCAAGTTTGGGATGTGCTTAAATGTACCACATGATGAGAGGTTAACATTTTTTTACCCCCTCCATCGCATTTTTTTTGGATGAAGTAGGTATTATTTCATTAAATAGCATCAAGAAGATGCAAACAAAAGACTACATGAAAAAGGGATAGTGTCTGCTCATATGCAAAAGCTAGTCTTTACTACGGAGCAAACACAATTCAAAAAATTATCACAGCTAGATACAGGGGCCTAATTGAGCCAACAAAATAAGTTCAATAAGCACTTAACTTAAGTACAGGAGTAGGAGTTCAGATCCCATCCAAACATCTACAATTTTTTTCATTCCATATGCACCACAAAAATAGAAGCAGGCACACCATTAACCAAGTTTTTTTGGATGGATTTTCCAACTCTCAATGAACACCAAATTTCATATGCTTCAATGATACAATTAGGCAAGACCCAGGCTAGTCCAAAAACAGGGAAGAGCATACTCCACATATCAGCTGCTACAGTACAAGTAGAAATAAATGTCCAACTCTTTTAGAAACTTTCACAAATTTAAAAAATTTAAGTACTTTTTTTAAGTACACTTGACTAATCAATAAAACTTTAATATGATGTTTTCTCTGTTAAACAAACATTGCATGTGTCGCCTTAATAGCAACTACCAGTTTTATTATATATAAGTCAAATGAACATTTTGAATTTCATGTCCAATCAATGGTTCACCTAAATTGAAATGTGGGAGAACTATCAAAGAACCTGACTAATCTAAAAAAGTTAGTCCGAATACATAATTTGCCCCAGACCTTGAGGCAAAATCCCTGTGACACACCTTTCCAACACAGAAAACCCTTTATATACCCAACTTTTCCAAAATTTCTAGCACATGTTCAGCAGACATAAAGAGGAGGATTTCTTGATATGAGAAGATGTCCTAAATTACCTTAAATCTACTGGGGGCTGCCTTTTTGGCTGGATATTCATCACAACACACAAGAACCCAAAAAATATTTACAGCAGGCACTTCCAAGATAGACACATAAAATTAAGCAGTTTGATACAGAAATAAGTGGTTCCAATTAAATGAGACCGTAAAATGTACTTACCTGCTAAATTGCTCAATGGAAAGAATGGCAGCTACAGAAAGATCACCATTCGGTGTTTGGCTATCAACAGTCTGTTCAGCCATGAATACTTCCTCCGTATCTTGCGTATCATCATGAAAACTGGTTCTTTTATCATTTACAGTTTTTACCAGTGGTGAAGTGACTTCATTCCAAAAGTTCTGTGTCTTTGACAGCCAGTGATTTACTGATTCTTGCACTGTACCTGTAAGGAACAAAAATATACTTTAGGGTATTCTCAGGCAAGTGGGACCAGGGTTAAAAGTGTGATTGACTTCAGCTTTGCAAATGTTTTGGAGGATATTCATCATTCATTAACTAATTGATACTATGATTTAGTAGGAAGCTCTCGTTTTGCTCCCTTGAAGAAGTGGGATTGGGAGACTTTATTACCACCAATACCACCGGTAAACTCCCACTTCCTTGAAAAAAATTGGGGGGCACAACCTTCAGTGAGAACAATGTGCTCCAATATACTTATCCTTGAAAATCTAACTATACCTCTTCATCCTCCCGTTCATTTCTTCATCATGCAATGCACTTGTAGTTCTAGCACTATTATGTTGCATACAGAAGCTCACTCCTTCATCTCCTTTTACAATTTCAAACTCTTGAAAGAAGTCTAAGCGATTTCCTGGATGGTTTTGATTAATTTGACACTTGTGTAAGAGTAAGACTAAGGTGCAAATTTTAAATATATGTATTTCTTCCACATACTAGATAGGCCATCACTACAAAGCACAATACAATTCATTCTACACCACCTCGGTGATTCAATGCAATGAATCTTGAAGTCTATTATGAATAAATTGAATCGTTGGTTTATTATATATCATATGGCAAATTAAAGCACTGTTTTATGGGTTTTCCGAATCCCCCACTCACTCCTAAGTAACATAGAAAGTCCCAAACCAAACTAAACTCAAGAAGTCGGACCTAACTAAACGAATCTTGAAATCTTAAATCATACATAGTAATTTCTTTTTACTTAAAACCGCTAGTACATGGAAAGAGCAAGAATAAAGAAATTGAAGAAAGGGGTAAATTCAAGCTCTGTTTTATAGGTTTTCCGACACTCCCACTCACTCTTAAGTAACATAGAGAGTCCAAAACCAAACTAAACTAAAGAATTTGGACCTAACTAAACGAATCTTGAAATCTTGAATCATACAGAGTAATTTCTTTTTACTTAATAAAATTCAAGAAAAGGGTACATGAAAAGAGCAAAAATAAAGAAATTCAAGAGTAATGAACTCACTGGCATCAATATCTTTGAACTTCCACTTCCTATCACCCCCAAAATTAAACCTGAACTTATGCTCCGACGAAGAAGAAGAAGAAGAATTGTTGGTGCAGCAAACAGTCTTGAACAAGAATGGATGATGAAGACGGTGATTGAGTCCACAAAAAGCTGATGAAGGACTTACTAATTCTACTTTGCTGTGCATCTTTTTCAACTTTCAACAGCCATTATTAAGATTGTTTCTCATGATCAATTTGATTTTTTTTGGAGAAGACGGTAATTGTTGGTGGTTTTTCTTTCTATTTTAGTTTTAGGAGGATCTGACGTTGAAATAATTAATAATGCATTCTACCGATAGTTACACTTATTTATAACTTCTTTCAAGACTTGAAGTTCCGGAAACTCAAATTTGGTCCCTCAACTTCCAATCTTGTCTATAATCTCATACTATTTATGTTTCTCACAAAGAGTCGCCATTAAGCTTTGCCAAAATGGACAATGATTATATGAACGAAGCTTTAAAATGATTTTAATTGCTAATCGGAGTATGTAACATTATAGTATGTATCTAAATTTTAAAAAAATTAAGAGTAAATATGTGCATTGGGGAAAAATTGGGCTTTGGTAAAAAGAATGTGTTCGATTGTGACACAGAGTAAAATCAAGATCGAAGGAGTACTTGCCACGATCTGGCAAAATGGGGAGGAGTTGCTCTAGGTATGTAGCAATGCACCTCAGCACCCGTTCTGCAAAATTATCACGCGACGGTGCATCTCATAGAGACTTCACCCGAAGAAGACTGTCTTACAACTAGACACCTTTATAATGACCCTCGAGAGTTCAACAGTCAATCTTGAGTCGTGCACCTACTTGTCCCAATAAACTCCAGGTGAAGCATTAGAGAATAGCACACAAGATAGCTTTTTTAGTGCTAAGTGAGCAATCATTTCGTATTGAAGTGACGATTTAACTTTTATAGCTCATAAAAAAAGATTATTAGGAGAATATAATACATTAGGAAATCCCAATAAGGAACACATTAGTCTTTTGATCTTCTTCTCTTAATTTCCATGCAAGAAGACTTTTGGGCTTCTCCTCCCTTATTTTTTTCTTTCCCTTCTAGTAGATTGGATTCCTATATTGGCACATAATATTATAGCCGAAGAAAAATAAGCTTGATTCACCTCAACTCCCTTATGTTTAACATTTCTCTTATTTATTAGTATATGCCATTGCTCTTTGTTGCTAAAGCAATTAAGTTTGATAGATTTAGTTATTTATAACCTTTGTTAATAAATAGATTGATGTCACGGACTTAGACTCAAAGTGACAGGTCATGACATTGAGCTATTTCAATAAATTTGTGGTTGAATATGAACTTAAAAATACAACTCCATATGATTCACATGTGATATGTTATTTAATCAAATTTTCTTTGTTCTCATTTGGTGTACTTCATTTTCCACCTTTTTGAATCTTTTGGTCTCAAAGGGCACTTTAGTCAATCTTTAGCACACATCATTGTTTGAGTATTAACTTTTATTGGAAAATAGAATTAGAGTCCGCTTGGATTGACTTAAAATAAGTAATTTTTAAAAAGTTACTTTAAAGTCATTTTAAAAATAAGTAGTTATGTGTGTTTTGATGTGTTTGGCAAAAAAGTGTAGAAAGTCACTTTTTTTTTCAAAGTGTCTTAAATACCCTTAAAGTTGTTAACATTATAAAAGAATTAAGGGTAAAAAAGTAATATACTTGATCAAAGTAGAATGATTTATAAGTTAAAAAAAATAAGTAGGGGACGCTCTACTTTTAACTTATTTTAAGTTATTCTTTAATTGTCATACACTCTAATAAGTCAAAAACTGATTTAAAAATTAGTTTGATCAAACTTAAAATCCCATCCAAACGGGCTCTTAGAATTATAGACGTAAAGCACTACAGTGGGACAATCTGATCCACCTCCATTCATTGTTTGCTAAAAAGATTAAGCTGATTATTATACATTTCCTCCATACCAATTTATATAAAGATATTTGATTAGACATGAAATTTAAGAAGAAAAAGATTTTTAAAACTTGTAATTTCAAATAAATCATAAATATTTGTATGATTATAAATTATTTAATTAAGGATAAAAAAAGAGCATTTTAAAATTAAAGAAGGTGTTATTTTTTTGAGTAATAGTTTAATAGATATAAGTTATTTGGAACTTATCATTATATATGGGGATGTAGCTCAGATGGTAGAGCGCTCGCTTAGCATGCGAGAGGTACGGGGATCGATACCCCGCATCTCCAATTGGGTCACATTTTTTGTTTTTTAATGCAGGAAATAGACACAGAATGACATCGTTAAACTATGAGCAAATAAAAACTCATGTCTAGCAAAGGAATCGATACGTTATGATATAAATCTTGCTGATATTACAGAATTATTATCAGAAATATGTAGTACTATTTTACAACAATAATCACTTCAAAATGGTATTATGTAAGACACCAAACTTCCTCTCTACAGCAATTTGTAACTGAAAAGGTCTACTATGACTAGAGCCTCTAAAATAGTGAGCTGCTGCTACTTTTTTCCATCAGTAAACGGTATAGGAAGTGTAGATCCCCAATAATACTCCATATCCAAATTCCTGTGCTCTTTTTTGTTTTTCTGTGCATCCTTTACAGTTCACATCTTTGCAATGTTATATACAATACTTGCTAACCTACCACCAGTTTCGGACCCTCTTCGTTCTTCCTCAGTATCAGCTCCTTGTTAAGGGAACAGCTCCATCATTGTTGAAGTGTACCCTAGAGCTGATTATTGCAATGTCCGTGTATCATCTCAATCTCATACACTCTTGAACTAAATCAATCCTTATAATAAAGCTATTGTACAAGACTGCTGCCTATGGAAGAACTGTCATCATCTCGAATTAAGTCCCCAACCGGGTTCTCCTGGGCCCACACAGCTGCATCCGCATAACCTTGTTCAAAGAGCTTATCAAGAATATCATCTTCTGCTGGCTCAAGTGCCCAATTGAGAAGCTGCAAATTGTGGCCGGAAAAAAGATGAAAGAGAACTTGTTATTGGTCTGTCATTGAAAAAAACTGGCAATTGACTGTCGGATGTTCGAGTACCTGGCGAGGAGTGGCCCTGTTTTCAGGGATGCAGTCAGGACTTATCCCAATTCCTTGCAATCCCAAACGGCCGGCTGGAAAAGCACAAATGCGCACCTGGATACAACCAATAGTTATCAACTACATAGGAATCATATGAACAGAAATCAATATCCTGACAAGTAACCGATATTTCTATTGTAGAACTAGCAAGTAAAAAGTTTAAACTGTTAAGCACCCAAGGGTTTTGTACCGTGGTGAATGAAATGGATGCTAACCTTGGAGACCAGGGTTCATGTCGCAGTGGAAACCAAAAAACACAAGGTGATTACTTCCCATGCCTAAACCTTGGTGGTATAATTACTTGGTGTGTGTCCGTATGAGGTAGAAAGTACCAGTAGAATAGTCAAGGTGTGCACAAGTTGGCCCGAATACCATTGTTACAAAAAAAATTATGAGCTGCCGCAAATAAATGCTGGAAAATGTAGCAGGGAAGGAAAAGCAACAGGATGAAGAGTGGGGAAATACAAAATCGGCACACACAGCGAAAGGAAAAACCAAGAAGTAAATTAAGTTTGTGCAAAATACTAAAGACAAGTAGGTTACATATCAAACATGCAGCTAAAATCAAAGAACTAAAGGTAATCAGCCACCCAGGGAGATTTGCAAATTTACTGCTAATAGTTTTAGGCTACATTAGGAGAACATGAGGACAGGGCAAAGGCATTCTGATTTCAGATAACTTATTAAACAGGAAAGACTACTAAATTTGCAGTAGACCATAATGTGTATATTAGCAACTCCGAACTAATTCCAGAACCACAATAGGCTTCAGTTGACAGCTAGTTATCAGATGACTTGATGGGTTGGATTGAGTTAGTCATTTCTCTACAATATAGAGTGAAGTCAGGTGAGCAGACAACTTTTTTAGTCCCCCCCCCCCCTTTATTTTTTTAAAAACCTTCCATCAGAGGCAGCATTTTTCTTAGAAGTGCAAATCAGTGACTATGAAATGCTTTTCCTCTTCAAAATGCAAAGGACATACAATAGCAAAATCAACCATGACTAGCATCCACAAATGACACAGAAAGGTAGCCATGACTGGACATGTCCAGTTTAGAGGAGAAGTTACCGTCTGAGCAGCAGATGTCGGTGGCATAAACAGTGTCAACCCCCCATCTATACACAGTCTATTCCTGAAAAACGTGGCTGGTCTTGGAGCAAGATATCTGTGATTCATGATACTTTGAAGGTTTAGATTAAAATGTGAGCTAAAAGAGAAGCTAATAAAGCCAGAAAGAATGTGTACCCTGGGATAAACGAAGAAGTAAAGACAGCGTTGATAAGATCTTCCTTTGAATCAAACTGATCAATCAATAAGCCTCTGGGCCTCCAAAGTATCTGTGTTACAGCAACTGGGATGAAATGACTTCATCATTCTCAACTCAGAGAAACCATATTATATTTCAGAAGAGCTTCAAATATCAGCTAGGATGAACAAAGTTCGTCTACACTTACCACGAACTCTTCCATTGCATCTAATATGAGCATCATCTGGAAGAAATTTCCCAAGAATTTCTCTAAGAACAGCCTGGTACAGAATGACATTTTTAGATGCTTTAACATTTAAATACAAAAAAAGCTAAATGCAAGCCCTCAAGAACAAAGCTCTAGAAAATCTCCATGACGCAAAATAAGCATTTAACCACGTCAAGGTATTTTGTGGTGAGATAGAAAATCTGCAATCTGTCTCCAAATAAGAGATTGCAATTTTAAGTGGACAAATCAAGTCATGATTTAAATTGCTATACACCTGTCACTTTAAGTTTTAAACTCTTATATAACCAATTCATACACTTTGATTGAGCCAAACACATTAAAAAGTTTCAATTGATCTATTCTATTTTTACAGAAGACTATGATTTATAGCTGTCCCGCTTGTGGGAATACACTTGGTATGTTGTTGTTGTACTATGATTTATAGCTTAAACCTGCTTCATAGAATTTGAATGAGATCACTCCTATCAATTGTAAAACATAATTATGAATGGGTGTGATTTTTATAGCTTGCACAATTAAGAAATTCTGTTATGACACTTACCCCAAGGCGAAATGCTGTCCCTTTGAGCCGACAATCTTGAGCTAATATTTTAGTAGCATCTAGAGCCTCTTGCATACTGGCACCAGAAGCAACTGCTGCACAGACAATTGCACCAGCAGAAGAACCAGCTAGTGGTGTTGTCTCCTGGGAAAGAAGAAATATGTTAGACTGTGAAAAGACATCTTTGTAATCCTAATTTGTAACCAAAAAAAGAACATTCAACCAAGACCCTCCCACCAGTATATGATTTTTCTCAACTTCTTGACCTTACACTCTGGTTGGATGGTTGTTACATATTGTTTCATAATGTATTTGTATTATACTGTATTAGTATGTTGTATTGTATCGTATTGTATTGTATTCTTTTGACGAATACAATGTTTGAATAGATTGAATCGCATTCCGATGTTACACAATCTCTAAAATAGAATTATTAGATAACAAGTAAAGACAAAATGACGAAAAAAATAAGATGACGACCCAATCACCCAAATAGGTCATTACACAAAATGAGACTTTTTGTCGAGACGTAATGATGGATTTAACACATTGTATCTAAACTAACAACACAATAGAATAGGTAACAGCCATCCAAACAAACTGTAATCCTCTCACACGATAAGCTTATTAGCAAATCAAGCTGCTTGAATAATCAGGGAATTATCTTGAAAAAACAAGAAGGTCCATAGCTACCTTAAATTCTCAAAGTATTAAATGAACAGTAAAGAGCATAGTATTCTAAAATTAAATGAAGATTGTGTCAAACCTTGATATAACCCTTCTCAATGAGAAGCTTAGCAACCCCAAGATGATAGGGAAACAAAAGCCCAGCAGCAGAGAAGCTAAACCCAGGGCTAGTCACTGTTTTCAGTCTCTTCTCAGCTTCCACATCCTTCTCCGTCTGCTCCCACACAACCTCCGGCTGAACGGGATCCTCAACCACTGACGCTATCCCTTCCTTCCTCCGTTTCAAGAAGTAAGACTCACTCTCTTCGTCATCCTTGAACATAGTGACACCCGCCGGCTCCTCATTCCACCCATTAACTAAACTATTCCCACTCCTCAAAACTCGTGAAGCAATCCCAAGGAAAAGCTCACCGGTCGCCGCTGCAAACGACTTCTTCTCATCCCCCACCGGCGGTTCTCTGCTGATGGATGGTTGTTTTGCATTGGAGTTAGGAGGGGGTGGGTTAGATTTAGCGGAGAAATTAAGGGTACGAAGTGGAAAAACGAGATGGGGATTAGATTTAGGGTTTATAGGAGGGCGAAAAGGACGAGGGTTTGAGAGGAAAAGGGAAGATAGTGAAGCAGCCATTGATTTGTTAGGTTCTGAGGAAGAAGATGGTTGATGGGTTTTCATATATATTCGTATCGCTTTCGTCCATACGTATATACTCTGTTTTTGGAACATGAAACTCTCTTGATTTTATCGTGGAAAACGAAGGATTTATTTGGATTTTGTTCTTTGCTCCATTGTTGAGTTTGCAGAGTGATTAGTTGAGTTCCAATCAAGACTATTTCTTTTCTTGTCTTGACAATTACTATACTACTTAATAGTAGTAGAGTAATAATGATGATACTTTTATTTATTTTTACGGTCAGAGTGAGCCTCCATTCGAATTATGTTAGGGGTGTGTTAAGTTTGTTTTGACTAATTTATGTGTATTTAGACTATTATTATTCTAATAAGTATTTGAAATCTAATTTCAGCACACTCTCTTGATAATTCTATCTAAAAATTACATAAGTTATTTCTTGAGTTTGTCTTAACCTCTCTGCAAGTGTTATCTTGATCAAGATACAAATTAATCATTCTTTTTTGAATGTATGTTCTATTATCGTTGAATCCTTTTGATAACCTTCAAAAACAATATGAAATTCTGTCTTGACATGATAAATAGTGATGTTCACTTACAGTCCTCGCTAGGAGCGGAGCTATCCTTGCCCTGGACACCCCTTCGCTGGAAAATTACATGGTATATAGATGTCAAATTTTGGTTTAATTAATATATATACAAATATTGACACCTCTTTACCCAAGTTAAAGGTTTAGTCTAAGTGATTAAAGGGTTGCAAAAATTCCTTGAGGTCACGTAGTTCTAGCCATGCTAGCCTCAGTATAGGTAAGTTGAACTTGAAAACTAATTCACTTAGTTATTATGCATTATAGAAGATATAGATCCAAAAGTTCTTTGCTTGATCAAACTACAAGGAATGGCTTTGCACAATAAAGATGTCAAACAAGCTCACTTGGACTATGCTGTTTAGTTTTACCATGAAGCATATCTTTATTATTGTTGATCGGAGATCTGATCAAGCTTGTATTCCAGCAATGAACTGAAATACTTCTGAGAACTACTTACAACACTGAAGTCCAACTGAAATGATTCTAAGAGCGACTGCTTGAGACAATTACTATCCACAGGAGCCATGCTTAAAGAGGGACTCTATATGATGGATCAACCATTCTCAGAATAAACAGGTTTCCTTGGTTGCCCCTTGATATCCTGTAACAAATGATGTTGCATGAAAAGCAAAATTAAACATGACAAGGAATTAGACGACAAATAAACCAGATATAGAAGGTGATGGACAAACAGTTTTAATTCTAGAAATTATTTTCCAGAATGTCATAAGAATTTGATACTTGCTATCCCAATCACTCACTTATCGTTTTGTAAAGAGGGACCGTGTTTGAGTGGATGAGGAGAAGTCAGGTAGAGGACTATAGTTGACTTTAACATCAGTGTTTTCATTACAAATATATTGCTTTTATTTTTGGGATATGGTTATCCAATTAGCCGTCAGAGCACAAGATGCATCGTAGTTCACTGTTCACATGCCAAAGAAAATTAAAGAGCAGATTCATGGTCAATAAGAGGGGAGAGAGCATGTCCTTGACACAATTGAAAACAGTGGGTTATTTTCCTTTACCTTAGTTCTTCATCCAGGTATGTGATTTCAAGTTCACCACGACCACTTCCGCGGCTCTTTATAGGTATCTACGAGCCAGAAGAAAGATTGATCCAAGAAAAGTTAACAAGCAAAGCTTTACAAATTTCATTTAATGTTTCTTGCCAATTTCCTTGAAGCAAGCAGTAGACAAAGAGATAGGTAAAGAGAGTAGTAATGTGCAGTACGTGTCTCCAGTCTTCCTGTTGATACTTGATAACAAATACAATAGAATGCAGGCTGATTAAATTTCCTTGCCAAAATGAAGGTTACTTACCAGACTTGCTATCTTGAAAGAGTCGAATTTTACAGCAACTCTCCGTGCATTAAGAGGAATTAAATTGGCAGTGGCCTGCAGATATGTTAGAAAACTGACTTCAACTTTATTACAAAAATCAGAAGGAAACATTTTCTTTTATAGTACATTACCTTAGAATCCAGGATAATGAGAATCTCATCACCATGAAAAATACAGTTTTTTTCTATTTTCAAAGGCGCAAAAGACAGACTGTGATATCTGTCCTAACTGAAATCAAGCATCAGTTTTGTACATTACCTTTTTCACATCAAACTTCCATAAAAGAAAGCAGCTCCAGCAGCTTATAAATTATAACTAAATCACATACTAATACTGAGATCAAAATCAATCTTTTTCTTTTTCTGTGTGGTTTATATATGGAAATATTTCATGACATAAAGAAGTGTGTGAGAGCAAAACTTCTTCCAAGTTTACAATAGTTTTGAGAACAACCTTCTTGAAATCCGCAGGCTGCATATACTCATGAAGGTGTCAAAACTAAAGAGGTATCCAATATAAATCACAGACCAGAAAATCAAGTTACCAAATGGACGTGTGTGTGTATGAAGCACCTGAGGTGCAGCCCTGGTGCTGCTAAAAGAATATAGTCCTTGAATTGCAAACAAAACTTACTTGACTAGATTTTCTGAGCCTTAATAATACAATAACTGGAGAAACAGGCAAATTTTCACAAGTTACAGATTAGATAGGATAATATTTCACAGAAAGAAAGACTGCAGATCCTTAGATATTTCTCTATGAGATCAAAAAGGGACCTGATTGAAAAATGGCCATGTTTCCATATTCTGAGCCCTCAAAGTATCTGCATTGATAGCCTAGTAAATTTTTCCATTGGTTCTCAAGAATTTGGGCCTCTGAGACAATAATAAACGAACAAGAACCTTGTCACTACAGTTAGAAATGAAGCACATCAAACAAGAAAATAACCACAACAGGATACTGGTCATCATAAGCTCAGAAGGCAATAGCTCAATGAAGAATCTAATCAAACACACAGTTTGGAGGATCATTTAATTCGTTGCACTAGTCTAACAGTGCAATCACATGTTTATGAAACATGAACTACACCAAAATAGTCACAGTCTATAATTACATACCTATTACAGAAGTTTGTTCCCTTTCGAAGAAGAAATCTTCACAAGAATCTTAATGAAACTTTTTCTGTTTTGAAATCCTTTTATAATTCTAAAGGGACACAACTTTTCAAATAGTTGTGTCTTCCCTTTTATTAATAAATTAAATATATAATAATTATATATTATTTTTTTATTAATATGGATCCGGGTTGACCCACATGAATACCCGATCCAATTTCCTTCACTCAACATAAGTTGCTCCCTTCTTTTTTTCCCTTTTAGAAGTTTGTTGTCATACGTCACTTTAGAATACATCTTAGCATATTATTGATGTTTGGAGTTGAGAAAACAAATTGAAAGTTGTGATCTAAAACCATTAAACCAACATTTACAAAACAGAAGGAAAAGAGAAAAGGAATCAATCATCCAACACTCTCAAAAGAAGAAGGAAAAAATATATAAGGCAGACTCTGAGACGTCACTGCAAATAGAAAGCATCACTTATTATGCTTGATATTTGAAGCATGGACGCATTCTTTTACTCCTTGTTTGGTCATCAGAAGATTTAACCAGAAGAGAATGATGAATCTTCATCAATAATCACAGAAAGCAATGACTATGTATTGAAACATTATCAAGCAAGCACAGAAAACCCCTATCATAACTATAATCATCCAATCAACCATATCATTTTGATGATGAATGCAGAAAGTGGAGGAAGCACCAGAAAATGGAAGCCCTCTTAACACTGAACCAAGTAATATTCCACTGTAATTTAAGAAGTTGGAGGAGAAGGAAAGCGGAAAAGCCCGTGTTACATCAATCACAGTTCTTCTCACATTTGACCTATTTCCTGAGGCTAATCAATGGCACTTAGGTTACAGCATGCTAAATAAACCGATCATATTTTTTTAGAGTAAAAACTAAAGAAGGACGAGAAAAGGAGGTCTAAACTTGCCTCTGATTATACCTAAAAACAATTATAGTAACTGATATCACATGAAGAAGAAGCAACTTTAATGTGACTATTGTAGATATCATACTTGGCTTATCTCATTTAGTCTAGTCAAAAGAAGATAAGTGAAAGCCAAGAAACTGCTTCAAAATTTGCCAACCTATGGGCAATGACCTATGGAGTTTAATTATGACAAAAGAACAAAATGGTGGAAGTGATTAACTACCTATGTATTTTCCCTTTCTATGTACACACTAGACTTTTACTTTTACTACTTATATGAATCTAAAGCCAACAGTCTTCGTAATTGAAGTATCTGTTCCCTCGAGAAAAGAACAGATGATAAACGAGCAGGAGCATCTTAGCTTCTAGAAATGTGCATAAGAAAGATAAGATCAGACCAGACCTTGGTTTGTAGAAGTGATTGAGATGTAGTATACAAAAGCTCCCACTTTCCATTCAATAAGCTCGACTTCAGAGGTTCCTTCACTTTATTAGCTGCCTCAAGTTTGCTTGCAATCTGCATACACATTAGGCTAGAAATGCACCAGCAGCAGAAATAGAAAACAAAAGGCTTCTCTCTATCAACCAGCAATTTTCACCCCCACCCCACCAACCACAACAACAATTCAATTTGCTGAATGAGAATATCAAAGACAACTTCACCAATTATACTCATTGCAATCGTTATGTCTACAAACGCATAATAATATTGGGAATTCTTCTGAGCATATCCTAATCATGTTTATCCATGAATTGTGCCAACCAATTCAGGTAGGCTTAGAATAATTAACTTTAATTTAATTATTTTACGTCTACCTTCTACAATAGCATGTTATATTGTGTGAACCCCTTGCCTAAAAGCTTTAGCTCAAGTCAAGTGGACACACTTTATTATGGCATAATACATAAGCACACACTCAAACATAACCTCAACTGGCAAGTAAGCACTCAAACTTTGAGCATGTATATCTAGACACCCTAACTCATCTCCATTATGTCGGTTGAACACTACAACTTATAAAATGATCATCTAGACACCTCCAAAATTTATTTGTTACGTCAGCGTTGGGTGTCCACAAGACACAATGGGACAAATTGGAGTGTTTAGTTGTTGAGACCGAGTTAAGATGTCTAAATGTGCACTCTCAAAATTGAATTGCTTTCTTGGCAACTGGAACCAAGTTTGAGGTATGTTCATGTATTATATATGCCCTTTATTATTTACTTTAGCATTGCAATTAAGTCCTAAATAACAAATTTTCAACTTCAACTACATCATAAACTACAATACCCACGAAGAATTCAACACAACATAGTTTGTTAAAGAAGGTAACCCACCTGATCAACAAGCTTTTGATCTTCAGGAGTGGCCTCAGCACCGCGATCGAGTGGGGCTATGGCTTCGAGAAGCTCCTGCTTAAGGCTCTCAGTGTCTTCACTTTTGGTAGAGAAAAACGGAAAGAAGGAAACCCTTGCCCTCAATTTCAAAGATTCCGGTACATAATTGACGGCCGTAAAATGATCGAAAAATGATCTCCTTGGAAAAGAAAGAAGTAGATTTGGATTTGCTGGGAAAGAAGAATGAATAAAGGGGTAGATTTGGTGAACTTTAACTGAAGAAGATGAAGATAGACAAAGAGTAGCCATTGTTGGTTAAAAATTTGAAATATTAGTTCAATTTATGGAGTGGATAAGAATATTTTCACACATCTTCGTTAGCTTCCCGCCACATATTGCGAATATCGCATAAATTTCATAAATATTCATATGCTTAATAATTATTAGAGTCCCTCACTTTATATCATAATAAAAAATAGTAACAACTTTATGATCAGTAGTCAGTACAGTAAAAAGTCAAATAGTTGATGATTCCAAAATTTCGATGAACTTATTTTCTTGCTAAAGTGATATATTTCCCCCTTTTTTGTATTTTTTAAGTGAAGACGCAATTTGTTCTCTTATTTATTCTTAGGAATAGCAACTATTCATCTCATACGCAAAAAAGGCACAAAAACAAAAAAGTTCCGTTACCGGGAATCGAACCCGGGTCTCCTGGGTGAAAGCCAGATATCCTAACCGCTGGACGATAACGGAAGCTTGTTGCTAAAATTGCAATCATAAATATATTAACAACACAGTCGTCTCTTATCCTGTGGCATCTCTATGTGAAATCAAGTTAATGTAACTTCTTTTTTTTAAATGTTTTCTTGATGGGGGTAATAAAAAGGGAAATGAGGGAGGGATTACGGTGTAGCAATTTGAACTCTCAACGATAAGGTGAAAGTTTAGCTAGTCAATCAATAAGGTGATATTTAACTTGAAGTTAGTTTATTTATTTCATACGATTGAGTATAATTTAACACTTTATTTTTTATATTATCGAATAAGACTTGTATTGGAGATTTTGAGTTAATTTTCTAGGAAATAAGTATGTTTGCTATTTCTTTTCTTGCTTTTAGTATGCTAGTACAAAAATTATTCTAAATTATTTATATATATAATCTAGACATATATTATATGAGGTAGGAGTGAAGGTAGGGGGTATGAGTGTGGATGGTGGGAATAAGGGTGAAGATGACGTGTGTTGGATAGTGGGGAGCATACAATCAGTTTTTCAAGGTTTAGCTTGTTCAATTGGCGCTAATGTTATGCTGCCTTTTCCTTGTTCAAGAGAAAACAATGACTTTCTTTTAGCTATTGGTCCAAACAAAAGAGATAAGCCTCTTGATCGATCGATTGATTGGATCAAAGTACGGAGGAGTTGATTAAAGTCTAAGATCAACCCAAAACTAACGTCGAGCAACTAATTGTTGTAAGATTGAACGTCTATCTATCTCTTTACACTCCCATACTCCTATAAAGGCATGTGGAAGGAACGCTCTACTCATTTTTCTTATTTGGCTTTGTTCACTCATTTGGCTTCTTCCACTCAAAAAATGTTACTTGCAAAACTTGTTTACCCTACTTTTATTAGGGAAGTCAATTTTCTCATTTTTGATGAAGTTGTTATACACAAAAATCAAATTTCTTAAATTTCTTTTAAAATATGAATACAATAAATTAATCACATTTTCAAGCATTTTTTGTGCAAACTTAACCGATGGATATTTGTCATTTGTTCTAAAAGAAATTCATCTTCGTAAAAAATAATTTTTGTACATTTTTTGAGCGAAAAATAAATGATGAAAGTCCATTAGTCTTCCTTAAAAAGTTTTTTAATCATTGGTTTATTTTTATTTTTATAGTGTTCCTTAGTTTCACTTGTTTTTAGTAGTGCTAATTTTGTAGTTCATATTATTTCTAAAGTTCGACGCAATTTTTAAGGTGTAATTTCTATTAATTTTTTCTTAATATCTATTTAGTGTCTGGTATAATTTTTTTGTTGCATATTTCAGAATTTAATGAGACTTTTTTTGATATCTATAATTAATCATATTTTGCACAATTCTTGTCAAATCTAATAGAAATAGTTTGCTAAATTATTTGTTGAACTAAAAATGTTTACTTTGGCAATCTTAAAGGACTTCAACCTTAAAGTACATGCTTAAGAGAATATTTTTAATCTACCCTCAAACATAAAATATCATTTTTGTTAAATTATGACAAACTCAAATAATCGAAACTGTAAAATGTATACTTAATGAAACTATTTGAAAGCAATTTTTTTCAAGTGTAATTTCTATTACTCTTTTCTTGATATTTTATTATTAACTAGTATAGTTTTGTGTTACTTGTCTCAGAATTTAATGAGGCTTTTTTTATATTTATAATTAATCTTTTTTTGCATAATTCTTGTCAAATCTAATGGAAATAGTTTGCTAAATATTTTGCTCAAAACTAAAAATGTTAACTTTGGACAATCTTAAAGGAATGAAACCTTTAGGCTTTAAGTACATGCTTAAGGGAGTATATTTAACCTACCCTCAAATATAAAAGACCATTTTTCTTAACTTGTGATAAATTTATAGGACTAAAATTATAAAGTGTATACTTAAGAGACTATTTTGAATGTACCTTAAAACATAAGGGACCATTTTTATAATTTTCTGAATTTTTAATACTTTTTCTATTTCAATTTAAATGCAATGAAACCCCAAATTTTGAATACTCACATGAGAAACCGATAAAGAAGAAAGGGAAGAAGAAACAAAGCAGAGCTTGCGAGAGGAATCAAAGATGATCATGAATGCTCCACCGCATGACGTATGTAAATGGCAATGGCGTATTGATGCTTCTATCTACCTTTCGGTTGTCTTCTTCTTGGTAAGCAAAAAAAGAAGAAGACATAATAGAGAAACTGAAAGGAAAAAGGGACAAAAACAAGCTGTCCCGGCATTTACTCTTGTTTTCTACTAGCTTTCTCTACTTTTGTCGGATCTCCCGAAATGTAACCGCTTCACTCATATCTAAGTTGCTGATTCTATCACTTCACCATTGTGTTTCTTCACCTCTTTGTACTCTGTGAGTTCCGTTTCTTGATTACTCAATGCACTTAAAAAATTTCATTTAATCTTTGTTTTTGTTAAATTTGTTATCTGGGTGTTGGTTTTTCTGTACGTAGATGACTGGAATTATGAAGATTGTGGATTGGATTGCTGAGAAGATACATTAAGGTTGCTATTGATCTTTATTAGTAGTTTTTTTGCACCTTATGTTACTGCTAATTTACTAGCAGTTTTTTTTTTTTGATTTTCTGGAAGTTTACTTCTGCAAAGCCATATGGATGTGTGGGTATACTAGAAGTATGATTAAGAACAAAGTTATAGGGGACTATCGGGTTGAGATGGTTTAGATATGTGAAGAGGAGGTGTTAGGGTGTGCCAGTGAAGAGGTGTGAGAGGTTGGCTATAGAAGGAGTTATAGGAGATATAGAGGTAGGTCGAAGAAGAATTGGGGGAGGTGACTAGACTTGATAGGACATGGGAGTGAACTCATTTTCTTGATTTGGGTCAAGTGTTCAAGTTTGCAGAGGCCAATCATTGCTAAGAATTAACGGAAGACTTGGGAAATAGCTTGAGCTAATTATAAATTAGTCTTTAATACAATGTCCACATGTTGTGTTGTTAAATATATTAGATGTTTGAGAAGATATGATGACCTTTTCTTCCTGGCAGTCTCCCGTTAGAATCGAAAATTTTCTAAGTTTAGTGATGATGATGTGTTTGATTTCCCCTTCTTTCCCTTGTTAGTTCTTTTCTTGTTCTTATGTGACATTGGAATGAAGGGATTTATGCAGCTACTCTGTTAACTAGATGAGCTAGGGAGATCTGTTTTCAGCAAGTCCTTGCCCAAAAGTGCTTTTCTCGTTTCTTTGTGTCCTATACTGAGAAGGGCTTTTGCATAATATGTGATTGATATTTAATTTGCGACCAGACATTGAAGTAATGTGAACCGTAGTGAGAAAAAGAGATCAAATTACTTACTAATGCAGTAAAAAGGATCTTATTAGTCATTCTCTTTTAAAGAACCATTCCCATTTAATTTTGTTATGGATCATAATGTAATCATGGACATAAATTACATTTTATGGGGTTCATCTTCATCTTTCTTGTTGCCTTCAGGATTGTTAAAGCAGACTGGTCTTTACGACTTTACCTATCAATTTTTTCCTACTTGGAAACTGAAAGAAGTAATTAAGTAGAGGTACATGAAGATAGGGGTAGATGATCTTGGCTAGGATTCCTTTATACTCGTTATGACTTCCTTTTTAGAGGTGAAGAATAGGTGAGAGAGATTATACATTTATACTTAATTAAGCAATTATATCTATCTTTCTGATAAAAAAGTATATCAGACATTCTAAGTTTTCAAATTTACTAATGCTGTATAATTACAAAGTGGTGTATAAACCCAACCAAAATAGTCTGTTTGGCCTGGTCCAAATCTTAGTCCATTGTGACTAGAATTCTTAGTCAAGCCTCCACCGCGGGGCATATATAAATGGCCAAAAATTGATCCGTATATTAGTTCAGTTCTTGCATCTCTCCACTTTCTGGTTGTCTTCTTCTTGGTAAACTAAAAGACAGAAGTGAACATAAAAGAGAAACAGAAAAAAAGGACAAGTGTCAAGTGGACGACAAAATCTGACCTGTACTTACTCTTGTTTTCTAGTGTTTCTCAGTTGGGACTTCCCCTTACTCATAAGTCATAACTGTAATGCTTCGTTGATATCTAAGTTGATGATTGTGTCTCTTCACTGTGTATTTTGCTTGTTATTCTCTGTAATTTCCAGGGTTTCTTTCATCTTTCCCATATTTTTGTTAATTGATTTTCATTACCCAATGCACTTGCATTGAATCAATTTGATCTTTGTTTTTGTTTTGCTAACTGGGTGTTGGTTTTTCTGTACTTAGGTAACTTTGGAATTCTCAAGATTGCATTTTGGTTTGCCAAGAAGACACAATAAGGTTGATGACTGTTCTTTACTTTCTTTTATCCCTTATGTTATTGCAAATGTATCTACATTTTTACCCTGGAATTTAGGTCCTGAAATCCATCTCGAATAGTCTTTGTCCTTGGCTACCTTAGGTAGGAGTGTGCTCATTTTCTTGAATTTGGTTAGCATCCAAGTTTGAAAATGTCAAATCATTGCTCAAAATTAATGAAAGACTTGGACAATTGCTTGAACTAATTGTCGATTAGCCTTTAAAACAATGTCAATCAGTTATAATCCTTTAGTATTTTAGATGTTTCAGAAGAAGTGTTCCAACTTTCTCTTTCTGGCAGTCTGTTGTTAGAATCTAATTTTGTGAAAGTGCTGGTGCTAATGCCTTTATTTGCCCCCTTCCCCCTCTTGCTAGTTCTTTTTCTTGTTCTTCATTGACATTTGCATGAAGGGATTTCTGCAGCTATGTTGTTAACTACATGAGCTAGGGAGAGGTACCAACTCAAAAGGGTTTTTCTCTTTCTTTGTGACTTTTACTTAAAAGGGCTTTTGAATGACTTGATATTTAATTTGCCAACAGATGTTAAAGTTATGTGAACTTTATGAAAGAGAAGGTATGAAATTGCTTGGAGTAATTCAGTAAGAAAGAAAACTTATCATTTCCAAAGAAAAAAAAGTAATTCAGTAAAGAACATATGTTAATTATTGAATCTTTATAGAACCATTTTGTATAAATCGGACTCTGGTCATAATTAATGTAATGGGTTTCATCTTCATATTTCTTCTTGTTGCCTTCAGAATTACCAAAGCAGATGGATCTTTGCCTATAAATTTTTTCCTACTCAGAACTGACAAAAGTAGGCAAGTATGGGAATTTAATATATATGACTTTTTTTTCTGGGGTGCATTTCATACTCGTTACGGCTTTCCTTTTTTAGAGATGTAGTTTAGGTTACTACTTAATGAAGTAATTATATCTATATTTCTGAGAAATGTAAGTATTTCATTAATGACACACATTTTCTTGGGTGTCTGGCTCAACCATTTTCTTCTATCAAGTCAAGTCAACTTTTTTTTTTTTGATCAGGTGAAGGATTTCATTAATAATAACAAGTTAACTCAACTATCTTTAACAGAGGGAATTCTTACACCTTTAGTGTACCTGAAGACAAACAAGTTATAACTTTTTCAAATCATTCTTACGATCTTAAACAATCTTCTATTTCTTTCAATCCAATTAATCTAAAAGGACACTCTTATCAACCAAAAGGAAAAAAAAGAAGTCTCAGAGGATGCAACAGTGTAGTTCACCAATCTGCCTTTCCTTTCTCTGTCAATCTCCTGTAACCCCAACTTGACACTACTTCCCATCTTCTTGGAAACACCATGATATTGAACAGGAAGCACACATGTCTTGAAGCGGATGACCTAATGGTTGAGACCTTAGAGTAATAATTTGGAAATCTCAAGTTTGAATTCCATACAACACTTTGTGTGCCCATTGTTCCAACCTTAATGAGCATGATTATCTTGACAATCTATGCTTGTGGGTTAGGAAGGATGCCGGATGGATTAGTTAAGATGTGTGCTAGGTGGTTCGAATACCACAAATATATAAAAGAAAAGCACACAAGGTTGCATGAGTTGATATGAGACAACAATGAAATAGCGTGTGATGTATATGTTCTCTATCCTTTTACGCAAACAACACCAACTCGTAAGTCGTAGTTGTTGCTTCCTTTCCTCAAGTCAATAGTTGTTATCATAGCATCCATCATTACTAACAAGGAGAATTATCATCCCTCCTTCCAACAGAGAGGAAAAGCTACTTTCTTGGTATTGTAGTCAAATGTGCTTCCACACCTCCCTCTTTGCTCCTTCTAATAGCTCTATGTAGTTTGGTCTCATTGCGAATGATTCCCCCCTAGCTCCTCAATATTATCTTGTGTATTGCTTCCCTCCGTGTTGTAGTATCATATATTTTATAGAGGAACTCCTTATTCTTGTCTTATCACTAATCTTGAATGCCCCTCATGAAACTTAAACAATATCAGCCCTTTTAAAATAATTGGCCACCATAATTTATTTATTATTATGAGAGACTGACCATTTTACAAATGGGTATATTTTGTTCGTACCATTTCTTTTTCTGAATCGTAAGAAGTGGAAGGTCGTTTGTGTTAGTTGGTGCTTCATGTGCAAGGAGACGGGTAAAGATGTGGATCGTCTCCTTCTTTATTGTAGTCTAGCTTTGAGGTTATGGTGCGAAATATTTAGTTGGTTTGGTATCTCATGGGTGATTCCAGGAGTTGTATAAGAGTTAATGCTCAACTATAATTATGGGAGAAGGTGCATGGCATGGACTATTGCTCCACTAGCACTCTTGTGGGTTATTTGTGGAGAAAGAAACAAAAGAGCTTTTGAAGCAGTAGAGACGAGTTTTGTTCCGTTGATGAGTAGCCTTTTATTTCTTATTTTCTTTTGGTGCCCCCGTGAAGTCGTATATTGTATATAAATTGGGTGTCTTTGATAGAGAACCATATCTTTTTGTAGGTTTACTACTCTTTTGGTATACTTCTCGCATATGGATACTCTTTGCTTTGGTCCATTCTTTAATGAAATTTGTTTACTTGATAAAAACAAAAACAAAAATCTTATTGCTGAAAATCCAAAAAGGATGTTCTCCTTTCGTGTTGCCTATATTTCTTACAAGATCTTTAACTAAAATTTGTAGACATTTTTTTGTATAGCACAAACCAACCGTATGAAACCGGTTGTGGAGATAGAGCTATGTTTGTCCTGCTCTCATCAACCAAAAACAAGGTTCCATGATTGTGATTGAGACTACAATGCAATTGGGAGTTGGCCTAAATCACAATAAATTGAATTACCAAAGTTTGATTTACTGTACCGGACCGGATTTTCAAAGTTCGGTATTTGGTATCTACTTCTAATTGCATTAAATTACCGAAATCAAACTTTGGAAATATCAAATTGAATATCGAACGCCTATCCCTAAAGATCTCGTGTCTCCTTTTGTTTGTGGCAACAATTGTCATGTCAGATGTTTACTTACAATGTGTGAATAATAATAATAATAAGTTGTATTATTATTATTATTATTATTATTATCATCTTAGTCGTAAATATTCTCTAAGAATATTAGCTAATTGATCTAACCAAATTCACAAAGAACCCTAGTTTGAGAACTTTGGCTATTCATTTACTTTTAAGCTTATGGGTATGAATTGTCTACCATATATATAGGTAACATAAACGAGTGATTTGAATGTCTTGATTGATTTGTGACGCCAAATTTATAATTTTAGGGCTTGAGAGCGGAGATCTAACCTCTATATGGGATTTCTCTAAAAGCTAACATGTCAAAGGGTAGCGGCTGAAGGTTTCTCTTGTCATAAAAAAAAATGTTGGACAAATTCTGAACATATCTTGTAAAATCATCTTACCCTTGAATACATAATTACCAAATTACCGCGCCGAAGTTTGATAATATTTGGTATCTTTTTTCAATTACCGATATCGAAGTACCGTCTATTGAAACTGAACTTTGGAAAAGGGAACTGAATACTGAACGACCACCCCTAAATGCAATACGGGGTGTTTAGTATCTTCTCCGTACTTTCCTCATGATCAATACCAACTCATAACAATTTTTTAGATTTCCTTATGTTAGCCGCGCCCGCCATTGCCATTTCACCCCAATATTATCAACAAGGAAAGAAGGCTACTTCCTTTAGCCATCTTGGTACTCTACATTCTTCTGCACCAAGTGCTATTGTTTTAAGTGTGAATGACTTTCCATAGGCTCCCTCATTGGCAGATCCAAGATTTTCACTAAAGGGGTTTGAAAAATGAAAATGTAGTGCACGGAGTTTGAACTTGGAACCTCAAGGTGAATTTTGAACCCCCTAAACCACTAAGTCAACCTTTAGTCTTGTGTTCAGAAAATTCAAAATCTATATATATGCATAAAAAATTACCTTATATATACAATGTAATTTTTTATCGAGGGAGTTCAGGTGAACACCCAGACAACCCCCTATATTTGCCCTGGCACCGTTCATATCTACCTGTCTATTCTATTCTCCCTATTGAGGTGTCATAAACTTTCTTTTGGAACTCTTAAACCATATCTTAGTCCTAATCCTATATGTTCTTGAGATTTCATGTCTTATGTACTTTCTTAAATAATTAACCATCATTGTTTCTCTATATAATTAGAACAAATTTACCATTTTGTGGAAGAGAATATCTTGTACTAACCTTTTCTTTTTCAATAACGTTGAAAAGTCCCAAAAAGATGAGAATCTTTTTTCCTTATTTCACAACATGATGTAAAATGGCTTGTTTTTTTTGGTAAAACCAAACATAGTGAAGTGGAACCTATTTTGAAAATAATCTTAATATGTGTGCCCCGACATAGAACATGGTGAAGTGGAACCCAAAATAGTATATTTTTAAAGAATTCGACGGGTGATGCAACATTTTTGGAGAGTTTGAGCAACTTAGGAAAAAGTTACCATTTTCAAAAACCAAAAAGAAAAAGGAAAAAGACACTCTTTCTGAAACAGACTAAAAGGAAAGTAAGACAAACAAACTGAAATGAAGGGAGCATTAGAGAGAATGAATCTCGAAGAGTCTCATGTCAACATATTACTTAATAAGTACTTATAATCATATATATTTTAGGATTTACTATTCTATATTAATTCAAATTATTTAAAAAAAAATATTTGCGAGGAGTTAGATGCGAAGGAACTCTTGTCCGATTTTGTAGTGGAATTCAAAAACAACCGTCAACTATAACCCAAAAGAACCATACTCCGTCCTAATAGCCTATGCAGTATGATCTCATTGGAATAATTTCTCTTGACACCCTTCATATCATGTCCATTCCTTCTCTTCTTATTGAGATGTCATATTTTCTATTGTAACTCCTCAACTTTGACTTTTCCGAATCTTGTACGGTCTCTTCATGAAACTTATCTTGATGTAATTCCCCTATCTGTGATCATAGACGGAGCTCCAAAAGTTTTTTTCCCTATATTACAAAGGATTAAGACATTTAGCTCTTAAAAAATACCATTAGTTAAGGCGTATTCGTTAATGCTAATTTTTCCATATTAGATTTCAGGCACAAGTAGTTTCACCACTCTAAGCTTGTATGAGGAAGTTAAACAAGGCAACGATAGGCTAAGTTGCTAGGACTTGAGTGCGGGTATCCGATATGGGTGACAAGGTGAGGATCTAGAGGTTGAATCCTTCATGATTGGGATTTGGCTAAAAAGTAATTCAAATATCTAACAATAGAGCTATATGTCTAAACTATGACTCTTAGACATTATGTGGAAAACTTACAAAGTATTCCGAGAAGAAAATGTTGATCAAGAAGAGAATCCTAGGAGAGAAAAGGAAAAGGACTAACATAGAAATTTCTATATACAAGCTATTATATTTTCTTCAATTTCACCTTAGCTTTTGTTTTGATTACGGAGATCATTGTATTTGTCTCGAATTTCTCCGTCGATTTTGGTCAAAATACTCAAAATCAGTTGACCAAATCCGGCACAGATCCTATACTCACACCTACAACCACGTCATGTCGACAGGGGTGTGGCACCGAAAGTGAAGAGTCTGAGTAACTTAGTTGATACGTGACAACCTAATGAATGTGTCAAGCAGTGGTTAATTGCACCTTATTTTATAGATTTCATTCACATTTATTCTTCTTTTTTCCATTGTGTAAGTCATGCCTAAATGATACCTTTTTTCAAAAAGAAAGAAAAGTAGTAAACATTAAGTTATCCAGTACTATTGTCATCCAAATAAGACAAGGAATGTTATTCAATGCTACTGCAATTTTCTCTCTACTACTCTCTACTGCTTCCCCTTAGATTTTGGAAACTGACTTTATACCATTATAGAGATATTGCATCATACACACTTCCCAATCTGTAAAGGGTTATATTTTTCCGTAATTTCTTTTCACTGTAGATAGTATGACTGGAATCAAGCCAAGTGAGTCAAATGTTTATTCTGCTTGGTTGCGCCATTTTTGAATAAGCACAGTGTATGAATTACCACTACCTAGCCTGAAGTTTAAAGGCTTAGGCCTCTTCTTTTTTCTTTTTTTTTTTCCGGGAAAGGTGACAACTGCTATAAATATCATCTGCACAATGGCAGTGGTAGGTGTCATACACAATTCAAAAAGCAAACACAATGTATCCTTGATTCTTCTTACAATGATTCTAAAACTTCTAAAATAGAGTTTTGAGTCATTTATAAATTTCTCTTTCCACCAAAAGTAAAACAGAAGTATACAATTCGTTTAATCTTCTGAGTAGAACTATATCTATCTTACATGCATCTTGATTTTTTTCTTCCTTTTTTGGGTGTTGGTATTGATATTTCCTAAGGGTATTTCTTGAATTAAATCAAAACCTGATGTGCGACCTAATTCTATATAATACTTCTTTACTAGAGAGGTTACTTTCACTTGACTTACTAATTATTGTTTTTTTTTCTTATAAATTACTACTATTATTTAATAGAAAATAAAAACTCTAAGCTCAAAAACCTTTCTGTTCACTGATACGTACTTAGCTCAAGCTTCTATCAGTAGACTAAAGAATTTGTGCATCAACTTCTAGTGCATAAATTAATGTTTTTCATTGTGACATGACATAAAATGGGTAAAGGAACTGCAACAGTGCTGGAGTTTTAATTGCTATAATTCCAAGTCTTATCCAATGCATCATTGATGCATGAGTGTAATTGGCCTATGAAATCTTGCTTTTTTAGCTGATTTGGTGATAATATCGACTACGAACTGGGAACATCAAGCTACAGCCTGACGTTACTTTCATAGTGTTACAAAATGCTGGTGGGATTTTTTTCTAGATTTGTAGTGTTTTTAGTCGGTAGCAGATGGGTTATGAATTACAGAGGGCAATGTTTATTAGGAAATAAAAAGGGAGAAATAAGCGTCCTGTCAGCCGATAGAGTGGAAGGGAAAACTTATAGGTAGCGGTGCATATTTGATATCCTGCATCTATAAGGAGCTGAAAGAATAATTTATGCATATATGTAAAACTAAAGGGTCAAAATGACATAAAATGATGTTCTAGTTCATATGCTGTAATTTGTAATGCATCCAGTGGAACATGTTTATGAATATTGAGTCTACTAGCCTTGAAAGTCAGTTGAGTTGAGCTGGACTAAGCTGAGCTCAAGTAGCTTATAGTTTGTCTTGGCTCGGTTACAATTATGGTAAGATTTTCAGAGGTACATTAACCCTGTAGCAATCGTTTCTTGACATCAGTCTAAGAAACCTTAGATGTTGCTACCTCTTCGGTGTTCCAATGACTATTCTTGATGCGTTTCCTGATATCTTATTGTGAAGCATTGTGGTCAATTGAATTCTTTTTATATTTGTTATTAAGTCATATTTGTACATTGAACTTAAAGAGTGTTGAAATACAGAATAAAGTGTACATGTATTATGTAGAAGCTTTCTGAATAATGTGATTTTTAATTGCAGTTCTGCGAGATATATCTCAAAGAATGATTGATCAGATATGATATGTGAGATGACTTGTCAAATATCTTTCATGTATTTGCATATAGATATATGCTGGTAGAAGATTTTGTTTCATACAGCTTGAGCTCTTATTCTGGCTATTCAGGACTGTAAGAAGTGGCTATGCTCCTAAGTAGGAGCTGCTAAGTAGCAAATATTGATATTGTTTATTCTCTGCGTCAGTAATTCTTAATTTTACTTTGTTACACTTCAGCATTTAGATTAGGACTGTATTCTGAATCATCATTTTCCTTTTATTGGAACGGCTGAGACTCCATTGTTAATAGTGACCTCTGGCCAGGCTTACCTTGAGTTTAAGAATATAGCTTTAGTTTTTGCCTAGAGGGTGTAATGAGATGATATTCCTTTTCCTATTCAACAGGGAATCTCATTCTTCTGGGCATTGAGATTGAAGTGCTAGGAACGACTAAATTGTACATTGCTATATGCTTCCAAGAAGATTTGCTCAGATGGATGCTAATCCTAGGAATGGGGGTGAAAGGGATAATACTTCGCGAGGAATTCTGCATGACTTATTGCCACTAAATGAAATTGATCCAAGCGCTCAAAAGTTCCCTTGTTGCCTTGTTTGGACTCCTCTCCCTGTGGTTTCTTGGCTTGCACCTTTTGTTGGACATGTTGGCATATGCAGGGAGGATGGTACCATTGTGGATTTTTCTGGAGATAACATGATTCATGTTGGTCAGCTCTTCTATGGAACTGTAGCCAGATACTATCAGGTAGACAGACAGCAGGTATGTGCCCATGACTGCTTTTATCCATTCCAAAATCCCACCCCATCCCCATAAAGAGAAAGTAGCGAGAAAAGTTAAATGGTGCGCTTGCAGTAGCATCTCTTCAATAACTCATAAAAATTTACAAACAGGTTTTGATAACTCTCTTTATCAACTTTGTTATGCTTAAACAGTGCTGTTTTGCTCGCAACTTTGGTGGACACACATGCCGTCAGGGTTACGAACATGCTGAATTTGGGACAGCAATAAGTTGGGATGATGCTGTTCAGTTGTCTAGGCGCAGCTTTGAGTACAGAAACTTCAACATTTTCAGTTGCAATGGCCACTCATTCGCTGCTAATTGCCTGAACCGTCTATCATTTAGAGGATCACTGCGTTGGAACATGATTAACGTTGGAGCTCTTATAATGTTTAAGGGAAAGTGGGTCAATGGCTGGTCAATCTTCAGATCATTTCTGCCTTTCATTGGGATGCTTTGCTTCGGCTATTTAATGATTGGATGGGCGTTTCCGATTGGTCTAATCTCCTTTGTTCTTGCGACTTTTGGATGGTATTTCATGATCTGTTACTGTTGCAAGATTGGGGATGAAGATTAGAACCTTCTGCTGTTGGTTCAAGACTTTTTAGGTGGTTGAGAAAGAGCCTCAAAAGTGTTCTTTCCTGAATAAAGTCTCTTCTTGTGAGAGAACTCTACTTATTTTCTGTTGTAATGTAATGTGAAGACATATTATATTAGTTAATGTCCGGTGTTGTAATGTAATGTGAAAACATATTATATTAGTTAATGTCCTGTGTTGTTATGTAATGTTAAAACATATTATATTAGCTAATGTCCAGTGTTGTAATGTAATGTTAAAACATATTATATTAGTTAATGTCCAGTGTTGTTATGTAAGGTTTCTTTTCTAGCACATCTGTTCCTGTCAATTAATGCAATTTTTACGACAAAGAATGTTGTTATAGTTTTGAAAAGTTCTCTAGGAAAATTGACATTCATAAGTACCTCAACCAAAAGTATAGTCAATTTTTCCAAGTAGAATTCAACATTTTTTTTTTAATTGAATGAAAAAAAAAAGAGATTCTTTTTCTTTTAAATTAATATACTAGCACTTCCAAAATTATTATCTTTTATATAAATATATAAAATATAAATTGAGTTAAAACCATTATTTATTTATTTATTTGGATATTTATGCTAATTTCTCTTAGAGGAAAATATGTTCCAACTGAGAGGTGATAAGTATCTTGTGGAATTTATTGAAGTGCGTGAAAGTTGATCTGGTCATAAAAAAAAATACTACTCCCTCCGTTTACTTTTATTTGTCTCTGTTTGACTTGGTACACCAATTAAAAAAACAATTATAGATATATGTATTTTACCAAACTATCCCAATTAAATGGTGTTTAGTATTAAGTCTTGGAAAATAATAATTGTCTTTTCTTGATAAGTCAAAAGTGACAAATAAAAATGAAAATCTATTTTAAGAATAAGTGACAAGTAAAAGTGAATGAATGGAGTATTAATTTATATTACCTTTAAGGCTTTAACCTATGCAAGACATAAAAATAAAAATTAGTACTAGCATATATTTACCACTCAATTAAACAAAGGTTTTTCCAAAAATATTATATTATAAAATAAAAATAAAATAAAGTAAGACAGTTTCCTATGCAGAAGGAATCAGTTTCTGCTTCCTGCTTCCTGCTTCCTGCTTCCTGCTTCCTGCTTCTTCTCCAAGTATTTGACAGATACTGAAACACATCTCTGTTTCTAGATATACCCGACCCGGCCCAGGGTACCTTCTCTCCACTCGACGGAGAATCAAGTAATCAGGGTTGAATCAGTCTGTTGAGAACTTTTGAATCGGACTGTTTCTTCAGAATCGGAAATTCTTCTTTTTCTTCTACAGTGGTATGGAAGATTACTTTTCTTCACGTTTTGATTGAATTTTTGATGTTTCGGCACTTTGATTTACTTTTTTGAAATAAATGATCATATCTTGAATTGGGTTTTCTGATTGGGTTCAAGAAGGGTCTGAAGGGGCTTCAGACGTATTTTTGGAAGTTCTTCTGTTATGTGATAGGAGAATTCTATTTTGATTCTAAGGTACTACTGGCAAATTAACACAAGAAAAGTTCTGGTTTTCTTGAAAAGTTTTGATTTTCTTGAAAAGTTCTGATTTTCTTGAAGAAAACGTGTAAAAAGGGGAAAAGGAGAAATCAAAGACTCAGTTTTAAATTGAAGATCCTGATTTTCTGGGAATACTTGGGTTTGGTACTATTTAGTCAGAATTCTACTGGGCACTGTTGAATCTCTAGGTTTTTGTTTGATTGTAGCGAATTTTTTTTAAAAAAACTAAGGTGGTGGCCGGGCCAACCATCTGGTTACTGGTATCTTCTTCTCAGCAGGACAAGGGTGCTGGTTGTACTAGATAGCTCTGCCAGATATTTGAGTCCTTCCACTAGTGTTAGTACAAATTCTGTCCACCATGACTTAGGTAGATAGGAAAATTATATATGGCTTTTTATTTATTGTGGAAATCTTACATCTCGTGGTTTTATTCCAACTTCATCGCCATACCTTGAGTGTAAATCCATGTAGAGATTTTGAACTGAGTACTTCATTTGTTTGGTGCCTTGAATCTTGATTCTAGACGTAAGTTATTTCTTTTTTCTTCTCCATTCCTTTTCACTCGTTTTAGATATTCTTGTTTAATTGGAAGTTCACTATGATTGAAGCTATAGCAAACCCATTTCAAAATTATTTCTCATGATGCACAGCTAATTCTTGCTAAACATTTTATTTCCTTCAATGACTGATTTAGCTTAGTTTGGTCTCGTTGATCATCTCTTTGTTTTCTGTGTGTTCATTTGGTTAGTATCATAATTCATGCTATTTGGAGTAGACTTTTATTAATCATCTAGGATCTCTGTGAAAAATGGTAAGAAAGAATATTCAAAAAATGGAAGGAAAATAGTGGTGTGTGTTGATAATGTGTGCTTGCGAGAAGAGAGAGACGAGGATGTGGACCACTTGATTTTCTATTTGTCTTGTTCTTTTTGTTCATATGTATATTCTTTAATTAGTACGAGTACTGTTTATTGTTTTATGCTAAGGAGTATGCAGCAAGCTGCTCCAAATTCCCGGTCTTACATCAGTTCAAGGTAGATTTTAATTTGGAGAAGGGATTGCAGAAAAACTGCTATAATAGCAGAGTTAACTGCAGAATAGGAACAAGAAAGAACAACAAAAATTTACCAGTTGAAAGCTAAGATGATACATATGGTGAAGGGTAACTTTTTAGATTTTAATGACACATTGCATGGTTGAAAGTTTAGCATTTTGGATTGATAAAGAAGATGCACCTACGCCTAATTCAACCTCAAAAGCTTAAGCCGTTAGAGAGAGCACACTTTTATTTATTTAATTGTGCATTCAACATGCCCCTCACGTACGGATTTGACTTTTTTCATGAGCCAAGTATGTGGAATTTTTTTCTCGATAATGATTGGTGGCAAGACTCAAACCTATGACCTCTTTTTGCTCTGATGTTATGATAGGAAAATTAACGTTGGACCTAATTTAACACTCATGAAGTGAGGATTGTCCATGATCATATAAGGAGAACAATTTCTAATCCCACAACCGATGGACTTTTAACTAGCACTACTTTCAGTTTCTAAAAAAAATTCTGTTTCAAAAAACTAGCACTACTTGGTGCTTGAAACTGCCTTTAACTTATTGATAACGTGTTCAGTGAATGCCATCTGAAAACCTGAAAGCAATTGTTGGTACTTTCAGTTTTGGGAATGTCCAAAGCAAATATTTTCTTTTTACTTTATTATCTTTTTGAAACAATAAAGGGTGTCTTTATAATTTATTTTCAGAAATAATAAAGGGTCAACCCTGCAAAAATGGATGGACTGCAAAAGAAAGTAAATCTTATGTATTTTGTCTTGGAGTTTCTTATTAGCAATTTCCCTTTCCATGGCAGGTTGTTTGCACATATTTTCTCTCGATGTGCTGAGAATGGATTGAATTGTAAGATACTGCAAAATGGGACATGAATTAGAGAACAAGCAAAATACAGACATGATTTTACAGGCTTCGGCAAAGAAGCAGAATGGAAGTGATCCTAAAGAACTTGAAGCTAGTTATGTAAATTGTGCTAGCAACTATGAGGACCATACCTCCTTGGCTGAACAAGTAAAGGAGGAAGTCCATGGCATTGAGGACGATGAAATTGATATAATAGAATGTACAGATACTGCTGATAATGTGCTGGTGCAATCAGATAGAGAAGAGTTGACAGAAAGTTCAAGTTCTTTTGAGAGTATTTTTTCTGAATCAGAGAATTGCACAACTATGAATGACACCGAGTGTACATCAGAATACAGCGGTGATGCTACATCAGAACTAGCATTTAGTGGATTTGGTGACATATTTAGGATGACGTATGTATTACTTCTCCTAGATCTTTTTTTATTGGATATCCTTTTTTATTCTGTAGTCTGCAGTTTGGTTTCTGATGCTTTGACTTTTTATGCTTCATATTTGTGATGAGTAAAGGTAAATTTTATGGATAAAGGTTCAGTACCAAGCTGGTACTGAGACAATGTACAAAAAGATTTGCTGGATATGAATTCTTCAAAGCTGTAAAGATTTCAAGAACTCCAGCATTATGTCGCTATCAGCCAAAAATCTGCATTGCACCAATTCCTTTTTAAAATTTTGGATACATGTATATTTTACAATAGAAACATTCTCCTCATTCCCCTAAAGCATCTTATGTTCGTTCCTCTCGAGCCAGATTCTCCATATAATGCAAAGAGGAATGACCTTCCAGATCTTCTTCTTCTCCTTACTTGTTCCTTGCCTCTGCCAACATGTCAGAAGTTGTTTAACATTTGCTGGTATGTCCCAATAGACCCCATAAAGATTGAGAAACATGCACCAAATTCGCCACACAAAATTGCAATGTAGTAGCAATTGATTGACAGTTTCTCCCACTGAATTGTGATGCTTCATATGCGAATAAGCATTATAGTTCGTCGCGTATTCATCAGAAAATGAAATTGATTGCAGAACTCAAGCTGTCTTTCTGGACATTTTGTTTTTCGAACTAGGTAACCTTCTATTATATCACAAAACAATACACGGGTTGTATTGAAACCTTATATAAAAGTGTACTAATTTCACCTCTCTATGACTAAATAGAGTCTAGAACTTCAATGATAGAGATAGTTTCATTTGAGTATAACTAAATACACCAAAAAACTAAAAGTAGAATGCAATTAAGTTTAACTTTCTGCACATTGTTCACTATGCTCTCAAAACATCTTGAATTCCTCTCTTTTCAGATAACCCATCATAAAGCACTAGGGATAATTCTCCATTTACCTTTGTCCTTAGCATGTATCCCTTCTTCCTCCCAACTCATGAAGGCCTCAGCCACCTTCCTTGGCATGGTCCAGGAAATTCCTTTGAGGATCAGAAATACTCTCCATAAATGTTGGGTGTACTTGCAATGTAAAAATAGATGGTTAACCGTCTCTGATGTTTCGCCACATAGGAAGCACCTGGAGCACAAGGTTATCCCCCTCTTCATGACATTGTCCTGTGCTTCCTTTGCCATTAACCTGACAAAGCGTGATACTTTGTGAGGTATTCTACAATTCCATATTTGTTTCCAGGGCCATCTTGTACCCTGCTGATTTGTTTGATCTATCAACTTATAAGCTTTGTTGACTTTGAACACTCCCCTGTCATCTCCTGGCCATCATAGTTCATCCTGCCATCTACAGTCAAGTGAAGGTGTCCACATTGTTGAAAAATTCAGCAACTCTCATGACCTCCCAGTCATTCAACTGCCTTCTGAAAGTGAATTTGCAGGGATTGATTCAATCTATTGAAGTCAATTCTCTTGTTACATTGAAGGATTGGTTTGCTATGAAGAAATATCTATGCATGGCTTAGTTGTTCAACTAAGGTGTTTCCTTTTTTGGATAATGGTGGTGGTCGGGCTAGCTTGTGCGGGCCTCGACTAATTCACTTGGTATTTTACCATTCAGTATAGGTAGAAATATCTATGCATGGTTTAGTTGTTCAACTAAGGTGTGTTTTCCTTTTTTGGATAATGGTGGTGGTCGGGCTAGCTTGTGTGCGACTTGACTAATTCACTTGGTATTTTACCATTCAGTATAGGTATTGGCTAACTCAGCCACCAAGGTTTGAGCATATAGAAAGAATTCATATTGTGTCGCCGCTTCTAGGATTTGAACTAGGTTCCTAAGGTCGTTATTCTGATCTTCAACTGCCAGGCTACCCCCTAGGTTAGTTTTTCAACCTAGTCTGACCATGAACTTGCTGTTGAGTAACTTGAGTTTCTTGTTCACAGACATAACTGGCTAATCATCTCATCCTTGACTTATGTGACTTAGAGTCAAATTCAACATGGGCTTAGGGGGATAGTGTAGTCCTTCGTGATGTTTTGTGCCTTTTCTAGAGTAAGAGAATATCTACGAAAAATCTTAACATGTTCCTTTTTTTTGTCCTTTAGGAGGAAAAAGGTGACAGCTCATTGGAGAGACTTTATACAACCTCTTAGGCAGCGATGCAAGTTGATTGAGTTGAAGCTTCATCTGCTTCAGTCTCAAAGTCGGAAATATGAGAAACAAATGCGGGATGACAGCCACCAGATGAAGCTTCAAATGGGAAGTGTTCCATTGGAAGATTTAGGTTCAAAGTCACTTCCATTCTCTTGTAATAGTTTAAGAGATAATGTTATGAAGAGAAAGAAGAGAAGAAGAACTGAAGATACATTGGATATAGCAGCTTATATGTCTCATCATCCCTTGTTCTCTTTCTTTGGTAATATTTCCCCTCGTTGTCCTTTAGCCTAGTTTCACATTTTCATTTCCAAATCATGAATTTGTATTTGTGGCATGCAGAAAAAAGAAAGTCAAGTGCTGATGGTTCTTTTCTGGACAATGAGTTGGACAAAATAGGTTCGAATGCATACTTTTCTTAATTTTTAGTTGCAGTTGTTGTGGTTCTTTGTTGCTTCTTGGTGGAAAAATAATTTGATAACATCAAAATGGTAGCAATGCATATGTTGTTCCAATTCAAGTCTTTTATTAATGGCTATTTGCACACAAAACAGCGGCTATGTTTGGAAGCTGTATGGAATTATGATTTCTTGTGCAAGGCAGCTGCTGTTTGGTTAAGAATTTACAATTATTTCTTGAGTTTAAGTTTCTTTAATGTTGCATGGAGATGTTAAACATTGAAGTTTTCCAGTTCAGTTAGGACTTTTCCTTTTTTGTGTTTCTGAGATTTGTTGGTGAAGTTGATCCCTAATTGCTTATTACTTGTGACCTCTCATTCTGTCAATATGCCACAAGTCCTATTTTACTTCCATTGATCAGTTAGAATTAGTTAATACTTTCATTGACAGGTACAAGATTGCTTGGTGTGAGAGGTTGGGTGGTGGCTCGAGACTACACAGTCGTTCAGTTAGGTTACATCAGACTGGTTGGTTAAGACGGAAGTTAATTTGGAATAATTGAGCTAAGATTTCTAAAATCAAGGAAACAAAGAGTGACTATGAGTTTTGGGATGAGTGACATAGGTATGGTCGACGGCACTTTAGGTGATAGATATGTGCATGCATGTGAAGAATGTGCTTATTGGTGTAAAATTAGTTGCAATTATCAGTTTGATGCTGATAAAAGATCAACTTGAGTATAATACCATCACATAGGACATAAAAAGGCCTAGCATTCGGCCGGCTCTTACATTGGTTTTGCTCTACTCTAAGGCCTCATTTGTTTTCATTAAGATTAAGATGTCTGAATGATTAAGATGTCGTCTCTAGATCTAAACACTGAATGATTATGACTGTTTGTTTTTCAACATCTGAATGTCCATAATTTCTTTATCTATAAACATAATAAATATGCAATTGAAATAAAATAATAATTAAATTCTAAAAATATATGAATTCGATAAAATAAATTAGTATTTGAGCAAAAAAAATAATTATGTTTGCTAGTGATGGTGGATATGATTTGAAGTGGTGGCGGCGATTGAAGAATATGTGGTGGTGATAGTTGGAGACAGTGCTAGTTGTGGTGGTGAGGATGGTTTGTAGTAGAAATTGACCTTAATGGTGGTAGTGGCGGATAGTGATGGTGAGGTGGTAGTGGCTGATAGTGACGGTGAGGTGGTAGTGGATGTAATTATAACAATGGAGGTGATAGGTCGGGTGATAGCAACTGTCAATAATTGTTGGGAACAATGACAATTTAAACACTAAATGATTAAGACTGTAGTTATTTTTTCAACATTTGAATTGAGAATTATTAAGTATTAACTTTGAACAATACAACAACAACAACATAACTAATATCTTTCCACAAAATAAAATTTAAATAATATAATAATTAAATATTATATTAAGCACACAGAATTTAAAAAAGGTATAAGATTTGATGTTGTTTTATTTTTCAAAAGAAAACAAATAGTGGTAAAAGAGACTAAGAGAGTGTAGAAGAAATCAGCTTACAGATTTGTGGAGGAAGACGTTACTTTAAGGCATTTAATACAAAAATTTAATGATTAACAAATGTGTGCTAATTGAAGTTTGAATGCTTTTAAGATTTGTGCACAGATCTGACCGGATCAGGCCGAATAAGTAGTGAAATCTTAACAAAAACAAACGCACTTAATGAGTTTTTTGAAACTGGTAACTTTGTGTCTATTGATAGAAACAGATCAGTACATGGGCTGTACTAGGGCCATATTTACAAGTAAATCCAGATCCTATGATCCTATGTCTATAATGAATCTAACACATCAATAATAGATACAGGATCATTAGACCGAATCCGATTACACAAAAATCATAGAATCAAGATACAATTCAATTGATCTGTTCTATACTATTTTCTATGTTCTCAAAGCACCTAGCATGAACCCCAACTTCTTCCCAACTTTGAAGGGCTTCTGTAACCTTTCCTGGCATAGTCCAGGAGAAACCTTTTTAAGGTTTATGAATAGCCTCCAAAGCTTACCTGTGGTCTTGCAGTGAAGGAACAAATGTCAAACAGTTTCTGCTTATTCTCCGCAAAAAACACATCTCGGACATAAAATTATCCCCTTTTTCATCAGATTGTCTTGTGTAAGGACAACTTCCTTATATGGGAGCCAAATAAAACATTATACCTTGTAGGGTATATTCACTTTCCGTATAATTTTCCAGGGCCAGTTGACATTCTGTTGATTGTGATTATTCAACCATCTGTATGCTTTGCCAACCCTGAAGGTTCCTCTGTCACTGCCCTGCCACCAAAGCTCATCTTCCCCTTCTTGTGTTCCTTTAAACTGGCCAATAGTGTTAAGGAAATCTGCAACTCTTGTGATTTCCCAGTCATTTACTTGTCTTCTGAAACTGATTTCCCACCCATCATGCAATTGTTCTTTGCTGATTTAACATTAAGTTGTGGATATCTGGATAGATATTCCTCAGAATCCCCATCTCACGCCAGTCATCTCCCCAGAAGCTTGTCTTTTCCTCATTCCTAACCTTAACCTTGGTTTTGATCTTGAAATCATCTCCACCATATGGGGAAATTACTTCCTTTGTCATCCACCTATTTTCTTCCTCATACTTGGCTTTAATGACTTTTCTCCACAACGGATGTTTGTCATTAGCATATTTCCACAACTGTTTCATTCTGAGGGCCTTGCTATGGTTCTGCAGATTTTTAATACCCAAACCCCCATATCTTTTTTTAATTATCAGATCATTCCACTTTACCAGATTGTAACCTTTCCTTCCCTGCCATAGGAACTTCCTTCTGATCCTGTCCAATCTGTCTGTGACCCCTACTGGAATGGGAAATAAAGACATCATGTAAGTAGGTTCAGATTCAGACCTCTATTAAGTGCAAACAAATGAGGCCTTAATCTCCAAGTCACAGTAAAATGTACCACTCGCTTTCATAAAACTTTAGAGAATAATACTCCTCTATCCCGTTTTGTATATCTACTTATTTGATTATTATGTACTCATCTTTAAATATATTAAGATATGAGAGCAATAATTAGAAGATGTAAAGCAGGTGTAAAGATTCCAGATAAAATATTAATAATAATGATAAACAATAAAGAGAGAGTGTTTTCAGGGACAGTAACTTGTGGCTGCATTCTTTAAGCAGTGTCATTGGCTTGGTTCTCATCTTTTGCAATGTGCTTGATTGCAATACACGAGTATAAATTGATGATAACCTGAAGACTGTAATATCCCCTATTCAATGTGTGACCACATAATTCCTCTGGTGTTTTCTTGTAAGTTATATAACTTTGATTAGCATTGTATGAAACTTGGCACACACATAATAACATGGCCTGGGTAATCATCTGGACACATAGTCTAGTGCTTTTGTGGGTTCCTAATGTTGTTCTGGTGTTCGCTCCAATATTCTGTTAATTGACATGATGTTTGCTATTGTGAATTGTTGAAACTAGCTTAAGAGTCTGTCAAGAGATGGAATTCTGGTAGAACACTTTAGAGGGTAAGGAAACTCACCAATCGACCCTTAAAAAATGAGCTCTGAGCGAGCTCACTTCCTTAAATTGGCCTGGGCCATCCTGGTTGACTTTTCAGGCTGGGACTGGGTCAAGGTTTTTCAATCCCTGATCCGGACCAGCACAGCACAGATCGGCTCAAAACTACAAAAAAAACAAACACTTGCGGACATAGCCAAGGGCATAATAAAATGGAAGCAACGGGATTATATAGGTGATAATGGTTGCTTGAGATTAAGATTAGCTGTTACACTTGCATTATGCTGTGTGTTTGTCAACTGTCAAAGAGTCTTTTTCGGTCTGTTAGAAACTTGTATGTTATTGGAAGGATAAGAGTAAGTACTAGAGTTCTAAAAAACTCCTTATTTGACATAAAATATAGCTTATTTAGTAGTGGAATGAAATAGACCCATATACAATGGAATGGATGCAATTAATTTATATGGCCAATCATAGTTAGTTTGGATTAAGGCATGGTTGAATTAATTGATTCATTTTGATCCTCCATTAGTGTATATCCATTTCATCTTTGAACTTGATCTATGGTCTGTTTGGTATGAAGTTAAACATTTCCCAGAAAGTGTTCCAATTTTTTCGCATTTGGTTAGCTAAATTGTCTGAGAAAACATTTTCCCTAAGACTACATTTTCCTTTAAAAAATGGTAACTAACTCCCTTGGCATGCTTAAGGAAGTCATTTTCCAAGAGAATCGAGATGAGACCCTGGCGCTAGAGTCCCTTGATGAAGTTTGGGGTGTGGGATTTGGGGAATATAGGAAAAAGGCATATGCAGTCAATGAGCATTTGAAGTAGTGGTCCAATGACAGGATAGACATACATCTAACTTTTGTTGAGCACTGAGCAGAGAGAATGTTTTTTTAATTGAAAACTCTGAACAAACCACATAAATTGAAATAAAAATAAGTAGACTAAGGAATTGAAGCAAGAGAGTGGTCCAAGCTCGATTTTAGAAAAATTACGTGTGGAGACTTCTGTTTTGTGCTCTAAAATCAAATGGTGCTTTCATGTTAATGTCAGGTTTAGGGTTGGGAATTGGAAGGTGGGGGAGGTGCACAGGAAATTATTTATGTTATATTGTTAGGGAACTTCAGGGAAACTATTTATTTTTAGGAATCTATTTTTCTCCCAAACACTAACTCTGGACAATACGAATGCCCTTTCTGATGCAGTTCACGATGCAGAGCTGCCAAACTAACTAAGCTAGGTAGTTTGCTGATAGAATATCTATCCCAGTAGGAAGATGGAAAGAATATACTATACTCTATAGGAGAGTCAAAAGAATAGGCATGTTGGAACTATATTAGAAGATTTTGGCTTGCCCTCTCTCATCTTATTAGTCAAACCTAAATGTCCTTATTTCGAAAAACTGCTCTAACACCCTTACCAACCAAATACTAGAAATATTTTTTGAAAATGTTTTCCGCTCACCCATAAGAAAATCACCTATTTCTGTGGGGAAAAAATTCCTTTACCAAGCACACACCCCTAGTCTAAAATAGTAGTAGTTTTCTTTTGTAAATGTAATCCTATACAAAATCACCTGTTGCGTGTGCTTAGTTCTTCTGCTAGCTTTCTTCTAATTGTTCGAAGAATTAAATCATTTCACTTCTTAATTCTGTAGCCATCTGCTCTGAAAAGATCAATGCTTATGATGACTTGCACCAACAGCCTGCTGATGGTGATGCTTCCCTGGAGAAAATACTCCACAAAATTGGGGTTCTTCAGTCACATGTTATCCAGCTTAAAACTAGACTTGACAAGGTAACAAGTGAGAATGGGATGTTCTCCAGCACTGATGACTTGAAATCTCCTCTACCATGTATTGCTTTGGGCAGCTCTGCTCGAAGTTCTGCCCTTCTTCAAGACAATCGGGGTAAAATGCCAGCAGGATCACATGATGTTGTATCACAGCTGATATCTGAGTATAATCTGGTTATGCCTGACAGTGCAGCTTCAAGATATGGACAAGCAGTGAACGTCCCTGATGTGATTGAAAGCACAGACCGTTCCTTACTTATGGATACAAACACCAATGTGAGTACTTCAATATGACTCACTATTCTTCATTGATTGCTTTTCTGTGTCTGTGTATGCGCCTATGATTCATCATATATCATTAACCCTTCAAAAAGAATGTCGTGATTTCCAAAATAGGTAGGCAAACGGGGGATGTGCTTTTATTTGTTTTCTTTAAGCTTGCATTTTACGCTCCATTTCTCTGAGTGCTCTCTCTGTCATTGTTACTTCCACTGTGCCAAACTTGCAGAAAGCTTGTATTTTAGATCATGAATATTCTTCATATGGATACTATGATGACCTAAAACTTATTTCTATTCAACTGTTGATGTGTTGAATTCATCCAATCATCTTTCACATGCAGTCTGAAGATGGCGTTCTAATCTACAATCAAAAAATGAAGGAAGAGATGAGTAACTTTGAGGAATTCAAGATTCATTCTGCGGAAAGTCATCGGGTTTTAGAACATGTCCAGAAGGTTACCATCCCAGCTAGTGTTCCAGATCCAGATCTTCCAGTGGATGATCAACCAGCTCCGAAAATTCGCTCTATTTCCCAGCTTTCTGCTCCTAAGAGCAAGAAGAGGAAGGCTCGACGGAGAGGTGGTTCTAGGAAACGGAATTACTGATCTTCAGCTTAACTTCAGTATATATCTGATTCAATGATCTAGTAGAAGTTGATTTCAACTCCCCTCTTCTCTTGGAACTCAAACTGTCCTGCAAATGCGCCAAATGACAATCTCAATCCTGTTAATATGTTTTTTTCCTTCTCAAGTTACGTTTATTTATTCAGTAAATATTTTAGTCGACAAATAGCATGATTGAGTTTGATTCAGATTAATTGCAGTCCATTTTCATACATTACCATCTTGATATGCTTATTTCTTATGAGGTTCTATTATTGGATGTTATACTAAATATCAGAATTAATGAAGAAGAACAAAATGTGAATTGGTGGTTGTTATTCTCAAAATGAGGAAAAATTTGAGACGAGAAATATGTCATTTTCAACTCATTTTTTGAAAAATACTAATCAAAGTTCTGTTAATCAAAAGGTCAATATATATTATGATCACTTTGATTTTTTTATTTTTTGGCTTATTAATAGAACAAGGTGACAAGTGGAGTAAAGGGAATAAAACAACGACCAACCCCTTTCATGATAAAACTAATAGCGAAGGCGCAACTTTATTTTGATTCCGACTCGGATATTGACATTACCTAACAACCCCGATGATTTGACCAAAAATCAGAAAATTTAGATCTAATGCAGTAGTAAAATCGTTTTTTTTTTCTAATTATTTGAAGTAGTAGTAATCTGAATATATTTGAGTCAAAAAAAAATTCAGTTACCGGGTATCGAGAGCCTGGGTCTCCTGGGTGAAAGACAGATATCCTAACCGCTGGACGATAACGGAAGCTTGTCACTTGTTACTTGTTCCTTTATTAAATATAAATATTTAGAAATGTGAATGCAGATTTTTTGGCAAAATATATGTCCATTTAAAGCTGATTATATATTCTAATGGTTGAATATATAAATTTAGGAAAGGTGGATCGATGTTATACATGAAAAAAACTTAAGTACATCAAGTTGTCCTTTTTTTAGCTCCGAAAGATTGCATGTGAATATTCAATAAGCTATAGATCTCATGTTAATCAAAATTCATTCTATCAAAATGTTAAATTTATTTTGATATATATATATATATATTACACAAGTACTTTGTATTTAATCAAAGATTTATTAACACTTGAGATGACTTTCTTTTTTTATCCATTTCATTTTATATCTGCTTTGTTCATTGTTTGTACCAGACTTTGTTTACGTCGCTATTTAAACCCGAAACATAAATTTCCAATGATTATCAGAATATATAGATTATTATTATTAGTAAAGATTATAATATAAAGCGAATTTATGATGAAAAATCAAGCAAATATTGCAAGGACGTCTTTGATGTTTCTATATATTTGGCTTACTGCAACTACTTTAGCCTTTTAAGGTTTGTTAATTTTGTCCAAAAAGAAAAAAAGAGAATTTTAATTCATTATAAAAGATTAAAAATTCCGTTACCGGGAATCGAACCCGGGTCTCCTGGGTGAAAGCCAGATATCCTAACCGCTGGACGATAACGGATGCTTGTTCATAGAATCCCTCTTAAAATATTATAATATCTAAAAATATGAAATTATTTCCAAAATATATGTCCATCTTAGGAAAATATACTCTAATTATGGAATATATATATATCTTAGAACAATTTTTAAATGTGTAAATATGAGAAAGATCTTTTATATTCAGAAAGAAAAACTACGTACTTAATAAAATAACGTATATAACCATATATGTAGTACTTTAGCAAAAAATTAAAGACAATAACTTTAGAATGGAGGCAGTGTAAATGCTTTGAAAAATTGAATGTGAATTCGAGAATGGATCACTCATATTGTTAGTCAAAATTCACTCTACAAAATGTTCCAATTCTTGTTATACACACATATATATTAGATTAGACACATAATTTATATTTTATCAAGATTTATGAATATAAACTAGATCGAGAATTGAATTAAACATATATTATATATACATATAAATAATCATGTTAATTTTTTAACGAAGAAGATTCAAATACGATGAAAAATTGAAATATTAAAAAGGGTTGAATTGATGTGAGTTGACAATGGTGATTACCTAGTAAATGGGAGACAGTGGCAGCTAGCCCCATTTTGCACTATCCTCTTTATTGTTGCAAAAGTCAAAAAACCAAATCATATAGTTACAGCTATCAGAATCATCATCATCATGCAGGTCCATGGACTATCAATCAAAAAGAGTTAGTTTGACTTAGCACAAAGTTTACGAAAGAAAAACTGTTGAAATTTATGGTCTAAAATAAGTTATAGATATTTTTGTGGCTGAAAATCATTTCATTAAAAATAAAATGGACATTTTAAAGTTGAATTGTTACTGAATATAGAAATATGTCATTCTTTTTTCATGAATCGTACAATATAATCATGCATGCTTCACTTTAGAAAAAGAAGATTAAGGGTAATTTTGTCCATAAAGTACAAGAGTGTACTGAAGCAAATTAGAAGCTAACAGTCTCTCAAACTTTCTTAGAAGTTTAACGTGGGAATGAGGTAAAGAAAGAGGGGAAAAAACAACACTTTTTTACTTGTGAACTTTCCCTTTTACCTTCCACTAAGTCGTACAACCACCATGCACGCTCATGCACCCACTTTCAACAAAAAAGACTTTAAAAAAAGAAAGAAGCCAAAGTCAGATCTAGGACGTGGATTCGAGATTTGAATTTTATGGGTGTAAATTCACCATAAAACAATAATAACATATCCAGTGTAACCTCACAAGTGCAATCTAAAAAAGTTGTGTCCTAGTTAAAAGTACTAGGTTAAGATGAACCCATAATATAAACACTACATCCGCCCCTAAAGAAGGAAAAAAAACTATGTAGAACCATAGCCTATAATCTATTTATATATATATATAAATGTCCTGGAAAATCATTCAATGAAGTTCAAGATGAACAAAATTATAAACTAAAACCCTCTCACAAGGAACTTATATATATATGCATCTGCTGGAACATGGTGTACTAAAGAGTTTCTTACGAGTATCAGTGTAGAGCCATTTTGGCATTCTGTCCACCTCCCAGTAGCTTGCTGAGGACTGAGGAGGGGGCCAAAGTGCTAAACTAGCTCTGCAGCTCTCTCAAATTTCAGAAAACCTCACAGATTACTGTGTGTGCCTATGGAAACAACCTCCATCTCTACCTCCAACAGATAGATATATAAGGGTAAGATCTGCGTCCACTCCACCTCCAGATCCCACTTGTGGGATTACACTTGGTATATTGTTGTTGTTACTTACGTGTATCACTATTATTGTGTATAAAATTGATGGTGACATGTGATGTGTAAGCTCTCTGTGTGAATATATATATGCAATGGTCATGAACCCCATTCTGTTGTTGTTAGTTAAAGAAGTACTCTCTAGTGGTTCTATGTTCTGACATTAAATGATCGTTTTATTTTCTTGAATCCAAGGTATGTACTCATTGTTTTTTAGGATGAAATTTCCATTACTAATTCAAGAAAAGCAAACCTTTTGCAGAAATAATACTACTGGTATTTCTTGATAAAGAGACCAAGTTGATTATCTATAGTTTGTTCTGATTTAATTATATCTAGAAACCATATATGGGGTGATATTGAATCAATGAACTTAATCTAAGACGAATAAATAAAACAACGATATATCAAGGCAAGATCGATTGATGATGAGAACATTCAGAAGACAGCTTTTGGATGATCACATAGTTTTCAATTCAATCCCTTGGAAATTCTGTTGCACTAAACAGTTTTACTTTTTAATTTAACTATAATATAAAAAAATGATAGTCTTTATGTGGTTCTATATAGTGATGAATATTTTTGTTATTGATGTTTAATCCATCTTGTTGGATTAGTTTTTACTGAAATTCAAAAGGAAGTTATATTATTTGGATTGAAATTAGCAACTGGCTGGGGACGGGATATTGGATGAAGCATTTACTATTTTCCTTGACATTGGGAAATTGTTGTCTGGCGATAGTGGCAAGTTAGGTTTTCTGTCGAAGGTCTATCAGAAACAATCTCCCTATCAGGATTATATTGGGTTTGTTGTTATTTGTAATCTAAAATCTCTATCAATGTCAACTAGGAGTACCTTCATTTTTTTCTTGTCCAGATCTCAAGCAAGTCTCTATTTTAGATTCTGATAACTGCTTACTACATTTGATAAATACTGATCCGCTTTCAAATTTGGAGTCTATGGGAATAATACGTTGTTACGATGTCAAGTTTGATGTTCCAAATCTAGTGCCTTTTACATACATGAAACGTTTTTCTTTGTTTTTTATCACAGGGGTCTCCTTTGCTGTCTAGCTACACCAGTGTTGGTTGGTTTTTGTTCACAAACTTGTCTTGCAAATGCTAGAAAACGGGAAGATCATGACTTCAAGGCTACGAAAATGACATTAAACGAAAAACAGAGCAAGCAACGATGATGTTATAGTTTCAGCTCCATCTTGACTTACAAAGCGTGTGCCTTTTTCAAGAATCTTAAATAATTTTGACGCAAAACTGGGGATCTCCTTTTATTACCATCTACCAAAACGAGAGTAAAATGGGAAAAGAGAATTGAGCCAAGTACAAAGAAACATTTAAATATCCTCAACTACTAAAATTGATTCTAGTGCACGATTTGCTGGTAAAATGGATACAAGTTAACCCAAATGACAACTCAGGACAGTCAGATAGTTCAACGAAGCCAATACCATGCTTTAACTCCAATGCCACAATCTTAAACCCCAGCAGTCTCATAGTCTGCTCCTGCCTAGGGAATCAAGCTATCACATAAAAGATGTACTCTTTCACCTGACAGCAACTTCAGCAATTATAATTCTACCCAACTCCTAATTATATTAATAATATCCATTGTGTTGAAAACAATCAAGACTTGACTACAGAAACATAGATCCACTACACTAATTTTATTGCGCCATCTCTCCCTTCGAAAGAGATCCATGAAAAATAAAAAAGTAAAACAATTTCACAGAGAATTTAGAATCAAATAGTGAATAAATACTACGATTCTTTACATCATGCTGAAGCTGGTTATTTGCTCAAATAGGTCATTTGCTTGGGAATAGATAAAACCGAGATTTTCCAATTTGATGTATACCTAAAATGAACAGAGGAAGGACAGTAGAGTAGTAGGCATAACGACATAAAGAAAGAGCAAAAGGCTAGCATCCAACTCACATTGATCGAACTAAGTAGAGATAATTATTAGAACATTCTAAACCTGCCAATAAATTGGCACCGAAGAACTCCTTAGAAAACATATGCCACTGGAAATATTACAACAAATCTCATTAACACTAGTTGCACATGACTACTCCCTAAAACAACTTATCCTATGATTCCATTATCTGCTGAACAACATATCAAACTTAAAAGAAAGCTAGAAGCTCAAATGCATATCATGTAAAAATGGAAGATATTTCCAAATCAACATCCATTCAGCCATAACGCTGAGACAGTTATGCTGCATCACCAACTATCTCAAAATCAAACTACAATGGTTGTCAGTGTCTAAAAACAAAGACAGACTCTAAAATAGCATGGAATGTTTCATGGTTGCATAATTCCATCCATAGTTGACTATAACCTGCATCTCTAATCTTTCTTTAATATCAACTAAAAGCATTCTTTTGTTGGTTAAGTACGACTTAATGAGTTAAAGATCACGACGATATAACAAAACAGACATTAAATTTTAACAATAGAAGGACAAACATTTAATTAAACTGACAAAAATGGCTCAAACTAGCAAAACAGGAGTCCATAACCTCCTCAATTAAGCGTACTCTTACACTTTACGAATATCTCAAACATCAAACTAAAACTTTTACCAATTTTTTTTGGAAACAAAAGAACAGATCATACTAACAGTAGCTTTCTAATCAAACAAACTAAATCCCATATCGTCATCACTTTCTTCCTTTGGCTCCTCCTGTACACACATTCAACAAACAAACACACTCAGTTAGTTATAAATATGCAACTCGTGGTTTAACGAATTTAGAAAAAAGAAAGATGAAATAGTTCGTTACCTTCTTCTCCTCAGCAGCAGGGGCAGCTGCTGCACCACCACCAGCGGCGGCACCACCGACGGGGGCAGCAACGGCAGCGGCACCACCACCGCCGGCACCAACGTTCATGATGAGATCTGAGAGGTTTTTCTTCTCGGCAAGCTTCGTGAACAATAGAGGCCAGTAAGGCTCGACGGTGACATTTGCAGCTTTCAAAATAGCACAGATCTTCTCTGCCTATTAACAATGAAAACAAACCAAAATGAATACTACACAAAACGATAAAAACAGATCTGGATAAAACTTATCAAGGCAAAGAAACTTACGGTGATGGGGATGTCCTCGTCGCAGAGGATCAAACTAGCGTAGGTACTAGCAATTTCTCCGATCGACATCTTCTACTCAATCGAACCTGCTCCTGCAATTTTTTCACCAACATTGTAATTGCAACTGAGAAAATGCCTACTTCATAGATAGATGAAATAGTGATACTGCAGAGGAATTGGTTAGGGTTTGTACCTTAAAGGCAAGAAAATGGCGGTCTTCTCCTTCAGCTGCTGTTACTGAGTTGTTGCTGCTAGGGTTTTGAGATTTGAGATGATGAGAGGTTTATAAAGTGGAGAAACACAGGGTTAGCAGGGTTTTGGGGGCCCAATTTTGAAAATGAAGCCCAACAAACATTGGGCCTATCAGCTCTGTCAGATTACTTGATATTTCCTAAAAGAAAATATTGAAACAAGGATTTATTTATTATTCCCTTGTAAAAAGATTTTTTTTTATGAATTTAGAGTTATTAGATAGAAAAGTTTGTGCAAAAGAAAATTTGTAACATACAAAGGAGTGACCCAGGGGTGACAATTGGGTGGATTGGGTGGAATTTTGGTGAGTTATTATTGGTCAATATAACAAATGGGTCAAGATTCAGTTCAATTCAAATTTGTTTGGATCAAAATGGTTGGGTTGAAACGGGTTGGATAATGGGTTATAAAATGGGTCAAGACTCAACCCAACTCAATTTTTATAATGTTTTATAGAAGAAAATACTTAATTACACAAACATTCCTACAATATTTACTAATTCTCCTTATAGTTTGAAACAATTGCATTTTATCTCACTATTTAATAATTTCATATCAAATTTCAAATTAGATATCTACATGTGAATCACACCAGGTACATGTTTATTTTTATATAAAAGCATGTATCTGGTGTGATTCACATGTATCTAGGACATCATATACGTGAGCGAGATGGCAGGGAGGCGAGGGCGGCAAGTGAGATTTATCTATGTGTCTCAAATACATGTGAATCACATTGGATACACACTATATACATGTATTTAGTGTTATTGGCATGGGATACCAGATATCCGAGCGATATATGAAAGTGGCGGGCGAGCGAGATGGGAGGGAGGAGAGCGAGATTTGTTTATGCATCTTAGATATATGTGAATCACACTAGGTACATGTATATAGTGTGTATCTAGTGTGATTCACGTGTATATGTGATACATGTATCTTGATGCACCAAATTTTGATAAGATTCGTAATATTGCAAACTAGCGTGTATTTTAGTAATTAGCTTCTAAAATAGTGGAATTTCTGTAGGTTACCCATTAATTATTCTATTTATTCTTTAGCAATATTTTGGTACCTAATGAAATTATTATTTTTTATTATGATTATTTGATTATACATAACATATCAAATTAAAAAAATTAATAAGATTTCTTTCGAATCAATTTGAATTACATATCCACTCATATTTTAATGAGTGAATGGAATGGGTTCGAAGAACTTATAATGAAGGGGAACAAATCATTCTTCTTCTATAATAGGAGAGAGTTATAAAAGATTTCCACCGTATTTCATTGGTTGAAAACTATTATTAATAGAAATCTAGGTTCATCAATTCAACTAAGAATGTCATGTTATTTCATACGTGGCAATTTAATTTTTTTTACGAAATGACAGAGAATATTGGGCTTGATCCAACTGATTCATTTATGTAATCTAATCGGATGATTCAACTCAACATAGTTAGATTTCATTTACAAGGGATACAAAATCGAACCGAAAACTGAATCAAACCGTAAATTGAGTCAAATAAAAAAAAATTCGACCAATGATTTGGTTTGACTTGATTTGGTATTGGAAAAAAAAATCCGACTATACTTGGGTTGGTTTGGTTTTAACTAAAAAAAGTCAACTCAAAATCAAACCAACCCGACATTATATATATAATTTTAAAAATGTATTTTATACATATTAGTATTTACATTGATGTAATTTCTAAATATTACATATACATTTTCATAATTTTTATCTTTTAACATATTTTTTTCAAGTTTTTTGAGACTTAGAATTTTGAATGGTCCAATAAAAGTTATAGTCCATAGATATTAGTAACTCTAATAAAGCTCAATTCAAAATCAAATCAATATTAATGCTAACAAAATAAATTAATTCAATACTAAGAATGACAATAATGTTGAATAATTGTTCTATAATTTTACATTGTTTATACATTTAAAATATATAACATAATTTTATTTTTTCTTTAATATTTAATCATGTAATTAATACTTATTAGACTTATTTTAGCATGATTTAGTACTTTTAAATTATGATCATTTTCATTATAACTTATCAATTTGTAATATTTATTTTATATGATTTCATTATTATTTTTTATTGAATATTTTAGTGTCATCACTTATTTCATATTTTGTGTTATTTTCTTAAGAAACACCTTAGGATGTGTTAGCTTCAAATGTATGAGATTTGTGTACTTTGTACTAAAATTTAATTGTCTACACAATAATGAGTAACTATAAATTAAAGTCTGTTGAAAATGTATAAAAAATCAATATACTAGTTAAAAATTTACATTTACTTTAGAATAAATATCAAATTATTCTTCTCACTTTGCATCTGTGAAAAACATATCAATTTTTTCTTTTTATAATATATTCCACAACAATATTATTTACTTTCCATTTCTAGAAGCTCTATTAAATTTCCCCCTTTTTGCTTTTGTAAAATTTTATTGAGTCAACAAAGAAATAAAGACCTTTTAAGTTTGTTACACTAAAATCTCTACACATTATAATATGAGGAAATTATAATTAATTACAGATAAAAATAACATCAATAATAATAAATAAAATTTTCAAAATTCAATAAATAATGAGTTTAAATGTGTGAGAAAATACCTATATAATGGCCTATATTTTTACTCAATTGTCACATCAATACTTAGAACATCCTTCATTCTAATCCTTTTTGCATATATTTAATTAATATATCAATTCTCAACATGTTTGGAGTAAACAAAGCCACAATTATTGTTATGATGTTGTGCATTTTACTTCAATCCAACATTTCAAATGCAGCTACATTTCTTGCTGGTGATGCTAATGGTTGGGGTTTTAGTATGAATGGGTGGCCCAACGGCAAAACTTTCCAGGCTGGCGATGTTATTGGTAAGAATTCATTAATAAAATCTTGGTTCAAAAAATCATCTACTCACATCATTTTCACTATTTAATTTTATTTCTTGACCATATTTATACGTTTTTCTTTTTTTTTTACAGAATTTAAATATACAGTTAATGTGCACAATGTGGTAAAAGTAAGCAAGGAAGAATATGACTCTTGCAAAACTAGTGGAGGACAAGTTTTCAATTCTGGAGATGACAAAATACCACTTGCAAAGGAGACATCATATTTCATTTGTACTATCGGACCACATTGTTCTAAGGGTGTCAAGGCTGCTATTACAGTTAATTAATTTATTTTCAAACCATATGTATCGAAATCTAGTGATCTTAGTTATAATTTCGAGTATCGATGATATAAAATATTTTATTTCATGATATGTATACATGAGTTTTGCTTGTGGAGTACTTTGAATGAAAAGAAAATTAGCGTAATTATTTTGTCATTTTGTTCTTCTTTTGTCACAACATTGATGAATGAATGTGATTTTTTGGTACATATAGAACTATCAAGAATAAAAGGAAATAGATTGATATAATTTTCAAAAAGAGAAGAAAAGAATAAGATTATATTACTGAAGGAAAAATTACATAAAGAAATGAGAGAAATATTGATGGTGTTCCAAAGAATTTATAATTTAATAACTCGTAAGTATTTTGACAGAAAAAAAAGAAGAAGAAGATGTGATCAATTTACGTAACACATAATATTCTTTGTCTTTTTTGATAAAGAATTTGTCTAGCATATATCACATTCAAATTCATAAAATTAGGTTCAAAATCTTTTTTTTTTCAGATATCAATTTAATGAAGTTAATTTTAATCGGTACTTATGTTAAATCAGTAAATGTCTGATATTTTATCAATTTTTTTTATCATTTAATCATATTTATAATTATTTAATTAATGTGAACTCAAATTTTAAATTGATACTCTTAAAATTAAAATTATAAAGTGGAGAAACACAGGATTAGCAGAATTTTGGGGACCCACGCTCCTCTTCTATTTCGCTCGCCACTCTCCCATGTATTTGATATCCCAGATACATGCGAATCACTCCAGATACATTATAGATACATGTATCTAGTGTGATTCGTTTTTTTTAAAAAAAAAAAAAAAAACTATGCAAATGATATCTTTCTCATTTTTGCATCTTTGGAAACTCACTCAATTTTTTGCCTTTTTCATTTTGTAAAATGTTAGTAAGTCGCCACATAAATGGATTTTTTTAAAACTTTGTTACTATAAAAGCTTCAAAGATTATGATTTTGTATATGATTTCAATAATAAATATATATGTATATTAACTTGTGAACCCCTTAAAGGAAATTCAGAACCCCCAAAACTCTTAATTCTGGCTCCGCCTCTGGTAATTGTAATGAACCAAAATAGACTATACATATTAGGAATTTTAATTATATAGTTCACTATAAAAATGGATATTTTTTAACTTTGTTACTATAATATATAAAAGCTTCCAATATTATGATTGTGTATGCAATTTCAATAATAAAGTTCCCTATATAAAGGCCTACATTCTTACTCAATTGGCACAACAACACTAAGAAGCTTCATTCTAATCCCTTTTTGCATATATCTAGTTAATAAATATATTCATCATTCTCAAAATGTTTGGAGTAAACAAAGTCACAATTGTTGCCTTTGCTATGATGGTTTGCATCTTGCTTCAAACCAATATTTCAGAAGCAGATACATTTCTTGCTGGGGATGCTAATGGTTGGGGTTTCCAGTTGAATGGTTGGCCTAATGGCAAGACTTTCAAGACAGGCGATGTTATCGGTAAGGATCTATAGGTAAATTTACTATTAAAAAAATAATGAAAAATCGCGACTAATGTTTATGTATTTTATTTATTTATATATATACAGAGTTTAAATACCCAGCGGGAGCACACAATGTGGTGAAGGTGGACAAAGCAGGGTTTGACTCTTGCAATGGCGGTGGAGGAGAAGTTTTCAGTTCCGGAGACGATAAAATAAGTCTTACACCAGGGACATCATACTTCATTTGTACTATCGGACAACATTGTGCTAATGGTATCAAGGCTGCTGTTACCGCTAATTAAAATTCTATACTCTTATTTTCTTTCTAGTTAATAGTTGTTACGTTGGAGTACTAATAATTATATAATGTTTTATTTCGTTCGTCCATATACATTTGTTTGCTTGTCTACATGAATGAAAAAACTAAGCATCCTTATTATTTTGAGTAAAAACAAATTTTACTAATGAACATGTGACTGCAATATTGAATATTCTCTAACTCTTATTATTTTATTTTATTTGGTACAAGAGATTAAGAAATGCATTTCTCAAAACATAGAATGATAACCGTCTTTTTTTATAATTTACTTAATTAAAGTCTTGAAGAATAGACAACATTTATGATTGATTTCAGATTTTTAAATTTGAATACGCATTTAAATATTAAAATGTTATCTCTATATTTAAATATTAGATAGTTAAAACTATTTATTTTTAACATTTGAATAACATATATTTATTCCCAAATTATTATTAGGATAACAAAAAAGTGTTTAGAACTCGGGCTTAGCCCTGAGTATCAATCAACAAATTTGAATCTTTAGATTCTTGTGAAATCCTTCTCTTAACCTCAAATCTAAAAGACAAAAAATGAAGAAAACAATTCAATTTTCAATTTGTTTATTTTCTCAATTTCTCAGTATTAGACCCACCAATTTTGCATCGTAACTCAATAAAAAAATTACCATTGTATCAAGATGATGGTGACTGGTGATTGAGTTTTCTAGATCTTGTTTATGGTTGTTTTTCATGATTTGATAGAGATAAAATTGGAAAAGGACGAAAAGTTTAATGGTAGAATTACTCCCTCCATTTCTATTTTTATGTCATCATTTTAGATTTCACGTCTCTTAAAAAACTATGCAAATTTACCATTCTACCCTTATTTAATATTCTCTTGAAGTCATGTTTTTAATAAATGAACATAAATTAATTTATTTTGATTAATTAAATTGATCAATGAATCTAAATTAATCATTTAGTTTTCTTATGTTTGTCAAATTCATAATTTAAAGGCTAATAACTCTCTAGGGTAAAATAGGAAGAATAGTGTCATTTATGTATTGATTTTGTGAAATGACAAATATTAAAAACCATCTATTTTTAGTACGAATGACATATAAATAGGAATGAAGAGAGCAACATTTATAAAATAGAAGAGCAAGAAAAGGGTCTTAATGATTTATAGATTTTGTTTAAGTATTGCAATAAACAAAGTATAAAGTACGGAAATCCCATACATTTGGGGGCTAATTACATCCTATCTCGGAACCTAATTACAAAAATCCTGAATTTTTCATTGCTCTCGAATACATTCCTTGGTTGTCCGATACATTGCAAATGATACATTACTTAATGGGAGGGATGTATCCGAGAGGGGATCAGAATGTATCCGAGAGGGAATTTTTCTTTTTTCTTAAATGGTAGGAAATTTTTGAGATTATGATATCTTAAATTGTATTCATGTAATTTTTTCATAAACAAATGTAATTGATTAGAATGCTGGAGCCCATTAGGCTTCAATGAAGAGAGGTTAAGGCCCAGTTCTTGACTTCCTTTTTCTAGGCCCAATGAGTTCCTATTACTTAGTTATTCGCTTGGCCCAGTTCGGTATTCCTCTCTGGGCTTGAAGAATACAAATTACGGAGAAGTAATTTGGCGGGGTATCGTATTTAGGGAAAAAATATACTAGTAAATACGTAAAAATAATTTAAAAAATATTACATATAGGATTAGTTAATTATCAGCTATAACATATAAAATACTTAATTTTATAACAGATTCTAATACATAAAGAATTAATTATATATTAAATTTCCATGTTTTTCATTTTTACTACTTTTAAGGAGGCCTCAAGTTGATTTAATGTTATAAATAAATGATTTTAAAAATGAATGCTGGATAAATATTCGTATTTTGATAATATAACTTTTTACTTTTTCTCCACAATTTTCTACGCGATTCCACTCATTTATCATTAGCTTGAATTTAACTAAAATGTATTAAAACTTTAAGTATTACAAAAAGCAAATTAATCATCACTAGCTACTAAAATACGACTTAATGTTGATTATAAGATCGAAATTAAGATTCAATCATTTGTTACTTCTTACATTTTTTCCCTCTCAGATAATTAAAAAAAAAGAAGAGAGACAGATCGAAACAATAAAAAGAAAGCGATATTTATTTAATTAATTAGCAGTAATTGCAATTTTTTGAGCACCATCACAATGACCAGGAACACCACAAATAAAATAGGTTGTACCCTTGCTAAGAGTTATCTTATCATTCCCTGAATTAAATGTTTTTCCTGAAGGGTTACAATTATCGTAATCCACCTTGTTCACTATAACCACATTGTGAATCTCTGTAGGATAATTAAATACTGAAAAAAAAAAAAAAAAGAGTTATTAAAGTCATAAAGCATTAAATACTACATAAACTCCTACTAAAAAGTAAAACTTTTGTGACCACAAAAAAATGCACTAGAAAAATTATCATAACTATTTTTTTCAAACTTGAAACTCATTTTCGATTTTTTTTCTTCAAAAATTAAATTTAATATTTAGGCAAAAATGAATAAAGTGCACAATAATGATAAGCTAATTTCATACCAAGCACATCACCAACTTTGAAATTCTTGCCATTAGGCCAATTGCTAACACCAAATGTCCAACCATTACTATCTCCAACATTATAAGTTGTTGATGCATTAGTTATTTGAATGGCAAACAACACCATGAATATTACCAAAAAAATTGCAGATCCTTCTAATTTCCCTGCCATTTTTTCTACTTCTCTAAGTGAAAAACTGTCTAATTAAAAGGTATTAATTGTGTAGACTTGAACTAATTAGATGAATGCTATAAGTTACAGCCTTTTATAGTGGTATTAGCTAGATTACTTAATTAATGCTAATGTTGGTAATTTGACTCTCATACAAATTTATGTAAATTTATTTGACTGAATAAAGAAAGATTTTCGAAATTTGTGGTCAAACAGAATTTATAGGTTTTGTGGACTTATAAATCATATCATTAAAGAGTAAAATGAAAAACTAATTTATTTACCAAATATGAATAATATCATTATTTTTTCGAATGACTAAAAAGGAAAAAGTGTTATATGAAACTGAAAATGTATATTGTAGGTTGAAAACTGAAAAGTTTGACTTTTATTGTGTAGAAGTTTTCTTTTTATAATTCCAATTGACCGGACGATTTATAGATTGGACTTCACTAAATTGTTTACGTGAAGTTAATTCTCCACAAAAAAATATTTATATTCACTAATAGCTATATATAACGGCTAATTTTTTTTTAGGTGACGGCTATTTATTATGTAACGGCTAATTTTTTTTTTCGATGACGGCTATTTATTATATAACGGCTATTTTATGCCAATTTCAAAAAATATTTCCAGTTAATTGCTCTTGCCCAATTAGTACCATATTCTTGACTTTCCTTCTTCTAGGCCCAATGGGCCATTTTCTAGTTATTCTTTAGGCCCAGTTCTGTATTCCTCAATGGGCTCCCTTGCACTATTCAGCTGGAAAATGATTTTTTTTTTATCTCATAAGATTTTGGACTTCGAATACCACGTCCAGATACATGTATCTCGAATATATAAAGTCAAAATGAGTGTAATTTGTTCTAAATACACTGTATCAAGTAGATTCACATTTAGTTGACTCTCTCGCTCGTCTCTCTTCTTGTATTTAGTATTCCAGATACATGTATCTAACATGATTCACATGTATCTGAGACGCATAAATATTAGGTGTATCTGACTTGAAATATGGTATGAAATTATTAATAAGTGAAATATGTAATTATTTTAAATTATAGGAAGAATTAGTAAATATGATAGGGATTTTGTCTAATTAATTAGTTTTTCTTTCGATAGATATAGGTATATAATGTGGAATTAATGTTGAACAATTTGAGGCATTTGGCCAAAATATTATAATTATCATCACTTAAAGTTTTCGGCAGGGTATTTCGAATATTTTCTTAATAGCAGCACCACTAGCGGGGTAGATGCCGAAGTACGTATTATCTTCTATCAATACAGATATCAAATAACTTATCAAAAAGTAGTAAAAAGTTCATATTAATCCATTATTTGTCACATATTATATGGTAGTAGTTCTAGTACACCAACACAACTGATCACATCATAGAAAGTTTAAAGACTTTTTAAGTAAATATCATAGCAAGAGTAGGATAATTTATTTGGTAGTTTCACATAGCAAAGGCAGAAATCTTCATTCCAGACTCACAATGACCAGCAAAATTGCAGATGAAATAGTTCTGTCCCTTCACTAGCTTTACTTTATCACCCCCTTTAGAGTACACTTTTGCACCTCTTGGTGTACTGCAGCTGTTATATCCACCTCTGTTCACCACCACCACGTTGTGTGCACCATTAGCGTAGTTGAATGCTGCAACCACATCGTCGTACAAATCAATCAGTAGCGTATGGAGAATTTTTGATAAGTAGTGTAATATTTTTAGTGAATAATTAAAAATAGATAATATACTATACTATTTTTGCAGTGTCATGCGAGTGAAATAATTGTGGCTGACAATAAATCTTGTACAAAATCAGAATTAGTTGGAACATAAATGCGTTACATGTAATTTATAAAATATGTCTATCAATGGACCCCATATTGAGCAAAAGTAGTTTAATTGGTAGGTGAAATTATCATTAACCGCAATAACGTTACAACACTCAAATATATGACTCAAAGAATCATTATTACTCCCTTCGTTTCTTTTTTGTTGTCATAGTTTTCTTTTTGAGAGTCAAACGATATGAATTTTGATTAATATTTTAAGATATATTTTTTTTATATTGATATGAAAAAGTTGTAATTTATAGTACTTTTCTGTATAATTTTTGAATATTTAAAATTTTATTTTAAAATATCGAAAGAATATAATTTAATTTAGCTTTGAAAATTAGTTAAATTAACTCTCGAAAAACGTCATATGACAACTAAATAAGAACGGAGGGAGTATTAGTCATTGTCATTATAACACAAGTGGGGAAGTGAAATCTTTAGGTTTAAGTGGTTGTAGAACAATCAAAGTAATCTTTAAATTAAATTTATATATTGTCGGTAACTCATTTTAATTTAATAGTGCAAAAGAAAAAATATAGTTCTGTTGAGTTACCCTCAAATCACACTAAAAATAGTAAAACTGGGTCCCATCACCCATGAAACAAAAATTTTGGTAGTTAACAATTAAAAACCAGTCAACATTATGGGACAAAACTTAAAATAATAAAGTAATAAAAACTTATTTTGGTAGGATAGGACACTTTGTGTATAGAACATTTAATATTTTCATGCTTAGTCTGAATATTTGGAGCGTGAACAAAATAATTAGAGACAGGACGAGTGATTTTTCATTAATAGGTTTGAATCTGAATTTTACTATATAACTACTAGATTCATCCAAAAGTTAGCTCGTGAAGTGAGACGATATCGAAAAATCATAGAAGAAGTACTTACTAAGAATATCACCAGCCCTAAAGCGTTTACCCTTAGGCCAACCAGCAATATTGAAAGTCCAGCCACCAGAATCTCCAACTTTGTACTCAACAGCATGAGTTATCTCAGTTTGAATGAGCACCACAATACATAACACAAACACCATTTTCATGTTCATTTCCATTGCACTGCTTCTTCCCTGACCAAATTATTAATTAAAACACAAATTAAGAGTAAAACAGCTCTATATAATTAATTATGAGTAGTGTGTATGTATTAGTTAGGCAAGTTTAACTCCCATTTTATAGAGAAAATTATGACGGAGGTGGTCCTTGGATTCTTTAATTTACTGTTTTGGGTCAAGCAGTATGTAGTGTAGGTCCACAATCCACTCTTGAGAAAAAAAGATAAGGGGCCGATGCGGAGACGGAGTTCGGATTTCAATTTTTTATGGATTTTGAATTTTATAGTGATAAACTGATAATAATTGGATTTTAATTTAATATTTACATAAATTTGATGAATTTATTAATACAAATACACTGTTTGAGCAAATCGGTGGACATCCTAATAGGGTTTTGATGTATTGTCAGTATAAAATATATTTACACAATCAGATCAATGTTAAGTATATATCTTTCTTATGATAAACCATTAATTGATAAATCCTTCGATCCGTCCCAGTTTTTGCGAAGGTGATACTTTTTAGTTCCATTGACTTGTACTCCTTTTTGTGTAGTTTTTAAATATGTAAATTTTATTTTAAATATTTTATATATACGGAAGTTTTACAAGTTAGAATTACTCATCATAAAAATAAGAAAGCAAGAGATGAATTAGTGGAGAGACGATCTAAGTATTGTACGTATATAAGGCATTCAATTTTCAATGCTGACTACCAACCCACTATTTTAAAAATCGTACGTGAACATTATTTGTCAAGAAAGAGGGCCAGTTAAATAGTTAAAATTAGTAAAAGGTCAAAATTTTTTGCAGATTTGGTGGATTATTTTAATTTTATGTACTTTTTATGTCTCAGTGGAGGGGAAAATAGAAATTAGAAAGTGGGAGTAGGAGGGGAAATTTGAAAAAGAAATGGCAAGTTACCATTATTTTGCTCTTACTTTATTTGATAGAATCACCTGTGAATGATTTTATCATTTTAAAATGCTGAACTAGATATGGTGAGGATAATTATTATCCCAACTTTAATTAAATATTTTAGGTTCGGGCTATGAAAATAAAATTATTTTTAGTGAAGAATGTTTTGCTTTAAAGTAAAAGTTCCTCCTAGAACGATTTAGTTGAATCTCAAAATAAATATCAAAGAATATGTAGTAAAGAGAGGAAATAAGTAAATTACTGATTCACTAACAGAGTTTGCATTCTTAATTAGAAATTTTGGGTTCAAGTCCCCGTAAATACAAAATCGCCTTTGTTAAAAATTGATTCTAAGATGGGTACCGAACACGAAAAAACAAAACAAAAACTACTGATTCAAGAGATGAGTTGAATTCAAGTGACCCATGGACCACTACTGTGTCAGTTAAATCTAAACTCTTTGACCTTTTGAAAATGTGAACTACTTTTTCACACTTTATTTGAGCCCACCAACCCAACATTTGATTTTAGATAAACTTACCGTCTCTACTCCATTTTTCTTCCACATTAATTTGACTCAAGTAGTTTGGGGAAAATCCTCAATACATAAATTTAGAACTAGAAGAAAATCATTTCTACAATCCTTTTTCCTTTTTGATTTTTAATATTCGACATTTGTATTAAAACTCAATTAAATTTGAATTCTCATATTAGGATCCATTTCTCAAGGCGAAGTTCCCAACATTTTTTTTTTCATTCTCAAAAATTTGAACCCAATACCTTTAATTAAGGATTAATGGACCCCAAATTTGTTTTACGATGTCTAAGAAACAAGCACATATTTCTTAAACAAAGAGCATTCATATGTTGACGCTCTAGTATGAAATTAGATTTTATCTTTTATGTTTTGCTATGTTAATTAATGCTCGCAATAGGTCCCACAACAAAGCCCGTCTAGCTCAGTTGGTAGAGCGCAAGGCTCTTAACCTTGTGGTCGTGGGTTCGAGCCCCACGGTGGGCGTTTTTATTTTTATTTTTTTAAAAATAAATTTTTTTAGTACTCTGTTTGGCTTTGGTTTTTTAAGGCATCTGAACGCAATTTGTTGCATTTGTTCTTGAATCTGTGAATTCCATGGAAGAATAAATAGCAAGGAAACTAAGAAATTTGCAATTTAATATAATACTGAAGTTCAATTATCAAGCAAATGGGTGTTTACAAAAGTTTGAAAGAAAAGAGAACACTTATGAAAATGCCATTAAATTGTTACAAAGGAAGAAAAAAAATCCAGTATAAATACCATCCTCTATCCAGAAAGACAAGGAAAAAAATAGTGTACTAGTATCATCGACAACTTCTTAGCTCTTGCTTAATGAGACGAACTGCTTCCGATACTCCTTTCTGGATATTTTCCAAAACCAAGAAAGATATAAGCAATCTCACAATTAAACTGAAACGAAAGACACTGCCTAAGTGCCTATTACTCTTCTTAATGGTAGTAGCAGTTAGAATGCAAATGATACTATAATGTAGCTTTATAACAGTATTAGTAATAGCAGCAGCCAGAGGTAGGATTATAGAGGGACCTCGTGTTTATTCGTCATCAGGAATTGATCTTACCTCATTAGACAATTTATCAGAAATCTGGGAAGCACGGGATTTGACTTCAGAAGACTGGGAATAGTCCAGGGCCCTCACAAGCATGTTTGCAGCTTCCTTGATGTAGAAATCCTCGTCTTTATCTGGCACCAAGTGTTCTCTCTTCAATGGCTCAGCGGCAACACCAAGCCAATACATCCTCTCCGCCCAGTAAAATTGATCCAGCATGAATGGGCATATCACCTGTCATTATGTAAAGCAGACATCACGTAGGAGAATTTGCACCAATTTCCGATCTTATACCCTTAACGTCAAACATCTGCCATATTTCATCACATCAATCGAAACATTCCATGACATCTTCTTGACAGTCTATCAAAATATACATCCAACTTTAATGCAATTATAGGTTAAGTGAGCGCATGTACATGATGATACCAAATTTTAACTTATACAATCTTAATCTTTCTAAGCTTCCTTCCTCAGTGTAATCAATATAGTACAACAACAAACAACAACTTTGACTCAATCCCAAACTAATTCAGGTTGCTATATGAATCTTCACTATTCATTTCGCTTCATTAAGATCCATCTCATTCCAATATTCAATAATTTAAGTTCTCTATACCATAAGTTCTTTAAACTCTAAACTGACAAATGAATCTATTTAAACAACACATGATAATTTTGCTAAAAAATAATATGCAGTCTCCTGTGCTAGGTGAATCTTATTCCTAACAGGAAGTCAACCGCAGATCAAAGGCATTACAATAACCTCTCTGAATTGACCTTTCTCATATTTCCACTCCAGCAAGAATGACTTACTACTAAATTATAAATAAGAGGATAGGCAAATGAAGATTCCACAGATCTGTAACCTTATAAAGAAAAAAAGGAATCAAGATTCTTCCTAATTATACCAAGTTTTTCAGACAATGAATTGCTTTCATGTTTGCAATTTCTACAATTTCAGACAGGCTGCAGAGATTGCCATAAGTTGCAGAAACTCAACGATGAAACAAACCTGAGGAACTCCAGCCAGTAAAGCAGCAGCGGTGGATCCACTGGGGATATTGAGACCCAAACAGAAGCAAACGCATTAATCACAAGAAAAGGTGCATAATGGTTAGCATAACTCCTCACAAAGAGAGAGAGCAACTGGAGGTAGGAAACAGTAAGGGAAAATGGAAAAAGAAAAGTGGAACACATCCAACCTTCCACCGTGATGAATTGCAGCAGCACACCTTGGAAACAGCCAATTGTATGGGACGGAACTTGGAGAAAGACAACCAAATCTCAATTACCAGAACAATTGTATTGGATGTTTCTAATAATAGCTTCCGAACTGTGAGTTTGAATCCTTAACATGGAGATTAAAGATTAAGAGCCTGTTTGGATTGATTTTATCATTTTCGCTTAAAATCAAGTGCTTACAAGCACTTTTTTACCCAAACACTAAAAAAATATTTAAAAGCTATTTTGGCTTAAAAGCACTTGAAATAAGCCAATCCAAACAGGCTCTAGTATTGCAAACAACCATTTGTTATAAGAAAATGAAACACTATGGTCCTTTGTGCATCTTTTAGTGCAAAAACATACTCCAAAGCATAATCGTAGACCTAATATTCCCTCTATTAGAATTGTTAAGGATCAAAGTGGGTCCAGTATAACGAACTTACCCAGAGAAACAAAAGAGTCGGCCTCCAAAAAGAGAAACTCCTTCATTACTCCGTTGTGTTTGTTCCGGACAAGAGGATGCTTCCTTGGCATAAGAGTCAATTGCTGCTTCTAAAGGTTCATAGCCAGCTGAGAACAAAATAAATCTGCTACCTGATATGTCTAATGCAGTTCCAAGCACCCGAAGGAATGCATGAGGGTTCCTCAAGAAACCCATGCTGCAGAGCCAATCAGAGACAAGTTCATGATAAGAAGGTATACATTCAACGATAGCACAGAGAGTAATTAAGCAAAGTTCAACTAAATTTGTCCTGCAGAAGGCATACATGTTAAAAACATAAAATTAAGGAATGAAATTAAAATATCATGAATCAAGATGCAAAAATTTAGAGACAAACATTATATCGATTTTGCGATTGTTTATGAAAGTAATTATTTTTTGATGTTATGGGGAAAAACCTAATTTACAAGAGGTATACCAAAAAGTAGAAAGCCTACACAAAATTATGGGTTTCTAAGAAAAATATTCAAACATCTATGGCTATGGGAAAATGCAGATCACGTCCTTCTACCCTGTCGGGTTTGCTTCGAGGTATGGTGGGAAATTGTGTCATGGTTTGGCCAGGCAATGTAAAGGATCCTATGTTTAGCTGGAACTGCTGGAGAAGAAGCAGGGCTTGGAGTGTTGCCCCACTAGCATTGATGTGGGTCCTGTGGAGAGGAAGAAGAGTTTTTGAGGGTGTAGGGATGAATCTTGTAAAGTTAAGGAGTAGTCACTTATCCCTTATTTCCTTTTGATGCACCTATGAGTTCTCTTTCCGTAAAGATAATTGGGTACCTTTTGTAGAAAACCATCTTATATTGTAGGTTTTCTACTTTTTAGGTGTACACCTCTTTTAATAAAATTGATTTACCTTATCTGGAAAAAAAAATCAGCCTGTGATTTTTAATCTTCAAAAAGACATAGAAGATGATGGGACAATTAAAAAAATCAAACTCAAAACCTAACAACAAAAACCAAAATAAACCTCTTATATCCAAATTGGATTTAATGCTAGAATTATTTTGTCCTATTTAAGAGGAAACAGAGAGGACATTTGAAATGAACATAAGCAGTTAGCACAAACTAATTTCCAGACAGGAAAAGAGTTCTCATTAGTCCCTCAAAACTTATATAGTGAGAGAAGAACAGAGCTTTGCATGAAAATAAAATCGTCAAAATGGGACTTTACCTTCCAATTGAACTGAGACCTATGAAAATAGGCAGCTCTGTAGCAGGAAAGTCAATGAAAAACTGCAAGCTGAGGTGGATAGAACACAATTGGTTTTGTTTATTCAAACTCCGTGAAGAAACCAATGCAGAGATTTCTGCACAGTCATTGCAAGAAAACTGCCATTCCCGGGGAGGAAACCAAAAGCCACAAACCCGCACTTTTGATGGCCAATAACCTAATATATAGGTTTTCACTGATCAGCTTAATAACAGCAGTATAATAGCTTTATCAATACAACTTCGTCAATAATAACTTTTTGCATTGACAAAACCATCTAAAGCAGGCGGCTCAACAATTTTTTTCTTCTCACGATTTTACAAAGAATATAGTTAGGTTATCTTACATAGCCAAAGTTCGGAAAGCTTGTAGCCTTAAAGTCAATAGAGTAGCTGAATTTGTAATATCGCTGGATTTACTCAAAAATAGAAAAGTAAAGTGGCTTTCAACTAATATGTACTTTACAACTCAGAAGAACAAAAAAGGCACAGACATATATTCTCAGAACCATCAGCTTGATTCCTTATAACACCATTATTGCAATACTGTTACCACTACAGGATTTAATTGTAATCATGCAGTTCTACAGATTCTAAGTAGTAATGTTACAAAAGGTCAAAGATCACCAAAACGGAGAAATATATACTATATTAAATTTTTTTAGCATTTTATTCTCGTGCCAGGAAAATTTTCACATGGAACTAAGAAGAGATGTCTATAGATATTTCATCATAAGCCATACCAGGGCATTCAACGACTTCTTTGCTAAATCCATACCTGTGCGCAAGTCACAACATGTCAGAAATTGCAATAACAATTATCCTGTTACAATAAATAGACACATGGAAACATATATATTAAGATGCCAATAACCAATAGGTCAAAGATAAAATACCAACTTGTTCTATTTGGAATACTTTGAAAAATACATCTTTACACAATTTTTCCTTGTTCCTTTGTTTAGAAGGCAACATGGTTAATGGAACACCAAATCTCAGGTAAGTTCTCTATAGACTTCTCAAGATTACCGAGAAAGACATAATCTGAAAGCACTTCTCAAAGAGATCTTTGAAAAGCTAGTATACACCTTTAAGATTTATCCTACTATTATCTTCTAGAACTTTATGGTGTTCCATAGTTCTATAGATGCTTTTAAGCTGGTACAATTATCTTACAATAGTAGAGGAGACGGAAGCCTCTCATGGAATGTCGGAAGACCTGTTACAGGGTCCTGCATCCAAATGAAAAACCAGTAAATACAAGGAAGCAACAAAATTAACAGAGATTCAATGGGAGAAGGAGCACTACTCGCCTTTAACGAAAATACTAGGGACCCAAACAATTCAGTTTATGGATTCAGTTTTGGTAATTTGAATTGGCTACTGGGTTTGCTTTAACAAAATATAAGTTCTATACAGTTTTCAGTAATCAAAAAGCATGGTCGTTGCATCATAAAATAAACTGAAAAATAGAACCGTGTGGTTCAGTGATTGGCTTGCCCCTTAAAGACGAATATCTAAACTGAGTGAATTCCAGCTTCAAAGTTCAACGCTCTGATTAGAAAGGAAAATTTAGGAAAATTGTCATTGGGTGGAGTGAAGAACACACCATAAAAGGAAGGGCACTCAGATTCAGGTCCAGACTTCTCCACGAGCCCCACTCTTCAGTGAAAAGTGGCCACATCCAATGGATGACATCTTTCCAGCCAACCTACTATCAGCAAAAGCCACAACTCATGCAATTGCTGTCTTTAGTCAAAGTTAATAAGACTAAATGCAGGGGAAGAACTTATATAGCATTAACAACCTTACGGGGTTGAAACACAGTTGACGATCAACCAGCAGGTATTAGTACTGAAGAAGCTTATACCACAGGCACAAAATATGAAATGTAGTAGGAAGATTTTACTATAATCGCAGCCATTAGTTCATCTATTAACTCACTGTATATTTTAAATGAAAACTGGAACTGATTTTCCAAATGAAATTCAGTGAATAATATACCAAGTGGCTACAGAATCATCAAGTACCTTGTCAGTGGGAGCTTCCTGGAGATGGTTATATAAATCAGGATGTTCTTTCCTAAATTGCCGTTCAAATGATGATGGAGCACTACATTGCACGAGAGGAGCTAAAAGTCAGACAAACAAGCAGTGTAGGTTCTGCATTAATATCCAACCTAAGTGTCCAGATACCAGAGAAATTTCAAATGCCCAACATGCTTCAGAATGAACAGATGAAAGATGAGCATATTTTACACATAAGTAAGGTATTCATGAGTTTAAATGCTTGGCCTCCATATACTTAAACATATCTGCCTTACTAGTTAGAAAGCAAGCATGTGTCCAGAACAAGAAGTTCATGGAGAGATGTTCATCAAATTCCTTGCCATATGAAGTAAATCCATGGTATACCAATTAACAAATTAAAGGAGCCATAAATTGTTGAAACTTGTAAATAAATACATAGTTGAAGACAGATCTAAAGACAATAAGATTGTTATCGAAAGAAGGGAAATAAGAAAGTTTATCTTGCTACCTATAAGGAACAACATAAGGAGCAACCACAATGCAACGGACCTGAAAAAGCTCAGCAAAACTCCAACCTTCCTGGAACTCAAGTTATAGGGTGAAAAAAATAAAGCGTTGTGACTTTACTATCATGGACAATGACTTTACTTCCCGTACATATAATTGAAAGCAATACACCCCCTCATTCCTTCCCTCCACATCTACCTCCCCCAAACTGTCTACCCTTCTAAGGGGATAGACCCCCCAAGCTCATCTTGATGAAAGGAAATCTCCTCTCCTAAAACAAAAATTAAAAGGTATATAGAGCAATTAAATGCCAGAGAATTTACCAGAGCAAAGAAATTAATAGCAATAGCATCGCCCTTCACTGAGCTATCTCCAAAGATATCCTCAATGATCGAAGTACACTCACACCTATGTTTCTGGATAATTTCCCTTTTGTGGGCAGAAAAAGATAACTCCATCTTACCTGATCAACATGCAGTACTGGACTGATGATATTGGGATAAGAACAAATATAACGAAGCTGTATAAAGTGACATACCATAATGTTCAAGAGGGGAAACAACAGGTGGCGATGAAACTGGTATATACATAACTTTATTTGCTCTCAAGTGCAGCCTCAAGTTCTGTCAGGAAATAAAAGAAAACGCTGAAGCATTCAGTGTCAACTTTCTGAAATTCCACATATTTATGCTAAAACAAAAAAGGAATTTTGGCTGCCTTATCCAGCCTAAAGGCTAAATTATCTGGGTTTCTTTCCAAGGCATGCTGAAATCAAACTAGAACACTTAATTTAAACACAAGCAACATGCAAGAATTATAACATGTCAAAACACACTCTCCGCTTTAAATTGTGACAACAAGCAACAGATAAGAATTGTTCTGCTTTCACTAACCTCATGAGCTGAATGAGTTATAAAAACCACTTGATATTGCTCCTGATCACAAGCAAACGCTGCAGCAATGGCCTATTCATCAAGTCATTAATTAAAATACATGGAACAATGTAAACAAAACCTATATACAGGTAATTTATGATTCATACAAACATTCCTAACTAAAATTCAACGACTAATGACAACGGAGAAGGGAATATACAAGGCCTGTCATGAAATTCAGCACTAGAAGAAAACCCAAAACACTATGCCTACAGCTTTAGTATCTACAGAAACCAGAACAGCACAAAATCCAGAAATAGAAACTATTTCAATATTGACACACAGACAAAAAAAAAAACGAGGAGGAGGAAGAGAGTTACCGCAATAGGGTAGATATCGCCTTTAGTTCCAAAAGCCATGAAAACAGCGGCTGGTTTGGTCCTCATCTTCCTCAATTACTCAACTCTATGCACCCCAATTTAGGACTTCTGGTTCTTCACAATTTTCACCCATTTTGTCATTTTTTCTGAAATTCAAGGATACAATCAGAAAAGGTTTTTTTTTCTTTTCAGAATGTGCATTTTTTTGCTGCAAAATTCTAAGGTCTAAAGTCTATAGTTTATCGTTTAATAAAATTAAAAGGATATCAATTATTTTTTCCACCTAATAAAAGTCTTATAACCTATTTGATCAAAATTTTAAAATCATTCTATTGAAAAGTATATTTCAAAAAAATATTTTTGATGAGAAAAAATAATTGTGTTTTATCAATAAATTTAAAAAGTATTTTTAAGTAATAATAATTAGTGTTTGACAAAACTTTTTAGAAGTGTTTTAAGTGTATTTTTCTTGAAAATATTTTTCAAAAAAAGTATTTTTAGGGAAAAAACTAATTATTTTAGCTTTTGAAAAACAATTTTTACTACTTCCAGGAGTATTTATTTTCTCCTGAAAAGCTTGACCAACCCCTCACTTTTAAAAAAATAATATATTTTTACCTCCCAAAAACTTGACCATATGCGCTATTAATCTTAACCATTTAGATTCTAATTATTAAGTGTATTTATTTTTATAATTTTATAATTACTTTATGAGATTGAATAAATTTGAATAAGCATGATATTTTTCAAAGTTTTCTTATATTTCATCGCTATTTCTCTATTTTCCACCAATGCCGTCATTGTCGTCATTCACTATTATCAATTATAATCACCCAATATCTATAAATCACCATCACCACCGTATTAAGTTGTCACTACCATTAGCCACCATTAACAATCATCAATCCTAACCACCATTACAATTTACAATCACCACAACAACTACTCAATATATATTGCAAACCACTGTTATCAGTTATCATTACCTGCTATCACGATCAACAACTATGGACTACAGTTAATACCATTACTACTACTAGACCACTCAATATCACTGCCGTCTCCCAACATAATCCCAATCGACACCTACAACCATTATTGCTAACGATTATCACCTTTAATAGTCATATAATTTTTTAAAAGTATCTTAATATAATATAAAATAATTTAATATTTTATTTAAGTTTTATATTTGTTATTTCTAAAGAAAGGAAATTTTATATATTCATATGTTGAAAAAATAAATGATCTTAATTGTTTAATATTAAAATTTTAGTACAATATCTTAATATTCAGTTGTGCATTTAATTTAATGTCTCAATCTTAATGAAAACAATATGAATTAAGGCGGTGAAAGGAATACTAGTATTAAATTGAGATTAAATAATAAATAAGGATAATTTAATTTAATCAAATCATCCTTCTAATTGATATTTTTTAAAAAGAAATGCAAAAGAAAAAATTGACAACCAAAATGAACCTAAGGAGAAGTACTAGATATTACAAATATTTCTTGATATTGATTGACACATAAAAAGGATTCTTCCAAATTTCATTTAATATTAAATCCTTTTATTCTATCCTAAAAAAAATCAACCCCTCATATACTTATAAACTATTTAATTTAGCATTCATAAAATGTTTCCCTTTAATTCATTTTAGGTGATTTTTAAAGGTTTTGATCGAATTCGTTTTATTCTAATCTAAAAAAGATTGACCCCTCATATACTTAGAAACTATTTAATTTAGCATTTATAAATTGCTTCCCTCTAGTTTATTTTAGGTGATTTTGACAAGTTTTAACCGAATTCCTTTAATTCTATCCCTAAAAAGATCAATCCCAATGGTAATAAAAAACTATTTAATTTAACATTCATAAAACATTCCTTTTTTCTAACCTACAAAAGATTAACCCCTCGTATACTTAGAAACTATTTAATTTAGCATTCATAAAATGCTTTCCTCAGGTCTATATTAAGTAATTTTTAAAAGATTTTGACCAAATTCCTTTTATTCTATTCTAAAAAAAGATTGACTCATATACTTAAATATTATTTAATTTAACCTTCTAAATTGCTTCCCTCTAGTCCATTTTAGGTGATTTTTACAAGTTTTAACCAAATTCCTTTAATTCTATCTTAAAAAAGATCAATCCCAATGGTAATAAAAAACTATTTAATTTAACATTCATAAAATATTCCCTCCCGTCCATTTTAAGTGATTTTTAAAAAAGATTTTCTCATTAGAAAAAGTCAATTATTAACACTAACGAAATGAGTAAAGTCATTAAACATTTGTTCAATAATTTATTAGACAAGGATAATTTTGGTAAAAGTTATTAATAAATCTATAGAAATTTTAATTCCACAACCATATTTAGAGCCTGTTTGGCATTGCTTTTGGCAGTCCAGAAGCACTTATTTTGAGAAAAAAACATTTTTTTTTAAAAGTTAAGTGTTTGGCAAACCTATAAAACTGCTTTTAAATGGAAGCAAAAGCAGTTTTTCTGCTGTTAGGAAGAAGCTAAAAATTTCTGCTTTTAAAAAAAAGCAAAAGCAGAACCAGAAAATTAGTTTTTTCAAGAATAAAAAAAAAAATAAAATATATATATATATATATTATTTAATTAACATATCTCATATGTTTGGGTAAGTTTCATTTAATAATTTTTATATTTTATTTTACGTTTATGTATTATTATTATTATCTTATTTATTACTTTACGTATTATTTTGCAGAATTAGAAAAAAGGTAACAACAATATTTTTGCAAGATTAGGAAAAAAAGAAAAACAACAATTAAAGATTTAAACCCTCCAAAAAAATGTATAATATTTATTGAAAGTTTGAATATGAATATTTTAATTTAATAAAAATAAAATTTAATTTAATTTTTTGTAATAGATATTTAAACTAGTTTCTATCTATAAAATAATCTTAATATTAAAAGTACATTAATACTTGCTAACAACAAGGATGCCCTTCTTGTCTCGTTTTAGTGACCAATACTCAATGTACTTAATGTTTCTTTCAAGAATCAATATGCCATGATTCATCCATCATTAATTTGCTCATGTAAGATGATTTTATCTTAACGAAAAACCCAAATACTTCACCATGTAAAGATTAAACAAAGAATATGTAAGGCTCTTCCCTATTACATATTAGTTGGAGTGGCAAACGAGTTGAAAATGGGCCAAATTTCATACTCCAGTAGCCTTAAAAATATGATGTGTGTGTGTGAAAACCTTAAAAACAGCAATATCAATAATGCACTACTTAAAACAAGTTTGACATATGAATTGAAAACATCAAACTCACAAGTGCAATAAATGATGTTTCCACTAGATTAAGCTGATTCAATCAAGATTGATTTTCACAAGGGATGGGAACAGAGAAAAACAACTAAACATAAGCTTAAAGCAACACACTGAGACATCATGACTGCACTCGGGGCAAAGGACTCCCTCCTGTTTCTAATATCCTGTACCTACTTCACATTCGAGTAAACCAGCAAGCAAGAGAAATACCATTATTACTAGTATCAATTTGTCAAACACAATCTTATCTAGTATTTCAAACGTTTCCAAGTCATGTTGGATAGGAAGTTAAAAAGAGAGATCTGGCAAGGGTCTGATATGTCACAGAGCTGGAAGACTAAGAAAAATTAAGATGAGCCAAGCGTATGCATTCTAAAATGAACATCTTTAGATTGGATTTTCTCAATAACATACTAGGGAAAACAAGAACAAACTCATAGCTGCTGATAAGAAACAACCACTGAGATTTTTGATATAATGCTTCATAATTTTTAGATTAAACGCTAGCTTTGCTAAATCATTAAGAACTACAAAAATAAAGTCTCTCAGGCACCATCTGTTACATTTCCTCTTAGCAGTAGTGAAATTTAGAACCAAATTCAATATCCAATTATGCAAGAGTATCAAAACGAAAAAAAAACAAACTACAGCCTCATGCCACAAGATGGATACAACAAGAATATGCACACAATAAAATCAGCATTTTTACATATATTCTATATATTATGCATGTGTAATGTATTACTCTTGAATACGAAATAAGTATTTTTACATCACTAAGCATGATGAGCTTAAATGAAGTAAGATAATGAAGATTCATAGAATCGCCCCAACTAGCTTGAAGTGAGGCATGATAGTGGTTGATAATTGGAAGTCAATAAGAATGACATAAAGAAAAATCCATCTGCTTAGATACACGAAATTCTATCAATGGCGACAGATAAATGAGCAAGCATAGTAAGATAGAAAAAATAAGTGCCGCTGCTGCATCTCAATAGCAGGGACTCGCCTGGAAAAGGAAACATTCATAACTGAGTCCATTAAACAATAAAACGGTTGCCAAGACTGTAATAGATTATCTGCATTCCAAGAACAAGGAAATATTGTTTAGATGAGTCAATATCATCTTACCAAAATATTGCGAGGCGGGTCGAGTCTTCAGGAGTAACAATTGAGATAAGGACCTCTTAAATTTACAATAAAAGTCAATTTACTAAAATTATGAAGATTTACCAAATCCAGCATTCATCCCATCTACTCCACCCCCCAAATCCCCACCCCCATTTCTTTTGATAGAGACTCTAAGACTTCTTCATTGGAGTTCTATTGTCAATAGTTGAGAAATTACAGTAATCAAAATTGATGAGCTATCACATAAGGGAAACAGAATAGTTCAGAATAGATTAAAAGTTAATGACAACTCTATCATGATTCATCTATTTCCATAAATAAATGACCAGCTGTAGTCTACCGACTCCTTATCTGTCTATATAACTTATCCGTCACCTCAGTCAGACATTTTAGATTTTGAGAGCAAATTGAACTCTAACGTTAGCAGCAGTACATTCAACCTGATTTGAACTGGAATCATTCAGAACCAGATTTTATGGGTAGACAAGGACCATGTCTCCATTGTGGCATCGAGAGTAAGTTCTATAAACCACCTATATCCCACCTTTTATGTTTATCAATAATCTCGTGTTTTACAGGATAATTGATTCAGTGATGCTTAGAATTTATGTGCCTGATGTTCAGCAAATAAACATTGAAGACTCACATGCCTGAAACACTAAATACCCAAATTTCCCTAAATTGCCTATCTGTTAAACATAAAACATAGAGTACTTTAATTTTCTCACCTCTCGAACCAAATGTTAATTGATTTTCAAAACAGCTGACATTAGTCTAACAGGAACTGAGGTCATCTAGGATAAATTGTAGATTTGGTCCCCAATCCCTGGCATAGATGCACATTTTAGACCCTGCTGTCTTTCTCTTCACATTTAGCACTAATGACCCTGCTCCACAACAACTGTTTGTCATTGGCATATCTCCATAACCACTTCATTCTTAGAGCTTTGCTTTGAAATTCCAAATTTTTTATCCTCAAGCCCCCATTCTTCTTGGCAGTCATCACAGATTTCCATTTTACCAGGTGGTACCCTTTCTTTTCTTTGTTTCCCTGCCACAAAAACTCTCTCCTAATTTTGTCCAACCTTTTGATAACCCCTGGTGGGATGGGAAATAAAGGCATCATATATGTTGGTAAAGCATCGAGGACTGAATTAATGAGAAATAGTCTTCCTCGTAAGGAGAGGTATTGAGTTTTCCACCTGGCTAGCTTTTTTTCACACTTTTCTATCACACTATCCATATTTCTATAGATTTAGATTTAGCCCCCAGAGGTAGCCCCAAGTAAATTGTTGGCAGACTGCCAACTTCTCCACCATGTATAGCAGCTTGCCAGTTCATGATGGTGACTTCATTTATAGGATACATTAGGCTCTTCCTCCGATTGATATGCAAACCAGATACTCCTTCAAACAACACAAGAATTACCCTTAAATACTTCAATTGCTCTTCCTCAGCACCACAGAAAATTAGAGTATCATCTACATATTGAAGGTGTATCACTTCCAAGCTGACAGTCCCTTCCCTGGCAACTTCAAACTCTCTAATCCATCCTCTTAGGTTGGCTGTCTTGATCATTATGTTTAGTCCCTCCATTGCTAATAGGAATGGAAAAGGTGACAGAGGATCACCATGTCTAAGCCCTCTTTGTGTTTGAAAGAAACCTGCTGGGGAACCATTCACAAGTACTAAAAAACCCACTGTTGAGATGCAATAATTTATCCACTTCCGCCATTTCTGTCCAAGACCCATCATTTCTAGAAGATTTAGAAGGTAACTCCAGCACACATGGTCATAGGCTTTCTCAATGTCCAAAGAATACCGGGCTTCTTTTGCTTAAGTCTTGAATCTACAGCTTCATTAGCAATCACGGAAGCATCTACTAGTTTGTCCACCACTCCTTTCAATCTCTTGGTCAAGACTTTGGAAATCAGTTTGTAGATACTGCCAATCAAGCTTATAGGCCTAAAATCTATTAGCTCATAGGGATTAGTGCTACAAATGTTGCATTAAAGCACTTCTAAAAAATTCCTTGATCTTTTGAAAAGTATCCATGATGTCCTGCTTTACCAACTCCCAGCATTTCACAAAAAATCCCATATTGAACCTGTCAGGGCCAGGAGCTTTATCTACTGAACACAATTTTAGGGCTCTTAAAACTTCTTCATCAAAACTGCCTTCTAGTAACATTTTGTCCTCTTCTTTTAGGACTGGGACTTGCATATTTTGGAAAATAGGTCTCCACTGATTAGTTTCTGTATACAAGCTTTTATAATAATAAACAATTTCATTGTGAATCTTGAGTAGTTGCTCCATGATCTTATACCTTCTGTGAGTATTCTGAACTTTTTTCTGAGAGCAGAAGTTGTTCATAGATAGCTGGATTCAGAATGGCAAGTAGCATGGAGGGAAAAACATCCTGAATGCACGCATGCTATTCTCGAGCTACTTTAAGTCGAGATAAATTTTCCTTCACATAGTTGTCCCGAGTCCACACTTTCTAGAAACTTAAAGGCCATAAACATAAACCTTTTTCTAGAAAGTGTGAACTCGGCAACTGTGTGAAGGAAAATTTATCTCGACTTAAAGTAGCTCGAGAATATCATGCGTGCATTCAGGAACTTTTTCCCTCTAAAATCTATGTTGCTTGGACTCTCCGAAACTGTTGCCGCACCCGTGTCGAATTCTCCAAAATGCACTACTTTTGGAGTATTTGACATACACCCGTTGACATTTTTGAAAAGTCTAAGCAACATAGACTAAATGCCTACTCCATTCCTACTCCTCAAACTTCCTGGGTACATTAAGCTTGAAACCGCCCACATTCCTAGCCTTAGTTCCTACCCATTAGGTGTCCTAAACACAAGGTTTATTGATCTTCCTTCTCTTAAGAATAATCACCAACTCTATTGACTTCCTCGCCAATGTCCATATGTTCCACGACCTAACTCTCAACCTAGGAGTTCCCTTGGTACCCTTACCACCCCTGCCCTCACCCCAAATCATTGACATGACTTTTAACTACCATCAAACCTTGAACCCACTAACGTCAGTTATAGAATAATCAAGTGTAAATAGTCAAGTGGGGCAATCCGTGACGTCAAAAACCCTAAATCCAAAAAGTGGCAGTCATACAAGAACATAAAAAGAAGCAATAAACTTTAGCAAAGATACCAGTTCAAAGTAGGAACCAAAAAAATGTAGTAATATTCACAAGGGCGCAATAATTAATTCACAAACACAATATCAGATTTACAGAAATCAGTTAACAATCAAGCAGCAATAAGGGTCTAAACAATCTGTCAAGGAAAAATCAGGTCTAGATAGGACAGGAAAATATATAAAAGGGGTAGTGGATCATACCTAGGAGTTGATGGGGATAAAAAAAACCATGGACTGATTTTCCGAAATCCAGCGAGCTCCGATATACTCCTTTGGTCTGCTGGTCGTCAGTCATCGGGATGGGGTCACTGGATTCTTGCTGACCGGTGGTGGCAGTGCAACCAAAAAATAGAGAAAGGGAGAAAGAAAGAGCGCTGAGGGATTTCGTATCTGGTCGCCGATGCTGGTGGGAGTTCAGGCCAGCGGCTTGCAGTGGAGGAGAGTGGTGGGTGATCAGCTGGGGGTGGGGGTGGGGGGAATGAATTATTTTACTGTTGAGCACTAGAGAAAAAGATAGTCCCTGTTGAATATTATCCAGTTAACCACTATCGGATTAGATGATAACATTCCTCCTTAAAATATCATGCAAATAAATGCAGTCTGCCAAGAGGTTAACTATTTTGCATGGTTCCTTAACACATCAAGCAAATCCTTTTCAATCTTTCCATCATCAAGCTCGTTCAACTATGTTGTATGGTTCCATAAAATGATGATGAAAATGTGAGTATAAAAACAGTTGACACATCCTAAAAGTCTATAAATGTTTCACAGAAAGATATTTCCTCTTGTTTGCCAAAGAAATTCCCCGCTATACATACTCTAGTTTCGTGACACTTTTGTTCTGGCGCAATACATTCTAAACGTTTTACAGAAAATTTTAATTGTCAATGATCATTGTGCTTTAGTTTCTGAGATAAGTTTACTGTAAGAATTTATTCATATTTTGTCCCATTTAAACGCTAATTAATTGTGAACTCAAACAGAAACCCCCCTATGGAGACCTGGGCCAACTGCAAAACCAGTGCTCTGCAATGCATGTGGATCAAGATGGCGAACTAGGGGGACACTAGATGACTATCTTCCCAAACATGCAAGCAAAGGAAAACAGAGCTATCAGTTACCTTCTGAGATGAAGCCACATCTCTTAGCTCGTGATGACCAAAAGCTGGAAGTTGGCGAAGAGGTTTCTGGACAGGATGGCTCTTCAGCTTGTCTTGAAGAGGAAATGAATAACATATCAAGCTTAGGTTCAGCAGGATCATCCTCAGACAAATGCATGCAGATGGCAGAAACAAATGGTAAAAAAATTTCACTTATATATACATGATGGAATTAACCTCCACCATCTCTTTTGACTCTTGCTGCCGCCTCTCCTAACCCAACTCTTTTAACAACTCTGAAGTATGTTCTGGCATTGTCCAGTTCAGACTAGAGATGCTGAGAAACAAATTCCAGATTTGCTTGGTAAATTATAATGCAAGCATAGGTGGCTGTCAGTTTCTCTTGTCAAATTGCATAAAAAGCACGTAGGGACCAGCTGTTTGCCCTTCTTCTGTAGTACTTCCTGTGTTAAACATGCCATCTTTATCACTAGTCAAGTAAGACACTTCACTTTTGTAGGTGTGCCACCATTCCAGAAATAGTTCCAGAGATGTTTTGGATCCCCAGCCATCAGCTGGAGACCTCTTCTGTAGGCACTGCTAACTGAATAAAGACCACTTTTTTTAAAGCTCCCACAGCATCTTGTCTGTGGAATTTGTATCCATACTCATTCCACCTATCTTCCCTAGTAACTCTGCAACCCTTTCCACCTCCCAATCATTTTTAAGTCTTCTGAAGGCTAAATCCACACCCTGTTCTAGCCCAACAGTCAGCTACTTTAGCATCAGGATTCACACAAATTTGGAAGAGATTCCTAAAGAGGGAATCGTTCTATCCTGAAATCCTTCCAGAATCTTGTTTTACTGTCATTTCCCTCTATGATATATAAGTCTGCCTTCATTTGAGGCCACAAAATTCTGATTGTACTCCATACTCCCACACCCCGTAAGGTTCAACGGTGTTCTCTGTACACCATGGGGTTAGCTCACCATACTCAGCTTTAATCACCTCTTTCCAGAAAGCATTTCCCTCCTCAGTGAACCTCCACAACGACTTCTTCAGTAGACTTTCATTTTGTAATCTCAAATTTCTAATTCCTAGCCCCCCTGTTTTTGTTAAGGAGTATAGTCTTCCAGTTTACCACCGGAGAGGAGTTTAGATGCCCTGAAGGGATCTCTAAAGGTTTATCTTGGAGTCCGTGTCTGGGAGCGACAAGGATTTGTAAGATATTATCTAGGCCGTGTCCTGAATCAAATCCTTTCTTAAGCGTAAGGGTTATAGGAAAGTGGAAAACTAATGTCTTTAACCATACAAAATTTTATAACAGCTTTCCCCCCGACCCCACCCGCCACCCCTACACACACGGAAAAAAAAAGATATATTGTATTAATACCTTATTGTTTTATGTGCACTAAACGTTCACCTTTTGTTGGGAGTAGCAGACAAAGATCCTCTCCCGAATCCTGACAGTGTCCCAAGAAGAAAGAGATCAAAGCTTGGACAACGCATTTTGTCACCTGCTCAAAGACTCCAGAGGCAGCTTGATAACAATCTCCAGGAACCAGACTTTGAAAATATATCAGACGGAGATGAACCCGTTACTCTAATTTATGCAAGGAACAAATACATTCCTCCTAATGAGATTGGTCTTGGAGCTATGCTGCTAGTATCACCAACTACTACTACAGAACGCTCAGCACCTCTATCAACAATGGCAGAAGAAAATGTCTCTTGCTCAATGAATGTTTCTAAAGGAAATTCATCTGTAAGTGAATTTTGAGATGCAAACATGAGGTTCAAGCTGGTATGTGAAGCCAGCTATTATTGTCTGTTGGCTAAAAACAATTTGGGCTGTTCCAACTTTACAGCTGTCCCCAACAGTAACGAACAACAACTTGGGTGTTTTGAGACCATCTAGTTTGCCATTTGTGCATTTATTCTGGATATTTATGGTTACTTCCGTTTTATTGGATGGAATTTTTAGATATGACAATTCTGCTTTTTGGATGCATTTAATTTGTCAATTCCGAAGTCTATCACGCGTGCTTACCTATAAGTTTGTTAGTTTGAGTGGACTCCATGGTAGACTAACATTGTAACATCACAAAGGGCATTTGACTTACATATGCTTGACATTACAACTGTACTGTCTTGCATTGCACTAGTTTCAGGAGAAACAACAATGTACTAGATCATGTGGCTATGCAAAATGAAACTAATGGAAATGAGGGTGGAAAAGCAAATGCATGTGAAAATAGACTCGCTCCACATCATATGGATACTTAAAAATCAAGGGTATGTCGATAAATTGTTCTCAAAAATGCTGCTGCTATTGAATCTTCTTTTGTATATGGATACTGGGAATAATTTAGTACAGAGTTTCATTAATGCCCCAAAGTGGTAAGATAACACTCTTCAAAATAGATTTATACTTTCATATTACTTAGTAGACTTTGAAGATATAAGAAGTAGACATAGTAAAAGTTAAACGACAACACTCCTTTATGACATTCCACAGCTTATATTGCTACTCTAGCAACAAACATTGCAGAAACCAAAACAATGGATCAACTATTCACAACCATAAAACTTCTTAGAAGACCAGGAAGTACTAAAACAAAAGAAAGGGGAGAAGAGAGTGAAATATATTACTCCTGAGAAAAGGAAAATGAGACGTGGGAAAAAATGTGAACGTAAAAATCTGTCATTCTTTTGATCAGTGGCAGAGCAATGTAAATTATGATAGCAGAAAAAGGAAACAATGGGCATTATTCATGGGACTGGATATGCATATCATAGGCTCCGGAGCAACAACTGAAAAAGACTACTTATGGGTTGTACCTTCATATTCTTAGTTTTGAAAAAGGCTACTTATGGGTTGTACCTTCGTATTCTTAGTTTTGTTTGAAACATAGGATGCTTAATCTACAAAGTTAATTATTTCGCCAAAAAGGAAGTAGAAGAAGGGAGATACAATTTTATGCCAAAAAAGAAAAAGAAAAATGGAGCGAAGATTTTCTACTATATACTCAAGTACAAGAATGAATCTTGATGGAAGGAACATAACATGATAGCTTAACACAAAACTTGCAACTGAGGATTTCAAAGTCAAAAAGTACACCTTCTTGTTTGTCTTTCGGTTTAACTTTCCTTCTTTATCGGCAAGCCTATTTCTGTATTTTTACTTCAGGGTATGCTTGTGATATTACAGCTACATCCAGAGTAGACGATATAGAAAGTAGCTAATGGACATGTACTTTCACGAATATTGTTGTTCCACACACCATATAAAATTCTTTTACTTGTCAAAATAATCATATTATACATCAACAGCAAAACATATGGTTTTAAAAATACAGTCTTGAGCAAAACTTCAAGAGGTCAAGGAAGAAATTTATACTGAAGTGTCTTACCTAGTGGCTCCCTAGTCCCTAACCCTGAAAGGAGTCCCATCCTACATTTAAGAATCCGTTCACAATATTAGTCTAGTACAAAAGAATCAATATCAGAAGTACCTCTTAGCCGAAAAAGATCGGGAACATTAGAAATTTATATACTACCACCTTAAATCCTATTTAAATGTCATTTAAGCTTTTGGCACAAACATTAAGAAAACCATTTAATAACATTGATTATAAGGGTTATTCGACTAAGTTACCTTTTATATCTCTTCATATTACCCATTATCTATCCACAAACATTTTAGATCATTTATTGGAGCAAGGTTAGATTTGAAAAAGAACAATCAAGCCTTCTTGGTTTCCTAAAATGACACTTGTTTCATACCAACTTTGAAAGGCTAAAACGACATTTAAAATGGACCGGAGATAGTCCATTTATTTTCTTTTTTCTTCATAGTACTCTTTCTTTGATATGGTAAACTTACCACCACCACGACCCCAACTAAACCCCATGCCCAAGAGTCCAATAATGACTCTTTTTCTCACATTGCACCATCGGTGACTCAAACCTCATGTTATATATAAAGGTGGAGGTTCCCCTTACAACTAGACCATCCCTCCCTTGTCACATTTATATACTACTTATATAAGAGCTTTTAGGAGTTATATGTTACATGCAGTAGTCAGATTCCATACTCCAATGTTGCTCTCTTCCAGTCACACCTCATTTCTAACATTTGAGTCCTTCTATGCCATTGCATTAAAATGTTTTCTGAATGTATAGGCTCACATGCAAGCCTCACTTCTATCATGAAAATACAATTGACAGGACTAACATAAGGAAGGATAAATCTACTAATTGTTGTTGAAGTGTGTGGCTATTTCATCAAAAAGCTTAAGTCTTTAGAGATGGCACAATTTTATTTCCTTAAATTAAGTCTTGATCCACTCTTTTTCCTATTCAAAGAGCATCCCCTGGCTCTTTGTTTTCACATCAAGAATTATTTGCAGATGAAGAAATGTCAGAGGGGTTTGATCCCCTTCACATGTGGGCTCCTAGCACATGGAGTTTTTTTTATCATGGGTGACAGTAAGACTTAGATCTTGAATCTTGAATCTCTGTCCGCTCTAATACCATATTAAAGAACTCATCTAAAAGCTTAAACTTTTAAAGCAAGTACACTTTTATTTATTTAAAGCAACATAATAGCGTGAAATTTTCTAAAAACCTCACCTGACAAAATATTAGGAGCACAAGAATAAAAGACTGCAGATCACTGAGACAGCATTCCTCCATGTGATATTAAATTCACTTTGTCCCATTTTATCACATTCAGTCATCATGTATGTGCTACGACTCAATGCAATAAAGTCTAGCTAAAACCAACTTATCATAAAAAAATACATGTTTTGGTTAAAACCTTATCATCAAAAGAGATCTATCATTGTCTTTTTCATCACTACTCATATCTACAAATTAATTACTTCTTGAAGTGACAAAAGATGTTCTCTTTAGCTTATAATTTTTTCTATCCCTTTGATTCCAGTATTTTAGCTGTATTATTTTAACATGTTCATTCATAGTGCAATATTATCCAAAGTATGTACAGCTTGACATGACAAGTTTTAGATGATTGTAAGTATCACGATGAGTCATGGTAACCATGCTTGTTCAACCTGATAAAAGACAATAGTAATCAGATAATCAGTCAAAAATAGTGCTAACATAGAGACTTGCAATTAGTGCTAGAAAGGAATCCTAAAAGTATTTCAAAGTTAAAGAGTAAATGAGGACAAATCAAAGCACCGGTACCTGCGACTCAATTTTAGTAACCTTACCATTATGTCAACAAGGACTACAATCACAAGGAAAAATCCAACTATTTATTCGTAACACCTCCATGTTTATTATGGTTCCACTTCATTGCTCTTTTCTTTTTCTTCAAGTAACTGACTCTATGTTTCCTTCCTTTGCATCTGTCGCAAATAACACATCTTCTGTCCCTTTTCCTCTTAATCTCTTGGGTAACTTATCCCTCCATCAAAAAAAATATATTTAAGAGGAGGTTATATTTATATCCTTCGAGTATAAACATATTGACACTTGAAACTGCACAACTGAGAATTTCTATCTGGAAGATCAACACCTAAAATCCTAAATGAGCAAAATGAATATTTTCATTTGTACTAACTACCAGGAAACTAAATCAGAAATCTTCTAGTTAAGATAACAGCTGTATTATTAATCATCCCGATCGTGACGTGTTTCCATTCATTCCAATAAACTGAAACAGAAAATGTGGAAAGCACCCGAAGTAGTAAACAACTCATAGACGCATCACGGAGGTAGAGACACAATTTGATTTGTTGAAAACACAATTCAAGAATCAGTTTATTTATTTCTACAGATACAATACACTTCTTAATTTTAAGAAACTTCTTCTTCCAAACATCTCTTTGGCTTTTATCTAAGAATTGACATGCCAGCTCTGTTCTGTTTTTGGTATATACAAGAAAATACAAATATACTAGTGTTTCCTCATTGACAATCTTCTTCGCAATCTAGAACTCAAATTGAGAATTTCAAACTAACGTTGATGTGTGAATTATAGTCACAGCAAGTCAGGTAATAGCATATGTTAAAATCTTTTTTGTGATTTGGTAGATCCTAACATATTTCATAACTACTTGAGGTACCTTATTTGATTACTGCTTTAAATTCATTGCTCAAGGTCTCCACACCCAGAAACTATATTCTCGAAGAGTTTGCTGTGGAGCAAAAATAGGACATCCAGTGAAGAGGCCTAGAGGTCGAACACAGCTCTCGACAACCCAAGCTACATATCTGCTTAAATTTGTTTTGGTTAATAAATCTCCTTCTAGAAAGCTCTACAAAGTTGAAATCAAACAAATATCACATATTTGAAAGACAGGTGTTGCTATATCTACCGGCATCAACAGACTTATGCAGACATAGGCACATTTCAATTAAGTAAATTTTTTATAACCGGAGAAATTCCCGAGGTTCCAAACTCAGTGGATAATGGGTCCACCCCTTTACTATCCCAAATAAAGTTGTGTTAATTTACAAAGGTATCTTGAGCACAGCTTCTTCCCCCCTTCATCCCCCAACCCCAGCCCACCCAAAAAGAGGGCTGTGAATCACACTCCTAGTGTTAAAATTCTAGTGACGTAATTTTGCTATGCATGGAAAAAAATTGAAATCATGTTGGGTGTGTTTGGTATAAAGGAAAATGTTTTCAAACGCTATGGGGATGGGGATTGGGGGGGGGGGTGGTGTTGGAGGGTGATTACCCAATTAGTGTGGAATTCACTTAAGGAACTTGTTTTCTCTAATTCTACTAGGGAAGTCATTTTCTACATTTTTAAGGAACTTACTTTCCTAGAGATTGTTTCCCCAAAAATTCTGTCCAACCAAACATGAGAAAATTGAAAAACATAGAGAAATTGGACCCAAGTATAGTGTTGAAGTCATTTTTTATTTTTTTCCTCATAAGTTGAGATGGTAGAATCATAAAATAATCTCCATATGACTTTGTTTTTCACCAAGGAGAGTTGTATTAACAGAGGCTCTAGAAAGGTGCTAAGCTTATATCAATATTTTTGTAGTATAATTTTAAAAAAGTGATAAACAAGAAAAGAAGAAAAATCTTTTTGGAAAGATTTTAATTTAAGGAACAATACTTTCAATTTAGGACAAAGGAAACCATTTTGCAACAGACCAAAACGGAAACAACGGGTCGGTTACAAAAGCTAACTGAGATGTTTCTCAACAGTGTAGCCACATCATGATAATTGTTCTAGCATGATCTTTGACGTTCACTAAGAAGTTCCCCAAAACAACAGATTCCTTGCAGTCACATTCATAACATGTAATGATAATAGCATATGGAGTAAAAGAGGGAGGAGAATGTGACCATCAGTTCTACAAGCACAGAGGAATCTAATCAATCTGTAGTAAGGGAGAGCAGAAGGAACATATTACCAAAAATAGATTGTATGTGCATTGAGATTTCAGTAGCATATTTTTAAATTTTATCTCTATGAAATTTTACCAATAATTCAGATGAGTTCAGAAGTGACTCTTTAACCACCCAAGGAGAGAAGTTCTCACACAGAAAATGGCACTTGCCACTCATGAATTTTCCAGGAAGATATTCTCAAGTCTCAACAAGGATAGAAGATTCGAAACAGCATATGACAATTTGGCTGTGGAAATGCAAAACTTGATCTAACTACTCCACTTGTCCCCAAAACCCATCATCGACATAATAGAATCCAGAAATCCTAATTTCACATGATTGTAAGCTTTCTTAAGGTCCAACTTGCATAAAATTCCCCGCACACCTTTTCTTTCTAGAGTTAACCACTTCATTAGTCACAAAAGCAGCATCCAATATCTGTCTTCCTTCCATAAAAGCGTTCTGAGAAGTGGAGACCGTCTCATCCAGAACTTTTTAATTTATTTGAAAGCACCTTAAATAAAATCTTGTAAATGCTTTCTACTGGACTAATAGGTCTTTAGTCCTTTATACTTGTTGCACCTTCCTTCTTTGGCACAATAGTAATGAAGGATGCATTAAGACTTTCCTCGAACTCCCATGAATTCTGAATTCTGCAATGGTCACCAACAGCTCACCTTTGACTATCCTCCAACATAGTTGGAAAAAAGCAAACGAGAATCCATCTGGACTCGGAGCCTTGTCCCCCACACAACTACCCATGGCTTCCCTCACCTCTTCTTCTTCTATAGCCCTTTCCAACCACTCCCTCACCCCCTCCCCCATTAGGCTAAATACTAGCGCCTCCCAGAATTTTGGTCTCCATCTGATATCTTCCTTGAACGAATGTTCATAAACCATACAATGGACCCTCCACTTCCTCCTCCCCCCTCAAGCACCTATAAAGACAATAAAGTTTCCTTTCCTATTTTCTATGGCTACCCAATGAAAGAATTTTTTGTTAGAACCCCCCCTCTTTCAACCACAATGCCCTCGATTTTTAACTCCAACTAGTCTCTTCAGCAACCGCTAGAGCCGCAAGCTCCTCCTTTGCCTACTCCTTTTTAACGTTCTTCCTTTCTTCTAACACCCTCATCCCTTCCACATGCTCAATCTCCCCCACCTCATTTGTTAACTCTCTCTTATTTTAACTTCCACCCTCCCAAACACCTCTTTGTTCCATTTCCTTATATCTCCTTTTAACAATTTCAACTTACAGGCAAGTCGAAAAGATGGTGTGCCAGTTTTGATTCTTGAAAAACTTCAAACTATATTAAAATAAATATCACATGACTTGAGCAACTAAATATGATAGGATCCAATTTTAGTAGCCCAGTGACTCAGGCAATTACATTTTTTTAGCCATTTTATTCTCGTGACAGAGAAATTTTCACATGGAATTAAGAAGAGATGTCTATAGATATTTCATCATAAGCCATACAAGGGCATTCAACAACTTCTTTGCTAAATCCATACCTGTGATCAAGTCACAATATATCAGAAAGTGCAATAACAATTATCCTGTTACAATAAATAGACACATAGAAACATATACATTAAGATGCCAATAACCTATAGGTCAAGATAAAATACCAACTTGATCTATTTGGAAATACTTTGAAAATACTCTCCACACAATTTCTTCTTGTTCCTCTGTATAAAAGGAAACGTGGTTAACAGAACACCAAATCTCAGGTAAGCTTCCTATAAACTTCTCAACATAACTAGAAAGCCGCAATCTGAAAGCACTTTTAAATAAACTTTAGGAAAGCTAGTAAAGGCCAAATTAGTTATTTTCTACACCTTTAAGATTTATCCAACACTTATCTTCTAGAACTCTATAGTGTTCATTGTTCTTTTGATGTTTTTAGCTGGTACAATTATCTTACAATAGTAGAGGACACAGAATTTTTAACTACTTTGATGTGCGTTACTCGAGCTAAGGATTTTCGGAAATAGCCTCTCTACCTCCACGAGGTAGGGGTAAGGTCTTGTGAACTCTCTATCCCAGACCCCACTTAAGGGACTACATTGGGTTTGTTGTTGTTGTTGTTAGCAAAGGAGACGAACACCTCTCATGGAATGTCGGAACACCTGTTACAGGTTCCTGCATCCAAATACAAGACCAGTGATCCAAAACAATTCAGTTTCTGGTAATTTGTATTCGCTACTGGTTTTGATTTTGCAAAATCTAGGTTCCACAGTTTTTAGTTACCAAAAAAATGAAATACCTGATCCTTGTTTGATAAAATAAACCGAAAAATTGAACCGTGTGGTAGAAGGGAAAATTCCCACCTCAAACCCTGAGTGAATTCCCACCTCAAACTTCATCGCTGTTGGTAGATGGGAAAATTTTAGAAAAACACACTGTAAAAGGAAAGGCACTCAGCTTCAGGTCCATACTTCGCCACAAGCCCTACTCTCAGAGAAAAATGGCCACATCCAATGGATGACATCTTTCCAGCCAACCTACTATCAGCAAGTATGCAAAGCCTCAACTCATGCAATTGCTGTCTTTAATCAACAAAGTAAATAAAGTGCAGGGGGAGGACTTATATAACATTTACAACCTTACAGGATTGAAATAAAATTAAAGACCAATCAGCAGGTATTAGTACTGCAGAAGCTTATAGCATGGGCACGATATGAAATGTAGCAAGGAGATTTTAGTAGAATCACAACCATAAGTCTATGTATTAACTCACTTGTACATTTTAAATGAAAATTGGAACTGATTTTTCAAATGAAAGTCAGTAAACTAATATACCAAGTGGCTACAGGATTTATCAAGTACCTTGTCAGTGGGAGGTTCCTGGAGATGTTTATATAAATCTGGATGTTTTTCCCAAATTCCCGTTCAAATGATGAAAGGAGCACTATATTGCATGAGAAGAAGAGCTAAAAGTCAGAAAAATATGCAGCACAGCTTCTGCATAAATACCCAACCTAAGCGTCCAGACATTAGAGAAATTTCAAATGCCCAAGATGCTTCAGAATGAACAGATGAACAGATGAACAGATGAAAGATGAGCAAATTTTAAGTTTAAATGCTTGGATCCCCTCCATATTCCTAAAACAGGTCTACCTTACAAGTTAGAAAGAATGTAAGTACATGTCCGGAACAAGAAGTTCATGGAGAAATGTTCATCAAGTTCATTTCATATGAAGCAAGTCCATGGTATATCAATTAACAAGAAGGAGCCATGAATTGTTGTAAGTTGTAATACTTATTTGAAGAACAAAGGTGAAGACGATAAAATTGTTACCAAAAGAAGGGAATTAAGAAAGTTTCTATTGATACCTATAGGGAACAACATAAGGAGCAACCACAAAATGCTCAAAAAAATCTCACAGTTAATACACAGTTCTATTTATTCATTTTTGCAAAATTTCACACAGATTGTAACCCATTTAAATCTGTTCCACTCTGCTCCATTTTACTTCCCGCTTTTTTAACACCATAGGCACTCATCTAGTTGACCATGACTTTACTTCCCATACATATACTTGAAAGCAATTTCACCCCACCCGCCACATCCATCCCCAAACTTTCTACCCTTGTAAGGAGATAGAATCTTCAAGCTCATGTTGATGAAAGGAAATCTCCTCTCCTAAAACCCAAAATTGAAAGGACATGGAACAATTCAATGCCCAGAGAATTTACCAGAGCAAAGAAATTAATAGAAATCTCCAAAGATATCCCAATAATCGAAGTACACTCATACCTATGTTTCTGCGTAATATCCCTTTTGTGAGCAGAAAAAGATAACTCTGTCTTACCTGATCATAAAAGTATCAAAAAGAACTTGTCAACATACTGAAACTGGTTTCCATATTTGTGTGAAAGTAGTAATTGAAAATAAAAGTTGTACTTGTATACAAGGCATAGGCTGCGTAACATGGAGTACTTGAGTCGTGGAGATTAGGATAAGAATAAACATAATCAAGCTGACAAAAAGTGACATACCAAAATGTTCAAGAGGCGTAAACAACAGGCAGCAATGAAACTGGTATGTACAGAAACTTTCTACTATCAAAAGATAATTGCAGTAACATTCTTGCTTGGATTGGAACTTTCTACTTTACATATTTATATGGGAGAGTTCTTGGGTTATCCTAAATTGTCTAAAAACGAAATTCTTCAGTCTGTGGTACTGAATCTTGGATAAATTTTCCATTCTTGGATACTGAATCTTGGATAAAAAATAATTTCAATACTGAATCTTGAATAAAGTTCCGATTAGAATGAGAAGGGGCAAAACATTATTTGAATACTGAATGTTTGGATAAATTTTCAATTAGTTGCAATAACAATTCAATGTCAATGTGATGGCATTACATTACATACACAAAACAAAAAACAAAAAATAAAACAGAAAAAAAACGAGGAGGAGAAGAAAAAGAGTTATTACAGCAAAGGGGTCGACATCGCCTTTAGTTCCAAAAACAGACGTTGGGTTGTTGGATAAATTCTGCAGTCTTGGATAGTGAATCTTGGATAAAGTTCTTGGACAAAAAACATAATTTCAATCCTGTATCTTGAATAAAGTTCCGATTAGAATCATTATTTCAATACTGAATGTTTGGATAAATTTACCAATCAGTTGCAATAACAAAACCAAAAAACGAGGAGGAGGAGAGTTACTGCAAGAGGGTCGTCTGTCGAAATCGCCTTTAGTTCCAAACGCCATGAAAACAGACGTTGGACTCCTCGTCTTCCTCAATCCCTCTAATGTCTAATGACAAGAAAGTTGCCAAACTGAAGACATATATATAGTGAAGGCGTTAAAAACACGCATGGGCTAATATTACTACACTTACTTATTTACTTCACTAAACTAATATTTTTAATCAGTTATAGTATTATTTAATTCTTTATTTGTTAAGATTTTGAGCCTTTTGTATAATAATTAATACATCATATTTAATATCCTAATTTTATCAAAACAACAACAATAACATACTCACCAATTTCATAAAATGGGTATGAAAAGGATAAAATGTATGCAAACTTTATCACTATCTTAAATGTAGAAAGATTATTTTCGATAGGCCCTCCGCTAATAGTTCAAAGTAATATCCTAATTTACTCAAAGAGAAGAAAAAGAAAATGTATTAAGTATAATTTATTCAAGAAAGAAAAAGAACAATCCCTCAAAATGTTCATTTTTGCTGCAAAAATCCAAACACATGGTCTTTGAAATAATACCCAAGAATTTATTGCTCAAAAAATAGTTTTGATCTCACTTTTTGCAGATGTTTCTTTTTTAAGGTGTAAAAAGAATTGGTCCCTTACGTACTCAAAAATTATTTAATTTAATATTCATAATTTACCCTTACTAAAGATGTCTCTTTGAGATTATAGTTGACATTAAGTTAAATTTTCACTAGAATATTAAAAGATTATTGAAAATGTCTCATTCAATTAATACTAGTATACAGTTTCGGTACTTTAAAAACAAATTTACACAATAAGTACATTCATAATTTTATACAATTAAAATATTGAATTGTTAATGGATACAATTTGATCATACTTAGATTTTATATAAGATGATAGAAGGATTTGCAAAGATTATTGATCAAATTTTCTTTATGATACTATTCTTGATTTAATTTATTATTTTATAATTATTGCAGCATTTTCTCATCTTTTCATGCAGTCTTGAAAATTAACCATATGTTATTAGCGTGGAATTAAAATACTCCCTCTGTATAATAATACTTGTTCACTATTAATTTGGCACACTCCTTAAAGAAATAATAAATAGAAGGGTAATTTTACTATATTACCCTTTGAATATAATAAATATAATGTATTGAAAAATGTAATAAGGAGATAACTATAATTAATGATAAGGGTAAATTAGGAACTAAGAGTAAAATTACCCATTGATTTCATAAAGTGGACAAATATTGTTGGACATCCCAAAATAGTATAGTGTACAACTATTGTTGGACGGAGGGAGCATTAGAAAAGTGATTTATAGATAACCATCATTAGTTGCTTATTGTGCTTAATGTTTCTTTCACGAATCAATATGCCATTATATATTGATCAATAATTTGTTCATATAAGATATTATCTAGATGAAAATCAAATACTTATTTATATAAAGATAAACAAAAAGTCTTAATTGTTAAAGAAAATAAATTTTACATATTCACATGTTGAAAAAAAAACAGATAGTCTTAATTGTTTAGTATTAAAATTTTAGTACAACATCTTAATATTCATTTGTACATTTAGTTTCAAATGCCTCAACTTTAATAAAATTAATAAAGGATTAAGGTGGTGAAAGGAAAAACAAGTATTAAATTGAGATTAAATAGTAAGTTATCCTTTTAATAAATATAATTTTTAAAAGAAATACAAAAGAAAAGCATGACAATCAAAATGAACCTAAGGAGTAGTACTAGATATTACAAATATTTCTAGATATTGATCAACACATAAAACGATTCTTTCAAATTTTATTTAATATTAATTCCTTTTATTCTATTCTAAAAAAAATAATCAATCCCCCATATATTTAGAAACTATTTAATTAATTTAGCATTCGTAAAATGCTTCTCTCTAGTCCATTTTAGGTGATTTTTAAAAGGTTTTTGACCAAATTCCTTTTATTCTATCCTAAAAAGGAACTATCCTCATGGTACTCAAAAACCATTTAATTTAACATTATAAAATATTCCCTCCAATTCATTTAAAGTGATTTTTTTAAAAAGATTTTCTCATTAGAAAAAATTAATTATTAACAAATGAGTTATATTATTAAACATTTGTTCAACAATTTATTACACAACAATAATTTTGGAAAAAAAATTATTAATAAATTTATAGAAATTTTAATTCCACAACCATATTTAGACAATTTTTTAATGTTACATACCACCGTGCGAATTTGAATTAGTGAAGCAATATATATTTGGACAATAACTAATTAAAAAGAATCACAGAAACAACAATATAAAGATATTCAAAAGCAAGACTTTTAATTTTATAATTGGACACTATACCAATAAAACTATTATTAAAATCAACTAATTGAAGATTGAAATGTATTTGGTCAAACATTGTCAAAGCTAAAAATGGAAATTTATAGTCAAAGCAATTACCATTCTTGAAACAAAGCAAGTACACAATAAATTATCCTAATGAGACTACTCAATATAATCACACATGCTTAATTTTGGTGAACAAATTCCTAGATATCTGTGCTGATGACAAGGATGCCCTGCTCGTCTCGTTTTAGTGACCAATACTCAATGTACTTGATGTTTCATTCAAGAATCAATATGCCATTATGCATCAATCATTAATTTGCTCATGTAAGATGATTTTATCTTAACAAAAAAACCAAATACTTCACCATGTAAAGATTAAACAAAGAATATGTAAGGCTCTTCCCTATTACATATTAGTTGGGGTGGCAAACGAGTTGAAAATGGGCCAAACAAATCCGAAACATAACCCAACTCGCTCAAATTTCATACTCCAGTAGCCTTAAAAACAGTAATATCAATAATGCACTACTTAAAACAAGTTTGACATGCATTGAAAACAACAAAACTCACAAGAGATGGGAACAGTGAAAAACAACTAAACACAAGCTTAAAGCAACACACTGAGACATCATTGACTGTAATCGGGACAAAGAACTCCCTCCTGTTTCTAATATACTGTACCTACTTCACATTCGAGTAAACCAGCAAGCAAGGGAAATACCATTATTACTAGTATCAATTTGTCAAACACAATCTTATCTAGTATATTAAATAATTCAAATGTTTCCAAGTCAAGTTGGATAGGAAGTTAAAAAGAGAGATCTGGCAAGGAGACACCTGATATGTCAATGAGCTGGAAGACTAAGAAAAATTAAGATGAGCCAAGCATATGCATTCTATAATGATCATCTTTAGATTGGATTTTCCCAATAACATACTAGGGAAAACAAGAACAAACTCATAGCTGCTGATAAGAAACAATCACTGAGATTCTTTGATATAATGCTTCATAATTTTTAGATTAATTGCTAGCTTTGAAAAATCATTAACTACAAAATAAAGTCTCTCAGGCACCATGTATTACATTTCCTAGTGAAGTTTATAACCAAATTCAATATCCAATTATGCAAGAGTATCAAAACGAAAAAAAAAAACAAAACCTACAGCCTCATGCCACTAGATGGATACAAGAAGTATATGCACACAATAAAACCAACATTCTTCTCCTCTTCCCAGGTCAAGACACATTTTTTGGCATTACAGAGAAGTAGATAACAGAGTACATAAAGCCAGTGATATTCTATATATTATGCATGTGTAATGTATTACTCTTGAATACGAAATAAGTATTTTTACATCACTAAGCATGATGAGCTTAAATGAAGCAAGATAATGAAGATTCATAGAATCACCCCAACTAGCTTGAAGTGAGGCATGATAGTGGTTGATAATTGGAAGTCAGTAAGAATGACATAAACAAAAATCCATCTGCTTAGATACATGAAATTCTGTCAATGGCGACAGATAAATGCGCAAGCATAGTAAGATAGAGAAAATAAGTGCCGCTGCTGCATCTCAATAGCAGGGACTCGCCTGGAAAAGGAAACATTCATAATTAAGTCCATTAAACAATAAAACGGTTGTCAAGACCGTAATAGATTATCTGCATTCCAAGAACAAGGAAATATTGTTTAGATGAGTCAATATCATCTTACCAAAATATTGCGAGTCGAGTCTTCAGGACTAAGAATTGAGATAAGGACCTCTTAAATTGACAATAAAAGTCAATTTACTAAAATTATGAAGATTTACCAAATCCAGCATTCACCCCATACACTCCACCCCCCAAATCCCCACCCCCATTTCTTTTGATAGAGAATATAAGACTTCTCTCATTAGAGTTCTATTGTCAATAGTTGAGAAACTACAGTAATCAAAATTGATGAGCTATCACATAAGGGAAACAAAATAGTTCAGAATAGATTAAAAGTTAATGACAACTCTATCATGATTCATCTATTTCCATAAATAAATGACCAGCTGTAGTCTACCGACTTCTTATCTGTCTATATAACTTATCCGTCACCTTAGTCACACATTTTAGATTTTGGGAGCAAATTGAACTCTAACGTTAGCAGCAGTACATTCAACCTGATTAGAACTGGAATCATTCAGAACCAGATTTTATGGGTAGACAAGGACCATGTCTCCATTGTGGCATCGAAAGTAAGTTCTATAAACCACCTATATTCCACCTTTTATGTTTATCAATAATTTCGTGTTTTACAGGATAATTGATTCAATGATGCTTAGAATTTATGTGCCTGATGTTCAGCAAATAAACATTGAAGACTCACATGCCTGAAACACTAAATACCCAAATTTCCCTAAATTGCCTATCTGTTAAACATAAAACATAAGAGTACTTTAATTTTCTCACCTCTCGAGCCAAATGTTAATTGATTTTCAAAACAGCTGACATTAGTCTAACAGGAACTGAAGTCATCTAGGATAAATTGTAGATTTGGTCCCCAATCCCGGGCATAGATGCACATTTTAGACCCTGCTGTCTTCCTCTTCATATTTAGCACTAATGACCCTGCTCCACAACAACTGTTTGTCATTGGCATATCTCCATAACCACTTCATTCTTAGAGCTTTGCTTTGAAATTCCAGATTTTTTATCCCCAAGCCCCCATTCTTCTTAGCAGTCATCACAGATTTCCATTTTACCAAGTGGTACCCTTCCTTTTCTTTGTTTCCCTGCCACAAAAACTCTCTCCTAATGTTGTCCAACCTTTTGATAACCCCTGGTGGGATGGGAAGTAAAGGCATCATATAAGTTAGTAAAGCATCGAGGACTGAATTAATGAGAACCAGTCTTCCCTCGTAAGGAGAGGTATTGAGTTTTCCACCTGGCTAGCTTTTTTTCACACTTCTCTATCACACTATCCATATTTCTATAGATTTAGATTTAGCCCCCAGAGGTAGTCCCAAGTAAATTGTTGGCAGACTGCCAACTTCTCCACCATGTGTAGCAGCTTGCCAGTTCATGTTGGTGACTTCATTTATAGGATACATTAGGCTCTTCCTCCGATTGATATGCAAACCAGATACTCCTTCAAACAACACAAGAATTACCCTTAAATACTTCAATTGATCTTCCTCAGCGCCACAGAAAATAAGAGAATCATTCACATATTGAAGGTGTATCACTTCCACGCTGACAGTCTCTTCCCTGGCAACTTCAAAATCTCTAATCCATCCTCTTAGGTTGGCTGTCTTGATCATTATGTTTAGTCCCTCCATTGTTAATAGGAATAGAAAAGGTGACAGAGGATCACCATGTCTAAGCCCTCTTTGTGTTTGAAAGAAACCTAGGAGTTCCCTTGGTACCCTTACCACCCCTTCCCTCACCCCAAATCATTGACATGACTTTTAACTACCATCAAACCTTGAATCCACTAACGCCAGTTATAGAATAATCAAGTCACAAGGGTGCAATAATAAATTCACAAACACAATATAAGATTTAAGGAAATCAGTTAACAATCAAGCAGCAATAAGGGTCTGAACAATCTGTCAAGGAAAAATCAGGTCTAGATAAGACAGGAAAATATATAAAAGGGGTAGTGGATCATACCTAGGAGTTGATGGGGATAAAGAAAACTATGGACTGATTTTCCGAAATCCAGCGAGCTCCGATATACTCCTTTGGTCTGCCGGTCGTCAGTCATCGGGATGGGGTCGCTGGATTCTTGCTGACCGGTGGGGGCAGTGCAACAAAAAAAACAGAGGAAGAGAGAAAGAAAGAGGGCTGAGGGATTTCGTACCTGATCGCCGGTGCTGGTGGGAGGTCAGGCCAGCGGCTTGCAGTAGAGGAGAGTGATGGGTGATCTGCTGGGAGTGGGGGGTGGGGGGAATGAATTATTTTACTGTTGAGCGCTAGAGAAAAAAATAGTCCCTGTTGAATATTATCCAGTTAACCACTATCGGATTAGATGATAACATTCCTCCGTAAATATCATGCAAATAAATGCAGTCTGCCAAGAGGTTAACTATTTTGCATGGTTCCTTAACACATCAAGCAAATCCTTTTCAATCTTTCCACCATCGAGCTCGTTCAACTATGTTGTATGGTTCCATAAAATGATGATGAAAATATGAGTATAAAAACAGTTGACACATCCTAAAAGTCTATGAATGTTTCACAGAAAGATATTTCCTCTTCTTTTGCAAAAGAAAATCCCCGCTATACATACTCTAGTTTCGTGAGGCTTTTGTTCTGGCGAAGTACATTCTAAACCTTTTACAGAAAATCTTAATTGTCAATGATCATTGTGCTTTAGTTTCTGAGATAAGTTTACTGTAAGAATTTATTCATATTTTGTCCCATTTAAACGCTAATTAATTGTGAACTCAAACAAAAACCCCCCTATGGAGACCTGGGCAAACTGCAAAACCAGTGCTCTGCAATGCATGTGGATCAAGATGGTGAACTAGGGGGAAACTAGATGACTATCTTCCCAAACATGCAAGCAAAGGAAAACAGAGCTATCAGTTACCTTCTGAGATGAAGCAGCATCTCTTAGCTTGTGATGATCAAAAGCTGGAAGTTGGCGAAGAGGTTTCTGAACAGGATGGCTCTTCAGCTTGTCCTGAAGAAGAAATGAATAACATATCAAGCTTAGGTTTAGCAGGATCATCCTCAGACAAATGCATGCAGATGGAAGAAACAAATGGTAAAAGAATTTCACTTATATATACATGATGGAATTAACCTCCACCGTCTCTTTTCTCTCTTGCTCCCTCCTCTCCTAACCCAGCTCTTTAACAACTCTGAAGTATGTTCTGGCATTGTCCAGTTCAGACTAGAGATGCTCAGAAACAAATTCCAGATTTGCTTAGTAAATTACAATGCAAGAATAGGTGGCTGTCAGTTTCTCTTGTCAAATTACATAAAAGGCACCTAGGGACCAGCTGTCTGCCCTTCTTCTGTATTTCCTGTGTTAAACATGCCCTCTTTATGACTAGCCAAGTGATACATTTCACTTTTGTTGGAATGTCCCCATTCCAGAAATAGTTCCAGAGATGTTTTGGATCCCCAGCCATCAGCTGGAGACCTCTTCTGTACCCTGTAGGCACTGCTAACTGAATAAAGACCACTTTTTTTAATTCTCCCACAGCATCTTGTCTGTGGAATTTGTATCCATACTCATTCCACCTATCTTCCCTAGTAACTCTGCAACCCTTTCCACCTCCCAATCATTTTTAAGTCTTCTGAAGGCTAAATCCACACCCTGTTCTAGCCCAACAGTCAGCTACATTAGCATCAGGATTCACACAAATTTGGAAGAGATTCCTAAAGAGGGAATCGTTCTATCCTGAAATCCTTCCAGAATCTTGTTTTACTGTCATTTCCCACTATGATATATAAGTCTGCCTTCATTTGAGGCCACAAAATTCTGATTGTACTCCATACTCCCACACCCCGTAAGGTTAAACTGTGTTCTCTGTACACCATGGGGTCAGCTCACCATACTCAGCTTTAATCACCTCTTTCCAGAAAGCATTTACCTCCTCAGTGTACCTCCACAACGACTTCTTCAGTAGACTTTCATTATGCAATCTCAAATTTCTAATTCCCAGCACCCCCTTTGTCTTTGTTAAGGAGTACAGTTTTCCAGTTTACCACCGGAGAGGAGTTTAGACGCCCTTAAGGGATCTTTAAGGGTTTATCTTGGAGTCCGTGTCTGGGAGCGACAAGGATTTGTAAGATATTATCTACGCCGTGTCCTGAATCAAATCCTTTCTTAAGCGTAAGGGTTATAAGAAAGTGGAAAACTAATATCTTTAACCATACAAATTTTTATAACAGCTTTCCCCCCGACCCCACCCCCCACCCCTACACACACGGAAAAAAAAAGATATATTGTATTAATACCTTATTGTTTTATGTGCACTAAACGTTCACCTTTTGTTGGGAGAAGCAGACAAAGATCCTCTTTGGAATCCTGACAGTGTCCCAAGAAGAAAGAGATCAAAGCTTGGACAACACATTTTGTCACCTGCTCAAAGACTCCAGAGGCAACTTGATAACAATCTCCAGGAACCAGATTTTGAAAATATATCAGATGGAGATGAACCCGTTACTCTAATTTATGCAAGGAACAAATACATTCCTCCTAATGAGATTGGTCTTGGAGCTATGCTGCTAGTATCACCAACTACTACTACAGAACGCTCGGCACCTCTATCCACAATGGCAGAAGATAATGTCTCTTGCTCAATGAGTGTTTCTAAAGGAAATTCATCTGTAAGTGAATTTTGAGATGCAAGCATGAGGTTCAAGCTGGTATGTGAAGCCAGCTATTATTGTCTGTTGGCTAAAAACAATTTGGGCTGTTCCAACTTTACAGCTATCCCCAACAGCAACGAACAACAACTTGGGTGTTTTGAGACCATCTAGTTTGCCATTTGTGCATTTATTCTGGATATTTATGGTTTCTTCTGTTTTATTGGATGGAATTTTTAGATATGACAATTCTGCTTTATGGATGCATTTAATATGTCAATTCCGAAGTCTATCACGCGTGCTTACCTACAAGTTTGTTAGTTTGAGTGGACTCCATGGTAGACTAACATTGTAACATCACAAAGGGCATTTGACTTACATATGCTTGACATTACAACTGTACTGTCTTGCATTGTACTTGTTTCAGGAGAAATAACAATGTACTAGATCATGTGGCTATGCAAAATGAAACTAATGGAAATGAGGGTGGAAAAGCAAATGCATGTGAAAATAGACTCGCTCCACATCATATGGATACTTAAATCAAGGGTATGTCAATAAATTGTTCTCAAAAATGCTGCTGCTATTGAATCTTCTTTTGTATATGGAGACTGGGAATAATTTAGTACTGAGTTTCATTAATGCCCCAAAGTGGCAACATAACACTCTTCAAAATAGATTTATACTTTCATATTACTTAGTAGACTTTGAAGATATAAGAAGTAGACATAGTAAAAGTTAAACGACAACACTCCTTTATGACATTCCACAGCTTATATTGCTACTCTAGCAACAAACATTGCCGAAACCAAAACAATGGATCAACTATTCACAACCATAAAACTTCTTAGAAGGCCAAGAAGTACTAAAACAAAACAAAGGGGAGAAGAGAGTGAAATATATTACTCCTTAGAAAAGGAAAATGAGACATGGGGAAAAATGTGAACGTTAAAATCTGTCATTCTTTTGATCAGTGGCAGAGCAATGTAAATAATGATAGCAGAAAAAGGAAACAATGGGCATTATTCATGGGACTGGATTGCATATCATAGGCTCCGGAGCTTCATACAACTGAAAAAGACTACTTATGGGTTGTACCTTCGTATTCTTAGTTTTGAAAAAAGGCTACTTATGGGTTGTACCTTCGTATTCTTAGTTTTGTTTGAAACATAGGATGATTAATCTACAAAGTTAATTATTTCGCCAAAAAGGAAGTAGAAGAAGGGAGATACAATTTTATGCCAAAAAAGAAAAAGAAAAATGGAGCGAAGATTTTCTACTATATACTCAAGTACAAGAATGAATCTTGATGGAAGGAACATAACATGATAGCTTAACACCAAACTTGCAACTGAGGATTTCAAAGTCAAAAAAGTACACCTTCTTGTTTGTCTTTCGGTTTAACTTTCCTTCTTTATCGGCAAGCCTATTTCTGTATTTTTACTTCAGGGTATGCTTGTGATATTACAGCTACATCCAGAGTAGACGATATAGAAAGTAGCTAATGGACATGTACTTTCACTAATATATCAACAGCAAAACATATGGTTTTAAAAACACAGTCTTGAGCAAAACTTCAAGAGGTCAAGGAAGAAATTAGTACTGAAGTGTCTTACCTAGTGGCTCCCTAGTCCCTAACCCTGAAAGGAGTCCCATCCTACATTTAAGAATCCGTTCACAATATTAGTCTAGTACAAAAGAATCAATATCAGAAGTCCCTCTTAGCCGAAAAAGATCGGGAACATTAGACATTTATATACTACCACCTTAAATCCTATTTAAATGTCGTTTAAGCTTTTGGGAAAAACATTAAGAAAACCATTTAATAACATTGATTATAAGGTTTACTCCACTAAGTTACCTTTTAATCTACCAATTGTTGTTGAAGTGTGTGGCTATTTCATCAAAAAGCTTAAGTCGTTAGAGATGACATAATTTTATTTCCTTAAATTAAGTCTTGATCCACTCTTTTTCCTATTCAAAGAGCATCCCCAAGCTCTCTGTTTTCACATCGAGAATTATTTGCAGATTAAGAAATGTCAAAGGGGCTCGACCCCCCTTCACATGTGGGCTCCTATAGCACATTGAGTTTTTTTTTATCATGGGTGATAGTAAGAATCAGATCTTGAATCTCTATCGTCTCTAATACCATATTAAAGAACTCATCTAAAAGCTTAAACTGTTAAAGCAAGTACACTTTTATTTATTTAAAGCAACATAATAGCGTGAAATTTTCTAAAAACCTCACACGACAAAATATTAGGAGCACAAGAATAAAAGACTGCAGATCACTGAGACAGCATTCCTCCATGAGATATTAAATTCCCTTTGTCCCATTTTATCACATTCAGTCATCATGTATGTGCTAAAACCAACTTATCATCAAAAAAACACATGTTACGGTTAAAACCTTATCATCAAAAGAGATATCCAAAGTATGTACAGCTTGACATGACAAGTTTTAGATGATTGTAAGTATCACGATGAGTCATGGTAACCATTGCTTGTTCAACCTGATAAAAGACAATAGTAATCAGATGATCAGTCAAAAATAGTGCTAACATAGAGACTTGAAATAAGTGCTAGAAAGGAATTCTAAAAGTATTTCAAAGTTAATGAGTAAATGGGGACAAATCAAAGCACCGGTACCTGCGACTCAATTTTAGTAACCTTACCATTACGTCAACAAGGACTACAATCACAAGGAAAACTCCAACTATTTATTCGTAACACCTCCATGTTTATTATGGTTCCACTTCATTGCTCTTTTCTTTTTCTTCAAGTAACTGACTCTATGTTTCCTTCCTTTGCATCTGTCGCAAATAACACATCTTCTGTCCCTTTTCCTCTTAATCTCTTGGGTAACAATAGACCACAAACCCATCGGACCCTTCCGGTAGGGTCAACACCGGAGCCGAGGTAAGTCTATCTTTCAACTCTTGAAAACTCGCTTCACACCTTTCGGACCAAGCAAACTTAGCCTTCTTTTGAGTTAGAGACGTCAATGTGGAAAGCACCCGAAGTAGTAAACAACTCATAGACGCATCACGGAGGTAGAGACACAATTTGATTTGTTGAAAACACAATTAAAGAATCAGTTTATTTATTTCTACGGATACAATACACTTCTTAATTAAGAAACTTCTTCTTCCAAACATCTCTTTGGCTTTTATCTAAGAATTGACATGCCACCTCTGTTTTGTTTTTGGTATATACAAGAAAATACAAAATACTAGTGTTTCCTCATTGACAATCTTTTTCGCAGTCTAGAACTCAAATTGAGAATTTCAAACCAACGTTGATGTGTGAATTATAGTCACAGCAAGTCAGGTAATAGTATATTAAAATCTTTTTTGTGATTTGGTAGATCCTAACATATTTCATAACTACTTGAGGTACCTTATTTGATTACTGCTTTAAATTCATTGCTCAAGGTCTCCACACCCTGAAACTATATTCTCGAAGAGCTTGCTGTGGAGCAAAAATAGGACATCCAGTGAAGAGGCCTAGAGGTCGACCACAGCTCTCGACAACCCAAGCTACATATCTGCTTAAATTTGTTTCGGTTAATAAATCTCCTTCTAGAAAGCTCTACAAAGTTGAAATCAAACAAATATCACATATTTGAAAGACAGGTGTTGCTATATCTACCGGCATCAACAGACTTATGCAGACATAGGCACATTTCAATTAAGTAAATTTTTTATAACCGGAGAAATCCCCGAGGTTCCAAACTCAGTGGATAATGGGTCCGTCCCTTTACCATCCCCAATAGAGTTGTGTTAATTCACAATGGTATCTTGAGCACAGCTTCTTCCCACCCACCCCGCTCCATCCCCCCAACCCCAACCCACCCAAAAAAAGGGGCTGTGAATTATACTTCTATTTTTAAAATTCTACTGATCTAATTTTGCTTTGCATGGAGAAAAGTTGAAATCATGTTTGGTGTGTTTGGTATAAAGGAAAATGTTATCATAGAAAATGAGTAGTTTTCGTACTTATTTTTTGATGCTCAGTAAATATGCAGAAAATATTGTCCAAAAGCACTTGTAAAAAATCTATGCAAAAACTATGGGGATGGGGGCTATGGGGGTGGGGGGTGTTGGAGGGTGGGTATTAGGCAATTAGTGTGGAATTCACTTAAGGAACCTTTTCTACATTTTTAAGGAACTTATTTTCCTTGAGATTTTTTTTCCAAAAATTCTATCCAACCAAACATGAGAAAATTGAAAAACACAGTGTTCAAGTCATTTTTCATTTTTTTTTCCTCATAAGTTGAGATGGTAGAATCATAAAATAATCTCTATATGACTTTGTTTTTCACCAAGGAGAGTTGTATTAATAGAGGCTCTACAGAGGTGCTAACCTTGTATCAAAGAACAATACTTCAATTGAAAATAAGAAGAGCAGCAAAATCTTTTTGGACAGATTTTAATTTAAGGAACAATACTTTCAATTTAGAACAGAGGAAAGCTTTTTGCAACAGACCAAAAAGGAAACAAGGGGTCGGTTACAAAAGTTAATTGAGATATTTCTCATTATTGTAGCCACATCATGATAATTGTTCTAGCATGATCCTTGACGTTTACTAAGAAGTTTCCCAAAACAACAGATTCCTTGCAGTCACATCCATAACATGTAATGAGAATAGCATATAGAGTAGAAGAGGGAGGGGAATGTGTCCATCAGCTCTACAAGCACAGAGGAATCTAATCAATCTGTAGTAAGAGAGAGCAGAGGGAACATATTACCTAAAATAGATTGTATGTGCATTGAAGTTTCAATAGCATATTTTTAAATTTTATCTCTATGTATATTTTACCAATAATTCACATGAGTTCAGAAGTGACTCTTTAACCACCCAAGGAGAGAAGTTCTGACACAGAAAATGGCACTTACCACTCATGAATTTTCCTGGAAGATATCTCAACATGGATAGAAGATTTGAAACAGCATATAACAATATGGCCGTGGAAATGCAAAACTTGATCCAACTACTCCACTTGTCCCCAAAACCCATCATCGACATAATAGAATCCAGAAATCCCAATTTCAGATGATTGTAAGCTTTCTTAAGGTCAACTTGCATAAAATTCCCCGCACACCTTTCTTCTTTCTAGAGTTAACCACTTCATTAGTCAGAAAAGCAGCATCCAACATCTGTCTTCTTTCCACTTCATTAGTCACTTCATTTCAAAGTCAAGACTTCCATCTTGCATAATGGGCGAATGATCTGAGGTCAACCTGGGCAATGGAACTTGCAACACATCTAGTACCATCTCTAGTGGACACCAAGAATCTATCAAGTCTTGACTTTGAAATGGAATCACCTGATCTAGACCACGTGAAATTCGCCCCTGTAAAAGGAAGGTCAACAAGACATTGGTTATCAATTAACTCCGAGAACTCTTCCTTTGCCCTGAACATCGTCCTACATCCTACCCTTTCCTCCGGGAATCTTATCGTGTTCAAGTCCCCACCTAACACCCAAGGTACCTCCCACCCTGCCATTAAAGCAAACATCTTATCCCAAAATATTTCCTTAGAACCCTCTCCTACCAGCTCATACACTTCCACAAAACCCACTCTTTCTTACTCTCCACGGTCTTAACCCAAACTGCAACCATGAACTCCTTACTAACCCATCTTTCTTTCATACCATAATATTAAGATACCCCTGTATTTAACACCTCAAATTTCACCCATCTTCCCCCCCTCCCCCCCAATAAGCTTCAACCGCCTCTGACATAGACTCCATTTTGGTCTCTTGAAGACCCCAATAAGCTTCAACCACCTCTGACATAGACTCCATTTTGGTCTCTTGAAGACACAAGAGATCAGGCCCTCATTCCCCTGGCCATTTTGATAATGGCCCTCTTATTTGGGTCATTTATCCCCCTCACGTTCCATGTAATAATTCTAAGTTCCATGGACAACAACTCCACCCTCACCACCATTCCTCACCTCCCCCAAAACATCATACCTCTCCTTGTTTTTGTTTCTTCTCTCATACACCACCATTTTTCTTTCACCCTCCCTATCCATCCCCAAACTCCTCCCATCCACCCACCCACGCCTATTCATCCCCTCTTTTCTCTACCCTCTTTTGCCTCTTGTTCAATGTCTCAAAGAAATTCTAACCCCCTACCCTCCTTCCCCTCAGACGACACTCCCAAAAATTCCCCCAAAACCCGAGGAATTTATCTCCCACCCACCTCATAAAGTTTCTCCCATCTTCAAGGCTAGCTAAAGGCATTAAATCAGCTCCCTGAATTTAGAGACAACTACTAAGTATTATTTAAACCAACAACTATGAAACCAAGTTTTGATTCTTGAAAAACTCCAAGCTATATTAAAATAAATTTCACATGACTTGAGCAATTAAATATGATGGGATCCAATTTTAGTAGCCCGACTCAGGCAATTACATTTTGTAGCCATTTTATTCTCGTGACAGGGAAATTTCCACATGGAACTAAGAAGAGATGTCTAAAGATATTTCATCATAAGCCATACCAGGGCATTCAACAACTTTGCTAAATCCATACCTGTGATAAAGTCACAATATGTCAGACAATGCAATAACAATTATCCTGTTACAATAAATAAACACATGGAAACATATACGTTAAGATGCCAATAACCTATAGGTCAAGATAAAATACCAACTTGTTCTATTTGGAAATACTTTGAGAATACTCTCCACACAATTTCTTCTTGTTCCTCTGTATAAAAGGCAACAAGGTTAACAGAACACCAAATCTCAGGTAAGCTTCCTATAGACTTCTCAACATAACTAGAAAGCCACAATCTGAAAGCACTTTTAAATAAATTTTAGGAAAGTTAGTAAAGGCCAAATTAGTTATTTTCTACACCTTTAAGATTTATCCTACACTTATCTTCTAGAACTCTATAGTGTTCCATTGTTCTTTAGATGTTTTTAGCGGAGACAGAATTTTTAACTACTTTGATGTGCATTACTCGAGCCGAGGATCTTTTGGAAATAGCTTCTCTACCTCCACGAGGTAGGGGTAAGGGTCTACGTACACTCTAACCCAGACCCCGCTTATGGGACTACATTGGGTTTATTGTTGTTGTTAGTACAGGAGACAGACGCCTCTCATGGAATGTCGGAAGACCTGTTACACCTGTTACAGGTTCCTGCATCCAAATACAAGGCAAGTAAATACAAGGAAATGGTATGTATTAACATAGATGCAATAGAAGAGGGAGCACTACTCCCTTCAATCAAAACACCAGTGATCCAAAACAATTCAGTTTCTGGTAATTCGAATTCGCTACTGGTTTTGATTTTGCAAAATCTAGGTTCCACACAGTTTTTAGTTACCAAAAAAATGAAATACCTGATCCCTGTTTCATAAATTAAACCGAAAAATTGAACTGTGTAGTTCAGTGATCGATTTGCCCCTTGAAGCCGAAAATCTGAACTGAGTGAATTCCCACCTCAAACTTCAACGCTGTTGGGCACGATATGAAATGTAGTAGGGAGATTTTACTGAAAACACAACCATAAGTCTATGTATTAACTCACTTGTACATTTTAAACGAAAATCGGAACTGATATTTAAAGCGAAAGTCAGTAAAATAATATACTGAGCAGCTACAGAATTCATCAAGTACCGTGTCAGTGGGAGCTTCCTGGAGATGGTTATATAAATCTGGATGCTTTTTCCCAAATTCCCATTCAAATGATGAAAGAAGCACTATATTGCCTGAGAAGAAGAGCTAAAAGTCAGAAAGATATGCAGCACAGCTTCTGCATAAATACCCAACCTAAGCATCCAGACATTAGAGAAATTTCAAATGCCCAAGATGCTTCAGAATGAACAGATGAACGATGAGCAAATTTTAAGTTTAAATGCTTGGATCCCCTCCATATTCCTAAAACAGGTCTACCTTAAGACAATAAAATTGTTACCAAAAGAAGGGAATTAAGAAAGTTCCTATTGATACCTATAGGGAACAACATAAGGAGCAACCACAAAATGCTCAAAAAGCTCTCATAGTTAACACACAGTTCTATTTATTCAGATTTTTGCAAATTTTCACTCAGATTGTAAACCATTTAAATCTGTTCCACTCTGCTCCATTTTTCTTCCCATCTTTTTAACACCATAGGCACTCATCTAGTTGACCATGACTTTACTTCCCATACATATAATTGAAAGCAATTTCACCCCACCCCCCACATCCATCCCTAAACTGTCTACCCTTGTAAGGAGATTGAATTTCCTAGCTCATGTAGATGAAAGGAAATCTCCTCTTCTAAAACCAAAAATTGGAAGGACATAGAACAATTAAATGCCCAGAGAATTTACCAGAGCAAAGAAATTAATAGATATCTCCAAATATATTCTCAATAATCGAAGTACAATCATACCTATGTTTCAGGGTAATTTCCCTTTTGTGAGCAGAAAAAGATAACTCTGTCCTACCTGATCATAAAAGTATCAATAAGAACTTGTCAACATACCGAAACTGGTTTCCATATTTGGGTGAAAGTAGTTATTGAAAATAAAAGTTGTACTTGTATCCAAGGCATAGGCTGCGTAACATGCAGTACTTGAGTTGTGGAGATTAGGATAAGAATAAACATAATCAAGCTGACAAAAAGTGACATACCATAATGTTCAAGAGGGGGAAACAACAGGCAGCAATGAAACTGATATGTACAGAAACTTTATTTGCTTTCAAGTTGTGTCAGGAAAGAATTGAAAAGAAAACTCTGAAGCATTCATCGTCAACTTTCTGAAATTTCACAAATTTTATGCTAAATTTGGCAGCCTTATTCAGCCTAAAGGTTAAATTATCTAGGTTTATTTCCATGGCTTGCTGAAAACAAACTAGATAATATTATTTAAACACAAATAGCATGCAAAGAAGAAAAATAACATGCCAAAAACTACTCTCTGCTTAGATTAGTGGCAACAAGCAACAGATGAGAACAGTTCTGCCTTTGCTAACCTAATGAGCTGAATAAGTTATAAAAACCTCTTGATATTGCTCCTGATCACAAGCAAAAGCTGCAGCAATGGCCTATTCATCAAGTGATTTTAGAAATATATCCAGTCCATGGAACAGGGAAAATAAAACCTCTATACAGGTGATTTTTGATTCATGCAAACACTTTTAATTAAAATCCAACAACTAATGAAAATGGAGAAGAGAATATACAAGGCCTGTCATGAGATTCAGCACAAGAAGATAATCCAAAACTTTGTGCCTACAGCTTCAGTATCTACAGAAGCCAGTACAGCATAAAATCCTGAAACAGAAACTACATGAATTTGATTATAGTTTCAAGTCGATTAATATCTAACTGGTGTTGCACACCCTCTTATGAATAAATCTCTTATACTTCTAATCAGTTAAACTAGAAATTCATTAGTTACGTCCTGTCAGTTTACTCAGTCCTCGGCTACTGGCATAGTTAGGATTCCCATCAAACATATCTATGAATATGTCCCATAGTTCTTGACATTATTAAATGTCAGTGGACATTTTGAGGGTGAAGATCTCCACCGGAAACAACATAGACACGTCCGGTTGTCTTTTGCTTGGGTGTTTGCAATTTTCTAATTTCTTTCACTCCAAATGCAAAGTTACTTGCTCTCTCTGTAGCATTTCCTTTTATTGCCTAAACACTCTTACTCTTTGTTTTTCCACTGATACAATCTGTTAACCATGCAGCATACTGAATGTGTATATGTAGAACACAGGATCTTCAGTTTTGTACCATATTAGAATTATGTTTTCTCATCTAGTTCATGGGTTTTCTCATATTCTTGTAGAAATTTTCTACAATATCTGAAACAAAGTTTAGAATCCTCATATTGAAATAGAATTAGTCATCTTTCTCTCCAAATTTAAAAGCCACACTTCCAGTCACTCTGGGAAGGAAAAATATACTTAGGTTAGCTGTGGAATGGCAGAAAAGATTCTTGGAAATCATTTTCCGTTGTTTGGCCGCTTGAATTCTTGAAATTCTTTCACCAGAGCAAAATTTTCCAAACTACTTAGGAGTGTAAGTCATTTTCCCCACAAATATCTCAACTCCTACTCCATTCAGTAATTGTTATCTATCTTTAATATTCAAAACATCAGCAAAACACCATACCCGTGCCCCAACCCTCACTTTAATCTTCTATCGAGTGTCAGTAAAATACCACAAATAATATTTAGACCAGTTTTCCCAAAATCAAAATCCACTAAAAAGATTACTCCTTCTAAAACCCTTTTTTTTCTAACCAAGAAAACAGCAAATTAGTGTTGCCCACAAATAGGTTATATTCAGACCAAGCACAACCTAATAGCTGCATCCTCAAATAAAGACCCACACCATCAAATAAACACTGACCAAAATACTACTATCAAAATATAATTGCAGCAACATTCTTGCTTGGATTGGAACTTTCTACTTTATATATTTATAGGGGCGAGTTCTTGGGTTCTCCTAAATTTTTTAAAAACATTCTCCAGTCTTGGATACTGAATCTTGGATAAAGTTGGATAAATTCTCCAGTCTTGGATACTGAATCTTGGATAAAAAAATAATTTCAACACTGAATCTTGAATAAAGTTCCGATTAGAATGAAAAAGGGCTAAAAGAATATTGAATCTTTCATAAACTTTCAATTAGTTGCAATAACAATTCAATATCAATGTGATGGCGTTACATTACATACACAAAACAAAAAAACAAAACAAGAAAAAGGAGGAAGAGAGTTACGGCAAGAGTTCCAAAAAGCCATGAAAATAGGGCATGCAAAAGATTCAATTGGGCAGCCGGTGCACTAAAGCTACCGATATGTTCGGGGTCCGGGGAAGGTTCCGTTTTATTGGATCGAATTTCCATGAATTAGATATGTCAAATTCTACTTTTTAGGTGCATTTAATATGTCAATTCCGATGTCTATCACCCTGTGCTTACCTACAAGTTTGTTAGTTTTTGTGGACCTCATGGTAGAATTACATTGTGACATCTCAAAGGGTATTTGACTTACATATACTTGTCATTACAACTTTAATTCCAAAGCGTTACAGCAAAGGGGTCGACATCGCCTTTAGTTCCAAAAAGGCATGAAAACAGACGTTGGGTTGTTGGATAAATTCTCCAGTCTTGGATAGTGAATCTTGGATAAAGTTCTTGGACAAAAAACATAATTTCAATACTGTATCTTGAATAAAGTTCTGATTAGAATGAAAAGGGGCTAAAAGAGTATTGAATCTTTGGATAAATTTACAATTAGTTGCAATAACAATTCAATGTCTCAATGTAATGGCATTATATTACATACACAAAACAAAAAAAGGAAGAGAGTTACAGCAAGAGGGCCGACATCGCCTTTAGTTCCAAAACGCCATGAAAATAGACGTTGGGCTCCTCATCTTCCTCAATCCCTCTAATGTCCAATGCCAAGAAAGTTGCCAAACGGAAGACGTTTAGATAGTGAAGACAATTATATAGTGAAGGCGTTAAAAACACGCGTAGGCTAATATTACTACACTTGTTATTTATTTAACTAGAAAAATTACCCGCACCTCACGCGGAAATTTAATATCACGAAATTTATAAAATAATACTCAAAATCTATCAATTATTAAAACTAAAACACTATATTATCTTACATACAAGATTACATAATAACCTTCAACAATTTCAATAGAGAAAACTTGCTTGAATACTCAATTAACGTGTGTTATTTAATCTATACTAACAAATGTGTATAACGATAATTTTACAGAAACATAAACAACAAAGTTTAAAGCATGTACTCAAAACAACAATTAATAATATAAGCATAAATTATTGACCATAAAAAAGCATACCAGGATCTGTAACAATAGAATGAAACAGAAATGAAAAAATCGATGCCACTAAATGCATAGTGTCCCCTTAATTAAGAAAATTATTCCCCTCTAGTACCCGAGATTTAAAGGAATAGATCCTCTCACGATAGAACAATTCTTTCACCAGTGTATTGATACAAAAATAATGGTGTCAGTGAGCCACTCAACTCAACAGGAGCAAAGTATGCGAATATTTAATTGTGCAGAAGAAGAAGAAGTTCAGAATTTTCGTTGTTTTAAAATAAGTGGAAATTCCTCTATTCATAGACAATAAAGGGTAGTGTGAACAAATGTTTATTATGCCTTATGAGAAAGGTCACAACTCTTTGGAAAAGCTACACCCTTTCGGAAAGGTCATAACATTTCATAAAAGTCACATCTCTTTATAAAAGTCGCAACTTTTCATGAAAGGCTAGTTTTGGAAATAAATAAATTAAAAGGGAATCCTGATTTGTGGTGGCGCCACGTAGGCGGGCCTAGGGTTCTCTTTTATATATACATGATATATATGATTAGTTATAGTATTGTTTAATTCTTTATTTGTTAGGATTTTGAGCCTTTATCCTTTGTATAATAATTAATACATCATATTTAGTATTATAGGATGTATGACTAATATATATAGTATTATTAATACATTCTATTCAATATTCTTATATAATTTATTAAACCATTTTTGTTTAAAAATTATAAGGGATATTTTATGCAGATAAATTACTTTACTATGATAAAGTATGAATAAATTCTTAGATTAAAAGGGCTAATATTACCAGATAAAATTACGGATCATTATTTTAAAATGAATGCCCATTTGGATTCTTCACTGAATTTGGATTGATTGTATGATATCAATTAAATAATAAGTTATTCTTTTAATTAATATATTTTTAAAAAAAATACAAAAGAAAAGCATGACAACCAAAATGAACCTAAGGAGTAGTACTAGACTAGATATTACAAATATTTCTAGATATTGATCAACACATAAAAACGATTCTTTCAAATTTTATTTAATATTAATTCCTTTTATTCTATCCTGAAAAAAAAATCAATCCCTCATATATTTAGAAACTACCTAATTTAGCATTCATAAAATACTTCTCTCTAGTTCATTTTAGGTGATTTTAAAAAGGTTTTGACCAAATTCCTTTTATTCTATCCTAAAAAGGATCGATCCTAATGGTACTCAAAATCTATTTAATTTAACATTCATAAAATATTCCCTCCAGTCCATTTTAAGTGATTTTTAAAAAGATTTTCTCATTAGAAAAAATCAATTATTAACATTAATGTAATGAGTTATATTATTAAATATTTGATCAATAATTTATTGGACAACAATAATTTTGGGAAAAAAGTTATTAATAAATTTATAGAAATTTTAATTCCACAACCATATTTGGACAACTTTTTAATGTTACATACTACCATGAATCTGAATTAGTGAAGCAATACATTTTTGGACAATGAATAATTAGAAAGAATCATAGCAACACCAATATAAAGATATTCAGAAGCAAGACTTTTAATTTTATAATTGGACACTAGATCATTAAACTATTAACTTATTTGTTAAAATCAGCTAATTGAAGATTGAAATGTATTTGGTCAAACATTGTTAAAGCAAGTACATACATAATAAATTGTCCTAATGAGATCACTCAATATAATCACACATGCTTAATTTTGATGAACAAGTTACTCTATATCTGTGCTGACGACATTTTAGTGACCAATATTCGATGTACATAATGTTTCTTTCAAGAATCAATATACCATTATGCATTTATCATTAATTTGCTCATGTAAGAGGATTTTATCGTGATGAAAAAACCAAATACTTCTCCGTGTAAAGATTAAACAAAGAATATGTGAGGCTCTTCCCTATCACATATTAGTCATGGTGGCAAACGAGTTGAAAATGGGTCAAGCAAATCCGAATCATAACCCAACAAGCTCATATTTCTTGCGGGTCAAAAATGGGATGGGTGACTATTAGATTTCTGAGAATCCAGCAAGTTAAATCATCACAAAGAGGCAGAGGCTAAGCCAGAACATCTGTGTTGAAGCTGCATCTGAAGACAGAAAAAGAAGTTTACCATTTAGTCATTAATAGGCTTCAAAAACATACTGCAGTAGCCTTAAAAACATGGTGTATAAGTGTGTGTGAAAACCTTAAAAACAGCAATATCAATAATGCACTACTTTGAACAAGTTTGATATATGAACTGAAAACATCACAACTCACAAGTGCAATAAATAATGTGTCCGCTAGATTAAGCTGATTAAATCAAGATTGATTTTCAAAAGAGATGGGAACAGTGAAAAACAACCAACATAAGCTTAAAGCAACACACTGAGACATCATTGACTGTACTCGGGGCAAAGGACACCCTCCTGTTTCTAATATACTACCTACTTCACATTCGAGTAAACCAGCAAGCAAGGGAAATACCATTATTACTAGTATCAATTTGTCAAACACAATCTTATCTAGTATATTAAATAATTCAAATGTTTCCAAGTCATGTTGGATAGGAAGTTAAAAAGAGAGATCCCACAAGGAGACACCTGATATGTCACAGAGCTGGAAGACTAAGAAAAATTAAGATGAGCCAAGCATATGCATTCTAAAATGATCATCTTTAGATTGGATTTTCCCAATAACATACTAGGGAAAATAAGAACAAACTCATAGCTGCTGATATTCTTTGATATAATACTTCATAATTTTTTTAAATGCTAGCTTTGAAAAATCATTAAGAGCTACAAAAATAAAGTCTCTCAGGCACCACGTGTTACATTTCCTCTTAGCAGTAGTAAAGTTTATAACCAAATTCAATACCCAATTATGCAAGAGTATCAAAAAAAAAAGAAAAAGAAGCTATAGCCTCATGCCACTAGATGGATACAAGAAGAATATGCACACAATAAAATCAGCATTCTTCTCCTCTTCCCAGGTTAAAACACATTTTGGGCATCACAGAGAAGTAGATAACAGAGTACATAAAGCCAGTGATATACTATATATTATGCAAGTGTAATGTATTCCTCTTGAATACGAAATAAGTATTTTTACATCACTAAGCATGATGAGCTTAAATGAAGCAAGATAATCAAGATTCATAGAGTCGCCCCAACTAGCTTGAAGTGAGGCATGATAGTGGTTGATAATTGGAAGTCAGTAAGAATGACATAAAGAAAAATCCATCTGCTTAGATACACGAAATTCTGTCAATGGTGACAGATAAATACGCAAGCATAGTAAGATAGAAAAAATAAGTGCCGCTGCTGCATCTCAATAGCAGGGACTCGCCTGGAAAAGGAAACATTCATAACTGAGTCCATTAAACAATAAAACGGTTGCCAAGTCTGTAATAGATAATCTGCATTTCAAGAACAAGGAAATATTGTTTAGATGAGTCAATATCATCTTACCAAAATATTGCGAGTCGAGTCTTCAGGACTAACAATTGAGATAAGGACCTCTTAAATTGACAATAAAAGTCAATTTACTAAAATTATAAAGATTTACCAAATCCAGCATTCACCCCATTCACTCCACCCCCCAAATCCCCACCCCCATTTCTTTTGATAGAGAATCTAAGACTTCTCTCATTGGAGTTCTATAGTCAATAGTTGAGAAATTACAGTAATCAAAATTGATGAGCTGTCACGTAAAGGGAAACAGAATAGTTCAGAATAGATTAAAAGTTAATGACAACTCTATCATGATTCATCTATTTCCATAAATAAATGACCAGCTGTAGTCTACCGACTTCTTATCTGTCTATATAACTTATCCGTCACCTCAGTCACACATTTTAGATTTTGGGAGCAAATTGAACTCTAACGTTAGCAGCAGTACATTCAACCTGATTTGAACTGGAATCATTCAGAACCAGATTTTATGGGTAGATAAGGACCATGTCTCCATTGTGGCATCGAAAGTAAGTTCTATACACCACCTATATCCCACCTTTTATGTTTATCAATAATTTCGTGTTTTACAGGATAATTGATTCAGTGATGCTTAGAATTTATGTGCCTGATGTTCAGCAAATAAACATTGAAGACTCACATGCCTGAAACACTAAATACCCAAATTTCCTTAAATTGCCTATCTGTTAAACATAAAACATAAGAGTACTTTAATTTTCTCACCTCTCGAGCCAAATGTTAATTGATTTTCAAAACAGCTGACATTAGTCTAACAGGAACTGAAGTCATCTAGGATAAATTGTAGATTTGGTCCCCAATCCCGGGCATAGATGCACATTTTAGACCCTGCTGTCTTCCTCTTCATATTTAGCACTAATGACCCTGCTCCACAACTGTTTGTCATTGGCATATCTCCATAACCACTTCATTCTTAGAGCTTTGCTTTGAAATTCCAGATTTTTTATCCCCAAGCCCCCATTCTTCTTAGCAGTCATCACAGATTTCCATTTTACCAAGTGGTACCCTTCCTTTTCTTTGTTTCCCTGCCACAAAAACTCTCTCCTAATGTTGTCCAACCTTTTGATAACCCCTGGTGGGATGGGAAATAAAGGCATCATATATGTTGGTAAAGCATCGAGGACTGAATTAATGAGAACCAGTCTTCCTCGTAAGGAGAGGTATTGAGTTTTCCACCTGGCTAGCTTTTTTTCACATTTCTTTATCACACTATCCATATTTCTATAGATTTAGATTTATACCCCAGAGGTAGTCCCAAGTAAATTGTTGGCAGACTGCCAACTTCTCCACCATGTATAGCAGCTAGCCAGTTCATGTTGGTGACCTCATTTATAGGTTACATTAGGCTCTTCCTCCGATTGATATACAAACCAGATACTCCTTCAAACAACACAAGAATTACCCTTAAATACTTCAATTGCTCTTCTTCAGCACCACAGAAAATAGGAGTATCATCTGGCATATTGAAGGTGTGTCACTGCCACACTGACAGTCCCTTCCCTGGCAACTTAAAACTCTTTAATCCATCCTCTTAGGTTGGCTGTCTTCATCATTATGTTTAGTCCCTCCATTGCTAATAAGAATAGAAAAGGTGACAGAGGATCACCTTGTCTAACCCTCTTTGAGTTTTAAAGAAACCTACAGGTACTGAAAAACCCACTGTTGAGATGCAATAATTTATCCACTTCCGCCATTTCTGGCCAAGACCCATCATTTCTAGAAGATTTAGAAGGTAACTCCAGCACACATGGTCATAGGCTTTCTCAATGTCCAAAGAATACCACGCTTCTTTTGCTTAAGTATTAAATCTACAGCTTCATTAGCAATCAGAGCAGCATCTACTAGTTTTTCCACCACTCTTTTCAATTTCTGAGTCAAGACTTTGGAAATCAGTTTGTAGATACTGCCAATCTAGCTTATAGGCCTAAAATCTCTTAGCTCACAGGGATTAGTGCTATGAATGTTGCATTAAAGCTCTTCTAAAAAATTTTTTGATCATAGAAGTCTTGAAAAGTATCCATGATGTCCTGCTTTACAACCTCCCAGCATTTCACAGAAAATCCCATATTGAACCCGTCAGGGCCAGGAGCTTTATCTACTGAACATAAGTTTAGGGCTCTTAAAACTTCTTCATCAAAACTACCTTCTAGTAACATTTTGTCCTCTTCTGTTAGGACCGGGACTTGCATATTTTGGCAAATTGGTCTCCACTGATTAGTTTCTGTATACAAGCTTTTATAATAATAAACAATTTCATTTTGAATCTTGACTGGTTGCACCATGAGCAAGTCTATGATGTTATACATTCTTTGAATATTCTGAACTTTTTTCTGAGAGCAGAAGTTGTTCATAGACAGCTGGATTCAGATTGGCAAGAAGCATGGAGGGAAAAAGATCCTGAATGCAAGCATGCTATTCTCGAGCTACTTTAAGTATAGATAAATTTTCCTTCACATAGTTGTCCCGAGTCCACAGTTTCTAGAAACTTAAAGGCCATAAACATAAACTTTTTTCTAGAAAGTGTGGACTCGGGACAACTGTGTGAAGGAAAAATTATCTCGACTTGAAGTAGCTCGAGAATAGCATGTGTGCATTCAGGACCTTTTTCCCTCTAAAATTTATGTTGCATGGACTCTCCGAAATTGTTGCCGAACCCGTGTTGAACTCTCCAAAATGCACTACTTTTGGAGTATCCGACATGCACCCGTTGACATTTTTGAGAAGTCTGAGCAACATAGACTAAACGCCTACTCCATTCCTACTCCTCAAACTTCCTGAGTATCTTAACTTGAACCCGCCCACATCCCTAGCCTTAGTTCCTACCAATTAGGTGTCCTAAACAAAAGGTATATTGATCTTCCTTCTCTGAAGAATAATCACCAACTCTATTGACTTCCTCGCCAATGTCCATGTGTTTCAAGACCGAACTCTCAACCTAGGAGTTCCCTTGGTACCCTTACCACCCCTGCCCTCACCCCAAATCATTGACATGACTTTTAACTACCATCAAACCTTGAAGCCACTAACGCCAGTTATAGAATAATGAAGTGTAAATAATCATGTGGGGCAACCCATAACGTCAAAAACCCTAAATCCAAAAAGTGGCAGTCACACAATACAATGAAGAAAATAGAAAGAAGCAATAAACTATAGCAAAGATACCAGTTCAAAGTAGGAACCAAAAAAATGAAGTAATATTCACAAGGGCGCAATAATAAATTCACAAACACAATATCAGATTTAAGGAAATAAGTTTAAAATCAAGCAACAATAAGGGTCTGAACAATCTGTCAAGGAAAAATCAGGTCTAGATAAGACAGGAAAATATATAAAAGGGGTAGTGGATCATACCTAGGAGTTGATGGGGATAAAAAAAACTATGGACTGATTTTCCGAAATCCAGCGAGCTCCGATATACTCCTTTGGTTTGCCGGTCGTCGGTCATCGGGATGGAGTCGCTGGATTCTTGCTGACCGGTGGTGGCAGTGCAACAAAAAAAAACAGTGAAAGGGAGAGAGGGCTGTGGGATTTCGTACCTGGTCGCCAGAGGTGGTGGGAGGTCAGGCCAGCGGCTTGCAGTGGAGGAGGGTGGTGGAAGATCCGCTGGGGGGGGAGTGGAAATTATTTTACTGTTAAGCGCTAGAGAAAAAGATAGTCCCTGTTGAATATTATACAGTTAACCACTATCGGATTAGATGATAACGGTCCTCCTTAAAATATCATGCAAATAAATGCAGTCTGCCAAGAGGTTAACTATTTTGCATGGTTCCTTAACACATCAAGCAAATCCTTTTCAATCTTTCCACCATCAAGCTCGTTCAACTATGTTGTATGGCTCCATAAAATGGTGATGAAAATGTGAGTATAAAAAAAGACATCCTAAAAGTCTATGAATGTTTCACAGAAAGATATTTCCTCTTGTTTTGCCAAAGAAATTCCCCACTATGCATACTCTAGTTTCGTGACGCTTGTGTTCTCGCGCAGTACATTCTAAACCTTTTACAGAAAATCTTAATTGTCAATGATCATTGTGCTTTAGTTTCTGAGATAAGTTTACTGTAAGAATTTATTCATATTTTGTCCCATTTAAACGCTAATTAATTGTGAACTCAAACAAAAACCCCCCTATGGAGACCTGGGCCAACTGCAAAACCAGTGCTCTGCAATGCATGTGGATCAAGATGGCGAACTAGGGGGACACTAGATGACTATCTTCCCAAACATGCAAGCAAAGGAAAACAGAGCTATCAGTTACCTTCTGAGATGAAGCAGCATCTCTTAGCTCGTGATGACCAAAAGCTGGAAGTTGGCGAAGAGATTTCTGGACAGGATGGTTCTTCTGCTTGTCTTGAAGAGGAAATGAATAACATATCAAGCCTAGGTTTAGCAGGATCATCCTCAGACAAATGCATGCAGATGGAAGAAACAAATGGTAAAAGAATTTCACTTATATATACATGATGGAATTAACCTCCACTGTCTCTTTTCACTCTTGCTCCCTCCTCTCCTAACCCAGCTCTTTAACAACTCTGAAGTATGTTCTGGCATTGTCCAGTTCAGACTAGAGATGCTGAGAAACAAATTCCAGATTTGCTTAGTAAATTACAATGCAAGAATAGGTGGCTGTCAGTTTCTCCTGTCAAATTACATAAAAAGCACCTAGGGACCAGCTGTCTGCCCTTCTTCTGTATTTCCTGTGTTAAACATGCCCTCTTTATAACTAGCCAAGTGATACATTTCACTTTTGTTAGAATTGCCCCATTCCAGAAATAGTTGCAGAGACGTTTTGGATCCCCAGCCATCAGCTGGAGACCTCTTCTGTAGCAGTGTAGTCAAAGGCGCGCCTTCAGCCCTGAAGTGAGGCTCAAAATGTGTTGAGCGTTTTACCTCGCTTTATGTGCGCTTCAGTGTCATCCTCAGGTTCTAAGGATAATTTTTCCTTGCCAATGAGCCTTTTCTGAAGAAGTGACACTAAATAATAGATATTTCACTTTATCATAAATTTTTTTCAATTTCTTTGGTCATATAATTGTCATTCATGTTTATAATTATTAGTCTTGGACTAAATATATATATTTGTATTTTTTCCCCTTTGCGCCTTTTTTCATTAAAGCCACGCTTTATTTGTGCTTTGTGCTTAAAGCCCCAACGAACCTCAGAGCTTTTTTGCGCTTTTCGCCTTTGATAACACTGTTATGTAGGCACTGCGAACTGAATAAAGACCACCTTTTTAAAGCTTCCACATCATCTAATTGTCTGTGGAATTTGTATCCATACTCATTCCACCTATTCCATAGTAACTCCGCAACCCTTTCCACCTCCCAATCATTTACAAGTCTTCTGAAGGCTAAATCCCACCCAGTTCTGGCCCAGCAGTCACCAACATTAGCATCAGGATTCACACAAATTTGGAAGGGCTTCCTAAAGAGGGAATCGTTCTATCCAGAAATCCTTCCAGAATCTTGTTTTACTGTCATTTCCCTCTTTGATATATAAGTCTGCATTCATTTGAGGCCACAAAAACTTCTGATTGTTCTCCATACTCCCACACCCCGTAACGTTCAACTGTGTTCTCTGTACACCATAGGGCTAGCTCACCATACTCAGCTTTAATCACCTCTTTCCAGAAAGCGTTTCCCTCCTCAGTGTACCTCCACAACGACTTCTTCAGTAGACTTTCATTTTGCAATCTCAAATTTCTAATTCCCAGTACCTCTGTCATTGTTAAGGAGTACAGTTTACCACCCGAGAGGAGCTTAGACGCCCTTAAGGGATCTTTAAAGGTTTATCTTGGAGTCCGTGTCTGGGAGCGACAAGGATTTGTAAGATATTATATAGGCCGTGTCCTGAATCAAATCCTTTCTTAAGCGTAAGGGTTATAAGAAAGTGGAAATCTAATATCTTTAACCATACAAATTTTTATAACAGCTTACCCCCCCCACACAAAAAAAAGATCTATTGTATTAGTACCTTATTGTTTTATGTGCACTAACGTTCACCATTTTTTGGGAGAAGATGACAAAGATCCTCTCTGGAATCCTGACAGTGTCCAAAGAAGAAAGAGATCAAAGCTTAGACAACGCATTTTGTCACCTGCTCAAAGACTCCAGAGGAAACTTTATAACAATCTCCAGGCACCAGACTTTGAAAATATATCTGACGGAGATGAACCTGTTACTCTAATTTATGCAAGGAACAAATACATTCCTCCAAATGAGATTGGTCTTGGAGCTATGCTGCTGGTATCACCAACTACTACTACAGAACGCTCGACGCCTCTATCAGCAATGGCAGAAGATATTGTCTCTTGCTCAATGGATGTTTCTAAATAAAATTCATCTGTAAGTGAATTTTTAGATGCATGCATGACGTTCAGGCTGGTATGTGAAGCAAACTTTTATTGTCTAGCTAGTGCAATGTTGGCTAAAAACAATTTGGGCTGTTCCAACTTTACGGATTTCCCCAACAGCAACACACAACAGTCTGTGTTTTGAGATCATCTAGTTTGTCAATTGTGCATTTGTTCTGGATATTTATAGTTTCTTCCGTTTTATTGGATAGAATTTTTAGACATGTCAATTCTGCTTTTTGGATGCATTTAATATGTCAATTCCAAAGTCTATCATGCGTGCTTACCTACAAGTTTGTCAGTTTGCGTGGACTCCACGGTAGACTAAAATTGTAACATCACAAAGGCCATTTGACTTACATATGCTTGACATTACAAGTGTAATGTCTTGCGTTGTACTTGTTTCAGGAGAAACAACAATGTACTAGATCATGTCGGTATGCAAAATGAAACTACTGGAAATGAGGATGGAAAAGCAAATGCATGTGAAAATAGACTCGATCAACATCATATGGATACTACATCAAGGGTATGTCAATAAATTGTTCTAAAAAATGCTGCTGCTATTGAATTTTCTTCTGTATATAGAGATGAACATCTGATTATTGAAGAAAATAGGTATATCAGCCTCAGGATAAGGTATGCTCAACCACAAAAAGTTTAAAAATAGTCTACCAAAAGACTTTTCGATCTCCTTTTAAGTTATAACAACAAGTCGATAAGACACTACACCTTCCAATAATATCTACACTAAAGAGTTGCTACAGAGCCATTATTACATACTCCAAGAGCAAATGAGACGAGAATAATTTAGTACTTTGTTTGATTAATGCCCCCAAGTGGCAACATAGCACTCTTCAAAATAGATTTATACTTTTATATTACTTAGTAGACTTTGAAGTAATATGAAGTAGACATAGTTAAAGTTAAACGACAACACTCCTTTGTGACATTCCACAACTTATATTGCTACTCTAGCAACAAACATTGCAGAAACCGAAACAATGGATTATTCACAACCATAAAACTTCTTAGAAGGCCACGAAGTACTAAAACAAAAGAAAGGGGCGAAGAGAGTGAAATATATAACCCCTTAGAAAAGGAAAATGGGACGAGGGAAAATGTGAAACGTTAAAATCTGTCATTCTTTTGATCAGTGGCAGAGCAATGTAAGTAATGATAGCTGAAAAAGGAAACAATGGGCATTATTCATGGGACTGGATAAGCATATCATAGGCTCCGGAGCATCATACAACTGAAAAAGGCTACTTATGGGTTGTACCTTCGTATTCTTAGTTTTGTTTGAAACATAGGATGCTTAATCTACAAAGTTAATTATTTTGCCAAAAAGGAAGTAGAATTGATGGGAGATACAATTTTATACCAAAAAAGGAAAAGAAAAATGGTGGAGCGAAGATTTTCTACTATATACTCAAGTACAAGAATGAATCTTGATGGAAGGAACATAACATGATAGCTTAACACAAAACTCGCAACTGAGGATTTCAAAGTCAAAAAGTACACCATCTTGTTTGTCTTTCGGTTTAACTTTCCTTCTTTATCGGCAAGCCTATTTCTGTATTTTTTCTTCAGGATATGCTTGTGATATTACAGCTACATCCAGAGTAGACAATATAGAAAGTAGCTAATGGAAGAAATTAGTATTGAAGTGCCTTGCCTAGTGGCTCCCTAACCCTGAAAGGAGTCCCCTCTTACATTTTAGAATCCGTTAACAATATTAGTCTAGTACAAAAGAATCAATATCAGAAGTCCCCTCTTAGCCGAACAAGATTGGGAACATTAGACATTTATATACTACTTCCTTAAATTCTATTTAAATGCCATTTAAGCTTTTGGCACAAACATTAAGAAAACCATGTAATAACATTGATTATAAGGGTTATTGACGAAGTTACACCTTTATAATCTCTTTAAATTACCCATTATCTCTCCACATACTTTTTAGATCATTTATTGAAGCAAGGTTAGATTTCAAAAGTAACAATCAAGCCATCTTGGTTTCCTAAAATGACACTTATTTCGTACCAACTTTGAAAGGCTAAAACAACATTTAAAATGGACCAGAGGTAGTACCATTTATTTTCTTTTTTCTTCATAGTACTATCTCTTTGATATGGTAAACTTACAACTTACAACCACCACCACCACAACTAAACCCCATACCTAAGAACCCAATAATGACTCTTTTTCTCACATTGCACCATCGGTGACTCAAACCTCATGTTATATATAATGGTGGAGGTTCCTTACCACTAGACCATCCCTCCCTTGTCACATTTATACTACATATATAAGAGCTTTTAGGAGTTATATGTTACATGCAGTAGTCAAATTCCATACTCCAATGTTGCTCTCTTCCAGTCACACCTCATTTCTAACATTGAAGTCCTTCTATGCCATTGCATTAAAATGTTTATCGAATGTATGGCTCACATGAAAGCCTCACTTCTATCATGAAAACACAATTGACAGGATTAACTTAAGGAAGGATACATCTACTTTTGTTGTTGACGTGTGTGGCTATTTCATCTAAAGGTTTAAGTCGTTAGAGATAGCACAATTTTATTTCCTTAAATTAAGTCTTGATCCACTCTTTTTCCTATTCAAAGAGCATACCCCTGGCTCTGTGTTTTCACATCGAGAATTATTTTCAGATGAAGAAATGTCAAAGGGGTTCGACCCCCCTAACATATGGGCTCCTAACACATAGAATTTTTTTTATTATGGATGATAGTAAGACTAAGATCTTGAATCTCTGTCCGCTCTAATACCATATTAAAGCACTCATCTAAAAGCTTAAACTGTTAAAACAAGTACACTTTTATTTATTTAAAGCAACTTAATAGACTGACTTTTTCTAAAAACCTCACCCGACAAAATATTAGGAGCACAAGAATAGAGGACTGCAGATCATTGAGACAACATTCCTCCATGTGATATTAAATTCACTTTGTCCCATTTCATCGCATTCAGTCATCATGTATGTGCTACAACTCAATGCAATAAAGTCTAGCTAAAACAATTTTATCATCAAAAAATACATGTTACGGTTAAAACCTTATCATCAAAAGAAATCTACCATTGTTTTTTTCATCACTACACATATCTACAAATTAATTACTTCTTGAAGTGACTAAAGATTCCAGTATTTTAGCTGTATTATTTTAACATGTACATTCATAGTGCAATATTATCCAAAGTATGTACAACTAATTGACATGACAAGTTTTAGTATGACTGCAAGTATCACGTTGAGTCATGGTAACTATGCGTGTTCAACCTGATAAAAGACCATAGTAATCAGATAATAACCACAGCCAAAAATAGTGCTAACACAGAGACTTGAAAGTGGTGCTAGAAAGGAATCGTAAAAAATGTTTCAAATTTAAGAGAATATGAGGACAAATCAAAGCACCGGTACCTGCTACTCTATTTTAGTAACCTTACCATTATGTCAACAAGGACTACAATCATAAGGAAAAATCCAACAATTTATCCGCAAGTCCTCCATGTTTTTATTGGTTCCACTTCATTGCTCTTTTCTTTTTCTTCAAGTAACTGAATCTATGTTTCCTTCCTTAGCATCTGTTGCAAATAACACATCTTCTTCTGTCCCTTTTCCTCTTAATCTCTTGGGTAACTTATTCCTCCATAAATTAAAAAATGTAATTAAGAGGTTATATTTATATCCTTCGAGTATAAACATATTGATACTTGAAACTGCACAACTGAGTCCATCTGGAAGATCAGCACCTAAAATCCTAAATGAGCAAAATGAATAGTTTCATTCATTTGTACTAACTGCCAGAAAACTAAATCAGAAATCTTCTAGTTAAGATAACAGCTGCATTATTAATCATCCCGTTCATGAGGTGTTTCCATTCATTCCAATAAACTGAAACAGAAAATGTGGAAAGCACCCGAAGTAGTAAACAACTAATAGACGCATCACGGAGGTAGAGACACAATTAGATTTGTTGAGAACACAATTCAAGAATCAGTTTATTTATTTCTACGGATACAATACACTTCTTAATTTTAAGAAACTTCTTCTTCCAAACATCTCTTTGGTTTTTATCTAAGAATAGACATGTCACCTCTGTTCTGTTTTTGGTATATACAAGAAAATACAAATATACAAGGGTTTCCTCATTGATAATCTTCTTTGCAGTCTAGAACTCAAATTGAGAATTTCAAACTAATGTTGATGTTTGAATAGTATTCGCAGCAAGTCAGGTAATAGTATATGTTAAATCTCTTTTGTGATTTGGTACATCTTTACATATTTCATAACTACTTGAGGTACCTTATTTGATTACTGCTTGACATTCATTGCTCAATGTCTCAGCCAGAAACTATATTCTCGAAGAGTCGTTGTGGAGCAAAAATAGGACATCCAGTTAAGAGGCCTAGAGGTCGACTACGGCTCTCGACAACCCAGGCTACATATCAGCTTAAATTTGTTTCGGTTAATAAATCTCCTTCTAGAAAGCTATACAAAATTGAAATCAAACAAATATCACATATTTGAAAGACAGGTGTTGCTATATCTACTGGCATCAACAGACTTATGCAGACATAGGCACATTTCAAGGGAAGTCATTTTCTACATTTTTAAGGAACTTACTTTCTTAGAGATTTTTTCCCCAAAAATTCTGTTCAACCAAACATGAGAAAATTGAAAAACATAGAGAAATTGGACCCAAGTATATTGTTGAAGTCATTTTTGGTTTTTTTCTCATAAGTTGAGATGGTAGAATCATAAAAAAATCTCCATATGACTTTGTTTTTCACCAAGGAGAGTTGTATTAACAGAGGCTCTACGGAGGTGCTAACTTTATATCAATATTTTTATAGTGTAATTTTAAAAAGATGATAAACAAGAAAAGAAGAAAAATCTTTTTTGACAGATTTTAATTAAAGGAACAATACTTACAATTTAGGACAGAGAAAAGCATTTTCAACAGACCAAAAGTTAATTGAGCTGTTTCTCAACATTGTAGCCACATCATGATAATTGTTCTAGCATGATCTTTGACATTCAAGAAGTTCCCCAAAACAACAGTTTCCTTGCAGTCACATTCATAACATGTAGTGAGAATAGCATATAGAGTAAAGGAGAGAGGAGAATGTGTCCATCAGCGCTACAAGCATAGAGGAATCTAATCAATCTGTAGTAAGGGAGAGCAGAACATATTACCTAAAATAGATTGTAAGTGCAGTGAAGTTTCAATAGCATATTTTTAAATTTTATCACTATGTATATTTTACCAATAATTCACATGAGTTCAGAAGTGACTCCACCCAAGGAGAGAAGTTCTCTCACAGAAAATGGCACTTGCCACTCATGAATTTTCCAGGAATATATCTCAAATCTCAACAAGGATAGAAGATTTGAAACAGCAAATGACAATTTGGCCGTGGAAATGCAAAACTTGATCCAACTACTCCACTTGTCCCCAAAACCCATCATCGACATAATAGAATCCAGAAATCCTAATTTCACATGATTATAAACTTTCTTAAGGTCCAACTTGCATAAAATTCCCCGCACACCTTTTCTTTCTAGAGTTAACCCCTTCATTATTCACAAAAGCAGCATCCAATATCTGTCTTCCTTCCATAAAAGCGTTCTGAGAAGAGGAGACCGTCTCATCCAGAACCTTTTTAATTTATTTGAAAGCACCTTAGATAAAAATCTTGTAAATGCTTCCTAACGGACTAATAGGTCTATAGTCCTTTATACTTGTCGCACCTTCCTTCTTTGGCACAATAGTAACAAAGGATGCATTAAGACTTTTCTCGAGCTCCCCTGAATTCTGAATTCCGAATTCTGCAATGGTCACCAACAGCTCACGTTTGACTATCTTCCAACATTGATGGAAAAAAAGCAAACGAGAATCCATTTGGACTCGGAGCCTTGTCCCCCAGACAACTAACCACCGCTTCCCTCACCTCTTTTATTTCTATATCCCTTTCCAACCACTCCCTCACCCCCTCCCTATTAGGCTAAATACGAGCACCCCCCAGAATTTTGGTCTCCATCTGATATCTTCCTTGAACGAATGTTCATAAAACCATACAATGGCCCCCTCCACTCCCTCCTCCCCCTCACACACCTAAAAAGACAATAAAGTTTATCTTCCTATTTGCTATGGCTACCTATGAAAGAATTTTTTGTTAGAATCCCCCCTCTTTCAACCACAATGTCCTCGACTTTTGCCTCCAACTAGTCTCTTCAGCAACCGCTAGAGCCACAAGCTCCCCCTTTGCCTACTCCTTTCTAACCTTCTCCCTTTCTTCTAACACCCTCATCCCTTCCACATGCTAAATCTCCCCCACCTCATTTATTAGCTCTCTTATTTTAACTTTCACCATCCCAAACACCTCTTTGTTCCATTTCCTTATATCTCCTTTTAACAATTTCAACTTAAAGGCGAGTCGAAAAGATGGTGTGCCAGTTTTAATTCTTTAAAAACTTCAAACTATATTAAAATAAATATCACATGACTTGAGCAACTAAATATAATGGGATCCAATTGTAGTAGCCCAGTGACTCGGGCAGTACATTTTTTAGCCATTTCATTCTCGTGACAGGGAAATTTCCCCATGGAACTAAGAAGAGATGTCTATAGATATTTCATCATAAGCCATACCATGTCATTCAACAACTTCTTTGCTAAATCCATACTTGTGATCAAGTCACAATATGTCAGAAAGTGCAATAACAATTATCCTGTTACAATAAATGGACACATAGAAACATATACATTAAGATGCCAATAACCTATAAGTCAAGATAAAATACCAACTTGTTCTATTTGGAAATACTTTGAAAATGCTCTCCACAATTTCTTCTTGTTCTCTGTATAAAAGGCAACGTGGTTAACAGAACTTAAAATCTCAGGTAAGCTTCCTATAGACTTCTCAACATAACTAGAAAGCCACAATCTGAAAGCACTTTTAAATAAATTTTAGGAAAGCTAGTAAAGGCCAAATTAGATATTTTCTACACCTTTAAAATTTATCCTACCCTTATCTTCTAGAACTCTATAGTGTTCCATTGTTCTATAGATGTTTTTAGCTGGTAAAATTATCTTAACATAGTAGAAAAGACAGAATTTTTAACTACTTTGATGTGTGTTACTCGAGCTGAGGATCTTTCGGAAATAACCTCTCTACCTCCACGAGGTAGGGGTAAGGTATGTGAACACCCTATCCCAGACCCCGCTTATGGGACTACATTGGGTTTGTTGTTGTTGTTAGCAGAGGAGACGAACACCTCTCGTGGACTGTCAGAACACCTGTTACAGGTTCCTGCATTCAAATACAAGACCAGTGATCAGAAACAATTCAGTTTCTGGTAATTCAAATTCGCTACCTGTTTTGATTTTGCAAAATCTAGGTTCCACAGTTTTTAGTTACCAAAAAAATGAAATACCTGATCCCTGTTTGATAAAATAAACGGAAAAATTTAACCGTGTGGCAGAAGGGAAAATTATCCACCTCAAACCCTGAGTGAATTCCCACCTCAAACTTCAACACTGTTGGTAAAAGGGAAAATTTTAGAAAATTGCCCAGTCCCTTTGAATGATGATGACTTCTGTCCTTAGTACACCAGAAGCATTTTCTTCATCCATGAAAAAGGGAACTACATAAACAAATTTTATAGTCCTGTTAAATTTTCCAGTGATTGGTTAAATACTGGTGATTTGAAAGGCCTAGTGTTGTCGATGGCACTCCCTATGTGCCGGAAACACTAAATGAAGACCAACATTTCTGACCTGCAAATTCACTCACCATGAAGAATAAAAGTATTAATTGAATGCAAGGTAGATTTCTTTGTTATCTATAGATAAGAAAACAAGTTAAGGACACCTTATCACCTAACTGGAAGTCCTCAAACCTCAACTCCTCCTGGCTTTTATCTTTATAAGTCTTCATTCCACAAATGGATTGAATTTCTCCACCTCCGGGTCTTGTACAATCTATCTCTGGAGTTGCAATGTATGATGCTGTTCTACTTCCTTTTAGACTAACTAAATGCGGACTTTCCAAAACCAGAGCTCTTGAGCAAAAGTGTTGTACTTTCTTTTCCTAGTTTGCAAATTTGATCAAGATTGATCACGTAAGATATCCAAAAATATGAAATACGAACAAATAGTACATACCTTTATCACCTAACTGGAAGTCCTAAAACCTCAACTCCTCCTGGCTTTTATCTTTTTAAGAAAGAACAAAAATGGAACTTTTCCCAAAATCTCATAAACCTACCTGAAGTGTTGTGCCAAGCAACAGTTCTTAGCTCGACAGGAATCATGTTTGATTAAACATCGATGGATGAAAACCTCAAAATCTTCATTGTGTATAAAACGGAGCAGAGTGAGTACTAAGAATAAGAAAAGAGGGTGTGCAAATGTAATATCATGAAAAGGGTGGTTCGGTGAGGAGTGGGAAAGAAACTCCACTCAAAACATGAATCAGCTCAAAAACATAGAAACCTGTCATGGCTGCAAGCATTAGTTAGCCTAGTGAGACAGAGAAAAAGCATGATGAAATGGAACTTTCTCCATAATCTCACAGACCCACATAAGATGCCATGCCAATCAATAGTTATTCAGCTCAAGAGAACAGGTTTGATTGTCATTTTGCATTATACGGAGAGAGTACTAAAAATAAGAAAAATGGTAGGTCATTTGTAATTTAACCAGAAGGGTGGTTTGGTGAGAGAAAAAACCTGAACTTGCGAAGCCAAAACATGGTTAGCACAAAAGCATTGAAATCCGTTGTGGCTACAAGCATCAGTTAGTCGAATGAGATAGAGAAAAAACACCAAGAAATATAAATTTATTCCAAAAATCTCATAGACCCGCCTGAGGTGTCGTGCCAAGCAACAGTTTAATCCGAAAACAAGTTCTATTGAACTTCCACAGAAGACAAAACCTTCACCTCCTCATGGTTTATAAACGGAGGAGAAAGAGTAATAAGAAAAAGAAAAGAGGAGGTCATGTGATATTTCAGGGAAAGGGTGGTTTGGGGAGGGGGAACTGAACTTTGTCAAGCCACAAATCAAGTCAAAAACTTTGAAATCCGTCTTGGCTGCAAGCATCAATAAGCCTTATGATACAAAGAAAATACACCATGAAATGGAACTTACTCTTAAATCTCATAGACCTACCTGAGGTGCCATGCCAAGCAATAGTTTTTCAGCTCAAGAGAGAACATGTTAAAATGCTTTTTTTGAATTTTACAAGTGTAATAAGAACAAGAAAATTAATAGGTCATGTAGTTTCACGAAAAGGATGATATACTGACAAAAAAAAATGAACTTTGCGACGCCCAAACACATTAGCTCAAAAGCTTTGAAACCCAGAATGTCTTCAAAAAGCAGTTTGCCAAGGAGACAGAAGAAATACCAAAATATGGAACTTTTCACAAAATCTATAGACCCACCTAAAGTGTTGTGCCAAGCAACTTGACAGGCAACATGTTTGATTGAACATCGATGGATGAAAACCTCCAAATCATCATTGAGTATAAAACGAAGTAGAGAGAGTACTAAGAATAACAAAAGAGGGAGTGCATATGTAATATCACGAAAAGGGTGGTTCAGTGAGGGGTGGGAAAGAAACTCAATTCAAAACACAAATCAGCTCAAAAGCTTAGAAACCTTTCATGGCGGCAAGCATTAGTTAGCCTTGTGAGATAGAGAAAAAACACCAAGAAATGGAACTTTGTCCAAAATCTCACAACCCACATGAGAAGCCATGCCAAGCAACAGTTTTTCAGCTCAAGAGAGAACATGTTTGATTGCCATTTTGAGTTATACCGGAGAGAGTACAAAAAATAAGAAAAATGGAAGGTCATGTGTAATTTCATCAAAAGGGTGGTTTGGTGAGAAAAAAAACTGAATTTTGCAAAACAAAAACATGATTAGCTCAAAAGCATCGAAATCCGTTGTGGCTACAAGCATTAGTTATTCGTATGAGATGGAGAGGAATAACACCATGAAATGGTAATTTAATTCCAAAATCTCATAGACCCACCTGAGGTGCCGTTCCAAACAACAGTTCAATAAGCTCGACAGAAAACAAGTTTTATTGCACTAAGTACTTGTTGATGGGTGAGAAGCGTTGGATGTTGGAAGTGTTGCTCCAACTTTAGGAGTCATTTCTGGCTGCAGAGGACCAAACAAAGGCTGCAAGAGTAGCAATAGCTTAGATGTACAACACCACAATAGAAGTGCTTCACCGATTTGATAGACCATAAGGTGCCTTTTATATTATTTATGACTGAAAGCAAATGGCAGAGAGGCATAATATGAGATCTAATTGCATATACGTTTGAAACACTTAAACGTATTTTAACTGGAAGCAAGTGGAGTGCTTGAAACATTACAAAGTCCTGGTGGAGTAGGTTGTTACTGGTTCAAGCAATTCAAGCATAGTGTGGATTGTGGAGGGCCTCCTGTAGTTAAAACTGGAGTGGGAGAAAAAGAGTTCTTTTTTATCAAAACAGGAGTGGCCTGATAGTTTTTCTAACTAAGTATAAGTGGAAGGTGACACTGAACATGGAGACAGTGGAAATTGGTTATGTGATAGAGTGGCAGATGTTGATAAAGCCCATGGATTCCTTAACGGAGAAAAGGTGGATGTAGTGGAAGAACTAGAAGTTGGTTTTAAAGGTGAAAACGGCCTTGAATGGATCCATGGAGAAAAAGAAATATCTAAGGCACTAGATTCAACTCTACTTCCAGTGCACAAGCGTTTATCAATGATGTGTTGGCGGGAAATATATGGGAAATGGACTGTTGTGACTTCGGAAATGGGGTAGATGCAGTTGTTGTAGAATTTTCATTTAATTGTGTCAAGCCCTGTTCTTTCCACTGCAAATTTACTTGGAAAATGGGAATAAAAAGGTTGATCAACAGTTGATTGGTTATATACTGGTGATTTGAAAAGCCTAGTGTTGTCGATGACACCAAACCCTGTGTGCCGGAAACACTAAATGAAGAACCACATTTCTGACCTGCAAATTCACCCATGAAATATAAAAAGTGTTAATTGAATACAAGGTAGATTTCTTTGTTATCTACAGATAATAAAACAAGTTAAGGATACCTTTATAACCTAACTGGTAGTCCTCAAACCTCAACTCCTCATGCATTCCACAAATGGATTGAATTTCTCCACCTCCGGGTCTTGTGCAATCTATCTCAGGAGTTGCAATGTATGATGTTGTTCTACTTCCTTTCTGACTAATACCAAATGCAGACTTTCCAAAACCAGAGCTCTTTAGCGAAGGTCAACTACTTTCTTTTCCTGGTTTGCAAATTTGATCAAGATTGAACACTTAAGATATCCAAAAATATGAAGTAGGAACAAATAGTACTTAGTAGTATTTAATAAAAGCTCAACAAGGATTTCAGATCAATATAGAACATATAGATTACAGAATAGAACAAGTTAAGGATATCTTTATCACTTAACAGTTAGTCCTAAAACCTCAACTCCTCCTGGCTTTTATCTTTGTAAGTCTGCATTCCACAAATGGATTGAATTTTTCCACCACCGGGTCCTGTGATATCGTTCTCAAGAGTTGCAATATATGATGTTATTCTACTTCCTTTCTGATTAATGCCAAATGCTCACTTTCCAAAACCAGAGCTCTTGAGAAAAGGTGGTGTACTTTCTTTTCCTAGTTTGAAAATTTGATCAAGATTGAACACTTAAGATATCTAAAAATATGAAGTAGGAACAAATAGTACTTAGTGGTATTTAGTAAAAGCTCAACAAGGATATCAGATCAATATAGAGCATATAGATTACAGAGCAAATTTCTCCCTCAAAACGTTGATTAATCTGCTCCAATACATGAGAAGATGGACAATAAAGTAAACCTTTGCTCCCTTACATGGATATTGCTGGTTGGCCAAAGGAGTAGGAATCAAATCTTGGGGTGCCAAAGTGTGAATTGCTTGAAACACCAAAGTGTGAATTGCTTGAAACACCAAATGCAGGAGCTCTTCAATATCCAAGTATGGAGGAGTCTGAGGCATTGACATCCCTAGACCAAACCAGACGTTTTATGTTTGACCAGATGTAGCATTCATTGCTGCATCGAAGTCTAATGGTCCTGCAGTTAGGAAAGCAGATTGAATTGATTTTCTAATCACTAATTAAAGACAACTACAAGCATGATAGCAGACACAAGAAATAGTAAGCAATAACATTACGCATCATAAGAAATCCCACTGAGACATTGGCATCTCTGGACCACAACAGAGGTTCATCGGCCACGCTGTTAACGTCATATTTGTAAGAAGACAACTATGGGAAATCATAGTATTGCACCATATTGTGGTAGCAATTACATATTTGAATCCGTATAAGATGAATAAATTAAACATTGTGACAATATGCTATCAAATTTTTAATAAAGTCAAAAGATTGCACTTATAGATATGCAGTCTAAGGACAAATTTCTTTTTTTTCCTAGAACGGTTTAATAAAGAATACTACTGGTATGCTAGACTAATCGGAGTGCACCCAATATAATCTAACCACCTGGTAGTCTATGTGTAGCAATGAATACCAAGAACACTTTGCGATTAATAAAACATGGGAAATTGTTGAAAGTAGAAAGTGTTGTCAATATATAGAAACAGATATGGAGAAGGAGAAATTAACCGCAAGTTGCCCAAATTCAGGTATCAAGATTCAAGAATGCAAGAAAGTCGAGAATGATGATATGGAGAGAGCACATAAACTATTTATCAACTAACTAGAACTAATAAGAAAGAATTACAAAGAAAGCATAAACAGGGAACCAAGAAAAAGGAAGAAGAAAGGCGAAAGCAACATTCCCAGATTCAAGAATGCAAGAAAGTGGAGAAATTAAAACTTGTGTTGTCAGTATATTTATCAAAAAGCATGGATTAACTTGAACAAATATGCAAGAGCCACAAAGAAAGTATAAACAGGGAACCAAGAGAAGGAAGAAGAGAGCAACATGCCCACATTCAGTTAAGATTCAAGAATGCAAGAAAGTGGAGAAATTAAAACTTGTGTTGTCTATATAGTTGTCAAGAATCATGGATATGGAGAGTGCACATCAACTATTTATCAACTAACAAAGAACTAATATGCAAGAATCACAGAGAAAGCATAAACAGGGAACCAAAGAAAAAGGAAGAAGAAGATAGCAACATTCCCACATATTCTTGTTCTCGGAAATCATATATAGCAACAGACCACATAAAGCATCATGTAACCCAAATAAAATATCGACAGACAAAGAAAGGAAGAAGAAGAGAAGACGAAAGCCCCTTCTAAATAGAGCCCCTCCTAAATATATATATATATATATATATATATAAATTAAAAAAAATAGAGCCTGTTTAACCACAAGCCTGTTGCTTACTGTTTAAGCTAATTGCTTTCCAAATTCTAATTTAAACTCCTCCTCCTATATACATACACTAACTAAAAACACGTGTTTTTTTCCCTCCCCAATTTTTTCTTTAATTTAATCCACTATTTTTTATCTGTAAATTCAAATTATACTAGACTCTCTCTAAATTAATAAATTTTCTCCAATTTTAATAAGATAATATATTTTTGGAACACCTCTATATAAACATATAGTCACATACTTTCATTAATATTATAAATTAATAATTCTTTAAAATAAAAAAAAATATCTAAGACAATTTAGTGAAATATGATTCTAGTGTTTTTTGTTTTTTTTGGCTAAACATAAAATATAATTAAAGTTCATTTCTATTTTTTCTTATTACATCCAAATATTTGATTTGTCTTCTGAACTACACCCAAAAAATTGTGAAGAGTTTTAGATGCGGTAAGTGTTTCCTTATGCGTATTTGGTTTCAAATGTATTGTATCGATAAGTGTTTTCTTATGTGTAATTGGTTTCAAATGTATTGTATCGTCTTTAACTAGATCATCAATAATGTTTCTTTTGATGGTATCCACAATTTCTTCTAAACTTTGGCCTCTGGCCCCTGAACATGTATCATTTTCAACTGAATAATCCAACATGTTATTAACATATGTTTTATTACGATAACCGAGATCATTAATCATGGTCTCGAGTTTATGAATGTCGCTTTTATGAGTGGGTTCATTCACATTCCTTGAGATGTTATTGAATCTCAAAATACTCTTTAAATAAATAAACATTAATTTATCGATTAAATAATATTTTTATAATATAATAATATTTCATGGTCCCAACAATATTAAATAAAATGAAATGACCAATCAGAAAAAAAAAGAAGATGAAGATTGTACGTGTGACATTGAACTCATCCCCGGCCCTATTACTCTTTTTTTTTATTAGCTCCAAATGTATGGAATTTTGGTAAATTTTACAATTAAAAATACATTAGAATGTATTGAGATGTCCTTTAATCATGTGTTCTAACACATGATGTGTGAAGAGTTAAAATTTTAAAAATTATAAAAAATAAGAATATTCTTTTTTTAAAATGAACTAATAAAATCTCAAATAATAAATAATAATAAAAAAATTAACTTATGAAAAGATGTTGCATTTATTATGCTTTGATTAGAAGTGAAAGATTGTTACATGAATTGGGACTTTGAGAAGAGAGTGCAACAATTAACATTCATGAAGCGGGGGCATTTAAAATCAAATATTAATACATATTTTTTTATAAATTTATTCGAGTAGATTGCATGATGTTGATAGCTTAAGCATTCAATAAGTTAAGATGACCTCATTTCGCCTTATCAATCCAGAAAAATTGTGAATACAAGTTTAGACATTTGTATAAGACATATTCTTTAGGTGACAAGATCAAAAATCGATAAGAAAGTAATTTAGAGTAATCAGTTAATGAGAAAAAAGTAACAGAGCAGTGTCAATTGTGAGGTGTTTGTGTATGTGATTGAACGTTAGTTAAAAAAGACGTCATCCAAAAATTATAAAAATATAAATGTAATATATTGGAAGTTTAAAATGAGATTATGATCACTATATATAATTCGATTACAAATTCGAAATAATATTAACTTTGATCTAAGTTTTAAATTTTATCCTAAGAAAATATATGTAAAAATTAATTTATGACTTAGTAATAAAATTTTAAATTTTGAATCAATCCAGAAAGAGGACATAAGTTAAATGATTCTACTTATATGTAACGATAACCTAACAAAATTTACATTATCAGTAGTATAACTTAATAATATGTTTTATTATAATAAATACATCATTTATTACCTTCCTACAAACGGAAATTGCACAAAAAAAAAACAATTGAGTAAAAACAAATAAACTACAATAAAAAATTACAAATAAACAAATAAGCTATTTTTTTTCCTTTCCCGTGTATTTAACTATAAATGAAATCGTACGCTACCTTTTAGAACTCACTGGTATTATACACCAACCGGAGAATCGGAACTTGATACGCTACCGGCGCATCTTTGATTACTCCACCAGATTGTCGATGTCCGATCAAATCCCTAAACGCTATCTGCTAAGTGATGTTACTGTTCTTCCCATTATCTTTATTCTTGGTATTATTCCATCCATTACAAAAGATCAAAGGAAAATTCAACAATGAGATTTTCTTGGAATTCTATTTAAGAAAAAAACAGCATGCAATTCTATTTAAGAAAAAAATCAAGAACTTGAGGGTTTTTGAAGTTACATTGGTATTCTCATATGCATATTTCAGGAAATCAAAGAAATTGTAGTTTTCAAGAATAAATGGGCACTGCAAATATCAAGAAAATTCAAGAAGTCTTTTTTTCTTAAAAAATATGTCGTTATTCTTGCCGCATATGTTAAGGACGTTCAAGAATTTGTTTTTAACATTTTCAGGGAGATGGGGAGCATTAAGGGAATGCCGAGGCTACTTCTTATTTATATAAGCTTTTTGCTTATGGAGACCTTTTTAAGATATACTAATTAGGACATGGAGCCTTCTTTTGTTAGTGGTAACTGAACAGAAAGAGGCCAGACAATTGTGACTACTCTGAGTGGTCGAAATGGACAGCAGAAACAGGTAAGTTTCATCTTCATAATCAGACAAACTTAGATGTGATGGGTTGCGATTCGTTGTGTATTTGGGCTTTAATCAATTAAGAACTTTCATATTATTGTCCCGGACACTGTCTTACATGGCTGAACGTGTACTGGTTCATTTGGAGTTGTATTTCAGGTAAAATTATGTTTGATGTTCAGTAGGAAGGATTAGGTGTTTATTTGGAAGCATTGAAGTCGTATGGGCAGCTCTGATTGACGTTTGCTCATTTTTTATTTTTTTTGGTAATTTTTAGGCCAAGTGCCTAGAGACAGGTGAATCTGTCGCAATAAAGGTCTTACAGGATAGGAGATACAAGAATAGGGAACTACAAATCATGCGCATGCTTGATCATCCTAACGCTGCTCACCTGAGGCACTGTTTCTATTCTTACTACTAAGAAGAATGAGTTTTACCTTAACCTTGTTCTGGACTCAGGAGTATGTGTCTGAAACTGTGTACTGAGTTTCAAGGCACTGCAGCCAAGGGAACCATTACATGCCCATCATATATGTTCAATTGTACACACACCAGGTAAACTTTTGGGTAATTTCTTACTTTTATATGTAGGAACTTTGTGTAAGTAAGAAAATTTTGAGACTTCTAAAATATGTAATCTTTTTAGCTCTATTATGAATTAGCTTGATTCTTCAGAAGTTATAACTTAATTTCTTTCTCATAATTATCATTTTGCAGCTATGTCGGGATCTGAATTACATGGACAATGTTATTGGGGTGTGTCACCGTGATATTAAACCTCAGAATCTTTTGGTAAGCTTTCGTTATTTTCCTTTGCTTCTTCGCAGCTCTTCCATTTCCTTGATTATCTGAGACAATTGCTTTTCCTCTTCCTATTTGCAGTATTATTGTTTTATTTATTGCTACAGGTAAATCCACGCACTCATCAGTGAAAGATTTGTGATTTCGGAAGTGCAAAGAAGCTGGTATGTGTTGTTCTTTTGATAACTAAGTTTTCCTAGGTGTTTTCCAAGGTGTTTGCATCTACTAAAGATTTTTGTCCTTACCATAGGTGCCCGGGGAGCCCAATATAGCCTACATTTGTTCTCGGTATTATAGCCTGAATTGGTCTTTGGGGCTACAGAGTACACAACTGCAATTGATATCTTGTATGATTTCACTAGGGTTGTTGAGGAGTTGGTTTTCAACAGCCTCGATGCTGGTGCCACCAAGGTGTACTAGTTTACCCTTTCAAAGTTTCAATGTTCTTTATGATTTTACTAGGTACTGAATGGAAAGATGTGGAGTAATTCTTGCGCCCCACTTGTGCAACTCTAAAAATAATTAAGTAGTTTAATTATAAGAAGTTGTGATTTGTAGTATTTTGAATGAAGACACTCAATTGAACTGACTTTCATAGACGCCCTCAGTGGCCATTTTCCTTTACATGGTCCAGACTTATTGTCTTTGATTGTTTCTTAAAAATGGAAAATTGTGCCATGTAAGAGAATGGGGAATTATATGGTTCATCTTTTCTGATTTTGTAAATGTTTTGAGGATCAGTAGAGGTGGGCTACTGACTAACGATGGTAAATCATGCTTTCATGCAGTTTTAATCGTTTAGACTAATTACACCTGCGAATTTGTGTGTTGCTTGCACAAAAGGCATTGACCGGGGAGGCTCTTCAATGAATTCTTATGTTCCTTTGTTTGCTAATTCTGATGAAGAGGGCATATACTTTATATGAAGATTGATTTTTTTTTCTCCTCTTAGTATGATGCTCTAGTATCATAATTTTTTTTCCAAATGAATGTTCTTATATCATAACTCTTATTACTTTTTTTCCATGAGATTTACTTTTTTATAGGACTGTTCTTTTGTGTTTGTTATTCTGATAAGTAGCGTACTCCTAGTTTGAACTTTAACCCAATTTCCACTTTCCACCAGGTATCTATTGCTATAGGCATTGGAACCTGCTATGTTAAGGTGGATGACAATGGTAAGTATTAGTTTCTTTGATATTGATCTAGTGCATTTTGATGTGCAAAAAGTTCTGCTCAATTTGTTTATCTTACTTCATCACCTGAAGTTGTACTTTCTTTTAGAGGATCTGGTGTCTCACAAGATGGACTGGTGCTGATGGGAGAAAGAGATGGTAATCTTTTTGCAAATTGTTGGACTGACATCATCTTTTCTATTGTATTGATGCTGCTGTACATAATTTATTTTGCCTGGCAACTATGATGTTCACAACTTGGAATGGTTGTTGTAGTTTATAGGATTGCATTCATTACTCAACTGATAGGCTGTTTGACGGTTTGTGTTCATTAATATCTTTTTACAGATGTTCTTTTTATTTTTTTTTATTTTGTTGTTTTACTTGTAATTGGGAGAACTGGTATGGCTGAACACAACAAAAAATATTGATGCTTACATTTTGATTTTGGTTTTATTGTAAGATGTTCATGTACATCGCATTTCTGGTACTTCAATTGCTATAAGATACTTTCTTTACCTGTACTGCGTCCCAAAAAAAAGGGGAGGGCCGGAGGGGTATATATATATATATCTACGCACACACACACAAAGAGAGAGAGAGAGATGGAATATATTTTTTGTTGCTCACTACTGTATGTAGAGAGAGAGAGAGAGAGAGAGAGAGAGAGAGAGATGTAATATATTTTTTGTTGCTCACTACTATATGTAGAAATGTTTTGATTATTTATTCTAGCTGAAGTTGAGTTGGAACATACATATTGGTGCTTAGGTACTTTTAACCCATCTCATGGAGACTATATATGTTCCTGTTTCTTTCATCTTCTGTTGTGTTTCCTTTTCATCTGGCCATTTTAACTATGGTTTCGAATGCTTGCATTACACCAGCTACATCAAAATACAACCATTCAGATGATATGCATGCTTTCCCAACAAGCATTTGCTTAAAAGGAGAGGCTCTGACTCTAAGATTTCTGACGTTTCTTTGTTGGAAATTGGTACTAAAAATCACGGTAGGCCAAACAGATATCGTAAGGTTTTAAAGGTACAGTTCTTTTGAGTTTTAGTTGGGAGTATCCATTAGGATAGGTATAAAACTACGAACTTGATCTTTGTTCTTGCCATTCTTTACAGGACGACAAGTGTTTGTACCTAGGAATTGATGATTGTAAACAAAATGTTTGTACAACAGGTAATCTGTGTAAGACTACCTGATACATGAGTTGACTGCTGTTTGCTAATAAGGAAATTTCTAGGAATTTTTCTCTTTGCAGTCATTGTTCGTGATGCTTTTACAACCAACCAGTTTCAAGGAAGCAAATGCACTCCAAGTACTTCTAGTTTTCTCACAATTCAAACAAATAAAAAATATTGATTTACATACTTTACTTCTAAAGCTGTACTCTGTCCTGATTGATCTTTTGGTTTGCATATAATCTGGAAGGCCAAAGAGGGTCTGGCATTCTCTGAAAGAGTCTCTGCTAAGAATCGCCCTTGTGCATCCCAATGTCTCCTTCATAATTGTTTATATTAAAGGTCCGTCATTGTTTTACGAGCTAACTTAAGGATATTTTCTGTCTGTTTTCTTCGATTTTGATCATTTGCATGTAGTGAGGATGACCTGCTTTGCACACGTGCTTCTCCTTCTCCATTGCTTCTATTGTCTAGTGAGGTTGGGATTCATCTAAGTTCCCTTAACAAATTGAATGCAAGCAATGGTTCATTCAAGCTCTCAGGATACATCTCAGGTCCTGATGTTTACACAATGAAGGTATACATACAGACCCAAATTGATGCAGCTTTGTGGAGTCCTCTTCTGTTCCAATATAACAGTAGCTCTTTGAGGGATTCAGAGATGCGCCATTTCACTTCTAGTATATTCAGAATGATCGACCATTGCTAAGATATAACTTTACAATTAATAAAGGTGTTCACATCATCCTATCTTTCCTCACTTATAGAACATATATGTTGCAAATTATCATTCCTTTCGTCTGCAGACTGGGGTTGAGAATAGGGAATACTTTCGAGTTTACAATTTTCATAACCCTAAGAAACCCGGACAATAGTCATACATTTTATTTTTGTTTTGATAAAGCACGCTTTCTATTATTTATAATTACCTCTCTTCACTGCATCAGAAAAGCAATGAGTTCTAATGGAGGATGAGGAATTTTAAGCAAATGGCAATAATCCTCTAAAGAAATGTTTGGCACATGTATGCGTTAGCTTGCTACACCTGAAAAATAGCCTCTTTCCCCTTATTTGCTTTTGTTGCACCCATCAAGTTCCTATATGTATAGAAGATTGGGCATTATTCATAGAAAATCATTTCTTTTTGTAAGGTTTTCCATTTTTTGCTATACTTCTTGTATTAGGGCAACTTTACATTTTTTGCTATACTTCTTGTATTAGGGCACATATTTGACCTTATTCTAATGAATTTTATTAATTTTTTAAAAAAAACATGACGTCAATAATGACATAGCCCTATGACCTAATCATTTCAGCTCATCAAATATGTCTCAAAGAGGTAGAAAGGAGAGATTACTGATATTTCTGGACTAGTTTCTTTGATAAAAATATTTCAAAGTGCTTAAAGTTTGGTCTTATAACTACAAAATGTAGTCTACTTGTCGAATGGCTGCATACACATCTACTTTAGTATTGATCTGAAAATTGTCGAATACATTTGTCCTTGCATTTTAAAAGATATGAGTCTAGTTGTGACAGTCAATTGAATTTTACTTTTGTTTTATCTGGCCAAACCGTTGAGCTGTGTTGGAATATACTTTCTGACTCTAGTTATTTCATATAAGTGTGTACCATCACATTGTTGTGAAGTCGGTAACTCAAGAAACCTGGTTGAAAGGGTTGACCCCTTGACTTCAACTGATTATTGCATTTGAATAGTTTCTTTTTGATGAAGGTTGCGTTGAATAGTTTCTGTGGAGAAGCAGGTTTATTTCCTATTTCCTTGTCAAGCAGACTACATGGTTTCTCTTTTGTAATCTGCTTCACATTTGCACTATCATCAGCATAGTTATTCAATTATAAATTTTTGGTTTTCATGATTATTCGCAGGCTAATGACTTCAATGTCGAAGCAGCTCAGAAAGGGGTTGTCTACATAAGATGAAGTTGATAAAATAACCAAAAAGGTCCAATAACCATTATCTGCTTCATGAATTTGGATAGTTGATTTTAAAGTAATCATTCTCATCAGTCATCTGGCAGAGATGTATCTGGGAGGGCATCCAACAGGTGCTGCAGAAGATGCTTGAAGGAACTGTGAATATTTATTACAAATTATTTCATCTGTTCATTCCACGTGGCGATACTATTCAGGTATACTGAATCTTTTTTATGCCTATTTTATTGACTTGTTCTTTTTTAAAAGTGCAGGCTAACAATTTTGTGGGAAAAACACTTACCACTTGCTATTTGGATGGTAATATAGTTTAGTGCTTTTTAGTATCAATTGGATTAAGTTGGGGGTGGAAAACAATTCTCTACCAGGAAAGAATGTTCCTATTCAACAGAAAGAAACAGAACGTCTTCAGCTAGACTACACATATGTCGGGAGGGGGAGGTCAAGTCAAATACTGGTTTATATGCCTTGCAGCAATCATCTGTGAAGGATGTAAAGTTGTGACGTGCTGGACATTACTTGTTCACTAGCTCGTCATTGTCCTTTCTAGATGCTGACTGCTCTTTATATTTTTCTATATACTAATTTGCAGAGAGACACCAAAGATATCCTTTTTATCTGTGGTGGTCTTTTTGTTTGTTTAGAGAAGACAATTTCAGAAAAGTAATCTGTCAAACTCAACTAATTTCATTAAACACATTTAGGTTAAGTGATATAATATGGTTCAACTTATCATCACTTTACTCCCATACGACAAGATTCTTCAATTGGATTTGTAGCACCTGTTTGAACTAACATGGGAGTTGATGGTCTAACTGATGCTGTAGTCAGATCATCACTATTGGAATCTGTGAGGAGATCACTGTGACTTGAGTGTGATTTTCTTTTCTGGATCACTGTTTTGTAGATCTAGTGATTTCATGACTCTTTATTCTCGTGAAATTCTAGAAACCAAATGCATGAGAAGCTTTTGTTTTACTTTGCTTTGTGTATCTTGGTAGAAAGTGATGATCTCACTGCATATGGACTCATATCTGAATTTGTGAGTGTTTATCTTCACTGGATGAGGATCATCTTGTTCAGGTTTGTCTACTATTTTTGCCTTTTTGCGATGTAGTTTCCAGTTTCACATTTTCATGATTTAATCGGCTTTTTGGAAACTCCAGCTGTGCTTAGGAGGTTGATGACCAACTTTAAAATAGTCATATTATGATGAATCCTCTTAGTATTTGTTGAGATGATGTCCTAATGAAATTGGCCCAACCAGAGTGAATTACACCCTAATTTTAAATGTGGTTTTTGATTGATTGATTGGATGGGAACTTTTGGAGTTTTTCGTTTTGCTTTTAGGTGCTATCGTGGACTCTTAGCTGACACTAAAAAAGGAAGACTACTAAACTCAATATGTTCTGTTAAAGGTATTGCTGAGAAAGGCATTGCGAGAAACACTGGTGCACGAGGCTTAAGATCTATACTAGAAAGTATTCTGACTGAAACCATGTTTGAGGTATTGCATGACACCACAGCTTTTTGTATTTGGAGTTAATTCTGGAAGAGCTTGGAAAAATATCTCACCCATTTTACTCTTATCACATTGAGGCATCTCAAGGGAGGAGATATGTCACCTTTTATTTGAGAGTTTGAAGTACCTGCTTTTGAGTATTACTTTTAAAATTTTACGTGAGCACCCCATGAGTGTTGACATAGCTATCTTATGAAGAACTTTGCTCCAAATTTCCAAAATGAACCTAAACATGATTTTTACCTGTCTTTTGGAATGTGCCTAAATATTGGTTTCAAAGGTTCGTATTTCATTGTCAAGCAGACTACATGGTTTCTCTGTTGCAATCTGCTTCACTTTTGCACTATCAACAACATAGTTATTCAATTATAAATTTTTGGTGTTCATGTTTGTTTGCAGGCTGCTGACTTCAATGTCGACGCAGCTCAGCAAGGGGTTGTCTACATAGATGAAGTTGATAAAATAGCCAAAAAGGTCCAAAAATTATAATCTACTTTATGAATTTGGATAACTGACTTTAAAGTAATCATTCTCATCAGTCATCTGTATAGGCTGAGAGCTTTAACATTGGCAGAGAAGCTGCTGAAGATGCTTGAAGGAATTGTGAGTATTTATTACAAATTATTTCTTCTGTTGGTTCCAATTGCCTATTACTCTTGTAAACATGTTTACAAATTCACATGTGTAGTTCCTTGACTTCAAATGTGTTCTCCTTTGAAGTGTTTTTTCGGAGATCAATAATCTCACTTGCTGAGTTTATCTTTATTTCTTTGTTAGATTGTAAGTGTACCTGACAATAGAGCACGGAAGCATCCACGTGGCGATACTATTCAGGTATACTGAATCTGTTGTAGCCTTCTTTTATCTACTTTTTCTTTTTAAAAATTGCAGGCAAACAGTTTTGTTGGAAAAGCATAAAGCACTTACCACTTGCTATTTGGATGGTAATATGGTTTAGTGCTTTTAAGAATCTATATGATTAAGTTGGGGTGGAAAACAAATCTCTACTGGGATAGATTGTTTGGACAAGGAAAATTAGATGTGTGACACTGACCTATTCAACAAACAAGAAACGGGACTTCTTCAGCTAAACTACACATATGTTGGGAGTGTGAAGTCAAGTCAAAAACTGGTTTATATGCCTTGCAGCAATTATCTACGAAGGCTGTGAAGTTGTAACGAGCTGGACATTAATTGTTCAATAGCTCATCACTGTTCTTTCTAGATGCTGACTGCTCTTTATATTTTTCCATATACTAATTTGCAGATAGCTAAAGATATCCCTTTTATCTGTGGTGGAGCTTTTGTGGTTTAGAGAAGACAATTTCAGAAAGGTTATCTGTCAAACTCAATTAATTTCATGAAATGCGCTTAGGTTAAGTGATATATTATGGTTCCTTTACTCCCAGACGGCAAGATTCTTCAATTGGATTTCGAGCATCTGTTCGAACTAACATGAGAATTAGTGGTCTAACTCTGATGCTGCAGTTACATCACACTATTGAAATCTGTGAGGATATCCCTGTGACTTGAGCGTAGTTTTCTTCTCCGGATCACTACTTTGTAAATCTAATGATTTTATGACTCTTTATTCCTCGTGAAATTCTAAAAACCAAATGCATCAGAAGCATTTGTTTGACATTGCCTTCTGTATCTAGGTAGAAAGTGATATTCTCTCTGCGTATCAGTTTTAGGATTCTGATGGATGTTATGGTCAGTACTTTTAGGCTCTATTATAAGGTTGTAGTTGTTTGTGGAATCTTTAATGGTGAAATACTTGATTAGCAAGTCTATGTATTAACTCACTTGTACATTTTAAATGAAAATTGGAACTGATTTAAAAACGACAGTCAGTAAAATAATATACCGAGTGGCTACAGAATTCATCAAGTACCTTGTCAGTAGGAGCTTCCTGGAGATGTTTATATAAATCTGGATGCTTTTTCCCAAATTCTCGTTCAAATGATGAAAAGAGCACTATATTGCATGAGAAGAAGAGCTAAAAGTCAGAAAAATATGCAGCACAGCTTCTGCATAAATACCCAACCTAAGCGTCCAGACATTAGAGAAAATTCAATTGCCTAAGATGCTTCAGAATGAACAGGTGAAAGATGAGCAAATTTTAAGTTTTAAATGCTTGGATCCCCTCCATATTCCTAAAACAGGTCTACCTTACAAGTTAGAAAGAAAGTAAGTACATGTCCGGAACAAGAAGTTCATGGAGAAATGTTCATCAAGTTCATTGTCATATGAAGCAAGTCCATGGTATATCAATTAACAAGGAGCCATGAATTGTTGTAACTTCTAAGTTGTAATACATATTTGAAGAATAAAGGTGAAGACGATAAAATTGTTACCAAAAGAAGGGAACTTTGAAAGTTTCTATTGATACCTATAGGGAAAAACACTAGGAGCAACCACAAAATGCTCAAAATAAATCTCACAGTAACTACACAGTTATATTTATTCATTTTTGCAAAATTTCACTCAGATTGTAGACCATTTAAATCTGTTCCACTTTGTTCCATTATTCTTCCCACTTTTTTAACACCATAGGCACGCATATAGTTGACCATGACTTTACTTCTCATACCCCTCCCCCCCACCCCCACCCCCACCCACAATCCATCCCCAAACTGTCTACCCTTGTAAGGATATAGAATATTCAAGCTCATGTTGATGAAAGGAAATCTCCTCTCCTAAAACGAAAAACTGAAAGGACATAGAACAATTCAATGCCCAGAGAATTTACCTCAATAATCGAAGTACACTCATACCTATGTTTCTGGGTAATTTCCCTTTTGTGAGCAAAAAAAGATAACTGTCTTACCTGATCATAAAAGTATCAATAAGAACTTGTCTACATACTGAAACTGGTTTCCATATTTGTGTGGAAGTAGTAATTGGAAATAAAAGTTGTACTTATATACAAGGCATAGGTCGCATAACATGGAACACTTAAGTCGTGGAGATTAGGATAAGAAAAAGCATAATCAAGCTGACAAAAAGTGACTTACCATCAATGGTTGCTTATTGTGCTTAATGTCTCTTTCAAGAATCAATATGCCATTATATATTGACCATCATCAAATACTTCTCCATATAAAAATAAACAAAAAATATGCAAGGCTCTTTCTTATTACAAACTAGAGAAATTACTTAATTGATGGTTCAACACTAATAGGTATGGTCACTTTGTTAAATCAATCACAAAGAGGCAGAGGTTAAGCCAGAACATCTGTGTTTCTTTCACGCAATAGCGTGTTTGAAGTTCTACTAAGCTAAAGAAACATGATGCATCGGGTCTTGGAGAAGAATAAGATCACAGAGCACATCAAACCGCTAAACCATGCGCGCGTGATTTTGCTCACCTATCATGAGTTGGACTTGAGTAAATGGTATTTGGAGGAAAGGCAAGATTTTCGTCTTGATGAAGTGTAGAACAAGGTTGTCTTTCCATTAAGTCGGGGAGACAATCCAAATCGTAGTCAGTGTTCATTATTTGATTGAGCGAACCTGCATCTGAAGACAGACAAAGAAGTTCATGATTTAGTCATTAATAATAAGCTTCAAACATACTCCAGTAGCAGATAAAAAAACATGATGTGTCTGAAAACCTTAAAAGTAGCAAGACCAATAATGCACTACTTAGAACAAGTTTGACATATGAACTGAAAACATTACAACTCACAAGTGCAAAGTCTCTCAGACACCATGTGTTACATTTCCTCTCAGCAGTAGCGAAGTTTATAACCAAATTCTATATCAATTATGCAAGAGAGTCATAACCAATTTGATACAATAATAAAAAATATTGAATTTGCATAGATAAATAACCGAAAACATTACAAAACAAAAAGAAAAAAAAAGAAGAAGAAGCAGAATAGAGACAAAATACAAAGAAAAACATTACAAAGCAGAAAAAGTGTGCACAACAGAGACTCAGAAAGCTCCTTTGTTACGATAATACCAAAAATCAAGTTCATCTTTATCTTTACTTTGGTACTTATGGGCCTCTTGAATTCTCTTTTTCCCTATTTCTTTCTAGAATTTGTGGAAGATGGCTTTTATTATTTGTTAGAACAGACAAGGAAATTACAAAACATATTTTTCTTTTTTTGCTGAATCGAAGAAAAAACAGAGACAACTAAAGAAAATAATAGCAGCAAGTTGAACTGAAAAAAATAGAAAACAAGAGAAAAAGAGTAACCCAGGACCAACACTGTAGTTGAGTAGCAGCAGAGAAAATAGAGACAAGAAGAAGAGGAGAAAATAGAGATAAGAAGAAGAGGAGAAAATAGAAAAAAAGATGAGAAGAGAAGAACTTCCCTTGAAGAGAAGTCACAGGCTCGCAGCAGTCGAACTCTTAGCAGATGTTTAGGAAGAGAAGTCGTGTAAGTATGTTTTTACAAAATTTTAATATAAAACCCTAGTCGCAGCTGTCGAACTCGCTAATACGCGATTTCCGTTCCTTTCTCTCTTCTCGCTTCAGCCGCAGAAGCGCAGACTTTTTCCTCTATGCCTCGCTTCGGGGCAGAAAAGCGATAGAGGTGAGCTCCGCCTCGTTTCATGCTTAAAGCATTGAAGCGTGCACTTTTGATAATACTGACCCTACCTTGGGAGGTAAGAGATTGTTTTCGATAAACCCTCAGCTCAAGGAAAAGCAATTCAAAAAGAAATGACAGAAGTGAAGAAGCCATGGCAAAATACTATAGAAAGCATGACAAAGCAAATTGAAAAAAGGAACCATAACTACAACAAAATAATACGATAGCCAAAGTATAAAAAACAACATATAGTATCATAAATTGAAGGACACGAAACTACAAGAGTAATACTACGACTAATTAGTATGGAGGAAAAACGAGACAACGCTCAACTACCTTCTAACCTACTATACTAATACAAAACCTACACAACCTCCCATCTAAGGTCATGTCTTCAGTAAGATGAAATTGTGTCATTTGATGTCTAATCAATCACTTCTCCCTAATACGTCTTCGGTCTACCTCTACCTCCCTAGAAACCATCCACAACCAATCTCTCACACTTCTGCACTAGGGCATCCACACATCTCCTCTTCATATGCATGAATCATTTCATTCTCGCTTACCACATCTTGCCTCCGCTGAGGCCACTCTCACCTTGTCCAACATTCCGTCCCATACAACAAAGTTGGTCTAACTCTATAGAACTTGCCTTGACGTTTTGGTGGCACCTTCTATTATCACACAAAACTTAGAAGTGAACCTCTATTTCATCCACTTTGCACCAATACGATGTGTGATATCATTCCAGTTTCTTTAGATAATAGACCCAAGATACTTGGTACTTCCTCTCTTTTGGATGTCCTGGTATCAAGCCTCACTTCCATGTCAGTCTCATGGTTACGTCAGTGAACTTGCACTCAAAATATTTTGTCTTGATCATGCTCAACCTGAACCCCTTTAAACTCTGCAGTTTGTCTCCAAACCAATAGCTCAGCGTTAACTAAGCTACGAGTCTCGTCAATTAGAACTATGTCATCCATAAATAACATACACCATGACACCTCACCTTAGTACCGTGTCAATTCATCAATCACCAAAGCAAATAAAAACAAGCTAAAAGTTGATCCCTCGTGCAACCCCATCACAATTGGGAAGTGCTCTGAGTCTCCTCTCACTGTCATTATCCTAATCTTGGTTCCAACATGCATGTCCTTGATCGTACACTACAGGTAAGCCTCTAGTCTCCAAGCATCTCCATAAGACCTCGTTTGGGACTTTGTCGTATGCATTTTCTAGGTAGATGAACACTAAGTGCAAGTCTTCTTCCGCTCTCTATACTGCTCCACCAACCTCCTTAAAAGATGAATGACTTTTGTAGTCGAGCGCACTAACATGAATCCATATTAATTCTCAAAAATAGACACACCCCTCCTCACCTTCATTTATACCACCCTCTCCCAAACTTTCATAATGTAGCTTAGCAGCTTGATACCCCTATAGTTGTTGCAATTATGAATGTCACCTTTGTTCTAGTACAAATGGATCATTGTACTCCACGTCCATTCTTAAGCTTTTTTCACAATCTTAAAAATGATATTAAGAAACCTAGTCAGTGACTCCATACATGTCCTACCCGCGGTCTTCAAAAATTCCATCAAAATCTCATCAGGCCTGGTCGCTCCTCCATGTGCATCCTACGAATAGAACCCTTAACCTTTTCAACCTTTATATACGTACAATACCCAAAATCGTGACACCTCTCAGAGTGCTCTAGATCTCCCACCACAATGTCCTCCGCTTCATTCAAGAGTTTATAGAAGTATGATTGTCATCTTCGTCTAATGAAAATCTCCTCCACCAATACTTTGTAGACCCCATCCTTGATGCACGTCACTTGGTCCAGGTCACGTGCCCTCTTCTGCCTTGGCTAACTTGTACAATTTCTTCCCTGCTTTTTTCCTTTAATTCTACATACAAGCATTCAAAAGTTGTAGTGATATTTTATATATTATGTAATATGCATGTGTAATACATTTTTTTTATGACAAGGGAAACCCGCAACCGCTACCTTTTTGGTGCGCACGGGGTAAAACCTCTGCTCCTATACATGTGTAATACACTAGTAATCTTAAATAGGAAATAAATATTTTTACATCACTAAGCATGATGAGATGATCTTAAATAAAGCAAGAAAACAAAGATTCATCGAGTCGCCCCAACTTGCATGAAGTGAGGCACAAATAGTGATTTTTATTTGGAAGTCAGTAAGCATGACATAAAGAGAAATCCAGATACACAAAGTTGTCAATGGGAACATATAAATGCACAAGCATGGTAAGATGGAAAAAGCATGAAACAAAGAAAAATACATATGATACACGAAATTCTGTCAATGGCGACATATAAATGCACAAGCGTGGTAAAACTGAAAAAGCATGACATAAAGAAAAATCCATATGGCTGCATACACGAAATTCTATCAATGGTGACATAAATGAGCAAGCATGGTAAGATGGAAAAAATAAGTGTCGTTGCTGCATCTCAGTAGCAGGGAAACTCTCACCTAAAAAAGGAAACTTTCATAACTGAGTCGATTAAACAATAAAACGGTTGCTAAGACCATAATATCATCTTACCAAAAAATTGCGAGTTTTCTCGACTAATGTTGAGATAAGGACCTCTTAAATTGACAATAAAACTGCCAAGAAAAACATGAGAACATTCATGATTTGGCAACTCACTATTGGGAAGTTTTTGGAAAATGATTTTGTTTTCATTTCTTTCTGAAAAAGAAGGTTATTAAACAGGAAATTTGTTTAGAAGAAGAGGGTCAAAGTGATAATATTTAGATAGAAGTTGGTTCAATTTTGGTTCGAGTAAAACAAAACCGACAAGTGTCTTTTTTTGTTTTGTTTTCTTTTGAAAATGTTGAGATAAGGACCTCTTAAATTGACAATAAAACTGCCAAGAAAAACATGAGAACATTCATGATTTGGCAACTCACTATTGGGAAGTTTTTGGAAAATGATTTTGTTTTCATTTCTTTCTGAAAAAGAAGGTTATTAAACAGGAAATTCGTTTAGAAGAAGAGGGTCAAAGTGATAATATTTAGAATTTGGGGGCTAATATAGAAGTTGGTTCAATTTTGGTTCGAGTAAAACAAAACCGACAAGTATCTTTTTTTGTTTTCTTTTCTTTTGAAAATGATTGTTTGTTCTTCTAGAAAACAATTTTGTCCTGATAAGCAAACAAACGTGGTTTGTTCTTTTTAAAATCCTTTTTTACTAGGGCAACATTGCCTTAAGATGCTTGAGCTTTTGCAAACCGCACAGTACTGTGGTTTTCAGGTGCTCAGAATCAAGGAGCCAAGTCTTAAAGAAAAATTCCAAGGAAATAACCAGCTCTATGTTTCTGAATTTAATTCACAAGTTGAGGCATATTTACCAAAAAATAAATTTATCAAATTATCAGTCACGGAGCCACCTGTATGGACTTAAACTCACCTGCAGAATATTAATGAGACCATCTTATATTTAGGCAAAACAGTTGATTTGATTATTGTACTAGTGCAAGGGGAAATGGATGTAAAAAAAAAGCATTATTTGAAAGAAATTGAATAAAGTCATTCTTTTCTGGATGTAAAAAGGAATTATTGGAAAGAAATTAAAGTTAAATGACAAATCTATCATAATTAATCTATTTCCATAAAAAGGACCAGCTGTAGTCTACCAAATTCTTATCTGTCTATATATCTTGTGACTCGTCACCTCACTCAGACATTTTAGATTTTGAGAGCAAATCGAACTCTTATAGTTAGCAGCAGCAAATTCAACCTGATTTGAACTGAATCATTCATAATCAGATCTTATGGGTAGACAAGGTTCATGTCACCATTGTGGCATCAAGCGTAAGTTCTATTCACCACCTATGCCCCATCTTTTATGTTTCTCAATAATTTCAAGCTTTACAGGATACTTGATTCAGTTATGCTTAAGAATTATGTGCCTGATGTTCAGCAAATAAATTTTGAAGACTCACATGCATGAAACACTAAATACCCAAATTTCCCTAAAATGGTGCATCTGTTAAAAATAAAACATAGAGTACTTTAATTTTCTCATCTCTCGAGCCAAATGTTAATTAATTTTCAGTACATCTGCCATTAGTCTAACAGGAACTGAGGACATTTAGGATAAATTAGGGATTTGGTCCCCAATCCCTTCCATCCATGCACATTTAGTTCCCATTTATTTAATCTTTTGACAACCATCGTCCTTACGTTCTAGATGATGTACCCCAAAACACCACTCTTCACCACACCCTAGAGTTTTTACATGCACCACAAGCATGAACTCCCCTTTCCCCATACAACAATGTAGGTCTAACCACCACTTTATGGAACACACCTTTAAGCCATGGCAACACATTTTTATCGCAAAGTACCCCGGGATGCGTGCCCTCAATTTATCCACCCTACTCCAATACGGGAGGCCTGATTGAGAAGCAAACACTTGGGAAATTGGAGAGAAGTTAGTGGCTATGAGGATTTCAGGGAGTAGTGAGGACGCAAATAGTATATGGGCTAGGACAACAGACTACATCAGAGAAGCAACAAGAGAGGTGTTGGGGGTCTCAAGGGGTTACCCAGACAGGCTCAAAAGGGATTGGTGGTGGAATGAAGAGGTCCAAGGAACAATGAAAGCCAAGAAGGTTGCTTACAAGACGTTAGTGAAAGCTTAGACGAGAAGGAATGGTGAGAGGTTTAAGACGACAAAGGAAGGAAATGGAGCTAGCGGGGACGCAGATAATATGTGGGCTATGACAATTGACTGCATCAAGAAAGCAACAAGAGAGGTGTTAGAGGGGTTACCCAGGCAGAGCAGTCTAGGGACAACAAGAAAGACTGACACATGGTGTTCTAGGGGAAATCGTACATGGTCTCCGGTGGTCAGGGCACTGGCGTGCAGATCCACCGTGGAGGGGGGTTTACTGTTGAGCGCTAGAGAAAGAGATAGTCCCTGTTGAAATATATACCGTAATTACTGTCGGTTTAGATGGTAACTTTCCTCCTTAAAATAGCATGCAAAAAAATGCAGTCTGCCAAGAGATTAACTATTTTGCATGGTTCCTCAACATATCAAGAAAATCTTTTTCAATCTTTCCACCATCAAGCTCAAAGTTCAACTTTCTTGTATGGTTCCTTAACATGGAGATGAAAATGTGAGTAAAGAAACAGTTGAAGCATCATAAAAGTCTACACATGTTTCACACAAGGACCTCTTGTTTTTAATATTATACATACTCTAGTTTCATGATGCTTTCGTTCTCGTGCAATACATTCTATATTTTTTTTTTATAGAAAATCTTAATTGTCAATGATCATTGTGCTTTAGTTTCTGAGCTGTAAGAATTTTACTCATATTTATCCCAGTTTAAACACTAATTAATCTTGAACTCAAACAGAAACCCCCCATTGGAGACCTGGGCCACCTGAAAAACCAGTGCTCTGCAATGCATGTGGATCAAGGTGGCGCATTAGGGGGACACTACATAACTATATTTCCAGACATGCAAACCGAGAAACACAGAGCTATCAGTTACCTTCTGAGATGAACCCGCGTCTCTTAGCTCGTGATGACCAAAGGTTAGAAGTTGGAGCAGAGATTTCTGGACAGGAGGGATCTTCAGCTTGTCTTGAAGAGGAAATGAATAACATACCAAGCTTAGTTTCAGCAGGATCATCCTCACTCAACTGCATGCAGATGGAAGAAACAAATGGTAAAATACTTTCACATATATAGAGAGCACTTAACTTGTCTCAGCAAATATGATGCATGTTCTGAATCAAATCCTTTCTTAAGCGTACTGGTTTTAAAAAAGTGGAAAACTAATATCTTCCTACTCAATTTCTGGCCAATTTCTTTCTTCTGTTTTGTATGATAGTAAACGCAAAACTCTTACGGCACGTTTGGTTGGGGAACGAGTTATCCCGGGATAGTTATCCCACCCTCAATGTGGGTTAAAAATAACACTACAATCCCAGGATAACTAATTCCGGGATAAGTTATCCCTTGATTTTATCCCAACTAAACATGGGATAAGCTCATCCTAAAATTAATCCCAAGATTAGTTATCCCTTATCCCTCGTACCAAACGAGCATTTAGTCTCAAAGAAAATTATGAGATAGGTGAAATTAGGAAACCAAATCATTGTAGATGCACCTTCCCAAAAAGTAATACTGCAGTGCATAGTATTCTGATTCAAAAGAAAAAGAAGAAACAGTTAACCCAATAATATTATTGATTCCAATTACGAACTTCTCTTATTCTATTGATCGAAATGGACAAATTTGAACCACCCCCAGCCCCAAAAAAAGGAGAAGAAAACAGGGGAAGAGAATCTACAGACCCTACACAACAAATTTAACAGTGAGACAGAAAATTTTATCAGCATTCTCCCACTGTCCAAGTGGTTGTTTTATGTTGGTACCTAATATTCAAAAGAATCACTTACACCATGAGCTCTAAGAAAACTTGATAAGCATGTATCAAGATTCACGACACTTGAATTAATTTTACGCAGGAAATTCCTTTCGTTTTCCGATTACTGTGATGTGCTTGTCAAATTATGTAATGTCAAATCACATTCAGGATTTTACCAAATAAGTCGTAGGGAAGTAATTACTATATGATACTCTACAAGCACAATCTTTGGTTTCTTTCTTGCTCATAGGCCATTAATTATAGTGTCTCCCCTAAATTTTGAGAACTAACTTTCCTTTACACAATGAACTGAAATTGAGGATTTTCAATGAAGATATGAACTGACCAGTCCAACTATACTTTAACCATACAAATAATACTAGCTTGACCAAAATAAAATCTATTGTGTTATGTGCACTAACATTTACCTTTTGTTGGGAGAAGCAGACAAAGATCCTATCTGGAATCCTAACAGTGTCCCAAAAAGAAAGAGATCAGAGCTTACACAACTCATTTTGTCACCTGTCGAAAGACTCCAGAGGCAACTTTATAACAATCTACAGGAACCAGAATTTGAAAATATACCAGACGGTGATGAAGATGTTACTCTAATTTATGCAAGGAATAAATACATTCCTCCTAATGAGATTGGTCTTGGAGCTATGCTGCTCATATCACCAACTACTACTACAGAACGCTCGACGTCTCTATCTCCAAAGGCAGAAGATAATGCGCCTCTTGCTCAATGAATGTTCCTGTAGAAAATCCATATCTATAAGTGAATTTTGAGATGCATGCAGAAGATTCAATAGGGCAGTCCGGTGCACTAAAGCTCCCGATATGTGCGGGGTCCGGGGAAGGTTCCGTTTTATTGGATGGAATTTCCATGAATTAGATATGTCAAATTCTACTTTTTAGGTGCATTTAATATGTCAATTCCAATGTCTATCACCTTGTGCTTACCAACAAGTTTGTTAGTTTTTGTGGACCTCATAGTAGAATTACATTTTGACATCTTAAAGGGCATTTGACTTACATATGCTTGTCATTACAACTTTAATGTCTTGCATTATACTTTGTTTCAGGATAAACAATAATATACTGGATCATGATGTGGCTATGCAAAATGAAACTACTGGAAATGAGATTGGAAAAGCAATTGGATCAGTCCTCACATAGTTCAGATTCCCATCAAACATATCTCTGAATGTGTCCCAACCCTCACTTTCAACTGCTATCAAGAGTCTATGAAACACCACAAATAATATTTAGACCAGTTTTCCCAAAATAAAAATCCAATAAAAAGATTACTACTTCTAAAACCCTTTTTTTTCTAACCAAGAAAGCAGCAAATTATTATTACCCCAAATAGGTTTTATTCACACCAAGCACAACCTAATAGCTGCATCCTCAAATAAAGAACTTAGCATACTCCGCACCATCAAATAAACACTGACCAAAATACTACTATCAAAAGATAATTGCAGTAACATTCTTGCTTGGATTGGAACTTTCTACTTTACATATTTATATGGGTGAGTTCTTGGGTTCTCCTAAATTGTCTAAAAACGAAATTCTTCAGTCTCGGATACTGAATCTTGATTATTCTCCAGTCTTGGATACTGAATCTTGGATAAAAAAAAATTTCAATACTGAATCTTGAGTAAAGTTCCGATTAGAATGAAAAGGGGCAAAAAAGTCTTTGAATATTGAATCTTTGGATAAATTTTCAATTAGTTGCAATAACAATTCAATGTCAATGTGATGGCATTACATTACATACACAAAACAAAAAACAAAACAAAACAAAAAAACGAGAAAGAGAGTTACGGCAAGAGGGTCGACATCGCCTTTAGTTCCAAAAACGCATGAAAACAGATGTTGGGTTCTTGGATAAATTCTCCAGTCTTAGATAGTGAATCTTGGATAAAGTTCTTGGACAAAAAACATAATTTCAATACTGTATCTTGAATAAAGTTCCGATTAGAATAAAAAGGGGCTAAAAGAATATTGAATCTTTGGATAAATTTACAATTAGTTGCAATAACAATTCAATGTGTCAATGTAATGGCATTACATTACATACACAAAACAAAAATAGGAGGAGGAGAAGGAAGAGAGTTACAGCAAGAGGGCCGACATCGCCTTTAGTTCCAAAACGCCATGAAAATAGACGTTGGGCTCCTCATCTTCCTCAATCCCTCTAATGTCTAATGCCAAGAAAGTTGCCAAACAGAAGACTTACATATATTGATGACAATTATATAGTGAAGGCGTTAAAAACACGCAAGGGCTAATATTACTACACTTATTTATTTACTTCACTAATATTTTTAACTAGGTAAATTATTCGTACGAACTATTTTATTAAGTTTACATTCGGTAATATTCGTAATTTTGATATATACACTATATTGTCAAGAACATGTTATTTTAAGGCAAAACATTCCTCCGAAATCTTAAAGAACTATATTTTTTTATTTTCATTTTTGTTATACAAAAATTATGAGTCATAGAGAGATTTTTAAGTATAAGAAAATCTTTATGGAAATAGTTGGTCAGAAGTAACAAAATTTTTTAAATTCAAAGAAGTTATAAAGAACAACATCAGACGTTAAAGAAGAGACCAAAAAGTCTCGAACAACAACACTCCCAAGTAAAGTGGAACATTGCGTCCATACAGGAACATAATTAACTAAATTCAAATGGAGGACCTTCGGCTCCTTTCTTATGAACCTCCATTAATTTTTTATTTTTTTTATTATATGTCGTATCATGTATATGTTAAAAATGACCCTAAAATTTATGTATCATAAAGGTTTTTCCTCATTGTCTCAAAATATTGCTTAGGTTTCATATCACCGGCCCCAATTTATTTTGAATTGAACCATAGTTATTGTTATGGTTATAGTATGCATTTACAAAGAATTAATGCAATGATCAACCAAGCGACAGGTGACATCTGAATGGAACTATTCACAACTGGATATTTGTAATGACCCTCCAGGTCACTTTCTCCGTTTTCCGATTTTTTCAGCGTTTAGAGCTTTTCTGTAGCGACCTTAAGTCATTTATGACTTGTTGACACTGTCTGTTCGGTCGCCTGGTCAATCGTTTGGATTTTATGCCCGTTTCTGTGTTTTGGAGCTTTCGGAGTTTCAACTGTTGACTTCGGTCAAAACTCTAGGAAAACGGTCTCAGAGTGGAATTCTGATGGTTCCATCATCTCCAGAATGGTCATTTTAGACTAGTGGCATGGACGGCTCGATTCCCGAGGCTTTTAGTGCGAGTTTATGCCATTAGGCGTTTTAGACTTTAAGAATTGGCCTTAGTTTGACTTTGGTCAACATTCTTGGAAAACGCACTTGGATGAGAATTCCGTCAGCATGGTTAGTTCCGGAATGCCGAGTTTGGTCTAGAATGACCCTTCGTATGCTTCCCGGGGCTTCCGGTCTAATTTCGAGGCCCTTTGTGGATTTTGGCTAAAATGGCGCTTTGGGTGTGGGGCCCACTTTTTATCGAGATGACCTCGTATGGAAATTTTGGCTGCGCCGTTGAGTCCGGAGCGTCGAATTTAGTGGGATAGCATAGTCCATTTGCGCGCACGGGGTTCCGAACGAATCACGGACACCCCGTCGGAGACTTTGAAAAGGCTGAAAAATCAGCTGGTGTGCTGATCTGGTGCGCCAAGCCGTTGGCGTGCGCGTTCACGCTCGACCGGCCGCGTTCGCGCTGCACCGGCGTGCTGGCGTGGACATTCGCGCTCGACCGGCCGCGTTCGCGCTGCACGGTCGGCCTATAAGGCAGGCCCGTTTTCAGATTTTCTTCCAATATTCAAAATCAAATATCTTGAGTTCTAGAGCTTCGTGTTGGGTGATTCGAAGTCCAGCGTGATCGGGAAGTTTGTGGCTACGCATTGGAGTGTTTGGAAACTGTTGGGTACTCTCTGTTTGAGGTAAATTCTACGTTAAAGCTGCTGCCTCGGTCATTTTAATTAGCTTTTTGTGAATTTTATTGCATGGGCTGATTTCTTCGTTTTCGAGCATCAAATTGTGCCCCATTTTGGGGCACAAGTTCATTAAGGTAAAATGAACCTTTTCACGGAGTCGATTTCTGGATTCCTGGCACGGGTCCCACAAACCCATTTTAGACCCGATTTTGGGTCTGTCTTCGATTTCTGCGATTTTGGTGTCAAAACGCACGTAATGACGTTGTGATTACTATTTTGATAGCGTGGCAGCATTGGAGGTGATTCGGAGGTGGAAAGTTTCAATTGGGTGGATTAGGAGTGCGCGTGATCGGCTTTGAGATGGGCTTCGGTCTCCTACTTTGACTTAGCTTTATTAGATATCGTTTAGTATTCATTGCATGGAATTTAGGTTGGTAATTGCCGAGTATAGAACTTGCCTCCTTTTCATCTCCTCTTTCTTGACTCCGATTGAACTTTAGACTAGAGTAGTCTCGTAAAATCCTTAGAGTAGGCTTTGGGCTTTGGTTGTGGTTTTTGGCTTAGCGTTATTATCCTTGTTTAAGATTGACAGTGAGGGCCTTAGGCTAGGTTTAAGACTTAGGTGCTTTATCTTGTGATGTACCGCCCTTACAGCTCAATGTAGCTTCCGGTAGGGCTTGTGTTGAACGGTGTGCCTTGTGCTAGTGCATGAGACCTCTGAGGCTCGTCGCAGCCATATGTTTGGCTTAGTTGTGCTCATTGAGAGCTGAGATGACATATATTGGGGTAAGGCGTCGATCCTAGAGATATTTCTCCCCCTATGTTGATTCTGAGCGATCTCTCGATTTCTGCGTTTCCTAATTAGCGATAGGCTTATGATGCCTTATTGTTTATTATCTATTGCTGGGCCCGAGGCCGTATTCGAGGAGCAATTGGATCCCAGGTTAGTTTCCCTTGCCTTGGTAGTGTGGCATGATTTGGTATGTCTTTTCTCATTATGTGTACCTTGTTTGGATGCTGGTGATGGCATGCTTGCATTGATTGAGCATATTTTTTACATGTCTGTGGTAAGATCCCGGTTCAGTACTTTGGGTTTTGCTACTATTTTGAGAGGTCATTCTCATACTTTCACTATTTTCTAAAATTGGTTTTAATGGGAGTCGTACCATCTGGACTACTTTGATAAACTGGTTTTGGAACTTTTGAGGCGTCGAGGACGTACTTTTTTATATTGGCAATTTCAGAGGCATCCGGGATGCACTCCGTTTTTATTGATATTCGGCGCGGCGTCACCTTTTTTTCTACATCGGCTTGGCCACTCACTCTCCGGTACCACTACGGGGATGCTTTATGGTATGTAAGACCTGGTTCGGGCCCAGGCAGTGTATACGGACTTCCCGCGTCCCTATGGGCCCCTCTAGCCAGTGTACCACTGAACCGGATGAGGGAGTCGCATGGGTCCCACTAGGCAGGCCGTGGGTCGGGGTAGGTCTATAGACTTAGGTTTTGTTGTTCTCTGAGAGCCACCGATGATGTTACTGGTTTTTACTATTTCATTAGCATCGCCTATCACCAGTATAGTTGTTTGTTGTTTGGTCCTCCGGTTTATGGGGGTCGGGGGTATGTTGTGTACCATCCGAGTGTATGGGTATTCGACCAGTTATTATCTAATTATATTTGCTCTTATCTTGTGTTGTAATTGTAGTTGGTCTTCAGGGTGTCTTAGTCTGGATTTGTGATTGGTTCTTCCTGCTAGGCTTAGTTGGATTTAGTTCTTTTGTGATTAGCGGTGGCAGTCATCATTTCGTTCTCGATTAGTTAACTCCTGTTGTGCTCTCTTATTGTGAATAGGTGTGACTTGAGTTTGTAGGTGCGTCTTTGACTCTTTCTCCTTTCTTCTTGTATCTTAGCTTCTTGCTCTTGTTCATGCTTTACCTTGTGTAGATCCTATTGTAGTTACTTGTGTTGTTCCTACCCTGTTTGTATGTTTTTTATGCTTGCTTTATCTGTGGAGCTCAGTCGGCCTGTGCCTGCTGAGTACCATTCGTTTGATGCTCATACTACACTTCTGCCCCTTGCAGATCATAGTACAGGTTATCGCCAGTGATTTGGTCTTGGTGCGAAGCAGCTTGCGTTCGGAGATTGGGTGAGCTCCTTGCGTACGGAGTTGCCGATTTCCATCTGTTGGAGCTAGGACTAGTCTTTACTTACTTTCGAAGACTGTCTGTATCTATTTTGTATTGTACTTGTTTAAGCTTTGTTTGTACTATTGTTTTGTTTAGATGCTCTACTACTGACTGATGCCAGGTCTTGGGGACGGTTCCTTGGTTGTATCTATGTCGACTCTTCTTTATTCTCTTATTTATCGTCTATTTCCTTATTGGTTCCTCTATTGCTTAATAGCCCGTTGCTTCTGGTTCCGGGCTATGGGTTAGGCTTACCTACTGGTGGGTTGTAGTAGGTGCCATCACAACTTGAGGGATCGGGTTGTGACAATATTCTAAACCAAAATTTGTATACATGACATATTAAAAAATCTCACAGCATAATTTTTTGAGCACTTGAACTCACAAATATCCACAAATAATAATAAAGACGACCTTACTTTCCTAACAATCAAGAAGAAAAAGAAATGATGCTTAACATATTTTTCAAAAAGATAGTCTGTCGGGTTGTATCCAAGTTTACAATTCACAAATTTAATTGAAAGAAGCCAAAAGAAAGAGTTATCACTACAATAAAAATGATCTTTAACGCAATTAATAGTTTAATTGCCGCTAAATATGTAATTTCAGAGGCAATTAGTACTCTCTATAAATGTCCCTAAAGTCTATAGCGACATTGAATCTAATGACAATTAATTAATGTCAGAGGAAGAAATATGGCAAATTAATCAACTTGCAATAAAAGAAGTGGGCTAATTGTCTCTATACTAATATTCTAGGAAATGTGCAATAGTATACAAAATGTTTGTACCTAAGATAAAACAATCAAAATAATATACTAATTGTGGCAAGCAAGAGAGCAATATGTGTGGTTCTTTTAACAAACTTCGCCATTGGTTCCATATTAATTATGACATATTTGTTGTTGCGTGCTATCAAATATAGCAGAGCCCATAAGCAATTTTCCCAAAAAGTATATGAAGAAACCTATAGAAAGGGACAAAAGAATTTTTAACAAAGTTCAAAAAATGTCACCAAAATAGCAAAAAGAAATTGCAATAGTTACGTGAATCACTATGACTTACAGTAAAAGATTAAGTTTCATGAAATAGGAGGAAGAAATTTTGAGGAATGAAACACACTTCATAAGAAGCTTAATTAATGTATTTGAATTCGACTCCCCTACAATGGGAAAAAAATCTATAAATAATAGTGGCAGAAATAGAAGTTTTGTTTACTAAAGAACCAAATGTAATGAATTCAACCATTCCGGCAGCAGGATGAGTTGTGGATTAAGAGGTGCAAGAGTGGTAATGTCACATTGCAATTGAAATCAATTTTCTTTGGTTATTCTTTCTTCTTTTGGTGCCTTGGAATTAAGTGTTGAGTTTTAAAAGGTGTGAATGAAAAATGAAAAGTTGTGACTTCTGCGAAAAGTCGTGACTTTTGTGAAAAGTTGCGACTTTTGCGAAATGTTGTGACTTTTATGAAGAGTTCTGACTTTCTAAAGAGTTCTGACCTTTATGAAACATTGTGACTTTTAAGAAGGGTTAAATAAGAATCCTGATCTGTGAGGGCGTCATATAGACGGGTCAGCTGTTGTTAACAGGCGCAACGTTTATGAAGAGTTGTAAGAGTGGTAAAACAATGAACGGGAGAAGCGGTTGTTGAAGGCTGAAGCGGCGTTCCTATTGCGGAGGGGAAGGGCAATTTTAAAAATAATAATAAAAAAAAAATCCTTGCTTCTGGTGGCGCCACGTCACCGGGTTGAAGGTTCTCTTTTTATATATGTATATATGATATGCTATGATATATGATTATTGATACACTCTATTAAGAACTATTCTTATACAATTTATCAAACTACACTTGTTTTTTGTTTAAAAATTATATTAAATGACATTCCAGGCAAATAAATAATTTTACTATGATAAACTTTGAATAAATTATTAGATTAAAAAGATTAATATCTCTAGATAAAATTACAGGTCATTATTAAAAGAGAATGAATTGTCGTCGTGAGTCTCCACTGAATTTGAGTTGATTTTATGACATCAATTATTTTCATCAGATATCCTTCGGGCAATTCAAAGAAAAAAATAAAGAACAAAAGAAAAGGGATGTTGATAAGTGAAGAGGATGAAGAGGAGGAGAAAATATGCAATAAAAAAAAAAAATGAAGAAAAATAAGAGAAAAGACATAAAATCACCATTGAAGTTGTCTCAAATTTCCAAAAAGACACCTTAACTTTGCGGGCGTCTTATTACCCCACAAAAGTATTACTTACCTTTGTAAATAGATCATTTTGACCCATTCTCATCAATAAAGCCGCGCGTGATTCTCACTTCCTTTGACCTCTTTTAAGGCCCTACTGTCAACATCAACACTCTATGGTCTCTCCTTCCTCAAGAGGTGAAAGACAAAGCTGCTTCCAATAAAGGTGTTGCTCCTTTGATTGATGTTACCCAGTTTGGGTACTTCAAGGTTTTGGGCAAAGGTGTTTTGCCCATGGGACAACCTGTTGTTGTGAAGGCTAAGTTGGTGTCGAAGAACACAGAGAAGAAGATTAAGGAAAATAGTGGAGTTGTTCTTACTTCTTAGATTTGAATTGTTAGTTGCTTTTTTATGTTAAAGTTGCTATTTTTGATTAGTTAATGGAGATTTGGACTTGGTATCACTTGTTTGAAATTCTTTTGAGTTGTTTCAATTTAATGAGTTATAAAGCATCTATTGATAGAAATTGGGATATGATTTGTCTGGACCTTTGAATGTTCATTGGTATTGTTATGTTAATAATCTGCTTTGTGTTAATGATATTTGCTCGTGCTAGTGTTTACATGTTCTGCCATTTAAGTTCAACACATTTGAGGCAATTGTAGCCTAATTTGGAGAAGATGATGAATTTTAAATGAATTAAATAATTAATAAAGAAAATAATTGAAACGTGACACTTTTTAATTGGTTTTTGGCAGCAAAAATAGACCTTCACGCGCGCTATGTGCGTGTTCACCAACATAGTGAGATAATGAGTCAAAATGGTCCTTTTACAAAGATATTCAATACTTTTGTGGGGTAATAGGACGCTCACAAAGTTATGGTATCTTTTTGAAAATTCGGAACAACTTCACTGGTGATTTTATGTCTTTTCTCGTAAAATAATTGAAAAATGACGAAGAAGGAGAGAGCTTAGTGTTTTAAAGAAGTAGGTGAAAAAAATAAAAGGACTAATGAATCAACTCATATAGTTATTATTGGACCCGACTCCTAACCCGTGGCCGATCTCTCCAGTTCCTCCAGTGGGGTCTTAAATTTCTTACACGTGTTCCTTGTATAATCTGAGGGACAAGATTTATTTTGTTAACTAAAAGCCTTAACCCAGGTTAATTTATTCTCTCTTAAGCCTCCAAGGATTAATGTTTCTTTCAAGAATCAATATGCCATAATATATTGATCACTAATTTGTTCATATAAGATGTTATCGAGATGAAAATCAAATACTTCTTCATATAAAGATAAACAAGTAGTCTTAGTTGTTAAAGAAATTAAATTCTATATATTCACATGTTGAAAAAAAAATAGTCTTAATTATTTAGTATTAAAATTTTAGTACAACATCTTAATATTCAGTTGTACATTTAGTTTCAAATGTCTCAACTTTACTGAAAATAATTAAGGATTAAGGTGGTGAAAGGAAAAACAAGTATTAAATTGAGATTAAATAGTAAGTTATCCTTTTAATTAATATATTTTTAAAAGAAATATAAAAAAAAAAAGCATAGACAACCAAAATGAACCTAAGGAGTAGTACTAGATATTACAAATATTTATAGATATTGACGAACACATGAAAACGATTCTTCCAAATTTTATTTCATATTAATTCCTTTTATTCTATCCTGAAAAAATAATCAATCCCTCATATATTTAAAAACTATTTAATTAATTTAACATTCATAAAATGCTTCTCTCTAGTCCATTTTAGGTGATTTTTTAAAAAAAATTGACCGAATTTCTTTTATTCGATCCCAAAAAGGATCGATCCTAATGGTACTCAAAACTATTTAATTTAACATTCATAAAATATTCCCCCAGTCCATTTTAAGTGATTTTTTGAAAGATTTTCTCATTAGAAAAAGTCAATTATTAACATTAATGAAATGAGTTATATTATTAAACATTTGTTCAATAATTTATTAGACAAGGATAATTTTGGTAAAAAAGTTATTAATAAATTTATGGAAATTTTAATTCCACAACCATATTTAGACAACTTATTAATGTTATATACTACCATGCGAATCTGAATTAATGAAGCAATACATTTTTGGACAATGAATAATGAAAAAGAATCACAGCAACAATCATTAATTTTTCTTTCAAGAATCAGCCATTATGCATCAATCATTAATTTGCTCATGTAAGATGATTTTATCGTGACGAAAAAATCAAATACTTCTCCATGTAAAGATTAAATGAAGAATATCTAAGGCTCTTCCCTATTACATATTAGTCGTTGTGGCAAACATCTGTGTTGAACCTGCATCTGAAGACAGACAAAGAAGTTTACAATTTAGTCATTAATAAGCTTCAAACATACGCCAGTGGCCTTAAAAACATGATGTGTGAGTGTGTGAAAACCTTAAAAACAGCACATCAATAATGCACTACTTTGAACAAGTTTGACATATGAACTGAAAACATCACAACTCACTAGTGCAATAAATAATGTTTCCACTAGATTAAGCTGATTGAATCAAGATTGATTTTCACAAGAGATGGGAACACTGAAAATCAACCAACATAAGCTTAAAGCAATACACTGGGACATCATTGACTGTTAGAACTTATACATCCATGTACTCGGGGCAGAGGACTCCCTCCTGTTTCTAATATACTGTACCTACTTCACATTCGAGTAAACCAGCAAGCAAGGGAAATACCATTATTACTAGTATCAATTTGTCAAACACAATCTTATCTAGTATATTCAATCGTTTCCAAGTCATGTTGGATAGGAAGTTAAAAAGAGAGATCTGGCAAGGAGACACCTGATATGTCAGAGCTGGAAGACTAAGAAAATTAAGATGAGCCAAGCACATGCTTCCTAAAATGATCTTTAGATTGGATTTTCCCAATAACATACTAGGGAAACAAGAGCAAACTCATAGCTGCTGATAAGAAACAGCCACTGAGATTCTTTGATATAATGCTTCATAATTTTTAGATTAAACGCTAGCTTTGGTAAATCACTAAGAACTACAAAAATAAAGTCTCTTAGGCACCATGTGTTACATTTCCTCTTAGCAGTAGTGAAGTTTATAACCAAATTTCATATCCAACTATGCAAGAGTATCAAAACGAAAAAAATAAATAAACTACAGCCTCGTGCCACTAGATGGATACAAGAATAATATGCCCACAACTAAAATCAGCATTCTTCTCCTCTTCCCAGGTCAAAACACATTTTTTGGTATCACAGAGAAGTAGATAACAGAGTACATAATGCCAGTGATATTCTATATATTATGCATGAGTAATATATTAGTAATCTTGAATACGAAATAAGTATTTTTACAGAACTAAGCATGATGAGCTTAAATGAAGCAAGATAATGAAGATTCATAGAGTCGCCCCAACTAGCTTGAAGGGAGGCATTATAGTGGTTGTTAATTGGAAGTCAGTAAGAATGACATAAAGAAAAATCCACCTGCTTAGATACACAAAACAGATAAATGCGCAAGCATAGTAAGATAGAAAAAATAAGTGCCGCTGCTGCATCTCAATAGCAGGGACTCGCCTGGAAATGGAAACATTCATAACTGAGTCCATTAAACAATAAAACGGTTGCCAAAACCATAATAGAGTATCTGCATTTCAAGAACAAGGAAATATTGTTTAGATGAGTCAATATCATCTTACTAAAATATTGCGAGTCGAGTCTTCAAGACTAACAATTGAGATAAGGATCTCTTAAATTGACAATAAAAGTGCCAAGAACAAACATGAGAGCATTCATGATTTGGAAACTCACTAAGGTGTGTTCAAACAGTCTATTGGGAAGTTTTTGTCAACTGATTTTCTTTTCACTTGGTTATTTGGCAACTCTCTTATTTGCTCACTCTCAGATGTTTCAATTATTATCTTGAAACTATTTAACACTCCCTTGCCTTAAGATTCATTGCTTAACAAGCCTTAACCACTAGACTAAAGGCCTGAATTATGAAGATTCACCAAATCCAGCATTCACCCCGTCCACTTCACCCCCCAAATCCCCACCCCCATTTCTTTTGATAGAGAATCTAAGACTTCTCTCATTGGAGTTCTATTGTCAATAGTTGAGAAATTACAGTAATCAAAATTGATGAGCTGTCACACAATGGGAAACAGAATAGTTCAGAATAGATTAAAACTAATGACCCTCTATCATGATTAATCTATTTCCATAAATAAATGGTCAGCTGTAGTCTACCGATTTCTTATCTGTTTATATATCTTATCCGTCACCTCAGTCAGACATTTTAGATTTTGAAAGCAAATCGAACTCTAACATTAGCAGCAGTACATTCAACCTGATTTGAACTGGAATCATTCAGAACCAGATTTTATGGGTAGACAAGGGCCATGTTTCCATTGTGGCATCAATCGTAAGTTCTATTACCACCTATATCCCACCTTTTATGTTTATCAATTATCTCGTGCTTTACAGGATAATTGATTCAGTGATGCTTAGAATTTATGTGCCTGATGTTCAGCAAATAAACTTTGAAGACTCACATGCCTGGAACACTAAATACCCAAATTTCCCAAAATTGCTGATCTGTTAAACATAAAACATAGACTACTTTAATTTTCTCACCTCTCGAGCCAAATGTTAATTGATTTTCAAAACAGCTGCAATTAGTCTAACAGGAACTGAGGTCATCTAGGATAAATTGTAGATTTGGTCCCCAATACCTGGCATAGATGCAAATTTTAGATCCTGCTGTCTTCCACTTCATATTTAGCACTAATGACCCTGCTCCACAACAACTGATTGTCATTGGCATATCTGCACTTCATTCTTAGAGCTTTGCTTTGAAATTCCAGATTTTTTATCCCCAAGCCCCCATTCTTAGCAGTCATCACAGATTTCCATTTTACCAGGTGGTACCCTTTCTTTTCTTTGTTTCCCTGCCACAAAAACTCTCTCCTAATGTTGTCCAACCTTTTGATAACCCCTGGTGGGATGGGAAATAAAGACATCATATAAGTTGGTTAAGCATCAAGGACTGAATTCATGAGAGTCAGTCTTCCTCGTAAGGAGAGGTATTGAGTTTTCCACCTGGAAAGCTTTTTTTCACACTTCTGTATCACACTATCCATATTTCTATAGATTTAGATTTAGCCCCCAGAGGTAGTCCCAAAAAAATTGTTGGCAGACTGCCAACTTCTCCACCATGTATAGCAGCTAGCCAGTTCATGTTGGTGACTTCATTTATAGGATACATTAGGCTCTTCCTCCGATTGATATGCAAACCAGATACTCCTTCAAACAACACAAGATTTACCCTTAAATACTTCAATCGCTCTTCCTCAGCACCACAGAAAATTAGAGTATCATCTGCATATTGAAGGTGTGTCACTTCCATGCTGACAGTCCCTTCCCTGGTAACTTCAAACTCTCTAATCCATCCTCTTAGGTTGGCTGTCTTGATCATTATGTTTAGCCGCCCCTCCATTGCTAATAGGAATAGAAAAGGTGATAGAGGATCACCTTGTCTAAGCTCTCTTTGCGTTTGAGAGAAACCTACTAGGGAACCATTCACAAGTATTGCAAAACCCACAGTTGAGATGCAATAATTTATCCACTTCAACCATTTCTGTCCAAAACCCATCATTTCTAGAAGATTTAGAAGGTAACTCCAGCACACATGGACATAGGCTTTCTCAATGTCCAAAGATACCAGGCTTCTTTCGCTTAAGTCTTGAATCTACAGCTTCATTTAGCAATCAAGGGAGCATCTAAAAGTTTGTCCACCAATCCTTTAAATCTCTCAGTCAAGACTTTGGAAATCAGTTTGTAGATACTGCCAATCAAGCTTATAGACTTAAAATCTCTTAGCTCAGAGGTATTAGTGCTATGAATGTTGCATTAAAGCTATTCTAAAAAATTCCTTGATCATAGAAGTTTTGAAAAGTATCCCTGATGTCCTGCTTTACGGTCTCCCAGCATTTCACAAAAAATCCCATATTGAACCCGTCAGGGCCAGGAGCTTTATCTACTGAACTTAATTTCAGGGCTCTTAAAACTTCTTCATCAAAACTACCTTCTAGTAACATTTTGTCCCCTTCTGTTAGGACGGGGACTTGCATATTTTGGCAAATAGGGCTCCACTGATTAGTTTCTGTATACAAGCTTTTATAATAATAAACAATTTCGTTTTGAATCTGGATGGTTGCTCCATGAGCTGGTCTATGATGTTATACCTTCTGTGAGGATTCCGAACTTTTTTCTGAGAGCAGAAGTTGTTCATAGACAGCTGGATTCAGAATGGCAAGTAGCATGGAGGGAAAAAGATCATGAATGCACGCATGCTATTCTCGAGCTACTTTAAGTCGAGATAAATTTTCATTTACATAGTTGTCCCGAGTCCACACTTTCTAGAAACTTAACGGCCATAAACATAGACCTTTTCTAGAAAGTGTGGACTCGGGACAACTGTGTGAAGGAAAATTTACCCCGACTTAAAGTAGCTCGAGAATAGCATGCATGCATTCAGGACCTTTTTCCCTCTAAAATCTATGTTGCTTGGACTCTCCAAAATTATTGCCGCACCCGTGTTGAATTCTCCAAAATGCACTACTTTTGGAGTATCTGACATGCACCTGTTGACATTTTTGAAAAGTTTGAGCAACATAGACTAAAATGCCTACTCCATTCCTACTCCTCAAATTTTCTGAGCACCTTAACTTGAACCTGCCTACATCCCTAGCCTTAGTTCCTACCAATTAGGTGTCCTAAACACAAGGTAAATTGATCTTCCTTCTCTTAAGAATAATCACCAACTCTATTGACTTCCTAGCCAATGTCCCTATGTTCCAAGACCAAACTCTCAACCTAGGAGTTCCCTTGGTACCCTTACCACCCCTGCCCTCACCCCAAATCATTGACACAACTTTTAACTACCATCAAACCTTGAAGCCACTAACGCCAGTTATAGAATAATCAAGTGGGGCAACCTGTAACGTCAAAAACCCTAAATCCAAAAAGTGGTAGTCACACAATACAATGAAGAAAATAAAAAGAAGCAATAAACTATAGCAAAGATACCAGTTCAAAGTAGGAACCAAGAAAATGTAGTAATATTCACAAGGGCACAAAAATAAATTCACAAACACAACATCAGATTTAAGGAAATCAGTTAACAATCAAGCAACAATAAGGGTCTGAACAATCTGTCAAGGAAAAATCAGGTCTAGATAAGACAGGAAAATATATAAAAGGGGTGTTGGATCATACCTAGGAGTTGATGGGGATAAAGAAAACTATGGACTGAATTTCCGAAATCCAGCTATATACTCCTTTGGTCTGCCGGTCGTCGGTCATCGGGATGGGGTCGCTGGATTCTTGCTGACCGGTGGTGGCAGTGCAACAAAAAAAACAGAAAGGGAGAAAGAAAGAGGGCTGGGGGATTTCGTACCTGGTCGCCGGTGGTAGTGGGAGGTCAGGTCAGCAGCTTGCAGTGGAGGAGAGTGGTGGGTGATCCGCTTGGGGGGGGAGGGAATTATTTTACTGTTGAGCGCTAGAGAAAAAGACAGTCCCTGTTGAATATTATACAGTTAACCACTGTTGAATTAGATGCCTCCCTAAAATATCATGCAAATAAATGCAGTCTGCCAAGAGGTTAACTATTTTGCATGGTTCCTTAACACATCAAGCAAATCCTTTTCAATCTTTCCACCATCAAGCTCGTTCAACTATGTTGTATGGTTCCATAAAATGGTGATGAAAATGTGAGTATAAAAACAGTTGACACATCCTAAAAGTCTATGAATGTTTCACAGAAAGATATTTCCTCTTGTTTTGCCAAAGAAATTCCCCGCTATACATACTCTAGTTTCGTGACGCTTTTGTTCTGGCGCAGTACATTCTAAACCTTTTACAGAAAATCTTAATTGTCAATGATCATTGTGCTTTAGTTTCTGAGATAAGTATACTGCAATAATTTATTCAAATTTTGTCCCATTTAAATGCTAATTAATTGTGAACTCAAACAGAAACCCCCCTATGGAGACCTGGGCCAACTGCAAAACCAGTGCTCTGCAATGCATGTGGATCAAGATGGCGAACTAGGGGGACACTAGATGACTATCTTCCAAAACATGCAAGCAAAGGAAAACAGTTACCTTCTGAGATGAAGCCACATCTCTTAGCTCAGGATGACCAAAAGCTGGAAGTTGGCGAAGAGGTTTCTGGACAGGATGGCTCTTCAGCTTGTCTTGAAGAGGAAATGAATAACATATCAAGCTTAGCTTCAGCAGGATCATCCTCAGAAAAACGCATGCAGATGGAAGAAACAAATGGTAAAAAAATTTCACTTATATATACATGATGGAATTTACCTCCACCATCTCTTTTGACTCTTGCTGCCTCCTCTCCTAACCCAGCTCTTTAACAACTCTGAAGTATGTTCTGGCATTGTTCAGTTCAGACTAGAGATGCTGAGAAACAAATTCCGGATTTGCTTAGTAAAATTACATAAAAAGCACCTAGGGACCAGCTGTCTGCCCTTCTTCTGTAGTACTTCCTGTGTTAAACATGCCCTATTTATCCCTTTTGTAGGAATGTCCCCATTCCAGAAATAGTTCCAGAGATGTTTTGGATCCCCAGCCATCAGCTGGAGACCTCTTCTGTAGATACTGCTATCTGAATAAAGATCACTTTTTTTAATGCTTCCACAGCACCTTGTTTGTGGAATTTGTATCCATACTCATTCCACCTATTTTCCCTAGTAACTCTGTAACCCTTTCCACCTCCCAATCATTTACAAGTCTTCTGAAGGCTAAATCCCATCCCTGTCCAGGCCCAACAGTCACCTACATTAGCATCAGAATCTTATTTTACTGTCATTCCCCACTTTGATATATAAGTCTGCCTTCATTTGAGGCCACAAACTTCTGATTGTTCTCCATACTCCCACACCCCGTAAGGTTCAACTGTGTTCTCTGTACATGTTAGCGGAAACATGAAAATAAAGAACAAGGAAGAACAACAATATTTAACGTGGTTCAGATCAGAATGATCCTACGTCCACCTGAGAACAACTACACCAATATTTATTTCACCCCAAAAATAATACAAGTGAAATACTACAAGAGAGAGAGGAGATCAAATGCCTTAGAAGTTGAAAAGGCAAGTGAGAGGTGTGTTACAAATGAATTAAGAGCTACCTATTTATAGGAGTGAATTCTTCCAATTGATGTCATCCATGACATCACTATGTGTCAAAATGTCAAGGTTTAAAATGTGAAACCATTTTATGGTTTACCTAAATTTCACCTACAAAGATACTATCTTGACCTTTTATTTTGTACTAAAGAATTATCTTCCTACCAAATCTTCACATGAATTCATCTTTATTAGGTTTGTCTCCACAAGGACCAAACCAACTCATTCAATCTCCACCTTGGTTTGCGTTCCGAGTTTGTGTATGAACAACTATGGCCAAAAGAGGGAGTGCACATGTAATATCATGAAAAGGGTGGTTCGGTGAGGGGTGGGAAAGAAACTCTACTCAAAACACAAATCAGCTCAAAAGCTTAGAAACCTTTCATGGCGGCAAGCATTAGTTAATCTTGTGAGATAGAGAAAAAACACCGAGAAATGGAACTTTCTCCAAAATCTCACAACCCACATGAGATGCCATGCCAAGCAACAGTTTCTCAGCTCAAGAGAGAACATGTTTGATTGCCATTTTGAGTTATACCAGAGAGAGTACAAAAAATAAGAAAAATGGAAGGTCATGTGTAATTTCTCCAAAAGGGTGGTTTGGTGAGAAAAAAAATGGAATTCTGCAAAACAAAAAATGATTAGCTTAAAAGCATCAAAATTCATTGTGGCTACAAGCATTATTTAGTCGTATGAGATGGAGAGGAAACACCATGAAATGGTAATTTAATTCCAAAATCTCATAGACCCAGCTGAGGTGCCGTTCCAAACAACAGTTTAATAAGCTCGATAGAAAACAAGTTTTATTGCACTAAGTACATGTTGATGGATGAGAAGCGTTGGATGTTGGAAGTGTTGCTCAAACTTTAGGAGTCATTTCTGGCTGCAGAGGACCAAAGAACAAAGGCTGCATGAGTAGCAATAACTTAGATGTACAAAGTGCTTCACCGATTTTATAGACCACAAGATGCCTTTTATATTATTTATGATAGAAAGCAAATGGTAGAGAGGCATAAATGAGATCTAATTGCATATACGTTCAGAAACACCTAAAAGTATTTTAACGGGCAGCAAGTGGAGTGCTTGAAACATTACAAAATCCTGGTGGAGTAGGCTGTTACTGCTTTAAGCAATTCAAGCATAGTGTGGATTGTGGAGGGCCTCCTGTTGTAAAACTGGAGTGGGAGAAATTAAAGGGCATAAACAATATATCAACTAACCAGAACTAATATGCAAGAATCACAAAGAAAGCATAAACACGGAACCAAGAAAAAGGACATTCCCAGATTCAGTTATCTGGATTCAAGAATGCAAGAAAGTGGAGAAATTGAAAAATGTGTTGTCAAGAATAATGTATATGGAGATTGGACCGACCACATAAACTATCAAGTAACAGGAACCAACAAGTAATCACAGAAAAACTTAGGAAAACTCATAAACACAGGACACAATGCATCAAAAGGCCCTAAAGAATGAAATTTTAGTCACTTGTAGCAGTGAATATCGACACAAACAAAACAAAGAAGAATAACCCTTTTGATTGTCAATGTTTTGGAATGGTGGTATATATAGAGAGAAGAAGAAAGGTTGCATACTTGAGGAATATGCAAGAATGTTGAAAAATCAAGAATGCTTCCAGGTCTCAATCTTTTTTCTTTTCTTATAATAGTGTTAATCTACGTCTTGCCTCTTTTCTTGGATTCAACTATATTGATTCATATGCTTATGAATTAATGTATCCACCCAAGAACGTACTCTTGGGGATAAAAACAAGTGTTGATATATAATGGATTTGGAGAAGGAGAAATTAAACAGCATAAACAATATATCAACTAACTAGAACTAATATGCAAGACCCACAAAGAAAGCATAAACAGGGAACCAAGAAAAAGGAAGAAGAAGAAGAAGAAGAAGAAGAAAGCAACATTCCCAGATTCAGTTATCAAGATTCAAGAATGCAAGGAAGTGGAGAAATTAAAACTTGTGTTGCCAAGAATCAGCACATAAACTATTTATCAACTAACTAGAACCAATATGCAAGACCCACAAAGAAAGCATAAACAGGGGGAACCAAGAAAAAGGAAGAAGAAGAGAGCAACATTCCCAGATTCAGTTATCAATGCAAGAAAGTGGAGAAATTGAAAAGTGTGTTGTCAATATATATGAGAACAAATTCTTGTTCTCAAGAATCATGTTTATGGAGATTGAACAGACCACATAAACTATCAACAAGTAATCAAAGAAAAATTTATGAAAACTCAAACACAGGACGCAATGCATCAAGATTGAAATTTTAGTCACTTGTAGCGGTGAATATCGAAGAGCCCTGTTGATTGTCAATGTTTTGGAATGGTGGTGTATATATAGAAGAAGAAGAACGGTTGCATAATCTCTACGCAGATATTAAACCGTAAGCGTGTTTGCTGACTCTTTAAGCTAAAAAAGCTTACTGTTTAAGCTAATCAGCTTGCTGTTTAAGCTAACATCCTTCTCATATATGATTAATTAAAAAACCACATTTTTTTCCTCAATCATTAATAAACTAGCTACATTTATAATATTTCAATGTACTTTTCAAATAATATCTGTGGCACATGTGATATTTTGAGAGTTAAAAAAATACGTTTTTTTCCTCAATTATTAATAAACTAGATACATCATATCATATCATATCATATATATATATATATATATATATATATATATATAAAAGAAACCCTAAGCCCGCCTACGTTGCGCCACCACAAACCAGGATTCCCTTTTAATTTATTTATTTCCAAAACTAACCTTTCATGAAGAGTTGCGACTTTCATGAAAAGTTGTGACTTTTATGAAATGTTGTGACCTTTCCGAAGGGTTGTAACTTTTCCAAAGAGTTGTGACCTTTTCCATAAGGCACAATAAGCATTTGTTCACACTACCCTTTGTTGTCTACAAATAGAGGGATTTCCTCTCATTTTAAAACAACGAAAATTCTAAACTTCTTCTTCTTCTGCACAATTAAATATTCGCTACTTTGCTCCTGTTGAGTGGCTCACTAACACCATTATTTTTGTATCAATACACTAGTGAATAGAATTGTTCTTTCCCTGAGAGGATCTATTCCTTTATACCTTGGGTACTAGAGGAGAATAATTTTCTTAATTAAGGGGACACTATGCATTCAGTGGCCTCGATTTTTTCTTTCTATTTCATTCTATTGCTACAGATCCTGGTATGTTCTTTTACAGTCAATAATTTATGCTTATGTTATTAATTGCTGCTTTTGAGTACATGCTTTCAACTTTGTTGTTTATGTTTCTGCAAAGTTATAGTTATAAGTATTTGTTCTTACAGATTAAATAACACACGTTAATTGAGTATTCATGCAAGTTTTCTCTACTGAAGTTGTTCAAGATACAATAAAAATTCCTTAAAGATCTTTACTACCATTTCTTGAAGACAAAATTCAAATTTGGTATGCCATTGTAAGGACATAAAAACGTTAAAAATCTTATTGTACCTTGATGAGCGAAGTGAACCAGGTAAAGAAGACAAGAATTAATAAATTTTTGACATGGCTTCAAGGATATTTCACTTGATGACCTATAGAGGAATATGACTAGACTGGAGACTCTTTTAATTTCAAAGATATAGAAAACTACACAATAAATTAATTGCTCATATTCAATATGAAGTATGGATAGAAGTATTATTTAATAAATTCCGTGATATTAAATTTCAGCGCTAGACGCGGGTAATTTTACTAGTTTATAATATTTTCAATGTACTTTTCAAATAATATCTGTGGCACATGTGATATTTTGAGAGTTAACCAATTTTTTAAAATATTTTAAATTGTTAATTATTGTGATTTATGTGGCTCATGTGAATTTTTGAGAGTTTTAATCAATTTTTTAATATATTTTTTAAAATATTTTTAATTTATGCTTTTATGAAAATGTTACATACTTAATTAAAAAACACGTTTTTTTCTCAATTATTAATAAACTAGATATAAAATTAATTTATATACTTAATTAGTATTTCTCATTAATGGTTATGCTTTTATGAAAATGTTACATGAATTCAAAGAAAAAAAAAATATCATGATTTTTTTAAAGAAGTAAGAAAAAAAAGTTGATAATGAAAGGTATAATAGACATTTTAAAGTTGTAATTAGGATAAAGGGGAAAGTTTGATTATTATACAAAGTTGAGGGAGTAGTTTAATTTTAAAAACAAAGTTGGGGTGAAAGTGATTTATTTTCACCCTTTTAGTATATCAGGAAACACATTTAACTTTTATATATGTTTTTGATTTCTTTAGTACCAAAATATATGTTTTTTAAATTATTTTAGAAACTATATCTAATTTATAGAATAATACTATAAACCTATATAATTAGATAATATATGACACATAAATTTATAGAAGATTCACAAACAAAAATTCAAAAGTGATCAAGTAATCAAAGATTAAATAGTTTACTCTTACATTACAAAAATTAAAATTAAAATTTAGTTGACATATGTGGGTTAAGTACAATGATAATTTTTACGTTTAACTTATTAAATATCAAAAATAAATCAAAAAGTCAAAAAATATTTCCATTTGTTAAGTTGCAGGATAGTATCCTCTGCCAATCCTAACCCCCAACTAGCTTAGAGATGATTTAGAAGTAGGAAAAATGACATCATGTATTCTTTAATTTTATAATTTAGAATTGATCCACCCCTCATTATAATGGCTCACTTTACACAAGTAGTCTAGATATACCAATCATCTAACGATGAAGAAATTAATTTTAATTTTTTTTATTTCTTTTTTAAAAATCATGTAGGATTATATTTATCTTACTAGGAAAGTTTCACGAGTATATTTGATCTTTCCTACACGTAAATTATTTTTTTGGACTTAATTTGATTCTATGATTAAGTTGAGTTTCACATATGTTCTTTATAAGTCTATTTCTAATCATTATTTGAGTTTCTTATTCTTATTTCACTATTTTGTTCATATTAAGAAGCAACCATAAAATGGTATATCAAAATCTCAAATTTAACTTAAAAGATTATTAAAAAATAGGAAAAATGATATGATATATTCCTCAACTTTGCGATTTAGAATTGATATACCCTTACTATAAAATTTGCTCACATATAATTCTATCACTACACAAATGACCTAGATATACTTTTTAATCTAACGAAAGTGAAGAAATTAATTGAAGTTTTTTTTTAAAAAAAATCAAGTATCCATATTTGATCATTCTAATAAAGTTTTAGGGGTATATTTAATTGATCCTTCTCACACTAAAATATATTTTGTGGGACTTCTTTAATTCAACGACTAATATTTATCATGTTCATGTTTGAGGAGGAGAAGGAAGACTACTACACATTCCATTCACGCTTTATATTCAGGTTGAGATAATCGGTCAAGTGTCAACTGTTTTAGTGATATTATTATCAATATTACCTCAACGGGTGTCAATAGTTGTAGTAAAAAATATAATTATGAGGCTAGTAAGGCTAGAACACACTACCTCAAAGAATTTTCACACCTACTTAACCATTGTATGTACTAAACTTTTTACTTGTGTAAAGAGGTGTCAATACTTGTATATATATTTACTAAACCAAAATTTGACCTCTGTATGGGTACGTCCCTGGGTGGAAGACTACACATTTCATACAAGACAGAAAATCCGGAGAATGCTACTCATGTAACAGAATCAACTGCCACAAATGAGCTTTTGGCATTTTTGTAGATTGACATACTAAGTGTCTAAAAACCTGTGATGTGAAGATAAGCACTAAAGAAGTAAATTAATGTAAGGACTTTTACAAATGAAATGGTTGACCACAGTTATAATTCCTTTATCGATGTATGACACAAAATGGTTGTATATATGCACTTATGCAGCATCAAGGCAAGTAAACGGTCCTCATGAATTGAATGAGAATATTTAGTTGGGACCTGAATGCATTCACTAATATGAGGATTCATTACAATTTACAACTAATTACCCACCAACCAAGTGCAATAAGAAAAGATTAATTGGAGATATAACTTACCAGTTCAAACATTGCAAGAGATCCACAAATTAATGCATGAACTTCGAAAGAAATCTAGTGATTAACAACTTGGATCAACGGGAACCAAAGTGCGTAAGAGAGTGGGACAAAAATCAAAGTGAGCTAATTGTAAAAACTTGGTATATCACTTGTAGGTTTGTATATCGGTTGCAACATATGCTAACTTAGAGATGAATGTCGAATTATCAACAAGGATTTTCATCTGACCGTAGCAGGGTTGTTAGAAACCTGCAACCAACAACAGTAGAAATTTTCATAATAGCCTATGCCTGATACTTTGAAGAGTTTGTTTGGAACTTGGACAACTATATTGCTGTTTATATCTTATTGAAGAAATACTGAAATTAATTTGAATAATCCTACTTGATGCAGTAAAACCAAACAAACATAAAGACCTTGCCAGCAACTCTGCAGTTACATCTACCTTGACGGAAGTATCAATAATTACAACATAATAAAGGTAATAAATAAATCTATCTTTCAAGGTGCATAACATTTATAGCAATAGTAATGAGGCATCCCAAAACATTATGTAACTTCTAGTGAGTATGATACTTGGTTTGAGACCAATGAACACATCCAGGAGCAACATTAATTATGCTTAGTTGTTCAGAAATGTTAACTTACAGGTAAACTAGAAAATCCACACTGGATGGATGTTGCCAAATTCGGGTGCTCTACAGAGATTTGGACTGAAGGTTGTGTTTCAGCAGGAGGCATAATTGGTGATGGATTCACTTCCATGATTCTCAGAAAAGCAGGGGGCATAATTGGTGATGGATTCACTTCCATGATTCTCGGCAAGAAAGACCTGCAAATATGTTAAGGTATAGATGGTGCATGAGAAAGTACAAATAAAGGATCAAGGAGGCAAGAAAAAGAAGAGACAAAAGAAGAATAAAACGATCAGGTTAAAACGGGACTGTGGAGTAATAACTTAGGCAACGGAAATAAAAATAACGTCAGGAAACTTTAGAAGTCAAAATTAGGCATTTAATAACACACGCAGTAAGTAAAATAATAGATGGCTAAGTTTGATACTCACTGTTGGTCATTGATACTTGGCTGACCAACTCCTTGTCCAATTTCTGAGCAACTAGAACCTTCTTAAAAAAACAGATGCCGGGAGGGTTAGTTACATTGATTACAATCCAACGTACTATCAACTTCAAAAGAGCAAGGCAAACTGCATCACATTTGAACTGTCATCAAGTTCAAGTGACTCCCTAAATGAAGCATTCTCTCTTGATCTGCCAGCTATAATTGTTTGAGACTCATCCTCCTATCTTGAACCTGCTAAGCAGTCTGATTTACAACTGGAAGAATTTGTTATCCAGGAAATCATCCTCTGTAGGTAAGTTATTAGATGAAAGGGGCTGCGCAGAGTTTCTGGATATCCAGTTCACACCGACTCTGCAACGAGCAAGAGAGCCATCGATTGACCGACTTGAACTTTTGATCTGACAAGAGGAATTTGGACTCGGGATCATGCTTTTCAGAAGCACTTCTCCACAGAATATTTTGTGAAGATCGAATCTCTCTCCAGACAGTGCACTATCCAGTCAGTTTCTTTGGCTGCGGGGAAGTAGTTCTAGAGCTTCTTCTTCATGCCCTTGAAAATCTGCTCCAAGCACTTTGCCCAGTTTAATCATATTCTGCTTTACCCACAATGATGTTTCCCTTTCTTTGCATATTATCGATTGTTGTTGCTGGACTTGCAGAGGTTCTGCCTCCTCAATATCCCATTCCCCTACTACAGTAAGTGAGTTTCTCTCCCCAACCTCAATTAATCTATTTTCGATATTCTCGGTCTCTTTCTCCCCCAACTCCTTGTCAGCTGTTTCTATTAGTTGCTGCTCAACTTCTACTGTTACTTCTCCCGACACGCCTTCTCTGGACTCGTTCATTGTCTCCCTCTCCTCAATTATCGATTTCTTTCTAATCTGCATGGCTGCTGGCTCTGTTCCCGGTAGATATTGAACTTCTGGAGTTTCAATAGAGATGTCTCTGTTCTGTTCCAAACCATTGCTATTGCTTAAGTTATTAAAAATGACTAGGCTTGAGAAATCAGGCCCACTTTTTCTTGAAACTATTAGTAACCAAAAAAATGAAATACCTGATCCCTGTTTCATAAATTAAACCGAAAAATTGAACTGTGTAGTTCAGTGATCGCTTTGCCCCTTGAAGCCGAAAATCTGAGCTGAGTGAATTCCCACCTCAAACTTCAACGCTGTTGGGCACGATATGAAATGTAGTAAGGAGACTTTACTAAAATCACAACCAAAAGTCTATGTATTAACTCACTTGTACATTTTAAATGAAAATTGGAACTGATATTTAAAACGAAAGTCAGTAAAATAATATACGGAGTAGCTACAGAATTCATCAAGTACCTTGTCAGTGGGAGCTTCCTGGAGATGGTTATATAAATCTGGATGCTTTTTCCCAAATTCCCGTTCCAATGATGAAAGGAGCACTATATTTCCTGAGAAGAAGAGCTAAAAGTCAGAAAAATATGCAGCACAGCTTCTGCATAAATACCCAACCTAAGCATCCAGACATTAGAGAAATTTCACATGTCCAAGATGCTTCAAAATGAATAGATGAATGATGAGCAAATTTTAAGTTTAAATGCTTAGATCCCCTCCATATTCCTAAAACAGGTCTATCTTAAGACAATAAAATTGTTACCAAAAGAAGGGAATTAACAAAGTTCCTATTGATACCTATAGGGAACAACATAAGGAGCAACCACACAAAATGCTCAAAAAACTCTCATAGTTAACACACGGTTCTATTTATTAAGATTTTTGCAAATTTTCACTCAGATTGTCATTAACTTTTAATCTATTTTAAACTATTTTGTTTCCCCTTATGTGACAACTCATCAATTTTGATTACTGTAATTTCTCAACTATTGACTATAGAACTCCAATGAGAGAAGTCTTAGATTCTCTATCAAAAGAAATGGGGGTGGGGATTTGGGGGTGGAGTGGATGCTGGATTTGGTAAATCTTCATAATTTTAGTAAATTGACTTTTATTGTCAATTTATGAGGTCCTTATCTCAATTGTTAGTCCTGAAGACTCGACTCGCAATATTTTGACTCATCTAAACAATAAGTATTTTTACATCACTAAGCATAATGAGCTTAAATGAAGCAAGATAATGAAGATTCATAGAGTTGCCCCAACTAGCTTAAAGTGAGGCATGATAGTGGTTGATAATTGAAAGTCAGTAAGAATGACATAAAGAAAAATCCATCTGCATAGATACACGAAATTCTGTCAATGGCGACAGATAAATGCGCAAGCACAGTAAGATAGAAAAAATAAGTGCCACTGCTGCATCTCAATAGCAGGGACTCGCCTGGAAAAGGAAATATTCATAACTGAGTCCATTAAACAATAAAACGGTTGCCAAGACAGTAATAGATTATCTGCATTTCAAGAACAAGGAAATATTGTTTAGATGAGTCAAAATATTACGAGTCGAGTCTTCAGGACTAACAATTGAGATAAGGACCTCTTTAAATTGACAATAAAAGTCAATTTACTAAATTATGAAGATTTACCAAATCCAGCATTCACCCCATCCACTCCACCCCCAAATCCCCACTCACATTTCTTTTGATAGAGAATCTAAGACTTCTCTCATTAGAGTTCTATAGTCAATAGTTGAGAAATTACAGTAATCAAAATTGATGAGCTGTCACATAAGGGGAAACAGAATAGTTCAAAATAGATTAAAAGTTAATGACAACTCTATCATGATTCATCTATTTCCATAAATAAATGACCAGCTGTAGTCTACCGACTTCTTATCTGTCTATATAACTTATCCGTCACATCAGTCAGACATTTTAGATTTTGAGAGCAAATTGAACTCTAACGTTAGCAGCAGTACATTCAACCTGATTTGAACTGGAATCATTCAGAACCAGATTTTATGAGTAGACAAGGACCATGTCTCCATTGTGGCATTGAGAGTAAGTTCTATAAACCACCTATATCCCACCTTTTATGTTCATCGATAATCACGTGTTTTACAGGATAATTGATTCAGTGATGCTTAGAATTTATGTGCCTGATGTTCAGCAAATAAACTTTGAAGACTCACATGCCTGAAACACTAAATACCCAAATTTCATTAAATTGTCTATCTGTTAAAACATAAACTTCACTAAATTGCCTATCTGTTAAACATAAAACATAGAGTACTTTAATTTTCTCACCTATCGAGCCAAATGTTAATTGATTTTCAAAACAGCTTCCATTAGACTATAACAGGAACTGAGGTCATCTAGGATAAATTGTAGATTTGGTCCCAAATCCCTGGCATAGTCTTCCTCTTCATATTTGACACTAATGACCCTGCTCCAACACAACTGTTTGTCATTGGCATATCTCCATAACCACTTCATTCTTAGAGCTTTGCTTTGAAATTTCAATTTTTTTATCCCCAAGCACCCATTCTTCTTAGCAGTCATCACAGATTTCCGTTTTACCATGTGGTACCCTTTCCTTTCTTTGTTTCCCTCCCACAAACACTCTCTCCTAATGTTGTCCAACCTTTTGATAACCCCTGGTGGGATGGGAAATAAAGGCATCATATAAGTTGGTAAAGCATCAAGGACTGAATTAATGAGAGTCAGTCTTCCTCGTAAGGAGTGGTATTGAGTTTTCCACCTAGCTAGCTTTTTTTTCACACTTCTCTACCATACTATCCATATTTCTATAGATTTAGATTTAGCCCCCAGAGGTAGTCCCAAGTAAATTGTTGGCAGACTGCCAACTTCTCCACCATGTATAGCAGCTAGCCAGTTCATGTTGGTGACTTCATTTATAGGATACATTAGGCTCTTCCTCCGATTGATATGCAAATCAGATACTCCTTCAAACAACACTAAAATTACCCTTAAATACTTCAATTGCTCTTCCTCAGCACCACAGAAAATAAGAGTATCATCTGCATATTGAAGGTGTATCACTTCCACGCTGACAGTCCCTTCCCTGGCAACTTCAAACTCTCTAATCCATCCTCTTAGGTTGGCTGTCTTGATCATTATGTTTAGTCCCTCCATTGCTAATAGGAATAGAAAAGGTGAGAAAGGATCACCATGTCTAAGCCCTCTTTGTGTTTGAAAGAAACCTGCTGAGGAACCATTCACAAGTACAGAAAAACCCACTGTTGAGATGCAATAATTTAACACTTCAGCCATTTCTGTCCAAGACCCATCATTTCTAGAAGATTTAGAAGGTAACTCCAGCACACATGGTCATAGGCTTTCTCAATGTCCAAAGAATACCGGGCTTCTTTTACTTAAGTCTTGAATCTACAGCTTCATTAGCAATCAGAGCAGCATCTACTAGTTTGTCCACCACTCCTTTCAATTTCTGAGTCAAGACTTTGGAAATCAGTTTGTAGATACTGCCAATCTAGCTTATAGTCCTAAAATCTCTTAGCTCATAGGGATTAGTGCTATGAATGTTGCATTAAAGCTCTTCTAAAAAATTCCTTGATCATAGAAGTTTCGAAAAGTATCCATGATGTCCTGCTTTACCACCTCCCCGCATTTCACAAAAAATCCCATATTAAACCTGTCAGGGCCAGGAGCTTTATCTACCGAACATAAGTTTAGGGCTCTTAAAACTTCTTCATCAAAACTACCTTCTAGTAACATTTTGTCCTCTTCTGTTAGGACCAGGACTTGCATATTTTGGCAAATAGGTCTCCACTGATTAGTTTCTGTATACAAGATTTTATAATAATAAACAATTTCATTTTGAATCTTGACTGGTTGCACCATGAGCTGATCTATGATGTTATACCTTCTGTGAGTATTCCGAACTTTTTTCTGAGAGCAGAAGTTGTTCATAGATAGCTGGATTCAGAATGGCAAGTAGCATGGAGGGAAAAAGATTCTGAATGCTCATAGACAGCTGGATTCAGAATGGCAAGTAGCATGGAGGGAAAAAGATTCTGAATGCACGCATGCTATTCTCGAGCTACTTTAAGTCGAGATAAATCTTCCTTCACATAGTTGTCCCGAGTCCACACTTTCTAGAAACTTAAAGGCCATAAACATAAACCCTTTTCTAGAAAGTGTGGACTCGGGACAACTGTGTGAAAACCCTAAATCCAAAAAGTGGCAGTCACACAATACAATGAAGAAAATAGAAAGAAGCAATAAACTATAGCAAAGATACCAGTTCAAAGTAGGAACCAAAAAAATGTAGTAATATTCACAAGGGCGCAACAATAAATTCACAAACACAATATCAGATTTAAGGAAATCAGTTAACAATCAAGCAACAATAAGGGTCTGAACAATCTGTCAAGGAAAAATCAGGTCTAGATAAGACAGGAAAATATATAAAAGGGGTAGTGGATCATACCTAGGAGTTGAGGGGGAAAAATCGGTCATCAGGATGGGGTCGCTGAATTCTTGCTGACCGGTGGTGCCAGTGCAACAAAAAAAAAACAGAGAAAGGGAGAAAGAAAGAGAGCTGGGGGACTTCGTACCTGGTCGCCAGAAAATATATAAAAGGGGTAGTGGATCATACCTAGGAGTTGATGGGGATAAAATCGGTCATCAGGATGGGGTTGCTGGATTCTTGCTGACCGGTGGTGGCAGTGCAACAAAAAAAAAAAACAGAGAAAGGGAGAAAGAAAGAGGGCTGGGGGACTTCGTACCTGGTCGCCGGTGGTGGTGGGAGATCCGCTTGGGGGGGGGACTGTTGAGCGCTAGAGAAAAAGATAGTGCCTGTTGAATATTATACAGTTAACCACTGTCAGATTATATGATAACGTTCCTCCCTAAAATATCATGCAAATAAATGCAGTCTGCCAAGAGGTTAACTATTTTGCATGGTTCCTTAACACATCAAGCAAATCCTTTTCAATCTTTCCACCATCAAGCTCGTTCAACTATGTTGTATGGTTCCATAAAATGGTGATGAAAATGTGAGTATAAAAACAGTCGACACATCCTAAAAGTCTATGAATGTTTCACAGAAAGATATTTCCTCTTGTTTTGCCAAAGAAATTCCCCCTATACATACTCTAGTTTCGTGACGCTTTTGTTCTGGCGCAGTACATTCTAAACCTTTTACAGAAAATCTTAATTGTCAATGATCATTGTGTTTTAGTTTCTGAGATAAGTTTACTGTAAGAATTTATTCATATTTTGTCCCATTTAAATGCTATTAATTGTGAACTCAAACAGAAACCCCCCTATGGAGACCTGGGCCAACTGCAAAACCAGTGCTCTGCAATGCATGTGGATTAAGATGGCGAACTAGGAGGACACTAGATGACTATCTTCCCAAACATGCAAGCAAAGGAAAACAGAGCTATCAGTTACCTTCTGAGATGAAGCCGCATCTCTTAGCTCGTGATGACCAAAAGCTGGAAGTTGGCGAAGAGCTTTCTGGACAGGATGGCTCTTCAGCTTGTCATGAAGAGGAAATGAATAACATGTCAAGCTTAGGTTCAGCAGGATCATCCTCAGACAAATGCATGAAGATGGAAGAAACAAATGGTAAAAAATTTCACTTATATATACATGATGGAATTAACCTCCACAGTCTCTTTTGACTCTTGCTGCCTCCTCTCCTAACCCAGCTCTTTAACAACTCTGAAGTATGTTCTGGCACTGTCCAGTTCAGACTAGAGATGCTGAGAAACAAATTCCAGATTTGCTTAGTAAATTACAATGCAAGAATAGGTGGCTGTCAGTTTCTCTTGTCAAATTGCATAAAAAGCACCTAGGGACCAGCTGTCTGCCCTTCTTCTGTAGTACTTCCCGTGTTAAACATGCCCTCTTTATAACTAGCCAAGTGAGACATTTCACTTTTGTTGGAATGTCCCCATTCCTGAAATAGTTCCAGAGATGTTTTGGATCCCCAGCCATCAGCTGGAGACCTCTTCTGTACTCTGTAGGCACTGCTAACTGAATAAAGACCACTTTATTTAAGCTTCCACAGCATCTTGTCTGTAAAATTTGTATCCATACTCATTCCACCTATCTTCCCTAGTAACTCTGCAACCCTTTCCACCTCCCAATCATTTACAAGTCTTCTGAAGGCTAAATCCCATCCCTGTTCTGGCCCAATTGTCACCTACATTAGCATCAGGATTCACACAAATTTGGAAGGGATTCCTGAAGAGGGAATCGTTCTATCCAGAAATCCTTCCAGAATCTTGTTTTACTGTCATTTCCCACTTTAATATATAAGTCTGCCTTCATTTGAGGCCACAAACTTCTGATTGTACTCCATACTCCCACACCCCGTAAGGTTCAACTGTGTTCTCTGTACACCATGGGGTTAGCTCACCATACTCAACTTTAATCACCTCTTTCCAGAAAGCATTTCACTCCTCAGTGTACCTCCACAACGACTTCTTCAGTAGACTTTCATTTTGCAATCTCAAATTTCTAATTCCCAGGCCCCCCTCTGTCTTTGTTAAGGAGTACAGTCTTCCAGTTTACCACCGGAGAGGAGTTTAGACGCCCTGAAGGGATTTCTAAAGGTTTATCTTGGAGTTCGTGTCTGGGAGCGACTAGGATTTGTAATATATTATCTAGGCCGTGTCCTGAATCAAATCCTTTCTTAAGCGTAAGGGTGATAAGAAAATGGAAAACTAATATCTTTAACCATACAAATTTTTATAACAGCTTACCCCCCACCCACCCACACACACACACCAAAAAAAAAATCTATAGTATTAGTACCTTATTGTTTTATGTGCACTAACGTTCTTCTTTTTTTGGGAGTAGACAAAGATCCTCTCTGGAATCCTGACAGTGTCCAAAGAAGAAAGAGATCAAAGCTTAGACAACGCATTTTGTCACCTACTCAAAGACTCCAGAGGACGCTTGATAACAATCTCCAGGCACCAGACTTTGAAAATATATCTGACGGAGATGAACCTGTTACTCTAATTTATGCAAGAAACAAATACATTCCTCCTAATGAGATTGGTCTTGGAGCTATGCTGCTAGTATCACCAACTACTACTACAGAACCCTCGACGCCTCTATCAGCAATGGCAGAAGATACTGTCTCTTTCTCAATGGATGTTTCTAAATAAAATTCATCTGTAAGTGAATTTTTTGATGCATTCATAACGTTCAAGCTGGTATGTGAAGCCAGCTTTTATGGTCTAGCTAGAGCAATGTTGGCTAAAAACAATTTGGGTTGTTCCAACTTTACGGATTTCCCCAACAGCAAAGCACAACAGTCTGGGTGTTTTGAGACCATCTAAGTTTGTCAGTGGTGCATTTGTTCTGGATATTTATTATTTCTTCCGTTTTATTGGATGGAATTTTTAGACATGTCAATTCTGCTTTTTGGATGCATTTAATATATCAATTCCGAAGTCTATGACGCGTGCTTACCTACAAGTTTGTCAGTTTGTGGACTCCATGGTAGACTAAAATTGTAACATCACAAAGGCCATTTGACTTACATATGCTTGACATTACAACTGTAATGTCTTGCATTGTACTTGTTTCAGGAGAAACAACAATGTACTAGATCATGTGGCTATGCAAAATAAAACTATTGGAAATGAGGATGGAAAAGCAAATGCATGTGAAAATAGACTCGCTCCACATCATATGGATACTACATCAAGGGTATGTCAATAAATTGTTCTAAAAAATGCTGCTGCTATTGAATTTTCTTCTGTATATGGAGATGAACATCTGACTATTGAAGAAATAGGTATATCAGCCTCAGGATAAGGTATGCTCAACCACAAAAAGTTGAAAAATAAGTCTACCAAAAAGTCTCTTCGATCTCCTTTCAAGTTATTACGACAAGTCGATAAGACACTACACATTCCAATAATATCTACACTAAAGAGAAGCTAGAGAGACATTATTACATAATCCAAGAGCAATTGAGACCGAGTATAATTTAGTACTGAGTTTCAGTAAAGCCCCCAAGTGACAACATAGCACTCTTCAAAATAGATTTATACTTTTATATTACCTAGTAGACTTTGAAGTAATAAGAAGTAGACATATTAAAAGTTAAACGACAACACTCCTTTGTGACATTCCACAAGTTATATTGCTACTCTAGCAACAAACATTACATAAACCAAAACAATGGATTAATTATTCACAACCATAAAACTTCTTAGAAGGCCACGAAGTACTAAAGGAAAATGGGACGAGGGAAAATGTGAAACGTTAAAATCTGTCATTCTTTTGATCAGTGGCAGAGCAATGTAAGTAATGATAGCTGAAAAAGGAAACAATGGGCATTATTCATGGGACTGGATAAGCATATCATAGGCTCCGGAGCATCATACAACTGAAAAAGGCTACTTATGGGTTGTACCTTCGTATTCTTAGTTTTGTTTGAAACATAGGATGCTTAATCTACAAAGCTAATTATTTCGCCAAAAAGGAAGTAGAATTGATGGGAGATACAATTTTATGCCAAAAAAGAAAAAGAAAAATGGTGGAGCGAAAATTTTCTACTATATATTCAAGTACAAGAATGAATCTTGATGGAAGGAACATAACATGATAGCTTAACACAAAACTTGCAACTGAGGATTTCAAAGTCAAAAAGTAAATCTTTTTGATGTCTTTCGGTTAAACTTTCCTTCTTTATCAGCAAGCCTATTTCTGTATTTTTGCTTCAGGGTATGCTTGTGACGTTACAACTACATCCAGAGTAGACGATATAGAAAGTAGCCAATGGACATGTACTTTCACTAATATTGTTGTTCCACACACCATATAAAATCCTTTTACTTGTCAAAATAATCATTATACATCAACAGCAAAACATATGATTTTAAAAACACAGTCTTGAGCAAAACTTCAAGAGGTCAAGGAAAAAATTAGTATTGAAGTGTCTTACCTAGTGGCTCCCTAACCCTGAAAGGAGTCCCCTCTTACATTTAAGAATCCGTTAACAATATTAGTCTAGTACAAAAGAATTAATATCAGAAGTCCCTCTTAGCCAAAAAAGATTGGGAACATTAGCCATTTTTATATACTACTACCCTAAATCCTATTTAAATGTCATTTAAGCTTTTGGCACAAACATTAAGAAAACCATTTAATAACATTGATTATAAGGTTTATTGACTAAGTTACACCTTTTATATCTCTTCAAATTACCCATTATCTCTCCACAAACTTTTTAGATCATTTATAGAAGCAAGGTTAGATTTGAAAAGTAACAATCAAGCCATCTTAGTTTCCTAAAATGACACTTATTTCATACCAACTTTGAAAGGCTAAAACGACATTTAAAATGGACCGAAGGTAGTACCATTTATTTTCTTTTTTCTTTATAGTACTATTTCTTTGATATGGTAAACTTACCACTTACCACCACCCACCACCACCCCCACTAAACCCCATACCCAAGAGCCCAATAATGACTCTTTTTCTCACTAGCACCATCGGTGACTCAAACCTCATGTTATATATAAAGGTGGAGGTTCCTTACCACTAGACCATCCCTCCCTTGTCACATTTATATACTACTTATATAAGAGCTTTTAGGAGTTATATGTTACATGCAGTAGTCAAATTCCATACTCCTATGTTACTCTCTTCCAGTCACACCTCATTTCTAACATTGAAGTCCTTCTATGCCATTGCATTAAAATGTTTATCAAATGTATGAGCTCACATGCAAGCCTCACTTCTATCATGAAAACACAATTGACAGGAATAACTTAAGGAAGGATAAATCTACTTTTGTTGTTGACGTGTGTAGCTATTTCATCTAAAAGCTTAAGTCGTTAGAGATAGCACAATTTTATTTCCTTAAATTAAGTCTTGATCCACTCTTTTTCCTATTCAAAGAGCATCCCCCTGGCTCTGTGTTTTCACATCAAAAATTATTTTCATATGAAGAAATGTCAAAGGGGTTTAACCCACCCCTCCCCCCCCCCCATATATGGGCTCCTAAGCACATGGAATTTTTTTACCACGGGTGACAGTAAGAATCAGATCTTGAATCTCTATCTGCTCTAATATCATATTAAAGAACTCATCTAAAAGCTTAAACTATTAAAGCAAGTACACTTTCATTTATTTAAAGCAACATAATAGCCTGAATTTTTCTAAAATCCTCACCCGACAAAATATTAGGAGCACAAGAATAAAAGACTGCAGATCATTGAGGCAACATTCCTCCATGTGATATTAAATTCACTTTGTCCCATTTCATCCCATTCAGTCATCATGTATGCGCTACAACTCAATGCAATAAAGTCTCGCTAAAAGCAACTTATCATTAAAAAATACATGTTACGGTTAAAACCTTATCATCAAAGAAATCTACCATTGTCTTTTTCATCACTACTCATATCTACCAATTAATTACTTCTTGAAGTGACAAAAGATGTTCTCTTTAGCTTAATATATTTTCTATCCCTTTGAATCCAGTATTTTAGCTGTATTATTTTAACATGTACATTCATAGTGCAATATTATCCAAAGTATGTACAGCTAATTGACATGACAAGTCTTAGTATGATTGCAAGAATCACGATAAGTCTTGGTAACCATGCTTGTTCAACCTGATAAAAGACAATAGTAATCAGATAATCCCCACAGCCAAAAATAGTACTAACATAGAGACTTGAAGATAGTGATAGAAAGGAATCGTAAAAAGTATTTCAAAGTCAAGAGAATATGAGGACAAATCAAAGCCCCAGTACCTGTTTCTCTATTTTAGTAACCTTACCATTATGTCAACAAGGACTACAATCATAAGGAAAAATCCAACAATTTATCCGTAACTCCTCCATGTTTTTGTTGGTTCCACTTCATTGCTCTTTTCTTTTTCTTCAAGTAACTGAATCTATGTTTCCTTCCTTTGCATCTGTTGCAAATAACACATCTTCTTCTGTCCCTTTTCCTCTTAATCTCTTGGGTAACTTATCCCTCCATCAAAAAAAAAAAAAAAAGTCATTAAGAGGTTATATTTATATCCTACGAGTATAAACATACTGATACTTGAAACTGCACAACTGAGTCCATCTGCCAGAAAACTAAATCAGAAATCTTCTAGTTAAGATAACAGCTGCATTATTAATCATCCCGTTCGTGAGGTGTTTCCATTCATTCCAATAAACTGAAACAGAAAATGTGGAAAGCACCCGAAGTAGTAAACAACTAATAGACACATCACGGAGGTAGAGACACAATTTGATTTTTGAAAACACAATTCAAGAATCAGTTTATTTATTTCTACGGAAACAATACACTACTTAATTTTAAGAAATTTCTTCCAAACATCTCTTTGGCTTTTATCTAAGAATTGACATGCCACCTCTGTTCTGTTTTTGGTATATACAAGAAAATACAAATATACAAGTGTTTCCTCATTGACAATCTTCTTTGCAGTCTAGAACTCAACATGAGAATTTCAAACTAATGTTGATGTATATGTAGTCACAGCAAGTCAGGTAATAGTATATATTAAATCTCTTCTAGAAAGCTATACAAAATTGAAATCAAACAAATATCACATATTTGAAAGACAGGTGTTGCTATATCTACCGGCATCAACAGACTTATGCAGACATAGGCACATTTCAAGTAAGTAAATTTTTTAAAACCAGAGAAATCCCCGAGGTTCCAAACTCAGTGGATAATGGGTCCGCCCCTTTACTATCCCCAATAAAGTTGTGTTAATTTACAATGGTATCTTGAGCACAGTTTCTTCCCACCCACCCCCCTCCATCCCCCAACCCCAGCCCACCCAAAAAGTGAATCATAATCCTATTGTTAAAATTCTAGTGACTTAATTTTGCTATGCATGGAAAAAAGTTGAAATCATGTTGGGTGTGTTTGGTATAAAGGAATATGTTTTCCTAGAAAATGAGTAGTTTTCGTACTTACTTTTTGATGCTCGGTAAATATGCAGAAAATATTGTCCAAAAGCACTTGTATATAATCTACACAAACGCTATGGGGATGGGCATGGGGGGTGTTGGAGGGTGGGGATTAGGCAATTAGTGTGGAATTCACTCAAAGGAACTTGTTTTCTCTAATTCTACTAGGGAAGTCATTTTCTACATTTTTAAGGAACTTACTTTCCTACAGATTTTTTCCCCAAAAATTATGTCCAACCAAACATGAGAAAAAATTGAAAAACATAGAGAAATTGGACCCAAGTATAGTGTTGAAGTCATTTTTCATTTTTTTCTCTTAAGTTGAGATGGTAGAATCATAAAATAATCTCCATATGACTTTGTTTTTCACCAAGTAGAGTTGTATTAACAGAGGGAGGTGCTAACCTTATATCAATATTTTTTAGTGTAATTTTGAAAAGGTGATAAACAAGAAAAGAAGCAAAATCTTTTTGGACAGATTTTAACTTAAGGAACAATACTTTCAATTTTGGACAGAGGAAAGCATTTTGCAACAGACCAAAACAGGAACAAGGGGTCGGTTACAAAAGTTAATTGAGATGTTTCTCAACATTGTAGCCACATCATGATTATTGTTCTAGCATGATCTTAGACGTTCAAGAAGTTACCCAAAACAACAGATTACTTGCAGACACATTCATAACATGTAATGAGAATAGCATATAGAGTAAAAGAGGGAGGAGAATGTGTCCATCAGCTGTACAAGCACAGAGGAATCTAATCAATCTGCTGTAAGGGAGAACAGAAGGAACATACTACCTAAAATAGATTGTATGTGCATTGAAGTTTCAATAGCATATTTTAAATTTTATCTCTATGTATATTTTACCAATAATTCACATGAGTTCAGAAGTGACTCTTTAACCACCCAAGGAGAGAAGTTCTCACACAGAATGGCTCTTGCCACTCATGAATTTTCCAGAAAGATATCTCAAGTCTCAACAATGATAGAAGATTTGAAACAGCAAATTACAATTTGGCCGTGAAAATGCAAAACTTGATCCAACTACTCCACTTGTCCCCAAAACCCATCATCGGCATAATCCAGAAATCCTAATTTAACATGATTATAAGCTTTCTTAAGGTCCAAAACTTGCATAAAATTCCCCGCACACATTTTCTTTCTAGAGTTAACCACTTCATTAGTCACAAAAGAAGCATCCAATATCTGTCTTCCTTCCATAAAAGTGTTCTAAGAAGTGGAGACTGTCTCATCCAGAACCTTTTTAATTTATTTGAAAGCAACTTAGATAAAATATTGTAAATGCTTCCTACCGGACTAATAGGTCTATAGTCCTTTATACTTGTCGCACCTTCCTTCTTTGGCACAATAGTAACAAAGGATGCAATAAGACTTTTCTCGAACTCCCCTGAATTCTGGATTCTGCAATGATCACCAACAGTTCACCTTTGACTATCCTCCAACATTGTTGGAGAAAAGCAAACGAGAATCCATCTGGACTCGGAGCCTTGTCCCCCAGACAACTAACCACCACTTCCCTCACCTCTTCTTCTTCTATAGCCCTTTCTAACCACTCCCTCACCCCCTCCCCTATTAGGCTAAATACAAGCGCCCCCCAGAATTTTGGTCTCCATCTGATATCTTCCTTGAACAAATGTTCATCAAACCATACAATGGCCCCCTTCAACTTCCTCCTCCCCCTCACGCACCTATAAAGACAATAAAGTTTCTCTTCCTATTTGTTGTGGCTACCCTATGAAAGAATTTTTGTTGAATCCCCCCTCTTTCAACCACAATGCCCTTGATTATTGCCTCCAACTAGTCTCTTCAGCAACCGCTAGAGCCACAAGCTCCCCCTTTTCCTACTCCTTTCTAACCTTCTCCCTTTCTTCTAACACCCTCATCCTTTCCACATGCTCAATCTCCCCCACCTCATTTATTAGCTCTCTTGTTTTAACTTTCACCCTCCCAAACACCTCTTTGTTCCATTTCCTTATATCTCCTTTTAACAATTTCAACTTACAGGCAAGTCGAAAAGATGGTGTGCCAGTTTTGATTCTTGAAAACTTTCAAACTATATTAAAATAAATATCACATGACTTGAGCAACTAAATATGATGGGATCCAATTTTAGTAGCCCAGTGACTCAGGCAGTACATTTTTTAAGCCATTTTATTCTCGGGACAGGGAAATTTTCCCATGGAACTAAGAAGAGATGTCTAAAGATATTTCATCATAAGCCATACCATGGCATTCAACAACTTCTTTGCTAAATCCATACCTGTGATCAAGTCACAATATGTCAGAAAGTGCAACAACAAAAATCTTGTTACAATAAATAGACACATAGAAACATATACATTAAGATGCCAATAACCTATAGGGTCAAGATAAAATAACAACTTGTATAAAATTCCAACTTGTTCTATTTGGAAATACTTTGAAAATACTCTCTACACAATTTCTTCTTGTTCCTCTGTATAAAAGGCGACATGGTTAACAGAATACAAAATCTCAGGTAAGCTTCCTATATACTTCTCAATATAACTAGAAAGCCACAATCTGCAAGCACTTTTAAATAAATTTTAGGAAAACTAGTAACGGCCAAATTAGTTATTTTCTACACCTTTAAGATTTATCCAACGCTTATCTTCTAGAACTCTATAGTGTTCCATTGTTCTTTAGATGTTTTTAGCTGGTACAATTATCTTACAATAGTAGAGGAGACAGAATTTTTAACTACTTTGATGTGCGTTACTCGAGCTGAGGATCTTTCGGAAATAGCCTCTCTACCTCCACGAGGTAGGGGTAAGGTCTTGTGAACTCTCTATCCCAGACCCCACATAAGGGACTACATTGGATTTGTTGTTGTTGTTGTTAGCAAAGGAGGCGAACACCTCTCATGGAATGTTGGAACACCTGTTACAGGTTCCTGCATCCAAATACAAGACCAGTGATCCAAAACAATTCAGTTTCTGGTAATTTGTATTCGCTACTGGTTTTGATTTTGCAAAATCTAGGTTCCACAGTTTTTAGTTACCAAAAAAATGAAATACCTGATCCCTGTTCGATAAAATAAACGGAAAAATTTAACCGTGTGGCAGAAGGGAAAATTATCCACCTCAAACCCTGAGTGAATTCCCACCTCAAACTTCAACGTTGTTGGTAGAAGGGAAAATTTTAGAAAATTGCCCAGTCCCTTGGAATGATGATGACTTCTGTCCTTAGTATGCCACATGCGTTTTCTTCATCCATGAAAAAGGGAACTGCATAAACAAATTTTAAAGTCCTGTTAAATTTTCCAGTGTTTTACATGGATTAGAGGAAATTATGGACTTTGTCCTCTATTTTTTCACTAAAAGGATACTCGTACTTGCAATCTTTGCATATGATTTGTGTTTATCTTAAACTTTTGGTCCATCACCCCAAAGCATGCCACAAACTACAAACAAGTCTCACATAAAATCCAACTTCTCACCTTTGGTATATCACTTGTAGGTTTGTATTTCGGTGGCAACATATGTTGAATTAGAGATGAATGCCGAATTATCAATGAGGATTTTCGTCTGACCGTAGCAGGGTTGTTAGAAACCTGCAACCAACAACAGTAGAAATTTTCATAATAGCCTACAACTTTTGTTTTCACGTCAAACATAAACATGATGAGTTTAACAATAAAAGTGAAGCTATAAAAACATAATCATGTCTGATACTTTGAAGAGTTTGTTTGGAACTTGGACAACAATATTGCTGTTTATATCTTATTGAAGAAATACTGAAATTATTTTGAATAATCCTACTTGATGCAGTAAAACCAAACAAACATAAAGACCTTGCCAGCAACTCTGCAATTACATCTACCTTGATGGAAGTGTATCAATAATTACAACATAATAAAGGTAATAAATAAATCTGTCTTTCAAGGTGCATAACATTTATAGCAATAGTAATGAGGCATCCCAAAACATTATGTAACTTCTAGTGAATATGCTACTTGGTTTGAGACCAATGAACACATCCAGGAGCAACATTAATTATGCTTAGTTGTTCGGAAATGTGAACTTACAGGTAAACTAGAAAATTCATACTGGATGGATGTTGCCAAATTCGGGTGCTCTATAGAGATTTGGACTGAAGGTTGTGTTTCAGCAGGAGGCATAATTGGTGACGGATTCACTTCCATGATTCTCGGAAAAGCAGGGGGCATAATTGGTGATGGATCACCTCCATGATTCTCGGAAAGAAAGACCTGCAAATATGTTAAGGTATAGCTGGTGCATGAGAAAGTACAAATAAAGGATCAAGGCGGCAAGAAAAAGAAGAGACAGAAGAAGAATAAACCGATCAGGTTAAAACGGGACTGTGAAGTAATAACTTAGGCAGCGGAAATAAAAATAATGTCAAAATTAGGCTTCTAATAACACACGCAGTAAGTAAAATAATAGATGGTTAAGTTTGATACTCACTGTTGGTCATTGATACTTGGCTGACCAACTCCTTGTCCAATTTCTGAGCAACTAGAACCTTCTTAAAAAAACAGGTACCGGGAGGATTAGTTACATTGATTACAATCCAACATACTATCAACTTCAAAAGAGCAAGGCAAACTGCATCACATTTGAACTGTCATCAAAGTTCAAGTGACTCCCTAAATGAAGCATCCTCTCTTGATCTGCCAGCTATAATTGTTTGAGACTCATACTCCCATCTTGAACCTGCTAAGCAGTCTGATTTACAACTGGATCTAGCTGAAGCACTGAATTTGTTATCCAGGAAATCATCCTCTGTAGGTAAAATATTAGATGAAAGGAGTTGCGCAGAGTTTCTGGATATCCAGTTCACACCGACTCTGCAATGAGCAAGAGCGCCATCGATTGACCGACTTGAACTTTTGATCTGACAAGAGGAATTTGGACTCGGGGTCATGCTTTTCAGAAGCACTTCCCCACAGAATATTCTGTGAAGATCGAATCTCTCTCCAGACAGTGCACTATCCAGTCAGTTTCTTTGGCTGCGGGGAAGGAAGTTCAGTGTCTCTTTGCAACTCTGGGCCTGCACCTCTTTTTCCTGATCTCATAATTCACAGTATATCTGAAAAGAGGAGTAGGAAATGGGATAGCAATAGATGAGGATGATACTTCAACCACTAAATTCTTATCTAGGTTTTCCAAAAGTAACTTAAGAGAAAAGAAAGTGATAAAACTTCACGGTGGCATAGCACTGAAATGCTTTGCACCATCTGAATTCTGATGCATAAGTAACTCTCTCTAGTCTCTTCCACTAACCAACCTTCCACAATTTGTTTCCCCCCCCCCTCTTTTAAGAGAGGCAGGTGGGGGGTTGGGGGCTACAGCCTACAGGGAAGGGAATGTAGAGTGAACAAAGCCACATGTACAAATAACATCAAATACAATGAATCCAAAGTGATGTTGCATAAGAATATCGGGTACAATTGCTCTCACCGAGAGTTACTTCCAGTCCAGAGATTCGCGACAGTATCCTCAATAAAGAGAAGGATGGGGCCCCAATCTTACAAGTAACATTAAGAATCATCTAGTCACCATAAGTTTATTCTATTCAACATTCATATTCCTTATGGCAGGATTGGGACCCGTCCTTCTCTAATACTTGTCTCTATCATATTAGGGCTCAATTTTTTTTTGAATAACAAAAACAGTGGATATATCTGAGATCTACTTCGCTGCTCAATGTCAGAAGCACTATCAAAACTCATCGCTCTGTTGGATTAAAAGCTATTTTGGCTTAAAATCACCTAAAATAAGTCAACCCAAACAGGCTCTAAATCTCATGAAAAAAAATATAAGAGCTGTGATGTAAGAATATTCATTTAGAAAAAAAAATTATGACTATAATGGAGCATCATACTAACAACAACAACAACATACCCAGTGAAATCCCACAAATGGGGTTTGGGGAGGGAGAAGGAGAATGTACGTAGACCTTACCACTACTTCGTGTAGAAAAAGAGGTTGTTTTCAAAAGACCCTCGGCAGAAGTACAACAAATCCATGTACAAAGAAGGAGACTGTGAAGAAAATAAAGAAGATAACAAGGACACAGTGCAAAGTCAGAAGAAACACCATCAAATGGAAATTTAATTCCAAAATCTCATAGACCCACCTAAGGTGCCATGCCAAGCAACAGTTTTTCAGCTCGAGAGAAAACGAGTTGTATTGAACTTCCATAGAAGACAAAACCTCAACATCCTCATGGTTTATAAAACGAAGCAGAGAAATTAGTAAGAATAAGAAAAGAGGAAGGCCATGTGTAACTTCACGAAAAGGGTGGCTTGGTGAGGGGGGAAACGAAACTGAACTTTGTCAAGCCAAAACACGAATCAACTCAAAAGCTTTGAAATATGTCATGGCTACAAGCATCAATAGCCTTATGAGACGGAGAAAATGCACCATGAAATGGAACTTTCTCCTAAATCTCATATACCCCATGACATGCCATGCCAAACAACAGTTTTTTAGCTCAAGAGAGAACATGTTAAATTGCTTTTTTTGAGTTATATAATAAGAGAGAGTAATAAGAACAAGAAAAGTAGAAGGTCGTGTAGTTTCACCAAAAGGGTGATTTACCGACAAAAAAAATTGAACGTTGCGACACACAATCAAGATTAGCTCAAGCATTGAAACCCAGCATGGCTGCAAGCCTCAGTTTGCATATGAGACAACAGAAAGACCAAAAAATGGACCTTTTTTCAAAATCTAATAGAACCACCTGAAGTGCTTTGCAAAACAACAGTTCTTTAGCTCGATAGGAAACATGTTTGATTCAACATCAATGGATGAAAACTTCCAAATCTTCATTTTAAATAAAACGGAGCAGAGTACTAAGAATAAGAAAAGAGGGGCATGTGTAGTATCACGAAAAGGGTGGGTTCGGTGAGGGGTGGGAAAGAAACTCAACACAAAACACAAATCAGCTCAAAAGCTTAGAAACATATCATGGCTGCAACCTAATGTTAGCCCTGTGAGACAGAGAAAAAAAGAGCATGAAATGGAACTTTCTCCAAAATCTCAGAGACCCACATGAGATGCCACGCCAAGCAACAATTTTATAGCTTAAGAGAGAACATGTTTGATTGCCATTTTGAGTTATACCGGAGAGAGTACTAAAAATAAGAAAAATGGAAGGTCATGTATAATTTCACCAAAAGGGTGGTTTGGTGAGGACAAAAAACTAAACTTTGCGAAGCCAAAACATGATTAGCTCAAAAGCATTGAAATTTGTTGTGGCTACAAGCATCAGTTAGTCTCATAGGAGAAGAAACACACTATGAAATGAAAATTTAATTCCAAAATCTCATAAGACCCACCTAAGGTGCCGTACCAAGAAATAATTTAATCAGCTCGAGAGAAAATAAGTTTTATTGAACTTCCACAGAAGACAAAACCTCCACATCCTCATGGTTTATAAAACGAAGCATAGGGATTAATAAGAATAAGAAAAGAGGAAAGTCATGTGTAACTTCACGAAAAGGGTGGCTTGGTGAGGGGGGAAACAAAACTGAACTTTGTCAAGCCAAAACACGAATCAACTCAAAATCTTTGAAATATGTCATGGCTGCAAGCATCAGTTAGCCTTACGAGACAGAGAAGATGCACCATGAAATGAAACTTTCTCCTAAATCTCATATACCCACCTGACGTGCCATGCCAAGCAACAGTTTGCAGTTCAAGAGAGAACATGTTAAATTGCTTTTTTTGAGTCATACAAGAGAGAGTAATAAGAAAAAGAAAAGTATAAGGTCATGTAGTTTCACCAAAAGGGTGATTTACAAATAAAAAGTTTGAACGTTGCGACACACAATCAAGACCCAGCATGGCTGCAAGCCTTGGTTTGCATATGAGACAGAAGAAGGACCAAAAAATGGAACTTTTCCCAAAATCTAATAGACCCACCTGAAGTGCTTTGCCAAACAACAGTTCTTTAGCTCGATAAGAAACATGTTTGATTGAACATCAATGGATGAAAACATCCGGATCTTCATTTTATATAAAACGGAGCAGAGTAATAAGAATAAAAAAAAGAGGGGCATGTGTAGTATCACGAAAAAGATGGTTCGGTGAGGGGTGGGAAAGAAACTCAACACAAAAAACACAAATCAGCTCAAAAGTTTAGAAACCTATCACGTCTGCAACCATTAGTTAGCCTTGTGAGACCGAGAAAAAAACACCATGAAATGTAACTTCCTCAGAAATCTCAGAGACCCACATGGGATATCATGCCAAGCAACAGTTTTACAGCTCAAGAGAGAACATGTCTGACTGCCATTTTGAGTTATACCGGAGAGAGCACTAAAAATAAGAAAAACGGAAGGTCATGTGTAATTTCACCAAATGGGTGGTTTGGTGAGGAAAAACAACTGAACTTTGCAAAGCCAAAACACGATTAGCTCAAAAGCATTGAAATCCGTTGTGGCTACAAGCATCAATTAGTGATATGAGATGGAGAAGAAACACACCATGAAATGAAAATTTAATTCCAAAATTCCATAGACTCACCTGAGGCGCCGTGCCAAGCAATAGCTTAATCATCTTGAAAGAAAACGAGATTTATTGAACTTCCACGGAAAACAAAACCTCCACATCCTCATGGTTTATAAACTGAGCAGAAAGAGTAATAAGAATAAGAAAAGAGAAAAGTCATGTTTAATTTCACGAAAAGGATGGTTTTGGGGAGGGGGAAAAGGAAACTGAACTTTGCCAAGACAAAACACAAATCAACTCAAAAGCTTTGAAATCTGTCATAGCTGCAAGCATCAGTTAGCTTTATGAGACAGAGTAGATGCACCATGAAATGGAACTTTCTCCTAAATCTAATTCACCCACCTGAGGTGCCATGCCAAGCAACAATTTTTCAGTTCAAGAGAGAACATGTTAAATTGCTTTTTTTGAGTTATACAAGAGAGAGTAATAAGAACAAGAAAAGTAGAAGGTCGTGTAGTTACACTAAAAAGGTGATTTACCAACAAAAAAATTGAACTTTGAGATGTCCAAACACAATTAGCTCAAAAGCTTTAAACTCCCAGCATGGCTGCCAGCATCAATTTGTCTATGAGATACAGAAGAAAGAACAAAAAATGGATCTTTTCCCAAAATCTCATAAACCTACCTGAAGTGTTGTGCCAAGCAACAGTTCTTAGCTCGACAGGCAACATGTTTGATTAAACATCGATGGATGAAAACCTCAAAATCTTCATTGAGGATAAAACGGAGCAGAGTGAGTACTAAAAATAAGCATATATAATATTATGAAAAGGGTGGTTCAGTGAGGGGTGAGAAAGAAACTCAACTCAAAACATGAATCAGCTCAAAAACTTAGAAACCTGTCATGGCTGCAAGCATTAGTTAGCCTTGTGAGACAAGAGAAAAAACACGATGAAATGGAACTTTCTCCATAATCTCATAGACCCACATAAGATGCCATGCCAAGCAACGATTATTCAGCTCAAGAGAGAACAGGTTTGATTGTCATTTTCAGTTATACGGAAGAGTACTAAAAAATAAGAAAAATGGAAGGTCACGTGTATTTTAACCAAAAGGGTGGGGGTTGGTGAGTGAAAAAAACTGAACTTGCGAGGCCAAAACATGGTTAGCACAAAAGCATTGAAATTCGTCGTGGCTACAAGAATCAGTTAGTCGAATGAGATGGAGAAGAAACACCATGAAATACAAATTTAATCCCAAAATCTCATAGACTCGCCTGAGGTGTCGTGCCAAGCAACAGTTTAATCAGCTCGAGAGAAAACAAGTTCTATTGAACTTCCACAAAAGACAAAACCTCCACTTCCTCATGGTTTATAAACGGAGGAGAAAGAGTAATAAGAATAAGAAAAGAGGAGGTCATGTGTAATTTCAGGGAAAGGGTGGTTTGGGGAGGGGGAACTAAACTTTGCCAAGCCACAAATCAACTCAAAAACTTTGAAATCTGTCTTGGCTGCAAGTATCGGTAAGCCTTATGATACAAAGAAAAAGCACCATGAAATGGAACTGACTCTTAAATCTCATAGACCCACCTGAGGTGCCATGCCAAGCAACAGTTTTTCAGCTCAAGAGAGAACATGTTAAAATGCTTTTTTTTGAATTTTACAAGTGTGAGTAATAAGAACAAGAAAATTAAAAGGTCATGTAGTTTAACGAAAAGGATGATATACTGACCAAAAAAATGAACTTTGCGACGCCCAAACACATTAGCTCAAAAGCTTTGAAACCCAGAATGTCTTCAAGAAGCAGTTTGCCAAGAAGACAGAGAAGAAAGACCAAAAAATGGAACTTTTCACAAAATCTATAGACCCACCTAAAGTGTTGTGCCAAGCAATAGTTCTTTCGCTCGACAAGCAACATATTTGATTGAACATTGATGATGAAAACCTCCAAATCATCATTGAGTATAAAACGAAGTAGAGAGAGTACTAAGAATAACAAAAGAGGGAGTGCACATGTTATATCACGAAAAGGGTGGTTTGGTGAGGGGTGGGAAAGAAACTCAACTCAAAACACAAATCACCTCAAAAGCTTAGAAACCTTTCATGGCGGCAAGCATTAGTTAGCCTTGTGAGATAGAGAAAAAACACCAAGAAATGGAACTTTCTCCAAAATCTCACAACCCACATGAGATGCCATGCCAAGCAACAGTTTTTCAGCTCAAGAGAGAACATGTTTGATGTCATTTTGAGTTATACAGGAGAGAGTACAAAAAATAAGAAAAATGGAAGGTCATGTGTAATTTCACCAAAAGGGTGGTTTGGTGAGAAAAAAAACTGAATTCTGCAAAACAAAAACATGATTAGCTCAAAAGCATTGAAATCCGTCGTGGCTACAAACATTAGTTAGTCGTATGAGATGGAGAGGAAACACAATGAAATGGTAATTTGATTCCAAAATCTCATAGACCCACCTGAGGTGCCATTCCAAACAACCGTTCAATAAGCTCGACAGAGAATAAGTTATATTGCACTAAGTACCTGTTGATGGGTGAGAAGCGTTGGATGTTGGAAGTGTTGCTCCAACTTTAGGAGTTATTTCTGGCTGTGCAGAGGACCAAACAAAGGCTGCAAGAGTAGCAATAGCTTAGATGTACAACACCCCAATAGAAGTGCTTCACCGATTTTATAGACCATTAAGTGCCTTTTATATTATTCATGACAGAAAGCAATTAATACCAAGAACACTTTGCGATTAATAAAACATGGGAAATTGTTGAAAGTAGAAAAGTGTTGTCAATATATAGAAACAGATATGGAGAAGGAGAAATTAACCGCAAGTTGCCCAAATTCAGCCCCTCAAGATTCAAGAATGCAAGAAATTCGAGAATGATGATATGTAGAGAGCACATGAACTATTTATCAACTAACTAGAACTAATATGCAAGAATTACAAAGAAAGCATAAACAGGGAACCAAGAAAAAGGAAGAAAAAAGCAACATTCCCAGATTCAAGAATGCAAGAAAGTGGAGAAATTAAAACTTGTGTTGTCAGTATATTTATCAAAAATCATGGATTATAACTAGAACAAAGAAAGCATAAACAGGGAACCAAGAAAAGGAAGAAGAAGAGAGCAACATGCCCACATTCAGTTAAGATTCAATAATGCAAGAAAGTGGAGAAATTAAAACTTGTGTTGTCCAGAATCATGGTTATGGAGAGAGCACATCAACTATATATCAACTAACAAAGAACTAATATGCAAGAATCACAAAGAAAGCATAAACAGGGAACCAAAGAAAAAGGAAGAAGAAGAGAGCAACATTCCCACAAACTCTTGTTGTCGGAGATTAGACGAAACAGACCACATAAACTATTAACACAGAGAAAATATCGACAGACAAAGCAAGGAAGAAGAGAAGACGAAAGCCCCTTCAAAAACTCCTCCTCGCTAACGGCTGTTGCTTACAAGAAGATATCGGAATGGTGGTATATAAATAGAGCCGGTTAAAGCCTGTTGCTTACTGTTTAAGCTAATTGCTTTCCAAATTCTAATTTAAACTCCCTCTCCTATATACACTAACTAAAAACACGTGTTTTTTTCCCTCCCCAGTTTTTTCTTTAATTTAATCCACTATTTTTTATTTGTAAATTCAAATTATACTAGATTCTCTCTAAATTAATAATTTTTCTCCAATTTTAATAAGATAATATATTTTTGGAACACCTCTATATAAATATATAGTCACATACTTTCATTAATATTATAAATTAATAATTCTTTAAAATAAAATAAAAAATATCTAAGACAATTTAGTGAAATATGATTCTAGTGTTTTTTGTTTTTTTGGGCTAAATTTTAAATCTAACTGCACCCAAAAAATTGGAAAGAGTTCTAAATACGATAAGTGTTTCCTTATGCGTAATTGGTTTCAAATGTATTGTATCGTCTTTAACTAGATCATCAATATTGTTTCTTTCGATGGTATCCATAACTTCTTGGGGAAACTAAGCAAATATCCCATAAAAGCAAAATAATTACAAACATATACCCCTTTAAATTCATACCCCCACTAAATAATTACACTATATACCCCCCTAAATTAATTTTGCTTAACTGATACTAAATCAGTATATAAACACTGTAATGGTATCATTAATGTTTCTTGCTCAGAAATTACTCATTGGTCAATGATACTATAAGAGTATATATATATACTGTAATGGTATCATCAAGGTTTCTTGTTCAAGAAACCTTAATGATACCATTACAGTATATGATACTAATTTAGTATAAGTTAAGCGAAAATTATTAGCCTTAATGATACCAATAAAGTATATGATACTGATTTAGTATCAGTTAAGCGCAGCATTAATGATACCAATACGGTATATGATACTGATTTAGTATTAGTTAAGCGAAAATTATAAGTCTTAATGATACCAATACAGAATATACATACTGATTTAGTATCAGTTAGGCTAAAATTATCAGCCTTAATGAATGAGGGGTATGAGCTGTAATTATTTATGAGAGAATGACTATTTCTTGAATTACTTTAGATTTGGGTATGAACATGTAATTATTTTGGATTTTATGGCCCATTTATGTAGTTTTTTCCTAATTTCTTCTAAACTCTGGCCTCTAGCCCTTGAACATGTATCATTTTCAACCAAATAATCCAACATGCTATTAACATATGTTTTATTACGATAACCGAGATCATCAATCATGGCCTCGAGTTTATGAATGTCGCTTTTATGAATGGGTTCATTCACATTCCTTGAGACTTTATTGAATCTCGAAAGTACTCTTTAAATTAATAAACATTAATTTATCGATTAAATAATATTTTTATAATATAATAATATTTCATGGTCCCAACAATTTATTCCAGTAGATTGCATGATGTTGATAGCTTAAGCATTCAATAAGTTAAGATGACCTCATTTTGCCTTATCAATTCAGAAAAACTGTGAATACAGGGTTTAGACCATTTGTATAAGACATATTCTTTAGGTGACAAGATCAAAAATCGATAAAAAAATAATTTAGAATAATCAGTTAATGAGAAAAAAGTAACCGAGCAATGTCAATTGTGAAGTGCTTGTTTATGTGATTGAACGTTAGTTAAAAACTATGTCATCCAAAAATTATAAAAATATAAATATAAATAAACACAACATCAAATATTTTGAAAGTTTAAAATTAGATTATGATCACTATATATAATTCGATTACAAATTCGAAATAATATTAATTTTGATCTAAATTTTATATTTAATCTTAAAAATATATATATATATATAAATTAATTTTTTATAATCTTGTGACTTAGTAATAAAATTTTAAATTTTGAATCAACCTAGAAAGATGACATAAGGTAAATGATTTTTCTACTTATATGTAACGATAACCTATCAAAATTTACATTATCAGTAGTATAACTTAATAATATGTTTTATTATTATAATAAATACATCATTTATTACCTTCCTACAAACGGAAATTGCACCAAAAAAATAAAGAAAAAGAATTGAGTAAAAACAAATAAACAAGTACTACTACCATAAAAAATTACAAAAAATAATATATTTTTGTATTAACTATTTTTTTTTTCTTTTCGTATTAACTAATTTGAATTTGAAAACTATAAAAAAATCGTACGCTACCTTTTAGAACTCACTGGTTTTACACACCAACCGGAGAATCGGAGAACCGGAACTTGATACGCTACCGGCGCATCTTTGATTACTCCACCAGATTGCTGCTGTTTACTGTTCCATTGTCAAATCCCTAAACCCTAAATCAATTTTCCCGTATCTATCTGCTAAGTGATATTACTGTTCTTCCCATTATCTTTATTCTTGGTATTATTCCATCCATTACAAAAGATCAAGGTAAAATTCAACAATGAGATTATCTTGGAATTCTATTTAAGAAAAAAAAAATCAAGAACTTGAGGGTTTTTGAAGTTACATTGGTATTGGTATTCTCAGATGCATATTTCAGGAAATCAAAGAAATTGTAGTTTTTAAGAATATATGGGCACAGCAAATATCAAGAAAATTCAAGAGATCTTTTTTTCTTTAAAATTATGTTGTCATTCTTGCCGCATACGTTAAGGACGTTCAAGAATTTGTTTTTAACTTTTTCAGGGAGATGGGGAGCATTAAGCGAATGCCTGAGGCTACTTCTTATTATTGAGACCTATTTAAGATATACTAAGATGCTGCTAATTATAGGACATGGAGCCTACTGTTGTTAGTGGTGAAACAGGCCAGAGTGACTACTCTGAGTGGTCGAAGTGGACAGCAGAAACAGGTAAGTTTCATCTTCCTAATTGAACAAACTTAGATGTGATGGCTTGCGTTTTGTTGTGTATTTGGGCTTTAATCAATTAATAACTTTCATATTATTGTCCCGGACACTGTCTTACATGGCTGAACGTGTAGTGGGTACTGGTTCATTTGGAGTTGTATTTCAGGTAAAATTGTGTGTGATATTCAGTAGGAAGGATTAGGTGTTTATTTGGAAGCATTGAATTCGTATGGGCAGCTCTGATCGACGTTTGCTCATTTTTTATATTTTTTGGTAATTTTTAGGCCAAGTGCCTAGAGACAGGTGAATCTGTCGCAGGTCTTACAGGATAGGAGATACAAGAATAGGGAACTACAAATCATGCGCATGCTTGATCATCCTAATGCCGTTCACCTGAGGCACTGTTTCTATTCTTACTACTGAGAAGAATGAGTTTTACCTTAACCTTGTTCTGGAGTATGTGTCTGAAACTGTGTACTGAGTTTCAAGGCACTACAGCCAAGGGAACCATTACATGCCCATCATATATGTTCAATCGTACACACACCAGGTAAGCTTTTGGGTAATTTCTTACTTTTATATGTAGGAACTTTGTGTAAGTAAGAAAATTTTGAGACTTCTAAAATATGTCATCTTTTTAGCTCTATTATGAATTAGCTTGATTCTTCAGAAGTTATAACTTAATTTCTTTCTCATAATTATCATTTTGCAGCTATGTCGGGATCTGAATTACATGGACAATGTAATTGGGGTATGTCACCGTGATATTAAACCTCAGAATCTTTTGGTAAGCTTTCGTTATTTTCCTTTGCTTCTTCGCAGCTCTTCCATTTCCTTGATTATCTGAGACAATTGCTTTTCCTCTTCCTATTTGCAGTATTATTGTTTTATTTATTGCTACAAGTAAATCCACGCACTCATCAGTTAAAGATTTGTGATTTCGGAAGTGCAAAGAAGCTGGTATGTGTTATTCTTTTGATAACTAAGTTTTCCTAGGTGTTTTCCAAGGTGTTTGCATCTACTAAAGATTTTTGTCCTTACCATAGGTGCCTGGGGAGCCCAATATAGCCTACATTTGTTCTTGGTATTATAGCCTGAATTGATCTTTGGGGCTACAGATTCCTCAACTGCAATTGATAGCTTGTATGATTTCACTAGGGTTGTTGAGGAGTTGGTTTTCAACAGCCTCGATGCTGGTGCCACCAAGGTGTACTATAGTTTACCCTTTCAAAGTTTCAATGTTCTTTATGATTTTACTAGGTACTGAATGGAAAGATGTGGAGTTATTCTTGCACGCCCAACTCGTGCAACTCTAAAAATAATTAAGTAGTTTAATTATAAGAAGTTGTGATTTGTAGTATTTTGAATGAAGACACTCAATTGAACTGACTTTCATAGACGCCCTCAGTGGCCATTTTCCTTTACATGGTCCAGACTTATTGTCTTTGATTGTTTCTTAAAAATGGAAAATTGTGCCATGTAAGAGAATGGGGAATTATATGGTTCATCTTTTCTGATTTTGTAAATGTTTTGAGGATCAGTAGAGGTAGGCTGCTGACTAACGATGGTAAGTCGTGCTTTCATGCAGTTTTAATCGTTTAGACTAATTGCACCTGCGAATTTGTGTGTTGCTTGCACAAAAGGCATTGACCGGGGAGGTTCTTCAATGAATTCTTATGTTCCTTTGTTTGCTACTTCTGATGACGAGGGCATATACTTTATATGAAGATTGATTTTTTTCTCCTCTTAGTATGATGCTCTAGTATCATAATTTTTTTTCCAAATGAATATTCTTATATCATAACTCTTATTACTTTTTTTCCATGAGATTTACTTCTTTATAGGACTGTTCTTTTGTGTTTGTTATTCTTATAAGTAGTGTACTCCTAGTTTGAACTTTAACCCAATTTCCACTTTCCACCAGGTATCTATTGCTATAGGCATTGGAACCTGCTATGTTAAGGTGGATGACAATGGTAAGTATTAGTTTCTTTGATATTGATCTAGTGCATTTTGATGTGCAGAAAGTTCTGCTCAATTTGTTTATCTTACTTCATCACCTGAAGTTGTACTTTCTTTTAGAGGATTTGGTGTCTCACAAAATGGACTGGTGCTGATGGGAGAAAGAGATGGTAATCTTTTTGCAAATTGTTGGGCTGACATCATCTTTTCTATTGTATTGATGCTGCTGTACATAATTTATTTTGCCTGGCAACTATGATGTTCACAACTTGGAATGGTTGTTGTAGTTTATAGGATTGCATGCATTACTCAACTGATAGGCTGTTTGACAATTTGTGTTCATTAATATCTTTTTACAGATGTTCTTTTATTTAATTTTTAATTTTGTTGTTTTACTTGTAATTGGGAGAACTGGTATGGCTGTACACAACAAAAAATATTGATGCTTACATTTTGATTTTGGTTTTATTGTAAGATGTTCATGTACATCGCATTCCTGGTACTTCAATTGCTATAAGATACTCTTTCTTTACTTGTACCGCGACCCAAAAAAAAGGGGAGGGCCGGAGGGGTATATATATATATATCTACACACACACACAAAGAGAGAGAGAGAGATGGAATATATTTTTTGTTGCTCACTACTGTATGTAGAGAGAGAGATGTAATATATTTTTTGTTGCTCACTACTATATGTAGAAATGTTTTGATTATTTATTTTAGCTGAAGTTGAGTTGGAACATACATATTGGTGCTTAGGTACTTTTAACCTATCTCATGGAGACAATATATGTTCCTATTTCTTTCATCTGCTGTTGTGTTTCCTTTTTGTCTGGCCATTTTAACTATGGTTTCGAATGCTTGCTTTACACCAGCGACATCAAAATATAGCCATTCAGATGATATGCATGCTTTCCCTGCAAGCTTTGGCTTAAAAGGAGAGGCTCTGAGCTCTAAGATTTCTGACGTTTCTTTGTTGGAAATTGGTACTAAAACTCACAGGAGGCCAAATAGATATCGTAAGGTTTTAAAGGTACAGGTCTTTTGAGTTTTAGTTGGGAGTATCCATTAGGATAGGTATAAAACTACTAACTTGATCTTTGTTCTTGCCATTCTTTACAGGACGACAAGTGTTTGTACCTTGGAATTGATGATTGTAGACAAAATGTTTGTACAACAGGTAATCTGTATAAGACCACCTGATACATGAGTTGACTGCTGCTTGCTAATAAGGAAATTTCTAGGAATTTTTCTCTTTGCAGTCATTGTTCGTGATGCTTTTACAACCAACCAGTTCGAAGGAAGCAAATGCACTCCAAGTACTTCTAGTTTTCTCATAATTCAAACAAATAAAAAATATTGATTTACATACTTTACTTCTAAAGTTGTACTCTATCCTGATTGATCTTGTGGTTTGCATATAATCTGGAAGGCCAAAGAGGATCTTGCATTCTCTGAAAGAGTCTCTGTTAAGAATCGCCCTTGTGCATCCCAGTGTCTCCTTCATAATTGTTTATATTGAAAGGTCCGTCATTGTTTTACCAGCTAACTTAAGGCTATTTCCTGTCTGTTTTCTTCGATTTTGATCATTTGCATGCAGTGAGGATGACCTGCTTTGCACACGTGCTTCTCCTTCTCCATTGCTTCTATTGTCTAGTGAGGTTGGGATTCATCTGAGTTCCCTTAACAAATTGAATGCAAGCAATAGTTCATTCAAGCTCTCAGGATACATCTCAGGTCCTGATATTTACACAATGAAGGTATACATACAGACCCAAATTGATGCAGCTTTGTGGAGTCCTCTTCTGTTCCAATATAACAGTAGCTCTTTGAGGGATTCAGAGATGCGCCATTTCACTTCTAGTATATTCAGAAAGATCGACCATTGCTAAGATATAACTTTACAATGAATAAAGGTGTTCACATCATCCTATCTTTCCTCACTTATAGAACATATCTGTTGCAAATTATCATTCCTTTCCTCTGCAGACTGTGTTTGAGAATAGGGAATACTTTTGAGTTTACAATTTTCATAACCCTAAGAAACCCGGACAATAGTCATACATTTTATTTTTGTTTTGATAAAGCACGCTTTCTATTATTTCTCATTACCTCTCTTCACTGCGTCAGAAAAGCAATGAGTTCTAATGGAGGATGAGGAATTTTTAAGCAAATGGCAATAATCCTCTAAAGAAATGTTTGGCACATGTATGCGTTAGCTTGCTACACCTGAAAAATAGCCTCTTTTCCCTTATTTGCTTTTGTTGCATCCATCAGGTTCCTATATGTATAGAAGATTGGGCATTATTCATAGAAAATCATTTCTTTTTGTAAGGTTTTCCATTTTTTGCTATACTTCTTGTATTAGGGCACATATTTGACCTTATTCTAATGAATTTTATTAATTTTTTAAAAAACCATGACGTCAGTAATGACATAGCCCTATGACCTAATCATTTCAGCTCATCAAATATGTCTCAAAGAGGTAGAAAGGAGAGATTACTGATAATTCTGGACTAGTTTCTTTGATAAAAATATTTCAAAGTGCTTAAAGTTTGGTCTGATAACTACAAAATGTAGTCTACTTGTCGAATTGCTGCATACACGTCTACTTTAGTATTGATCTGAAAATTGTCGAATACATTTGTCCTTGCATTTTGAAAGATATGAGTCTAGTTGTGACAGTCAATTGAATTTTACTTTTGTTTTTTCTTTCCAAACCGTTGAGCTGTGTTGGAATATGCTTTCTGACTCTAGTTATTTCATATAAGTGTGTACCATCACATTGTTGTGAAGTCGGTAACTCAACAAACCTGGTTGAAAAGGTTGACCCCTTGACCTCAGCTGATTGATGCATTTGAATAGTTTCTTTTTGATGAAGGTTGTGTTGAATAGTTTCTGTGGAGAGAAGCAGGTTTATTTCCTATTTCCTTGTCAAGCAGACTACATGGTTTCTCTTTTGTAATCTGCTTCACATTTGCACTATCATCAGCATAGTTATTCAATTATAAATTTTTGGTTTTCATGATTATTCGCAGGCTAATGACTTCAATGTCAAAGCAGCTCAGAAAGGGGTTGTCTACATAGATGAAGTTGATAAAATAACCAAAAAGGTCCAATAACCATTATCTACTTCATGAATTTGGATAATTGATTTTAAAGTAATCATTCTCATCAGTCATCTGTATAGGCAGAGAGCCTGAATATTGGCAGAGATGTATCTGGGAGGGCATCCAACAGGTGCTGCAGAAGATGCTTGAAGGAACTGTGAATATTTATTACAAATTATTTCATCTGTTCATTCCACGTGGCGATACTATTCAGGTATACTGAATTTTTTTTATGCCTATCTTATTGACTTTTCTTTTTTAAAAGTGCAGGCTAACAATTTTATGGGAAAAACACTTACCACTTGCTATTTGGATGGTACTATAGTTTATTGCTTTTTAGAATCAATTGGATTAAGTTGGGGGTGGAAAACAATTCTCTACTAGGAAAGAATGTTCCTGTTCAACAGAAAGAAACAGAACGTCTTCAGCTAGACTACACATATGTTGGGAGGGGGAGGTCAAGTCAAATACTTGTTTATATGCCTTGCAGTAATCATCTGTGAAGGATGTAAAGTTGTGACGAGCTGGACATTACTTGTTCACTAGCTCATCATTGTTCTTTCTAGATGCTTACTGCTCTTTATATTTTTCTATATACTAATTTGCAGAGAGACACCAAAGATATCCTTTTTATCTGTGGTGGTCCTTTTGTTTGTTTAGAGAAGACAATTTCAGAAAAGTAATCTGTCAAACTCAACTAATTTCATTGAACACATTTAGGTTAAGTGATATAATATGGTTCAACTTATCATCACTTTACTCCCATACGACAAGATTCTTCAATTGGATTTGTAGCACCTGTTTGAACTAACATGAGAGTTGATGGTCTAACTGATGCTGTAGTCACATCATCACTATTGGAATCTGTGAGGAGATCCCTGTGACTTGAGCGTAATTTTCTTTTCTGGATCACTGTTTTGTAGATCTAGTGATTTCATGACTCTTTATTCTTGTGAAATTCTAGAAATCAAATGCATGAGAAGCTTTGTTTTACTTTGCTTTGTGTATCTTGGTAGAAGTGATGATCTCACTGCATATGGACTCATATCTGAATTTGTGGGGCGGTTTCCAGAATTAGTGAGTTTTTCTTCACTGGATGAGGATCATCTTGTTCAGGTTTGTCTACTATTTTTGCCTTTTTGCGATGTAGTTTCTAGTTTCACATTTTCATGATTTAATCGGCTTTTTGGAAACTCCAGCTGCGCTTAGGAGGTTGATGACCAACTTTAAAATAGTCATATTATGATGAATCCTCATAGTATTTGTGAGATGATGTCCTAATGAAATTGGCCCAACCAGAGTGAATTACACCCTAATTTTAAATGTGGTTTTTGATTGATTGATTGGATGGGAACTTTTGGAGTTTTTCGTTTTGCTTTTAGGTGCTATCGTGGACTCTTAGCTGACACTAAAAAAGGAAGACTACTAAACTCAATATGTTCTGTTAAAGGTATTGCTGAGAAAGGCATTGCGAGAAACACTGGTGCACGAGGCTTAAGATCTATACTAGAAAGTATCCTGACTGAAACCATGTTTGAGGTATTGCATGACACCACAGCTTTTTGTATTTGGAGTTAATTCTGGAAGAGCTTGGAAAAATATCTCACCCATTTTACTCTTATCACATTGAGGCATCTCAAGGGAGGAGATATGTCACCTTTTATTTGAGAGTTTGAAGTACCTGCTTTTGAGTATTACTTTTAAAATTTTACGTGAGCACCACATGAGTGTTGACATAGCTATCTTATGAAGAACTTTGCTCCAAATTTCCAAAATGAACCTAAACATGATTTTTACCTGTCTTTTGGAATGTGCCCAAAATATTGGTTTCAAAGGTTCGTATTTCATTGTAAAGCAGACTACAAGGTTTCTCTTTTGCAATCTGCTTCACTTTTGCACTATCAACAACATAGTTATTCAATTATAAATTTTTGGTGTTCATGTTTGTTTGCAGGCTGCTGACTTCAATGTCGACGCAGCTCAGCAAGGGGTTGTCTACATAGATGAAGTTGATAAAATAGCCAAAAAGGTCCAAAAAATATCATCTACTTTATGAATTTGGATAACTGACTTTAAAGTAATCATTCTCATCAGTCATCTGCATAGGCTGAGAGCTTTAACATTGGCCGAGACGCTGCTGAAGATGCTTGAAGGAACTGTGAATATTTATTACAAATTATTTCTTCTGTTTGTTCCAATTGCCTATTACTCTTGTAAACATGTTTACAAATTCATATCTGAAGCTCCTTGACTTCAAATGTGTTCTCCTTTGAAGTATTTTTTCGGAGATCAATAATCTCACTTGCTGAGTTTATCTTTATTTCTTTGTTAGATTGTAAGTGTACCTGACAATAGAGCACGGAAGCATCCACGTGGCGATACTATTCAGGTATACTGAATCTGTTATAGCCTTCTTTTATCTACTTTTTCTTTTTAAAAATTGCAGGCAAACAGTTTTGTGGGAAAAGCTTAAAGCACTAACCACTTGCTATTTGGTTGGTAATATGGTTTAGTGCTTTTTAGAATCTATTTGATTAAGTTGGGGTGGAAAACAAATCTCTATTGGGAAAGATTGTTTGACCAAGGAAAATTAGATGTCAGACCCTGACCTATTGAACAAACAAGAAACGGAACTTCTTCAGCTAAACTACACATATGCTGGGAGTGGGAAGTCAAGTCAAAAACTGGTTTATATGCCTTGCAGCAATTATCTATGAAGGCTGTGAAGTTGTAACGAGCTGTACATTAATTGTTCAATAGCTCATCACTGTTCTTTTCTTTCTAGATGCTGACTGCTCTTTATATTTTTCCATATACTAATTTGCAGATAGCTAAAGATATCCTTTTTATCTGTGGTGGTGCTTTTGTGGTTTAGAGAAGACAATTTCAAAAAGTTTTTCTGTCAAACTCAATTAATTTCATGAAAGGCGCTTAGGTTAAGTGATATATTATGGTTCCTTTACTCCCAGACGACAAGATTCTTCAATTGGATTTCGAGCACCTGTTCGAACTAACATGAGAATTGGTGGTCTAACTCTGATGCTGCAGTTACATCATCACTATTGGAATCTGTGAGGATATCCCTGTGACTTGAGCATAGTTTTCTTCTCCGGATCACTACTTTGTATATCTAATGATTTTATGACTCTTTATTTCTCGTGAAATTCTAAAAACCAAATGCATCAGGAGCATTTGTTTGACATTGCCTTCTGCATCTAGGTAGAAAGTGATAATCTCTCTGCATATGGACTCATACAGTAATACCTTAATTTGTGGGGCGGTTTCCAGTTTTAGGATTCTGATGGATGTTATGGTCAGTACTTTTAGGCTCTATTATAAGGTTGTAATTGTTTGTGGAATCTTTAATGGTGAAATACTTGGTTAAGATCAAATATATTTCTGGGTTCTTTATTGTTTTCGTTTTTCCTTTAAAATATACCAAGAGTTCAGTGCCTGCTGTTATACCGCTGGTTGGTATTATTTTATTTTTCCTAAATGTATGAAGATCAATAATCATTATGTTCCTATGCTCTATAGTTAAGTAGCTATAGTGGCTTGGTCATAGCAGTTAGAATTCAGTTGTATTGTGTTTTGACTTTTCCTTTTTCTGTTTCCTCACTCTTAGAACTCTTCTTTTCCTGTGATGAACAAAGAAAGGTGGGTTTCCTTTTGATTAGTACATCTGTGTTGGCACGACACTTGTTAAGAGTTATTATACTGATTGAATTTTTGCTAATTTGCACATGATTAGTGATTGTTGTTATTTAAAAATAATAATGTTATTAATTATTAATATTAGTATTTTTTATTTTCATTATTATCTTTTCCATCCGCAGCCAATTAAACTGCAAATTGTTTCCTTTTGTTGGTAGAGACTAGGGAAAGCAGACTTTCGAGGTCCCAAAAAATGGCGAATTTGACTATTACAAACATACTTGAGAAGAGGTGAGGTGTGGTTCTTGTTTGTCTATTAGAACATGTCACTTGTCCATTTTTGTTCCATGTTAGATGTGCAATCAAATTGCCTGAAATGATGTGTAGCATTTTACTCCCTTTGTTGGCACCATTGATACTGATTGTGTTAATCTCATAAAGCTATTTTGATGTGTTTTGCAAGAATCTCAGCTTCAGGTCCATACTTCTCCACAAGCCCTACTCTCAGAGAAAAATGGCCACATCCAATGGATGACATCTTTCCAGCCAACCTACTATCAGCAAGTATGCAAAAGCCACTCAGCTTCAGGTCCATATTTCTCCACAAGCCCTACTCAGAGAAAAATGGCTCATGCAATTGCTGTCTTTAGTCAACAAAGTAAATGAGACTAAAGTGCAGGGAAAGGACTTATATAACATTTACAACCTTACAGGGTTGAAATAAAGTTAAAGACCAATCAGCAGGTATTAGTACTGCAGAAGCTTATAGCATGGGCACAATATGAAATGTAGCAAGGAGATTTTAGTAGAATCACAACCATAAGTCTTATGAATTAACTCACTTGTACATTTTAAATGAAAATTGGAACTGATTTTAAAAACGAAAGTCGGTAAAATAATACACCGAGTGGCTACAGAATTCATCGAGTACCTTGTCAGTGGGAGCTTCCTGGAGATGTTTATATAAATCTGGATGCTTTTTCCCAAATTCTTGTTCAAATGATGAAGAGAGCACTATATTGCATGAGAAGAAGAGCTAAAAGTTAGAAAAATATGCAGCACAGCTTCTGCATAAATACCCAACCTAAGCGTCCAGACATTAGAGAAACTTCAAATGCCCAAGAAGCTTCAGAATGAACAGATGAAAGATGAGCAAATTTAAGTTTTAAATGCTTGAATCCCCTCCATATTCCTAAAACAGGTCTACCTTACAAGTTAGAAAGAAAGTAAGTACATGTCTGGAACGAGAAGTTCATGGAGAAATGTTGTTGGATTGATTCAATACCGAATCCCAGATCTCCATAGACGACTAATGGTAGGGGCTGCATTTTTCGGAAAGAAAGATAGTGGCAAAAGGATGTTAATCAAGAACCGACGTCTCATGCCGACCCCGTCTGTAGTTGCTACTACACTGTTACATCCGGATAAAGTGACCCGCACTGGTGGAATAATTGCAATGCGACTACACCGCCTGCTGATAAAGGGAAGACAGTATACCAAGCTTGTCCCAGCAGCCAGGTTTGGTCCTCCGGGCAGCAACCCGGCTGGTATACACCCCACAAAGGAAATTGGGCCGTGAGGTGAGTAACTATATTCAACAATCATTTGCCAACATCGTTCCTCAAATTTGGTGCTTTTTGATCCCCAGTTGCTATGGGGAACAAAGGACGAAATACAATCGATTCCTCCATTTAAGTGGTTCTCGCTTCTCCTTGTTCCTGTTCCTAACTCCTCCCCGGGTAGTTCCCAATGTTTGGCACTTTCCATACTTCATGGGTGCAACATCATCAAGTTCATTGTCATATGAAGCAAGTCCATAGTATATCAATTAACAAGGAGCCATGAATTGTTGTAACTTGTAACTTGTAATACATATTTGAAGAACAAAGGTGAAGACGATAAAATTGTTACCAAAAGAAGGGAACTAAGAAAGTTTCTATTGATACCTATAGGGAAAAACATAAGGAGCAACCACAAAATGCTCAAAAAAACTCTCTCAGTAAATACACAGTTCTATTTATTCATTTTTGCAAAATTTCACTCAGATTGTAAACCATTTAAATCTGTTCCACTTTATTCCATTTTTCTTCCCACTTTTTTAACACCATAGGCACACATCTAGTTGACCATGACTTCACTTCCCATACATATAATTGTAACCAATTTCCACGCCCCCCCCCCCCCCCCCCACCCCCCAAATCCATCCCCAAACTGTCTACCCTTGTAAGGATATATAATCTTCAAGCTCATGTTGATGAACGGAAATCTCCTCTCCTAAAACCAAAAACTGAAAGGACATAGAACAATTCAATGCCCAGAGAATTTACCATAGCAAAGAAATTAATAGAAATCTCCAAAGATATCCTCAATAATCGAAGTACACTCGTACCTATGTTTCTGGGTAATTTCCCTTTTGTGAGCAGAAAAAGATAACTCTGTCTTACCTGATCATAGAAGTATCAATAAGAACTTGTCAACATACTGAAACTGGTTTCCATATTTGTGTGGAAGTAGTAATTGAAAATAAAAGTTGTACTTGTATACAAGGTAGCATAACATGGAGCACTTGAGTCGTGGAGATTAGGATAAGAATAAACATAATCAAGCTGACAAAAAGTGACATACCATCATTGGTTGCTTATTGTGCTTAATGTCTCTTCCAAGAATCGATAAGCCATCATATATTGACCATTAATTTGCTCAGATAAGGTGTTATCCAGATGAAAATCAAATACTTCTCCATATAAAATTAAACAAAAAATACGCAAGGCTCTTTCTTATTACAAACTAGAGAAATTACTTAATTGATGGTTCAACACTAATAGGTATGGTCACTTTGTTGAATCATCACAAAGAGGCAGAGGCTAAGCCAGAACATCTGTGTTTCTTTCACGCTAACCGCTAAACCATGTGCGCGTGATTTTGCTCGCCTATCATGAGTTTGACTTGCCCAAATGGCATTTGGAGGAAAGGCATGATTTTCGTCATGATGAAGTGCAAAACAAGGTTGTCTTTACATTGAACCAGGGAGACAATCCAAATCGTAGTCAGTGTCCCTTATTTGATTGAGCGAACCTGCATTTGAAGACAGACACAGAAGTTCACCATTTAGTCATTAATAAGCTTCAAACATACTCCAGTAGCAGATAAAAAAACATGATGTGTCTAAAAACCTGAAAAGCAGCAAGACCAATAATGCACTACTTAGAACAAGTTTGACATAAGAACTGAAAACATTACAACTCACAAATGCAAAGTCTCTGAGACACCATGTGTTACATTTCCTCTAGCAGTAGTGAAGTTTATAACCAAATTCAATATCAATTATGCAAGAGAGTCTTAACCAATTTAATACAATAATAAAAAATATTGAATTTGCATAGATAAATTTAACACCCGCTCTTTCAGAACGACTAAATTAACCCGCATCTTCGTGGTAGGAGTGATTAATAAATTAATAATGATTTGGTATGTCATATTTTAAGTGTTCGCGGGTCTTATCTCATATTTTTGAAGTTAAGTGAGTTGTAAAAAAAAGTTGGCGAAAGTTATAGTAAGTTTCTTTTAAAGTTTTCTCTGAAATTTGGGTCATATGTCTCGGTGATTTTCTTCCAATATATAAAGAGTTATGGGGACCATAAGATATCAAATCAAAGATCTATGAGTCTAGTTTCCAACGCATCAAACCGTTCGTTAATACGACTTCATAATAGAGAGATATTTACATTTTTGTGAGATGACGCAAGCAGGCACGTGAGGTGGACCAAGGTCGGTGGGAACTTTATTTAATCAACCAGCTTCATTTTCTTTTTCATTTTCACGTTCCAGTAGCTCAAATCAAAATACAGAGAAATTTTCCCCAAATCCATAAAATAATCTTTAGGTCTTAGTGATTTCATCTTGCAAGCTTAAGAAAAGTTGCTCTACGTTGCGAGCTTGTCATTTTGGTATAGTTTTCCTTGTGGATTGTGTGGCGTACCTCCGTGGTGGTTGTAGCAGCAGGGGTTTTACTTTGTTTGGAGGTTTTGAGCTTTATTGCAAACTTAAGTTCAAGGTAAGACCCACATTTTATTGATTCTAGCCTTGGTAAGCCGCAAATAGTGAGTTGAGATGGAAAACCGTATCTTTTGTTGGATTATCATAGTACTTTCCATTCTTGTGTTGATTGTGGTGCTGCCTTATTGTAGTATTGAGGGGGTTTCAAGTAGAAGTCGATAGGCCACTGGAATTCATCGAAAAAGGTATGTTAAGGCTATTCCCTTCAATCGACATGTTTACTTAAAGCTTAGGAGCGATATAATAGGGTTGTTGTCGTAGGTGAACTCGTAGATATAATTGTGATTGGTTGGCTGATTGAGTGGTTATAAACCTTCATTGTTGGGACTTGTAATTTGTTAATAGTGACCTTACGTTGGGAACAACTTAGAGACTATTTGTATAGATTGTTTATAGCTAAATTGCTCGCCTTTAGCCTATTGAATTGTTTGTTATTGCCCTTGGGGCTATTGTGGTTAGCTACAGGGCTATGTCTTGCCAACGGGGCTATAGTAATGCCAAAGAGGGCTATGTTTTGCCTACGGGGCTATATTGATGCCAAAGAGGGCTATGTGTTGCCTATGGGGCTATATTGATGCCAAAGAGGGCTATGTGTTGCCTGCGGGGCTATATTGATGCCTAAGAGGGATGTGAACTGCCTACGGGGCTATGTTGTTGCCTAAGAGGCCTATGCACTGCCTATTGGGCTATATCATTGCCTAAGAGGGCTATGTGACTTCCTACACAGACAAAGAGCTACCGATAGGGGTATATAGATTGATTTGGCACCTTCTGGGCTTATGGGGGCCTAGGTAGGTGATCTTGTTTGTTGTTTGTACCAGCCAAGCTTATAGGGGCCTTGCTGGGTATTTTTTTGATTTTATTTTTTATGTTTAAATTCAGTAGCAGTTCAATATGCTTACCTTATTCTTGATTTCCTTACATGATTAGTTTTAGTATATTATGATACCTGCTCATTCATACTCGGTACATTAATTTGTACTGACGCCCCATTGTCTGGGGGCGCTGCATGCAAATCCCGACAGATGACTCGATAGACCTCCTCAGCACCACAGTCCAGTAGATTGGCTAGCCCCTTTCCTCCGGAGCTGCCAGAGTTTAAAGGTTTGTTGGATTTTGTTGTATATAGTTTTTAGGTAGGTCAAGGCCCTGTCCCGACCAAGTTTTACTACTCTTAGAGGCTTGCAGACTAGTGTGTTGGGTTGTATAGCCACATTATCGAGCATGTTTGCCTTGCTTGTTGGTTGGCTAACGTTTGATGGTTGTTGGGTGTATTGTCTTTGTAAGAAATAAAGGAGAAGAAATATTATTGAATTATTGTTGTGTCTACATTATTACATTGAGACCCTATTTATAGACACTACAATACAATCCTTTACCAAGTAGGATACTATTTACTATCCCTAATTCTATTACTATTCCTATTCTAAGTAGGATTGTATATTCCTATTACTATTCTAACACTCCCCCTCAAGCTAGTATATGTATCTAGCTTGTTACAAATATAATTAATACGAGGATAGATGAGGAGCTTGGTGAGAAATCTGCCAGTTGATCACTCAACTTTACAAAATTGACAATCAATCTCAATGTGCTTAGTCTTCTCATGAAATACTGGATTTGATGCATAATGTCAGTCAATCTCAATGTGCTTGATCTTCTCATGAAATACTGAATTTGGTGCATAATGCCAATAAAACAAATTACAGTGTTGAATTTCCCAAATCAAGCGTGCAAAAGACTGTTTCAGACCATAGAGTGACTTACATAATTGACATACAAGGCTACTAAACTCCCCCCGAGCAACAAAATTAGGTGGTTGCTCCATATAGACTTCTTCACAATGCAGGGGTCGAAAAGTGCTCAAAATCTATTATCAAGTATATGGATCATGTTGGAATCAATAGACGAGTCGATATTAAACAAAAAAGTCATCGAAAAACTGGCTGAAACATGCTCATAGGCCGGAGTATTAGATTTGATGACTGAAAGTGGTCACAATCACTTCCTACTCAATACATTTTTTCCTTCTCTTTTTAGTGGTGCACCCATGTTCCAGAAATCCTAGATTCGCTTGTCTAAATCTGATTTTTCCTTAACAGATTGCGCAGCCCCTTATTGTTTCTTGCTTGTTAACTGATTTCCTTTAGTCTGATATTGCGTTCGTGAATTTATTGCTACGCCCTTATAAATACTACTGCATTTTTTAGTTCCTACTTTGAACAATATATTTTCTATAGTTTATTGCTTCTATTTATTTTCGTCATTGTATTGTGTGACTGTCAATGTTAAGATTTAGGGGTTGTTTGGTAGAGTGTATTAGCAAAAATAATGCATGCATTAGCTTTGTATATTAGTAATCCCTTGTTTGGTACACTATTTCATCCTATCTATAACTAATGCTTGCATTAGTAATACACTCTATTGTGTATTAAGAAGTGTATTACTAATACCATGGATTTCTGGTATTAGTAATGCAAAGAAATTTAATGCATGCATTAAATGGTTAAGGACCCAATTGCCCCTCAAAAGCACTTTAACATCTTTTCCACCATAATTGTGGAAGATACTTTTGTAAATAAATATCTTTACACAATGCATACTATTTTTAATATACCAAACCAAACAATGCGTTAAGATAATCTATGCATAACTAATGCAAGGATAACTAATACAAGCATTACTAATACACTCTATTGAGCATTATTTTTATACACTCTACCAAACGACCCCTTAGGGTATTTGTCGTTATAGGTTGTCCATTTTTTGTTGTTTATTGCACACTTGATTATTCTATAACTGACGTTAGTGGCTTCAGGGTTTGATGTAGTTTATGATTATGTACTTGATTGGCAGCAGGGGCAGGAGCCAGGGGCGGGAGCCAGGGGTGGTAAGGGTACAAGGGAGATCCTAGGTTTACAGTTGGGTTTTGAAAAATAGGGACATTGACAAGGAAGTCGATAGAGTTAGTGAAGATTCTTATGAAGAGGAAGATCAACAAAGCTTGTGTTCAAGAAACCAAATGTGTAGGAACCAAGGCTAGGGATGTAGATGGATTTAAGTTATGGTACTCAAGAAGATCGAGGAGTAGAAATAGAGTCATTTAGACAAGGAACTCAAGGAGCAAGCGCTAGAGATTAGGAGGGTGAATGATAAGTTAATGTTCATCAAGGTAGTTTTGGGAGGGCTAACTATTAATGTAATTAGTGCATATGTGCAGCAAACGGGTTTGGACGAGGAGGTCAAAAAAAACTTCTTTGTTCTGGGAGGAGTTGGACAAGGTTGTGAGAGTTATCCCGCATACTGAGAAACTAATTTTATGAGGGGATTTTAATAGTCACATAGGGACCACTTCGAGAGGATATGGTGATGTACAAGGCACTTTCGGCTTTGGGGATAGAAATGGAGGAGTTTTGCTTTTAAACTTCGCGAAAGCTATCGAGTTGATCATAGCTAATTCCAGTTTCTAGAAGAGGGAGGAGCACTTGGTGACCTTTTGTAGTGTGGTGGCTAAGACTCAGATAGATTCTTTGCTCCTTAGAAAATGTGATAGAGGTTTATGCAAGGACTGGATCAGGAGAGGGGATCTTACAGCCCAACATAAGCTCGTGGTTATGGATTTAGAAATCAATAGGATGAAGAAGAAGAGGATCGCATATGCCCACAAAGGATTTAATGGGATGCCTGATAGAAGCCAACGCTTAGGAAAATGGAGAGAAGCTAGCAGCTATGACTATTTCAGGAAGTAGTGAGTACGCAAATAGTATATGGGCTAGGACAACAGACTACATCAGAGAAGCAACAAGAGAGGTGTTGGGGGTCTCGAGGGCTTACCCAGACAAGCACACAATGGATTGTTGGTGGAATGAAGAGGTCCAAGGAACAATGAAAGCCAAGAAGATTGCTGACAAGACGTTAGTGAAAGCTTAGACGAGGAGGAATAGTGACAGGTTTAAGACGACGAAGATGGAAATGGAGCTAGCAGGGACGCAGATAATATGTGGGCTAAGACAATTGACTGCATAAAGGAAGCAACAAAAGAGGTGCTAGGGATCTTGAGAGGTTACCCAGGCGGAGCAGTCTAGGGACAACAAGAAAGACTTACACATGGTGTTCTGGGGGAAATCGTACATGGTCTCCAGTGGTCAGGGCAGTGGCGTGCAGATCCACCACGGAGGGGGGTTTACTGTTGAGCACTAGAGAAAGAGATTGTCCCTGTTGAATATTATATCGTAATTACTGTCGGTTTAGATGGTAACATTCCTCTCTTAAAATAGAATGCAAAAAAAATGCAGTCTGCTAAGAGATTAACTATTTGCATGGTTCCTCAACATATCTAGCAAATCTTTTTCAATCTTTCTACCATCAAGCTCAAAGTTCAACTTTCTTGTATGGTTCCTTAACATGGTGATGAAAATGTGAGTAAAGAAACAGTTGAAGCATCCTAAAAGTCTATGCATGTTTCACACAAGGAAATTTCCTCTTGTTTTTAATATTATACATACTCTAGTTTCATGACTCTTTTGTTCTCGTGCAATACATTCTATACCTTTTTTATAGAAAATCTTAATTGTCAATGATCATGGTGATTTAGTTTCTGACCTGTAAGATATTTATTCATATTTATCCCAGTTTAAACACTAATTAATTTTGAACTCAAACAGAAACCCCCCATTGGAGACCTGGGCCACCTGAAAAACCAGTCCTCTGCAATGCATGTGGATCAAGGTGGCGCATTAGGGGGACACTACATAACTATATTCCCAGACATGTAAACAGAGAAACACAGAGCAATCATTTACCTTCTGAGATGAACCCGGGTCTGTTAGCTCGTGATCACCAAAGTCTAGAAGTTGGAGTAGAGGTTTCTGGACTGGAAAGATCTTCAGCTTGTCTTAAAGAGGAAATGAATAACATACCAAGCTTAGTTTCAGCAGGATCATCCTCAGTCAACTGCATGCAGATGGAAGAAACAAATGGTAAAACACTTTCACATATATAGAGAGCACTTAAGTTGTTTTTTTTTTTTTTTTTTTGAGAAGTTAACATTTGTGTATATTCATAACTTGTCTCAGCAAATATGATGCATATCTTAATCAAATCCTTTCTTAAGCGTACGGGTTACAAAAAGGGGAAAACTAATATCAATTTCTGGCCAATTTCTTTCTTCTGTTTTGCATAATAGTAAGCGCAAAACTCTTAGGGCATGTTTGGTTGGGGATCGAGTTATCCCGGGATTGTTATCCCACCCTCAATGTGGTATAAAAATAACACTACAATCCCGAGATAAGTTATCCCGTGATTTTATCCCAACTAAACATGGATAAGCTCATCCTAAAATTAATCCGAAGATTAGTTATACCTTATCCATCGTACCAAACGAGCCCTTAGTCTCAAAGAAATTATGAGATAGGTGAAACAATGCAACGAAATCATTGTAGATGCACCTTCCCAAAAAGTAATCCTGCAGTGCATAGTATTCTAATTCAAAAGAAAAGGAAGAAACAGTTCATCCAATATTATTATTGATTCCAATTACAAACTTCTCTTATTCTAATGATTAGAAATGGACAAATTTGAACCACCCCCACCCCCGAAAAAAGGAGCGGAAAACAGGGGAAGAATCTACAGACCCTACACAACAAATTTAACAGTGAGACAGATAATTTTATCAGCATTCTCCTACTGTCCAAGTGGTTGTTTTATGTTGGTATCTAATACTCAAAAGAATCACTTACACCATGAGCTCTAAGACAACTTGATAAGCATGTATCAAAATTTACGACACTAGGATTTATTTTTACACAGGATATTCCTTTCGTTTTCCGATTACAGAGATGTGCTTGACAAATTATGTAATGTCAAATCACATTCAGGATTTTACCAAATAAGCCGTAGGGAAGTAATTACTATATGATACTCTACAAGCACAATCTTTGGTTTCTTTCTTGCTCAGAGGCCATTAATTATAGTGTGTCCCCTAAATTTTGAGAACTAACTTTCCTTTACTCAATGAACTGAAATTTAAATTTTCAACAAAGATATGAACTGACCAGTACAACTAGACTTTAACCATACAAATAATACTAGCTTGACCAAAATAAAATATCTATTGTATTAATACCTTATTGTTTTATGTGCACTAACATTTACCTTTTGTTGGGAGAAGCAGACAAAGATCCTATCTGGAATCCTAACAGTGTCCCAAAAAGAAAGAGATCAGAGCTTCCACAGCTCATTTTGTCACCTGTCGAAAGACTCCAGAGGCAACTTTATAACAATCTACAGGAACCAGAATTTGAAAATATACCAGACGGTGATGAAGATGTTACTCTAATTTATGCAAGGAACAAGTACATTCCTCCTAATGAGATTGGTCTTGGAGCTATGCTGCTCGTATCACCAACTACTGCAGAACGCTCGACGTCTCTATCTCCAGTGGCAGAAGATAATGCCTCTTGCTCAATGAATGTTCCTGTAGAAAATTCCCATCAGTAAGTGAATTTTGAGCACTAAAGCTTCCGCTATGTGCGGGTCTGGGGAAGGTTCCATTTTATGGGATGGAATTTCCATGAATTAGATATGTCAAATTATTTTTTTAGGTGCATTTAATATGTCAATTCCGATGTCTATCACCATGTGCTTACCTACAAGTTTGTTAGCTTTTGTGGACCTCATGGTAGAATTACATTGTAACGTCTCAAAGGGCATTTGACTTACATGTGCTTGTCATTACAACTGTAATGTCTAGCATTATACTTTGTTTCAGGATAAACAATAATATACTGGATCATGTGGCTATGTAAAATTAAACTACTGGAAATGAGGGTGGAAAAGCAATTGGATCAGTCCTCGCATAGTTCAGATTACCATCAAATATATCTCTGAATGTGTCCCATGGTTCTTGACATTATTAGTGGACATTTTGAGGGTGAAGATCTCCACCGGAAAAAATATAGACACGTCCAGTTGTCTTTTGCTAGGTTCTTTGCAATTTTCTAATTTTTTTCACTCCAAATGCATAGTTAGTTGCTCTCTCAGTAGCACTTCCTTTTATTGCCTAAACACTCTTACTCTTTGTTTTTCCAATGATACAATCTGTTAACCATGCAGCAAACTGAATTTGTATATATAGAACACAAAATCTTCTGTTTCGTACCATATTAGAATTATGTTTTCCCATCTAGCTCATGGGTTTGCTCATATTCTTCTAGAAATTTTCTGGAATATCCGAAATAGAATTATAATCGACATTATTGAATTTTCACTAGAATATTAAAAGATGATTGGAATTGTCGCCCCAACTTGCTTGAAGCATGATGAGTTGATCTTAAATGAAGCAAGATAACGAAGATTCATAGAGTCACCCCAACTTGCTTGAAGTGAGGCATAAATAGTGGTTGTTATTTGGAAGCCAGTAAAAGCATTACATAAAGAAAATCCATAAGATACACGAAATTCTTATGGGGACATATAAATGCGCAAGCATGGTAAGATGGAAAAAGCATGACATAAAGAAAAAATCCATAAGATACACGAAATTCTGTCAATGGTGACATTAAAATGCACAAGCATGGTAAGGCTGAAAAAGGATGACATAAAGAAAAATCCATATGGCTAGATACACGAAATTCTGTCAATGGTGACATATAAATGCGCAAGCATGGTAAGATGGAACAAATAAATGTGTCCTACTGCATCTCAGTAGCAGGGAAACTCTAACCTAAAAAAGGAAACATTCATAACTGAGTCGATTAAACAATAAAACAGTTGCTAAGACCATAATAGGATATCTGCATTTCAAGAACAAGGAAATGTTGTTAAGATGAGTCAATATCATTTAACAAACAATTGAGAGACGAGATTTCAGGACTAATGTTGAGATAAGGACCTCTTAAATTGACAATAAAACAGCGAAGAAAAACATGAGAACATTCATGATTTGGCTACTCACTAAGGTGTGTTCAAACAGTCTATTGGGAAGTTTTTGAAAACTGATTTTCTTTTCATTTCTTTCTGGAAAAGAAGGTTATTAAAGAGTAAATTCATTTACAAGAAGAGGGTCAAAGTGATAATATTTAGAATTTGGGGGCTAATGTAGAAGTTGGTTCAATTTTGGTTTGAGTAAAACAAAACCGAACAAAAGTTTTTTTTTGTTTTATTTTCTTTTGAAAATGTTTGTTTGTTCTTAAAGAAAACAATTTTGTCCTGATAAGCAAACAAACGTGGTCTGTTCTTTTTAAAATCCCTTTTTACTGGGCCAACATTGCCTTAAGATGCTTGAGCTTTTGCAAACCGCACAAGTACTGTGGTTTTCGGGTGCACCAGAATATCAGAATCAAGGAGCCAAAGTCTTAAAGAAAATTTCCAAGGAAATAGCCAGCTCTATGTTAATTACCTGTATCTTCTCAATTTAATTCACAAGTTGAGGCATACTCACCAAATAAGAAATTTATCCAATTATCAGTCATGGAGCCACCTGTATGGACTTCAACTCTCACCTGCAGGGTATTAATGTAGGCAAAACAGTCGATTTGATTATTGTACTAGTGCAAGGGGAAATGGATGTAAAAAAGCACTATTGGAAAGAAATTGAATGTAGTCATTCTTTTCTGGATCTGCTCTCAGTAATGTAATCTGAGGGCCTTCCATGGATTTTTCAATACTAAATCTGATTCCACAATTGCAGGCAATTATTGCATTATACATCCTTATTATTTGGAAACTCTTTTATTTGCAAACTCTTAGATATTTGAATTATCATCTTGAAACTATTTAACACTTCCTTGACTTAAGATTCGTTGCTTAATAAGCCTTGACCACTAGACTAAAGGCCAAAAATTATGAAGATTCACCAAATCCAGCTTTCACCCCACCCACACCAAGCCCCAAATCCCCACCCCCTTTTCATTTGAAAAAGAATCTAACACTTCTCTCATCGGAGTTATAGTGTAAATAGTTGAGAAATTACCGTAATCAAAGTTGATGAACTGTCATAAGGGGAAAAAGAATAATTTAGAATAGATAGAAGTTAATGACAAATCTATCATAATTCATCTATTTCCATATAAAGGACCAGCTGTAGTCTACCAAATTCTTATCTGTCTATATACCTTGTGACCCATCACCTCACTCAGACATTTAAGATTTTGAGAGCAAATCAAACACTAATGGTTAGCAGCAGCAAATTCAACCTGATTTGAACTGAATCATTCATAATCAGATCTTATGGGTAGACAAGGTCCATGTCTCCATTGTGGCATCAAGTGTAAGTTCTTTTCACCACCTATCCCATCTTTTATGTTTATCAATAATCTCATGCTTTACAGGATACCTTAATTCAGTTATGCTTAGGATTTATGTGCCTTCCCTGATGTCAGCAAATAAATTTTGAAGACTCACATGCATGAAACACTAAATACCCTAATTTCCCTAAAAGGTGCATCTGGTAAAAATAAAACATCGAGTACTTTAATTTTCTCATCTCTCGAGCCAAATGTTAAGTACATCTGCCATTAGTCTAACAGGAACTTAGGTCATTTAGGATAAATTGTAGATTTGGTCCCCAATCCCTGTCATCCATGCACATTTAGTTCCCATTTATTTAATCTTTTGACAACCATCATCCTTACGTTCTAGATGATGTACCCCAAAACACCACTCTTCACCACTCCCTAGGGTTTTTACATGCACCACAAGGATGAACTCCCCCTTACCCCATACAACAATGTAGGTCAAACCACCACTTTATGGAACATACCTTTAAGCCATGGCAACACATTTTTATCGCAAAGTACCCCGGGATGTGTGCCTTCAATTTACCTACCCAACTCCAATATGATGTGCAACATCATAAAACATTCTGACTCCTATAATAATGGACCCAAGATACTTGAAGTTTCCTCCCTTGGTCTTGGATATGATTTGTGAGTCGTTCCTCACTTCCACCTCTGCCTCAAGTGTTACGTCGATAAAGTAACACGCGAAATATTTTATTTTAGTTTTGCTTAACCTGAAAACTTTAGTCTCTAAGATCTGTCTCAAAACTTCCAGTTTTTCGTTAACTCCACCCCGTGTCTCGTTTTTCTATACTATGTCATCTGCGAATGGCATAAACCACTATACCTTTCATTGAATATATCATGTCAATTCATCCATCACTAAGTGTGTGATCATCTCATCTTAAAATTTATGTGATCATCTCATCTTTAAAATTATATTGTTAGAAAGAAACATTTTTATTTACTTAACTATATATGTCTTGCAAAATATGATTTGTTTTTGTGACAAAGAAGTTCTTGTTCTTTGCCATCAAATTGAAGGAAAACATCTATATATGCTGGTAAAAAAGAATAAAGGAAAAAGAAGCATGCATAAGAAAGTAGTTGACAAAATAATCAATTTTTTTATGAGAATCGTTGTTTGGTGCAGCAATTTTAGTTTTAAAAAATAATTTATTTTTTGAAAAAATCACCGATGTGGCAGCGATTTTAATAAAAATATATATATTTTTTAAGAAATCGTTTTCTTGAGAATTTTTTTAAGCGGAGTTAGTTATGTTCGAAGGATATCGCTCCTTAGGGAGCAATTTGCCCCTTTTGATTTTTAAAAAAAATTGATAGGCCGTTTATGCTTTTTGAAGGAAAAAAGTGGCCATTTTGGCTCCTTACTCAAATTTTATAGGCAAATAAAATTGTCACACGCTTAGAACTGATTTGTATGCTAACATTTGATCTACTCATCTTCGAGGTGTTTCTCAATAAATATTTAATAATAATTCATATATAAAACTTGTATACCTAATAATTCAATTATGAACCTCACAAAAATATGGTACTTCATGTGTTTTCACCATTCACTCTAGTATTAAAATGAATGTCAATCAAGGAAATTATGTTCCCATTTAAAAGTTAAATGAGGTATTATTTTTGTATTATTAAATATTAAGGTGTTAAATATAGGAGAATAATAACTCAGTTGGTTAGCTTCTTAAACTTTCATCTTATTGATATGATTCGATTCCCCACCTTGTAATCCCATAATCCCATTTCCCCTTCTCCTACCTCTAATTTTATCAAAACAACAACAACAATATATCAATTCCATAAAGTGGGTCCGGAGAGAATACAATGTACGTTGACCTTACACTATTTAAATGTAGAAAGATTAACTCTGATAAATCCTCGGCTCAAAAAAAATTTAGTCCAAAGCAATATCCTAATTTACTCAAAGAGAGAAAAAAAAGTGTTAAAAGTATAGTTTACTCAAAAATAAAAAGATACAATCCCTAAAAAATGTGCGTTTTTTTGTTGCAAAAATCCAAACATGGTGTTTGAAATAGCACCTAAGAATTTTAATTGCTCAAAAAATAGTTTTGATCTCACTTCTTGCAAATGTTTCTAGATATTGGTCAACACAAAAAGTGACTTTGCCTCATTTTACATAACATTAATTTCTTTTTACGGTGTAAAAAGAAATGATCCTTTAAGTAGTCGAAAACTATTTAGTTTAACATTCATAATTTACCCTTACGAAAGATGTCTCTTTCAAATGATAGTTGACATTAAGTTAAATTTTCACTAGAATATTAAAAGATGATTGGAAATGTCTCATTTAATTAATACTAGTATGCAGTTTTGGTACTTTAAAAATTAAAAATTACACAATAAGTACATTCACAATTTTATACAGTTAAAATATTGAATTGTAATGGATACAATTTGATCATGCTTAGATTTATATAAAATGATAGAAGGATTTGCAAAGATTACTGATCAAAATATAATATTCTTGATTTAATTTATTAGTTTGTAATTATTGCAGCATTTTCTCCTCTTTTATTAGAGTGGAGTAAAAATATTAGAAAAGTGATTTATAAAAACTATCATTGGTTACTAATTGTACTTAATGTTTCTTTCAAGAATCAATATGCCATTATATGTTGATCATTAATTTGCTCATATAAGGTGTTATCGAGATGAAAATCAAATACGTCTCCATATAAAATTAAACAAAAAATATGCAAGGTTCTTTCTTATTACATACTAGAGAAATTACTTAATTGATAACCAACACTAATAGGTATGTTCACTTTGTTAAATCATCACAAAGAGGCAGAGGCTAAGCCAGAACATCTGTGTTTCTTTCACGCAATAGCGTGTTTGAAGTCCTACAAAGAGGCATGAAACATCGGGTCTTGGAGAAGAATAAGATCAAAGAGCACAACAAATCGCTAAATCATGTGCACGTGATTTTGCTAGCCTATCATGAGTTTGACTTGCGCAAATGGTATTTGGAGGAAAGGAATGATTTTCGTCCTGATGAAGTGTAGAACAGGGTCGTCCTTCCATTGAGCCGGGGAAACAATCCAAATCGTAGTCAGTGTCGATTATTTGATTGAGCGAACCTTCATCTGAAGACAGACAAAGAAGTTCACCATTTAGTCACTAATAAGCTTCAAATACTCCAGTAGCAGATAAAAAACAATGATGTGTGTGAAAACCTTAAAAGCAGCAAGACCAATAATGCACTACTCAGAACAAGTTTGACATATGAACTGAAAACATTACAACTCACAAGTGCAAAGTCTCTGAGACACCATGTGTTACATTTCCTCTAGCAGTAGTGAAGTTTATAACCAAATTCTATATCAATTATGTAGGAGAGTCGTAACAAAATTAATACAATAATAAAAAATATTGAATTTGCATAGATAAATAACCAAAAACATTACAAAACAGAAAAAGAAAAAGAAAAAAAAGAATAGAGACAAAATACAGAGAAAAACATTATAAAGCAGAAAAAGTTTGCACAACAGAGACTCAGAAAGCTCCTTTGTTACGATAACACCAAAACTCAAGTTAATGCAGTCGTCTTTACCTTTACTTTGGTACATATGGGCCTCTTGAATTCTCTTCTTCCCTATTTCTTTCTAGAATTTGTGGAATATGGCTTTTATTATTTGTTAGAAAAGACAAAGAAATTACAAAACATATTTTTCTTTTTTTGCAGAATAGAGAAAAAAACAGAGGCAACTAAAGAAAATAATAGCAGCAAGTTGAAGAACCGAAAAAAATAGAAAACAAGAAAAAAAAGAGTAACCCAGGACCAACAGTGCAGTTGAGTAGCAGCAGAGAAAATAGAGATAAAGAAGAAAAGGAGAAAATAGAAAAAAAGATGAGAAGAGAAGAACTTACCTTGAAGAGAAGTCCTATGCTCGCAGAAGTCAAACTCTAAGCAGATGTTTAGGAAGAGAAGTCGCGTAAGTATGTTTTTACAAAATTTTAATATAAAACCCTAGTCGCAGCAGTCGAACCCGCTAATACGCGCCTTTCATTCCTTTCTCTCTTCAATCACAGAAACGCACACTTTTTCTTCTATGCCTCGCCTCGGGGCAGAAAAGCGATAGAGGTGAGCTCCGCCTCGTTTCATGCTTAAAGCATTGAAGCATGCACTTTTGATAATACTGACCCTACCTTGGGAGGTAAGAGATTGTTTTCGATAGACCCTGAGCTCAAGCAAAAACAACTCAAAAAGAAATGACGGAAGTGAAGAAGCCAGGGCAAAATACTATAGAAAGAATGACAAGGCAAATTGAAAAAAGGAACCATAACTACAACAAAAAAATACGATAGCCAAAGTACAAAAAACAACAGATAGTATCATAAATTGAAGGACACGAAACTACAAGAGTAATACTACGACTAATTAGTATGGAGGAAAAACGAGACAATGCTCAACTACCTTCTAACCTCCTATACTAATACAAAACCTACACAACCTCCCATCTAAGGTCATGTTCTCGGTAAGATGAAATTGTGTCATGTCATGTCTAATCAATCACCTCTCCCAATACGTCTTCGGTCTACCTTTACAACCATCCACAACCAATCTCTCACACCTCGGCACTAGGGCATCCACACATCTCCTCTTCATATGCCTGAATCATTTCATTCTCGCTTACCACATCTTGCCTCCACCGAGGCCACTCTCACCTTGTCCAACATTCCACCCCATAAAACAAAGTTGGTCTAACTCTATATAACTTGCCTTTAAGTTTTGGTGGCACCTTCTCTTATCAAACAAGATTTCAGAAGCGAACCTCTATTTCATCCAATTTGCACCAATACGATGTGTGATATCATTCCCGTTTCTTTACATAATAGACCTAAGATACTTGGTACTTCCTCTCTTTGGGATGTCCTGGTATCAAACCTCACTTCCATATCAGTCTCATGGTTACGTCAGTGAACTTGCACTCAAAGTATTTTGTCTTGATCATGCTCAACTTGAACCCTTTAAACTCTGCAGTTTGTCTCCAAACCTATAGCTTAGCGTTAACTATGCTACGAGTCTCGTCAATTAAAATTATGTCATCCATAAATAACATACTCCATGGCACCTCACCTTAGTACCGTGTCATTCATCAATCACCAAAGCAAATAAAAACAAGCTAAAAGTTGATCCCTCGTGCAACCCCATCACAATTGGGAAGTGCTCTGAGTTTCCTCTCACTGTCATTATCCTAATCATGGTTCCAACATGCATGTTCTTGATCGTACACCACAGGTAAGCCTCTAGTCTCCAAGCATCTCCATAAGACCTCTTTTGGGACTTTGTCGTATGCATTTTCTAAGTAGATGAACACTAAGTGTAAGTCTTCTTCCGCTCTCCATACTACTCGATCAGTCTCCTTAAAAGATGAATGACTTTTGTAGTCGAGCGCCCTAACATGAATCCATATTGATTCTCAAAAATAGACACAACCCTCCTCACCTTCATCTTTACCACCCTTTTCCAAACTTTTATAATGTAGCTTAGCAACTTGATACCCCTATAGTTGTTGCAATTATGAATGTCACATTTGTTCTAGTACAAATGGATCATTGTACTCCACGTCCATTCTTTAGCTTTTTTCACAGTCTTAAAAATGATATTAAAAAACCTAGTCAGTGACTCCATACATGTCCTACCCGCAGTCTTCCAAAATTCCATAGGAATCTCATCAGCCCAGTTGCTCTTCCCTGTGCATCCTACGAATAGCACCCTTAACCTTTTCAACCTTTATACACCTATAATACCCAAAATCGTGACACCTCTCAGAGTGCTCTAGATCTCCCACCACAATGTCCTCCGCTTCGTTCAAGAGTTTATAGAAGTATAATTGTCATCTTCGTCTAATGAAAATCTCCTCCACTAGAACTTTGTCGACCCCGTCCTTGATACACGTCACTTGGTCCAGGTCACGTGCCCTCTTCTCCATCGCCTTGGCTAGCTTGTACAATTTCTTCCCTGCTTTTTTCCTTTAATTCTACATACAAGCGTTCAAAAGTTGTAGTGATAATTTATATATTATGTAATATGCATGTGTAATACTTTTTTTATGTAAAATATAGAGATAATGGAACAATCTTCCTGCTCATATCATTCCAAGATGAGGGTTATTTATATGTGTACAAGCAAGTCTATCTAAGGACACAAAATCAGAAGCAAATCTTATCTAAAGAAACAAAATCAGAAAATCCCTAAATATATTTTATCTATGATTGTGCTATGTATACAATATGATAATATGTATATGTACATTCAGTAACACTCCCCCTCAAGTTGGAGCATAGATATTAATCATGCCCAACTTGTAACAAAGATATTCCACTCGAGTTCCATTTAAAGCCTTCGTGAATATATCTCCCAATTGCTCTCCTGTCTTCACATAACCCATAGAAATCATGTTCTCTTGAATCTTTTCAAGAATAAAGTGACAATCAACTTGAATATGCTTCGTCCGTTCATGATACACTGGATTTGAAGCTATTTGTAGAGCAGCGTGATTATCACACCAAAGTTTTGCTGGAGACAAAAGCTTCAACCCAACCTCAGTCAAAAAGTGATATATCCATAGTATTTCACATGTGGATTGAGCCATTGCTCTATACTCGGATTCTGCACTAGATCGAGATACAACGTTTTGTTTCTTACTTCTCCAAGATACAAGATTTCCACCAACAAAGACACAGTAGCCAGTTGTAGATCTTCTATCAATTCTTGATCCAGCTCAATCAGCATCTACAAAACACTCAATATGAGTATGTCCGTGATCACTATACAATATGTCAAGACCAGGAGCTCCTTTCAAATAACATAAGATTTGCTCCAAGGCTGCCCAATGTTTGACTGTCGGTGCAGACATGAATTGACTTACAATACTAACAGCATAAGCAATATCTGGACGGGTTACCGTGAGATAGTTTAGTTTCCCAACTAACCCACTGTATCTTTCTGGATCATCAAAAAGGTCACCATCATCCTTAAAAAGATGTACACTAGGAACCACTGGTGTGTTGCATGGCTTGGCTCCTAAATTTCCAGTTTCTGCAAGTAGGTCAAGTATAGACTTTCTTTGGGACAAGAAAATCCCTTTATTGCTTCTTGTTACTTCTATGCCCAAGAAGTATTTCGGCTGCCCCAAGTCTTTGGTATGAAACTTGGCATGTAAAAACTTCTTGAGCAAAGAAATACCTGCACAACCATCTCCTGTAATAACAATATCATCAACATAGACAACTAGAAGAATGATACCAACGGTTGATTGTCTATAAAAGACTGAGTGATCACACTTGCTTTTTTTCAATCCAAACTCTTGAACTACATCGTTGAATTTTCCAAACCAAGCACGAGGACTCTGCTTTAGACCATATAGAGACTTCTTCAGATGACAAACTTTCCCATACTCCCCCTGAGCAACAAACCCTGGTGGTTGCTCCATATATACCTCTTCATGAAGATCACCATGAAGGAACGCATTCTTGATATCCAACTGATGTAAATGCCATGTTGAGAAGCAGCCAAGGAAATTAACAAGCGGACAAAGGTGAGCTTGGCTACTGGAGAGAAGGTATAGAATAATCCACCCCATAAATCTGAACATAGCCTTTAGCTACAAGTCTAGCCTAAAGTCTTGCAACAGAACCATCTGGATTAACTTTGACTGCAAACACCCACTTGCACCCTACTGCTTTCTTTCCTTTGGGTAAATCCACCAAATCCCAAGTATGATTTTCATCTAGAGCATGTATCTCCTCAAGCATTGCGTCATGTCATCCAGGATGATTCAAGGCTTCTTTTACTATTTTGGGGATAGATATAGAGTCTAGAGAGGCAATCAAACAACTAGATGCAGGAGATGAGCAGTCATAAGAAACAAAATTGGCAATGGAATATTTGGATGTGCATTGACGTGTACCTTTCCGAAGAGCTATTGGAAGGTCAAGATTTTCTGAAGCATCAAGTGAAGGAAGATTTGATGACAAAGGAATTGGTGTAGGACACGTGTCATCAGTTTCTCGCCTCTGTGTGTAAACTTGGACAATTGGTGGTCTTGCTGGTATAGATAGAGCATGCATTGAAGGCATAATAGTTGATTGATGCTCAATAGAAGAACTAAGAGATGGAAGAACAACATCATCTGATTGATCTGTCACAACACGGGTAACTCGATAAACTAACCATTCATTTTCCTCCCCGACTTGTAGAAACAGGAGGTGCATAGAAGAATGGTGTAGTCTCTGAAAACACCACATAGTTGACACCAGATATTTGCCAAGTTCAGTAGAATAACATCGATACCCCTTCTGAAGGCGAGAATAGCCCAAGAAAACACACTTCAATGCCTTTGGGTCTAACTTGGTAACAGATGGTCGAACATCTCGAACATAACATATGCTACCGAATACCTTAGGTTCCACCGGAAATAGTGACTTGTTTGGAAAAAGAACACTATAAGGCACATTACCAACAAGCACAGTTAATGGCATGCGATTAATCAGAAAATAAGCCGTAGAGACCGCATCTGCCCAAAACTGTTTAGGAACCTTCATTGGAAACAAAAGTGCTCGGGCTGTCTCAAGTAGATGTCTATTCTTCCTCTCAGCAACTCTATTTTGAGAGGGTGTATCAACACATGAAGATTGATGGAGAATACCGTGTTGTCTCATGTAAGACTGGAACATTTCTAACATGTATTCTTTAGCATTATCACTCCTTAAAATGCATATCGAAGCATTGAATTGAGTTTTAACTTCAGCATGGAAGACACAAAAGTGAGTAAATACTTCAGAGCGACTCTTCATAAAATAAATCCAAGTCATTCGAAAGAAATCATCCACAAAAGTGACAAAATACTTATGCTAGTTTTGGAAACAACAGGACATGGTCCCCAAACATCAGAATGAACTAATCCCCAAACATCAGAATGAACTAACTCAAAAGCTGACTCAACTCGTTTATTAACCCTTGGACCTAATGAGATGCGATGGTGTTTTGCAAATTGACATGACTCACAATCCAACGAAGAATATTTTGAAACTGAGGACAGTTTCTTCAACACAGATAAAGAAGGATGACCCAATCGACAATGTGCTTCAAATGAAGACACAACACTAGAGCAGGCAACAAATTGAGATTCCCATTCATCAAGAATGTGGAGATCATTAGATACATGCCCTTTACCAACAATCTTATTCGTAGTAAGATCACAAAACAAACAATAATCGGGAAAGAAAGAGATATAACACTTAAGGTCTCTTGTAAGTTTACTGACAGAAATCAAATTAAAGGCCAATTTTGGTAGACTTAATACAGATGACAGGGTAATAGATGAGGTTGGTTTAACAATCCCTGATCCAAGACTATTACAAGTTTAACCATCAGCTACAGTAACCGGAGAGGGTGTTTTGTGTGATTGAAAGCTAGAAAAAATATTGGGATTATCCATCATGTGATTTGTGGAACCTGAATCAATCACATGTTTATTTGAAGAGGTGATAAGACATGTTTTATTTGACTTAGCAAAGACGTTAATTGAAGCGGGTTCCTTATCTGATTTATGATATTGACAGAATTTAGCAAACTTATCGACCGAATTATTTTCTCAGATGATGGACTAGAACCAGACATTTTGAACTAATGTTTAGTCCAAAAGGATTTAAAAATAGATTATAGATGACTATAGATAACAAAGGCTGCAACCAAATTACCAGACCTATGAATAAGTTATCTCCCAACAAAGATGTCTCTCACAGACCAAGAAGATATTTGGACAATAGTGAGACCCGAACCCAATCTGAAAAAAGACTTGAACATACCTAAAAATAAACTTGAAACTTCACCCAAGTCCTAGAAACAAACAGTCTCCAAACAGAATTCTTGAATCCAGACAGTACCACCGGAAAGGTTCAAATAGAATATGAATCGGAGATCCACACATACCAAAACCCAACAAATACCAAAACCCAACGTTCAAAATTAATGGTGGTTGGAAAAAGAGATCAGAAAATCTTTTAAAGAGCTAGAGTCAAAAAATGGGAAGTGAAGAACACTCCTTCCAAGCAGAGGTTTAGTGCCAAAAAGATTATTAGAATATGTCGAGAATGCCGAGACAGTATCGGAGCAGTAAACCAAAATCAATTCTGCCACACCACGGACTGGCGAGTGAAAGACAACCCAGATAGCTGAGACCTCCTCTCAGACTACCATGAAGACATGAAATTTCTAATCAATGATTTTGAGCCCTAATAGCTCTGATACCATGTAAAATATCGAGATAATGGAACAATCTTCCTGCTCATATCATTCCAAGGATGAGGGTTATTTATGTGTACAAGCAAGTCTATCTAAGGACACAAAATCAGAAGCAAATCTCATCTAAGGAAACAAAATCAGAAAATTCCGAAATATATTCTATCTATGATTGTGCTATGCATGCAATATGATAATATGTCTATGTACATTCAGTAACAATGACAAAGGAAACCTACAGCCGCTACTTTTTGGGTGCGCACGGGGTAAAACCCCCACTCCTATACACGTGTAATACATTAGTAATCTTAAATAGGAAATAAATATTTTTACATTACTAAGCATGATGAGATGAACTTAAATAAAGCAAGATAACAAAGATTCACAGAGTCGCCCCAACTTGCTTGAAGTGAGGCATAAATAGTGGTTTTTATTTGGAAGTCAGTAAGCATGACATAAAGAAAAATCCAGATACACAAAATTTTGTCAATTAGAACATATAAATGCGCAAGCATGGTAAAATGGAAAAAGCATGACACAAAGAAATATCCATATGATACACGAAATTCTGTCAATGGCGACATAAATGCACAAGCATGGTAAGACTGAAAAAGCATGACATAAAGAAAAATCCATATGGCTGCATACACGAAATTCTGTCAAGGGTGACATAAATGCGCAAGCATGGTAAGATGGAAAAAATAAGTGTGTCGTTGCTGCGTATGGAAACTCTCACCTAAAAACGGAAACATTCATAACTGAGTCGATTAAACAATAAAACGATTGCTAAGACCATAATATCATCTTACCAAAAAATTGCGAGTTTTCTGGACTAATGTTGAGATAAGGACCTCTTAAATAGACAGTAAAACTGCGAAGAAAAACATGAGAACATTCATGATTTGGCAACTCACTAAGGTGTGTTCACACAGTCTATTGGGAAGTTTTTGAAAACTGATTTTCTTTTCATTTCTTTCTGGAAAAAAAGGTTATTAAACAGCAAATTCATTTACAAGAAGAGGGTCAAAGTGATAATATTTAGAATTTGGGGGCTAATGTAGAAGTTGGTTCAATTTTGGTTTGAGTAAAACAAAACCGACAAAAGTCTTTTTATGTTTTGTTTTCTTTTGAAAATGTTTGTTTGTTCTTCTAGAAAACAATTTTGTCCTGATATGCAAACAAGCGTGGTTTGTTCTTTTTAAAATCTTTTTTTTCTAGGGCAACATTGCCTTAAGATGTTTGGGCTTTTGCAAACCGCACAGTACTGTGTTTTTTGTTAACTCCACCCAGTGTCTCATTATTCTATACTATGTCATCTGCGAATGGCATAAACCACAATACCTTTCATTGAATATATCGTGTCAATTCATTCATCACTAAGGCAAAAAGGAACAGGTTAAGGGTCGATCCCTAGTGCAACCCCATCATGACCGAAAAGTGTTCCAAGCCTCCTCCCAATAATATTATATGTTGGCACCCATGCTACAAAAAGGCTAAATAGTGCACTTGGTTAAATGTTTAGTTATTTACAGAGAGGACTTGGAATCACTTCCTACTCAATACATTTTTTTTCTTTTTTTTTTAGTGGTGTACCCATGTTCTAGAAATCCTAGATTCACCTGTCTAAATCTGATTTTTCCTTAACAGATTGCGCCGCCCCTTATTGTTTCTTGCTTGTTAACTGCTTTCCTTAATCTGATATTGCGTTCGTGAATTTATTGCAACACCCTTATAAATACTACTGCATTTTTTGGTTCCTACTTTGAACAATATCTTTTCTATAGTTTATTGCTTCTAGAGAAAATAGCCAAATGCCACCCCCCCCCCCCAAACCTATTAACCAATTCTCAACTACACACTTATACTTTACGGGGGTAATAATATTCGATATTTTCTGACCCTAAAACGCTAACCTGTCCAAGAAGGTGAATACACCTCTTGTAGGTACATAAGGGCTCAACAAAAAGACATAAAATGACTAAAATTGAATTAAATAATCCATGTGTCAGTCTCTCATTGGAGATTATATAATTAATTCATTTTTTTTAATTATTTCCCTTTTCTTATATCACAAAATTGTTATACCCATTTCATGATTTCTTCAAGTTTTTCTCAAAGTCCTTCAATGGTGGTCTTATAAATTTCGTCTCTAGGAGCTCCAAATTAGTTTGTAGCTACTGATTTATGCTTAGTTAATCATACACCAACCGTTTTTAGCAACAACAATCACCTAACTCAGAAGAAACTTTCATATCTGAAGCTCAAAAATGGAGTTCAAGTTTTTTCTTGAACCCCTCATAATTTCAGCAAAAAAAATAAATCAAACCACAATGAACCAACAATGGTGAATTCAAATTTTCACTTTCTAAATTCATTCTTACCAAATTTGTTTTTCAGTCCCGCATTTGTGAATATTTAATTGTGGATTTTTGTTTTTGGGTTTGATTTCAATTTGAAAGTTTATGTAGTATAGCTATGGAGTTGTTCTTCTTCTTTAATTTGGTGTAGAGATTTTTTCCTCATTTTCACTTATTATTCTCTAAAGATATCATTAGGATTTTGGAAAAACAATCTCCATTTGAAAGCATTTTTTGTAAATTTTAATACTAGGTTTGATAAAATTGGAAACATCACATAATTTTATAGGAGAATATTAAATTATTATTTTAGATTAGGTTTAAAATTTACAAGAAAAAGAATAAAAAAATGAATGTACTGTTGTTCATCGCTTGTGCTGCACAGCTTTGACTAAAACCGGTAATGACTTTTTAGGGAGGTGATTATTCCATATTTAAATAGTTCAGGTGGGTAATAGCCCCCCACCCCCACCCCCACCCCCCATAGAATAAGTGTGTAGTTGAGAATTGGCTAATAGGTTGAGGGGGCTTTTGGCTATTTTCTCTTGCTTCTATTTATTTTCACCATTGTATTGTGTGACTGTCAATGTTAAGATTTAGGGCATATGCACACTTGATTATTCTATAACTGACATTAGTGGCTTCAGGATTTGATGTAGTTTATGGTCATGTAGTTGATTGGCAGCGGGGGCGGGAGGCAGGGGTGGTAAGGGTACCAAGGGAGATCCTAGGTTGAGAGTCGGGTCTTGAAACATAGGGAAATTAACGAGGAAGCCAATAGAGTTAGTGAAGAGTCTTATGAAGAGGAAGATCAATATAGCATGTGTTCAAGAAACCACATGGGTAGGAACCAAGGCTAGAGATGTAGATGGATTTAAGTTATGGTACTCAAGAAGATAGAGGAGTAGAAATAGAGGTAGCATTTAGTAGACAAGGAATTCAAGGAGCAAGCGGTAGAGATTAGGAGGGTGAATGAAAAGTTAATGTTCATTAAGCTAGTTTTGAGAGGGCTAACTAATAACGTAAGTAATGCATATGTGCAGCAAACGGGCTTGGACAAGGAGGTCAAAAAAACTTCTTTGTTGAGGGAGGAGTTAGACCAGGTTGTGAGAGTTATCCCACATACATAGAGAAACTAATTTTATGAGGGGATTTTAATAGTCACATACGGACCACTTCGAGAGGATATGATGATGTACAAGGCACTTTCGGCTTTGGGGATAGAAATGGAGGAGTTTGGCTTTTAAACTTCGCGAAAGCTATCGAGTTGATCATAGCTAATTCCAGTTTCTAGAAGGGGGAGGAGCACTTGATGACCTTTTGTAGTGTGGTGGCTAAAACTCAGATAGATTCTTTGCTCCTTAGAAAATGTGATAGAGGTTTATGCAAGGACAGGATCAGGAGAGGGGATCTTACAACCCAACATAAGCTCGTGGTAATGGATTTAGAAATCAATAGGATGAAGGAGAAGAGGGCCGCATCTGCCCACCAAGGATTTAATGGGAGGCCTGATAGAAGCCAACACTTTGGAAATTGGAGAGAAGTTTGTGGCTATGAAGATTTAGGGAGAAGTAAGGACGCAAATAGTATATGGGCTAGGACAACTGAATACATCAGAGAAGCAACAAGAGAGGCGTTGGGGGTCTCAAGGGGTTACCCAGAAAGGCACAAAATGGATTGGTGGTTGGATGAAGACGTCCAAGTAACAATGAAAACCAAGAAGGTTGCATACAAAACGTAAGTGAAAAGTTAGACGAGGAGGAATAGTGAGAGGTTTAAGACGATGAAGAGGGAAATGGAGCTAGGCGGGACACAAATAATGTGGACGAAGAAAATTGACTGCATCAAGAAAGCAACAAGAGAGGTGTTAGGGATCTTGAGGGGTTACCCAGGCGGAGCAGTCTAGGGACAACAACAAAGACTGACACATGATGTTCTGGGGGAATTGTACATGGTCTCCGGTGGTCAGGGCAGTGGCGTGCAGATCCACCACGGAGGGGAGTTTACTGTTGAGCGCTAGAGAAAGAGATTGTACCTGTTGAATACAATACCATAATTACAGTCGGTTTAGATGGTAACTTTCCTCCTTAAAATAGCATGCAAAAAAATTCAGTCTGCCAAGAGATTAACTATTTTGCATGGTTCCTCAACATATCAAGCAAATCTTTTTCAATCTTTCTACCATCAAGCTCAAAGTTCAACTTTCTTGAATGGTGATGAAAATATGAGTAAAGAAACAGTTGAAGCATCCTAAAAGTCAATGCATGTTTCACACAAGGAAATTTCCTCTTGTTTTTTATATTATACATACTCTAGTTTCATGACACTTTCATTCTCGTGTAATACACTCTATACCTTTGTTATAGATAATCTTAATTGTCAATGATCATTGTGCTTTAGTTTCTGACCTGTAAGAATTTTGTTCATATTTATCCCAGTTTAAACACAAATTAATTTTGAACTCAAACAGAAACTCCCCATTGGAAACCTGGGCCACCTGAAAAGCCAGTCCTCTGCAATGCATGTGGATCAAGGTGGCGCATTAGGGGGACACTACATAACTATATTCCCAGACATGCAAACAGAGAAACACAGAGCTATCAGTTACCCGCATCTCTTAGCTTGTGATGACCAAACTCTAGAAGTTGGAGTAGAGGTTTCTGGACAGGAGGGATCTCCAGCTTTTCTTGAAGAGGAAATGAATAACATACCAAGCTTAGTTTCAGCAGGATCATCCTCAGTCAACTGCATGCAGATGGAAGAAACAAATTGTAAAATACTTTCACATATATGATGCATGTTCTGAATCAAAACTCTAAGGCCATGTTTGGTTGGGGAACAAGTTATCCCGGGATTGTTAACCCACCCTCAATGTGGGATAAAAATAACACTACAATCCCGGGATAACTAATTCCGGGATAAGTTATCCCGTGATTTTATCCCAACTAAACATGGGATAAGCTCATCCAAAAATTATTCCCAAGATTAGTTATCCCGTATCCTTCGTACCAAACGAGCCCTTGGTCTCAAAGAAAATTATGAGATAGGTGAAATTAGGCAACCAAATCATTATAGATGCACCTTCCCAAAAAGTAATCCTGCAGTGCATAGTATTCTGATTCAAAAGAAAAGGAAGAAACAGTTTACCCAATATTTTTATTGATTCCAATTACAAACTTCTCTTATTCTATTCATTAGAAATGGACAAATTTGAACCACCCCCACCCACAAAAAAAGGAGCAGAAAACAGGAGAAGAATCCACAGACCCTACACAACAAATTTAACAGTGAGACAGAAAATTTTGTCAGCATTATCCCACTGTCCAAGTGGTTGTTTTATGTTGGTATCTAATACTCAAAAGAATCACTTACACCAAGAGCTCTAAGACAACTTGATAAGCATGTATCAAAATTCACGACACTTGGATTATTTTTTACGCAGGAAATTCCTTTCGTTTTCCGAAACTGTGATGTGCTTGTCAAATTATGTAATGTCAAATCACATTCAGGATTTTACCAAATAAGCCATAGGGAAGTAATTACTGTATGATACTCTACAAGCACCATCTTTGGATTCTTTCTTCGTCATAGGCCATTAATTAAAGTGTCTCCCCTAAATTTTGAGAACTAACTTTCCTTTACACAATGAACTGAAATTGACAAATTTCAGGTAATTTGGATTTTCAATAAAGATATGAACTGACCAGTCCAACTATACTTTAACCATACAAATAATATTAGCTTGACCAAAATAAAAAAATCTATTGTATTAATACCTTATTGTTTTATGTGCACTAACATTTACCTTTTGTTGGGAGAAGCAGACAAAGATCCTATCTGGAATCCTAACAGTGTCCCAAAAAGAAAGAGATCAGAGCTTCCACAGCTCATTTTGTCACCTGTCGAAAGACTCCAGAGACAACTTTATAACAATCTACAGGAACCAGAATTTGAAAATATACCAGACGGTGATGAAGTTGTTACTCTAATTTATGCAAGGAACAAGTACATTCCTCCTAATGAGATTGGTCTTGGAGCTATGCTGCTCGTATCACCAACTACTGCAGAACGCTCGACGTCTCTATCTCCAGTGGCAGAAGATAATGCCTCTTGCTCAATGAATGTTCCTGTAGAAAATTCCCATCAGTAAGTGAATTTTGAGCACTAAAGTTTCCGCTATGTGCGGGTCCGGGGAAGGTTCCATTTTATGGGATGGAATTCATGAATTAGATATGTCAAATTATTTTTTTAGGTGCATTTAGTATGTCAATTCCGATGTCTATCACCATGTGCTTACCTACAAGTTTGTTAGCTTTTGTGGACCTCATGGTAGAATTACATTGTAACGTCTCAAAGGGCATTTGACTTACATGTGCTTGTCATTACAACTGTAATGTCTAGCATTATACTTTGTTTCAGGATAAACAATAATATACTGGATCATGTGGCTATGTAAAATTAAAATACTGGAAATGAGGGTGGAAAAGCAATTGGATCAGTCCTCGCATAGTTCAGATTCCCATCAAACATATCTCTGAATGTGTCCCATGGTTCTTGACATTATTAGTGGACATTTTGAGGGTGAAGATCTCCACCAGAAACTACATAGAAACGTCCAGACGTCTTTTGCTTGGGTGTTTGCAATTTTCTAATTTCTTTCACTCCGAATGCAAAGTTAGTTGCTCTCTCTGTAGCACTTCCTTTTATTGCCTAAACACTCTTGCTCTTTGTTTTTCCAATGATACAATCTGTTAACCATGCAGCAAACTGAATTTGTATATGTTGAACACAGGATCTTCTGTTTTGTACCATATTAGAATTATGTTTTCCCATCTAGTTCATGGGTTTGCTCATATTCTTCTAGAAATTTTCTGGAATATCCGAAATAGAATTATAATCGACATTATTGAATTTTCACTAGAATATTAAAAGATGATTGGAATTGTCGCCCCAACTTGCTTGAAGCATGATGAGATGATCTTAAATGAAGCAAGATAACAAAGATTCATAAAGTCACCCCAACTTGCTTGAAGTGAGGCATAAATAGTGGTTGTTATTTGGAAGTCAGTAAGCATGACATAAAGAAAAATCCATATGGCTTTATACACAAAATTTTGTTGGACATATAAATGCGCAAGCATGGTAAGATGGTAAAAGCATGACATAAAGAAAAATCCATATGATACACGAAATTCTGTCAATGGCGACATTTAAATGTGCAAGCATGGTAAGACTGAAAAAGCATGACATAAAGAAAAATCCATATGGCTAGATACACGAAATTCTGTCAATGGTGACATATAAATGCACAAGCATGGTAAGATGGAAAAAATAAGTGTGTCGTTGCTGCATCTCGGTAGCAGGGAAACTCTTACCGAAAAAAGGAAGCATTCATAACTGAGTCGATTAAAAGTTAAAAAGGTTGCTAAGACCATAATAGGATATCTGCATTTCAAGAACAAGGAAATCTTGTTGATGAGTCAATATCATCTCACCAAAAAATTGTGAGTCGAGATTTCAGGACTAATGTTGAGACAAGGAACTCTTAAATTGACAATAAAACTGCCAAGCAAAACATGAGAACATTCATGATTTGGCTACTCACTAAGGTGTGTTCAAACAGTCTATTGGGAAGTTTTTGGAAACTGATTTTCTTTTCACTTCTTTCTGGAAAAGAAGGTTATTAAACAGTAAATTCATTTACAAGAAGAGGGTCAAAGTGATAATATTTAGAATTTGGGGGCTAATGTAGAAGTTGGTTAAATTTTGGTTTGAGTAAAACAAAACCGAACAAAAGTTTTTTGTTTTGTTTTCTTTTGAAAATGTTTTTTTTGTTCTTATAGAAAACAATTTTGTCCTGATAAGCAAACAAACGTGGTTTGTTCTTTTCAAAATCCTTCTTTACTGGGCAAACATTGCCTTAAGATGCTTGAGCTTTTGCAAACCGCAAAGTACTGTGTTTTTGGGTGCACCAGAACATCAGAATCAAGGAGCCAAAGTCTTGAAGAAAATTTCCAAGGAAATAGCCAGCTCTATGTTAATTACATGTATCTTCTCAATTTAATTCACAAGTTGAGGCATACTCACCAAATAAGAAATTTATCCAATTATCAGTCATGGAGCCACCTGTATGGACTTCAACTCTCACCTGCAGGGTATTAATGAGACCATCTAATATTTAGGCAAAACGGTCGATTTGATTATTGTACTAGTGCAAGGGGAAATGGATGTAAAAAAGCATTACTGAAAAAAATTGAATGTAGTCATTCTTTTCTGAAGCTGCTCTCAGTAATGTAATCTGAGGGCCTTCCATGCATTTTTCAATAATAAATCGGATTCCACAATTGCAGGCAATTATTGCAACATACATCCTTATTATTTGGCAACTCTTTTATTTGCTCACTCTTAGATATTTGAATTATCATCTTGAAACTATTTAACACTTCATTGACTTAAGATTCGTTGCTTAATAAGCCTTGACCACTAGATTAAAGACCAAAAATTATGAAGATTCACCAAATCCAGATTTCACCCCACCCACACCACGCCCCAAATCCCCACCCCGTTTTCATTTGAAAGAGAATCTAAGACTTCTTTGATTAGAGTTATAGTGTAAATAGTTGAGAAATTACCGTAATCAAAGTTGATGAGCTGTCAAAAGGGGAAAAAGAATAATTCGGAATACAAAGAAGTTAATGACAAATCTATCATAATTCATCTATTTCCATATAAAGAACCAGCTGTAGTCTACCAAATTCTTATCTGTCTATATATATCTTGTGACCCATCACCTCACTCAGACATTTTAGGTTTTGAGAGCAAATCAAACTCTAAAGGTAAGCAGCAGCAAATTCAACCTGATTTGAACTGGAATCATTCATAACCAGATCTTATGCGTAGACAAGGTCCATGTCACCATTGTGGCATCAAGCGTAAGTTCTATTCACCACCTATATCCCATCTTTTATGTTTACCAATAATCTCTTTCTTTACAGGATACTTGATTCAGTTATGCTTAGGATTTATGTGCCTGATGTTCAGCAATTAAATTTTGATGACTCACATGCATGAAACACTAAATACCCTAATTTCCCTAAATGGTGCATCTGTTAATTATAAAACATAGAGTACTTTAATTTTCTCATCTCTCGAGCCAAATGTTAATTAATTTTTAATACATCTGCCATTAGTCTAACAGGAACTGAGGTCATTTTAGATAAATTGTAGATTTGGTCCCCAATCCCTGCCATCCATGCACATTTAGTTCCCATCTATTTAATCTTTTGACAACCATCGTCCTTACGTTCTAGATGATGTACCCCAAAACACCACTCTTCACCACTCCCTAGGATTTTTACATGCACGACAAGCATGAAATATCCCTTACATACCTCTAAGGTCACTCCCACCTTGCCCAATATAACTTCATTCCAAATCTTATCTCTCTTAGTACGCCCACAAATCCATCTGAGCATTCTCATCTCTCCTATATTCATCTTCTGAACGTGGACGTTCTTGACTAACAAGCATTGTGCCCCATACAACAATGTAGGTCTAACCACCACTTTATGGAACATACCTTTAAGCCATGGCAACACATTTTTATCGCAAAGTAGCCCGGATGCGTGCCTTCAATATACCCACCCTACTCTAATATGATGTATAACATCATCAATCATTCTGTCTCCTATAATAATGTACCCAAGATACTTGAAGTTTCCTCTCTTGGTCTTGGGTATGATTTGCGAGTCGTTCCTCACTTCCACATCTGCCTCAAGTGTTACATCATTGAAGTTACACGCGAAATACTTTGTTTTAGTTTTGCTTAACCTGAAAACTTTAGTCTCTAAGATCTGTTTCAAAACTTCCAGTTTTTCGTTAACAACACCCAGTGTCTCATTATTCAATACTATGTCATCTGCGAATGGCATAAACCACAATACCTTTCATTGAATATATCATGTCAATTCATCCATAGCTAAGGTAAAAAGGAACAGGCTAAGGGTCGATCCCTGGTGCAACCCCATCATGACTGAAAAGTGTTCCAAGCCTCCTCCCAATAATAATATATGTTGGCACCCATGCTACAAAAAGGCTAAATCGTGCACTTGGTTAAATGTTTAGTTATTTACTTAGAGGACTTGGAATCACTTCCTATTCAATACATTTTTTCCTTCTTTTTTTAGTGGTGCACCCATGTTCTAGAAATCCTAGATTCGCCTATCTAAAACTGATTTTTCCTTAACAGATTGTGCAGCCCCTTGTTGTTGCTTGCTTGTTAACTGATTTCCTCAATCTAATATTGTGTTCGTGAATTTATTGTTGTGCCCTTATAAATACTATTGCATTTTTTGGTTCCTACTTTGAACAATATCTTTTCTATAGTTTATTGCTTCTATTTATTTTCGTCATAGTATTATGCGACTGTCAATGTTAAGATTTAGGGTATTTGTCGTTATGGGTTGCCCATTTTTTGTTGTTTATTGTACACTTGATTATTCTATAACTGGTGTTAGTGGCTTCAGGGTCTGATGTAGTTTATGGTCATGTACTTGATTGGCAGCGGGGGCGGGGGAGAGGAGTGGTAAGGGTACCAAGGGAGATCCTAGGTTGAGAGTTGGGTCTTGAAACATAGGGGCATAGACGAGGAAATCGATAGAGTTAGTGAAGACTCTTATGAAGAGGAAGATCAATATAGCTTGTGTTCAAGAAATCAAATGGGTAGGAACCAAGGCTAGGGATGTAAATGGATTTTAGTTATGGTACTCAAGAAGATCGACGAGTAGAAATAGAGTAGGCATTTAGTAGACAAGGAAGTCAAGGAGCAAGCGGTAGAGATTAGGAGGGTGAATGATAAGATAATGTTCATTAAGCTAGTTTTGGGAGGGCTAACTATTAACGTAATTAGTGAATATGTGCAGCAAATGGGTTTGGACGTGGAGGTCAAAAAAAAACTTCTTTGTTCTGGAAGGAGTTGGACGAGGTTGTGAGAGTTATCCCGCGTACTGAGAAACTAATTTTATGAGGGAATTTTAATGGTCACATAGGGACCACTTCGAGAGGATATGATGATGTACAACTGTACAAGGCTCTTTCAGCTTTGGGGATAGAAATGGAGGAGTTTTGCTTTTATACTTCCCGAATGCTATCGAGTTCATCATAATAGCTAATTCCAGCTTCTAGAAGAGGGAGGAGATCTTGGTGACCTTTTGTAGTGTGGTAGCTAAGACTCAGATAAATTTTTTGCTCCTTAGAATATGTGATAGAGGTTTATGCAAGGACTAGATCAGGAGAGGGGATCTTACAACCCAACATAAGCTCGTGGTTATGGATTTAGAAATAAATAGGATGAAGAAGAAGAGGACCGCATATGCCCACCAAGGATTTAATGGAAGGCCTGATTGAAGCCAACACTTAGGAAATTGGAGAGAAGTTAGTGGCTATGAGGATTTCAGGGAGTAGTGAGGACGCAAATATTATATGGGCTAGGACAACTGACTACATCAGAGAAGCAACAAGAGAGGTGTTGGGGGTCTCGAGGGGTTACCCAGACAGGCACAAAGGGATTGGTGGTGGAATGAAGAGGTCCAAGGAACAATGAAAGCCAAGAAGATTGCTGACAAGACGTTAGTGAAAGCTTAGACGAGGAGGAATAGTGACAGGTTTAAGACGACGAAGATGGAAATGGAGCTAGCAGGGACGCAGATAATATGTGGGCTAAGACAATTGACTGCATAAAGGAAGCAACAAAAGAGGTGCTAGGGATCTTGAGAGGTTACCCAGGCAGAGCAGTCTAGGGACAACAAGAAAGACTTACACATGGTGTTCTGGGGGAATCATACATGGTCGCCGGTGGTCAGGGAATGGCGTGCAGATCCACTGCGGAGGGGGGATTTACTGTTGAGCGCTAGAGAAAGAGATAGTCCCTGTTGAATATTATACCGTAATTACTGTCGGTTTAGATGGTAACTTTCCTCCTTAAAATATCATGCAAAAAAATGCAGTCGGTCGAGAGATTAACTATTTTGCATGGTTCCTCAACATATCAAACAAATCTTTTTCAATCTTTCTACCATCAAACTCAAAGTTCAACTTTTTTGTATGGTTCCTTAACATGGTGATGAAAATGTGAGTAAAGAAACAGTTGAAGCATCATAAAAGTCTATGCATGTTTCACACAAGGAAATTTCCTCTTGTTTTTAATATTATACATACTCTAATTTCATGACGCTTTCGTTCTCGTGCAATACATTCTATACCTTTATATAGAAAATCTTAATTGTCAATGATCATTGTGCTTTAGTTTCTGACCTGTAAGAATTTTGTTCATATTTATCCCAGTTTAAACACTAATTAATTTTGAACTCAAACAGAAACCCCCCATTGGAGACCTGGGCCACCTGAAAAACCAGTGCTCTGCAATGCATGTGGATCAAGGTGGCGCATTCGGGGGACACTAAATAACTATACTCCCAGACATGCAAACAGAGAAACACAGAGCTATCAGTTACCTTCTGAGATGAACCCGCATCTCTTAGCTCGTGATGACCAAAGGCTAGAAGTTGGAGTAGAGGTTTCTGGACAGGAGGGATCTTCAGCTTTTCTTGAAGAGGAAATGAATAACACACCAAGCTTAGTTTCAGCAGGATCCTCCTCAGTCAACTGCATGCAGATGGAAGAAACAAATGGTAAAATACTTTCACATACATAGAGAGCACTTAACTTGTCTCAGCAAATATGATGCATGTTCTTAATCAAATCCTTTCTTAAGCGTACGGGTTATAAAAAAGTGGAAAACTTATATCTTCCTACTCAATTTCTGGCCAATTTCTTTCTTCTGTTTTGCATGATAATAAGTGCAAAACTCTTAGAGCCTGTTTGGTTAGGGAACGAGTTATCCCGGGATTGATAACCCACCCTCAATGTGGGATAAAAATAACACTACAATCCCAGGATAACTAATTCCGGGATAAGTTATCCCATGATTTTATCCCAACTAAACATGGGATAAGCTCATCCTAAAATTAATCCCAAGATTAGTTATTCCTTATCCCTCGTACCAAACGAGCACTTAGTCTCAAAGAAAATTATGAGATAGGTGAAATTAGGCAACCAAATCATTGTAGATGCACCTTCCCAAAAAGTAATCCTGCAGTGCATAGTATTCTGATTCAAATGAAAGGGAAGAAACAGTTCACCCAAAATTATTATTGATTCCAATTACAAACTTCTCTTATTCTATTCATTAGAAATGGACAAATTTGAACCACCCCCACCCCCAAAAAAAGGAGCGGAAAACAGGAGAAGAATCCACAGACCCTACACAACAAATTTAACAGTGAGACAGAAAATTTTATCCACATTCTCCCACTGTCCAAGTGGTTGTTTTATGTTGGTATCTAATTCTCAAAAGAATCACTTACACCATGAGCTCTAAGACAACTTGATAAGCATGTATCAAAATTCACGACACTTGGATTTATTTTTACGCAGGAAATTCCTTTCATTTTCCGATTATTGTGATGTGCTTGTCAAATTATGTAATGTCAAATCACATCGGAAGTAATTACTATATGATACTCTACAAGCACAATCTTCGGTTTCTTTCTTGCTCATAGGCCATTAATTGTAGTGTCTCCCCTAAATTTTGAGAACTAACTTTCCTTTACACAATGAACTGAAATTGACAAATTTTAGGTAATTTGGATTTTCAATAAAGATATGAACTGACCAGTCCAACTATACTTTAACCATACAAATAATACTAGCTTGACCAAAATAAAAAAATATATTGTATTAATACCTTATTGTTTTATGTGCACTAACATTTACCTTTTGTTGGGAGAAGCAGACAAATATCCTTTCTGGAATCCTAACAATGTCCCAAAAAGAAAGAGATCAGAGCTTGCACAACGCATTTTGTCACCTGTCGAAAGGCTCCAAAGGCAACTTTATAACAATCTACAGGAACCAGAATTTGAAAATATACCAGATGGTGATGAAGATGTTACTCTAATTTATGCAAGGAACAAATACATTCCTCCCAATGAGATTGGTCTTGGAGCTATGCTGCTCGTATCACCAACTACTACTACACAACGCTCAACGACTCTATCTCCAATGGCCGAAGATAATTCCTCTTGCACAGTGAATGTTCCTGTAAAAAATCCATATCTGTAAGTGAATTTTGGATGCATGCAAAAGATTCAATAGGACAGCGCGGTGCACTAGAGCTCCCGCTATGTGCGGGGTCCGGGGAAGGTTCCGTTTTATTGGATGGAATTTCCATGAATTAGATATGTCAAATTCTGCTTTTTAGGTTCATTTAATATGTCACTTCCGATGTCTATCACCATATGCTTACCTACAAGTTTGTTAGAGGATTTCACGGTAGACTTACGTTGTGACATCTCAAAGGGAATTTGACTTACATATGCTTGTCATTACAACTGTAATGTCTTGCATTATACTTTGTTTCAGGATAAACAATAATATACTGTATCATGTGGCTATGCAAAATGAAACTACTGGAAAGGAGAGTGGAAAAGCAATTGCACGTGAAGATAGACTCACTCCACATCATATAGATACTACATCAAGGGTATGTCAATAAATTTTTCTCTAAAATGCTGCTGCTGCTGTTGAATTTTCTTCTTCATACGGAGATGAACGTCTGATTATTGAAGAAATAGGTATATCAGCTTTAGGATAAGGTATGATCAACCACAAAAAGTTTTAAAACTAAGTCGACCAAAAAGTCTCTTCGATCTCCTTTTAAGTTATAACGACAAGTCAATAAGACACTACACCTTCCAATAATATTTACACTAAAGAGAAGCTAGAGAGCCATTAATACATAATCCAGGAGCAATTAAGACTCAGAATAATTTAGTACTGAGTTTAATAAAAGTCCCCAGGTAGCAACATAGCACTCTTCAAAATAGATTTATACTTTTATATTACTAAGTAGACTTTGTAGTAATAAAAAGTAGACATAGTAAAAGTAAAATGACAACACTACTTTGTGACATTCAACAACTTATACTGCTACTCTAGCAACAAACATTGCAGAAACCGAAAAATGGATCGACTTCACAACCATAAAACTTCTTAGGAGGCCAGGAAGTACTAAAGCAAAAGAAAGGGGCGAAGTGAGTAAAATATATTACTCCTTAGAAAAGGAAATGGGACGTGGGAAGAAATGTGAACGTTCAAATCTCTGTCATTCTTTTGATCAGTGACAAAGCAATGTAAATTATGATAGCTGAAAAAGGAAACAATGGGAATGATTCACGGAACTGGATAAGCATATCTTAGGCTCCAGAGCATCATACAACTGAAAAAGATACTTTTGGGTTGTACCTTCGTATTCTTAATTTTGTTTGAAACTTAGGATGCATCTACAAAGTTAATATTTTGCCAAACAAGGAAGTAGAATTGGCGGGAGATATAATTCTATGCCAAAAGAGAAAAAGAAAGATGGTGGAGCCAAGATTTTCTACTATATATACATGTACAAGAATGAATCTTGATGGAAGGAACATAACATGATAACTTAACACAAAACTTGCAACTGAGGATTTCAAAGTCAAAAAGTACACCTGCTTGTTGTCTTTCGGATTAACTTTCCTTCTTTACCGGCAAGCCTATTTCTGTATTTTTGCTCCAACTGGATGCTTGTGACATTACAACTAAGGTCAGAGTAGACAACATAGAAAATAGCTAATGTACGTGTAGTTTCACTATTATTGTTGTTCCACACACCATATAAAATTCCTTTACTTGTCAAAATAATCATTATCAGCATCAACAGCAAAACATATGATTTTGAAACACAATGGTAATGTAGTCTACGGATACAATGCACTTCTTATTCTTAAGAAACTTCTTCCAAACATCTCTTTGGCTTTTATCTAGGAATTGACATGCCACCTCTGTTCTGTTTTTGGTATATACATGAAAATACAAATATACAAGTGTTTCCTCATTGACAATCTTATTTTCAGTCTAGAAATCAAATTTTGAATTTCAAACTAATGTTAATGTATGGATTATAGACACAGAAACTTAGGTAATAGTATATGCTAAACCTTTTTTGTGATTTGGTACATCCTTACATATTTCGTAACTACTTGAGGTTCCTTATTTGATTACTGACATTCATTGCTCAAGTTCTGCGGCCAGAAACTACATTCTCAGAGAGATGGAGCAAAACTAGGAAACCCAGTTAAGAGGCCAAGAGGACGACCACAGCTCTCCACAACCCAAGGTACATATCTGCTTAAGTTTGTTTACGTTAATAAATCTCCTTTAGAAAGCTCTACAAAACTGAAATCAAACGAACATCACATATTTGAAAGACAAGTGCTGGTATATCTACACAAAAAAAAATGTGAATCATACTCCCATTGTGAAAATTCTACTGACTAGTTCTGCTATGCATGGAGAAAAGTTGAAATCATGTTAGCTGTGTTTGGTATAAAGGAAAATGTTATCATTGGAAATAAGTAATTTTCAATTTTTCTTACTTATTTTTTGATGTTCAGGTATAAATGAAGAAAACATTGTCCCAAAAGTATTTGTATATAAGCAAACAATATTGGGTTGGTTTGGATGGCAAGGGATGGGGGCTATGGGGCTAGGGGTGTTGGAGGGTGGGATTAGGCAATTAGTGTGGAACGACACTTACTGAACTTGTTTCCCTAATTCTACTAGGGAAGTCATTTTTTTCGTTTTCAGGAACTTGCTTTCTTAGAGAAAATACAACAACAAACCCAATGTAATCCCACAAGTGGGTCTAGGGAGGGAGGGTAGAATGTACGCATACCTTACCCTTACCTCATAGAGATAGAGAGGTTGTTTCTGATAGACCCTCAGCTTAAAATAAAGCATATCCAAGCAGCTAGGGAAAGGAAATGTAGAAATGAGAGCAATAGCAACAACGAAATAATATGAAACGAAGAGTTGTAGAACTTACCATTTAAGTCTTGGCGGTACCTTTTTAACACACAAGACTCTTCGCCCATCCCACACCAATACGATGTGTGATGTCATCATTGATCTCTACATTAGCTTGAATTAAAGACCCATATACTAGAAACATCCTCTCTTGGGGATGACATGAGTGTCAAGCCTCACTTCCACACCAACTTCATGTGTAACATCACTGAACTTACATTTCAAGCATTCAGTCTTGATCATGCTCAGCCTGAACCCTTTAGACTTCAGAGTTTGTCTCTAAACCTCTAGCCTAGCATTAACTCTGTCGTGAGTCTCGTCAATCAGTACTATGTCTTCAGCGAATAACATATACCATGACACCTTACTTTAGATATGCCATGTCAGTACATCCATAACCAGAGCGGGAAAAAAAAAGACTAAGAGTCAACCCTTGGTGTGACCCCTTCATGACTAGGAAGTTCTCTAAGTCTGCTCCCACTATCCACACCCTAGAGAAAATGTTTTGCAAAAATTCTGACCATGAGAAAATTGAAAAACATAGAGAAATTGGACAATTAAAGTGTTGGTCATTTTTCGTTTTTTTCTCATAAGTTGATTCGTCGAATAATAAAATGATCTCCATATAACTTTGTTTTTAATCAAGGAGAGTTGTATTAACAAAGGCTCTATAGAGGTGCTAGACTTATATCAATTTTTTTTGTAGTGTAATTTTAAAAAGGGGATAAACAGGAAAAGAAGCCAGATTTTGATTTAAGGGAAAGCAAAAAGCATTTTGAAAACCAAAAGAGTAATAAATTCTTTTTGGAAAGATTTTAATTGAAGGAACAATACTTTCAATTTAGGAAAGAGGAAAGCATTTTGCAACTAACCTAAAAGGGAACAATACAATCTATAGGGAACAAGGGGTCGGTTACAAAAGTTAATAGAGATGATTCTCAACATTGTAGCCATATCATGATAATTGTTCTAGCATGATCTTTGACATTTCCTAAGAAGTTTCCCAAAACAACAGATTCCTTGCTCACATTCATAACATGTAGTAAGAGTAGCATATAGAGTAAAAGAGGGAAGAGAATGTCTCCATCAGCTCTACAAGCACAAAGGAATCTAATCAATATGTGGTAAGGGAGAGCAGAGGGACACATTACTTAAAATAGATTGTATGTGCATACATAATCAGAAAAAAAATTGTATGTGCATTGAAGTTTCGGTAGCATGTTTTTTAATTTATCTCTATGTATCTTTTACTTATTATTCACATGAGTTCAGAAGTGACTCTTTAACCACCCAAGGAGAGAAGATCTCACACAGAGAATTCCACTTGCCACTCATGAATTTTGCAGGCAATCTCGACAAGGATAGAAAGTCTGAAACAGCAGATAACAGTTCGCAGGCTTAAAGCTCCTCTCTAATAGATATCTGAATGAACATATCGTGGAAGATCAGACGCAGATTCAAATGCTTGAACCACAGATGGCAAAAATGAGAATTGGTTGCACCTTACTGCTTCCTTTACTAAATTCATTCCAACAATAATGTCTTCTATGATACTTGATTTTACTTTGCTACATTTGCACATTGTTTTTACATCCTGTGCCTGGTACCTAAGATACAGATGTGTGTAATACCTGATAAAACTAGTACTCTGCTCTTCGTGATTTACTCTATTGCATTGGAAAAGCATTGATGACTGCTGAGTTTTCAAAGAGCACTGAAATTTCTACTTTTGCCAAAATCTTGACTAGCACTAAAAATCATTTTATATTTCTTTCTATTGCTGGAAATCTAGTACTTCAGAATAGACTTACCAGATGTTAAGGTTTGATAACTAGAAAACAAACCTGGCAAATTTTCATATGAATAGCTTCTGAATTTGCACCAAGGGTACATCAGAGTGATGAAAAAAATGTGCTCTTATGGAGTCATTACATTTTTCTTGAGGAAATGAGAGCTTTATCTTTTAAACCTTGTCGCTTCACTAATTGGGCCAGTGTTTATACTGAGTTGTCATCTGCTAAAAACAGCAGAGTAGAGGTAGTATATACATGTGGATTTGGCATAACATAGTAGCTTTGATCTAAACCTCGTATCTGTGTTAAAAGAATCACTAAATATGTACAAAAATTAAATTCAGAATTCAATTACTTGCATTTGAGGGCTGAGGCCGTGTCCTAGAATCCAGAACCCATAAGGTTCAAATATTGGCTCTAGCCAAACATTATGATAATTTATAGTTTCCTCTTTTTACCTGCGCCACCTCCCACCACAACAGGTACCAGCTAACTCTATCTATCAAGCAGAGGCGTATCCAGGATTTCAAAATGATGGGTGCACTATTACGAAAAGGTAGATCTAATCAGTTTGACATTTAGGTTCTTGTCATTGAAAACAGTTAAAATTTATAGGTTCAAAATTGAAATGCTTAATTAATTCATTAAAACGCCTACCAATAACCACTTAGAGAGGGGTGTTACCCACTTTTAGAAAGAAAAATAAAATAAGATTGATATAAAATTCAAATTTCTAACTTCACTGAGAGGTGCACCCAATCATCATCACATTATATGATACTTCAAGTGTAGGTTCACACATCTATATTGAACAAAAAATTAAAAAATATAACACTACTATATATGACTTCGGGAGGGAAGCATGGGTTCACGTGAACCCGGTGACCCCCTCCTGCATACGCCTCTGCCATCAAGGCTAAGACTAGAACATATGGAAAGAAATCACCTTCATTTACCACTAGGTCACGCATTGTAGTTTCCTTTAATCATTCTTGAATATGGTAATGTTCTTTATTGTATTAATTCTGCCTCCAATCCCACAGAATGCTTATGATAATTGGCAGTTCACCAGACTAATTACTCAATTATACTATAGGAAAAAATAAATATCATTAAACCTTCAAGCAATTATCAAATATTAACCGGTAAAATTTACAAATAGAAATTCTAAAATCGTGTCTTACAATATTCTAATAATTATTGCAAAATCAATACAATATGTAGAGAGAATCTAACGAAGAATAACGAGAAACATACTAATTATTTCCCTCGTAGAGAACTGGCAAAATTCCAACGCTGAAGGAAGTTGGAATTTATTTATTTTTGTGTTTTATAGTGAGAGAGAGAGAGCAAGTTGAATTTGGATCCATTTTCTTGAATTCGGGTCGTTTGCCGAACGGGTCATTTAATGCTTCTTTTTAAAATTTTAAAACCATATTAGGGGCTTAGTCAAGCTTTATTAAGAAGGTTGTAAAATTGAAGAGAAGTATTGAAAACACCCCAAAATTTGGTGTGAATTATTATTTTAATCCCCCAATTATTAACGGCTTTAAAAACACATCTCTACTTGGTTGTAATTTAAAAACACTCATCTTATGTCACATGGCGTCCACTTATGCATATATGTGGAATTTTATATTGATGTAACGTACATATATATATATATAGTAAAAGAAAAGAAAAAACATTCAAATAATTAAATGCTAAAATTTTGTAATGAAGAATTTTCTATAAAAAAAAATTAATTTTTTTCTTACCTCACCACATCCCCTACCCAGTTATCCCAACTCCACCACCCACCCCACCCCCTCACCCCCCAAATTTTTTTTTAAAATAAACTTTTTATCCAACACCCACCGAGTACCCCGACTCCCCCGCCTCTTCCCCCCTCCCCAAAAAAATTACTTTTAAAATAAAATATTTTTTATCCCACCCCCTACCTCCCCCACTCTCCGCAAAAAAAAAAGTTTGAAAGAATTTTTTTGGGAGTGGATGGGTAGTGAGGAGTGAGGTTGGAAACTGGGTAGAGGATGGGATAATGAGAAAAAAAAAAAATCTTTTATCTTCTTAAATTGCTAAATTCTTAGCATTTAATTATTTAAATATTTTTTCTATTACATATATTTATGTGTACGCCACATTAATAGAAAATTCCACATATATGCACATGTGGCACAAGAGGGGTGTTTTTAATTTCACTTAATCTAGTAGAGGGGTGTTTTTAAGGCTGTCAATAGTTGGGGGATTAAAGTAATAATTCACGCCAAGTTTAGGGGTGTTTTCAATACTTATCTCTAAATTCAACTAATGTTTTCAGTAAATTTAAATATAAATTCATTCATTTTTTGAAATAAAATTTATATAGAATTTAGAATATTTAAAAATACATTTAAAAAAATATGTTCAAATAAAATATTGTTGACTCTCCAATGTTGTAATTAAAACATATAAATTGAAATGAAAAAAATGAGCATTATTAGATGTAAATTAACCGTTAATAACTATTAATAACATATAAATATTTATAGTTAAATAAATATTTATGACTTAATATAAATCATATTTCTAGGAAAGTATATTTTCAAAAAGGCTAATTATATCAAGTTAAACTATATTACATAAAAAAATATAATTTATATCAAATTTAGGGACCTCATGCAATTACTTCACTTATTTGGCTATTAAGCCGGCACTGAAAAAATTAAGGGGAATGTTCATTTGTCAATCTGGATTGGAATTTTTTTCATGTTTATTCATCTTCAGTTTTACATAAATATTGTGTGATTTTTTCAATGTGTTTGTTTTTCAGTAAGTTTTAAATATTCTTGATTTTTCTCCTTGAATTAACTCTGCCAATATTTGTTTTTACTTTAATGTAAGACTCAATTATGTCGATGAAAAAAATCAAAAGCTTCCTAACACTTTCAAGTTTGTGATTGAAAAAAGCTGGAATCTCAGCATAAATTTGTTTTAAGATACGTGTTTTCTTCGTTGGTTCCTCGTTTTGATGCATCAATATGATGATCTCATGGCTATCTGAAAAGGGACGACTGATATTCATTCCCAACATCAAATTTCAATCAAATTAAGACATATTTCATCTTTAGTGATATAGTTGTGAAGTTCTCTTTCGAAAAATATCTTTCTAACGATTCAAAAAGTGTGTGAACACATTGTTCATACACAAGTATACAAAAATTATACAAAGTAGAGATATTATTTAAATATGTCATATGATGTATAATAGTGTATAAAGATGTATATAAATATATAAAAGTTCAATTTCTGTCCATATACATCATGTTATACAAATTTAAAAAATGAGAAAATAAAGAGATATCTACGACAGCTCAGAGAAGAAGTTGAAAAATAACATTAACATAGAGATTTCATGAAACTTAAAGTAAACATATTAAAGATTCAAAATGTAAAACTTTGTTAGGCTATGTTCATCATAAATTGTTTGTTTGAATGATGCACGTAAATAAGTATCCCAAACAAGTTTTAGTCTTAAATATTTGAAAATTATAGGTTACATAGTAAAATTAATTCAACCTCAAGCCACAATGTTATCACTTGTTAACACAATTTACAAAATTAAATGGCCGTGATTTAATTTTTCAATTTTAAAGTTTCACAAAATCTTTATATAAAAAAATCCAATAAACAGAGTGTTTGCCATCTTTATGAATTTTTGTTGATTTCTCATCCTCTCATCTTCAATAATCGGCTTCCCATTTTCATCCTTAACTCTTTTGTATGCACAACCCAACAATTATAACCAACAAATAGTGAAGCAAGAAGAATTCAATATGTTAGATTTATAACATTTTTAAAATTATTTTTTTTCAAAAACACATTTTTAAAAAGTCATTTTATAAAAGTGTTTCTAGATATAAGTCGTTTTTAGCAACAATGTCAAACAAGCTAAAATTTAAATATAAATTATTCAATTTTTCCAAATAAAATTTACATATTTAAAGTTATATAAAAAAATATATACAAACCATAATAGTTAATAATTTAAAATATTTAAAAAATCATATTCAAATCAAATATGTGTAGACTCTCCAAAGTAGTAACTAAAACATATAAATTAAAACGGAGAAAGGAGTATTATTAGAATGAAAATCATCCATTAATAACCATCAATCATATTGACTTATTAGTAATTCATTTTTTTTATAAAGAAGATCTTATACCTTTTTATGATTTTATCCTATTTCTTTTCTTTTTTTAAAAAATAGTTTTCTATTTTAAAAGTGATTTAAATTTTCTTTTATTCCTAATGGAACAATTTATGGTCATGCAAATATTTATGACTTAATATAGATCATATTTCTTGAAATATAGTATATATAGTGACGCAAGAAGAATTTAAAATGTTAGATTTATAACATTTTTAAAGTTTGTGGTTAATTTTTAAATACATAACAAGAATGGTTTGTTGGGATATATATACTATTAACCATATGTTTAGATATAGTATTTATTATAGAATAATTATTTATTCAGTTTTAATAGATCATATATTCGTTTACGGTGTCTATTTACTTATATAGTAGATAATTTAGTGTATAGAGTTTTAGCTTATACACAGAGGATTAAATCATCGGTTCTTATAAGTATAAAGTTTTTTGTTCACAATCTAGGATGGAAATTGGGCATGCCATCGGTACGATTGTAGTACAAGATTATATGTAATTTATCTTGATTATGGGAACGGTATAGTTCCAACTTCTTGTGCTAGTCATTTTGTATGTATTGAACGGGACCGAGCAGAGATAATTGCTTTAGACTAACTGACAAAAGCATATTCTCTAAACTATTAAATGTACTTATATTCTTAATCCTGATATAACTATTATGATCTGTATATATTAATTATCATTTCGATTTATTAAAAGGTGAGATTCTGAGAAGGGTTATGCCTGATAGATTGGATGATAATAATATGTATTGGTGAAATAATAAGTTAGTTGATGGAATCCATGTCTCGATATAGAGATTGATGATATGCCTTCTTGAGAAGCTAATAAGTTTTCATCGTGTCAAACCTTGCAAGTGGATTTATGAATCTGACACATGAAATAAGTTAAGCAGTGCTCTAAAGAAATTGATTAATATCTGTAATCTTAATATGGGATTACATAAGTGTTTAATGGGGAATTTCAAAATATAAATAGAGGAGTGCAATTACAAATTTTTAGTGGAATGATTTGTAATTTATTATGGTAAGAATAATTCAAATTAATTTTTGGAATTATTTCCATAATAGGAAGCCTCAGTAATTAGTTATGTGGTCCCTCCCGTGCTCATATTTAACTAGAACTCAGAATCTGCCCATATTTAACTAGAACTCAAAATCTGCCCATATTTAACTAGAACTCAGAATCTTATGGGAAAAGGAATTATAAGAAAACAGGGTTTTCTTCTCCTTTTTGGATTGAGAGGAAACCTCTATAAATAGGAATTCTTCTAACCTAGAAAAAGAATAAGGTTTCTTTACAATACTTGCCCACCCAAGTATTGAGAGAGTTCGGATTTGAACTTGGGATCACTAAGACTGTGGATTCGTCTGTCTAACTTGTGGATTCGCTTGAAGATATTTGTTCATGCTTCAAGAGGTAATTATTGAATTAAATTTCAGCAAGTTTATGTGTTCTAACATGTTTATACGTGTTCTAGCATAAACATATTGGTTGTCTATTATTCATGTAAGCAGTAAGATTCTGGTTATGCTTCGCTGTGCATATAGTTTTCCAACATGGTTATCCATTTTAGCAAACATGAGCTTGTACAATTAACCGATTTGAAGATTTGTTATTCAAAGGTATAATTTCTTGTGAGTTCAATTTCTTCACAATCAACTTCACATTTACAAAAATATTTTTTTAAAAATTATTTTTTCTTAAAAAATTCAAAATATACGGGCTTAAAGTAAGTTAGGCTTGCCAAAGTTTTGGAAAAAATAGTTGAAGTCAGGCCTATTAGTTGTGTGAACAAACTTCAATATTTTTATAAAGTTTGGATTTTATCCTAATAACCCTTATTACCAAGCAAAATTCATATATTTTTGTCGATGACCCATGTGAAATGTAGTGAATTATAAATTTGTACAAAAAGAAAACACAAAAATAAATAGAAAGAGATATTTCATTGTCTATGTTTCAATTTCTATCTCTTTTCTAGTCCGTGAAAAAATATTGTTATATTTTGTAATTTTCGCTCTTATTTCAACATAGAGATTTTTTAATTATTTTTTTTTTAAGAGATATTTCATTGTCTATGTTGCTGTGCAATTTGAAACTAGAAAAATAGAGAATCAACCAGGCTTTGGCTATTAGTTAAATAATATTAAAAGGTTAAAACTGAAAAAAATGCTATGGCCCAAAACATTAACAAATTGAAACCCGGCCCGTTGATTCACACAAACTTTAAGGGACTCGACTAATTAATCTGACACTGAACATAGCAATTAGTACTAGTAATTGCTAATAGTAATTACGATGATTAGAAGTTAAAAAAAATTAGAGTAATACACGATGAATTGATGAAAGCGATTTCTCAATTCCATTCTGTAAAAACATCAGTATCACCGGAGAGAGAAACGGCAATGGCGAGCAGCACGACCAGAGGAGAGGACGAAACGAAACAATTGGCAGCTGAGCTAGGCAAAACCCTAAAAGAAGGGGAAAGACTACTCGCACCAACACGACGCCCTGATGGAACACTCCGTAAACCTATTCGAATTAGGGCTGGTTATGTGCCTCAAGATGAAGTCGCCATTTACAAATCTAAAGGCGCTCTTGTATGTAACGTAACATGTTTTTTTTTCTTTTTTCAAATTTTATGCTGTGTGTTTTTGTGTTGATTGATTGGTGCTTGGGGAGATGACAGTGGAAGAAGGAGATGGAGTCATTACAGGATGTTCCGCCGGGTTATGATCCGGTAATGGATGAGAAGCCCAAGTCTAAAGCTGCCAAGCGGAATGAAAGGAAGAAGGAAAAGCGTCAACAGGTTAATACTGAGTTCCTGCTTCTCTTGTTTATTATACTTATAGTCAGCACTGTTTATATGGCCTTGGATATTTTGTTCGGAAATACTTCTTCACCCCTGCATCCACTGTAGTTATGTTACCATGAGGGATCTAGCTTCACCCATTGAATCACAAATAAATTTAGAAACATATCCCGCTTCTACCTTGCCAATCCACAGTGTGGGAATTGATTATTAGGGTCTTGATATACGGTACCTTTTACATAGAGTACCTATTGAACGATATGAGCCCATTTCCCTCAAATTATGTTGGTTTAGGCAGCTACATGTAGTGCTATCCAACCAAAAGGGGAAACTTTTAAGATGGGCTCGGCTTTGGAATAGCAATTTCCAAGGCGAAGGCCTTGCCTAGTGTCCTTGCAAGATTAAGCATATTGTAATAGCATGTTTTATAGTGAATATCCTTCTACTGTCACCTTTTGTAGATGAAGTCAACCTATCTCTAATCCAATTCTTTCTTCAGTTTCTGACAATAGCTTATGTTCCAACTACCATTTGCAATGCACTAAGCTATGGAAGTTGAGGACATGAGGTAAACTAAGTCGAGAAATTCTTTCCTCTAAGGAGTATGACTAAGCCCACAACCATGTCTGAATTTTATGTTCAATCATCCCCGCTGCAAAAGAGATGTTGGTTTGAATTCTTCCCTGAAGTTTCTACTATATTCAATAACCCCGCTTCCTATGTAACAGTACGTGATTAAATATCCCTTTACCTTCAAAGAGAACAAACAACTGACACGGACGCTGCTAGTTGCTATATGGTGTATATAATATGGTAAGCACTATCCAGCTTTATATTCAGACTAAAGGCCGTAAAGAAAATGGCATTTACTTGGGATCTAAAGTAGGACACAGTCCTGATACAGTTTGTTTTAGCATAGTACCCCTCGAGGGTTCTGATGTTTCCTTGTTTGTGGATGCACCAGAAAAAGCAAATAGGTATCAGTTTCCTTCCAAGTCTATCTTCCTCGAGCAAAGCCCAGATAAGCAGAAACCCTCTCCAAACGTTGGCATAATCCAACTTGAGCAATCTGTAGGGTGTTGTCTCTTCAGAATTTAAATAAAACGAACAACGAAGTCTACAAAAGGCAAGATGAATGATGTGAAATGGATTCCTACCAGCCCAACTGATGTATGTGGCTATTAGAAGTCGAGGTATTACCCATTCAATCCAAAAGGGAACATATATCAGAACTCCCTTGTCTCGCGGGTAGAGATGATTAGGGTCCTCCATGTGACCACGTCACTTTCGCACATGAAGCGCACCTGTTGCACAAAGCAAACCCCTTTTTCTAAGTTATCTTGGGAGAAGTGTGCTTCATATAGTGCTTTTAAAACAAATTAAAAAACCAAGAGGTGCTACTGTTTGCGTAGGCCTAGAGGTCCTTCCAAGATTAATCAAAGCTGCAATAATTTTATACAGTGAAATTCCCTTTACTAAAACCTTTCCACTTGATAAAGTCATTTTCTCTGTTTCCCCAAAAGATGTCAGTGGTCAGCTTCTCGATTAACTGATTTTTGTTTTTTTAGAATAGTAATTTATTATAAACATAGCACTAAGAGAGTGTGGTGAAATATGTAGAATCAGATGTCAAAGGCAATTGACAGTTCCCCAAAAGTATTTCTATCCTATTCCTGTAGGATATCTATGAGATCTAAAATTATCTTCTAAAACTGATATTCCTACTCCCATTTGCTTTGCATTGAGCTATGGATGATTCGGGGCAAGAGGTAGAACTGAGTATGCCAGGGAATTCCTCCCTCAAAAGAAGTATGACCATGCCGGCCCAACGCTTGTGAGTTAGGGCCATTATCCACTGAGTTTTGAACAGTGCGCCACTGGCCCTCTGGATTTCTTGGTTATCAAAAGAGAGATTTGACCGAACCAAGGATTCTGTTAGAACTTTTTCCAGTCCATTTGCGGCTGAATTCTTCCTTATAAGTTTCTAATGTGTCTCCATGGCCCCACTCAATATGTTATAGCATATGCTTTGATATCTCTTAAGCTTCAAATAAAACAAACAAATAACATATGTATTTTTTTTTAGGAAACAAATAACATGGATTCTTCTCTTACTTGTTTGCTGTTTTCTAATTATCTTTTAAATTGAACTCAAAAGTATCTTATATTGCACCAATATGGTGTTTGAAGTAACTTCTGTTTTCTTTATTATTTATTTTGTTTGCTTCATGTTAGGAGGACTCTGGTTCCCTATGATTAGGTACTTTTACTGACTCTATGAATAGAATTTCTTATTGTATTTGTCAAAAGTGGAAAGAGGGAAGGTAGAATCTTTGTACTGAGCATTAATGAAAGACTTCAAACCATTATCCAAAAAAAAGGTGGAAAGAAGGAAGGTAGAATCTTACATGAGATCATTGAAAAAGTTCTTACACTTTTGTGGAAGTCAATGGACAATTATATGTAACACAGGTGACTAAGAACTGAAAATGAAAAACTGTGTAGGACTTTTCTATCCCATCCCATCTCATCCCATCTCTGGCTTTCAGCTATCCAGTATGCTTCTTGTCAAACTGCTATCATAAGTCGAAGAAAGCTGCTTCTTGACTGTTAGCCTTCTCTTGAGGCAAGAATTGACTTACTACATTAACTTCTTGTTTAGGATGAAGAAATTTTGGGCCTCTTGGTCATTTTACACATGTGACTACAATTATGCAACAGTATGAGCTATTACATAGGTGAACTAATAATGATTGGAGTCCTAAGTTTGAGGATGTTACATTGGACAAAAAATAAAGGTTATTTGGGAGGTGTTGAGATTAGAGTCCCTTAACTTTTTTGCCTATATTTTGTTATAAAGAGGATCAAGCCTTCTGTGTATGTATTTTGATGGATCTTTCAGAAGATTAAAACTGTATACAAACTGGCATGATCTCGTTGTAATATTAGTGGGATTAATTACACAAAAAATGACTGAGCTTGATTAGCATAACTTGTGGCAGGCTGCCCTTGAAAAGGGTAAGAATCCAGAGAACGATGAGGTTTCATCTGCTGAAAATTCAGTTGATGGTCCAGATCAGGTTGAGTCAGTTATGTCCCAGATAAACAATCTTGCCATATCTGCCAATCCTGTTGTCCCTCCTTCAAATTCAACCGAGTCTTCTGGCATGGCAGATAGCGTGCAGGACATTGACAAAAAGATCCGAGCTCTGAAGAAAAAGGTATGTACTCTTGTGCTTCTAGTTCTCTGATGGTATGCCATCATTCGAAATCTATGAAGTAAGTTCGATGCATCTTAAAGCATTTTAGAGATACTCAGCTATTTCTACTTCGCAACTGTATGGTAAAAAAAAACTCTGTTTCAGTTTTGATGTACTAAATGGATGTTTCGAGTTTGTTTCAAGGTAATGATGGGTTTTGTGCATTCTTTTGTAAACCAAAAATGGTATGGTCCACTAAATGTGCTGGTTCAAATCCATGTCCTCCTCCAGCTATTCATTTTATATGAATCATTACATATCATATAATGGGAATATCAGCACTATTGACTGTCCAACTATGATATGAGTATTTTCATTTGATTTCTACTGATAGTCCCATCTTTCTAAAACTGCAGATAATTAGAATCTGGTCATTGCAAAATAATCTATAGTTTTAGAATGATGTGGGTTTTTATGATCTGAGAAAAAATAAATAAAATCAAGATGCACTTACCCGTCTCTGCTGGAGCTTTAGTCTTTTGTTGAGCTCACTAAACTTAACCCTGTTTTATTTGGTGTAGATTCGGCTGACAGAAGCTCAACAGCAGAAGATTGAGGAGAAGGACATGAAGCCAGAGCAGCTGGAAAAAATGGCTAAGCTGGAAAGCTGGCGAAAAGAGTTGAAGCTTTTGGAAGATAAAAAGGCTGAATTGGAAGCATCGTGAATATTGAAGCTACGGTAGCCTGGTGGCATTTTATTGCTGCATCAATATATTCAACACTCAGATTTTGTTGATGGAACTGTGTGTATTTTTGTACTTTGTGCACTAGCTAGGGCAAAACAACGTAGGATCTAATTTATGGTATTTTTCAGGTAGTACTCCAATTTTTGAGGACATAGCTGCTGCTTGATCTGATTTGTCCTTTATTTCTAAAAGACGCCAAAACTAGCAGTTGAAATACCATTTACACTATTAGGCTTGTAAAACCCATTTGCAATAGGCTTTTAGTGTGAATGTTTCATGAACGTTATTTGGACAGCAATTTGAAGGTTGGGTCGGAAAGAAATTCTCTGAAGCTGAAGTAGGGAGAAAAGTTGTGTTTTTGTGAGGATGCAGTTCAGGAACAAGCGTCTTTATAGCTGAACCAATGAGCAATTTCTTGAATTCTTCTTGCTGTTACTATGCTACTTATTAGTTTGATGTCTTGGGGTTACATCAAAGTGGAAAGTGGAATCCCATACAATCTATAGATGTTTTTATTGCTATCATTGCCTCAAATAGGGATATACCAAGAAAGATCTTAAACCAAGCAACTGAACCCACAAATATATATTCAACATAAAATATGAAGTTGCCTTGATATACTTAAAAGAGATTTTAGATAAAAATCTGTAGCATTAACAATCAAATAACTCAAACGCCATACAAACACATACTGAGCCGAGGTCTGAATGCCAAATTTAACATAGCCAAAACGGATGACCGGTCAAGGTATAGGAGTATCTCTGGATGCCAAATCTTTAACATTGTAAAACTTGTGAGGTTTGAGAGAAGTCTATGAGGATTCAATATCTGATTCTTCGAGTCCTTCTCTGTAGATTTCAAATTGATCAGGAGACCAACTGCATATTAAGTGGAGCCGGAAAGTTGCCATCTTCTTGCCAAGCAGACGCTGCAAGTGACAAGGTAATTGCTTTCAAGCACTTACAATATGATGCAAGAAATATACAGAATGTAACTATAACAAATTTGATAGTTGTGAAAATCAACAAACCAGTATCCGAGCTGCCTCTGGTGACAATGGCCTCCCTTCTTCACATACAACAAAGTCAGACACAAGCTCCACAACACCTGTTCACCCCGCATGACCAAAGTCAACGAATCAGAGAGCATTAAAGATAACTATTGACATATCAGGCACCAAAATCATGTTACAATTACAATCAGCAAAACAAAAAAGCAATGATTAATACCTCTGTTCAACCGAACTGGCATCCCTTGTTTCCGCAGGAATGGCTCCATCTCATGTGTGAACTGATCAAGAGGACCTTCTTGTAGCTCCACCTGATAGATTGAACCAAACATAAAAACTCAATACTGTACTTGAGATAAAAATTGGAGCAAGATAATACGTGAAGCTACCTTGGGTGTACCTTAGATGTGCTCAGGTCAAATTTAGTGAAAAAAAATATACCCAAACTATCTACTTGAACCACACTTTAATGCAATAATAATCAATATGGTTCATTTAGGGGTCGTTTGGTAGAGTGTATAAGAATAATGCAAAATATAGTATATTAGTAATCCTTGCATTAGTAATGCTTGTATTATTTATGCTTGCATTAGTTATGCTGAGATTTTTTTTATGCAGTGTTTGGTTTGGTGTACTAAAAATATTATGCATTGCATAACCTATTTTAAAGAAATAGTTTTTTACAAAAATACCCTCCACAAATATAGTGGAAAGGATGTGAAAAATTTTTGAAGGACAATTTTGTCTTCAATGATGCTAATGCATGCATTAAAATCCATTGCATAACTAATGCATAGAAATCTGTGGTATTAGTAATACACTCTTTAATACACAATAGAGTGTATTACTAATACAAGCATTAGTTATGCATAGGTTAGAAAAGTATACCAAACAAAGTATTAGTAATACATCTAGCTAATGCAAGCATTATTTTCTCTAATACACTCTACCAAACGACCCCTTATTATAGACCAAACAACACGTGGGAACCAAAAGGCATCAAATTGGACCAGAGAAAACATCTTATGTAAGAGCTCTCGAGCAAATAGCCCTTATTATAGTTGCCAAAATGGCATTTAGCTTCTCCTTTTTATAAAGCCAAAATGGCATTTAGCTTCTTTTTTTTATTAAGCCAAAATGGCATTTAGCTTTACAGATAAAAAATTGGCATATAGCCACAAGAATAAGTTTCCCTATACATGCGCTAGCGGGAGGTTGCAGGTACCAGTAGTTTAGTCACTGGGTGCAAGCAAGGTGGACACCATAGTCATTAAAAATAACTTGTATTCACAATTTCACATAATAACTTCTGCCATACCTTTTCTGTTGCTGTAGTGCCAGTCCTCGCGAAGTCATGTTCTTCATACTCGTTAAACAACCTAACAACGTTTAAAATGATGAGCAACAAAGTTGAGAGTAACGGAATGAGCAGGAAGCAAACAGCAGGGGTCACACTCCACCAGAGAGTAATAGCTAATGCTACACAAGGTATTCAAAAATTTCTGACTTCCATGCAAGGAACAAAATTACAGTACAATATGGAAAAGAAGTGAAAGACTTGATAAAGGAATTGTTGGAAACAAGATATCATGCATGCACTTCTAAATGTCAAGGTGTGAACACAATCAGCAACAATTTGGATATAACAATACAATAGACAGGGGTGATGCTACCCAACCAAAAAAAATGTCCTCTGACCTAATCAAGAAGTAGAGTTATAACATGTAGAGTTTGGTATCTAAAATACATCATTGAATTTGGGTTTTACCTTAGGACCTCTTCCTTTGATAAGTTAGTAAAGCAAAGACCTGAATCTCCACGTACAAGCTGTCAACACGGGACATTTCAATCCAGACATTACTTAGAGTAGAAACAACATATCTAAAAAGAAAGCTAATTCAAATGGATATATAACAGATATACAATGTACATAGGAATGTCCTACCTTAGAAATCTTATGGAGGCCGGGCCGAATCTCATCTGAGTCTGACCGACCTAGTGCTACCTGCATGACTTTGTTCGATCCAAGGAAAAATCTGAAATGGAAAAATTAATGCTTAATACACTCTCCATGCTGATAGTTGTTTATGAAAGACCAACAAAGTCCCCACTCAAAATATACGTTTATCAACTCAATACTAATTTCTACTTGATAATCCTCCAGAAAATGTAATGGTTTAATGATAGCACCTATCACTGTTTGCACACAAATGTACTCTTGAAACAAGCAATACAGGCCTGACAAGACAATTCCAGGTTCAGTAAAATACAGTCTCTAAATTATCAAGGTGAACAGTTAAAAGTGCATATAATAGCCACACATGTAAAATCCAAACATCGACATAAGAAAACTACAATGTTCCTCAATTTGCTTTTTTCTCAACTCTCTCAGGAAATACAAAGCTCATAACCTCCTACAATTTTAGTTGCAACTAAAAACGCTATGCAAAAGTGTTGAATTAACTTGGACATGCGGCTTTTACAGTGTTTTAAGACACTATATCAATATTACTAACAAGTGAGTTGTCTCTCAAATATTCCCAGTCCGTACACCCATCAATTAAGAAGAAAATAGCAAAAAGGTACTATATATGAACCATTAAATAAAAAAAAACTTGCCTGCTAGACGACTTAAGCTGATCTCTGAACTCCTTGAACTTGAGATTTCTCATGTTCTCGAAACTAAACACGTACACTGAACTATACTTTTCCGCACATTCCCTTATTGAGTTAACAATGTTTTCCTTGTGCTCCTTCCCCTTCTTCTTCGTCTTAGATAAGGTAACTGCAATCAAAATCCATAACACATGAACTTAAGAAGTCACTAAAATAAAAAAAAAGTACTTAAACAGTAATGAATTCAACAATCATATATCGAAAATTCTAGGGTTTTAACTCTACCAGCTCTGTTACGCTTCGACTTCGGCATTGCTTCTTGTTTTCTGGAGAAAGCTAAAACCCTACTTCTTGCTTTGCTTTCGAAAAAGAAAAGTAAAACCTGGCCGCGCGTTTAGTTTTATGTCTGGTTTAGGCCCGTAATGGGCCTAAAAATTCACAGGCTCAGTTAACTGAAAAGTTGGGCTGTGTAGTAGAACAACGCGTTATTGGACCATGGGCCAATGGGATGTGAACAAAATCACAATTGTCATAATTAATCAAATAAGTTTATATTGGTTAGCCTGAACTATTATTTTTTCGTGAGTTTCACACTTTAATTATTAGTTCTTTCATTTTTCTATTTGATCTATCACCATTTATGTATTAAAACACACATCGATTATCAATTGTTTCATTTTTCTATCTGAACTACCACCATTGTTTAACAAGGAAAATGGAACAATTGATCGTTGAGATGTGTTTTAATATGTAAATTGTGATAGTTAACGTAGGAAAAAAAAAACAGATAATAGTTAGAATGTGAAAGTCGTGAAAAATTGGAGTGGTTCGTATGTGTTTGACCATTATTTTTGAACTTTATATAACAATTGCTATCAAGATTCATGAACGACTTTGTGTTATACTATCTGATATGTGATGTGTCAACAAAGAGGATTGGAGACATTATCAGACATCTTATACTTTTGATTTGGAGTGTTAGAGAACTAAGATAAAGAAGATAAAATTGACGATTTTTAAACTATACTTGAATCTTATATCTTGATCTTTGCTTATTCTTACGTAAAATATAATATCGTGTTTAATTTATTGACATTTTTTCTGCAAATAATTGCCCTATATTTTATCTTTTCTCACTCTAAGTTTACATCTGCTCTTTCCATCACATTACATGATGTAATGTTTTGTTGGGTGTGAAATGGTGGTTAAGTGCCATGCAATTTGATCGAACATCCATCTTCTTTTGCGATGAACTATGGTGAATACCTTTTTAACGCAACTTAAAATTTGAGTATGTCATCCTTAAAGCACTTGACAACAATTTGAGTGAAACACCAGAAGTAAACATACATAAGCAAGTTATAGTGTAGTCAATTTTTACGATGATTTGATAAGCATTACCGTCAACAATCACTTTTGTAAAAGGAAAGGCAAATGTCAAACACCTTTAGCGTTGGTTTGTTTCATTTTGTGGTATTATTTTATATTTTCTCAACGATTTGTAAAATCAACTTATATACACAAAAGAGTTAAAATTGCTTTGTGTATTCTAAAAAATTATATTTGTCTTTCCTTATATTTTTTTCAACATATTTATCATCAACATTCAACTTTTGGGCAATATTTTTCATTGATTTGTTAAATCTCACGTCTCGGCTAAAATTGAAGTTTTCAAAATCAGGTAAAACTTTTACTTTTGATGATTGTGAATAGCGACAATGATTGTAATGTCAAGAAATGTCGATAGCGATTGAAAGACAAATATATTTTTTAAATAAAAATCACAATTGAAAGGAAATGAAACACGAGAGTAAGGAGAGTCAATTGAAGTTGAGTAAAGTGTAAGAGAGAAAATAGAGCAGGGAGTGAGAGGAAAGTAAAGATACGAAAACGTTAATGTATTGAATATTGAAGATTGAAGAGTTTTAAATTGGCTCTAAAAATCCGTAACTCTAAAAATTGACCCTATTTCTCTTATACTAGCCTATTTTGTCCGAACACAAACTTCTACTTTCTAAAACATTTTTTTAATAAAAAAAATTATAACTACAATTAAAATAAAAGTTACTACTTCGCAATCAATTTTTTAAAGGTTAGATTCCCTTTAAAAAAAGTTACTCCTATATTTTTCCGTTCACGATTAAATGTTTTGAAGAACAAAGAGCGGTACACTTTCCCGCTCCTTAAATATTCTCTCTCAACAAGTTCACTGGACCACTACCGAAATCGCCCACTGCGTCTTCTCCGCCGCTGCCCTGCCCTTCGGCGGCCGCAGCCACTGTAATGGGTTCCTCCACCGCCACCGTTCTCCTCACAGAACTTCAATCCTCCACTAAATTCACTACCAATACCTACAAAACCTTCTCTAATTACCTCCACGAATTCACCACTCTCTCCAAACCAAACAAACCATCAAAATCCACCGACCTTACTACAATCCGTTCACTTGCCAAACAATTTCTTTCGTTCCTCAATACATCCCTATCACTCTTACCCAAACGGCTATCTGAATCCCCCAAACTCCCTGACGAATCTGCCCCTCATTTGTTTGATATTTACAGGTTATGCCTTAACTGCCTTGAGTATATCTCCTCGCAGCTGGCTTGTAAACCCTACACCGTTCAAGCACAAAGAGTTCGGTACATTCATTGTCTGGATTCATGGGGGAAATACGAGGAAGTGGAATGTGAAGGTCTCTCTGTACTTAAGGTTCTTCGGGAGAATGCGATTGGTAAAACCAAGAAAGAAGTCAAGAAGTCAAGATCAACACAGCGGTTGTTGCCGCAATTGGATGAAGAGAATGTGGATCAAGAGTTTGCTCTTTTGGTCGTGGAGATTGTCGTTACACTTATTAAGTGTGCTTCTTTAATTCAGAACAAGGCTGTCCATGAATATGTTGGACTTCTTGATTTGGTCAAAGAAGTTGTGCCGTGGTTAAAGTGAGTCTCTTTTCACTTACTTAGTTATATCTCATGTTGATTAATTTCTTGAAATATTTGAACCCAAAAGCTTGAAAATCTTGACCATGTTATAGTTCTTGCAATGCTGGAGAACGTGTTTGACTGATTGAATTTTACAAACTTTGGATGATTCAGGGTTTTGGATACGAATGCTCGTGAGAAATTGCATCGGGTGCTTGTGACATATTTGAACAGAATAACACTGATTATGGTTGGGGACTTCACAAAATTCAATGGGGACTTGGTGTGTAAATTTTGTATACAAACCTTGTGTCAAATTAAACAATCACCCCTGAAGGATCAACTGTTCAAGGTGAATCTCTCATAAATTTCATTTTCCTATTCTAGAGATGTCTTCTCTGTCTATGCTAACAGGCATATGTGCACAGTTCGCAAGGAAGATATGCTCTTCTCTGTTCTCACAAGAACATGATGAATTCTCTGGGATTGCTGACACCTTAAAATATGTGCTGGACACCATGGCTGCAGAAATAAAGGTATTATATTGACCCTCTCTTAGATTATTGATCCTGAACAAGGATGTTTCTGCTGTTTGTAGGATCCAGTATTTATTCCTTTCATTGACTTGATCTCTGGTTCCTAGTATGGGAGACAGTACAATTACATATACAAATGAATAATTTATTCAAGACGAGTAACTAATGTGGAGACTTAAAAGGGAACAAGAAAGGACGAAAACATATTTTGAATTCCACCTAATCCTATTGGAATACCTGCAAACCCCAGAGTAAGTTTGCACAAAGTACCATTTACTAAAACCAGTAGAAACTTCAACAAGAAAAAATAGAAATTAAGTTTAAAAAGATACCATTATATTATAAAAAAAGAAAAGAAAACCATAGAAATTAACTCGCCTTTCTTCAGGACTGCTCAACCTGAACTAAAACATTCATAGGTTTCTACTTATGCCTTTCCTCACTATTATTTTCAAATGAACTTCTACACTTAACTTGCTCCACGTAAAACAAGGGAAATTATAAATAGGTAGGACTCATTGACCCTATTTACTGCATTATGCAACATGATCAATACACCTCTGAAACTCTAACAGAATCATACCAAATCAAAATGAACCATGAGTTACAACAACTACATCATACCCAATGAAATCCTACAAGTGGTTCTAGGAAGGTAGATTGTATGCAAACCTTGACTTGCCTATTAAATATTACTCACTCCATTTTGAATTGTCTTTTGAGTTACTCTCATAATTGGTCAAAAGAATCTAGTTTCACTTATCAACTTGACCAATTATTAGAGTAACTCAAAAGATAATTAATGGGCAATTATCAGAGTAACTCAAAAGACAATTAAATCCCTCCACTTGCCTATTAGAGATACTTAAGTTTTTCTTTACCTTAAAGTTGCAATTTTATTATATTTAAATGGGAGGAGATCCATCAGTAGAGATAAAGTAATTTTTTTGAGAACTTTGATCATTAATTAGTTAAAGTAATTTTTTTGAGAACTTTGATCATTAATTAGTAAGTTACTAGTATAAAATGGCCGCTGATTCCCATTTATTTAATGTAACGGTTATGAAAAAAGGTACAGAAGACTAGGAAGGAACTTTCTAGTTTGTAAACTTTAAACATCCTGCACCCAAGGGTGTGGCGTAGTGGTTAACAAGATGTATGAACCATGGGAGACCAAGGTTCAAATCATAACAGAGGTAGAAAAGCGCTAGGTGATTTCTTCCCATTCGTCTAAGCTTTGGTGGATACTAGATAGAGCTACACAATACTTGTGTTGGTGGGGAATGGTAGGTACCCAGTTCATCAGTCGAGGTGCACACAAATTGATATGAGCATCACTATATAATTTTTTTTAAAAAAAGAAACTATAAACATCATTGAGACAGCCCAAATATGAAATATGATAATGTGGGATAGATGATGCTGTTTTCTGACCTCAAATGCTTTTTTCTTCTTCCTGGGCTAATGACTAGATCCAAATCGTTATCTTTAAACTCATTATCTGCCAAAGATAATCTCAAGAATGTTTCTTTGCAATGCACTATTAAGTCAATGGTCTATTCTAGAACTTGTTTTTCACTGTTTATGTTATTTATTTGACGATAGACTTGTCCTTACATCTGTAGTATGATTCATGAAGTTGTGTTAATTTTACATGTCAGGTTGGACAGGAGAACACTATAATAGAAATTCTGGATCTTGTTTGCTATTGTGCTCATAAATGCCGAAGTGTTACTTCAAACGTTTGTAGTATCCTGGCTTCCCAATTAAAAGAATTAGCCACGCACATGAAAAAACATTATGTTGAATCAACAGGTTCTCAGGTAACCACTTTAGCAGTTTATTGATGTGATTTATTTCTTTAACGAGTCCTATGAATTCATGGAAGACTTTGGTTAAGGAAAGTCCTACTTATGACAGAATTGGTTCTTTTGAAGGATGAGCTACCCACTGATTTGGTTCTGGGCCTTTATGCTGCTGGATTGCTAATTAATGAGTCCTGTATTCATGACTCAAGAGCTCTCTTCTTGGATTGCAATGATGTGCTGCAGAAATTAAGTAGTTTGCTCAACTTTTCAAAATCTTATTTTGAAATAGACAGCAAAGGAAGCAACTATTCACAGAAGAGAATGCTCTATGTGCTGTCTTATTTTGATGCATTGAGGTTTCTGTGCCAGCCACTTGCGGAGTATGTTATCTCAGCAAGGAAAGAAATTCTTAGTTTAACAGAGGATGGATCCTGCAATACTTACCTAGAAATCATCCAGGATGTGTTCAAGCAGTACATTAACGTCTTCCTACACTACAGGTACATCACTAGCATATAGCACAAGTCCTGCAATCTACTAAGTTTGATTTTAGCTTACATTTTGATATTTGAACTTATTATACTTCTCTAGATTATAGATACAACAAACTAATGTTTTTTGTTTGACATGGAATTATGAATTCTAGAGCCATTGCTAGGTTCGTTGGACTCGGTATGTTGTTTATTTTTATGAACAAACTAGTAAAATCATCCGCGCCTCGCGCGAGAATTTAATATCACGAAATTTATAAAATAATACTTAAAACTAAAACACTATATTATCTTATAACAATAACTTTGCAGAAACATAAACAACAAAGTTTAAAGCATGTACTCAAAAACAGCAATTAATAACATAAGCATAAATTGTTGACGGTAAAAAAACATACCAGGATCTGTAACAATAGAATGAAACAGAAAGGAAAAAATCGAGGCCACTGAATGCATGATGTCCCCTTAATTAAGAAAATTATTCCCGTCTAGTACCCGAGGTTTAAAGGAATAGATCCTCTTAGGATATAATGATTCTATTCACCAGTGTATTGATACAAAAATAATGGTGTCAGTGAGCCACTCTACAAGAGCAAAGTACGCGAATATTTAATTTTGTAGAAGAAAAAGTAGTTCAGAATTTTCGTTGTTTTAAAATGAGAGGAAATATCTCTATTTATAGATAACAAAGGATAGTGTGAACAAATGCTTATTGTGCCTTATGGGAAAGGTCACAACTCTTTGGAAAAGTTACAACCCTTTGGAAAGGTCACAACCTTACATAAAACTCAGAACTTTTTATAAAAGTCGCAACTCTTTATAAAAGTCGCAACTCTTCATAAAAGTCGCAACTTTTCATAAAAGTCACAACTTTTCATTAAAGGCTAGTTTTGGAAATAAATAAATTAAAAGGGAATCCTGATTTTTGGTGGCGCCACGTAGGCGGGTCTAGGGTTCTCTTTTATATATATATAAAACTCAGAACTTTATATAGAAGTCGCAACTCTTCATAAAAGTCGCAACTTTTCATAAAAGTCACAACTTTTAATGAAAGGCTAGTTTTGGAAATAAATAAATTAAAAGGGAATCCTGATTTTTGGTGGTGCCACGTAGGCGGGTCTAGGGTTCTCTTATATATATATATATATATGATATGATTCAGTTTCCATTTTAAAATAAATCTTTTAGCTTCTCTGTTAAAATTGATTTAGCTATTTTCTGGTCTTTTTCATTGTCTTGGTACTTCTATTTAATTGAGTTCTCCCTAGGCTATGTTATGTAAACCTTATGTTTTTCATCTTTTCTGATGCAGAGCCGCTGATGGCAAGCAAGATCCTTGTGAAGATAACAACAAAGTGTTACTTCTTGTAGCAGTCGCTGCTTTAACTCTCTCTTTAAGCACAAAACGTGATATCAAGGTTTCTGTAGTTGTTCGTGCTGCTAAGTTGATTAAGATTGTTGTTGACATCATGTACCATTACTACTATCCCATATGACATATTATATATCATTCAATAACAGAAAAAGGCTAGCTCCACTTTAACAATGAATTTTATCTTCTCTCTTTCTTTATAATTGCAGGAAGCTGTTAGATTTCTCAAGTATCTCATTTCAAGTGAGCGGGTTCAAGCCAATGGACTTAAGTATCTCTTCACCTCTTTTTACAACATTGCTGTCGTATTGTACAGAAACAATCAAATGAAAGAGGTATGGACAGCTGAAGAGATTCTCGTAATCCTTTTCCACTGTTTTTACTTTTCACATGGCTGGTTTATTAATAATGAAGATGATCGTGTTTATTATTCACTTTCAAGTTTTTGGTGCTTTGTCAATTTTGAAGCAAAATTACCTTTATGAAGGTACTCAGGTCATCGAGTATTGTAGTATATTGGGTGGATGAGAGAGAAGGGACAGGCCTGTGTTATGGCATAATGTGGAACTTTGAGCTAGTCCTGATACACATTTAGGAAGTGCCGGTTGTATCCAGAACATCACAAGATAGTTGCATGGGGGGAAAGCATGGGTTTAGTTCTGAAAGATGTTTATGTTAGAGGAGTGAACTTTAATGGACATGAGATGATGTTTTGCTGCAGATGCTTTTATTTCAATAGGAGGCTACAAAAACCAATGTGAGATCTGGTCCATAAGCTAATTTAATTGCAGATGCACTTTTGGAAATTCTGAATGAAAGTGGCAAACATCTACCATAAAGCTAAAGAGATATGAAACTGAGATAGTTTGTTGATGTCTGGAAATCTACTCCGGTAAAGGAGTGAAAACATGGAATAATTTTTCCTCCTAAGTGGTGGGAGTTTGAATCCTACTGCCAACACTAATTAATTTACCTATCAAAAAAAGAAAACATTTAATGGGTGAAAAGTTGACATAAAGAAACAGCATATGGTAGTGTTGCCTATATTTTGGGCAGAGTTGGATGAAGTCACTGCCCTGACTTCATTACCTGCGTTATTTCTCCAATTTTTATTACTCCTAATAAATGATAAGATGAGCTTAGGAGATCTAGTTTCCTATTCCTCTTATTTTATACTTAGAACGCCTTAAAAGTGGTAAACCAGTTCCTCTGTACCATCATTTTATTGAAGTCCTTTCTGAATATAACTCTACACAGTCGTGCATAAATATGTTAATATCGTGTAATGACCTTGCTTTGACAGGATCTGTTCTATAGGCTTGTACCACTGTATCCTTGATTTCTAAAAAATACGTTAATATGGTGTATCAACTGTTATTAGAAAAAAATTGTCCTTGCATATTCCAGTCCAATTTTTGATTACATTGTTTTTGCCTTTGCAGGCTGCTAAAGCTTTGACGCTATGCTGCAAAGCATCTTGGAATCGTGTCTTACGTCTGTGTGAATTGTTTAAGCATGAATCAGATAAATTTAAGAGTGATCTGTCAGAAGATGATGTGATTGGTTTCATTGATGAGGCGTGTGAGAAAACTGCTTTTCTTTTGGAGGTGCTTCAACATAGTGGTGATTGTAAAGTACAAAAAATCCTCATTGATAGCCTTAAAAGCTGGTCTGCTGCGCAGAATTTGTTCAAAAAACTGCCAAGTCCCATATCTGTGGTGAAACAGTTTGTAAAGGTAAAATCCAAAGCTTTGCTTGTTTGCCTCTCTTACCATCCTTCCATTTTATGCAGTAGTGAAAATTATATTGGTCTTTCTGGCTTCTTGTTAATGAATTTCTCTGATTTGGATCTGCTTTCAGATGGAATTGAAAGTTAACGATGTGGATATTGAAGAAGGTACCACTATGTTGTATTCTTTGATGTCACCTTTTGTAGAATCAAAACAGGCTCTTGGAATCATTTTGGAGCAGGTTCTAACACACAAACTCTTCCTGGCTGGGCTTGTTGATAGTTATAACCTCTTTCAGCAGTTATATTTGATTTAATGTGCTTTTGTTTGCTCAACAGTAGGTGCTGCTAACAACTGATTCTTATACTTCATCAGGAGCTTATGGCATATAGAGATTTGAATGTACGAAATCCAAGATTATGTCAGGAAATGTGTTTGAAAATTATAGCTCTTCTTTTACAAGAAGTATATGTCTCCAAGGACAGCTATTTACAGAGATGTAGATCCCTTATTGTTAAGGGAGAGGTGTTAAGAGCCCGTGGATTTCAATATCTGAAAGATTGCATTCAGTGTCTATCCGAGGCAATAGCTACAGTAGTGAGTTATTTGTTTGTGTCTGCCTCTTTATCTGCTGAGTTACGGTAATCAGAGCTTGATTGTCTAGTTGATGTTGTTAATTATGTCAGGTTATACCTTTTGCAGGAAAGTTCTTTAAAACAGAAAAACAATGGAGAAAATTTAGCCTGCACTACTTCAGCTTCTCATCTGGCAGCCTATGCATATTGTGCACGTGCACTCTGTACCAGTGAGATTGAACCAGACTCAAAGGTGTTACAGCGTAAAAGGCTGATCTCCTGCATTGATATGTTTCCTTGGGGGGGGCAAATAGTTGGGCTAATGACCTTCCATTTGGAACTCGGAAGGAAACGGAGGGAGTTCTTCCTTTTCTATTATATTTTAAATGTGCTAGAATATCCCACATTGGCTAAGGGATGTTGTGACCTTGTATAAACTTAGGCAGTTCTCTCCTTATGAACTAGCTTTTGGTTGAGTTAGGCTCAAGGTTTATTTTCTTTACATGTTATTAGAGCAAGACATATCCCTATCCTTGGTTTACCCAATGTTGGGCCCTTATATGTCCCCAATTGGTTGATGGAGGGAAATGTTGTCTCCAAGGTCCATTTTCTTCATGATTTGATTGGTTTAAAGAAGAGAAGAAATCAGAAAATTTTCTTATCATTTTCAACTCTATCTCACAACAAATGAACGAATTAGTGTACTTTTTTCATAGTTTTTCCTATGTTTGGTTAATTCTCTTCTCTTGACTCTGAAACCTTTCCTATGTTGCTGAATACTGATCTGTTATTTTATTCCCCATCTTTCCTTTTTGAACAGAGACTTTATGAAGATATACGTGCTGCAGCTAGACTTTGGATGAGTCTGAACCACTGCTATGCACCTAATCAGTGTAGGATGTCTGAAACTATGTTGAATAAGTTGCATCAGATTGTTGACTTGTTATCATTGAAGGTAATCTCTAATCTTGATGTAATCTCTAATCTTGATGTCACTTTGTATTTGCCATGAACATGGTAAAAGGGCCTTGTATCACATTCATTTGAATATGCATCTTAAGTTTTAACTGATCATAACCATTTTTTGCCCTTAAATTTCTCTCTTTCTAGTCGCTCTGACTGGTCTTATATCTTTGAGTTTCTGGGAGTCTGTGATAGTATTTTTGGCTTAGTTTCATGTGAATGATCATCCTAGTTGTAGGACCCATAAGGAGCATTTTTCACTTCGGGAAGTGGTTTTTAGGAATCCCTTCCTACATGTAATTTTCTTGACAGATAAATGTTTATTAGCATATACTAGAAATGCTTTTTGAGTATAAATAATCATTGCTTGGCTTCCAGAAAGCTTCTTCCCAGTAGATTTTTAAGAAAACCCAGGAATTTTTCAAGAGTTACTTATTGCTCACTTTTTTAAATGCGTAAAATTACTCTTCTGGTTCAACAGTAGCTTTGATTCCTAGAAGTTTTTCCAAAGGTTCTCTGAAACACAATAATGATTGGTCTTAATCTTTTCTGCTTTTCCTATAAGCATGCTTGTGTGTGTCTAAATTTTTTGAAGAATGCTGAATTTTTGGAATTGAGATATGCCAATTTTCATTAACTCTATCTTGTGCTTCCATTTTTCAGGGCTACCTGGAAATTCATCCAGACATATATGAGATGATGATACAAATATTTATGAAGAATATTCCATTAGAGAAGTCTGTGTCGTTACTATGGAGATATAGAAGACTTAGTCATGCACTCTGTACATCACCTGTGAATGAAATGTTCATCAAAACATTGTCGAACCATTGTGGTGAACTTTCTAAGTCTGTTGAATACTGGATGAAGTGCATGAAAGAATCTCAACCACAATTAGTTGGGTTTCAGCAGAGCTTCTTTTTAACCCTTGCTCTTTCTTCTAAAGTGTCTAGTAGTAACCAAAGCTTTCTCCACTGTGACATTACAGAGGATAAAGTTAAGCTCACTGCTTCAGAGCTCATTCAAGCTGTAAGCTTCTAACGTAGACACAGCAAATTCTGTTGCATTTATTCAGGCTAACGGAGTGTGGTTGCATCTGCTAATTTGAGCTGTTATTTGTTCTTAGGTTCCTTTATCAAGTGGTTCAGCCTTTCTTTCTGCTTATCTTTACTATGACTTGAGCGAGAGACTGATTCTAAATGGACGACTGATTGAGGTAAAATAATGGCTATAGCATTTTGCGTGATTATAGGGCTGCAACTTCAAGTTTTCTTCCTTATATGTTTGAATCAATATCACTCGGTTATGGAACTCTTAAAATGTTTTGCCAGAGGAAAGTAGATTCAATGTGGGTGCCCCCCTTGAGTTTTTTCCCTTTTTGTCTTCTATTCTTGGGTTAACATACCTCAGCAGACCACATGGATCCACGGTTCAAGAGTAGATTTAGCATTTATTACATGAAAATAGGACCATAAAGTGGGGTGGAGGGACATTTTTGTTTCAAAACTTAAAGTTATTCCCTAATTTTGAGCATGCTACTGACTACTGATTGCAAATTGTTGAGATGCTCTTTAATAATGTCAATGCAATGCCTGTAGGCTCTTGCTTATGCAAAAGAAGCCAATCGCTTACGAAGTAAACTTCTTCAAGAAAACTTCCAATATCAGATAGAGCAGCAGGGTGAGGTATATGGTCTTACAAAATTCCAGATATATGATTCCGTGGCTGCAAAGGCTTGGTTTCCTGAAAGTGTCTCATTTGACTTTGACGGTTCTACGCTTACTCCTTGGAATATCCTCCAATGTTATCTGGAAAGCATTTTACAGGTCTACCACTATTTTATTTATTTTTATAGTTGTCAATATTTATTATATACACAAAAGTAGTTCGTTAATTTTAATTGGATGTGTTTCGGAGAATCTAACTGACCATGATAGCATAAACTAATACAACAGGTTGGAACTGTTCATGAGATGCTTGGAAATGGAACTGAGGCTAAGACTCTTCTAGTGTGGGGGAAGGACATCTCTTGTTTTCAGAGTTTGCCACTCTTCATAATTTCATTCTGTTGTATGTTAGGTAAATTTTTTTCCCAGCTTCTTTGCTTTTTCTCCTATATCACAATGCATGTTTTTCCGGAGGTTTCTGAATTTTCAACTTTTGTGTTTTTTGATATTCATCAGGAAAACTATATGCTAAACAACATCTCTTGGAGTTGGCAGAAAATGAACTAAATACTGCTAAGCAAACATTGGCTGAAAACTATGATGACATCTCTTGCCTAAAATGCAGAATTATTCTGGAAGTTTCAATTGATCTGCTACTAGAAGATCTATGGAGACGCCAACATTGTAATACTACCTCCACAGTGGAATTTGTATATAGTGTTAAAGAGAAGTATAGATCTTCCTTTGAGAAGCTGAATAACTTCGGCTGGGAGGATTCTGTTGGTTGTTCTTTAGGAGCAAGTTCCCAGCATACCAAGCACCAGGCTACGTATTCATTTGCAAATGGTTCAACAGATCCTTCAGATCTGAAGGAGTTCCCATCCCAAGACAAGCTGGAAAATGCTGTTGAAGGCAGAAGGACTAGGAGGACCAAGAAAGAGTCCGAACATAATTTAAGGATGACGCGGTCGAGGTATCACTCCATGAAAAAATGTGAAAGTTCTATGGATGATGAACATGCTAATGATGCTGAAGACATAGGCTGTAAGCACCTATTACTAATATGTTTCTTTTCAGCTGGAGCTTAAGATGGAAATTGCTTTTCATTGCCAATTTTGATCATTTAATTCACAGGTATGTGCTACAAACGGAGGTGTTGGCACCATCTTCCTCTTGAGGTTCTCCGATCTGGGTCTTTGAGTAATTTTGTATACTTAAAATGGGAGCTTGTTCGCAGACAACTTTTGCTGAGGCTTCTAACTACTACAGGTAGCATGACGTTCCTTCTGGATGTGATTGTGCTTATTTTTCTTACGACTTTCTTTAGCTATGGGTTGGTTTCTCAGTATGCGACATATGATACATGCTCAGAATTCAACATTTCGTTAAACATTATTTCCCATAAATATATTACTAGAAATAAACTCACATCTCCTCCCTGAATGTTAAAAGATAATGAGTAAATTGTCACATTACTGGTGTTGAGGTGTAGGAGTAACCTGAAGCTCCAAGTTCAGCAGGTTACAAAATTCAATGCGAGTCCACCGGCTTCAGTCTTGGTGGGAGGTTTACTCCTGTGCTTTTGTACTATTTCAGGCTGCCTTGCGGAATAGTCATTTTCAGCAAACTGCTGGCCTGGATACCACTAACATATAAGATATTATTAATGTTTCTCAAAGTCTGTGTTATCCATGTTATAAGAGCTTTGAGTTGTACAATATTATGTTTCAATAGCGGTGGACAGTTGCTAAAAGCAACCGAGTGATGTCGAAGCAGGGGTCATCTCTTTTCGTGATAAAGTGAAATGACTTCAAAGAATCGTGTGCTTCGTGCAATGAAGCTTAAAACAATCTGAGTTAGAAGCATTTGAATATTTGAATTAACTTTTAAAGATGAGAAAAAAAGGGAAGTTAATATTAGAGCTTTTTGCCATCTGAGTGCTGGGAATGAGCTAGTTTTCTTGTCTATTTCTATCTCGTTTTATTTTCTAATTCTTTATTAATACTCCGTTTTTGGAAAACTTGAAAATGAATCTTTGCAATTAAAGATAACTACTAGAACAATTCCTAAAGCAATTAAATATGGAAGCCAATATTATACACTGGTTCTTTTCAATGGTTGATTCATTGTATTTTGATGATATTTAACCATAGTGGCCCTGATTTCTTCTAGACACGGTAGACGTTCCATGCCTAAATGATTGCCTGCTTAAACTTGAATGCTTGAATTGCAGGTGACAGTTGGAAGCATGCAATAACATGCCTCTTAACTTTTTCTCTCTCATTATGTTTTTCAACTTCTTCATTGGCCTTAACTCTTTTTTTTTATTTTTAAACTGGTAATGTTTTCATTGGCCTTACCTCTTATCTTGTCTGTGGCAGAAAAATGCTTAGGTCGTTCTGGTGATAGACATGAAGCACAAAAACTTGTTCTTCAAAGCTTTTCGCTGTTCAGTTCAGATCCATCTTGTCCCAAGTATTCTTCTCTTCCACTAATGTCCTTGGTTGACCAGATGGGACACAATATTTGGACGGTTGAATTGGCCGTTGATCATTCAGTTATACTTTACCGCATTTGCTATTCCATTTTGAATAGCTATACTTGCAAAGGAACCAGGTATGCGTGCAGAAATATATGCATTCGTATCTTGAATCTCAGACATCCTAACTAGCTATTATGAATTCCAAAATTAAAATTATTGGTGTAAATGCAATAGCTATACTTGTTTGTCGCATTTGACAATCTTCAGCTGCCGAGACATTGTTAATTAGATTGTTCTTGAAATGACTTAACAAAGGTCTGTTAGTGCTGCTAAATAAATGGATTTTGGGCCTAACTTAACCCCAAAAGCTAGTTGAAGAAGTGAGGAGCCGAGGTGGGAGACTCAACAAGTGCTAAATAAATTAACACTTTTATCCTTCCATTAAAAGACGTCCAGAAACTACTGTTATTCCAAGTATTTACAGAACTGGAATGAACTGTCAGTCGATTTTGTAGTTTTAAGAACTCTATTTCCCTTTATTTTGGGGAACCCGTAATTTGCATGAAACAACAATTATTTAGTATTGAAATGAAATGGACCTGAATAGAGCAGAATGATTGCAGAGTATTCATGTAGTAGACTCCAACAGATTTGGATAGAGGCAACATTGGCTTACCGATTGAGTGTTTTTGCCACCACTTAGTGTATTTGGTTGGAGAGAACCTGTAATATATCCAAGTACAGGCATTTCTTCTGCATTGGGGAATCCATTGGTGCTTCTAGCAACATAATTGTGTAGGGCAGTGGGACCATTTCTATGAATAGCCACAACTATTCCTCAACCCATTCCAATTCGGATCGGCTACCTGAATCTTTCCTATTCAGTAATTTGTCTTTTAAGATGATTTCTGTTTGTAGCTTCTTTCAGAAAATGGTGTTCGACTATTTACTTGATGTTTCTTTCACACCTTCTGTAAATTCTGGGCATTTTCTCTCTTTAGAGTGAGACTTCTCCTTATAGAAGTAAAAGAATAAGGTACTATTTTTGTTCATCCCCCCCCTCTCCCCCAATTATTCAAGTCTAGGTCTGCAGTAAATAGCATGCACTGTAGCTTATAGTTACCTTTTTAATTTTTTTTACACGACTTGCTTTCTTTTGGTGTGTTGGCTACTTTAGTTGCTCAATAATCCTTATTTATTTGCTCTAGTCTAATACACTGTTAGAAATACGACTCCAAAGGTTGTGTATGCTTTGTTTCTGTTAGAGTCCCACATTGGTTGGGGAATGGACCGGTGGTCTGCTTATATGGACTTGGGCAATCCTCTCCTCTTGAGCTAGGCCGAAATGTCATATCTTTCCAAATTGAATATCCATCTTTCTGTTTTGAAGTTTAAACGATTTCAAATAATCACTAAATAGGAGAATTTCTTGGGCCAAGTATGTAGCACAAAACCTATGAAAAGCTTTGTCAAAATCTTCAAATAAAAAACTTTTTTTTGTTTGATATTTTATATATAGCTCTGATAAAGAATAGAAAAGTTTATTTGTGTGCTTTGTAATTAAACAAATTATAAGAAAATAAACAATGAAATTAAAATTTGGTTAAGAGTTGAGTGGCGATAATGACCCGTTGTTTTAACCCACCTTGACCATTTATCAATTCAGCCCTTTTGACCTGCTCAAATTCAACCCAAATAGTCCATTTGTCATCCCTTCATCTGAGACAGTCGTACCTACATATAGATATATTATATATGTAATGGGAATGATTTTTTCAAACATTCGCCAATATATGTAAGTTGGTAGCCACATATTTCCCTTACTGTATACATTTTTCCTGTAGTAAATTGTACTGCATTCACATTAAGTTTCAGTTCGTAATAATATTTTCTGTTGTCCTGAATTTCTTTCTTATGCAGGAAAACTAGCTGTAAAGAATGCCGTAATTTTTCATGCATTAAGTTATCAAAAGTTATTGGTTGGCTGAAGTTGGCTTTCATACTCAGTCGTGAAATTCCCTTGCTGTCTCAAAAGGTTACTTTCTTTAGTTGATCTGTACGAGAAATTCCTCTCTTAGCTAAGTGTATACTTCAACAATCTTGTTTGTGTTTTCTACCTTTTGAGAGACTTGCATTCTTACTTATCTGTCTGCTTCCTTTTCACTCACTTGGAATTATCTCCTTTGGGTATATACATTTACAATATGCTATACAGAAATTCCCCTAAGCGGTTTCATATTACGTGCTTGCAAACAAACCATAAGGTGCATGAATAAATACATGGTAATTTTGTCTGCTCTGGCCTCTGAGAGAACAAATTGCTAACTAGTAAGTAGTAACAAAGGGTAATGTCCTGAAGTCAATAAATAAAAAGACTGTTGCAATACTGTATTTTACAAAGTCAGGTTCTGATATCTTTCATTTAGCTTTCTGGTTCTTGCATGTGTGGGTTGATTTTCTTAGGTGGCAGCTGTAATAATCTTTTGGTATTCATTTGTAGTGGATCTGTACTGCAATGATCTCTGAAAATGTGTAATATTAAATCATTGTATGCTTATTCTTTGCAGAGGCGTATCCAGGAGGGGGTCACCGGGTGAACCCATGCTCCCCTCCTGAAATCATACATAGTAGTGTTATATATTTTTTTAAAATATTTAAATATAGATGTGTGAACCCATACTTGAAGTATCGTATAATGTCGTGCGATGATGATTGGGTGCACCTTTTTAAATGAGGTTAGAAATTTGAAGCTTTTATTTACCTTGTTTTATTTTCCTTTCTAAAATTGGGTAACGCCTCTCTAAGTGGTTTGGATAGATAAAAAATAATTTTGGACCTATAATTTTTAATTTTTAATGGTTTTCAGTGATAAGAACCTAAATGTTAAACCGATCAAATTTATATCTTAGATCCACCTTTTCGTAATAGTGCACCCATCATCTCAAAATCTTGGATACGCCTCTGATTCTTTGGGTGCATGTTGAGATGTTAGGTATACCTATGACAATTTATTGTGTTTTTCTCCAATTTGTAACCTCTTGATCCCCAGGAAATTTACTTTTCTAGCAATTCCAACAGATTTCCAGGTTGCTTGCGGCAGTTTATGTACTTTCTACTTCTGTTAAGTCTTTTAGTATAGCACCTAGCAAAGCAATCTCTGAGAGCCAATGGGCATCATTCTTCCATCAAGCTTCAATTGGTACTCATGTCAATCAACACTTCTTTTCTTTCCCGTTGAAGAAGCAAAAAGCTGAACATGTTGTGGATAATGAGGTATGTGTTTCTTAGTTTAGTTTGCGTCAACAACTGATATACAAGAAGTTTTTTCTTTGTCATGCTTGTTCTGCAGTTTAAACCCCTAACCGTTGCTGTGTGTTCTGCATCATGGTTGCATGTAATACTAGCAGCATGATCTCCTAGTGCCTTGTCATTTTTTTTCGTTCAAGGACTTTGGTAGTTGCTTAGAGTTATGCAAGTGTTAGTAATGTAGGGATTAGTTATGAGTGAATCTATGTATTATTTTATGTAGGTATTAGTTATGCAGGGATTAGTTATTCCACCTTCTATCCTTCATAAAATAATACATAGATTCCCTCATAACTTATACATGTATTAGTTATGCGGGTTTTTACTTTGTCAACCAAATGTCGTATTAATTTTATACATGAATAACGTATTTCCTAACTACCTACCAAACGTTGTATAAGTTATACAAAAATTAATACATGGATAACGTGTTCCTTATCCAGCTACCAAACGACCCCTAAGTGGTACGAAACTGAACTAAGCCTGAACCTGAGTAGGTTAACCTGATATATTTTAATGAAGTTGAAATCTCTAGTCAGAAGTAAACATACATACAACCTTTTATTTTGGATTTTCCTCCGAATCTCTTCACTTGTGTTTGTGACTATGAGCATCGACAACTATCTTTTGCTGTGATCATTCTGCTATAATTATGTTATTGATCAACAATCACTCACCAAGCATGGCATCTTCTTTACCCTTCTCCTCGTGAAACAAAATATTGTTTTATGGATTGGATTCCACGGGCAGATCTTTTGGGAGTATAAAATCTTATTTGAGGATAGCAGACAGAGTAACGATAAATCAGATAGAAAATGAGATTAATAACTGGGAAGAAAAGTCAAACTGAGGAAGCTCACTTTTCTCCAAGGGAAATGTTGAGCTGTATTCACAGGGTAGATCAAAAGTTTATGACTCTAAGGAGCAACCTTGGAGCCCTAAATATAAACATAGCATTATGTTCGTACCTCAAAAGACCGCTAAGGTAAAGTCTCAGCCAGCAAACAACAACATATACCCAATGTAATCCCACAGTCAGAGCCAGCAAAGCTTCTACAAAATCTCACTAAAGCCTAAAAGACAACCTACTATTGAGTCTAAGTTTTTCTCCTACACATAAGCTAATATTATAGTTTTCCTTTGCATCGTGCTGGGTGCACTTATATCTATGGATCTGTTGTTTTCAGGGTTCATGTTCTTCGAGCCAACCGAATCTTGGTTCAGAAGAACCTAACATGCTCAGGTATTTCTTAGTCTTAGCATGAATTAAGCACCTTTGCTAAGAAGATGTGCTCATTTCTGTTCTATCTTCCTCCTCTTCTAATGCAGGATTGCACCTGAATCAGTTGAAGATCTAGAAGATTTTGTTTCAAGATTTTTTGAGAGTCTTCCTTCTTGTACAATTGTCTGTATTAGCTTGCTTGGACGCTCTGTTTCCAGTTTGTTGACGGAATTGTTGCATTCTCCATACCCTATTCAATCATGGGTTTTGTTATCTCGCATGAGCTCGACTAGTCAGCCCATCACTGTAATTTTACCGGTGCATTCTATCTTAAATGGTAATACAGTCTTACACTCTAAATTGAACAGTAATTCTTGAAAGGTATACATAACTTGTTCTTCTTTCATGCCATCAGAAGCTGCAGATGATGCTACTGAATTCACTTCCAGTTTTTCATTTGAAGTCAAAAATAAGCACTGGCATTGCCCTTGGGTGTCCAGCGTGATCGATGATGTGGCTCCAGTCTTTAGAGATATATTAGAGAATAATTACTTATCCTCTTCTGTACACCTATTAGAAGATACAGCAGAGAGCAGATCATCATGGTGGAAGTGGAGGAAACAACTTGATAAGCGCCTTGCTAACTTTTTACGGTTTGTCTTATTTAAATAATTCTTCATCTACTTTTGTGTTCCAAGCAAAAGCTCATCTCCCTTAATGTGGTTGATCTTCAATACTGAATTCTTGAAATTTCGTCTGTTTGCAAAAGTTCAGTTGTAAGATTGGTGTCGTGATATGATTTTGTATAATTGTTGATGCCTTCACCTTTCCATCTGGTAGTTAAGAGTGAAGTCACTGGATGTGATGCTTATCATTGCTATCATGATGCCAATTCACTTTTAAATAACGCATATCAAAGTATTATATGTTTTTAATTTATATGCCTCAGGAATCTAGAGGATTCATGGTTAGGTCCTTGGAGCTGCTTGCTTTTGGGGGAATTGTCAGAATGTGAGCTCCTGGATTCACTAGTAAAGAAACTCTATGATCATTTTAGATGTAAAGCTGGAGCAGATGTTCATGAAAGTTTTCTTAAAGTAATTCTTGGAGGTGCGAAGTACGCTTGTGACAAAGAAAATTGCATTTCGCTGATGGTTATAAATAAAGGGTGTCACCTACATGGAGGGGGTCATGGAAACTCCAAAGTGTTATATAAGACATCTGCAGAAGTTGAAAGTCTTTGTGATTCAGTATACAAGTCTATACTTGACGAAGCCCAAGAGATAGAAGAGACTGAAGCCATGAGTAGAAGACCAGTTATTCTTGTTTTGGATCTTGAGGTGCAGGTGTGTTAAATTTTGTCTTTGCTTCCTGGTTATTCTTTTAGTATTGGTTGCTTGAAGTGTCTTGATTCAACTTTGTGCTTCATTATATCTGAAGTTCCTTACACTAGCCAAAAGCCTAGCAGAAAGGACATAAAGTCCTCCCATGCTTCAAGAAGTTGCAATTCGGGAAATGATAGATTTGTTAAATGTGCGTAAGCCTATACATTGTGCATAGTTTACGCAGTTGTGCTGCAGCTGTTTGAACTTCTCCAAGTAGGAAAAGTTTCTCTGCTAATTGGCAAAATTCTTTTTAATTGTTCCCTAATCGGCAAAAATCTAGTAAACCTCTTTAAACAGAAGGTTTTGGTAAAAAAAATAATGTCGACTTCTGCAGATGCTTCCTTGGGAGAACCTACCGGTATTAAGAAACCAGCAGGTTTATCGCATGCCTTCAGTTAGCAGCATCAGAGCAACGCTGCTCAAGTGTTGCCAAGATCAACAGCAAGTTCAGAGGGGGGGATCTCCTATGAAACAAGGGGTTCCATCATCACCTTCCATTCCACTAATTGATCCACTGGATTCCTATTATCTTTTGAATCCGAGTGGAGATCTTAGCAGTACACAGAGTGAATTTGAAAACTGGTTCAGAGATCAGGATTTTGAGGTACTTCTCTACTCTACTCCTGGAATTAGAACAGTAAAAGAAAGAAAACACTTAGACTATCACATTTTGCCTTTTCTGAACGTGCATGTATGTGAAAGGTTCATCTATATATATACTCTACAAAAGTTATGATTTTTATGTTTCTTCCTTTTTTTTTTTATGATTGCTAAAAGGGTCCTATTATCTTTTATGGATTTCAACTGAAAAATGAGATATATGTTTTCCTTAAATGGGAGGAAAAATTAGCAAAAAGTAGTTTGTTTTAGTGGAAACTGCAGTGGTTCTATTATTTTAGTTTGTTTCCACTGATATATACTCTCTTATAACTATGAATAATTAGGATAAATAATCTTATTAGTCAATCGGCCTACTAATTTCACTGGGTATGTTGTTGCTCCCTTAAAAAACAATATATATACATATACACATAAGCTGATGAACTAAGAAACAATTCTGAATTCATAGTCGTTAACCATGTCTTTCCGTTTAAATTCATCTCAAAGCAGCATTATACAAATTAAAAAATAAGTAGTACTAAAATTTCTCTATATGCTCTATAGACATAAAAATAGATGATAGGGATAAAAAGATTTCTAAAAGGCATAGGGCTTATAGTAAACGTACTAACATGTCGAAAACGTATTCGCTACTAATTGTTATAGACTACATCTATCATTTCTTTCATTGTACCCTATATGTCACCAAGTTTGCATGGATTCCAAGAGATTTAGGTAAAATGATTGGTGTTTAATAAAAATGAGCATTATTATCTAATATGCAAAATCCCAAGTGGTTCTGGCAATATTTGGAGTGTATAACCATCACGATGATGTTAATGTGGTCTGTCACATGCCCCTTCCTAGGATATGTTAAACAAAAGCATTTAACTTCGTTGTGCAGGGGAAGTGTGGAACTGCACCAGCTGTAGAAGAATTGGCCGAGGCGTTGAAGAGTCATGATCTTTTTATTTACTTCGGCCACGGAAGCGGTACTCTCAAATTTAAACTGATTGACGATACTATCATGGTTCGTTAGGTTTTACTATATATGCCTACACGCTCCTTTAGAAATAATATATGTTGCTACGCTTGTATTTCAGGAGCACAATATATCCCCGAGCATGAGGTGAAAAAACTAGAGAGTTGTGCTGCTACTCTGCTTATGGGGTGCAGTAGTGGATCACTGTATCTGCATGGATGTTATGCTCCTCGAGGTGCTCCCCTGTGCTATCTATTCGCAGGTTCACCAGTTATAGTTGCTAATTTATGGGAAGTGACAGACAAGGATATCGACAGATTTGGGAAGAGCATGCTTGATGCTATTTTGAGAGAAAGATCAAATGTTTCTTTTAGGTGTGATCAATGTGATACACTTTCAGATAAACTCGAGTCCTTAAAAATTAGTGATAGAAAAAGATGTGAAAGAGTAAAGACAAAGAAAGATACAAAACCTGATATGTGTAACAACAATATATCTTCTAACCACTGTAACCATAGACCAAAGATTGGATCATTCATGGGGCAAGCTCGAGAGGCATGCACTCTCCCTTTTTTGATTGGAGCAGCCCCAGTTTGTTATGGTGTCCCCACAGGAATAATAAGCAAAAAAGATTTGTAGTATTATTATGACATTGTTATGTATATGATAATGTTACACACTTATTCTTTATTGCTTGTACGGTCTCTTATCATTTTAAATATTGTGTTCCCTTTCTAAAATCTGACCAAAGACAAGATATTCACATTATCGTTGTGGATGAAATCACTGTCAATTATACTGAGAAAACGTTCAAATATTTGATTGGCTAGATAAATAGCCATCACCTAGTTATTATGATAGGATATTATACGTGCTTAGAAATTTATTTTGGGGTTACCTGTTGAACCAACACAATGCGTGAACTAGTCAAATCAGTTTGGAACTCGAATTTGATTCAGATTGCTGTGAAGAGCTTTTCCGTTATTGAGTTGTGCAAATTGAATCTGTTCAAATTTTAATGTTATTAATATCCAATTTCCTGCTAAAATAGTGTTTTCCCTTAATGGGTCCTAAGTAACACGAATTTGGATCTCCAATGTAGGTACTGAATGGGGAACCATAATTAGTTATGTGGGTCCTATGTGGTGCAAACATGGATTATGTGGCACAATACAGTTCACTGCTTTAATTATGAAATTAATAGATTGCCTAATATGTTATTATTTCAATAAATGCAAAACAGTTTAATCTTATTCTCTTTTTTTTACAAGGAAGACTATCTTTTGCTTTTGCTAAGCAGACGACGGAGCAACGAAAAGGAACTCTGCATAGTATTGGTAACAATTAACATATTCTCTTTTTTTTAAGAGAGGGAATTAAGAACAAAGAGTAGCCAAGCAAAAAAGCAAGGGAAAGGATAAAGGAGAAGTACCCAGCCTACCAGAAAAATAGTCTCTTCCCATGTCCACAATTCGAAAATATATAAGCAATAACTAATTCGGGCTAGAGACATGCCTTTGCCTAGTCTGGTTTACAGAAGAGAAACAACTCCAGATCTATATGTGAAAAGGTGAACAAGATATGAAAATGTACATCAGAAATTGCATTAATACAAGAATTGACAGATAAATGTTCAAAAGACAGAATAAGGAAATTACAAACTACAAATCACAGTGAAACTGAGCTTTCTTCATGTGCCCGCCAATATTCCTGAGACATCCTACAATCTACCATGTATCAAACATCAATCTGAGGCAGATGTTCATGAGAATGTTAGAGCACAGTTAAATCCTAGACTAAGACCTATAATTATTTCCTTTTTCACAATTTCAAACATACACAAATTACATCTATGTCCGACCTGCGTTGGCCTCTCTACGTCTTCGTCTCCTCCCAGAGCGACCCAAGAGGACTCTACCTTCACGATGAAGACGCCCAACTAGTGATATACCACTATCATCATTATCATCCCCACTATTGTCACTGTCATCATCAGAGTACTCGAAACCACCAATTGGGAGGTTTCGTTCAACTCCACCAGCACCTCTATCCAAAGTGTCACTTATGTCTCTCTCGTGCCGCCTCATAACCCGATTTGACCCAATATTCCCTGCTGAACCAAAAGCCTGCAAAAACAGAAACACATTCATCAAGTTGCGATCGATGCCCATTCCAAAACCTTCATTCCCATTCATCATCTCATTCGCATCAAAACCCTCTTCATCATCTGAATCAAAACCATAATGACTTCCTTCTATCACATAATCACCAAAAACCACAGCCCCTGGCATAGAAGTAGTTATAGTGCTGATAACATCATCCCTCTCTCGTTCCCTCTCAAGCCTTGTCCATTTTTGTTCAAGAAGAGGATCTACCTCACGTGGTCTAGCACAGGGGTGCTCTGCCTTAACATGTTTTCGTATCTCCTTGTAGCTTCCAATAAACGAGCAATCATCCTGCATGCAGCTACGCTTCTTCGAATTTAGATATTCTCTTGCAGGTTCAACCACAGTCCATCCCTTCACCTGGCCTCTACATAGTGGGCAAGCAACTTCTGAGACCTCGCTTTTCTCAGAAGGCCAAGTAGAAAATGGTTCAGCAGTTGGAGTATCATTAGCACCCTGCACAGGTTGATTATTATCTGGCAGAATTGCTTTAGTGTAGGCTTTCTTGTACTGATCGAGGCAGTTTGAATAGCGCAAGCTAGTTCCACACATGTAGGGTCGGCAACCTTTGTCATGAGAGGAACACAGGAGAAGCACAGCGTTATGGGGATATTCCATGCATACAGAACATGTTGCATCTTCCCAGTCTTTCTTCTCAAAGATTTTAGAGCATTTCTTTTGGTGAACAAGTTCAGAATGATTAGCAGATGGCAAAGGGTATGGGGTGGCCCTGCATCGTCGAGAACCATTCCTACGTCGTCCTGTGGTTCCTTTCGCCATTTTCTAAACAGATCTGCGTGAATAGAACATCAATAATTTAGCATGATTGCACAAAATTAAAAAGAGAGAGCAGTCACATCTGTTATCTGATGGGTGCTCAAAGTAGTCTTCCCAACTATTTTACCTTTCTTAGAAGAAACAATATCCTTCCTATTTTACGGTTCAATGCAGGACAAGAACATAGGTCCCACGCAAAAATTTTACTACATGCAACATACATCAATAATAAAATTCAGTGACATTAAGTGTTCTAGCAATCCATAGCACAAAGTGTTGCTAAGAACATGAAAAACAGATCAAGCATAAAACTAAGAGCCAAGTGTTTGCATCATTTGCAGGTATGTCAAAGCATACAAAGGAAAGCATGAGGATCAGTGAGGAAAGAAAAGTAGGATGGACCTTTCGCGAGAGAGCAACAGAGGAAATAATAAGGGGTATTAGATCCATCATAAAACTGCAAGATAAAGAGCCATATGCTAATAGAGAGATCATGCATCTGTCTGATAATTCAATATTACATAATACCAGTCCACTATGCCCTCAATCCCAAAGTAGTTGGGCTTAGCTATATGAATACTTTGTATCAATTAAGCTCTATCTGAAGCTAATATTCAGAGCATAGTCAAATTTTACAATGACTTGATTACCGAAAAAAGGTCTAATAAATTAAATCTAGTCAAAAAGTAACTTAGACTTATCTTTTAGAATTCTGAGTCAGCATAACTGGGTAATTGCCCATAATATGTTGTTAAGTAAAAGTACTTGACATGCATTCGGACCAACTACATGAGAATGATTAGAGGCATCGGGAGAGTAACCCCCTGGGTCTATTCTCCCTAATAAAAAAAAACTAAGGATGGCAAATACATTTGGTTGAATTTGATCACAGAAGAGTGAAGATAAGGAAAAAGCTTAGGAAGTGAAATAAAGCAACCCCAGCTGCTACTATCCTTCCTTCCCTGCCATTCTATCTGTTTCTTTTTACTTTATGGTCAGGAGTCATCAACTTAAAATTCTAAAAAAAGTGTAGTAAAGGATTCAAACCAAGGAAAAAAACAGCTCCATGCCAAAAAGACAAAACAGCAGAAGACAGACCGAAGAACTTCCATTTGCATAAGGAAGACAAATACAGACCCTCAACATGCACAGAAAGTCAATCCAACTCGAGGAGGAATTGTCTCTAATGGTATATTATCCCCCCACCCACCCCACACACACACCAACACCACATGAGTTATGGGAGGAACTGACTAGTCAACTTCCTGTCCTTTCAATTATATGTGAACTTGGCACATAGTTTAAGAAAAAAATAAAACTTTTGAAACTTGTGATCTTAAACATATCCTAACAATTGTGTGGCTATACAACTTTAGCAGCTTGTAGTCTTAAACATGTCATAACATTTGTTTGGCTATAAAAACTTCTCATTGAGGGTAACATGGAAATTTAAATCAAATTGTTTCCAAATTTAGGGAGGGGACATTCTTTTTTAAACGGACAAAAAGAGGAAATAGGTTCACTGTTCACATAAATTTAAACGGAGGGAGTAGGTAATATGTACATGTGAGTGTGTGTAAAAACGTGATCAGCAATTATTGAAAAGTTACCAAAAGACGCCTAAATGTCCAACCCATTTGCTGCAACGCAATAAATCTTCATCTTTCAGAAGAAACAAGAAATATTTCTACACTTCTCAAGCAAATGTCAGCTGCCAGCATATAATTGGAACTCTTAAAGCTACAGATCTGATCATAAGTGAACTGCCCCCCCCCCCCTTGATTCTAGCTTAAATAGTCCGATCAATTGAATGGTAACAATGATGATCAGACTAACATAAAAAGTAAGACCAAATGAGGAGGAAAAAAATGAAGAATTTAGAATTGGGGAATCCAGACTCTGGTTAAGAGCCATAGGAGCACCTCTTTATCAAAATTAAAAAGAAGATCAAACCACCTGATCACATTGAAATATTCCAATGACAAGACATTAAAAAGTGACTGCCCGTACACATAAAGATCAAATTTTGCATAGCTTAGACAGAATCACTTTAGGTAATTGTAATTCAGTTGAACAACACCCGCCAGCCAATTTGACCTCCATCATTCTCCCAGTATCATCAATCAACAACCCAGTTGGGAAAAACACCTCACAACAACAGATATCCAAACACCAAGAATGAACACATATTCACATTACACAGACCATCAAGTTAAATTGATCAAAAAAAGAAAAGGCAAAGACTCACACCCACCTTGAGTGTCAAGCGAATCTGGATCCAAAAATGATAATTCTGAGCAGCAAAAAAGTACACGCTAGTCTATATATATACACCCCGATAGATTTCAACTCCCACCTATCTACCTACTACTAACGCAAAGACAGGTTCAGAAAATGCATCCAATACACGAAACAACGTGCCCCAGCAGAACAAAATCACGCGAGAATACAGATAACAAAAATGAATAAATTAATAGCAATAATTCAAAGGCTCAGTACAGCAAACAATTATTTAAATAACATAAAAACAAAGCCAAGCACATGACTCTCCTTGACCTTTTCTAATCACCCCATCAATCTCAGATTCACCATTAGTTTTATCCAATTATCAAATCCATCAATTGTCCCATTATCCCCCTATATCCCACAATCACCAAACCTCAAAAAATTCATAAAAATAAACAAAAAATACATCATTCTTACCGGGGGAAAAAACCGAATTGATTAAAATTGAAGTACGAATGAATAGGTAAAACAGGAAGGAAGCTAAAAGGAGGAGAGAGAGCTAGGGTTTTCTCGTAAAAAGGAGAGAGATCTCAGAGGGAAATCACTTTAGAGCGCGGGCATTGAAAATGAAAATGAAAATGGAATAGAAAAATTTGGGGATTTTGGATTTTTTGGAGAGAGAAAATAAAAAAGCGAAAAAGAAGGGGAAATGGTAGAGAGAGAAAATTCATGGGATTCGTGGAGTCATTTCTACGCTACTCTTTTTCTCCTCTCGACGGCAGTTTGGTGGCGGTTTCACTCGCGCCTATTTCAACTGCTATTCACGCGACCATTATTATTTAAATTATTCTTTTTTGAACAAAAATTGACGAGGACAAAATTAAAATAAAAACAATTAAAAGGAATATAAAAAATATTTCTTTGGTGTTCAAGATTTCAAAGCTTTGAAGGCGAACGATGGTGATAATGGTCATGGTCATGATCATGATAACTATTAATAACTACGGTGATTTTGTCACCAATAGCCATTAATAATGATAATGATAAACAAAATAAGTTGACTTTTTTTGAGATTGGAGAAATAGCACAAAATGAAGAAAGATCAAATAATTATTAAGTTGTATGTTTGTCTCTCTTTTTTTCTGATTTTTCACTCCAAATATGTCTTTCAAATTACTCCCTCCGATCTATTTATATGTGTTATTTTGATTTGACAAAAAATTTAAGAAAAAAAAAAAGGTTTTTAAAATTTGAGATATAAAATAAGTAATAAATATTTATAAAAGCATAAATTATTTTGTTAAAAAATTATCATTCTATTTTAGACTGACTAAGAAGACCGATGGAGAATGTGAGTCGTAATAAATCACCAAAAATTTGCATTTTATTTATTAGTGGAGAGTGAAGGTCACACATGATGAGTGGTTAGATTATTGGTGTTGCCATTAGTTTGAGACGTGAGGTGTTTCATGGAACATTGGGAATCGTGACTACTAGGCTAAATGACACGTCAGCTTTAATTTTCCTGAGGTACTAAAGCATATTCTTATTTTAATGCTTTCTCACATTTTTCGAAAAAAAATCAGATGAAATTAACAATTTTAAATAGCATTCCAAGCAATAATTTTTGAGTAACCTTTGTACAAAGACAAATAAAAAATTAAAAAAATATATTAAAAACTGTCCATGTTCTTTAAGCTTGTACGAGAAAATCAATTATTTATTATACATTATTCATTTTACAAAATTATAAAATAATTTATCTTTGTTGTATGAATATTAAATAAAGCTTCTGTTTGATCTTCAAATGATAATGCAAAAGATGTTGTGATGTAATAGTGGAGGATGATATATTTTTCCAACAAACAATTACATAATAGAAAATTAAAAGTTTTTGAAAAATAAAATCTAAAACCTCCATTTTCAATATTTTTCTAGAGACTAATGGAAATGTATTTGAAATCAAAAAGTTCATTTCATTTTCACATATTTGGGTGATTTCAGAAACTTTCCTTTAAATTTCAATATGTTATACACGTTCATTGTGATTTATGGTATTACGTCTTACCCTTTTTGTTTTGATTTTACTGTAACAATTTTATTTATCTATTAATTAGTACTAATTTTGAAAAAAATACAATATGTATTGGCGATTATTTCATTGTCAAATAGAAAGCCATTCTATATTGTTCACTTCCTCTCTCTTTTTTCCAACTTAGGCACAATATGTCAAAACATTAACATCAAAAACTAGGTTAGTCATATAATATACTTCTTTAATTCAACAGAATTTTGGTATAATCCTTTGCCTTTTCTATTATCTTCTTTTATTTTGGTTTAATCATCCGATATCTAGGACCTATTGATCCGATCAATTTATATATATGTTGCGTAAAACTCACTTAAGAACAAGTGCCTCTCATTAAAAATTTCATCTATCAGATCTCATTTCTCATTTTATTTTGTTTTATTTGTCTCTTATCAACTAGGCCATTCTAGTCCCAAATTCTAGCTAATATGGAAAAACTTGTTTCAATTAAAAATTAATTGTAAATGTAGATTGATCTAAAACATTATGGAAGAGTTAATACATATAAAGGAAAAAATAGAGTCTACAATTCTAGAGCTTTCCTACTTGAGTAGGATATTTATTACCATCTCATGGGCAAGAGGTAATTTAGCAATACAATTACTAAGATGACGTTTATTCATAAATTTTGGATTTTAAAGTTTGAAAATTTATTTTTAAATATTTGTTGAGTTATAAAATTTGATGAGTTTTTTAAAAACTTGATCTTCAAATATTTTCAAGTTAGATTTTGAAACTTCTACTCCAAAAACTTCAAATTCCAAAAATTAAAACTCCAAAAACTTATTTTTTACGAGAATTGAAAGGTGACTATTTATGAACATTTTCGAATTTACAAAATAATTACCTAATATCTGATACACATCCACAATGACAACATACTTACAGACGCATAATTTAGTTAAGTTCAACTATATAAATTATTAATTTATAAGTAATACTTAATGAGCTAGATCACGTACGCTTTACCTTGCGTAATTAAGAAGAATTATACTTTATTATCTTGCAAGATTTATTTAGTTTCAGTTATTATCTTACGACATTGCGCATGTAAATATATCTCAACACGAGAGTAGTAATGTTCTAGAAAAAAAAAGTAATATGCCAAGGCAAAAAGAAATATCACGAAATATACCAGTTTCAAGAACATATAATTAATGAATTATTATATGCCGATCGATCCATAACAGTAAATATATTTTTAAATCTTTTACGTATCCTCTAAAAAGGACATTTAATAGTAGCATTTATCATAAGATTATTATCTATTATCTTCAATTCCATGTTAATGTCTTACTTACTTAATACTCTATTAATTAGAACAGTAAGATATGAGGATAAAAAGTAATAAATAATTTCTTATTTAACTTATAAAAAATACTCTATTAAACAAATTCAATTTATCAAAACGACTATTATTTGGGACCGGAGAATTAATATTTTTGATTGGTTTATATGCGAGAAATTGAATCATTGGATATCCAAGTTCGGAAAATACCTAAAGAAAAGCATTTTTTTTCTTGCAAAGAAAACAATTTTGTTTTATTAAATTATCTTTCTTAATTATATTTTAAATAATCAATGATAAGGATAAAAAAATCTCTTTTGATTTGTTAAAATAGACAAGTTAACAAAAGAAGGAAGAAGTAGCTTGCAAGTCTAAAAAAAAGTAACTTATATTACAATAGATAAAGTTATCTCATGATTTGAGATTAGTTATCCTACCATTTATATGAAATAATTAATCACATCATTTTAGTATAAGTAGTGAGATATATAATTACAGGACTAAGAGCATGTTTGACATTACTGCTAAAAACTGTTTATTTTTAGAAGCACTTATTAAAAATAGTTTTTCAGAAAAGTACTTTTGAAAAAAAAAATTGTGTTTAGCTAATACATTTAAAAAATGTTTTTTATAAGCAAATTGTGTTTAACTAATCTTTTTTAAAAAGTGTTTTTGAGAGTCAAATTATGATAAAGAACAAGTATTAATGTACTTTTAATTATAGAGAGAAACTAGTTTAAACATCTATTACAAAAAAAATAAATTAAAATTTTATTTTTATTAAATTAAAATATTCATATTCAAATTTTCAATCAATACTATACATTTTTTGGAGGGTTGAAATTAACATTTTGTTATTTTTTTTCATTTTTCTAATCTTGCAAAAATATTGTTGTTACCTTTTTTCTAATTCTGCAAAATCATACATAAAATAATAAATAAAATAATAATACATAAACGTAAAATAAAATATAAAATTTATTATATAAAAATAAAAACAAAATTATTAAATGAAACTTACCCAAACATATGAGATATGTTAATTATTAATAAGATATATATATATATATATGGAAGGAATATTTTAGTTTGAAAAAAATAATTTTCTGCTTGCTTATTTTAAGAAGCAGAATTTTTTAGTGCTTCTACTAAAAAGCAGTTTTATAGGTTTGCCAAACACCTAATTTTAAAAAAAAAAGTATATCTAAAACCTATAATAATGTCCTTAAATAGATGTGTGGGTGATTTTTCCATAAAGTAAACAATCCTACATTTTATTTCAATATTGTTGTTCATTGTCCCAATACCAAACGAAAGATCATTTTTTTTGGCTAAACAGATAGGGCTGTCTTTGTTCCATCTTTTGTGGGCTGTTAACTGTCTCTCACGTGAAACTATGCAGGTTTACAGACGAGGGACTGAATGAATCACCACCCTCTATATTAAAGCATATAATTTAGGTCACATACCCATGTTAGTAGCCTAGTCTGTCACAATCCTCTTCTTTATGGGAATAAAATTACATCATCAACTCACATGAACTTCGCTTTCATCTTTAAGCAATCACAGCCAACTATGGAGGAAAAAAGAAATAGAATCTAGAAAAGTATAAAGCTGGCCAAATCATTTGCCAATACAAAAAATAAAAAAAAGGAACTAGAGACGAAGCAGAGGACTCAATATTTTTTCGCCTAAATACATAGATGAAATGTTAAAGGGAAAAACAAGTTAAAGTAACAGCCATAGATATCACAGCAGTAGAGAGAAGCTAAGTTCAATAAAGAAAATAGAAAAGAAAAAATATGCGACAATGTGGGGAGTAGAGGAGGCGCAGATAGAACAAGCATATTTTTACTCACCTACTTGATGTTACAATACCCTCCTAAGGGCTATATTAGTATCCTAGGGACCTTTGGGGGCATCATCTCCAGGCAGGTCATCTTCATCATGGTAGATGTTTTCAGCCATCTGCCAGATTTGTAGTATATTATCCTCAGCAACACTAGCGACGACCCAATCCTCACATGGGTTCCATGAGAAATCTGAAATTTTACTTGTGTGGCCACCATGAATAAAGAGCAACTCTGGTGGTCCATCTTCTGCATCTTCTGGAGTTTGTTCCTCATCGATCCTAAACCAAATTTAAAAAAGTGAAATTTCAGGTTTACTGCAGCCTGCAGATCTCAAAGGAAGCATTATCTATAAAACCTCTAGTGATTCTTGTGAATCATCTAAAAATCCCATGTAACGCCATACAAAGGCATTCAAGCCTAGACGTTAAATGTATCACTGAGCAGAAATGGCTTTTTTTTACACAAGAAAATATCATGGTTAAACTAGTTATTCTGTACTTCCGTTTAAAGTACATGATTTCAAATCCTCGACGCAATGATATCTTTAATGTAAGTCCAACTTCTATACGATGGAATGGATACCCAACAATTCAGTGTGAGTAAGTGCAAATGTTTAGATATTGGACTTTCTGATCCAGATACTGAGACTTGGATCAGAAACTCAGAGATTCAAACCACATGATAATACAATTGTACATCTGGATTATCATGTGCACAAATCAACATGAAACTTCAATTTTACACATGCCAGTACTCAGTAGAGCATATGATGTAGTCATTTTCACATGCTAGGACAATTCAGTACAATATTTACTCAAACACACAACAGGATGAGCCTATTTCAGAGTTCAAAATCCATATAGTTGAGTAAGGTGACAAAGTTGCAACCTATAAAGTGAAGTGCCAAAATACTAATCTAGGACTAAAAGAAGTTTTTCCAAATAAATGAGATTGATCGAAAATTAACAAGCAGAAGCAGACAATGAAATGGCATAGTTTTTTATGCCCACTTTTGTATGAGGTGGTTTTTCTAAAGAGTACAGGGGCTTGATGCCATGTAGGAGAAGAGAGGAGGAACAGGGATGATAGACACAACTCTAGGTGAACTATAGCTGGCAAGATAAGGCAGGTGTATAGATAGAATAACTAAAATTCAAAACATCAAAGAGCAACGCAGAATAAAAGCACCCACTGGACCAACAGAACATTCACTCTGATATTATGAATATTAGTAAGGAAAGTTGGAAGAGTAACCTGCTGAGATCCCAAACCATAAGTCTCCTACCAAGGCAACAAGAAGCTAAGATGGTTTCATTCTTCGGATTCCACCCAACCTGGAAAACTTCCTCCCTGTAGAAAAGTTACAAGGAAATTAATGATGAGTAACTGTAAATACAGATGTACAAGCTTCTATGATACTTCAAACTTTCTATTATACTATTTTACATGAATGATGAGGGAGCCAACATTTTCCTCAAAAGTATATGTAAGGAAGACACCTTACTTGTGACAATCCAAAGTATGAAGTGCAGTAGAAATCTTGCGTAGATCAAATAATTTAACTGTCTTGTCTGTAGACCCTGTTGCTACAACCCATTCATTAAAGGGGTTGAAAGCTAAGCAGTTAACCTGATCAAAAGAGAAAGGAGGTCAATCATGCAGAATCATGAACACAAACATGCTTGTTTACGAATACTAAAATCTACTTAACTGCATTAAGAAATGTTTTTCATCTAATAGGCAATGTGCAGTAATGATCATCCTTCTATGATTTTGTACATTTAATAATCAGCATAGAGTAGGGAAGGCGGGACCTTCTCCTGCCATTTAAAGTCAAAATACACAAACATAGGGAAGCAATCAAAATCCAATATCTATTAAGATACATCATATGTTAGTTCAAAGATTTTTGAAGTACAGAATGCACCTAAAGTCAACTCAACAGAGTGGAAAAAAGCTCATCCTAGAGTTCATTTCAGGGTGTGTTATGTGAAAACTAAATAAACTGATTCTACAGTATGCTAGGTTGGGAAGGAGATATAGAGCTAATGGAGCAACATGAAGAGGCACCACACTATAAAACGAAACAAAAACTCATCCAGACATGAACATTGAATTATAGTTTTCACACACAGCATTATCACTTGTTTGCACATTCCAATATTGTAGACCCACAAATATGAATTTAAAAAGTAGGGTAAAAATTGGAAAACACAAATTCTAGTATAAGACAAACTGAGTAATTATTTTGTAAGCACAAGTTTCTCACATTCCATGCAAGAAAATCAAAAAACTGCCGACTATGTTAATAAGACATATACGAGTGGTTCCTCCAACAGTCAAAAGGAAAGCACTATTAACTACATAAACATGGAAAAGTCCAGCTAAGAAGTCTAAGCCACACCTCGCTTTGATGTGCGACTACAGATTGTATGGGCTTGGTTACTGATGGAGTTCGCAGATCCCATACGTGCAGATACTGATCATCCCCAACAGAGCCAAATAAATACTCATGCCTCAGATGCCAAGCTACATCCTCAACAACACCTTCATGAACCTATACATTTTAAATATTAGAATAAACATAGAAAGGTTGACAAAAGCTTAATGAGAAAATAATCAGAGAGACAAGATTCTTGTCCAGGTTAGGTAGACTGAAGCTTCAGGCAGCAAACAGTAGATATGATGTGACTAAAAATATCCTTTGAGGTAAATGTTGGGACACTATTGAAGTTTCAGTTTAACTTTTGTAACATGATATTAATAAAGAGAACTCATGCTGTTCTGCTTCACTTGATCCTTTTTTTCACTTCAAGGTGCCTGGGGGTGTTTGCTGGAAGGGAAAGCATGCAAGTTCTTCTCCACATATCAATTATAGTTATTTGCACAAGATAAAACTACAAGCAGTACGCAGGTGCAACAAATAGGTAATGATAAGTAGTGTAACAAGGCAGTATCCAGAGCAGACTCATCAAAAAAAACATAAGACAAACCTTAAATATCTGCATAGCCTCTAGAGCCTTATTTTTGGGAGTGGCATTAATGTCCCATAAGCATATCTGTGCGTCATCTGAACCACTCAATAAATGACCCTGCTTAAATTGACTCCATGACAAACCGTAGCCCTCTGTGCTGTGGCCTCTTAACCTCAAATCTGGATTGCATGCACCATCCAGAGGAGGCTTAGATGGATGTTTACTATAGTCAAAAACATATACTTCAGCACTAACTGTCTTAGTAGCAATGATAAATGGGTTTTGGGGCATATATCGAGCCCGATTAACCTCTCCATCATGATTTATCTGCTGGATTATTTGTACCTGAAAGAGAAATATTTATCATACATAAGCCACTCAATGTTGAAACAGAGACAAGAAGTTCACTCTGATGTTATGGGGAAATAATAGTACAGCAAAAAGGTATGGGAATGAGGCCTCCAAGTGATAATTGGCACTGACTTACCATTTCTAAAATCTTTTTTTTAGAGAATAAGATTATACAGTTCCATGCCCTAGTCATAAATAAAAGAATTCATTATCAATTTTCCACTGAAACTATATGTCGATAATACCTTTTATAACAGTGACATTAATCTACACTAAAAAGATAGTCATAAAATGGTATTCTTATAAGTTTTTCGAAGTTCCTTAGCTGGCTATTCAAAACTTCATCAATTTTCTCCTGCAACAATGTTGTTTCCAATCATCTTCACATTCAGATGAGTGGAGCATCTTAACCAGTAGTTTTAGAACTCTAACCAAATCAGGAAGCATTGGCCATTGTTACTAGCCATTTCATCTAAGCATCGCTGTTCATATATGATATAACAGCCTCAAGTGTCCTTTTAGAAGAGAACATTTCAACAATATCAGGACTAAGAAAGAAGCAGAGGAATAATAAAAAACCACAACACCACATAAAATTTCAATGAGAACATGTCAGTCAAAGAGTTCATTCTGTCCAAAGGGATTGGCCTATTAGGTGCCCCTATTAGGTGCTGTGGTGAGTCGGAAAATGTTGTACTAATATGCTAGGCCTTTTTTTAATGAATTGAACTGACAACGTTCAATTCACTACTCCCTAGTACCTAAGTTGCAAAGGAGAAAACTTTGAGCTGAAGGTCTATCAGAAACAAACTCTAACCTCCACAAGGTAGGGGTAAGTCTGTGTACACACTACCCTCTGGGAATACACTGGTTATAGTGTTGTCGACAAAACTTTAAACCACATAGTATACAACATAATCCCAAAGCTATCAAAATTCTAGAGATTCTTAAACAGGCAGCCCTAGAAAAACTAAACTCTAGTACAAAACAAGTAAATCTCAGACCTTCACACTGAAATTAGCCAGAAAAATGTAATAACAACAAATCATCCAAAAAATCCAGAAAAGCAGAAAATGAAAACCCACATAAACAGTCAAAACAAAACAAAGAACAGAATAGATTCACACCTTGCCATTGGCACAACCAAATCCGCCAAATTCAGACCGATCATCATCATAATGTCGGGCATCATTCTCAGCATCCTCAAGAGGGAGCTGAACCTGAGCAAGCATGAGATAGTTCGGCTCATTTTCCGATGTATGAGTCCCCAAAATCATCTTCTGAACGGAATAATCCTTTCCCGACGGCTCTTCTCGGTCCGGCAACCATTCAACGGTGAGCGAAGGCCATTCAAGCGCGTGAGTAATAACCAGATCGTAAAGAAAAGGTGTATTCTTCTTCCAAATCTTGTACTCCTCGTTTATCAACCTCTCCTCAATTTCACCCCTCATCTCATCTTCGTCTTTCCCCATTACACAATTTCAAGAACTGCCTTAAGATTTTTCTTCTTCTATTTTGAGTGTGTGAGGGTTTGGGTTTTGTGGAGTTTGGGGATTTTTACGAGGGTTTGTAGAGAATTGGAGGGAACGGTATTTTTCAGTGGATTTTCTTTTCTTTTTCTTTTTTTGCGGGATTTGTGGTTATCTAAAAGGGTTTTATATTGACGAACTTGGGCCGTGTGACCCGAATTACGAGTCGGTTGGATTAAAGGTGTGTTTACCCAAATAGTGGCCCAAGTTTTACTTTCTAGCCAATAAATATAAATTATACTACCTCAATTCACTTATACTTGTCAATTATTTAATAATTATTTTTTTAATATATTTTACACTTAACATTAATTGGTTATTTCTCAAATTATTTTTCAAGATCTAATATTAAACATCAATTAATAGAGATAGTGTGGTATAATAGTCATGTCAGTTAAGGTTTAGGGTTATCTGGGTAGCTGAAAGTTGTCTCACTTGGGCTTTCATGCTAAAAGTTATAATATTAATCTAAAAATTTCTTATTATTCCAGTTTTGTTATTATTTCTAGCACTTCGATTATCATATTCTTTTATCATATTGAGTGTAATGATTCTAGTATGACTTTTCGTGTTTTCATTAACATTTTGTCTCGATTCCTTCATTCCCAATATTTCCTTTTTCATTCTAATTTGCAATGCTTTTATTTGCGTCGGGAGTCTATCAATGACAACTTATCTATTTTGTAGGAGTAAGATTTGAATACATATTTTCCTTCTTGTTCCCACTTGTCAAATTACATTGAATATGTTATTGTAATGTAAATCTCTCATTATTATTTTTTTGGTACTCTATTGAAAACTAAATATATCACACTCTAATAGTATATTTAGAGTAGACATACAAGGAGTAATAAGATTAGGAATAAGGATATTCAAAATAAGGTCAAAGTAGCCTTTTGTGATAGACAATATGAAGGAAGTAACGATGAGATGGTTTAAACATGTGAAGAGGAGATGTGTAGACGCCTCATTGAGGAGGTGCGAGAGATTAGTTATAGTTGGTAGGAGACGCGGTTGAGGTCACCGAAGAAGTATTGGGGAGAGGTGATTAGACACGACACAAAACAACTTCAAATTACCAAGGACAAAGCCTTAAACACGAGGGCGTGGAGGACACTTAGAAGGTTAATAAATAATGGAGTGTTGTCTTATTTTCCGCAGTCTTAGGCATGTTAATGTTTGTTGTTGTATTAACAGTAATATTGTAGTTCTTGCTTTTGATATCTATCATTGTTTATTGTTTATTATGTTTCGATTATCATATGATTTTAAAATTTTTGTTCTTTTTTTTTTTTTTTTTAGATTTTGCATTGCTTCCCTTATTAGTTGCTATATAATCTCCATGATTTTCTTCATCTTCTTCTTCTTACTTAAAATTGTTGCACTCGAGCTGAGTATCTTTCGAAAATAACCTTCTAAACCCCCCTCAAACAACAACAAAAAGAAGTCGTAATATCATAATTCCAGTTGATTTTGGCGCGCTGTTCAAAATTCGTCCAAAAGAAGGAACCCTATTTCTCAATTGCAAGGCGGGAACTCAAAAACCTTTCAGTATAGAGATCAACATCAGCATCTTCCACAATTTCCGACAATGAGAGGCGCCGGACGCCGCTGTGTGAACTCAGCAGCGCCGGATCGGCGACATCCACCGGCAACTCCGGCAACGAACGATCCATGGCAATTTCTCTCCACTGGCGGCCGTGATTCCGACGCAAGCTTTGCCAGTAGCCGAACTTCATCTATTGGTATAAACTCCCAGTTCTCCGCTATCCCCATTTCCGACCGCTCCTATCAACTCTCTGCTATGCGCACAATCAATGCTTACCTTTCCTCTCACACTCTCCCTTTTATTCTCAAACCTCCTCTCCCTTTGCCAAAGATATCACTGAAACATTTAAATTCATCCTCTCTCTTTTTGGATTTTCCTCATTAGAGTCGCAAAAACTCAAATATAATCTTCAAACTCTACTGCCCCATAAAATTGAACAAATCTGCATTACGCGCCCATGGGACACCTCATTCTTGGCCTAGTCTACTCGCAGCAATTCACTGGCTTGTTCAGTTGTGTAAATTTGATGATCACTGGTTGAGTTCTGCCGAACCATTTGCTTTGGAGAATAAGGATTTGAGTTATGCTATTGAGAGTTATTTGTATTACCTTAGGGGAAAAGATGATCAAGTGGACGAATAGGATCATCAATTTAAGCAGGAGTTGGAACAAGAAATGGAGCGTTTGATTGATAATGTGAATGTTTTGGAGGGGAATGTGAAGGCTCAAGAGGAGAAATTGGAGGCAATGAAGACAGGGCCATCAAAGAAAGACTCTGTTGGAGAATGAGAAGAGTGCATTGGAGGAAGATGTAAAGAAGTTCCATGCCATGGTTGAACAGTTAGAAGGGCATATGATGGCGATGGAGAAGCTGTTGGAGGAGAAGGAGAAAGGCTTGGAGACTAAGGTTGCAGAGAAGGAGATGATTTGTGTAGAGAACGAGGAGTTGAAGAAGAGGGTGGAAGAGCAAGTGATTAATGCCAGGGATGCAGAGAGGATGAAAAGGGAGGTCCAGGCTTTGGAAAGGGATATTGGGGACATTTAGAACCATAGGAATGGATGGTTGGAGAAGGCGCGGGACCTCAACTCTGCAGCTAGAAATGAGTACAAGAAGCTGGAGGAGCTAATGCTCGAGTGCAACCAATCTTTAAGGAGGTAGTCCCATACTCTTTCTTATTGTTTATTGTTGTTAGAAATAACACTGACATAACTTCTATTTGACATTATGAAATTAAAGTTTCTACTAATCTAAGGTTTGTCGTTCTTTAGGCTTGGATTTATTGTATTACCATGCTAGTTTAGTTGGACCAAATGGTGCTCTAAGAGTATGAGTAATAAGACCAGGTTGGAAGGATATTCTACTGTATTGGAGAAACTGCCTACCACCTATCTAGGCATGCCTTTGGGTAGCAATCACAAAGCCTTGGAAATATGGGACGGCATCCTGGAGAAGACAGAAAGGAAGCTATCTAGATGGAAGGCTCAATATCTTTCTCTAGGAGGAAGGCTGATTCTCATAAACTTGTTCTTGATTCTTTACCCACTTATGTGATGTCCTTATTCCCAATTCCAGCTAAAGTAGAAGAACAATTGGACAAGTTAAGGAGAAACTTTCTATGGCAAGGTAGCTATAGTTTAGTCAATTGGAGGACTGTACTCCTTAGCAAAGATAGAGGGGAGCTGGGAATTAGAAATTTGAGATTGCAAAATGAAAGTCTGCTGAAAAAGTGGTTGTGGAGGTACACTGAGGAAGGAAATGCCCTCTGGAAAGAGGTGATTAAAGCTAAGTATGGTGAATTAAGCCCTTGGTGTACAGAGAACACAGTTGAACCTTATGGTGTGGGAGTATGGAGAACAATCAGAAGCCTGTGGCCCCAAATGGAGGCAGATTTGTCTATCAAGGTGGGAAATGGCAGTTAAACTAGATTTTGGAAGAATATCAGGATAGAACAATCCTCTCTTAGGGATCTCTTTCCAGATCTCTTTCAAATCTGTGAGAATCCCGATGCTAATGTAAATGATTGTTGGGCAGAACAGGGAGGGAATTTAGTTTTCAGAAGATTTCTCAATGATTGGGAGGTGGAAAGGGTTGCAGAGTTACTAGGGAAGTTAGGTGGAATGAGTATAGACACAAATGCCACAGACAGGATGCTATGGAAGCACAAAAATGATGGTCTCTACTCAGTTAGCAATGCCTACAGAAGAGGTCTCCAACTGATGGCTGGAGATCCAAAGCATCAATAGAACTATTTTTGGAAGGGGGACATTCCTACAAAAGTGAAATGTTTCACTTGGCTAGTGATAAAGAGGGCTTGTTTAACACAGGAAGTATTACAGAAGAAGGGTAGACAACTGGTTCCCAGATGCTTTTTGTGCAATTTGATAGGAGAAAAAAACAACCACCTTTTCTTGCACTGTAACTTTAACAAGCAAGTCTGGAATTTATTCCTAAGCATTTCAAATTTGAGTTGGACAATGCCAGAACATACATCAGAGTTGTTAAAGAGCTGGGTAAGGAGAGGAGGCAGCAAGAGTCAGAAGAGATGGTGGAGGTTAATACCATCATGTATATGGTGGTCAATTTGGAAGGAAAGGAATGGTACATGTTTTGAAAATAGATCCAATTCCATTCACAAGGTCAAATGGAATTGTATAGTATCCTTGCTTTTTTGGTGTAAACAGTTGTGCATAGTAGATACAAACCAGATTGTAGATTTTATAGGAAGCTTGTAACTGACAATTTTTGGTGGTGACCAGCATGCCCTTAATGCTGAAGAATACAATCTTACCAATTTTTTTTAAAAAAAAAAGGATATTCTACTGTATTGTCCACTCAGTTGATTGCTTACAAGTACCATTCAGTTAATAGTGATAGCTGTCATTATATCAAGTTAGCACTCAGCCTGCATCTATATTGAATTCTCAGCAGATAATTTAGATGACTTATAAATGGATGTGCAGTTTAATTAAAGTTTTCTACATAGATGATTTTTCGATTGTGCTACTTAGAGTTTTACTCCATCCATCCCAATTTATGTAAAACAACTGGACCAAGTTTTTCTTTGACCGGGATTTCTTTATATGCCTTACAAGTTAAGTTGTTAATAATTGTGATTTATAGTACGTTTTATGTAGTTTTCAAATATATAAGTTTTATTTAAAAAAAACTTAAAACTTCTATGTCTGAATTCAAGATCAAAGTTTATAAGTTTGAGTCTCGAAATTCCATCTGTGCCACTCAAATTGGGACATGAGTAACTTTTTGGAAACTTACCTTTTTTTTTAAGTGAACAGTGACTGTTGATTACAGGGATGTTTGTGAATAATATCCTAGTACATTGCCCTGGTGCTGTTTCCAACACTTTTTTTTTTTTTGTGAAGCTTCATCCTGATATAGATTACTTCTCATCCACCATTGCATCTCATTATCTAGAGAAATTGAGAGCCTTGTTCTCTTGTATAGCCACCTGAATTTGTTAGATTAGCAAAGTACTACCTTTCATTTTCTCTCAAGTTGAACTTATTTGGATTGTGGAATGTGTGGGTGTATAATCTATTCTATTTAACCACATTGCTGTCTTGATTTTCACCAGTTGCAACCCTAATGACGACTATCACTTTGAAGATAAATGTCTAAATGAGAGTGTCTATGAAATATCTATTCATTTCTGAAGAATACATGTGCAAACATATATTTCTTATTGTTGCCCGAAAGTTCCTTTTTTTTCTTTTCCCAAGTTATACTTAAGTCTCATTCTCTTAGAGTCTGATAGTAAAACATTTCAATTGATTATTATCGAATTATGTGAATAAGAGTTTGAAATGTGAAACTTATAATTTTGTTTAGTGATAAAAAAAGAGTTTGAAATGTGAAAGTAGACAAATTGCATGAAAGGTAGTCAATTTGAACTATTGGAGGGGAAAAAATAAAATTGTATACGATAGATTCTATAGTATAGAACTTACCATTTATCAAAGAAAAAAGGAGTATGTTGTAGATCATAATTTGGAAGGGACAAAAAATTGAAGCCTGGTCAATCAAAATTGGATCAAGCAGGTATGTTTTTTTCTGGGTTGAAGTGAAATTTTCCTTCTACTTGTTTCACATCTCTCTCCTTTTGACTGACAATGGATAAAATCTCATTTGAAATTGCAGGTTAGAGCTAGGAAATGAATTTCAGTATCAATTGAATACCCAAGGATCCTCACCAGCAGAGGTCTTAGGTATAGATTACAAAGCAACATTGAAGCCCATGCTTTGGTGTCCTTTGAAGATGAGTTCCATGGGGAAATCGGAAGAGTTGGTATCTCTCCAGCAACAGACAGCTGAGAAGGTTTCCAAAGTAGAGTGAGGAAACATTTAGCTGCTCATATTGATAATCTAAGTGTAGCCAGGCATCATATTACCTTATAGCAATGGACAGTACCCCCAAACCTCCATATAATTTAATATTGCATAATAACTTATTAGTAGTGAATCTAATGGTATAAGATAAGTGGAATTGTATCTGCATACCTTCACTATTCGGAATACTGAAAACGAATATAAGAGCGTGTTGGGTAAGGATTGACAGTTGTAGAATTGTTGATAATTGAAATTAGAGTAGGCATCGACTTATCATGCCTCATCAGCTGAGTTTTGAATTTCTTTTTTCTCTTTATTTAGCATGTTAAATACTAATAAGTTACCCAACACACTCTTATATTCGTTTTCAGTATCAGCGTCTGGATTTGAAAATTAAATAAGGTACTGTTACCCTTTCTTTTGTTAATCCATTTGGGATGTATAACAGTGTCTTTGAGTCCCACCTTGCTTGGTTTTAAATCCTTCAACATGATTTTATGAGTTTGAGACACCAACGGAATATGTTTTCAAATAAACACAAGGCTATAAATTTACTAGGTTTTTGTAATCGTTACAGTCGTGGCCATTAAGCAGCCTTGAAGCCTAACATAACTATTAGCAAAACCTTTTATGATTGATGTCAGTTGGAATCTCAGCTGGACTTGGTAAAGAAGGAAAGACAGGATTTCACATGAATGTTAGCTTGTCTTATATGTATAATAATATTGATTCTCATTGGCTTGTCTTTACTTTCAAAGGCATCAAAGGCCAAACTGCAGGAAACAATAGCAGAGACTGAAGAAAGGTGCAAATATGTGCTCGTGAACTCTTTGCCATTGTTGATAGAGTTTCAAAATATAAAGAGTGTGTCTCATCAAAAATTGCCATGATGAAGAACGATCTCGCAGAAACTATTGGGGCTATAGCAGAAATGCATAGAGCAGGTTTGCCTAGCTCTGATGCAAGCTGTTGATACTAAGTCTATAACAATAATAATAGGGTCGTCATAGTTATCATATGTTTCTTACTTTTACTAGTTGTACATCTCATATTTGAAAAGAAAAGAATACCTTACAATTCATTGTGCACATAGCTATCTCATCAACTGAAGAAAATTACAAGTATTTTCTGGCTGCCTGGTGTTTTTCGCTGGCTCAATAGTAAATATGCAAGTAAGTCTTTGTTCAAATTCAAAGTAACAGTCCATCACATGTTACACACAACATAACAGGGGAAAACAGCAAAAGAAGCATTTCCAACTGCAATCATTGTCCTTTGTGTACCAAACAATACCATTTATCTGGTATTTACAATTCCCTTTATAAGATTATGATCTTTTCACTAACAATTTACTGTTTATCTTGGATAGACAAAACACAACCAAGCACAAGTGCAATGTATGAACTTTGTTGTTCAATCTACTTACAACTTACCCATGACCATTCTGCATTCAACTGCTTATGTCCAAATATTTGCAATTTTCAGTTGACAGACTTCTTAGATGCTACACAAACCAATCCCCTGTACAAGCATCTCATTTGAAATTGATCCTTGACTTGCATGGTCCTCAAAGCATCAGATGAGTACTTGCAGACCTTTTTTTTTTTGGCAAAAGGACTTAAGAGTGCACTGTAGCAAATTGCATACCATGTCAATGTAAGCATGAATTCTAGGCAGGTTAAAAAGGAAAAAGAAGTACCTAAATACTAGAGAAGCATATAATAGACCTTGAAATTCCCCCTTAACAATGAATATCAATCCTACAGGTGACGGTTAAGAATTAATTTTGCTTACAAGTATTAAGATGACTTGTGAGGTTGAAAAAGCTAAAGCAAAAACATTTTTCTTTTCCCAGAGGGAAATTTAACTCAATAGTCTCTTATAAGCCCATTTTATAAAGAAGTCAGATTTTTTAATGCTACCAAAAGGGCAATTTCATATCCCCTCTCACATGAGACTTCTTTTCATTCTGAATTTGTGGAAAGGAGGACAAACTACAGGAGAACTCCCTATACCTTGACAGATGCAGATGGTATTTACCTTAGTGCAATTGACAGCAGAATTTATGGCGCTAAAGGACCTGAGAAATTTGATAGTGGCTTCATAACGAATGGATGTTCCAGTAGTTCAGCTGCAGTTGGCCGATCATTCGGATTAACTTGCAAACAACTTTTTATGAAATCCTGAGCTTCTGTGGATAAGGTATCTGGTATAGGAGGAGGTTCACCTCTGCCTATCCTGAACAGTGCTTGCATCTGTCGCACAAAACAATGATAAAATCTTGACATGTGAATCCCCTTAAAACCTGAGGAAAACTAGAGCTTCTCTAGGTCATTCAGGACTTATATTGTTGTAATAATCAGTGTGCTTACTAGAGTAGTACTATTCCAAGAATATAAAAGACTTATAGTCCGTTTGGATTGGCTTAAAAAAAATAACTTTTAAGTCAAAAATAAAAAATCAAACTTAAATGACTTTTAAGTCAAAAAATAAAAAGTAGGGGGAGATCTACTTTTGGTTTTTGACTTATTTTAAGTCATTTTAAACTTATTTTAAGTTATTTTTGACCTTGTCAAACACTTCTTAACTAATTTTAAGTCATTTTTGACTTATTTTAAGTCATTTTGACTTATTTTAAGTTATTTTTTATATTTACCAAACACTTCCAGAAGTCAAAAACTGACTTAAAAGTATATTTGACCAACTTTTAAGCCAATCCAAACACCCTCTTAAACTGGTCATGCAACAACAGTTGCCTCTGATGTATAGATCAGCTACAGGCCTACAGCTTAAAGCTTAAGGAAGATCTATAACAATTGAAGTGAGAAAAAGATACTAAAAGACAACCGCCCATGCTAATAGATGAATATTTTCAGGAAAATTTACAGTGGCTGTTAAAAGAGAACATAAATTAACATACAAGCAGTTGTCAACTACTAGATCGTGAATGTAAATTTCTCGAAAATTATATTTTTCACTAAACCTTTGCGCATTTGAGTTCGTAATAAACTCCTATTTCACTTTAGACTACATATTTTAGATGATTCATACATTAAACAAGCAGTAGATCAGTTGTAGAATCTGGTGAAGTCATTCTCATACTCCAACTCGAGCAAAAGAAACGTCATAAAATTAAGTGGTTGCAATTTCCATAGAGAAAATTCAATCTTTGAGATATAACATACCCCTTCCAAGTGAGAATAAGGAATTTGGCCGGTTAACATCTCTAAGACAGTGCAACCCAGACTCCATATATCAGCAGGAGTCCCATATCCATTGCTCTTCCTATTAACAACCTGAAATAGCTCCAAGACAAAGTTATGAGCCAACCCTGTAAATATCTTGAACCCATTTAATATTTTGCTATATTTTGCTATATTGCTAACACTCAACAATAAGAAAAAGATGCAAATAGATTATATAGCAAAGAGTAAATATGATCAACAATATGGTCACCTGGAAGTCATTCAAAATATTGCAAACTGAAGGTGAAGTAAATGACAAAATTTCCTAGTCAGGAATAACCAGATGTATTTTGCTTCTACCAACAGACACTTGCCGAAAGCAAAGATATATGGAACTCTACTCCTAAATTGTCATATTGTATCTCATGAGCTACATAAATTGCACAAGCAACTTCGTCCAAGCTATTGCGACATCTATCAACACTTAACAAATCCTTTACAGTATAGACATGTATGAGAAATTAGATTATCTAGCCATGTCGTTCCAATTATACCCCTAGCAATCCAATGTATGAGAAATTAGGTTATCTAGCACCAGAAGTTCTCTACAATTTCTGTTCTTTGCCAAACAAATTGCTATCAAAACAAGAAGACTCCTATTGAACTAAACCTTACTCGCAACTAATTGGTAATGCCTATATGGATCTTTTTTCCTATATGCGTTATTTTGCACCAAGTCTGCATAGAAGTGAGGCCCCAATTTTTTTAAAAAAATAAACACTGACTGAAAGATTGTATCCACTTCTTTTTCCACGACTTTATCCACTTAAAGGCATCACTTCTATGGTCTGCGGGTTTTGGGGGTTGAGAGAGTAGGAATCATAGACTTCCAAGTTCGAAAAACTGTGATGCAGAAGACAAACCTCTGGGGCCATCCAGAATGCAGTTCCTTTGCAAGACTTGATGTTATTCAATTGTGTTGCCTGTAAAGAAATTATCAAGTTACAAGACAAGAGGAAGTAGTTTTAATTTGTTCTAAAGGACAAATTATTAGGTGTTATAATGAACCAAGGTGAATAGAATTGGAACGGATATAAACAATTCATATAGCCAACCCCAGCTAGTTTCAGATGAAGTTAGTTGATTGATATAAGAACAAGAAAAGGAAAAAACTACAGATTGCATAACTATCTCACCTTTGCCAATCCGAAATCTGCAAGCTTCACTGAACCATTAGCATCCACCAATATATTGGCACACTTAATGTCCCTTCAAGAAGAGCATAAACAAGTGTCTTAGAAAGAAGAAGTTCCATGACATCACGTAAAATGTACTCAGAGACTTCCCATATTCTCAATGAAGTCATAAAGATATTATAGTGTCACAGAAAAGTCTCTTGACCACTTTGCCTATGTACAGGACAATTTGATTGGCTGACAGCTAACTGATCCTCTTTCCCCTCTACCATCCTCTTCATTACAGAAGCCAAAACGCTAGCACTATTTATTTGACAACTCCTAATTAGTGTTCTTTGCAGATACAGAAGAACAAACTTTTCCATATTCAGCAAGGACCAAATTTTAATGAGCTCATATAGGCATATCGCATACACCTTCTAAGAGTTACCCAATGAGACCACCCCATGAGCATATTGATTCGGTCCTTGTCCAACCATATTGAAAAAGGTAAAGAGTTCCCTGCTTTGTTTAGTTTCCAAAGAATGAGTCGGACTCCAAGTATAGTGATGTGATCATCAAGAAGACTTTCCATCTCTAATGAAAATTCTTCTAGTTCCACTTCTTGATCTTTCAATTCAAAAAGATTTCTCATATGGGATGTTCGGAAGGATGAACATGACGAGGTTTTATTGCATTACTTAATTAAAAGAAAAAAATTCAACATATCTATCTCAATCTTGTGGCAATTTCCTCTTCAAATTAAATCAAGATGAACTATGCTCTGCATGTGAGCATCACTATTTATCATGTCAAGATGAAATCCTGGCTTGTTTGAAGGTGATAAAAAGATTCAATGAAAACCGGGCATACATTCGAGAGAGAAGGATTAGTTCGTGTCTGGGTCAAGGGCACAAGGGAGGATAGAATGGAGTTCTTCACGAAGTTATGGTTGGTCTAGCTTCTTGGATAAGAGCAACCTGCTGCTAGAACAGAGCAACAACATGGCTTTTTTTATTAAGGAGGATCAACAAAATGGCATATTAATCACAAGTCTTTGTCCTAACATATTAAAGAGTATAACAAGTTATTGCTCTTCCTCTAGCTTCTTGAGTAAGCAGTCTGGTGCTAGAGCAGAACAACCAATAGACAAAGCACAAAGAACGTGAATGCAGAAGAGCACAAAATAGGTATCTACCACTACAAGACTATGACACTCTTTCTTCATAGACTTAGCCTCATTTTGTTAGCACTTAATGGAGGTCTGAATTGGAATAGTTCATGCCTTGAGACATTAAGTGCTTTTGTTTACATCAAAATTTAAACACTTATTAGTCTGAATAGGTCATAGTCATTTAAGATCTTGAACAAAGTCTTCATATACTTAAGAGGTATTTTTGTATGGATGATTTTCACCCCCTCTCTGTTCACAACCACACCACCACCACCAACCACCTTTGCCATCACAACCACCAGACACCACCACCACTACCTCTGCCTTCACAACCACCATTTGCCAACAACTATTGCCTGCCACACCTGCCACATTCATCATTATAATTATATCCATCACTTCCTCCACCAATATTAACCACTGTCCACTGCAGCTAATCCCAACCACCTCCACCATCACAACTAGCACCGCCGTCAACTACCACCAACACCATCATCGATCACCACACATTCTTCCGCCACCACCGCATCAATCACTACAACACCAACCACCTCTACCATCACAACTATCACCACCACCATAGCATCAACCACCTCCACCGTCCCAACTATCAACACCGCCACCACGAACCATCTCAACTATCACTAGCGAACAATAATGTTTCATTTTTTTATCAAATGATGATTTTATTTTATTACATTTATATTTCTCATATATAAGTACTCCCTATGTTTCAATTTGTCTGTCTCGTTTGACTTGACACGGAGTTTAAGAAAGTAAAAAAGACTTTTATATCATGTGGTCTTAAATTAAAGATATGTAGAATGTACCAAAATACCCTTTAATCTTGTAGTCTTAAACATGCCATGTGGAAAGTTAGATTTAGAGAGTTGCCAAAAAAGGAAAGACACATTCTTTTTTAAACAAATTGAAACGAAAGGAGTACTTTTCTTTTTGAATTTTAGATTTATTATGTTGAAAAACAAACAGTCTTAACCATTCGGTGTTCAAATCTAGAGACAACACCTTAATCATCCGTATGCCTTAATGCAGACAAATGGTGCCTTAATGAAGATGCAGAAAATATTGGTGCACAATTCAGCCTTTTTACATGCAGATAGCAAGAGATTTGTAGTTCGATAATATCAAAGCAAGATATTTCTTAGCAAGAAATGCTCAGAGACTATACACTCAGAATCAAAGTCATTTATTTAGAACATGGCATGACGACAACTAAATGATCCTCTACTGATGGAGAGATAAGTTCCACATGCACACAACTTCAACAAACCAAGACATTGGTCACATCGATTGCAAGAGAAGATAAACAATAACCACAAATCAGTAAGGTAGAGAGACCATATGTATCACCTGTGCATCACTTCTCTGGAGTGAAGATAATGCAACCCACTCAAGATTTGCCTGGTGTAATCTGAAACATGGGAATCACGCAAGCGATACTTGCGATAGACACTAGCAAGTGAACCTTTTGTAACAAGCTCAAGAAAGATATACAATTTGCTCTCGTCCTGAAGATAGAAAAACATTGTGAATTTGTAAGTAAGGATGAGAAGAATGATTCTCTTAAGTTCGCAGTTAAAAGATGCACGTCATCAGATCTCCATCTAGCAGATGACGTTACCAATTAAAAGACCCAAGCCTCAACTAGGTTACACAACCGCAGAAAATAGTTTCTTCTTTTTCAAAATATCTAATCGTACTTTTGTCCATGTGCATAGCACATTTGAACTATCATTTCACAACTTACACAACAAAGAGGAAGTAATCTGCAGAAGATGCACACTCCAGATTATGATAGCATACCTTGTTTGTGCCATGATAGCGAACTATATTTCTATGTCGAAACCGACTTAGAAGAGAAATCTCCTGCACAAACAAACAAGGTGTAAGGAGAATAAGGGAGAAACAATATCCAAAAAATAAGTAGTGAAATGACCAACAAATACCTGTTCAAGTTGAAAAAGGCTTTGTTGGTTTCCTGGGTCAATTAATGAAACTTCTTTGACGGCAAAAAAGAATCCATCACTGCACGCAGAAGAACAAGGAAAAAATCTTAAGAAAAGGAACATATTTTTCTACAAGAAAAGGAAGAGTTATTACAGGAGTAAAGAATTTTAGAGTTGAAATATGTCCTTCCAGACCTAAGTAAGCATATTTAACTAAAAAGACTATATTAGACGTTATAGTCCAATATAACTTCCAGTAATTTGTAAGCCCACCAACAATACAACATTGAACCAAAGAAAATCACTTTCCACTTCACAAAGAAATGAAGATTTTGTGTATGGAAGGTTTACTTGGGTAATTCACTAAGCATACGCTCACACATAAGATGAGTAGAACATTCTTTCTGCCGGCATTTAATAGGAGTATTAAGGAGCATGGTGAGATAAATAGATGTCCAATATTGAAGTAGCTAGTCGCTTGACCTTAGCACCCCCACCCCCCACAAACCACCCCACCACACACACACATGTATAAATATAGATACACATATTCCAGTGTCTCTGTCTCTACATATAAATAAAAAATACACACACACACACACATATAAATATAGCTAAGAGGAATGCACGTAAGGAGACAAAGTCTGTGATCCTCGTTTTGGAATTGAGAGTTGAATGACTATGCCTAACTGAGGAGTGTTGGAATTACAGACAGTTCTATGATTTACAAGATCTAGAAGCATGTATCCCTTGCTATGGTCTTAGAAAGGTGAGGCAATTTACTACAATCTTGTGTAGAAAATCTCATCCCGAAGGCCTAACCAGTGGCTTTATCTTTAATCATAAATTCTTGTCGGATCAGGCTAAACAAAAACTACATTACTGATTCTTTTTTCTCTTGATCCCAAAAAATAAAATAGTCGTTTTCTGAGCAGAGAGAGTCAGATAGTGAGGAGGTTAATACACAATTGACATTGTTTTTTTCCCTGAAGAGTCTAATAGCACAAATTGTTAAAGATATATCCTAGTAAACTTAAGCTTCTAATTTTGACAAGGAAGCGCGACCTAACTCCAAGACGCAACATAATTGTTCAAGTGTGCAGAAAAGGAATTGGAAAAGGAATGATGTAAAATGTAATCACTTACTCGGTGAAGCCTTCATACACTGTTCCAAATGACCCACTCCCGAGAAAGTCGCCCTTTTGCCAAGATTTTATACTGGGAGAACCATTTGGGGAAACAGAATGTACAGGCTTCAAAATCAATGCATAGGATTCATCACTCGGTGACTTAGAGCTCATCTCCGAGATATCATCATAGGATTCACCAGTGGGTGACTTGGAGCTTGTCTTCGATATCAGGCTGTAGGAATCATCCCTCGGTGATTTAGAACTTTCAGCAGCATCTCTTACACCTTGGCCGAATGGCTTTTCACAAGCTCCATCATTTAATGTCCTCGAGACCGAGGAGTCATTATCTCTATCAGTGGATATTTCCGAAGAAGACTGTGTTACTAGTGAAGCATTTCTCACAAAATCCTCACTACTCTCTTCATTGTTAGAGATATCTCCTACTTGCTCGTTTACAAGTGTGTCATCAGAAGTGCTCTCATCATGTAATGGTGAAACCACATCATCCGCAGGACCAAAACTTTTGATAAAATCCCAAGCAGATGTGAAATCGCCCACGTCTGTCGCTGGAGGAGCCAGCCTTGGTGGTCTAAAACCCTTAATTCCACTCTTCACATCCGTTGGCAAGTTATCATCCTCTGGTTCACTAACCCTAACCTTAATCAAATTTTCAGGTGAAGAATATAATACGTGCTTCAATTTACCGTCAACAAAACCCCTAACACCATTTCTAACCTCATCTGCAGTCTCAAGCTCATCCTCAGAGCCGAAACAGTCAGAGTGAGAGCATTCAGTTTCTTCATCCGATTCACTAACCGTCACCTCAATCACATTTTCCGGCAAATTATTTAACCGGCTGTTCGATTCAGCGTCAACTGTAACCCTAACAGCAGTTTTAACACTATCAGGCAGTTCATTCGCATCGTCAAGCTTAATATCAGAGCCACGGCGGCCATAAGAAAACCTGGAGCTGCGCAACCTGTCAGAACGAGAGCAAGGCTTCCTAGCTTCCCACGCAGCTACCGGAATCGCAAAGTCTTCAGGAGAAAGCCCTAAAGAGCGGCAAATAGTGTCGAATTCACCAGCAGCACCATCGATTCTGAAACTTGTACGGTCGGGTACAGGATAAAGGTCAAGCGACCTAGTCCGGTGAGCAGGTTGATCTCTTAACGACGACGGCGAGGACTGAACCGACTGTGAAGCGTCGTAATCAACGTTTTTTAGGGCATTTGTCCGGTCAAGTCGAGGCCTTAGCTTCTTCTGCTTCGCATACATCCCTCAATTTTCAGTTTTCACACATAGAGGTGAAAGAGATAGAGACTTTATTTTTACCTGAGAAATAGTGAATGAAGAAAAAAAGAGGAATTCAGGAGAGACGGCGATGACTGCATTTGTCAAAACAGTGGAGTTGATTGCTATTTGTCATTTCTTGCTCTTCATTCAACTTTTTTTTGTTTGTTTTAAGTGAAGCGCGGAGCGAAAAAATAATTCAACAATCATCACGCGGTGCCACGTAAGCAGTCTGCGGAGAGTTTCCAAAAATATCTCCATCTCATATTTGCTTGACTCAACCCAGCAAATCAAAATATTCACTAAAAAAGATTGGGAGATATATCAATTAATAAAAGAATTATTTTTAATGTAGAGGTTAAATTATATGAAACGGAAGAAATAATTTTTAGGAAGCAAGCATTTAGACATGAAATTGATTTGGAGATATATATGTTGTATTATTTAATTAGGTAGTTTAAAAAAATGAATTATGAATAAAATAAAGCTTAAAAGAATATTTTATCCCCCATTTTTTATTTGTAGTTTGTTTATTGATATTTCTTTTTGAATATTAAGGGGCCGTTTGGTTACTGGATAAGGGCAAAGTTAATACATGAATAACTTGGTTATTCATGTATTAATTTTTATACCATGTTTGGTTTGTAAATAGAATAAAAGTTATCCTTGTGTTAGTTTTATACAATGTTTGGTTATATTTTTGTAATTCTACATAACTAATACTCACATAAATATCGAAAACCGAAAAACCGAACCGAACCAAATTAATTCGGTTTTTCGGTGTCGGTTTTTCGGTTCGGTTTCGGTGTTTTTTTTTCGGAATTTCGGTTTTTCGGTTCGGTATTCGGTGTCAGGGTAAGAAAAATTCGGTGCACCAAAAAACCGAAATTTTATTAACTAAATTTAAAATAATATTTTAATTTTATTAATTATATACTTGGTAACTTGTGTTTGTGAGTTGTGACTCCTATTGTTTTTTATTTGAATGAAGTTGAATATTAAGGCATTTTTAACTTTGTATTGTTTTAACTTTTAAATTTCAAGTGTTGAATTCTTGGTTTAAATTGTTGGCTGCTATTACAAAGAGTGTTTGTTGAAACAAAAAATCGGAAAGAGAAAAAAAAACTTCTTTAGTTCTTTGTTGGAAACTTTAACTATTAAATATATTAATTGATTATTTCGAGTTTTCAACTTTTATCTTTAGTTAAACGTTTTGATAATTTAATTTTCACTTTATTTTTTATTTGCTTGCACCGAAAAATCGTTTTAAAAACACCGAATTAAACCGAACCGAAGTTTAAAAAACCAAACCGAAATATTTTGGTTTGGTATTTGGTGCACATTTTTTCAAAACCGAACACCGAACCGAAATTTAAGAAAATCGAACCGAAGAACCGAATGCCCACCCCTAGTTGATAGGTTTTTAAATATTGTATAAAAGTTATTTATGTATTAATTCTATACGGTGTTTGGTTGGTAGGCTTAAAATGTTGTATAAAAATTATTCCTGCATTAGTTTTATACAATGTTTGGTTGTGTTTTAGTGAATCTACATAATTAATACTTACATAACTTATGAGGAAATCTATGTATAATTTTATGCAGGGTAGAAGGTGGAATAAGTTATGTGGGTATTAGTTATACATGGATTAAATAATATATTTACATATTTACCCTTATTAATTAATTTTTAATTTTTTTTAATTATGTGTGCTTTTAAAAAAGTTACTATTTATTTTTGTCTTGATAGTTGCTTAATTATTTTTAGTTTCTTTGCTTTATTTTTTATTAATTATTTTCTTTGGCGATAAGATAGTGCCGGTTAATTGTAATTAGTTCTTTACTTAGTTTCTTTGCTTTATTTTTTATTAATTATTTTCTTTGGCGATAAGATAGTGCCGGTTAATTGTAATTAGTTCTTTACTTAGTTTCTTTGCTTTATTTTTTATTAATTATTTTCTTTGGCGATAAGATAGCGCCGGTTAATTGTAATTAGTTGTTTACTTAGTTTCTTTGCTTTATTTTTTATTAATTATTTTCTTTGGCGATAAGATAGTGCCGGTTAATTGTAATTAGTTTTTTACTTAGTTTCTTTGCTTTATTTTTTATTAATTATTTTCTTTGGCGATAAGATAGTGCCGGTTAATTGTAATTAGTTCTTTACTTAGTTTCTTTGCAACGCACGGCCAATACATGTATTATAATATTTTTAGTTATTTCTTATTTACTTAATTACTTATCCTATTCAATACAAATTACTTAACTGCTTTTAGTTATTTGTTATTTACTATAGTGTTTTTAGCTATTGACATTTATTTAAATTTTAATGTGTTATTAAGATAGTTGTTTATTTTAATGGATATAATAAATATTAGCTCGCTAAACATTTTTGAAATTAAGAAATAAAAATTAGTTTATTGTATTGTAATTTGTACATAACTAAATCATGTATAACTAATACCTATATAATTAAACCCTGCATAACTAAATCATGCATAATTAATACATGCATAACTAAACCCTGCATAACTAAACCCTGCATAACTAATACCTGCATAACTAAACCCTGCATAACTAATACCTGCATAACTCTAACCAGTAACCAAACGGCTCCTAAGAGTATAATATAATGATGGGAGTAATTAATTAAGTAATTACAATGAACATGAATTAGTCATTTGAATATATTTCCTTCACATACGTTGAAGCGAAATTCTATAGTGACCATGAGGGAAATGATTTTTAGAATAGCTGCAATGCAACCAATTCAAATCAATCATCCATCATCCGGTAAGAATTTTAGTGTCCTTGTTTCTCTCTCTATTTTTCAGTGATGCTTAGATAAACGTTCCCAATGCAAAGACTTACAGCCCGTTTGGATGAGATTTTAAGTTGGTCAAATTAACTTTTAAATCAGTTTTTGACTTATTAAAGTGTTTGACAATTATAAGAATAACTTAAAATAAGTTTAAAAGTAGGGTGCCCCTACTTATTTTTTTTAACTTATAAATCATTTTACTTTGATCAAGTATATTACTTTTTTACCTTTAATTCTTTTATAATGTTAACAACTTTAAGGGTATTTCAGACATTTTGATAAAAAAAAAAGTGACTTTCCACATTTTTTTTGCCAAACACATCAATAAACACATAACTACTTATTTTTAAAATGATTTTAAAATAACTTTTTAAAAGTTACTTATTTTAAGTCAATCCAAACGGCTCTTAATAGTTCATGGTTGTATTTTCCATTCATACCACTATCAAAAAATGGAAATAGCCACGAACTAATTCGTCTTTTAATCTGTTGCTAAATAATTTATTATTTCACGGATTTTGTTATTTGACTATTGAATTTGACCATCATCAATTTCTGTTTTTCTAGTAGTGGTTTTCATTGATTTGGAGATATCCCTTTGTTCTTAATATATGTTGTATTGTTTAATTAGGTAGTTTAAAAAATGAATTGTGAATAAAATAAAGCTTAGATATTTTGTGGCTATAAGTTATTGTATTAAGGGTAAATGAAATTTTTTAAAATTAAATAATTTTATATATTAAAAAGATATATCATTTTTTGATTGACTAAAAATGAAAGTAGTCACGTAATTTAGATGATTAAAAATATTACTTTTTGAAATCTTTTGTAGAATTGAAAAAGACTTTCCAAGCTACCAGAAAACTTGTTGTATTCAAAATTTATGAATGTTGCGTGAGTGAATTTTTCTTTGAAAAGCACCTAATACCACTTCATTATAATATATTAAATAGCGAACAGTTATTTGAGAAAGAAGTGCAAAATCTTCATACTTCTTGAAATATTTTATTAACCAAACACATCTTTGATATAGTTTTGCAATAATATTATTAAAAAGATTTCCATAAATCGAAGCTTACTTATTTCCACAAATCAGTTTTCTATAACAGAGAAAGTGTTACACCAAAATATAGAATTTGAATAGTCATAGTGAGTTTAAAAATTTATTAACTACAGAAAAAAGAGTTTAAAATTTCAAAAGTTATGATAATCGTATATGAAAAGTTCATAATAAAAGGAATGATGTGTACAAATTAGAAGGAAGATGTCACAAACTATAATAGTTTGATTTCTTAAAAAATGGTTTGATAGAATGTATTAAAAAAATAATGCATTAATTTTATTTATCATTATAAAACTATTTGATATATTTTTCAATTTATATATTTGTTATACTTATACATGACATTATGATTATGCTACACATAATTAATAGAAGAAAAATTATAATATTTACAATACATTATACACTCTAAAATAATATATGCATCAGCTGATTTGTTCTTCAGTGGATTGAAAAAAAAAATATTGAAAACTCTAATACCAGGTAAGAAACCAATGCAAATGATTGAGAATATTTCTTTTTTTTCTTTAAATTAAAAACTTTGTACAGACTTGTGTGTATGCTGGTTGTTACCAAACAATTATGTTGTGTACAGGTTCAATATTTTATTTATATATTTATTTTTTAAATGATTTCATTAATTATAAAATAAATACTTGATAAATATTATTAATATAAAAAAATTAAATAGTGTTGATTAAACGATTTTAATTTTTTGTTCTAAAATAATATTTTATATATATATAGAATTATGACTAAAGAATATGAATTTAAAACTAAAAGAGAGAGCTAAAATTGATCACCATAATTTTTATAAAATCATATACTAATTAAATTAAAGTAGAATAAAATAATATTTTTTTATTATATATATATATATAATCATGACTAAAGAATATGAATTTAAAACTAAAAGACAAAGCTAAAATTGATCACCGTAATTTTGATAAAATCATATACTAATTAAATTAAAGTAGAATAAAATAATTTTTTTTTTTTTTCTAAAAATATGCTTGCTAAAATAGATACATCAATAATTATTACCTGTCTGCTTCTATGTCCACTCTCTCTTTTTTTTATTTTATATATATATATATATATATAATAAGAGAAAATATACAAGCAAAAAGAAATTTAAAAAGAATATTCTAATAAAATCCAACTAACTCACAACTGTTATATACATTATTGTTTTTGGTATAACAGATTATAATCTTCTACTATGTGACAAAAACTTAAGCCCTGATTAAAAAAATATGGCAATGTTTTTAAGGTGTGAATTGAAAACTAGACGCATCAATATTTATAGGTAACAACAATGCGAGTCTAAAGTAATGCATGGATAATTTTTAAATTTTGTAAATGTTATAAAATCAAACTCAGAACAATAAATATAAAGAGGAGAAGACAAGAAATATAGATGGAAGAGAAAACTTTTCTTCTTATTCAAGTGTGTTCTACAAATGGTGAATGATATCTCTATTTATAGTGTTGAGATATCACCCCAAAGGTCATCATGTCAAAAGACCAAACTAGTAGATACATAACTATCCAAAAAGGTTCTTATCACCTTGGAATTATACATACATGAATTCAATTAATTCATGAATAAATCAAATGGACAATCCACTTAGTTCAATGGATTTATAACAGTAAATATTCATAACTAAAAACATTTTTTTAAAATGCTAACTTCAACTAACTTCATAGTTAAATGTGCTTAACTAAATATCACAAAAATTAAAATTATAATTTACCAATAGCTAAGGGATCAAAATGTTATTAACGGGAAAAATATGAATAGTGATATATGTTACGTTAGAAATAAGTGAAGCAAATCTTGTTAATTCAGAGGCGGAGCTAGGTGGGGTTCGTGGGTTCGGACGAATCCATTAACTTTTCTGTAGATTTTGTATTTGTATTAGAAAATTAAATAAATATATATATTTATTAACTTGTGAACTCGTTAACAAAATTAATCGACAATTCAATGGTAAGAGAAAGGCGTTAGAAATGTTTTTCACAACTAGTAATTATTTCTAACGGAAAGGTTAAAAGTCCTTTTCCATAGACCCGAGTAGTTGCATGGCGTGTTAGTTTAAACCTGTTACATTATCTTTTTGTGTGCATTGTTTTACGGTCAATTTTATCAAATAAAAAATAAAATAAAAATGATATATGTCTTCTCAAACAAGAAAATATCAAAGAAAGAAACAAATAAATGAACAAGAAATCAACAAAGTAGTGTAATGCTTGGATTCTTGGGCAGTTGAAAGTAAGCTGGAGTTTTCAACATCGAGGGAAAAAATACACAATAAGTTCAAGAAAAAAAATAATCTTTACTTTATAGGTTTATGTTTATGAAAATTCAAATTATTTTTTTTTCATAAAATTCAAATTGATAAATGATCATGTTTAAGTGTTTGATCCAATTCAGTAGTCCTTCTTTTAGTTTGTTCTAATACTTGCATTAAATAACGTTTGATTGAAAGCTAAAAAAGTTACTCATTTTTACATGAGCACTTAAATGCATACATTGTATATATGTATTTCATGTTAATTATTTACAAATTTTGTATTACTACATTATTAAAATATTAATATAGATATAAAATATTAACACCACGAAGACAATATGTAATACAAAGTTATATAGTAGATCAGGACATACTCCCTTCGTTCCTATTTAGTTGTTATCATTTTAGATTTCACACTCTTTAAGAAATTAGATAAGTTTATCATTGATACCCTTATTTAGGGTTCCTTTGAAGTTAAATTTTCAATAAATAATAAATATAATCTACTTTTTTGAAATCCAATCAACATCAATTCAGATCAAATCTTGCAAAGTAAAATAAATAGCAATCTTTATATATTTTCTTATAATCAACGAAGACTAAATTATATATGGAATATACTATAGTTGAAATGCATTGAACGATTATTTCAATTTTTTGAGCTTGAAATTAGAGCCAGAATTTTAATATGAGTTGATCCAAATCTTGAAAATTCAAAATTTTACACTTCAATTTCCCTATATTATTTTATGAAAAAAGAATATTTTATCCCCCATCTTTTATTTGTAGTTTGTTTGTTGATATTTCTTTTTGAATATTTAGATTTTATAGAGTATAATGATGGAAGTAATTACAATGAACATGAATTAGTTATTTTATTTTTCTATATTGTCAAATGCATATTTTCAAGATTAATAATTTTCAAAGATAAAATATGAAATGTAGTGTTATTTATGCATTGATTTTGTGATATGATAAGTATTAAGAAACATTTATTTTATTTTAGTGACATATAAAAATAGGAATGAAGAGAGAGTACACAATATCAATTATTTATTTAAGTAACTAACACTTATAAATTCATTCAAAAGTTGTATTGTGATTTATTACTGATTCGTTTCAATACTAATAAATTGATACCGTATCACAAATGCATTATTTATTTGTAATTAATCGTCAATGTTGTTATGCCATCAAATTAAGAAAGACTTGTCAAAATTAGTAAATAGCCATTAATACTTCCATTTTACTATCAAAGACGATAACATAGGACCCTTCTTTGCCCATGCTTGTCATTTGTTCGTGATATCGTCCAATTAAGTGTTTGTCTTTTTGTTCTTAAATATGATTGCTAATCAGATTCCCCATATTATATGCGAGGTCAATAGAATTCTCCAGAGAGTGAGTTTTTGATAACAATGACTACCTAAAGTTGGATTTTTAGTAGTAGTTTTAATTTGGAGTGCCAATAGTGGCATAGTTGCTTAGTTGTTCTTCCTCTTACGAATTACAATATAAGTGTTTTGAATGCTATCTTTAGTGGAAAACAAAATTAATGGACAAATAAGGAATATGCAGAGAGTATACTGTCTATATCACTTCTTGAGATGTGACCTTTTCTGGAGCATGTTAATATGTGATGCTTTGTCCATCAAAGTATATGCCTTTTTTTCTAATTGCATTTTAACTATTTTTTAAAAGATAGAATTTGATTGCTTTTAAATTTCTAAATATTAAATATATTTCAAATAAGAATGTTTTGATATTAAAAAATAATTAAACAACTATTTTATTAAGTGTGAACTTTATTTTAAAAAGGAAAAAAATGTTAAGGACATTTGCTACGGAACTGTCCTTTTTTTTAAATTTAATAATAATAATTAAAAAAAAAAAACAAGAAAAGCTTGGCGACCACACTTTCTAGTCTTACAAACTCACACGCAGAAAACGGAGTACTAATTTTTTTTTTAATTTTTTTTCTTTTTCCCCATTTTCTGGTATTTGTTTCCGTTTATATCTCTATTTTTTATTTTCTGATCTCCAAATATTTCATAGCATAAATTTCTTCTTCTACACGCACAAGTGTTTCTCTCTCACAATAACTCTTCCATATACAGACTTATTAATCTCATAATTGTTACTATAAACTTTGTTTATCATTTTCTATTCCAGAATTTCTCGCTATATACTTTGAGAAATACAAGATAAAACCTATCAGGAACTGAATTGGGTTCTATTATTATTGAATTTTGATTATATTCTTTATTGGGTTTAATTCAATTTGACTGTTTTGCTTGCTGATTGTTTTGATTCTTGGGTTAATTTTTCGGATTTTTTGGAGGACAAAGTTCTGTTTTGGACTATGTTCTTGTGAATGGCGTCTTATATTGGTCTCTTTTGCAAGTTTTGAAATCTAGGGTTTCACTGTTTCTTTGTTATCTTTAGTGGGTCGGACTGTTTTTCACCGAAGAGTTATAGTTTTCTGGTTTCTTGGTTTATTCTTTGGTGTTACTGATTGAAACTTAAGAGGCTTCTTGTTGATATGTAGTGGACAGAATGAATAATCCCTAGTTGTAGTGAATAGCATTGTCTGAAATCTTTTAGAGGGTAGTCTCTTAATGAATCATAGGTTTCTGAACATTTTTTAATCCAACCCCTATAGACTGATTTTGTTTCTAAAGCCAATTGAATGAGAAATATGGGGAGTTCAGAGAATTAGTCGAAACATATTAATCTCGGGCTGGATTGACTCATCTAACTCACCCTTAAGGAAAGGTTGAGTATTCTTTTTAGTGTGATTGCTTATAGGATTATGATTTTGTGTCTTTTGAGGTCTAATTTTTGAAAGAGAGGAACTGGTTTGCTTGAAGTCCTAAAATAGGTTAGGAGTTACACTGAAGAAAAGTGTGGGTTTTCCCCTTTTTGTTCTTGTTTGGATAATATCCATTAGTAGTGTTATGGAAGAAACAAGTGAGCCTACATTAGCCCCTCAATGGTTAAGGAACAGTAGACATGTGACAAGCTTCGTCACTGCGTCATCCCCGTTGCATCCAGGTTACTTTCATGCTCTAATTAGTTTTTTCTGAAACATGCATTTTCATAACACTTGAACTATTTGCTTCTTTCTGTTCTCATTATAGATGATGCCGCTCCATCAAAACTTGCAAATAAGAGATCACTCTCAGTGAATATTGACAGTAAAGAGTGGAGGCGTCCTGCTGCATCTGATCGAGCTATCTCATCACGGACCCGGTGGAACTCCAACAATAGTACCTCCCCTAACTTTCAATCTTACGATAGTTTTAGAAATCATCATCATAGAGACATGGATAAAGACATTAACAAGTACCGAGAGGCATCACGTTTAAGAGATTATAGGTCTAGGGACTTTCCTGATACTTCGAGGAAACATCACTGCGAAATATTTGAGGAAGGGTTAAGACAGTCACAGTCAATGACTTCTGGTAGAATTAGTGAGAAATGGCCTAGGAATTCGAGCAATGCTGGTAAGATCAAATTAACTGACAACAATGGCGTACTTGCTTCAGTTCGTGGTGCGGATAAAGCAATTGAATGTGGCATCCATCCCTTAGTAACTGAAAAACGACAAGCATCACCTGGCCTTGGAAGAGTTGGATCTCCTGGTTTGGGTACCAGGACTCAGGGTATACCAACAAGTCCATCAGGCACTACTGGCAATAAGTTGGCATCTGCTCTAGCAGTTACTACGGCAGTTGCTAACAATAACTCTGGTCTATCTACCATGAAACAAGGTGCCTCTTCTGGATCTTCTTCTCCGGTTTTTAACAAGTCAATTGGCAGGGGTCTTAATATGGCTGAAACTGTCGCTAAGGGTCTTCCTTGTGCTCAAACTGTTTCCCAGGTTTGTTTCCCTTTTTGTTTATATGGGTGTGGCTTACATGAGAAAGTTCACATGCTCATACTCTTAATGTTTAACATAACAGGTGTCCCAAGCAAATCTCCGACTTGAAGAGCTTGCTATGAAGCAATCTAGGCAATTGATACCATTGGTGGCTAAGGCCTCGGTAAGCATTTTGCAACCATCATCTTTCGGATAGCTCATAGCTTAGGTCTCAAAGTGCTTATTTACTTCATGGTTTTCTTCCTTTGTTTCATATAGATGTTTAGTTACTATATACATGAAAGTCATTCCCAAAGTTTTACTATGAAGGGCAGTTAATCGACAGAATTGCTTGCCCTTGTATGATCTAACACCTTTATCAGATGGTTTAATTGGGTAGCCTTTGGGAATTCCCAAGTAATGCTTCAGAGACTCTACTAAGTTGATTTTCTCACCTTTTCCACCAGTGATTACTATGAGTGTGACACACAAGTGTTTTCCTTCTCTTGCAGGATTAATTATACAAATGCATTTATTACTTGCGAGTTGCGTGTTTCCCTTCTCTTGCACAATTAATTATACAAATGCATTTATTACTCACGCGTTTCCCTTCTCTTGCACGATTAATTATACAAATGCATTTACTATGCATAACTAGATAACATGGTCTATGTGTATCTTGACCTAGGACAATTTACTGTCAGTTACCAGTAAGAATCACATAGGCAGTGTAACAATGACAATCCGAGAGAATAAATGGCATGATGTTCTGAGAAAAAAGAGTTATTCTATTTTTTATCGTGCTTCTTTGTCCATTTATGATACCTTGTGCTTGGCTTGAACTTCATGGATATAGTTTCTAAAAATGGATTATTTGCCATTCAAAATCACACAATTCTGTTTAAATTAGGAAAACCAGCTAATGAATCAGGAACTTAGTGCGAATTAATGGCTAAACGAATATGAATTATTTCACGCCTGTTTATAACCTGTCATTGCCCCCCTTCCCTCCCTGTTTTTCTGTTTATTTTGGGATTGTTTGGAAATACATTCAGCTGTGACATAAGTAAGATTGTTCACTACAAGACAGCTATTTCTCATATTGGCTTGTCTATTCATATTCTCCTTCAGTGAGAAAGTAAGACAGAAGTTTAATATACTATTAGGCACTCGCATCCATCTCACTGACCCTGAATTCTCTTCCTCTCGATCCAGCCAATACTTTTTGACCTTTAAAGATGTGTATTATGATTTTTCTACATAGTAGATGCTTGAATTAGTTCATCAAAGTGTATTATCTTATCAAAAGAAAAAAAGGTCACGGAAGTGTGTAAGAAAACAAATTTTTACTTACTAAAAAAGAGAAAAAATTCTAGCCTAAATGTCTTTCTTCTTGAACATTTAAGTTGAAGAAAAGACAATCTGATAACCTTTTTTTGTGATGTTAGAGACAGAAAATTATATGTACCTTTATTTCCTAACACAATTCATTTATGGTTTTTTAAAACTATGTTATATTCATCGTTTAATTCATAACTTAGAGAATTAATGAATTTACTCTTGGTTTTAATCCTCAATCTAGTAATTGTGGCTTGTGGATTTCGATTCTTTGTGTGTTCAAGCTTTTGAGCTTAACTTTTAATAGCTAGTTTACAGATCATGATTTAATTCATAACTTGGAGAACTGATGAAACCGGTTCTTGGTTTCAATCCTTGACGTAATAACTGTGGTTTGTGGGTTTATTCTCTGTCTCCATGCTTTTGAGCTCAATTGTTAAAAGCTATATCTTGGGCAAATTGTAGTTTATCTTATATCCTAGTGTTGATGAAATAGAAGACAAATTTTGAGTTACTGTGAAAAAAAGTTAAAATTGAGGCTGACTTGTACTTTTAAACACTGAAATTCACATCACTATACTGAGTTCAACCAACAACCATTCCTTATTTATTTTTTCTTTGTTGTCTTTTCTCCTGGCAACTTGCGGGCGTGGGAAGTTGTGGGGATTATTTATTTACAATCTAGCAACAGATCTGGTACACATAAAAGTAAGTAGTCATAACCAAAAGAGATGCAAAAAGAAGGTGCTTGTATTTTAGAAAAATATTTTTTTAGTTGTTACATCGAACCAGTGTTCTGAAAGGCGCTCGCCTCTCGCCAAAGGCAATGAGGCGAGGCGAGGCCTCCTCGCCTTTTATTGGTGAGGCGTGGCGAGTTTAGAAAGGCGAATGGCAACGGTGAGGCGACAAGGCGTCGCCTTTTTTTTTTTTTTTTTAAAAAAGATCTGATTTAATAATTAAAAGGCAATATTAGGGTTTATTTGGTGTTTTTGCAAACCTAGGACTTCTTCTCTCCATCACGACTCTCCTCGCACCTTCGCCACCCTCTCTTCTCCAATTCTCCTCCCTCACACTACTTCGCGATTCTTGTCTCCAGTTCTCTCTCACTACTTAGCGACTTTCTTCTTCTTCTCTTCTGATGAGACCTCAGCTGCTCAGTACTCAGCAGGTATGGTTTTAGATTTTATTTTTTTCTTCTCTTCTTCTTCTTTCATATGCAGAAGAAGAAGTGCAAGTGCAGACTCTTTTTTTACTCTGTTTTTTTTTTAAGCTACTGTTAACTGACTGCATTACTGCAATCTGCCTGCATTTTTAAAAAAAAATAAATTCAATCCTTCTATATCTATATTTATTTCTGTCCTACTCAATTTAGTTTTATACTAATTAATATAGTATTTGCTAATATATGTTATTGCTATTGAAATTTTGGATATTTATATATGCAATTAAATATTTTAAGTTTTTGGTATTAATTGGCGCCTCAATTCAAAAAGGCAAGTGCCGCTAGGCGAGGCAGACCCTTGTCTCCTTTTGCCGTCCAAAACACTGCATTGAACTGTCTAATGAGCCCTTGACATACCCATATGCTGTTCCAATGTTTCAAAACCTCAGTTGCTCTTAATTTTCTGATTTGGAATAATGAGGCAATTCTTGGAAAATATTGTTGTGCTTAAAAACTGTATACGAAGATCCGACTCAGAAGTATTTTGGGATTCAAGGATAAATTTCAAATGGTGGGGTGGGGGTGGAGAAGGGCATTATGATTGAGTTTGACATTGTCGTTAGAAAGCATTTTTTTCTATGGATGATAGATCGTAACAGACTTGCCTACTATTATCCTGAGTCCTGACTGATCATCATGTATAACAAGGTATCATGGATGAGCTGTGTTCCGTGTTCATAATGCTTGTTCATGTTGCAGGTAGGACTTCGTGTCTCGGTTAAACTTGTCACCTGGTTTGTGACATAGACATGACCAATTCTCACTAACTAGGGGAAGACAAACCGTCTCTCCTATCAATACCCTTTTTTTCCCTTTCCTTCAAATGTTAAGTCCTTATTTTCTTGGTGGTGCTGTAAGGGCTGCCATTTCCCAAAAGCATATAAGTGATTGTTGTCCAGTTTTATGGTTTCTAATTGAAATAACCAAAATAGAAAAAAACTAACCAAAAAGGAACTGCTTACAAAGCCACAGGGATGGCTTGTTCAATTGTCATTATTTTAAAGGCCTGGCTATAATAAATACGAAAACTATATGAGGGGAAATGACAGATGGGATGGCTGGATCCCCCTTCTCCATGTCAGCCTTTCCAGCAATTGGACAGAATGGGGTTTTATATCACTCTTATCTTCCTGTAAACCATACCAAACTACTGGAAGTAACTATGCATGGTTTATCGAAGTGCACTTATTGTGCACAAACACCTACTTACCTAGGTTACAAAATACATTTGCTCCTAAAAGGAGGGACCAAAGTTTATCACGTGCAGCCCTTGCTGGTGGTTTGTGTATGAGAGGGCCTCATGCAATATAATGTCAAACTGCAAAGTGCCATCCATTTTAAACTTGGAATCCTCCTCTTTTTAATGTTTCATGATATGGTTGCTCTTCCCTTTATGACATGTATTTGTCGGTGTTTCAGTGGAAAACAAATCTTATTTTCTTTGTTTATGACTTGAAGATGAGATCACACATTTTTATCTTCTAATCCACCATAAATTCTTTCATGTATCCAAAATTGTGCAACATCCGTGTGTATTCTGTTTGGGAAATCTATGTTGGTTGACAATATTAAAAAATTTCTCGAAATTTCTGTGTAGCCTAGGTATTTTCCAAGAACTGAAGAGCAAAAATTCAGGATTGCTTCTTTTGTTGTAGAATTTCTTTTTTTAATGGTGTTATTTAGGATTATGTGCATATTCTAATTGCAGGGAAACCATTTATGTATACTTTCCTATACTTGAACAATCCACATTCTACACCATTATGGCAACATATGGCATGCCTTTCTGAAGGCGTTGTAGGGAAAATTATGAGTGGTGTCTAGGTTAACGATAGGAAGTTAAGGAAAGAAGTAATAAGTGAAGGATGGGAGAAAGTCATAATGTGGTGGTAGAAATACTTTATCTGAGTCTTGCAGTCCCTATTTTAGTATTCTGCAGCTTCATTTAGTAATTCATTTCAGTCCAATTTTGGTTTACCACTTGCCTTCCCCCCAAGACCCCATTAATTATATGTTCGACATCAATTACTATCTTGATAAGTTACAATCCTGCAATCTTTGATTTCAGGTACCAAATCCTTCTGATAAATCAAGAACCAAGGTTGAGTTGCGGCAACAAACTGTCTCATCGTCTCATCCTGTCAGTCATGGTCTCTCAAGCGTCTGCATCTCAAGCAGGATTCACGTCTTTAAGCCAACAAGAGAGAGGAATGGTGTTTCTTCTGTTGTGAACAGTAGCTTGAGCCCAAATATACACAGCAAAGGGCCAAATGCGCTTTTGGCCGTTCCTGTGTCTGCTTCTACACACAGTCCAGCAAATATTGCAGCTTCCTCTACCTTTGAACCCAAGCCTGTTGGGACAATGGTGCAAAAGAGACTATCATCCCAAGCTCGGAGTCGGAATGATTTCTTCAATCTTATGAGAAAGAAATCTAATGCACATGGTATCCCTCAGGATCAAGACGCCTCACTATCTGATGAGACCCCAAGGGTTGAACAATCAACTGAGATCTTGGGTGAAAATACATGCAACAGTGACTCTTCCGACGGAAAGAATACTGACAAGAGCTTTTCAAAGTGTGATGCAATGTTGTGTTCAGATGAGGAAGAGGCTGCACTTTTGCGTTCTATGGGCTGGGAGGAAAATGCTGATGAGGGAGGCCTTACAGAGGAGGAGATCAGTGCCTTCTACAAAGATGTTACAAAGGTAGTTGTTCTTTCTAGTTGACAAAATCATATTTCTAATACATGGACTAGTTGAAATTTTATATGAACATGCTGGATAGTTTATATGGACCTAGTCTTTAGTGTATTATTAACATTTCTTCTCGGAATGGGCTTAGGCTTCATGGAATCACCATTTGGATGTTGTTAAGACGTACAAGCTCCAGTTCATTTACTTGAAAATATTTCTTGGCACTAAACGGCCCCCTTTTTTTTTGTGCAGTGCTGCCTCAATTCGAAGCTGTCATTTAAGATAATGCCAGACATACAATCGAAGTTTATGTTGCCTCTCCACTCTGGAATTGGAGATGTTGGTGCCATTTCTTCTTGATACGGCTCAACCCAAATGCTATACCAAAATGGTTAATGATTTTTGCCAGTTCTTTATTAGAAGTCGGAAACTTTTCTGATCCTTTTCTTGTACGCTCGTTAGATTTTGTGCGTAGCGATGAGAATAGAGAGGGTTATAGTTTTAACTTTAATGTTCTTTCCCAGTCCTGTGGATGGATTTTGATTGGTTTTGGCACCTTTATACTTGATAGATTCTGGTAATATATCTTGTGCCTTGATAGGAAGGGTTGGAAAATAACTTCTTAAGAATGACCCAATTAATTAGAGTTAAAATGTTAGTTGCCTCAACTTTAGAAAAAGAAAACTGTTGCTAGAAATCAACTTTCCTTTGAAAGGAATTATAATAATTAATGTGTTGAATATGTTAGGATTTGGTATTGTAGGTTTTTATTATGGTTCTTTAAACAGGAGGTTGGTACAAACAATTGGTACCGCTCATGAACATGTCTAGTCAACTGGTGCGCTACCACCAAGTTAGAGTGGTATTTTACTCTTAATCACAACTCTCTCGGAATGAAATCTATTTGAAACACATTTATAGTTCCTATCGCGAGGGAAAATAAACATTTTCGTTTAAATAATAAACACCGCTCTAATTGGATCCGTTAGTAAATTAGATTTCCAAAATTAACAGCCGAAAATAGTACCTCTAATTGCTCAATTATATTGCTACTTATTGGATAATAGGGATTATTAATATGTACATTTTGGACCACCATTTGCCCCCACCCTCTTCTTTTCACAAAGTCTATTAATTAATTTTATTTAAAAACAATGTTGTGTTCTGATTACAGAGTTACTAATTCAATTGTATAATGATCAAAAGATTGATACTAATTTTGAAAGTCAAGGTAGAGGAAATTAAAAAACCAAAGTCAGGGGAACTATTTAGTTAATTGGACTAAGTTATCTTAATTGTCACCATCTCCAAGATTGGATTGGTCCTCGATCCAATCAATTATTTTACTAATTTTTCTTTTTGATGATATATATTAAAAAATTAAATTAAGATTAGTTTAGGTCAAAGTATATATATTAAAAATCAATTTGGAATCATGTTTATTCTTATTGTCATCATAGTTGATTAAAACATTACCGAGAAAATAGGAAGATCAAGCCATTTGGACACATGTATCAGAGAAGTTGATTTTAAATATTTTTATAAATAAAAAGTAAATAGCTTTTGTGAGAAGAAATGACTACTAGCTACTATATATTTTGTACTGTAATGTTAGACTGTAGATAAGATTTATGAGAAAATTTCAAATTATCAATGACATGACATCTTCATTTAAATAGATAAACAGAGGCTTTAAATTATTAGAAAATGAAGATTATTATAAGAAAATTGACGAAAAATATCTCAAAATTCAAAGGAAATAATTATCCTAAGTATATACATTATCGTCTCTCTATCTGAATTCTTCTAAGGAATCCCTTCTTCTAATTCTAAGAATACACAATCTAATTGCACATATATAGTTCAGATTTAGGGATCGTTTGGTAGAGTGTATTACAAAAAATGATGCATGCATCAGTTTTGTGTATTATTAGCATGATTAAAGACATAATTGCCCCTCAAAATATTTTTCACATTCTTTCCACCATATTTGTGGAAGGTATTTTTGTAAAAAATAAATAAATTTATTAATAGAAATATGCAATACATGTTATTTTTAATATACCAAATCAAACACCGCAAAAGAAATAATCTCAGCATAATTAATACAAACATTACTAATACATTTTATTCAGAATTATTCTAATAAATCCTACCAAATGAACTCTTAAGCGGCTCAGATTAAACTATACTCCTAATAAGTCCATATATTTGCATATGGATTATCTCAGTTAACTATGACTAATAATTAATATATATATTTTTAATTCATTAGATCACCTAATTATTTCATCAAACGAGCTACGTGAGATATTGCTGCGGCGACGCTTGCTCTTCCTCAAAGACCCCGCCTACATAAAAGTCCCCCACCCATAAATCAACCTTCCCTTAATCAGGCTTTATCTTCTTTTTTTTCCCTGAGCGGATCGAGTTGGGTATGAGCAATATCTTTTAAGCTAATGTTATTCGTTTAAATTCGTCGATAGTAAAAATTTTATATCCTCGATCGCTTCTTTCCACCCTTGAAAGACAATAAACAAGGTTTTTATTCCGGAATCATTTTTCATCCTCCTCTTGTCATTTATGGGTTGTCCATCATTTTGTTTCTGGTCGCATAAATCTTTGGCTAAATTTTATGTGTTTCAATTCAAAACCTAGCTATAAATAACTACATTAATTATTTTGACTATTGTGACACTGAATATTGTTTTTTTCAACTTTGTTAGTAAGAATTTCAACATAATTAAGTCCACAGATTAGCTCTTATAATCGTAACTTTTATATTAGAGGAAAAACTTTTGATCTCAGACCATGCTTGAATTGATCGTGTCACGTGCAACATCCATTAATGATGGACGTTCATTAATGCACATTGACTATTGTGGCACTAAATATTATTTTTTCAACTTTGTTAGTAAGAAATTCAACACAATTAGGTTTGTCCGTATATATATGCAGACTTAAAAGATTAAATATCAATCAATATAAATATTATGTAAAATATGGGTAAAAATACCTAATTATACAATTTAAGTACCTAAATTATTCCTATATAACAATAGTTTAATCTCTCACCAACATACCAATATTCACATCAATCATTAATTTAAAAAGTGTACAAAATTCAGAATAAATAAATAAAAATGAATGAAAAAAAAAATCACGGGCTGAGCCAAATTATATTAGTAGGGAGTAAATATAAACATGCATATTGGACCACTCCCATTTGCGGCTGAATGCGTCTTTTTTATAGAGCTCTAAAACATGGTTTTCTTTTTATTATTAGTAAAACACTACTTTATAGTATGCTTTAATTATATTGCGGAGGTGCGTACCTTTGTTGAAGAAATGTTTAACAAACGTAAACGAAAGAATATTACTATACATCTTTTGTCTCATTCTTTGTCGTACTTGACATAAAATTTAAGAAAGAATAAAAAATATCTGAAATTTCTAGCCTAAAATAAAGTGATTATAAATTATCTTACTACGGAGAAATAAAATTAAACTATTTCTTAATACTTTTTTTTAGATCAGACAATTTAAAAGATGAAATGTATTACATAAATTAAGATAAAAACAGTAAGGCTGAGGTATGGCATTGGATTTGAAATCAATCTAGTGCACTATTCAGTACGTACTGATCTGACTAATTCGAAATCAAACTCGTGATCTTTTATTAAGAATTGAGATATGTGCTTCCACCCACCCTTGGTAGTGTATATATAACAATGCTACCCCGTACATGAGAGGGGTTTAAATGAGGGGAATATAATTAAGAAGAAACTACATATGTTAGGTCAATTTTAGTTTACCGGACTAAATTTTCTTATTTTCGCTATTTCCAAGAACCGATTGGTCCTCGATCATCTTTATTAAAAATAGACATTTTTAAATATTTGTCATTTCACAAAATTAATACATAAATGACATTATTTTTTCTATTTTACCCTTGAGAGTTATTAGTCTTGAAAATATGAATTTGACCAACATAAGAAAATTAAATGATTAATTCATGTTTATTGGTCAATTTAAATAATCATAATAAATTAATTCATGTTCATTGATTGAAAACTTGACTTTAAAAGAACACTAAATAAGGGTACAATGATAAACTTATCTAATTTTTTAAAAAGACGTAAAAATCTAAAATGGTGACAACTAAATAGGAACGGAGGGAGTATATCAAAACTTAATTGGAATCAAGTCAACGTGCACTAATTAAGTTTAGTGAGAAAAACTTTAATTGGAAATGAAGTCATTTACTACGTTGAATTGACATTTTGGAAATAAATCAACACATGTTAGGTTTTGAATGACATTTGGAGAGAAAAAAAACAAGAAAAAACTTACATCTCGACCTCTAACACGTACGGTAATTATAAATTTTAACAAGGACATGAATCAATTAACATGTGCATTTTGGTATGTTGGTTTTTTTTATAGACATTTTGTTGGATTACCATGAATTAGGTTCCTAAATAAATTAATACATCTTTATTTTTGTTTTAGTTTTTGTTACAAAGTAGAAATAGTAACGAAATATCTTCTTCTAATTTTTGGGTGCTAGAGAATTGGTTCCAGTCTTCTGGGCTCGTTTAGGGTGAAGTATAAGGAATAATAATCTCAGGATAAAATATAGGATTATTTTATCCTATGTTTGGTTGAAGGTATTAGCTGGTAGTCATTGGATTAGTTATCCCACCATTTTTACATTAGTGATGGAATAAGTTATCCCATATACATGATGAAATAATTTATTTCGGGATAACTTATCCCAAAATTAATTATCCTGGGATAACTTCTTCGGTTGTTCCTAAACAAACGAAGAGGTAATAATTTCCCACGTGTGTACTTTATGAAAATATTACGCTAACCTTTAGACACTTGTAGTATATAATTTATTTTTAATAAAATAGTATTTCTTTTTTATTGTGTAAGAATTAAATATTGCATATAGTTTAGAGGCTCATAAATCAAAGTGGATTTTGAATTTACTATTTATAGGTGGACCTTCATTTAGGGTTGGTTAATTGAAGAGGTAGGTTGGAAATTCATGGATCAAGAAAGAGAACCAAAAATACTAAACTATAAGACCTTGGTCAAGAGAATAAGACAAACTTTGTTTTATACATTATTACATTAATTTACGTACCAAGTTCTATGCTTGCACAGATTGGGAAAAAAATATTTATATAATTAAGTTATTTATTAATTATTTAAAATATTGTTTTTGATAAACATGCATTAATCAATTTAATTTATACATTATTGATATGTTTATATTTTTTATATTTTTTTTAATAAACATAAAATGAATTAAAATAATACTTATTTTGAAATAAAAAGGATATAAAATTAAATACACTTTTTAGCTGGGGCTTTAATCCAGTCGTATGTAAAGAGAATTGATTTTTTTTGCACTGTCTATATACTCTCTCCGTCCAACAATAGTTGTCCACTATGCTATTTTGGGATGTCCAACAATACTTGTCCATTTTATGAAATCAATGGGTAATTTTACACTTAGTTCCTAATTTGCCCTTATCATTAATTATAGTTATTTCTTTATTACATTTTCCAGATATTGTATTTATTATATTCAAATGATGATAGAGTAAAATTACCCTCTATTTACAGTTTCTTAAGAAGTGTGCAAAATCAATAGTGGACAAGTATTGTTGGACCGAGGAAATATAATATAACTTAAATCATATTTTCTCTTTCTCTTATCTTCTTATTACATAAGAGGGAGTTTAAGCACCTTTCCGTCAACATGTTTGTTTGTTGACCGCGGGGGCAGTTTGGTCATTTAATATATTGACATAGCAATGAAAATTCCTAGAGTACAGTTTATAGGTGTTTAATTAATTCTATCAAGTTGTGTGGAGTGATCTGATCTGCAACCATTTGTATAACTTAATTAATTCATCACACTATAATACGTATTTAGTTAGTTTAAAAAGCAACGTGCATGAGAATTTGCTGCGGCGAAGCTTGCTCTTCCTCTAAGTCCACGCCTATATAGAAATGTCTTCCCCAAATGAACTTAAAATTCATTCCCTAGTACAATAATACTGTAATTACTATTTATTACTCGAGGGGAGTTTCATTATGTAGCTGGATACAAATAAATCAGTTAAAAATGATTGATGATTTAATAAATTGTATTAGAAAAAATAATACATGATATTATGTTGTACGTAAAAACATCATACCAACAAATATAGCATATAGGAGGCGGAGGGGTATAGTGAATAAAAAGAAGAACATTATTTATCATATTAGGAGTGGCTGTGAAACATGAAACTACAAAGACTTGTATTGAATCACACAAATTAACTAATTACATGCTAAATTGACTGAAAAGAAAACCTTCACCATTGACTAATTATTCCTTAACGGAGGCAAGAAATGCCAATTAATTAATACTTCCTTTGTCCAATAATATTTGTTCACTATTGACTTTACACACTTCTTAAAAAACTATAAATAGAAGGATAATTTTACTATATCACCCTTTGAATATAATAAATATAATGTCTTGAAATATGTAATAGAGAAATGACAATAATTAACGATAAGGATAAATTAGAAACTAAGTGTAAAATTATCCATTCATTTTATAAAGTTGACAAGTATGATCAAAATAGTATAGTGGACAAATATTATTGAACGGAGGGAGTAGTACAATTCACTAATCACTTATCCATAATTAAATAAGGAAGTGGTCGACAACAAGCGTGGGGTGTTACTTGCGAAAATGGAGAAAAACACTTTCTAAATAAGTGATACAATTATTTTTCTCCCGAGATAATTTATCATTTTATACCTATTTTATCCTTATTATTACATACTATATTATTTATTTTTTAATATTTTGATAACTTAAAATTAATAGAACTAATATAGTAAAATTATCGTTTTATTTATGACTTTTAAAGCGGTGTGCCGAAGATAAATATGAACAAGTAAAGATGGATGAGGGAGTAATAATTATTTATTTTAAACTAAATATAGTTAGTCTACATAGGGTTGGAAGAGACCTGATTCATTTCTCATGTCAACGGGCCAGTGCTTTTTCCTTTTTTTTGGGGCCAAATTTATAAAATAAAATAAAAAACTAAAAAATAAATTAGCCACTTCATGAGACTCTGCTGGAATTAATTTCTTTTATTTTTCTCCATTTTATTCGCTCGAGAAACAAAAAAGAATACCATATTATATAATTATTATTATTATATATACTGCGTCCTTAACCTTTGGCATTACAGATCCCAATTCTAAAATTAATTAATTAATTAATTCAGCTTGACAATGGTCTTTTTAACCATGCCGTTTTGCCTATTTACATTTGACAGCTTAAAGAAACTTGTCCCCTATGATTATGCCAACCTTGTTATTATCTCCTTTTCTTTTAAAGAAAATAAAACACGCTATTAATGGTTAAGAATATTAGGAGCGTCAAATGTTCAGATTGAATTAAATTTAGGCATATTAAAATTGACTGAGTTAACATATGGATGGATCATATATCCCCTCAAAAGTTACTTGCTCATTGTTATTGGCTCCTAGTTAAGACTCTTAAAATTAAGTTTAATTGTCTAACTAAATTGAAATTTTGAGATTGAATTATTTCCTTGGATCTTGAATTTTATGCTAGATATTTAATTTATGCCTTGAGTGAGCAATAATTTTTTCTCCCTAAGATCTAGTCCTAGAATATAAGATTATTTAGTTGTGTATTATTTTTTTCCTTTCTTATCTTTTATTTTATTTCTATAAGAAGAGATTACTTTTGAATGATCTCAAATATACAATATAGTTGTGTATATTTTAGAGAACTTTAAGATTAATCGTCATTGAATACGTGACAATTTTTTATTTTTAAAACTATTCTAGAGGATACTTTTAATTTTCTAAGTTTGGACATGTAATATATTTGGTACTAATTATATTCTTCTTTTCTATGCATGCATCATCAAATTCCCCTCCTCCAATCCATTTTTCCCTTCTTCAAGTTTAGACCGAGTTGAATATAAGACAAGATCAAATTTTCTTATTCAAATAGTGGCGTATGATTTTTATTTTATTTTATGTATCATAAGATAGTTTAATTGAAGAAGCAGTTGAAAACCACAATATAAAATTATAGAAGAAGTAAAAACGGAATATTTTGTTGGCCGTTAACATATGGGTGATGGCTTAGAGGAATGAACTACACCCTTTGTTTCAAAATACTTGTTACAGTTCTCTATTTGAGAGTCAAATGACATGAATTTTGAGTAACATTATAAAGATATATTTTTTTCATCATATTACTATGAGAAAAATGCGATTTATAGTATTTTCTATATAATTTATGAATATCCTATTTTTAATTTTAAAATATCAAATTAATCTAAACTAATTAATTAGCTTTTTGAAAATTAATCAAATTTATTCTCGAAAAACAAAACATGAAAACTATTTTAAATAAAAAAGGAGTAAAATGAAATGATAGGGAGAGGAAAGAGAGGTCTTCCAGTTGACAATTTCAAGATCCGATCCCAAGGCTTGATGGGATTTCGTACATGCCTCACATTCCTTAAGAAGATGATGTCTGTGCTAACTTTTTTTAATTTTTTTTTTTAACTATTATCTAATATTGGTGATATTTAAATCAACGATAAAATTATCTTCAATAACTTATATGTTACGGGTTTGAGTGGTAGAAGAATTAGTCATTAATGTATGTATCATGATAAATTATTTAGTGTTTACATTTACATTCTTTTTGAGATGCGACCGTTTCAGAATCCCATGTGAATGTGCGGTCCTATGTTTAAACAATTGAGTTATTCTCTTGTTTACCCTCCATACAAATATCAGCAAGAGTAGATAAGATTTTAAAGAAAACTTTATATGCACTCGATATTTACATCAAATAATTAGTTACTATTTTTATGACTTAACTTTGGTTGGATGATATGTTTTTCAGTTTGTTGCTATCTTTAAGTTCGTATAGATTATGTCTACATCAAGCTGGCAATGGAATTGAAATTTTACGTTGAAAATTAAGTGCTTGAAGCATGCTACTATTTACATATATAGAGTTGCGAGTCTAATTTATATAGTGGGATACCTATTCATATACAGACTATCGAAGGTTTAATAATGTACTAGGGGGAAACTATTAAGGTGTTCAAGTATTTTATAAATATTGTGTATTATATTACTTTTTTCTATCCTAATTTATGTGGCCGTATTCGCATTTCAAGGGATGAGGGTTAAATTATTCTTTTATCGTATTTTTTTTATAGGCAATTAAAATATTTTAAATTTATCAATTATTGTGAGTTCTATTATTTTCTACCTAATAAACAATTCACCCAACATTATCATATCAGATGAACAAAATTTGGAGATTGAATGAGGGCGAATCACCACCAATGTTGAGATGTTCAGTCGACACCCGCCCTCTTTGAAGGGCCGTGGGGTCTCGACCCTACAAGTGAGCAAAAAAGAGAGGAGGAAATTAAGAAACCCTGATAAATCGTCATAATTAGAACACGTGTAAGTTTTATTGTCCAACAATATGGAGTATATACTGATCATATCGAGGGGCAGACCCTGAAGCAAAGGACGGGAACGGTGTGGAATTTACAAAACAGATTTTATGTTCGAAGTCACGATTAAAATAAAAAAAAATATTTTCGAAATCCGAATTGTGACACTTAAATTGGGAAGTAGGAAATAACAAAAAGGATGCTCAAGATCAATGCCAGACTATACTGGCAGTTCCAAATACTATATTAGTTACTTACAATTCTTTTTTATTGCTACTACTATTAATTAGCTTGTATTAATGGGTTTATTTAATTAAAGTCAAAACTTAGATGCGTCCTTAGATGTCCAATTATATTATAATTACTTTGAGATTAGGGAATTGACTTTGGTGTCTCAAAAGCAGCACACAAATTAGAGAAATTTAAGAAAGCAAAGATAACCAAAGTTTTATTTTTCTTTTCTTCTCTCTTCCAAATGGAAAACAACAAATCAGAAAATGATAATGAAATGGAAATTGATCTTAGCTTGAAGCTTGATGCTAGAGAAGAAGAAAATGAAGAAAATAAAATTGGTGAATCATCACAATTGGATGAAAAAACACAAGCAAAAGATCAAGAATTACCAAAAACTCATGAACAGGTACATATTTTTTTGTAATTAATTACTTGCAAGACGAATGATTATCTCGTTTTAAAGTTTTTTAACGAAGCTGTTAGAGAACGTACACTTTTATTTACTGAGTTTTGTTTTATGTGATAGGTATCGATGTTAGAAAAGGAGATGAAGAGGATGAAAGAGGAAAACAAAGAATTGAGGAAAGCAGTGGAGCAAACAATGAAAGATTACTATGATCTACAAACAAAATTCTCAATTCATCAAAAGAATCACAAGGTATAGTACTAGACAATTTTCATCAATCTCGTCATAGTTTGAACTAAACATCGAGTTAATTTCTCATATAGTCACTCAACTAATAGTTAGTTATCATCTTTCTTTGTTGAAGAAAGATGATTTTCTTCTATAATAACTATTAGTTGAGCAACCATCTGGTCAGAAATCAATTCACTTAACATTTATGTTTAATTGTCTTTTTCTTCCTACTTATTCTTTTGTTTATTTTAGGATCACAAAAATTTTCTTTCATTGAGTGGAAATGATGACACTAGTGAAGGACAAACAAGGGTTCCAAAAATCTTGGATATTTTAAATACTAATAGAATTCCATCACCAACATCATTAGAAGATGATACTATGGATGGTGATCATGAATTAGGGTTATCTTTGACTTTGCTTAGTAGTAACAGTACTACAAGCAGCAAATTAGTGGAAATATTAGAAGAAGATCAAAGAAAGGAGAAAAAAGAAGATCATCCTACAATTAATCATCAAATTCAAAATAAACCACAAAATTTGGGAGGATTAACAAGTCATGTGACTACTGCTTCTCCACCAAACAGAAAATCTAGGGTTTCAGTCCGAGCAAGATGTGAATCCGCTACAGTAAGTTCAATACTAAAAATCTTTCGTTTTTTCTTTAAACGAAAAAAAAAACACTTTTTTTTATTTAAAGAAAATTCATTTTTTTTTCCAGATGAATGACGGTTGCCAATGGAGAAAATATGGTCAGAAAATTGCTAAAGGAAGTCCTAATTGTCCCAGAGCTTACTACCGTTGCACAGTGGCGCCCGGTTGTCCAGTTAGAAAACAGGTACCAATATCTGGATTTAACTTATCTAAATTAACAGTATAATTTGGTGTAATTTAATTTTGTTGTAACATATTATCTGTCATTTTTTTAAATTGCTAATTCCACTTAATATGGAATATAAGTAAACTCATTCTTTGTTTAAAGTTTTAGAGAGAAATTGGGAACTTCAAATATTAATATTTCACTATGATTTAGTGTGACTTAATCTGTTGTATCACTCTTTCTTTTTAGATTACACGACTAAATAGTTATATGTAGTTATCATTTATTAAGTAATATGATATGATATGATCTTCTAAAAACATATTAGACAGTCAACGTATATAAGTTAAACTCGTTTAGGCAATATTGTTTCCAATATTAATATTTTTCTTAATGTAGGTACAAAGATGTTTGGAGGACATGTCAATATTGATTACAACATATGAAGGAACACATAATCATCCACTTCCAGTAGGTGCAACAGCAATGGCATCAACAGCATCAGCAGCAGCTTCATTCATGTTAGTGGATTCAAGTATTAGCCCTCTACTTAATCACAATTCCAACTTAAACCAATCACTTAATTTCCCTAATTACCATAATAATCTAGCACATAATTATCATCACTCTTCTTCTTCACCTTATAATTTCTCCAATTTAAGAAACAACATCCTTAATTCTAGTGATCCTAATTCTTCACAAGGGAACTTAGTTCTTGATCTCACAAAAAATATGTCAAATAATAACCATCAATTTCCCTTTGCAAGTTCTTCTTCAAATAATCATGAAATTGGACATTCTAATTGGATGTCTAAACTATCTAATTATGAAGGGAACAACCTTTTTGCTGGTCCTAAATTACAAGGTGAACATCATTATAATCCTAATAATAATACTAATATTCCTCCTATGTTGGCTCATGAAAATATGAGTGCAATTGCTTCTGATCCTAAGTTTAGGGTTGCTGTTGCCGCTGCTATTTCTTCACTCATTAATAAAGATCAAAGCCATTCAACAGGAGAGAGTTGAATGATGATACTACATATGCAGTTTCAGCAGAGACAGATTCAAGATTTAAATTTGATGGATTATACTTTTAGGGTGCTTAGCATCTAATTAACGAGGAATGTAATCTTGAAATTATGATTCAGATATTATATTTGTTAAAATTTTAGTAATTTTTATATATATAAGTTTTATGTTTTGATATCGAAAATACCATGTTTAATTGAAGTACCCATATTGCACGAAGGTTGCATTTTTATATGGTCTTAGGCAAGAGTAATATCAAAATGGTAAATCGTATTGATAATGCCGTCTTAATCAGTTTTTCCATTAATTGATTCTTTAACTCTGAAGTTTATCATGTTGACCTTTTGAGAAGTCCATGTGTTGCATTAGGTTATAAATGTTTGTATTTAATTGTCAAGTAATTAAGTTTGTTCAAGTCCAATGAAATTTTAAATTTATCGTGGACTTCCTTTCTTTATTGTAAGTCACCAGTTGGGGTAGGGTGGGGGTTCCATGTGAACCCTTGATTGATGCTAAACTTTGAGTTGGATCTTTAAAAGGTTTGTTTAGCACTTTGTGTTAGCATATATAACACAAGTACTTAATTAATTAATATTGTTGAATACATCACAAGTCTCTTAAATTTGTTAATAAATTTCTAAAGTGTTTAATGAAAATTACTGACAAATTTAAATGATTATCAATATATGCAGCTTTAATTATTCGACCAGGAAAAATAAGTCTCTAAATGTTCATTACTATACATTATTTAAGAAAAAACAAGAGAACCAGACTATACATGCATGTAATACTAGTATAAAATTTTAATCTAGTTCAATAGATATTACTAATGTTGCTAGTGGTGTTAATTATTTTGAAATATCTTTTTAGATATATTGTTCGTGAGTAAATGGTTAAAAATAATAATTGTGACTTCCTCTTGAAATGATGATTTTAATTGTAAAATATATATAAGAGACTATAGCATATTAGTATGCATTTGAACAATTGAAATATATATATATATATATGTGTGTAAAGTAATTGAAGGTTAATTATTTAGTTATGCGGTGCTAATTTAATGTAGAGTTAACCATAAAATGTCAAACAATCAAGTTGACTTTTCTAATTCTATTTCAACTTAATTAAATTTCTCGTTCGAATAGTTTAGTTAGGATGAAAAGGGAAAAGGGATAGTAAACAAAAAGACTACTCTAATTATACCTAAATTAGATGGTGATTTGATTTCCATCTTAACACCTTTGATGGGCTATACCACTAATTAATTAAATGCTAATCACTAGGAAATCTTAATGCTAGCCGTAGAATTAGGGATAAAAAAAACTTGAATAATATATATATGATCCTTTTTTTCTTATTGACCTCTTAAATTTATCAACTATAGCCTAATTTTTCAAAAAATAGACTTGGGATGATATTATAGAGAATGGTCCGACTTATAGGATAACATCATATATAACTAGGTGTTATTAATTTATTTGGATGCTGGAACTTTATAAGTTTCTGGTGGTGATAATTTAGTATTATTTTTCTAATTATAGATAAGTATCTTAATTATTTTTTTTCATGATGTTCTGTTCTCAATTACTATTATATAAACAATAACATATTTAGTATAATTTCATAAGTATACGTCTGAAGAAGATGGTGTGTACACATCCTTATTTCTATCATGTGAAGATAGATAGACCGTCTTTGATAAACTCTATTACTATTTAAAATCAAAAGGCCAACAACGTGAAACTTAATAAATATAATAAAATTATAGTAAATTTAGTTGATTTATCACTTTCGATCAAGAATACTTGTTGAAACATTAATACGATCCATTGTTTGAGCTTTTACATGAAAAGAAAAAATAATAATGACATGAATTTTACCAAAAAGTATGCAAGTACATAAGATATGATTAGTGAAAAGAATACCCTAAAGAAAAAAGGTTTATACGATAATATTTAACAGGTAATTGTTGAACCTGAAAAAAGAAAAACAATTTTAAATAAATTTTGTCCGCCAACCAAACACAATATATATTTTGTTTCAAACTTAATTCTGAGATGTCTTACTTCGTCCCATTAAGTTTATTTTTATCCCACCTAATCTTAAGATAATTTAGTCCGCTAACAAACAAATGGGCTCAAATTTGTGCAAAATCCGGAGATATAACCAAAAGCCCAATACCGAACTATCGACTAGATATTTGGGTAATTACGGGCCCAATTGGCCCAACATATAACAGATGCTACATAAAAAAAACGGAAATTATACGCTAGTTTTTAATTTTTAATTTTCAGCTTGTAAAATACAAATTTCATAAATTTTAAATAGTACCCAAATCTTCTTCTTTAAAGTATTGTATAAAAAAAATATGTTTTTATGTATAAGTTTCCTTTTTTGCTTATGCACCATTTAATAAAACACTCAAATTTTAAAACTTTGAGTGTGAGTGTTATATGTCAAAAAAAATATACATTATATTAAAGAAGGTCAAATCAAATTTCGTATAAATTACAAAGAAAGTAAGTTTTGAGTGGGAGAACTATACATTTGACAATTTGAGCTATCAACGGAATATCAAAACATCTAACATTAATTTAAGTAAAATTTACTGAAATAAAGTATCTTTTTTTATTTATCTAATTCTAAAATTGGTAGCGCATAAAAGCTATTCTTTAATAAAGCTTTATTAATATATAAAGGCGATGAAAGAGCATTAGTGAAATTTAACATGTACTACTACAATTTTCCATGTGTATAAACTTTATTTTATTGTAATTAATTTAGAAACTTAAACAAGTTGGTAGTTTTTACTAAAATAAATCAAATGATATATAAATACAATCTTAAAATTGATTATTTCAATCGTTTTTTCTCTGTCATTGATTTCAATTGCAAGGCTTTCAAACAATTTAACTATTAAAAAGTTACATAATTGTGTCAAACGATTCGTTCGATTTGGTTTTTGGATTTTTTCTTATAAATAATATATCTTGTTCGTATATAAAATTTAAATTCTTGATTGACTTTTTTCCCCGATACAATGAGAAGTACTGCAAAGTTAAATGGTTTTTTCATATCTATGATTTTCATTTGCCAAAAATTTCGTGAACTTGTTCGCTTTTTTTCAAATGATTTTTAACAAGTATATGCAATCTTTAATAATTGTTATTGTCCTTACAAATGACATTATATATCATTTTGTTCAATAAGTTTGACAATAAATGAGCAACATGTTTTCACTTTTAAATTTTTATACCTCATTGTTTTTGCTAATGAATTGTAAACCACCTTGTCTTACCTGAATATTGCAATACTCACTTTTCTTAATCATATCTAAAATATTTGCCAAAAACAACATCTTTAGTATGAATTCTGTCACTGTCATTAATATCTAATTTAAGTTTTTTTAAAAAGAAATTAAACAATTAATTTAACTTGTCTAGATATTGAAGTTTGTCAAGGAAATACCTCAACAATTCCGTAGCATAATTACTTAAGGGTGTGTTTGAATGGAGGGAAATTTTTTTATTTTATTTTTTTAGGTTTCCCGTGTTTGGAAAAAAAATTCTCTAGAAAAATAAACCTCTTAAAAATGAGGAAAGTGACTTTTCTAATGAAAGTAAGAAAAAACAAATTGTATAAGTGAAATTCTAATTTTATTGTCTCCTCCTTACTCCCTCCAACCCACCATACCACCCCCGAACCCCCACTCCCCATCCTTATCCGCTTCCATAACATTTTATTAGATAATACATAAATGTTTTTTGAATAATATTTTCTTGACGGTTGATAAAGCTAGCTAATACATGTATTCCTTCTATCCCTAATTACTTATCCACTTTTAAATTGACACACCTATTAAGAAAATATTGATTGACATAGTGAGTTTACCATTTTACCCCAACTAATTATGAAGTGGATGAATTAAAAATTAAAAATACATTTATATATTATCTAATATCAGTGCAGCATATTGTAAGTTTTGGGGAAAACAATTTGTGAAATTGATGATTAAATAAGTGAGAATATCATATAAGGTGGCTTCTTTTTTTTATTGTTTGTTGTCCTCGACATTGAATTTTTTTGGATCAATTGCCCAGGTCCCATTGATGGAGGATCGGCTACGTGTAGCGCACGGAGATATCAAGCTACACAACATTATGTTTAACAGCTGCAGTAACATCTGAAATTGTCTGATTTTGGCTGGCGCTCAATGTTTCCGCGGCGACGAGCTGATGAGCGGAGCGGTAGGGGCGCCGTGGCAGAAGAGATTACAATGATTTGGTAGATAATGTTGGCCAGAATTCCTCCATTTTATAGTGACTCTACATGGAGGAGATTTTTTAGGCTTTTCTTAGGGCGAACCTTAGGTTTCCGATGAAGATTTTTCATTTTGTGTTGCCGACGGTGAAGGATTTTCTTTGAATGCGATGTAAAGATGCTTCTAGATTGGGTTAGGGTTTTTCTAATACGGGTGGCTAAATAAATGCATAGTTGGGTGGGTGTTTTAATTTTGAATAAAAAATAAAATAAAATCAGGTAAATTTTGAGATGGCGCCACGTGTCTTTCCATTTGCATAAAGGATATAAATGACTCAAAAAGTATGACGATAAGGGTATATACAACCCAAAAGTATAACGGAGGGTATATACATACCATTTTCGAAAGTATATTTGACATTTTTCCCTTAAAAAAAAGTACCTAAAAAGAGTAATATAATTAATACTTATAAAAAAATTCATTTGATGAGGTTTTTGGATGAAAAATAAAAAATCTAACAAAACCGAACCGGTTCACGAGTCAATTAGTTGAAGTGCTATACCGGCTGGATCATTCGCTGGTCCGAGTTTTTAAAGGTTTAAAAGAGAGAGACTGTGAAGAAAACTCAAAGCCCTAAAAGATGGCGAGCGGCGTAGTGGAGAAGACGGAGGAAGAGCTCCGCAAAGAACTCTTTGAACTCAATCGACAACAACGCGAGGTCCGTTCTTTATCTTTCTTTATGCTGTACAAATTTCTTGTGTTTTTGTAAAAAATATTTTTCTGTAACTTCTATTGTATTGGTTAACCAGATTACTGAGCGGCTTAAGGATCCAAGAGGTCTTCGCCGCGGTGGATTCTCCGGTGGCGGTGGCGGAGGCGGAGGTCCGAGGAATATTGTTGCCAATGGTGGCCGCCAACGTGGCGTTGTTAGACCTGTAAGTTCTCTTTGTATGCTTTAAGAGGAAGCTTCTTGTAACGTACGTCCTTTTTGGTTATTGAGTTTGGTGTTTTGGTTAATTGGCTCTCTTTAGGCGGAGAGGAATGACGCAGAGGATCAGCCAGCACCTAAAAGGCGTATTTCTTCTGCTGTTGTAAAGGTGAACACTCAAAATTCAATAATATCCTCCCCTGAGAAATTTGCGTGTTTAGAACAAGAACTACTAATTTGCTTAAAGAAACAATTTGGAATGAGATTGAGCGTAACTAAATATAGAGAATTTATAGCCGAATCATAGTTTGTGCTGGATTAAGGTTATGTTGTTGTTGCCATTCCAAATGGAGATTTTTTTTTCTTTTTCATTTTTTGTATATTGGTTTTCTGAATTCAGATTGAAGAGGGAGAGATTGCTGAGGATGTATCTGGAGCTCCAATGGATGCAAATAAGGAAGATTCAGTTGTGGAGGCAAGTCCAAGGGAGGCACCTGCCAGCCAGAAGGAAAGAAAGCCATCCAATTGGCTCCGGAGAGATGGTTATCAAAGGCCATCGAAAATGGTAAACATGGATGGAAACCTTTGGGGGGCCATATCTTCTTTTTTTAGTCCTTGTACTTTTCATAAAGATAACGGTGTGTTTCTGCACCTTGGAGACATTGATATTCATTTGCTTTGAATAATGTGTGTAGGATTTTGATACACCTCCACCTGAGCCTGTCCCTAGAGTGTTGCCCAAAAACGAGGATCCTAAATTGGTTAGTAGGAATAAGAGAATGTTGGGGCAGCTGCTGGGGACCTTGGAGGTGAGTACAGAGTTCTTTTTCACGGGTTTGGTTTATGTATTTTGAACCTATAACTGCTTCATAGGTGCCAATCTGGTTTCTTTAATAGTTGAACTGCTATAATTTCCATCTCCTGGGGATATGCTTGTGCTTAATTTCTTAAGTTGAAGAACAAGTCATCCAAATAATTTTGTCTAGGCAACATCAGAATAGTGCTCACTCACCTAAACCTGAAAAGTGGAATTGAAATTCTTTTCTCAGGAAAGTTGTTGATAATTGCATAACCAAATAAAGTGTTTCTATAAATCTATTTCTGTCATTGAAAAGAGGTAGAGATATGGCGTTATAACTGATAGATCTCCCGGATATTATCACTTTAGTTTGAATTGTCAGTTAAAGACTAACTGGAATAGTTGTCGGGACAGTCACCCGAAATTTAAAGTTGAAGGGACTCATTACCCAATCTCTATTTCCACATAAGTAAATGAAGGGGAGAAGTTCTTGCAAGATCAGTTCTGAGAAGGGATTCAATAATTAATACTTATTGAACTATGAGATTATGAAAATCTAATGTTGTAAAGAAAAAGAAGAGAAGAAGACTTTTTTGAGACATTAGGAAAAAAAATTAATGTTCATACGAGGGACTTTATTCAAACTCTGATACTAGAAAGAAGAAATACTATAGAAAGAGAAGAATTATAAATTTGATGTCCAAATAAAGGGTTCAAGTGCTTTCAAGGCCTTGGCAAACCATCTTAATGACTTTTCATTAAACACCGTTTTAAGCATCTTTTCGTTCTAAATTTATCAGTTTGATAATATTTCCTTGAAAAGATAATTCTCAATTTAGGATCCTCAGTAATTCAGTTGTACAATCGTTAATTTCTGTTTGGCACGGCGACACTTAGATCACCTACCTTTGCTCCAATTGTATGCGTGGAATGTTTTCAGAAATTCCGAAAAGAAGATATGCAGCTTTCAGGGACCGAGGCTTACATGCGGAGGTCAGATTCTTTGAAAAGGGTGAGTACTCAGATCTTGCATAGTTGTATTAACTCTGGTTGAATGTTTTTATTGCTAACATATAACTGCATTGGAGGATGTACTTTTTATTTCTATTTCTATTGTACTTCTTTACATCTACTTTTATTTTGTATGATATTGACTTAAGATGAGCATATGTAGTAGAGTATTGTGACATGCTCACTGAGGATTTATACGACCGACCCCAACTTGAGTTTGAGATTGAGGTGTAGTAGAGTATTTGCAACTTTATTGGAGTATAAACATTATCGGGTAATGAAATTATATGAGTTTGAGTGTGTGGCCTAGTGATTTGGTGGGGGCTTGAGTTAATATTTGAATTTTGAACTTAAGTCGGGAAAATTTGAGTTTACATAGGAATGTACCCTAATAGCCTACCGATGAAATTGGTTCTCACTTTTTTTATGTCAGTGGTTCTCACTTTTGTAATCGTTGAACTTTATAATTAGAGGGTTATCCTGATGAATTTGGTTTTTTAGTTTTGTAATATTTGAATATTTTCATTTTTATGAATCCCCAAGAGTCTTGCGACATCTATACCTGTGGGATTTCATTGGGTATGTTGTTGTTGATACTATACCTATTGAAAACATGTCTTAAATAGGATACTTATGTGTGGATGGGGTATCTGGTGTATCATATCTGTTCTTCAACCAGTAGTTTTTATCATCACGGTTTTGACTACATCTGCACTTGAAAATGAATATATGAGTACGTGCTTTCTCTTACAGTCTACACCAACTGTTCTAATGATCATAAACCTTAGCCTAGAGAAGTATTTTTGACATAAAATATAATGCCAGGCTGAGCAAAGGGCGCGCGAAGAAAGTGAGAAACTAAGACAGCAAGAGAGGGAGCAGCTTGATGAAAAGCTGAAAAGAGATCTGGTGTGTCTCAGTTTAACATTTTGAGCAATTCTAGCAATGAACTTCTGTGGTAAATCCTAAGATTAGAAATGTAAGTCCCAACTCTTTTCTTTGTGTTAAGACTCTTCGAGCACGTCTTGCTGCTAAAGCTGAGGAGAAGAGGTTGGAATTGCTGTTTCTTCGGTGGAGTGAGCACCACAAAAAACTAGCCAATTTTATAAGGTATGTTGCATTAGCTATATCAAATATCAATTCCTGATGCCACCAGCATTGAAGCTTGTTCTACATGACCTACCTGAAAAAGCACCTGTATGAGATGTACTCCATTGTTATTCAATGCCCTTAAGTTTTTGAGATCATTAAAACTTCATTAGAAATGTTTCGGGAGCAGCCTCCTCTTTTATTCTGCTGTCGTCTGCACTATTTTAGATCTGTGATCAGTGAATTTATCGTGTTAATTCTAGGAATTTCATTTGCAGGTTATTTCTTATTTCGGTCCAAATGTCCATATTCCAATTTTATTGACGCGAAGATAAGTTTCTGTTCATGTACAGAATATTGAAGCTGTTAAATGACTGCAAAATCCCTCTTTGCAGCAGTGTAGGCTGATCAGTTATCTATCCTGGTAACAGTTCATAACTTCTCTTTATATTTTTTGGCTGTGATATTTCCAGGACCAGAGCCGAGCCAGCGATCTTTTATTCTTTTGCCAAACCATTGGAAGAAGATCCAACCTTAGTTGAGCAGAAAAAAGATCAGGTAACTATCAAGCTGCACACATTCAATTGCATTATATACGTCTGAAATATACTTCCAAACGGATAGAAAATTGAAAATTCACAATGCACCCTGAAGCTTTGGTAGTGTGAGTATCTTGGGAATGCACATATGTTTGTGGGTGGAAAGGGGGAGGGAGGAGTACTGAATGCAGTGGTGTGAATTCTACAGTTGACTGAGCATGTAAGACTATACTGTTAGAAGATACGTCAAATAGCCTTGGGACTGATTGATTTGGTGGACATATGTGTTATGCTGATAGATCACTCAACTTTTTTTTTTTCTTTTCAGATATTCCAGGAATGGAAAGCTGCAAGGAGAGAGGAATTGTCGCAATACCAGAAAAAAATTGCTGAACAAAATGTTGCAAAAGCTGAGGAGGAATGGAAAAACATTTTAGAAAGGAGAGCCAACAAAAATGTAGCAAACCTTCAAGAGACGATGGACAAAGAGCTAGAGACTCATAGGCTTGAGCATGGACCCAAGACTCGAAAGATCCCCGGTGTCGGCAACAACGAAGATGAGGATGTTGAGGATATCAATGTTGCGGAGGATGATATGATGGATGATGTGCTTGAAGTGGATGAGAATAACCAGAGGAGTGATGAAAATGTAAAAGTCGAAGCAGGCAATGGTAGTCCACAGATTGATAACAATGATGAGCAGTAGATATGAATTTAAAGGTTTAGTCAGGATATGGCAAAAGCATCTTTGTGCTTTGTAAGAAATGGTGTTTTGTGTTGTTTGGGTTTTGTGGCATTTATGTCATTCTGATCTCAGTTAATGAGTATTACTCTTATTTATGTTAAACCTTCCAATTTTGTTGTATCAGCTCATTGTCTTATTCGTAGTATTTATCAGTAAGAAAAAGAAAAATGAGCTGCTTCTCTCAGACAGGTACCTATATTTGAATGTTTATTTGTACCCTTGTGTGAAGATTAATTGGCTAGAGTTGAATTCAAGAAATTCTATTGCAGCAGTTTTCTCAGATTTGAACTATATGCATAACCAAATTGCTTCAGCAAAAGTTCAGAGGTCAGTTTAGTTTCTTGTGGTATCATATTTGACTCCGGAATTTGTGAAGATAAAGCTAAATAAGTTTCTACATCATACAACAGTGATTTCTACCCTCTTCAGTATAACCTAACCTTAGGTTTGAATATATTCCTGGGACTCTTTCTTTTGTAGCAATTTTTCCTAGTAGGAGAGCAAAAATATTCTTGAACTAAACACACTGTCGGTAAAATTTATCAAGAACAACATTTCATCCATTCTCATCTTACATCTCTGGTCACTTGGATATATATCTGCTACTACACTTGTGGGGAAAATAATAACTGTCAACTATGTATTAGCCTCCCCATCATCCTAACTGTCTCTGATATAGAAATTACTAACGCAATTTTCGTGTTTAGTATGATCCGACGAGAACTTAATAATTAAAATTAAAGCCACAGATTAAGGATGAGATCTTATCAGCAACAGTCTAATCAATTGTTTCAATCTTCTAAAGACCATACCGAGGAATACATACTTATAGACCTTGTAAGGGATAGAACCATTTATGTAACATGAGCATAACCATATTTTTAGTAACAACAAAGAAACATGAGATAACTAAGATAAAAGGAATTATCACAAGGAGGCTTTAATGTCAGTGGTTTGCATCAGAGACAGGCAAACCAACTTTATGCATATCTGCTATAGTCCCGGCAGCTTCTGCGAGATCATTCTTCATCATGCCCACTTTCGATGTAATATACTCTTTATATTTTGAAACTGAATCAACAACAGCAAAGAGTTCACGGGCACACAGCTGCACTTCTTCCTCAGTTTGTGCGATTGTTTCCTGCAATTTGGCCTTTGACGCCTTTGAAAGTAAAAAAGATGCCAATTAAAATGAAGATTATAAATCTAAGACGAGAAAACCACACAAGTCAACATTTGTAGGAGGACATTTAGAAGTCATGCATTACAGTATAAATCTTGTCTAAATTGCAAATAGCCTTACTTTCAGAAAGTCCGCCGCCTCTCTTTCAACCTGATCCAACTTCCGAGTCTCTGCTTCAACTTCTTCAATTATCCTTCTGGCTTCTGTTGCACAGCTAGATGTGAAGTCCTGTCTTTCCTTCTTTACCAAGTCCAACTGAGCCTCCAACTATCATCAATCATAAAAGGTTTTACAATCAGCCTAGGCTGAAGGCACTGTTATACATCCCCAAAGGACTAATAAAAGAAATATTTTAAGCTGTTAGACCTTATGCCATTAGAATTTGTGAATAATGGTAACATTACCTTATCTAATTTTCTAATTCAATGCTGAAAGGCCAAAACATTTCAGCAGTGCAAAGACACATATTTTAAGCTGATAGACCTTATGCCATTAGAATTTGTGAATAATGGTAACATTACCTTATCTAATTTTCTAATTCAATGCTGAAAGGCCAAAACATTTCAGCAGTGCAAAGACATGCGTGCACGCGAGAAGAAAAAGAAACAGAAATATTCCATGGCTAAAGCAAAGCTGTTCAGTGGCTGATAAAAATGATCAACTACTAATTCACTTCAGAAAGAGAAAAGAGACTCAAAACTCAGCTCATCCAGGCATGATACAATTTTACAAGTATCAATTATTACCCAACACATTCTTTTGTGCATATTTTAAAACAGAAAAGTGGGAATTTTTTTTATGCATTTACGATATCCAAATAGTGCAGGTACCTCTGACTCTGACAGCATCTCCGCTAGAAGATAGAATGCCACTTATTATATATCATTAGATTCACTTCCAATAAAATGTTATATATTATACAAAATTAAAGAAAGTGTGTGTGTGTGAGAGAGAGAGAGAGAGAGGAACACTGCCCATTTCTATAATGGGATAGGATGCTGGCTAAACTTACATCATCAATGTGAGCCTGAAGAGTAGCCAGACGATTCCTCTTTGACTCTACTTTCATAGCCTTCTCAGATGACTGTTGCTGGAGAGATATCAACTCTTCCATTTTCCCCATGGAACTCTTTTTCATCTCATCTTCAAAGGATGCAAGAGTGGGCTTTAATCTTTTTTTGTAATCTATACCTAATACCTCTGCTGGCGAGGACCCTTGGGGATTCAATTGATACTGAAATTCATTTCCAAGCTTTAACCTGAAATTTCAAATGAAGCTTTTTGTTGTCAGAGTCATTGAAGAAATGATGATGAGCAACAAGTATAAGGAAAGTTCCACCGCAAACCAGAGAAAACATACAAAACTATACTTGCTCAATCTCACTTTGACTGATCTAGTTTCAAACTTACAATCTTAACCCCTCCCAAGTTATGACTAAATCATCAAATTGTAAAAAATTTGCTCCAACAATTCAATCTGATAAGCCATGGAAAAGAAAAGAACTATTCAAGCAGCAACAGGAATGCACAGTAATCTGAGAAATGATTATTGCATAGAGACACTCCCATAAAAAACTTTTTTACCGAGTGGCAGTGGGTATTTTGGTTCATGCTTTGGCCAAATTAAGAAAGTGTATCATGATAGATAGAACAGATGATCCACCTGTACTTTACACAATTCAGATATTTCACCCAGGGAAAATGAAAGTAATACAAAGGTAATCTGAAAAGTTCAGGTGGTTATACAATAGAAACAAGGGTCTAAATCTCTCAGATGATGGGTGAGAAGTAAGCCTATCTAGAAGAAGAAATTCGTTTTATTTCCCTAGTAACTCGAAAGGAAGACATGTATGAAGCTACGCAAAATAAAGAAACAACAAAAATAACATCAACAATTGCCGCATAATCCAACAATAAAATAAATAAGACATAAAACATGAATATAGAATAAAAAAATCCTTCATGAAGGACTGTTGTATTGCTGTAAATACGAAACTCAATTCCAACATAGCACTTCCAGTCAGGCAAGATACATCTAATTCATGCAGAGACTACAACAGTGAAGGATGAATTGTACTTTAAGAAATAATAGCGTATCGACCCATCGATAGAATTAAAAAACTGAGGCATGCCGCAGCCTTAGTTTCTAACGGGAGTGATTGGAAAAACTAAATTCGAGAATCCATAAGTAAAAGGTATGATGAGAATCTTAGCATTATTGCCTTGTGACTAGCATGTTGTTCCTCATTCATATCTCAAGTGAAAGTTTAGTGGAACAGCACTACAACAATGGGCTAAATTGTGATTCTCATACATCACTGTAGCTAACAATTCACTACCCATTAGCGAAAAAAGGCATGTTTCCGAAAGTTAGTGAATCAATTAAAGCTCTGAGAAACACAAATAGAAAATCAGTTTACATAGAAAACTTTCAGCAAATTCCATTTCATTAATCTGTCACCTAAATTATCTGACGCGAACCCATTATAAAAGCAATCTAACTGTATCATGTTGTAATGACCGCTTCTACTTAAGTGAATGTTAATTGTAAACAATCCATTGAGGGAAAACAACACGAATGTCTTCCAACCTTATCTTAGTACTCATACTCTTATAGCTTAAGTCCAACTAAAATAGCACAATAATGCAATAAATCCATGGCCAAAGAACAACAAACACTTACCACTACAAATTTTAATCGCACTGTTAAATGAAAGTTAAGTTGCTCTTATTTCAAACAACGATAAATAACAGAAGAGGTATGATTACCTCCTGATAGATTGGTTGCACTCTATCATTAGCTCCTCAAGCTTCTTGTACATGTTCCCAATCGCAGAGTCGAGGTCCCAAGCCTTCTCCTCCCATTCAGTCCTCTGGTTCTCAATATCCCCAATATCCCTTTCCAAAGCGTGCAACTCCCTCTTCATCCTATCTGCATCCCTGGAATTAATACCTTGTTCCTCCACCCTCTTCTTCAACTCCTCATTCTCTGCAGAAATGCTCTCTTTCTCTGCAACCTTAGTCTCTAACCCTTTCTCTTTCTCTTCCACCATCTTCTCCATTTTCACTATATGCCCTTCTAACTGTTCAATGATAGCCTGAAACTTCTTGACATCTTCCTCCAACGCACTCTTCTCCTTCTCCAACGTCTCTCTTTCCGATGGCCCTGTCTTCATTGCTTCCAACTTCTCCTCTTGAGCCTTCACATTCTCCTCCAAAACATTCACATTCTCAACCAACCGCTCCTTATGTTGTTCCAACTCTTGCATAAATTGACGATCCAATTCATCTACTTGTTCATCTTTCCCCCTAAAGTAATGCAAATAACTCTCTATAGTATAGCTCAATTCCTTATTATCCGGAGCAAGTGGTTGAGCTGAACTCAACCGGTGATCATCAAATTTACACAGCTGGACAAGCCAGTGAATTGCTGCAAGTAGACTAGGCCACGAATGAGGCGTCCCAGGGGCGCGTAATGCAGATTTGTTCAATTTCACGGGGCAATTTAGGGATTTCAGTAGGGTTTGGAGATTATCTTCGAGTTTGTGCGACTCTGCTGAGGAAAATCCGAAACGAGAGAGAATGAATTTTAGGGTTTCGGTGATATCTTTTGCAGAAGGGAGAGGATGTTTGAGAGTAAAAGGGAGAGAGTGGGAGGAAAGGTAAGCATTGATTGTACGCAGAGCAGAGAGTTGGTAGGAGCGGTCGGAGATGGGGATAGCGGAGGACCGAGTGTTTACACCGGCAGATGAAGGCCGGCTACTGGCGAAACTTGCGTCGGAATCACGGCCGCCGGTGGAGATAAATTGCCTTGGGTCGTTGATCGGAGTCGGCGGTGGATGTCGGCGATCCGGCACTACAGAGTTGGTACGACGGCGTCCGGCGCCTCTCATTGTCGGAGGATACTGCTGCTTGATCTCTGTGGCTAGTGAAAGGTTTTTGTGTCCCTGCTTTGAAATTGGGAAATGAGAAATGGCGGCATTTCAATAAGAATTTCGGTTTTAAATTGTTCCTTAATTATATGTTTATAAATTTTAATCCTTTAACTTTGTGTAAACGATTTTGATTTTCGTCAAATACTTGGCAAACTCGATTGCCAAGAAATCGTTTTATCATTTCAACAAAAATGAGGGGAAATAACTTGATAATTAACAAGTAAAAGAGAACGGAGAAAAATTGTAAAATTAATGTACACATAATATTATAAAGAGATAATAAATTTATACAATATTTATTTTTCGGTATACCTCAAATAATCAAACAAGTCTAGTATATATTATATAATCTAATTTTAATAACTTCTTTTAAAAAAATTTAATGGACAACATTATCTAATATTTATTGTTAATAAAAAGTATTTCATGAGACTAATTAAGGTGCACATAAATTTGCATGAATACCACTATTACAAAAAAAAATGTATTGCCCTTTGGATTTTAATTAGTGCTACTCCGTCCTTAATTGTATTTGTTGAGGACTTTATCTTTTATTTAATGAAAAAGGAACAAAAAAAATATTTCTACATATAAAAAAACGATTCACAAATAATATCACATGGCTTATTAACACCCTAGATTTGATTGCTTTTTTATATATATTTAAAAATAATATCACATGGCTTATTAACACCCTATATTTGATTACTTTTTTTATATATATTTAAAAATAATATCACATGGCTTATTATAATTAACCAAATATATTATTCAATCTAATAATTAAACCTCTCACTTTTAAATTTAAACTCGTTGCCCCCATTTAATCTCTTACCCATTTCTTTTAACCAAATGCCACATTCCAAGAGTTCCTCTTTTCCTTGCAAACATTTTTTTATATAAAAAAAAATGAAGATATGTTATTTATTAATGTGGACGGGCATATTAGGATATTATAATATCTTACTTACGAATTATAATTTGCTAATTTAGTAACATTGTATAAAAAATGTAGAGATTTTGAAGATTTTTACAATTTATAGGATTTTCATATTTATGATAAAATAATACTTCAACTTAAAAATTTTAAAGTTACATGACCAAAATTTTAATTTTAAATTAATTTGATTTCAATATAATTTCATATTGCATGTTCAAACCGCCCGAATGCATATCAAATTCTAAACCTAAGAAGTGCGACATGATAAAAATTTTAGCCTTACTCATTTTGAAGCATTATGTTTAACTACACTTTCTTAAGTGAAAAATAATATTCCCTTCGTCCATCTTTACTTGTCCATTATACTACTTTGGAATGTTCAACAATATTTGTCCAGTTTATAAAACCAATGAATAAATACTATATTACATTTTTCTCTATTTTACCCTTGCTATTAAATACTATTTATTTTTGAATGCTTAGATGACTTATATTTAATAAGGGTGATTTGGTAAAATTACTTATATCATTTATCACTTCTTAATCTCTGTGTCAATTCAATAATAGACAACTATTATTGGACAAAGAGAGTACTTACCTAGCGAGCAAAATATCAACTATAAAAGAAACGGGTAAGATTAAATGGGGCAAGTGGTTTGAGTTTAAATGTGGGTGGGTTTAACTTTTTAAGTTGAATTATACATGTGGCTAATTATAATAAATCATATGTTTTTTTAAATTGAAAAAAGAAAGTCATGAAGTTTAGGATGTCAATTGAGAGATATTCTTAAGCTAAAAAACATAAGTTAAAGAAATATTTTTACACCAATAAATAAATAAAAAATACTTATAAACTATTTCTCATACGTTAAAAGATATTTCTCTTCATTTTTTTTATCAAACTTGAAGGAGTAGTTTATTTACCTAAAAAAGTATTGCATGTTACCCTTTGCCTATGCAATAATTTTAATTAAGTAGAAGTGTCAAGTTGTCAAAGAAAGAAAATCTTACCTAAAATTTCCACCTTCTTTTCCATTTTAATAAATCATTTAAACTTAGATTAATTATAACACTTCCTACTCTCTCTATATAAATATACTATGATGTGACACTTTATCATCTGATAGATCTATCCCTTTCCATTAACGTGATTAACTTTTCATTAATAAAGCTTCTCTTGATTAATCACACATTGCAGATCATATTGAAAAAATATCAATTTAGGTATAATCTAATTACTTTTACCATTATAAAGACTTTTTAAGTGTTCACCATTTTAGTATATAAGTTATCTCAAGTGGGCGACTTAAATGAGTTTGAGTTGAATTTGGTATCCTTAATTAGATTAATTATTTTAGTATAAAAAGTATTTCAGAAACAACTAATACTCCCAAATAAAAATGGAATAAGCCATGTAAATGTTCAATTTTGAGGTCATACTCAATTTAAACAAAAAGGGAGAGATTACGTTAAAGAGTTTATGCATGTTAGAGATTGTTTGGTAGGGATAATAATTTTTGAATAAGATAAAATGTAAAATTATTTTATTTCGTGTTTGATTATTGATATATATTAATTAATTCTTGAAATTTCATAAATCATATTGATGTGGAATGGATGAAATGAAAGTTCGCCTTCAGAGTTTTGTATGACAAAAATATACTACTAAAACTTAAAGATTAGTCTATAGAATGATAATTATGTTAGACAAAATTTGTTGTAAGGAACAAAGTATTAACTAGTCAGGAATTCACATTTACAAAAATGAGAATATTGAGATAAATGTGTGAATATAATAAAAGAGATATATATATAAAAATGAAAGATATATTTGAGACATCAAAAAGGGTGAAAATAACCTCATTTTCGATTACAATTGTCATGAACGGATGAAATATTATATAGAATTCCAATAATAATCATATTCTTAAGAGATATGACGTAACCAGTTTACTTTAATACAAGCATTAGTGACTCAATTTATAGTTGGAATTAGTATAATGATGTTTCAATTCTTCAGTTTATCCTAATATAAGTATTAGCAACTATTTTACAATTCGAATTTGTGTTTTGTAATCATACATAAAATAATTTTAATATTTCTATGATGTTAATCTCGAAATGTTATACTAGGAATAGTTTTTTATAATACTGTCTGAATCAATTTTCGTGCACTTTATATAATTTCACACATGTCATCACCTTCCACCAACCACAAATAACTCTATTCACTTAGATTGGAAGAGATCGAGAAGAAATCACCAAGTGTATAATTTCATCTAATCTATAATTTCTTTACAAATTTCCAAAAGAAATGTAAAAGATTTTAAGTTCAATAATGGCAAAAATGCAAAGTCAAAAAATTACCCCACTATGATGCCACCTTTTTTATTTTCCAAGCAAACACACACACTCTAACTTTTTCCACACACTGTTGTTCCTCCATCTTCACTCTCTCCTAAAGCAAACCAAAGTTGAAAAAGGGATTAGAGAGAAAGCTAAGAAGAGAGTGGTGGGTCTTAATACAGTACAAATTATTCTAATTCTTGTTCATCTTCACCAACAAAAAAAAAATGACCTCAAGATTAACCCAAAATGGTATCAATGGCACCCACCATCATCCTCAATATTACCCTCATCCCACTTCTTCTTCTTCATCAAAAGCTTCATTTAAAGGTTGTTGTTGTTGCCTATTTCTACTCTTTTCCTTCTTATTTCTCCTTATTCTCGCCGTCATACTTGTTATAGTACTCGCCGTCAAGCCTAAAAAACCCCAGTTCGATCTTCAACAAGTGGGTGTTCAATACGTCGGAATTACACCTAACCCAGCTACGATTGCCACTTCCTCCGCCTCTGTTTCACTCAATATTCGAATGGTTTTCACTGCTTTCAATGATAATAAGGTCGGGATCAAGTACGGTGAGTCCCGGTTCACGATCATGTACCGTGGGATTCCATTGGGTCGGGGCTCCGTACCCGCTTTCTACCAGCCAGCTCATAGTGTTAAGCGGGTTGAAACTACCATCGTTGTGGATCGGGTTAACTTGCTCCAAGCTGACGCCGCGGATTTGATTCGTGACGCCGCCTTGAATGACCGGGTCGAGTTACGGGTATTGGGTGATGTCGGAGCTAAGATTCGAATCCTTGGTTTTACTTCACCTGGTGTGGAGGTTAGTATTATACATTGTATTTGGTTTGTGCGTAGTTTCATAGCTGGGTTGTAGCGATAATAAGTTTATTATTATTATTTTTATAAGATTATCAATAACTAATTACTCAAAACAAATTACCTATAATTATCTAATAAATAAAATTTTATACTATGAATATACATTTTGTATAAATTGGAACTCTTTTCATTATTTTTCTTTTGGATTGAGATAATTGATTAGCGGTGGATGTTTTGCGCTAAGCTTTTGTCTAGATAGTAATACAAACAAATAATGGTGATAGGTAGAGGGACCCATTTTGCCTGTCATGTCCAAGTTTATTAGGTCATTATTGTCTACACAAACTGCTTTTGTTTCTTCATTTTCTCACATAGTAGAAAACTAATTTGAAAATTTGCTCGCAAACAACAACATACTCAGTGTAATCATATGATTGGAATTTGGGAAGGGTAAAATGTACGTATATCATACCTTTTAACTTTGAGTAGTATATTCTGCAGTGAGATTATTAGGGTGTTTGTAGGAGTTGAGACAGTACAATTTCTCCACCTACTATTAGAGTGTGGTACATAAGGCACCTCCTTGTATTGACAGAGTCTTGCTCTTTTCCCTTTTGTTGATTTTCTTGACTACCGACATTTATTGGCAATATTCAATTTTAGACCAGCCATTGTTTCGTTTTTTTTTTTATGACTGAAAAATTCGCATGGAGCGGACCTTTAAGATCAACCGCAGCCTTTGGAACTCAGGAATAATAGGCACACCCTTCTATTATTCTTCAATTAAATACTCACTAGGCTTAGTTCGCATGGTGCTGATCTCGTGCCAATAACTTAAGTCACAAGTCCCTCACTGTTTTTCACTTAACTAAGTCTGGGGCTAGAACAACCATGTTGTTGTCTTGCCTTTGCTTTATAGACTCTGTCTTTCTTGAGCTCCTTTCTAAGTTTTGCCTTGCTTTTAAGTTAAACTAAACTAACACGCAATCGCTGGAGCTTTTAGGAGGGGGCATAGCTAGGAATTTTAACAAGGTTTTGAATCTGTAGCCTAAAGCAATTTTTAAGTCACCTTTGTCATTACACTAGAAGTTCTCCTTATACTAAGTGGATTAAATAAGTTCATTACATGTAACTTCGCCTCTAGTGCAAGTTTCCTGGTGAATATACTACCAAATAGGTAGGGTCCTGATTATAGGAACTCTTTCCAGTAAGTATTGTGACTAGTGATTACACTTATGTGGTGGGGTATCTCAATGCTTGAGCTAGTTTATCACTTCATCCTTTGCGTGCTAGTTAGTCCTGTATCCCTAGCCGACTGTGGTGTGGTGGAGGGGGGATTTCCCTTGACCTTTTACCATTGATCTTCAACAGTCTGATTCTCCCACTCCGGAAAAAGAACTGGACTGCAAGCAACTCTTCTCATCAGATGCATAACCCTAGTGGTCGAGTCCAGTACACGATTTACAATGTCAATAGTTAGTAACAAATTCATGTCATACGAAGTCTCTCCGTTGGCACAAAGAATTAGCCAGTGGGTATTCCGCATTTACTGACTTGAGAAAATCTTGCATGTATGATATACCCGAGTGGGTTTAAGTACATTGTACTTAGTCATGCTCCTCCCTTGCTACAATAATACAACGTGCACTATAGGCGAGAACTAGGGGCGATTGTCGATTTTGTGGCTTGTCTAGCTCCAAGCCAAGACGATTGTCGATTGTGTTTTCCTACAAAGAACAGTACTGTTTACTTTTAAATATACAAGTATTTTGTTATGCTTGCACCAATGTGTGTGTATGAATTTAACAGTGCATGATGAATGGTGTTGAACAGGTATCAGTGGATTGTGCAATAGTGATTAGTCCAAGGAAACAGGCTCTCACATACAAGCAATGTGGATTTGATGGTCTAAGTGTATGACACTGTTAACCCACAAGTAGCCACATTTGTTGGACTTGGTTAAACAAAGATAGAAAAAAAGAAGCAAATTGCAAAAGTAGCATTTGGAAACTTATTTAAGTAAAAGCAAGATTCTATTGAGCCAACTAATTGTAGTGAAAAAAAAAGGCATTTAATTATTAACTGAATTTTCTTCTTTATATTTCTTTTTTGGAAAAAGTTTTGTTCCACGTTGTAAAGTTTTGGACATTATATTGTTATGCCACTCCTCAATGTCATTTGCTGGTATTATATTTTAAATTTATTCATCTTTCAAACTCTAAAGGAAGAATCTGATTCTGTGACTTTATCAAATGAATCCTGATTTCATGCATCTTTTTCTTTTCTTGCAGCTTTTATCCTAAATAGTGAAATATTCAAATCGAATAATTGCTGTTATATAGCTATGAATTGAATAAATCTTTACAGGGTCCCCAGGAGTAGAGGAAAACAGAAAAAAAATGTATTCATTGAATGTAATGCTAAAACTTAGTGATGGCAAGTCTCATTTCTTCACTTTAATTAATGCAACTCTAACCGTGTCTATAAGTGACTTTGGGGCTCATTTGTTTTCACGATTAAGACATTTGAATTTGAATATACTTTTTGTATTAAAATCTGAATATTAAATAGTTTAAGATTATTTATTTTTTCGACATCTGAATGTATAAAATTTGTTTTTATATTAAAATTAATAATATAAAATTCAAATGAAGTACTAAATTAATTTAATGTTATGTCAATATTTTTTAAAATAAATTTATGTGGCAATAAGTGATGGTGATTGTGTGTTTATTAGAGATGGTGTGGATCGATAATGGTAGTTGGACAGTAACTTGTCGTATAGTGGCTAGTAATAGTGATTAATAGTGGTTGTTGATGATAGCAGTTGGTGGTGGCAATTGATATTTAATAGAGGAATTGTAGTGTTAGCTAATGTTGATGGTGGTTAGTGATTTTAGTGATGATTAATGATGGTAATTGTCGATATTGATTAGTCGATGCAATGATAGTGAGTGATAATGATTGTAAATGATGGCTAGCCAAATTTGATCTACTAGTTTCTAAACCCCCATAGCCACCGAACCAAGCCCCTTGTGTTAAGGGGTTCGATATTAAATATATAGACATAAAATACGTATTTGATCCTATAGCCGCAGAACCAAACCCTTTACTTGTGTCGAGGGGTTCAACATTTAATACATAGACATAAAATAGAGATTTGATCATATATACACAGTATAATTTTTCGATTCAAGTCATCTCTTTGGGCCTTATATTTTGTGAGGTCAGAGATATTTTTCTCTTAGGAGTTGTGATCCAACTAATTTAATTTAATCAACATTATTATCTGCCTTAGCTCTACTAATCAATGAATCAGTAGATGACTTCTTAAACTTAAACGTTTGCAAAAGGAAAAGAGTTGCTTTAGTCTTGGACCACAAACTCATGAACCAAATAGTCGTATCATAATATTATCATCACGAAATGACAAATATTATTAGACTTGAATTTTGGTCGAGACGCATCACAAAGCAGATTTTGTAGGTACAGTACACATTACCTTCCTCTCTCGGTATTCCTCATTGCCCGAGTTTCTGGCAGATATAAGTGCAATTTCTAAGTGAACTGAAGAAAAGTTTTGAATTTTTTTTTTGAAAAAAATAAAATTGCCTCTTGATCTTAGTCTAAGATGTATATTTTACAATTTTCTATAAAGATAACAGTTCCCCACTACTCTTTACTTTCACCCATTTCCTTATCCTCAAAATTAATCATGAGAGAAATCTCTTAACTTATGCCTTCTTTGAAACAAAATGGTGATTGGCCATCCATCCAAATTAATAGAGGCAAGCTAGATAAAGATGGCATGCTCAAAAATCACATCTTGATATGGCTGAGGATAGTTTACTAACACACGAGAACGGATTAAAACCCAAACATAAAGGTCCAATGCATAATAATCATGGATTTCGAACAACACCAACATAACTAATGCAATTACGAACGTTCTCAACTAGAATTCTCAAGGAAACAGAAAGCTTTAAAATGTCAAAAATTGTCCTCAGAAAAACCTCACAAAAATACACTTATAGCAATAATAAGTTGTTTAGAACTGAAGCTCTACCCAAACAAAGTGAATGCTAAAACATTCAAGCCTTCAGGCGTCCATAGAATTTCTGCTTCTCTTGGGTGGTCTGGAAGCGACCATGTCCGAACTTTGAGGATGTGTCGATGAACTTCAGCTTAATCTCCTCAAGAGCAACACGAGAGGTCTGGTTGAGCAGGGATTGACGAAGGGTTACAACCCTCTTCTTAGGACCAACACAACATCCCTTGATCAACAGGTAATCATCCTTCACCACACCATAATGGGGAAATCCACCAATAGGAGTAATGTCTTTCTCAGTCCTGTTAACAATAATGAAAATCTAAGCAACTGCAAATTGAAAAAAGAGCACTAGCATATGAATGGGTCAGTGAAAGGTTAAAAAGCCACACAACCACCGGCCACACGAAGGGTAAAAAAAAGGAATTTACGAACCTGTCAAACTCGGTTAGGGCAGTGTGGGACTCTTGTCCAACCTTGCCAAGCTTGTAAACCTTCTTGTTCATCTCAGTACGGTGATGGTATCCATTTTGACCAGCACGAGCCACTGTGAATGAAACTCTAGCAGGATGCCAGGCACCAATACAAGCAACCTTACGTAGACCCCTGTGGGTTTTACGAGGAAGACGGGTCACACCCCAACGAGTTACAACACCTTCATAACCCTTACCCTTGGTGACACCAATGATGTCAATCATTTCATCCTTCTGGAAAACAGCATCAACTGGAACCTGCTTCTCAAAGAAACCATATGCGAAGTCAACCTTCTGAGCAATTGATCCACCGTTCACCTGGATCTCCATCAAATGGGCTTTCTTCTGTTTCAGACCCTTCATTTTCCTTATCTACAATTTTTTAAAAGGAAAAAAACCATTAAATTGAGTATGGCGTCAGCTTTGTTCACAAAAAGACAATGAGAATATTCAAGATCATTTAATTAGGACTACAAAAGAGGTCTAACCAAATAATGACTACAGATATATTAGAGATGAACCATATTATCTGCTGAGCCAATAAAAGACAGCATAGGAAGTCTGACAGTACCTCCAATCTATACTTGTATCAGATGTGCATGATTTAGAATTTAAGTAAATTTAGAAAACATGTATATTTGAAGCAGTTAGAGGTGGTCACACCAAAAAGATATTAGTGCTTACGCACACTCAAAAGACTATCAATTATTAACCATGAGATAGGAGTAACAGTACCTGGGTGTGAGCCAACACACGGATAACACAAGCATACTTCTTCAATTTCTCCAGCCGTGCCTGGATATCCTTTTTCCCTTCATCAGTTTCATATTTCTTGGAGTATTTCAGGAAGGCCGCCTTCTTGGATTTGCACCAGTTCTTGTAGAACCTCCTCTTAATATCTTCGCTGAGATGTTGAGCCCAGACTGTGTTCAGGCAACGAAGACCACGAGGTGTCTTCACATACCCAACAACACCAACAATCACCATTGGAGGAGTTTCAATAATGGTAACAGCTTCACATGTCTCTTTCTTGTGGAGTTCTGTAATCAGCAGATGAAAGTGTAAAATTAATGGCAAAAACAATTCAAGTGTAGACATGATACTGATTCCTTGATAATAATAAAGAATCAAGAAAAATATGAACTAAATCAAAATAGAAATAAAAATATGTGAAAAGGAATAGTTTACTTGATCCAGGTTTTTCAACTTCTCTGACAATGTGGGTCATTCCAGCCTTGTACCCCAGGAAGGCAGTTAGCTTGCAAGGCTTGCTTGGGTCATCCTTTGGGAATGCCTTCACTGCAATAGTATAGAAAAATCTTTTGAAATGAACATCTCTAACAAAATTAAAAATGTTTTCAGGTGTGATATAGAATGTCCACAAAAATATTTTACGTCATATGTATTTATCTGTGGAAAATGAAAATTTATTTGGCATTCTAATAAAACATTTTCTAGAATAGGGTTGATTGCACAGAGATAAGAATTACATATACCACAAGATGACAAGAGATGGAACAGAAAAGTGGTTTTTGATGACGGTTCAAATCAATTTTCTCATATTCATAGGGATGAACTATGTATGTACATTAATACATCACGAGCCAACTATAATCTCTATTTTCCACAAGAAAAATGTTTTCAATAGTTTAGCATAGCCCAAAAATCGCTAATGATCTTCTCAAAGAAATTTATTTGAGAGCTATCTTAGCATATGTTTGCAAATATTCATATTATTTATCTTGAGAATAAAAAAATGATAAATAATCTCCAGATGTAAGACACATGACATGTTTTTATCTATGACAGGAAAAAATTCTATGTCCGCAAAATTAAACACGCAATAATCTGGCCATTATAGATAATTAAAGCTTACAAAATCAGTAATCAATTTGTCAATGCAAATAGACATTACATTCATCATGATTTAAACTAAAAAATCATTTGTAATATATATAAAATAGAATATAGTCATACCCTTTCCCCTGTGTCTGGCAGCACGCTTCCTAGGGAGAAATCCCAAAGAACCGTGTCTTGGATGCTCGAACTTCCTGTGAGACATTCTTCTCCTTACCTGTAACCAATGAACACAATAAGATTTAAGCAATCAAGCAGTCACACACCTCAACAAGCTCAAAAAAGCTCCAGGAAACACACACACACACATGTTCATGATAAACGCTAAGATGAAGTAAAAACGCGAGTATCAATCCATCAATCCGTAGTTATACAGCAGTGGTTTTCTACAATTAAAATGCAGTATAACAAATTCATTCTGAAAAAAAACGAGTATGCATCAACGAAATTTTCAAAAGCAATAACAGATTTACATACTTTTTAGATGATACAGAGAAACCAGTAAAGAAATGAGCATGCATATCAACATAAAGTAAGCTAGACAATGAGGAAGATGAAGGGAGAAAAAACCTGCAAGGAACGGCTACTGAGGAATTATGTGGGGACTCGCTCAAAGTGAAGAACCCTAGTGAAACATTTAGGTTTATATATTAAGCTGTTTAGCGAAGTTGAATGGGCTGGATTTAGGGATATTTAGCCCAGCTTCTTTTAGAAGGGTTTTTCCGGCCCAGTTGCAGTTACTTTGTTTAATAGTTAGTCCCAACCGGATGGGATGATTTTGATAAATATCCATTTTTAGGGCCTGTTTGGCAAGAATTACCCCAAACTTTTATATTTTATAAAAACGTTCCTCATTTATAGTTTTAGATTAAATTTCATTTCTAATTTGTTGTATAAAATTTATACCATTATATACAATTTTTATCCGAACTTGCTCTTCGGAGTCACTTTCAATTACAAGTATTAATAGTAGTTTTTTGTATACAAATCAATGGCATTTTTCTTTTGTTTTCTTCCTCTTTTTTCAAGTTCATATTAATTATGTTCGTTGTTATGAATTTTCACAAAACATTTTCAATGTAAAATGATAATATAAATTTAGGTATTTTTAATAATTTTTTAGAATTTATGATATAAATCATATTTTTGGTAAAAGTCAAATATTTCTCCCAAAATCTATGGTCAATCAGATAATGAAACTTTATCCAAAACTTCACCCAAAAATGATTTGCCAAAAATATTTGGAAATTTGTGGCTAAACACTAACTTAGAATATTTGTTGAAATATAACCATCATCTAAAAATAATACTTTATTTACTTTCTAACATCATAGCGAAATACTCAATGTCGGAGTCTGTATCAACACAGACTCAATATATGTTAATAATAATTTTTATGTAATAATAAAGATCATTTAATATATTTCATGATGTTTCGTGTTTGACTATGAATAATTTTTACTTTTCTCTAGAGTTGAATACCGAAAATCATGTTTAGTTATAAAAATTTGATTTTTTTTCACTTCAAATCACTCACAACAATTTAAAAACAACTCCAATTTATATTTATGGACAAACAAATCAATTTTCAAAATAATTATTACTTACATTGCTCCAATCTTCAAAAAATTTCTCATATTTCTTAAACTCTATGCCCAACCGAGGAAGTAATAACTAGCTCAACTACATTTGCTGTTAATTTATCATGGAGTTAGCTCTTCAGTAGTGTAGAAAATGAAATATGAGGCTAGGAAATTCTTCGATCTTCCATTGGAAGAGAATCACTTTTATAATAAGAATTATTTTTTTTTCAAAATTCACAATTTTTATGACTAAATAGATCTTAAACTTAAATAATTAGTATCTACTATGTAACGTCATAGTGTAACAACCTAGATTCATATTAAAGTATTATAATCATTGTTATTTTTTTAATCATGGTGTTTGAGCTAGTATGTAGACACTTCAACTAATTTTATGGAATATCAGTCAGCTTCCACCAATAACAAGTATCATGTAACTTTATCCACCAAGGTTGAGATAGATGGAAAAATAATACTTTATGCTTTTTATCTTTGTTAGAATTTGAACTTGAGACCTCGTGGTTCTCAACATACTCCATTAACCATTAAGAATAATATAATTAATCAAGTTATGTTGATGATGTAAAAATTATTTCAAACAAAATCATTTGTTCTTTTTCTTCTTTTTTATTGTACAACAAACTTTCATTAAGTAGGTGTTTGGACATGTAATTTCATTTCGTAATTTGAAATCATGAGATGAAATTTTAAATTTTCCAAAAAAAACTTGATTTGAAAATTTCATACCATGATTTCACACTTTTCAAATACAAAATTGATCCGAAAGTTTATATTTTGTGGAAAAAAAAACCATCATTCAATATGTGTTGGCATTTCTTTCATAGTTGATATTATTATCTTGCTAATCTTTAAATCATTTATATCGAATGTAACCATTACTCTCACCAATTAAATTTAGTTGGTATTATTACTTTTATCAATCTTTAAAACCATTTATATATGAAAATACATGTTCGAGGTGAGGAGGTTATTTGTATTACGTGGGAGGAATATATTAAAGAATAGTACACTAAAATTCATGTTCAATTTTACTTTATTATTAAACCAAAATTCAATTAAAAAATGTCGTATTTTTTTAATCTAATATTTGCTAAAATTAATTACAAAGTCAAATTGCTGTCTAAATAAAATATGTTGTCAAATTCTTACGAAATATATCTCCCAACTAGCTAGAACATGTAGGAATATTTTATACTTCAAGCTTATGCAGTATTGTCCCTATTTCAATGTTAAGTTTATTTTTTTGTCCTTAAACATGATGTTTTAAATTTTTTGTACATTTGCTTATTAAATGAAAATTTATGGATTAAAGCACTTTGATTTATCCGAATCTAATTCACTCGGCATAAATTTAGAAAATTTTTACCTCACTCATTCTAAAATCCTATAAAAATTAAATCATACGAAATAAATTATATAGATTTTTCAAAAATTGTTATAGTATTTAAAAACTTGAGTTGTGCCTTTTAGAGAGTATGTTTTTAATTTTTTTTTATAGATAAAGAAATTTGATAGATATATATATGATGGTAGAGTATATGTGTAAGTTTGTGTGTTTTTTTTTAAAACATACATTATTCCCTTGTGACATACGACATAGTTTGTTATGTCATTTACAATATTCTTTCCGATATATATTATAACTTATTATACCTTATATGTTATAACTTATAGAAAATTATGATACAATTCATATATTTTTATTATATAGAAAAGCCAAGTTTAAGACGATCAAGGATAAAATTGTCATTTCATAAGAATTCTAGAACGTTTTTTTTTTATGTTATAACATCTAAAGGTGGTCATAAATTTATAATGACAAAACAATCAAATATCATTTTCTAAATGTCAAGAGTACTCCAATGACGTGAAATCTAACATTGACCCCATATTTTCAATCACAATTTTTTTAAAATACTTTGAATATGAAGTAATAATTAGTCTATTTTAGTGGAAAATTACAATTTGTGTAAATTTTGATTCTTACCTATAAAAAAATATTGAATTAAATTTCATTTTCACAATTAACTATTGATTTTCATAAGTGTAAAGGTAACTATAAAGTACGATATTTTAAAACCCAAAAAATTGATTCCAGTGATTTTTTTTTTATAAAAAAAATTGTATTAATATACTATAATTTACGGCCTAATTGACGTGATAACTTATTTTAAGTAATGCTTCTCTATATTATAGAGTAAAGAACTTCTTATTATCATATCATATAAAAAACTTATAAGTAAGTTTTTATAAAAAGTCAATTTTAAAAAGTTACATGTTACAATAAATAAATAAATTGGATAGTATGTAAAATTTCTTTATGCTAATATACATATGACATAAACTTATTTAAATATATATCGTTTGAACTCCAATTTTTTCATGAGTAATTTTCGAGTATTAATAAATTATCTTTTATAATTTTTATGTTGTTTCATTATGAACATTAACATATGATAAAGAAGATTATCCATTTTTTTAATTGAAAATATGTTTAATTTATGTAGAATTATATTAAATATTTATATTTTATCATCAGTTAATGTCATTTAATCAAATGAGTCACATATAATAGTAATTTTAACAACTTTATTGAATTACTATAATTTCATCACATAAAATCTTTGTAATGCTTTTTGGTTCTCTTTGTTTAAGGTAGTACATTGTTTTATCATGTATGTATATTTTCTTGAAGCTCTATTTATTGTTAAATGCTCTATTGATTTCGTACTATATAAGATATGAAATAAAGCATAGTCTTCTTTCTCCCCCGACTTTTATTACTCCATCCGTCTTAATTTATGTGACACCATTAAACTTGACACAAATTTTAAAAAAGAAAAAAAAATTTAAAAGAAATTTGTGGTCTAAAATATTCCTTAGTCATTTGTATGACTAAAAATCATTTCATTATAGGTAAAAGAAATATTTTAAAAATTAGATTATTTCCTATTATGAAAAGATGATTTTTTTTTTGTGACACATAGAAAGGAAAATATTTCACATAAATTGAATTAGGAAGAGTATGTTATATAAAATAATATAGTTCATTTTAATTTGTATTCCCACCCCTTCACTCATTCTATATAATAATAAATAATAGAAAAAACTTGGTAATACAAATAATATTTATTATTTTAATCTATTTTATAATAGAATTTTCAAATATAGTATAAAAAATACCATTAATATTAGAGGTTATAAAGAAATATTCTAGAGTTCTTGTGAAATGACAATTTTCTCTTGATCATTTTAAATTTGACTTTTCTATATATATTATTTTAATTATGGAAACTTCAAAAATTTATAGTTTTATTTAATTTTATAGAAATCGAAAAGAAATTATTATAAAGTATAATCCATTTGTTATCGTGTCCTAAAATATTCATTTTTAATTTCTTTTAAAAATAATTTAACACACAATTTAATATTACAATATTGGGCCTGTAATTGGGCCTTTCAATATCTAGTATAAACCTATGTCGTGAAAAAAAGTAACTTTTGTTATTTTAGTGTCCGGATATTTTCGATCACCTTTAAATAGCGCAAAGGCCCAAAGACCAAAAGCCCAAACTACCCACTACATTGTAATTCCGATCACCGTGCAGAGAGTCGGTGACAGAGAAGGAGGAGAATCGAAGAGGAAAAAAAACAGTGCGCTCCAATGGATACTTCTGTACTCAACGAAGCTGTAGCGTCCAACTCCTACGACAAGATTGCTGATATTTGTGACAATCTCATGCTTCAGGCAATTTCTCCTTATTTTTCTCTCAATTTATTGCTGCTTTAGTATTGTTCTTTTAGTGATTCAAGAAAAAATCCTGATGTTTCTAATCGCTTTTTGGTATTCATAGGGTGCTGCTGAGGGCATCGAATTTCAAGATGAATGGCCGTATGCGATTCACCTTCTAGGTCATATTTACAACAATGACATGTAATCCCTTATTTGCAACTTTACTTTGGAATTTTAGGGTTTTAAGTTGGATGATGTGAAGGGTTTGATTTGGAATTACATTGTTATTGTTTTACTTATGCAGTAATAGTGCGCGATTTCTGTGGAAGAAGATACCTGCAGCTATAAAGGAGGCCCGGCCAGAGGTGGTGGCAGTTTGGAGGATTGGGCAGAAGCTTTGGACAAAGGACTACGTTGGTGTGCACGAGGCTATTAGTGGATTCAGCTGGAGTCCTGAGGTTCAGCCCTTCGTGGCTTCCTTTGCAGGCAAGTTTGTGTATCTTTATTCTCCATAGAACAAATGGTAGAGATTTAGTTGATCATCTTTTTTGTTTAAAAGTAGATCATCTTCTATTAAATCTACTTGTCTAATCAGTTCTGGTTAAAAGCTTTACATAATATACAGTATAAGTCATTGCAACAGCTCAAGATTTGTTTTTGCTTGTCGAATCCATAGGATAATTGGGTTCTGAGGGATGAAGATGAATGAACCCACAGAGTAGGTAAAAGGTTGAATATGTGAACAGCTAAGACATAGCATCTCTAAGTTACAGTGCAAGAGGAGTCTCACCTCTTGTTTTGAAATAAAAAGGTGAAATTAAACTGAGGGTTGAGAATATATTTCGAAAGCTATATCTAGTAAATTTTTTGGAAGGAATCAACATTCTTTTTTATGCCTGTCAAAAGCATAGAAGGTTTTGCTGCTACCACTAAGAATTGGACTTATAAATGAAGGGTCACTGTGCCAAAGGATTCTAACCTCTCTTCTGGGTTAAAATTGAATGTGGATAAAGTAAATGTAAGGATTGACAATATATTGCCATTGTTGTGAATTAGTAGAATATATGAATCTGCATAAATCACAAAGTTGGGCTGCAGTCCAAGATTAGCTAGTGGAGTTTGACAATGGCTTGAGACTAGAATATGTTCTCTGAACTTATCTTAAAGTCTAGTGGCCACTTTCTGGTAATCAACTTAAGTGGGCAGGGAGAATTTTTCTCCACAGTTCTGTATGATATCTTTTGTTAGCAATGGCAAATGGCTGTATGGTACAAAATAGTCAGTATAAGCAATTATTTAGGATGGGTTTAGTGGTGTGATCCCCTGAAAGGGGGATCACCGGATCATAAGGGTGATGCCTTTTTTCTCAATCACAACATGTCAATTTTGTTCCTGCTTGATGTCATGATTGTTGGATGGGGAGTATCTGCTGTATGCTAGAATCTTGATATTTATGTACTTATTGATCTAGATAATTGTGGATAATGCTCCAATTATGTCTCCCCATCCTATTTATCTTCATTGTTAATTTTGCTGTGTTCATTTTTGTCAATTATTTTTTATATGAGTTGGGCGAGCTTAATAGGTTCTTTGTTTTCCGCATGTGCAACTGTGGCAAGGCATTGCATTTACTAAAACAAGGACTGTTTATACTCTTTGTATAACATTTACTGATGGCGAGTTAGTCGGAGTTCTGGGTTATTTTGATAATTGGGTAACTCTCCAGATGCATGAAATTTATCATGTACTTGGCTGAGAAAATAGCTATTGAGGAAAAATGTCTTTCCGCATATGAAGGATAACTTGGCGCGTCACTTTCTACTAATATGACATGCAATTTCTGGGGAAATGTTCAAATAGTTGCTAGCGATTTTTTTTAAGAAAAGCTATTACTCAAATCTGTGAAGGGAACCATATTATGTAAACATAAACTTGAAGTTCTTGTACCCCATTGTTTTCTTTGTGGTTTTGCTATACATGGTGAAAAGGTATATATGTGAGTACTTATTTTGCTGTATATTTGATTTTCATATCATTTTCATGTCATCCTTCTGCAGAATTATACAAAAAAAGAATGTTTGAGCTCCTGCTTTCTGCTTATTCAACAATTAGCACACAAGACTCAGCTCGCTTCCTGGGAATGAACGAAAATGATGCTACAAACTGTAAGATTTTTTGTTCCTCAAAAAAAAAAAACTGTAAAATTTTATCCTACAGTGTGCTTGCGTGCTTGTAGTCTCAGAGTTCTTTTTTGGGTACATAAGAGGACTAAATGAACTAATATCTATCAAAAGGAATCTTTATTGTGTCTGCAAGGAGAATCATCTCCATTCTGTTCATTGTCCACTAGACCACAATTTTGGACTTTTTTTTTGGTTTCCCACCCAGTGTCCGGAGCCCACATTGGAGCTCCGACTAAATCCAGATTGCGCACTGCAAGGCCCGTTCGGGGGTGGCGCTCCCAATAGGATTTTCTCCATACCCAGGGCTCGAACCCGAGACCTCTGGTTAAGGGTGATGCAGTCCCACCACTGCACCACAACCCATGTTGGTCACAATTTTGGACTTGATTGGCTAGATATCCGGCTCCTTGATTCACCTTTAAAAGTCATGCTAAAATGTTACTTTCTAGACCTTCTGAAAGGCTCTATAATTTCTCAAATATAGCTCTCTGCTCTTTGATGTCTTGGTAGTTGTTCTTTTATCAATTTAACCACACCTGGCGGGTAGTTTCTTAAGATCTCCTTTAGTTCCTCTGCTAGGATTAACAGATACATCTGGGATGCCCATCAATTCAGCAATTAGGCTAATTAATTGTCCTAATTTTTTCACTTATCAAAAAAAATATTCTCCTAATTTTTCCAAGGTCAGCTTTCCATTAACCTTAATAACCTTAATTATCCTAATGCTGCCATCTAATCTTGCACTTGGCACTTCCATCAGTGATCAATTTGAACTTTCTGATAGGGAGAACAAGTGAACTGATTAGTTTTAGAGTGATACACATGTCTAAACTGTAATTTGGAAAAAACTTATCTTATCAAAAGGAACAGTGTCTTTGATTTTTCTGCAATGAAGTGAATTAATAGTAGTTCCTACTTTCACGTAGCTTAACTTTAATAGCAATCTCTTTGGTGGATTGAAAGATGATTATTAAGTTAGAAACAAGTTATAAAGGGTAAATAAGATAATTCCAAATACAGATCGATTTGTTTGAAGCGGTTAACTAATATAATAGGTGCACATCAAATGTTAAGAAGCACATACAGTGAGTTCTTTCAAATGCTTATCCATTTATCACTCCATCCCAACCATAATGTGTTCATAAGTTTTCAGTGATTGGTAACAATAAGTTTGTCATCTCCCTTTCAGATGTGCTGCAACAGGGTTGGGTGTTGGATTCGGCATCTCAAATGCTTACTGTGAAGAAACGGGCAGTTATAACAGAACAGAAGTTAGACCCTAGTAAACTACAGCGCTTGACGGAATATGTCTTCCATCTGGAGCACTAAACAGTTTGTTGGTTCCGACATTAGGTGTTTTTCTTACTCTAAATGGTTGGAGAAAGTAGGTGGCAAAATTTTATAGCAACAGATCTAAGCATGGTCTGGATGATTATTATCTCTCTTGATAACTATAATTTACTACCATGAAGTCGAGAAGAGTACAGTTTTTGAAAAAATTTCTTTGTTAAGGGGCATTAGTAGATATCGAACGATTGTTGAGCAATCTTCTTTTATGTAAGTTCTCGTTTTTTTCTCTGAGATTTTCCATTCCGTTCCTTGCTCTGTTGAAAGTACTTGGAATTATGCTTAAATTTGATTCGATAAAAAGATCAAGTTTCAAGTTGAAAATAAGATTCGAGAAAGTTCCAGTTGACTGAAGAGTTGATTATTAGTATATCGATCAGTCCAGAACAGATTGAAATAGGAGCTGGTTCGACAGAAATCTTTTCAAGACGCAGTGCACCCAAGTAAATAAGGAACGAGATGAACACAGATTAAACGAGCATCCCACACCCAAAAAGTGCCCTACATAGGTTTTGCCCGAAATCCCTAGTAACTAAGGTAAACAACGTAAAAAAAACACCTATTTCTGTACCAGTTCCGGAAGAGCCAATAACATATTGCATCGAAGAACTTCAGGAGAACAAGTATGTTATACATATACAAACACCCATCCAGATTCACTACGTTCCCAAACTGAGTTTTCTCACCATCAAATGGCAAAGGCAAAACACAGCCTTACATAATACGGCAACAACATTCGTTTCTATATACACTGAAGCTTTCAAAACATTTTGGCCAAAAACCATAGTCTGATCAACGACCCGTGAACATCAAGCAGGTTTGTAATCGGGATACGCATTCACATCATATATAACTTCTGCTTCTGGTGATGCCCGCTGAAATTTTGTTATCTTCGCGAGTATTTCGAGTGAATGATCTCCTCCTACATCGGGGTCGATCAAGACTTGGCCAATAAAACCTTGATAAGCTTCATGTCAACCCCTGCTCCTGCTACGCCTGTAATCTTAACTGCCCTGAGGTAATTATACGTCACATCTGAGAAGCTTGCTGGAATTTCATCAAGAGTCCCCCAAGACACATAACCAAACAATTCACCAGAGAGATCACCAGGCCCCTAATATTAACGAAAATACGTCATTCTGAACTTAAAACTAAAGATCTAATGAGTAAGAAAATAAGAAAGTGAACAAACATAATTAAGAACCTTAATTTCAAGTTCCTCTAAATATGGGGAGCTTCTTAGTAAGCAAAGAGCCCATTCAACCTCGACTAGTTCGTCAAAGCAAAGCTCAGATAGGTAAAGACGTTTAAGGCATTTAAGAGCAGAGGGAAGCTTAGTTGGTACTTCACCTGGTCCTGCAAACATGAACTAGGCAGGAAGAAAATGTCGAAAAACAGGATGATTTAAAACCCGAAAAATGGTACATCTATGAAAATGCATGAAAATGAAGTCACGAAGGAAGAGTTACCCGGAAATTACTGTAATCCCAGTCGAGATGCTCGAGAGCAGGAATAGACTTGAAAAACGCCACAAGATCATAGTTTCGTGCCTTTACAGAGGATTCTATAGACTCATGTAGGGACATATTTTAGATGTATATTGCCCGTGAAGACAAATGACCTCAACTTGGGAGGCATTAATTTCAATGTGGTTTGCATTATCTGAGTGATCCAGCACGAAATGCTCAAGCAACGGGCAACGAGAGATAAAATTCCCAAAAGCTTCACAGTAGAAATTGTGACTTGACTCAATTCTAGGCTAATTAATCTACCAAATCCCTTAAAGACCGGTGGAGGACGTACTAAACATCTTCGGAGAGTCACATGTCTCAACTGCAAACATGTGAAAAACGAAGAAGGCAATTTGTATATGTTATAACCCGTTGGAAGTTGAAGAACAAGATGTTGAATGCCACTTCTTGAGAGGAAATATATCAAGATGTCGATTTTAGGGCAGTCGACAGGACTAACGATGGATAGGATGAACTTAGAGATTGGTCAAAAGGTGATATATAATGTCAGTAAATCTAACCGTAGGGGATATAAATTCGTCCGTTGTTTCCCAAAGTGTTTGATCAAGCTTCAGCTGTGAAAGTCTGCACCAATTCTTCGATAAGATACTTGTCCTCACAAACACAAAAGTATGTCATCGATTAATTTCTCGGGAAGGTTGCTTAGTACATCAAGAAGTACACTTAGTTTTTCTCCATTAGGAGTCATTATATGACAGTAAAATCTGCAGAAAATAAATAAGAATCTCCAAACCGTCTAGACAGAGCTACTTACATTGTTAAATCAATGTGCAAGTTTTATTTTGAGCTCGCTCCGTAATTCTCTACTAAACCACAACCATAACCACAAAGAATGGGTGACCTTTAGGTTCTTATCACTGAACCTGTTAATCTTTTAAAACTATAGGTCCAAAATTAATTTTTATCTATTCAAATAGTACCTTTTTTTCTTCTTCTATATATAGCTCTATTTCCTACTGAAGGTATTGAAATCGGTTGAACTCAATATTGATTGTATTCTATATCATCTAGTAGTCCTAGTTTTAATACACACATTAGGTACTACCAATTTTTTTTAACAGTGCTAAAAAAATTAGGAATTTACAATGTGACAGACTTAAAATTTTTGAAATATTAAAGCTAAAACAAAATATTAATAAGAATGTCAAAAGTGCCACCAATAACTACTTAGAGAAGTGTCACCCGTTTTTTTTTTTTAAAAAAAGATATATGCAAGATTTAAATTTCTAAAAGAGGTGCACCTAATCATCATTGTAATTCGTATTATCTATGATACGAGCATAGAATCACACATTTATATTTAAGTATTTTTAAAAAAACGTCACACTACTATGGAGAGCATGCGTTCACCCAAATATTGCTTTTTTTTCCACAACTTAAAAATTCAATTTGAGCTGAATTAATTATATATACCCAGAAAATAAAAATACAATCTTGATTTCAAAATTCTACAGAGCTAGAAATATAAAAAGCAAATGAGTTATGTTAACAAAGAAAAAAAAAGTAATAATTTATTCCACTACGTTGTTTACTATATTTCGATTACCATATTATTTTATTGTTGATAGACTTTGCATTGCTACTTGTTACTTGATATATTCTCTTCACTATCTCTTTTTTTTAATTTTTTATGTATTTGAATTTATTGTACTTGAGCCAAGGGTCTTTCGAAAATAAAGATAGTGATAAGGTGCATACATTCTATCCTCCTCATATTTTAATTATGAGATTTGTTGAAAAGAATAGAATACCATTAATATGATGATCCTCTTGCAGGAATTTTTAAGAAATAGTTAAAAGAAAATGAATATTCAGAAATTAGATAAAATGAAGCCCTACTTCAAACATCATTACAAGATCATAGAATATCAAATAATGGCTACAGCCTACGAGTAATAAAAGAATTGAGATACAAAAAAGTGAAAGTGAAGAGAGACTATTTTTTTCATCGTTTGTGTTTAATCTCCGACTAGATTTAAATCGTACATTATAACTTGTAAGGCCCATTTTAGAGGTGACGCTTTCAATAGAATTTTTTTCCATATCAAGACTCAAATCAGAGACTTTTAATTAAGAATAAAACAGTTCCACCGCATTACAACTCATATTGGTAAACTTGCCCGTAAACTTATAGAAGAGGAGAACATATAGCGTTACTATATTTACATGCAATCACTAAGATTGCAATTATTTGACGAAAACCAACAAGATTACTACTATTAAATATAACGTTCTCATAAATAAAGATGACCAAATAAATTTCTTGTTAATAGGTAAGAGTTTTTCTTTGCCTTTCCAGATATTTCCATTATTATAATCCTATGGAAAATTCTAATTATGAATTTATGATTTGTGAACAATGTCATTACTAATTAAGATGAAAAGTTGTAAATTTCAAAATGCATGCAATTCTTATAAGAAACTTGTACCAAAAAACTTGTGAAATTCAATCCACAATAGTAATTAATATCTTAAACATTCACCTTAACTAAAAGCATTAATAAATAATCTTCCTAGAAAAATAGTACTGCTAACTGCTACTACTTGTTCATGTCACGGTCCACTGGTTTGGTTGCCTCATAGATATCAACAATTGATCGGAACTTCCTTCGTTTATTAACGCAGCCCATTTTGTCCACTATTTCTCCATCTGAATTCACCTCTGGATAATATTTTAATCTAATAATAATCAATTAGTTAAAACAAAGTAAATTAGAGACTGATGGAATGTACACCTTATTAGTCTAAAAGAAGAGTCAACCATATAAATTAAACATGAGATTATCAGGTAATTAAGAATGATCTTTTTCAATGTATATCATGGAAACCATTTTATATTATACCAAAATATACTTACATTTCCGCATTCTTTTTGTTCGTTTTGGTGCTTGAATCTTCTTTGGTTGAGATATTCCTATAATTAGGATCTTTTTCTGTTGGAAAACTCCAATTATACTCATCTTCAACTGGTGAGAGCCTATCAGTACACTTCAAAAACAAGGAAAGTAACTTGATCAACTATAATTCAAAAAAAAGTTCTAACATTTTTTATTTTGTTTGTCAAATAAAAGACAATATTACTAGAAATTTGTTCAAAATACTTATATGCAACGACTCTTCAACAAAATTTTACGCATCAAAATATATTCTTTACCTTAGTATATAAGTATTATCAGATACATTTTGTTACTAATTTTCAATAAATGCAGTCTTCTTGTCTATATATAAAAAACTAAATACTTCGTAAATGCATAATGAAATTAATCAACAAGAGGAGAAAAATAATCGAGATACACACAAACTGATCTGATATAATATAATATAATAAACAACATGCACCGTCATAAAAGAAGCAAAATGTAGCGCATGAATAGTCACGTTATAGATGTCACTGATGGAACGGAACTTTGTACTCCTCGGTATTCCTTGCTTCAATCTGCGATCGTCTTCATCTCTTATCGGAAGTTTCGAGTCATTATCCTAAAGATATTGTATATAATCACACATATCAATATCGTAATTATACCTACAGATTCATTCTTCGATGACCCATGATCATCGATCAATAACATATTAAACCCATGAATATATATATTGATAATATTAAAATAATACGTATTAATTTGCTTCCAGAAAGTTTGTTGAAACTGCAAGCTTTAACAAAATTATCATCTATATATTTTCCCAAGAAGGTTTCGGGATAGGTCACACATGAAAATAACTTTATCATTACTCAAAACTCCCCGCTGTATAACATACAGTGGAGTTGATCAGACGATCGAGAATGTGGACATATTCATCATGCAGGTTCCCCATTAATCCACCAGAAGGAACAAAAACACCACACCCAGAAGGAGTGGGTTATAGTCGACGTGGATTCATTATTTTTAATGTCTCTAATTCAAAACCATATATATATATATAATTCCTGGAATTCACAACTTCCGATAATATTAACTGTATATACAATATTTATTATTGTTCAAGGATCAAAGTCTATTGGAAATTAACCTGATTGTTTGAGTTGTCTTCTCCGTCTCCGGTGCTACCGCCGCTGAACTGAATAAGCTGTAACGCGGCCTTCATCTCCGTTGACTCCGGTTGCATTCCTTTACTTTTCGCCATTGACGATGATTTGGATTCTTCATCATTATAAATAAATGTATGTGGAGAGAGATGCCTGATCTCTGTGGGTATTCCTATTTCACGTAGGATACGGATTTTCTGGATGGAATTAATTACGAATAAGGAAATTTGTCCTTCTACTATTACATATTCTTTATATTTAACCTCTATTATATTATCCAGACAAAAATACCCCTAAAGTTTGTTATTTGTTTTATTTAAGTCCTTTGTTAACTTATTGACTCATAAGATCTCCATGTTCAAATATAGTTATATTATTAGGGCACTTAAATCATGCATAGTTTGTAACATGAAAAAACATCGTAAAAATTGTTTCCATACCTTCTGAAAAGGTTCTCGTGTACAATTAAAAAAAAAAAATTACGCAAATTTAACTTCACTATGAATTTTCTAGTGAAAGTTGACTACTTTTATGGTTAGAAAAATTAGTTTGATGACGATCGTTCTTAAGAATTTCGAGAAAATTCATATTATGTAAAAACAATTCCTCAAGAGAGATCACACAATTCCAAAAAAAAAAAGATAACACAATTCATATTAGCATATTGAAAATAAACATTTGTAAAGGTAAATGATAATTGAAAAAATAATTGGCAAAATTTACAAGGCAACTTAAATTTAAAATTGTAAACAGATTAATACAATTCATTACGCAAAGAAGTAACTAAAATACAATCTTGAAGCTAAGTGGAAGAAGTTGTAGCATCTTATTTTCTTTCGCCTTTTGGTTTTCTCTCCATTTTCTCTTAATTAAACCAACGTAACATTATATTTTTTTGTTTGTTATGGTACTTGAATCTATTTTGGTTCGAATGATTAATATTTGAATCTTCTTCCCTTGGAAGATTCCAATTATATTCATTTTTAATTGATGAGAGCCTATTAATTAATAGTACATTATGAAATGTAAAGAAACTTGATAAGATAATCAAAATAAGTTTAATAAATTCTTTTATTTTTTTTCCAAATATTTAAGAACCAAAAGTAAAGATGGAACAATCTATTGTTGAATAATATACTATAAACTTGTTGAAAATATTTAGTGCTAACAAAATAAAATATATACATAAGGTTTATAGAAATTACCTTATAAAAGCTAGTGGTGGAAATTATTTTATACTTCTCGATATTCCTTACATGAAGGATAATTTCTATCTCTTGTCCAAAGTTTTGAGCCATAACAATTGACATTATTATCATTAAAATATGATCAGAACTACCAAAAGTCTATCTTCACATTTAACTCTCTTGAACTTAGACTCACCTGAAAATTTTGTGTTTGAAAAGTTGTATGCATGCATAACTCCAACTCTTCCTTACGATTTACTTCAGATGTTACAGAAATTGACATCGGCAACTTAGACAATATAAAGTACGTGCATGCACTCTAAATAGTTATTTAAATTATCATCATTTATCTGTAATATATATAATTGCAGTATCATCTTCGCATCTTTACTTTCACAGTAGTTTTAATAGTCAACAAATAAACAACACCAATAATTATACAAGATCAATCTCTCAAGCTATTGAGATTTGTTGTAGATATGTGTGATCACTATCATTTGTGCTTTATTTAGTAAATATTTCAATCAACAACAACAACGCATTAATTCACGACTAGCTATATGAACATTCACTATCATAAATACTTCCTTACTATCCATAATATCTCAATATATCAAACATCTTATATGTATTCTAATGGTTATATATACCTCTCACATACTTAAAGTCTCCGTTTGGGTACAAAAACAAACCACTAGTTATTTGTTTTTTCCTTTTACATTTCTTTACATGGAAGTTGTCGCGTCACACTTTGCTTAGTGTAGGTTACATCACTTGTATCGTCTGCAAATTATTGTACATGAGCAAATTTATCCAATGCACACTCAAAAGATAGCTAGCAGTTACGAGTTTTCGGGGTCCAAAAAGATTCCTTTTGTTTATAGTTATAACAAAAGCAGGATTTTTCTACAATAACTTCAGCCACATGTGAGGCGGCCATTCAAACCAAGGAAGAAAAAGACTAAATAATAGACAGAATCCCCATAACAGCAAGAGGGCGCGGACAGTCCATGTCGCCTTACCATATAAAAAAAGCTCCATTCAATTAGTCAAAGGTTACAACAATATTTTATTTTTTTAGTTTCTTGTTCAATGTCTCATAAACTCATATAGAGACTCAACTATATTCAAATTTGCACCGAAAATATTCACAATAGACAAATACAAATGCAATTTTGAAACCAGCCAGATGTAAAATCGAAATTTCTGATTAACAATGTAGTAATATACCTAAAACTCCACAACCCTTGTTACATTTATATGGTGCAACTACGTGTACTCACCGTTAATTTTGAGTATCATCATCTTTAGACTGCAAACAACAATATTTTATCATTACCCAAATGGTCTCTTTCTCTCTTTTTCTTCTCTACAAGAAGGGGAAACGACTGTCATATTAGCGATCAAAAGGTGAATACATGTAAGAATAAGAAAACGCAACATCTTATATGTTGTATTGTATCAAGATAATTGGAGAAGTTACACACTTAAAAATATGACAAACTAAAATACTTTAAGGATATTGTATCCTATGGAGTTCCTTTGGGTCAACCGCAGTCTTCAAAAACTCGACAATGATTCACCCCATTCTACTATTATCCTTCTCCACTTGAAAACTAGACTTAATTTACTAGACTTAATTTTCTTAGCGCGGTATTCAAACTTATGATGAACTAAGACACAAATCCCTCAATCTTTAACATTTGAGCTAATACCAGGCTACATCCCAGGGAGATTTATGATCAACTTGATAATGTATTGTGCAGGTTTGCTAGTAAAATAACTATGAATTGAATCATCTTAAAACTTTTATGCTACCTACAAATATAAGCTTGAGATTTTAAAGGTACGTACACTAAGCTCTATTCTTCCTGGATCGATCCTACTTAGTGAAATTTTACTACATATGTTGTTGTTGTTGAGGTTTTAAACGGCAAGGCAGACATATAAATTGAGAAAAAAAATGAGCTATGACACCGATTGTGTTGTTGATCAAACTCTCAAATCAAATGTAATTGTCCGATCAATTTCTTGATAATCAACATTACGTCCAAATTTACATGCCTTTAGATTGGCTTTTAATTCACGTAGCACAAGTAATCATCACAAAATTAAACGAATTAGATTATCAATAACGTATGCAATTCAAATTAATTAACCTCCCAGTATTTTGATTTTATTAATTTGCTATCTCAGAAAGTTTGAATTAAAACGGCAAGGTTTAACAAGAATATTCTAGAACACTCGAGAATCTCCCCCATTGAGTAACCCCAATCCACCCACTGAAACAAATGAACAATCAGTTAATTAGTGAAAGGATAATTTTTTTAAAAATAAAAAGCAAAAATAGGTGATACAAGAAATGGGAAAAGGGATTACAAATAATTGGAATCAAACTCTCATCAACACGACAAGATAAAAGTTCATATAGTCAATCAACTGATCTACTAAAATCTACTAATATTTTTTAGTTAAACGATAAATAACTCGATATACTATACCAAAAATATCTACAATAATATTTATTGATATCGTTCGATTGATATATATACACGAAATAATTTACATATATGTATTTAGTTTCAGGATTTAAACTTGCGATGTTTATTCTTAAGGATCAAAGGTTTTGTAACCTGATAAAGTGCAGCGACGGATCGGAACTTCCTTTTCTTAGGAGGATCAGAAGCTTCGTCGAAAATCTCTTCCATATTCATAGCTGTTGATGACGATATCTCCGCCGTATCGCCGACGCTTTCTTCTTCTCCGTGCTCCCTTTCTACGATCACTACTCTAGAACTGTCGCCGGCGTTATGAAAAATGTCACGGCTGCTATCTGAATCGCCGCTGAGCTGAATAAGCTGCAACGCCGCGTTCATCTCCGGCTCCGTCAGCTTTTCCGGTTCCGTTTGGATTCCTTTGTTTTTCACCGTTGATTTCTTCATTTTATGGCAAGCCGGTGTTTGATTTGCGTGGAAATTGAAGGGGAAGGAATTTTTGTGGGGGCTATTTGTAATTCCTTAGGTGAGGTGGGTAATGACGAAAATATCTTTGAAGTAAGCATATTTTTTAAGGCTTGTTTAATTAATTAAGTAATTGCTAGTTTCAGAGATTTTTTGAAGGATAAGATTGTAATTTACCCAATTCTTTTGGTCTTTTTTATTTTGTTGTTTTTTTTTGGGTACGATCTGGTCATACCTATTGCTCTACGTAAAGTTTAAGCCATAAGCTATTTGAACAAAAGCAAGAGTGGAAAACTTTATTACGTGTTTTCCTTTTTACTTTTTTTTTAAAGTTTGTGTAAAATTAAAATCAGATAATCAAATTAAAATGAAGGGAATATTTCATAAAAGTGAACCCCGATCCTACACTTTTGAGTCAACAAATTTTGGATCTACATTTTTGTGTGAGACAACAATATATGTCTTACGTATTTAATTAGTGTCAGTACGTAATAAGAAATTTCACTAAGGTGCGATTGGTTTGCAAGATAAAATAGTTCCCACTATGCAGCAAACAACGTCACTTCTCTATTTAGGCAACTCAGGAGGTCTAAAACAACGTGTAACAGACAAATGTATTAGTAGTGCCAACTTATCATACTTTAGACTTCACATCACATGAGTTTTTCTTTTTTTAATGGTTTTCTTTACGTCACAAGAGTGCTTGTGTGTAAACATTACTAAGTTTTTTTTTCCCCAATATGAAGGTGTTTGAGTTAATTTGTGCACAACTTAACTATTATGTTGAATATTTGTTACCTCCCACAGCACAAATACAAGATAATTTTATCTATCGAAGTTAGATAAATGAAAAAAAAATCATTTAGCATTTTTTATATTGCTCCAAATTTAGAGGCATTAATATGTTGAGGAAGGCTGGCTTCTACCAATTGAACGTGTGAAACAATATGTTTTTTTTTCTTCTTTAATTAGGACTTAGAATAGGCTGGTCCATAAATAGTGAGAGAAGATGGTAAAATATTCTATGAAAGTGAAACATCAAACTTATGAAATTATAATCATCAAACTGTAATAATAAATGTTCAGAAGGGCAAGTAAATTTGGCACCCCGTAGCTTTTGTATTTTGCTAAGTGGTAATAAACTTATAAAAGACGGAATAAACGAGCATTGCTTGGCGAGATTGATGTTGATCTTCTTTATAAATATGGAAACGTAAAGATCACAACAGAACTCGTGCACTACGTCTCAAATGGACATGTATATGGCCTGATTTCAATATCCAGTGGTAAAAAGATCGTTACTTACGTAGAACTTTTCATCACATCAAATGTACACAAGAGGCGGATGAACACTAATTTTCTTGCTTAGCCTGTTGATCATATACGCATTCTGTCCCTTGCATCTCGACAGTGAATTTTAACCAATGGATTTGCGAAGCTTCAGGGATGAGCATAGCCAAGTTTCCTCCTCAACCCAGACAACTCGTGTATCCACCTGAAGGATTTGGAAGCATTGTGTTAGGCGTTAATGAGATGTCTGTCCCTAGGATCTTCACTGTGTATCCGTTGGCATCGGGGCTGCAGGGTTTGAACATAGTGTCTTGTTAGGCATTGATAAGATGCAAGTACCATACTTTATACAACAATAAAGGTAACACGGCATCATGCCCCACAAAAACCTAAGAACAACAGAAATTCACTATGTAAACAAGGGAATGCATCCAAAAATCCTTCTGTCATGTCATAATCAGACAAACTTCTGTATGGCAACTATTTACGTCCATCAGAAGGCATTGTATTCAGCAGGTGGGCATAACATTATTGCAGATTCATAAGGTTGACTGAGATGAATTTAGATGGTGAAACATGGTTATTGAGGATTCATATAGCCAAACAACTTGTTTGGGACTGGGGCTTAGTTGTTTATATTCAAAAAACACTAAAGGTAGTGTAAGACTCGTTCAATTTTGTTTTGGGGGACTTCATGAAACCCTTATTGATTGAGAACTTTGCACGACAAACACTCATCAACATTAACACTTGGGAAAAACAAACACACAACTACTTTTTTGTTCAACCAGTTGAAACCAATTGTTTTGCTATTTGCCTACATCTCACATAATTAGTTTCAACTGGTTGATCATAAAAGTTATGGGCAAATATCCCAACTCAGATCTTCAGAAACGACTTTTTCCATTTGTTATTACAATTTTCAACGGCGAGAACATCTGATTGGCATCCCCACATGCAGAGAAAGTTCTTCCAAATCATTTGTGGGGAGAAAAGACAATCAAACATCTATAAAAGGTACTTACAGCCTCAGCTTGTGAAGAGAGTATTCTGAGACCCGTCAACTTTTGAAGCTCTTGTCTAAACCCAGTAAAGAGAACCTGAAAGAAACAGATTTAGAACAGGAACGTAAGCAAGACCGCAGGCACCGCAGAACACTACGCTTCTCTAAATAAATGGAGGAAATATAGAGTGGTGCTGGCATGAAAATTTTGGAAGCAACAACATATATTCAAGAAAAATGTGACCAACTATATTCCAACAAATTGACAAGTGCAAAGTTTGAAGCGAAACAAGCAGGCTCTAGCATCCAAGTTACAGAGGAGTCAAATTAGAAAGGTTGAGTGATTTAAACACAGATGTGCTGATAATGCATCTTCCATAATGAGAACGAGAAGTTGAAGAGGCCAACACTGATATAAAAACAAAAACAATAAAAAGAAATGCAATGAAATACAAAATCATCACAGTTTACATAGTGTAACCATTTACTCAGATTACATGGCTGGGATAGCTGACAGGTGATAACTCACAAGAAGCAGAAAATTAAACACAAATTGAAATGCATCTTTCAGCTGATACTTGACTAACATAATATGGAAGGAGGGCTTATATGAACTGTGAGACAGCAAATTAATATGTTGTTAACTATGACCAATTGAAGATCCTACGATCAACCTTATAAGATGGTAACCCTATTGCTGTTGCTACTTTGGAAAGAGAGAAAAGTGCACCAGCCCTAGAAACTAATGGGAGTGACACATGACATCTTACCATAATAGTAAAAAGGGAAATGATGAAGAAAGAGCTTAGTGCATTTGAACTCTATAAAGTTGGCCAATGTGAATTTTAAAAAACATGAGAGATTTTAGACAATTTTCATTCATTTTGGAATGTCAGCTGACTGCTTAATGGTGGAGTAAATCAAGTTGATGATATGGTCAGTAGTACTTCAAATCTAAGTTGCTCGGACTCTCCACAAATGTTGCCACACCCGTGTCAGATCCTCCAAAAATGCACTACTTTTGAAGGGTCCGACACGCACCGGATGACATTTTTGAAGAGTCCGAGCAACATCGCTTCAAATTATTTAGGAATATTTCATAAGAAGGTTAAGCTTACCTACATCGAGGACGCCGACCGAAATTATAATAGATGCCAATATGCGCTCAATGTGCGGGACAACTCCTAGCGGCTGTCACCAAAAAGGTTGCTGGACACAGTCAAATTGAGAAACAGAAGAACAAAGTCAATACTCACATATTCTAGTTGAAATTCAAACAATCAAGAAAAAATATTTTAGTTGAAATTCGGTAATAACTTGAAGATGAACAAAACAACATGCACGTTCTAAGCAGCTTTAAGAGCCTTCTCAAGAAAGCCCTTTTATCTGCAGAACTTAAATATTTAGACGTAAATTGGTCCCCACATTCCTTCACATCACTGATAACAATGTATAAAAATTGACAAAGTAGTATAAAAGTTTATCACAGGACTTTCAACAAACAAAACATTGTTTTTCATTGTAAATTTAATTTCCCATTTCAGTTCTTCTCACTCAACGAACTCTTCAAATATTTCCTCCAGCCTCTCATTATTACACTATTCCATGGCATCTTAGCTGATTTTCATAGACAGTTTCCCCTTTTTAAAAAAAGTAAAGGCACTAGTTCCATGTACAATCCTTAAGTTTCTGATATTATCCATCAAAATCCTGTCAAAATGATGGAAACCTATCAGACTATCAGATGGCATAGTAGACAGACGTCACATAATGAAACTTATCACAAGATGACCTGGGGTAAACTCATGAATAGGTAAGAAGAAGGCAACTTCTCATTTTTTTCTTTTATTTGTTTCTTTGGCCAGTTTTCTTTTCTCAAGAAGAGGGAGCTTATAACCTGAAGAAATTAGAGGGACATATGTAATGCTTCTCATGTTAATGATGAATTGAACTAAAGATCTTAGAAATGCAGGTCTTAAAGTTTGTAAGCTAAAGGGTTCCTTCCTGTCAAATGACACAGTTGAACTTATCAAAACAGGAAAAAAAACTACCAGATCAGGCATGAAAAAAAAGAGTGGAGCTTCTCACCTTACAGAAACGACGATGACCATGCTTCGTGAGCTTGATATAAATATGCTGAAGCAATCTTCTCGAGTTCTGAAGCACTTGAAGGGAACAACGATTCGCATGTTCCTTAAGCAGTGCCGAAGGAACCAGGTAATTTTTTTTAATTAAACAGCCACTGGGATATCCAAACTTGTCCGGAATGGTACAGATTGCTTTGAAGATGATAAATCAGGATTCAAGTCCTTTGATGGAGTGAGCCTTACTTTATAAGCTTCCTTTACCATCCCAGCTTTTAGAAGGCATGATGTCAAACAGCTTACTGTGATATCATCAGGGACACAACCCAATGACAGCATCTTATCAAAAATGGCCATAGCTTCAAGCATTCTTCCTTTCATGCAATGCCCAAGAATGAGAATGGTGAAGGTGATTTTATCATGGCAACATCCTTTGCTCTCCATTTCTGCTGCAATGACATTTGCTTCGCTCAAATTACCAGCCTTGCAAAACCCATCAAGAACAGGGTTGTATACAAATGGTTGCGGGACAATATCATCCCTCGATTTCAATTGACTCAATAATTCCCGAGCTTCATTTAGCCTATTCTCCTTGCTCAAAGCACTGATAAGAACAGAAAAAGTATATAAGTTTGGAGACAAATTTCTAGTGTTCATTTCATCCCATAGCTTTAACCCCTGGTCTAATTCTCCAGTCCGACAATAACCATCAATGAGAGAAGTGAAGGTAACAACATCAGGAGGGTAACCAACAGCACACATCCTCCCATACATTTTTATAGCTGAAAACATGTCTCCTATCTTGCCAAAACCATTAATAAGAATGTTAAAAGTAACCAGATTTGGACTAATACCATAAGTAATCATTTCATCCATCAGATTTATAGCCTCATCCATCCTGCCCAACTTGCAGTAACCAGAGATAACAGAAGTATACGTCACAACATCAGGTGACAGTCCTTCTTGTAACTCAAGATTTCCTAACAAACCTCGTGCCCTGTTCACTTGACCAACAGCACACAACCCATTTATAAGAGTGTTATACGTAACAGTATCAGGGAAACAACCAAAACTTCCCATGTCATTGAAAAACTCAAATGCCTTACCAACTCCTCCAACTCGACAAAGCCCACGAATCACAGTGTTAAAAGTGCAGGTATCTGGAAACAATCTCTCTGACCTCAAAATATGATGTTTGAAAAAATCAACAGCTTCATCTACCCTACTTTGTTTCATTAACAAACTCAAAAGACTATTATGTACAAAAGGCCTAACAATGCTACCTTCCTCCCTACCTAACTCAGATTGTGAAGTCAAAATTTCTTTGGCAATCTCAAACTTGCCCGCATTTGCAAGTGCTATTACTACACTTTCCAAAATCGAATTTTCTAGTAAATACCCATCAGCTTTCATATACTTCAACACTAACATAGCGGAATCGTGAAACCCCAACTGAGAAAGTGACCTCAAAAGCAAATTAAAACTCCCAATACAATGAACAAGATTCAGATTGATCCTAGTACACTGTAAAAAACGAAATGCCAATCTGGGGTTATTCAAATTGGTATTAATATGGTGAATAACGGTGAAAGCAATATGTGGGTCCAAATTTTGACGAAAATAATCAGAACCGAATACATCAAGCGATTGAGAATGGTGAAAACAGAGGAGACATACAACTTTAGTAAACCAAACCGCTTCAGGTCCGTATGAAGGAAAAGATTTTGAAGAACCGTGACCATGAAACCGAGCAATGAGGAAGATATTGGACGCCCGTTGAACCCACAAGGGCATTATCTCCGGTCGCCGATCGTAGGGTTTGAATCGATCTTAGATATAAAAGCCAGTTTTTAGTCATACCATTTCACTACCGGAGGTGATAATGTTTATTGGGGTTTAGGGTTTTGGAGTGATGGAGGAGGCGACGGCGACCGGAAAGATGGGCTTGTTAAAATGACGGCGGCCGGAAAGAGGGGCTTGTCAATCATAAAGACTGGCTAAGGTTAAATGTTAAACCAGTGTGACAATCCCTCGTTCTTTATTTTCCCATTTCACTCTCTCCTCTTTTTTTATTTTTTATTATTATATTCCCTTTGTCAAAAAATAGTTTTCTATGTCTCACTTACTACAATTTAAATAGATTTTCACATCTTTTTATTGTTTTCTACTTTTCTTGTAAAATATAATTTAAATTTAAAAAATGTGATAAAGAGCGTTTGGCTATGAAAATAGAGTTTATTTTTAAAAATAGTATATTTTTGTTTTCAAAGTAAAAAAATGATATTACTTAGTATTTGAAAATTGGGAGATGAAATACAAATTAAAATTGTTTTTTGAATTTTTGTAAGTAATTTAAAATGAAAATAACTTTTTGCTTAAGTCTAACTCAAAAACAAATAAAAAGAATCATATGAACAAATGCCTAATTATATCCCCACTAATATCTTCCAAACTATGATATTTTCGTGTAAATTGTGTGTTGCTGGACAATAATTTTATGATAATATTGCTCAATATATTTTTCATTTCGATTGCAATTATTATTATTTATATCCTCTCTAAACCTTAATTTGTGAGACTATATTAAATATTTTATTATTTTTGTAACTTTCATCGGTGAATGAAATGTACGTAATCTACGAACAATATAATTAGGGGTAATTCAGTTTAAATTTATGCATATATTGTGGATGTAGAAATTAGTATTACTAGGCGTTTGGCCATGTTATTTTATGATATGAAATCAAGAGATGAAATCAGCATTTAGACATGTGGTTTCATGTTGATTTCATGAGATGAAATCCCAAATTCTCCAAAAATCATGATTTGAAAATTTCAAATTATGATATGAAAATTTTCTAATACAAAAATTAACCCACAAATTTATATTTTGTAAAAAAAAATCACATTTAATTTATATATATCTACTAGCCATTTGTTTCATATGTAAATAAAATTTATAATTCATATCATTACTTTTTAAACTGTTTATATCTCGTATAACGATTATCCTCGCCAATATAAAATTTATTTTTACTTCAAATCAATTCTTAATTTACCATTTATATTCACCAAATTCATTGTTTTTTTATCAAATTTATTACTACTTCATTCAAATCAATGTTTAATAATGATAAAAATTTCATCATGTATTGAGTGGACGAGACTAACCACTACGGCATTAATTGAAAAAATAAATTTCTTAGCCACTAACAATTTGAACACTACAACTTAGGTTCAATTTTTTTATAAAAATAATTAAGAAAGTTTTGATCAATAAATGTTGCATTTTTTAGAATAGCTTTGTAATGATGTATTATGCGATTTTATAAACTTTTATTTATTTGGTTAGATTGTATAAACAATTGAGACAATTTTGATAGTTTTACAACTTATGGGGTTTTATGTTTATGAGAAGATATATAAGATAAAAAGTCCAAATTGCATGTCCAAACTAAACTTCGACTTCATGTCACTATTTCAAATCATGATTTCAAATTATGATTTCACATCGCATGGCCAAACGGGCCCTTAGTATATGATTTGTAATGTATTGATTAACAAAGCATAGATTATAATGTTACGATAAACAATAGAAAGATTGAATTGCTTTTTCGTATTGAAAATACTAGTATATGTACCTTCACGTTACACGAATATATTTAAAGTATAATAATAATTTAATTTAAAAATAATTAAAAATTACTACTACGTAATAGAATTACATATTTAATCATATATAATGTTTTGATTTTATATAAACATCTGATACTAATAAAAATTTAGCTGATCTATATGCAGTGAGGATATATTCTTGAAAGACAATGAAAACATTACTCTAACAACTTCTCCTTATGTTAGTATATAATGAAGATTAACACTCTGTTTGGATCATTGTTACCTATTGTATTGTATTGTATCGTTATCATACATACAATGTTTGTTTTGATTGTTACTTAAAATGTATTGTATTGTATTGTTAAATTTCGTTGTTATGTAACAATGAAAACCCTCATTTTATGGAACAACCGATTTGGTGTGTTCCCATTGTTACCTAATTTCTTTTTCTAATTATATCCTTACTTAATATTTCATAATACTATTTTACCCTTTACCCTATATTATTTAATCCTAGTCAAACCTCCTGCCCAATAATAATTAAAGACATTTTAGTAAATTTATAAATTGCAATACAATACGATACAATCAAACCAAACAATAAAAATATTATTAAACATCAGCAAACAATACAGTCTAACCAAGCATTGTATCTATCAATACAATACAGTACATTATGAAACAATGGGTAACAATGATCCAAACAGAGTGTATTGCATATGTGGTGTATGCTAAATTGATATTTGTTCTAATTAATTAAATTTTAAATTTATAGATAAAATTTGAATCTAATATTAAAAATAATAACTCTATTTTTAGCTAAAATTTAAATATGATTTGCAAAGCATACTGCAATACCTCTTTAGCACACTCCTCTCTAACTTAAACCTACAAAATAAAATAATTTTCATTTAATCAAATATGCTTTCATAAAATAAGGATGCATTAAACAATAAATATAAAATAATTTCCATTTAATCGAATATGCTTTCATAAAATAAGGACGCATTAAACAATAAATTTGAATGACCAATAATAAAATATTATTATTAAATTAATATATATCACATAACTATTTTTTAGTGCAATAAAACTATAAGAGATAAAAAGAACGGATCATTTTATATTCCTTTAATTTACTAAACGTCTCTTCTTTTATTTTATAATTTTTTTGATTTGTTTAGTCTTTATAAAAATATGTTGTAGATTTTATTCTTTATTAATACGTATAACTTAATAGTGACAGATAATATTAGAATTTAGTTTTAAAATTTTAAAACTAATTTTATATAGATCAGTAATATATTATTTTTAATATTAATAGGATAAAATTGAAAAGTTACAAGCACCACCAACATGCTATTATTAGTGAAACGTAAAAATATACATGACAATTCATTTGAAGTCAATTCCAATTCAAAATTTTAAAAGTAATAGTATTAATTATTATCTTTGATTTAAATATATGTAGAGAGATTTTATATGATAGAATGAAAATTTGAAAATGATAAGAATAAAGTTGATAAAAATAAAAATCTGAAATAGGCAAGTCATAATAATTCTTACCCTTTATAAAAAACATTTTCATGAAAATGAAATACTATAAAAATAAGAGTAAATAACAAAGAAATTAAGAACTTTAAACTTTACAAAATTTAAAGATTTTTTTTATTAATCTTCTGAATATGTAAGATTGCAAAAGAAATGATGACTACACCATAAATTGATTTGATAATTTATTGAGAAATCATAAATTCTTTGTCACTTATTAAAAAAAAAAGGTATAGTTTCAGCTTAGTGTTGAGATTGATAAGGATAGTTATAATCATCTTATTTATAAAAAAATGCAATTAATTTTTATTCAAATTTTGAATTTAAAAGTTTAATTAAATTTATTTTTATTGATAAGTTAAAAAGTTAAAAAATCTACAAATTAATTGATGTGGGGGTGGTTTACTCTTAAATTCAGTTTTTTTTTTTAAAATTCTTTATATAGATATCTGATTAAAAAATTGTATGAATTTAAATTTATTTAATTAAATCGTAAAACTTAAAATAATCATAAAAAATGATTATTTTAGAGATAGATTATAAATAAAGATTTTAAAAAGAAAGAAAAGAAAAGAAAAGGGGAAACTATATAATATTGTTCCTCTAAAACCCTGTAATGCTCTCTATTATATTGTTGTGCTTTCCCTAAAACCCACAAGAAGGGCAGTTGCCTTTCTCCTTCTTCTCAAATGGCGGTCGACAAGAACAAGTTGGACGAAGAAGCGTTAAGTCTACGCTTCTATAAAATTGTTCTCAGTTGGGACTATCTTCGTCTCCTCAAAGAATCCGAGGTAATTTCACTAGCTTTTTTTTTTTTGCAATTTCTTGTTTTGTATTCAATTGGACATTGTTATGTATTTAGCGGAAGAAGGGTAAAGGGGATGATGACAACGCTCTTGTTCTGAAAAAAGCCAAGAATTCGTATAAAGATGTTCAAGATTATCTTGCAACATTCGAACCTCTTTTATTTGAAGAAGTTAAAGCTCAAATTGTACAAGGGAAAAAAGATGATGATGAAGAAGGTACTTATTCTTTAACCCCACATTGTTAATGTGTTTAGGAATCTATCAAAACAAAAAGAAAAACATATTTAAGTGATTCTTACCCCAAGATTTTTCGTTTTTTCCGTTCCCCTTCTTTTTCCTTCCTTTTCCCCTTATTCAGTGAAGAATTATATATCTTTTGTGATTCTTGCCCCAAGATTTTTCGATTTTTTGGTTTCCCTTTAATTTTTTTCCACCCCCTTAGTTTTCTTTTTCCTTCCTTTTCCCTTATTCAGTGAAGAATTATATATCTTTTGTTGTGTTTTTGAGTTGAGTTTGGGTTAGGATAAGTCCAATCAAGACAAGTTGATTATATATCTTTTGTTGTGTTTTTGAGTTGAGTTTGGGTTAGGATAAGTCCAATCAAGACAAAGTTGATGTGTATGTGGATTTCATTTGACAAGAACGCCGTAATCTCAAACCAAGTCAAGATTGACAAGAACTATCTCTTGAAAAATTCAAAGATTTTGAATAATTTGCTGTTGCCGTGTTTAAATTATTTAGTATTGGAATGGAAGGGTCTGAATTTCGTACAGGTGATCCCAACTAACTTGGGATTGAGGCACAATAGTAGTTTTTCTTGTTGTTCATTGTTTGGGCAGCCTTATATAGGTCTTAGTAGATGAAAGAAAGGATGACTCTGTCTACTTGTTGACCCATGAACTTATGCATGTGTTATTGGATTTTCATTACAACTATGTGGACTCAAGAACAACTAATACTATTATAATTACTCTTTTGTCTTTTAAACTCGAGAATGACTAATATTTTCACAATTTATCACCTAAATTGCAATTTCATATACATAACTTGAAGCTTATATTGGTGTATCTTCAGGTTCCATTTTATCATTTTATCATTTTATTTGGTTGACTTCGTATTCACGTGCTTAGCATATTTGTTCTCGGGTATTGTAGAGACACTTTGGATGAAGGCAGTAACTGTAGGGTGCAGTGAGATTGACGGATTTCACTTTCCAATGATTTCATGTGGTGATGCTGAATCAATATCACAGAATGATCTGTTGTTACTTTCAAATAAGGAGGTACCCTATTTTTGTGAACTTTCTTTATGCTTTTCAGTTGTTTACTTTTTATTGAGTCTGAAATACGTGTTAAAAAATTGTCCCCATGCCATCCTACTTAATTTTGAATACAAGCATTATAATGTGATCACCGTACATCATTGTTTTCTTTCTGAGGTGATAGTCCGAAATTAAATTTTTTCTTCAATATTTGGGTGCTTGTGGGGAAATATTTGCAGTTTGGAGACGGTAAGAGACTCCCAACTGCATATGCGTTTGCCTTGGTTGAGGATCGTCGACCAGACAAAATAAGACTTCGGATGCACCTTAGCGGAGAGGTCAAACAATTGAATACAGAGGAAATTGAAGCTTGCTCTAGGCTTTTGAGTATGCGTCCTCTTGTTACAGAAAATGCGAAGCTTTTGCATGTTCTTAAGGTACCCTGACATAACTTCTAAATTCTTGTCAAACTTTAGGTTTTCCAATATATTTCATTTCTTTATGATTCTACCTTACGTCTTCTTACATGTGGTTAATATGTAACACTTGGGCTGAGTTTATTATACTTTCTGGATGAAGCTCCACTCTGAAAAACGAGATGTTGAGTCTGTGTAGATCAAACTTACAAATTGAGCTTAACCAAATTCAAAAGGATACTGATGGAAATAATGCTATGCCTGATTTTGGTTCTTTATGTACGAAAACTGTGTTAAGTTGCAGTAGTTATGCTCTATGTTTATTTATGTTGGTGCAATCTTGGTAAGTTAGTCATGGTGAAGATGAATCATTTCTCCACATGTTCAAAGCAAGCACAGCAGATTCAGATGATTTGCAGCGAACTTTGTTGAGACATGCTAATTTATTCGTTTACTTCAGTTTTAATATTACCGAGTAAACAAGAAGTACCAGTTCCTATATAGTTAAAATTGGTACTGCTTTTAAAGAAGAAAATAAAGTATTGTATACTCTTGTGAAGTAATTTTCCTTTTTTACATGTGTGCTTCAATTTGCAGATATGCAGTTTATCAACTATAGCCCGTGAATATGTTGCTCTGCGGTCAGTGAGCTCCCTCCCATTCAAGGATTTGATACTATCAGCAGCTGATAGCAATCGTTCTACAGAAGATCATGCTTGGAAAATATCTAGACCCTTGAAGGAATTTCTTGAAAGCAATCACAACAAGTCTCAGCTTGATGCTATTAATGTGAGTTTCTAAAACAACTTTATCATTATATGCAGTAAGCACCTTTCTAATATATTAAATTTTACATAAGCGCACACACACAAATATATATGCTGTCTATACCAACTCAGTGCGTCTGTCCCCCTTCATGACCTATTAGTAGTTCTCAGTCATGTAACACTTAGCATACATTTTTCTCATTCAACATTTCTCTTTGCAGGCAGGGCTTTCACGGAAAACTTTTGTGTTAATACAGGTTTGGCTTATCCATTTATTCTGTAGGTTGTATAAACAAAATAGGCCTTCTCTTATGCTCTTTCAAGTGTATTATTTTGTGATTTATGTACGTATGTATCTTGAAAAGGCATGACGAGTGGAGCTCCTCAGTGCTCAATTCTTTGTTTTATTTATTCCATGAAAAATACTTTAATGTATCAAAATTACCACAAAAAGAGACTAGTGTATAAAATTAGAAAAGACAGTGGTTGATATGCAATCTAGTCTCATTGATGCTTCTAACCAGAAAGTTGGAACTTTAATAGAGTTAAGTATTTAACAAAGTTCATTACTCTAGGGTCCACCAGGGACAGGAAAAACACAAACCATCCTTGGGATTCTCAGTGCCATTTTGCATGCAACTCCTGCTAGAGTACACTCCAACAGGTATGCCGCTTAATTTTTCTTAGTTACTGCAGATGAATTCATATTAGAAAAAGAAGTCTGGTTGTTGCTATGGCATATTGCCTTCGGCGGAAAACATTAAGGCTCACCTTTATTCTGTTTATCTATATATAATACAAAGTTTTTTCCTAGTGGATAGGATAACACATTCTCTTTTATCTACTGAATTTGTGCAGGGTGAAGTTGAGCAGTGTAAAACGTGGACCAGAATTATCCATGTCAGACAAGTATGTCTACAGAACACACGTGAACTCCTGTTGATACTTATGAATATGGGCTGATTGATGTACTTATCTAAAAAAGAATGTCTTGATGTATCTACGTATGTTTACCAGCCATACGTACGTGTATATGCAGTCTTTTACGCTCTACATGATGAAAGGATTAAGTGGAAAATCGGGTGATAAAATCTTCATTAAATGTGTAATCCTCAAGCATGTTAAAATAACAGAGTAGAAACCATTGTGTGCATCATTTTGTTTTCCAAGTTGTGCCACCATATCTAGAAGCAAGATCCTTTGACTGTGGAGATGAAGCTAAATATATATACACTTGTTAACTGATTATTGTGAAGATCCAACATCTCCTTTCTTTCTGGATGGATGGAGAGCCTGGGCGAGAGATGGTGTATTCTTTTGGATTTTATTGGCTGAGTGATCTATACAGTTTATAGTTGTATTTGTTGGCTGTTGACAACTTATCTCCCCTATTTTACCAATGCTTCTTCGAGATACATGCATAATCTGTATAAATTCAAAGTTCAGAAATGTGTGAAGGATTCCTTTTCCAGATCTCTTTAAGACCTTGTCTCTTTTGAATGTTTCAAAGGTTAAAATGTTTGAAACTTTGCAGATACAAACACTGGGGACAAGCATCTCCATGGTTAGGTGGGATTAATCCTCTAGATCAAGAAATGCCAATAGATGGGGATGATGGATTTTTCCCTACATCTGGCAATGACTTGGTATGTTTGATGTTGTCCATTGGAATGATATGAGAAATTTAAATTTGCGCCCACTTACACTTAAACTGTTTTTCTAGAAACCAGAAGTAGTTAATTCCAGTCGAAAGTATCGTGTTCGTGTTCTAGTTTGTGCTCCGTCAAATTCTGCTCTTGACGAGATTGTATTGCGCATTCTAAACACTGGTAAGCTCTTTTTTATGTATAGATTTCTTCTCACACAAGTTGTGGTGGTGTTGCTATGCTGTGTATGAATATCATTACCTGATTGTTGAATTTACAAAATTATAGGATGCTTTTCTGCTCCTTTTGTGCTTTTACAATGTGAATTTTCCATTGTTCTGAAAATTGCCTGAAGAAGTGATCTGTTCACTGATGTTATATCAGTCACTTTGAAGCTTTTAGTATCTGTTCCACTTGTGAATGAAATAGATATATAGTACAACAATGTGATAATAAAATCGATGAGTGCTACGAGAAATGTTGGTATACTTAAATTTGCTTAACCAGCCTTACATTACCTGTTACCCAAGGGAATGCAGTCATCAGTAAACCTGTAAGAACCCTTTACCTTGAGCTGTATCACCCAAATGCAATGTTATTCAAGGTAAAGAATAGAAGTCAAATTTACCTTTTGCTCATCTTCTCTTAAATTATAACTCAGAAAAAAGTATAGCGACTTTCTATCCTGTGTTGGCGATGTCACCATAGCCTTTTCAGGTAAAAAATTAGATGTCAAATTTATGTCCTGGTTCCTTTTCATAAATTATGATGTGTGATGGGTAGTAGAACTGTAGTCCAACCAGCATGCAAATATTGGCAGAGGAAGCTTTTAGACAGAAGTTTTGAGCGAAGTGCAGGGCAGAATGCAGATCATTCCTGTAGTAGCAATATACTGTAGTTTGAGTTCATGGAGGTTGTTTCTAGGCCATCAGAATATAACGTAGAATAGGCTTGCACTTTAAGGTAATAGGCTTGAATGTGGGAAAACCTGAAAGAGAATCTACAGCTTTTCTAAGGCTCAGAGTTGCAACAAAGTGAAGAAATTGCAGCCCGTCAAAGCAAACACTTGAGCATTAGAGAATCATCACAAGGGTTTGGAACACAAACAAAACCCTCTGTAGTATCACTTATCGTCTAACAAGCATAGCCCATGATCTTGCAGGATTTGGAAGACTCACAAAAAGGAATTCTTTACCTATGATGGTTTTTATTCCAACTTTAAAACCGACTTCGAAAAGATAACATGATTTTTTAATTGAGAGATATGATGTGAACTATAGGAAAGAAATGAGATGCTCTGCCTCTTTTCAATAGATTTTACTTCTGCATGTATTTATCACCCCCTGAAAAATAAAGATTCTACTTATGTATGTATTTGTTTCTTTAGCCTATGTAATCAGCAGTAAAGCTTGATGCCCACATTTTATTGTCTTATGAAAGGAAATCACAAACAACCTTGTGCTCGGAATGTCTTCTGCTGCAAAATTGCATTTATGAGTATCACTTTCAGGTCCTTATAAAAAGGATTATCAATTTCAGGTATCCGGGATGAAAATGACCGTGCATACAGTCCTAAAATAGTACGAATTGGTCTTAAAGCTCATCATTCTGTGCAGGCAGTCTCCATGGATTACCTAGTCTGTACCTTGCACTTATCTCTCATTATTCTAGAGATTCCAGTGCCAATTGCAGATGTTCACCTGGTAGGTTTATGTGTATGTAGGTGGAACAAAGGCTGTCCGGCATGGACTCACAAATTGGTGATAGGCAGAAGCAAGGAGGGCCTGTGAAAGATAAAGACAGCATTCGTGCTTCTATTCTGGATGAGGCAGTAATTGTATGCCAGTTGGACCTCTTTCTATAGCTAACAGAAGTCCACACAATGTCAGTTGGACCTTCCTTCTATAACTACCTAAAGCTAGTCAATGACTAACCTATTATGATGTGCAGGTGTTCTCCACTCTTAGCTTCAGCGCTTCCCCTGTTTTCACTAAATTGAATCGTGGTTTTGACGTTGTTATAATAGATGAAGCTGCTCAAGCTGTAAGTTACTGTGTCCTCTATAACCTTGGATAGAATCTAATGATTGTCCATATAAAAAAAAATCTAATGAATATTACATGCCAATATATGGTAATATCAGCTGAACAACTCGGTCCTTATTGTTTTTGCTACCTGTCATTGTTATTTGTTGTTCCTCTTCATAGGGTACACTTAGCTAGTAATGCTTTGAATATTCATTTACTTTACCTTTTTGCTTTTTAAAGTTTGTTTCCCATACCCGTATTATCTTCCAAGCCCACTCTCTCCTGGAGAAAGTTATAGTCCTGAAATATACTCTCTTTTAGTAAACTTAATGGAAATGATGAAACTGACTTCAGCATCTCTGGGTTGAGGACAAGTATACCCCAGAGCCATTCAAAATGGGTTAGTTTTACCCTCTGTTACGTTTTTGGCTTAGAAATGCCCTCCAGCTAGTAAAATAGATCAAAAATACCCTTCTTTCTAACGGTTGCTCCAAAACAAGAAAAATGGTCCAATTTTTACCCTTGAACTATGCAAAATAAGACATTTTTTCCTTCCATCTAAAGTTCTGGACAAGTGCTCCTAATTGTGAAGACTTGAGGAACATTGGACCATTTTTCTTGTTTTGGAGCAACACTAAGAAAAAAGGATATTTTGGAGCTATTTTGCTAGTAAGAGGGCATCTTTTAGCTAAAAACGTAAAAGTAAGGGCATTTTTGAGCCAAAAACATAACGGAGGGTTAAACTTGACCCATTTTGAATAGTTCAGAGGTATATTTGACCCTTTTCCCTAAACAAAATAAAACCCATTGGTGGGGTAAGCCTGTGGAAGTCCATTAGAATCTTGTGGCCTTTCTTGAAGATTAATACAACCATCAGGGTAGGCAATGGCAATAAGACTTCATTTTGGGAGGATAAATGGTTGGCCATTGCTTGTCTGAAAAGTATCTTTCCAGAGATGCATGGCTTGGTAGTGAATAAACAAGTGAGTGTAGCTGAGATTTGGACACAACATAGATGGAATTTCCAATTTAGAAGGAATTTCAATGATTGGGAAATCAAGACTGTGACTTAATTTTTTGGAAGGTTGGAAGTTTTTACAGGAATAAGGGATGAACATGATAGACTATGGTGGAGCAGAAATAACAAAGGCACATTCAAGGTAAACTCTACATATGAGTTGCTAAATCAAGGTGGACAACAACCTTCTCTTTGGCCCTAGAAGCAGATTTGGAAACCAAAAATCCCTTTCAAGGAGTCATGTTTCACTTGGCTTCTAGCAAGAGAAGTAGTTTTAACACATGAAAATCTCAAGAAACGAAAGTTCTCCATGTGTTCTAGATGCTATTTATGTGGGGAAGAGTTTGAGACAGTCAACCATCTGTTTCTTCAGTGCAGAATAACATCCCAGCTGTGGAGGATTTTCATTAGTCTCAGGGGTTTTGCTTGGGCTATGCCTAACAGAATCACACATCTTTTGTACAGTTGGGGAGAAGTAGGGGTGGGAGCTGCAGATAGAGATAAATGGAGGATTGTCCCAGCCTGTATTTGGTGGACTGTTTGGAAAGAAAGAAATGCTAGATGTTTTGAGAGCAAGAGCTGTGATCTTCAAAAGGTCAAACTAAATTGTATCAGGCTTTTTTGCTTCTGATGCAAACAGATGTATTTAGAGGACACTGAATCCATTATAGCTATCCTAAGTTCCTGTTAGGATTCAGATTCAGTTTTCTTACTTTTTTGAAAAGCTGTAAATATGGTTTTCAGTGCAACCCATGCAATAGTTCAATGAATATACACAAATGTTACCTTCTCAAAAAAATAAAAAATAAAACCCATTATTACAAGCAAAATACTAGTACCAAATTGCAAATTATTGAAAAATAATCCTACAGTGTATGCATTTGGTCCTAATCTTATGGATGAGTCCATTGAGTCATACCTAACTTCATATAAATATACTTAAATGAAAAAAGTGCAGTGCTTGTTAAATGAGGAATTTGCTTTTCTGGTCCTTATCTTATGGAAAATTCATTAACAGTTCTTGCCTTAGGAATCTAAGATAATTTAAATGGAACTTGCTCAAGTGGTCAATACCTTATGTAGTGGAAATATTGCACATGCTAAGGGAAAATATAGAGATTTACGGTTCTACTTTAGGGGGAAAATGTGGTTAAAACCAACCATTGTTACTTGCTTTGGCCATATCGAAGGCACTTTTACAGGGAGATACTGCAGTCAGTAAAATGCCAGGTTTGTGAAAAGTGGGGAGGTGCTACACTTCTATTCATACTACAGGGAGGTAAACTGCATAGTGCCTATACTACATGGGGTTAAAGGCCTCTTTTCTCACTAAGGAAGAGTTCCAGTCAAATAGAGAACACAATGACCATTACAAAATTCCCTTTCTGGACTGTACCCGAACAGAGACAGACCTGTAATATTGCTAATTCGTGTACCACTAATAAGTTTCAAAATTTCAACAACATACCAGTGTAACCCCCCACTAGTGGGGTCTGAGAAGTTCCAAAATTTCAAATTCAGTAATTCTATCTTATATATATATATATATATATATTTTTTTTTGGATGACAAGGGTAAAACCCCCGCTCCTATGCAATAGCTCGCAAACCACATAGGAGAGGTAACCCCCACTAGGCAAGCCTGGTGCGACGAGCTCGACCCAGAAGGAAAATCCCTTGCTTTCGCTGGCAAGGGGTTTCGAACTTGAGACCTCCAACATGGAAGTTCCACCACCATCACCACCAACATACCTAGTGTATTCCCGCGAGTGGCGTCTGGGGAGGTAGAGTGTATGCATAGTTCTTATCCCTACCTCCTTTGTTTCTGATCGACCCTCGGCTCAAGGAAAAGCAATTCAAAGCTGATCGAAAAAGAAATGATGAAGTGGAGAAGCCATGACAAAATATTATAGAGAGCATGGTGAAGCAGTCTGAAAAAAGGAGCTGTAATTACAACAAAATACTACGATAATCGAAGTACAAGAAATAACAAGAGTATTACTAGTATCCCTTAACATACTAATGTGTAAGTCAAACTAATGCTCAAACTCCTTAATCATGAACCTGACTATACATGTAAGTTATGAAATATCTTCTAGTAATACTATTAATTGAGCTGCCTTGTACTGTTGTATGTGAACGATTTGCTGACCAAATTTATTGAACTTCTGGATTTTTCTCATAATGGCTGGCCGATTTGTGTAGAGCAACCTTTAACGTCATTATTAAACAGGTGGAACCATCGACACTTCTCCCGTTGTCCAATGGATGCAAACAAGTATTCCTGGTATGGATGTTGATACAAATATGTATGTTGTTTCAATTTTTTATTAATTATATAGTATTCCTTGAGTTTGGGAGATTTGGGCATACTTCCCGTGGTGGACTGTTCTTTTCGTCTGGCATTGAAATTAACTCCATGGTTTTGACATGAATGATATTAGTTTTGACCACCTTTTAATTGACTTCTCGTTTGGGGGATTCCCCAACATATTATCTACTTTTTGTGTCATGATAGCTAAGAACTGATATTTCCTGTATTTTATCCCCTTCGTTTATTTAATAAGTGAACCTTATCTCCACACTACTGAAGACATTCCAACAGTATTTGAACATGTTCACTTGTGAGTAAAATTAAATTTAAAAAAAAACAAGAAATGGTTGGTCTACAGAAGATAAAATATTTTAACTGCTGCCCTAGACATTAGAGAAGATGTGTATTTGAAACTTTTAAGTTCTTCTATTATACATTAGTAACTATTTTTGATTATCAAAAAACAGAACTGTTTGCGTGCCAAAGTTCCCTTGCTACATATGAGCACTTCTGATACAATGATACTGATCTGTGTTTTCAGATGTGCTCTATGCTGAAGAGAATTTTGAAAGCAGCATTATCCCTTTTCTCCTTTGATATGAAACTGAATCTTGTCAGGAAACATTTAAAACTTTTTTCTTATCTTTCCCATTTTTTACAGGTCGGTGATCCAGTTCAACTACCAGCCACTGTGATCTCACCTATTGCTGGAAAATTTGGGTAAAGCAACTGCATGACTGCATCTACTTACTGTAAATAAAAGGTCATGAAACAGAAGTATTTTTGCCTCTTAACACTTTCGAGAAACAAGTACACAGGCTCTTGTAACTTTCTGCTGCCATCTTGTCTAAAGAAGAGATGTTTTAATGGACCATAAAAAAATGCATTCAGCTCCTTTGACTCTCCAGGCTCATCTATCCACCTGGGATCCCCATCCTTTGACCTGCCAATCTCTTCCGTTCCATATCTCACCCTCACTAACTCTGCTCCAGTGCTACCATTCGTTTCCTGCTTGGTTTCCTATTTCTAACTGTTTTTTCTTTTAATCATTACAAACTTTCTTCAAAAAAATAAATATGATTTTAGTCTAGACTCTCTGTATGAAAAATATGATATCAAAAGTGTGTTAAAAAATGAAAATGGAGATAACTTTGTTTTCATTTTTCGAGAAAAATTCCAACTGTTCCAAGTTACCAGAAAAGTTCTTGGAAATCCTAATTCCTGTTTCTCTAATTTCATCTTTCCTCCTTGGGTGTGGGATTGACAGATATTGCGTCAGCTTATTTGAGAGACTTCAGAGGGCGGGATATCCAGTACAGATGCTGAAGACTCAATATCGCATGCATCCAGAGGTTTGCGAGCATTCTCTTTTATGGCATTATGAACTGGCACATTTTATGCAACTGCTGAGACATCAATCCCATTTATTCAATGTCTAGACATGTTTCCAAAAGCTCTAGAAACTTTTAGGCCTTTGTTCCAATTACTAACAGCAAAATAATACTGTTGTCATTGACCTATGCCCATTTGACTAGAAAATAGTTTGAGACTTGGTCTCTAGTAGAATTACATTCATCAGGGATGCTGATTTTGTTTACTGTTGCATTGTGCTTGCATCATATCCCGAAGCATGAGAAATGCAGAGCTTTTACTGATAACTCAAAGAAGATCAAATGTTTAACCTATGAATCATGCACCCTTATTGCTTTTCTTCTGGAGATTATAAGATTTGAAAATGACAGAAAGTGAGGCTTGAGAAATCCACAGATAGAAGGTATAGATGCAGAGTCCTCGCACAATTTGGAAGAGACAACAAAGAAAAGAAAATATAATTGTAATGTCAAATGCAATGTTGATTTAATCGGCTCATGACAGGAAGTTCAAAATGTCCTCTCTTTTGGGAATATATTAATGTAGTTGTATCAAATTACAGATAAGGAACTTCCCTTCCAGAGAATTTTATGAGGAGGCTCTTGAAGATGGGCCTGATGTTGAAGAGCAGACAAAGCGCTCTTGGCACTATTACCGTTGCTTTGGACCTTTTTGCTTTTTTGACATTCACGATGGGAAGGAGTCCCAGCCATCTGGAAGTGGTTCTTGGCAAAATGTTGATGAGGTTGAATTTGTGCTTGCAATGTATCACAAACTGGTCTCCAGATATCCAGAGCTTAAATCAAGTTCCCGGTTAGCTATTATATCACCATATAGACATCAAGTCAAACTTTTGCGTCAAAAGTTCCGAGAAACCTTTGGATTGGAGTCTGACAAAGTAGTTGATATCAACACTGTTGATGGTTTCCAGGTAATCCTTTGATTTTTTTCTGACAGATATCCTGTATCATTTAGCTCTGAATTGTGCTAAATGAGATTCAGGCTTTTGGTTCTGTGAAGGCCATCGTACTTGATTGATAGTTTAATTCACCTTTTTCTCTGTATTTGGTAGAGTGAATAATTTCACTTGTTACAGGGACGTGAAAAGGACGTTGCAATATTTTCATGTGTTCGAGCAAGCAAAGATAAAGGCATTGGTTTTGTTGCTGATTATCGGCGAATGAATGTTGGCATAACCAGAGCACGGTCTTCTGTCCTGGTATTCATTTAGCAAACGAAAATGATAATTTTCTAGTGCTCAATCATACTTTTTGTAAGACAGTTAATGTACTGTAAACAATGTTCTTCATGTTGATTTTAGGTTGTTGGTTCTGCATCCACATTAAGAAGAGATGCACGTTGGCAAAATTTAGTTGAGAGCGCAGAGAAGAGAAATGCGCTCCACAAGGTAAAAACTCAAGGCATAATTTTGTGTGTTTCATCTTGAGGGATGAGGTAAAGATAGGACACCCAGTTCCTTAGGAGCAAATAAAGAAAGAATTGTGTTTGCCTTGTGTAATGGACTTAGGAAAAAAATTACCTTATTCTTGTGCTGTCTAATTTTCTTTTGCTTCCTTTATTACACTCCAAAACAGTGTTTGCGTAATGGTACACATTTTAGTTTCCTTTCCCTTTAGTGAATGTGAACGCCTTCAACTTTGGGCACAGTTTATAAAGTTTTCAATTTCGCAAGATTCCTTTTTATATCTTAGTTACATACTTGATTTCTGTAATCAATCAACATTTATTTTTTTATTTGGCCTCCCTTTTAGGTCTCCAAGCCCTATGCCGAATTCTTCAGTCAGGAGAATCTCAAATTAATGGAAGTGGAAGCTGTGCATGACAAGCCTGAGGCTCCTCCAGAAGATATTGACTTTGACGTGCCCGTTGCTGCTGAAGCTGATCAAGCCCCACCGGATGACTGGGGTTATGCTGGAGAAGAAGGGGGCTACGATGAGGACTAAGTTCGTCTACAATTCTTTCTGCCATAATTTTTTGACCAATATGAATTCCCTTACAAGATTGTTCCCAAAGTCTCTTGATTCGCATGTATACTAGAACATAATTTATAGGTATCAGAGACTGAATTTCAATTGATTATTAGGAGTTTGGAACAACTTGATATAAGATTGTAAGGCTAATCTTATAAATGATTACTTGTACTTGGCATAATGGTGAAGTCAAATTATCTGGATTTCTCTAATGTGTAAGTCACTTTTATTTTCATATCTTTTCTTCATACCATTCATTTTTTAATCAATCATCTGTGATTCATTCTTTTTTTTTTTTTTGGATTGTTATATGAATTTTCTATATCTATTTCACTATGTTTGGGGTGTATTTTGATTTCAATGCTGAATAGTTTAACTTATAGGAGTATCTTTTAAGATAAAATAGATGTTTTTTAACCTAGAAATTCTCTGATGATGAATTTGGTTGGTTTTGAAATATAGTTTGTGCAAAAAGAATGACAAGTTTCAATCATACATACATACAAAATACTCACTATTTTGAATTTCCATAGTACCTAGTAATTACACAACTTAATAATTACGATGACAGGTTAGTTAGTTCGAAGAAGTTTCTCATGCTTACTTTAAAAAAAATATTAGTAGAGGCTCGTACGCAATTACAACTTAGTAATTACGATGACATATTAGTTAGTTTGAAGAAGTTTCTCATGCTTACTTATTAGTAGAGGCTCGTACGCAACTTGCAAATAGCTAAGTCTTTTAGAAAAAAATTTCTTGTACATCATTCTTAAACAAAAATAGAAACCTTTAATTAGTTCATGCACGCAAGTTGATTTGGGAGATGAATAAAATGCTTTTGCTTTTTTTTAAAAAAAAGATAAAAAATTGAGGGTGCAAAAAGAAGGAAATCGAGTCTGACACGTAAAACCCACTGATGTCATTAAATCAATTAAATAAATAAAAAATATAAATAACGTATTTAAAAATTATAAACCCAAAATACTTATATAGTGGCAAGGGAACTTTGGCACGCAATTAGTTAGTTATTTTGCTTTTGATTTGATTTGATAAAAGAAAAACGGAGGGCAAAAGTAAAGAATCAAGTAATATTTTTAAAAAAAAATTGTTTCTTTTTTTACTAAATAATTACTCTCTTCGTCACATATTAGTTCATCATCTTATTAAAAATAGTTATCTCATATTAGTTGTTCACTTTACTAAATCAAGAATGTATTAATTATATTATCCTTGCTTAATACTTTTTGGAAGTATTCACATTTATTTATAAAATTAGTAAAATTATCCGCGTCTCGCGCAAAAATTTAATATCATGAAATTTATAAAATAATACTTAAAATCTATCCGTCATTAAAACTAAAACACTATATTATCTTACATAAAAGATTACGTAGTAACAGACATCAATAATGCAAAGGAAAATAATAATTATAACATCTTATCATTTATTGTCAAAAAGTTTTATAAGAAATAAAATAATAATTATTTTTTATCGTTATATAAATAAAAATTTATGATGGATATACTATGATCTAATATATATGCCATATATTATCCATCGAAGGGGTACATGAAGTTATTCTATTTTAATTGATAAAATGAGAATAAGAAGAAAAAAATTATTTCCTACATTTTTATTTGTTAAAGTGATTTTAAAAGAAAGAAAACAAGAATAGGGTTCTTTAATAATATTTCAATTAAGAAGAAGATGTGTTTTAAAAAATAATATATTTATTCGAAAAAGGGTATTTTTGACCAATTTAGTAATTATAAGGATATTTCTGGATTAAAGTATTAACTATAAGGATATTTGTGAACCAAAGTATTGACAATAAGATATTTTTGAGCCAAATTATAAACGGAGAATATTTTTGTTCCCCATTTACATAGTTGGAGGATAATTTTGATCCTTTTAAAGGATTAAGTTGAGGAACTTTTGCATACAATGAATTGATCCGATGACCGAGAAGTTTTTTCTTGTCGGATAGCGCCAAGAATATTGCTTTCGAAAAAGACAAACGAATCTACTAGAAAATTGTTGTATAAGTTACATAAATCACGTAGTGTAAAGATGAAATTACTATTTATCCCTATTTTTTTCTAATTACAATAATCCCTTAAAATTAACCCAATCCGGTACATTAATGAAAGTGCGGATACATTAATACAAATCTATTATTAAAATAAGGAATTTCCCAATCCGATACATTAGTGAAAGCGCGGATACATTAATACAACAATCCGGATATATTAGTGAAAGCGCGGATACATTAATACAGATATATTATTAAAATAAGGAATTTCCCAATCCAGATACATTACTGAAAGCACGGATACATTAATACAGATACATTATTAAAATAAGAAATTTTAGAGATTTTTAAAAGATATAGAGAAATATGAAAAATAATTTACTGTAATTTAGTAATTTTTGCAAAATTGCTTACGTTTTTTTTTTGAACAGGAAAATTGCAGTCGTTGTGTAGTAGGTAAATTTATTTTGTGTAATAACTGATAAATTATATATAAAAAAGTTAATCGCATTTTAACTACTCAACTATTCTTCTCAATTGCTTCAATTTCAATTTTAATTATTACTATATAAATTAGATCTGTCTCTAATGCAATGAGCTCAATTAAAAAAAGTCGGAGAAATCACTCTCTAATTTTCTTCCTGAGACAACATCTGTTACAGCAATTTGCTAATTTCTTCCCTTCTAAATCATTTGTTAAATTTGTAAATGTCTGCATTTTTTAGCGGTTCCTGGCCGGCTGCAAATTTCTTTCATTTATTTATCAAAAAGGTCAACCTGTTATGATACTAGAAAACTTTTAATTCCTTTTTTTTTATACTAAAATTGTTTTTTCTTTCTGCAATTAAAAGTAAAAAAATAGTACTCATAGACTATGAATAGATAAATCCTAAAAGATATAAAATACATAATAATTCATACCTCCAATATAGGAACATACATTATATTAATGCAAATAAAGAGTCTTAAAAATGGGTTGAAATTGGAGATTAAATTGAGGAATCTCTTAAAATGGGTTAATGCTTGAATAGATTAAGATTGAACCTTAAAATTTTGGACGGGTTGCATATTATTGGTATAACAAGTTAACTTTACAACGCTTGCCATTTTCTTTGCATAGTACCTCCAGTTTAAGAGGCTAATTTTCCTTTTAAGATCTTATTAAAATAATACTTTTTGGCTCTTTATAAAATTTTAATATAATAGGTCTATTTTCTTTTCTTTTCTACTTTTGTCGATTTTATCAAAATAATTTTTAATTATAATAAGATAATACTTTTTTAAAATAAATTAAAATAGAAATTGTAGAGGGAGAAATGCGTAAAAACACTTGTTGGTGTGGTATAATAACTCCAACTTGACAAACTACCTTACTGTTCCTATTTGGAGTTCCTGTTTTCCACATTCAAATAAGTCAGTCACTCTGTTCTACACGCCTCTGGAGAAGAGGAAGAAGAAAAGCTCAGAGAAAAAGGGAAAAGATCCAAACTTTGTGAAATTATAAGTTGCAAGAATCAGTTATTTTGTATTTTGAGAGGAAGAAAAGGATCCCTACAAAGTCGGCAAGTATGGCGTCAAAGGTGATGCCGTCAGCATCAACAACGCCTAATTCGGATCGTTCTTTACATCCCCAAAACCCAACTTCTTCATCTTCTTCTCTACATCACTCTCATCCTTCTAGAAACTTCGATTCTATGAACATGGATGAAATTCTCAACAACATTTACTCTGATTCCGACCCTTTTGCTTGTTCCGTCTCTGACACCACCGCCGCCGTTGCCGTTCATACCCCTTCTGCCACCGCCGGTGCCGGTGGTGATGTGGCGCCCACTAAGACTGTTGATGAGGTGTGGAGGGACATTGTAGCAGGAGGAGGGGGTGGGGGAGGGAGAAGGGAGCCGGAGATGACTCTGGAGGATTTTTTGACCAAAGCTGGGGCGGTTACAGAGGAGGATGTTAGAGTACCGGTGATAGCTCCTCCACCACCTCCGCCGCCGCCTCCAGTCACGGCGGCTCCGTCTGCCGGAGGGTTTGTGGTGGATAACATGATGGGTACTGGGAATTGTCAGTTTCCGGTGGCCATGCAGAATGGACCAGGGGGGTATGGTATGGAACCCCAACCCCACATGGGATTTGGAAATGGGGTTGTGGCTATTACAGGGAGTGGAAGAGGGAAGAGAAGGTCAACTGTGGAGGAGTTGCCGGCTGATAGGGCTACACAGCAGAAACAGCGAAGAATGATCAAGAACAGAGAGTCTGCTGCCAGGTCTAGAGAGCGGAAACAGGTGTCTTTTTTTGCTTTCATTTTATTAAATTTTGTAATCATGTGGATGATCGTAGATATTGTTTGTTTTTGGGACGAAAATTGAGACATGCATGTATGTTTTAAATGAAATTTCAGGCTTATACAGTGGAATTGGAGTCTTTGGTTACACAATTGGAGGAGGAAAATGCAAGGCTGTTGAGAGAAGAGGTTAGTTTAAGTTCTCTTCCAAAGTGTGATTGATCTTGTTTAACATTCAAGCTGATTGAAAGTCTAGTTCTTTTTCATTTGAACTCGTTTTTCGAAGTGAAGTTGGCTGGTATAATCATTTTGATTTCCAAAAATTGAATGAGTCTTCTACACAAAAGTTTTTAGCTTTATGAATTTCAGTTGCACTGTAGTGTAGCTTCACTCATCTCAGCATTCCCAATACATTCATTTTGGCTTCTGGCTTTGGCTGAATTTATATCTTTAGGGTACTTGTGATTTGTGAAATTTCCATTTTCTTGGTAATAAAAGCATATTTTCTTTCTGTTCTTTTTATTTTTAAGACTATAATGCGGCTTATTAGTAGTTCTGATTTCTTGTACTTGGAGTGTGTAAAATTAAGTTTCATGTGGGATATTATGTTCTAAGAAATTTCTAAAAGAACCAATTTTTTTGGCCTAATGCAGGAGGAGAAGAATAAGGAGAGACTTAAGCAGGTATGAGTTTTGCTCTTTCACTCTATAATATGCCACGGATTAACTGAGCAAATTGAACTCAAACCTCACTTTTTTTGTGTGAGGATTGAGGAATGGGTCAATCAGTTCATAAACAACTAATTCTTCATGTGGTAGTCCTTTATGCAACATTGCCAAATGATTCACCTGTTTACTTGTTGAGCAGCTCAACTTGCGCTGCGATTCTCCAACTCTAGATAATCATTGTAAAAGTACTTCTTTAAATTGGTACTATTGTGGCAATTGGCTCCAAAAATGTAACTCAGTTCGAAAGGTTCCTACAATTAACAGATTCTGGAAGGTTATGAAGTTTATAACACAGCAAAACAAAGAACTAGGACGTTATAGATGAAGTTGATCATAACTAAAATGCAAATCACAGTGGAAATATATACTTGCACATGTGTCCGATCGACTACAGTTCGATTTTATGCTGCATATACAAATCTATATCTTGATGGATAACTCCAAGAGTACTTGAATTGACAGACAGATTTATGTACTTCAACTCCTGTGAATAATAATCTTTGGAACTCCTCTCTTTCTTTTGTTTTTTCCCAAACCAGCTTTGGAACTCCTTTGAGTTTTGATTTTTCTTAAATTCTAGATCTTTCTTTCCTTTACAAGTAGGAAATATGTTTTGTGCAGTCATACTCATACCTATGTATGTAAATGGAACGTTCTTGATACAACCTTATGCATTCGTATGTAAGGAGTATGTGTCACACACAGTAGTTAGAGTTCGGAGATGATTCCATGAAGTTCTCTGTTGCAATATCTCTTATATTCATGCTTACACTTTTACTTGTATGGAGATTATTTCTTCCTCTTTAAAGCATATCTTATGCTGTGTTAATGTCAGTGTTAGGGTTAGGGAGGTTGAATTGTTTTTTTACAACAACTCTGCCTTTTGATAGTTAATGTGCTACTTATCCATGAGATTAAAGATATCAAACTCAGTGTTAGTAATTTTGTGATCAGAAGGTTAGTTTCTTCAATTGGCACTTAACCTAAGACAAAGCTCTTCTCTCTTTCTTTTCTCTTCTTTTTAAAGAAAGCCTTGAATCTTCTTAATCCAAGATCAATGATGTTTGCTATTATCTTTTTTCTTCTCCTTATCGATAACAGTCCTAATTTCTTAAACTAAGATCAAGGCACTCTTTTTTTCCATCCTCTTTTTAAAGCAAATTCTGTATTTTTTTTAATGAAGAGATGGGATTTGGTATGCAGGACTCATAAAAGAGAAGCTGTTTTACATTTACAATCTATCGGGGGCTTGGGTGATCCCACATGCAACCTGAATCTGTTTTTGACATAATCTGATTCTGATAGTCCTAGTTTTGATCATTGGCTTTGCATTGTTCTGCTCTTGTTATTTTAATAAAACTTGTTACTGGTGACATCTTAAACTGCTATTTTTCCTCTTAATAGAAAGCTTTGAAGTAGTTATCCTTTTAATCCAATTAGGTATGTAATGTGAAGAAAGGGAGAGAGAACGAGAAGAAACAAAAATAGGATCTTGGGATAAGACTGGAAGAGCTGGAGGACTCCAATAGAAGATTAAATATTTGACAATATTGATCATTTGTTTTATTTTTGTGTAGTAGTTACCGGGGTTTTATGGGGAAAATGAAGTAGCAGGGTTTCAAAGATCCAAATTGCCCCCTATTGTTCACTATTTTGTGTGGTCCTACATATCAAATTCTAAAGACCGGTATAACTTTTTTAGCCTAGTTTTAAAATGAAATTTCTATGCAAACTTTATATTTGCTGTCTGAATAAAATGTGTTGGGAGGTTACTTTCAGTTGTTGGAATGCATCTGTTCAGCATTCAATACTCACTTTTCATATTATTTCCATGCAGATCATGGAGAACCTGATACCAGTCGTAGAGAAGCGAAGACCACCAAGAGTTCTGCGAAGAGTTCGATCTATGAGCTGGTAGGTTGTCTTCAGATCTCCTTAACCATATAAAGTAAGAATCAATTATGGTGCGAGCTGCTGAGAACTCAGAGGAGAGAAGAGGTTGTTCTGGTTACCAAAGGAATTTGGGACCGTACATAGTCTGTAGTTTAACTTATTAGATAACAGAACCGTTTAAGAGAGCACTTCCAAACTGAAGCTGAGAAAAGCTGCTAAGTTCTTTCATGAATTATGCATGACTAGGGTATGTAGTATAAGAGGCTTGTAAGCTTTCTGTAGTAGAAGAGAATATACTGTAGTTTTAGCTTCCGCAGGCTTATCATGCTGGTTGCAGGGAAGAGTGATGAACTTACTTGGTTTTATGTTTATACTACTAATAACTAATGTTACAATAGTGTGTCTTTACAATAAGAACTGTACTTATTTATACAAGTATAAGTCTTGAATTTCTGTCTGGATTAGCCACAGTGAAATTGGTATCCAATCAAAGTAACGTATTGTTTCCCTGTGCCTTGCAATTTGATCAGGGGCAGGGCAATTTTTTTTTGAAAGAATACCAAACATGGTAGAACAGGGCGGGTCAAAATTTTAGCAGTTCAAGGCAATGCCCCGCCTTAACCCACCCAATTGCTATCCCTGACCCCATGTGTGATGTAACTAACTAGTTCCCACGATTCACCAATTTCATAGACTAAGCTAAAAGAGTGTTTCAGTCGATTCAAAGGTACGAAAATAACCCCTTATGGGCCATGACATTTGGTAGTAAGTTTCTCAATATTTTTGTGGGTGACTAATTTTAGACAATATCTCAAAGATAAGATTTATTCTGATATCATGTTAAATGAGAAATTATATTTATTTGAAGTGGTAATATTGTCAAAGGCTAACATAATTGAGCATCCTGATTCCTGGGCATCAAAAAAGTATGGTGGGATCCATAATCAGCAAGCTCCAAAACAGTTGTAAGAGGAAGCAAATTGCATCATGTTTGACAAATGCCACATCAGAAATCAGAATTAGGAAAATTCCAACCATTAGTTCTAAAACTTTAATATCTATAATTCTTATACTCTCTTAAATATCCATCACTAATTTTGAATGTAAAACAAACATACAAGGCCAAATTTCATTTCTTATTTTGGTTTCATTGTACTTCTAGTATCACAATACACAGAGAATTCCAATAACATACTCTTGTAATTCCACAAGTAGAGTAATGTAGCAAGGGTAAGATATGTGCCTGTATCCTTATTTTGTGAGGTAGAAAGATAGTTTTTGATAGACTTTCAACTACTAAATATATCTACAAACCTAATTAAAAACTCATTTTAATCATACTCCAATTGTCATGTGCCTTGATACAGGCTGTTCTCACATGGAATTCTAATACCCACTCTTAGATAGCAAGTCAAGGAGGGACCAACAATAACTGCTCAAATTTAATGTGCAACCCATCTTATTGACAAATGGGATGACTGCATGCTGCAGACATGTGAGGCTGACAAAAAATAATTATTTTTATCTAATAAACATAAAAAATTGAACCCAAAAAAAATGAAAGAGAATAAAACAAAGGTATCAACTTCAACATTAAATTGAGATAAGGTATATTTCATTATTAAAGTAACAGGAAATACTCAGGATTTGCTGTCTTAAATGTCCCAGATAAGGGTAACTCAACCTGCAGATAATGTAACATGACAAGAATTCTAAGTTGCAGAGGCAGTTGCATAATTTATTCTAGCCAAAATATAGAATGGGAATTTGCAGAAATGCATAAATTCAGTAAACCAAGTGTGACTATATCAAGAACCCTGGAGGCCACAAACATACTATATTAGTATGACTGAATGCTGCAAAGGTAACAAGGAGCAACTGCGGATCGACTATAATCAGAGTGACAAAGGAAATCAACCACAATCACATTGAATGATGCATATGCTTAATTCACGCTTCAGCGAAAGTATATCTATCACTTGATTGCTGCAGGAAAGAAATAGTGAAGAAAAAACACTAAGACGCAAAGAATCAGGTGGTTGGATAAGATAAAATCTTGCATTTGTCCCTGCAATTCAAAGAAGGTTGTCTTTTCATTTCGGGATTCAGTCCACCTGTAACCGAGCTAATTACATTCCTAACATTATGCATCTAAAAGACATTGAAATCTCTGCAAGGCCAAAAAATAACTGTTAGATAAAGATCACAGAAAGAGAACGGGGCAAATTGAAAAGGCATTATGAACTTAGAACTGCCAACTCTTATCAGAAGCTACTTCAATTTCAACATCATTGACAATACAAGGATTGTCTTGTATTCATCAGTTAATATGCATGTCACCAAGAAGATACAACAAATCAATAGCTGTATTCAAGTAAAAGTATAATCATGACAAACACCTTCTCCACCCCCCTCCCAGAAAAAGGAAAAAATGAAAAAATTTAGAAACCATCACAATCCAGAACATGAAAATGGAAACTGGTTTTACATAATGTATAGTAGTGCATACAAACAGTTACCTGCTAAAACCATAGTTGCTACATTTGTTCCCTTTTTTACTTCTTTAATACCAGCAAAACCAAAATATAGGAATGTATATATGTTTTTTCATTTTGTTAGAACTTGAAGACGACACATATTCTAAGGCTGATTTGCACTTCCAAGGAGTTCAAGACCCTCTGCCCGGCAACTCATAATTTTTCTGAATACTTCCTTTAAATTGCGTTCTAGTGGAGTAAGGCCAGTCTTAAGAGCTTCAGAGACAGCTGATATATCTTCTACACCCTTTTTTATTTGATCCATCAGATCCTTGGTCAATGGTACTTGAGCAGAGTCTATCAAGTCAGTCAAGTGATGGACACATTTTTCTAGCTTATATATTTCTTTCAACAATCCATTTGAATTGCGGCGCTCTGGCTTCTTAGCTTCATCCATTATCCTACCATGAAGCAACCAAAGGGCATTACTCCATGAGAACTGCCTTGGGATAGCAAAATGAATTTGGAGGCTTCGATCTTGACAAGGGACTGCAGCAACAAGAGCCCACAGTACATACAAGAGAACAAAGTTCATTGTAAAGACAAGGTTTGCTATCCCATTTGTTACAGCAATTTCATGTACACGGGGAGGAACCAAGTGGCTTGCAATTGATTGGAGCTGTTTAGATGCTGACCAAGATTGAGACACACTCCAAGATAGAGACCTTGAGTGCCCAGAAGGACGACGCTGGTGATCCTTGGTTTTATTATGGCGTCCAAAAGAACGGTTCCTCTGGGAAAGAACAGTTCCAGTTTCTTTCTCTTCTAGCATCACAAGAGCCAAATCCATCAGACTCTTTCTAGTCCGACGGAGCTGACCATCCCCAATCGTATTTTGTCGAGAATCCAATGCAGAAACCACAATTTCCAAATGCTTCTGCCAGTGTCGAATCTTCCCAGTCCCATCACGGGCAGCATTGCAAATATCAAGTGCTTTTATAGTTCTATCAAAGTAGTCAGCCAAAAGCTTATCTTGAGGCGATTTCAAGAGGAGATCCTTATTGCTGCTCAACACGATTCTGAACTCTTCCTGACAACTGTTAAACACATCTAGTAACTTCCGAATCCATTCAATGGAAAGGAATTCATCATCAGAAGCAACCGACAGTTCCTGGAATCGATTGGCCACTAGATTCTGAAATACTCCCTGCTCAATCTCCTTAACAGTAGAATCATGGTTCAATTCCACAGAATGAACCTGTTCACTTCTTATACTCATAATTGAACGACGGAATGAGGCAAACGGCATCGAAGAACCACGACTATCTGAAGAAGGCATTTTCACCCACCTTGAACCACTGCAATTGACACAACACCAAACAAGAAAAAAGTAAAATCAGTTAACAAGAGAAAAAAAAAAACATTTCTAGATCCCAATATAGAAATCCTTCAAATTTCCAAAAGAAAACACATACAGAAACAAGACTACACACCATAATTCAGCTAAGCTTATATCAAAACAGACCCTTTTGAGGGTTTTAACGGTTACAATTCCAAACAAAAACCAAAACCCACTTCAAATTCAGACAAACAAATCAACATAAACCTCAAAAACATTGAATTTCAAACTCAAAAAAACAAACCCCAAATCAAAATTCAATTCCCAAGAACTAGATCCTTATGATACAAACAAAAGATTGTAACTTTGAGCAAAAAAGAAAAAGCAAAAACAAGAAGAATACCTGATAAGAGCTAGTTGAGGGAGAAAGAGAAAGAAGAAGAAGAGAACATATATTGAACCCTAGAGAAGGACATGAAAGCCCCCTTGCCTTTGCTGGTGACACAAAATATTGGGTTGCAAATCGAGGCGTATTTAAGAAGCAAATGAAAAAAATAAATATAGTAAGCCAACAAGACAGATTTTTTTAGTAAGAGGTAAAGCACCAATTCTTGATTTACGAACCAGAATGTTTTTCAGGTTTTTGCATTATGGTCTTCCAAATTTGAACTTATTTTATTTCTCCCCATGAAACTTTTCTATTTGTTCTTTTATCTTGGTTTCTTTTTCTTATGCTGCTAAACGTATTTATACTTTATTCTCTTTTATATACTACTCTTTTGTTCTTATGCTATTTTATGGTTCTCCCGAGTTACAATCAGGGGATTCAAAATCTAATCGAAAAATATATATTGATTTATTGGTTTAGTGATTTTAGTGACGGTTTTAATTTTTTTTATTATCGAATTATCGATTTTTAACGATTTGATATTTTTTCCTTAACGGGTTAACTGATAATCCGATAGTAAATTAATTAATTATATTTATACCATTCGGTTTATAAAGTTCTTGACTTAGGATTTAATTTTATATTTTTATTTCTTGATGTCTCAAACTCTCAGTTATTCTACCATACGTTAGTTTTTATTTTTGAGCATGATGCAATCCTGTCAACTCTTGTGATGATGTGCATAGTTCATTTGATATGTTATCTTGTTTTTAAGTGTTTCTCAACGATTTTTTTTGTGTCACATCTCAGGGATTAAACAGATAACAATCAATAATCGATAAGTCAATATCTTAAAGATTCAATAACGATTTAATATATCTACAAACATATAATCGATAAATCAAATTGATAAACTTTAAAACCAGACCGAACCGACCGGATACATTCACAATCATAGCCACATTCACCTTGGTGACAATTTATCAAATTGATTAAATCTAAAATAATAATATATTGCACATCTTCATAGACATATCTATTTCATTGAGTTTTTTTTTTTGAAATAGTGCTCAGACTTTTTGAATCAAATTCTTTATTTTAGACATACTATTTGTGCCAAAAAAATATATCTAACGTGCCAAGTTTAGACTTTAGTACACTAGCAAAGCTATAATCTTTGTTTATGTTTGATAACTTTAACAAATTAAACCAATTTTTTAACAATAATATACACAAGTTATGTGCAGGTGTGTCTGTGTGAGTTGATAAGGTTTAAATGTAATATTGAACAAATTCATTATAGTGTTGCAATAAATTTATTAAAAGTAGTTGAAAGTGATTTATTTTGGATTTTATATATACAACTTTTAAAATACTTCCAGCTTAATTTGACTTGAAGTAGAATATTCTATTTCTTGGTAAATGACTTGAAGTAAAATATTTTTAATTGAGTTGATATAAGACTCAGATAACCGTTTCGTTTCAACCAGTTATGTTTTTTTTTTGTTTTGTAATAAACTGTAAATATATTACTATACTTTCTCTGTTCCATATTATATTAGATAGGGACTTCTATTTTATACGATAATTAAGAAATCATTAATAGATTGATCAATTTATTAATTTACCCTTTGTTTACATTAAGTAGGTCTTGAAAAAAAAAATCTTGAGTTTTTAAAGTTTGTTTAAACTTTCAACTTCAAATGTCATATTAATTTAGGGGTAAAATGGAATTTTTTAAAATTAATTTTATCCTAATTTAGTAAGTGATCAAGTAATATGGGACAAATATGTTTAGTAAGATGTCATCTAATATAGATCGGAGAAAGTAATACATAAACATGCATTTTAAATTGGTTTTAATTGATATTTATGTACTTCAATTTTGAGTGTGCACTAGTAAACATTTAAACTTGTATCAGATAGACAAACACATGTGTCATACATGATGTTCTACCTGATAATTCAGGTGAGATACGGAAATTGATGTTGTATTATGCTATGTAAAACGTGTGCGTCTATTTTTTTCAATTTTATACAAATTTAAGTGTCTATTTGTACACACCCAAAGTTAAAAGGGTTTAGATGCCAAAATTAAATCTTGAAACTTGTATACTTGCTCTTGAAAAGTTTTCACGTCACGAATCCTTACATAAATTATCTAAAGACAAAAATATCCTTACAATAAATAGTACTCCTTTTTCTTACATTATACATTCTACGTAATATTATTTACAGTTCATACTAATTTGTTCACCACATGATGATCTGATTAACATGAAATATTATGAAAATTATATTTTTTTCAATTTTTGCCACAAGAAGATCATCTTAGGGCAATCGTTTTATCGACAGATGCTCTTAATAAGTATCTAGTGTACTTCCATTTTCTGGTGGAATATGTCAGTGACCTGCTCATTGATCAGAAATAGATTTCTTTTACAACTTTCCACAGGAAGCAGGTTTTTACGCCATGGCGTAATTTTAGGGACAATCTCCATTTCCAATGGTGAAAAGAAGAAGGAAGTACAATAAATCCGGAATAGAAGCATTACAGTTAATAATTTTAGCACCATAAATGTAAAAATGTTTTAGCTCTATTCACAAGCCAATTTTGTGTCAAAGCTGCTCAAGCAGATAGCAAAAGCTTGAAATGCAGATAGGGGATACCGGTAGTCCATTGTAAACATATCTTTGCCTACTTTCCCGAATTGCAAGATGATTTTGTCATGGTCTGATTGGCTTGTTGGCTGAGAGGTTGTCGGTCCGGCAGCAGGTTGTTGAGTGGCAGCGATCAACTGAAAGTTCTTGACAGATGCAACTGTCACACGTCCTCGGAAATTCAGACACCAGCACTGCAGTTGTTCATGCCATCGTGGCGCCTTGTTCTTTAGGACCAGTGGTTTCCCCTTGTTATCATCTTCCTCTTTAGTTGATCCTCCAGCAATGTCAGAAAATCGAGCACTACTGAACTCGGTGGAATGATCAAGTGACTTTGAGAAAGAGATGCTGCGGAACGAATCCTCTAGGGGCCTTGAGAGAAGCTCTGGTTGACCAGGCACAGAGCCACCAGCTTCAAGGGATGAGTCAGGAATTGAGTGCATGACGCAGTGCATTCTCCGCGGACCCCGTGTTCCAAGCACATTCAGCTCGTATGTGATCTGGGATATGATATAGCTTCCAGTTGGGACTTTAGGAGAGACTTTCTTGGAAGTGAATCTACGGCTTGTGCGCCCCGGAGGAGGGACATGTGCACCGGTGTGAGGAGGCTGTGTGTCATATATAATGAATTTTGTACCTAGAAAATTTGACCTGCAATAGACAGTGAAATTTTTATCATCCCATAATGAAAGGAGAATCAACTAAATCACTTTCTCAAGTATATATGTACTAGTATGATATGAGATACACTCCTCCACAACAGAATGGAAAAGAGATGTTGATAGCCTAGACCATATAATAGGATGATGCCACACAGAACTTCAGTTCGGCTTTCATCTAAGACAACTATTGTTGCGTAGAACTTCGATTTTCCTGATGAATCTATCCGTGCATAATAGACTATATTTTACTTATTTTTCATTGAAGAAACATTGCTAATTACTGACTAGTCTCAAGTCTCCGCAGTTGCTCAGTATTGATATTAGCTAACAATAGAGAAACCATTTTTGATGAGAAGGGATAACAAATATATCAAATGAGTGGTTCTGTTCTTCATTAAATTCAGATTTTTGAAATATCTCAGTCATACCAGGTAAAGACAAGAAAGATATTGGAAAACAAAATGAATAGCTTTCATATTTACCTTAATTTTCCAATATAGGTATTGCTTGATCTAGAGATGTTTTCTGCATCCATTGAGATAACATACTCTGTGCAAGTAGTACGTCTAGTTCTTTTTGCAGAGAGAAGGAACTTTCCATTCTCAACCAACAATGCTACAAAGGAAGTTGAAATACTCATTAACCTCTGAACTGCCACTCACATAGAAATTATTTAGGCAATGAAGCAAGAGTAACTAAAGCAGTAACACATCTCAACCAAATATCTCTAGACATAGATTATAACTGGAAATATAAGTTTCTATGATATCATTAACTCAATTTGCATACAAGAGAAGACTTCACAATTATTTTGATTTGTTTCCACTTTTCGCCTTTGGGTTTGAGTGGGAAGGGACGGGGGAGGAACAGATCAGTGGTTTTATCTGACAGGAGATTGGAAAGACAGCAAACTAATCGATGAATTTTTTCAACGAACCGATGAGTAAGATATATGTATAAATTATTTAAGCATCAAGCCAATATCAGCCTACAATGTAATGCTTACCAGGACTAAGACACAAGAAAAGATGGTAAGTCAAGTTAGATTTATCCCGCTTGATGAAGCACTGAATAGTTCCATCCCGAGGCCCAGGCTGAAAAGAGAAAGTAAAAGATTAGTCAATAACTTCTCTAGCATGTAACTTCCACTAAACTATCCAACTCTAACAGCCAATAGAATTGCCACTTGGGTTGATCCCACAGACCGCATAGCAACCACATACTTCTGCACTTTAAAATTTAAATAAGTTAGCACAAGAAATATTCCTTCAAGTTAAAGTAGTACCTGCTTTAGGGAAACAGGAAAAGTTAGCTTTCCACAAAATTCCGGATTTCTAACAATGTCCTTGCACATACTCCTCCATGACCTACAGACTGCGGCACATGCTACGACATGCTTACGACCGGGCCATGTGCTCTCACTCTCCTCTAACCTTCTAACTACATCAAAAAGTAGCTCTGGAGGAAGATTGGCCCAACAACTATCTTGGATAACAGGAGGCTGGTCACTCAAGTCATAAAATGAACCATGTGATTTGTCCCTATGATGACCAGACAGCCTTAAATCGAAGCTTCGCCTTGATAAGCTACCAATACTATCTCTTACATCACGAACTATACTGCGGAACGACATCTGAACTTGAAACTGATAGGTCGAAGGCCAAACACCACAAATAAATGTTACTGGCCTATTTACTCTTTCATATCAGGTAAGCTTCCAGTAACCTAAAGAAAGCTTGACAAATAGTTACAGCTGCAAAAGAACAAGAAAACAAGTCATATTTCAGTAACAAGAATAGATTTCTGAAGAAAAACGAAGACGAAAAGGCATTTAAAGATAAAAGAAGGGAAAGGGAAAAGAAAAGAGTATAAAGAGACATCTTCACATGGGCACCTAAGTAAAGTAAATCACATGACTTTTATCAGATGCAACTTCTTTAGATTCTTAAGGTGCTGCCTCATGCCAGTTGTCCTAGCTTAGTTGCAAGAAAATGAGTATAAAAGATATAATTGCTTTCAAATCTCATCAATCTTTCAGTGAAATCACCATTAATAGTGAAATAAACTACTCACGTAAAAGATGTAAACTAGCTAAAGTTGACACCGCAAAATTTGCACCAACAGGGACACCAAGCAGTTCAAAACCAGATTCCAGTTCACGAAAGGAAGATTCAACTCTTTGTAGGTTTATCACTCAATGTCTAGTTTCAAGTCAGGAGGTTACAAATTCGTTTCTAATAGAATCCAATATTGTATTTCAGGCTTTATACTAAACATATCATGCAAATTCCATAAGCAGCTTTGAAAACAACCAGAGTCTATGAAACATGAGCATAGCCTTTCAAGTACCAATTTCATTCTTGCGAGAAGTTTAGTGCACCGAGCTACCCTTTATCTAGTTATGGCCAAAAAGAAAAGTTTTTTCCCTGTAACTTTCTCTAATTACAAAACGTAGATGCTTCATTTCACATGAAAACCTACAACTTAAACAATATATACAGGTTGAGGTAAGTCTGAAGAGTCCATATGATAACAAACCTGGAAAGTGCTCTAGGATAATCAAAGCTCCATAACTTCTTTTAGAATCCTGAAAAACCCAAGACAACAAGATAAATTTCTCAGCAAAACAAAACTTAAAGCTCCGAATTCCCAAAAGACAAAAACTTTTGTCTCACTTAAAATCAATAAAATCAAAAAACAAACCACCCCCCTCCACCCAACAGAAAAAAGGAAAGTAAAAAACTTCAATCCGAAGATGACAACCTTTAAAGATAAGATTTTTACCAAAAGGGGTAACTTATCTTCACACCAGAAAACACGGGGAAAAAAATATAAGCCAAAAACTAGATAACCCAAGAATATCTCCACATTTTAAGACTCAGTAAACATACATAGTATGATTTAACAAGGAAAAAAAAACTAAGAAACAAATCTACAGACGCCAAACAACATAAGATCTGAAGATAAACAAACAGAGCTCAGAGATCAGAGATCTGTACCTTAAAAGAAGAACAAGAACAACAACAGCATCATCAAGAAACCAAGAATTTCATAGATAAGATAAGTAGATCAAGAAAGAAAAAGTGGGTCAGAGCCAAGAAACAATTTTTTTTAGAAATATCATCATCCGTATGAATCAGTTTTCACTACAAGTCTCTATCTTTCTCATCCGGACTCAAACCCCAACATTAAATGCAGTTCAACAAACCAGAGAGAGAAAAAATGGGTGAAGAAGAAAAGGGGATATACAAAATAGAGAAAGGGGGTGTGTATATACTTTATTAGCACTAAGAAAAATAGTTTAATGGTGGTCACACACACACACAAATAGTATATTGGGCACTACGTGAGCAGTATCCAACTGAGGCTGCCTCTACGAAGCTACCAACATATGAGACATGGGAACATGGAGTTTTTGACTTACTCTTTTGCTTTTATTTTAACAACGAAGAAAAAAAAACTAACCTTTGATACTCCAACAAACTCGAGTTCAAACTTCTCTATAATGATGTTATTTTAATTTTTTAAATGTTATTGTATTATATATTTTTTTCGTTTTAAAAAGAATGATTTACTTTTCTTTTTTAGTTAATTTTTAAAAAATAGTTTTTTTTTGGCAACACTTTGATTTTAGCTTCCTATAAGACATTTTAATATATTTTACATAAATTTAATTTAGCATTACAAGATTAAAAAATTTCTTTATTTTTAAAATTTCATGACAAGTCAAACTAGATCCCTTTTTTTAAAAAAAAAAAACTACGTCATATAACACAATATGAAAATCGATTTTAAAGAGAACTTTAGTCGTTATAATAAAATATTAGTAAGGAACGATTTTTACGTCCAAAATTTTCTTTTTTTCCTTTGTAGATGTTTACTTACCTTTTCTTCTTATTTGTATATAAAAAATGCTTCTTTTTATACTGATGCAATATGTTATATGCAAAAATGAAATCTTTTATTGTAGAAATTGCATATATACAAAAGGAAACAACATTTTACATTTATAGTAGCCATATACTATACGTTACGCATAGCATTAAATAATCAATTACTCCTAGGATTGGATAAATTTGAGAATTGAGACCTTAAAAAGTAATTTTTTTTAAAAATAGCATTAGAAAGATGGCTCACTAAAATAAAAAATTGAGTTGGATACTCAAAAATTTAACTACTCCCGTAAATAAAAAGAATGAAGAAAATAAAATACCTGCTCCTTATATATTAAAAATAAAATATCTGCTCCTTAAATAGTAAAAACAAAATACATGTTCCCTGTCTTAATAGATCAAAATGTAGTCCAAATATTTTGTAACATATCGGACACGTTTGATATGATAAATAAGGGGAGATAATCGTGGGATAAATTTTTAATATCTATTAATTCTTTGTTTGGTTATAAAATTTGGGATAGTTTCTCTCTAAATTAATAATTAGTATTGTGATAAATTATCTATGTCTTTGGGTGGAATAATGTTCCTGAAATAAAATAATTAAAATAACAAAAATACCCCCTTCAAAACCCTTTTATACATACCTAATAATATAACATGGCTAAATAAAGTGGAGATTATTTTTATAAATAAATAACTTACTTTTAAAAATTATGCAATGCATATTACTTTCAATACAATAAATCAAATAATTAATAAAAAATCATATTGATCAGAATATAACTAATACTAATACAATTAATTTCAATATAACTAATTTCATAACTTTTATTCAAACCAAACGATCCCACGAGTAATATTTTTTTCCTTGTGTTAAATAATTGTTGCCATTTTCTTTACTTTTACCTTGTTAATGCATGGCTATAGTAAAATTGAATGCTCTTCATCAATAAAAGTAACCTCTTTTAAAAAGTCTACTCAGCAATGAATAGACAAAGCAAAAATGGCAAAAAGAGAGAAAAAAAAAGGATTAAAAGTCAATGGCAATAGGACTTTTTACCAAGTTAATTTAAATGTAAATATTTATTAGGAGACGTAGAAATAAAGGGGTTGATTTGCATAGAGAAGCATATAAATATAAACCTTTATCATCGTTGAACAAGGAAAATAGGAAGCAAAACATTTTGATTGTAATTGCAATTTGACTTTATTTTTATTTTTTTTCTTTCTGACACGTATATTCAAGTACAAAATTAAATGGCGGAGGCTTTTTTTAATTATTTTAATGAATAGACTTTTGATTTAACATAACAATATATATAATTCAATTTGCAAAATCCAAGAAGAAATTTAGGAATTATAAGTGTCATGTTTCAATCTATAGAAACTTCGTGGAACTACAGATACCTAAACCTGACCCACTATTCGCCTACTGTTTGGTATGAATTAATTTTAGTTTTATTTAAATAGGGAATGAGAAAGGGAATTAAAAGGTATGAAATTCAACTTTTGATAAAATGAAAATTCTCAAAATCAGTCAATTGAAATACTAAGATTTTCTATATATGAAATTAGTGATATTTTTCCGCCGCCTTCCCCGCCTCTTCTTTATTTTATTTGTTACTTTCTTTTTTTATCCGTTTAAAAAATTATATTTTACTTTTGGCAACATAACTCTATATATTTTAGATATCTTTAAGATGAGATCACAGAATTTTAAAAAAAATTGTGTTAAATTAAAACTACACAAAAAAATTACAACGAAAAGAGTACTATTTTTGGTGGGATAGAATACAAGTCTACTTTGCAAATATTAGTTGAAGATGGGACGGCCTAGTTAATGTGAAGATTGATAATAATTTCATTTTAAAGATTATTTTGTCTATTATTATTTTTTTGTGTTGTTAGTGCTACTTTTCTCAAATAGTAATTATAATATATTTTTTCTATATTATTGGTTATCAATACCTTTCTCAAATAATAATTGTAATATATTTTTTCTATGTAATTAATTATTTATTAAAATTTATTTATAAAATCATTAAAAGTTTTACTTTTCATTATTATCTTAGTAATAAAATTATAAAACTGAACATACATGAAATATACATGAACTTATGCCCGTATCTTAAAACTTACGCCTCGCTCTGTGCTACGTTAAACACCTTACCTTACGCCTCCACTTTTAAAACGTTGTTGGTACCTTGTGCAACTGTAATTTATAGACTCACATATAGCTGTAGATTTGAAAGTCATGGATTCATTTGCACCGATTATGTATTTATAAATTATACACTATAAAAAAAAAATCATGTCGTCATGTTTCATATGCATACGTGTAAACATAGTGAATTATTATATACGCAAAATTAAAAATCGCCGTATTTCATACGCATACATATAAACATAGTGAATTACTTATATACGCAAATTTTATAACACAATAGCATATATATATACTAGAGGGGTGTAGCCTGTGCTGAGCACGGGACCCAACATAAGTAGTCTATTATTCTCTATAAACAAAGTATTGTTGGAAACTATTCACTTATATAAGTGACCAATTGCAAGTATTCAACTAATTCAAGTTATGTGTTTGTTCTAGTAAATGGGGTGATCTGAAAAATTAAAAACAAAATTTATCCAAAATTCCAAACCATCATTAAAGAAAAAGACATGAAATGTTAACACAAATTAAACAACTTCAAAAGAATGAAAGAAAAGAAGAATGCTCAAGAAGTTGTGAGGAACATTATACTTTTACAATCTATCATTCAAATTCTTGTGGTGTCACAATTTTCACAGGACCGTCAACTCTTCAACTTTATGTACACATTTGATTTTCAGTGCCCAAAAATTATTATCCGTTGTTCCTGCAAGTTATTGGAGAAAGTGTATCAACAATTGATGATAAAGATCATATACTTTATTTTATCAAGTAAAAAGGTCAATAATTAATGCTACCTAAATTACTGCACTTAAGACATTGTGGCTTCTAAATCTAGTAAAACAATAATGAACAATTTTAAGTAAATGAAAGATGATGGTACCAGAGGGATGAATTAAATGAATCATGTGAAGTAAACAAATTGAAGTCGAAGTGAATGTGTCAATTACGTGGCCATTATATTAGATATCTGCCAATTCTAACCCAAAAGAAATTGTTAAAGAGTAAATTGGTAAAACTTCATAGAATGACCTTTTTTGGTCTATCTTGCCCTATCATGTGCTCCTTCATGTCGCTTCCCCTTCCCATTTTGTCGTCCCTCTCATCCCACTTCCCATTTTGTTGTCCCTCTCTTTCCAATACCATTTTTATCCAGCTTGATCTGGAAAACAGATAACTGACATATTAATGTACTTAATTTTGGAACAAAAGCACTTAGAGAATATTAAAGTAGGTAATAAACATGAACAATACTTAGACCCTGAAGTCTACAGTGATAGTTAAGTAGTAGAATGAGGATGAGACTATGCAAATCAATAAAGGTCAAACAACAACATACCTTATCACTACCTCGCGGAGGTAGAGATACTTTTCCCGAAAGACCGAATCACTGGTCCTAATAGTTATTGTTGAATAGTTAATCTGAACTGCAGCTTTAGGAAATCAAGACAAGATAAAATCAAAATGAACTAACTACATACATCCTGCTTAACCAAATCACTCATTCTAATACATAAATCTCTCCTGAGTAACCAAAAAAAAAGGCAGATAGGGATTAAAACAAATTTAAATAACGAAATAAGATGTTACATTTCTCAAGAGTTAAAAAGAGGGACAACCAATTTAAGTAGTAGATTCAGATTGATGGTGATCTACAATAAAACTAAGTGTCGCAACAACTCAAAATCTCAAGGAAAACAAATCAAGATATCCTTGCAAATTAAAGGCACTAATAAAAGTGTGATAGCTATTCTCGTGACTGGTGTGCTAATCTATGGAAAAATCACTTCCACATGCTTTGTCTCAGCAAAACGCCATGTGCACAAGGAAAAATATATTATAACCACACGTTTCTTGTTACCGATAAAGATGACTTATGAGAAAATCAATTATTGAGAGAATTTGAAGAACAATAGGATAAGAAACTACCCTTCCATTTACTTTCTCAAACACTTAATAAGGTTTCCATTTTTTTCCAACATTCATGCAGAGTTGATTGTGGAGATCAGCAAATTCACCCATTTGACCATTATCACTTGTAGACGCACTGAAATGATAGAGAGCTCCACATCAGGGGTGTATAAATGAAAACCCCTTCTTTTCACATCTATCTAAACTGATTAAACCTGTCGCACAACAAATGGGAACCAAGCTTTTCAATAATCAAAGGAAAGAAAATTTACATCAAAGGCATGTTATATGAAGTAGGTGAAATAAGGATTGTAGAAACGAAGGAGAAATGAAGATTTGATTACCACTTACCGTTCAAAGCAATTGTAGACAAACAAAGAAGAGGTGAAGATTTGATCACGGCTTACCGTTCAACTTAACTGTAGATACAAACGAAGAAGAAGTGAAGATTTGATAACCATGTACCATTCAAATCAGTTGTAGATTTCAAAACAGACAACAGAGAGAAAAAGAGAACAAAAACTAACAAAACATGAAATTTCAATTGAAAAATCAACGAAATAATATCACTCTTGAAATTTCTATTTAAACCCTTTGATGCTAACTTCTCTTTCCTTTGCCAGAGTTCACGATACACATGGAAAAGTCTATTGTTAAATTCAAAATCTAATGAAAATAAATCTGTGTCATCAATACTCTCTATTGTTACAAAAACAAATAAATAGATATCACAAGCAAATATATACATGATAGAAAAGCATGCATTAACACATAAAAAACAAAAGAAATGAAAACCTCATATTTGCACCATAAGAGATCAATGAAAATAAATCCTCAAACAAAAAATAAAATAAAACAACACAGTATATATATTAACACGTGTACATTGAAAGAAGTTAAAAAGTATGCAAAACAGAGATTTTTACTGCATAATTGTGCAAAGAAAGTCCGACTTTCTGACGGTGACATTTTTTCAAACATCTGATGTGCGTTAAAAATGTAAATATAAAATCATAGTAAACATTAATGCATGTTTGCACTCTGCTACATGACACAATCTCTAAAACTAATAGCTTGTTTGGATTGGCTTTTACTTTTTAACTTATAAGCCAAAGATCATCCCTTAGAAATCCTTACTAAAGGCATTTGGCTTATTTTTATTATTTAAGCTTAAAATCAGTGCTTATACACATTTTTTAATTTACTCAAGCACTCAAAATAAGTCAATCCAGACTCTAAATCTACAAAAAAAAAAAAAAGAAGAAAAAAGAAGTAAGTATCAGCTATAAGAGCATGCATATGTAGAATTAGGGAATAGACCAAGCAGAGGCAAAAAGAAAATTGAAATAAAACTAAGAAAATGCCTACTTTGGTTAGTAATTGCAACGAAAAAGTAAAGAAAAATAAAACTCAATGTCTACGAATGCCCTGGTTTAAGCAGAGAGAAAGGTTTTGAAACTCACCAATTTCAAAATTGAAATGCTAAAGAAGAGGGAAAGTGCACAAATTTTTTTAAATCATAGTCTAACCAGAGAATAAAATGTATGCGAAAAATATAGTGTGTACACGTGGTTAGTTGAATGTAATTGTAAAATCCACGTGTCCTTTTATAGAGTCGTTCGAATTATCACTATTGTAGTAATTCCTAGAAAACTTCGTACACTCCTTTAAGCACATAGTACAGCTTTCTATTGCTGTGTTCGTCCTATTGTTAGTCGCGTATATAATAGGGTAATATGTATGTATTTAGGGTTGTAATCAATTAATAGAGTAATTATTTTTTCTTCAAAGCTCATATCAAGAACATGAACTCGTGTACATACATTGACAAATCTACCTTAGGGCTTAGGCTAAGAGTTGTTATTGAAATTTTCTTACTAAATATACAACACATTGTCAATTTGTGCTATTACTATTTTTTTTTATGTATATATATAGAAAATGTTGAATCTTCTATATTACTTTTTCATATATTTTAAATTTTCTTAGTGAAAATTTTGATTCCGCCACTACTGATAGTGATGTGGTTAAAGAGGTGAATTGAAGGTTCTTTTGACATTGCAAACAATAATTGAGGAGAAAGAAGAAAATTCAAAGGGAAAAAAAGGTTTAAAATATAGCAAGAAGGTTGTGAACAGAACAAAATATAAGAGGTAACAAGAAAAATGCCTTTTATCTAAACTTAAAGAGGAGGCATGCTTTGTTTCTCATCATCATTCATGAAAATTGACAAGACATTCATGTCTAAATCTGGCAACAAATAAATAAAATAATGTCTTTTTTAAATTTTATTTTTGATATCTTTGGTTTTTCCCTGCTGAAACTATGTTATATATGTTTGGCCATCTAAAGATTCCTTAGTAAAATGATCAACCGAATCATTTTTCAATTACAAGGTTCCAAAAAAAATATAAAGCTATCTTGTTCTTCCTCTTTATATTATTGTCAATTTTATCTAAATTTTACTTGTAAGATTACTTATAGTTATTTTACCCAACGGTGAATTAAACAAATAAAAAATAACGAAACAAAATATAGTTGAGTGATTACTCTTCGTCATTGTATTGTGGATAATACAGCAGTGTTTACACCGGACCATAATACCTGCTGCTTATCATATTTTGTATCCAAGGTTTAACACTTTCTTAAATGAACTACCCTTAAACACATGAAGCCTAACAAACTAGTTACCATCACTATTCACCTACACTTAAACATTTAAATATCTTCAGACAAAAAATTGTCGAATATGCGACCAAGTAATATTATAACAAGCTCAAAACAGAACTTGCGCGCTTACATCAGGATCGGAATAGAACACTATCTAACCTAACAAAACACAGCCTCATGGCCCGAGACAAAACATATCTGATAACCAATCAATAATACAAGTTAGCAGCAAATAAATCATCAAACAACAAAGACAAAAGTCCAAATAGAGAAAATTTAAGGACCAGGAATATGGAAAGGTACAACGGTGAACTTTTCCACTTTGAGCTATGCCATCTATTCAAATGCTTCATCATCGTCATCTGGAAGTGGCTGATTAGCGGCTTGTTGAAGCTCCTGTTCATGCCTGAATAAACAGAGTGGTTAAAATTAAAAATCGTACAACATGACCACAAAATGCACAGAGCCAAGCAAGCAACAGGGTGACTTTGCATGATCTAAACCTAATACTTATTTGTGTTCTTTAAGATACAAGGGTTGCCCATGATCAAATTGTCAGTTCTAACTCTTGATATACATATTAAGATGCAATGAGCATTGTCTAACTTTGATACACATATAAAGCAGTGAATATCTGATATTTTCACAGACTTGCTGACAGTTCTCAATTCTATGGAAAACACGTATAAAACTTAGATATTAGCAGAAGCAAAAATAATGAAGCACCAAAAGTAATCTTACAGTGCCTGTGCAGCTAAGTCAATTTGTACTTCTGGGGGAGCAAGTGCAGGTGATTCCACAAAGTGAAGATTACCATCACTACAGGTAGGACAAGAAATAAGGTTCAATACATCAAGAGTATATATGACTAGAGCAGACATGAAAAATGAACATTAATTACCCGGCAAGCTTTCTAGCAAGGTACAGAAAAGGCTTCTCAAAGTTGTAGTTACTCTTTGCCGAGATCTCATAGTATTGCAGATTTTTCTTCCTGTGGAAGGTAACTTGCTTTGCCTTAACCTGCCTGTTCTTGACATCAACTTTGTTTCCACAGAGAACAATGGGGATGTTTTCACAAACCCTGGAAGAATCAATTGAAAAGCCATTTCAGATTTCAATTGCATATCATCAATTATACGTTGACTACAGTGCTGGAAGCCTATGAAGAGTTCCTCACCTGCAAAGATCTCTATGCCAAGTAGGAACATTCTTGTAGGTCAGACGGGCTGTGACATCGAACATGATAATTGCACATTGCCCATGAATGCTGCACGATTGGCATAAGACAAATATGAAAAGCCAAAATACAGTCACCAAAAGCTTCAAAAGCAAGACAATTAATGTCAAGGCAGTCATTCATGTGTTTGATGTAAAAAAAGGAATAGCAGGGTAAATATGGTATTCTGAGCTCAAAAGAGACGCAAGTGTGAGCAAATTACTGTCAACTCAGATATGATAATGTGAGATACGAGACCACATTGTAGAAATAACTATAGTGGGCATTTGATGTAGAACACCACGCGTTATCAATTATTCTCCACAATCAGAACAAACCAGTATACCTTAATACCAATATTTCATCTTTTGGGAAACATGGAACTTTACACATTTAACTCTTAAGGATTTGATAGTAAAAGTTTTAATCAGATATAACATCCATTTGCAGAAACTAAAGGCTTTAACTTTTAACTGCCGAGAATCACTTACTAGTAACCATCTCTGAGACCTCCAAACTTCTCTTGCCCGGCTGTATCCCAGCAATAAAAGCGAATTTTCCCACAATTTGTGAAGAAGTCTAGTGGATGAACCTCCACACCAATAGTGGCTGTATGAAAACAAAACTTAATAAATAATAAACTCACAAGAAACCAACATAATAAGAAACAGAGAGAGCCTATTGAAAAGGAAAACAACCCAGATCATCAAAAGACTTCGCCTGTCAGTACAGGAAATCAAAAACTTACGTTCATATTTTTTCTCGAATTCACCAGTGAGATGCCTTTTGACAAAAGTTGTCTTCCCTGGAAATCCAATTACAACAGAAACCATTAGGGTACTCTAACAAAAGGAAGCAAGCCACTAATATCAAATTCTCAATGAAACATTCACTTCAATTTACAAAGATCAGATTGTCTACAATAAATAGCATTTATCCCATAAATTCAGTGTATATTCATACATTATCACTTAACTATATTGAAATAACTTTCATATTTAAAAGCTATTCCGAATCAAAATTTCTCACTAGTCAGTAATGTATTTCAAATGTTTGAAAATTTCAAAACAAAATATCTGTTTGACATCAAAATATTGTTACTGATATTCTCTTTGGAACAAAAGATACTAGAAACAAATCTCAGATAAATATAGAAACATACCAGTTCCTCCATCACCTACAATAACAAGCTTGAAGCTTGGATAATCTACAGTTTGTTGGTTTGGTAAAGCCTGTAATAATAAATTCAAAAACATCAACACAAGAAATCAACCAAAACAGTTACAATTCAACACCGATCACATATCAAATATAACTCATCTACATCTTCAAAAACACATCACAATGAAAGTTAAAAACCAACTTCCTAGAAGAACAAAAAGGAGCAATCGGACAAAAAAAATAATCAACAAAGCATATAAGAATCTCAATCTGAAACCTAACTCCCATCGACATGACACGGGGGTGGGGGATTTTGATTTCTCAAAATAGAAGATAAAACAGATTTAAGACATCGAAGATGGCGTACATACATCTTTTAAAGCTTTTCCTCTTGGTCAATATTTGCTATTTATAAATGTCTTCTTTCTTACAGAAAGAGTGAATAATTTCTAATTAATTATTCGTATTTTGATTTTCAACAATTAATTTATGTTTCTTAACTCCCATCTTAGAGAATGAATGATTCAACTCTAGAACATACCATCTGAGTTCTCCACAGGCTATCTCTCAAAAGAAAGAATATTTTAACAGCCCTATTTTATAATTTCAAATGTTTTAAGCCAAATCCCAGCACACGTATCCATATTGATACAAATCCAACACTCAGATACGCATCCAAAGCTTATACACACCACAATCTCAAACTATTCAGGGTCGATTAGACAACTTCTTATGTATATTAAGATCAGTTATCATTCCAATACCGACAAAGAAAAACTCACCTACATCTCCAAAAACTCATCCAACCAAAGCTAAACACAACTTCTAAAACAAAGAAAAGGAACAACTTGACCAAACAAATCCTAAAAACACCTCAATACTGATAAACAATTTGCAGCTATAAAAATTCTCCTATATTCCAATTAAGATAAACTACCAGGCCGCGAAGAATAAACTCATCTACCTCCTCAAATACTCATCCAAATCAAAGTTAATACAAAAAAAATTCCAGTGAATCGTATAAAAACCTCAATAATAATCTAATTATCATTCCAATTATCAAAAAAAAAAACTAATTATATGAAAATTAAACGAGATTTACTCACCATTATCGAAAGGATGCGAAGAGAAATCCGACAGCGGCAGAGTTTTTTACTGTGAGGAAAGAAATGAGAAACGGAAGTAGGGTTTATAAATTGGAGAATTTGCTTAAACTTGACGCCAAGTCTTTTTTTTATATTCTATTTTTGAATTTCAAAATTTTGTGTACTATTTATATTTTTGTGCATGTGTCGGAAACTAAATAAAGTAGTGTTTTTTTTTAAAAAATAAATCATTATATTTGTTTTAACTTTTGTAAGTTTTAAGCTAATATATTTTGTAATTGGGTCCACCAGGAATGCATTAAATTTCTAGGTTGATACTTTTGTTGAGTCTTAATTTTCGATTTCAACATTTAAATAAGGGGATATTTTCGTTGATCTTGATTTTATAAATTGTCAATTTTTTTGTCCCTTCAAACAGAGTCTAACATTTTTCTTATTTTCAGTGGTAAAGCTTTCTTCTACTCTTTTTTTTCATCGAAATATTATTTTTACGCCTTTATTTGATAAATAGTTATTAGTTGAGTATGCAAGAGAACTGTAACTCCAACTCATTAGCTTGATCTAAGTCCAATACACAGTCCAGTATTCCAGTTTAGAAGCTAAGCCCGTTGTGGATAGTTATGGGCCCATAACTGGCTTAGGAGGCCCATAATTGTTAAGAAAAACTTGAATTCTAAACTAATTATAGGATTTCATTTAGAATTTTTATTTGGCTTATCAAAAATAAAAAGGATATTTTCACTATTTTCTTCGTCTTCATTATTTTCACCTCGTTTTTCGTTAACATCATTAAAGCAATTTGAGACGATCACCAATTGTAACTTTTTACTCAATTTTTTAGAATCTAGACTATTAATCTCAAAATAAAATTTATCCATAACTTATTAAGTCTTCTTCGGAATATAAAAAGTGTTTGGATAGGTGCTTCCATTGCTTCAAACTAAGTTTTCTCTTTTTAGTTCATTCAATCAATAATACAAAATAATTGAAATCAAACTTTGATTCATATACCGCCATATGTACTCCAATTTAAATATTATAATTAAATTAAGAGAAATAAGTATTTTTAAAAATAAACTGGATAATAATTAATCATTTTTTTACACATGTAACTAACTAGACCCTTGCATTAGAGACATTTCAGCATTTTGAGACACATTCGTGACCAACCTAATCATTTTTTTTGTCATGAGGATCGAAATAAAATATAGAACTAGCTTCTTCTTCCTTTTTTTTATATTATTGACGATTTTCTCTAAATCCACTTATGAGATTACTTATTGTTATTTTATGTAATAGTGAATTAAACAAGATAAAGAATGATTTGAATTCATATAAAATGACGAATATGATAAACTCAACTGGCTATTATAATTTCAATATGTAATTTATTTCAGTACCATGCATCTATTAATCATGACAATTAATGAGATACGTTACACATACACTTGACTATAAAGTTTATTTCCCAAAACTATGAAGATTTATTATCAAAAAAATAGACAATAATAGCCCTTGATAACTTGCTAGTACACTTTTAGCATGTTTCAACCTCGATTTCCGTCAATTTTGCCATCTGCACAACAATACCACAAAACAATTCTAAAGTTAAATTTTCAATTTTATTAGATATATTGTTATTGTTATTGTTTGCTTATGTTACAAGTATTAATAGAGTCAATGAAGTGTAAATTAGGAATCGAAAAAATACTGAATTGAAAGATGATCTACTGTTTAAATTGTTTTGACTCAATCCATCTTTGCCCATGTAAATTTTGAACATAATCAAATAAGAACTCATTTGTTGATTCAATCTATTTAATCCGTCTATTTGTCTCCCTTAAATTTGTAATCTTTATTAGTTTCAACTTTTTTTCATAGTTTGATATAATACGCGTGACTACACCAACTTACGAAGATCAGATCAAAAGGCCAAAATACAGTTTGACCATGAAAGTCAAAGTACCACAATGGAGTTTCGAGTCTGTTTGGCATTGCAGTTGGAAGGTCAGAAACACTTATTTTGAGAAAAAAAAATTTTTTTAAAAAAAATTAAGCGTTTGACAAATCAATAAAACTGCTTTTAAATAGAAGCAGAAACAGTTTTTCTGTTGCTGGGAAGAAACTAAAAATTTTTGCTTCTTAAAAAAAGTAGAAGCAGAAATAGGAAATTATTTTTTTCAAAACTAAAATACCCCTTCCATATATACATATTTCTCAATATATCCTTTATTAAATAGTTAGTATATCTCATAAGTTTGGTCAAGTTTCATTTAAAAATTTATTTTTATTTTTATATAATAATTTTTTTATTTTATTTTACGTTTATAAGTTATTATTTTATATATTTTTTGTATATTATTTTACATATTATTTTGTAAAATTAGAAGAAGAAAAAAAGGCAACAGCAATATTTTTGCAAGATTGGAAAAAAAAAAAAGAAATAACAATTAACTATTTCAACCCTCCCATAAAAATGTATAATATTTATTGAATATTTAAATATGTACATTTTAATTTAATAAAAATAAAAATAAAATTATTTTCTATAATAGATATTTAAAATAGTTTCTCTGTATAAAATAAAATCTGAATATTAAAAGTACATTGATACTTGTCCATTTTCGTAATTTAACTTTCAAAAGCACTTTTTTTTAAAAATTAGTCAAACACAATTTGCAACACTTTTCAAATTAATTAGCCAAACACAAATTATTTTTTTCAAAAACACTTTTCTAAAAAATTATTTTAAAAAAATACTTCTAAAAATAAATAGTTTTAAGCACTACAGACTCTTCATCACCAGAAAGATGAAAAAAAACAAATTAAAAACTGAGAAATGGAAAGGAAAAGAAAATAGGGAACTTAATTACCTGGTCCGCACCTAATGTTGCACTTCCCATCACAACGATCGTACTGTCTCGCTGAAAAATTAAAAAATTATTACGTAAAGTTGAACTGAACGCTACAATTATAAAAAAGAATAAATAGGTAAGGGGAGATCGAAATAATCACATACGTGGGAGACCAACACAAGCAGTATTGCAATTGTCCCAACAATTAACGCCCTGAGCTGCGACGCCGATGATGTCGGTGTTGGCCGATAAAAGGATGATAAACACCATAGCCATAGCTGTCACTGCATTCATTTTCTTGCTCTCCATTGTTTTCTTATTGATTTCTCTATGATTTTCCTTCAATGGGAAGCTCATTTATATATTGGTAGTCACTTTTATTAGTGCCGTAGTGGACTAGTGGGATACAAGATATTGTTATTTTTTTCATTCCACCAATTTGGACCATTTATATATTGGTAGTCACTTTTATTAGTGCCGTAGTAGACTAGTGGGATACAAGATATTGTTATTTTTTTCATTCCACCAATTTGGACCATTTAAATAAACTTTGACCGAAATATATAACAAACTTCATTTTATTTTGGCCTAATAATACGTGATCAATTCCGTAAATTTAACAGGATATTCTATTTATACATTTAAATTATGTTATGTTTCAATGAAGTATGTTTCTGGTATTTTATGATTTATTAAGATAAATATGTATAATAAAAGACATCATATTTTGTGTAGTTAACTTAATTATCTAATATACGACACGAATTTAAATTGAAATTATCTAAAAAGAATACTTTATTGAAACATGACTTTAACATAGAATATTTCGATAATTTTAAGGAGCTGAGTATGCATTAAGCTTTTTATTTTTATATATGGACTAGATTGGATATTCTTTCCAGTCTAATTTTATAAAATTAGAAAACTAGTTCAAAATACTTTTGATCTGTAAGATGAGAAAATAGAAAATTAATAATCTTTGTGGTTCCGGAGCCTATAAAATATTATTATTTTTTGAATGGATGCAAATTAAATAAATTACAATCAGCGGCGAAGCATGAAAAAATAAATTTAAAAAATAAGTGCTTGTATGACTCTCATATCACCGAACTTCTTTTTCTATTCCATAGTCAAACTTCGTAAGCATTGTTTCAAAATATTATTATTCCACATAATTGGGGGTTGGGGAAAGAGGGTACAAAATGTGAATCAAATCAGATGGAAAAAAATAATATTAGGAGAGCCAATTAGAGACTATCGAAGGAAAAAAAATATAACAATTGTTATTAATGATTGTTATTATTATATAATACTTTTTCTATTTTAATTTATTTGACGTTACGCGAGTTGTAGAAAAATTAAAGACATTTAAAATTTTGTGTTCATAAAATGTCATAATATTTGCATGATTATATTTTTTCGAATTTTAAAAAATTAAGGTTTAACCCATCGGTGACCCCTTAAAGTTGACAACAACTTTCACTTAGACACCTCATATTGTGTCATTTTAACACTTTTCATTGACATGGCATAGTGAGTGTAACACACTCATTAACCGCGCGTCAGACTCTTTTTTAGCCAATTTTTATTTTATATTTCCTTCTTCTTTCCAATTTTTTCAACCACCATTCTTTCCAATTATTTTAATTTTGCACAGTGTAAAAATATTTTTGATCTTTTTCCGTTTATATAATATATAGTTTGTAGTTGTTCCGGCATTGGAGGTAAATTGGAAGGTAAGGTGAGTTAGGTGGTAGCATGAATCGGTCTCGGTGTAGAGACCGTATTTCTTTCTCCACACAAAGGGCACGTAGTCAACATTTCTTAAATGAACTTCTACTCTACCCTTAAAACAGATGAAGCCACACAAACTAGTTACCATCACTATTCACCAGCAGTAAACATTTAAATATTTTCAGAATATGTGACCAAGTAATATTATAACAAGCTCAAAACAGATCCCCACAGCTTACATTAGGATCGGAATATCTAACCTAACAAAACACAGCCTCATGGCCACAGACGAACATATCTAATAACCAATCAATAATACAAGGAAGCAGCAAATAAATCCTCAAACAACGAAGACAAAAGTCCAAATAGAGAAAATTTAAGGACTAGGAATATGGAAAGGTACAACCGTGAAACTGATCTGCTCTGAGCTATGCCATCTATTCAAATGCTTCATCATCGTCATCTGGAAGTGGCTGATTAAGGGCTTGTTGAAGCTCCTGTTCATGCCTGAATAAACAGTGTGGTTAAAAATTAAAAATCATACAACGAGAAAACAAGGAACCTTGCACATCACAGAGCAACAGGGTCGACTTGCATGATCTAAACCTAATACTTATTCGTATTCTTTAACATACAAGGGTTGCTCATGATCAAAATCGTCAGTTCTAACTCTGATATACATATTAAGATGCAATGAGCATTGTCTAACTTGGATATACATATAAAGCAGTGAATATCTGATATTTTCACAGACTTGCTGACAGTTCTCGATTCTATGGAATACGCATATAAAACTTAGATATTAGCAGAAGCAAAAAATAATGAAGCACCAAAAGTAAACAGAGATCTTACAGTGCCTGTGCAGCTAAGTCGATTTGTACTTCTGGGGGAGCAAGTGCAGGTGATTCCACAAAGTGAAGATTACCATCACTACAGGTAGGACAAGAAATAAGGTTCAATACATCAAGAGTATATATGACTAGAGCAGACATGAAAAATGAACATTAATTACCCGGCAAGCTTTCTAGCAAGGTACAGAAAAGGCTTCTCAAAGTTGTAGTTACTCTTTGCCGAGATCTCATAGTATTGCAGATTTTTCTTCCTGTGGAAGGTAACTTGCTTTGCCTTAACCTGCCTGTTCTTGACATCAACTTTGTTTCCACAGAGAACAATGGGGATGTTTTCACAAACCCTGGAAGAATCAATTGAAAAGCCATTTCAGATTTCAATTGCATATCATCAATTATACGTTGACTACAGTGCTGGAAGCCTATGAAGAGTTCCTCACCTGCAAAGATCTCTATGCCAAGTAGGAACATTCTTGTAGGTCAGACGGGCTGTGACATCGAACATGATAATTGCACATTGCCCATGAATGCTGCACGATTGGCATAAGACAAATATGAAAAGCCAAAATACAGTCACCAAAAGCTTCAAAAGCAAGACAATTAATGTCAAGGCAGTCATTCATGTGTTTGATGTAAAAAAAGGAATAGCAGGGTAAATATGGTATTCTGAGCTCAAAAGAGACGCAAGTGTGAGCACAAATACTATCACCTCAGATATGATAACCTGAGATACGAGACCACAATGTAGAAATACCTATAGTGGCATTTGATGTAGAACACGCACGTTATCAATTATTATTCACAATCAGAACAAACCAGCATACCTTAATACCAATATTTCATCTTTTAGTTTTAATTAGAAATAACATCCATCGGGCAGCAGAGCCTTGCAGAAACTAAAGGTTTTAACTGCCTAGATTCACTTACTAGTAACCATCTCTGAGACCTCCAAACTTCTCTTGTCCGGCTGTATCCCAGCAATAAAAGCGAATTTTCCCACAATTTGTGAAGAAGTCTAGTGGATGAACCTCCACACCAATAGTGGCTGTATGAAAACAAAACTTAATAAATAATCCACTCACGAGAAACCAACATAATAAGAAACAGAGCGAGCCTATTGAAAAGGATAACGACCCATATTATAGAAAGACGTCTTCTTTCTGTACAGGAAATCAAAAACTTACGTTCATATTTTTTCTCGAATTCACCAGTGAGATGCCTTTTGACAAAAGTTGTCTTCCCTGGAAATCAAATTACAACAGGAACCCTTAGGGTACTCTAACAAAAGGAAGCAAAACACTAATCTCAATGAAACATTCACTTCAATTTACAAAGATCAGATTGTCGACAATAATTAGCATTTATCCCATAAATTCAGTGTATACTCATACATTATCACTAAACTATATTGAAATAACTTCCATATTTAAAAAAAATTCCGAATCAAAATTTCTCACTACACAGTAATGTTTTTCAAATGTTTGAAGAAATCAAAACAAAATATCTGTTTGACATCAAAATATTGTTACTGATATTCTCTTTGAAACAGAAGATACTAGAAACAAATCTCAGTTAAACATAGAAACATACCAGTTCCTCCATCGCCCACAATAACAAGCTTGAAGCTTGGATAATCTACAGTTTGTTGGTTTGGTAAAGCCTGTAATAATAAATTCACAAACATCAACACAAGAAATTAGCCAAAACAGTTACAATTCGACACTGATCACATATCAAACATAACTCATCTACATCTTCAATAACACATCACAATCAAAGTTAAAAACCAACTTCCTAGAAGAACAAAAAGGAGCAATTGGAAAAAAATAATCAACAAAGCGTATAAGCACCTCAATCTGAAACCTGCACTTTGCTCCCATCGACATGACATAGGGGTTGGGGGTTGGGAATTTTGATTTCTCAAAATAGAAGATAAAACAGATTTAAGACATAGAAGATGGTGTACATACATCCTTTAAAGCTTTTCCTCTTGGTCAATATTTGCTATTTATAAATGTTTTATTTCTTATAGAAAGACTGAATAATTTCTAAATTAATTATTCGTATGTTGATTTTCAACAATTAATTTATGTTTCTTTAACTCTCATGTTAGAGAATGAATGATTAAACTCTAGAACATACCATCTAAGTTCTCCGCTATCTCTCAAAAGAAAGAATATTTTAACAGCCCTATTTTATAATTTCAATTTCAAGTGTTTTAAGCCAAATCCCAGCACACTATCAATATTGATACAAATCCAACACTCAGATACGCATCCAAAGCTTATACACACCACAATCTCAAACTATTCAGGGTCGATCAGACACCTTCTTATGTATATTAAGATCAGTTATCATTCCAATACCGACAAAAAAGACTCACCTTCACCTACATCTTCAGAAACTCATTCAACCAAAGCTAAACACAACTTCTAAAACAAAGAAAAGGAACAACTTGACCAAACAAATCCTACACCCGATACTGATAAACAATTTGCAGCTATAAAAATTCTCATGTATTTAACACTTCCCATTCCAATTAAGATAAAATACCAGCCGCGAAGAATAAAATCATCTATATCCTCAAATACTCATCCAAATCAAAGTTAATACAAAAAAAAATTTCCAGCGAATCGCATAAACACCCCAATAATCATCTAATTATCATTCCAATTCTCGAAAAAAAAAATCAACTAATCATATGAAAATTAGACGAGATTTACTCACCATTGTCGAAAGTATGAGAAGAAAAATCCTTCAAGAGAGAGAGCGGCAGAGTTTTTTTTTTGTGCGAGGAAAGAAAAGAGAAACGGAACTAGGGTTTATAAATTGAGGAATTTGCTTAAATTTAACGCCAGTCTTTTTTTATATTCTATTTTTGAATTTCAAAATTTTGTGTGTGTTGGAAACTAACTAAAGTAATGTTTTTTTTTTAAATAAATAAATAAATTCTTTATATTTGTTTTTAACTTTAGTAAGTTTTTAGCTAATATATTTTGCAATTGGGTTCAGTAGTAATGTAGTATTGTGTTTAGTGTCTATTGTTGTATTATAAAAATTACACAAAACTTTGATTGTTTGGTAGAGTGTATAAGTATAATGTAAAATATAATGTATTACTAATACTTGCATTAGTTATGCTTACATTAGTGATGTCGAGATTTTTCTTTTGCAATGTTTGGTATGATGTACCAAAAGTATTATGCATTGCATAATTTTTTTAAGAGATAAGTGTCAAAAACACACCTAAATTATCCCTTTTTTTTTAGTTTCATACCTGAACTATTGGGAGTGTGATTTTCATACCTAAACTATCACTTATTAGTTTGAGAAACACACCCCTCTCTTTTATTACACTCTCTTCGTGGTGTGTGTACTACACTCTCTTTTTTATTTAAAATTTTTTGCCAAATAACATTTTACATGGACAAAACATTCCACCTTGACAAAAATTAAATAAATTATTAATATTAATTAAAATTAAAGATTAAAGAATTATTATCCCAAAAACTAATATTTTTTTATAAAATATTTTTCTTACTCCCGATCTCATTGTACTCAACCCCCACCCCCCCCACGATTTTTAAAAAAAAATTCTTTTATAAAAATTTTAATTTTTTTTACTTCATCTCCCCAACCCCCCATTTTCAAATAATAATTTAAATATTATTTTAATTTAAAAAAAAAAAAATTCTATCCCACCCCACCTAACTCTCCGCTTCCAATTTTTTTTCTCGTTTTGTGTTAGATGTATACATACGTTTTAAGAAAAAAAAATTACTTGTCGCAAGATTTTTTTTTAAATAAAATTTTTATTTATGTTATATTTGGTACACAAGTAGAAAAAAAGATTTTTTCTAAAAATATATGTACATATTTTCCACAAAACGAGAAAAATGTAAATAAATAAATAAATTTATTAAGAGCCGAGGGTTAAATAAGGTGGGGTAATTTTTTTTTAAAAATAAAATAATATAAAAAAAGGGGAATAAGTGGGTGGTTTTTTTGTGGAGTGGGGGTGGGGTATGAATTGTTTAAAAGAAATTTTAAAAAAATAAAAGGGTGGTGGGGAATATCGGGGGCGGGGGAGGTGGTGGAGTGGCGTAAGAAAAACAATTTAAATTTTTTTTAAAAAAAATATTTTTTTTGGGGGATAGTAATACTTTAATATTTAATTTTTAATTAATACTAATAGTTTATTATTTAATTTTTGGCAAGATGAAATATTTTATCTATATGAAATGCCATGTGGCAAGATTTTTTCAAATAAAAAAGAGAGTGTATTGCACACACCACTGAGGCGTGTTTCTCAAACTAATAAATGATAGTTTAGGTATGAAACTCACACTCTCAATAGTTTAGGTATGAAACTAAAAAAAATATGATAGTTTAGGTGTGTTTTTGATATTTATCTCTTTTTTTAAAAGAAATGTTTTTTAATAAATATAGTGGAAAAGATGTAAAAAAGTTTTTGAGGGACAACTGTATCTTTAACAATGCTAATGCATGCATTAGAACTCATTGCATTACTAAAGCATAGAAATCCATGGTATTAGTAATACATAATTCAATATACAATAGAGTATATTACTAATACAAGCATTAGTTATGCATAAATTAGAAAAGTGTATCAAATAAGATACTAGTAATACACCAGACTATTGCAAACATTATTTTCTCCAATACACTCTACCAAAGTGAGAAAGAAAATTATTTGTAAGTTCAATTAGTTTTACTTATCAAAGTAATTGGAATGCCTGATGTAAAAAGTTAAAGAAGCTGGACAGTTAGGCCTATAATTGTCAAGAAAATTACATCTTTTTTAGAAATACTCCTTTCTCTTAATATATTCACATATTATTAATATTTAAATAAAAATAACAAAAAAGAGTATTATATGGTAACTTAGACTCTAAATTAATTATAGGAATTTATTTAGGATTCTTATTTGACTTATCAAAAATAAAAAGAATTCTTTCAATGCTTTCTTCGCCCTCATTATTTTCATCCTCACTCTTCGTCAACACCATTGAAGCAATATGAGACAATCATCAATTGTAACTTTTTACTCATTTTTTTTAGAATCTAGACTAGTTAATCTCATAAAAAAATTATTCATAACTTATTAAGTATTCTTCGCAACATGAAAAAGTGTTTGAATAGGTGCTTCCATTGCTTCAGTCTAAATTTTATCTTTTTTGTTGATTCAATCGACAACAAAAATTAATTGAAAATAAATTTTGATCCATATACCATCATATGTACTCCAATTTAAATACTACTCAAAGCTTATAGGACCAAAATATTTGAAAGTTATTTCAAAGAAATAAACCTTAAATCCGTAAAATGTGTTTTAAAAAATAAAAATAAAAAGAGAAGATGAAAAATCATTTATAATTAAATGTGAAAATAATAATTAAATTAAGAGAAATAGGTATCTCTAAAAATAAACTCAAATTTTCATGTTCACTATCAGTAAATAATAGTTAATCTCTTATAATTAATCATTTTTTTTACACATGCAACTAGCCACCTGCAATACTATACAGTAGACAAAGATAATTACTCCAACCAAAGTACTTATTATTCTCTCAGTTTAATTATAGTTGTCCACTATATTAAAAATAGTTGTTCAATAATATTTGTTGAATTTAGAAAATCAAGAGATAATTTATCTTTTGTATCTATTTTACCATTGCTATTAAATACTATTTATCATCTAACACATTTCTCAAGCATTAAATTTAATAAAGTCAAAGGATAATATAATAATATTACCCCTATTATTTATTGCTTCTTAAAAGATGTGTCAAGTCAATAATGAACAAGTATTGTAGCACATAGTATTAAATTGGCTGATAAATCTGACACTTTGAGACATTTCAGCATTTTGAGACACACTCGTGACCAATCTAATCATTTTTTTGGTTACGAGGATCGAAATTAAATATAGAGTTAAGCTTATTCTTCCTTTTTTATATTATTGTTGATTTTCTCTAAATTTCACTTATGAGATTACTTATTATTGTTAACGGTAAATTAAATAAGATAAAGAATGATTTGAGTTCATACAAAGATGACAAATATGATAAATTCAACTGGCTATAATAATTTCAATATGTAACATCTTTCGGTACAATGCATCTATTGATCATGACAATTAATGAGATAGATTACACATACACGTAACTACAAAATTTATTTCCCAAACTATGAAGATTTATCATCAAAATAGACAATAATAGCTCTTGGTAGCTTGCTAGTACACTTATAGCTCTTTCAACTTTGATTTCCGTCAATTTTGCCATCTGCTCAACAATACCACAAAAGAAGTCTACAGTTAAATTTCTAATTTTATTAGATATATTATTGTTGTTTGAACATTATGAAATAAGAACTCATCCGTTGAAGCCTCACAAACTAGTTACCATCACTATTCACCAACACTTAACATTTAAATATCTTCACAGAAAAATTTGTCGAATATGAACCAAGTAATATTATAACAAGCTCAAAACAGAGCTTGCGCGCTTACATCAGGATCGGAATAGAACACTATCTAACCTAACAAAACACAGCCTCATGGCCCGAGACATAACATATCTGATAACCAATCAATAATAAAAGGAAGCAGCGAATAAATCCTCAAACAACAAAGACAAAAGTCCAAATAGAGAAAATTTATGGACTAGGAATATGGAAAGGTACAACGGTGAACTTCTCCGCTCTGACCTATGCCATCTATTCAAATACTTCATCATCGTCATCTGGAAGTGGCTGATTAGCGGCTTGTTGAAGCTCCTGTTCATGCCTGAATAAACAGAGTAATTAAAATTAAAAATCGTACAACAAGAAAACAAAATGTTAAGCACAAGGAACCTAGCACATCACAGAGCCAAGCAAGCAACAGGATCAACTTTGCATGATCTAAACCTACAGGAACCTATTACTTATATGTATTATTTAAGATACATGGGTTGCTCATGATCAAATTGTCAGTTCTAACTCTGATATACATATTAAGATGCAATGAGCATTGTCTAACTTTGATATACATATAAAGCAGTGAATATCTGATATTTTCAGACTTGCTGACAGTTCTCAATTCTATGGAAAACACATATAGAACTTAGAATATTAGCAGAAGCAAAAATAATGAAGCACCAAAAGTAAACAGAGATCTTACAGTGCCTGTGCAGCTAAGTCAATTTGTACTTCCGGGGGAGCAAGTGCAGGTGATTCCACAAAGTGAAGATTACCATCCCTACAAGTAGGACAAGAAATTAGGTTCAATACATCAAGAGTATATATGACTAGAGCAGACATGAAAAATGAACATTAATTACCCGGCAAGCTTTCTAGCAAGGTACAGAAAAGGCTTCTCAAAGTTGTAGTTACTCTTTGCCGAGATCTCATAGTATTGCAGATTTTTCTTCCTGTGGAAGGTAACTTGCTTTGCCTTAACCTGCCTGTTCTTGACATCAACTTTATTTCCACAGAGAACAATGGGGATGTTTTCACAAACCCTGGAAAAAGCAATTGATAAGACATTTCAGATTTCAATTGCATATCATCAATTATAAGTTGAGTACAATGCTGGCAGCCTATGAAGAGTTCCTCACCTGCAAAGATCTCTATGCCAAGTAGGAACATTCTTGTAGGTCAGACGAGCTGTAACATCGAACATGATAATTGCACATTGCCCATGAATGCTGCATGATTGACATAAGAGAAATATGAGAAGCCAAAATACAGTCACCAAAAGCTTCAAGCAAGACAATTAATGTCAAGGCAACCATTCATGTGTTTGATGTAAAAAAGGAATAGCAGCGTAAATATGGTATTCTGAGCTCAAAAGCGATGCAAGTGTGAGCACAATTACTATCACCACGGATATGACAACCTGAGATAAGAGACCACATTGTAGAAATACATATAGTGGCATTTGATGTAGAACAGCACACATTATACTTATTCTTCACAATCAAAATGTACCAGCATATCTTAATACCAATATTTCATCTTTTGGGAAACATGGAACTTTACACATTTAACTCTTTAAGGATTTGATAGTAAAAGTTTTAATCAGATATAACATCCATTGAACAGTAGAGCCTTGCGGAAACGAAGGTTTTAACTGCCTAGAATCACTTACTAGTAACCATCTCTGAGACCTCCAAACTTCTCTTGTCCGGCTGTATCCCAGCAATAAAAGCGAATTTTCCCACAATTTGTGAAGAAATCTAGTGGATGAACCTCCACACCAATAGTGGCTGTATGAAAACAAAACTTAATAAATAATCCACTCACGAGAAAACAACATAATAAGAAACAGAGCGAGCCTATTGAAAAGGATAACAACCCAGATTATCGAAAAACTTCTTCTGTCTGTAAAGGAAATCAAAAACTTACGTTCATATTTTTTCTCGAATTCACCAGTGAGATGCCTTTTGACAAAAGTTGTCTTCCCTGGAAATCAAATTACAACAGGAACAATTAGGGTACTCTAACAAAAGGAAGCAAGCCATTAATCTGAATGAAACATTCACTTCAATTTACAAGGATCAGATTGTCTACAATAAATAGCATTTATCCCATAAATTCAGTGTATACTCATACATTATCACTTAACTGTATTGAAATAACTTTCATATTTAAAAGCTATTCCAAATCAAAATTACTCACTAGCCAGTAATGTTTTTCAAATATTTGAAGAAATCAAAACAAAATATCTGTTTGACATCAAAATATTGCCACTGATATTCTCTTCGGAACAAAAGATACTAGAAACAAATCTCAGATAAACATACCAGTTCCTCCATCGCCTACAATAACTAGCTTGAAGCTTGGATAATCTACAGTTTGTTGGTTTGGTAAAGCCTGTAATAATAAATTCACAAACATCAACACAAGAAATTAGCTAAAACAGTTACAATTCAACACTGATCACATATCAAATATAACTCATCTACATCTTCAATAACACATCACAATCAATGTTAAAAACTAACTTCCTATAACTCATCTACATCTTCAATAACACTTCTCTTGGTCAATATTTGCTAATTATAAATGTTTTCTTTCTTATAGAAAGAATGAATAATTTCTAAATTAATTGATTTTCAACAATTAAATTATGTTTCTTAACTCCCATCTTAGAGAATGAATGATTTAACTCTAGAACATACCATCTAAGTTCTCCACAGGCTATCTCTCAAAAGAAAGAATATTTTAACAGCCCTATTTTATAATTTCAAATGTTTTAGGCCAAAGCTTATACACACCTCAATCTCAAACTCAGATACGCATCCAAAACTTATACACACTTCAATCTCAAACTATTCAGGGTCGATTAGACACCTTCTTATGTATATTAAGATCAGTTTTCATTCCAATACCGACAATTTAAAGCTATAAAAATCCTCCTGTATTTAACACTTCCCATTCCAATTAAGATAAACTATCAACCGCGAAGAATAAACTCAGCAACATCCTCAAATACTCATCCAAATCAAAGTTAATACACAATAAAATTCCACCGAATCGTATAAACACCTCAATAATCATCTAATTACCATTCCAATTCTCAAAAAAAAAAAGAACTAATTATATAAAAATTAAACGAGATTTACTCACCATTATCGAAAGGATGAACAGAAAGATCCTTCAAGAGAGAGAGAGCGGCGGAGTTTTTTTTTATGGGGAAAGAAAATAGAAATGGAAGTAGGGTTTATAAATTGGGGAATTTGCTTAAACTTGACGCGAGTATTTTCTATATTCTAGAAGATACCAAATTTTTGAATTTCAAAATTTGTGTACTATTTTTGTGTGTGTGTGTCGGAAACTAAATAAAGTACTACATGTTTTTTTTAAAAAAAAAAAATTATATTTGTTTCAACTTTTGTAAGTTTTAAGCTAATATATTTTGTAATTGGGTCCACTAGGAATGTATTATTGTGTCTAGTGTCCCTTGTCGTATTACAAATTACACAAATTTTTGAGTGAGATAGATAATTACTCCTTCCATTTCTATTAATATGTTGTTCTCATTAAGAATAAATGTTTTTCAATATTTGTCATTTCATAAAATCAATGCATAAATGATATTATTTTTCATATTTCACCATTGAAAGTTATTAATCTTGAAAGTATAAGTTTGACCAATATAGAAAAACTAAGTAATTTATTCATGTTAAATAGTCAAATTAATTAATCAAAATAAATTAATTCATGTTCATTTATTGAAAATTCGATTTCAAGATAACACTAAATAAGAACACAATGGTTAACTTATCTAATTTTTTAAGAGACGTGAAATCTAAAATGATGACAACTAAATAGTAACGGAGGAAATATTTGTAAGTTCAATTAGTTTTACAATTTTATTAAACTAATTGAATGCCTGATATAAGAAGTATCCTTTTGGCTTCCATATAAGTTTCTAGCTAGGTTGATGCTTTTGTTGAGTCTTAAATTTTGATTCCAACATTTAAAATTAGCGAGAAATGCTTATTTTGAGTTTGGGTAAGGGATATTTTCGTTGATTTTGTTTTTATAAATTGTCGAGCATTTTTCTTATTTTTATGTGGCAAATCTTTCTTTCCTTTTTTGATTAAAATATTATTTTTTACGCCTTTCTTTAATAATAACTAGTTATTAGTAGAGTATGCAAAGACTTTTACTGAAGTTGAATAAGAAGGGGTTGTTTGGTAGAATGTATTACTAAAAATAATGCATGCATTTACTTTGTGTACTAATAATATTTTGTTTGGTACTACATTTTTGTATGTTCTGTATAATTAATGTTTGTATTAGTTATATACTCTATTGTGTACTAAGGTTTGTATTACTAATACCATGAATTTATAATTATTGTCATGCAATGAATTTTAATGCATGCATTAGCATGGTTAAAAACTCCATTACCCCTCAAAATCTCTTTTACATATTTTCCAACATAATCATGAAGGGTATCTTTGTAAATAAATATTTTTATGCAATGGACGCTATTTTTTATACACCAAATCAAATAATGCATAAGAAATAATCTTGTATAATTAATGCAAACATTACTAATAGATTCTATTTGACATTATTCTTATACACTCTACCCAACGACCCCGAATGGTATAACTCCAACACATTAGTTTGATCTAGGCCCACTGGCCCAATACAAGGTCCAGCATTTCAGTTTATGAAGCTAAGCCCACCCACTGTGGACAGTTATGGTCCCATACCTGTCAAGAGATTCCCAAACTATGAGGAATTTATTTTATCAAAATAGACAACAATAGCCTTGATAGTTTGCTAGTACTTTCGTTGCACTTTCAACCCAGGGTTCCGTCAATTTTGCCATCTGCGCAACAACACCACGAAACAAGTTTAAAGTTAAATTTTCAATTTAAGTTGCATGGTAAAAATTATATTGAGACATTGTAACTCAGGTCAATAGTTAAATGAATACAATACAAAAAAAACTAATAATTCCTTAGAAATTAGTTTTTACTTGTATAATATATAGTACACCAACAATAACAATAATATATCCATTTTAGTCCAATAAATTAAAATAGGATCTGAAAAAGATAAAGTATACGCATACCTTATTTCTACATACCTTAAAGGTAATAAAATTGTTTACAATAGATCGTCGGCTCAAAACCAGTAAGTGTATAGTTAAGAGACCAAACTTAATAAGGTTTTGAATAGTTAAAAGACTAAATTCGATAAGTATATAATTAAGAAACTATTTTAGATCTACTCCAATAGTTTATGGATTATTTGTGACATTTTCGAGAAATGAAAAACATCAAACTAAAAAGCTGATGAATGGAAAAGGGATTAAAAATAGAATTACCTGGTTCGCACCAAATGTCGCACTTCAAATCACAACGTTCGAACAATCTCGCTGAAAAATTAACAAATTCTTGTTATTACAAAAAAATTATACTTATGGAAGTTGAACTGAATAATGCGATTATAAAAATAAAAAAAATAAGAGAAAGAGGGAGATCAAAATGATGGTATACGTGGGAGACCAGCACAACCAGTATTACAAGTGTCTCCGCAATCCACGCCCTGAGCAGCGACGCCGACGGTGTTTATGTTCGCCGATAAAAGGATGATGAACACCATAGCCATAGCTGCCACTGCATTCATTTCTTGCTTTCGGTTTTCTTTAAAAAAATTATTTTCTGTATGCTTTTTAGTTCTATCGTTGGAAGATATTTTCCTTCAATGGAAAGCTTTTATTTATATCCCGTTGTAGTCATTTATATTAGTGTCAGTGGACATATTGAGTCGAATTTGGACCATTTAAGTAAACTTTGACCAAAATGCATATATACTGCAACAATAGTTATCCACAATTGACTAAACACATATCATAAGAAATACTTAATAAATAATAGAAGTAATATTACTACATTACCCATTTGATATATTAAATTTAATGCTTTGAAAAATATATTAAATATTAAAAAGTATTTAATAATAAGGGTAAAAGAGGCACAAAAGGATAAATTATCTCTTGATTTTTAAAATTAAACAATATTATTGAACAACCATTTTTATCATAGTGAACAAGTAAAGAGAAAATATATACCAAAGTTTTTACAGTATATTTATATGGACTAGATTGCATGTTCCGTCAATGTTTATAAAATTATAAAATCAAAATGCTTGCCATGGTAAGGTTAGAAAACTACTCTCTCGACAAGCTAAGTGTGATAAATAAAAATGAATTGAGGAGACTATAATCTTTGTGATTCCTAACTCCTAAGCATTATATTCATTATTTTTTTTATCAGATGTAAATTAGATAAGTTTCGATTAACGAAGAATTAAGAATTGAAAATTAGATGATGATAATGTAATAAATCTTCACGCAAGCTGATTATGTAACTTTATACAAGCATATCAAATTATTATCAATCTCGGTTTAAATTAATTACATCTCTGCTGCAGATTTTGTTCTTTTTCCCTTTTTTGTTATTTATTAATAAAAAAGAAAAGTTTATCATGCTATTTTTGTAAGCGGGACTGTATAATATTCTTCAAGCATGTTAATAACTTTTCTTTGAGAAAAGGATCATATTTAACATTTTTGTTATCAAAAATAATTTATATTTAACTTTCGCTATATTTTAGAAATAAAAATATCATTACCCTTCACAGAGTTGTTAAACGAAAAAACTAACTCAAACGAGAAGCAATGAGGACACAGCTCTGCCATCACTTCTTTTTTTCTCCATTTAATCGGAAGATCAATAGTATTCCCTTATTTTTCAGAGTGATTCAAACCTGAGAATCAATAGTGTTCTCACTTATTCTTCAGCGTGATTCTAACCTTCAATATATCTACCGATTGATCATTGATGGTGGAAGTGCAAGCCTCACTTGTCCCGCAATTACTATTTCTTGAGTAATTTCCCTGAACAGTCACCCATGTTTGGAAAATTGCCTAGAAATATCACTTTTGTTTCTTTTAGAACTACAATATCACCCAACTTTTTATATTTTCCTCAAAATATACTTGACACAATAAAAACATCTCTCTCCCTCCTAATAGGATGACATGTCACTTAATTTCCTTTTTTCTACAATAAATTTTTTAACTCTTTTAAACCATTCATATTTTATATCCAATAAAATTATTACTTTTTCATATTGTTAAAAGAAACATTTATTATTATTATTTAAAATGTGATGTAATAAATTTAATTTTATTTGTTTATTATATTAAAAATAAAGTTACATTTATATTTATTTATTTTATCATATCAAGAGAAAGATATAAAAGAATTTTATTTTTACTTTTAGTATTTACTATTCACTCTAAAATATTTCCCATTTTTATTTGTTCACTTTAGCATATCAAGAGAAAGACAATTTATTTTTCTATAACTGCGCTTAACATTAATTATTTATTCTAAATTATTCATTCTTTAAGTTCTTAAATAATTAAAGAATGTGCAAAGTGCACATTAAAAACTAGTAAAAGTGAATGAAAAAAGAAAAAAAGTGACGTTAGAGAACACTTTTCACGTGCTCATCAAAAATCAAGAGTATTGTATCAACTAACTCATTTTATGGATTTTTTTTCCCTAGCAACTACTCCCTCCGTCTATTTTTATTTATTCATAATATTATAAATAATTATTCGTTTATACTTGTTTACTTTAGAAAATCATGAGTTAATTTATCACTTAATTCCTAATTCACTCTTATTATTAATTATAGTCATTTGTCAATGCATTTTTCAAAATATTAAATTTATTATATTTAGAGAGTGATATAGTAAAATTATCATCCTATTTATTATTTCTTAAGTGATGTGCTAAATTAATATTGAACAAGTAAAGATGTAAAGATGGACGGAGTGAGTAGAAACTAAATTTCTCCTATAGAGAGATGCTAGAACTAAAGTAATTATAATAAGCACAAAAAAGAAAAAAATATTGCTGAAAAAAAATAAAGAAATAATGTGACATGGCATCCCATTAAGAATGTGCACTTTGCACATTCTTTAAAAACTTAAAGAATGAATGATTTGAGAAATGATTTAGAATACATAATTAATGTTAAACTTAATAATAGAAAAATAAATTGTCTAATATCTTAATATGCTAAAGTACACAACAAAAACTGAAAAATAATTTAGAATGAATAGTTAATACTAAAAATAAAAATAAAATTCCTTTTATCGTTCTCTTGATATGACAAAATAGATAAATACAAATGCAACTTTATTTTTAATATAATAAATAAATACATAAATGTAAAATTATTTAAAAGTAAATGGAGTTAAAAATATGACATGACAGTTTAACAACAATAAAAATTCCTTTAATTTTAACAATATGGAAAAGTTATAAATTTTTATTGGTATAAAATATGGATGGTTAAAAACAATTTGTTAAAAAAGAAGAAGAAATAATGTGACATGTCATCCCACTAGGAGAGAGAAATGTTTTTATTATGTCAAGTATATTTTAGCGAAAATAGAAATAGCTGGGTGATATTGTAGTCCTAAAAGAAACAAAAATGATATTTTAGGTAATTTCTCAAACATGAGTGACTGTTTAGGGAAATTACTCCTATTTCTCCATTACTCAAAAATATAGCTAATTCTCTTCTTTTTTTTTTTTAAAAATAAAATATTTATGTCTAGTTTGTTGGTAATAAATATAACACGAGAAATAACGATTTGAGTTCATATAAAGCATTGACAAATTTGACTTTGACTTGACTTGCTAGCAAATTGAACTGGCAATTATAATTTTAATTAGTACATAATTTCATTATCATACAATGCATTTATTACAGTAAAAAACCATAGTAGTAATTAAACATAAACGTTACAAGTAACGTTTATTTTCCCAACGTAACTACAAAGAAATTATTATCGAAGAGACAATTATTATTGTGGAACTCCCTGCAATAATGCCTCGATAGCTTGCTAGTACATTTTAACACTTTCAACTAAGTTTCCATCAATTTTGCTTTCTCTGCGAGAAATGAAGAGTCTAAAGTTAAATTTAGAATTTAAGCTGCATAGTTACATTCATGAATCCTTTGATTAATCTGGTTTACAAATGCATTTGTTTTATACATTTATACATAATAACTTTTGAAAAGAATATGGAAAGGAAAAAGAAAAAGAGAATTACCATCTCCGCACCTTTCGTGGCACTTGTTATCACAAATCAGATACTCCTCCGCTGAAAAATCAACAAATTCTTGCCGTTATAAATATCATCGGTGTCAATAAAATATAAGCTTTTGGATAACAGTAAAGTAACACGGAAGTCAAATATTACTACTCTTGAATCTATTTATATAAATTTCTAACTCTGTTACTATTAATTCAATTTACCTAAGTTTTGATGAATAAAAAGTATATAATATAGACATACATGGGAGACCGGCGCAGCCAGTGTTACAATTGTCATAGCAACTGACGCCTTGAGCAGCGACGCCGACGGTGTCGGTGTTGGCCGATAAAAGGATGATCAACACCGTAGCTATAGCTGCCACTGCATTTATTTTCTTCTTCTCCATTATTTTGCTATCTATCTTCTTTGTTTGTGAAAAGATGACTGTCGGTAGATGTATTTATATAGCTCGTTCTAATCACTTCTATTATTACCCTAGGGGACAAGTGGCACAGATCATTCTGATAATTTTTAATATCGGATAACACTATAATTTGGAATACCAAACTTTTCAATTTATTTCTCTAATTCTTAATTTTGTATAAAGTTTTAAAATATAAAACAATAACAATATATTAATTTCATAAGTGGGTCTGAAGAGGGTAGAATGTATGCAGATTAAACATAACCTTAAAAGAGTTATCTAAAGAAAAATATATTTTTTTTAAATGAATTAAAAAAAAGTAAGATAAATAAATTAAAACGAACGGATTATAAAGACAAGATCGGATCTTTCATAGTCACACTTTCTCATTCGAAGTTCTTAGAACTTTTAAGATCTTCACGTGAGCTGATTATATGTAGCTTCTATACAATTCTGTAAAAATGGACAATTTTGAAGGAAAAAAAAACTTATTTTAATGGCAAGATTATATTAAAAAGAAAGGTTGAAAAAAGAACTAGTAATATTGTATTTGTAGGTGCCAAAAATTTTCATTAAACAATTTTTAAATATGAAGAAATACACATGCAAAGAAATCAAAAAAAGATTAAACATCAATTATATTTATAGAAAGTAATTTTAATCGTATATAAATATATATAAAAAATCATTTCTCTCATTTTGGTGAACAATGTAGAATAATTTAACTAAGATAAATATATTTTCTTAAGAAATATTTCTCCTCATATCAAGTTAGAGGGATGTCAAAGTAAGGGTCCATTTGAATGGACAAAATTTAAGTAGTTTTTAAATACAACGTAAAGCTAATTTTTTAGAAAATAAACACGTGTTTGGATAGGAAAAAGAATAGAAAAGAGGAGGCCATGTGTATTGGACAATGAGGTCTCTCTATGTAATTAATGAATGAAAAAGATACTTTTGTCTCTATGTAATTGGACATAGGAAGTAAAGATTAGGTTAGTCACGACTCCCAAGTAGCGTCCCAAAATTTCTAAAACGTCTCTATACTTTGGTCTATAATTGACATATAATTCTACAAAATCCATTTTAGTATGAACTAGTTTTTACTTATAATTTCTTTTGTGAGAGAAAGGATCAGAACTATTCTTATACTTTTATAATTTATTTATATTCGAACTTCAAAAAGTGAATTTTGAATACTCTAATCATTAAATCAATCTATACTCATGTGTTTTGAATATTTAAAATCAATATAACTCTTGTGTTTTGAGTATATATATATATTAAAAATAAAAAAAATTCATATATTCACAGTAACTTTTTATTGATAAAGTTTGGATGAACACTTTCAGCGCCTTTTCTTAGATCCGTCCCTCTGCTCCACCATCACTTCATTTTTGGGGGGTGTATTGTTCAATTTGGATCAATTTTTCTTTAAAAGAAAATCAACCAAATCAATGAAATTGATTTTTCATCACTTTTGGTTTATGTCAATTTTTTGGTTAATTCATTTTTTTAATATGAAAAATTATGACTATATACTTGCAAATATACACTAGATTTGACTATATAATTCGAACATAACACTATGAAAGTTCATATACAAGTTATTTTGCACATAAACTAGATTCTTAACAAATTTCTTATCAAATTAGAAAATAAACACAAAGAATTGAATTACTGTGGAAAACACTTAAATTACGAATCAAGAATGCAAAAATAAAATAAAATATATAGTCATTGTTATGTGCAATCTAAATTTTCAAATATGGATTTATATAGTCATTTTGATTCGATATTATTGGTTATTTTTTATTATAATCAATGTTTGTCCATTTGAGTTCACATACAGCGTTGGCAAATTTGACTTTGACCTGACTAGTAAATTGAACTGGCAATTATAATTTCAGATACATTAGTTTCATTTCACCATCATAAAATGCATCTATTACAGTAAAAAAAGTCATAGTAGTAATTAAACATACACGTAAAGGTTACGTTTATAGTCCCAAACTATGAAAATTATTATTGAAGATACAATTATTATTGTGGAACTCCCCTACAATAATAGCCTTGATAACTTGCTAGTCATTTTAGCACTTTCAACCCACATTTTCATCAATTTTGCTATCTGCAAAAGGACAAATCTATAGTTAAATTTCGAATTTAAGCTGCACAGTTAAAAATAAATGAATAAATAATTGAGATAAATTTAACTCTGATTATATTACAAAAATAATTATTGCGCCTAACTCAATTATAAAAATTAATTCATGACTCATGAGATAAAGATGAATTAATCAGGTCCAACAACATTGAACCAAAAAAAATATATGTTCTTCTAATTAAAACAAAAAAAATTGCTGAGAAATGGAAATGAAAAAGAAAAAATAAAAAAACGAATTACCTGGTACGCACCTTATCTTACACTTTCCATCACAACGCAGGTACTCTCTCGCTGGAAAAGATTTAAACATTTTTAAGGCATGAATAATTCTTCTTTTAATTGATAATTAACCCAACGATTTGATCGATGGTTTAATTAAAATACATATAAATTGATCCGAACATTATGTTATTAAAAAAGAAAAGGGAGAATTGAAGGCATACTTGGGAGACCAACACAGGCGGTGTTACAAGAGTCATAGCAATTGACTCCTTGAGCAGCCACGCCGACGGTGTCGATGTTAGCCGATAAAAAGATCATCAACACAATAGCCATAGCTGCCACTGCTTTCATTTTCTTCTTCTCCATTAGATTCTTTTCTTTTTTCTTTCCATCTCTATATATGCCTTTTAGTTATAAAGTGTGTGAATTAAAGATAGAGAAGACTGTCGGTGGATATTTATTGCATTGGCAGAGTTAAAGTTGTACTCCTAGAAGATAAAACTTTCATCAGCAATGAAGTCATCGCCTATTTTTTTTTCCTTAGTCAATACGTATTTTATTTTATTTTTGTTTTCTACGAGAAACTCCGACTAAATTCAGTTATCCATTTGAGAGTCACGCTTCCAAGAAGATTTTCTCCATATCGGGTTCAAATGTGAAACATCTGATTAAAGGTGAAATAGTCCACAAAACCATAAACATGTTGGTAAGTGTATTACCCATTTCGTAGAAGATGCTTTTTCTTTAGAAAAGCAATTTCATGTTTCGACGTAATTGAACACTCTAATATAATTTATTTAACAAAAAAAAGTTCAACAAAAATATTTTCTCTCATAACCAATTTAAAGGGAATGTCGAAATAACTCACTTTTAGGGAGAATATTTAAAAAAAAAAAGAAACTAGAAGATAAATGTCAAGCTAACATTTGGTCCTCTGTAGCTACGGGCCTACATAAATGAGGATTGCAAAGAAGAGATATAGCTCAACTTTACATGAAAGATGAACCACTTTTTTTTTTAATAAGGTAAATACATGAAAAATGAATCATAATATTTCAGTTCTCTTGAGAACTATACTCACCAGAATACTATAAACCATGCCTGGTGGTTGAAAGCCAGGAGTGATTATAAGAAGAGCGAGGCTGATTACTGTAAGGAACTAAAGCTACGGGCAGTCGAAGTGAAGTGAGGGAAAGTGGAGAGGAAGAAAATAAAGGAGCGTGATAGGACCTTAGAAAAATGGAAGAAAGATACAAAAACATGGTTTCCATGGGATCACAAAAGTAAGCATCTCTGATCTCACTCGATCAAATCAACGAGGCAAATGGACACTGAGACTTCAAGACAGTACATTTGCAAATTGGAGAACACTAGGATCTGGATACACACAGACACACATTGAGAGATAAAGAGAAAGAGTAAGAGAGAAACTTGCTTTATATAAACTTCATTGAAGTAGAAGCAATTTATGTAACCAAAATAGTGCAGCAGAAAGAGAAGTTAGAGAATATTAAGATATCAGGGTAAATTAGATTGCTTCATTTCTTGTGCCTATCCATAGAATTGCAGCTGCAATTGAGAAGTATTGCTTCGCACAGAATTAACCAACTGAATCTACATTCTAAGCCCAAGTGAACACTAGACCTTAGAAGTCATCTATTGGCATGTGCAACTATATGAATACTCTCTGCCCCTCATGGAACTAGTCGGCAGGGAGGGGGGAATAGAAAGAAACTGGAATTACAGTAAAGTGTCTTGAGATTTCTCTCTTCAAGTTGACTAAGGGCATTCTTGTTTGAGTATTTGGCAGATAAGTTCATCATATCAAGCTTAAGAATATATTTCACAAAAAAAGTTCCAACTCCAAATATATCAGAGCACATCAGCACTTACCCTGCACAGTCAGGCGTCTTGCTAACAAACAGCCAAGATTTACTTGTGTCACTGTTCCTCCCATAAAACCAATAATGAAGAGCCTACCATCAACATTGAGGCTGTCAAGGTTTTGTTTGGAAGTATGGACCTCCTATATTATCTAGTATGACATCAACACCTGTGTTGAACATTGAAATTAGAACATCATTAATGTGAGACATAAGAAGAAATTGAGTGGTTCCCCCTGGACCCATGAGATATATAATAACCATAGTATGATCACAGAGGAAAAATGCCTATTTACACCAATGTCTTGTGGATCAACTTAGTCATCCTTTTTCAGTTTCAACTTTGCTTTGACATCGCCGCTGTAAGGAGCCACGTGGTATGCATATTGCTGCATAACAGAAAAGAAAACTATCTCCACACAAATTAAAACATTCTGAATGGCTTCCTGAAGGTGCTCCACATCCAACCAAAAATGGTGAGATTTGATGACTCCCAACGAGACTAGAATTTTAACCAGCAACCCCTGCAAAAGTCAGAGATGAATAGTTTATTGCATCAGTGGTGGTAAAAACATATCTCGGTCAAGCAAAGCATCTAACGGAGAGAGGCTTCCTTACAGAAACAACACAATGAAGAACCAATACCTCCTTTTTGAGAAGTTGAAAGAACTTCAATAGTAATGGCATGCAAGTCAAGAGGATCTAAACAGGATTCAATTTTTTAACGGTGATGTTTTTGTATCCTTTGCTTGATGATTTGTTGGCTAGCAGGACACCCTTTTTTTTTTTTTTTGATAACCAAGAAAACCCGAGGGTCAATGGCTCATGATTTGAAACTCACTGGATAATGGATCTGCCTTCTACCTTTCTCCACTTAAATGCCTTGTTGTTTGTCTGCAGAAGGGTTTGAACTCATAACGTGAGCCTAACCTTTACATCATGTTTCCCTGCGGCAACTAACAGGATTCATTTATATTACCCTATAATCAGTTCATTACAGTGATTCCATGCCTCAAACTCACACAACGGGTATCCACCCAGCAATCAAACTTCAGAGGAGATGACTGTAAAAGAATAACAGCTATCTACTCCTAATGACATAACCTTTTAGAGGAGGTTGGAGGCAGACATGTTAAAGATCCTTAATTTTCACTTGTTTGAAAAGATAAAATGTGACAGCCCAACTGCAGAATCCATCTGTGTGCGCTTCTACGTCTCAATTATTTTGACCTAAGTTGCATGGACTCTTCACTTTCGATATCGCACCCATGTCAGATTCTCCAAAAATACACTACTTTTGGAGAATCCGACGCACGAATTTTATGAAGAGTCCGAGCAACACAGATTTTGACATCTTGTTGTCAAAATAATGAAATCGAGTCCTCTATAAAGAAATCATTTTCCCAAGCTACAGATAAACTTAGAAGTACATAGATAGTACTGTCAACTGTGTCCCTTGGTGTGTTTTGGTTCCATTACAGGTTTGCACACACATGTAGAGGATAGCAGTAGAAGGTTTGGCATGAGGCAAAACCAAATGAAGGTGTTCCCATCCCAGCTAATAAGCAAAATCTATGCCCGCTGCCCATCCCACTCCCACAAAGACACAGTGAGGAAACAGCATCAGAGGAACTCAATCAGTATTACTTGTTGGTCAAAATTAGCAGAAACTTACACGTAGGTAAAACCAAATCTAAAATAAGTCACGTTTTTCGATATATAACTAGTACTAGAAGTCCCTTGATGGGTTTGGCTCCATTGCATATGATTTCAATACATGTAACGACAATAAGTAATAGAAGGCTTGCGAAATGAAGTTGTTATCAGCCAAAAAGGCAAATGTATGTCCCCGATCTACCCCACACGACAAACATGCAATGAAAATAATAGAACTAAAGAAGCTTAATAAGTATTGATTGTTCATAAACATCAAGCATAAATTTCCTGTAGGCAAATCCATATCTTCTATAATATCTAGAATTGCAGTAAACACTAAAGTTTCCTCAAGCCGAACAAACTACACAACAAAGAAAATAACCTTTGTGAGAAATATTGAAGAAGAATATTATTGAATTGTTGTTGTGTCTACATTATAACATCGAGACCCTATTTATAGACATTACAATACAATCATTTACCAAGTAGGATACTATTTACTATCCCTAATTCTATTACTATTCCTATTCCTATTACTATTCTAAATAGGATTATATAAACCTATTCCTATTCTAACAATCCCCCTCATGCTAGTGCATGTTAAATTTGACAAGATTCAAGATGAATTAATTCTTCATTGGTACAAAAGTCAAGATAGTAACTTTGTAGGTGAAATTTAGGTAAACCATAAAATGGTTTCACAAGTTAAACCGTGACATTTTGACACATAGTGATGTCATGGATGACATCAATAGGAAGAATTTACTCCTATAAATAGGTAGCTCTTATTCATTTGTAAGACACACCTCTCACTTGCCTTCTCATCTTCTAAGACATTTAATCTTCTTTCTCTCTTGTAGTATTTCACTTGTACTCTTTTGGAGTGAAATAGATATCGGCTGATTGTGTCCGAGGAGTAGGCAAAAGAAAACAAAATATTGCCGAACATCGTAAATTTCTGGTGTTCTTTTTATTGTTGTCTCATTTACTATTTATTAGCTGCCTTTAGATATAGCCGTTGTGATTCCATCACACTCTATATATTCGGCTTCCGCAACAATTGGTATCAGAGCCAAGGTTTTATCTGAGTATGCTCTGTGGTTGCAGCACAATCTGAACTTCCACATCAGAAAAGATTTACTTTGGTCTTTGATATTGTTAGCTAATAAATAGTATTTGTAGCAAAATGGAAAACAAGAAAAATGATGAGTCCACATCGAACGTCAGTAATACGTCATCGTTGGCATCTTCGCTTATGACAAGAATTGTATCTAATGCGAAATTTGCAGTTGAAATTTTTACGGGTCAGGACATCTCGGAATGTGGCAAGGCGAGGTCCTTGATGTCCTATTTCAACAAGGGCTAGATATTGCCATTGACGAAAAGAAACCAAAAAGTGTAGGAGAAGAAGAATGGAAGATTATCAACCGTGTTGATTGCGGTACCATCCGATCTTACCTCTCAAGAGAACAAAAGTATCCATACATAAAGGAAACTTCTGCAAATAAATTGTGGAGTGCATTGGAGGAGAGATTCTTGAAGAAAAATAGTCAAAATAAACATTACATGAAAAAGAGACTGTTACGCTTCACTTATATTCCCGATAGCACAATGAATGATCATATTACCAGCTTTAATAAGTTGGCGACAAATTTGCAAAATATGGACGTTACTTTTCAGGATGGAGATATGGCCTTAAGTTGTTAAGTTCACTTCCCGATGAATTCGAGCACCTTGAAACTATTCTACTTCATGGGAATGATGAAGTATCTCTTAAAGAAGTTTGTTCTGTCTTGTATAGTTATGAACAAAGAAAGAGAGAAAAACAAAAAGGTGGAGAAGCAGAAGCACTGATCATGAGAGGTCGTTCTCAAAATCAATTGAGAACAAAGAAAGGAAGATACAAGTCAAGATCCAGACTCAGCAAAGATGAATGTGCCTTTTGCCGAGAAAAAGGGCACTGGAAGAAAGACTGTCCAAAGTTGAAAAGCAAGGCCAAACCAAATAATGGGAAGGCTATCATGGATTCAAATGTAGCTGATTGTGATGACTCTGATTACTCACTAGTTACAACGGAGCCATCAAATCATCTTATGTATGGTTGATGGACTCAGCTTGTAGCTATCATATGTGTCCCAATCGGGACTGGTTTGTTGATTTACAAGAAGGAGAATGTGGAGTAATTCACACCGCAAACAATAATCCTCTTACTGCATATGGTGTTGGTTCAATCCGATTAAGGAACCATGATGGATTGAGCAGAACATTAACAGATGTTTGATATGTACCGAATTTGAAGAAAAATCTCATTTCTGTAGGTTCCCTAGAATCAAAGGGGTTCAAAGTCATTGCAGATAATGGGGTAATGAGAATATGCTCCAGTGCACTGGTGGTAATGAAGGCAATTCGAAGAAATAATAACATGTACCACTATATCAAGGTAGTACAACTATTAGGACAGCGACAACAACATCCAGTGACGATAAGGAGGCAGAAATGACCAGGCTATGGCATATGCGCTTGGGACATGCTGGAGGAAAATCCTTGAAAACTTTATCAGATCAAGAATTGCTAAAAGGAGTAAAAACTTGCAACTTGGAGTTTTGTGAACATTGTGTCAAGGGAAAGTAGACAAAGGTTAAATTTGGAACAGCTATCCATAATACTAAAGGTATTTTGGATTATGTTCACTCTGATGTCTGGGGTGCTTCCAAAACACCTTCATTAGGTAGGAAACACTATTTTGTAACCTTTGTTGATGACTTTTCTCGAAGACTGTGGGTGTATACGATGAAAACTAAAGATGAAGTATTGAGAATTTTTCTCAAATGGAAGGCGATGATAGAGACTCAAAGTGGCAGAAAGATCAAATGTATTCGCACAGACAATGGTGGAGAATACAAAAATGATTTTTTTCCAGAAAATTTGTGAAGAAATTGGCATCGTCAGACATTTTACCGTAAAAAATACACCACAACAGAATGGAGTGGCAGAACGCATGAACTGAACTTTGCTGGAGAAGGTTCGGTGTATGTTGTTCAATGCTGGCTTGGGCAAAGAATTTGGGGCTGAGGCAATAACATATGCATGCCACTTCATTAATATTCTACCATCTGCCGCTATTGGTGGCAAGACACCATTAGAAAAATGGTATGGAAAACCTGCTGAAGATTATGGCTCTTTACACGTATTTGGTTCAATTGCATATTATCATGTAAGAGAGTCAAAATTGGACCCAAGAGCAAAGAAATCTTTATTTATGGGGATTACTTCTGGAGTCAAAGGATACCGTTTATGGTGTCTAGAGACAAGAAAAATTATTTTCAGCAGGGATGTTACCTTTGATGAATCTGCCTTGACAAATAAGGTAACAGTTGAAGATGTCAAACAAACTGATGGTGCTTCAAAGCAGGTGGAGTTTGAGGGAAAAATAATTTTCCCAACACAAGGAGCAAACGAGGAAACAACATAAGATTTTCCTCTGGTAGAAGAGCCAGTCGAAGGGGAGGTTCCATCTCAAGAACCTCAATAACAACTTGAATCAATAGCAATCAACAAGCCAAAAAGGACAATAAGAAAACTTGCTCGACTCATAGATATGGTGGCTTGTGCAGACTCAATTGCAGCTGATGACATTCCTACCACTTATAAAGACGCAGTCCAAAGTGCAGAAGAAGATAAGTGGAGGATTGCCATGGAAGAAGAAATGCAGAGCCCGTTTGGATTGACTTAAAATAAGTTAAAAAGTTACTTTAAAGTCATTTTAAAAATAAGTAGTTATGTGTTTTTGATGTGTTTGGCAAAAAAGTGTTGAAAGTCACTTTTTTTTAATCAAAATGTCTGAAATACCCTTAAAGTTGCTAACATTATAAAAGAATGAAGGGTAAAAAAGTAATATACTTGGTCAAAGCATAATGATTTATAAGTTAAAAAAAATTAGTAGGGGGCACCCTACTTTTAACTTTTAACTTATTTTAAGTTATTCTTTAATTGTCAAACACTCTAATAAGTCAAAAACTGATTTAAAAGTTAGTTTGACCAACTTAAAATCCCATCCAAACGGTCTCGCAGTCCCTTCATCAGAATCTTACATGAAAATTAGCCAATCTCCCGAAGGGCAAGAAAGCAATTGGGTGCAAATGGGTATTTGCAAAGAAAGAAGGATTTCCTAACCAAGAAGATGTTCGATACAAAGCAAGATTGGTGGCCAAAGGATATGCTCAAAAGGAGGGAATTGATTATAATAAGGTGTTTTCTCCAGTCGTGAAACACTTCGCTATTAGAGTTTTGTTGGCTTTGGTAGCACAGTTGAATTTGGAACTAGTTCAGTTGGATGTAAAAACTGCATTTTTACATGGAGACTTGGAAGAGAAAATCTACATGACTCAGCCAGAAGGATTCAAAGTTGTTGAAAAAGAAAATATGGTATGTAAACTTGAAAAATCGTTGAATGGATTGAAACAATCTTCTAGACAATGGTACAAACGATTTGACAAGTTTATGTTGCAGCAAAGGTACATAAGAAGCAAATACGATCATTGTGTGTATTTGCGCAAGCTTGAAGACGAATCCTTTATATATCTTCTCCTATATGTTGATGATATGTTGATAGCTTCTAAAAGTCAAGAAGAAATTGAGAAGCAGAAGACTCAACTAAGAAAGGAGTTTGAGATGAAGGATTTGGGTGAAGCAAAGAAGATTCTTGGCATGGAGATAAAAAGAGAGAGACATTCAAAGAAACTCTATTTATCTCAAAAAGAATACTTGAAGCGGGTACTAAACCGATTTGGTATGAATGAGAAAACGAAATCGGTTAGCACTCCACTTACTCCTCATTTTAAGCTTAGTGATGCTATGTCACCAAAGAATGAAGCTGAACGAGAATATATGTCAAGAGTACCATATGCTAATGTTGTTGGTAGTTTGATGTATGCAATGGTTTGCACAAGACCAGATATTTCACATGTTGTAGGAGGTGTTAGTAGGTATATGCATAATCCTCGAAAGGAGCATTGGCAAGCTGTAAAATGGATTCTCCGGTATATTCATAATACTGTAGATGTTGGTTTGGTTTTCGAGCAAGAAGATAGTCAATATCTTGTTGGATATTGTGACTCAGATTATGCAGGTGAATTGGACAAACGAAGATCAACTACTGGTTATGGTTTCACTATTGCAAACACACCAGTTAGTTGGAAGTCTACTCTGCAATCAACAATTGCTTTGTCTACCACTGAGTCAGAGTACATGGCAATTACAGAGGCTGCGAAAGAGGCAATTTGGCTTCAGGGATTGCTTAGAGAGCTTGGTATTGGACAAGAAAGAATCACAATATTTTGTGATAGTCAAAGTGCTATTCAATTAGCAAAGAACCAAGTTTATCATGCAAGGACGAAGCACATTGACGTCCGATCTCATTTTGTACGAGACATCATAGAAGAAGGTGGAGTTATAGTGCAAAAAATCCATACTACAAATAACCCTGCCGATATGTTGACAAAAGTGGTGATTGCGGTCAAGTTTCAACATTGTTTGAGCTTGATCAACATTGTTGATCATTGAAGATTGAGGTTGAAGACACAATCAAAATTGTTGTTGAGAGAAAGTTGAAATTGGATAATCTTGCCAAGGTGGAGATTTGTTAAATTTGACAAGATTCAAGATGAATTAATTCTTCATTGGTACAAAAGTCAAGATAGTAACTTTGTAGGTGAAATTTAGGTAAACCATAAAATGGTTTCACAAGTTAAACCGTGACATTTTGACACATAGTGATGTCATGGATGACATCAATAGGAAGAATTTACTCCTATAAATAGGTAGCTCTTATTCATTTGTAAGACACACCTCTCACTTGCCTTCTCATCTTCTAAGACATTTAATCTTCTTTCTCTCTTGTAGTATTTCACTTGTACTCTTTTGGAGTGAAATAAATATCGGCTGATTGTGTCCGAGGAGTAGGCAAAAGAAAACAAAATATTGCCGAACATCGTAAATTTCTGGTGTTCTTTTTATTGTTGTCTCATTTACTATTTATTAGCTACCTTTAGATATAGCCGTTGTGATTCCATCACTCTCTATATATTCGGCTTCCATAACAGTGCATACAATTCGTATGTATCTAGCTTGTTATAGATGTAATTAATATGAGGACCAATGAGGGGCTTGGTGGAGATGCTTGCAAGTTAATCACTCGACTTCACAAAATTGATTGTCAATCTCAATGTGCTTAGTCTTCTCATGAAATATTGCATTTGATGCATAATGTCAGCAAATCTCAATATGTTTAGTCTTTTTCTGAAATACTGAATTTGATGCATAATGCCGATAAAACACAGTGATAAAATTACAGTGTTGAACTTCCCAAACCAAGCTTGCAAAGACTGTTTCAGACCATAGAGTGACTAACGTAATCGACATACAAGGCTACTAAATTCCCCCTGAGCAACAAAATTAGGTGGTTGCTCCATATAGACTTCGGAAAGTGCTCAAAATCTAGTATAAAGTACATGGATCATATTGGTATCAATAGACGAGTCGATATTAAACAAGAAAGTCACCGAAAAACTGGCTGAAACATGCTCATACGCCGGAGTATTAGATTTGATGACTAAAAGTGGTCACAATCTAAGAAATAAAATTATATGGGTACGGTCGAAATGACGGCACGATCGAGAAAGAGAATTATATAGGAATTGTTGGATTGACAGCACGACCCTATTGAAAAAGAGAAATAATATGGGTAGGGTCGAAATGATGGCATGACCTTACTGAAAAAGAGAAATTATATGGGTAAAATCGGAATGATGGCACAACCCTACGCAAATCAGATTTGAGGAGTCACCGAAAAGACGAATGGAACTACGCAAATCAAATCTGAGGAGTCATCGAAAAGACACACGGTGCAATGCAACTCAGATGTGAGAAAGTAGTTCGGAAAAATCCACGATACTATGCAAGTTAAATATAAAAAGTAGTCCGGAGAGATGCACGGTGCTACGCAAATCAGATATGCAAAAAAAATAGTCACCGAAAGGATGGCACGGTGCTACACAAATTAAATATGAAAAAGTCATCACCGAAAAGATGGCACAGTGCTACACAAATTAAATATGAAAAAGTCATCACCGAAAAGATGGCACGGTGCTACGCAAATCAAATATGAAAAAGTAGTCACCGAAAAGATGGCACGGTGCTACACAAATTAGATATGAGAAAGTAGTCATCGAAAATATGACACAGTGCTACATAAATTAATGACGGATATGGGGTTGACATAAAACAATCCTAGAAAGTCACCGAAAATTGACGCACGGTGACCTGACTGAGTTTTCTTCCCTTGAATAAGGGGTTCATGCATATATCATTGGCCCTACTTTTGTTAACATAATCATAGGCCATACGGGCGGCATATATGGGTAATAGCCATCTGCCGGCAGCGGAATCTCTTTGATATAATGTGAGAAATATTGAAGAAGAATATTATTGAATTGTTGTTGTGTCTACATTATTACATTGAGACCCTTTTTATAGACACTACAATACAATCCTTACCAAGTAGGATACTATTTACTATCCCTAATTCTATTACTATTCCTATTCCTATTCCTATTCTGAATAGGATTATATAAACCTATTCCTATTCTAACAACCTTCTCCTTATTTGAACTTTTCTAGTCTCTGAGAAAGTGTCTTCGACTATAGCTACCATATTTTGAGAGAATTACATCAATAAAATTCTCTCCAGGCATATATCCTAATCATTTCCCTCGGAAGATCATCGCGGCCCCGTGGGCTGCTGATCGTGTGTATATTTTTTTAATGACATGCATATTTGCCCGCATCTTTGATTAATCCAACGGGCAGTCTGTCTGCTACAGTGCATAAATTTTTTTCCGGCCCAACTGAGAAAGCAGATAAGCTTTACACTTTGTACTGGGTATTCGAACCTTGCTACTCTTACACCTCAACCAGTCAATCATGCCCTTAGGAGTAGTGCTATATCCTCATGGCTGCCCCTTTAGATTACAAATATTTTCATCCTTTCGTTCAAATAATGCTTTTAAAAGTAAAAATCAAAGAAAGCGATCGCTGACAGGACCATAGAACTTAACCCAAAATAATTATCATTAAAATTCTATAATGCCACAAAATGATAACTATGATAATCAAATTAATGTTCAATGTTTAGTTGATTAACCGTGAAAAAGGAAATAATCTACAGTGATCAATTTTGTTGTTCAATTGCTTCAGCTACAGTAGTAACAAAGCAAAAAGACAAGTCCAAAGTGAACATTTCTGCAAAGTGCACAGCTTCACCCACCAACAACCCCTCACGTCATAGTAGAAACAAAGGAATCACAAACTTGGGAGAAAAAAAGAGAGTAGAGATTAAAAAAGAAAAATAGAAAGAGAAGTTGTAGAAAAGGAAGTACTACAAAATCAAGAAGAGGAGAAGACAACAGCGACAATGAATTGACGAAGCATGGGGAAGAATAGTCGTAGTAGTCAAATACCAAATGAACCTACCCCTCCATTCTCTTTTTTTCTCATGCTTTTTGATCAAATGGAATAAACCAAGAGAGTACGTAAAAGCAAACATTTCTGGAAAGTGCATCTTTGCACCCACGAGCCAACAACACATCGCTTCATAGTAAAAGTAAATGACTCGCATACTTAGAATAAATGTAAAGTAAAAAGAATAAAAATCAAAGTTATAGAAGAGGAACTGGAAGTGTTACAAATACAAGAAAAGAAGACAACAATAATAATGAAATGATGAGAATAATCTTAGTACTTGAATACCAAATGATCCTATATATTTTCCCCCTTGCTTTTTTATTTTTTTTTCATCCTTCTTGATCAAAAACAACAAATCAAGAGAGTTTGGAAAGTGAACATGTTTGCAAAGTGCGTTGCTTCACACTGAGCCAACAACCCTTCGCTTCATAGTAGAAGAAAATTACTCATACTTGTAATAAAAAGAAAAAATAAATAAATTAAGAAGATAAACAGAAATAGAAGTTATAGAGGAGGAACCGTTACAAATTCAAGAAATTCGAGAAGAGACAACGAAAATGAAATGATGAAGCATAGACGAAGGATAAATTTAGTCTAATACCAAATGATCCTATTTTTCCCTCAGTTTTCTCTTTTTTACTACTCAAAATTCAAGCAATCAAGAGAGTTTGCAGAGTGCATCATTTGACCCACGAGCCAACAATCCCTCGCTTCATAGTAGAACCAAATAAATCACAAACTTAGAGAAAAAAAAAAAAACTAAAAATAAATATAGAAAAAGAAGTTGTAGAAGAGGAAGCTTTACAGATTCAAGAAGAAAAGAAGACAACAATGACAATGAATTGATGAAGCACGGGCAAAATATAATTATAGTAGTGAAATACCAAATGACCCTACCGCTCCATTTTCTTTTTTCTCATGCTTTTTAATCAAATTGATTAAATCAAGAGAGTTCGTAAATTGCACATTTCTGCAAAGTGCATCTTTGCACCCACGAGCTAACAACCCATCGCTTCATTTGTAAAAGTAAATGATTCACAAACTTGGAATAAAATGTAAAGTAAGAAGAATATATATCGAAGTTATACAAGAAGAAGTGTTACAAATTCAAGAAAAGAAGACAACAAAAATAATGAATTGATGAGAATAATCTAAGTAGTCGAATACCAAATGATGCTATTTTCCCCTTTGTTTTCACTTTTTTTTCCATCCTTTTTGATAAAAAACAACAAATCAAGAGAGTTTGGAAAGTGAACATGTTTGCAAAGTGCATTGCTTCACCATGAGCCAACAACCCTTCGCTTCATGGTAGAAGAAAAGTACTCACATACTTGGAATAAAAAGAAAAAAAGTAAATTAAGAAGAAAAACAGAAATAGAAGTAGTAGATGAGGAACCATTATACATTCGAGAAATTCAAGAAGAGACAACGAAAATGAATTGATGAAGCATAGATGAAGGATAATTTTAGTCTAATACCAAATGATACTATTTTTCCCTCTGTTTTCTCCTGTACTCTTTTTACGGCTCAAATTCAATCAATCAAGAGAGTTTGCAAAGTGCATCATTTGACCCACGAGCCAACAATCCTTTGCTTCATAGTAGAACCAAATGCTCAATACTTAGAAGATAACTTTAAACAAAACAGAAAATTAAAAAAAAGTGTAGAAGAGGGAGAAGAAAAGAAGACAACAATGACAATGAATTGATAAAGCATGGGGGAAGAATAATCGTAGAAGTCAAATACCAAATGACCCTACCCCTTCATTTTATCTTTTCCTCATGCTTTTTAATCAAATTGAATAAATCAAGAGAGTTCGTAAGTGCACATTTCTGCAAAGTGCATCTTTGCACCCACGGGCCAACAACCCATCGCTTCATAGTAAAAGTAAATGGCTCAAAATACTTGGAATAAAATGTAAAGTATGAAAAAAAGAAATCGAAGTTATAGAAGAGGACTTGTTACAGATTCAAGAAAAGAAGACAACAACAATAATAAATTGATGAGAATAATCTTAGTGGTCTAATACCAAATGATCTTATTTTCCCATTTGTTTTTCTTCTTTTTTTCATCCTTTTTGATAAAAAACAACAAATCAAGAGAGTTTGGAAAGTGAACATGCTTGCAAAGTGTATTGCTTCACCATGAGCCAACAACCCTCCGCTTCATAGTAGAAGAAAATTACTCACATACTTGGAATAAAATAAAAAAAAAAGTAAATCAAGAAGAAAAACAGAAATAGAAGTTGTAGAGGAGGAACCGTTACAAATTCGAGAAATTCAAGAAGAGAACGAAAATGAATTGATGAAGCATAGACGAAGGATGATTTTAGTCTAATACCAAATGATCCTATTTTTCCATCTGTTCTCTCTTTTTTACTACTCAAACAATCAATCAAAAAAGTTTGCAAAGTGCACAATTTGACCCACAAGCCAACAATCCTTCACTTCATAGTAGAACCAAATAACTCACATACTTAGAAAAAAAAATTAAAAGTTAAAAGAAAAATAGAAAAAGTTGTAGAGGAGGAAGCTTTACAGATTGAAGAAGATAAGAAGACAACAATGACAATGAATTGAAGAAGCATGGGCAAAGAATAATCGTAGAAGTCAAATACCAAATGACCTTTTATTCACTGAATCATCTGTATCAGCAAGCTGTGGGTTGCAAATACATTATTCATAGAACATGACATGACATTTAAGCAAGAACACAAGCAAGATTCCATGAGAATGATTAGAGTTAAATGGAGTAAAATATGAGAGCAAGTTAGTGTCGATGGACTAACATGTTGAATAAATTCTAACAGATCCACATCAGTTAGATTAACGCATCTAACGCCCAAAATACACGGAACCTATATTATCAAGAAAACAATCATATATTATCAAGAAAACAATCATTTTCTTACGAAACACATACAAGAGAATCTTGTTAGCTAGTGGAGTATTTCCTAAAACATGAATGATGTCATGAATAGTTTTCCAAATTAAGTTGGAAGCTATTCAAGCTTCAAGGCCTTATAATTCAAAAAGAGAACCTCTATAGCATTGTATTGTTATCGATGGTATTAGAACAAAAAAGCTCTTCACTTAGAAGTTACAATTCATAATTCACTTGCTATAATAAATCCAATTAAAACATAAAATGGACCTTAGGAGACAATGAGCACAAATGACACTTGAAAGGCTTAAACCCTCAAAAATACTTCTTGCTTTCAACAAGATGGATCACAGAACTGATATAAACTATGCTATTGATACCTCAGAATAGAATAATTAGTCTGAGAAGAAGTGCTTGTCATGCTTTGTTTTCCACATTTAGATAGACATATATCCTTCGGGGGAGGAATATGAATGTTGAAGAGAATAAGCTATGAAGTGTAGTAAAAGGTTTGAGAATGTAGGTGAGCAACTAATCCAGTATTAACTACAATACCTTTCCCTTCTAAAAGACTGATTTGCATATGGTTTACATGTACTTAACTTTTTGAACTTATAATATGACAGAGACAAGTATTAGAGAATGTTACCGCAAGAAGTGTGACAGATATTGACTGCTTGTGAATCAGATTTAAGTTCTTGCTTTAACCAAAATATATAACTTCATGCTCAGAATTAGGTTTAACTTCAATGAATGTTGCATAATTTAGTGCAATGGAATTTCTGGTAAATGGTAATTTTATCAAGTTCCATAGACGGATTGTGTGATGAAAATCTAAATGGAAGAACGTAACTTACTTGGTAAATGATCTTGAAGCTTGAGAATGGATGTTGCAGATCCAACCCCAGTTTTGAATTTGGTTCAGGCATGACCTGCAAAAGCATGGTTAAAGACTCAAAATCAATGTTACCTACTATAAAGAGTTTCAAGACTTCCCCACAAGCCAAGAGGCATAAGGCAAAGATAAACTATTTCACATTAGATGACCATAAACGTACCAATTCTTGTCCCAGAATCTAAGAAACTTTGAATAAACATAAGCAAGATGGAATTTGAAAGAGACTGTCTGGCCTAGGAGACTTAGAAAGAGACATTGTAATCTCTAATGCTTTCATGATTAATAAGAATGCAGTCTAAGATAATCTTGAAAAGTGGGTGAAAGAAATGAAGCTAATCAACTAAAACATGCACAAGAAAAATTCAGCTCTTATTCAAATGGCAGAAATGGTTTACCTTCTTTTGACTCCCCACTGCGTATACTTGTGCAATCCCCTTGTGCTTGTAATTTGCTATTCCAGATGTTAACAAATTCCATTTTAACACTTGGCCTTAAGAGAGAACTATCAGGTCGTGTGAGTTACTAACATATTTGATTGAGATAATATCAGAAAGAGACCTAACCCTCCCAAGAAATTTGATAACATTACCTTTCATTAAAGAATACACCCATACCACATTTTGGGCGGAGGATTGATCACATTGACGGGATGACTGTGGAAGCTCCGAGCAGATAGCTTCTGCAGAATGATACAGTCTCCATACAGCTCTAGATTCTGCACGATGGAAAAGAACATTAATTAGTTGCACACATTTTCTGTCATAGTTGATTATTAACACAAATTACCTGGCATGAGCACATCATGACCAGTCTAAATATTGTTATTTCCTGCTGCCTTTCTTGAAACTCACATGTGGCAAAGAACTTCTTGCCTTTGTAAAATGGAGGAGCTTAATGACTTCTTCTACTCTTCCTCTTCCTCTTCCTTATAAGCTCATATGTTTTACCTCAATTTCCAGCATCAATCCATAAATGCGTGTCCCATCCACCCTAGAGGAGAGTATAGCTCGTGGTAGCAAATAATTCTTAAGATTCTTCACCATGAGAATGCACATGAGTCAAATCATCTCAATCATAATGGAATTCAGGAGGACCTGAACTATAATCATCCTTGGATCAAGTCCCCTATACTGGCTATATCCTCTCTAGAAAGAGCATAAAAATTGAGATCAAACTTTGCCAGATTTGGGAACAAGAGGTCCTCTTTTTCCAAATTATTTATGCCAGGAACCAAGAGATTATGTTCCATGTTTCCAAAATTATACAGAGCAACTTCATGTTTAACAGAAGTTTCAATCCCATTTTCAGCGATGTAAAGATTAACATCTTGAAACCTGTTCCAGAGCAAAGGATCTAGACGCAGAGGAGACGGTTCTAAACTAAAAGATGGTAGGCCAGAACCATAATTTTCAGCTTTAAAGAAGTCCATAAGATGATCGTATTCATCTAGAATGTTAGTTAATGAAGACTTTTCAGAATCTCCTGACAAAATATTTAATGATCCATCATGTATCAAGCCTCTGTGCAAAGCACACCTCCGGATAAATGGTTTCCTTCTCTCATGCATCACATTTGAACTGTAATCAAGTTCAAGAGACTCCCTAAATGAGGCATCCTCTTTTGATCTGCCAGCTACAATTGTCTAAGACTCCTCCCATACGGAACCTAACAGGCAGTCTAATTTACAACTAGAGATAGCTGAAGCATTGAATTTTTTGATAAAGGTAATTTGTATTATCAACAGAGGAATACTTCAAGAGTAGTCCATAAATACTTACAAACCAAGATCAAAGAAGTGAAAAACTACCCTTCTATAATCTTATAAGTTATCTAAAATGCTAGGAATATCTTCTTCTTCTTGAGGATATTCATGTGTACACCAAAAATAGAAAAGAACCAAGCAATTCATCTTCATTTTCTCAAAAGAGTAGCTCTTGTTTTCAAAACATCTTTGGTTCCTTTCTAGCCAGATAGTCCACCAAATGCAAGCTGGGACAATCTTCCATCTCTCTCTATGCCCTAACTGATTTTCATCCCTATTCCAACAAGCTAAAGCTTCCTTTATATTCCTAGTCCAGCTAATACCCCTAAGGTTGATGAAGATCTGCCAAAGTTTCAGTCTCTCTACAATGTAGAAAGAGATGATTTATTGTCTCTGCCTCACATTCACAAAAAGAGCATCTGGGGCACAATTGGATCCCTCTTTTCATGAGGTTATCCTGAGTTAGTGCAGCCTGCTTGGCCAGAAGCCAAGAGAAACAGGCTATCTTGAATGGAACCTTGACTTTCCATATCATCTTCCATGGCCAACCTCCTTGTTCTAGGCCTGATCTCTGAAACTTCCTGTAAGCTGATCTAACTGAAAATCTCCCTTGTTTGTCTGGAACCCATACTAGTTGGTCCTCATTGGTGTTGAGATCCTTGCACTGTTCCAAAATGTTTAAGAATTCAGCCATTCTAACCACCTCCCAGTCATTCAAAGGTCTCCTGAATCTGAAGTTCCACCCATGGTCATCTCTCATCTCTTTAACAGTAACCTTCTCCTGAAGACTCAAACAAAAAAGATCAGGGAAACTGTTTTTTAGAGGTCCCTGTCCCACCCAGCTTTCGTCCCAGAACAAGGTCTACCTTCCATAACCCACTTTGATCTTACAATTATTTATCAATTTTGGCAACAAATTCCTTATTGATCTCCACATACCAGTACCATATGGTTGTGAGGTAGCTTTGTTGATCCACTAGTTATCCATGCCATATCTTGTCTTGATTGTCTCATTCCACAAGGATTGTTCTGGAGAAGCAAACCTCCACAACCATTTCATTAGTAGGCTGCTATTCTGAACCTTTAGGTTCCTTATCCCCAATCCCCCTTCTTTCTTGCTGGCTATGATTTGATCCCATTCAACCAGATGGAACTTGTCGTTATTTAGGTCACAGTTACCTTGCCATAAGAAATTTCTTCTAATTGTATCCAGTTTGTCTCTTACATTAGCTGGCATAGGGAATAAAGACATCCTATATGTAGGTAAGGCATCTAGGACACTGTTGATGAGTGTAACTCTACCACCCAATGACAGATATTGACTTTTTTAGTTGACAAGCTTCTCTTCATATTTCTCCAGCACATTGTTCCAGATACCCTTAGATTTGCTCTTGTCCCCCAGTGGCATGCCAAGATATACAGTAGGCAACTCTTCAATTTTCCCTCCCAAAATGTCTGCCAAGCTGTCTATCCTAGGTACCTCATTTGCTGGGTAAATGAAGCTTTTGCTCCAGTTAATGTGAAGGCCAGAAATTGCTTCAAACAGAATCAAGATGACTCTTAAATATTTTAGTTGATTTTTGTCTGCATCACAGAAAATTAGAGTGTCATCTGCATATTGAAGGTGTGTAATTGCCAGACCTTGTCTATCATCCATATTAGCATTAAAACCCCTTATCCAACTGTTAGTTTGAGCTGTCCTTAACATATCATTAAGTCCCTCCATTGCCAAAATAAAAAGAAAAGGGGATAAGGGGTCCCTCTGTCTCAAACCTCTCACTGAATTGAAGAAACCAGAGGGTGATCCATTGATCAATACCTGAGAATTTTACAGTAGTAGTGCAGAATTAGATCCAGTTTATCCACTTCTCACCAAAGCCCATATTCTCCATAGTTTTCCATAAGTGATCATAGGCTTTCTCTATGTCCAGCTTGCAGAGGATGCCTGGAATCTTGCTGATCTGTCTCACTTCCACACATTCATTAGCTATCAAAATGGCATCCATGATCTGCCTGCCTTTGATTCTCTGCTTACTACATCCCAACAAGAGATGAAAAAAGCCATGGTGAAACCATCAGGACCGGGTGCTTTATCACTAGCACATGCCATGACACAATCTTTTATCTCATTTTCACTGAATTGGCTTTGTAGCATTAAGTTGTCTTCTTCACTGATTGCATACCTTGATCTGGGATTAAACTGAGGCCTCCATATCTCTGTTTCTGTGTAAAGGCACTGGTAGAACTTAACAATTTCCTCTTTTATCATTGTTGGTTCTTTTGTGCACTCACCATCTATAACCATCCTGTCAATGTTATTGTATCTCCTGTGGCAGTTTGCAGTTCTATGAAAAAACTTTGTATTTTTGTCTCCTTCTTTCAACCACTGTGCCCTGGATCTTTGCCTCCATGCCACCTCCTCCCTTTTAGCATTTTCTTCAAACTCTAATTTGAGGACAACTCTTAGATAGGCCTCGTCATCTGACAGTTGTCTCTGATCCTGTATCTTCACAAGTTCTGCCAACTGACTTAGGATACTCTGCTTCTGGAGCCCTAAATTGCCTTGGGTGGTTTTGCTCCATTCTTTTAATTTAGTTTTTCCGCTAAAATAAAATCAGGTCTGCCTCTACAAGTATAGGAATCCCACCAGTACTTCACTTTCTCCTTGAAATTTTCTGTTTGAGTCCACCAGTTCTCGAATTTGAAATATGAGTTGGACCTTTCCCAATTGCCACATTCAAGTATCAAGGGGCAATGATCTGAAGTGACCCGATGTAGGATAGATTGTTTGATATTCTTGAAGGTTGTTTCCCATTCCTCTGAAAAGAGGAACCTATCTAGTCAGGCTGCTGTGTCATGACCTTCCCCTTTCTTCCAGGTGAAATTGTTGCCCGCTAGTGGGAGGTCCACTAATTCCATGTCTTCTATGAATTCTGAGAAATCCATCATGGCCTTATTGATTCTGGTACAATTCTTTTTCTCCGAGGGGAATCTAACAGTGTTGAAATCACCCCCCACCACCCAAGGACCTAAGAAAAGTCCTCTTACCGATCCCAGTTCCCACCAAACCTCCTCCCTTTCTTCTCTACTATTCGGAGCATAAACTCCGGACATGTGCCAGCTAAAATCTTGTAGTTTGCCCATAAATTTACATGTAATGCTATAAGCCCCAGTTTCACAGATCTCCCCTTCCCAGATTCTGCTGTCCCATAAATAATCATGCCCCCCCTTGTTCCTCTTGCTTCTAATTGCACAAACCTTACCCATCTGTTTGCCCATAGATCTTTGATGAGATTCCTTATATCCCCTTGTAATTTTGTTTCCTGAAAACAGAATACATCAGCTTTCCAGTTATTCATCAAGCTTTTGATCATGAGTCTCTTCCTAGCATCATTGAGACCCCTCACGTTCCAGGAGACAACATTGACCTTCATTGATCCTGGTTGATGTTGCATCCCCCCCTGCTCCCTGTACCATGCTAAAAAAAATTGTTCCAGGAAATCATCCTCTGTAGGTAAAACATTAGATGCAAGGGGGTGCACAGAGTTTCTGGATTCCAACCAATGTGGGACTCTAACCCGCTGCAAAAGTAATCCAAAACCAGAGTAAAAACTTGTTAGAACCACTTCTAAGTAATCCAGATATAGATGTTACTCCTTAATTTATCAATTCAATGTCAACAAGACAGCATACCATAAGATCTCAAATATCGCGTATTCCTAATCCACAAGGAGCAATCACAACATCAGATTTAATCATTGCACAGTCTTGAGAGCAAAGGGCTGACTTTATCGCTTAATTATCTAGCACTCAATTATTGCAAGACTTGTTGACTAAAAAGCCCTTATCTGATGTAACAGACAACTATATAGCACAAAGACTTTGTTTCTTATTTTTCACATTTTCCCTATAAATTAAAGCATAAAAGGAACTGAAAGAGATCACGAGGGAGAACAAACCTCAACTTCACCGGCCTCATACTTTAGCTTCCTTCACTGTCTCAAGCTGTGCTGCATCTTAAGTTATTCATCTTTTTCCCGACCTCCCTGTCATAACAAGAGTGATATTTGTATTTAAAGCAGAGATTTCCCCAAATATAACAATCAGAGAGAGCATCAAAATGAACTAGTAGGAAGTTTTAAAGCCTCGCTACCTTTGGGAATAATAGTTTTGCCTTTTATCTGTGGACTTACCTCTGTTGATCTGCCAGCTACAACTGTTTAAGACTCCTCCCATCCGGAACGTAACAGGCAGTCTGATTTATAACTGGAGCTAGCTGAAGCACTAACTTTGTTATCCAGGAAATCATCCTCTGTAGGTAAATCATTAGATGAAAGGGGGTGCGCAGAGTTTCTGGATTTCCAATTCACACCCACTGTGCAATGAGCAAGAGAGCAATCAGTTGACCGACTTAAACTTTCGATCTGACAGAGGAATCTGGACTCAGGATCATGCTTTTTAGAAGCACTTCCCCACAATGTATTCTGTGAAGATCGAATCTCTCTCCTGACAGTGTATACTCCAGTCAGTTTCTTTAGCTGCAGGGAAGGAAGTTCAAGTGTCGCTTTGCAACTCTGGGCCCTGTACCTCTTTTTCCTGATCTCATAATTCACAGGTATATCTGAAAAGAGGAGCAGGGAATGAAATAGAAATAGATGAGAAGGATACTTCAACAACTATATTCGTATCTAGGTTTTCCAAAAGTAGCTCAAGAGAAAAGAAAGTGATAGAACTACACGATGACATAACATTGAAATGCTTTGCACCATCTAATGTATTAACTCTCTCTTCACTAACCAACTTTACACAATTTGTTGCCCCCTTCTTTTAGAGAGTCAGGTGGGGGACTACAACCTACAGGGAAGGGAATGTGAAGTGGACAAAGCCACACGTATAAATAACATCAAATACAATGAATCCTAAGTGATGTTGAATAAAAATGTCGAGTGCAATTGCTCTCACCGACAGAGTTACTTTTCAGTCCAGAGATTCGTGACAGTATCCTCAATAAAAAGAATGACGAGGCGCCAATCCTACAATTAACATTATGAACCAACTAGTCACCATAAGAGATTCTTGAAAAACACATCGAAATAGCTTTATCAGATTAACACAAGCAGTATCAACAGTGCCAACAAAGGGACTTAAATTTCTGGCAATTTGATTGCATAGCTAACATGGAACAAAAATGAACAAGTGACATGTTCTAATAGACAAACAAGAATCAACCCCACCCCCTTTTATTTTCCTTTTTGAGATAATAAGTCAAACCACTCCTCTCTTAACCTACATATGGTACACAAAGTAGAAATTCTGAACTGGTGATAACCACCATTTCTAACAAATAACATTAAGTCAATAGCTTCCTATCCATAGTTCATAGTAAAATGTCTATCAGACAATGTGATCAGTTGAAACAAAATCCAGTAATCCTAAAAAGTGCAACAGTTCTCAAGTTTGATCTAGTCCATGGTCTGCACTCGAAAACTAAGAAGAACTAAATGCAGTCCTCTGCTAACATCTGTTCCCACTTCCTCCACTCGTCAAAGAAAAATATGAAATTTATTCACTTCCTCAGAGCCTATTCTAGCTTTTCCTTAATCCCTTCATTCTAATTAATAGTTTCTTGTAATTATTAAAACTGTTAGAACATTAGAGTAGTGTTAAAGTGTTCAAATGAAGCTAGTTCCTCTAAAATCCAAGTCCTTAATATATTTCTCTCTTTTATTACTTCAAAGAAGAGAAAAGATACCAACTCGGTAACTCTAAACTGAAGGAGGCAAGTTGATACCTCTTGAAACAAAGGATACATAAAAAAGTACCCTCAAAAGAGTCTTTAGAATAATGCCAAACATCAACTGTGTTAGCATATTTAATTAGGTCAAAGCTGTGTTTCCAACCTCCACAGCTTAAGAATGAAGATCAACCTAAATTTTTTGGTAGGGCTCAATTTTTTCTGAATAACAGAAAATTTTCTTGTGAATTAGATGGCCCAGATTGACCTACAAGTTTGAAACTCCTGAGAATATGAGCCACCCTTCTACCCTGATCCAACACAAAAATAAAAATACAGCTGCATGTCACCATCTCCTAAAGATAGCAAGGCTCCAAGAAGATTGATGTAGCAAATATCTAGATTTATGAAAATTGATGCAAATTTGAAAGAAAAAAAAAAAGATTGCGAAATCCAATTTAAAGGGAAGCAGAAATGATTGGGTAAGCAAAAACGAGGAGTCTAAGTTCCAACAGGAAGAGTCGTCAGTCTTAGAAGCAGCAAACACACTGTAATGAGAAATACAACACTACAATCAGTAAAACAAATATGTACGATATGTCCTTATTAATATTTGTCTTTTTGGTTTTGCAACCAAAAGAAGCTAGAAACGTGGTTTTACATTGTTCTGCCATAAGTATTATTTCTCCGTGAACAGCTGTGATGCAAGGGCCTAATACCTGTTGGGGGTCTTTTTAGTACTATACGATTAGTAATAAATAATGATGTTTAGACAGTTTTAACCTATTAATTTCACCCACACTAAAGTTTCAAAAAACTGATTAGGTATTTTGAAATATATTTTTACAGAAAACAACCCAAACCAATTCTCACAAAACAAAAGCTAACAAAAACTCAATTATATAACAATAAAACTAAAGACTCACATTCGTTTCCCAAACCCAAAAAAAATGAATTAAATCATTATTGCCAGGGAAAGATCACACCTTAAATTCCACAGAGGTCTTTGAAGGCTCCAAAGTCAAATCATAGAAAGATCTTGGGCAGTATAGGTTTAACAAAAACAGTGGATATATCTGAGATCTACTTCCCTGCTCAATGCCAAAAAGTACTGTCAAAACTCACAGCTATGCTATTAAGTAATTTATGTTTGGTCCTTTGAAAACAAATCTTGAATTGATATCTGCATTACGAAGGCCAAGGAAAACAAAGACACCCTCAAAAACAAGAGTCCGATATAGTAAATATTAACCAAAGATTAGGTTTCTGTTTCTTTTGTCAGGACAACATACTGAAATAAGTGGATACAGAAATATTGAAGGACCTGCAAATTAAACAGTGGTTGTTCGAGAAACGTAGAAAAGATAACTTATCACATCTCCTATCCATCAATTTGGGCCTGTATACCTTTCATTGTGTAAACATCAGGACCTGAGATGAATCCTGAGAGTTTGAATGAACCGTCACTTGCATTCAATTTGTTAAGGGAACGCAGATGAATCCCAAACCCACTGAACAATAGCGGAAATTGCGAAGGAGAAGCACGTGTGGAAAGCAGGTCATCTTCACTGCATGCAAATGAGCAAAATCTTAAGAAACCAAACAGAAAATATACTTAAGTTATCTGGAATAGCAAAGACGGACCCTTTTCAATATCAACAAATTTGTAGGAGACACTGGGATGCACAAGGGAGATTCTTAGCAGAGACTCTTTCAGAGAATGCAAGACCCTCTTTGCGCTTCCAGATTATATATGCAAATCAAAAGATCAATCAGGATAGAGTGCAACTTTAGAAGTAAAGTATGTAATAAGTCAAAAAAAATTAATTGTTTGAATTGTGAGAAACTTAGAAGTACTTGGAGTACATTTGCTTCCTTCAAACTGGTTGGTTGTAAAATACATCACGAACAATGACTGCAAAAGGAAAAATCCCAAAAATTTTCCTTATTAGCAAACAACAGTAAACTCTTGTATGAGGTACTTATACAGAATTACCTGTTGTACCAACATCTTGTCTACAATCATCAGTTCCAATGTAAAAACACTTGCCCCGATAACAATGGCAAGAACAAGGACCAAGTTTTTTGATGAAGAGAACAAGGACCAAATTAGTAGTTTTATACCTATCCTAATGGATACTACCAACTAAAACTCAAAAGAACTTTACCTTCAAAACCTAACGATATCCATTTGACCTCCCGTGAATTTTAGTAACAATTTCCAACAAAGAAACGTCAGAAGTAGAGCTCAGGCCTCATAGCCTCTCCCTTACGGTCAAAGCTTGTTGGGAAAGCATGCATATCATCTGAGTGGCAGCATTTTGATGTCGCTGGTTTAAAGAAAGCATAACAAACAATAGTTAAAATGGCCAGACTAAAAGGAAGCATTACAGAAGATGTTTCCATAAGCTGGGCTATAAGTACCTAAGCACCAATGTGTATGTTCCAACTCAAATTCAGCTAGAATAAATAATCAAAACATACATATAGTAGTGATCAACAAAAAAAATACTGGTGCGATTTTGAATTAGGATCAGATATATATGCATGGGAATACAAATATTTTGCTACGTTCTAAAATCAAAATACTATTATATTTTGAAATACAGCAAAATCTTGCTATTCTTTTCCCAAATAATAGTGCTATTTATGATTTTTTTTTTAATTTTGAAACAAGTCATCATAACTACCCAATCCATTCTGAGCCATTAGATTAAAAGATAAGAGATCTACTTCTCTGCTCAATGTCAGAAGCACTGTCAAAATTCATAGCTATGTTATTAAGTAATTTATGTATTGGTCCATTGGAAACAATTCTTGATTTGATATCTACATTACTGGGGTCAAGGAAAACAAAAATACCGTAAAAACAAAAATCCGATATAGTAAACGTTAACCAAAGATTAGTTTTTCATTTTCTTTGGTCAGGAAAATATACAGAAATATTGAAGGTCCTGCAAATTAAACAGACATTGTTAGGGAAACAAAGAGTAGAAAGCATAACTTATCACATCTTTTATCCATCAATTTGGGCCTGTGTGCCTTCACTGTGTTAACATCAGGACCTGACATCTATCCTAAGAGCAAGAGTGAACCATCACTTGCATTCAATTTGTTAAGGGAACACAGATGAATCCCAAGCTCACTAGACAATAGTGGCAAATTAGAATGAGAAGCACGTGTGCAGCGCAGGTCATCCTCACTGCATGCAAATGAACAAATTCTAAGAAACCAGATAGAAAATATTCTTAAGCCAGTTGGTGTAACAAAGACGAACCTTTCAATTTCAATAATTTGAAGGAGAGGATGTACAAGAGCAGAGACTCTATCAGAGAATGCAAGACCTTCTTTGGGGTTCCAGATCATATATGCAAAGCAAAAGATCGATCAGGTCAGAGTACAACTTTAGAAGTAAAGTATGTAAATCAATACTTTCTATTTATCTGAATTGTCAGAAAACTATAAGTATTTGGAGTGCATTTGCTTCCTTTGAACTGGTTGGTTGTAAAATACATGATGAACAGTAACCGCAAAAAAAGAAAAATCCCTAGAAATTTCCTTATTAGCAAACAACAGTTGACGCATGTATCAAGTACGCTTATACAAAATTACCTGTTGTACCAACATCTTGTCTACAATCATCAATTCCAAAGGTACAAACACTTGCCTTCCTGTAAAGAACAAAAACCACGTTAGTTGTTTTATACCTATCCGAATGGATACTACCAACTAAAACTCAAAAGAACTTTATCTTCAAACCCTTATGATATCCATTTGGCCTCCCATGAGTTTTAGTAACAATTTGCAACAAAGAAAAGTCAGAAATAGAGCTCAGAGCCTCTCCTTTAAAGCCAAAGCTTGCTGGGAAAGCATGCATATCATCTGAATGGTTGTATATTGATGTCGCTGGTGTAAAGTAAGCATATGAAACCATAGTTAATATGGAAAAACAAAAAGGAAGCGTAACAAAAGTAAAAACCGAACCGAGAAAGGTTGAATGCACCAATGCTTGCATTCAATTTGTTAAGGGAACTCAGATGAATCCCAAACCCACTGGACAATAGCAGCAAGGAGAAGGAGAAGCACGTGTGCAAAACAGGTCATCCTCACTGCATGCAAATGAACAAATCCATCTTTTTGTGTATCAAAGACGACCTTTCAATATCAACAATTTTGAAGGAGACACTGGGATGGGCAAGGGAGATTCATAAGCAGAGACTCTATTGGAGAATGCAAAACCCTCTTTGGATTTCAAGATTATATATGCAAACCAAAAGATTAATCAAATCAGAGTACAACTTAAGAAGTAAAGTATGTAATCAATATATTTTACTTGTTTGACTAAAAGTACTTGGAGTGCTTTCGCTTCCTTCGAACTAGTATGCTCATACAGAATTACATGTTGTACCAACATCTTGTCTATAATAATCAATTCCAACTTCCAAGGTACAAACACTTATCGTCCCGTAAACAATGGCAAGAACAAAGACCAGGTTAGTAGTTTTATACCTATCCTAATGGATACTACCAACTAAAACTCAAAAGAACTTTACCTTCAAAACCTTACAATATCCATTTGGCCTCCCATGAGTTTTGGTAGCAAATTCCAACAAAGAAACATCAGAAATAGAGCACTTAGCCCCTTCTTTAAAGCCAAAGCTTGCTGGGAAAGCATGCATATCATCTGAATGGCTGTATTTTGATGTCGCTGGTGTAAATCAGGCATACGAAACCATAGTTAAAATGGACAGACAAAAAGGAAGCACAACAGAAGATGAAAGAAACAGGCACATATACTGTCTCCATATCTAAATATATATAGGTATCCCCCTCCTTTTTTTGGGGGATGCGGTATAGGTAAAGAAAGTATTTTATTGCAAATGAAGCACCAGGATTGCAATGTACATGAATATCTTACAACAAAAGCAAAAACAAAATGTAGGCATATTCAATATTTTGTGTACAACCATACCAGTTTTCCCAAATACAAGTAAAGCCACAAAATAATAAATAAAAGAACATCTGTACAAAGATATTAAAATGAACACAAGCCGTTAAACAGCCTATCAGTACTGGTAATGCATGCAATCCTATAGACAATAACAACCATTCCAAGTTATGAACATCATAGTTGTCGGGCAAAATAAGTTATGTACAGCAGCATCAATACAATAGAAAAGTCAGTCCAACATTTTCCAAAAAGATTACCATATATTTCTCCCATCAACACCAGTCCATTTCATGAAAAGCCGTATCCTTCAAGAGCAAGTACAATTTCAGATGATGAAGTAAAATAATAAATGGAGCAGAACTTTCTGCACATCAAAATGCATTAAGATCAATGTCAAAGAAACTAAAACTTACCATTGTCATCAACCTTAATATAGCAGGTCCCAATGCCTATAGCAACAGATACGTGGAAACTAGGTTAAGTTCAAACTAGTAGTGCACTACTTATAAGAATAACAAACATAAAAATAGCAGTCCTATAAGGAAGTAAATCTCATGGAAAAAAGAAATAGAGTATTGATAAAAGAATATTCATTTGGGGCAAAAACATTATGATACTAGAATGGAACATCATACTAAGAGGAGAAAAGGTATATCAATTCTCATATAAAGCATATGCCCTCATCATCAGAAGTAGGAAATGAAGGAACATAAGAATTCATTGAATAACCTCACCGCTCACTTGCCATATTCTCAGCAGCCCATCTATTGTCCCTCAAAACATTAACAAAATCAGAAAACATATAATTCCTCATTCTTTTACATGGCACAATTTCAACTTATAAGAAACAATCAAAATCAAAAAGTCTAGACCATGTAAAGGAAAATTGCCACTGGAGGAGTTTACGGAAGTCTTTCCAATTGAGCGTCTTCACTAAAAATACAACAAATCACAACTTCTTATGATTAAACTACATTTTTTTAGAATTGTGCGAGTGGGGCCTTCAAGAACAACACATCATCTTTCCATTCAATACCTAGTAGAATGATAAAGAACATTGAAACTTTGAAAGGGTAAATGAGTACCTTGGTGGCACCAGCATCGAGGCTGTTGAAAACTAACTCCTCAACATAAATGCAAAACTTAAAAAAAAAAATCAGGGCTTGCCAAAGAAGGGAGGCAACCACCCCTCAAATATCCAACATTTCATTCAAATGCCTCATTCTTGACCTGTTTATCAAAAGATGGAGATACATTACGAATGAAAAGCACTAAAACTGCAAATCAGAAGGGCGTGGGGGTTCAATATCTCCCACATTAATTATGAAAAAGATATTGCCCCTTGGATAAATTTGACCCTTTTCCCTTTTTTTTTCTTTAGCAAATTGAGGCTCAGATTTGTGTTATGACAAGGCCAAAGAGAAGCCAACCACGCCATAGCTGCAATACACGATTGCATGGGTGAGTTATGCGTCTCAATTACAGGCCATACCGGGTTGCCCCGCCAAGACACGGGGTTGGGTAATCTCAATGCCCGAATTTAGTTAGCCCAGAAATCATCACGGCCTCTTTAATAATTTTCATAGTCATTTTGTTGTAGCATAGTTGTGTGTATTGCTTAATGAGCATACGTCTAAGGGTGCAAAAATGCAAAGAAACCCAGAAACACAAGTGTACTCTCTCTGTCTCTTTCTTTTTTAAGGGCTGTTGGTTTGTTTTAAAAAATGGAGAATCATAGGCAAAGCATAGAGAGAAGGGCAACCAACCTTGAAAGAAATACCATACTCTCTGCTGCCTCATTCTTTCCTTTTTAGGCCAACCTAACAAAAGGGAATTCACAAGACTTCAAGCGTCTTTCAGTCAATTCTTTCTCCTAAAGCTCAGATTAAACCAGGAAAAAGAAGACAAAGAACCCCCCATGGCTGCAGACCTCGGTTGTAAAACGGAGATGCCTTACCGGGTTGCCTCGCCAAGATAAGGGTAGCTCCAATGCCTGACCCAACTCTACACAAGTTCATTTGTCATCATCACAACCTTATCCTAGCTATAATTAAAAGCTAGCATTGGTAGATAGACCTTACCCCGATCCTTTGTGGGGGACTCGAGAAGTTGTTTCCAATAGACCTCAGCTCAAGAAAATCACAGTCCAGAACCTAAATGACTGGAAAAAAAAACCAGAAACTGCAGTGTACTCTATCTGCAAGAATAACAACATAATTTTCTTAAAAAGATTTCTTGAATTTCCTTAATTCGTACAATGCCCATACATTCTTGAAAATTTCCTTAAAATGTGAATTTATGAATACCAATGCCCATACATTCTTTATGAATTTATGAGTACAATGCCCATACATTCTTTAAAAAGAATGCATGTAAGAATTCAAGAAAATCTGATGTTGAATTTTGCCGAGAAAGATAGACAGAGGGAAATTGATTTAGGGTTTAAGAATACCAATGTAATCTTCAAAACGCCAACAATTTGTTGATTTTTTTTCTTTAAAAGGGCATGCAATAACTCCAAGATAATCTAACAAAACAAGTTCTTGATTTTCCTTCTTCTTTTTAAAGGGAAGAATATGAAGATAATGGGAAGAGCAATAAATAGAATTGATTTAGGATATACGGTTTTGATCGGCCATTGTCACTTAAACAAGTCATCCACCGGTGGAGTACTCAAATGGTGGTGAGTAATTTAGCGTATATGATAAGCGGGAGAAAGTAGGCAGTCGGAGTTCATGGTGAGTTCTAAAATACGCAGTATGACATGTGGGTGTACTTTTATAGTTTTCAAAAGGAAAACATTTTGTAAATACACGCGGAAAAAGGAATTTTTATCTAAATTTATAATTTTTACTTGACGTTTTTTATGTTCATTCACAAAAGCAACCATCTTCTTCTAATTGACATGGCTCGATTACTTTTTTTCTCATTAATTGAGTTGTCGCTCCATACATTTCCATGTGAAATTATAGGTGGCACATTTAGATTCATTTCATCTCATTACATATGTATTTAGTATTGGCGTAGGTTCACAGAAAAATATATATAACTTTTTAATATCTTGTATTTTATAGAAAATTATTTTAAATAAATAAAGATTACCTCGTGTAATAATAATTTTTTTAACATAACTAAATTTACTATCCCATTAAAATATTAATAACTTATAAAATTCTTGTAAAATAAATTTATGTACACAATTATATTGTAACTTAAGAATTTTCATAAATATTTAAGACATTTTAGGAAAGTAATAGAAATGTATTTTTGTCAAATTCCAATATATTCGATTTATCGAATCACACGCAATATTATAATAAAATTCTAAATTTTATGCTCGTAAGCCTTCACCATAGGACAAAAACAACCGTAAACACTTGGAGTGTTACATGATTGTTCCAGATTATTTTCTTATCGACTTTTGATCTTAGCATCTAGAGAATGTCTAATACAAATAATCTAGATCTGTATTCAAAATTTTCCTAGGATTGATAAGGCGAAATTAGGTTATTTTAACCTATTAAGTCATCAACATCATATAATCTACTGGAATAAATTTCATGAAAAAAAAATTATGTATTACATTTGATTTTAGCTGGTCCCCCCACCTCATAGTTAATAATGAAATTTATTATCAAAATAACTAATGTATAATTTAAATTAATATCTCAAATTTCAATTCAACCCGCCCATTTGATACAATTGAGTCATCAAAAGGCTATAAAATTAAAGAAAAGAATTAGGGAGAATAAAAAAAGTTGTTGAAGCACTGACTTTGTCATCCAGGAAATCATCTGCAATGAGCAAGAGAGACATCCATTGACAGACTTTTCAGAAGCAATTCCCCACAGAATATTCTGTGAAGATTGAATCTCTCTCCTGACAGTGCACTATCCAGTCAGTTTCTTTGGCTGCGGGGAAGGAAGTTCAGTGTCGCTTTGCAATTCTGGGCCTGCACCTCTTTTTTCTGATCTCATAATTCACAGGTATATCTGAAAAGACTAGGAAATGGGATAGCAATAGATGAGGAGGATAGATACTTCAGCAACTAAATTCTTATCTTAAGAGAAAAGAAAGTGACAAAACTACACGATGGCATAACACTGAAATGTTTTTCACCATCTGATGCATAAGTAACTCTCTCTAGTCTCAAATAACATCAAATACAATGAATCCTAAGTGATGTTGCATAAGAATTTCAGGTACAATTGCTCTCACCGAGAGTTACTTCCAGTCCAGAGATTCGCGACACTATCCTCAATAAAGAGAAGGATGGGGCTCCAATCTTACAAGTAACATTAGGAATCAACTGGTCCCTATAAGCTTATTCTCTTCAACATTCATATTCCTTATGGCAGGATTGGGGACCCGTCCTTCTCTAATACTTGTCTCAGTTATATTAGGGCTCAATTTTTTTCTGAATAACAAAAAAATTTCTTGTGTTAATTGATGGCTCAGATTGACCTACAAGTTTGAAACTCATAAGAATATGAGCAACCTCTCTACCTTGATCCCACTTACATATCTGGGCTCATTCAAACTGGAAGAATTATCAGTCTTAGAAGCAGAAAAAAAATACATTATAATAAGAAATACAACACTCCAATCAAGAAACAAATATGTATGACATGTCCTTGTTAACATTGGCCTGTTTGGAATTGCAACCAAAAGAAGCAAGAAACGTGGTTTTCATTGTTCTCCCATAACAAACGGGAGACTATTTTGTTCTTAACAGCTGTGACACAAGGGCCTTGTCTGTCAGGAGGTCCTTTTTAATACTTTGAAATCCTATACAATTAGTAATAAATAATGATGTTTAGCCAGTTTTTACCTATTTATTTAACCCACATTAAAGTTGCAAAAAATGAATAGGTGTTTTCAAATATTTTTTTACAGAAAACAATCCAAACCAATTCTCACAAAATGAGCACCAACACAAACTCAATTCTACAAAAATAAATCCAAAGACTCACACTCGTTTCCCAACACCAAAACAACTAAATAATAAATGCCAACAAAAAATCTCACCTTAAATTCCAAAGAGGTCTTTGAAGGCTCCAAAGTCAAATCATATAAAGATTTTGGGCAGTTTATAGGTTAAACAAAAACAGTGGATATATCTGGGATCTACTTCGCTGCTCAATGTCAGAAGCACTATCAAAACTCATCGCTATGTTGGATTAAAAGCTATTTTGGCTTAAAAAGCACCTAAAATAAGCCAATCCAAACAGGCTCTAAGTATCATGAGAAAAAATAAGAGCTGTGATATAAGAATATTCATTTAGAAAAAAAATTATGACTAGAATGGAGCATCATACTGACAACAACAACATACCCAGTGAAATCCCACAAGTGGGGTCCAGGGAGGGAGAATGTGTGCAGACCTTACCATTACCTCGTGTAAGAAAAGAGGTTGTTTTCGAAAGACCCTTGGCACAAGTACAACAAATCCAGGTATAAAGAAAAAGCAGACCATGAAGAAAATATAGCATATAACAAGGACATGGTGCAAAGTCAGAAGAAACACCATCAAATAGAAATTTAATTCCAAAATCTCATAGACCCACCTGAGGTGCCATGCAAAGCAATATTTTTCAGCTTAAGAGAAAACGAGTTTTATTGAACTTCCATAGAAGACAAAACCTCAACATCCTCATGGTTTATAAAACGAAGCAGAGGGATTAATAAGAATAAGAAAAGAGGAAGGTCATCTGTAACTTCATGAAAAGGGTGGCTTGGTGAGGGGGGAAACAAAACTGAATCAAAAGCTTTGAAATATGTCATGGCTGCAAGCATATGCTTCATGATATAACTTTCTCCTAAATCTCATATACCCACCTGACGCGCCATGCCAAGCAACAGTTTTTCAGTTCAAGAGAACATGTTAAATTGCTTTTTTTGAGTTATACCAGAGAGAGTAATAAGAAAAAGAAAAGTAGAAGGTCGTGTAGTTCACCAAAAGTGTGATTTACCAACAAAAAAAAATTGAACGTTGCGACACACAATCAAGATTAGCTCAAAAGCTTTGAAACCCAGCATGGCTGCAAGCCTCGGTTTGCATATGAGATAAAAGAAAGACCAAAAAATGGAACTTTTCCCAAAAATCTAATAGACCCACCTGAAGTGCTTTGCCAAACAACAGTTCATTAGCTCGATAGGAAACATGTTTGATTGAACATCAATGGATGAAAAACTCCAAATCTTCATTTTATATAAAACGGAGCAGAGTACTAAGAATAAGAAAAGAGGGGCATGTGCAGAGTATCACGAAAAGGGTGGTTCGGTGAGGGGTGGGAAAGAAACTCAACACAAAACACGAATCAGCTCAAAAGCTTAGAAACCTATCATGTCTGCAACCATTAGTTAGCCTTGTGAGACAAAAAAAAACACCATGAAATGGAACTTTCTCAAAAAATCTCAGAGACCCACATGGGATGCCATGCCAAGCAACAGTTTTACAGCTCAAGAGAGAACATGTTTGATTGCTATTTTGAGTTATACCAGAGAGAGTACTAAAAATAAGAAAAATGGAAGGTCATGTGAAATTTCACCAAAAGGATGGTTTCGTAAGGAAAAAAGACTGAACTTTGCGAAGCCCAAACATGATAAGCTCAAAAGCATTGAAATCCGTTGTGGCTACAAGCATCAGTTAGTGACATGAGCTGGAGAAGAAACACACCATGAAATGAAAATTTAATTCCAAAATCCCATAGTTTAATCAGCTCAAGAGAAAACAAGTTTTATTGTAGGAACATATGACATGTGAAAATTAGTCAATCAAATGAATCATAAATACAAACCTTATTAGAGTAGAAAGTTCCATAACAATAACTTCATAAGCAGCAGATCCAATTTTATCACCATAAGCAACAATGAGGGTGTTCAAGGTCCCTAGAGTAGCTTGTCTGAGAGCTCGATTGGCCTACCCTCCAAAAGTAGCAAAACTGTTGAGACTTCCTCATAATATAAAATGCAGTGAATTTTTTCCTAAGAAGTTAACATTTGAGAACATCTAGTTTCACCTTGCGTAAGAATGCAGTTAACTCAGAAATCACTTGCTCGATGACACATGAGAGGTCTAGGTGCAATGGAGAAGTAGCTATGACAGCAAAAGCCTGCAAAGAAGGTATGCACTCTGAGAAAATTTCAATCAAATCAATGCAACCAAAGCAGCATGTAATTTAAACCACTTGCCATGGGAAGAGCAAGAATATTGGCAGTAACTGAAGGTCAGAAGTCCTGCCTAGGAAACGGTGAGAGTAGAGGGGAGGTAAAGTTCTTCTATAATACTGTTACACAAGGGATACTTCTCTTTTCTGGCCATACCAACTCATGAGCCAAAATCTTAAATGTTCATTTTCCTTTTTTTTTTGGTTGGAAGTGATAAGTTAAATTAACAAAGCATCAAGAAGATGCAAAAGTTTACATCTTAAAATGATCATTTTCTTTGATCCTATAGATCCTGATGTACAAGTAAAATTGTTGAATTGTTCTTTTTCCAGAAAAAGCTACACTCTCTCTTCAAGTACTTGTACCTTTTTTTCCAATTTATTTTCAATTTTGTGATTTAGGTCTGCCTGATGAGAAAATAGATGCCAAAAGCTCAAGATAACCTAGTCATAGATAGAGTTCAATCCCTAAGAAGTTAATGTCAAACAAACCTTGACAGCTGTCAGTCTAGTTATTTCATTGCCCATTCGATCCACCAGAACTGGAAGACATGCAGGTAATTTAGCATGCAGGTGATCACCAAATGTTGAAACTACGAGCCCCATGCAAGTAATTGCACACTCCTTAACCTCCTGGAAGTCTAGCACAGTTTACGAAAACATCAATTTACATAAGAAAATATTCATTTCCCAAGCAAGCACAACTAACCTGATCCTGATCTTGGTTTGTCAAACGCACCATGATGACATTATATATTGGAAAAACATAGGGTTTGAAATCAAAGGTTGAACCCTAAAAAGAAACATAATCAGTGCTTCAGATAGAGCTAATACAAGTTGTTGATAGGCAAAGTAAAAGAAACCTAACCTCTATCTTTGGCCACAATACCGCTCACAAAAACAGAGAGTATAGTCAAAGACAAATCCTTGGACATACAGTTTGTTAGACAGATGACTTCTACTATATGGCCACTTATTCGAAGGCTGTAAAATCACAAAAAAATAATTCTAGAAAAATTTCAAAATCACGGGGGGGAAAACGAGAGACTTTGTAAGATATAAAGGATAGATATAACATTATTAGATCATCTCAGCATTGACCAGTCAAGGAATGAGGCCATACAACTACGCTGAACACCCTGTTGAGTGTTGACTATCTTTTCCTTTTTCATATATCATGGGCTCTAGCATCTTTTAGGTTAAACTCATATTATGCATATTTCGAACCATATCTCAATAAAGGAATTAGGTTTTTTTTTTCATTTACTATGTGAAAAGTGGGTCACCCAAAGATTTTACAACCTTTGACAAAGTGCTATAGGTACAGACCAGTCCAGGTATAAGATCATATTTACGCAAGATTACAACCGTTTCTCAATCAATAAATGAAGTTTCCTTTCTTTGTGTTTTTATGTGAGAAGTAGGACGCCCGTAATTTTTAAGCTTTTAAAAACACAGTATTATGAGTTCACACCAGTCCAGGTATGCATTTCATTGCTAAAATTGTATTAAGCAAATAAGCATCAAGATGTCTTACCTTAATATGTGGGCGGAAAACAGGTGGTGAATGTGATGCTAACACTAATCTTGTAAATATGAGGGCTTCAATCTTTAAATTCGATGGGGAAGATTTGTCCTGTTCAGCACACCAATGACAACATTTAATAGAAGAAGAAACAAATCCAGGAAAATTCACAAAATAAAGCACAAATACAAGCATTAAAAAGACAACTTACACATAATGCCTTCTCAATTCCAGGAATAAGGGATCCAATGTGCTCTGCAAGGCAATCAGGCAGGACAACCACGAGTTCTTTCAAAACTGAGAAGGCGCCAACCTAAAAAGAGGGAGACTCACGAAATGTAAAGCCAACAAACACAAAAACAGCAGCAAGGATTGCAGTAAGCAGTAGACACATAACTTTGTCTTGACAGACTCTCCCGAAGCTGCTTATTTAATGATCTAACAATCTTGGGCACTTCTTGCTTCAATAGCCATCTAGGACTGAATGATACAATGAAAGTTACCATTGAAATCCTCATTTATTTGACTTATCACAGATAATTACTTATTGAGACCACGGCTTTCATTTCCATCATTCCCGTCTCTACTAGGAAATTGATGAAATCTCTTATTTCGGCTTCCTGGACAGGAGCCCCGTTGCTTCTATCCTCAATATGTACAATTGTGTCTCCCATAATTAACCATGGGTCTAGCATCTGATCAGCTATGCCTTTTAGGTCTGCCCATAATACACCCCTGTCTCTTATGTTATGTCAAAGAAGTAAGCATTAGAAACCTCCTAATCCACGCTATATTTGATGAGGTAAAAATAAAGTGAAATCAGTCCTCATTGAGAGAGGGGAAAAACAGTTATACCCCAATAAAAGAAGGGAAACCAAAGGTAAATACCATATGGGAATCTAAAAATCTATGTCCTACATAAGATTAGGTGCATCATATGTCTTTGCTGGCACAATGCTTGAGGCTCAACAACCACAAATTGTAAACCACTATTAATTTCCATCGAGGTTAAGCCACAACTATACACTATTCAAGTTAACACTGCATCAATGCAGCAATGATTTTTTATAATGCTAGATTCAGATGTTCCAAGTGCAAAAGCCTTTACCGAAGCTTGTGTCAATTGAAGAGATTAGAGGTGAGTAATGGTTATACCCTTAGCCTATTTTGACTATGGAAAAAGGTTAGTATGCATAGACAGTGCTATGTGCTATATAAATACTTACATATTGTGGTTTTAATTTTTCTAAGTGGCCATGGAGATGCATCTGGAAGAACAGAGCACCATTGAAGTTGGATTGCTGGATGGGGCTGGTGGCACATGGTGCTTGTCTAACTCATAAAAAACATCAAAAAAAAAAAAAGACTTATAATTGTGGCCGGTGCCCATTGTGCGAGAGACAAAAATATAAGGATGTCAATCATCTTTTCATCCACTGTGATTTTACCACACAAGTACAACATTTTCAGCATAGTGGTGATCAGTGAAATGCCTAAGACAACCAAAGAACTACCAAAAGTGTATTACTGATATAGCACCACAAAAGAGGGTGTGCAAATGTTTGAAACCCAGCATGGCAGAAAGCATCAGTTTGCCTATGAGACAGAGAAGAAAGACCAAGAAATGGAACTTTTCCGAAAATCTCATAGTCCCACCTGAAGTGACGTGCCAATCAGCAATTCTTTGGCTCGACAGGAAACATGTTTGATTGAACATGGACAGATGAAAACCTCCAAATCTTCATTGTGTATAAAACAGACCAGACTGAGTAGTAAAAATAACAAAAGAGGGAGTACATTGTAATATCACGAAAAGGGTGGTACAGTGAGGGGTGGGAAAGAAACTGAACTTTGCCAAGTCAAAACACGAATCAGCTCAAAAGCTTAGAAACCTGTCATGGCTGCAAACATCAGTTAGCCTTGTGTGACTGAGAAAAAACACCATGAAATGGAGCTTCCTACAAAATCTCACAGACCCATCTGAGATGCCATGCCAAGCAACAATTTTTCATCTCAAGAGAAAACATGTTTGATTGCCATTTTGAGTTATACAAGAGAGTACTAAAAATAATAAAAATGGTAGGTCATGTTTAAGTTCACTAAAAGGATGGTTTGGTAAGAAAAAATAACTGAACTTAACGAAGCCAAAACACGATTACCTCAAAAGCATTGAAATCCATCGTGGCTACAAGAAACAGTTAACCATATGAGATGGAGAAGCAAAACCATGAAATGGAAATTTAATTCAAAAATCTCATAGACCCACCCGAGGTGCCGTGCCAAGCAACAGTTTAATCAGCTCAAGAGAAAACAGGTTTTATTGAACTTCCACGGAAGACAAAACCTCTGCATTCTCATGATTTATAAATGAAGTGGAGGGAGTAAAAAGAATAAGAAAAGAGGAAGGTCATGTGTAATTTCACAAAAAAGGTGGTTTGGGGAGACTAGAGTTTGCCAAGCCAAAACACGAATCAACTGAAAAACTTTGAAATATGTCATGGCTGCAAGCATCAGTTAGCCTTATGAGACAGAGAAGATGCACCACGAAATGAAACTTACTCCTAAATTTCATATACCAACCTGAGGTTCCATGCCAAGCAATAGTTTTTTAGCTCAAGAGAGAACATGTTAATTTACTTTTTTTGAGTTATACAAGAGAGAGTCAGTAAGAAAAAGAAAAGTAGAAGGTCGTGTAGTTTCCGCAAAAGGTGATTGACCGACAAAAAAAATTGAAGGTTACAACTCACAAACAAGATTAGCTCAAAAGCTTTGAAACCCAACATGGCTGCAAGCCTCATTTTGCATATGGGACAGAAGAAAGACCAAAAAATGGAACTTTTCCCAAAATCTCATATACCTACCTGAAGTGCTATGCCAAGCAACAGTCTAGACATGCAACATGTTTGATTAAACATTGATGGATGAAAACCTCCAAATCTTCATTGTGTATAAAACGGAGCAAAGTGAGTACTAAGAATAAGAAAAGAGGGTGTGCAAATGTACTATCATGAAAAGGGTGGTTCGGTGAGGGGTGGGAAAGAAACTCAACTCAAAACATGAATCAGCTCAAAAACTTAGAAACCTGTCATGGCTGCAAGCATTAGTTAGCCTTGTGAGACAGAGAAAAAACATGATGAAATGGAACTTTCTCCATAATCTCACAGACCCACATGAGATGCCATGCCAAGCAATAGTTATTCAGCTCAAGAGAGAACAAGTTTGATTGCCATTTTGAGTTATACAGAGAGAGTAATAAAAATAAGAAAAATGGAAGGTCAAGTGTAATTTAACCAAAAGGATGGTTTGGTGAGAGAAAAAACTGAACTTGTGAAGCCAAAACACAGTTAGCACAAAAACATTGAAATCCGTCGTGGCTACAAGCATCAGTTAGTCGAATGAGATGGAGAATAAACACCATGAAATGGAAATTTAATTCCAAAATCTCATAGACCCACCTGAGGTGTCGTGCCAAGCAATAGTTTAATCAGCTCGAGAGAACAGAAGACAAAACCTCCACTTCCTCATGGTTTATAAACAGAGGAGAGAGAGTAATAAGAATAAGAAAAGCGGAGGTCATGTGTAATTTCACGAAAAGGGTGGTTTGGGGAGAGGGGGAAGGAAACTGAACTTTTCCAAGACAAAACGCCGAATCAACTCAAAAACTTTGAAATCTGTCTTGGCTGCAAGCATCAGTAAGCCTTATGATACAGAGAAGATGCACCATGAAATGGAACTTACTCTTAAATATCATAGGCCCACCTGAGGTGCCATGCCAAACAACAATTTTTCAGCTCAAGAGAGACATGTTAAATTGCTTATTTAATTTAATTTTACAAGTGTGAGTAATAAGAGCAAGAAAATTAAAAGGTCATGTAGTTTCACGAAAAAGATATATACTGAAGTGTTGTGCCAAGCAATAGTTCTTTAACTCGACAGACAACATGTTTGATTGAACATCGATTGATGAAAACCTCCAAATCTTCATTGAGTATAAAACGAAGCCAAGAGAGTACTAAGAATAACAAAAGAGGGAGTGCACATGTAATATCAAGAAAAGGGTGGTTTGGTGAGGGGTGGAAAGAAACTCAACACAAAACACGAATCAACTCATAAGCATAGAAACCTATCATGGCTGCAAGCATTAGTTAGCCTTGTGAGATAGAGAAAAAACATCAAGAAATGGAACTTTCTCCAAAATCTCACAGACCCACCACATGAGGTGCCATGCCAAGCAACAGTTTTTCAGCTCAAAAGAGAACATGTTTGATTGCCATTTTGAGTTATACCGGAGAGAGTACAACAAATACGAAAAAATGAAGGTCATGTGTAATTTCACACAAATGGGTGGTTTGGTGAGAAAAAAAAACTAAGATTAGCTCTAAAGTATTGAAATCCATCGTGGCTTACAAGCATCAGTTAGTCAGATGGAGAGGAAACACCATGAAATGGTAATTTAATTCAAAAATCTAATAGACCCACCTGAGGTGCCGTTCCAAGCAATAGTTAAATCAGCTCGACAAAAAACAAGTTTTATTGAACTTCCACAGAAGACAAAACCTCCACATCCTCATGGTTTACAAGTGGAGCAGAAAGAGTAATAAGAATAAAAAAAGAGGAAGGTCTTATTTAATTTCACGAAAAGGGCGGTTTGGGGAGGAGGTAAAGAAAATTGAACTTTGCCAAACCAAAACACGAATCATCTCAAAAGCTATGAAATATGTCATGGCTTCAAGCTTATGAGACAGAGAAGATGCACCATGAAATATAACTTTCTCCTAAATCTCATATACCCACCAACAGTTTTTCAGCTCAAGAGAGAACATGTTAAATTGCTTTTTTGAGTTATATCAGAGAAGGTAATAAGAACAAGAAAAGGAGAAGATCGTACAGCTTCACTAAAAGGGTGATTAACCGACGAAAAAAATTGAACTTTGCGACACCCAAACATGATTAGTTCAAAAGCTTTGAAACCCAGCATGGCTACAAATATCAATTTGCCTGTGAGACAGAAGAAGGACCAAAAAATAGAACTTTACCCAAAATCTCATGGACCCACCTGAGGTGCCATGCCAAGCAACAGTTCTTCAGCTCAACAGGAAACATGTTTGATTGAACATCAATGAAGACTCATTCAGAGAATGCAAGACCCTCTCTTTAGGCTTCCAGATTATACATGCAAACCAAAAGATCAATCAGGACAGAGTACAACTTAAGAAATTAAGTATGTAAATCAAATTTTTTACTTGTTCGAGTTTGAGGAAAAGTAGAAGTACCTGGAGTGCATTTGCTTCCTTCCAACTGGTTGGTTGTAAAAGAGAAAGGAAGAAGAAGAAGAAGAAGAAAGCAACATTCCCAGATTCAGTTATCAACATTCAATAATTTATAATGCAAGAAAGTGGAGAAATTGAGAACAAGCAAGAATCAAAAGGCCCATAGAACTTACCTGTAGGAAAATATCGACACAGACAAAGCAGAGAAGAAGAGCCCTTTTGATTGTCTATGTTTTGGAATGGTGGTATATATATACAGAGAAGAAGAAACGGTTGCATAATCTCTACGCAGATATTAAACCGTAAGCCTGTTGCTTACTGTTTAAGCTAATATCCTACTAACTAAAAAAAATATTAAAAACGTGTTTTTTAATCAATTATTAATAATCTAGATACATTTATAATATTTTCAACCTATTCTTAAATTCCTCTTTCATACATAATCTTGCAACTTCTCTTACCCATTAAATCAGAAATTTCATTATATGCAGTATTGATTTTTCCAAATTTTTTGGGTGGAAATTTAGGTTTTGTTGTTTGAGATTTTTCTATTAAATTTCATGAATAAGGAAGAATTTCATAAGATTCTTATAAAAAAAAATTGGAATATATAATATATTGATTGAACAAACATAAATTAAAATTTAATGTATAAACGATTATGTATACATTGATGAATAAATCATGCAATTGAATGTATACCATTACTAATTGAATGAATACACAAAAGTTAGTTCTATTTAATGTATAATGATTGTGTGTATACATTGGTTCAAAAACAATACAATTGAATGTATACAAATATTAGTAGAATGAATACACGGTATATATAAATCCACAATTGCTACAGATATATTAAACTGTTATTTATTCATCAACATTTTTTGATTGACGCATTATGTATACATACAGAACTAACTAATTATATGCATTAGATAACTTAATACATAATATAAGTATATACATCATTCAATTTTTTGTGATGACTCAGCTTAAGATTAGAAATCCCACATCGGCAAACACAGGAGAGATGTTGGATATTTAAGTAAGCAGGCCTTACCAACTAGTGACACGTTTTAAAGCCCTGCGGGTCTAGGCCCAAAGCGGACAATATCACTAGCGGTTTGGACCGTTACAAATGGTATTAGAGTCACTCCTGTGTCAGTCTTGTCGATGTGGACCAGAGTTCAACTAAGTTTAGACGAATCACGGTAAGGCGGGGCAAACCTCAACGAGGACGCTAAGTCCATAGAGGGGGTGTATGTGACGCCTCAGCTTAAGATTAGAAGTCTCACATCGGCAAAACACGGGAGAGATGTTGGGTACTTAAGTAAGCAAATCTTACCAACTAGTGACGCGTTTTAAGATCACTAGCGGTCTGGACTGTTACATTTTTAGAGGATGCATAATGTATATTTAATTTTTTTTTATAGAATTCAATCTTACCTTGATGCACTTGATCTCTTTCACCTTAAGTTGGAACTTCTTTCAAATAACATGATTTTAAAGAATTGACATAAAAAATAAATCCTTGTAAATTTAACCTTATGCTGATATATCTGTAGTAACACTCTCAATAATAATTCATTCTTCAAAATATGCAATCTCACGAGCAATCATGTTGTTGTATTCTAACAAATCTAAAGTATTTATGTTGTTGACACCATTAAAATCAAAATCGGTATTGACAATTCCATCTACAACATCAGTAATTGAAAGTGTATAACGCATGTCAATAGCTTTTCAAGTTATACATAATGGTTAGTCTTTAAATTTTTTTGTTCTTTTTTCAATTCTATGTATGTTCGCAGTCCTATATTGTTTCGTATAAACTTTGATATTATTGTGTCATGGATTTTATAAAGAATTTTCAAGAAATTAAGGAAAGTATCGATATTAAGGTGATTTGCAATCAATTGAATGAATCTATCTGAAAGAAATATCTATATTGACAACCACCCCTTCCATGGAATAGTTAACAAAATTGTTGTTTTCTATCATATTCTCCATTATAATGAAACAAAACAATTAAATTGTCATCTTTCTCTTGATGTTCGAAGATTGATACGTTGATGTTTTTCTTTTTTGGAATTCACTGTTATTGTATCTCGGTTAGGAATTTTAGAGAAATTGAAATGCCACTTATCCTTATTTGTAGGAGTTAAAAAATACAGAAGAAAAATATTTAACCCACGTTCCTTATTTGCTGGTAGGATTCACGATTTAAAAAAGAATCAACTTAAAAACTGCGTTCCTTTATTTTTGGGCTAATAGTTGCTAATTTCACTTTTGGTTAAAAGTTGCTAATTAATATTGAGTTAAAAATTGCTAATAGTATATAACTTTAGTACTTCTATGTCAATTCCTAGTTAGTTAATATAATTTTCAAATAATATTTGTTACCCTTTTGTCTCAATTTATGTGACATATGTGAAATTTCGAAAGATTATCAAAATTTTAATATATTTTAAAAATATTTTAAAGTTATTAATTATTGTGATTTATAGTAATTTTAATATAATTTTCAAATAATATATGTTACTCTCTCAGTCCCAATTTATTTGGCATAAGCAAATTTTTGAGAGTTAACCAATTTTTTTATAAGTAATTTTTAAATACATAATATACTAAAAAAATATCAAATATAAAAATAGAGGAAATTTGAGGAGAAGGGCAAAATTGATCAATTGATCGACTGACCATAAGCTCGTCAAATTTGCTCTTTTGTTATATAATAATTCAAATTTTATCTTTTTGATATAGGGTGAAAATCATTTTCAACCCCCCCTTCACCATTTTTTTTAAAAATCAAACATCATAAGTAGAATAATATTTTATGAATTTGTCACAAAATTTAATATTAACTTTATGATCGTTATTTTAATATAATATACATTAAGCATGAGTATATATGTATGTAGCGTATATTTTTATTTTTCTCCACTCTCTTACTCCATATATTTTATATTAGCTTAACCCTTTTTGATATGACACCCCTTAAAATATTAATTAGAGGTGTATTTTACTAAACTAATATTATTAATAATGTTTGAAATTTTAAATTTGCCTATTATACTTTATACAGTTATTTAATACTACAGGTAGAAATAAAAAATTATTTTGATTTCATAAATCGGACAAGTAAATTAAAACTACTATTTTTAAAATGAAGGTCAAGTAATATAAATGGCGGCAATATTCTCGATTGTCTATATAAATAAATAAGTTTTGATTGACATTGATGGAGTTTTACATAAATTATAGGTTAAAATAATTTAAAATCTAAGCAAATACAATCTTTAAAAATTAGACCTTAATTAATTTAATTATTTTGTATTTTCTACATGAAAATCTATTTATATAGTTATTATTCTCTGCTATTTTCACTTGTATAAATAGATATTATAGTTTTGATTATTATTAATAAAATTAATTTTCTCGTTGTGCTAATTTACTTCATTATAGAACATCATTAGCTTATATACTTAATTATTATTTCTCACTTTTTTCGTCCAAAAGATAATGTTTATGCTTTTATGAAAATATTACATAAATTCAAAAAAAAATGAAAATATCATGATTTTTGAAGAAGTAAGAAAAAAGTTAATATTGAAAGGCTAAAATAGACATTTTAAAATTTTAATTAGAATAAAGAGGGAAGTTTTATTATTGTACAAAGTTGAGGGAAGAGATTAATTTTAAAAGCTAAGTTGGGGTGAAAACGGTTATATATTATATTTAAATCATTTTAAAAATGACATCTTAATTTATAGAATAATAATATAAACCTACGTAATTAGATAATATATGACTCATAAATTTATTGAAGATTCACGAATAAAGACTCAAAAGTGATCAAGTAATTAAAGATTAAATAATTTAGTTAGATAATACAAAAATTAAAATTAAAATTTATTTGAATTTAGTCAGATAGTATAGCGATATTTTTTTTTGTTTAACTTATTAAATATCAAAAATAAATTAAAAAATCAAAAACATATTTCCATTTGTTAATTTGCAGGATAGTATCCTCTGCCGATCTGAAGCCCAAACTAGCTTAGAGAGGAAGTAAAGAGAAAATGGTCTAAAGCCCCCCAACCTATACCCGAAATCCCAACTACACACTCCAACTTCACGGGTGTCCTATTACCCCCCTGAACATTTTATTTCTCTATTTACTACACACTCCAGTGCTGAGCTATCATAGGAGGTGAGAACACCTCCTCTAGGCGCGTGAGAAGAGGAAAAAACGTTAGAAAAAGGAATAAATTTGGAATGGTCATCTTCCCCAAATTAAATAAACCATTGTTCCTTCTTCTCCACCATTAATCCTCATTTCTTCATCAATATTTTGACGATTTTCTTTTGGGCTTAGCTAGGGTTTAGTTGTTTATGTTCATTTCAACTTTAAATCTTGAAGTTAGGGTTTGTAATCTGCTCTAATTTCTTATTTAGGTTCTTTGAATTTTCTCTAAATTCGTCAAAAATGGCAAATGAAAACTTGAATAAGCTTTGTATGGATGAAATTTCCATTTCAATGGCAGAAAAATTTTAGCCAAAGAAAAGGAAATACATATATTTATAAAAGAGATTAAAAATAAAGTTCTAATATATGTAGGAAATACATATATTTATAAAAGAGATTAAAAATAAAAATTATGTTGGTATTGTAAAATTTTTGATTACAAATGGAACTTGAAATTTCCATTTCAATGGCAGAAAAATTTTAGCCAAAGAAAAGGAAAAAAAAAGAAGAAGAAATGGGCTGAAAAAGAATAGAAAAAAATATAAAAGGGAAATAAAATAAAGAAAAGGAATAATAATATTTTTATATAAAATAATTGCAGAATAAATAATTTTTTTTATTTTTAAAAAATTAATATTACGTGGCAGGGCGCGTGCAATTCACTTTTTTATATAAATCTGGGTGTGCGTTTTTAAGGTGGTATATATTATACTTTTAAAATGTTCAGGGGGGTAATAGGACACCCGTGAAGTTGGAGTGTGTAGTTGGGATTTCGGGTATAGGTTGGGGGGGTTTTAGACCATTTTCTCGGAAGTAAAAGAAGAGAAAAATTAAGCAGGAAGAATAAAATATCAAATTTAATATAAAAAATGATTTAGAAACAGGAAAAATGACCTGATATATTCTTTAATTTTGTAATTTAGAATTAATTTACCCTTCATTATAATGGCTTACTTTACACAAATAATTTAAATATACCATTTCATCTAATGAAAGTGAAGAAATTAATTTTAATTTTTTATTTCATTTTAAAAAATGTATATTTGATCCTACTAGTAAAGTTTTTAGAGTATATTTGATCTTTCCTACATACGTAAAAAATCACATATTTATCATGTTCATGTTCGTGGAGATGGAAGACACTAGACATTCCATATAAGACAGAATGTGTGATGTGACTATGTAAACTTTGAAAGAAATCCAGCGACAAATACTTGGATCAATGGGAACCAAAGTGCATAAAAGAGAGAGAGTTCTTGTGGGACAGAACCAAAGTGAGCAAATTGTAAAAATACATCAGTTGGAGGACTTGTTTACAATTCAAACAATTGGTTATGCCAAGAAAATTTAAACTCACAATTAGTAGTGTGACACCTTAAATTTCCACTGCCCTTTCACTGGATCATAAGAAACGAATTCTGCATTTGCTCTACTGTGTTCTTAATAAGCGTATCTCTGTACTTGTTGACCATTGGTTCATCTCTGTACTCCTTCCCAGTCGATTTGTTGATGCATTTGACATTAAGGAGAGTTATCTTTTAACAAATTGTCAATTTTTCTTTTCACAAATGGAACTACTGCTAAACAACAAATTGCATTAAAGAATAGCTATTGTCTATCTAATCACCAGAAACGTTTCACCCGAGGAAAGCTTGCTCATCATGAGAATGGTCGACCACACAGTGCATGCCACTTCAGGAAAGCTAGATGCATCTTGTAAAGAAACACTTGATGGAATAGGAAGAACTTGTCCAGTAGGTACAGCTACTTTCTCTGCATAATGTCCTCCACCAATGAGACCACATACCTATTATGTGAAGTGTTTACATCATCAATGCACTAAACAAAACTCCCTTTCAAACAATACCAAGAAATGTACTCTCCGAGTCCACACAGAAAAAGAACATAAGCTCATGACAACATCACCTGAATGTCTCCTGCTAAGGCTTAACAGGTACTCAAAGTTTCATTTCAGGAAGCTAAAGGATTAACTGCAACCCTAAGTAACAAGGGCTAGTCCAAAAACATTCAGGTTACTATTCAAGGAAATTCTTTCATCTTGAAAGATGAAGCCTTTTGTCCCTGACGGGCGGAGGTCATTTTGCACTCAACTCCTACTCCAAAGAAAATTAAGAAAATGTTTACTTACAAAGTCACAATCAAGCTTGTTGCAGCTGCCGTCAGGGACACCAGCCTCTCATGAAGAAAAATTAGTGATGCAGCTAAGAAGTCCAACCACAAAAGAGTAAAAATTGGTTGTCAGGAAAAATTATAGAAATTTCTATCTTCTTTGCTAACTAACACACGAAAATTAGTTATCTTAAGACCTCTCTGATCCGTATCAACAGGTTACACAACAAAAACTTGCATCACACACTGTTACTGGCGGTAAATGCAAGATCACAGAGGAAAATTGTCTATTCACACCAATGTCTTGTGGATCAACTTAGTCATCCTTTTTCAGTTTCAACTTTGCTTCGACATCGCCGCTGTAAGGAGCCACGTGGTATGCATAACAGAAAAGAAAACCATCTCCACACAAATTAAAACATTCTGAATGGCTTCCTGAATGTGCTCCACATCCAACCAAAAATGGTGAGATTTGATAACTCCCAACGAGACTAGAATTTTAACCTGCAACCCCTGCAAACGTCAGAGATGAATAGTTTATTGCATCAGTGGTGGTAAAAACATGTCTCGGTCAAGCAAAGCATCGAACGGAGAGAGGCTTCCTTACAGAAACAACACAACGAAGAAACCAATACCTCCTTTTTGAGAAGTTGAAAGAACTTCAATAGTAATAGCATGCAAGTCAAGGGGATCTAAACAGGATTCAATTTTTTAACGGTGATGTTTTTGTATCCTTTGCTTGATGATTTGTTGGCCAGCAGGACACCTCTTTTTTTTTGATAACCTAGAAACCCCGAGGGTCAGTTGCTCATGATTTGAAACTCACTGGATAATGGATCTGCCCTCTACCTTTCTCCACTTAAATGCCTTGTTGTTTGTCTGCAGCAGGGTTTGAACTCGTAACGTGAGCCTAACCTTTACATCATGTTTCCCTGCGGCAACTAATAGGATTCATTTATATTACCCTATAATCAGTTCATTACAGTGATTCCATGCCTCAAACTCACACAACGGGTATCCGCCCAGCAATCAAACTTCAGAGGAGATGACTGTAAAAGAATAACAGCTATCTACTCCTAATGACAAAACCTTTTAGAAGAGGTTGGAGGCAGACATGTTAAAGATCTTTAATTTTCACTTGTTTGAACAGATAAAATGTGACAGCCCAACTGCAGAACCCATCTGTGAGCTGTCACACCCGTGTCAGATTCTCCAAAAATACACTACTTTTGGAGAATCCGACACACGCGAAATTTTTGAAGAGTCCAAGCAATACAGATTTTGCCATCTTGTTGTCAAAATAATGAAACCGAGTCCTCTATATAGAAATCATTTTCCCAAGCTACAGATAAACCAGTCATGGCTGCAAGCATCATGAAACAGAGAAGATGCACCACGAAATGGAACTTACTCCTAAATTTCATATACCAACCTGAGGTGCCATGCCAAGCAATAATTTTTCAGCTCAAGAGAGAACATGTTAAATTGCTTTTTTTGAGTTATACAAGAGAGTAATAAGAAAAAGAAAAGTAGAAGGTCGTGTAGTTTCACCAAAAGATATTCACACCGTAGCGTTCTTCTGTAATTTGGAATATACGCGTCAGTGACATGTGGTGTTTCTTTTATAGTATTTTCAAACTTAGTTAATACACGGGAAAAGAAAATATATATATATATATATATATATATAAAAGTATTATTTTTTGTAATTTTTTATTTTATTCCCTTTGTCCAACAATATACTAAAAAATAGATGTCCAACAATACTTGTTCAATTTGAAAAATCAAGAGATAATTTACCTTTTGTGTCTATTTTACCTTGCTATTAAATACTAATTATCATTTAACATATTTCTCAAAGCATTAAATTTAATAAAGTCAAAAAATAATATAGTAATATTACTCCTATTATTTATTGTTTCTTAAAGGGTATGCCAAGTAAATAGTGGATAATTATTATTGGACAGAGGGAATAGTAGTTTTTATTTATTTATTTTATTACTTAGTGCAAATTTCTGTTATATATAACTTAAATCAATTAATTTATTTTTATAAATCGATTCAAAATTTTATTACTAAGTTACAAGATTATAAATTAATTTTTATATATGTTTTCTTAAGATAAAATATAAAATTTAGACCAAAATTAATATTATTTTGAATTTGTAGTCGAACTATATATATGCCTCTAATGATCATAATCTCATTTTAAACTTTCAAAATATTTGATGTTGCTTTATTTATATTTATAATTTTATAATTTTTGCATGACACCTTTTTTTAACAAACGTTCAATCACTGAAACAAACACCTCATAATTGACGTTGCTCGATCACTTTTTTCTAATAATTAACTGATGCTCTAAATTATTTTCTTATCGACTTTTGATCTTGTCGCCTAAAGAATTTGTCTTATACAAATAATCTAGACTTATATACATAGTTTTTTTAGGATTGACGAGGCGAAATGATGTCATCTTAACTTATTGAATGTCTAGACCATCAACATCATACAATCTACTGGATAAATTTGCGAACTATGTAATATATAAAATATATTACATGAAATTTATTTTTTCTTACCTTTTTAAATTGTTACACTCTCTTCACAAAATTCCAATTCATGTAACAATCTTTCGTTTCCAATCAAGCATATTAAATGCAACATCTTTTTATAAGTTAAATATTTGAATTTTAATTTATTATTTAAGTTTTTTTAGTCCATTTTTAAAAATTATTATTATTATTTTTTATAATTTTTTTTAAAAATTAACTTTTCAGAAGACATTTTTAAGCCACATAATTAAAGGACATTTTGGTATATTCTAATGTATTGTAAATTTAAGATCGTAATATTCAATTTTTTTAAATTTTGTAAACGTCGTATCAAGTCAAAATCAAATAAACAAATTGAAACAAATAAAATAATAGTTTAACTTTAAAATTTCACTCTACCATTAATGAGATGATTTAAACTACGCTAATATCTACTTCATAAAGTTTATTTTTAAGATGTAAACCACAATTTTTTTAAAAAGTAAAATCATTCATAAATTTTGTGGCAATATGTTTTTTCTTTCACCTCGTTAATTGTTATCCAAAAGAGAGTAATAGGGATGAGTTCAACGTCGCATGTACAATCTTCATCTTTTTTGTGATTGGTCATTAATGTTAGCTATGTCAGCGACAAGTAATATTAATCATTTTATTTCATTTTCTCACCTTTTATATTAACTTTTATTACATGGAAAGTCAATTTTCTGTAGAAGTTATTTTTATATTCCTCTTTTTGCACTGTATTTTCTGAAACTACCACATTATTAGTATTCTTTTTTTTTTGAAATGATAAAAAAGACATGGAGAAAAAAATAGAAGAAAATAAGTTAATTTTAACAAAGTAATTAGTTTTTGTTCTTTCCCACTTTTAAAGAATTATTGAAGTTATGTTGCTAGGTTTTTATCCTTCAAATTTAGTATGGTTATGGAACCATCATTTACATTGATACTATTACTTACTCACCTCGTAAATTTCATTATTTTTTATTTATATAATAAGTGAAACTTAATTTTTTTAAAGGGCATATAATTATAGAACCTCTGTAAATTAATAGAACCTCTCTAAATTAAAATAAATTAATAGAAGCCTTTTAAATTAATATTGTTGGAACCATGAAATATTATTATATTATAAAGATATTATTTAATCGATAAATTAATATTTATTATTTTAAAGAGTGTTTTCTAGATCAATAAAGTCCCAAGGAATGTGAATGAACCCACTCGTAAAAGTGGCATTCATGAACTCGAGGTCATGATTAATGATCTCGATTACCGCAATAAAATAGATGTTAATAGCTTGTTGGACTACTCGATTGAAAAATGATACATGTCAAGAGGTCAGAGTTTAGAAGAAATTGTGGATGCCATTGGAAAAAAAAATATTTACGATATAGTTGAAGGCGATACGATACAATACATTTGAAATCAGTTACGGGTAAGGAAACACTTATCACATCTAGAACTCTTCACAATTTTTTGGATGCAGTTCAGAAAACAACATCAGATTATTTTTGGATGTAATAAGAAAAGTTAGAGATGAACTTCAACCACATTTAAAATTTAATAATAATAAAAAAAAAGACACTAGAATCATATTTCACTAACTTGTCTTAAATATTTTTTTAGTTTTAAAAAATTATTAATTTATAATATTAATGAAAATATGTGAAAATATATAGGGATTTTCTAAAAATATATATATTAACTTATTAAAATCGGAGAAAAATATTATGTTAGAAAATTTATTAATTTAGAGAGACTGTACTCTAATTTGAATTTACAAATAATTGAGTGATAAAAAATAGTCCATTAAATTAAAGAAAAAGTTGGGGAGGGAAAAAAACACGCGTTTTTTAGCCTATATATAGGAGGAGGAGTTTAAATTAGAATTTGGAAAGCCATTAGCTTAAACAGTAAGCGACAGGCTTTAACCGGCTCTATTTATATACCACCATTCCGATATTTTCTTACCGTCTGAATCAGGGAATGTTGCTCTCTTCTTCTTCCTTTCCTCTGTAATTCTTGCATATTAGTTCCAGTTAGTTGATAAATAGTTTTTCTCTGTAACTGAATCTGTGCATGTTCCTCTTCTTCTTCCTTTTTTTGGATTCCGTGTTTATGCTTTCTTTGTGGCTCTAGCATATTTATTCTAGTTAGTTGATAAATAGTTCATGTGCTCGCTCAATATCCATGATTCTTTGACAACACAAGTTTTAATTTCTCCAATTTCTTGCATTCTTGAATCTTGATAACTGAATTTGGGCATCTTGCGGTTAATTTCTCTATTAAACTGTTCTAGGATTTTGACTTGATTAATAATTTGATAACCTATTGTCACAATATTTAATTTATTCATCTTATATGGATTCAAATATGTGATTGCTACCACAATATGGTGCATACTATGATTTCCCATAGTTGTCTTCTTAATTCTTGTAATTAAGTTGATTAAACAAATTCTTTGGATTGACTGTTTTTTGACGATCTTTTGACAGCTATTGATGCTTGTAGGTGTCTGTAATTAGTGATTAGGAAATCAATTCAATATGCTTTCCTAACTGACTGACCATTAGCCTTTAGTGCAGCAAAGAATGCTACATCTGGTCAAACACAAAACATATCTCCGGGACCATCCACTTTACAAATATTTAGAAAGAAATATGACATTGATAGTGTGGCCAATGAACCTCTGGTTTATGCTTCTTTGTGGATCTCATACATTGGTTCTAGTTAGTTTATGTATAGTTTATTTCTCCTTCTCCATATCCATGATATATACTTGAGAACACAAAGATCTGTTTCTATATATTGAGAACACTTTTTACTTTCAACAATTTTCCATGTTTATTGTCGTAAAGAGTTCTTGGAAGAGTTTTGAATCTTGTGGACTGTGGTCTTCACTAAAGATATGTAAAATGTACCAAAATGTCCTTTAATCTTTTGGTCTTAATCATGCCATGTGAAAGTTGGAATTATAGAGTTGCCAAAATAGGAAAGAGACATTCTTTTTGAAATGGACTAAAAAGGAAAGTAAGACAAACAAATTAAAACGGACAAGTACATAGACTACCATAAATGACCAGGTGGATAGATAATATTGCGTGCACTCATTATTCTGCAATACTAGTAATATTCATATTAAACTGCCCCTAGAAAAAATTGTCCTTAGACTTCTAACAATAGAAGTTTTAAAGCTTGGTGCAATCTTTCGAAGTCCTAGTGACTTAATTGAAAACTTGAAAACCTATTGTTAAGGTATTTATTCTTTTTATGTGGATTTAGATTCTGCTTCTTCAAATATGTTATTGCTACCTATATATGTGCATAACTTCCTTTAGTTAAGTTGATTAAACAAATTCTTTGGTCTCTGTCCAAATACACTCAGAAGAAAGACCACTTAAGCTATTGCATTGGAATAATCCACAGACACTCTTTGAATATGTTATTCCCATGATTTCTCTGCCAAATGGATTAAGTACAGCTTTCTTTCTCGCTTGTGGTGCAGGCGAGTAGTGGCATATATAGATGCTCCACTTAATACTGCCATGTTCATGAAATGAGAGATATCACACTTACTTTTCTAGAGCAGCGAAGAAGCTTTGGAATTGGTTGAAAAGCTAAATATTCTCCTTGTGAAAGTAGCTATGCACATTGAGCTCTACTCTTCTCCAAAAATGTTAGTAATAACTGCAACATCTCAGTGGGATTTCTTATGATGGGTAATGTTATTTCTTACTATTTCTGGAACCAATCTTGTGCCAGCTATTGATGCTTGTAGGTTTTTTAATTAGTGATTAGAAAATCAATTCAATCTGCTTTCCTCACTGCAGGACCATAATCCTTTAATGCAGCAATGAACGCTACATCTGGTCGAGCACAAAACATATCTCCAGGCTCATCCGCTTTACAAACATTAGGAAAGAAATATGACGTTAATAGCGTGGCCAATGAACCTTTGTTGTGGTCCAGGGATGACAATGTCTCAGACTCCTCCGTATTTGGATCTCTAAAAGCTCCTTCATTTGGTGTTTCAAGAAAGTCACACTTTGGCACCCCAAGATTTGATTCCTATTCCTTTGGCCAACCAGCAGTATCCATGTCAGGGAGCAAAGATTTACTTTATTGTTACGGTATTTATTCATTTTATGTGGATTCAGATTCTGTCTTTTGGAAACAGCCTCTCTACCTCCATGAGGTAGTGGTAAGGTTTGAGTACACTCTACTCTCCCAAGATCCCACTTAGTGGGATTTCACCGGTTATGTTGTTGTTGTTGTTGTATGTGGATTAAGATTCTGCTTCTTTAAATATCTAATTGCTACCTTTTCTTTGGTCTCTGTCCAAATACACCCAGAATAAAGACCACTTAAGCTATTGCATGGGAATGACATACAGACACACTCTGAATATGTTTTTCCCATGATTTCTGTGCCAAATGGATTATGTACACCTTTCTTTCTCACCTGTGGCCCAGGTGAGGATCGGCATATATAGATGCTACACTTACAGCCAATTTCATGAAAGGAGAGGTATCATATTTACTTTTCTAGAGCAGCGAGGCGGCTTTGGAATAGGTCGAAAAGCTAAATCTGCTCCTTGTGAATTTAGCCATGCACTTTGAGTTGTAGTCTTCTCCAAAAATGTTAGTAATAACTGCAATATCTCAGTGGGATTTCTTATGGTGGGTAATGTTATTGCTTACTATTTTCTGGAACCAATCTTGTGCCAGCTATTGATACTTGTAGTTGTCTTTAATTAGTGTTTAGCAAATCAATTCAATCTGCTTTCCTAACTATAGGAACATTAGCCTTTAATGCAGCAACGAATGCTACATCTAGTCAAACACAAAACATATCTCCAGGCTCGTCAACTTAACAAAGATTTGGAAAGAAATATGACGTTATAGTGTGGCCAATGAACATCTGTCGTGGTCCAGGGATGCCAATGTCTCAGACTCCTCCGTATTTGGATCTATAAAAGCTTCTTCATTTGGTGTTTCAAGCAACTCACACTTTGGCACCCCAAGATTTGATTTCTACTCCTTTGGTATCCATGTCAGGGAGTAAAAGGGGGTACGTTATTGTCCATATTCTCATATATTGGAGCAGATGCAACATTTTGAGGGAGAACTTTGATCTGTAATATAGATATGATCGGATTGATATAAGGTTATATTCTGTTCTCTGTGCATTTCTATATGCTTTATATTGATCTGAAATCTATGTTGAGCTTCTGTTAAATATTACTTAGTACTAGGAATCTACTTTATATTTTTGGATATCCCAAGTGTTCAATCTTACATCAAATTTTCAAACTAGGAAAATAATGTACAAAACCTTTGCTCAGGAGCTCCGATTTTGGAAAATCCGCATTTTGTATTAATCAGTAAGGAAGTAGAACAACATCATACATTGCAACTTCAGAGAAAGATAACACAAGATCCGGTGGTGAAAACATTCAATCTATTTGTGGAATGCAGACTTATAAAGATAAAAGCAAGGAGGAGTTGAGGTTTGAACCAATTAGGTGATAAAGGTATCCTTAACTTGTTTCCCTTATCTTTAGTAGCAAGAAAATCTACCTTGTATTTCATTAACTTTTTTATATTTCATGGGTGAATTTTGCAGGTCAGAAATGTGGTTCTTCAATTGGTGTTTCTGGCCCACAGGGATTTGGTGTTATCGACAATACGAGGCCACCAATCAATTGTTGATCAACCTTCTTATTACCATTTTCCAAGTTGATTTGCTGTGGAAAGAGCTGGGGTTGATAGTATGTTGGATCATAATCCATGTAACTTATTCTCCCTGCACCTGTTTCCTGTAAGAAGGTGCTAGTTGCTCAAAAATTGGACAAGGAGTTTGATCAGCAGCCAAGTATCAATGGCGAACAGTGAGTATCAAACTTAACTATCTATTATATTACTTTACTGCGTGTATTATTAAATGCCTAATTTTGACTTCTACACTTTCTTGTCATTCTTTTTATTTCTGCTACCTCAGTTGTTGATCCACAGTTCCGTTTTAACCTGATCGTCTTATTCTTCTTCTATCTTTTCTTTTTCTTGCTTCCGTGGTCCTTCTTCTTGTACTTTCTCATGCACCAGCTATACCTTGACATACTTTCAGGTCTTACTTTTCGAAAATCATGGAAGTGAAGCCATCACCAATTATGCTCCCTTCTGAAACACAACCTTCAGTCCAAATCTCGGTTGAGCACCCGAATTTCGCAACATCCATCTAGTATGGAATTTCTGGTTTACCTGTAAGTTCACATTTCTGAACAACTTATTATAATTAATGTTGCTCCTGGATGTTTTCATTGGTCTCAAACCAAGTATCATACTCTCTAGCAATTACATGATGTTACTGGGATGCGTCATTACTATTGCTATAAATGTTATGCACCTTGAAAGACAGATTTATTTAATACCTACAATTGATAAACCAAAGGTGAGAAGTATAATTTATGTGAGACTTATTTAGTAGTTGGTCGCATGCTTTGGTTGATGGACCAAAAGTTTAAGTTAAATAAGATAAACACAGATCATATACAAAGATTGCAAGTATGGGTATCCTTTAGGTGAAAAGATACATGACAAAGTCCATATTCTCCTCTAATCCAAGTAAAACACTGGAAAATTTAACAGGACTATAATATTTGTTTATGTAGGTAACCTTTTTCATGGATAAAGAGAACGTTTATGGCATACTAAGAACAGAAGTCAACATCATTCCAAGGGACTGTGTTCGCCTACCACTAAAGAGTTCCCATTGGAGGATGATTCATGTACATTGTCTCAGTTAAAGCGTGCTTCTACAGACAATAATCTTTCTTTTTAATGAACTTATGCATGCATGCCTTCCTCTTGTCTTGTTGGTTCAGCTGAATTCTAATAGATGCAAAAATCAATTATCGTAGTTAGGAAATGGGAACATCACATGCAATGTTTAGTGGATTACTTAATATCTTCCATTTTATGGCTGCTGCATTAAGATCCCATTTACATAAGCTCAAAGCCTGGAATCTCTAATAGTTCAAATTAAAATGAAGTAACTTCACGGATTGGTGATTCGTTATAAGACTTTGGACACTAGAAAGATTTTCGTTTGTTATCTATTAAGCATATCTAAGAATATAAAAGTTGACTTGTTGTTTAATTGCATAATTCTCTTTTCTGTTTAATGTAGGGATGCATGACTGAAACAAAGTTGGTGATAGCCTGAAGGGATGCAGTATGATAATTGTGGCGATGATAAGGATGTGGATGGCATAATGATGAAGCTCCAATGTGCTGATTACTACAGAGTTACTCCTATGGAGGAATTTTTATCACTAATAATTGAGTGATAAAAAGACTACTCTATTAAATTAAATTAAAGAAAAAAATGGGGAGCGCAAAAACCATGTTTTTTGTCCTAATGTCCTATATATGCGAAGGATTTAAATTTTAGGAAAGCTATTAGCTTAAAGTGTAAGCAACACGCAATCTGAGATTATGCAACCGGCTCTATTTATATACCTCTTATTTTTCTTGAATAATACACTTCATTCTTTATGTAAATTTTATTGATTACTAATATGTTGCTTGATAGTTAATGTGGTCTCTTGATTCTTGAGGATTTCTCCACTTTCTTGAATCTTGATAATTGAATTCTGGGTATGTTCCTCTTCTTCCTTTTTCTTGATTCCGTGTTTATGCTTTCTTTGTGGGTCTTGCATATTTGTTCGAGTTAGTTGATAAATAGTTCATGTGCTCTCTCCATATCCATGATTCTTGACAACTATGTTGACAACACAAGTTTTAATTTCTCCCCTTTCTTGCATTCTTAAATCTTGATAACTGAATCTGGGAACGTTGCTTTCTTCTTCCTTTTTCTTGATTCCTTGTTTATGCTTTCTTTGTGAGTCTTGCATATTTGTTCTAGTTAGTTGATAAATAGTTCATCTGCTCTCTCCATGTCCATGATTCTTGACAACTATATTGACAACACAAGTTTTAATTTCTCCACTTTCTTGCATTGTTGAATCTTGATAACTGAATCCATCGGATCAAATTTGCAAACCAGGAAAAGAAAGTAAAACACCTTTGTCAAGAGCTCTGGTTTTGGACAGTCCGATTTGGTATTAATCAGAAAGGAAGTAGAGCAGCATCATACATTGCAACTTCAGAGAAAGATAGCACAAGACCCGGTGGTGGAAAAATTCAATCCATTGGTGGAATGCAGACTTATCCAGATAAACGCTGGGAGGAGTTGAGCTTTGAGGACTACCAATTAGGTGGTAAAGGTATCCTTACCTCTTTTTTTCTATGTAGATAAGAAATAATCTACCTTATATTCATTAACCTTTTTATACTATGTAAATTCTACAGCAACTGCATCTACCCCATTTTCGAAGTCATAGCGGTCCATTACCCATATATTTCCCCCAAACACATCATTGTTAAACTCTTGTGGCACTGGAAGTAGAGGGGAATCTACTGCCTCAGATGTTTCTTTTTCTCCGTGGATCCATTCAAGGCCGTTTGCACCTTTAAAACCAGCTTCCAGTTCTTCCACTACCTCCACCTTTTCTTCATTAAGGAATCCATGGGCTTTATTAACATCTGCTCCTCTATCTCCATGTTCAGTCTCACCTTCCATATATCCTTTGTTAGCAAAACCATCAGGCCTTGATTTTGATCGAAAGAACTCTTTTTCTCCTACTCCTGTTTTAACTATTAAGAAAGAGCAAGATGCAGAATTTGTTTCTTATGATCCAGTGGAAGGGCAATGGAAATTAGGGTATCACACTTCTAATCGGAAATTCAGAATTTCTTGGTTGGTTTTGTGGCATAACCAAATGCTTGAATGGTAAGGTGTCCAACTGATATATTCTTAGAATCTGCTCATTTTGTTTGACTATTCTGATCATTTAATTTTTCCAGTGATATCAATTTGAAGAGGTCCTGTTATGGCTAAACTGTAAATGTGTTTGTCATCGTTGAAAAACAAACATCGTGTCACACTCTTTTATGCACTTTGGTTCCTGCTGATCCAAGTTGTTATCACTGGATTTTGGTCAAAGTTTATTCATTTTGTGGATCTCTTGCAAAATTTTCTGCTTTCTCTCTGGTTTGAGCTTTTCTGTTGTGGTAAGTTATATCTCCAGAGTTAATCTTTTGTTATTGCACTTGTTTGTGGATGAATAGTTATAATAAATCCTCGTATTAATGAATGCATTCAGGTCCCAACTAAAATTCTTATTCAATTTGTTAAGACTGTCAACTTGCTTTGATGCTGCATAGTCAACCATTTTGTTTCCATGTATTGGAGCATGTCAGGGAGCAAAAGTTTACTTTATAGTTCATTTTCTCATGTATCGGAGGAGGTTATTCAACATTTTGAGGGAACATTTTGTTCTGTAATCTAGATGATCCGATTGATATAAAGATCTATTAACATCTGCTCATCTATCTCCATGTTCAGTCTCACCTTCCACATATCATTTGTTAGCAAAAGCCATCAGGCCCTGATTTTGATCAAAAGAACTTTTTTTCTCCCACTCCTATTTTAACTACAGGAGACTCTTCAGAATCTACATTATGCTTGAATTGCCTAAAGCTGTCACAACCTGCTCCACCAAGACTTTGTAATGTTTCAAGCACTCCACTTGTTGCGAGTCAGAATACTGTAAATGTTTCTGAATGTATATTCAATTAGATCTCATCTATATTTCTCTGCCATTTGCTTTCTGTCATAAATAATATAAAAGGCACCTTTGTGGTCTATAAAATCGGTGAAGCCCTTCTATTGTGGTGTTTTACATCTAAGTTGTTGCTACTCTTGCAGCCTCTGTTCTTTGGTCCTCTGCAGCCAGAAATGACTCCAAAAGTTGGAGCAACACTTCCAACAACCAATGCTTCTCATCCATCAAAAGGTACTTAGTGCAGTATGTCTTGCTCTTTTTGAAGTTGATATTATGTTGGATTGCAATCCATGTAACTAATCCTCCCAGTAACTGATTCCTATAAGAAGGTGCTAGTTGCTAGAAATTGGACAAGGAGTTACTCAGCCATGTATCAATGGCCAACAGTGAGTATCAAACTTAACTATCTATTGTTTTACTTTACTGTGTGTTATTAAATGCCTAATTTTGACATCTAGACTTTCCTGACATTCTTTTTATTTCTGGTGCTTCAGTTATTACTCCACACTCCCATTTTAACATGTTTGTTTTATTCTTCTTCTATCTCTTCTTTTTCTTCCCTCCGTGATCCTTCTATTTGTACTTTCTCGTTCACAAGCTATATCTTAAAATATTTTCAGGTCTTACTTTCTGAGAATCATGGAAGTGAAGTCATCAGCAATTATGCTTCTTGCTGAAAGACAACCTTCAGCCCAAATCTCGGTTGAGCACCCGAATTTGGCAACATCCATCAAGTATGGAATTTCTAGTTTACATGTGAGTTTCACATTTCTGAACAACTAATTATAATTAATGTTGCTCGTGGATGTGTTCATTGGTCTCAAATCAAGTATCATACTCAGTAGCATATACATGATGTACTGGGATGCGTCATTACTATTGCTATAAGAGGTCGTTTGGTAGAGAGTATATTCGGAGAAATAATGCATGCATTAGCAGTACCTTGTTTGGTACACTTATTCTGTCTTATACACTCTATTGTGTATTGAGGAGTGTATTAATACATGGAAATTCATGGTAATTAGTCATGTAAGGGATTTAATGCATGCATTAGCATGGTTAAAGACTCAATTGCCCCTCAAAACCTTTTTTAAATCTTTTCCACCATATTTGTGGAGGATGTTTTTGTAAATAAATCATTTTTAATAAAAATTGTGCAATACATGCTATTTTTAACATGCCAAACCAAACAATGCATAAGAAATAACTAATGCAAACATTACTAATACTAGCATAACTAATACACTCTATTTAACATTATTGTTATACACCCCATAAATGTTATGCACCTTATGTTGTAATTATGGATGCTTTCCTGTCAAGGTAGATGTAACTGCATCTAGTTGCTGGCCTTTGGCTTTATATTTGTTTGGTTTTACTGCATCAAGTAGGCTTATATAAATAAATTCTAGTATTTCTCCAATACGATATAAACATCAATATTGTTGTCCTAGTTCCAAACAAACTATTCAAAGTATCAGCCATGATATATTATGTTCTTATAGCTTCACTGTGATTTTTAAACTCATATTGTTTATGTTTACCGTGAAAACAAAAGTTGTAGGCTATTATGAGAATTTCTCATGTTGTTGGTTGCAGGTTTCTAACAACCCTGCTCCAGTCAGACGAAGATCCTCTTTGATAATTCGACCTTCATCTCTAAGTCAGCTTAGGTTGTCACCTCAGAAATACAAACCTACAAGTGCTAAAACAAAGGTGAGAAGTATAATCTTATTTGAGATTTGTTTAGTAGCTTGTGGCATGCTTTTTGGTTGATGGCCCAAAAGGTAAAGTTAAATAAGAGAAACACTAGATCATATGCAAAAATTGCGAGTATTGGTATCCTCCTGGTGAAAAAATACATGACAAAGTCCATACTTTCATCTAATCCAAGTAAAAATATGGTATTTGTTTATGTAGGTCCCGTTTTTCTTGGATAAAGAAAACACTTCTGGTGTACTAAGGACAGAAGTCGTCATCATTCCAAGGGATTGGGTTCGTCCTACCGCTAAAAAATTTCCACTGGGAGTTGATTAATGTAGATTGTCTCAACTGAAGCATACTTCTCTGGACAGTAAGTTTTTTAAAAAAAATTAACTTATGCATGCATGCGTTCCTTCCTTCTGTCTATTGGTTCAGCTGGATTTTTTTCAATAGATGCATTAATTAATTATCATAGTAAGGTAATGGGAACACATCACATATAATGTTTACTGGATATCTACCATTTTATGGCTGCACTGCTCCTTTAAGATCTCGGATCGGCAAGATCAAAGCATGGAATCTCTAATAGTTCAAATTAAAACCAAGTAACTTCATGACATGATTCATTTAAAGACTTTGGACACTAGAAAGATTTTTGAGTATATGGATATAAAAATTGACTTGCTATTTAATTGCATAATTCCCTTGTCTGTTAAAAATGTAGGGATGCATGACGGAGACAAAGTTGGTGATAAGCCCAAGTTAGAGACGGAAGAGATGCATTATTAAGGACCAACTATTTTAGTAAAGACGACATGTAAATAGAAACGGAGGGAGTAGTATTTTTTTAATATATACTAAATTCCTCTTATATGACACAAATAATTTCTTCAACCTGTTTTGTAAAATTTAAAATTTCGGTTTTTTTTAATAATAGATAAACTTATAGAATGTTATATGGTTTGAATTAATATCTCAAATGATGTAATAAAGTTTTATTGTTGAAAAACAATTGTTTTTTATATGAACAAAATAGTGAAATAAGAATAAGAAACTCAATTAATGATAAGCTAATAGATCTGCTAAGGAAATATTTGAAATTCAAATTAGTCGTTGAATCAAAAAAGTCCAAAAAAAAATATTTAAGTGTGAGAAGGATCAAATATATCCCTGAACCTTTATTAGAAGGATCAAATATGGATACAAGATTTTTTTTTAAAAAAAAAAGTAATAATAGTAATTAAAAAAATTTAAAATTAATTTCTTCACTTTTGTTAGATAAAAAAGTATATCTAGGTCATTTGTGTAACGATAAAGTTATATGTGACCAAATTCTTATAATGAGGATATATCAATTCTAAATCGCAAAATTGAGATATATATATATATATATCAGACCATTTTTTCTTCTTTTTGTAATAATCTTTTAAGTTAAATTTGAGATTTTCTTCTTCCTGCATACAGTTTGGTGGATATACCATTTTATGGTTGCTTCTTAATATGAACAAAATATTGAAATAAGAATAAAAAAATTCAAATAATGATAAGAAATAGATTTGTAAAGAACATATGTGAAATTCAAATTAGTCGTAGAATCAAAGAAGTTCAAAAAAAAATAATTTACGTGTAGAAAAGATCAAATATACTCCAAAAGCTTTACTAGTAGGATCAAATATAATCCTATATGATTTTTTAAAAAGAAATAAAAAAATTTAAAATTAATTTCTTCACTTTCTTTAGATGAAATGGTATACATATCTAAATTATTTGTGTAAAGTGAGTCATTATAATGAGGAGTAAATCAATTCTAATTATAAAATTAAAGAATACATAGGCCATTTTTCCTGTTTCTAAATCATCTTTTATATTAAATTTGAGATTTTCTTCTTTTTCTTCTTCCTGCTTAATTTTTCTCTCTAAGCTAGTTGGGGCTTCAGATTAGCTGAGGTTACTATCCTGCAAATTAACAAATGGAAATATGTTTTTGATTTTTTAATTTATTTTTGATATTTAATAAGTTAAGCAAAAAAAATATATCATTGTACTTAGCCCACATATATCAAATAAATTTAAATTTAAAATTTTGTACTATCTGATTAAATTATTTAATCTTTAGTTACTTATCACTTTTGAATCTTTGTTCGTGAATCTTCAATAAATTTATGAGTCATATATTATCTAATTATGTAGGTTATAGTTTTATTTTATAAATTAAGATGTAATTTTTAAAATGATTTAAATATAATATATTTTTATATTAAAGAAATCAAAAACATATATTTTAAAAAATTAAAAGTTAAATGTGTTTATTTATATACTAAAAAAGGTAAAAATCGTTTTCACCCCAACTTAACTTTTAAAATTAAACTCTTTCCACAACTTTGTAGAATAATTAAACTCCCCTCTTTATTGTAATAAAAAATTTAAAATTCTATTATACACTTTTAGTATTAACTTTTTTTTTTACCTCTTTAAAAATCATGATTTTTTTATTTTTTTTGAATTCAGGTAATATTTTCATAAAAGCAAAAACATTGTCTTTTGGACGAAAAAGGTGAGAAATACTAATTAAGTATATAAGCTAATGATGTTCTATAATAAAGTAAATTAGCATAACGAGAAAATTGATTTTATTAATAATAATCAAAACTCTAATATTTATTATATACAAGTGAAAATAGCATAGAATAATAACTATATAAATATATTTTAATGTGAAAAATACAAAATAATTAAATTAATTAAGGTCTCATTTTTAAAGATTGTATTTGCTTAGATTTTAAATTATTTTAACCTATAATTTATGTAATACTCCATCAATGCCAATCAAAACTTGTTTATTTATATGGACAATCGAGAATATCGCCGCCGTTTATATTACTTGACCTTCATTTCTAAAATAGTTATTTTAGTTTACTTGTCCAATTTATGAAATCAAAATAATTTTTAAATATTTTTTATTTCTACCTTTAGTATTAAATAACTGCATAAAGTATAATAATCAAATTTAAAGTTTCAAACATTATTAATAGTATTAGTTTAGTATAATACACCTCTAATTAATATTTTAAGGGGTGTCATATCAGAAAGGGTTAAGCTAATATAAAATGCATGGAGTAAGAGAGCGGAGAAAGACAAAAATATACGCTACTACATATATCCACATGCTTAATGTATATTATATTAAAATAGCGATCTTAAAAATAATATTAAATATTGTGACAAATTCATAAAAATATTAAAAAATGGTTAACTCTCGAAATTTTGCATATGCCAAATAAATTGGGACTGAGAGAGTAACATATATTATTTGGTAATTACGTTAAAATTAATATAAATCACAATAATTAACAACTTAAAATATTCAAAAATTATATTAAAAAATTGATAATTTTCGAAATTTCACATATGCCGCATAGACAGAGGGTAACAAATATTATTTGAAAATTATATTAACTAAGAGTATTATAAATCACAATAATTAACAACTTAAAATATTTAAAAAATATATTAAAAAATTGATTAAAACTCTCAAAATTTCACATGTGACACATAAATCACAATAATTAATAGCTTAAATATTTAACAAATATATTTAAAAAATTGATTAACTCTCGAAAAATCACATGTGACACAGATATTATTTGAAAAATACACAGATAAAAATGTATCTAGTTTATTAATAATTGAGGGGAAAAAACGAGTTTTTTAATTAATCGTATATGAGAAGGGTGTAAGCTTAAACAGCTGAAAAGGATATTAGCTTAAAGAGTAAGGAACACGCTTACGGTTTAATATCTGCGTAGAGATTATGCAACCGTTCTTCTTCTTCTCTATATATACACCACCATTCCAAAACATTGACAATCAACAGGGCTCTTCGATATTCACCTGCTTCAAGTGACTAAAATTTCATTCTTTATGTGGTCTGTTCAATCTCCATAAACATGATTCTTGACTCATATATATTGACAACACACATTTCAATTTCTCCACTTTCTTGCATTGATAACTGAATCTGGGAATGTTGCTCTCTTCTTTTTCCTTTTTCTTGGTTCCCTGTTTATGCTTTCTTTGTGGGTCTTGCATATTGGTTCTAGTTAGTTGATAAATAGTTTATGTGCTGATTCTTGACAACACAAGTTTTAATTTCTCCACTTCCTAGCATTCTTGAATCTTGATAACTGAATCTGGGAATGTTGCTTTCTTCCTTTTTCTTGGTTCCTTGTTTATGCTTTCTTTGTGGGTCTTGCATATTAGTTCTAGTTAGTTGATATATTGTTTATGCCGTTTAATTTCCCCTTCTCCAAATCCATTATATATCAATACGTTCTTGGGTGGATACATTAATTCATAAGCATATGAATCAATATAGTTGAATCCAAGAAAAGAGGCAAGACGTAGATTAACACTATTATAAGAAAAGAAAAAAGATTGAGACCTGGAAGCGATTCTTGATTTTTCAACTTTCTGGCATATTCTTCAAGTTTGCAACCTTTCTTCTTCTCTCTATATATACACCACCATTCCAGAACATTGACAATCAAAAGAGCTCTTCTTCTTTGTTTTGTCTGTGTCGATATTCACCGCTACAAGTGACTAAAATTTCATTCTTTAGGGCCTTTTGATGCATTGTGTCCTGTGTTTATGAGTTTTCCTAAATTTTTCTTTGATTACTTGTTGGTTCCTGTTACTTGATAGTTTATGTGGTCGGTCCAATCTCCATATACATTATTCTTGACAACACACTTTTCAATTTCTCCACTTTCTTGCATTCTTGAATCCAGATAACTGAATCTGGGAATGTCCTTTTTCTTGGTTCCGTGTTTATGCTTTCTTTGTGATTCTTGCATATTAGTTCTGGTTAGTTGATATATTGTTTATGCCCTTTAATTTCTCCCATTCCAGTTTTAACTACAGGAGGCCCTCCACAATCCACACTATGCTTGAATTGCTTAAAGCAGTAACAGCCTACTCCACCAGGACTTTGTAATGTTTCCAGCACTCCACTTGCTGCCAGTTAAAATACTTTGTAAGTGTTTCTGAACATATATGCCATTAGATCTCATTTATGCCTCTCTACCATATGCTTTCTGTCATAAATAATATAAAAGGCATCATATGGTCTATAAAATCGGTGAAGCACTTCTATTGTGGTGTTGTACATCTAAGTTATTGCTACTCTTGCAGCCTTTGTTCTTTGGTCCTCTGCAGCCAGAAATGACTCCTAAAGTTGGAGCAACACTTCCAACATCCAACGCTTCTCACCCATCAACAGGTACTTAGTGCAATAAAACTTGTTTGGAACGGCACCTCAGCTGGGTCTATGAGATTTTGGAATTAAATTACCATTTCATGGTGTTTCCTCTCCATCTCAGACGACTAACTAATGCTTGTAGCCACAACGGATTTATATGCTTTTAAGCTAATCATGTTTTTGTTTTGCAGAATTCAGTTTTTTTTTTCTCACCAAACCACCCTTTTGGAGAAATTACACATGACCTTCCATTTTTCTTATTTTTTGTACTATCTCTGGTATAACTCAAAATGGCAGTCAAACATGTTCTCTCTTGAGCTTAAAAACTATTGCTTGGCATGGCATTTCGCGTGGGTCTGTGAGATTTTGGAGAAAGTTTCGTTTCATGGTGTTTTTCTGTCTCAGAAGGCTAGCTAATACTTGCAGCCACGACAGGTTTCTAAGCTTTTGAGCTGATTCGTATTTTGAGTTGAGTTTCTTTCCCACCCCTCACTGAATCACCCTTTCCATAATATTGCACATGCACTCCCTCTTTTCTTATTCTTAATATTCACTCTGCTCCGTTTTATACACAATGAAGATTTGGAGGTTTTCATCCATTGATGCTCAATCAAACATGTTGCCTGTCAAGCTAAAGAACTGTTGCTAGGTGCGGCACTTCAGGTGGGTCTATGAGATTTTGCGAAAAGTTCCATTTTTTTGTCCTTCTTCTCTGTCTGATAGGCAAATTGATGCTTGCAGCCATGCTGGGTTTAAAGCTTTTGAGCTAATTGTGTTTGGGCGTTGCTGAGTTTATCTTTATTTCTTTGTCAGATTGTAAGTCTACCTGACAATAGAGCACGGAAGCATCCACGTGGCGGTACTATTCAGGTATACCGAATCTATTATAGCTTTCTTTTATCTACTTTTTCTTTTTAAAAATTGCAGCCAAATATTTTGTGTATGAAAAGCACGAACCACTTGGATGGTAACATAGTTTAGTGCTTTTTAGAATCTATTTGATTAACTTGGGTTGGAAAACAAATCTCTACTGGGAATGATTGTTTGGCCAAGGAAAATCAGATGTCAGACACTGACATATTCAACAAAAAAAAAGGGGACTTCTTCAGCTAAACTACACATATGTTGGGCGTGGGAAGTCAAGTCAAATACTGATTTTTATGCCTTGCAGAAATTATCTACGAAGGCTGTGAAGCTCATCACTGTTCTTTCTAGATGCTGACTGCTCTTTATATTTTCCCATATACTAATTTGCAGATAGCTAAAGATATCCTTTTTATATGTGGTGGAGCTTTTGTGGTTTAGAGAAGACAATTTCAGAAAGGTTATCTGTCAAGCTCAATTAATTTCATGAACACACTTAGGTTAAGTGATACATTATGGTTCAGCTTATCATTCCTTTACTCCCAGACGATAAGATTCTTCAATTGGATTTCGAGCACCTGTTCGAACTAACATGAGAATTGGTGGTCTAACTGATGCCGTAGTTACATCATCACTATTGGAATCTGTGAGGAGATCCCAGTGACTTGAGCATAGTTTTCTTCTCCGGATCACTACTTTGTAAATCTAATGATTTTATGACTTATTATTATTCTCGTGAAATTCTATAAACCAAATGCATCAGAAGCGTTTGTTTGACATTGCTTTCTGTATCTAGGTAGAAAGTGATAATCTCACTGCCTATGGACTCATACCTTAATTTATGGGGCGGTTTCCAGTTTTAGGAGTCTGATGGATGTTTGGTCACTACTTTTAGGGTCTTTTCTAGGGCTGTAATCGTTTCTGTAATCTTTAAAGGTTAAATACTTGGTTAAAGATCAAATAGATTTCTGGGTTCTTTATTAATTTTTATTTTTCCTTTAAAATCTACCAAGAGTTGAATGCCTGCTGTTATAAGATTGGATGGTATTATTTTATTTTTCATAAAATACTTGTAGATTAATAATCAGTATGTTCCTCTGCTATATAGTTAAGTAGCTACAGTGTCTTGGTTATAGCAGTTGGAATTCAGCTTCGTTGTGTGTAACTTTTCCTTTTTCTGTTTCCTCACTCTTAGTGCTCTTCTTTTCCTGCGATGAACAAAGATTTTCTTATGATACTTGCTATATTTTAATTGTGTCATAGGTTCTTAGGGTTTATGTTGGATAATTTGACTTCTTGATGTTTCTTGATTGGAATTCACAATGTAATTGATAGTGTTTTGCCTTACTGGTTTATTATGTTCAAGAATTTACAATGTCTATGTGAACTTTTACCAATAAAAAAAAAGATTCTACTATGTCTATTCTTTTGTGAAGAATGTATGGCAGCTAATTGCTATAGTTGTCTGATGGATGTTTTAGTCACTACTTTTAGGCTCTTTTTTAGGGTTGTAATTGTTTGTGGAATCTTTAATGGTGAACTACTGGGTTAAGATCATAGAGCTTTCTAGTTTCTTTATTGTTGTTATTACTGTTGAATGCCTGCTGTTATAAGAAGGATGATGTTATTTTATTTTTCCTAAAATATATGTAGATTAATAATTAGTATGTTCCTCTGCTCTTTAGTTAAGTAGCTACATTGTCTTTGTCATAGCAGTTAGACTTGTGCTATATTGTGTGTGACTTTTCCTTTTTCTGTTTCCTCACTCTTATAGCTCTTCTTTTCCTGCGATGAATAAAGAATATTCTTCAGAGATGTAGGTTTCCTTTTGACTAGTACATCCATGTTGGCAAGACACTTGTTAGAGTTATTATACTGTGAATTGGAACGTGGATAATTTGCAAATGATTAGTGATTGTTGTTGTTATTTAACAATAATAATATTTTTAATTATTAGTATTATCATTTTTAATTTCATTATTATCTTTTCCATCCACAGCCAATTAAACTGCAATTGTTTCCTTCTGTTGGTAGAGACTATGGAGAACATAGACTTTGTAGGTCCCCAAAAATGGCGAATTTGACTATTACAAACATACACGAGAAGGTAAACATCTCATGGAATGGGTATTTTTCTCTCGTTATCCATTTCTTACACTCATTTTTTTGCAGTACCCTAATTCCTGTTGCTCCATCCAAATTTGCAATTAGACTTAGTTTGACTCCATTTTGCAGATGACAGGCAAGGACAAGGACTACAGATATAGGGCAACTTCTGATTTGCTAAATGAGTTAAACAAAGAGGGGTTTAAACTTGATGCTGAGCTTGAAGGGAAGTTATCAAGCACAGTTTTGCAGCAGCTTGATGATGCAGCCGGTGATGTTTCTGGAAATGGTTTGACCTTTTCTCAGGTGATGTTTCTGGAAATGGTTTGACCTTTTCTCATTTGTCGTTTCTTGTACTCGTGCTGTTCCTGTCTTGGGACTAGGAGCTTCTTATCGACCCTACTATAATGGTTGTAATCTTTTTCATATTATAGATCCTGTTGCATAATCACCATAGGTCTGCCTAATATTTCATTTTCCTTGTTAAATGGTTCAACATTTTTCCATTTGTTGTTTCTTGTGCTGTTCCTGGCTTGATACTAGGAGCTTCTTTTTGACCCTTACTAACATGATTGTAATCTTTTTCGTATTATAGATCCTATCGCATAATCACCATAGGGCTGCCAATTATTTTGCTTTCTTTGTTGATATTTTTCTTGGTATTGAGACCAAACATGTTTGGCAGTTGCACTGTTCAAGTTGTTTTGTGTAACCCTGTTTGATGGGGGTGATTTTCTGAATATCTGAAGTTACAAAAAATTAGTTACCTAATGCTTAAACGAGGGGTAATTTCAGAATTTTGACTGGACCCTTTTTCTTTAGTTTCACCTTTCAGGATAATTTATTCCAATGGAATACTTTCTCGTGCTATACTTAGCAAGTAGACAAATTCTGATTTCGTTATTTGAGAATTTTTACTGGGCCCTTATTCTTTAGTTTCACCTTTCAGTATAATTTAGTTCAATGGTATAGTTTCTTGTGCTATACTTAGCAAGTAGACAAATTCTGATTTTGTTTCATGTGATTCATGTTTGAAAAAGACCTAGGCCTTTTTGTTTTTACTACTGCCTGCCCACTGTGTTGGAACTTTTTGAAGTTCCTTTCTAGTTTGAATGGACAATGTAAACTCACTCTAGTCTGAGCTATCCAAGTAGGCACCACTTCGTGTTTGTGATGCCCAATCCTGTTCATAATCTTAAATGACTGCTAATTTGATTAACTCATCTGTTTACGGGATTTCACAGGGTTTGTGAATTTTATAATCTGTTTGTACTGATGAAAGAGAGCAGAAGAAGTGAATATCATTCTGTAAATATGTCAAATACTTTGCAGTAGGGTACTGATTCTGTTGACATGCATTGTCTTGGTTTACAACATTTCTTAAGCTTGGGAAAATTGTATTACAGTCTGATCGTTGCTTTCTTGACTACTTTTGGTTTTTCAGCCTTGCTCCATTGGTGAAGAAGGTTCGTGAGCAACAAATTCTAGAGATGACTAATAGGCTTTGTGATAAACTTCTTACTGGAAAAGAACAACATTGTGATATTGCTAGCATAGCTTTGAAGACTATTGTATCTGAAGTTCCTTCATCATCTATTGCTAGAAATGTATTTGTCTCAATTTCACCAAAGTTAATAAAAGGGATCACTGCTCCGGTGAGTTATTCAAAGCTAACTTTACTGTGAATTCTGTACATAATATTTTAACTGTGTTTGTCATATCATTTGTTATTTGGGGTTGGAAGATCTTTTTCATGAAGCAACGTGACATTTGAAGTTGGATAATTTATCCTTTTCCATGTGTTTTTCTATACAATTCATGAATAAAAAGAGTAATATGCCACATGGTGTTTTTTCTCCTTTTAAACTTGTTGGAGTAATACTTATCTGGCTACTGAATTTGTGAACTGCATGGATACCTGTCTTTCAATTGGCTGCAGAAATTATCTTCTCTTAGATAAAACGGAATCGTTCAAATTTGCTGCTCTAGATGATCTTGTTTAACTGTGGTGCGTGGATAGATTACAACATATACATCCCTATGCTCAGTTTTGGATTTGCCCTTTCTGATCTTGAGGCTTTCTGGTCGAAATTTCTAGTTCCTCATTCAATTTGTTCATATCGTTTTGGTTTTTAGTCGCGGTGTTTCCTCATCAAGCCAACCAATTGCCTTCTGTGTTAACTGCAGTTTAAGTAGATAGGCCTAGGCAATTGATGTGACCTAAACTGGTGACTAGTAGGTGGAAAGAGGATATAGGATGGAGCTTTTGCACCTTCTTATGTAGGACAGCTTGGAATTTTTTTATGGCAATGGCATCTGAGCCGTCTTGTACGCACCTCGACTATTCCAACGGGTAACTGACCTCCTATCTACACCACCTAGTATTTTTTTTCCTCCAATGAAATTCAAACCCGAGATCTCGTGGCTGTCCTCGCACTTTATTGACTAATAGGCCAAAACCCTTGGGTGCAGGATAACATAAGGAAGTTAAAATGAATAATTTGCCTCAGAAAAGTATTATCATTTACTAGTTCCTTCGAGACAAAGGAAAGCATAAACAAAAGGTTTTGATCCGCAAATTGTTCTTTACCATATGAGCTTATGTCGATGTTAGACGACTCAATGTTGCCTAATTTTGTGTTCTAAATAATTGTTGCCTAATTTTGTGTTCTAAATAAAGATTGAGATTATTTTTTTTGATAAAGTATTAAATTTTATTAATGTTAGGCCAAAAAAGTGCCAAATATAGAAGTATACCAAAAAGGGAAACATGCAAATAGAGATGATTTTCTATGAACCCCACCCAATCGTCTCTACATAAGGGACTTCTTGTATAGATGGGGAACCATCATTCACTCTACATACAAGAAATCTGCAATTGCCTTCAACCAAAAAAAGGACGTGTTATGCTGTTCATTAATATAAGGCAGGATTTTAGGTGAATTGTCAATGCATGCACAATTTGTTCTAAGGAGTGATGCTATTATACTGTATATTCTCTCATCAGCCTTCTATTTGGGGAACTAACACTCTTTTACTAAGTTTATTTTCTAATGCACACATATGTTTAGTTACTTTTTCCTTTTTATAAGTTTCTCTATTGTTGTCTCCCTTCCAGGGAAGGAGCACTGAGATTAAGTGTGAATGTCTTGACATACTATGTGATGTTCTTCACAAGTACGGGAATTTGATGGACACTGACCATGAGTCATTGTTAACTTCATTATTGCCCCAGCTGAGTTCCAATCAAGCTAGTGTCAGTAAGAAGACCGTTTCATGTATAGGTAACTTTGTTATTAGCTTCTCTTTATTGGATGTGTTTTAAATTGTGAATGGAGAGTGTATCACGTTAAAACAGGGTTTGTTTGATGGCTTAGTCATTGATGCTTTGGGAGATAGTGACTGCAATATCCGTTTCAGACATGGAACATGAGTTAATAAGATTTCATAGACTATCATGTACTGTTGGACTAGTGACCAAGCTTTCAACTTTTTCTTCAGTAAATTCAGTTTTACCTTTTTCTTTTACAGCATCTCTGTCTTCGAGTTTGTCAGATGATTTGCTACAGTTGAAGTTGTTCGCCTTTTGAGCAATAAGACCTCAAAATCAGAAATGATACGAACTAACATTCAGATGATTGGAGCTTTAAGGTAGCAAAATCCTAAATTTAAATTGATGCTTGCATTTTGTCCTATCAAATGTCACGTAATTTTGATATACTTGTTTGCGTTGATAACTTTTGGACAAATGCCCAAGGACAATGTACTTTTCTCAACAGTAGGTATCGTGGATACTCAATTAACAGATTTCACATCCAATATTCTTCACTCTGTTGGACAGAGTATGCTTGTCACTGCCCTAGAGAAACTGCTTATTTGTATCAAGTGAAACAAAAGAGGGCTGAGTGACTTGTATCTGTGTGCTCTCTTCTGCAGCTGAGTGTTTAATGTTATGACACTTCTAAATGGATTCTGGGACTTGGATAAACGTGAAATAGAAAAGACTTGAGGTGTTAAACTGACACATGCATGATCACTCTTGACTACTGTCTCTTTTTCATTCAAGATCCTCTATTTTTTCTTTCTGAGATGTAGTGTTTACTTTTGGAGACCTTTCCTCTCTTACTATCTATCTATTTTGTTGACTAATTTTTACTTAAGCTGTCAAATTGTGATTCCAGCTGTGCTGTTGGCTATCGTTTTGGTCCTCACCTCGGAGATACAGTTCCATTGCTAATTAACTACTGTACAAGTGCATCTGAAAATGATGAGGAGCTTCGTGAATATAGTCTGCAGGTGCTATATTAATTGATTGTTTTTTTCTCTGTTCTTATTTACCCTCCCCCCTGGATGCAGCCTTGGTTTTGAAGTATTTTTATTTCCAGGCACTTAGAGAGCTTTTTGCTAAGGTGTCCCCGGTATATTTCTTCCTACTGTGATGAAATTTTGCATCTCACTCTGGAATATCTCAGCTATGATCCCAACTTCACTGACAATATGGAGGAAGATATTGATGAAGAAATTCTCGAGGAAGATGAAGATGAGTATGTTCACTTATGTTCTGAAGCTTTGCTAAGACCCAGTAGGATTATACATTGCAGACTTCTTACTAATCAAATCACTTGTCAATTTTTGTTGTAGCGAGAGTGCTAATGAATACATGGATGATGAAGATATCAGTTGGAAGGTTAGAAGAGCTGCTGCCAAATGCTTAGCTGCATTGGTAGTTACTCGGCCTGAGATGCTATCAAAGCTGTACGAGGAGGTATCACTAGGAAGTGTGACCTATTTCGGCTTACTTACTTTAAGCTATTATATATTTGAAGTTTGATATAGTGTTTACCCTCTATTTGTCATTAGATTTTCCTCTCAACTGTGTTGCACACATGTAACTCTGCATTCTTATTGAAGTTGAAATGTTTCTATAAACTGCTACTGTCCATTTCTCTCATAGTCATAATAAATTAATAATGCCGACTCTAACCTTTTGCAGGCTTGTCCAAGGTTGATTGATAGGTTTAAAGAAAGGGAAGAGATTGTTAAGGTAAATTGAACGTCTTTTGAACTTCCTAAACGAACTGGTTTTAATTGTCTAAATACTTGCTCGACAGATGGATGTGTTTAGAACATTCACTGAAATGTTGCGACAAACACTCAATCTTACAAAAGGACAGACTGATCTGAATGAATCAAGGTAAGGTCATTGCCTTTGCTTCGTTATATAACTTAAATCGTACAATTTTGTGTTTTCTATTACCATTTTACTTCAACTGTGGAAGGCAGTCACTATTGGGAACACCTGTTTCACTTTAGAAGGACTAGAATCTAAATATATGCAATTTTTGGTGTGAACTTGAGCCCGGACAGTATAGTGCAGAAATAAAGCGGTAAGATCAAGGATAGAAAGGATGTTGGGCATGTCAAAAATTCCAAAAACCAAAATTGGGTGCATTTTACATGGATTTATTTTTTAATAGCAAAAAATTGGAGTATACTAATATCCTGTAAGTATACTTTGGACAGCGCTTTTGTGGTGCTAATCAATAATACACTTTTGGTAGTTCTTCGGTTGTCTTGGGCATTCCACTGATCACCACTATGCTGAAAATGTTGTACTTGTGTGGTTAAATCACAGTGGATGAAAAGATTATTGACATCCTCATATTTTTGTCTCTCGCACAATGGGCACCGGCCACAATCATAAGTCCCTCTTTTTTTAATGTTTCTCATGAGTTAGACAAGCACCATGTGCCACCAGCCCCATCCAGCAATCCAACTTCAATGGTGCTCTGTTCTTCCAGATGCATCTCCATGGCCACTTAGAAAAATTAAACCCACAATATGTAAGTATTTATATAGCACATAGCACTGTCTATGCATACTAACCTTTTTCCATAGTCAAAATAGGTTAAGGGTGTAACCATTACTCACCTCTAATCCCTTCAACTGACACAAACTTCGGTAAAGGCTTTTGCACTTGGAACATCTGAATCTAGCATTATAAAAAAAGCTGCGTTGATGCAGTGTTACCTTGAATAGTGTATAGTTGTGGCTTAACCTCGATGGAAATTAATACTGGTTTACAATTTGTGGTTGTTGAGCCTCAAGCATGGTGCCAGCAAAGACATATGATGCACCCAATCATATGTAGGACATAGATTTTTAGATTCCCATATGGTATTTACCTTTGGTTTCACTTTCTTTTTACCTCATCAAATATAGCGTGGATTAGGAGATTTCTAATGCTCATCTTTGATGATGATCTCAATATGTTATTATCTGTGATAAGTCAAATAAATGATGATTTCAATGGTAACTTTCATTGAAGCAAGAAGTACCCAAGATTGTTAGATCATTAAATAAGCAGCTTCGGGAGAAGTCTGTCAAGACAAAGGTATGTGTCTTCTGCTTACTGCTGCAATCCTTGTTGCTGTTTTTGTGTTTGTTGGCTTTACATTTCGTGAGTCTCCTTCTTTTTAGGTTGGCGCCTTCTCAGTTTTTAAAGAACTCGTGGTTGTCCTGCCTGATTGCCTTGCAGAGCACATTGGATCCCTTATTCCTGGAATTGAGAAGGTATTATGTGTAAGTTGTCTTTTTAATGCTTGTATTTGTGCTTTATTTGGTGAATTTTCCTAGATTTGTTTCTTCTTCTATTACATGTTGTCATTGGTGTGCTGAACAGGACAAATCTTCCACATCAAATTTAAAGATTGAAACCCTCATATTTACAAGATTAGTGTTAGCATCACATTCACCACCTGTTTTCCACCCACGTATTAAGGTAAGACATCTTGATGCTTATTTGCTTAATTCAATTTTAGCAGATGAAATGCATACCTGGACTGGTGTGAACTCATGATACTGTTTTTTTAAAAGCTTAAAAATTATGGGCGTCCTACTTCTCACATAAAAACACAAAGAAAGGAAACTTCATTTATTGATTGAGAAACGGTTGTAATCTTGCGGAAATATGATCTTATACCTGGACTGGTCTGTACCTACAGCACTTTGTCAAAGGTTGTAAAATCTATGGGTGACCCACTTTTCACATAGTAAATGAAAAAAAAAACAGAATTCCTTTATTGAAAAATGGCTCGAAATATGCATAATATGAGTTTAACCTAATAAAAGATGCTAGAAGCCCATGATATTGAAAAAGGAAAAGATAGTCAACACTCAACAGGGTGTTCAGCGTAGTTGTATGGCTTCATTCCTTGACTGGTCAATGCTGAGATGAACTAATAATGTTATATCTTTCCTTTATATCTTGCAAAGTCTCTCGTTTTCCCCCCGTGATTTTGAAATTTTTCTAGAATTATTTTTTTGTGATTTGCCTTCGAATAAATGGTCATATAGTAGAAATCATCTGTCTAACAAACTGTATGTCCAAGGATTTGTCTTTGACTACTCTCTGTTTTTGTTAAGTAGGCTATAACCAGTCCTGTTATATCTACAGTTTGGTGAGCGGTATTACAAAGTTACTGCAGACGCATGAAGAGTTTGTGGTGAGCTTGTATACGGGTATTGTGGCCAAAGATTGAGGTTAGGTTTCTTTTACTTTGCCAATCAACAACTTGTATTAGCTCTATCTGAAGCACTGATTATGTTGCTTTTTAGGGTTCTTCCAATATATAATGCCATCATGGTGCGTTTGACAAACCAAGATCAGGATCAGGTTAGTTGTGCTTGCTTGATAAATGAATATTTTCTTATGTAAATTGATGTTTTCTTTTGTTGGCATTTATTATTTAGTTGTTTTAGTGTTGGGAAACGAGTGCGAGTCTTTGGATTTATTTTTGTAGAATTGAGTTTGTGTTGGTGCTTGTTTTGTGAGAGTTGCTTCCTTCTTTTCCTCAAGTAAATAGCAAAATCACTCGAGAAATTTACACTTTGCAATCCTTCTAGAGAGCATGGAAAATCTTGAACGAACAGTTCTTTGATTCACACATTTCTTGGCCAAGATTCAGTAAGTTCATACAAATACAACTGATGATCATAATAATGTTCCTGCTAGGAAATAAAATCCTTGTATACAAAAAGAAAGATCATCTATGTGATGGAGGAAACAGATGACACACTAATGATTTAGGCAATAACACAACTCATTATTTTGGTCCAGAAAATTCATATTTAATTTTCAAGCGTCTTTAGATCTTTTCTTTTGATTATAGACAAAACATATAATATCAATAATAATCATTGACCTCTCAATTCCACACTTAACCGTTGAAGCATCAAGGTGAAAGAGAAATTTGGTTATAATGGGCAAAACAAGCTTCTTAACAGTTTACATTTCTATAATGAAAGAGAATAGTGAGTTTCTCGAGGTTCAAATCCCAGAGTTGGATACTGATGTGGGTGATATAATGATCAATCCTCACAGAATTTTCTCTCATTGAAGTTATGAGAGAAACAAGTTTCCTTTGGATGACTAAAAAGAAAAGAGAGCAAATTGACTACACATTGAAGGCAAATTGTAATAAAACTTGCCAAATGGAACATCTAATCAGCTTGAATTATATTTTTAGATTATAAAGGTCAATCCTAGAGAAGCATATCTATAATTGGTAGGGACTACCTCTGTAGATACTCAGATATATACTGTGACGGGTTGATGTCAAGTTGTCTAAAATGCTTATCTATGAAAGGAGACATACCATTGTCATTGTTGATCCAGTAAGAGGGGAAATATTCTCCAGCCCACGGATACCACGAAAAACTTTTGCTCCACATCCAACTGTATCAGCTGTTCCGACTTCCGACAGCCTCTTCAACAAACAAGACAACTTCTACAGCTTCCTCGCCTGGTTTGCTTCCAGGAACCTGTGCTCAATATTCCAGGATATAGTTTATAAAAATAACTGTGGCATGCACAAAGGATCTCTGAATGCCATGTGGCCGAAAAAGCACAAGGATCATGAGAGCTATTTAGAGCTGTATTGAAATTAGAGACAGACTTGACAAAACCATGTTTCACTGAGGCACCATTTGGGAGTGTGATGTGTTTGAGAATGAAAAATCAATTCTTCAAGTATTTGCTACATGATTAAAAACACATTTAGTCATAAAGGTTTAAGTGGAGAAACACTTCGATAGAACTTTTGAAACCAATATTTAGGCACATTCCAAAAGACAGGTAAAAATCATGTTTAGGTTCACAGTTAGAAAATTTGGAGCAAAGTTCTATTTGGAGCAAAGTTCTTTATAAAATAGCTAAGCCAACCACTCATGAGGTGCTCACGAAATTTTTTGAAAGTAATACTCCAAGCAGGTACTTCAAACTTTCAAATAAAAGCTGATATGTCTCCTACCTTGAGTGGCCTCAATGTATATAAAAGTAAAATGGTGGGATATTTTTCCAAGCTCTTCCAGAATTATTGCCAAATACAAAAAATTATGGTGTCATGCAATACCTCAAGCTTCAGTCAGAATACTTTCTAGTATAGATCTTAAGCCTCGTGCACCAGTATTTTTGGCAAAGGCTTTCTCGACGATAAGTCGACGTGCATTCTCAGTAAACTGTAATTTGACCTGTAACATCAAAACAAATCATTTTGAGGTAAATTGACTGATTTTGATCCAGTGCATCAGAATAAGTATCACATGTTAGAGCTAAACAGCACTGAGCTAAAAGGTTACATTATTCAAGTTGAACATTTGCTTGTATTGCTTGCAAGGAACATTTCCGGGTTCTGTGAGAACCTGCAGAGCAAAAATATCCACAACCAAAATGAAAAAAAATAAGTAAGAAACAATTTGAAAGGTGAAAAGCAAAAAAGTGCATCAACTTCAAATATATTCTTTCATCTTCAAGCAGCCTATAACTTTTTTTCTCCTTCTCCTTGTAGTCCAGAAATCATAAACAAATAATTTCTCAATGCATGCAAACTGAACCTCAAAAAGATTTCTCACAATGCACACAGCCACACACTTTTCATTTTCTTCAGTTGGTTGGCTTCTCTATCCATGTATTAACCTATAATTGTAAGATTATAGCATTTAACTAGGTCAAGGTACTTAAATAAGATTTTTGAATAATAAGCTACAAGTTCAAGAGTACTTCTGATCTAGACTATAAATGCAAAGAAATCTGAAATGTATAATCCAGGAGCGGAGCTACAGCCCGGAAAGGGTGGTCAGCCGAACACCCTTCACCGGAAAATTAGACGATGTATATAAGCAAAATATTCTTTATTATTTGAATATATTGATAAATGTACAATCTTGAATACAACGAATGATGGTGGTCAGGTCCCAAGTTCGATTCTTGCGGTAACGCCCAATTTTTTTTCAAAAAAAAAAAAGGAAAGAAACAAAAATAGCTGCCCCTATCTTTCTATTTACTAAGAAATTACATTTAAAGACATACTTAAAGGCCACTTTCCACTATTAGTCTTTTGATTATTTCTAAATTATTTTTTAAAATAGTTGAGAATCTCAATAAAAGAAAAGGTAAATATGGGAAAAAAGTCTCAACAATTCTCTTGAACTATAAAAAATTCACGAAAAAAGTCTCAAAAATTCACTTAATATGAATCAAAGGGAGTGTATTCAACTAGTAGCTAAAATTGTTTTTCTTGATTTTTCTCCGTTAGTTTTTATTTATACCATTGATTGTTTTATAATTTAAATTTTCGTACGATTTAGTTAAATGATATCTAATTTATTTTTAAATTTGGATATACCCACTCATTAGAAAAAATATATTTTGTGCACCCATTTCGCTAAAAAAATAATAATTTCACTCTTTTAAAGTTTGAACACCCTTGACCAAATTTCTGGCTCCGCCACGGGTATAATCTAGAGCATAAGTGAAGATACTCACATTCATCTTCCTTGAGAATTTCTTCATCAATACCTTTCTTCATATTGTCCGTGAAGTTGGGATCATAGCTGAGATATTCCAGGGTGAGATGCAAAATTTAATCACCGTAGGAAGAAATATACCGGGGACACCTTAGCAAAAAGCCTCAAGTGCCAGGAAATGAAAATACTTCAAACCAAGGCTGCATCCAGGGGGAAAGGTAAATAAGAACAGATAAAAAAAAGATAATCAATTAATAAAACACCGGTAGACTATCTTTACGAAGCTCCTGATCATTTTCAGATGGTGAGGACCAAAATGATAACCAACAGCACGGCTGGAACCACAATTTGAGAACTTAAGTAAAAATTAGTCAACAAGATAGATAGATAATAAGAGAGGAAAGTTCTCCAAAAGGAAGCACACCATCTCAGAAGGAAAAAATAGAGGATCTTAAATGGAAAAGGGACAGTCAGGAGTGAGCTTGCATGTGTCAGTTTGACACCTTAGTCTTTTCTATTTCACGTTTATCTAAGTCCAGACTCCATTTAGAAGTGTCAAACATTAAACAATCAGCTAAAACAGAGAGCACCCAGATACAAGTCACTCAGCCCTCTTTTGTTTCACTTTATACAAGTAAGGAGTTCTAGAACTAAACAGGAAGACAAGGCGAAATATCCATATTTATATACTGAATGTACTTAGCTTTTATCCTCCTATGAACATTTCTGGTACACAAGAGACCCAAATAAATGAATATTCAATATTTTCACTCGGTTCCCTTGTCTTCCTCTGTCTGCTTTTCCAGTTGTCAAAATCATGTAATATAATGACCTGACTTCTTTTCCCTTTCAACTATGTCACAGTTTCTCTAGGACAGTGACAAATATGCTTGTCCAACAGGGTGAAAAATATTGGATGTGGAATCTGCTAATTGAGTATCCACTATACCTACTGTTGAGAAAAGTATATTGTACTTAGGCATATGTTTACAAGTTAAACGACGCAAACATGTAAATCAAAATTACATGACATTTGATAGGACAAAATGCAAGCATCAGTTATAATTTAGGATTTGCTACCTTAAGGCCCCAATAATCTGAAAGCTAGTTCGTATCATCTCTGATTTTAAGCCCTTATTGCTCAAAAGGCGGACCACTTCAACAGTAGCCTTTGCCAGCAAATCATCCGACAAACTCGAAGACAGAGAGATGCAGTAAAGAAAAAAAGGTTAAACTGAATTTACTGCAGGAAAAGTTGAAAGCTTGGCCACCAGTCCAACAGTACATGATAGTCTAAGAAATCTTATTAACTCATGTTTCCATGTCTAAAATGGAAATTGCTGTTACTATCTCCCAAATCATCTATGACTAAACCATCAAACAAATGCTGTTTTAACTTGATACACTCTCCATTCGAAATTTAAAGCACATATGACATTGAGAAACAGATAACAAAGTTACCTACACATGAAATGCTCTTCTTCCAGACACTAGCTTGATTGGAACTCAGCTGAGGCAATAACGAAGTTAACAATGACACATGGTCAGTGTCCATTAAATTCCCATACTTGTGAAGAACATCACATAGTATGTCAAGACATTCACACAAACAAAAAAAATATTGATCTTTATTTAGAGACAAAATTAGGAAACATTGAATCTTCAAATATCAGCATAAGCTCACATGTAAAGAACAATTTGTGGATCAAAACCTTTTGTTTATGCTTTCCTTTGTCTCGAAGGAACAAGTAAATGATAACACTTTTCGGAGGCAAATTAAATTTCAACTTCCTTATGTTGTCCTGCACCCAAGGGTTTTGGCCAAGTAGTCAATGAAGTGCAAGGATAGACACGAGATCTCGGGTTTAAATTTCACTGGAGGAAAAAAAAATACTAAGCATATAATTTTATGTAACTTCAGATATTCAGAAATTTACCCCCATCAAACAGGGTTACACAAAACAACTTGAACGGTGCTATTGCCAAATATGTTTGGTCTCTATACCAGGAAAACATCAACAAAGAAAGTAAAATATTTGGCAGACCTATGGTGATTATGCGATAGGATCTATAATATGAAAAAGATTACAATCATTTTAGCAAGGGTCAATAAGAAGCACCTAGTCCAAAGCCAGGAACAGCACAATAAACAACAAATGGGAAAAGGTTAAACCATTTAACAAGGAAAATGAAATAGTTGACAGACCTATGGTGATTATGCAACAGGATCTATAATACGAAAAAGATTACTACCATTGTAGTAGGGCCAATAAGAAGCTCCTAGTCCCAAGACAGGAACAGCACAAGAAACAACAAATGCGAAAAGGTCAAGTAAAAACCCCTCTTTGTTTAACTTATTTAGCAAATAAGAACTTGCCATCTTCCTGTAGTCGTTTCCTTGCCCGTCATCAGCAAAATGGAGTCAAGCTAAGTCAAATTGCACAAATGGATGGAGCAACAGGAATTAGGTACTGCAAACAAATGAGTGTAATAAATGGATAACGAGAGAGAGATATCAACGCCATGAGATGTTACCTTCTCAAGAATGTTTGTAATAGTCAAACTTGCCAGTTTTTGGGACCTCGAAAGTCTATGTTTTCCCTAGTCTCTACCAACAAAAGGAAACAATTTGCAGTTTAATTGGCTGCAGAGGGAAAAGATAATAATGAAAATAAAAAAATACTAATATTAATAATTAATAACATTATTCTTATTAAATAGCAACAACAATCACTAATCATGTGCAAATTAGCAAAGTTTCAATCGGTATAATAACTCGAACAAGTGTCGTGCCAACACAGATGTGCTAGTCAAAAGGAAACCTACATTTCTGCAAAAATTTCTTTGTTCATCACAGGAAAAGAAGAGCTCTAAGAGTGAGGAAACAGAAAAAGGAAAAGTCAAACACAACACAACTGAATACTAACTGCTATGACCAAGCCACTGTAGCTACTTAACTATAGAGCATAGGAACATACTGATTATTGATCTTTATACATTTCAGGAAAAAAAAATAATACCATCCAAAGGTATAACAGCAGGCATTCAACTCTTGGTATATTTTAAAGGAAAAATGAAAACAATAAAGAACCCAGAAATATATTTGATATTAACCAAGTATTTCACCATTAAAGATTCCACAAACAATTACAGCCCTAGAATAGAGCCTAAAAGTACTGACCATAACATCCATCAGACTCCTAAAACTGGAAACCACCCCACAAATTAAGTTATGAGTCCATACGCAGTGAGATTATCACTTTCTACCTACATACAGAAAGCAATGGCAAACAAATGCTTCTGATGCATTTGGTTTTTAGAATTTCACAAGAATAAAGTCATAAAATCATTAGATTTACAAAGTATTGATCTGGAGAAGAAAACTAAGCTCAAGTCACAGGAATCTCGTCACAGATTCCAATAGTGATGATGTAACTGCGGCATCAGTTAGACCACCAATTCTCATGTTAGTTCGAACAGGAGCTCGAAATCCAATTGAAGAATCTTGTCGTCTGGGAGTAAAGGAATAATAAGCTGAACCATAATATATTACTTAAGCTAAGAGTGTTTCATGAAATTAATTGAGTTTGACAGATAACCTTTCAGAAATTGTTTTCTCTAAACCACAAAAGCTCCACCACAGATAAATATAAAGAGCAATCAGAATCTAGAAAGAACAGTGATGAGCTATTGAACAATTAATGTCCATCTCGTTACAACTTCACAGCCTTCGTAGATAATTGCTGCAAGGCATATAAACCAGTATTTGACTTGACTTCCCACTCCCAACATACATGTAGTTTAGCTGAAGAAGTCCGTTTTTTGTTTGTTGAATATGTCAGTGTCTGACATCTGATTTTCCTTGGCCAAACAATCTTTCCCAGTAGAGATTTGTTTTCCAACCCAACTTAATCAAATAGATTCTAAAAGCACTAAACTATATTATCATCCAAATAGCAAGTGGTTAGTGCTTTTCCCACAAAACTGTTTGCCTGCAATTTTTAAAAAGAAAAAGTAGATACAAGAAGGCTATAATAGATTTAGTATACCTGAATAGTATCGCCACGTTGGACGCTTCCGTGCTCTATTGTCAGGTACACTTACAATCTGACAAGAAATAAAGATAAACTCAGCAAGTGAAAATTATTGATCTCCGAAAAACACTTCAAAAGAGAACACATTTGAAGTCGAGGAACTACAGATATGAATTAGTAAACATGTTTACAAGAGTAATAGGCAATTGGAACAAACAGAAGAAATAATTTGCAATAAATACTCACAGTTCCTTCAAGCATCTTCAGCAGCGCCTGTTGGACGTCCTCCTGAACGTCCTCCTCCAATACATCTCTGCCAATGTTAAAGCTCTCAGCCTATAAGATGACTGATGAGAATTGATTACTTTAAAGTCAATTATCCAAATTCATAAAGTAGATAATAATTTTTGGACTCGCTATTTTATCAATTTCATCTATGTAAACAACCCCTTGCTGAGCTGCTTCGACATTGAAGTCAGCAGCCTTCATACAAACATGAACACCAAAAATTTATAATTGAATAACTATGCTGCTGATAGTGCAAAAGTGAAGCAGATAACAAAAGAGAAACCATGTAGTCTGCTTTACAATGAAATACGAACCTTTGAAACCAATATTTAGGCACATTCCAAAAGACAGGTAAAAATCATGTTTAGGTTCATTTTGGAAATTTGGAGCAGAGTTCTTCATAAGATAGCTATGTCAACACTCATGGGGTGCTCACGTAAAATTTTAAAAGTAATACTCAAAAGCAGGTACTTCAAACTCTAAAATAAAAGGTGACATATCTCCTCCCTTGAGATGCCTCAATGTGATAAGAGTAAAATGGGTGAGATATTTTACCAAGCTCTTCCCGAATTAACCCCAAATACAAAAAGTTGTGGTTTGGGGAGAGGGGTTAAGTAAACTGAATTTTGCCAAGCCAAAACACGAATCCACTCAAAAGCTATGAAATATGTCATGGCTGCAAGCATCAGTTAGCCTTGTGAGACAGAGAAGATGCACCACCATGAAATGGAACTTTCTCCTAAATCTAATATACCCCACGAGGTGCCATGCCAAGCAACAAATTTTCAGCTCAAGAGAGAACATGTTAAATTGCTTTTTTTGAGTTATATAAAAGAGAGTAATAAGAACAAGAAAAGGAAAAGATTGTGTAGTTTCACCAAAAAGGTGATTAACCGACGAAAAAAATTGAACTTTGCAACACCCAAACACAATTAGCTCAAAAGCTTTAAACCCAGCATGGATGCAAGCATCAATTTGCCTATGAGACAGAGAAGGAGGACCAAAAAATGGAACTTTACCTAAAATCTCATAGACCCATCTGAAGTGCCGTGCCAAGCAATTCTTTAGCTTGACAGGCAAAATGTTTGATTGAACATCAATGGATGAAAACCTCCAAATCTTCTGTGTATAAAAACGGAGTAGAGTGAATATTAAGAATAAGAAAAGAGGGAGTGCATGTGCAATATTATGTAAAGGGAGATTCAGTGAGAGGAGGAAAAGAAACTCAACTCAAAACACAAATCAGCTCAAAAGCTTAGAAACCTGTCATAGCTGCAAGTATTAGTTAGCCTTCTGACAGAAAAAACACCATGAAACGAAACTTTCTCCAAAATCTCACAGACCTACATGAAATGCCATGCCAAGCAATAGTTTTTCAGCTCAAGAGAGAACATGTTTGATTGCCATTTTGAGTTATACCGGAGAGAGTACTAAAAATAAGAAAAATGGAAGGTCATGAGTAATTTCACCAAAAGGGTGGTTTGGTAAGGGAAAAAAACTCAACTTTGCAAAGCCAAAACACGATTCGCTCAAAAGCATTGAAATCTGTCGTGGCAGATGGAGAAGAAATATCATGAAATGGAAATTTAATTCCAAAATATCATAGACCTATCTGAGGTGATGTGCCAAGCAACAGTTTAGTCAGCTCGAGAGAAAATAAGTTTTTTTGAACTTCCACGAAAGACAAAACCTCCACACTCTTATGGTTTATAAATGGAGCAGAGAGAGTAATAAGAATAAGAAAAGAGGAAGGTCATATGTAATTTCACAAAAAGCGTGGTTTGGGAGGGGGAAAGGAAACTGAACTTTGATGTCATGACTGCAAGCATCAGCTAGCCTTATGAGACAGAGAAGATACACCATGAAATGGAACTTTTTCCTCAATCTCATATACCCACCTGAGGTGCCATGCCGAGCAACAGTTTTTCAGCTCAATAGAGAACATGCTAAATTGCTTTTTTGAGTTTTAAAAGAGAGAATAATAAGAACAAGATAAGTAGAAGGTTGGGTAGTTTCACCAAAAGAATGATTTACAGACAAAAAAAATTGAACTTTGCAACGCCCAAACACGATTAGCTCAAAAGCTTAGAAACCCAGCATGGCTGCAAGCATCAGTTTGCCTATGAGACAAAGAAGAAAGACCAAGAAATGGAACTTTTTCGAAAATCTCATAGTCCCACCTGAAGTGTCGTGCCAAGCAACAGTTCTTTAGCTCGACAGGAAACATGTTTGATTGAACATCGACATATGAAAACCTCCAAATTTTCATAGTGTATAAAACAGAGCAGACTGAGTAGTAAAAAAACTAAAAAGGGAGTACATTTGTAATATCATGAAAAGGGTGGTTCAGCGAGGGGTGGGAAAGAAACTGAACTTTGCCAAGTCAAAACACGAATCAGCTCAAAAGCTTAGAAACCTGTCATGGCTGCAAACATCAGTTAGCCTTGTGTGACTGAGAAAAAACACCATGAAATGGAACTTCCTACAAAATCTCACAGACCCACCTGAGATGCCATGACAAGCAACAGTTTTTCATCTCAAGAGATAACATGATTGCCATTTTGAGTTATACCAGAGAGTACTAAAAATAATAAAAATGGAAGGTCATGTTTAAGTTCACCAAAGGGATGGTTTGGTAAGAAAAAATAACTGAACTTAACAAAGTCAAAACACGATTAGCTCAAAAGCGTTGAAATCCATCTTGGCTACAAGAAACAGTTAACCGAATGAGATGGAGAAGCAACACCATGAAGTGGAAATTTAATTCAAAAATCTCATAGAACCACCTGAGGTGCCGTGCCAAGCAACAATTTAATCAGCTCGAGAGAAAATAGGTTTTATTGAACTTCCATGGAAGACAAAACCTCCACATTGTCATGATTTATAAATGGAGCGGAGAGAGTAATAAGAATAAGAAAAGAGGAAGGTCATGTGTAATTTCACGAAAAAGGTGGTTTGAGGAGGGGGGGGGGGATGAACTGAACTTTGCCAAGCCAAAACACGAATCAACTCAAAAGCTTTGAAATATGTCATGGCTGCAAGCATCAGTTAGCCTTATGAGACAGAGAAGATGCACCACGAAATGGAACTTTCTCCTAAATCTCATACACCGCGAAGCAACTGTTTTTCAGCTCAAGAGAGAACATGTTAAATTGCTTTTTTGAGTTATATCAGAGAAAGTAATAAGAACAAGAAAAGGAGAAGATCGTATTTCATCTCTCTCTCTCTCTTTCTTTGTGTGTGTGTAGATATGTATATATATATAACCCTCCGGCCCTCCCTTTCTTTTGGGACGCGGCACAGGTAAGGTTAGTATTTTATAGCAATTGAAGCACCAGGAATGCGATGTACATGAACATCTTACAATAAAACCAAAATCAAAATGTAATCATCGATATTTTTTGTTGTGTACAACCATACCAATTCTCCCAATTACAAGTAAAACCACAAAATAATAAATAAAAGAACATCTATAAGAAGATATTAATGAACACAAACCGTCAAACAGCCTATCAGTTAAGTAATGCATGCAATCCTATAAACTACAACAACCATTCCAAGTTATGAACATCATAGTTGCCAAGCAAAATAAATTATGGACATCAGTATCAATACAATAGAAAAGATGATGTCAGTCCAACAATTTGCAAAAAGATTACCATCTCTTTTTCCCATCAGCACCAGTCCATCTTATGAGACACCAGATCCTTCAAAAGAAAGTACAACTTCAGGTGATGAAGTAAGATAACAAATTGAGCAAAACTTTCTACACATCAAAATGCATTAGATCAATGTCAAAGAAACTAATACTTACCATTGTCATCCAACTTAACATAGCAGGTTCCAATGCCTATAGCAATAGATACCTGGTGGAAAGTGGAAACTAGGTTAAAGTTCAAACGAGGAGTACACTACTTATAAGAATAACAAACACAAAAGAACAGTCCTATAAGGAAGTAATCTCATGGAAAAAAGAAATAAGAGTTATGATATAAGAATATTTATTTGGGAAAAAAAATTATGATACTAGAGCATCATACTAAGAGGAGAAAAAGTCAATTTTCATATAAAGTATATGCCCTCATCATCAGAAGTAGCAAACAAAGGAAAATAAGAATTCATTGAACCGGTCAATGCCTTTTGTGCAAGCAACACACAAATTTGCAGGCGCAACTAGTCTAAACGATTAAAACTACATGAGCCATGAAAGCACGACTTGCCATCGTTAGTCACTTAGCTATGATGTTCTCAGCAGCCCACCTCTTCTAATCCTCAAAACATTTACAAAATCAGAATAGATAAACCATATAATTCCCCATTCTCTTATATGGCACAATTTTCCATTTTTAAGAAACAATCGAAGACAATAAGTCCGGACCATGTACTTAATTGTTTTTAGAGTTGTGTGAGTGGGGGGCCTTCAAGAACAACTCCACATCTTCCATTCAAGTCCTAGTAAAATCATACAGAACATTGAAACTTTGAAAGGGTAAATTAGTACACCTTGGTGGCACCAGCATCAAGGCTGTTGAAAAGCAACTCCTCAACAACCCTAGTGAAATCATACAAGATATCAGTTGCAGTTGTGAACTCTGTAACCCCAAAGATCAATTCAGGCACTCTATAATACCGAGAACAAATGTAGGCTATATTGGGCTCCCCAGGCGCTCTCTATAATACTGAGAACAAATGTAGGCTATATTGGGCTCCCCAAGCGCTCGCTTTATAATAACGAGAACAAATGTAGGCTATATTGATTATTGGGCTCCCCAGGCGCTCTATAATAATGAGAACAAATGTAGGCTATATTGGGCTCCCCAGGCGCTCTATAATAACGAGAACAAATGTAGGCTATATTGGGCTCCCCAGGCACCTATGGTAAGATCAAAAGTTTTTAGTAGATGCAAACACCTAGGAAAACTTAGTTCTCAAAAGAACAACACATACCAGCTTCTTTGCACTTCCAAAATCACAGATCTTTAACTGATGAGTGTGTGGATTTACCTGTAGCAATAATTAAAACAATAATACCGCAAATAGTTAGAGCTGAAGCAAGAAGAATGAGGAAGAAGAAAAGCAATTGTCTCAGATAATCAAGGAAATGGAAGAGCTGCAAACACCTAGAAGCAAAGGAACATAACGAGAGCTTACCAAAAGATTCTGAGGTTTAATATCACGGTGACATACCCCAATTACATTGTGCATGTAATTCAGATCCCGACATACCTGCACAATGATAATTATGAGAAAGAAATTTAAGTTATAACTTCTGAAGAATCAAGTTAATTCATAATAGAGCTAACAATACTACATATTTTAGAAGTCTCAAGATTTTCTTACTTACACAAAGTTCCTACATATAAAAGTAAGAAATTACCCAAATGCTTACCGGGTACGTTTACAATTGAACATATATGATGGGCATGTGATGGTTCACTCGGCTGGAGTGTCTTGAAACTCGGTACACAGTTTCAGACACATACTCCAGAACAAAGTTAAGGTAAACAGCATTAGGATGATCAAGCATGCGCATGTTTTGTAGTTCCCTATTCTTGTGTCTCCTATCCTGTAAGACCTTCTTTATTGCAACAGATTCACCTGTCTCTACGCACTTGGCCTAAGAATTACCAAAAACAAAATTAAAAAATGAGCAAACGTCAATCAACTTCAATGCTTCCAAATAAACACCTAATCCTTCCTATTGAACATCAAACACAATTAGCTTAATGCTCCCCGTCTCCCAAAAAAAAAAAGTTGAAACAAATTCTTGAACAACATAATTTTTTAAACACAAAAAGATTTCTTGAATTTTCTTGATATTTGCAATATCCGTATATTCTAGAAAACTATAGTTTTCAAACACCACATGTCACTGACGCGTATATTCCAAATTACAAAAGAACGCTACCGTCACATCTGTTCCATTGTCGATCAAATCCTAAGCCCTAAATCAATTGTCGATCAAAACTAAACCCTAAATTGATTTAGGGCTAATTTAGGACTTAGGGTTTGATCGACAATGGAACATATGCAACGATAGCGTTCTTCTATAATTTGGAATGTACGCGTCAGTGACCTGTGGTGTTTTTATTTTATAGTTTTCAAACTTAGTTAATACACGGGAAAAGAAAAAAAAATGTAAGTATGGAGTATTTTTTGTAACTTTTTATTCTAGTAGTTTTTATTTATTTATTTACTCAACACAATGAGCCTGTGCAAGCATGGGCCTATTTGTTATTTTATCTGTCTCAATTTATGTGGGTGATTTATAGTATTCTTAATGTAATTTTTCAATAATATATATTACTCTTCATGTCTCAATTTATGTAGTATATATGAAATTTCGAGAGTTGATCACATTTTAATATGTTTTTTAAATATTTTAAATTATTAATTATTGTGATTTATAGTATTCTTAACATAATGTAACGTAATTTTCAAATAATATATGTTACTCACTCAATCTCAATTATGCAGTATGTATGAAATTTTGAGAGTTTATCAAATTTTTAATATTTTAAGTTGATTTTTAGTACTATTTACGTAATTTTTAAATAATTTATGTTACTCAATTCTAATTATGCAATACATGTGAAATTTCGAGAGTTAACCAAATTTTTAATATTTTAAGTTGATTTTAGTACTATTTTTGTAGTAAATAGAGGAAGTTGAAGGAGAGGCAAATCGGTCAATTGTCCGACTGACCCTAAGCTCCTCAATATTCTCACTTCTAATATGCAAGCACGGATTCAATATCTGTTACTTTATTTTTTAAAATTTATGTAGCACATATAAAATTAGGAAAATCAACCGATTTTTTGTATAATTTTTAAATATTTTAACTTGTTAAATATTATTGTAATTTGTAATACTTTTAACAAAATTTTCAAATAATATATGTTATTCTCTATGTCTCAATTTATGCGAGACATGTGAAAATTTGAGAGTCAACCAATATTTTAAGTTGTTAATTACTATGATTTATAGTACTTTTACGTAATTTTTAAATAATATATGTTATCCATCTGTTCCTAGTTATGTAGCATAGGTAAAATTTTGATAGTTAAACAAATTTTCAATAAATATTTTAAATTATTAATTATTGTAATTTATAGTATTATTTTTTTCATAATTTTTAAAATACATAACATAATAAAAAAGAAAATTAGGACATCTACATTAAAATAAAAAGACATTAACTATAAATTGAGGGATATGAAGCAGAAGGAAAAAGAGCTGCTCTAGTGGCCATCGAGCAAAGCACAAAATTGAAGTTGAAATTAAAAGTGAACGTTCGAGTGAAATTAGTGGCCAACTAAATATAGACTAAATTACTATTCTACCCCCTTGACCCTAAGCTGCTCTCTATTCATGCTTATAATATAGAGTAATTTTACTCAATTGTTTTTTGGTGTAAATTTCCATTACATATAACTTAAATCATTTAATTTATTTTTATAAATCGATTCAAAATTTTATTACTAAGTTACAAGATTATAAATTAATTTTTATACATGTTTTCTTAAGATAAAATATAAAATTTAGACCAAAATTAATATTATCTTGAATTTATAGTCGAACTATTTCTATGTCTCTAATGATCATAATCTCATTTTAAACTTTCAAAATATTTGATGTTGCTTTATTTATATTTATAATTTTATAATTTTTGCATGACGCTTTTTTTTAATTAACGTTCAATCACATAAACAAACACCTCATAATTGACGTTGCTCGGTCACTTTTTTCTAATTAATTCATGCTCTTAAAAATTTTCTTATTGACTTTTGATTTTGCCACCTAAAGAATTTTTCTTGTACAAATAATCTAGACTTATATTTAGAGTTTTTTTAGGATTGATAAGGCGAAATGATGTCATCTTAACTTATTGAATGCCTAAGCCATCAACATCATACAATCTACTGGATAAATTTGTGAAAACTACATAATATATAATTTAATTTAATATATAAAATATATTACATGAAAATTATTTTTTCTTACCTTTTTAAATTGCTACAATCTCGTCACAAAGTTCCAATTCATGTAACAATCTTTCGCTTCCAATTAAGCATATTAAATAAAACATCTTTTTATAAGTTAAATATTTTAATTTCAATTTATTATTTGAGTTTTTTTAGTCCATTTTTAAAAAAATATTACTATTATTATTTTATAATTTTTTAAAAAATTAAATTTTCAGACGACATGTTTAAATCACATGACTAAAGAACACATTGGTATATTCTAATGTATTTTTAATTTAAGATCATAAGATTCAATTATTTTCTTAATTTTTAAACGTCGTATCAAGTCAAAATCAGATAAACAAATTGAAAAAAATAAAATAATAATCTAACTTTAAATTTTCATTTTACTATTAATGAGATGATTTAAACTACGCTATACGTACTTCATAAAACTTATTTTTAAGATGTAAATCACAATTTTTTTTAAAAGTAAAATCATTCATAAAATTTGTGGCAATATGTTTTTTCTTTCACCTCGTTAATTGTTATCCAAAAGAGAGTAATAGGGATGAGTTCAACGTCACATGTACAATCTTCATTTTTTTTGTGATTGGTCATTGATGTTAGCTATGTAACGACAAGTAATATTAATCATTTTATTTCATTTTCTCACCTTTTATATTAACTTATATTTCATGAAAAATCAATTCTCGGTAGAAGTTATTTCTATATCCTTCTTTCTGCAATGTATTTTCTGAAACTACTACCACATTAGTAGTATACTTTTTTTTCAGTGATAAAAAAGAGATGGAGAAAAAAAAGAGAAGAAAATAAGTTAATTTTAATAAAGTAATTAGTTTTTGTTCTTTCCCACTTTTAAAGAATTATTGTAGTTATGTTGCTAGGGTTTTATCCTTCGAATTTAGTATGGTTATGGAACCAACATTTACATTGATACTATCACTCACCTTGTAAATTTCATTATTTTTTATTTTCTATATAATAAGTGAAACTTAAATTTTTTAAAAGGCATATAATAGAACCTCTGTAAAATAATAGAACATTAGAACCTCTCTAAATTTTAAAAAACATATAATAGAAAAATTATAAATTAATATTGTTGGGACCATGAAATATTATTATAAAGATATTATTTAATCGATAAATTAATATTTATTAATTTAAAGAGTGTTTTTGAGATCAATAAAGTCTCAAGGAAGGTTAATGAACCCACTCATAAAAGCAGCATTCATGAACTCAAGACTATGATTAATGATTTCGGTTACCGCAATAAAATAGATTTAATAGCTTGTTGGATTACTCGATTGAAAAATGATACATGTCTAGGGTAAGAGTTTAGAAGAAATTGTGAATACCATTGGAAAAAAATAATATTGATGATATAGTTGAAGACGATACGATATAATACATTTGAAACGAGTTATGGGTAAGGAAACACTTATCGTATCTAGAACTTTTCATAATATTTTTGGTGCAGTTCAAAAAACAACATCAAAATATTTGGATGTAATAAGAAAAGCTAGAGATAAACTTCAACTATATTTAAAATTTAACCAAAACACAAAAAACACTAAAATCATATTTAACTAACTTGTCTTAAATATTTTTTAAATTTTAAAAATTATTAATTTATAATATTAATAAAAGTAAGTGACTATATAGTTATATAGGGATTTTCCAAAAATATATTATCTTATTAAAATTGGTGATCTATCCATTGACCCAAATTAGAATCGGAGAAAAATATTATGTTAGAAAATTTATTAATTTAGAGAGATTCTACTATAATTTGAATTTACAAATAATTGAGTGGTAAAAAATAGTCCATTAAATTAAAGAAAAAATTGGGGAGGGAAAAAAACGCGCGTTTTTTAGTCTATATTTAGGAGAAGGAGTTTAAATTAGAATTTGGAAAGCCATTAGCTTAAACAGTAAGCGAGGGAGGAGTTTAGAAGGGGCTTTCATCTTCTGTTGATAGTTTATGTGGTCTTCTTCTTCCTTTTTCTTAGTTGATAAATAGTTTATGTGCTCTCTCTATATCCATGATTCTTGATAACTATACTGACAACACAAGTTTTAATTTCTCCACTTTCTTGCATTCTTGAATCTGGGAATGTTGCTTTCTTCTTCCTTTTTCTTGGTTCCCTGTTTATGCTTTCTTTGTGGGTCTTGTATATTGGTTCTAGTTAGTTGATAAATAGTTTATGTGCTGATTCAAGACAACACAAGTTTTAATTTCTCCACTTCCTTGCATTCTTGAATCTTGATAACTGAATATGGGAATGCTGTTTTCTTCTTCTTCTTCTTCCTTTTTCTTGGTTCCCTGTTTATGCTTTCTTTGTGGGTCTTGCATATTAGTTCTACTTAATTGATATATTGTTTATGCCGTTTAATTTCCCCTTCTCCAAATCCATTATATATCAACACTTGTTTTTATCCCCCAAGAGTACGTTCTTGGGTGGATACATTAATTCATAAGCATATGAATCAATATAGTTGAATCCAAGAAAAGAGGCAAGACGTAGATGAACACTATTATAAGAAAAGAAAAAAGATTGAGACCTGGAAGCGATTCTTGATTTTTCAACTTTCTTGCATATTCTTCAAGTATTCTCCATTTTCTTGCATATTCTTCAAAACTTAATTTTGTTTCTAGCTTGATTTTGGTACATTACTATGTCTCAGAAAAAGACCACATAGGCAATTGCATGGGAAATTGGGAATGACCTACAAACACTCTTTGATTATGTTATTCCCATGATTTCTCTGCCAAATGGATTAAGTACAGCCTTCTTTCTCGCCTGTGGCCCAGGTGAGGAATGGCATATATAGATGCTACATTTAATACTGCCAATTTCATGAAAGGAGAGATATCATATTTACTTTTCTAGAGCAGCAAAGTGGCTTTGGACTTAGTCAAAAAGCTAAATCTTCTCCTTGTGGCTGTACAACACAAAATATTGATGCTTACATTTTGGTTTTGCTTTTATTATAACATGTTCATGTACATTGCTTTCTGGGTGCTTCAGGGGAGGGGGGGGGGATGAAATATATTTTTGTTGCTCACTACTATATGTAGAGATCTTTTGATTATTTATTCTAGCTGAAGTTGAGTTTGAACATACATATTGGTACTTGGGTACTTTTAGCCCAGCTTATGGAGACATCATATGTGCCTGTTTCTTTCATCTTCTGTTGTGTTTCCTTGTTGTCTAGACATTTTAACTATGGTTCCCAGTGCTTGCCTTACACCATCGACAATACAGCCATTCAGGTGATATGTATGCTTTCCCAGCAAGCTTCTGCTTAAAAGGAGGGCTCTGAGTTCTATTTCTGACGTTTCTTTGTTGGAAACTGTTACTAAAACTCACAGGAGGCCAAATGAATATCCTAAGCTTTTAAAGGTACAGTTCTTTTGAGTTTTATATGGTAGTATTCATTAGAATGGATATAAAACTACTAACTTGGTATTTGTTCTTGCCATTGTTTACAGGACGACAAGTGTTTGTACCTTGGAATTGATGATTGTTGACAAAATGTTTGTACCACAGGTAACCTGTATAAGACTATCTGATACATGAGTTGGATGTTGTTTGCTAATAAGGAACTTTCTAGGGATTTTTCTTTTTGCAGTCGTTGTTCGTGATGCTTTTACAACCAACCAGTTCGAAGGAAGCAAATGCACTCCAAGTACTTCTAGTTTTCCTCAAACTCAAACAAGTAAAAAAATGTGATTTACATACTTAATTTCTTAAGTTGTAGTCTGTCCTGTTTGATCTTTTGGTTTGCATGTATAATCTAGAAGCCTAAAGAGAGGGTCTTGCATTCTCTGTAAAAGTCTTTGATGAGAATCACCCTTGTGCGTCCCAGTGTCTCCTTCAAAATTGTTGTTATTGAAAGGTCCATCTTTGATACACCAGTTAACTTAAGGATATTTCTTGTCTGGTTTCTTAGATTTTTTAAATTTGCATGCAGTGAGGATGACCTGCGTTGCATACGTGCTTCTCCTAGTCCATTGCCGCTATTGTCCAGTGGGTTAGGGATTCATCTGAGTTCCCTTAACAAATTGAATGCAAGGGATGGTTTATTCAAGCTATCCAGATACATCTCTCAGGACCTGATGTTTACACAGTGAAGGTATACAGGCCCAAATTGATGGATAAGAGGTGTGAAGAGAATCTTAAGAATTGTTTGATACCATGGGCTATGCTCTCCTCTAGGGTCGCATAAATAGATTGATACTGGAAATCGAGGTAAAACAGATGAGCTTATAAGGAAGACAAAGAGTAGAAGAAATCGTTCAGCTCTTCATTTTACCAAGGTAAGAATAAGTTCTTTGCCATGAGTGAGTTTTCAAGAAAGGCAGCAGGAAATAATAGTGTTAAGACTATTCATGATGTGCCACTCATGCTAGGTAATTTACCCTTGAGTGCTTGTTTGTGTTAATAATCAATGATGGCAGAAAATGTGTGCAACTAATTAATGTTCTGTTCCATCATGAAGAAACTAGAGTAGTAAGGAGACTGCATCATTTTGTAGAAGCTATCTGTTGGGAGCTTCCACAGCAGTCATCCCATTAATATGATCAATCTTCTATCCCAAGTTGTGGTGATGGTGTATTCTCTGATGAAAGATAATGTTATCAAATTTCTTGAGAGGGTTAGGTCTCTTTTTTGATATTATTTCAATCAAATATGTGATGTTTCTCTCTTCAGGCTAAGTGTGAAAATGAAACTTGTTAACATCTTGTATAGCAAATTACAAGCTCAAGGGGAGTGCACACATATGCACGTACACGTGATGGGGAGTCAAAAGAAGGTAAACCATCCTTGCCATTTTTTCTTGACCTGAATAAGAGCTGAATTTTCCTAGTGCATGTTTCAGTTAATTAGCTTAATTTTTTCACCCACTTTTCAAGATTATTTTGGACTGCATTCATTATTAATTATGAAAATATTAGGGATTACAATGTCTCTTTATAAGTCTCCTAGGCCATAATACTCTCTTTCAAATTCCATCTTTCTTATGTTCTGATCTTGTGTAATAAAATTGTCATTCAAACAAAAACTCAAAAGTTTCTTAGATTCTGGGATAAAATGGAGGGACTTCTATCCAGAGAATACAGTTGTTAAGATGATGGACTTTTACCTATTCCAATATGAGATCCAGAACGGTACTGGAACAGAGAATCTTAAGAATCGGGATACTATATTCAATGTCCTTGCTGGCGTCTTGCATTTTGTTGGTGATTCATTGGTTCGTGATACCATTGATAAAAATTGCCTATGGAGGGTGCCAAAGTTCTCCCAACAGGTTGATAAGATGTTTATTCCGATTGTGGCAAGCACAACACCTGCTATAGTTGATCAGGTCTATTCTGTACTTTGCTTAGTCGGCCATTCTTGGTTTCTCAGAGTTTCCTTGTAATGCATTTACTTTAAATGATTGTTTCTCTTAGGGATCGTTTGGTTGGACTCATTAGCAAATATAAATCTCAGCATAACTTCCCGCATAAATGGTATAGGGATCGTTTGGTTGGACTCATTAGCAAACATAAATCTCAACATAAACTTCCGTATAAACAGTATAACATTTGTTGGCCGCATAAGAAAAAGTAATATCCACATAACTATGTAGCACTCAGTTATCCGCATAAAAAAAATGAGCTTAACATAACTAATGCAACATTTGGTTGATGGTATTTAACTGTTCATTATTAATATCCTCATGACTTATGATTTTACTATGTATTTAATGGAAAGATGTGGAGTTGTTCTTGTAGATCCCACTTGCACAACTCTAAAAAAATTTAGTAGTTAAACTATAAGAAGTTACGATTTTTAGTATTTTTAATGAAGACAGTCAATTGGACAGACTTTCGCAAACACCCTTAGTGACTATTTTCCTTTACATGGCTATCATCCATCGATGTTCAATCAAACATGTTTCCTATTGAGCTAAAGAATTGTTGCTTGGCCCGGCACTTCAGTTGGGTCTATGAGATTTTGGGAAAAGTTCCATTTTTTTGTCCTTCTTCTCTATGTCATAGGCAAATTGATATTTGCAGCCATGTTGGGTTTCAAAGCTTTTGACCTAATCGTGTTTGGGTGTCGGTTAATCACCCTTTTAGTGAAGTTGTACGATCTTCTCCTTTTCTTGTTCTTGTTACTTTCTCTGATATAACTCAAAAAGAGCAATTTAACATGTTCTCTCTTGAGTTGAAAAACTGTTGCTTGACATGGCACCTCAGGTGGGTATATGAGATTTAGGAGAAAGTTATATTTCATGGTGCATCTTCTCTATCTCATAAGGCAGGCTAACTGATGCTTGCAGCCATGACATATTTCATAGCTTTTGAGTTGATTCGTGTTTTGGCTTGGCAAAGTTCAGTTTTCTTTACCTCCTCCCCAAACCACCCTTTTCGTGAAATTAAATAAGACCTTCCTCTTTTTTTATTCTTATTACTCTTTCTGCTCCACTTGTAAGCTATGAGGATGTGGAGGTTTTGTCTTTCGTGGAAGTTCAATAAAACTTGTTTTATGTCGAGTTGATTGAACTGTTGTTTGGAACGGTACCTCAGGTGGGTCTATTAGATTTTTGAATTAAATTACCATTTCATGGTGTTTCCTCTCCATCTCATATGACTAACTGATGCTTGTAGCCACGACGGATTTCAATGCTTTTGAGTTAATTGTGTTTTTGTTTTGCAAAGTTCAGTTTTTTTTTCTCACCAAACCACCCATTTGGTGAAATTACACATGACCTTCTATTTTTCTTATTTGTTGTACTCTCTCCGGTATAACTCAAAATGGCAATCAAACATGTTCTCTCTTGAGCTGAAAAACTGTTGCTTAGCATGGCATCTCATGTGGTGGGTCTGTGAGATTTTGGAGAAAGTTCCACTTCTTGGTGTTTTTTCTCTATCTCACAAGGCTAACTAATGCTTGCAGCCATGATAGGTTTCTAAGCTTTTGAGCTGATTCGTGCTTTGTGTTCAGTTTCTTTCCCACCCCTCACCAAACCACCCTTTTCTTGATATTACATGTGCACTCCCTCTTTTGTTATTCTTAGTACTCTCTCTGCTTCGTTTTATACTCAATGAAGATTTGAAGGTTTTCATCAATCGATGTTCAATCAAACATGTTGTCTGTCGAGTTAAAGAACTATTGCTTGGCACAACACTTCTGTATATCATCTTTTTCGTGAAACTACATGACCTTTTAATTTTCTTGCTCTTATTACTCTCACTTGTAAAATTTTTAAAAAAGCAATTTAACATGTTCTCTCTTGAGCTGAAAAATTGTTGTTTGGCATGGCACCTCAGGTGGGTCTATGAAATTTAAGAGTAAGTTCCATTTCATGGTGCATCTTCTCTATATCATAAGGCTTACTGATGCTTGTAGCCAAGACAGATTTCAAAGTTTTTGAGTTGATTCGTGTTTTGGCTTGGAAAAGTTCAGTTTCCTTTCCCCCTCCCCAAACCACCCTTTTCGTGAAATTACACATGACCTCCGCTTTTCTTATTCTTATTACTCTCTCTCATCCGTTTATAAACCATGGGGAAGTGGAGGTTTTTTCTTCTGTTCTCTCGAGCTGATTAAACTGTTGCTTGGCACGACACCTCAGGTGGGTCTATGAGATTTTTGAATTAAATTTCCATTTCATGGTGTTTCTTCTCCATCTCATTCGACTAACTAATGCTTGTAGCCACGACGAATTTGAATGCTTTTGTGCTAATTGTGTTTTGGCTTCGCAAGTTCAGTTTTTTTCTTTCACCAAACCATCCTTTTGGTTAAATTATACTTGACCTTCCATTTTTCTTATTTTTAGTACTCTCTCCGTATAACTTAAAATGGCAATCAAACAAACCTGTTCTCTCTTGAGCTGAATAACTGTTGCTTGCCATGGCATCTCATGTGGGTCTGTGAGATTATGGAGAAAGTTCCATTTCATCGTGTTTTTTCTCTGTCTCACAAGGCTAACTAATGCTTGTAGCCATGACAGGTTTCTAAGTTTCTGAGCTGATTCTGTTTCCTCACTCTTAAAGCTCTTCTTTTCCTTCGATGAATGAAGAATATTTTTGAGAGATGTAGGTTTCCTTTTGACTAGTACATCCACGTTGGCAAGACACTTGTTAGAGTTATTATACTGTGAATTGGAACGTGGCTAATTTGCAAATGATTAGTGATTGTTGTTATTATTTAATTATAATAATATTTTTAATTATTAGTATTATCATTTTATATTCATTATTATCTTTTCCATTCGCAGCCAATTAAACTGCAATTGTTTCCTTCTGTTGGTAGAGACTATGGAGAACATAGACTTTGTAGGTCCCCAAAAATGGCGAATTTGACCATTACAAACATACTCGAGAAGGTAAACATCTCATGGAATGGGTATTTTTCTCTCGTTATCCATTTCTTACACTCATTTTTTTGCAGTACCCTAATTCCTGTTGCTCCATCCAAATTTGCAATTAGACTTAGTTTGACTCCATTTTGCAGATGACAGGCAAGGACAAGGACTACAGATATAGGGCAACTTCTGATTTGCTAAATGAGTTAAACAAAGAGGGGTTTAAACTTGATGCTGAGCTTGAAGGGAAGTTATCAAGCACAGTTTTGCAGCAGCTTGATGATGCACAGGTGAAGTTTCTGGATTGGCTGTGAAATGGTTTGACCTTTTCTCATTTGTCATTTCTTGTACTCGTGCTGTTCCTGTCTTGGGACTAGGAGCTTCTTATTGACCCTGCTAAAATGGTTGTAATCTTTTTCATATTATAGATCCTGTTGGATAATCACCATTCTGCCTAATATTTCATCTTCCTTGTTAAATGGTTCAACATTTTTCCATTTGTTGTTTCTTGTGCTGTTCCTGGCTTGATACTAGGAGCTTCTTTTTGACCCTTACTAACATGATTGTAATCTTTTTCGTATTATAGATCCTATCGCATAATCACCATAGGGCTGCCAATTATTTTGCTTTCTTTGTTGATATTTTTCTTGGTATTGAGACCAAACATGTTTGGCAGTTGCACTGTTCAAGTTGTTTTGTGTAACCCTGTTTGATGGGGGTGATTTTCTGAATATCTGAAGTTACAAAAAAATAGTTACCTAATGCTTAAACGAGGGGTTATATCGGAATTTTGACTGGACCCTTTTTCTTTAGTTTCACCTTTCAGGATAATTTATTCCAATGGTATACTTTCTCGTGCTATACTTAGCAAGTAGACAATTTCTGATTTCGTTATTTGAGTATTTTTACTGGGCCCTTGTAGCCACGACAGATTTCAATGCTTTTGAGCTAATCATGTTTTGGCTTCGCAAAGTTCAGTTTTTTTTCCTCACCAAACCACCCTTTTGGTGAAATTTCACATGACCTTCCATTTTTCTTGTTTTTAGTACTCTCTCCGGTATAACTCAAAATGGCAATCAAACATGTTCTCTCTTGAGCTGTAAAACTGTTGCTTGGCATGACATCCCATGTGGGTCTCTGAGATTTTTGAGAAAGTTCCATTTCATGGTGTTTTTTTCTGTCTCACAAGGCTAACTAATGGTTGCAGCCATGATAGGTTTATAAGCTTTTGAGCTGATTCGTGTTTTGTGTTAAGTTTCTTTCCCACCCCTCACCGAACCACCCTTTTCGATTACTACACATCCCCTCTTTTCTTATTCTTAGTACTCTGCTCCGTTTTATATAAAATTAAGATTTGGAGGTTTCCATCCATTGATGTTCAATCAAGCATGTTTCCTATCGAGCTAAAGAATTGTTGTTTGGCAAAGCACTTCAGGTGGGTCTATTAGATTTTGGGAAAAGTTTCATTTTTTGGTCTTTCTTCTCTGTCTCATATGCAAACCGAGGCTTGCAGCCATTCTGGGTTTCAAAGCTTTTGAGCTAATCTTGATTGTGTGTCGCAACGTATCACCCATTTGGTGAACTACACGACCTTCTACTTTTCTTTTTCTTATTACTCTCTTGTATAACTCAAAAAAAGCAATTTAACATGTTCTCTATTGAAATGAAAAACTGTTGCTTGGCATGGCACGTCAGTTGGGTATATGAATAAAGGAGAAAGTTCCATTTCATGAAGCATCTTCTCTGTTTCACAAGGCTAACTAATGCTTGCTGCCATGACATATTTCAAAGCTTTTGAGTTGATTTGTGTTTTGGCTTGGCAAAGTTCAGTTTCGTTTCCCCCCTCACCAAGCCACCCTTTTCGTGAAGTTACAGATGACCTTCCTCTTTTCTTATTCTTATTAATCCCTCTGCTTCGTTTTATAAACCATGAGGATTTTGATGTTTTGTCTTCTATGGAAGTTCAATAAAACTCGTTTTCTCTTAAGCTGAAAAATTGTTGCTTGGCATGGCACCTCAGGTGGTTATATGAGATTTTGGAATTAAATTTCCATTTGATGGTGTTTCTTCTGACTTTGCACTGTGTCCTTGTTATCTTTGTTATCTGCTATATTTTCTTTATGGTCTGCTTCTTCTATGTACCTCGATTTGTTGTACTTTTGTGCCGAGGGTCTTTTGAAAACAATCTTTTTTCTTGCAAGAGGTAGTGGTAAGGTCTGCGTATATTCTCCCTCCCCAGATCCCACTTGTGGGATTTCACTGGGTATGTTGTTGTTGTTAGTATGATGCTCTATTCTAGTCATAATTTTTTTTCCAAATGAATATTCTTATATCACAGCTCTTATTTTTTCTCATGAGATTTAGAGCTTGTTTGGATTGGCATATTTTAGGTGCTTTTAAGCCAAAATAGCTTTTAATCCAACATAGCGATCAGTTTTGATAGTGCTTCTGACATTGAGCAGCGAAGTAGATCTCAGATATATCCATCGTTTTTGTTTAACCTAAACTGCCCAAGATCTTTATATTATTTGACTTTGGAACCTTCAAAGACCTCTGTGGAATTTAAGGTGAGATTTTTGTTGGCATTTATTAATTAGTTGTTTTGGTGTTGGGAAACGAATGTGAGTCTTTGGATTTATTTTTGTAGAATTGAGTTTGTGTTGGTGCTTGTTTTGTGAGAATTGGTTTGGATTGTTTTCGGTGAAAAAATATTTGAAAACACCTATTCATTTTTTGCAACTTTAATGTGGGTTAAATAAATAGGTTAAAACTGGCTAAAGTCAAAATATCATTATTTATTACTAATCGTATAAGATTTCAAAGTATTAAAAAAAGGACCTCCTGACAGACAAGGCCCTTGTGTCACAGCTGTTAAGAACAAAATAATCTCCCATTTGTTATGGGAGAAAAATGAAAACCACGTTTCTAGCTTCTTTTGGTTGCAAAACCAAACAGGCCAATGTTAACAAGGACATGTCATACATATTTGTTTCTTGATTGGAGTGTTGTATTTCTTATTATAATGTGTTTTTTTTCTGCTTCTAAGACTGATAATTCTTCCAGTTTGAATGAGCCTGATATGTAAGTGGGATCAAGGTAGAGTGGTTGCTCATATTCTCAGCCCTCAGGAGTTTCAAACTTGTAGGTCAATCTGAGCCATCTAATTAACAAGAGTTTTTTTTGTTATTCAGAAAAAAATTGAGCCCTAATATAACTGAGACAAGTATTAGAGAAGGACGGGTCCCCAATCCTGCCATAAGGAATATGAATGTTGAAGAGAATAAGCTTATAGTAACTAGTTGATTCTTAATGTTACTTGTAAGATTGGAGCCCCATCCTTCTCTTTATCTCTGGACCGGAAGTAACTCTTGGTGAGAGCAATTGTACCCGACATTCTTATGCAACATCACTTAGGATTCATTGTATTTGATGTTATTTGTACTTGTGGCTTTGTTCCCTCCACATTCCCTTCCCTGTAGGATGTAGCCCCCAAATTGTGGAAGGTCGGTTAGTGGAAGAGACTAGAGAGAGTTACTTATGCATCAGATGGTGCAAAGCATTTCAGTGTTATGCCATCGTGTTGTTTTATCACTTTCTTTTCTCTTAAGTTACTTTTGGAAAACCTAGATAAGAATTTAGTTGTTGAAGTATCCTCCTCATCTATTGCTATCCCATTTCCTACTCCTCTTTTCAGATATACCTGTGAATTATGAGATCAGGAAAAAGAGGTGCAGGCCCAGAGTTGCAAAGCGACACTGAACTTCCTTCCCCTCAGCCAAAGAAACTGACTGGATAGTGCACTGTCAGGAGAGAGATTCGATCTTCACAGAATATTCTGTGGGGAATTGCTTCTGAAAAGCATGATCCCGAGTCCAAATTCCTCTTGTCAGATCAAAAGTTCAAGTCGGTCAATCAATGGCTCTCTTTGGTCATTGCAGAGTCGGTGTGAACTGGATATCCAGAAACTCTGCGCAGCCCTTTCATCTAATATTTTACCTACAGAGGATGATTTCCTGGATAACAAATTCAGTGCTTCAGCTAGATCCAGTTGTAAATCAGACTGCTTAGCAGGTTCAAGATGGGAGGATGAGTCTCACACAGTTATAGCTTGCTGATCAAGAGAGGATGGTTCATTTAGGGAGTCACTTGAACTTCATGACAGTTCAAATGTGATGCATGAGAAAAGGAAACCATTTATGCAGAGCTCTTCTATGCACTGAAGCATGAGAAAAGGAAACCGTGATGTGATGGAGATCATCTTTTGATACTGATGAAGATATTAGGTTTGAAAAATGTAACTACAGAAATAAACAAAATCGCCTTGAGGATGATTATTGTTGAATTTGAAGTAGCTGTTGATGTTAACCATGTCTTAAATCATAGAGGCATGGAAATATATTTTGAGAAACTTCTCTGGGTGCAAAACTCAGAGCAAGGTATTGCAGAGGTCAATAGAATAATTCTGTGCAGAGGTGAATAGAATAATTCTGTGTATCTTTTAACTCATAATATAGGTCATCTATATTACCTTGAGGAAGTGTTGATAGTTTTTACAAAATGTTAGATTTTCACATGTATGAGTAAAAAATACCACTTAAGAATCTAAATTACACGGACAAAATCTTTAAATAACAGATAAAATTTGAAATTATGTCCGAACCGCATTAATATTTTTGGATTGAGAAATAGTATTTTTTTTCTTTTTGAAATAATTACAAAATATTTTGGTTGATGATTTGAATTCAAGGGGCTAATTGTCTTGAATGGTAGGGTAAAATTACAATCTTTTTTTAAGGGGTAATTTGTCTTAATAATATCTAATCTAACATAAAAATAATACCTTCTTCGCTTATCCATTTTTTTACATCCTTCATAAAAATCATAAATTAAAAAAAAAAAGGATTTTAAACTTTTCAAAATGTAAAAACTATTTACCCACAAACAAGAAAAGATTAAATGGAGATATAACTTACCAAAATGGAGAGTTTAAACCCGAGATAAAACAAAAAACTTTGCAAGAGATCCACAAATCAATTACTCATAATAAACTTTGAAAGAAATCCAGTGATAACAACTTGGATCAACAGGAACCAAAGTGCATAAGAGTGAGAGTCGAAGTTGGACAAAATCAAAGTGAGCAAATTGTAAAAATATATCAGTTGGAGGACATCTTTCTTAACAATTAAAACATTTGGTTATGCCACAAAACAAACAAAGAAAATTTGAACTCACAATTAGAAAAGTGATACTCTAATTTCCACTGCCCTTCCACTGGATCATAAGAAACAAATTCTGCATCGTGCTCTACTGCTTAATAAGCATATCTCTGTACTTGTTGACCATTGGTCCATCTTGGTACTCCTTCCCAGTCAATTAGTTGATGCATCTTACATGAAGGAGAGTTATCCCAGCTGGCTTGTTGAGGCGTTGTCCAACTGGAGGTTTCTTGCTCTCATCCATATAGATGATCACCTCACGACGGTTGAAATGAATAGCAGAATCAAGATCAAGCTTCTGGACATCTGTTTCTCCCAAGAACTTGATGCTTCCATACCCATGTCTTCCTACCACAATGTCTTTCACGTGGCAACAAAAACCAGCTTCTTCCTTCGCCTTTGATATCAAATTCTCCATAGGAGGAACTGTGTAGTAATCAACACATTGGAGCTTTGGCATAATGCCATCCACATCCTTATCATCGCCAGAATTATCATAATGTATCTCTTCAGGCTCTAACTTGGGCTTATCACCAACTTTGTCTCCATCATGCATCCCTACATCTTAAACAAAAAAAGGAATTATGCAATTAAATAGCAAACTTGGTTAGTTTGGTTCTTAATTCTTGGAACTTGTAAAATAGCAAGGCAACTTGTATATCCTTAGATATACTCAAATAGATAGCAAATTCTGTGAAGTTACTTGGTTTAAATTTGAACTATTAGAGATTCCAGACTTTGAGCTTTAAGGAAATGGGATCTTAATAGAGCAGACATAAAATGATCCTAGATATTAAGTAATCCACTAAAACATTACATGTAACATTCCCATTCCCTAACTATGATAATTGGCTTATGCATCTATTAAAATCCAGCTGAACCAATCAACGAAAGGAAGGCATGCATGCATAAGTTCATTAAAAAAGAAAGCTTATTGTCCATAGATGAATCAGCCCCCAGTGGAAATTCTTCAGCGGTAGGAAGAACTCGGTCCCTTGGATTTTCCCTTGGAATGATGATTTACTTCTGTCCTTAGTACACCAGAAGCATTTTCTTTATCCATGAAAAAGGGGACCTACATAAACAAATATTATAGTCTTGTTGAATATTTAACCAGTGTTTTACTTGGATTAGAGGGAAATATGAACTTTGTTTTGTATTTTTTTCACCAAAAGGATACCCCGTACTTGCAATCTTTGCATATGAGCTGTGTTTATCTTATGTAACTTAAACTTTTGGTCCATCAACCAAAGAATGCCATGAAATACTAAACAAGTCTCACATAAAATCCAACTTCTCACCTTTCATTTATCACTCGTAGGTTTGTATTTCGGTAGCAACATATGCTGACTTAGAGATGAATGTCGAATTATGAATGAGGATCTTCGTCTGACTGGAGCAGGGATGTTAGAAACCTGCAACCAACAACAGTAGAAATTTTCACAATAGCCTACAATTTTTGTTTTCACGTTAAACATAAACAATATGAGTTTAACAATCACAGTGAAGCTATAAAAACATAATCTTGACTGATACTTTGAAGAGTTTGTTTGGAACTTGGACAGTATATTGATGTTTATATCTTATCGGAGAAATACTGAAATTAATTTATATAAACATACTTGATGCAGTAAAATCAAAGAAATATAAAGCCAAAGGCCAGCAACTTAGACGCAGTTACATCTACCTTGACAGGAAAGCATCAATAATTACAACATAATAAAGGTAATAAATAAATCTGTCTTTAAAGGTGCATTACATTATAACAATAGTAATGAGGCATCCCAGTACATCATGTAACTTCTAGTGAGAGTGTGATACTTGGTTTGAGACCCATGAACACATCCACGAGCAACATTAATTATAATTACTTGTTCAGAAATGTGAAACTTACAGGTAAACGAGAAATTCCATGGATCAATGTTTTCAAATTCGAGAAGGTTGTGTTTCAACAGGAGGCATGATTGGTGATGGCTTCACTTCCATGATTCTCGTAAAAGTAAGACCTGAAAATATGTTAAGGTATAGCTAGTGCATGAGAAAGTACAAATAGAAAGATCTCGGAAACAAGAAAAAGAAGAGACAGAAGAAGAATAAAATGATCAGGTTAAAACGGAACTGTGGAGTAATTACTGAGGCAACAGAAATAAAAAGAATGTGAGGGAAGTCTAGAAGTCAAAATTAGAGATTTAATAACACACGCAGTAAAGTAAAGAATAGATAGTTAAGTTTGATACTTACTGTTGGCCATTGATACTTGGCTGCTGACCAACTCCTTGTCCAATTTCTGAGCAACTAGCACCTTCTTACAGGAAACAGGTGCCGGGAGGATTAGTTACATGGATTACAATCCAATAATTATTAACTTCAAAAAGAGCAAAACATACTGCACTAAGTGTACCTGTTGACGAGTGATAAGTGTTGGTTGTTGGAAGTGTTGCTCCAACTTTAGAGGTCATTTATGGCTGTAGAGGACCAAAGAACAGAGGCTGCAAGAGTAGCAACAACTTAGATGTACAACACCACAATAGAAGTGCTTCACTGATTTTATAGACCACAAGATGCCTTTTATATTATTTATCTATTATTTTTGACAGAAAGCAAATGGCAGAGATATATAAATGAGATCTAATTGCATATACGTTCAGAAACACTTACAGTATTTTGACTCGCAGCAAGTGGAGTGCTTGAAACATTACAAAGTCCTGGTGGTGTAGGCTGTGACTGCTTTAGGCAGTTCAAGCATAATGTGGATTGTGGAGCGCCTCCTGTAGTTAAAACAGAAGTGAGAGAAAAAGAGTTCTTTAGATCAAAATCAGGGCTTGATGGTTTTGCTAACAAAGGATATGTGGATGGTGAGACTGAATATGGAGATAGAGGGGCAGATGTTGATAAAGACCATGGGTTCCTTAATGGAGAAAAAGTGTAGGTAGTGGAAGAACTGGAAGCTGGTTTAAAAGGTGCAAACGGACTTGAATGGATCCACGGAGAAAAAGAAACATCTGAGGCAGTAGATTCCACTCTACTTCCAGTGCCACAAGAGTTTAACAGTGATGTGTTACGGGGGAAATATATGGGAAATGAACTGATGTGACTACGAAAATGGGGTAGAATTTTCATTGGATAGAGAGTCAACCCCTGCTCTTTCCACTGCAAATGTACTTGGAAAATGGGAATAAAAAGGTTGATCAACAGTTGATTGGTTAAATACTGGTGATATGAAAGGCCTCCTGTTGTCGATGACACCAAATCCCTGTGTGCTGGAAACACTAAATGAAGAACCACATTTCTGACCTGCAAATTCACCCATCAAGTATACAAAAGTTGATGAAATACAAGGTAGATTTCTTTGGTATCTACAGATAAGAAAACAAATTAAGGATACCTTTATCACCTAACTGGTAGTCCTCAAACTTCAACTCCTCCTGACTTTATCTTGATAAGTCTGCATTCCACAAATGGATTGAATTTCTCTACCATCGAGTCTTGTGCTATCTATATCTAGAGTTGCAACGTATGATGTTGTTCTACTTCCTTTCTGATTAATACCAAATGCGGACTTTTCAAAACCAGAGCTCTTGAGCAAAGGTGTTGTACTTTCTTTTCCTGGTTTACAAATTTGATCTAAGACTGAACACTCAATATATTCAAAAATATAAAGTAGGAATAAATAGTACTTAGTAATATATAACAAAAGCTCAACATAGATTTCAGATGAATATAGAGCATATAGTAATGCACAATGAACGGTTTATAATCTTATATCAATTGGATCATCTAGATTACAGAACAAAATATTCCCTCAAAATGTTGAATAATCTGCTCCAGTACACATGAGAAAATGAAAAATAAAGTAAACCTTTGCTCCCTGACATGGATACTGCTGGTTGGCCAAGGGAATAGGAATTAAATCTTGGGGTGCCTAAGTATGAATTGCTTGAAACAACAAATGAAGTAGCTTTTAGAGATCCAAATGCGGAGGAGTCTGAGACATTGGCGTCTCTGGACCACAACAGAGGTTCATTTGCCACGTTGTTAACGTTATTTCTTTCCAAATGTTTGTAAAGTGGATGGGCCCAGAGATATATTTTGTGTTTGACCAGGTGTAGCATTCATTGCTGCATTAAAGGCTAATATTCCTGCAGTAAGGAAAACAGATTGAATTGATTTGCTAATCACTAATTAAAGACAACTACAAGGCCCCAATAGCTGGCACAAGATTGGTTCCACAAATAGTAAGCAATAACATAACCCACCATAAGAAATCCCACTGAGATATTGCAGTTATTACTAACATTTTTGGAGAAGAGTACAACTCAATGTGCATAGCTACTTTCACAAGGAGAAGATTAGCTTTACGACCCATTCCAAAGCCGCTTAGATGCTCTAGAAAAGAAAATATGATATCTCTCCTTTCATGAAATTGGCAGTATTACGTGTAGCATCTATATATGTCATTCCTCATCTGGACCACAGGCGAGAAAGAAAGCTGTACTTAATCCATTTGACAGAGAAATCATGGGAATAACAGAGTGTCTGTAGATCATTCTCAGGCAATAGCTTAAGTGGTCTTTCTTCTGAGTTTATTTGGACAGAGACCAAAAAATTTGTTTAATCAACTACAGGAAGATATGCACATATAAAGGTAACATATTTAAAGAAGCAGAATCTGAATCCACATAAGAGAACAAGTTAAGGATACCTTTATCACCTAACTGGTAGTCCTCAAACCTCAACTCCTCCTGGCTTTTATCTTTGTAAGTCTGCATTCCACAAATGGATTGAATTTTTCCACCATTGGTCCTGTGATATCATTCTCTGGATTTGCAATATATATGATGCTATTCTACTTCCTTTATGGTTAATGCCAAATGCTGAATTTTCAAAACCAGAGCTCTTGAGAAAAGGTGGTGTACTTTCATTTCCTAGTTTGCAAATTTGATCAAGATTGAACACTTAAGATATCCAAAAATATGAAGTAGGAATAAATAGTACTTCTACTTAGTAGTATTTAATAAAATCTCACCAAGGATTTCAGATTAATATAGAGCATAAGATTATAGAACAAAATTCTCCATTAAAATGTTGATTAATCTGCTCCAATACATGAGAAAATGGACAATAAAGTAAACGTTTGCTGCCTGACATGGATGCTGCTGGCTGGCCAAAGGAGTAGGAATCAAGTTTTGGGGTGCCAAAGTGTGAGTTGCTTGAAACACCAAATGCAGGAGCTCTTGGGTATCCAAGTATGGAGGAGTCTGAGACATTGACATCCCTGGACCATATCAGAGGTTCATTGGCCACACTATTAAAGTCATATTTCTTTCCAAAATCAAGCTAGAAACAGATGCAGTTTTAAGTTTTAACTGCAGAAAGTTGCACAAAGAAAATACGTTGACTATCTTCTAAGAAAATTGCACAAAGAACATATGTTTATGATAGTAACTTTCTTTTGAGATAATTGCACACCCTATTCTTTTTGGTTTGGATGTGATCATGCAAGCTGAAAAATAACAGAAGTCTTTACCGCCAAAAGACGTTGAGCTTCCGAAAGGAGATTAGGTTATTGGGCCAAAATCCAAACACACTAGAGTTGCTAGTTTGTTGAATTCCGGATGTAGAACCAAATAGGTTCACGTTGCTAAAGGGCAAGCTTGAAGCTGTCAAAAGATTGTCAAAAAACATTCATCGTCAACACAATTCAATCGCTATTAATTATGTGGCCAAAGAATTTGTTTAATCAACTAAATTACAGGAATTGGGTATGTTATTATTGTTGTTGTAGTCTAAGGACATTTTTTTTTTCAAGAACGGTTTAATAAAGAATACCACTAGTATTCTGGACCCCGAAAATAATGCATCCAATATCTATCGACCTGGTCATCAACAGTTCAATAAAATATATGGAAACAGATGTATCATGAATATGGATGAGAGAAACTTAAGCCACATAAACAATATAACTGACTAAAACCAACACGCGAGAGACCCCCAAAGAACCAGATTCAGTTATCAAATTAAAGAAGGTAGAAATTGAAACGAGAAAACTCAGTTACCATGCATTTGGGGAAGGGTAAATTAAACAATATATCAACTAATATGCAAGAATCACAAAAAAAAGCCTAAACACAGAATCAAGAGAAAAAAAAAAGGGAAGATTCCCATATTAGTTATCAAGAATATGCAAGAAAGTGAATCAAGAATATGCATGAAAGTGAACAAATCAACAATTGTGTTGTGATAAGATTTCCTAAAGAAAAAATCCAGAAAAAAGAGGACACATTCATCAAAAGGCATAAAATATGAATTTTTACTTACTGGAATGGCGATATATAAATAGAGAAGAAGAAGAGATGCGGGTTGCATAATTTTTACGCGGATTTTAAATTAAACCGTTGCTTAGCTTAAGCAAAATTTAAACCATTCTCGTATATACGAATTAAAAAAACTTTTTTTTCACCCCCAATTCTTTTCTTAAATTTTATAGCCTTTTAATCACTCAATTGTTAACAAATTCAAATTAGGTCTTTTTGGTATATGAGTAAACCCATTTAATTTTTAATTTATTAAAATATATGTTTTTTAATTTCTTTAATATAAAAAATATATTATTTTTACATTATTTTAAAAATTATACCTTAATTATGGAATAGCAATTATAAATGTACGTAATTAAATTGTATATGACTCATAAATTTACTGAAGAATTCACGAACAAAGATATCAAAACTGATACCATTCTCAGGATCGAGTCATCGGGCGGTAATCCGCCATAACAACTTTGATCTAGATCATTGTACAGAATACAATCGAAATGTTTAAGAAAAATTTTATTTTCATAATAACTGTATGGTAAGCTTTTACCCAAGCAAAGGGCCTGTCAAGAGCCTAAATATTGTTTCAACCATCTTGATTTGAAGATTCTAACCGGGATTTATCTGCCTCTTTTCAACTTCATAACGAGGACTTACTTTTCCAACGGCTTTTCAAACCCAGATATGTTTAACAATATATAGATCTGACTGTACCACCATCTTGGAACCAAGTTAAGATGAACTTAAAATTAATCTTTTACATCTAAATTGAGTCTAGCTTACTTTCATAGTTACCAGAAACTTCTTCATTATAATTCTACCATAGATATGATATATTTAGCCTATCATTAAACCAAGGAATAAAATAAAATATAAAATAATATAAAAATTAACTTACTCAGATCCGCCACCAATATTGCCTTCAAAAGTTTGAAGATTTTTAATTTATATCTTTACAAAATAGAGAAAAAAATGAAAATTTGCCTAGAAAGGACTTGCCCTCTCTGAATGAAGGAAGATCCTTTAAATAGAAAAATAAAACCAACTATTTCTACAGTGACCCGACATCATTGGGTCCTACGCACTTATTTCATAGTGCCATGTTACAGTATATCTACTGTTTCTTTGGGCCCCTACGGTGGCTTTACTGTTTTGTTTTTCCCCTCAGTTCTCTGAGTAAGTCTTCTGCTCTTTTCAATGAGTCTTCGGATAATATCTCTTCCGGTTCTGCTGGCTGTGCATCAGTAACTGCCATATCATCATTACTTGTTTCACTCCTCATTGAAGTGTCAGATTTATCATATTGATTTAGAGTTTGCAAAAGATTTCTTTTTACTTCCTCTAAATATTTTTCAATCATTTCATCTTTATCACCCTCTTGTACAGAGATTCTTCTGGCAATATGTCTGACTGAATTGTCTATCGCAATTTCTTTTAACGGAGTTGAAGAGTACTCCTTTATTTTTCCCTGAATCTCATCAAGGAGTTCTTGCCCAAATAGACATTTAGTTTTTGGATCTCTTTTAACCAATTTATCCCAAAAATTGTTATAAAACGCCCTATATAAACAGGGGATTTGTTCTTCAGTGAAACCCAGTTCTGGAGTCCATTTATGAATCCATGGAATAAAAAATTCAATAAAGAAATATATTTGATCAATATTATCTAAATAGCAAATATGATCTGCTTGGTATAAATCAGTTAATTTAGGAGAGACTTTGATCCAGTCTCTATATAACTTTAAGAAATTTTCAGGCAAAATCTTGACTGTTGGACCATGATATGACCACCATTTTAAAAACCAATTAGGTAGATTTTGTTCAAATATCTTTGAACATACTTTGATAAACCACGTATGTTTGTGTCTATCGTTGTTGTAATAGAGCACTTTATCAAAGGCCTGAATATAATCCCAATATGTAAAACCAATTTTTGTTTGGTTAAGACTTATCTGTCTTTCTTTCATAGTAGATATTCCCCATTCTTCAATGGTAATTATCTGTTTAATAATAATTTTTGAAAAGTTATAAACATTTTCACTTGAATTTTATCCTGAAAAATGCTGAAATTCTGCACTTCCAGTTTCTTTTAAAATTGTTTCATAATATGATCGGGTTTTGTATGACTCACCCGGATAATATAATTTTGTTATCAAATACCAGAACTATTTATGATTATGGGTGGTTTGATAAATTATCACCTAAGCAATTAATAAAAACTACTGAACAAAGTATTGCTTTGAATTCTTCTGAACAAACTATTCGTTTGTTAAATGAAAGAGATATTAATATGTATCGCAATCATTATAATTATATGCATATTGGCATGGTTCAAATTGCTTTTAAACCAGTTCGCACTGTTTCATGCTGATTAGTATAACGACCATTAAATTGTTCCAAAATGGAATAGTCCACTTGTTTAACAATATATAGATCTGACTGTACCACCATCTAAATAGTTTAGTCAAATATTACAAAAACTAAAATTTAAATTTATCAATATATATATATTTGAATATATTTTTTGTTTACTTAATAAACATCAAAAAATAAATTTAAACAATCAAAATATATCTTCATTTGTTAATCTGCAGGATTGTATCCTCTATCCGTAAAATTTTAAAGTTAAATTATTATTTTATCTATTTTAATTTGTTTATCTGATTTTGACTTGATATTAAGTTTAGAAAGTAAAAATAAAATTTGAATCTTATAATCTTAAACTAAAAATATATTAGAATATACTAAAATGTCCTTTAATCTTATGGTTTAAACACATCTTTTGAAAAGTTCAAATTTTGAAAAAAAATAATATTCTTTTTATAAAGAAAATTCAAATAATAAATTAAATAAAAACATTTAAAATATAAAAAGATGTCATTATATTGAAAAGATTATTATTACATGGTAATCTTTATTCAAAATAATTTTCTATAAAGTACAAGATATTTAAAAAGTTATATGTATTTTTTCGTAAAAGACGTCAAGCAAAAAATATTAAATTATAAATAAAAAATTCTTTTTCCGCGTGTATTTACAAAAAGTTTTTCTTTTGAAAACTATAGAAGTACACCCACAAGCGTATTTTAGAACTCACCATGAACTCCGACCGCCTACGCTTATCATATACGCTAAATTACTCACCACCACTAGAGTACTCCACCGGTGGTGACTGATCTTAACTTGTTACAGTGACAATGGCCGATCAAAACCCTAAATAAATTCTATCTATTGGTATTCCCATTATTTTGATATTCTTCCCGGAAAATCAAGAACTTGTTTTGTCAGATTATCTTGGAGTTATTGCATGCCTTTTTTTAAATCAAGAACTTGTTGGCGTTTTGAAGATTACATTGGTATTCTTAAACCCTAAATCAATTTCCCACCGTCTATCTTTCTCTGCAAAATTCAAGGAATCGATATTGTCTGGTTTTCTTGAATTCTTGCATGCGTTCTTTTTAAGAAAAAAATCAAGAACTTGTTGGCTTTTTAAAGTTGCATTGGTATTCATAAATGCATATTTTAAGGAAATCAAAGAAACGGTAGTTTTCAAGAATGTATTGGCATTGTATGAATTAAGGAAATTCAAGAAATCTTTTTAAGAAAGTTATGTTGTTATTCTTGCAAATAGAGTACACTACAGTTTCTGGTTTTTTCCCAGTCATTTAGGTTCTGGACTTTGGTTTTCTTGAGCTGAGGTTGTGAATTCCCTTTTGTTAGGTTAATTAGCCTAAAAATGCAAGAATGAGGCAGCAGAGAGTATGGTATTTCTATCAAGGTTGGTCGCCCTTCTGTCTATGCTTTTCCATGATTCTATTTATTGCTCTTCCCATTATCTTCATATTCTTCTCGGAAAATCAACAACTTGTTTTGTTAGATTATCTTGGAGTTATTGCATTCCCTTTTAAGAAAAAAATCAACAACTTGTTGGCGTTTTGAAGATTACATTGGTATTCTTAAAGCCTAAATCAATTCCCACCATCTATCGTTCTCTGCAAAATTCAACAAGTCGATATTGTCAGATTTTCTTGAATTCCTGCGTGCATTCTTTTTAAGAAAAAAAATCAAGAACTTGTTGGATTTTTAAAGTTAGTATTCATAAATGCATATTTTAAGGAAATTCTCAAGAATGTATTGGCATTGTACGAATTAAGGAAATTCAAGAAATCTTTTTAAGAAAATTATGTTGTTATTCTTGCAAGTAGAGAGTACACTACAGTTTCTGGTTTTTTTTTTCCCAGTCATTTAGGTTCTGGACTTTGATTTTCTTGAGCTGAGGTCTATTGGAAACAACTTCTCGAGTCCCCCACAAAGGACCAGGGTAAGGTCTATCTACCAATGCTAGCTTTTAATTATATCTAGGATAGGGCTGTGATGATGACAAATGAACTTGTATAGAGTTGGGTCAGTCATTGGAGCTACCCTTATCTTGGCGAGGCAACCCGGTAAGGCATCTCCGTTTTGGCCGAAAGATGCTTGAAGTTTTGTGAATTCCCTTCTGTTAGGTTAGCCTAAAAAGGCAAGAATGAGACAGCAGAGAGTATGGTATTTCTATCAAGGTTGGTTGCCCTTCTCTCTATGCTTTGCCTATGATTCTCCATTTTTTAGAACAAACTAACAGCCCTTAAAAAAGAAAGAGACAGAGAGAGTACACTTGAGTTTCTGGGTTTCTTTGCATTTTTGCACCCTTAGACGTATGCTCATAAGGCAATACACACAACTATACTACAACAACATAACTATGAAAATTATTAAAGAGGCAGTGATGATTTCTGGGCTAACTAAATTTGGGCATTGAGATTACCCAACCCCGTGTCTTGGCGGGGCAATCCGGTATGGCCTGTAATTGAGACGCATAACTCACGCATGCAATTGTGTATTGCAGCCATGGCGTGGTTGGTTTCTCTTTGGCCTTATCATAACACAAATATGAGCCTCAATTTGCTAAAGAAGAAAAGGGAAAAGGGTCAAATTTATCCCTTTACTATGCATAAGGGGCAATATCTTTTCCATAATTAATGTGGGAGATATTGAACCCACGCCCTTCTGATTTGCAGTATTAGTCTTTTCATTCGTAATGTATCTCCATCTTTTTATAAACAGGTCAAGAATGAGGCATTTGAATGAAATGTTGGATTTTTGAGGGGTGGTTGCCTCCCTTCTTTGGCAAGCCCTGATTTTTTTTTGAAGTTTTGCATTTATGTTGAGGAGTTATCTTTCAACAGCCTCGATGCTGGTGCCACTAAGGTACTCATTTACCCTTTCAAAGTTTCAATGTTCTTTATCATTTTACTAGGTATTGAATGGAAGGATGATGTGTTGTTCTTGAAGGCCCCACTTGCACAACTCTAAAAAAATTAAGTAGTTTAATCATAAGAAGTTGTGATTTGTAGTGTTTTTAATGAAGATGCTCAATTGGAAAGACTTCCGTACCCTCAGTGGCCATTTTCCTTTACATGGTCTAGACTTTTTGATTTTGATTGTTTCTTATAAGTTGAAATTGTGCCATGTAAGAGAATGGGGAATTATATGTTTTCTGATTTTGTTAATGTTTTGAGGGTCAATAGATGGGCTGCTGAGAATATGGCAAGTAAGCAGTGAGGTTCTTCAATGAATTCTTATGTTCCTTCATTTCCTACTTATGATGATGAGGGCATATGCTTTATATGTAAATTAATATACCTTTTCTCCTCTTAGTATGATGTTCCATTCTAGTATCATAATGTTTTTGCCCCAAATGAATATTCTTTTATCAATACTCTATTTCTTTTTTTTCCATGAGATTTACTTCCTTATAGGACTGCTCTTTTTATGTTTGTTATTCTTATTAGTAGTGCACTCCTTTTTTGACACTAGTAACATTTGTATTTCAGTCAGTACTTAGGTAGTACTGAAAAACCATATTTACAAAAAAGAATAAAAAGGTTATAGTCTTTCCAATGCTAAACCAAGATCTAGATGGACCCTAAAACATCTATGATTGACTCAGTCTTATTGGAGTAGACATTTGTACACCAAAAACAGAACAACAAAATACATTTAAGCTTGACTTCCTGCAGGTTGTTGTTCCTATTTTCAAAACATCTATCGTTTCTCTCTCTCCATATAGTCCACCATATACAAGCAGGGATTATCCTCCATCTTTCTCTGTTTGTAGCCCCAAGTCCAGCCTCCTCCCAACTGAAAAGAGTCTCATCAATCTTACTAGGCATACTCCAGGAAATGCCTCTGAGATTAAGGAAAATCTGCCACAGTTGGTCAGTGTAATTGCAGTGTAGAAAGAGGTGTCTTACTGTCTCTGTATCCTTACCACATAAGGAGCATCTGTTGCATAGAGATATACCTCTCTTGGCCACATTGTCCAATGTCAGAACTGCTTCATTGGCTAGCAGCCAGGTGAAATAAGTAGTGCACTCCTAGTTTCCACCAGGTATTTATTGCTATAGGCATTGGGACCTGCTATATTAAGGTTGATGACAATGGTAAGTTTTAGTTTCTTTGACATTGATCTTAATGCGTTTTTGATGTGCACAAAGTTCTGCTCAATTTATTATTTTACTTCATGATCTGAAGTTGTACTTGCTCTTGAAGGATATGGCTTTTCACGAGATGGACTGGTGCTGATGGGAGAAAGATATGGTAATCTATTTGGAAAATGTTGGATTGATGTCATCTTTCTATTGTATTGATGCTGTTGTACATGATTTATTTTGCCCGACAACTGTGATGTTCATAACTTGGAATGGTTATTATCGTCTATAGGATTGTATGCATTACCTCAACTGATAGGCTGTTTAATGGTTTGTGTTCATTAATATCTTTGTACAGATGTTCTTTTATTTATTATTTTGTGGCTTTACTTGTAATTGGGAAAACTGGTATGGCTGTACACAACACAAAATATTGATGCCTACATTTTGTTTTTGCTTTTGTTGTAAGATATTCATGTACATCGCAATCCTGGTGCTTCATTTGCAATAAAATACTTTCTTTACCTGTACCGCATCCCAAAAAAAAGGAGGGGGATACCTATACATATATATATATATATATATGTATATATATAGATAGATAGAGAGAGAGAGAGAGAGATGAAATATTTTTTTTGTTGATCACTACTGTATGTATATATGTTTTGATTATTTATTTTAGCTGAAATTGAGCTGGAACATACATATTGGTCCTTAGATATGGAGACAGTATATGTGCCTGTTTCTTTCATCTTCTGTTGTGCTTCCTTTTTGTCTGTCCATTTTAACTATGGTTTCGTATGCCTGATTTACAGCAGTGACATCAAAATACAGCCATTCAGATGATATGCATGCTTTCCTAGCAAGCTTTGGCTTTAAAGGAGGGGATAAGTGCTCTATTTCTGATGTTTCTTTGTTGGAATTTGCTACCAAAACTCATAGGAGGCCAAATGGATATAGTAAGGTTTTGAAGGTAAAGTTCTTTTAAGTTTTAGTTGGTAGTATCCATTAGGATAGGTATAAAACTACTAACCTGGTCTTTGTTCTTGCCATTGTTTACAGGACAACAAGTGTTTGTACCTTGGAATTGATTATTATAGACAAGATGTTGGTACAACAGGTAATTTTGTATAAGCCTACAAGTACTTCTAGTTAAACAAGTAAGAAATATTGATTACATACTTTACTTCTAAAGCTGTACTCTGATTCGATTGATCTTTTGGTTTGCATATATAATCTTGAAATCCAAAGAGGGTTTTGCATTCTTTAAAAGAGTCTCTGCTTATGAATCTCCTTTGCCTATCCCAGTGTCTCCTTCAAAATTGTTGATATTGAAAGGTTCGTCTTTGATACACAAAAAGATGGATTTGTTCATTTGCATGCAGTGAGGATGACCTTCTTTGCACACGTGCTTCTCCTTTTCCTTTCTGTTGTTGTCCAGTGGGTTTGGGATTCATCTGAGTTCCCTTAACAAATTGAATGCAAGCATTGGTGCATTCAAGTTTTCAGAATACATCTCAGGGCAGATGAGCAAATTCATCTGGAAGAATTGCTTGGGAAGGTAATGATTGTCTAAAAACTAATTGAAGTGTCATTTCAACTTGGAGTGTGTAACTTATTGAATTATCAGGTCCTGTCGGAAAATGAGGCCAACAACCTATCTTGATCCAGAGCAAGAATTGGTACGTTTATTTTGATAATAGGTTAACATTGATTTTGAGTCTTGTGGGGAAGTCTTGAAACTCTTTATAATATAGGTATCCCATTATAAAGAGTTATCCCATTCTGATATTATCTCAATCAAATATGTTAGTAACTCATACAACCTGATGTTTCTCTCAGGCCAAGTGTGAAAAGTAAACTTGTTAACATCTGGGATCACAAATTACAAGTTCAAGGGGAGGGCACAGGTTAGCGTGATGGGAGTCAAAAGAAGGTAATCCATTCCTGACATTTGTTAGCCAGAAGGATTTTTGGAAAACTATTTATGCCATCATTCATGTTTTATGAAATACTACACTAGCTAACAAGATTCTCTTGCACGTGTTTCATAAGAAAATGATTGTTTTCTTGATAACACAGGTTCTGAGTATTTTGTGCGTTAATCTAACTGATGTGGACCTGTTAGAATTTATTCAGCAGGTTAGTCCATCGACACTAACTAGCTCTCATATTTTACTCCTTCATTTAACTCCAATCTTTCTCATGGAATCTTTGCTCAAGTTCTTGCTTAAATGCTGTGTCATGTTCCCTGAATAATGTATTTGCAACCCACAGCTTGCTGATACAGATGGATCATCAATAGTACCCCCATCAGTGAATAAACAAGGCTTGCAGGTGTAAGTTAATATTTAATTTATGAATTTGGAACTACCTTGATGCTCTCTTGCCTCCACCCACCCCCACATAAGAAAAAGAGAGAACAGGGAATTAGAATCTGAAGTTATTTAAGATATTATTCTTTATTCCTGTTGCCTTTGTTTTCTTTTGTAATGGAACAATAACTCTGATATGGATAGAGTGGAACATATACAGAGGAATGAGGATCAACATAGCAGGCCAACTAATTTTGGGGTGAAGCATAATAGATGGATTGATTCCTGATGTTTCTATTCTAACTTGTAGGTCAATCTGGGCCATCTAATTCACAAGAAAATTTTCTGTTATTCAGAAAAAATTGAGCCCTACCAAAAAATTTAGGTTGATCTTCAAACACAGCTTTGACCTATTAAATGTGCTAACACAGTTGATGTTTGGCATTATTCTAGAGACTCTTTTGAGGGTACTTTTTACTTTTTTATGGATCCTTTGTTTTAAAAGGTATCAACTTACCTCCTTCAGTTTAGAGTTACTGAGTTAGTATCTTTTCTCTTCTTTGAAGCAATAAAAGAGAGAAATATATTAACGGCTTGGATCTTAGAGGAACTAGCTTCATTTAAACACTTTAACCCTACTCTAACGTTCTAACAGTTTTAATAATTACAAGAAATTATTAATTAGAATGAAGGGATTAAGGAAAAGTTAGAATAGGCTCCGAGGAAGTGACAAAATTTTCATATTTTTCTTTGAAGAGTGGAGGATTGTGAGCACATGTAAGCAGTGGACTGCGTCTAGTTCTTCTTAGTTTTCAACTGCAGACCATGGACTAGATCAAACTTGAGAACTGTTGCACTTTTTAGGATTACTGTATTTTGTTTAAACTGATCACATTGTCTGATCGACATTTTACTATGAACTGGATAGGAAGCTATTAACTTCATGTTATTGGTTAGAAATGGTGGTTATCACCAGTTCAGAATTTTAACTTTGTGTACCATATGTAGGTTAAGAGAGGAGTGGTTTGACTTATTATCTCAAAAAGGAAAATAAAAAGGGGTGGGGTTGATTCTTCTTTGTCTATTAGAACATGTCACTTGTTCATTTTTGTTCCATGCTAGATGTGCAATCAAATTGCCAGAAATTTAAGTCCCTTTGTTGGCACCGTTGATACTGCTTGTGTTAATCTGATAAAGCTATTTCGATGTGTTTTCAAGAATCTCTTGTGGTGACTAGTTGGTTCATAATGTTAATTGTAGGATTGGCGCCTCGTCCTTCTCTTTATTGAGGATACTGTCACGAATCTCTGAACTGAAAAGTAACTCTGTCGGTAAGAGCAATTGCACTCGACATTTTTATTCAACATCACTTAGGATTCATTGTACTTGATGTTATTTATAGGTGTGGCTTTGTACACTTCACATTCCCTTCCCTTCCCTGTAGTCTGTAGCCCCCACCTGACTCTCAAAAAGAGGGGGGCAACAAATTGTGGAAAGTTGGCAAGTGAGGAGAGAGTTAATACATCAGATGGTGCAAAGAATTTCAGTGTTATGTCATCGTGTAGTTCTATCACTTTCTTTTCTCTTAAGTTACTTTTGGAAAACCTAGATACGAATATAGTTGTTGAAGTATCCTCCTCATCTATTTCTCTCTCATTCCCTGCTCCTCTTTTCAGATATACCTGTGAATTATGAGATCAGGAAAAAGAGGTGCAGGGTCCAGAGTAGCAAAGCGACACTTGAACTTCCTTCCCTGCAGCCAAAGAACTGACTGGTGAGTGCACTGTCAGGAGAGAGATTCGATCTTCACAGAATATTCTGTGGGGAAGTGCTTCTGAAAAGCATGATCCTGAGTCCAGATTCCTCTATCAGATCGAAAGTTTAAGTCAGTCAACTGATTGCTCTCTTGCTTATTGCACGGTGGGGGTGAACTGGAAATCCAGAAACTCTGTGCACCTGCTTTCATCTAATGTTTTACCTGCAGAGGATGATGTCCTGCATAACAAATTTAGTGCTTCAACCAGCTCCAGTTATAAATCAGACTGCCTGTTACGTTCCGGATGGGAGAAGTCTTAAACAATTGTAGCTGGCAGATCAACAGAGGTAAGTCCGCAGATAAAAGGCAAAACTATTTTTCCCAAAGGTAGCGACTGATCCATGGGTTTAAAACTAACTACTAGTTCATTTTGATGCTCTCTCTGATTGTTATATTTGGGGAAATCCCTGCTTTAAATACAAATATCCCTCTTGTTATGACAGGGAGATCGGGAAAGAGATGAACAGTTTAAGATTCAGCACAGCTTGAGACAGTGAAGGAAGCTAGAGTATGAGGCCGGTGAGGTTTAAAACTAACTACTAGTTCATTTTGATGCTCTCTCTGATTGTTATATTTGGGGAAATCCCTGCTTTAAATACAAATATCCCTCTTGTTATGACAGGGAGATCAGGAAAGAGATAAACAATTTAAGATTCAGCACAGTTTGAGACAGTGAAGGAAGCTAGAGTACGAGGCCGGTGAAGTTGAGGTTTGTTCTCCATCGTGATCTCTTTCAGTTCCTTTTATGCTTTAATTTTTAGGGAAAATGTGAAAAAGAAGAAACAAAGTCTTTGTGCTATCTAGTTGTCTGTTACATCAGATAAGGGCTTATTAGTCAACAAGTCTTGCAATAATTGAGTGCTAGATAATTAAGCGAAAAAGTCAGCCCTTTGCTCTCAAGACTGTGCAATGATTAAATCTGATGTTGTGATTGCTCCTTGTGGATTAGGAATACTCGATATTTGAGATATTATGGTATGCTGTCTTGTTGACATTGAATCTGGATTACTTAGAAGTGGTTCTAACAAGTTTTTACTTTGTTTTTGGATTACTTTTGCTGCGGGTTAGAGTCCCACATTGGTTGGAATCCAGAAACTCTGTGCACCCCCTTGCATCTAATGTTTTACCTACAGAGGATGATTTCCTGGATTACAAATTCAATGCTTCAGCTATCTCCAGTTGTAAATTAGACTGCCTGTTAGGTTCCATATCGGAGGAGTCTTAGACAATTGTAGCTGGCAGATCAACAGAGGATGCCTCATTTAGGGAGTCTCTTGAACTTGATTACAGTTCAAATGTGATGCATGAGAGAAGGAAACTATTTATGACATCATTCGTGTTTTATGAAATACTCCACTAGCTAACATGATTCTCTTGCACGTGTTTCATAAGAAAATGATTGTTTTCTTGATAATACAGGTTCCGTGTATTTTGTGCGTTAATCTTAACTGATTTGGACATGTTAGAATTTATTCAACTGGTTAGTCCATCGACACTAACTAGCTCTCATATTTTACTCCTTCATTTAACTCCAATCTTTCTCATGGAATCTTTGCTCAAGTTCTTGCTTAAATGCCGTGTCATGTTCTCTGAATAATGCATTTGCAACCCCACAGCTTGCTGATACAGATGGATCATCAATAGTACCCCCATCAGTGAATAAACAAGGCTTGCAGGTGTAAGTGAATATTTAATTTATGAATTTGGAGCTACCTTGATGCTCTCTCGCCTCCACTCACCCCCACATAAGAAAAGGAGAGAGCAGGGAATTAGAATCCAAAGTTATTTAAGATATTTTTCTTTATTCCTGTTGCCTTTGTTTTCATTTGTAATGGAACAATACTCTAATATGGATAGAGTGGAAAAGATACAGAGGAATGAGGATCAATATATCAGGCCAACTAATTTTGGGGTGAAGCATAATTGATGTGGATTGATTCATGATGTTGCTATTCTATTTATTTATTTATTTTCATAGGTGCGATTATGTTTGGAGATGCATTGTTGCCTTCGGAGTGTTCTCTCATTGTTGAGGAGTTGAAGCAGACTTCATTGTGTTTTCAAGTGTCAAATCTGCAACAAAATGTATATTAATTCATCAAGCGTTTATGCAGTTTAAGTTGAATGAAGATCTTAACGCATTTTAGTTTAGTTTATTTTAGTGGTTTGTACGGACGACCGATGCGGAATTCCATGATTGGATTGCCCCCTTATAATTAAAATGAAATAAAATCAATTTTTTAAAAATACCCCTTAATTAATGCATAAGCTGGCACATGCAACCTGTATTACATTCAATATTTGCTGGTATTGTTATTATTATTATGAGATCAGTTTCCTATTGCAGACTTGTTTATTAGTTTGAAGATGCCAAGGTACTTTTGCTTCGCTCTAACTTGTTTTATATAAATAGATTATTTCCATATTTACTGGAAACAATGATCCAGAATATGAGAGCTAGTACTGTTATAGCATGTGAGTTAACATATGATTACTAATACTTAGTATGGAATTCAGGAGAAGAGAGATTGCCAGATTCTTGTTTGGATGCAACAAGGGTGAAGGAAAAACAACACAGTTTGGTTGCTGTTGGTGAACTTGATGTTAGATGGACGCTTCTTAGTGGCAAAATTTCCTACCGATAAGACCAAAAGGCTACTGGCAGAAGCGGTTTCTATCTTCCATGTAAGCATTATCCCTGATCCTTTATTTCGATGATCACCAAAAGCTTGTTCTCCACTTTATATTATGGGAGTGGGGTTGGCGGGCAAATATGTATCTCATGCTCTTTTTTGTGTCAGTACCTTTTGTCATTCTGTGACTGGTTTTGTGAATGGTATGAACATATTCAGAATTGTTTCTGTTGCGCATCCAGAACTGCTAATGCGGGATAACATGTCATGATATTATATCCGCATATCATTTAAATTTGCTGTTCTGGTACTTCCTATTTCATCGAAACCAGCTTTTCGTTTGTGGAGTCTCAGATGATTTACTATTTAATTGATGTGATTGGCTATTTCTTTTCATTTTACCCTCATTAATAAGATGGCATTCATTACATATATTTTCTCAATTTCCTATGTGTCTTTCAAGAATTTCTACATTATATTTTTCATTGCATGGGCAACCAACTACTACCTCTCTTGTCAACTTGGGTGCTTTGCATGAGCAGATCCCTAAGTTAGGTTCCTCCGAGGCATGGCATGGATTACATCGGCATGAAATCAACCTAGAACGTGCAGCAAAGCGACTGAGATCTGCCATATCCTAGTGTCAAAAAGCTCTTGTGACTTGTGAGTATACCTAATTTGATTCTGCTTTGCTACCTACCAAACGATAATTTTTGCACTGAAGATACCCAGTGTGCGATCATCACATTGAAAGATAATCTTGATCTGGAGCACAGTATATCTGTGTACAGATTCAACAAATTTACCAAATGTAACACTAGCTTTTGGTGGTAGCAACTCTCTCTCTCTCTCAATATACACGTGAAAATAGGAAAAGGGAATGGATTGTTCAATTTCCATGTAAAGCTTGTGTATGTAAAGAAATGCTATGATAGTGAAATAGGTAATTTGAATGTAACATCATTCAACTGTGGAGATGATTAAATTTGTATGTCCCACTCTAATCCTCTCAGTTTTTATCCATTAATTAACAATACACTTTTGGATCAAATTATTCATAGTAGGGACATTTTTAGACTAAACTATTATTTAGGGTGTTTTTGTTTAATTTCGCACAGTTTAAGGTTTTTTGTCAAATATAAAAAGATATTATTTTATATAACTGACTAGAAATGAAAGATTGTCACGAGAATTGACAGGAGAGTAACAATTAACATTCATAAAGCTAAAAAGTAGGGGTGGGCGTTCAATATTCGGTTCGGGATTCTTAAATTTCGGGTTCAATAATTTGGTAATTGGTAGTTAAGAGTAGATACAAATATCAAAGTTTAAATTTCGGTTTGGTAATTCGTTAATCGGTAAATTAAACTTCGGTTTGGTATGGTATTCGGTAATACCGTATAGAAGTTGTAGCCGATTGTCTTACCAAGTTAATACTATTTCTCTAATTATTTCTATTTTTTTATGTTGACGCATGATATAATAAAAGATCAACAAGTAAGAAGACAAAAAAAAGCAAATTGATACAACTAAAAGACATGTATTTGGGTTGTTTATGTTTATTCCTCAACTTTCTCTTAGGATTTGTACTAATGAGTAATTGACATCTTGATATATGACTTTCATTAAGTAAATAATTCGGTATTCAGTATTTCCCGAATACCTAATGGTACTAATGTCTCATACCAAACCCAAACTCGAATACCATACTTCTAAAATTTTACTCCCGAATACCATACCAAATATCGAATTACCGGATACCAAATTACCAAAAATTTCGATTAGGTAATTCTGTTTTCGATAATTTATGCCCAGCCCTACTAAAAAGGAAAGAAAAAAATCAGCCTTTTTTCGAGTTTGGTTTTGTTTCGTTGTATTGAATACCCACATAATAAATTTAAAATATTAATTTAAATTATACACTACTTGGTTACATCGGTAACATATTTCATAATTAACTAATGGGGTGAAAGATAATCTAATTGTGTTTGAAAGTAGGTAAATATATTAATAAAATAAATTATACATAGAAATCCAATAACGAGGAGGAAGGTACCAATTGAAATGAAGCATAGGCAATGTGGGATTGAATCTTGATGGAGTTCTTTTTCACTGATTAAACTCAAATTAGTATTCCTAACGTAAAATTTTGGATTTGTTTATGTATGCATGAGTCCAATAACATTAGTTTTACGTCTTTAATTTATTGGGATAGTTTCAAATACATACAATAAAGTAATTGATTTACAACAAATATAATCATTTTTTTAAGTACATAAAAAAAATAGTCAAAAGTCATAGAAAATATACATTGAATATACAATATAGCTTGCCAAAAGTCAAAGAAAATAGAATAAGCTACATAATTTGACATACTTCACTACCATATATATATTATTATTACGTATATTTTTAAAATATTAAGTATCTTACCACTAATTAAGAGTTTTCTACGTATTTTACACTTAGATACATGTATTTTTGCTACTAGATACATAAAAATAGGGATAGAGACGAGCGAGATTGGGGAGGGATGAGAGCGAGATTTGTATGTATCCCAGATACATGCAGATACATACGAATCTCACTAGATACACACAAGATACATGTATCTATATGTATCTTGGAGACCATATACATGAGAGAGTAGCGAGAGATGGGAGAGAGACGAGAGAAGCGAGTGAGATTTACTATGTATGTCAGGTACATGTGAATCTATTTAGATATAATGTATCTACTATCTAGAACAAATAACACCTAAATTTGACCCTATGTATTCGAGATACATGTATCTGGAAGCACCAAAATCTGGCAAGGTACGTAATATTGTAAACTAGACAATATCTAAGTAATTAGCTTATAAACTAGTGGAATTTATGTAAGTTAGAAAATATACACTATACAATATGGTATAACTTACTTTGACATGACTATACTTTATGATCTATTCAAAAACCTGAAACTAATTTAACTATACATAAAGTATATACTGACTATATATGAAGTATACACTAACTATTTAATCTCAATAACTCAAAATCACCTCTAAAGAATCTCAAATTCGAACTTTAAAAGAAAAAGGGGAAGGAACGAAGAAAAAGAAAAAGACGCAAAAGAAGGAGGAGGAGGAGGAGGACGATGAAGAACGAAGAAAAAGAAGCCGCAGCTGGCCATCTTATTGGAAAAAAATATGGCCGAATGTCCATTTTAGGTAAATTATATATATAATATAAGCTAAAAAAAATGGTAAGTAAAGTTTACAAATTGATATTTTGCATAATTTACCTTAAATTATTTAAGTTGTAAGTATAATTTACACTTAATTATAAATATAATAATAATCCATCAATAACAACATAATAATCATAGTAATAATAAAAAAAGCCACTAATTATGTTCCAATTTTCTCATTTGTTATTATTTATTTTTTTGAATTTATGAGATTAAAGTTATGTTTTTGGTTATACAAATATTTTTATGGGAAAAGGCTCAAATATGTCTTCGAACTTTCAGAAAAGGCTCATTTATGCCATCCGTTAAAAGTTTGGCTCATCTATGCCATTGCTATATAAGAAAAGGCTCATCCATGCCCATTTTTTTAACTACGATTTTGCAAAACCACTTTTTACACCCCAAATCCTAAGGTTAAACATTTTTCAATTATAGTTTTTGGATCAAATGTACTCTTTTTGCTTCTTCTTCCTTAAGAACACCAAGAACACATAAAGAACATTAACAATTTCCAAATTTCAAACTTCTTTAATTCTTCACGAAATCACCTCAAATTTCAAGAGTAGTTTCCCTCCGAGCTAGATACCAAAACTCAATATCTTTTGAGCACGAATTCAACCTAACTCAACAAGATCCACTTGAAATTTCTTCAAAGTTTCAAAACTTCAACATTCTTTAATGGTATAATTTTCTTCACAACTTCAAATCATTTGAAATTTTGTACATACACTCAAAAAACACTAGGGAACAACGACCTAATGTCAAAAACACGAATCAAAGCAAAATTTTGAAATTTTGGGACTGATTTTCATTTTTTTGGAATATTTTTTTTAATACAAATAAATTTTTTAAACTTGATTTTAGAATTTTGATTTTCTTAAAAAAAGAAATTAATGATGTAGCCGAAATTTGAGATGATTTCGTGAAGAATTAAAGAAGTTTGAAATTTAGAAATTGTTAATGTTCTTCATGTGTTCTTACGGAAGAACAAGCAAAAATAGTACATTTGATCCAAAAACTTCAATTGAAAAATATTAAACCTTGTTTAGAGGGTAAAAAGTAGTTTTGCAAAATCGGAATTAAAAAAAAGGGCATGGATGAGCAACAATGGCATAGATGAGCCAAACTTTTAACAGATGACATAAATGAACCTTTTCTGAAAGTTGGATGACATATTTGAACCTTTTCCCTATTTCTATTCACTATTTCTTTTTCCGCGTGTTTTTTTAACTATTTTTTTTTTCGCGTGTTATTTTTTTTTTCCGCGTATTTTAACTAGTTTTGAAACTATAAAACAGAGCCCAGCGGTGCATTTTAGAACACACCACCGTCATACAAACTGAGTGCCTTCATCTTTAACTCTACCTGACGATTTTCCCGGCGATTGGTACTGGTATTCTACCCTTCTTATTAACAACTTGTTGGCGTTACATTATCTTGGTATCAAAAAAGAAACCCTAAAACAATTTTCTTATCTGCTCAACTGGTCTTCCTATTCCCATTATCTTGGTATTCTACAACTCACCACTTCATCTGAGAGTCATCGGCGATCAAAACCCCTAAAGCGATTTTGCCGGCTATCTATCTATTGGTATTCTTTCCATTCGAATTCTAAATCAACAACTTGCTATCAAAAAATAACCCTAAACCAATTTTCCCGCCGTTCTTATTTTCTGGAAAATTCTTGCAAGCCTTCTTTTAGAAAAAATCAAGAACTTGGCTTTTTGAAGTTACATTGGTATCAAAAAAGAAACCCTAAAACAATTTTCCTGCTGTTCTTATCTGCTGAAGTACTGGTCTTCCTATTCCCATTATCTTGGTATTCTTTCACAGGGGAGAGCGAAAATTCTTGCAAGCCTTTTTTAGAAAAAATCAAGAACTTGTTGGCTTTTTGAAGTGACTTCATTGGTATTCACAAATACATATTTTAAGGAAATCAAGAATTCTTGCATGAATGATTTTTAAAAAAATTCAAGAATTTGTGGGCATATTTTAAGGAAATGAAGGAAATTGTAATTTTCAAGAATATATTGGCATTGCACATATAAAGGAAATTCAAGAAATCTTTTTAAAACAAATTATGTTGTTATTCTTGCAATGTGCCTTAAGGATGTTCAAGAATTTGTTTTTACCTTTTTAGTGAGATTGGGAGCATTAAGCGAATGCCTCAGGCTATTTGGAGCTTAACCCAGTTTCCACCAGGTGTATGTTGCTATAGGCAGGTAAGTATTAGTTTCTTTGACATTGATGTAATGCACTTTGATGTGCAGTAAGTGCTGTTCAATATATTATGTATTACTTCATCATCTGAAGTTGTACTTTCTTTTGAAGGATCATCTGAAGTTTTACTTTCTTTTCAAGGATCATCTAGAGTTGTACTTTCTTTTGAAGGATCATCTGGAGTTGTACTTTCTTTTGAAGGATCATCTGTTTCACGAGCTGGACAGGTTCTGATGAGAAAAAGATATGGTAAGCTTTTTGCAAAATGTTGAACTGACATCTTCTTTTCTTTAGTATTGATACTGCTGTACTTAATTTCTTTTGCCTGACAACTATGGTGTTCGTAACTTGGAATGATTGTTGTAGTCTAGAGGAATGCATACAACACTCAACTGATAGGCTGTTTGACAGTTTGTGTTCATTAGTATCTTTTTACAGATGTTCTTTTATTTGTTGTTTTGTGGTTTTACTTGTAATTGGGAAAACTTGTTTGGCTGTACAACATAAAATATTGACTTTTGCTTTTATTATAACATGATCATGTACATCACTTTCTGGGTGCTTCATTTGCAATAAAATGGGAAGGGAGGGGGGGGGGATGGAATATTATTTTGTTGCAAACTACTGTATGTAGAGATCTTTTGATTATTTATTCTAGCTGAAGTTGAGTTTGAACACACATATTGGTACTTAGATACTTTTAGCCCAGCTTATGGAGACAGTATATGTGCCTGTTTCTTTAATCTTCTGTTGTGTTCCCTTTTTGTCTAGACATCTTAACTATGGTCCCGAATGCGTGCTTTACACCATCAACATCACAATACAGCCATTCAGGTGATATGTATGCTTTCCCAGCAAGCTTCTGCTTAAAAGGAGGGCTCTGAGCGCTCTATTTCTGATGTTTCTTTGTTGGAATCTGTTACTAAAACTCACAGGAGGCCAAATGGATATCCTAAGGTTTTAAAGGTACAGTTCTTTTGAGTTTTATATGGTAGTATCCATTAGAATGGATATAAAACTACTAACTTGGTCTTTGTTCTTGCCATTGTTTACAAGAAGGCAAGTGTTTGTACCTTGGAATTGATGATTGTTGACAAAATATTTGTACAACAGGTAATCTGTATAAGACTATCTAATACATGAGTTGGCTGCTATTTGCTAATAAGTAACTTTCTAGGGATTTTTCTTTTTGCAGTTGTTGTTTATGATGCTTTTATAACCAACCAGTTCAAAGGAAGCAAATGCACTCCAAGTACCTCTAGTTTTCCTCAAACTCAAACAAGTAAAAAAATTTGATTTACATACTTAATTTCTTAAGTTGTACTCTGTCGTGATTGATCTTTTGGTTTGCATGTATAATCTGGAAGCCTAAAGAGAGGGTCTTGCATTCTCTGTTAGAGTCTCTATTGAGAATCACCCTTGTGCATCCCAGTGTCTCCTTCAAAATTGTTGTTATTGAAAGGTTCATCTTTGATACACCAGTTAACTTGAGGATATTTCTTATCTGGTTTCTTAGATTTTTTAAATTTGCATGCAGTGAGGATGACCTGCTTTGCATATGTGCTTCTCCTACTCCGTTGCCGCTATGTGGAGTTGTTCTAGCAGGCCCCACTTGCACAACTCTAAAAAAAATTAGAAGTTAAACTATAAGAAGTTATGATTTTTAGTATTTTATGAAGACAATCAATTGGACAGACTTTCGCTAACACCCTAAGTGGCTATTTTCCTTTACATGGCTATCATGCGTTGATGTTCAATCAAACATGTTTCCTGTTGAGCTGAAGAACTGTTGCTTGGCATGGCACTTCAGTTGGGTCCGTGAGATTTTGGGATAAGTTCCATTTTTTGGTCCTTCTTATGTCTCACAGGATATTTGCAGCCATGTTGGGTTTCAAAACTTTTGAACTAATCGTGTTTGGGTGTCGCAGAGTTCAATTTTTTTCGTCGGCTAATCACCCTTTTAGTGAAGCTGTACGATCTTCTCCTTTTCTTGTTCTTATTACTTTCTCTGATATAACTCAAAAAAAGTAATTTAACATGTTTTCTCTTGAGCTGAAAAACTGTTGCTTCGCATGGCACCTAAGGTGGGTATATGAGATTTAGGAAAAAGTTCCATTTCATGGTGCATCTTCTCTGTCTCATAAGGCTAAGTGATGCTTGCAGCCATGACATATTCCATAGCTTTTGAGTTGATTCGTTTTTTGGCTTGGCAAAGTTCAATTTTCTTTACCCCATCCCCAAACCACCCTTTTCGTGAAATTACACAAAACCTTCCTCTTTTTTTATTCTTATTATTCTTTCTGCTCTATTTATAAACCACGAGGATGTGGAGGTTTTGTCTTCTGTGGAAGTTAAATAAAACTTGTTTTCTGTCCAACTGATTAAACTGTTGCTTGGAACGGCACCTCAGGTGGGTCTATGAGATTTTGGAATTAAATTACCATTTCATGGTGTTTCCTTTCCATCTCATACGACTAACTGATGCTCGTAGCCACGACGGATTTCAATGCTTTTGAGCTAATCGTGTTTTTGTTTGTAAAGTTCAGTTTTTTCTCTCACCAAACTACCCTTTTGGTGAAATTACACATGACCTTCCATTTTTCTTATTTTTTGTACTCTCTCCGGTATAACTCAAAATGGCAATCAAACATGTTCTCTCGAGTTTAAAAATTGTTGCTTGGCATGGCATCTCATGTGGGTCTGTGAGATTTTGGAGAAAGTTCCATTTCTTGGTGTTTTTTCTCTATCTCACAAGGCTAACTAATGCTTGCAGCCATGATAGGTTTCTAAGCTTTTGAGTTGATTCGTGTTTTGTGTTGAGTTTCTTTCCCACCCCTCACCGAACCACCCTTTTCATGATTTTGCATATGCATACCCTCTTTTCTTATTCTTAGTACTCACTCTGCTCCGTGTTACACACAATAAAGATTTGGAGGTTTTCATACATCGATGTTTAATCAAACATGTTGCCTGTCGAGCTAAAGAACTGTTGCTTGGCACATCACTTCAGGTAGGTATATGAGATTTTGGGAAAAGTTCCATATTTTGTTCTTTCTTTTGTGTCTCATAGACAAACTGATGCTGGCAGCCATGCTGGGTTTTAAAGCTTTTGAGCTAATCGTGTTTGGACATCTCAAAGTTCTACTTTTCTTGTTCTTATTACTCTCTCTTGTATAATTAAAAAAAAAAACAATTTAACATGTTATCTCTTGAGCTGAAAAACTGTTGCTTGGCATGACACCTCAGGTGGGTATATGAGATTTAGAAGAAAGTTCCATTTCATGGTGCATCTTCTCTGTCTCATAAAGCTAACTGATGCTTGCAGCCATGACAGATTTCAAAGCTTTTGAGTTGATTCGTGTTTTGGCTTGGCAAAGTTAAGTTTCCTTTCCCCCCTCTCCGAACCACTCTTTTCGTGAAATTACACATGACTTTCCTCTTTTCTTATTCTTATTACTCTTTCTGCTCAGTTTGTAAACCATGAGGATGTGGAGGTTTTGTCTTCTGTGGAAATTCTATAAAATTTGTTTTCTCTTGAGCTGATTAAACTATTGCTTGGCACGTATCTTAGGCGGGTCTATGAGTTTTTGGAATTAAATTTCCATTTCGTGGTGTTTCTTCTCTATCTCATATGACTAACTGATGCTTGTAGCCACAACGGATTTCAATGCTTTTGAGCTAATCGTGTTTTGGCTTTGTAAAGTTTAGTTTTTTCCCTCGCCGAACCACCCTTTTGGTGAAATTACACATGACCTTCTATTTTATTTATTTTTTGTACTCTCTCCGATATAACTCAAAATGGCAATCAAACATGTTCTCTCTTGAGCTGTAAAACTGTTGCTTGGCTTGGCATCTCATGTGGGTCTCTGATATTTTTGAGAAAGTTCCATTTCATGGTGTTTTCTCTGTCTCACAAGGCTAACTAAGCTTGCAACCATAATAGGTTTCTAAGCTTTTTAGTTGATTTGTGTTTAGTGTTGAGTTTCTTTTCCACCCTTCACCGAACTACCCTTTTCGTGATATTGTACATGCACTCCTTATTTTCTTTTTTCTAGTACTCACTCTGCTCCGTTTTATACAAAATGAAGATTTGGAGGTTTTCATCCATCGATTTTAATCAATCATGTTTCTCATCAAGCTAAAGAACTGTTGTATGGCACATCACTTCAGGTGGGTCTATTGGATTTTTGGAGAAGTTCCATTTTTTGGTCTTTCTTCTGTCCCATATGCAAAATGAGGCTGGAGCCATGCTGGGTTTCAAAGCTTTTGAGCTAATCTTGTCTGTGCATCATAACGTTCAAATTTTTTTATCGGTAAATCACCTTTTGGTGAAACTACGCGACCTTCTACTTTTCTTTTTCTTATTACTCTCTATTGTATAACTCAAAAAAAGCAATTTAACATGTTCACTCTTGAGCTGAAAAATTATTGCTTGGCATGGCACCTCAAGTTGGTTTATGAAATTTAGGAGTAAGTTCCATTTCGTGGTGCATCTTCTCTGTCTCATTAAGCTAACTGATGCTTGTAGCCATGACAGATTTCAAAGCTTTTCAGTTTATTCGTGTTTTGACTTGGCAAACTTTAGTTTACTTCGCCCCCCTCCCCACACTCCCCCCTCCCCCCTCCCCCCTCCCCCTTCCCCCAACCCCCTTTTTCGTGAAATTACACATGACCTTTCTCTTTTCTTATTCTTATTACTTCGTCCGCTCCATTTATAAATCATGAGAATGTGGAGGTTTTGTCTTCTGTGAAAGTTCAATAAAACCTGTTTTCTCTCGAGCTGATTAAACTGTTGCTTGGCACGGCACCTCAGGTGGTCTATGAGATTTTGAATTAAAATTCCATTTCATGGTGTTGCTTCTCCATCTCATACGGTTAACTATTTCTTGTAGCCACGGCGGATTTTAATGCTTTTGAGCTAATCGTGTTTTGGCTTCGTTAAGTTCAGTTATTTTTTCTTACCAAACCATCTTTTGGGTGAAATTAAACATGACCTTCTATTTTTATTGTTTTTAGTACTCTCTCTTGTATAACTCAAAATGGCAATCAAACATGTTATCTCTTGAGATGAAAACCTGTTGCTTGGCATGGCATCTCAGGTGTGTCCGTGAGATTTTGTAGGAAGTTCCATTTCATGGTGTTTTTTCTCGGTCACACAAGGCTAACTGATGTTTGCAGCCATGATAGGTTTCTAAGCTTTTGAGCTCATTCGTGTTTTGACTTGGCAAAGTTCAGTTTCTTTCCCACCCCTCTCTGAACCACCTTTTCTTGATATTACAAATGTACTCCCTCTTTTGTTATTTTTACTACTCAATCTGCTATGTTTTATACACAATGAAGATTTGGAGGTTTTCATATGTCGATGTTCAATCAAACATGTTTCCTGTCGAGCTAAAGAACGGTTGCTTGGCACGGCACTTCAGGTGGGACTATGAGATTTTCGGAAAAGTTTCATTTCTTGGTCTTTCTTCCCTGTCTCATAGGCAAACTGATGCTTGCAGCCATGCTGGGTTTCAAAGCTTTTGAGCTAATCGTGTTTGGGTGTCGCAAAGTTCAATGTTTTTGTCTGTAAATCATTCTTTTGGTGAAACTACACGACCTTCTACTTATCTTGTTCTTATTATTCTCTCTTGTATAACTCAAAAAAAAGCAATTTAGCTTGTTCTCTCTTGAGCTGAAAAACTGTTGCTCGGCATGGCACCTCAGGTGGGTATATTAGATTTAGGAGAAAGTTCCATTTCGTAGTGCATCTTCTCTGTCTCATAAGGCTAACTGATGCTTGCAGCCATGACAGCAAAGTTCAGTTTCCTTTTCCTTCTTCAAACCACCCTTTTCGTGAAATTACACATGACCTTCCTCTTTTCTTATTCTTATTACTCTCTCTGCTCCGTTTATAAACCATGAGAGATGTGGAGTTATTGTCTTTCGTGGAAGTTCAATAAAACTTGTTTTCTCTCGAGCTGATTAAACTGTTGCTTGGCATATCACCTTAGATGGTCTATGATATTTTGGAATTAAATTTCTATTTCATGATGTTTCTTCTCCATCTCATACAGCTAACTGATGCTTGTAGCCATGACAGATTTCAATGATTTTGAGCTAATCGTGTTTTGGCTTTGTAAAGTTGAGTTTTTTTTTCCTCACCAAACCACCCTTTTGGTGAAATTACACATGACCTTCCATTTTTCTTAGTTTTATTTCATCATCTGAAGTTTTACTTTCTTTTGAAGGATTATCTGAAGTTGTACCTTCTTTTGAAGGATCATCTGAAGTTGTACTTTCTTTCGAAGGATCATCTGAAGTTGTACTTTCTTTCGAAGGATCATCTGAAGTTGTACTTTCTTTTGAAGGATCATCTGAAGTTGTACTTTCTTTTGAAAGATCTGGTGTTTCACGAGATGGACAGGTGCTGATGGAAAAAAAAATATGGTAAGCTTTTTGCAAAATGTTGAACCTACATCATCTTTTCTTTAGTATTGATAATGCTGTACATAATTTCTTTTGCCTGACAACTATGTTGTTCGTAACTTGGAATGATTGTAGTAGTCTAGAGGATTGTATGCAACATTCAACTGATAGGCTGTTTGACAATTTGTGTTCATTAGTATTTTTTTACATATGTTCTTTTATTTGTTGTTTTGTGGTTTTTCTTGTAATTGGGTAAACTTGTTTGGCTGTATGACACAAAATATTGATGCTTACATTTTGGTTTTGCTTTTATTATAACAGGTTCATGTACATCGCTTTCTGGGTGCTTCATTTGCAATAAAATGGGAAGGGGGAGGGGGGATATTTTTTGTTGCTCACTACTATATTTAGAGAACTTTTGATTATTTATTCTAGCTGAAGTTGAGTTTGAACATACATATTGGGATTTCTATTCAAGGGTGTTCGCCCTTCTCTATGCTTTACCTATGATTCTTCCATTTTCTAAACAAACCAGCAGCCCTTAAAAAAAGAGAAAGAGATGTAGATAGTTTACACTACAGTTTCTGGGTTTTTTTGCAGTCATTGTTCGTGATGTATTTTACAACCAACAAGTTCGAAGGAAGCAAATGCACTCCAAGTACTTCTAGTTCTCCTCAAACTCAAACAAGAATAAAATTTGATTTACATACTTTACTTCTAAAGTTGTACTCTGATCTGATTTATTTTTTGGTTTGCGTTTATAATCTGGAAGCCCAAAGAGGTTCTTGCATTCTCTGAAAGAATCTTTGCTGAGAATCTCCCTTCTGCATCCTAGTGTCTCCTTCAAAATTATTGATATTGAAAGGTCCATCTTTGATACACCAGTTAACTTAAGGATATTTCTTGTCTGGTTTCTTAGATTTTGTTTATTTGCATCTTGCTTTGCACACGTGCTTCTCCTTCTCCGTTACTGCTATTGTCAAGTGGGTTTGGGATTCATCTGAGTTCCCTGAACAAATTGAGTGCAAGGATGGTTCGTTCAAGCTTTCAGGACACATCTCTGGGCGGATGAGCGAATTCTTTTGGAAAAAGTGCGTGGGAAGGTAATGATTGTCTGAAAACTCATTGAAGTGTCATTTCAACTTGGAGTCTGTAACTTACTAAATTATCAGGTCCTGTCTGGAAAAATGAGGCCAACAACCTATCTTGATTCTGAGCAAGAAGTGGTACGTTTATTTTGATAATAGGTAACATTGATTTTGAGTCTTGTGGGGAAGTCTTGAAACTCTTTATAATAGGTACCATTGATTTTGAGTCTTTGCCATGCTTTTGCAGGTCATGTTTGAAATTGGTTACCAATTACTACACAACTATGCTGACCAAATTCAAAACTGAGGTTGGATTCGCAATATTCATTCTCAAGCTTCAAGATCATTTACCAGGTAAGTTACGATCTTTGTTTAGATTTTCATCACACAACCAGTCTATGGTACTGGATAAAATTGCCATTTACCAGAAATTCCATTGCACTAAATTTTGCTACATTCATTAAAGTTAAACCTAACGGTGAGCATGAAGTTATATGTTTTGGTTTAAGCTGGAACTTGAATCGGATCCACAAGCAGCCAACATCAGTCACACTTCTTGCGGTAACATTCTCTGATACTTGTCTCTGGCATATTATATATTCAAAAGGTTAAGTTCATGTAAATCATTTGCAAATCAGTCGTAGAAGGGAAAGGTATTATAGTAATGATTGTAGTTGTTAATCCAGGATTAGTTGCTCACCTACATTCTCAAACCTTTTACTACACTTCATAGCTTATTCTCTTCAACATTCATATTCCTCCCTCTGAAGGATATATGCCTGTCTAAATGTGAAAAGCAACGCATGACAAGCACTTCTTCTTAGGCTAGTTATTCCGTTATGGTATTATTTCAATTAAATATGTCAGTAATTCACACGACCTGGTGTTTCTCTCTTCAGGCCAAGTGTGAAAAGTTAACTCGTTCACATCTGGAATAGAAAATTACAAGCTCAAGGGGAGGGCACAGGTGCACACGATGGGAGTCAAAAGAGGGTAATCCATTCCTGCCATTTATTCTTCACCTAAATAAGACCTGAATTTTCCTAGTGCTCGTTTCAGTTAACTAGCTTCATTTCTTTCACCTACTTTTCAAGATTTTCTTAGACTGCATTCTTATTAATCATGAAAGCATTAGAGATTACAATGTCTCTTTCTAAGTCTCCTAGGCCACATAGTCTCTTAGGGGTCGTTTGGTCAAGTGTATTAGGAGAAATAATGCATGTATTAACTCTGTGTATTAATAGTACCTTGTTTGGTACACTTTTTCAACCTATGTATAACTAATGCAAACACTGGTTGTACACTCTATTGTGTATTACGAATACCATGGATTTCTAGGTATTAATAATGCAAGGGATTCAATGTATGCATTAGCATGTTTAAAGACCAATTACCCCTCAAAACTTTTTACATCTTTTCCACTATAATTGTGGAGGATATTTTTGTAAATTAATTTTTTTTTGAAATGCATTCAATTTTTAATATACCAAACCGAACAATGCATAAAAATTATCTGTGTATAATTAATGCAAGCATAACTAATACAAGGATTACTGGAATATACAATCTTAAGAATCAGGATACTATAATCAATGTCACTTCTGGCATCTTGTATTTTGTTGGCGATTCATTGGTTCCTGATATAATTGATAAAAACTGCCTGGAGGGTGCGAAAGTTCTCCATCAGGTTGTTGACTCCGATAATAGAATCGGAATTTCGTAAGAAAAAATGAGAATTCGATCTTGGAAATAGGCGATTGTGGTGAGAACAACACCTCCTATCATTGATCAGGTCTATTCTGTCCTTTGCATAGACCATTATGGCCATTCTTGGTTTCTCATGAATTTTCTTATAACACATTTATTTTAAACGATTGTTTTTTTAGGGATCATTTGGTTGAACTCAATAGCAAATATAAATCTCAGCATAAACTTCGGCATAAATAGTATAGGGATCGTTTGGTTGGACTCATTAGCAAATATAAACCTCAGAATAAATTTCCGAATAAATAGTATAACATTAATTGGCCGCATAAGAAAAAGTAATTTCTGCATAACTATGTAGCTCTCAGTTAATCCTCATAAGAAAAAATAAGCTTGACATAACTAATGCAGCATTTGATTGATGGTATTTAATTGTTCATTATTAATATCCTCATATTTATGATTTTACTAGGTATTTAGTGGAAAGTTGTGGAGTTGTTCTTGAAGGCCCCACTCGAATAACTTAATTTTTTTTAGTAGTTTAATTATAAGAAGTTGTGATTTATAGTATTTTGAATGAAGACACTCGATTGGACAGACTTCTGTAAACACCCTCAGTGGCCATTTTCTTTACATGGTCTAAACTTTTTCTTTTCTTTGAAATGAACATGGTCTAGACTTTTTGATTTTGATTATTTCTTAAAAGTTGAAAATTTTGCCTTGTAAGAGAATGGGGAATTATATGTTGTCTGTTTTTGTTAGTTTTGAGGATCAATAGACATGGGCTGCTGAGAATATGGCAACTTGTGCTTATATTTAATTTTAATCTCATTGAGACCTGCTGTGTTAAGGTGGATGACAATGGTAAGTATTAGTTTCTTTGACATTGATCTAATGCATTTTGATGTGCAGAAAGTTCTGCTCTGTTTATTATCTTACTTCATCATCTGAAGTTGTACTTCCTCTTGAAGGATCTTGTGTTTTACGAGATGGACTGGTGCTGATGGGAGAAAGATATGGTAATCTTCTTGCAAAATGTTGGATTGACATCATCTTTCTATTGTATTGATGCTACTGCACATAGTTTCTTTTTCCTGACAACAATGATGTTCATAACTTGGAATGATTGTTTTAGTCTATAGGATTGCATGCATTACTCAACCGATAGGCTGTTTGACGGTTTGTGTTCATGAGTACTCCCTCTAATCCATATTAAGGAATGGTTGGGACTTTTTTCCTAGTTCAGAATTATTGAATTATTCTTATGGGGTGTTGCATACCCCCACAATTCACTTAATATGGACTAGAGGGAGTATATCTTTACATTTGTTCTTAAAAATGGAAAATTGTGCTATGTAAGTCAATGGGGTATTATATTGTTTATCTTTTCTGATTTTGTTAATGTTTTGAGGATCAGTAGAGGTGGGCTGCTGAGAACATCATAGCCAAGTGACTAGCGATGACAAGCCATGCTCTCATGCAGTTTTAATCATTTAGACTAATTGCACCTGCAAATTTGTGTGTTGCTTGCAAAAAAGGCTATTGACCGGTGAGGCTCTTCAATGAATTCTTATGTTCCTTTGTTTGCTACTTCTGATGACAAGAGCATATGCTTTGTATGAAATAGATACTATTTTTTCTCCTCTTGTTAGTATGATGCTTCCATTCTAGTATCATAATTTTTTTTCCAAATGAATATTCTTATATCACAACTCTTATATCATTTTTCCATGAGATTTACTTCTTTAGAGGACTGTTCTTTTTATGTTTGTTCTTATAATTCTTTCTTCTGTTATGCTTCCTTTTTGTTTGTCCATATTAACTATGGTTTCGTATGCTTACTTTACACCAGCGAAAATTCAAAACTGGGGTTGGATTTGCAACATTCGTTCTCAAGCTTCAAGATCATTTACCAGGTAAGTTACGATCTTTGTTTAGATTTTCATCACACAACCAGTCTATGGAACTTGATAAAATTGCCATCTACCTGAAATTCCATTGCACTAAATTTTGCAAACATTCATTAAAGTTAAACCTAGCGCTGAGCATGAAGCTATATGTTTTGGTTAAAGCAGGAACTTAGATCTGAAGGATATATGTCTGTCTAAATGTGGAAAAGAAAGCATGACAAGCATTTCTTCTCAGGCTAGTTATTCCATTTTGAGGTATCAAAATAACAGTTTATCACTTCTTCTGGGCACATGGTTCTCAGCATTTCTCAAGAGCCCTGGGTGATGCCAGAGCATACTGCTGATCTTTTGAGTTGTTGGATTGGGGGGGGGGGGGAGCAAGATCCAAAAAGGATGGTGGTTTATAGTACCTGCTAGTGTCTGGTGGGCTATCTGGAGAGAAAGAAACCTCAGGTGTCATGAGAATATTACTAACATTATTCAGAAAGTTAAAGAAAATTGCATTAACGTGTTTTGAGTTGAGTTTCTTTCCCACCCCTCACCGAACCACCCTTTTCATGATATTACATGTGCACTCCCTCATTTGTTATTCTTAGTACTCTCTCTGCTCCGTTTTATACACAATGAAAATTTAGAGGTTTTCATCCATCGATGTTCAATCAAACATGTTGCCTGTCGAGCTAAAGAAATGTTGCTTGGCACGGCACTTCAGGTTATAAGATTTTGTGAAGAGATCCATTTTTTGGTCTTTCTTCTCTTTCTCGTAGGCATCATTTGACCCACGAGCCATAGAATTGATGAAGTATAAGCAAAGGGAATGTTAGAAGTAAAAAAGAATTGATGAAGCATAGGAGAAGAAAAATGGTAGTAGTCAAATACCAAGTGACCTTATTTTTTCCCCTCTGTTTTCACCTTTTTGATAAAATTGAATGAATCAATAGAGTTGGCAAAACACACATCTATGTAAAACAATCCCTATGATGCAGATGAAGTTTGAAAGTGGTTTGTGTGTCTGCAGTTCCTTTGAGAAAACAACCAAGGAGTACATGGCCACTGAGAATGATGGTAAACGTCCAGCTGAGCCAACTTGGATACAACCCAAGAATCTGTAATGTGATCATCAAGATAGAAGCTTGCTGGGCGGATTATGACAAACTGCCATGTTCAATGCTTGACAAGTTTCAGTGTCCGGTGATCTAAGCGAGCAGTGCGAGGCTGCAATTGGCAGAAAGAACATTGGATGCATCGTGACAATCCACCATATTAGTACTAATTTAGTAAGAAATGCATAAGCTCAATTAAACAACTGACAAAATTAGGAAGACAAACTTCAACCTAATTTCTCACATCAGCCACATTATAAGAAGATTTAAATAAGTGTTAGCAAGCAAAGCCGAAGTCATCCAAATATGATACAACAAGCAATTCAACTCTACGTTTAGACAGCCATATCAGCACTTAGACTGGATCTGATTAATATAATTTCTTTAGGATTTGCAGTCATAATTATTAATTGGTTACATTAGGCTAATAATTTGATTGTCTAGAAGCCCTGTGCTTCAAAACAAAAAGAAATATACACAGTAAACACTAAAGGGGGAAAGTGCAACAGTGGCTAGATCCAAACGCAAAACCAAAGAAGGAATCAAGCAGTAATTAAAGTTATAAACAAAGAAATTGAGTGTTTCTGGAAATTCTTGCACTACTTAGAGTAAAATAAATAGAGAATCACACTTGGCATCAAATATAATTTTACTATGGATTTCACGTAAACTTATATATATAGTACTAGATACAGAACGGGCTCAACATATGTTACTTTTTAGCTCAATTTATGTGATACAAATAAAATTTTGAGAGTCAATCAAATATTTCATATGTTTAAATATATTTTAAGTTTTTAATTATTATACTTTATAGTACCTTTTATGACATTTTTAAATAATACATGTTACTCCTTTTTTATCCTCATTTATATTAACGATAGTAGAATTACAATAACCTCATGTTTTTTTAAAAAATATTTTTTAAATTGTTAATTAATGTTATTTGTTGTACTTTGTACATATATTTTTAAATAAATAGATATTTTGTGTTTTATTTTAATTGACTTTTTAAAATAATTTTTTTAGATTTTATATTATCATTTTTAGTTTCTTACTTCTTCTATATGATGATACTTTTTTATATATATTTTATATTATGAACTTATCTATAAAACAAATTAAAAAAAAATTACACACAAAAAAACGTCATTGATAAAATATTCTTTTTAATTGTAAATTGAAATTATTTAAGATTTTTTTTTGGTAATCATACAAATTTTAGAATTTAACAACAATAACGTATTAGTGAAATCTCACAAGTGAGGTCTAGGGAGGGCAGAATATATGCAGATCTTATCACTACTTCGTGGAGGTAGAGAAACGGTTCCCAAAACACTATCAGTTCAAATGCAACAAATTCAGGTACAAAGAAGGAAATAATAAAAACAAGGGAAAATTACGTAGCTAAGCAAAACTTATACTACTTGATTATCTACCATAACTATAATTTGCATTAATTACAATTCGAAACTAACTTTAAGGTATAATTTCATTCTCTCTCTCGCCTCTCGCCTCTCTTCCTCTCTCTCTCGCGCCTCTCCCCCATCTCTCTGGAATTCTCGCTCGCCACTTTCCTCTCCCTGCCCAGTCTCTCTCTCTCACTTCTCTTCTGCCAATATCTCTCACTTTATACAAACACAAATGTATAATTTGTGTTTGTATAAAGCGAGAGAGACGGGATATACAAATACATATACATATCTCTCCGCCCTATACACTTATAATTATACATATACAAATCTTCCCTTGCCCAGTTCTCTTTTGTCTCTCTCTCTCTCTCGCTTTATACAATTATAAATTTGTGTTTGTATAAAGCGAGAGAGATTGAATCTTGTCCTGCCCAGTTCTCTTTTGCCTATCTCTCTCTCTCTCTCTCGCTTTATACAAACACAAATGTATAATTTGTGTTTGTATAAAGCGAGAGAGATTAGATTTTACCCTACCCAGTTCTGTTTTGTCTATCTCTCTCTCGCTTTATACAAACACAAATGTATAATTTGTGTTTGTATAAAACGAGAGAAATTGGATATACAATACAAATGTTTTAACTCAATTCAATTGTATACGAATTCAAATTATATGTAGATATACAAATTTAATACTTGATACATATACATATATACAATTATTTTGACATATATACATATGTATATACATATACAATTCGCCTCTCTCCACTCTCTGCCCTCTCTCACTTGCATCTCTCCACTCTCTCCCAGTCTCACTCGCCTCTCTCCTCCCTCTCCCAATCTCGCTCGCCAGATATACAAATACATATGTATATCAGTTACATTTATACATTATTTTGACAAATAGACATATACAATTCGCCTCTCTCCACTCTCTGCCCTCTCTCGCTCGCCTCTCTCCTCTCCCAGTCTCGCTCGCCACTCTACTCTCTATAACATGTAGCTACAAATCGTAACTATCAAACTATAGCTATGGAACATAATTAAAATATTTTGAGTAGCTATATGTGAAAGTTCCTCTAAAAACAATAAGATTTGTTTCCCACCCAAACAAAAGTCCGCATTGGAGCTTCGACTAAATTTGGTTCGCGTAGTGCAAGGCCCATTACAGGGATGCCACTACCGACAAGCTTTTCTCCGTATCATGGGCTTAAACCTTAGACCGCTAATTAAGGTGAAACAGTCCACAACTCATGTTGGTAGTGTATTACCCATTACGTAGAAGATTCTTTTCTTTAGAAAAGCAATTTCATCGTTTCAACGTAATTGAACACTCTAATATAATTTATTTAACAAAATAAAAAGTTCTACAAAAATATTTTTTCTCATAACCAATTTAAATCCTATAGTGGACAGCTATAGCCCTTTGTATAGGTTGGGTGCTTGTTTAAGGCCATAAAGTGCTCGCTTGAGGCGGCAAACAGAGATAGAATGATTTTAGAAGATGAATTATCGGCACCTTGAACTGTACTATCGAAACTGTGCTCTGAAGATTTTTTTAAAGTAACCCAGTCAGATGTCTCAGAAAGGGTAGTGATCTCCCCCTGAAAGGTATCACGACCATAAAGAGAAGAAAAGGGAGATTGCATGTTGATAACAGAAAATGGCGGAATGTCGAAATAACTCGCTTTTAGGGAGAATATCTTTTTTTTAAAAAGAAACTAAAAAAAAAGGAGGAGGAGTAGATTAATGCCAAAGATGATCTATACATTTGGGCCGAAGCTAACATTTGGGCCTCTGTAGCTACGGGCCTACATAAATGAACCCTGGTTTACCAACCTAACCGAAGCCTATAGATTTTCCCTATAACTAGCAAGAATAAACTCACAGGCCTGAAATATTTGGCCATCTAGTTTACAAAATATATAAAAAGTATAGGTTATATATACTTTAATACTAATTATACGTATAATTTATACATACCTATACACAACATATACAACAGATACACTATACATTAATAGTGTATATGTTATGTATATTTCTGCCATGTTGGTAAACTAGTTGGCCGAACAAGATATATTTGTAACTTTCCCTCGTATAATTCACAGCAGATGTAACTTCATTCGTATTAATAGAAAAATGTACTGATTCTTGAACAACAGTTATTTTCTTTGCCAATGTCCGTTAGTACTGAAACTGGAAACTGATTAGGTTGATCACTCTGATTAATTAATGAATAAATAATCTCGATTAAGATAGTAAGTAAAAAGGATAATACATCAACATGCCCTTTAACTTCTCTTCCACTAGCATTTCTGCCTTCCAATTTTTGATGTGCATAAGTATACACTTAAACTTGTATAACGTTGAACAAGTATACATCTAACATCACAAGAAAAATTGTTCTTTTCCTTTTCATTGGAGTACATTTTTTGTCGATTCTCCACCAAAAAAAAGAAAGAAAAAGAGAATGACTAAAAAATAACAAGATGATCAAAATGGCTAGCTAGTTCTAGCTTGTCATATAATCGACACAAAACATCAGTTAGTTTGTTCTAATGTTGCACATTGTGTTTATAATCCACCATCATAAAGGGAGAAAAATGGTATTTCAGCACTTTTTGATGATACATTATAGTCTTTCATCCTCTAGTGATAAATGTATATACCTCCTAATATTTCAGAACCAACTTGTGAATCCCTCTTATTCTCTTCTTTGTCTTCATGTTGTTCTTGTTGTTCTTTTCCCTCCCTTTTGCTGCTACCACCATGGCTACTGTCTTTACGCGAAGAAGATTTTATGTCAATCTCTTCTTTATCCGGAACCAACTGGCAGACTTTCTTGATTTCTTTATCTTTTCCCCACAAGACAATGTATAGTCCACACACTATCACGACTGATCCAACGATGCTGCAGTGCACAACATTAGAACAAACTCGTTAGACTTTCGTATCAAATTTATAAACATGCTAGAACTAGGCCAATAGGCATTACATTTTCACTTGTTTTGTTTTTTGGCTATCTAGAAGTGACTGAAAATTTGTGTAGGAAAGGGAAAAATCACATACGTTCCGAGGAATAACTTTTCTCCCAAGAACAAGTATCCAGTAATTGCCACCATCACAAGCATCAAAGGGTTAAAAACGGATACATATACCGGGCCTTTCATCCGGACAACCCATGCAATGATGGTAAACAGTACTCCAGAACAAAATATCCCCTGAAACACAACTTCAACAGTATGAGATGATCATCCTTTTTACACCTCAATTCAATTTTATTCACATCAGCACGTACCGTATATGCTGCAGCAATAAGTCTAATGTTCCACCCCAATTTCCATTGATTCCAATCTCTTTCCACAACTACTGCAACAACAAAACATTGAACTGCTGCCATTACATTCAGTAGAGCTGTGAATGAGTAAGGACATGGATATCGCTTAGCCGCCTTAGCCTGTACATACAGAAACACATAGATTGGTAAAAATAGAGAATAACAGGTATACCTTGACTTGATTAAAATTCACTTTTTCGTATTTTGCTGGATTACAACATCCCTCTTATACTGTTGCATCAGCACAAAACTTATAGCTAATGCTAAATGAACATCCATAACCTTAAAATGTTACAAGAAGCTTTTAGACTACGTATTACACATGAAATGAGACAGAGTAATATAAAAGACAATTCCAAAGCATCATTGTTCATTACTAACTCACCTGAACAATCAGCAATAGCGCATAGCAAGTACAACCAGCTATGGCAAGAAAAGCACCTATTAAAGGTTTACTTTCTCCCTTATGTTTTGGGGAATGCAACAAGTTTATGTTTGTGCTCCCCATATTTATCTCTGGCCCTTTGTAGAGTGATAGCAGCATCGCTCCGCTGATGCAAATGATCGTCCCAAATACCTTTGCTTTACCTGCTGCTGAATGCCACCCCAACCTCTCTAACCTGATCAATGCACAATAATACTACCTCTCATTTGTTTGAAATTAATGAAACTAATAAACTTGACGATCCTTGCAAAAAGTACCTCAATATGATGGCAACAATAAAGGTCATGGCAGGGATGAGATTGAACATGGCTGAGACAAAAGTTGCTGATGTGAAGACCAAGCTTTGCAGGTACATGTTTTGGCCTAATGATCCCCTGCAACAAAAAAATAAAATCCCTTTCACTATAATTTCTTATCAAATTGCCTACAAAAATCTTTTACTCAATCCGTTTCAATTTGTTTATCTCACTTGCCTTTTTAGCCATTCTCAAAAAGAATTTCTGTTTCTTTTTAGGCAACTCTTTAATTTCAACTTTCCACATGTGTCTAACACCACAACCACAAGATTAAAGAACATTCGATACATTCTACGTCTTAAACTCCATGTCAATTCAAAATGAGACAAACAAATTGAAACACAGGGAGTACATTACATAAAAAATGAAGCATCAAAAAATGATCAAGAAATCTATGAACCCAACACTGTTTCATTTTTGAACTGAACTAAACAAGTAGGTGCATCAACTTAAAGAAATAGAAACCAATACACAACAAAACATAGCCAGTGAAATCCCACTAAGTGGTGTCTGGGGAAGGTAGAGTGTACGCAAACCTTACCACTATCTCGAGAGGCGGTTTCCGATAGACCCTCGGCTAATAGAAGAGTTAAAAAAAAGAAGAAGAAAGATAGAACAACTTACCCAAGTAGACCACACAGAAACCCTTGGAATAAAACCATCTTTGATAGCTTTACTCTTTTCCCCCTGAAACAATAAAAATTAGAATGAGACTTCCATAAATTTTTCCCCTTCATTTCAAGAAAGCAAGCATTACATAGAAAAATCCCCTACCCCCACACACTAAATACAAGCATTTGAATTAAAGATTGAACCTTTCAATGAAGAATGCTAAAGGGACCATGAAAACAGAGGCGAAGAGTGAGCGATAAAAGATCAAAACACTAAAATTCATGCCATCGCTGGTTGCAAGTTTGAACACAATATTCATTCCTGCAAGTATCATTTGCCCCATAATCATAAGCAAAAGTGGCCTCATTCCATGCAACACATTGCATAAATTTTCCATTAATCTTCTCTGCTGTCTTCTCACTTTCAACAACCCAAATTTTTTTAAAATGACCCAAAAAAAAGGGTTTCTTGAAGAGGAACACACAAAATCAAGAAAGTAAAATGGAGGGTTTAATTTTATAACCCTCTTCTTCTTACTTTCTTGTTTTGCATGCAGATAGATTAGGCTACAAGATGAAAAATCAAAAAGATTTTACTAAAAATTAAGCAAAAAAATGTTTAGAAGAGATTTTTGGCTTTTGGGGGATTGGTGAAAAATTGTTAGAGAAAATCACGAGAAAGAGAGACAAAAAAGAATACACATGTATGGATAAAAAGTTAAATTTTGCACAACTGTATATATTTATAGACAGTAGTGTTACTTTTTTTCTTTTTTTGTTACATAAATGAAATCATGCATGACGTAAATGAAAGAGGTGAAAGCAGGAGAGACTAGGGAAGGCCGGTCCAATTCTGTTTTTGTAACTAAGTTTTATTGATTCATTCCTCAAATTTATTCATAATGAAATGACTTACCATAATATTATTTTCACTAAACCAATATTCTTTGTCATTTCGTAATTATGATGATCGGGAGAAGGTGGTGGAGATATCAGGATGTGTCGCGAGAACTAATATATCTCGTAAGGAGATTGATGGAGCGGTATATACAGGAAAGGAAAAGAAATTTACATATGATTGATCTAGAAAAAAGTTTACGAAAAAGTTAGCCCATAGAGGTTGGGTTGAGTTCTATGAAGAATATGTGTGGAGGCTAAAGATGTACGTGTAGCTTACATTAGGTGATAAAGGACATCCGATGGAGCTAAGAGTGTAGTTGCGAAGTCATAAATTTTGTTAATTAAAGGTGTCCAAGATTTAATATATATGTATGAAAAATAATTTTTGACCAATATATTTTGTTCAATTTTCTATATACATAATATAATTTTTCGACAAAGAGTGTACGATTGGCCACCCTGAGCTATATATAGCTATGCCACTAGCCAAGACCTGAGTAAGGAGGTGGGAGGAGGCTGGAAACACTTCCCAAAATGAGATGATTCGAACAATTGAAGAGAAAATGCGCATAGTCAAACATTGTCTAATTTTCTATTAGTGTTGTTTTTATTACTCTCCTACTATCTTATTCTTCGATTTTGTTGCCTTCTTGACTTCAATGAACATATTATTTGTTGTTGCTATTATTTTCTTCTCCGTTATTTTTACTTTTCGATATACATTTTTCACTATTATATATTTGCTTTATATACTTAATTTTTAATATATTTTATTTAAACTGAAAATCTATCGTAAACAACTTCTCCACCTCTCAATCTCAGTATCAATTGCTTGCAAGTCTATTTTCATTTTTTTTATACTCAGTGTTTTCAAAAATGCTCTTTGGGGCGAGTTTCGGGGCGGGGCGTATCCAACACGCTCCGGGGCGCAAATTGAAGACGTAGATCCATAGGACGTAAGTCCTACAATTTGGGGCGTAAGCTCCAAGCGTAAAAACTTAAGCCCTGGGCGTAAAAACGCACACCATGGGCATTTTGATTTTAACCTTTTTTTTATTTAAATCACATTTTATTATTGTTGTAGTGATATTTTTCAAATAGTAATTGTCATACTTTTTTTCTTCATTATTGGTTATTAATACCTTTCTCAAATAAAAATCATAATATTTTTTTCTATATATTATAGGTTATTTATTAAAATTTATTTGTAAAATAATTGAAAGTTTTACTTTTGCTTAATTTCTTAGTAATAAAATTATAAAATTGAATATACATGAGACTACGCCCCGTAGATCCATAAGACATACGCCCGTGTCTCAGGGCTTACGTCTCGCCCCGTACTGCATAAAGCGTCTCGCCTCACGCCCCCGCCTTTTAAAACACTGGTTATACTACAATAGCAACTATAATGCCAAATGACCAAATTGTCGATCCATTTACATATAGTATTATACTACTACATGTTATTGCAAAGCAGTGTATACAACATTAATATAATTCTCTTTTGTTATTCTACCAAAAAAGAACTCTTTTGTTACATAATACATGCATTTTTCAACTTTCCGAGACCAAAAATTTAGGGCAGTCAAACCAACTCTCATACGAGCTCCCTGACGGTTCATTCATCCAGGTCCAAACACGGAAACGAGAGCAAATTCTTTTTGCGATTATAATTAATAACATTCCATAAATTGCACATTTACTTTCCTTAAATTTTTCTTTGACTGAGATAGAAAATCGGAATTACCTCTAATATATATTTCATTTTCCCCATATAGATATACCTATACGTGTAATACAAATATATTTTCCACCTTCCTTTTTCCAACGAATCCGCATTATATTTAAGTTTGTGAGAGGGAACATTAAGAGTTCCTTTCAACACTTCAATTTTCTCCCTATAGAAAGAACATGGGAGCTTGTGCTAGTGTACCAAAGGACATCAAGGCTGACGCCGCGGCAGCCCCTCTACCAGAGCAACCAAAAGAGGAGGTGACCACCACCGCCGCCGCCCCGGAGGTGACGGCAGTTGACAAGCAGATTAACGAAGAAAAGAAAGTGGAAGATGAGAAGCTGGCTGGAGATATTGGATCATTGCTCACTGAGGTATATATATTTTCTTTTTGATATGAATTTAGCACTATAATATCAAATTTCAAATCATACCTAGTTTCAACAACCAATATACAATAATGAGTATACAACATAAGATTATTACAGAATGCAGCGATACAGGTACCTATGGGTTCAATCAAACCCAGTAGCTTTAGTCCAAACTCTGTAATTGTGTTGATAAATTCACTAACTATGCACAAAAATTAAACTCGAGATCCAGTTACTAACATCTGATATCTCTATCATAGAATTTCAAAGCCTGACTCCGTCTCTGTAGCAATACTACTATTTTCAGTTTGGAGTTAGTAATATTGAATGTACTTTGAATATGAATGAGACAGAGTGAAGCAGCTAAGGAATCATTAGTTAAAGATGAGAAGAGCTCAGAAACCACAGGCGAAAAACCAGAAGCAGCAAAGGTATCAGATGAAACTGATGCTAAACAACCAGCTGCTGCTGAAGAGAAATCAGTATAGACTCTTAATTTTCAAGCAGAGCTTCAATGATAGATGATGCCTATGTTTTTTTGGTTGGTTAGCTGAGGGTCTCAAGGAAAAATTGAGCAAAAACACATAACGAGACTTGCATGGATTTTCAGGTGGATTGTTTTTTTGGAGTATCTTATACTTTGGTGTTTCATATAATTGTTGGAGTTCTCTTCATCTTTTTAAACTCTTTTCATATTGTTTGTTCATCATTCGCACACTCTGCATTTCAGTCTTCAACTTCAACTATACAGCCAAGAATTTGCTTGGAAACAACTTTTTCTTGTCAAACATGTTTTTGTTCTACAATTTTCGAAAGGAAGGCACATCAAAAGTTGGTTACAGGGTCTCAAAGGTTAGAAGGCATGAAAAAGGGCAGCCCATATGCAGGGGTTTCGGGAAAAGGTCGGACCACGAGGGTCTATTATACGCAGTCTTACCTTGCATTTCTGCAAGAGGCTGTTTCTACAGCTCAAATCTATGACCTCCTGTAAAATACCTCACAACGACTGAGCATTGCCCCCACTACTTAACCAGTAACCATACAAAAAAGTGTAGCTATAGGACCTTCTCAATTTCTAGACAGCAAAAGGAAAGAATGATTTAACACTGACAAGTTCATAGAGAAGTTCTGCCAGCTCTAGCTACAATAACACCAGTAATTTTCTGAAATGTAATACAAAGTTCCAGTCAAGCATCACAACAAGCAGCATTTAGTAAGATTGAAAAAAAACTACAATCACTACTTTAGATGCCAGCACCATTGGCAATTCTTTTCTTCTTGGTAATATTCCATCATCAGTTTGAAGATTAAGTTAGATGCAGCATAAGTGGCTCTTGACAAAGGCTGTGATAACTCAGCCAGCCTTTTACAAATTAACAGGGGGTAAGGAGTTTCCAGTTATCATCTCATATAGATAGAAGCAGGAAACAAAATGGAAGAATCAAACACATCATGGATAAAGTAGCCCGAATTAGTGCCAATAGAGTACAGTACAGTCATAAGGCAGAACAAAACGAGATTAAAAGTTTGTACATACTACACCAAAAGATAGTACTAAACATGAACAAGAAGAGAAAATACACATTGAAAGTTTAAAAGAAGGTGCTTCAAGACAGAAAAGTACAGACCACATAAACTGCAACACCGGTACAAGATTCAGACAAAACGCTGCTTTCCACCACGTTTGAGTTCAAGCATCAGTTGCTGATTCTCAAGCTTGATAACCTTATTATCCAGCTGCATCTTTTGTAGCTCCCTGTCTTCTTCACTGCAGGAAATCTCGAAGTTGACCCTCTGCTTCTCCAATTCCAGAATTTGGGCCTGAATCTGTAGCTTTTGTTCTTCCAATTGCTGTAAGCGAGGGAGAATATGCTCATCCTGTATTTTTTTCTCTTTATTTTTCAAAGAAAAGTGAATCCCATTGCCATTAGAATAAAGCACATTTGGATCTGGATCTAATGTAGTGGTACAGTTCAGAGATAAACGGGCCATATGCAAATTTCTTTCTTTGCCTTCTGCTTTCCTTTTTGCAGGCATATGCTGCACCAAATTTGGATCTGCTGTAGTGGTACAGTCCAGAGATGCACAGGCCATATTAGAAACTCTTTCTTCTCCTCCTATCTTCCTCTTCAAAGGCAAATCCTGCGACATGCTTCCAGTTTCATACTTGTAGTTACCTCTCACAGCCCAATACACAGATTGCTGAACCTCCGGATCATGGGGAAGGAATAATCTATTCCGATTGTTGTATGAGCACATTTCTTCATAGAACAATTGTCTGCTACCTAAAAGCTTGTTAATTTCCTCTTTCAAATCATAAGATAGGTCCATCCTTTCCAGAAGCACAGGATTCTCCACAACATTACATGCAATACCTCTCCCAAGTACATCATTCAGTCTCCTGAATTTTTTGTTCAGATCATTAAGCTTATCCTCACATTGCTGAGGTGACACACGGTAACCTCTTTCAGACATAACACAGGAAATGGCCCTCCATTTACCCTTCTTGACAAGAACTCCATTGCTCAAAGCATCTTCTCCGATGTAAGAAAGAGCAGTAATCAAAAGCTTAACCATGTCATCTGACCATTTCATACGCTGATACACTGGCTGCTTCCCTTCAGTATGTCCAGAGACTTCTCTTACATCATTCAAACCCTCATGAAACGCTTCAGGCATCTCAACTCTATTGAGCCTGACAGCACCAAGCAACTGCATTTCTTGGGGGGTGTCTTCCATGTTGCTTACACCAAAGGACATCACTTGTGGAGCATGCTGCATAAGAACCACTGGACCCTGGTTAGGGTAACCAGCTAGATGGTGATTAACTTGCATTGATCTGAACAAATTGAGCAGTCCACTTAATCCTGGAGTCATAAAAAGCTAGACGATGAATCTATGTTTCACATCAACAGAGCAGCAACATACTAAAGTAAACAACAACTAAACCTCAATCCCAAGTAAGTTGGGGTTGGCTATATGAATCATCACTCTCCATTAATAAAGAACAAGAACATACCCAGTGTAATCCCACAGGTGGGATTTGGGGAGGGTAGAGTGTGCCCAGACCTTACCCCTACCTCGTGGAGGTAGAGAGGTTGTTTCCAAAAGACCCTCGGCTCAAATAAGGCATATCAAAGCCAGTAGAAAAGAAAAATACAGAGTCAAAGATTTCATAGTAAATAATAAGGAAAGCATTACATAGCATTCAGAGAAAAGGAACAGTATCAACAACCAATAACGCGATAACTGAAGCACAAGAAACAACAAGTATTAACATGAATCGAAGGACAGGGGATTACAAGAACAATGCTGCTACTACTGATAAGGAAGGAGAAACAGATATATCCATTAATAAAGTCAAAAAAAATCATATGATTTTGCTCATTCATCGAAGAATGGGTATACAAGCTCTCAGGATTAAGTTCATGCATAACAAAAGATGCAAAAAAGTGGATTCTCGATTTTACTAGATCTACAACTAGAAAAGGGGGTACTGAGGCTAGAAGATGTAGAATACAAAGCACATAAGACTTTAATCCTAGAGTTAACTTACAAAAGAACTCATGTTATTTAGATGGAAACAATAAAACTACAAGAAACATTCCTAGTTATGAAGAACTAACAAGAAAGGAAAAGAATTGATTCAAACACATCATACCAATGCAGATACAAAGCAAAAAAAGATGAATTTACTACGTAATAGAAAGTAAATCTTTCAAGCCTTTAAAATATAAGATCTTGATTACTTCTAAGGAGGAGGCACATACATTAAGGGACTACTGAACTCTTCGTGAAACACCTTGTTTTGATCGCCTAGGAAGAAGAAAACTTAATATAGAAGTGAGGTTTGTAAAACGAGGGCCGTTGCTGATGACAACTGGACGATGGAAGCAACAGGTGGTTTTAAGTGACAATGCTTGCACACATCAGCTCACTTAATCCAATAAATGAGAGTGTGAGTTATGAGTTCAAATGCGCAGCATAGCAATCTTGAAAAAATAAATGCCAGATACACTCTGGGGATTCCCGCCCCCCACCCCCAAACCCACGAGTCTCGCCCTTAAGTGTTTTTCCGAACCAAAAAAAAAATAGACTACTTCAAGAACCCACAACATTGTGTTATGATCCTATTGCAAAAAACAGTCTCACATCGGTTAAATGGGGAGTTGATGTGGGGCTTATATAATCTTGAGCTATCCCACCTTAATAGCTAGCTTTTGGGGTGTGGTTCTCCCTGGGTTGTATCACATTGTTTGGAGAATGATTTCAGTCGATACATTTATATCAACTCACAACCAAGTGGATAGAATTGCTCTCTACTTCAATTTACCACTAAGACAAATGCTAAATTTGGAACATAGAATGCCAATCTTTAATGCACCCTTTGATAAAATTAGTAGAGACGACAAGTAGTGGCTACTGGCTCTAAATGTGTGTATAAGCCGTTGCTTTTAGTAGCTGTTCATCTTTCCTTTCGCTTCTCCCATATATTTCTTTCTGCATATACCCATAGCAGAGTTTCTTTCATTTCTTAATTTTACCTTTCTCAACTTTTATCCCTCAAATTTATCTGAACATGAATAAGACAAACTAGTAGATAAAGATATAATGGATAAACAACTTTGTCAGAGATATGAGGTGTAGATGTGAGGAAAAGGTTTCAATCATCAAATCTCTCTGTGTGTGCGAGTGTGTGTGTGTGTGTGTGTGTGTGTTTTTTTGTGTGTGTGTGTGTGAGAGAGAGAGAGATAGAGATAGAGATTGAGAGAGAGAGAGAGAGAGAGAGAGAGGTTAAACTCTCAGCGACTTCAATCCCCATGTCGCTTCAAAAACAATCTTTTCTGTTGCCTTAGTGGCTACAATCATCATCCAAGTGATGACATCCCGACCAGGAACTTCAGTCATTATACAAAAAATATAATGTCATCAACAGGATGCACCACAGGGACTGATGTGGTTCAGTAACTGAGTAATCTTCCCTCAAGAAGTTAATGCCCTATAACTGTTTAACTCATGTTCTTGTCCTGCTTGCCATTTATGTCTCCTCTATTTCATTTCTTGGAGTGCCTCTGAATTATTTTTTTTAATTAAGCCATCACTAAAGATTGTGAGCCTAGTTGTGTAAGGGTTTGGCTTGACCCACACCATGTCTATTCATCCACAAAAAGGTACACAAAATTTGGGGGGGACATGGACCAAACCTCTAACATAGAAAGGAGCTACATAGTGCCTCTAATGATTCATTGAATAGTGTGTATGATGTCCTATGGTGAATGAACAGGAAATCTTCTGGTTCACAAAAAGGGAAGATAACAGAGAAACTAATCAGCATTTAAAAGAAAAAAGAAATCAATCAGAGGGGAGGGAAGAAAAAGAGAGGCACAGGTAGTGAGTTTAGGTCATAGTAGCGAAGATGATGGACATTAATTCAACTATAGGAACCAAATACACAGGAGTACATTTAAAAGTTTTCTGGCAGACTAAAGTTTTGTCTTGTAAATTTTACAGCTTCTCAATTATGTCTTAACAAACCAATAACATAAGTAACTGGAAATCAATTAGATAAATAAACAAGAAAATGAATGCTTTGTTTTATGATCCTATATCATGCATGAAAGCATTAGGCACTTAAACTCATTCATACCGATGAAAAGCACATGCTGTTGAAGCTCTACCCTTAGATGGTCACAAAAGAAATTTAAGGCATTTGGTACCACATTTCGTAAACAACAACTCTAATGTGCATCTGATGAGACCAGAATAGCGAGTTAGTTCACTTCTTCTTTTGATAAATAATCTACTTCCGTCCATATCCAAAGCAAAGGGAGATAATGAAGAAGGAAGCATGCATATGGCATCTGAATGAAAAAGGCCAGCTCACTCACAGTTCACTTGAATGAGCATCGACTTCTTGTTAACTGGTTTCTACTGTCAGAACTTAAGGTTCAAGCCTCATGCATCACTTTCCTATCTCAGCCTTCAGCAATGCAAATACTCAATCTGGTTGACCCTCAGAGTCACATTGTTGCTTCTCCACAGGATAATGGGCACATTTTCTCTAGTTTAAGGCAGGGAGGGTCATAAATTCACGTGCTTCCGCTTGTTCCTTCCTCTTTTAGGACAACCATGTTATATTAGAATCGTTATCTTGTGATGACTATATCTGGTACATTGCTTTTAACTGTCCAGCCTAGCAACTTTCAAGGTCATGAGGACTATAGGAAGGTCAAATACGGCGCCACAAACCAACTGCAGCAATCACTGAAGAGTCAATACATGGTATAGGTACCATCTAAAAATAGTTCCTGGAGAAACAATGATTTTGAGCTTAAAATCTTTGCATAGATTTATCAGAAGGCTCGGCCAAGTCCAAAGAGGTGGATGTTCAGCAACTTCACAAGAAATACCTCTCCCAAGCATATCAGTTAGACACCAAGTGTTTCACATCTTTTACAATCTATCTAAGACATGGCCTTTGAAAGAGTCTCCCAATTCTACTTAGAGACTTGCTTAATTCCAATACAACTCAGTCCTAAGCAACATCCTCTCCAATGTATGAAACAGTGGAAACTAGAAGTCTCACCGTCTTCTCTTCCATCTTATCTGCTGTCATCCCATGTCACAGGGAAAATTTAATTTGCTTCAGCATACAGATGTCAAAACTGTAAGAATGAGTATGGATTCTTCAAAATACAACAACATACCCAGTGTAATCCCACAAGTGGTGCAACATAGCTAACATACCAACTCCTATTCATCTCTCCACATACATTATGCCTAAGAATTTTCTCCCGAACAATTGGATTTCTCATCATTAGTTGCATATTTCTCCAATGCTTACCCCTCATTTCAAAGCAAGAACCGAAAGTTGATATACCCTATATTAAGTCAGCACCTTTCAACATCTTGAAATGACCATTTTTACTTAGCAGTAAGCTGAAATCGATAAACCAACAGTATGAGTCTACCTGTAAACCTAAAAGATTAGCACCCGAGGGAAGTTTCTTGATTCAAGGACATGAAAACCCCATTAAGAAACCAAAAGATTACCCAAGAATACGGCAGCCCCATAAAAATTGAACCTTTTCAATTGAGAAAACACAACAAAACTTGGTTTTCATGTTTCTCCAAATAAAGTAAAAGGACATGATATGGAAAGATTAACCAAGTGGAACACACATCCACCATCAACGCTTCAATCCAAAAATTGAGGAAAAACAAAGCTACAAAATCTGCCACGTGGAGCCCAAATTAACCTATGCTCCTTCTGGAAATTTGATTAGTCTTTTTTCGCCTTCGTATATTGTGACCCTAAAAGGAAAATAAAAGGACCACAGAAGTTGTAAAAGTGATAGAAGTGTATTTTGTTCCAAGTTATTATGCATGATTATGAATTATATTTGGAGTATTTGGTTTTTTTATAGTTTTACGTTCGAAACATTAAGTTTATTTTAACTTAACAAAGTTTGCCTTGTGATACAAACTAAACGTTATCTTATTTATAGGGATTATATTTCATTTCTTCAACTTCTTTTACTTTAATTTCTTTATAGTAAAAAATTTGATTCTGCCATTACAATGCCTCTTATAGTATAAAGCTTGAGACGATACAGAGACCACCATATACCACAGATTTCTAAGCCATGAACTGGACATTACTCGGTATAACAAGTATACACAGAAAAACACAATCCAAAAATCCACAAGAACAAGGAGATTAAAAGCAAGGAAGAAAAGAACTCACCTCTAAACACCTAAAACACTCGAATGACATTAAGAAAAGATTGGGTACGATCTAAAAGCTTACACCCTATTATAGCACAATATTAAAGATGAACCTTCATCCTTTATGAACTCAAAATATTCCAACTTTAACAAAGTCCTGCTCAGAACTATGACCGAACTGTTGAAGCAGATAATGAGAAGATTGAACTCCCTTCGTCGATCAACTTAGAAGCATTTTCGGTGAACAATGGAAGGACCGGATTCATCATATTCACCCTTTGTTATCCACATCTGCAGTAGTTCAAAGAAACATAATCAGGCAACGTTCCCAGCTAAAAATTTAATTAATACATACAGCTCTACAAGGCAAGAGTTTGAGGAAACGTGCAAGCATTGTAATAGTGTGTGCTACGCGTTGTTATGTTATGTATTACCTGTTGGAAGGTGCTGAGTGAAGCTAAAATAGACCCTCCAATCCAGACACTGTACTTCCGTTCAGGAGGCGCCACCACCTTGATTTTCATGCTGCTGGGAGCAAGAGCGGTAATTTCCTTGCTCATACGATCAGCAATACCAGGAAACATTGTTGTTCCACCACTGAGGACAATGTTACCATAAAGATCCTTTCTGATATCTACATCGCACTTCATGATGGAATTGTAAGTTGTTTCATGAATTCCAGCAGCTTCCATTCCCACAAGTGATGGCTGGAATAAGACTTCCGGGCATCTGAACCTCTCTGCTCCAATGGTAATCACCTGACCATCTGGTAACTCGTAGCTTTTTTCAACAGCAGAGCTACTCTTTGCAGTCTCCAATTCTTGCTCATAGTCGAGTGCAACATATGCTAGTTTCTCTTTCATATCGCGGACAATTTCCCGTTCAGCACTAGTGGTGAATGAATAACCTCTTTCGGTCAGGATTTTCATCAGACAATCAGTAAGATCACGCCCAGCTAGATCCAATCGAAGAATTGCGTGAGGAAGGGCATAACCTTCATAAATTGGCACTGTATGACTGACACCATCACCAGAATCCAGTACAATACCTGTTGAGATAGCCAAAAGCATAATTAGAAAGGATAACTTGAAGATTCAAAGAATACCATTATATGGCAACAATCACAGGCAGCATCTCCATAAGAGGACACATATTGAACAAAATCAGAACCATACATAAAAACTAAAAGCTTGAATGAAGCCTAGAACACCAGACTTCCATCCATGTCTAAATCATTTAAATGTTATTCAAACAATAACGCACCTGTTGTACGACCACTGGCGTAAAGAGACAAGACTGCCTGAATAGCAACGTACATGGCAGGGACATTGAAAGTCTCAAACATTATCTGTGTCATTTTCTCTCTGTTGGCCTTGGGGTTCAAGGGTGCTTCAGTAAGTAGCACAGGGTGCTCGTCAGGAGAAACACGCAACTCATTGTAAAAGGTATGATGCCAAATCTTCTCCATATCATCCCAGTTGCTTACTATTCCATGCTCAATGGGATACTTCAAGGTGAGAATACCCCTTTTTGACTGAGCTTCATCACCAACATATGCATCCTTTTGACCCATCCCTACCATAACACCGGTGTGTCTAGGTCGACCGACAATACTAGGAAAAACAGCCCTTGGTGCATCATCACCGGCAAATCCAGCCTGCGTGAAAATAGGTCAAAACAGCCATTAATTAAGGGAAGTAGTACAAATATTCTCAATAATCAGAACCATAATTTAAAATTTGAATTACAAGGATGCATAGCTTTAGCAGCTCAAACCAATGGGGACCAGAATATTTGTTTGAAATGTAAGATACTATTATGCTAATTTACAGTCAATACAACCAAAAGACTTGTTCTGATAAGAGTAAATTATAATCTAAAGGAAAGCTTCACAGCTTAATTACAAACTAACCTTAACCATTCCAGTTCCATTATCACAGACAAGGGGTTGAATATCTTCTGCATCTGCCATCTTTTAAAACCTATAAAAAGGCGGAATTAGTGAAAAATAGTGAGAAAAGATGAAAGTAATAAAGAATGGGTAAAATGATTAGACTTTACAGGCCATGCATTTACTATGTATAAAAAAGAAGAAGACACACAAGTAAGAAAACATAGTAAGAACTTAATCAAGAATTATATTAATCAATCAATAGCTACGCCTCAAGCCCAATCTTCAATTTTCTGGAATATCAAGATCAGCTAAGAACTTAACTTTGATTCATAAAGATAACCCAAACAACAAGAGATAAACATCCACTGTCTACTTGGTATCACAAATTGAAGTAGAGATCTTGATCTTGGTTGCCTATGTGATCAAATTTAACTTGTAACTATACTAATCAAAATGATTAAGACTTTCCATATATTTGCAAATAAGAGACAGGACATGCATGTACCATATAGAAGAAGACACATAACCTACGCCTCAAGAATTATATTAATCAATCAATCAATAGCTACACCTCAAGCCCAAACAAAAATAACCTAATCTTTAATTTTCTTGAATATCAAGATCAACTAAGAACTACCCTTGTTCGGGATCAAGAAATTCAAAAAAGATCACCCACTGTCTACTTGGTATCACAAATTGAATTACAGATCTTGATCAAATTAATCCAAGAAAAGTAAAAGTCCCTGAAAACTGAAAACAGGACCAAGAAACAGAGAAAAAGGAATTCTTGGCATCAAACAAAGAAGTTAAAAGGAGAGAGAGGTTAAGAGAACCCAAAAAAGATGAAACTTTACCAGTTGATGATTATGGATAAGCTGATGAGAAGTAAGAGAAGAAGAGGAGGTTTTAAGGGGCGTTCTTGATGAATATGAAGGAGGAAATATTTGCGTTTTTGTGTATTTAAAGCGGTGGGGATGAAATGAAATTGTGGCATGTTTTTGGCTGCTAACTAAAAGTCAGGCAAAAGTATCATGTCATTTCTCTTTACTTTTTTTTCTTTGGCCTAATGAACGCCTAAAGTTGGCACCGTATTTCACTTAGACACCTTAAGTGTGTGATGTTCATTTTAGATAACTCGTGTAGGGACACGTTGTGTCATTTTGACACCTTTTTTAATATTAGAAAAAATATATAATGGGTGTGTGTTAAACTCGCGAATGACGTGTAAAGTGACAAATTAAACGATGACATTTGTCATTTGTGTCAAAAGTAATTTTTAAATAATTAATTTTGAGTAAAAATAAAAATTAACCAATGAATTAATGACACGTGATTATTTTTTCCCAAATAATTACAAAATAAAATAAAATTTAACCCAAATAAAAGAAAGTCCCCCCACCCCACCCAATCGTCTTCTCCAAAACACCCTATTCCACCCCCACCCCCACCCCCTCCCCTCGCCTCCCCTGTCTTCTCCAAATCTCCTCCTCCCCTGCGGCACCTTTCTTCTCTGAGACTTTTGCAGATTGGAATTTTTTATACTTTAGCAACAAAAAAACTTCCAAATACCCCTTTTCTGTGTTTGTCTTCGAAGTACCCCTATCCCTTTTGCAAAGACTACCCCACCCCACATCTGCACACTGTGCACCATTGCTTGATAGTGAATAGAAGACTTTTGCTTTTTCATAGAATTTTTTAGTTTAGTGTAAAGAAATTCATTGCCCCACAAATTATCAAAATAAGTTTTTATAGATCTTCTTAAATTCGCTTCCCTGCAAATATTAAAATCTTCCAAGAAAGATTTTCATGAGTTTATTCTTAAATTTTAAAAACATTTTTCATCTTTTTTGTTTAAACCTTCATTCACAATGGATGAAATTTAATTTGGGCAAAATGGTGGCTTAAAATGGGGAAGAGGAAGAAAAAAAAAATTAAAAAATAACTAAAGAACCATTTCACGCGCTGGTCAATGAGTGCATCACACTCAATGCCATGTAAGCAAAAAGTGTCAAAATGACATAGCAAGACCCTACATGAGGTGTCTAAAATGAACATCGCTCAGTTAATGTGTCTAAGTGAAATATCGTGCCAACTTTAGAGGGCCACCGATGGATTAAGCCTTTTTCTTGCTGTCTGTCCTTTTTCCCTTGTAAATTACTCCCCTCCATCCTATTTTAAATTAATTTTAATTTTTTTCATGTCCAATCAAAAGATATAAAATATAATTATATTTTATTTATTTTCTTCATCACAAAATAGTTGTCACGTTTCTCTTTTTTGTATCGTTATTTTAGGAAGAAGGAAGTAATAAAGTAGATTGATTATGTCTCTTATATATCATTTATTCTTCCCTAATATTAAGTGTATGATTAAAAATAATTATCTATTCTAATATTGAAATCCTGACAATTTTTTTGAGCTAAAAATTAAAATGAATGTTAACTTGGGAAATTAATTTGAGGAACGTCGTTATCTTGCTGACCAAATTATAAACTACTATATATGTTTAGGCTGCTTAATTCCAGTTTGATTTTTCTCTTGTAAATTAATAGAGTAAACCGCATTGTTATTCTGTTGACCACACTATACAACTATATTTTGGCTGCTTAATTCAGTTTCTCTTTGTTCATACACGAAAATTAGAAAGAGTTAAAATTACAATTAGTGCAGTATTTATTGACAGGGCATGTGCCATGTCATAAGTTTTTTTTCGATAACTCATCATTTAATTAAACACGGATACATGGTAATCTTTCAAGCATAGATATTCTTCTTTAGTATGACTAACTACTCCCTCTAGGAATCTAGCTTCCATCTGCTACTCAATTACGAGTTTATCACATGAGACTTATCTAGTGTGTGTAATATCTTTTGTGTAATTTGCGAGTTATTACACAATCAACAGGATACTACATGAACAAAATGATGTCGCCAAAGTTTAATTTTGAAATTAATGAGGTGGATTATAAGCAGTCCAGGTCACCTTAGAAGATTCTCAACAAAGAAAAAGATTGCCAACTGAGCAGCTTTTTATTAATTATTTAAAGGACGGCTACAAATTAAGTTTGAATACAAATATATATATATATATAAAAAAAATATATGAAAGAAGAAAAAAGAAAAGAGATGTAAAAGTTTGAAAGCAAAACTTTTTCTTTCCTAGAAAAAGAAATAGATGGGGTGGGGGGTGGGGGGTGGCTAATGGAATCCAACAAAAAAAAGTGGACATCCAGTCTGGTCTTTTTAATTTCCACGTCATTCTTATTTGGTTCTAACGTAGGCCGGTGGGTTGGTCTACCTGGCCGCCGACCATTTCTTTCGATGAGAAGTTGTCTTGGCACATTCCTAAGATTAGTCGCAATGTTAGGACGTGGTGAGATAGATGAAATTATTTCATTTTTCATATTAAAAATTTTAATTTTAAATTTTAAAAATTTATAATTTTTTAGTAAAAGGAGTTTTTCTTTAGAATAAGTGTTTTTTTATGTTGGTGTAATATACCATAAATATAAAATATTATAGTTGAAAAATAAAATGAACATAAATGAATAAATAAGAATTAGGCTGAGGCGTGGTTATCTCGCTCTCTTTAAGGAGATTCAAGCCCACTGCGGCATAATCTATACCAATCCAACAGTAATACTCTTAATTTGTCCCCTCCAGGATACAACAACCCAACAATGTCGTATAACTCAAGCAACTCCGGATTAGTTGAAGAGTCCAAAGCTCCACATAAGAACACCTTCCTTCAACATATAATTACTCTCTTTTGTATATAGTGAATATAGTTGAAGACTTAGAATATTTTCCTTGTCTCAACTCTCTCTTTCACTACTACATACTACAATATTTTCCACACTAAACATTTTTCTTGTGATACTTCACAAAGGAAGAAACGCCTCTATTTATAGGTGAAGAAGTCTTCCATATAATCAATGGGTAGAATGAGGGGTAGTAATGTGGGTAGATGAATGTGATAGATATTACATAAGTTACAAAACACTAATGGTCATATGAGTTAGAAGAAACTAATGACCATGAGAGTTACAAGAACTAATGGTCATATAAGTTACAAAACCAATAGTCATCTTCTACCACAATTTTATACCCACTAACATATACATTTAATATTTTATTTTAATAATAAAATATATATACACCAACATTTTATATATGCAATCATCTTTGTTATGAATTATTTTACTTTTACAATGGAACTTTTTTATATTTCATGTGTTACTATAATGGTCAACAATTATTATCTTTTTGTTGTTATACGAACTATAGCAACAAAAAAATATGTGGTGTTTTAGTATACTTCCCTTGAAAAGGAACTAAATATGTGAGATTTTTTTATATAAAATATAAAAGTTTGAGATACTTATAAAATTTTGAAAAGAAATTTATAGCTATATTTTTGTCCTAAACAAGTTTTTAGTAAATTTTAAGATTTGATTTTAAAAAATAATCTTAAAAAATGCTTTCAAAATTTATGACCAAACAAGTCTTAAATCAGTGAAGATTACATGTGTGTTTAGTATTTTATGTATAGAGTCAAAGTTTAGAATTAGTAAAACTTTGATGATCCAAGTATTGAACTAAGGTTGAATGGGTTTCCTTTTTAAAAAAAAAAAATCTGAAAATAAATGTTGAATTTGGAAGTATGACCAATGATATAATCATGTTTTTTTCCAACTCTAATCTAAGTGCGAGATATTTAACTAAAAATAATCAATATATTGATGAGCTACTTAAACAATCCAAATGAAATACTAATACTTTTCGAGATACCTTTTCAGAGAATAAATGTAAAATACTTAACTAATTAAAACATAAGGAGAAAGAAACATAACGGAGAACAAAGGCGGATCTATAATGTAATACAAGGTTCTGGCAAACCAAAATTGAAGAGTCGATAAGTCTTTTTTACATATAACGTATTTAAAATCACAGGATTCAAAGGATGTATTGATACATTATACACATCTTTAATTTAAAATTACACTTTTAAAAAAAATAAAAATTGAATCAAGTCAACCTAAGATAAATAAATTAAGATTGAGTTAGTATTATTTAATCAAAGAGTTTAGATAGATCGATAGGTGATTGAGGGCTAATTAATTTTCGTAGCTTAGGGACCCTAGTAATTCAGAAAGTCTAATTTCGGGTCCAAATCCCATTTTCTAAATAAATGAAATCAGAAATGTCCTATTTGGGTGAAAAAAATAGCTAAAATTTAAACACATAAAACCCCAACCACCCATTTTTCAGATATTTCAATTACTTATTTGTTTATGAAAACTGAAAATTTGGTTTTACGAGTTTTTAAAATTTTGATTTAGAAAATTCAATTGTATTCTCATATCCAAATATAATATTAATTTCGATATTTTTTTTCTTGCTTAGCTTCAAATATTATTATTTTTAATACTAACTAATCTTCGTCTCTCATAGAAGTATGTGCCTAATGTTTGCATTTAGACTCGATTTCTCCCCCTAATTACCATACTTTAGCGTTATTTTATTTTCCTTATTATCTCCCTTTTCTTTTAGAAATTTAGTTTAAAGTGTCTTATTAAAAAGATTATGCTAACAAGTCACAATCAAGTGTATGCCACTATGTGCACAAGTTATAGAAACTTGGTATAGGTGCGATGAATACAACACGAAATAAAAATAAATTGACGAATTGTACCTATAGCCGCTTGAGGATCATTAGCCAAAATTATAAATTTAGCAGCTTCAAAATTAACTTTAGAGCCTTAAATTGACATATTCATAACATGATTGATAACACCCCAAAACGATCCAATTACTATGTCCAAGCCCAGTCTATCAAAATTGCAATCATACGGTTGAACTCTAGCCCAAGTCCAAAAACTTTTCTTTTCTTTCAAAATATAGAGGTTTACGACTCTCGCCTACTTATTAGTTCAGCTTAATTCATTTCAGTCTATTAACAATTGAGAATATATGAACTTATATTAACTTATGATATCTTGTAATATTATTTTATGGAGTAATTTGCTTGAGACATGCCTAATTAACATTGCTTTCTTTCCCTCCAATAATAGTTTCTATTCAATTCATGAATTCAATATAATAGGCAAAAACACTTTAGTGATCTATATATATATGCAAACATGTGAAATGTCTAATGTCAAAACATGATAATCTCTGCCAAAAAGTGAAGAAAATAAAATTACCCAAGGTTATAATATATGCACAAGTGAAAGACCCAACAATGATTTTGTAAGAGGCTTTATTCAATAACCCAATGACTCTTGTATTTTTGTACATCATTTAATGTATATCTCTACACAATGAATGTATCTCTCACTACATTGAAAATATGTAATAAGGCACTCATATTTATTTATAGGACTAACAACCAAAGTAAACTAGGACTAGGAAACTATAAAACTAACAAATCCTAATTCAACATAAATAAGTAAATACCATAAATAACAAATCCTAAACTAGTAAGGAATCCTAAACTACTTAGGAATCCTACTCTTGGTTTATTTCCTACAAAAAGTATCTTTTTTCTATACATAAGAATATATGTAGCCAACACAAATTATAAGCAACCTAATTAATTAACCATATGTTTCATTCATCCGTTCGTCAAGCGCGAATTTTAGAGGAACCAAATTAACTAGATGCAAGTGGCTATAATAATATGCTGATAATTTGAAAAATGATTGTTTCTAAATTATGAATGTTAGTCATAACCTCAACTCAAAAAGTTAGTTCATAAAGTAACTATATTTAACATGTATTAACCAATAACTTTAGACTAAATGATAATTACTAACATATAACAGGTTAAGTTACTTGCAAAATCATTTTACACTATCCGTATATATAATTTAAATCCCTGATAAATTAAATTTTTGAAAGTGGATTTGATCATGCATGTTTTCAAATCATTTCTAGCTTGACGTTTAACTACAAATAATGATCTACGCCTAACAAATTACATCGATGCATAAGAGTAAATTAATCCCAAAGCAACTATATATATATAGAGAGTGAGAGAATATATATTTTCCAGCACAATCTTATTATCTAGGCAATTAATGGATGCTGCGTCGACTTGCAGTTAATAATGGTGTTAGTGTTGGAAAACTTTATGCACAGCGGAAGCATACCAGAATCATACTGCTTACATGAATAATAGATAACTAATAACGTTTATGTTAGAACACGTATAAACATGCTTGAACAAATAAACTTGCTGAAATTTAATTCAAAAACTACCTCTTGAAGCGTGAACAAATATCTTCAAGCGAATCCACAAAGTTAGACAGACCTTCAAACGAATCAACAGTCTTCTACAATGATCCCAAGTTCACATCCAAACTCTCTCAATACTTGGATAGGCAAGTATCAATAGAAACCTTCCATCTTTTTCTAAGTTAGGAGAATCCCTATTTATAGAGATTTCTTCTCAATCCAAAAAGAGAAGAAAACTAGTTTTCTTATAATTCTTTTTTCCAAAGTATTCTGAGTTCTAGTTAAATATGGGCACTGGAGGGACCACAAAATTAATTAATGAGGCTTCATATTATGGAAATAATTCCAAAAATTAATTTGAATTATTCTTACCATAATAAATTACAAATGATTCCACTAAAAATTTGTAATTGCACTCCTCTATTTATATTTCGAAATTCCCCATTAAACACTTATGTAATTCCCCATGTTAAGATTACAGATATTTATAAGCTTCTCAAAAAAGTATATCAATCAATCTCTATAACGAGACATGGATTCCATCAACTAACTTATTATTTCACCAATATATATTATTATCATCCAATCTACCAGGCATATTGACCCATCTCAGAATCTCACATTTTAATAAATCAAAACGATAATTAATATATACAAATCGTAATAGTTATATCAAGATTAAGAATATAAGTACATTTAACAGTTTAGAGAATATGCTTTTATCAGTCAGTCTAAAACAACTATCTCTACTCGGTCCCGTTCAATACATACAAAATGTACTAGCACAAGAAGTTGGAACTATACCGTTCCCATAATCAAGATAAATTACATATAATCTTCACTACAAGAAAAGTGTAAATTACATGGGAGTTTTACCTGGGGATTATTTTGGGAGAAATTTCCTACGAATTTCATGAGGAAATCTAAAATTCCTGAATTCTAAATTGTTTTACCTGCAAAAATTATTTTTCTAGGAAAATCCGCAGGTATATTTGGCGCCATTTTGAGCAAAATATTATCTGGGGAATTACTTGGGAAAATTAATCTGCAGGTGACTTTTTCATAGGTAAATTCTTAGGTAAATGAACAAAAATAAATTCCTTCATTATTTTGCAGTAAAATTCCTAGATAAAGCTACCTACGAATTTAGTTGGGGATATTTACATGGGAAAAATTTAGTTAGAAAATTATATGGGATTTTTAATTTGCAAATTTAGTTGAGAATTTATTACATGAAATTTTACTTACGATTTTTGTACCTAAAAAATCACTTGAGAATTTTATTATTGCAAAATTAGTTGTGGCTTTTTTTCTGAGGATTTACTTGGGAATTTGTGAGGATTTACTTGGGAATTTGTCATCAGCTGGTGATTTCTGTTGTTGTGAATTTAGTTTGGGAAAATTTTCTTGTAATTTACTTGAAAAAATATTAATAGAATCATTATATTTAGTTAATTTGTCTATTGATATATTGAGATGTCCTACATATTTATCAATTTATCTATAGTTCAATGTACTTAAAAGTTTAATTCCATACAGAGTTAAATACTACAAATCGTAAAGTATGGCATTGCAAGTTACTAATTCAATAACAAAATAGTTATTATTATTATTCCAATTAATCTTAAGGTAATATAATTAAGAATGTATTAAATTTTTTATTACAATATAATTAATAAAAAAATTGAAGTAAATAAAATATCATTTATGTTTATCATTTTAATTGTGTTTATAGATAGATTTGTATTAAGCAACGAAAACATTTTTTAAAAAAAAAGTATGTCCTAATTAAGTTATTTTATTTTACATGCATTAAAATTAATTATGTAATTTTTAATTATAGTATGTTACATAAAGTATATTTATTTTTAAATATTATAAGTGAGAGTTAAGCATTGAGTGATCTTATTTTATTTTGAAACTTCTATTGGTTAATATTATTGTAGTAATTGGATATTGTGTTTGTGACTAAAATTGATGAAACAATTTTATAAATTACTTAACCATACACCATTAATTTTTTTAGAGCAATAACAATATAAAAAAAGATGAGTTATTCAAAGTATAGTTATAAATATTTCATTATTATTATTTTAATTTAAAATATGAAATATGCAAAAGTATATTCTTGTTAATTTTTCTTGAAAGAAGTAAACACATATTGGATGAACGACCCATAAATCGTTGAAGATATATGTGTAATTTTCTATATTTGATTATAACTGAGAAAAAGTTAATTATAAAAATTTAAAATTCATAGTTAATAATATTTCTTCAAACAAAGGGAAAAAAATCTTACATTTTATTTGCTGTAAGGCATAGTTGGAAGGGAACTAAATGTAATTTGGTTTATCCCACATCGGACAACATAATAAGAACTTAAGCCTTTATATGAACAATTTTCCCTTACAAAGACCAACAGTACGTGGTCTTCTAGGATTAGGTAACTATATATGTGTTTAATTATGAGTATTCTCTGAAAATAAATTAGATTATTAAAATATGGTAATTATAAATTATAAATATAAATATAGAATTAAAATAATAAATTGTAGTCAAAGAACAAAGGAATCTCAAACGACAATATAATAATAATTTAAATAATCAAATTCTTGTTAAATTGCCTAGATATTTTAATGTGAAATTACTTGCAGAAAAAGACCTATCAAAAATATTTTTTCACGAATTCTTACAAAAAAATTTCTGCAAAAAGTCCGCAGGTAACTTACCTGCAGAATCAAAATTCCCAAGTAATGTACTTGGGGATTTTAAAATTCACATGTAATAATTACCTACGAAGGTTTTACCATTAGATTTTCTTTCGTAGGAAAATTCGCAGGTAACTTAGTTTCCTGCCGATTTTCTTATATAATTCCCAGATAAATCCCCAGGTAATTAGCACTTTTCTTGTAGTGAGCTTGTGCTACAATCGTACAGATGTCATGTCCAATTTCCATTCCAAATTGTAAACAAAAAACTTTATACTTATAAGAACCGATGATTTAATCCTCTGTGTATAAGCTAAAACTTTATACACTAAATCATCTACTATATAAGTAAATAGACACCATAAAAAAATATATGATCTGTTAAAACTGAATAAATAATTATTCTATAATAAATATTATATCTAATTATATGGTTAATAGTATATATCCCAACAGTTAGTTAATTCCAATTAAATATGGTTTAATTTCTAGGGGAAGAATAATCAAATATAACTTTAAATTACATAATTCCAAATTTATTTCATTAAATAGTGATCCTAAACGGACTCATGTGGTGCAGTGCGAATCTAGCATGTAACATATAAGTTCATGTAGATTCATCAAATCCTACCCAGAAAAAGTCTAAATTCATGCTTATAATAATTTTTTATTTATTAGTATTACTCTTTTCCTTTCTTGGATCTTATGCCATTTGAATTTTTCTTTTTCTCTTTTATGGAAGAGGAAGAAAAGAGAACGAGAACTTTTTCACTATTTTTGCCACAATAATAAAACCAAAAATAAAATTAAAAAATCATTGAAATCATACAAAATTGGTAATTAAAAGAAATGGAACTGGCCACTTAAAGAAGTAATTTAGCAATTAGTAAAGTCAGTGAAAATCATGTAATACCTTTAAATTTTATAATGACAAAAGGTCGAAATATGCTCAAATTGACCTGATCGACTACCACCACCTTTATTTTTAAAAAAAAACAAGATAAAAGTAAATAAAAGGAAGGATTTGGCATAATCTAAAGACAGATTGCAACACTAGCATTATGTTAAAAAAGCACAACAAAGATACATGTAACTATAACAAGTGGAAAGAGAAAAAAAAAACAAATCTAGGTACTGGGACATGACCTTTAATTTATTTTAACGTAAAAGTAAATTATATATTAAAGTCTCTATAAAGTTTTAATTAAGCATAGAGTCCAGTAACACCAACTAATTTAGTAAATCCAAAAGTAATTCCCATAGCAAACCATCCACCAATCAACACTCTTAATGAAGACTTCACCAATGGTGCTTTCCCTAAATATGCACTTAACCCTCCAAACCCTAAAAGTGCTAAACTAACTACACCAACCACAACTCCTAACCTCACATGATAATCCTTCACAAAAACAGCACCTAATAAAGGCACAATCGCACCTATTGCAAATGCAAAAGCAGATGCACCTGCAGCTTGTAAAGGACTAGGCAACTTCTTCTTCTTTTCATCTAATAATTCCATCGCGTTTTCTCTTTTAATTTGTGACATTTCTATGTCATACTGCGAATAAACGGACACAAATTCTCCTATAGCCATGCTACATGCTCCTGCCACGAGCCCCGCGATTCCAGTGAGGATCATGGACTTTGAATCTTGATGAATTGCTCCTATTCCCATCATTAAAGATGATGTTGAGAGTAATCCATCGTTTGCACCTAATACTGCTGCCCTAAGCCATTGTGCTCTTTTTGAGTAATCAACTATTTCAACCTCTACGTTTTGTTCTACTTCCATAATATTGTTGGATTGTTTTTCTATGTCATTTTTGGATAATTCTTGGATGGATGCCATTGAAGAAAGTGGAAATATAAAATGTAAATAAAGATATGGAGAAGTGTGGAGGGCACACGCCTATGTGGTGATATTTATAGCACAAAAGAAAGTTATGGAGACGTGAAAAGGCTTTGATGAAAAGGCTTTTACCGGTGGAGTGTTTATGTAATGAAGGAATCTGATGCATTCACATTATAGTAATTGTTACTCCCTCTATGACATTTTTAGATTATCGAAATTCAAATTACGTGAACTTTCACCATATTTTTTATGAATATTTTAAAATATATCTTTCTTTTTATCATACTCAAATGAGGAAAAAATTGTAGCTTATTTCAGTTTCAAATTATTTGTCGTGTTTCTCTATTACATACTGTTAAAAAATTATTAATTTTGAGTTTTTTTTTATTATTCTACTTCCATTTATGTCTTAAGATCGATATAATCTATTTTCAATAAATATTTACTATGTTGAGGTGTTTGTAGTCTTCAAGAACAATTACTACTAAGGATAAAATGGGAAAAATATGAGAAATTACTTTTAATTTGAGATAATTATTTTTAGAGACGGAGGAAGTTAGTATTATAATACTTTTCATAAAGGTTTTGAATATCCAAATTATAATTTTAAAATATTGTGTTGATTTTAATTTAATTTAGCTTTAAAAATTAGTCAAATTAATGTTTGATAAGAGAAAAGAGTCACGTAAATTTTGACGGAGGGAGTACTATATATAGTTTTGTGATTTTATTTGGTATCTAAATTTAATGTTTTACGCGCTAGTGTTAGATTGAAATTCGAATAAATCATATGGATCATCGGTTGTCGATGAGTTGGATGTGCAGATTATCAGAATATAAGTATAATGTTATACTAATGTATGCATGTGTGTAAGGAATGTAATTAAGGAACGTAGCAAAGTTTGATTTGAGAATTCTTCTAAACGATTTTTTTCAAATTCTGTATTGTACTTTTTTTTTTTTACAATCAAATGAAAATAGTATAATTAGCTACCACCGAGTAATCATGTATGGTATAATGATTGACATTCCTTCGCTCGTATTTAATTAGAAAGAAAAGTATTCCTTTGATGGACGTACTCGACACAAATATATAAGAAAGTTTAATACGTATGAGAATTCTTCGTTTATGGTTCTCCGTTCCTTTTACTATTCTGTACGTTCTGTTTCGTACGTATTTTATTGATTAATCACATGAAAATTTCCATTTTGAATGTACTTATCATATACTATGCCATATGTTGTGAAAAGGGGTAAAACAATATTCTTTTTTTTTTCTGGTGCTATGTGATCAGCAATAACTGAAAAAGAAATTCTTGATTCTCACATTTTCCATTTCCCACAATTAATCGAAAGAGATTTAAATGAAATAAATAAAGGAATAGTTGTAGCTTTTATTTCTCATATTTTCCATTTTCCATTTTCCACAATTCTTGATATTGAAGAATGAATAAGGATGATTTAGTTAAATTATCTTTTTAATTAATATTTTTAATAAATGTACAAAAAGAAATAATATGAAACGTAAAATGAATTGTAGTACGCAAAAAATAATATATATATATATATATATATATATCTGTTGGATATTTTGTAATATATAGATGTCTTAAATTGAACAGACACATTTGTTCGTGAAAGAACATGACCTTTATGAAAAGTCATATGTTCATGAAAGAACATGATTCTTATGAAATGACATATATGTTCATGAAAAAACATGACTTTTATGAAGAGTCATTCCTTAAGTTCTATAAATATAAAGACTCTCTAGAAGTAGCCTAAGAAAATCTGCATGTAACCAAGGGCTTTGTTGTATCCTTGAAGAGAATTGTCTGTATTTACCCCAATATGTATATGGGCAATATCTTTTTAAAGAAAGTGTTTTCACGCTTCAAAGCCATCTTCTCTTTCAATCATATTTCCTACTATTATTTTTCTAACAATATCGCAGTCCCATCACAAAATATGTATTCTTTGATCTTATATATTTTGAAAACAAACTTTATCGGATTTTTCGAAAATATAAATATTGGGTATCATATTGCATTTTATCTTTTCAAAATGCTATTGTCGTCTTATATTGACTTGCGTATAACGCTCAAGTAATTTATAAACATTTTCATTGTATGTAGACCCAAGTGGTTTTCGAAATCAAATCATTACAACCACTTGGTAGTTAGCTAATAAGCCATACATAATTTCTATAATATTGTTTGATAATTATATATATACATTTTTATAGAAGTGTTCTGTTTCTATCATTAATTCTTTGTAATTTATGAAAGTATAGAACAGTTATATGTTTATTCGATTTTGGGTTTGTCAAGTACTGATAAACATTCACATGTGTTTAATTCTAATTTTAGTTCACTTTTATTTTACTTTTATGAAAGTATTCGTCTGGCCAAGATTTAGAATCAAATCTAAGACAATTTAGAACTTAATATTAACCAAAATTTCAAGACCATCATCACAAAAAACTGAGTGCCCCTTCAGATATAATTTCTTTTTAGTTTTTTCAAAAAGTAATTTTTAAATATTACTCCATCCGTCCCATATTAGATGGACACTTTCTATTTTACACAATAATTAAAAAATCATTAATAGATTAATTAACTTTACTATTTTGCCCCTTGTTCATATTAATTAGCCTGTTGAAAAAAGAAACTTTAGATCTTCAAAATTTGTTTAAACTTCCGAAGGTCATATTAATTGTAGGGATAAAATAGGAAAAAATAATTAATTCTATCCCGATTTATTAAGTGATCAAGTAATATGAGACAAATATTTTTAGTAAAATGCCCATCTAATATGGGACAGATGGAGTACTTGTTTAGTAATACATTGGAGCAATTTTTTTGTTAGTTTTTGAAAATGAGTTTTTCAAGTTTGTAAAATTAGTCAACTAGAAAGGGAAAAATAATTTAGAAAACTTCAACTTTGTTCCAACTCCTTTTCTTTTCTTTAAGAAAAATTCCCCAATAGCCATTGTAAAAGTGATCCAAACGAAAGGTACTTTTTTTGGAGAGGATAGCTAGGATGATTAGACATGTGACATGAAACCATTACGAATTTGTGCTACACCAATCACCTGAAAACTTTCTGCCAAATTAATTAACCTATATATATATATATAAACTTGAAAATAAGGTATATATTTTGATTAATATCACCTTCACTCTCAAAAGTTGACCGTTGCATTGATCGATTTGAGCATAAGTGTGCTTTCGTCACTTTTTAAATCTTGAATTCACCTCTACACTTAAGAACCCCTTTTTCTACTTAATTGTGTTTACAAAAGTACAAAATGTTTACCAGAAACACATTTTTTCAATAGATAAATACAAACTCAGATTCAAAAGGGACAAACAATGCACTATTCAATAAAGTCTATATATGGACATTACTTCAAAAATTGGAAGATTTTTACTTAATTTGGTTGACTAACTTATTATGGTTACAGTTAACATATTATTATTGAGAATACAATGTGATAATGCTCCACTACGGGTTATATTCAGCATTAATTGTATTTTTCCCAACCTCTAACCACCCCATGGCCATTTCTACCCATCTTTAATTCTGCTTCTCGTAATATTTGTCAAAATTAAAAAATATTTTCTTTGTACCAAACACACCTTCGGACTAGTACATGCTTGTGTAGGCTTGTGACATATCCTTATATTTTTTTATTTATTCCTTTTCTCTTTTATCCGATATTCTTATATGCTCTTTCATCACCGACCCATCATTTTCAGTGAGTTTTTTTTGTCGTTGTAGTATTTCAATTTCTTTTTTAAAAAGTTATCTAAATGAGAACATATTTTTGTCCATTACACAAAAAATATACCTTTGCTTTTGCACAATTTCAAATGCATAATGATTGTCTTTGTCATCATCAACTAAAGTAAGAATTGTTTTCGTGTGGATGACACACTCCTCCCTTTAATTAATTCAAATTATAATTAGTTGATGTCTTAGTCAGCATTAATCGTGATATCTTTAAGCGCACTCGATGATAATATTCTATTAATAGTACTCCTTCCATCCTTTTTTATTTGTCAAATTTTGATTTAACACACCTATTAATTAAGAAAACAATGATTAGTATAGTGAGTTTAATTACTGTTGTACTCCTGTTAATTGATAGAGTCTTAAAGATATTTATTCACTATATTTTTTAAAGACATTAACTCAATGTTAATAAATTGAGGGTATAATAGAAAAAAAAAATTGTCTTTTCTTGATTTGTCAAAAATGACAAGTAAAAGGAGAAATCAAACTAGAAGATATTTGACAAGTAAATAGGGACTGAGGGAGTATTAAATAGTAGAGTAACTAACATGTAGTTCAATGACTTTGAAACTGTAAAGAGAGCTTTATATATCAATTTTTAAATTTTGAGTCTCCATTATAAGTGCAGAGAGAAAGAGAGATTAATATATATGATAGACATAATATATAGAAGAAAAATTACTAAATTACACAGCTTTAAGTAAACTATTTTCCATATTTCCCTATATCTTTTAAAAATCTCTAAAATTCCTTATTTTAATAATGTATTCGTATTAATGTATCCACGCTTTCACTAATGTATCCGGATTGGAAAATTCCTTATTTTAATAATGTATCTGTATTAATGTATTCGCGCTTTCACTAATGTATCCGGATTGCTGTATTAATGTATCCGCGCTTTCACTAATGTATCCGGATTGGGAAATCCCTTATTTTAATAATGTATCTGTATTAATGTATTCATGTATCCACACTTTCACTAATGTATCCGGATTGGGTTAATTTTAAGAGATTAATGTAATTAGAAAAAAAGTAGGGATAAATAATAATTTCATCTTTACACTATGTGATTTATGTAAGTTATACATATATAAATGTGTTTTTAACTTAATTTTTGTTAGTATCAGATTGAGTTAATAAATGTATTGGGCTAAAAATGGGAGGTCAAGGTGAATTTAGTTAAGTTAAAATAGATTGAGTTATAACTGAATTGGGCTCAAAATTAGTCGGACTGAACTGAGCTAAAAATGGTTGGGTGATGACTCACCCAACTTGTTCCAATTTTTTAATGGATTTTTGAATGTTAATTAAAAATAATGTTTTCGGTTACTCAATTCGTACGAACATCATTTTGAATAAAATAATATGACAAATATAAATATTTTTATACATAAGAATGAATTAGATTTAGGATAGTAATGAACTAAAATGGAGATCACTTTTAAAATGGTAGGTTGGGCGGGCTAAAATTAGTCCAATACAAAATTATCTTATGTTCAATCCATAAAATTTTAAATATATTGGGTGAATTATCAATTTTCGATTATATTTGTCACCCCTAATCAATCTACCTTGTGAGATTTCAATAGGTTGACACCCTAATCAATCTCATTTCATGAGATTCTAATGGGTATATTGTTATTGTTTTTCACACCCCTAGTCTTAGTGAATTTGTTTGGAAAAAACTTTAGACCTTGGTCATAAAATTTCTACAGTTCTTCTGCAACTTTAGACCATTGCATAGTTAACTTATATTGAAGAAATCTTTTGGTAAATTTTAGATCTTGATCTAAATCTTTTATTATAAATATTCTCTAGATAATTGTATTTCATTTCTAACTTTAAACCATCATTTTAAAGTATTGAGATGTATATTACTAACCATTTGTTCAAATATATTATTTGTTATAGAAAAATTATTTATTTAATTTAATAAAAGACTTAAATAGATCATATATTCATTTATATGTTCATTTATTTATTTAGTAGATGATTTAGTGTATAGAGTTTAGCTAATACACGAAAGATTAAATCATCGATTCTTATAAGTGTAAAGTTTTTATTTTCATAATTTAAGATGGAAATTGAACAAAATCAACAGTATGATTGTAGTACAAGATTAAATATAATTTATCTCGATTATGTGAATGATATAATTCTTCCTTCTTGTGCCAATATATTTTGTGTGCATTGAGCGGATTGAGTAGAAAATATTATTTTTGTGTACATTAAATATACAAAACTATTTCTCTAAATCATTAAATATACTTGTACTCTTAATCTTGATATAATTGATATGAACAATGTGATTTGATTTATCAAAAGGTACAACTCTATGATGAGTTAATATATACATGATAGGTTGGATGATAACAAATATATGATTAATTTTTTTAATCCATGCCTTAGCCTCAAGATTGATGATGCCCCTTTATGGTTAATTATAAGTTTTCATTGAAATCCTGCAAGTGAATTTTGTATCAGTCATATAAAATAATTAAGTTAAGCGTAAATGAAAAAGATTAAATTAGTAAACGAATTAAATTATCAAAAAATTAATTTAATTGATTGAAATCTGTAATCCTAATATGAGAAGTTAAATAAAATTAATGAAGAATTTTGAAATTAAACTGAAGAGTGCAATTCAAGATTTTTAGTAGAATAGTCTGTAATTTATTGCGGTAAAATTAATTAATTCATATTGCAAATTAATTCCACATTTGAAAGCCTCGTTAATTAAATACCATGTATGACTGAATAATTAGAAATAAAATGAAATTTATTTCATTGTAGAAAAAGAAGACTCAATAGGTTCGAGAAAAAGTTTAAAGCCTAAAACTTATAGCTATATAAAGGGGATCTTATTTGATCGAGAAGGCAAGATTTTTACTCATGTTCTTTCATAGAAATTCACCCATACGAATTTCACATATTTCTGTATCTAGGTTACATAGCAGAAGACTGTGGAACTGGAGGATGACTGTATTGATGATTTTTGCTTGTGCTTGAAAGTTCGATTCGAAGTTGCACTCACGCTTCAAGAGATAAGTATTGATTTTATGTTGACTAAAATCTTTCATTATCTATTATCTATATTACATGTAAGTGATCCTAGCCATTTGTTTTTGCTGCGTATTCCTGCATTTCAAGAAAAAGTTCATTGATTATGTGTATGATTATTTTCACCTTCTCATTTTTTTTAGTTTTAATCCCAATTTTTAAGTTTTGACATTGAATTCATTCTTTATATTAAATATCTAATAAATATATATGAATTAGAATTTTCTGAAAAAGAAGTCGATTGAGAATCTATGAAACTTCATATATTAAAAAGAAGAAGAACAATCACTTCAATTGCTACAACGAACTAGTTTGAAGAAGAAAATGACATTAGATAAGAAATTAAAAACAGTAATTCGATTGGATATTTGTTACACACTTCTATTTCTGTCAGCAAGAATCTTGATCTTCTCTGTTAAAATGGTGTCTTGATTTCACCTTATAATTCTTAGATTTTGTATAAAACCATGTTGCTCTATATGGTAAACATGTCATTAACATCTTTCAGATTAACATGCCTCTACAACTTGATTTTTTTCCTTGTATGCACATACTCAATAATTAAATCAAAAACCTTCAAGTTCACATCTAGATAAGTTTGAGATACATTAGGAATAAGATACTTAAAAAAGACATTTTATGTGTGCACATTCTCATTAATTCAATAAGAAACTTTCAAATTCATAATCGATTGTGGTTGAGAATACATTAGGAGTGAAACATTTGAGAAATATTTGGTTAGGAACCAATTAATTTTTTGCCTTCCTCACATCATTCTGTTATGAATGTTCATCAGAACCATTACAAATCGTATAATCATAAGGTAGAGTCAATGTTCGTCTTTCTCAAACTATACTTCAAAATTTCTCTATTTAAATTGTATTTTCATATCTCCACATCTTCCTTAATTAAATCAGAAACCTTCAAATTCAAATTCCGTTGTGCTGGAGATACATAAGGACATAAAAAAACTTGACTATTGAATCGTATGAGGTAAGAAATTTTCCAGTATAATTTTAAAAGAATGAACTAAACTATTTATTCCGACCAGATAATATAAGCCATTTAATTGAAATTGCATAGGCTTGACTCGATCAAGCCATTGAGTATTGAAAATAAGTTATAATGCTAACTTTCGATAATTATATTGAAGCACATAATTAGTTGAAGATTACGAGATTGAAGCATTAAGGAAATATTTGATTAGGAATTAATCAAAATTTCCGGCTTTCTTACATCATAGGTTGTATTACTGCATCTGGCCGGTTTATGTAAACCCACCACCATTCGAAAATGGCGCAAAACCCTAAACATCTCCTGAAGAACATGACCATGACACATCCGCTCCTTGAAGAAAACCGGCAACCTTTCCGGCATCCACCGCCGCGTCCTCCGCCACCTGCCACAGCTACCCCTTCTAAAACCCCCAAAAGTTGCGTTCCAATTCAGTCTACAAATTCAACCTCATCATCATCATCATCTGCGTTCGATCAATTTTCTAAAAGGGTCACAAGGGATCTTCCCAATTTGTCAGATTGTCATGGCTGCCGTGTCCGAATCAATCACACCGATCCCGATGACCGCCTTCTAACCCTAGACAGCGTTTGGCGCATAGTCCTTCTTTGCAAGAAATGCATCAGGCGTGTCAATTCCTGCCAAACATGCACTTACTGTTTCAAGAACACGGATGATTCTGATTGTACCAAATGCCGTAGCTGCAAAAGCCATGTTCACAAGGACTGTGTTTGTAGGTATGGGAATTCTGCGCCTTGGTCTTTTTCTCCTAGTGAAGAAGGGGTAAATTCGGGAGTCTTTGTTTGTATAGATTGTTGGGTTCCAAGTTTCTTTAGGAAATCAATTGGGGTTTGTACAAAGATTCAGAAGGATGTGCTTAAGGTACAAAATTGTTGTAGTGATTTTAAATCATCAAAAGATGCTAACTTAGAAGCCAAAAGGAAGGTTGTAGTGGGCTTGAAAGCAAAGGATAGTACTTTGCGAAAGGCTGTGGTGGCTAAAAATGCCATGGGTTTGGCTAAGAATGAACTAGAATTAGTTGCCAAGAAAGGTAAGAATAAGGGTAAGGTTGTAAGTAAGGTTGTAAATGATGCAGAATTAGCATTTCAATTGCATCGTTCCATGAACAGCTCGCCTAGAATATCAAAAACCTTAGGCCCTAAGAATTCTAACTATGTGGGTGGTTCTGAAATCCAGACTCTTACTAATGTTACAGGTGAGAGGCTTAAGGTTTACTCTCGCATTAAGTATAGGGGAAAAATTGGCCCGACTAGTTCTGAGACCCTACCTTCTGTTATGATGTATTCGCGCACTAGGTTGAAAGAAAAAGTTGGCCAGACTAGTTCAGAGACCTCACCTCGTGTTGCAGTTTACTCTCGCATTAGGTTGAAGGAAAAAGTTGGCAAGGCTAGTTCAGATGCATCGCCATGTCTTCTGGTGTACTCTCGCACAAGGTTGAAGGAAAAAGTCTGTCAGACTAATTCAGAGGCTCCACCTTGTGTTACAATGAATGAGCATGGCTCTTGTGTTGATTCTGCTTGTTCTAAAGCTGAGTTGCTTACGTACAAGCGGAACAGACTGAAGAGGAAAACGTGCAAAGAAAACATTGGAAAAGATGCATTGGGTGAGTTTTGTGCAAATAATACAGTGCTGGCTTCAAACTGCAATACACAGCAGGATCGCTTTTTGTTGAAGTATAGCAGAAGGAAAAGATGCTCTGAGCCAGGGTCAGATGTGCATGAGGATACTTTTCCTCAACCAACACCTGATCGCAGCATGCCGACATCATCAAATTTCTGCCGTTCGATCTAGCGCTTGTGTAAGCAGTAGTTTGCCAGAAGTCTGATTATACAGGTAAATGGATTCATCATTTTCTTTGATAAACTTGTATGCTTGTCTTGATCTGTTGGTGATTTATTTAGCATTTGTAAACTCATTTTAGATGAAATATGAAGAAACTACCTTGCCTTAACAGTTAATTTGATTATTGTTCTGAGAAGAGTGGTTAAGCTTATATTTCCAAACCCCCCTCTTCGGCCTGGGTTCTGTCCTGTCCTGTCGGTTGAGAATTTTCGGAAGGGCTCTCTTTGGGGTTAAGCCTTGAAAGGAAATTAAAAAACAAAAAGTTACTATATTAAAGCTGGTTGCGCAATGATCAGTTGCCATTCTTTATCTGTTCAAGAGGGGAAGATCTTCCTTACAGACTGCTATTGCATAAACACATCAGACTTGAAACTAATATGTGCAGCTGCAATGATGAAAGGAAGGTCGCAAAGGAGGAAAGTAGATATTAATGTTAGGTTATTCAGAAAAATCCATTGAAGGGTTTTTTTCAGGTGAAATTCTAAAAAAAGGAAATCATTTTTGATGAGATGTTCTAATTAAGGGATATGAAAATCCCAATGATGTCGGGGACGGTCAACTTTTGGGATCCTAACCCTAGAGATTTTACAGCTGAGTTTGATATGGATTGAATTGTCTACCTAAATAATGAATTAATAGTGAGCAAAATATGCAAAACCGCGGGCGACTGGAAATTGTATTCTTTAATACATTGCAGAAGTGAACAATAAAATAATCTCAAAAGTGTGGAGTTTGAATAAAACATTTGGTTTAAATGTAATTGGGATTTAGATGCAGGTACTTCACTCCTGAATACAATAAAATTATATACCAAAGAAGTTAATTTTTCGAAATTGACTATTTTTACCTTCGTTAAGGGTGTTAGATATATCTGGTGGCCGAGTAAATAGCCAGGGAATGCTTGGATTTTACCATCCAAAAGTTTGTCTGTAAATAAAAAAATAAAAGGTCAACGCCTGCATTTGGAGTTTCTAGAGGTTGGTAAGGCGAAAGTGGTCACCCTAGAGCATTGAGTGCTCTGGCTCGTGCCAGTGACTTCTCAGCTTATATAGATTTTGCCAAAAATCAGTTTTATCTCATCTTGATAGGCATTCGCTCCTTCCCACAAATGATCTTGTACTTTGTCACATATTAGGGTTCAGTCCTTCTAGGCCCAGTAGATTCTAACATAGCCACGATTAGATCGTCCTGTTTAGGTTCACGTAAGAGCTAGAAGATGTCAGCCATGAAACCACCAACACCTAATGTCTAACGTCATTATTCCTTTTTCCATGCTGACCTGTCATACAAAAGGTAAGTTATCAGAGTGAATGCGCCTTGCACAAAGTTAAAGGCTGTAAGCTTCGGTCATAGATTGATTGTTCTCATTGCATCATAAGTTCTCTGTTACACTATATGAATATGTTCTTCTCACATTTTGGTCTCACACATTTATATTATCAGATATGGAAGAGTGCTTAGAGGGATTGGGGTCCTGCTTTCTCCTGGAAAATCAAATTCGAACATGCAATGTATTGCCAGAAAGAGGATGGAAAATAAGGCTATTTGCCATGTTGGGTCAGATCTTGTGATCTTTACAATCACAGGTGTAATGGTAAAGACACCTTCAAAAGTTGACGAATGTATATGATGTATCTTATCATCAGAAAGAGTGTAATTTCAGCGACAAGACAGCAGATGTTTTTGTTGCATCTATTTTATGCCCTCTTTCCTGTTATTGTGTTACTTTTACAAAATTGATGATACAGTTATACTTATTTGTAGAGTATATTCTAGTATGAAAAAGTTGAATTACTTGGAACGCTTAACGTTTCGTGTGTGGTGCACAAGTTTATCGATGAATCGTTTTACCTGTATAGTTGAGACTTCTGGCAAAGTTACACAAGTAGTAGCTAGTCACAGAAACAAATGAACATGCCAAAGGCGCATTATTGATATCAAAGCTTTGTTGTGTTGCAATCACAAGAACGAATTGACCAGTTGCAGGCTTCAGCACAGGACTAAAAAGTACTGGTTGTGGTCCTTTGGCAACCAGGCGAGCTTTCTACCTGTCAACTGTAAAAGCCACTTACAACCAGGTGGACAACTCACTTGCATTTCTCAACACCCCCATCTCTTAAGCCATACGTAAAATTTGTTTACTAGATACACCAAAACCGAAACAGAGTCACAGAACAGACCAAAATCAATTTGAACGCGAAACAAATAATTTTAAAGTTTCGTTGATAAATAAATAGATATAATCAAGCAAAGAATACTATTGGAAAAGATAAAAAAACTGAGAAAAAAGAAAAAAGAATGTGAATATGGGTAGAAGTAGATGTTCCAAGTTAAAAGGGATTGGGATTCGGAAGTAGTACCGACGTAGGTTTAATTATTTGTCTAATTATATCAACTCATACACGTTCTGAGAATCACAAGTAATTTATTCAATCTTTTTGTGAAACATGTCGAGTACATTATTTGTGTTTGATACTTGTTCAATTCTATCATGGCGGCATCATCACCATCATGTACCTTCAATCGGATGGAAAAAAACATCACCACCAACTCACCTGGCTCCATCTCCCGTTGATAATGTGGTTCCGCCACCGCATATGGCTTCTTCACCAACTCATGCGGTTCCATCCCCAGTTGATGATATGGTTTCACCACCGCGCATGGCTCCAACAACTTCTTGCATCAACATGGACGGTTGTGTATCAGATTTCATCACTTCCGTTATCAAGCGTAAAATTTCATTATCCACACAATGCTGCAATATCACAGGGTACCATTTTTCCTAAGTAAAGTCAGCAACTATTGCAATCATCATCAAGGGTGAATTTAGCAAGATCAAATCTTACCAAGAGAATAGGATAAAGCAACTTTTTACCTTTTTAAAAAAAATTGTTATTAACCTTATTTTATACAGGATTTTCCCCCCTTAATAGGAGTAAAAAGGGGTAGTAGTTGAATACTTTCAATTAAATTCTTTAAATTAGTTCAATTGGATCTTCACCTCTATTTTAACTTTCTCTTTCTGTGCATATTTATTTGTCTATATTTGACTTGACACACTCTTTTGACGGGATGTTAATCTTTTACTTCTATGTGAGACAAGCAAGCTAAGTACACACAAAGAAGAAGAAAAAAGAGAAGTAGTACTCCAGTAATCCTTATGACATCTGACAATTATAATATATATAGGCATTTTAAATTTGTGACACACTGGCTAGAAAGTATAACTAATTCTTACTTAATAAGGGACTGAATGATTCATTTTTTAAAATTGATAGAGTTACTGTTAAAATTGATTCTGAAAACATTTCTGGTCTATAGTACCAAACTTTCTTAAATCTCTTGACTTAAAAGTGAATCATCCAACTCTATAAAAATAACAAACACAGAGTCTTCATTAAACACCAATCTAGAAAGAAAACAATCCTCCTTTAGCTGACACTTTTGATCATGGCTCCTCAAAACCATGTCCAAATTATCATTCCTAAAGAAAATCAAGTCCCTGAAGAGGATTTTGACTATTCTCAAAGAGCACAGTGGGTTCGAGCCGCTATGTTGGGAGCAAATGATGGATTAGTCTCAATTGCATCCTTGATGATGGGAGTCGGAGCTGTTCAAGAAAACGTTAAAACCATGATTCTTACTGGATTTGCAGGGTTGTTTGCCGGTGCTTGTAGCATGGCTATAGGAGAGTTTGTTTCTGTGTACTCTCAATTAGAAATAGAACGAGCTCAAATGAAGAGAAACAAAGCAACAAGAGGACAGAACCGAGAACATCAACTACACGGAGAAGGAAACAAGGAACAGTTGCCAAATCCATTTCAGGCAGCTGTAGCCTCGAGTATTGCATTCTCATTGGGTGCCATTGTGCCAATTTTTGCTGCTGCTCTGATAGAAAATCATGAGGTGAGGCTTGCTGTGATCGTGGCAGCGGTGAGCTTAGCATTGCTAGCATTTGGAGGAATTGGTGCTTTCTTGGGCAGAAGTCCTATGGTGAAATCTTGTGCCAGAGATTTAATTGGTGGATGGATGGCTATGTCCATTACCTATGGCCTTACCAAGCTGATTGGCTCTACTGGATTGGAAATATGATTGAAACTTTATGTTCCTGGCCTGTATCTTGTTCTGCTTTAATCTCATGTAATCAAGAAATTTGTATTGCAAGTTCACTAAACATTTTGTGTTAAAATACCGCGAAGCCTTACATTGATCTTTCTACTGATAATATTAGCTACAGCACACAACCTTTTTACTTATTCATAATAAACTCATCAAACTACACTTCATTCTCAAATATAGTTAGGATTCTGTGCCAATCGTGACTAACGTCCCAACAAATTCATTAATAAGACTATTCCTCTTCATTTGATCATTTGTAGGTGTAGGCTAGCTGTCCACTTACCTCAACACACTTGACTATGTTCCTAGAACCTCACAATACTAGGAGTAAAGCTTATTTCAATAAAGGAATGATACAAAGAGTAAAGGACTAGAGAAGAGTGAGGCAGGACTGACCGGTTGATTTCAAGATTGTGTGCATTGAAGGAAAAAACTCGATAATTTAGCTTTCCACGTAAATCAACTTTGAGACAGAAATAATATGCCTATGATTTAAGCATTTAGATAAGTTAAAGTATTTCAAATTTCTAGTACGTTTCTCCAAAAGCACTGCAGTCCCAAACACAGAATGAAAAAACTTTCAATTGTGATGTTAATGCTTACTTCAATGAGTGAAATGCTAGGAAAATTAGCAACTATTCCACACGCCAAACCGCTCGATACATACCATAATGTCAAGTCTCCATTACTTATATTTCAAATTATTGTGGAGAAATCTGTAATCTATATCATGAGGTTCACTGAAGAACATAAAAATACACTGAATTTAAGTTCTGTGCATTGACAGTGTATGGAACTTTTGCATTTTACACTATCAATATATATAACTCAAATCAAAAACACAATGGAAAAAGAAGAAGACTTTTCTCTTGTTTGCAACGAGTTACGACCTTCTCTCAAGGCAGCTTCAACCATGTAAGGATTGGAACTCTTCTATTTTTACATTTCCAACAGAGTTCCACATAGTTCTGTTTGATAGAAGAAACATTGTGAAGATGGTCTAAAGAGAAAACTCCACCTTCATTCCGGATCAGATAAGACAAAAAAGATATAAAAAATTAAGAGCTTGTGGCCTTAGTGTGAATGGCACACTTCTTGGTATAATCTAATATTTTGCTTTAGCTTTTAGTGTCCAAAGCACACAGCACCCAAGTTTATATTTGCTAGAAATATCTCCCATATCTCTGTTCAAATAAGTGTTTTCCTACACTGCAATGCATCCCCACAAGCTCCTTTTGCGAAGGTCAAAAAATTATCATTTTGAAAGGGAAAAAAAGGTAATAAGCAAAGTTATCTATCTGTATTATGTGATCTCTTTCAAGAGCATGTAAAATGTAATATCCAATACTATCAAGGGAAAAGGGTTATATCTTACAAAACTTCAATAGAAAGAAGAGAATACAGATAATGCTGAGAAACTCCTCCTTTCAACAGATTACTATCTCAATCTTCCGGGAATTGATAGCACAAAGTAGGTAAGGGATGAAAGAGCACATTTATTTTACAATGTGGAGTGTGTGTGTGTGTTTGGCGGGGGGGGAAGGAACAAATGCAAGATTTGAGCAAGCAGGCAATCAGTGAAGAAAGCAATAAATCCCACTAAGCCCTGTGCTCTCCACACTACACAATATTTAATGGCACCACTGATGGAATGGTTTAATTACTTTTTTGATCATCCTACTCTATAAATAGCGCTAACCGAGTCTTCATACAACACTCATCTTTAAGAAAAAATTGCATCTTTAACTAACAAGTATCTATAACTTCCTCAATGGCTGCTCAAAACCAAGTCCAAATTACCATTACTAAAGACCATAATGGCCAAAAGCAAGCTCCTGAGGAGGATTTTGACTACTCTCAAAGAGCACAGTGGATTAGAGCTGCTGTTCTAGGAGCCAATGATGGATTAGTCTCAATTGCATCCTTGATGATGGGTGTTGGAGCTGTCCAAAAAGACGTAAAGGCCATGATACTTATTGGCTTTGCAGGTCTATTTGCCGGTGCTTGTAGCATGGCCATAGGAGAGTTTGTCTCAGTGTACTCTCAATTAGACATTGAGCGAGCTCAAATGAAGAGAAACAAAAAAACAGGAGGACAGAACCAAGAACATGAAGAAGGTAACGAGGAACAACTGCCAAATCCATTTCAGGCAGCTGTTGCCTCGGCTATTGCATTTTCATTGGGTGCCATTGTTCCAATTCTTGCTGCTGCATTTATAGCAAACCATAAGGCGAGGCTTGCTGTGATTGTGGCTGCAGTGAGCTTGGCATTGTTAGCATTTGGAGGAATTGGTGCTTTCTTGGGCAGAAGTCCTATGGTTAAGTCTTGTGCCAGAGTTTTAATTGGTGGATGGATGGCTATGGCCATTACCTTCGGCCTTACCAAACTGATTGGCTCTACTGGCTTGGAAATGTGATGGAAACTTTATGTTCCTGGCCTGTACCTTGTTCTACTTTAATCTCATCTAATCAAGAAATTTGTACTGCAAGTTGACTTAACGTTTTGTGTAATAATAACGCATGTCCAATACCTTCGGCCTTACCAAGCTAATTCGCTCTAGTACTGGCATGGAGTTGTGACTGGACCTTTATCTAGTTCAGAATCATCTTCTTAAGAAGTCGTCGTTGCATCATGCATGTCCAATAAAATTTCCTTTTCTGTAATGTTTCTGGCATAAATGCTTATAAAATAGTATTGAAATGTTGGCTATGTATATATATCCATTCTACTACTGTAAAGACTAGCTATAGCAAACAATGTTTTACTTCGTCATGATATGCTAGGCATCATCAATGTGATAAACTAGTGTTTCGTCAAAGTGCTGATCAATAAACAAGAACAACGCCTCAATTCCAAATATGTTGGGGTAAGGCTATATCAGATCTTCTAAAAACATTCTTCTCTATTCAGGCCCGACTTCCCAATGAACCATTAATAAGAGCACTCAACTTGACTAGTTTTACACTGGTCATTAACTAAAGGCAACCCTTCCTTTCCTGAACTTAAGATTGGGCTATACTCTGCGGATATATATATATGGAGTTAACACTTCATCATATTAATTCACGACAATTAAGAAAACAAAAGAAAGATAATCAGCCTTAGCAAGTTTCAAGATTGTGTGCAACAGAAAATTGAAGATAAAAGCTTGTTAGCTTTCCACATAAATCAACGTTTAGACAAATAATATGCCAAGTATTTAAACGTTTGAAATCTAAACTAGTCTTTCATACATTTAGAAATATATTTTGTCCTAATCAAAACAGTCCCAAATAGAGCCTGACAGTGACAGATCTTTTGACTTGATGTTAATCTTTGACTTGATTACTTCTATGTGTGACAAGCTAGGAAGATAAGCTACTATCCGGCCAAGACTTGTTTGCTAAACCCCTTGAGACATACAATGATGGCAAGACCTGATTCTTCACATTGCAATGGCTTGAACTATGCTGCCTTCTTATGCCCCATAAATCTTACTTAGACTGTAACTAGCTAGTAGTTATTCTATCGTCTTTATTATGAGAAATATGTTATATCATTAGGTCATTTGAAGTAAACACAGAAAGCAAAAAGAAGTAGTAGTCAGCTAATCCTTATGACATCGATTGTTTTTTAAAGGCATTTTGCATATTTGAGACATGAATTTTGGATTCTTTTTTGACAGATTTCACTTTTTTTCTGAATAAAAGAAAGCAAGAGACTTCAAAAAACAGGCAATCAGCAAGTAAATTTATCTGTATTATGTTGAAGTTTATACTTCTGTTTCATCAAGAATGACGGTATGTGATTTCTTTCATGAACGTGCAGAATCTAATAAGCAATACCATTAAGAGAAAAGGGGAAAAAACTTTTTTGATAGACTGACTGTTGCACAACATCTGTTATATGAGGTAGGTGTTCTGTTAGTGGATAAATTTGGCACAAAGTAAGAAACTTTCTTAAAACTCTTCATTACAAAAATGAAGAGCTTGTGGCCTTTCTATGGATGGCACACTCCCTGGAATACTATAATCTTTGCCTTGTCAGCCTTAGTGTGGAGAGCACACTCCACCCTATTTTTATATACCAAAGAAAGCATGTCCCATATCTCTAGAGATTCATGCATTCAAGTGCTTACCTATACAGCATTCCATATTCACAGGACACCTTTTAGGAATTGTCACTGGAAATGAGATTTTACCAGAAAAACGGTGAATCAAAAGCAAATATGAAATCATAGATTCATTTTGCAATGTTAGAGTTTGTTAGTAAACAAATGCAAGGTATAAGCAAGCACACAATCAGAAAAATAAGAAGAAGAGAACAAATGCAAACTGACTTGTACTCACCTCACTATTATTATTTTATGGCACCACTTTCTGCTCAGGCTGATTATTTATTAGTCATCCTACTCTATATATAATCATCAGAGGGAGGATTGGAACTTCAAAAACAAGAAGTCCTAAACAACAAATCATCCTTTTTCCAAACAATTCCTCAAGACTTTCTTCATGGCTGCTCAAAACCATATTCAACTCACCGTCATTAAAGAAAATGATAACCAGAACCGAAACCAAGTACCTGAAGAAGGCTCTGACTACTTTCAAAGGGCACAATGGCTTCGAGCTGCAACATTGGGAGCGACTGATGGATTGGTTACAACTGCATCTTTGATGATGGGTGTTGGAGCTGTCAAGAAGGACGTTGATGCCATGATCCTAATTGGCTTTGCAGCATTGTTTGCTGGTGCTTGTAGCATGGCCATCGGAGAGTTTGTTTCTGTGTACTCTCAACTAGATATAGAGTTGGCTCAAATTAAGAGAGAGACCAAAACAAAAGGACAGAATCATGAACAGCAAGAAGAAGAAGACAAGAAGGAAGGACTCCCAAATCCATTTCTGGCAGCTGTAGCTTCAGCTGTTGCATTTTCATTGGGTGGCATAATACCAATTCTTGCTGCTGGATTTATATCTAACCATAAGGTGAGGATGGGTGTCGTGGTGGCGGCAGTGAGCTTGGCATTGTTTGTATTTGGAGGGGTTGGTGCTGTTCTTGGGAAAAGTCCTGCAGTGAGGTCTTGTGCCAGAGTTTTAATTGGTGGCTGGATGGCTATGGGCATTACCTTCGGACTTACAAAGCTGATCGGCTCTGCTGGAATGGAGATGTGATCGGAAACGTTATGTTCCTGTGTCCCTATTCCCAGTCCAGAATCATCTTTTTTAAACAAATGTCTCTTGTGTTCCTTACTTCCAGGATAAGAAAAGAATAAATGGAAGATATCTCTTTCTGTAATGGTTCTTCTGTGAATGAATGATAGTGACGCATTTTCTGAAATTTATATACTTGTAATCTTTGCTTCTTCCATATGTTTGGCATCATCAAATCTTTATTGAACTCTAAGGTAACAGACTTGCAGTCCAAGGTGAAGTAACATACTACTAATGAAGAGTTTTTATCAAGTTAATTTGAATCATGTCCTTTCTTACTAGATGAGGCATCATCAACACCTGTCATAATCTAACTATTCAATATATATAAATTTGAAAGTACCCTACTCCAGAAGCCCCAAAATCCCAAACATTGTCTCACCACTGAATGAGGAATGTATTGAGGGTGCAATCTAGGCAAATTGGCAAGCACCAAGCTGTTTTACTGAAAACCAAATTCCTCTTGTAACGTTGCAATTCAGGTTCTGTATTACTCTTTTGGCTCCGAGACTGTCCTCAACCATCCAAGTTTGTAAAACCTGCTTCGATTCAAATGTTTAAATTCTCAAAACAATCCTATTTTATAAGTGACTCCATAAATCTAAGTAGTCAAATCTTGAATCAGCCTAAGGGTTTGATAAAAATTTCAGTCAAATAGAAGAAATGGTGTTAAAACACTGTGATCTTCTAGTCAAGGAGTTAAGACTCTTTTTCTTCCTTCTTCAGTGCCATTATGTGGATTGCACACTTGCTGGAATACTTTAATGTTTTGCTTTCTTAGGAGAGCATACTCCATACTATAATACAATAAGAAAGTATAATATATGACTCATATCTGTGTTCATGGAAGTGCTTTCCTATACAGCAATCCTTAAACTATTTACTACAAACGTCTCTTTCCAAAAGTCACAAAGTGTTCAGCACTCAGTATTATACGTCTTTCCTCTCGGAGTACAAAAATACAGGGACATTACTGTATACTTCAACACGTTTCTGGAAAATATGATTTTATCTCCGGAAAACGCTGAGCAAAGGATCAAGAGGCAAGCATGAAAATATGTTGCTGCTTTCTGAATAAGCAAATGCAAGCCCCTCAGCTATCTGTATAATATGCTGAAGTACCTTATCACATGACATTACATGAAAACTGTCATAACCAATACCATAAAGAAAAAATTGGGTAAGTCATAGAAGAATTAAAATAAACTATCTGCAGGACATCTATTATAGTGTTACATGACCAAAGTGTTCAATTAGTGGATTCATAAAGTTTATTTGGTCTAAAGTGACTATTAAAACTCTGGAATTAAGAAAATGTAGAGCTTGTGGCCTTTATGTGATGGCACACTCCCTGGAATACTATAATCTTTTCCTTAGTATGTGGAGAGCACACTCCACCCTATTTTTATATACCAAAGAAAGTATGTCCTTAGCTAAGTGTTTTCCTATACAGCATCCATTTTCACAAGCCCCTCATGAATTCATAACAGATTGTAGCCTCTAGCTCTCAATGTTATGTTTTGACGCTTGAAAGAGAACCGTCATCGTGGAATACTGAGATATAAAAGTATATGTATAGGTAATTTGCAAGATAGTGATCCTAACAAGCCCATCCTTTCAGAACTGTCACTAGATATAAGGTTTCACCAGAAGAAAAGAAAACATGAAATTGCAGATGTATTTTGCAAAAAGTGGGAGATGTGTTAATAAAAAAAGCAAAAGGTTAAGCAAAGCATGCAATTAGCAAAAAGAGATAAAATAAAAAACTAAATGCCACCAGACCTTGTGCTCACCACACTACAATTTTTTTAATGGCACCACTTTCTGCTCAGGCTGATGAATACTTAAGTCATCCTGCCCTTTATATACCATCAGAGGGAAGATTGAATCTTCATAAACAAGAATTCCTTCAATTTCTCAAAACATTTCCTTACAAAATTTCTTTATGGCTGCTCAAAACCATATCCAAATTACCATTCCTAAAGAACAAGACAACCAAAACCAAGCCCCTGAAGAGGATTTTGACTACCCCCAAAAGTCACAATGGCTTCGAGCTGCTGTGTTAGGAGCCAATGATGGATTGATTTCAACTGCATGTTTGATGATGGGTGTTGGAGCTGTTCAAAAGGACGTCAACGCCATGATCCTTACCGGCTTTGCATGGTTGTTTGTTGGTGCTTGTAGCATGGCCATAGGAGAGTTTTTCTCTGTTTACTCTCATGTACAGCAAGAAGAAGATGCAAGACACACAAATCCATTTCTGGCAGCCATAGCCTCAGCTGTTGCATTTTCATTAGGGGGCATAATACCAATTCTTGCTGCTGGATTCATATCTAACCATAAGCTGAGGCTAGTTCTGATTGTGGTTGCAGTGATCTTGGGCATTGTTAGCATTTGGATGAATTGGAGCTTTTTTGGGCAGAAGTCCTATGGTGAAATTTTGTGCAAGAGTTTTAATTGGTGGATGAATGGCTATGGCCATTACCTTTTGGCTGACCAAACTGAGAGGCTCTACTGGCATGGGGATGTGTTAGGAAATTTTTATTCCTGTCCATTTACCTAGTTCAGAATCATCTTATGTTGCACAGTTGAATAAATTTCATGGATCATATTCTAGCATTCATACAACCCAAATTTTGTCAGCTCCCTTGCCTTTTAATTTCAGATGCTATTGGCTACCACTCTTTGTTCAAGACCTTATTCTTATTGCCATTAGTCATTAGAATATGATACACTACAGAACAGGAATAGGCAAAAGATAAAATGCCAAGACCACTCACCTTTGTGCAAGAATAACAGCTTGAAAGTACCTTGGAACTATTTATGCATATGACATTTTAATAGGGAAAATGATAAGAACTGTTTCAACTTGCTATCATTTTCAGACTGTCACTTTAGAATTACACAAATAGCACGTATATTTCAATACCTTAACAACACAAAACGAACGAGAAACTAAGTTTAAAAAAGATAAAATTGCCCTGCTTGGAATATTAAGTATAACAAGAAAATGAACCAAGTGATTCCAACATCTGATTCAAAATTGCAACAACCATCTAGTCCAAGATGGCATGAATTTACAAGAAGCTCGAACTGGTGGGAGCACCACCAACATGGAATGAATATTTACATTCCATTATTACTTGATAAAATTATGCAAATAAAGAAAAGAAGCATAATCTTTCTTGATTCTTAGTTGTTTAACTAAAGACAGGCTCAAAATAGTAAGCAAGAACACAGGTATACTAAAAAGAAGTGATGTACTACTATTAACAGTATTCAGCAGGGAGAACTAATGGAGGGAGAGGAGAGAGAAAGAAGCAACAAGGACACTAACAGAGAGAGAAAATAAAGAAGGTCCAGTACCCCTGCAACTGCACACTCAGGGGTTCCTTGGAGTAGCAATAAAGACTTCCTCTCTGCTGCTTGCATCTTCCCAAAATAAAATAACTTTGGTGCATTACATATTTATTCACAGAGTAAAAAAATGAATATTGGGTCAAATTTATATTGCATAAAGGTGGGTGATTTCTTTCGTGATTTTGGATTCAAGAAAATGGGTCATCATGATTTTCGATTCATCACCTTCATTCTTGTATCTTTCGGCTGTATGTACACACATTTTGGTTAGTGATGTCTCATTAAATGCTGCAAAATACTTGAATAGTATTCATGGATTTAAAGTGCTACATTATAAGGATAGAAATGGGGAAGGCAAAGGATGTCCAATTAGGAAGATCTCTGGAGGAAAGCAAATCTTGATTGTGGAGAAGTTCAGAACTTTGCTTGGGCTGAGGGTTCAGCCAAAGAAATGGTGATTTTGCAAATTTCAGTATCACCTTCTCCATCGCCATCAATTGCCCCTTAAGCACCAGCTCAGCCAATTCATCGACACTCCCATCACCATCCCTTTATCCCAGCTGCCCACAGGGTAAGGCAGAAAAGAAGAGGAAGTACTACACGTTCCAATTAGATATGAATACCTGCTGGCCCAGGTATTTGATCACCAGTACTAAATTCAGGTAATTCATCAGACCCATCAATCACAAGGCAAAGTTTCACAGGTGCTATTTCCATGCAAGAAATCATTATGAATCCAGCACCAAACAACAGTTTTCAAATGGCATTCGAAAGAGTGAGGCCATATTCAAATTTGCAAAGTAAGCAAAGCATAAGATCCCAATCAAACCATGTTATCGAACATTTACGGACATAGAACAGTAGTTTATAACAGCCAGGTTTCATGAGCTCAAATGATTCCGCTGACAGGCCAGGGAAACAAGGCACCAAGTAGACATACACCAAAACATTTGCATCCAGCTAGTAGTAGGACTTCTAACTCTTCTTCAGCTGCACCAGAAAGAATCAAAATTTAATCAGCTCCCAAGTAAGAGATACTGTGAACATCAGATCTGAAACTCAAAAAATCTAAAAACCTACCACAATTTAAAGTATCAGCTTCGATAGCCTCCAGAACTGCGACGATCATATGGCCCAGAACGATCACGGTTAATACGTTCACCTCCTTCACGACCACCACCATCTCTGCTGCTGCGGCTTCCATATCGATCTCCATTTCTGTCAGGACCACCTCCACTTCCACCACCATACCGACCACCTCTACCCCCTTCACTAGGGCATTCTCTAGCAAAATGTCCTGGCTTACCACAATTATAGCAATCTCCACCACCAGATCCCCGACCACCACCATAATCACGGCTACCGCGATCACGATCGCGGTCACGACCCCGATCTCGGTCACGGTCACGGGGTCGATCACTATCAAAATCTCTACCTGAACCTTGCTGAGGCTGGGCTTTGTCTACAGTAATAGCACGGCCGTCTAAGTCTATTCCATTCATTGCTTCAATGGCATCCTCCATTGCTCTCTTCTCATCAAATGTAACAAAACCAAATCCACGAGATCGGCCAGAGAACTTGTCAAGTACAACCTAACAAAAAGTTAAGAGGCATTGGGACATTGAAATTTAACATCCAGATAAGGAAAAGAGAAAGTGGGAAACGAAATAAGAAAAAAAGAGAGGAAACAGAGGTAGACAACTACTATTTTAACTCTCATGGTAGACTTCATAGTTCATAACACCAGAAACATTCTAATGAATTACAAAATTTTGACAAGAACTCACATTCTCGTTTGTTCTTGCATCTACACTAAAATTTTATACTAGTCTGATGTAGTACCTTAAGCTACATATTCCAAATTAGCTATTTCTTTCTTATGAATTTTAAGGTTTTCATTTTGGCTTGAAAGAAAGCTCTATAAAATTTCCAGAATTGCAGAACTTTAAATTGGCCAGCAAGCAGACGAAAATCTTTTCCATAATCCCTTGATGATGTATGTGTGCATCCATGGGAAAAAGACACTGATTTACCTTCACTTTACTCATTGGAAGTTGTGAGTGAGGTCAGAACTGAGTACAATGATATCAGTACAAAGGCATGTTACAGCATTCAAAGCGCAAGAGGAAGATTCTTTAATTTTTTTTGGGTAAGTTAAAAGATCTTATTTACCAATAGAAGTATGTAGAGGGTTTTTAACACTGATTTGGACAAGTCCGAAATTCAGGCTCAGCGACCTTCCTCCATGCAAAACAAACACTACAACTATAGTTACTCAACGAAAAATGCAACTAATGATAAAAATTCAACTTTTGCATAATTCCTCATAGCAAGAGTAAGAAATTACTCAGAAGATTTGAATTGTTCACCCAAAGATGTCAAAATAGGTACATTAACAGGAATGTAGAAGGGAGATGGCACAAAAGTGGTCAACACCCTCATCCCTCCTTGAAAGGGAAGGAGTTCACAAGTAAGAATGGTCTAACTCCCATCAAATCAATGGGGTGAGATCCTGAACAACAAACTCTTGACAGAAATGATTAGCCCGGCAGCAATACACAAAAAAACAAAGAAGAAACAGAAAAGAGAAGCAAGGGGTGAATAGACAACCACTTAGTTAGACAGATGAACTAGTATGGATGGCTAGCTGGAGAAGGAAATGCCCAACAGATATCATCTTCAGAATGGTGGCCACTGGGTGTATTTATCATATTTGGAAGGAAAGGAACCGTAGAATATTCCAAGCGAGAGCAAGAGGCCCTGATGAGATAATCAAGACAGTTATCCAGGAGGTCTGCCATAGGGGGTGTATCAAGCAAAATGTGGAAATGAAGCTGCGAACTCATAATTTCTACCCTGTGTGATCATCTAAATAGGCAGGAAGAGGCTAGAATGAAGAGTAATAGATATGCGTTGTTGATTAAGATTGAGTTGTAATCTTAATCCGTTTTTTGTTATGTAATTCTTCAATAGTAATAAAATTTGTTTTACTAACCAAAAAAAAAACAGAGAGAGAGAGAGAGAAGAGAAGCAAAAGAAAACCCATGCTCTGACAAATTAACCAATTGGAAAACAACCTAAAAAATCAACCATCCTCACCTTTGCATCAACAAGATGGCCAAATTTCTCAAACGCGTCTTTTAATCCTCGATCAGAAGTCGACCATGACAAGTTACCAATAAAACAGCGATATTCATCCTCCTCAGACATTTCAGAAACAGATTGCTTCTACTGACAAAAAAGACAGAAAAAGAGAGATTGGGGAGGAAATAGAGAGGGAGAGCAAAGTCAAGCCAAGAGCCACAACAGGTGCACGGAAAGATTAACTCAGTTATGATAATCGGGCCTGCTTATGTGGAATACAATATTAGATCCGTTTTCTCCACCCCAGACAAAAAATAGGCTTAGACAAACAAGTAAAGAGCTCTAAATAATCATCAACAACAATGGAGAAAATACAATTCCATGGGACAAATCTTCAACAACAGAGACTACAGGTTACTATTTTTAGGCTTTATCAAAAAGGATTATCACGGCATCATACTCCTCTACGCAGTCTCTTGAATAATAATATACTGCATTTTGTTACAGAGTTGTTGGGTTTGAACAATTAGCTTGTGTGTTCTGATTGTAAATTCATAACCATATAATGAGAACTTGAAAAGTTACCATGAATACATAAAGGGACAAAATACATGAGAACATAAGGTCTACACAGAAAGCTCATCAACCAACAAAATCATTTTGTAAAACCTACAATATTGCAGACACCAAAAATCAAATAACCATCCTTCCTATGTGTGGAACATGGATAAATGTTTCTAAATTTGTACAGAATAATCATACGCAACACAAGTCCACAGTCCCAATATCCTCAGTTATCCCTTCAGGTAAATTACTTTTAACTATTTAGCATACTTTTCACCATATTAAATTGTGCACAACACAAAAATAGCCAAAAATATATAACATCAAGATAAGAAAAATATTTGAGTCCTCCTTCAACACTAATCAAGAAGTGGATTCTTTATTCTTCTTGGAAAATGGCATCCAGTGATTATTAAAGAAAAATCATTATCTTTTATCTTACAAATTGAAACACAAACAGTAGAGATAATTGCTTCAAGAAAAGAACATGGGCATGTCAATTTCACAAGTCCACAGACCCAATGTATCACCTCTAACTCAGTTAAAATTATCCCATCAGCATTGACTACTTTTAACTATTTAGCATACTCTCACCCCTATTAAATAGTGCACAGCACAAAAACAGCCAAAAATACATAACAGAAGAAAAATATTTTGAGTCCTTCTTCAACACTAATCAAGAAGTGAATTCTTGATTCTTCTTGAAAAACGGCATCCAGTGATTTTTAAAGAAAAATCATTATCTTTTATCAGCCGATAAAGTACAAATAGAAACACAAACAGTAGAGAGAATTTTTTCAAAGAAAAGAACATGGGCATGTCAATTTCACAATTTTATGAAAACCCAAATCACCAATTGCCCTAATTAACCATTAAAGCTTCAAGATTCCACCAAAATACACTAGATCTTGGAGACAGACCGTAAAAGAAAATAGATAGTAAGAAACAAAAATAGCAGGTAATGGAGACTGTAATCGATAGTACCTAAGAAGATTGAAGAGAAAAATGAGAGAGCGGCGACGATATGCAGAGATGGAGAAAAGTATTGGTAGCGTTTTTTACTCAAAAGAAGAAACGAAACCCAATCTTGAAGAATCGGGTCGGTCACTCTCTTCTTAACCCTAATTTTATTTTACCCTACTTTAAAATTTAAATAACCTTGTAATGTCCGGTCCTAGTTGTCCCTTTTTGCATTGTGATTTTGGGATAAGTAATACTTACACAAATGTTTAATGTAATTAACCCACCAAAATTTGTAATAACATGCAATCTTAAATATTTATTTATAAAATATATAGAGATATGTGATTTATTAATTTGTGTCTAAGGATATTTCGATATCTATGTTTTACTTATTTGATATGATTATATAGGAGTTGAAGAAAGTTCAATATTTTTTTTACAAATTGTGAGGTATTCATATTTATATGCAAGGATATAACTTAGGATCTGTTTGGAAAGTCATCTGGTAATTGGAATTGGTGTAATTACTAAGGCAGTAATTATCAGCCTAATAATTATACAGTCTAGTAATTACACCAATCCGTTTGTTTGTCACAGTGTAATTACAATGTAATTACACATGTACTGTTTGGATGCACACTTGCAATCATAAGATTATATTAAAATTTTAAAATAAAAGTAATTATTTAAAATTTATATTAGACAAATAAGAAACTTTATTAATGATATTAAATTAAATTTTTAAGATATATATATTTTTTTAAAATATATTAATTAATAAACATATGCTCTTAACTAATATTATGAAAAAATAATTGATTTATATTTTTTAAATTAGTATATTTCAATTGAATTAATCATAAAAAAAACTATAAGTACAAGATTTCTATAAACATCATGAAACGCAGGTTTGATAAAAAGTTTAATATTATAAATACAATGTCATAAATTATTAAAACATTTAACAAAAAGATAATCCATCAAGTCTAACTAAAAAATAAACGACTTGCAATGTGAAATATCAGTCAATACTACTAAAACAAATGAAACTGAAAATATAACATAAGTTCTAAATTCAAAACAAAAAAATTTAACACAATACTCTTATGTCAAATTTCAACATAACGTTATAAATATGATTTAAAAGAAAAGAAAACGTAAGTCTATAGTCTTATTCAACAATGAATTCTACTTTAATTTAAAAATTAAAATACTAACAAAATTATTCTAATGAAAAAAATAGGATAAATAAATAAATAGATAATAAGAAAAATTGAATGGAGTCGCATGAAAAAGTAAAGTTTGAGAATGAGAAGGAAATGAAATATAAATAATAAAAATTAAAATAATAATAATAATAATAATAATATATATATATATATATATATAGAATAACAAAAATAATGTTTCTAAAAAAATAACATAAATAAAAAATAAATTAAAACGAAAAAATACAAATATAAATAAAAGGAAGAAAAGAATTTTAAAAAGTTTCATGTAATTTACATGGTGTAATTACACCAATTTCTAACCCTCACTTGAGATTTGAGGAGTGTAATTACTACCCTTCAATTACATCTAATTCCTCTCTTGCCAAGTAATTACTTGGTCTACCAAACACGTCAAAAAGTGTAATTACACCAGTTATGCCAAATCTCAATTACATAGTGGGCTTTCCAAACAGACCATAAATAAATTCAAATTACATATACAGATAAAAATTCTCTAACAAAGGCGACTTTCAAGACCTCAAATTAACACATTGGGGGTAATGCTCTCAGATTAACACATTGGGGGTAAAGCTTCCTAACAAAGGCGACTCTCGAGACCTCGGGTTGATACATTGGGGGTATAGCGCTTCCTAACAAAGGCGACTTTATACCTAGGGAAACTCGAACTCGAAACCTCTAATTAAAGATGAAGAAATTCTTACCACTCCACCATAACCTTTATTGGTAAGTAAATGGATCTTACTACACTACACTGGGAAATTTTAAACTCTTTTACATTTTATTTGCTTATCATTTGTTATTCGAAATCATCCGTCTGATTGATTCGGATTGGCATTAGTAGACCAATTAAGAAAAGTAAGATGCTAAATACTGAAACATATGTTAGAAAAAAAAGAAGGATAAGTTATTACTTACTTTTTTAGAAAATTAAAAATTCAATAATAAAAATAAGAGAAAATGACCAAAAGCCCCCTCAACCTATAGTCGGATTCCCAACTACACACTCATACTTCACGGGAGTCCTATTACCCACCTGAATTTTATAAAACTAAAATTATTACCTCCCTAAATGCTTACCTGGCAATGTGAGTGTATTTCACTCTCTCTGAGAGAGTGAGTAGCCAAAATAATATTAAAATTTTATTTTAAATATATTATTTCATAAATATATGTATTTTTAATTATTATTTTTTAAAATTTAATTTCTTTCTTCTCCATGGTAGCATATGTCAAATCTCTCCACCCTCATCATCTCAAAGTCGCCTCGCCACTACTACCATCTCCACCAGATTCATTATTGTAAATTTCTAACAACTCTCACGCAAAAAAATATTGAAAAAAATAATCAAAATCACCATCTCCATTCATCTCCAATTACCAAAAAATAATTTGAATCAAATTTGAAAAATCAATCTAGGTTCAAATGTAGTTGAACCCTAAAAAGAAAAAATATTTTTTACTTATAGATCCTAATTCCTCATGTGGCAATACCCACAAACATTAATCGGAGTCTCTTCACCTAATTAAGCTTTTTTTCCTTTGGTGGTAGTCTTAAATTAGACTCATAGTGGCCTTGGTGGTGGTGTGAATGTTCTCTTTTTCGAGCTTTATTCTTTGAAAGAGATGGCGGGAGCTCTTTAAGTAGGTGGAGGAGCTAATGGTGAAGGCGGAGAAATGACAAAGACATAGGTGGAGATGGTGGTGGCAGCGAAATTCTCAAACTATGCCGGCGATGGCGGCGACATATCCCTTCGGAGAAGACAAAATAAAGACACCCCCAATTTAGCTCCCAATATTTTCTTCAAATCAAAGTTCTCACAAAATAATTAGGGGTAAAAAATTGAATGAAGAAGAAAGGTTGAAGAAGAAAGAGAAGAAACGTCTTTTAAAAAAGGATCAACAGGTGAAATACATGTGTCAAGCGCGTGTGTTTCACCACAAGACACATATCTGGTTATGGTGTTTTAAGGGGCTACTTATTTCATTTTAAAACAATTCAGGGGGTAATAGGACCCCCGTGAAGTATGAGTGTGTAGTTGGGAATCCAGCTATAGATTGGGGGGCTTTTGGCCATTTTCTCATAAAAATAATAAGGAAACTGAAAATAAAAGTCTCTTTCTCGGATAAACCTTGCATTTTACGTAGTCATTGTTATCCTCTGTATCTTATAACCAAATTTAATAAAATGATCAAGTTCTTATGTGCTTCAATCAGAGGCGGAGCTAGGTGGGGGTTCGTGGGTTCGGACGAACCCAATAGCTTTTCCGTAGATTCTATATTTGTACTAGAAAATTAAATAAATATATATATGTATATTAACTTGTGAACTCCTAACAAGGAAATTTAGAACCCCCAAACTCTTAATCCTGGCTCCGCCTCTAATTTCAACCGAGTAATAAATTGGAGTATAAAATCACAAAATTTTGTTTCAAACTCACAAAATTATTGTGAACATAAAATTTAATGTAAGGATAAAATTAATGTAACCAAAATTAAGATGAATATAGAAAGTATTAATGTAAACATAATTTTTGTTTTTTCAAACTCACAAAATTTATTGTGTTTCATTAAAGAATTTATTTCCCCTCACTATTGTCCAAAATTTGGATTTAACTATTCCCTTGATAGAACGTATAAAAATGTTCTATAATAACGACACCTAAATTATAAAATTTTAGCAAACTCAATAAACAGAGTAAATTACACTTGCACTTATTTTTATTTTCAAAAGTTATGGCATAAGACGCTGAGGAGAAGAAGAAAACTTTTAGCATATTATATTTGAAACAAAACCTCTAAATTTATAGTCAAAGATAAATGTTTTTTGAGAAAAAAATAAAATAGCTGTATTTTTTGATTTAAAAGGCATACTTTTTTTAAAATGATTGTCTTTACGAAAAAAGAGTCATAAAAAATAAAATCTTCATTTTTCATTTACACCCAAAACAAAAAAAAAAACACAACAATCACTTCCCTCTTCCATTGCTACTTCAAAGCAAGTGCTAATTATTTATATTGTACAAATACAATGAGGTAATTACCAACCATGGTCAAGATTGGACCACATATTAATAAATGAAATGAAATTGAATTACTTGCATTTTGAAATTTCATGTCCATTCAGGCTGTAATTGTTTGAGTCAAAACAGGTAGTATATTTTATGAATACAATAATTATTAGGTAGAAAAGTGGGTAATAATAGAACTAAAATTGTTAATTTAAGTTTTTAACATATGGTATCTATTATCTCATTACCGCGTTTAGCGCAATTGATTTTCATTCTGTTAGCTTTCTGCTATTTAAGACATTCTGCAGAAAATGACCCTTCTTGATTTTCCAATCTCATTCGTGTACCTGTTTATTTATTATTTTCTCTGTTTCAAAATAAGTGTCATCTGAGTAAAAATCATGTTTATTAACTAAGCAAAGTTATGTTCATAAAGAAATCAATAAATATAATGTACAGTTTACTAAATTATCCCAATTTAATATATGTTTCTTAAAAACTAAACACTATAAGGGTATAGTTGAATAAACGTAATTTTTGTCTTGAATTTTTAAAATAACACTTATTGTGAAACGGATTTCTTTTACTAAGGTAACACTCCTTTTCAAACGGAGAGGGTATTAAGCTTTACAAATTGCTCACGAAAACGAGAGAAAATGATAGGACAAAATAATAAATGTCAAAATCAATAAATAATAAATTAATCTAATATATACTATATGTCTACAAAATATTTTTAAAATATATATACGGTGATGAACTGATGATAATAGTTAGTGATCGTGGTTGTGGTTGGATGCCGTTTGAGGATGATGTTAGGTAACGGTGGGTGTGGATAGTAGTTAGTGGTGATTGTGGTTGATGGTAAAAATTGATGGTGACGGTAGATAGTTATGGTGAATGATAATGATAGCTAATGGTGAATTATGACGATAGTTAGCTATGTATAACATGGTGATCGATGGTTGTTATATTGGTGGTGACACGTACGTAATTGATAGTGATGACTGACAATTATGACTATAATAGTGAACTATGAAATGAATAAACTATTATTTTTTATTAAAAAAATTAAATAGACATCTCAATAATATTAAAATATTTATTATAAATCTTAATTTGATTTTACAATTTTTATCTAAAGTTTGATTTACTAATTGTGGAAGTAAACTTATAACATATATGTTTGAAATTTGGTCCGTCGGTCCAAAACTTTTCAAAACTTCCAACATTTTATAAATGAAGTTTATCACCTCTGATCTGTAAAACTGATGTGAACTAACATATAAAATCAGTCAACATACAGAAATAATCAACTATTATTGAAAGAATTAAAGTTATGTACACAGTTAAAAATATTTATATAATTAAATTATTTAAAAGGTAGTAGCCTATAACAATTAAAATTATCGATGATATAAAAAAATTATTATATTTATTTCATCACTATGTACCGTCAAATTTTATTATGATAGCAGAGTTTATCTTTTTGACATGCTAATTGAGATTTTGTTACATATAATTCGAGGAGCAGAGATAGATATGAGCTCACCATTTATGTTTTTTGGTATTTCATTTTTATAGTGAAAATTGATATTTAAATCTCATTTAACTGATAAAAAAAAAAAGACTTCACAAAAAAATTAGTTTAATAATTTTGTGTCGTAAGAAAAAGAAATATATTTATTAATCAATTTAATAATAATAAAAATAGAATGAATATGAATGTAGGAAAAAGTAAATATCAATAAGCCTTTTCTCGTGAAGTTATGATTGATGATAATAATTGATGGACACCATTTAAATAATATTTTTTGTTTTAAATGTTTGTATTTGAAATTTACTATTTGCATAATATTGATGACGATGATCATAAATATTTTAATATTTCATTTTATACATAATATAGTTTTTTACACAATATTTGAATATGACTGTTATAGAATAATAATTTTATCACTATAATAAATGTCATTACTATTTAAAAGAAATAATCAATTTAAACCAAATCAGACTATTACAATGAAATGTTGTTATAGCTAATTTTGATTATACTACTTAAAAATTAATTGCACAAATTAGTTGGCTCGAGAAGAGTATACCTGAGTTACCAAAAAGTTAGAAAAAGATCAAATTTAACGAAAAACTGATTTGACCAAAGAGAATCTTTAAGCTTGAAATCTTTTAATAATTATTTTTCTATTTAAACAAAAACATATCTTTTCAGTACGTATATTTCTTTTAGAAAAAAATGGATAAAAAGAAAGACGTAAAACAAACATCTAAACCCAAATCTGGACAAAATATTTTATTTTAAAAGGAAAATCATTTCAAAAGCCAAAAAATTACAGCTATATATGAATTTAATAAATGTTTGAAAGCAAAAGCAATCCCCTAATTCACGTGCCTTCTATCATCAATAGAATTTCAAAGTCATAAATATTTTTTATTTTTTAGTTATATATATATATTGCTTTATCTTTACTTTAATTAGTTGTTCAAAAAGCCATTCTTTATGTGCATGCATGGCTTATTAATTTTCCTCTCACTATATAATATAATAATTAAAAGGGGACTCCTTTATATTTTCCTTCTCCTTCCCTCATTTTTCACTTCAACTTTCTTATAACACTATGGGAGATATGCAACATTTTATTCTTATAGAATTATTTGTGTTTATTATTATTTTGAATATTGGAAATGGAGAATATCCAATAGAAGATTTGGTGGAAAATTTACCAGGGCAACCAAAAGTTGGATTTAGACAATATGCTGGATATGTGGATGTTGATGAAAAGGCTGGAAGAAGTTTGTTTTATTACTTTGTTGAAGCTGAAAAAGATGCTCATAAACTACCTCTAACTCTTTGGTTAAATGGAGGTTTGCTTTTCTTCTTCTTAATTTCTTCTTCCATACTTCTCAACTTCTAATTCGAGTTTTCGATCCTTTGAGTCTAAGGGTCTTTTGTAAACAAACTCTATGTCTCTATCAGAAAGGGATATTGTATATATACTCTCTACCCTCCTTAGCAAGGGTGGAGCTAGTAAGGGCTCAGAGGTTCATCTAAACCTCCTTGGCGGAATATTTTTTTTTTTATGTATATATAGTAGATGTTAAAGTACCCCTTCAATTTCCTCGTGTGAATACTTTTTCCCTTTAGTAAAAATTCTAACTTCGTCAGTACTCAGTAGACTCCACTAGTGGAGATTTCACTTAATACGGTATTGTTATTGGTCGAGGATTGAGATTTATGTCTATTGAAATTTGAAAGGACCCGATTAAGTGGTTTAATCTTCTTTTTTTTATTTGAAGCGGATAATTTCCCAAATCTGCAAAAATATGACTTTTGTAGCTTATGTTTTTTCGCTCGAGCTCATCGCACTGGCTTATCTAATCGAATTTATTTCTCTGTATGAAAAGTATATGCGCACATAAAGGATAGTGACAATGAATTTCTTGTTATAAAAAAATAAAAATGAAATTGATAATTCAAAGTCATTTTTATCGCGAATTCTGTGCTAATTAATCATAAACTATATCACAAGATATTATGTCTTAATTGACTTTTTCTTCTTTTGATATAATGTATAATATAGTTTTATATTTTTTCTTAACATTGAAGGAACAGTTTCTTTCTTTGACCCATTTTTTTTAATGGCACACTAAATGATTTAATAAGTATGTGGGGAAATAATATGTAAGAGCATTCAACTTTTCCATTAATCACCATGCACCTTATCTATATGTATATATTGACTATATATACTCTGGACTGTACTAGTCGACACCTTATTATTAATTAACTTGGTTGGTTGGTGATATTTGCAGGTTTTGGGACCAATCTTTTTAATGATTTATTTCTTCAAAACGTGTGATCGTTTTTAAAGCAAGTATTTTCTTTCTTATATATATAAAAAAATAAAACATAAATAAACCAAAAATAAGAAAAAAAGTATATATTCAACCTTATTAAGTCATGTTTTTTTTTTTTTTTTTAAAAGTACCTTAAAAGATATTGTCTAGTACTCGCCGCACATCTGATGAGGATTAGGGACAACTAGACCATATTATTATACCATTTTTGAAAGTTGGCTAATATTATTATTCTACAATAGTCAAAAGTAGGTAATCGAGATTGTCTAGTACTTTCTTTCTTTCGTCATATTTCAGGTAGCTTTTGACTAGTACATTTCTTTCGAACATGTTCTGAAAACATTTGATATCTCTACTCTGCAAAGTTTGAGTAAGGTTTGCGTACACACATCCTCTTTAGATCTCACTTATGAGAATATACTGAGTATTCCAGATAGATGGTTCATTCTTCATAATTTCACTTTTATGTAAAGGATTTTCAATTTAATTTCACTAGTATTGGTGATGATTCTCATACAATGGAGCAATGTGCAACATCATTACTCAACATTTGAATTAAAAGCTTTTTGATATAAAGTAGTCATTTAATTAATACTAGCTACTCTATAAATTAAATTATTAGTTATTACACCTATCTTTTTATTTTTAAATTTAGCAGGTCCAGGATGTTCATCAATTGGAGGGGGTGCCTTTACAGAACTAGGACCTTTTTTTCCTAGAGGTGATGGCCGTGGTCTCAGAAGAAATACTAAATCTTGGAATAAAGGTATAATATTATATTACCTTAATTATGCTACATAATTACAAAAAGAAAAGATTAGTATTTAATTCTGCATTAACATTTCTTTATGTTTTGATTTTTAATACAGCATCAAATCTATTATTTATTGAATCTCCTGCTGGAGTTGGATGGTCTTATTCAAACACATCCAGTGATTATTCTTGCGGAGATGACTCCACTGGTATTTATTTAATTTCTTAACCTTTAATTTGGTGAAAAATAAATATATGGTTAATTAGTCGAGTTACATGGTACCTAGTGTTGGTGGGAGGTGGCTGCAGGTATCCTGTGAAATTAGTCAAGGTGCGAAAAAATTGGCCCGAACACCACCGTCATAAAAATAAATAAATAAATAAAATATATGGTTAATTATGAAAAAAGAGATCAAGGAAATATTAATATTCTCATTTTTTTTTTTGCAGCCCAGGATATGCTCACTTTCATGCTTAAATGGTACAAAAAGTTTTCAGAATTAAAATCTAGACCCTTGTTCCTTACAGGTGAAAGTTATGCAGGTACGACATATATATATACCCTATGTGCAATTATTATATACTTTCTAGGTTTATTTTTACTTGTCACGCTATTATTTTTGAGAATCAAACTTTATGGACTTTGACCAACATTTTAAAATATGTCATATCTATATGAGAAGGATTACAACTTATAGTATCATTTATATAGTTCTCAAACATCTAAATTTTGAATATTAAATTAATCTAATTCAATTGAGATCCAAAAATTAGTTAAATTAACTCTCGTAATTGTGAAACAAAATATGATAAGTAAAATTGAAGGTAGGGAATACTTATAATTATTCACCTGTTTCTCTAATTTGTCTAAACTTAATTAATGTGCAATTAATCATTATATATAAATGGACTTGTTGATGGTCACCGGACCCTCTATTCTTTCATCCTTTGATTCAACAATTCTAATGTATTTCGTTACTATTATATATATATATAGAGTCACTTTTAATTTTTCGAGATTTAAACTATATAAACTTTGATTAATATTTTGAGATAAACTTTTTCATCATATTAATATGAGAAGAATTACAACTTAAATTTCGACTTCATAACTAATGTCCATATTTATTAACTCTGATGATAGGACATTATATACCACAGTTGGCAAATGTCATACTAGACTACAACAAGCAGTCCAAGGATTTTAAGTTTAACCTAAAGGGAGTAGCTGTAAGAATATTACTCAATTATTTTTAATTTTTTCTATTTATATTAAAATCATCCCTCCAATTTTATTTTTTCTTCAATTTATTCAGATTGGAAATCCACTTTTGAGAGTAGACAGAGATGTCCCTGCAGTGTATGAATATTATTGGTCACATGGAATGATATCAGATGAGTTATATTTCATAATCAAAGAGAATTGTGATTTTGATGATTATGAATTCCCAGTTCCTCATAATGTATCAATCACATGCAATCAAGCTATAGATGAAGCATACAAACTAATTTCTGACTACGTTAACGTCTACGACGTTATTTTGGATGTTTGTTATCCTTCTATCGTTGAACAAGAACTGCGTTTACACAAACAAGTAAGTAATCAAATGTCTTAAAACTATATAATAAAGTTCAGTAACTGTACGTGAAATTAATCGGAACGTTATATTATTTGTTGGATGATGTACTAGGTGACTAAGATGAGTGTGGGAGTAGATGTTTGCATGACATCAGAAAGATATTTCTATTTCAACCTTCCTGAAGTTCAAAAGGCTCTTCATGCTAATCGAACTAATTTACCTTATGAATGGAGCATGTGCAGTGAGTATGTAATTAATCAAAATTGTTTTGATTAACTTACAAGAAAATTAATTAATGACATTATTCTATTTATTAATTTAATTTGTTTTGTGTGAAACAGAGTTCTGAATTACTCTCAATCAGATGGTGACATTGATATGCTTCCATCCCTCAAAAACATTATTCAACATGATGTACCTCTTTGGATATTCAGGTAAACACAAGTTATTAAATTCCTTCACATTTCTCGCAGATAAAAGAAAGATAAAGTAAAAAAATTCACTTATTTTTAATAGACATTTTTTTCGTATCAAACACACCCACAGTGTCACATCAGATATGGACTCAAATTTATAATTAATGATAATACAATACAATTTCAAATTTACAAAAAATATGATAATTGTAATACGATACAATTATTATAAATTTAAGATATGCAATGATTCTAAGCAATCTTATTAATTTCGACGTACAGTGGGGATCAAGACTCGGTAGTGCCACTAATAGGGTCAAGAACATTGGTGCGTGAATTAGCTAGGGATCTAAAGTTCAAGACCACTGTGCCCTATGGGGCATGGTTTCACAAAGGGCAAGTAGGAGGATGGCAAGTTGAATATGGAGAAAAACTCACATTTGCAACAGTAAGAGGAGCAGCTCATATGGTGCCATATGCACAACCATCAAGGGCTTTGCATCTTTTTAGCACATTTGTTCATGGAAGAAGATTGCCTAATAACACTCGTATTCCTATTAATTCATCAATTAATTTGAAAAATTAATTTTATTCGGACTAAAGTATAAAACTCACTTTCATTTTTATTTTATTTTTCACTTTCCTTCAACAAAAAAAAAATGATATGTAATAAGTGAATCCCTTAAAGTTGATTCAAGTGGTTGTCTACTTTTGATCATATTTATGTTGTTGAGCAGAAATATGAATGGACACATAAGTTTCATGAATTTGAGTTGTAGTTAGTTGATAGATATTATATAGGGATTTTTATACTTCACAACAGCCAAAAAAAGCCTATGATAAAAAATTTTTAAAAATCTTTATTGCAAATTTTATTTGGTATACAGTGTATAATTTTTCCATTTTTTTTAACTAGCTGAATAAGAATATTTATTTTAGGAGTCTTCCATCTTTAAATTTGGATGTCAAATACGTATCATGTTATTGTTGGCAATTATTATGGCAGAGAATATCACATTCCCCTCGTATAAATACTGATCATGTAAGAGATAGTTTACATGAAGGTTGTATCAATGTTTAAGATGACTTTTGATATTAATTTTAGGGCCTTTTTTGGCCCATTGATCAAACTTAATTATTGAATGTTAGCTCAAATATCTAAAACGAATGGATCCCTTTTAATAAATAATTACTGATTTTAGCGATACTTTTTATTTATTATCATTTATAGCAATACTATGATAAATCCGCAATATGTATTAAAAGTGAATTATGTATGCAATATATATGTATTATAGTGTTTTAAAATATATTATGCTTGTTTGGTAAGATATTGACACATTGTATTATAAGTGTATTAAAATATGTGATAAATGTCTTATCCATCAATAAAACTTTTATTATATATGTTTTATAAATTTTTCTCTGTAATATGTATTAAAATTGTATTATAAATGTATTAAAAGTGATCAAGTGAAAAAAAATGTTATTGTTATAAATGGTAAATATTTTCTTAATATAGTATATTTATGCTATATAAAATCTATATATTGATTATGTATATACTACATATATATATAAATATAATTTACAAACCTATATATTTGCTAGCTATTTTGTAAATTAGATCATTCAAAGTATTGAACATGTAATTGTTTCTTGAATATACAATTTTTTCAATTATTTAAGTAAGAAATCGTTACATGATAATTGTGATCATAATAAGTAAAATCAATATTTAGCAAAACCAATGTATTAAATATATTAATCAAATCAAGTTACACCTAATTGTTGGGATACGTTTAGTATATTGTTTTTTTTTTTTTGCTTTATTAGTCGGTTGTATAGTTTCATTTATACAATTATTTCATCGGTACAAGTCACTTTATATAGATATAACAATATAATGACAACTAAAGATCCTTAGTATAAGATGTCGGTCTTGATTAGTATCACTTTGTTGTTATCTTTCTTTTTTTAAAATACAGCGACTACCATTAATTTTTTTTATGGAAATTCGGAATTCAATATTGAATCAATCCTACATTTTGTTCGATTAATCAAGTATGAATCCCTCGAACGCTTTGACGACAAATAGCAGCACGGGCCTCAGAAAACCCAACTACAGATCGAGTATACATTCCTAAATTCTAAAAATGCCATCCACATTAAAATTAAAAAAGAGGTTGTGAAAATGTAATAATTGTAGCACCAATATTTATTATTTATTCCATTTTCATTTTTACTTGCCATTTTTGATATATCAAGAATTTCCACGCTTTATCCTTAACATTAAATACTACTTATTCTCCAAATCAGTTTTGAAACATCTAATAGTATGATAAAATACCTATGTCAATAATTGTTTTCTCAATGAGTGTGTCAGGTCTTACAGTGACAAGTAAAAATGAACGGAGAGAGTAGAGAACAAAGAATTTTAAACGGCTCATCCTATAAAGGTCCCAAAAACCCAAAAATCTATATGTTTTATGTATCAACACGTGAACTCCTACTGAAAGTTGAATTTATTTATTCGTCACTCGTTCATTGTTTACAAATACTTGACTCAATTATGATAATGATAAATACTTAATACTCACTACCTTTAATCTATGACACTTTTATTTACGTAATCAGATTGTATTTTTCTATATTTAGGACTCTTAACCTTAAATCTCATTCCCTAAATAATCATAAAAATGTCACAACATGTTAAGGATAATTTTGATATGTTACGTCTTTTCTTAAATATCGTGTTTAGTCAAATATTGTTATCACGTAAAATGGACGGAAGGGAGTAGTACTTTTTATATTAGTGAATTTCAATTATTACAATGAGGAAGAAAATTTTATAACGAAAAAAGAAAACGGAACCCCGAAAAATCATGCAATTTGATGGTTGACACATTGCCATCTCTTCAGTTAAGTGTGGAAAGAGAAAAAAAAAATCAAAAAAAGATTTTAAAAAATCTCAAATTTTGTGTACATATAGTGGCACAAAGTGAATAGGTGCACTACACAAACATCACCACCCAATTCTGTCTCTTCAAATTCATCTTCTTCTCTTTCTTTTTTTTTTTTTCTTTCCAAGAATTCATTACACTATTTTAAAAATGGCACTCATATTTTTCATTCTAATTTTAAGTCATCTAGTAGGGATGTCACATGGCCAACTAAAAGTTGGTTTTTATGGCAAAACATGTCCTAAGGCTGAAAACATTGTTAGCACTGTTGTCCGTCAAGTTGCTGTCTCCAATCAAAAAATTGCTCCTGCTTTGCTTAGGCTTCATTTCCATGATTGTTTTGTTCAGGTTAGTTTTTCATAGACGAATTCAGAATTTAGAGTCATTTTTTAAAATTTACATACGTGTATAAGTGATTCGAACTGAAAGTAATGAGTTCAATTGATCATCAGGGGTGTGATGGATCAATTTTGATAGAAAATGGGGCAATTGGAGAAAGACATGCATTTGGACATCAAGGAGTTTTAGGATTTGACGTAATTGAAAGAGCAAAAGAAGAAATAGAAAAAGTGTGCCCTGGCATTGTGTCTTGTGCTGATATTGTTGCTTTGGCTGCTAGAGATGCTGTTGTTTTGGTATTTCATATTTTTTTTCCTTCTTGGAATTGTCACATCAGTTATGTTTTCTTATCATTTACTATACTGTTGAATTTTTTTTAATTGTGTCAAATTCGTTATTTTTCTTCATTTTTATTTTTTATGTATATTTAATAAGTGTTCGACAGGCAAATGGACCTTCATATGAGGTGGAAACAGGAAGAAGAGATGGAGTGATATCAAATTTAACATTAGCAGATAACATGCCGGATGTTAGCGAGTCCATTCAGATACTCAAAGCTAAATTTTCCCAAAAAGGTCTTTCGGAGAAAGACCTCGTTGTGCTAAGTGGTAATTTATCTATAACAACAGATAACTCGTCATAATAACCTTACTATATATAGTCAATAAAAGTTGTTAGGCATAACTGTCAGCATATATAACTTGGATTAAAATTTTTGTTTTATAAGTATATAACTATCCCCCACCCCCCTATGTTCTATCTTCCCCCAAGAAAAATCACACTTTGTGGGTTTTCTAGGTTGGTAGACATTGAAGGGGATGTGAACATTGTCATTAGCTAAGACACGATTTTGGACCTTTCTTTTTTTTGACAGGAGAATTAATTTTTGGGTTTCTTTAATTAGGTCCTTAATTAATCATGTTCTAAGATGATTAGGACTTTTGCCTTTGTCTTGCATTATGATGCTTAGACTCTTCAAAAATGTTACAGAATGCGTGTCAAATCCTCCAAAAATGGTACTACATTTTTTTTTTGAGAATCCGACATGGAGGAAATTAAACAACCTTTTTAGAGAGTTCAACTAGTGTTTAGTAATTGAAAATCACGAGATTACTCAATTAGGAAATGGACCACCTAAAAGACCATATCCAAATTACTAAATGCAATCACCAATTTACACATGATTCTTTGGTTTCATTAATTAAAGACATAACACTTTAATTGCTACAATTATCTATAACATGTTAGATTTCGTTAATAGTCAGTATATACGACTTAAATCCTTATGGTAATTAATCCTGAATTTGCAGCTGCACATACAATTGGTACCACAGCATGTTTCTTTATGACACAAAGGTTATACGACTTTGTCCCTGGAGGAGGTTCTGATCCGTCCATAGATCCCAGTTTCCTCCCTGAATTAATGGCAGCTTGTCCACGGAACGGGGACGTTAATGCTCGATTACCGATAGATCGGGGCAGCAGCGAGGAGTTTGACAACAATATTTTGCAGAATGTTAGGAGTGGGTTCGCAGTGTTACGATCTGATGCTAGTTTATACGAAGATGTGGAGACAAGGAATATTGTGGATTCCTATTTCGGGATTTTTAGCCCATTTTTGGGGATATCTTTTAAGGATGATTTTGCTAATGCAATGGTCCAAATGGGAAGAATTGATGTGCTAACTGGAAAACAAGGGAAAATTAGACGTGTATGTTCCAGATTTTGATTCAAATATTTATTGTAATTACTCCTTCAGTATTTGCTTAAGCATTCTACTTTTGTATTAAGAAATTTGGAGATTGGGTATTATGTAAATTCTGAACAACTGGGAAAATTTCATAAATATACAATAAAGTATACATTGCACATCAATTTTATTTTTTTTCAATTTCAACCAGCGTAAATCTCCTCTAAACAATTCTAAAATTTAGATATAAGTTATTCTCATTGTTTTGAAATTTTTAATATATTATTCACTTGAAAAGATTCACGTTTATTTTTAAAGTTGAGTTTTGAACACGGAAGAAGGAGGAGGAGGAAGAGGTGGATGAGGAAAACAACAAGAGAAGAAGAAGTCATTAATAGCAAAGAAGAAAACGCGAATTGCACCAGTGTCGAACCACCATTTTTTTTAATTAAAATTGATAATTTGATTAATTTAGATAAGAAATTTTGACTCAATAGACATTTTGTCTAATTTTTCTTAATCAATTTGATTTTTTAACCCGTCCAAATTTAATACCACCATTTTCTATCTCTATTCTATTCGTATCCTGCGGTATATAATATTTCAATTTTTATATGTGTTTTTAGCAACTCAAGTGACTAAAAACTTGCTTTTATTCCTGCAGTCACATCTGCAATTCTGCTAAAAAGACAACTCTGGAATATTTAAATACTTGAAATAAATTCACGAGAAGCCTACTAGTGACTAGTCTCTAGCACTCTTACCTGTAACATTATGTTACAAAGTCTGTTGAATGGTGAACACACATATTCTAAACATTAAAGTTGCGCACAACCTATATTGAGCTGGCAATTATTAACAAAAAAAACAAAATAATCGAGCTGCAAATTCCTCCAAAAATTACTAGGATGCGGTCGGAAGCAAACCATTTATGTTGTCTTTTGTTATTGTTCACATTAGTAAACACAACAAACTTGACACTTCATACCAACGAGGATTATGGGGGAGTGATAAATACTCTTTCATTCTTAATTCTTAATCAAGAGGTCTCGAGTTCGAGTCCCCTTGGTATAGAGTCGAGTCGTCTTTGTTAGGGAGTGCTTTTAACCCCAATGGGACTTCTCGACGCGAATCTAAATTTAGTCGGGCTCCAATGTGAATACCAAAAACCTTGTGGAAAACCAAAATAAAAAATTCACTCTTCTTTTTTTTTGTACCTATATTGAGAGTGAAATTATTGTTCCCAATTTGCATACGGCTCTCTACAACTACTTCATAAGCACTACAAAAGAGGAAAAATAATTAAAGGCACTGTTGTTATTTACAGAAAAAAAACTTTATAACAATGCATATTTGTTTTATTACCAAAGTGACAGTAGTTTCTTTTGTATGTTTGTCATTCTCAATTTGTTTACGCTTCTTTATAAACTCCAAAACATAAAAGATTCGATCAACACCGCTATAGCAACACTTTTTTCAACTTCAAAAATATATATTTTTTTCAATCTCAACTTAAATTTGGTGAAATATTCTATGAGAATATGTTGTAGGTCCCACATTGTTTGGGATTAAAATAATAAAAAGAAAAATCTTACACGTTATTTTTTTCAGACCTTAGTTATGAAATTATAATAGATTGCTGTTAAAAATATTGCACATCCCTACACTGAACAAATAAATCTATATGATTATATCCATTTAGGGAGTGAGAGATTGCTACATCTACTAGCTACCTAGCTGCCCCAATCTCCCACAAAGTCTCTCCCCTCTCCTTTTTATCATTTGGGGCATAAATCAAAAGAATGAAGAAAAGAGCCTATCATTTGATCGAGAGTTAAAATTAAAGGTAAATTTATGCCAAAATATAATAGAAGGGGTATATTTGGTCCTAAAGTATAACGAAGGGGGTATATTTGGACCGAAAGTATAACGAAGGGTATATTTAAACTATTTTTAATAGTAGAGGGACAATTTGTCCTTATATGGATCATATTATATCGGTACCGTCGGATATTTCTCATTAGGTGGTTGTTAAATTAAATTAGCCTAACAATCAAATGATAAAAGGAAATTACTTTATGAATTTCTACAATAATTTGAAGTTAATATACAGGAATAATACATAGTGAATGTTTTAATAGATTTATAAGACTTGAGCAAAAACTATTGAATTCTCATGAACTCGCACCCAACTATCCCACCCCTCCCCCTGATATTTCTTCAAGTGAAATTATGTTCTTCAAAAAATTAGTCGTTGGTCTGTTGAATTGAATAGTGAAAATGAGGTAAAAAAAGATGATGTTTCCCTCTTAATTTTAGTGGATCGAGTTTAGCAAGAATGAGTTAGGGTTTGAATTATTAATTGAGTTAAAATTTAATGGGTATCCTAGTTGGTATGCTTAGGTGGCGGAATTAGTGTCATATGGCTTGCCACATTATTGTTGTTAACTCTTGAGGATATTTGTGGTCTCTTAGGATAACAAGCGGGGACATTTTTGATCCCAAAATATAACGGAGGGTATAAGTGGTCTATTTCACCTAGTTCAAGGGCAATTTTGACCCTTTTCCATTAAATTTATAACAAAACAAGTAAAACCAAATTAAAAGGCTGAAATTATAAAATCAAGATACGATGATGAAAACTGAATTTTAAAAAAAACTTGTTTGTTTCTTCAATTTTCATGTCTTTCTATGTCACTCCATTATTTCTCTGGGAGTTTTTGTTACATATATATTAATTATTTTCTATCAGTACACGTGTAAAATAATACAAATATATGATAATTTGATTTAAAATGGCACATCGAAGGTGATAGTTGCATCCAAGTTGCATCTCCGAAAAATTGGGATTGCCTTAAAATGTTGAATAATAATCGTTTCTCTTCATACAAATTAGAAAAGGTTTTAAGACAGAATTACATTGATCGCAAGTAGTATCTCTGTTTTGGAAAAAACTATTTCCATTAGCCTCCTCAAAACGATGCTAAGAAACAGGATATTTCTGCGGTCACCCAATTAGGCTGACAGAAAAACAGAAATTTTTTATGACAAGAGAAAAAAAAAAAAAAAAGAAGAACAATTTCATCTTCTTCAATTCTCCAACTCCAATATTTCTTTTGATTATTCTCTCATTGCAAATTAAACCTGAATCTTTCAAACATTCACATCAGTGTCATACCACAAAATTCATTATCAGGTATAACTAAGCGTAAAACTAGTCAATTTATGATGAATTCTCACATTTCATGCATGCACGTTCAATCTTCATTACTCAATATAAGGGTTATTTTTGTTTCATTTCTTCAGGTGAATAATTGAAGAGAAAAACAATCCAACTCATGGGTTCAAGCAAGCTTAGACAAGCAATAGGGGCAGTAAAGGACCAGACGAGCATAAGTTTGGCCAAAGTAGGCAGCAGCGCCTCCTTGTCCGATCTTGAAGTCGCCATTGTGAAGGCGACTCGACACGATGAGTACCCGCCGGAGGAGAGACATATAAGGGAGATTCTAAGCTTGACTTCTTATTCTCGAGCCTATGTTGGTGCATGTGTCAATTTCCTTTCCAGACGCCTTAGCAAGACGAAGAATTGGGTTGTGGCGCTTAAGGCACTCATGTTGATTCATAGGCTGTTATGTGATGGAGATCCATCTTATGAGGAAGAGATTTTCTTTGCCACAAGACGAGGAACAAGGCTTCTCAACATGTCTGATTTTCGTGACTCGAGATCTAACTCCTGGGATTGTTCTGCATTTGTACGATCATATGCTTTATACCTTGACGAACATTTGGAGTTTAGGATGCAGAACCGCAGGGGAAAACGCAGTGCATTTGCGTACAATGATGATGAAGAAGAGGTTCGTCATAATGCCAGGGGTGTAAAAGCCACACCGCTCAGGGAAATGAAGAATGATCGAGTTTTCTCAAGGATTCATCATCTCATGCAGCTTCTTGAGCGATTCTTAGCCTGTCGACCTGCAGGTTTGTATTTCCAAATTCTACTTTTGCTTCAATATTCCTTGCCGATTTCCAAAATATTAATTCAACCAGCAACGCATTTGATAAAAGATCGAATATCAAATGCCAAACTCCTTTCTCAAATAGTCTTTAAATACCAAATTCCCCTCTATGTTTCAGGTTCTGCAAAGAACAACCGAGTGGTGATTGTGGCTCTATATCAATTAGTGAAGGAAAGTTTCCAGCTATATTATGATTTAACAGAAATCACGACTCTCTTGTTTGATAAGTTCATAGAACTATCAATCCCAGACTCTGTGAAGGTTCTTGAGATATTCTTCAGAATTAATAAGCAATATGAGGAGATAGAACAGTTCTACGACTGGGGTAAAACAGTTGGAGTTACACGCACTACTGAATATCCAGATATTGAGATCATTTCACCAAAGAAACTCGAGCGTATGGATGACCTTATACGAGAAAAGTCTTTCAGGGAACAGACCAGGAAGGCAATGCGGAACGAACCAACTACTGAGCCCGTTCAAGAAACTAAAAAGCAGGAACCTAAAACTGAACCGGAAGAGGACATGAATGCAATTAAGGCATTACCAGCACCAGAAGGATTACCCAAAGAAACAGAAGAAAAGACAGAGGAAGAGGAAAGGAAGACGGTGAAAACCCAAGATGTAGGAGACTTGTTAAATTTGAGTGAAGATGTTCCAACTTCGGAAGAACATGGAGATCAACTGGCATTAGCGCTGTTTGATGGTGGTCAAGCAACGACCAATCCTGCAACAAGCATTTCACCATGGCAAGCATTCAACGATTCAGGAGATTGGGAGACAGCACTGGTTCAGTCTGCGAGTCATTTGTCAAACCAGAAGACCTCCCTCCCTGGAGGCTTCGACACATTAATGCTCAATGGCATGTACCAACAAGGAGCAGTGTCTCAGGCAGTAGCATGCTCAGGTGTCGTGGCTACTGGAAGTGCAAGCAGCGTCGCACTTGGCTCAGCAGGACGGCCAGCAATGCTAGCATTGCCTGCACCTCCAACCACAGACGGTGGAGCTAATACAGCCGCACCAGGCACAGATCCTTTTGCAGCTTCACTGGCAATAGCTCCACCAGCATATGTTCAGATGTCCGAGATGGAGAAGAAACAGAGACTACTAATGGAAGAGCAGTTAATGTGGCAAGAGTATCAGAAAAATGGAATGCAAGGACAGGTAGGATTTGCCAATGCGCAGCCAAACCCTTACCCATATAACATTGGTGGTTACAGACAAACGTTCTAAAGATTTCACTAAATAAGATACACAACAATGTAATGTCATTTTCCCTGTGGTCAGCGGTATCTCAGTAAAAGGTCAAGTCATGAAATTGTCCAGAAAGAAAGTGGCATCTGGAAGAAGAGCTATGCAAATTCACATCTAACCAACGTCTGCATTGCCATCTTTCTTAGAAAGTCAACTAAGCTACAATATTGAAGCATGAGAACTGCAAAACTACATGTAGACAAGATCCATTATCAGTGTACAGAATGTAACATTTTCTTATAACAAGTTGCTAGTGTCGCCTTATTCTTTCTACAGTTTGAAGTGGTTACTCAAGCTGATATATAACATACCATGCATTTTACATTATAAGAAATGACAAATTAATCACAGCAATGGATGATAGCAAATGCTAATTCATGTTATTAGTATATTCATTCATGAAAATGAAGGAAATTACTAATTAACACATAATTTAGCAGACAAGCCCTAAAAGTTACAAACTAAGCACAATAATCAGCTTGAATAATTCATCCAATCATCTAGGACTAATCTCTACACAGTTGACGAAGATATCAAACTCATAATGAAAGGTTTCTTAAATTTGGCAGCTTCATGTTACCCTGCTTCTTTACGGAGACACCCAACTGCATTCCTACTGATACCAAGGTCTCTAGTGATCTTCCACTATTTTCCAAGAGATCCTCATCTATCCTTATGGAATCCTGTATGTTTCAACCGATTAGATGCCAAAATCACTGAACAACAGCAGGATAGTTAAATTTCATAAAACAAGATATTTCCATATTTGTTGTTTACTACTCCCACTAAGGAGCAGCACTTCCAGATGTAGAGACTTAAATTGGACATAATAGACAACAGGGAGAGAAGGGAAAAAATTCTACATATAGACACAAAATGTTTAATTATGGAGTGAACATCATAAGGTGGCTAATATATGAGGCAAGTAATTCGCCATCACTCCCTAAAAAGTTCATGATCTCTAAAGCTTCTGTGAATGTGGTCATTTTAATCTGTCTAATCTTCCAACTGCACATTCAATCTTGCAAAATGGAGTTTTCCCAGTAGAAAGAAAAGTCTTGGTGACCTACCTTTTCAAAGACACAAATTACGGTACTTCCACCAAAAGAAAAATATCCAAACTGCAATCACGAAAAAGAAATACAAATTAGACATCAAACAGGATCATTTAATTCTAAGACAGCAAAAGCCTAACATCATAAGTACCGAACCTCATCCCCTTTTCTCACATAGTCGCCCTCCTTTTTGGAGAAATTAATGCTACCAACCATTGTTGCTCCAATTGCAACAAATGCAACCTGCGGCAATTAAGCAAAGCTTCTTTCACCAAATTGAGCATAATGAAACACAGTAAGGTCATAGAGTTAAATGTCTGAGCTAACAAGTCAGAATTGTTGACTCAACTTAGACGGGTACAAGCAATTAAGCATTAGTAACAAGTATAATTAGAGCTCCTATAGACAGAAAAGGGAAGGATTGAAGCTTTAGTGAGAAGACCACTCAACACCTTAGAGACAAAACACATTAATGACTTCTAAAAATAACCGCAAGGAGATGATATCAAGATAGATTGATAGAGCATCGAGTTTTGCTCACATGGAGATTTTCTAAAGATTAGCAAATCCATCAAAAAGGAACTTCAAAATAGTAGTCACACAAACAAAGTGGCCTGGATATGATAACCATGTCAATGAGATAGGTCACTAGATCCATTGCTTTGACCAAACACAGCCTAATGAGAGAAATGTTGTAAGATAATAATCGAACACCTCTTACTGGTAAAGAGGAGAATAAATGTATCATCCTGAATTTTCAGATATTTAAAATGTCCACTTCGGATGGCATATCAAAAAGATTGTGGTTACTTCCAGTGCTTTAAGGCTTTCGTTTGATGCTTATATATATATATTCTTAGACATCCATTTTTCTGTCGACTTTCCTAATGGTATACTCCCTCTCCCAATTTATGTGACACACTTTTCTAGTTTACTTTTTAGTCTATCTCAAAAAGAATGTCATCTTCCTATAATTAGAAACAATTCTACTTAAAAATTACCCTTTCACCCTTAATGAAATGATTTATAGTCACACAAATGTCTAAGTTTTATTTTAGACCACAAATTTCAAAAGTCTCTCTCTTTCTTTTTTAAACTTTGTGCCAAGTCAAACAGTACCACATAAACTGGGACTGAGGGAATATCACAGAATATCATTCTGTTTTTCTTTCTCTCAGCTTAATCACTACTCCAGCCACGTCTTCAACCCGTTTAACTCACTCTACGCTCTAGGCCTATTTTCAACCAAATTGGAACCATTTGGGCTCCTCAATTTAACCCTTAAGAGTGAAAAGAAAGGAGAAAAACTAATACAGGAAAAAACTTCATTCCACATGTAAAGGAATAAACCACGTTACATTAATTTGAGGTATTATTGAAAAAATACAAGCATAAAATTTCCAAAGGTTTATGATGACATACTAAGTTGCTCGGACTCTTCATTTTTGGTGTCGCACCTGTGTCGACACGACATGGGTGTGGGTGTGGGATCCGTGTCCGATTTGGTCAACGGATTTTGGGTACTTTGACCAAAATTGATAGGTAAAGTCTGGACAATTTTAATGATTCCTATAATCAATACAAAAGCTAAGGTGAAATTGAAGAAAATGGAATACCTTTTATATAGAAATTTCTGTGTCACTTCTTTTCCTTTAATCTCTTTCCAAGATTCTCCTCAAATTCTTCACATAACATCTCATAATTTAGGTTTTATTACTCTATTTTTAGATTTTTTAATTATTTTTAGGCGAATCCCCGCACCCGTATCCATACATGGATCCATATCCCCGAATCTTAAAAATTAGATCATGAAGGATCCGCACCCGTATCGGACACCCGCACCCGAGTCCGAGCAACTTAGATGACATATGCTATCCACCTATCGTCTTATGGTTTTGGTTTTGACAGTTAGATTTCACATGGTAATCAAGTCAATTTAAGCTCGTTTTCTTAGCATAATTCTGTTTTCGCACCATTTTTCTTCATACTTCCAACTGAATTCTATATAGATTTCCTACTTTCTATCTCTGTCCATGCCTCTCCCAAAAATTCCATCCATTTAGTTTATTTCTTTGCTCCAAGTCCAACACTCACTCGTTTAGCCTGTTAGTTCATTCTCTCAAATTTAGGGTCACTCTTGAACCTGGTAAACCCACTTTCTCAGTTCCATGACATATCCACAATTTATCAAAGTATTGCCATTAGCCCACTCTTGAGCTGTTAGTCCATTTCAGGCTCTTAAAAATTAAGTTCATCACCCTTTCAAAAAAAAAAATCAAAGAGAAGAGAGAACAGGACTTCAATCTACGTGTGAATTCAAGGATTCAATATAAGTATAGGAGGGTGTTAGAGATACACAATGCCCTACTTCAGTAGTAAAAAGATTTTGAAAGGGCTCATATAATAGTCCTAAATTACTCTACCCATCAACTTAAAGTTTTGGGTAAATGCTTAAAATCATTCATATTACTGATACCTTTTATCAGAATTAATTACTACTAAATTTAGCATGGCCAATAAAAGACAGCAGGACAACATAACAAAGTAGTACATAACTTTTTCATGAAAAAAATATATTTTTAAGACTAGAATCAAAATGCATAAAATGACATACCTTCCCGAAGTGTTCTGTGGAAATTATAGACACAACCCTCTTATTCTCGGTGAAGACATTGCAGTATTTGCTATTCACAGCAATAGGATTCACCTAGAAGAAAGAGAAGAAAAGGGGAGTGGGGTGGGTGGAATAACATGAATCATTTAGGAGGGTTTAAAAATTACTCTGATAAAGAAGCAGCAATACGCTGCCAAGAACAAATAATCGACATACAAAGAAGCAATATACTCTACATACCGTATACAGGCAACCAGGTAGTTCAAGAAATTTCTCAATAGTTCCAGATACAGGAAAGTGGAAACGATGATAGTCCTGGATTTGGATACAGCATATCCAAAAGATGTAAATCAGAATACAACAGTAAAAATTTACTTAACCAAAAAAATCTAATATTGAGAAATTTTAATGGAGATATTTAATAGAGTGAAATAGCTCCAACAATGAAGAAGGTTCACAACAGTTCTACCTGTGGTGCCAAGCGAAATATCACTAGAGCTCCATTGACAAATTCACTAGAACACATTTCATTGAGTAGACCTTGGATGGAAAACTTTCGACCCTGAGGTAATCCATAAGATACCAAGGTAGTTCGCATCACAATGTATATAGAATAAGCTTTTGAAACTTCTAAGAAATCAAAATAACACAAACATAAGGCGAAATAAGAGAAACAAAATCAAGCAATTCAGATAGGCTCCGCAACTAATCTGCACTAGGCGATCATTACTGGTATCATGAGAAACAGCACAATATTTACCAGAAATAATGAAAAACACACATTTGTTAACAATAATTGGATTTACCTTGATCCAACATCTTATACTATCAGCAACACTGTTGAATGCCATCAGACGGCAATCAGCAGCACATACAGCAATATCATCACGTTCTACAAAAGCAATAGGTCTTGCACCAGGCTTCAACTCTCTTATGAAAAATTCGTTGAATGTCTGGAAACCAAATTTACGAGACCATCAAAGAAATGATGTGCAATGATAAAAAGAACATTAAGAATTTACAATACTAGTAAACTATGTGAACAATAATCACTTATAAATAAAGTGCATTGGATTGATCAAGATATAGTACATCCAAGTGACCGGTAATCTTCCTCACTGTATAACCTTTCTCTTTAATTAGATTAACTGATAGCAAACAGACGAATTGATTTAAAATATTTTTCCATTTTATACAAAATGGAACTCCCATTTGCTTTGCGGATAATTGATAAGTTTCCTGGATATAGATTATTTTGTGGTATGCACTATGCACTCATCAGTCGATTGTATGTCCATGTCTAAATTTCACCAACAATCAACTGAAACAAATAATATTCCGCAAACATTTAGCACATTTCATCTTTGACTTGAGGTATGCCGATAATTGTGCTTTATTTCAAGTTACCATCTCAAAGCTACAGCTAACCCTAGCAGAAACAATAATATGACATGAGAAAAGATTGCTTCAGTTCATCTACTCACTTCTTCTATATGTAATACCAAATTGAAGCATATGAGAGGAACAAACTAAACTATATTCATTCTTTTCATAATTCATAGCACTGCTAATATCAGTTCATTCTCCTGCAATCAGTCCAAAGACCTAGTTGGGACGACTTCTTCTTTTTTTGAGATCAAGTGTTGTTTCATTGATAATGGGAAGCTTCCATATACAAGGAGCATACCGAATTGAAATGAATAAAGAAAGAATAAACGGTACTCTCTCAAATGAAACCCCACGTTGCCTGAGGGTCTTGGCGTACCTTAAATTGCTCCAATGGATACTTGACTTCATCCATATTTATTTGATCCTGAAACAGAACTATTGAATTCAATCACAGCAATTTACAAGAACAAGATACTTTATGTGTACTTCAAAAGAAACTATACATAGATATCGCCAAAAAATATAGAAATTATAATAAATTCAAGCACAAAACATGCTCATCATAAAATAGCCATGCAGTCAAATCACCAAACAAATGATCTCATCTTCAGCATCTAAAGATTGGGGGTTTTAAGATCATAATGGGGGTTTTCTACACTATCTATATGAAAGTGGTTACATGGAACGTCAGGGGATTCAATAAAGTCTATAAGCATAAAGAGCTAATAAAGTTTTTACAAGTAAATAAAGTTGACATGATAGCTATACTTGAACACAAAATATTGAGGAAAACAGCTCAAAAGATAGTTCAGAAGGTTGTGACTGGTTGGAAAGCGATGTTCAATTATCAAACTGACAAGGGAAGAGTATGGTTATTATGGAACCCTACAGTTTGTAATTTTTCAGGAGTTCATACAACAGAGCAGTATATTCATGGGTTGGTGACTATCTACAGTTCTAACAATAATTTTTATTTTACAGCAGTTTACGGGCTGCATACCATTCAAGACAGGAAAGAATTGTGGTGTGACCTGCAAGGCATAGCAAATACGATGACCACCCCCTGGCTAATCATGGGGGACTTTAATGCTATCTTACATATTGAAGACAGAGTGGTAGGCTCTCCTGTACAGGCTACTGAAATAAGTGATTTTGCAGATTTTATGCAATCAGCCTGCATGATGGAGCTAAAGGCAGTGGGTAGAAATTTTACTTGGACAAACAATCATGTTTATAGCCGGATAGATAGAGGTTTGGTGAATGGTGCTTGGGTCCAAAGGTGGTCCTGTCTTGAGGTGATTGTTATGGAACCTGAATTCTCAGACCATTCTCCTCTTAGTGTATCACTGGATGATAGGCAACATAAGGGTATCAAACCCTTTAAATTCTTCAAATGCTTGACACAACATCCTGATTTCAGAATCCTAGTTCAACAGGAATGGAATAGAGGTATCACTGCTAGCACCTTGCCCTTGGTATGGAGGAAATTGAATTCCCTGAAGATGAAGCTGAAGCAACTTAATACCAAGGAGTTCTTAGGGATTAATAATAAAATCACAGAATTGAGGGGTAAACTGAAGATACTGCAAAGACAAATGGAACAAAGTAACGATCATCAAAGGTTGTGTGAAGAAGAGAAATCACTCAAACTAGAACTTGAAATATGGCATAGAGTTGAGGAGAGTGCTGTGAAACAAAAAGCTAGAATTGATTGGCTTAAACTTGGGGACTCCAATACATCTTTCTTTCATGCTTGCTTGAGAAATAGAATAGCACAAAATCATATTAGATGTTTAACAACAGAAGATGGTACACTATTGCATAAAGAAAAGGATGTCCAGGCTGAAGTAATTGGTTTCTTTAAGCAACTCCTAGGATCAGCAGCTAATCAACTTCCGAGCATCAGAGAGGATATTATGCAGCAAGGAAAAGTGCTTAATAGACAACAACAAATACTGTTGGTGGCTCCCGTAACTAGAGAGGAGGTATTGGCAGCTATAGCAAATATAGATGACAGTAAAGCCCCCGGAAGTGATGGTTACAATGCACTCTTTTACAAAAAATCTTGGGACATCATCGGTGAGAGTGTAGTAAGGGCTGTTATGGACTTCTTTGAAACTAATAATATGTACAAACAGTAACTCTGATACCCAAGGTAAGACATCCTACTTCCATCAAGGAGTACAGGCCAATTTCATGTTGCAATGTCTTATACAAGATAATCTCAAAAGTCATTACAAAGAGACTAAGTGAAGTCCTCAATGATTTGATAGATGGAAGCCAATCTGCATTTGTTCCTGGAAGAATTATATCTGACAACATAATCTTAAGTCATGAACTAGTTAAAGGATATTCAAGAAAGGGTATCTCTCCAATGTGTATGGTGAAGGTTGACCTTCAAAAGGCATATGACTCACTTGAATGGGTATATCTTAAACAAATCCTTGACAGTTTGCAATTCCCTGATTTGTTTGTTAGATGGATAATGACCTGCATCAGTACAGTCACATACTCTATAGTGATTAATGGTGTGCCTGCTCCTCCTTTTGAAGCAAAGAAAGGATTGCGACAAGGTGATCCTATGTCACCTTTTTTATTTGTACTAGCTATGGAGTATCTCAGTAGATTATTAAAAACCCTGCAGCAGGAAGGTAAGTTTAAATACCACCTTCGATGTGCAAAATTAAAAATCATTCAACTTAGTTTTGCGGATGACCTGCTTATTTAGCAAAGGAGATATTCAGTCAGTTAACATGCTATTCCAATGTCTTAATCAGTTTTCACAAGCGTCTGGACTCCATGCCAATATGCAAAAATGCTCCATTTATTTTGAAGGAGTCACTCACGTTATGCAAGACCAGACTGTTGCATTTCTTGGGATGCCTAAAGGAGAATTACCTATTAGATACCTAGGTGTTCCTTTTAGCACCAAAAGGTTATCTATTGTGCAATGTCAACCCCTACTGGACAAAATGCTTGGCAAAGTGACCTCCCGGACTGCAAAGTTCCTCTCTTATGCTGGCCGGCTGCAACTCTTAAAATCAGTATTATTCTCAATTCAGACTTATTGGTCGCAGTTATTTTTGTTGCCCAGGAAAATCATTAAGCTGATAGAAACTGTATGTCGGAATTTCCTATGGTCCGGTGGAGTAGACATATCCAAAAAGGCACTCATTGCTTGGGAGAAATTGTGTTTACCAAAGGCTGCAGGGGGCTTAAACTTGCTGAACGTGACAATCTGGAATAAAGCAGCACTTTGTAAACTTCTTTGGAACCTATGTAGGAAAAAAGATGTGTTGTGGATACAATGGGTTCATATATACTATGGCAAAAGTGGATCACTGTGGGGTGCAAGGCCGAAGCAAGCATGCTGGATAGTTCAAAAGATATTGAAGGCGCAAAAATACATTGAGGAGGTAGGTATGACTGAAACTGAGTTGCTACTGATACACACGTTTTCAATCAAAGTGATGTACCAGAAGTTGATAGGTGTCCATCCTAGAGTGCCTTGGAGGAGACTAATGTGCAACAATCCAAGCTTACCAAAGTGGTTATTCATCTTATACGTGACTATTCATGGTAGACTATATACTAAAGATAGGATGCTAAAATGGGGAATGCAGGTCTGCCCTTTATGTCCTCTCTGTGATATTGAATCGGAAAATATAGATCACTTATTTTTTGAGTGCTCTATAGCTTCCTATGTGTGGAGAAGAGTATTGCATTGGCAAGGAATCCACCGACAAGCTATGAACTGGGCAGGAGAAATACAGTGGTATGAAACTATGTGCAAAGCCAAGGGTAATGCTGCTACTATTTTCAGAATGACACTTGCTGCCTCTGTCTATGAGTTGTGGCTGGAAAGAAATCATAGAGTTTTTCAAAAGACACATCGCTGCGAGGATATCATTGTGAGAAAGATTATTCAAGAGGTTTATGTTTGAGCAAGCATGCATGGAAAGCTAGCTAGGTGTTTGAATCAGCTGAATTACTATCCAGTTTAGCAAATTGTGGTTAGGAGATAGGGAGATTATGCATAGTAATATACTAGGCCTGTCCGCGGAGTTGGAGTAAGGCCTGTTGTTTTTTTCCTTTTTTGAGCTGTACTTTGCCACTTTGGTAATAAAATGTGTTAGTTACCAAAAAAAAAAGATCATAATGAGGGTAAAAGAATTACGTCTCATTTCCCATTTCAGAACCAAAAAACTGTTCAGTCAAGGACCTTGCAATCCATCTTTTACAGTTTCACTTAGTCAGATATAGGGATCAAGAGTATAATTCAAATCTCATAGTACTTCATAGAGAAGTAGGCCCAAGAATAGAGTCTAAAGTTGTAATATTTACTAGGATAAATGTTGGTCCTATTTGACAATTGAATTCTTGCAATGAACACATACTAGGATTCCGCACTCCAAAAAATCATTTATGATGCATATCCAACTTGATTGTATAGTGTAATATCAAAAGTAATAGAAGTGTTGAAGCAAACTTCTTCCGATATGAGGAAGGCGGACGAGATTTCAGTGTAAAGGGAAAGGACCCTTTAAAGTTAGAGGGGATAGCTTTTTGAACATGACACATGGAAAGGAAGTTGCATTTAATCCAAAGATGTAGCTTTTATCATTCAAAATCTCTTCCAGGGCACCTATAGTTCATTGCAACAGTAGCCAGGGTGAATTAAATGGGGAAAGCAAAAGGATAATAATTTTAATTCTCCAAAAAGTAGAACTTCTTTTCCAAAGTTGGCTATAAGACGTTAGAGAAAAATTGATTTATTGAAGAAAAAGTACAGAATCTCACTGCAGTTGGCTTAGGCTAGCTAGTGAATCTACTAGGATGAAAGAAGAACCATATAGAATCAGAATTAATTATGACATCATAATGATGATGTTGATGTTTAACTGGGACGGATACCTTAAAAAATTCAATGAAGTTAGGTATTTCTTTAGCAGATTCAGCAGAATCCATTTTCTTGCCCTGTTTTTCAGAGAGGCTCCGCAAGATTTCTTTTGCACCTGTACTTAAGTTAAAATGGTAATAATCAGCAACAAGATCCACAGCAGAAAAAGATGGGGCCGCAATTTATGAACTCTTACTAGATACTCACTGTACATTTCTCAAGTAGATATGAAAAACAGATAGGATGATGGGGAAGTTCGGTAATACAAAATCAGCATCAAATAGATATTTCCTTTTTCCATGAAAAAAAGAACTTCTGGCCCATGCAACATTGATTATGTGAACAATAATCAAATAAAGTGCATTGGATTGATCAAGCTTATTATTATGTGTTTGCTTTCTGTTTGTTCTTCTTTTGACTTTCGACTATGGAGAGCAACCAAATATCCCAGATCTCTAACAGATTGAGATACATATATTAAAGATGGACTGAAACCATTATGTTTTTGAAAAACGAAGGCTAAAGAAGCTACTTCAAGTATCATGGGCCAAAAACTGAAACTAATCTATATCATTGGGGTGAACAAGATGGATATACATATATAGGCTTATATATAGATGGAACATATATACGAAAATTGCTTCTTACAATTGAAGATCTTGATAAGTGATTAAGTCAAAAGCATACCATTATCCATAAGGCCAAGGCCAAATTTAGACTGATAGATAGCCCTCATTGACAAGACTATCTTCCGATCAATTATTTCTTCCACTAGCCTTTTCTTTCGGCGGTCATAAACCTAACAAAGCGAGGATGCAACATCAGATGCCATCAGAGGACAAAAGAACCTTTTCTTCCAACATGTTCTAATTCTCAGAATCTTCTGCCAGAAATTGCATGTAAGGCAAAAGAACGAGAGAATGAATTGACAAAAGAAACAAATATCCAGTTGTTCTTTATAAATCTTACACGAATGCAGTAAACGGCCATGAAGAAATAGGTGAGCCCTCAGACAGTGATTATTTTCAAGAGATATTAAATGTAAAGATTCAAAAGAAGGCGAGTCTCAAAGGAAGAAATGATACCAAATCTTCGGCCAATTCAAAGTAATAACTTTTGCTAGCAATGGGATCATATACGGCACTTCAGAATTCACGAGAGAATGCTAAATTGATAAACAGGATGAAAATACAAATATAAAGGAATTGGACACCAACAGGCTTTGCCCAAGAACTAGAATACGCACTTCTAGCACAGCAACAGTATGTAGAAGCTACTTAATTTACCATCTGAATATTGCCAAGGAATCTGCAGTGATACTTCAAAATAGGTAGACTTACCAATAGATATCCAACACTCTGTTACTACTAGGTGATAATTTCAAGAAGGCCCATTTCATCAGCTTTATGAAGTAAAACATGCCAAAATGGTTTAGAAACACAATCTGAAATGAAAATGTGATACCAGATCCAGAGAGTTACTTGTAAGACATTTGGTCCTGGCTTCAACACCACACCGTCTCAATTTTGTATAGCATATCAAAACAGTGTTAAAGGCAATATCTAATTGCAATGCATACGGCTGAAGTCAGCAAAAGAGGAAAAGCCAATTGGTCTTTCTGATAAAGCATGTAAGAAGACAAGGCAAATAAAGCACACTTTAATGTCTAAGATCCTTCATCCAGTTTCTACGGAAAAAAGGCTGTTCGTTCCATACCAGAAAGGTGAGGAACATTTCTTGTGAGGAATGGAGTGAGTATGAGAGAATACCAAGATATGTGAAGCACTTGAACCAGACCTTAAACCGATATCAAAAGTTGAAAAATGGGCCCATTCACTCAGTTTGAACATCCATCTACACAGAATTATACAAGTACGTGAACTTCAATATTTCATTAAAAAAAAATCAGAAGAATATCAAAAAATAATATAATAATCAAAAGGTAAGTAATTATATTAGGAATAATTAGACTCAGAAAAGTTGCATAATTCTCACCCACTTGAAGCCTCCTTATCAGTCAAGAATCCTCCTGTCATTACCTGATTCCCAGTCCCCTCATCAAAACACAGGGTCATATGAATCATGTTATTCAACCCATCCGAAACTTCAAGAACTTCGCCACAAACTGGACAGCAATTAATTATTGGTTCCCTGCAAGAGAAGAACATTGAGTCAACAGGAGAATATAAGAACATGAAGCCAACGACAGAAGTAGCTATATCTTCCAAAAAAGAGAAATCTTCACTTGAGGCATAGAACTCTGGATAAAAGTTTAGGAATGTCCAAAAAAGATTTTGACAAGACAACTTCACAAGGAGGTTTCTAATCATCTCTAGATAAATTGTTTTATTTGTCTCCCACTTCTATCCATTCCTCATGTACATTGTTAAAGAATAATTGTCCCGTTAACAACCTTTCAGGCTACATACCACCATATAATAGAGTTAAAGACAACTATGTTTTTTTCACATGATAGAGCAAGATAAAACAACAACTACGCTTCAGTCCCAAACAAGTTGGGTTGGTTATATGAATCTTCACTTCTCCATTTAATCTCAATTCATGTCATCATTATACCAAATAAAATAAAAATGAGTTAAATAATAATAGTAGTAGTAGTACTAGTAGAAGAAGAAGTAGATATTACCCATAAATAATATAAAACTAAGCAATTCATCTTCAACTTCTGTATGGTGCAACCAATGTGGTCATTTTTATCTTATCTAATCTTGTATGACCATACATTCATCTTAGCATTCGCATCTATGCAACACTCATTTTGTGGATATGTTGGACTTTAGCAGTCCAACATTCACTACAACCATGCCAGTCTTACAATTGTTTCATAGAACCCACCTTACACTTTGATAGGCATCCTTCTATCACATAGCACTCATGTCTAGGAATATTGTTTCAAGAGAATGGAATGATAGATGAAGATGCTGCTCACAAAATTAAAATCAGATGGCGGAATTGGAAAGTGCTATCAGGGTGCTATGTGATAGAAGGATGCCTACAAAAGTGAAAGGTAAGTCTTCTATAGAATAGTTATAAGACCGGCAGGACAGTAAGAACTGAGTTTCTTTTAAGCTAAAACTTGTGTCAAAGGCACACATAGGAACTTTTGGTTTTCATTCATTTTATTCATTACTAACTACCTTCAGCTTACTTTACTTTAGTTGCTATGAAGCATCTAAATTGATCGTACATCATGAAGTTCAATACTTCGTCAGAATGTTCCCTTTAACAAAGGGAGCCTTGTGCTTCTATTTTGTGATGGTTGCTAATAGTTTTCACCCTAAGCATATATTTGTTGGGATATCCTTTTTAAGAAATGAAGAGTCTTGTACACCTATTTTATGATGGTGGCTCACATTTTCCTTTCTGCAGAAGATACTATTTAAAAGCTTGAACAAACCCTTGCAAAGACACTAAGGAAACATCACATAGAAATTTAACTCTTCTCCCCAACTCTTTAGTCAGACAATTATGAATTAACAAATGGGATCCATGTGACGTTTGCATACGTTATTAGGACGAGAGAATAGTTTCCTTTTGGAGTTCCCATTGGCCATTCCCCTTCCCCGCTTTTCTCTCAGTTCCCTGCCTCCTCATTGCTAGAACTACAAAAGTCTCACTTAATTAAATAGTGGAGTAACACAAATAAAAAAGAACTCATTTAGACGCTGAAGTTCATTAAACCTGAGCATTGAAGGAATTCATAGAAAAAATCACATTTGATTCCAGGCATGCAAATTTTACAAGGCCTTACTTTTCATTTTGTATAGCCAGAAGTGTGGCTAACTCATCCAAGCTAACCACACCATCCCCGTTTCTGTCAGCTTGTTTGAATATCTCCTCTTTCTGACAAACAGAATAAAGATTGCTAAGCAGTCGTCATAGAAAATACAACGTGTGCCTTGGCTAAATAAATTACAAAATATGTATCTAGAATTCTCTGCAGGTTTAGTATCTTTTCAAAAAATGCAATTATACTATGCTGAGAAAAGGTCATTATTGAAATCACAGTATGAACAGGATGTGATCTAGATGAGAAATCAAGTCCAATAACGTGTCGCATGAGAGGCTCTAAAAGAACTACAATGAGAGCTCAAGATACTCTTCAGATGCGAACCTTCTCAGCTGCCAGTTTATTTCCAAACGCATCAATCAAATCAGAGAACTCATCCAATGAAAGCTCTCCGTCTTCATTACAGTCCTGCAAAGAGCAACAATTCTCAAATTCATAAATCATCTCATTACCAAACACTAATAAGAACAGAGAAGCAACTGAGAGTGTGTATATTATAATACACTGAAAATTATTTACATAATGTAAGCAAATGACCTTTACTTACCTTCTCTCTTTTAACAGAAAGAAATGAGTGCTTTTTTAATTTATTTTGATGACAAGGGAAATGAGTGCATTTTTTGGTCAACCTGGTCAGAAAGAACCAATACAACTTCCAGAGGAGTGAAGGGCCCAGTGTGGAAAGTGAAAGAGACAGAACAGGGGATGGTTCAATACCACTTTTCTTCCGATATATGGATGATTTTTGGATACTTAAACTTTTTTAAAATTGAGCCCTATAGGTGTGATATGCATAGGATGATCTTGATAATTTTTTTAAAAGAGAGAGAGAAAAAGAGAAAAGATTGAACCAGTTCATTTTGATGAATCAAGAAACAAAAAAGAAAAGGTTGAATGAGGGACACGCCTATATAGGTGAGACAGTTTATAGCCAGCTTATACTGCATTGTTCTTCAGAAGGATCCACTAACAGATCACTGTCAACTAGAATGACAGCATAGGTAAAGTTTTCACATACCACTATAGATAAGATGCGCCTAACAAAGGTTTTCTCCGTCTCAACGGGGTCCTGCCAAGAAAATGTAATCACATATCAGGGATGAGGGCCCAACGAAACCTACCATAAGTAATTAGAAGTAGATGGGTCCCCAGCGAATACAAACCTCAATGCAACATGAAATAGATATACGGCCAACAATTGTGGAGGCGGATGATGGGTCTAATAAGTCAAAAACCTCAGTATCAGAACTACGATCCTGCAAGATAAGTTATTCTCTTAAGCATTGGGCTAAGGGTTGGTTTGCGAAAGGGAAGAAAAACCTGATTTCATGATTAGGGACTTGGCCACAAGCCCACATTAAACAATCCAAAAAATTGAAGTTACTATTCAGCAGACATAGATTAACCACAAGAAGTGTGGGATACATCTGAAAGCATAGTATCCTTTTAGTAGATCCCTTTGACAACAGAATAACTTTCTCCAAGTAGAGGAAAGGTGCAAATATTGCATACTACGGAATGCAGCTCCATAACACCATATCTACATTTTTAACAAGCCAATGGGCTTCTGTAGTTCTGTTAATACTTACAAGTAAAAACTTCTAAAAGCATTATCTTATGAAACCACATCAATCTCAATATAACATCCTTGTTCTTGCACTGGTTAACACCCTACTTTGGACGTATGAGACTTGCAGGCTACTGACTTATCCAAATGCTTGATGAAAGTAACTGCTATTTGAAGTGGTAACTTCTAAAATGCAACAAAATCAAAGCATAGTGAAGACCAAGCCGCATCCATATTTTATCTTATCATCAAGCGAAAATATAGTGTTGCTTTTAACAAGTTTTTCCAAATTCCTAAGACTTGTCATTAAAGACCACCTTTAGTCTACCTCTTATCACATATAACATTGTAAATGTAAAGCGCAAATACACAATTGATATAGGGCAAATCACACAAATGCTTAGTTCAGTAAGCTTTATAGGAAATGAGGATTAATAATTTATTCACATTGTTATGTGAGTACAATTTGAGGAACGTGTACTCACCAAGTGGATTTGCCCTCTCTGTAACGGATGTTCTAATTTCTCTATGACATAACCTTTTAAAGCAAAACAAAATGAAGACAGAAATTCCATTTTGTCTAATAATAACAGCATACCCAAGGTGTATACGCAGTCTTACCCCTACCTTGTGAAAGTAGAGCGGTTGTTTCCAATAGACCTCCGCTCAAGTAAAGCATATCAAAATCAGTAAGAAAAGGAAATACAGTAGTGAAGAAATCATAGAGAAAATAATGGAGAAAAGAACAGTAGAAACAACAAATAGTACGATGACCGAAGCAAAGAAAACAACAAGTAATAGTAAAATCGAAGAATATGATAGTAGGAGAGTTACCCATTTTATCATACTGTAAATTAAAAAAAAAAGATGATTCTTACAAACAAGTAAACCCAAGAACTTGCACGGTTATATTACAAATGACTAATCCATGGTTAACAACATAAACATGACAAATACAGTGCCACTTGTTGCAGAAATTTGCTCAATCTCAAGAGCAACTCACCTGAGAGAGAAATTCAAGTAGATCAACCTCACAGTAACCGATCAGATTATTCCTCGAAAGTCTATTGGTCTGTACCATAAATAAAATAAATCAGTAGTGAGTAATTTATGAGGATTTTCCCTTACTTCTTATGTTATTTTCTCTTTTGGTAACGACTAGGAGGATAAAACCAATATTGGCATTTCCAAGTGCAACATCATGCAAAGATGAAAAAGAAACAACAATATCTTCCTCCTGAAATCTTAAGGAACGCGATTGGGAACAAAAAATCAACAAAGAGGATTCTGGTTCCAAGCATATCAAGATAAGGATGAGTTTTAATCTTGTCCCTGAGAACTGTATATAAATCTCAGGATGCTACATATTTCATGAATGATTGGAATGACAGAAAGCATATATCCTAATTTTTGTATTTACCAATAACATTCTCAACATGAACCATGATGACTAGAAATTATCAAGCTCCTCCATTCACCTTTTTCAGAATTAAAATGGTCAAATATGACTAGCAAGAGATACAAACTATTTTCACAACCACAAGTATGACGCACCTCAAAAACAGATATTCTCGCAAGATGTGCTCCGTGTTTTTCCAAAAGAAGCTTCTTTTCCTATAGAAATTAAGGTTAAAAAATATCAGCAAAATCTCATGACACAGATTGCTTATTAATTATTTAAAGAAGAAACTAAAGAAGGTCAAAATAGCTTCTAGAACTTGCCATTATCCTCTCTAGAATTTGGATGTGTTTGAAATATACAAAGTGTCCCATCAGGTATATACGAGCATCAAAGGGGTTTACAAAAATTTGGGCTAATTCACACATAGCTTGCACATTCCCCTAAAAAAAATTGTTGGGTGCTTAAATTCTTTTACATGGCATCACAACAAACTTTAAGCTCGTGCATTCACCTGTAAGTTCAATTTTCATTTCACCCATGAATCCTAGCACATTCAGAAAGTTGACAGAGATATACAATGGCCCATATCAAATGTAGTTCGAGAGGAGGTATAAAGGTTTCTAAAGGAACTTATAAGGATCTTGGGTTATTTACTCATTTCTTATGATTTTACTTGAATGATCAGGTTCTTTCACAGATAGCATAACCGAGAACACCACACTCTAATGTAATGAGATGGTAGAACCAAGACTAGTGTGTATTAAACAGAACAAAGATTCCCAGGATTGCAAGGTCAGTGCAAGCCCACTGTAACTTGCCAAACTAGACTTCAGTTATCATACTTTGCTCGGGCTTGATAAAAAAAAGGTAAGTTAAACACTAGAAAGATCACTCAACGCCTACCCACAAGGATTATTTTGCATGTACAAGGACTGGAAATTTTTATTTCTATAATCACCATAAGCATCTTAAATAAGTGAGTGTATTTAATCAATGCGGGGAAGCAACAATAATTGTGGCCAAAAATGTTTTATCAGCTTCAGCTATATGTGCATTGATCATATTAAAAATATGTATGTTATTTCACAAGAAACTTATAGTAGATGTAAAAAAAAAGTGTTTACTCACTGAGTTCCAGGTCGGCTTGTCAGTTCTGCAAAGAAATTTACAGAACAAAAAGAAACATAATCACTAATTTGTGGTGTGAAAAGTAGGGAAGCCCCCTTTTTACTTTTTCTACATTATAGAATGGCTGGAGAAAATCAAGTAAAATGTGTCATATACATCTCCTAGGCAAGAATCAATAAGCCTTCTTCCAGTTTATAATACATAAACATGCAGTAGCAGATTGATAAGAATGCCAAATAACAAGGAGATGGTGTACTTTTGTGCATATCATACTTGGCACATTATCATTTTCTGGAGAAATAATGATCCAAAGCAAGCAAAATTCAAAAGATAACAAGAATCTCTATACAGCACATCAAGATAATAACACTCTGAACTGTTGTAAGATAAGCAGAAGATTAGAAGCAATTTTACAACTTTTTGCTCCAAAAATATTTACAACGCTAGTTTTCCAACTGCAATTCCAAATGAAATAGTGTCACTTTTCATGTCTGTTACTATAAGTGCATTTTGAAGTATCCAGGCAGGTATAAAGAACCTAGTAAAAGTTCTAACTCTTTTTCATTTACTCAATTGTCCAGCACCAACAAAATATAAGACCCAAGAGTAAACTCAAAATTTGTTCATCACTTGCATGCTCATATCTCAAACGCAGTTCTGTAAAATAAAACTGGTACATCATAACTTAAACTCATTCATCTTTGTTTTTCTTCTTGAGATCTAGAATACTTCAGGTAAAAGCTAGTTTCATTTTTCGCAAATTATCCTTAAATTGTTAAAATAATTCTAAACAACCTTTGATCATTGTACTCACACCCAGAATACTGAGCAACAAATAGCATAAGCAACCCCCATCCCTAACTAAAACTGTGGATTACAAGAAGTGGCAGAAGTGAATTCTCAAATTATTTATATGCAGTGTACATGTTTTATCTGTGTGTATGTACTGTGAACATTGTTGACGACACAAATTCACTACCAAGCAACTATCTGCAGGCATGTGTACTTAACTGATCAGACACATGAGTGCGAAAAGTTTGTTCACCAAGAGTAATACAAGCTAGCCATTTGTCCTTAAATTTCATCTCAGCCTGAAACAAAACAACTACAAGTTCATACATACGTGTAACTTAAATCTTAATACACACAATATGTATTACATTTACCAGATTGTGTACAATTTTTTGCAAACTTTGTAGGATTAGTTACAGAATGCTACACTGTACATCCTTCCAAAACTTAAACAAACATACATATAACACACAATATATTTACAGATAAATATTCCATCTATAAGACTGAGTGTAAATGTTTTGCAAAATTTGTAAATTAGTTAGAGAAAGTTACACTCTGTATCTTGTCAAAACTTAAAATATTTATAAATGTGTAGTGTATTCACACGCTCAACATGCATGTACCTGTAACATTTACCCGATTATGCATAAACTTTGCAGAATTCGTAGAGATTACTTACGGAAAGTTACGCACTGATTCTTTTCAGAACTTAAAAAAAAAAACGCGTAAATACGAATAGGCTTTACATTTACCAATATGTGTATGAAATTCAGCAAGATTTGAAGGAATTATGAAAATTAAAACTATCTGACTTTCTCAGAACTGACGCGTAAATGCTAATTCACACACAGAACGTAAACATATTCGTATTACACCTAGCAGAGAGCGTAAAAATGTACAAAATCCGTAGGAAGTACTAATAGTTAAAAGAAAGTTACGCTAATGATCTGGATGAGAGCGATTCCAGCAAAGTCTTCCTCCTTAAGGATCTTAGAAGTTAGAGTATGTGAAGCAGATGTGTGACAACTACGGCGACTGTGCAGGCGAAGCCGTCGGCCGAGTCTTCTTATCCGCGATGGTTTAGAGCCGTCGGCGGAATCGCCGGAGCAGTAATCCTCTTTCGAATTTCTATGACCCATTCTATGTGTATCTGCAATTGCCTAATGAAAAAATGAAGGAAATGTATGATTAGAATATGAAAAGATTGATGAATTGATTGAACGAAAGTTTTGACTATGACCACTATCTTAGACTGGGTGAAAGGCTGACCTGGACTTTGCCTTTTTCTGGTTTAGCTATGAATTCTGATTGACCATATAACGCGATTTCCTTTTTATGACATCATTTTTAGTCAAGTGGGTGTTCCCTTTCTTTTTTAAATTTAATTGTTCTTTCAGATAATTTTATTTGGAGAGATTAAATTAAATGTTAATGCATGTGCAAAAATATATTCTGATTAGTGGAAAAGTTGAAAAAAAAGACATGCAAGCAAATAAATTATTTCTATCTCATCTGATTGGGAATATTTAGATCCATTAATTAATTGTCAATCATCTGTTAATGAGTAAGCAAGGTCTTAACAAGTTGAATTAATCTAGTGATACTTATTTCAATTGTCAGTTTAGATCATGAAGATTCATAATTTTCATATTCAACATTTTATGTTAGACTTTGAGGAATTATCTTAAAAGAAACTTTGATCAAATCGTTAAATTTGCACCAAAAGAGGAAAACAAATGAATATTTTATTTTATTTTATTTTTGGTTAAAATGTTAGTTCTCCTAACATAGCACTTGAGGGAAATTCATAGGCAGGATTTGAAGTAAATTGAAAGAATTGACATCCACCATGTGTAATGCTTTTTATTATTATCGTTGTGGTGAAACCAGAAGCAGGGCCCACTAAGCTAGTCAAATACACTAATCACCAGCCAAAATAGTATCTGGTCCACCAATAATCCACATGATCTTACCCATGCTCTTCTACTTAATACTCATAACCCCCACTAATTTTCTCTATAATATATAATGTTTTAATTTATATGTTGAATGCAAAAAATAAATTAGCATCAATTGACCAAACTTGTATTTTACAATTATAGATTAGTGCAAAAATAGGATAAGGCCTTTTGACAACAGAAAAACAGGAACACACACACACACATAAATTGATTGGGTCAGAGAAGACTGAAAAGTTCGTTACAAATGGGACAATGAAGAAAGTTAGCAGAAGAGAAAAATACAAGGCACAAAGCATAAATTGGGGTCCATTTGTTTCTTCTATTGTACTACGCCTAGGTTTTGGACCTTTTCGCCAATGTCCTTATTAACTCCAAAGTTACCACATATATTTTTCAGCCAACTAATTTGCTAATATAGTCAAAATATATGCATATATTAATATGTACATAAAATATACACAATTTATACATTTTGTAATAAATTAGATGGCTGAATGACTTAGATTTGTACTTATTTTTTTAATGAATCAAATATAATTTTTTTTTAAAAAAAAAAACAAACTAATCATACTATCCTAATTTCTTATACTCCTACTAATCTTGATATGTGACACTGAAGCGTCATCTTTCATTTGCAGCCACGCTCTTCAAATCTATATATCAGCTTAAAAACAAAAGGATTTTATATGTGACAAAGAAGTATTGGAGATATTATTTGCTTCCATGAACTCTATTAATTACACTAATATGCTGAAAATATAATATATATATTTATAATTATGGTAGTAAGAAAATGAACTCATGTATTGGAGAAACATTCACAAATTAAACTGGCATAAAAGATAAGGAAAATAGAAGAAACAACTTTATATTAAAAGTGTATGTATAGAGTAAGCAACTCTTTCCTTTACGAATATAATAATTATGTACTTGTACATACTTAATCCCTTTAACTTCTTCATACATACTCCCTTTACATAGGTTATTTGTATCATTTTATGCACTTTAAATTCCTAGATTTGTGTCTAAAATTCCGTTGAATGGCCTAAGATCACTTTCTCCCATATCATAAAAAATAAAAGTATTTAAATTTCCTACAACTATAATGTACATATCATCTTCTTATCAAAATAATATAAAACTTTCAAGATTTGTATCCCAGTATATATAAATAAATAAATAAAAACTTACCATGTCAGAGGTGTTGACATCCAATTCACTCTTTAGGAAGTCGTCCTTTATGTCAATCTCCAAATATTTCTTCTTTGTCTCTCTATTCTCTTTTACCATCTCGATTCGAGTCTTTGTCTGCCACATTGCTAACTTGCTGTACACAAGAACATGAACAAACTGAAAACCCCACCCTAGAAAATTAAAGAAAATAAGAGACTTGCATAATTATCATTATTACCATTTGATGTAGAACTTGTATTTCAATTTTGACATCTTGATTTTGTTGGAGTATCTAGAAAATAAAAACATCAAAATTATCAAAGCGAACACCAATTTGAACAAGCTATAACCTATAGGTTTGATCCTATTGAAAATGCAATGTAACCTAAGTCATGATAGGTATCAAATCAGAACTAAGTAAAGAAAAGAAGCTGCTTTCATGTTTTGATAAAGGGGAAAATAAATATTTTTGGGGGACCAACAACTAAGGGTGCATCTTGGGTCGAGTCTAACAGAAGCTCTTGCATGTCAAGCTCATAAATTGTCATGAATTTTTTTAAAATGGATTGGCTTTAGTTTCATTAATACTCCTCCCGTTTCAATTTATGTCATGTAATTTAATTTGGTACAGGATTTAAGACATAAATAAAGATTTTTGAAACTTCTGATCAAATAAATCAAACATGTTTGTATTACTATATGAACATTTTAAAATTAAATTATTACTACTAAATATATAGAAATAAACCATTCTTTTTGGGACCGACTAGAAAGAAAAGTGAGTCATATAAACTGGACATGTATAGATTTCCTATGACGACTTTGATCACTTGAGGTAGCACCTTAGAATTCCTTGCAAATATATTAATTTATCCGCTTGTGAAATAATTGTCTTTTTAAAAAAAAATAAAAAATCATGGAATATTTCATGTATGAAAAAATTGGATTTGTTTTCTTGTGTATGATTAGGGTATATATATTTGCAAATAGTGGTCGGCTGGTCGTGGTTGGAAGCTAAGAATGATGTTTCTGGAGCATCTTCCTTTTTTGCCTGCCCAAGAAAAGAACATATCCAAAATGTAAAGAATGTTTGTTCATCTAGTATATATAATGTTCGTGCCCTATGTTCAAATAGTAATTTAAAAGAGATATAGTTCTATCTACTTTGTGTTAAAATCAAAATAATGAATTTTTAATGTGAAAGCTAATAAAGTAAACTTTTAAAGACATATTTAGTATGGGCATCAAATTAATATGGATTGTGATGCAGTGTTGGGATTGCTCCTTTCTTTATCAGAGGTCTCGGTTCGAGTCCCGGGATATGGAGAAAATCCCGTTTGAAGCATCACCCTCGAATGGGCCCTGCAATGCACGATTTAGATTTAGTCGGGACTCCTATGAGGATTCTAGACACTAGGTGAAAAAAATAGTTTGGGCATCACAGGTTTTATCTATTAAAAAATAGGGAAAATTACGCGGATAAGTAAACATATACTAGTTAATTAGTTAACATAGCTACAATTTAATTAAATTACCATTCGCTACTAACTTACAATAATAATTAGATGGCCCACGTCCATATATTGTATAATTCGGCTCCTAATTGTATAAATTCAGAATTTGTATATATTACCCTAGCTTGTTTATAATTATACTGTTGATACATTTGTTGTGTGCCAATTTTTTAAAGTTTATTGTAGATTGAGTCCTACTGTTCAAAACAAATTTAAGTCCGACTACTTTCACATGAATAACTAAATAACATCTCAACATGAAATTAACCCTGATATGTCTTAGAAAGTGGATATACATACAGGGGAATGTGGGGTTGTGCCTGAGGGGGCAGAACTCTTTGCACTAATAAGAATTAGTCGAAAAGGGAAGCCGAAAGGCTTGTATCCATAGTTAGATATTGCTGCCAGTGATGCTTAGAAGGATGCCACACCATGTATGTCTTCAAGTTGATTTACAGAAAAATATAATTGTCTTTGAAAAGCTAAGCATTCATATTTGTCTTCTGCCAATACTCAAACCTCCCAAAAAAAACCCAAACAAGAAGAAAAAAGAATCATTAGGGTGAACATCTAAATAATAAGTAGGGCGAATCTCTCTATAGATGAGTGCCTCTGCAATATAGAAGGGTGAATGAAAATGTTGGTTGATTGGATCATGATATGGTAACACTCTGCTTACCTAGTTGTTTTTGTGTTATCTATAAACTGGATTTGGCGTATTCATTTATTGTTATCCTTTTTCCATTATAATGGATTCTGAAATATCTGTTACTCCTAAATTTACCTATTCAGAATTGGTGGAGTGCTTCTTTCAATTCCCAGTATTTGAGTTTTCATGCTTTAGACATTCAGGTGAAAGAATGTTGGATTAACTTTCAAGGTGCACCTCGTCCAGGAGTGTCTAAAGAATCCATTTGATGTAGTTGTAGATGGTGCAAATTTTGGCCTCGCTAATCAACGTAATTGTAATTTCTCCCAGGTGCCCATGCTTTGTTTTACATTCCTTTTTTGTTTTCTTATTCTCCCCTTGATTCTTTCCTGAGGTGCCAGTGGGAGAATGGGTTTGGAGTTAAGGATGTATTTTGATGTGTATTAGAATTTAGAAAAAAAGAAGAAAAAGAACAAACTACTTGTATAGCAATATGCATGTTTCAACAAGGAAATGGGGATTCTCTAACCTACTTGACTTTTTCTTACGCGAATAAGTAAACATATACTAGTTAATTAGTTAACATAGCTACAGTTTAATTAAATTACCACTCGCCACTAACTTACAATCATAATTACATGGCCCACGTCCAGATATTATATAATTTGACTCCTAATTGTATAAATCAAGAATTTGTATAATTCGGTTCCTAATTGTATAAATTTAGAATTTTTCTAATTGTATAAATTCAGAAATTATATATGCTTACTCTAGCTTGTATATAATTATCCTGTTGATACACTTGATTTTCTGAAAAATTCCTAAATGTATAAATATAGAATTTGTATATACTTACCATGTTTGTATATTGGGAAGCGAATTATACAAATGGAAATACACATAGCAAACGAAACTATAGTAATAGAGCGTAATTAGGTAAACTATAGTTAAGAAAGTTTATTAAGTTTAATCTCTTTACTTATTGATGAAATTTGTAACGAATGTTTGGGTCGATACTAATAGGATATCACTTTGTCAAAATATATGGATTATTGGTGTTCTACCCGAAAGATGTAGTTGGAGAATTTTGGGCCAACATCTAAAGATAGTGAACACAATTTTGGGCCTTTACTAAAGATATTTTCAAGTCAGTTCATTCCTGTGCACTTCTCCGAGGATCCACCACGAGAGCTCGCGGGTCGCGGCGAAGCGCCGGAAAATGACGAAGCTCTTCGCGTTTGAGAAGATCCCCAGGTTCAACAATGTTTCACTGAATCTGAATGTTCATCATTATAATGTGTTGCTTTATTTGTTGGTTAAAATTAGGGTTTCCCACAAATATCAACAAATGTGTTATATGTGAATGCAAGAGTGTTGTGTGGCATTTTTTAAAGTTTATTGTAGATTGAATCAGGACAATCCTCCAATTTAAATCATAAGTATGTTAACATTTCAACATGAAATTAACCCTTGATAAGTCTTAGAAAGTGGATATACATACAGGGAAATCTGGGGTTGTGGGCAGAGCTCTTTGCACTTGTAAGAATTAGTCGAAAAGGGAAGCCGAAGGGCTTGTATGCATAGTTAGATTAGTACCGGTATTGCTGCCAAGGATGCTTAGAAGGATGCCATTTCATGTATGTCTTCAAGTTGATTTAAAAAAAATATAATTGTCTTCGAAAAGCTAAGCATTGATATTTGTCTTCTGCCAATGCTCAACCTCCCAAAACAAACCCAAACAAGGAGAAAAAAGAATCATTAGGGTGAACATCTAATTAATAAGTAGGAATCACTTACCTCTCCTATGTGGTTTGCAAGCTATTGCATAGGAGCGGGGGTTTTACCCTGTGCGCACCCAAAGGGTAGCGGCTGTGGGTTTCCCTTGTCATCAAAAAAAAAAGTAGGAATCACTCTATAGATGAGTGCCTCTGCAATATAAAAGGGTGAATGAAAATGTTGGTTGCTGGCAATAAAATTGAATCCTGATATGGCAGCACTCTGCATACCTAGTTGTTTTTGTGTTATCTATAAAATGGATTTGGCGTATTCATTTATCATTATCCTTTTTCCATTATAATGGATTCTGAAATATCTGTTACTTCTAAATATAACTATTCAGAATTGGTGGAGTGCTTCTTTCAATTCCCAGTATTTGAGTTTTCATGCTTCAGGCATTCAGGTGAAAGAATGTTGGATTAACTTTCAAGGTGCACCTCGTCCAGGAGTGTCTAAAGAATCCAGTTGATGTAGTGGTAGATGGGTGCAAATGTTGGCCTCACTAATCAACGCAATTGTAATTTCTCCCAGGTGCCCATGCTTTTGTTTTACATGCCTTTTCTGTTTTCTTATCCTTCTTTTGATTCTTTTCGGAGGTGCCGGTGGGAGAATGGTTTGGAGTTGAGGATGTATTTCAATGTGTATTAGAATTTAGAAAAAAAAGAAGAAAAACAACTACTTGTGTAGCAATATGCATGTTTCAACAAGGAAATTAGGATTCCCTGACCTACTTGACTTTCTCTTATGTTATTTAGCATAAGTTAGGAAGACGAAAAAACTCCTACTGCTTTCCATTCGATCTTTTTAACGATGAAGTGCTACCTCCATAATTTAGCATAACGTTTAGTGCATAGTTTGCCTCTCTACATCCACGAGGTAGGGGTAAGGTCGACGAACACTCTACCCTCCCCATGTGGAGTTTCATTGGGTATGTTGTTGTTTGGTGCATAGTTTGGCTGAAAGAAATAGTAGAATTTTGAAGGCAACAAGAGACGCATTCTTAGCCATAAGTTTAGAGCTTTTTCTTTCCTAGCTCTTTGGTGCAACCTAAATTTTGTAGATGATGTAAATGCCATGTTAGATACTATCGAGGAATTGCACTATCTGTAACTCCGTTAGTCTGTTTTGTAGCACTAGCTCAGTGTTATTCTCTCTATAATAAAATTCTCTGTTACTTATCAAAAGAAAAACATTGTTTGGTAGCCATTTTTTGTATCACCAAGAAATTTGTCTAGGGCAAGCCCTTATGACTAAATGCAGCCTTCAAGACTCAAGGATAATGAGCCAGCCGCTCTTCCATTATCCACTTTAATAACAGGCTTGATGCAGGTTTATCTTGCAGTGACAGTATGTCATCAACATTGTCCATCTAGTCAAGAGTAAATTCTTCTCTACATTGACAAATCCACTTGCTTAAGTTAAATGCTTGAAGCTTGTTAATTTGGCCTCGAAGCTGAAGTGGTTCAGAGAAATTTATACGGTGCTGTTGGCTGTCTTAATCTACCATTTTGGCTCCTTATGTTTTTTTCTGTTTTTGTTTGTCCTTTCTGTCTATACCTTTTTGTTTACAACGGGTTTAGCAATCGATCAATAATGCCTCAACTTTGCTGCAGTAATATCATGGTACTCTTTATTAATAAATTTGGTAGGCTTGCAGAAGTCGAAGGGAACCATGGGAGTGTATCTTTAGTCGTAGTCCTTATAGATTGTTCTTTTGATTTTTTTTCATGTTCACCTTTTGAAAAGATAAATGAAGTTATGTGCGACAATTGTTATGGAGTTTGGAAGGAGGGGATGGGATTTATACAGGCTTCCGGGTGGATACGAATTTAGCAAGGATAAACAACATAACTAAGTTTGCAATGTGATCATATTTTCAAGGAGCTTTACTTCAACTTCAAAAAAAATTAGTTAGGTTCTGAACCATGGCTGTATAAAAGTATGTTTGGGATTTAGTTATTTCAGGGACATAAGTTGCATTCACTTTGTTGTGTGGTAATGGCCTCCGTGAACTCTTTCGGTGAGTTAGTCAACTTCCATGCATATCATGTAAAACAATAGAATGAGTTTTGTAGCAATTATTTAGTTTAAGTCATGTCAATCCTTGCAATTCATAATTAGTACAACAACTTGACTAGACGAATGAACCATAAGCACTAACTAGATGAAGGCATGCTTATGAGTTACTGCAGACTCTGGCATGAATTAATTTGTGAAATGTAGCATTATTCTAATGTGCATGTTTTGCATTACCTTCGTGTTACCAAAAACAACTTGAACTGAACCAAATTTATCTTGATTCTTGAATTGGACTCTGTATTTACAACAACATATCCAGTGTAATCCCACAAGTAAGGTCCGGGAAAAGCATAGATAAATTACTCTACCGTGCAATTTCCTTTCCATTCTAAGCAAATAAACTTCATATAAACCTGAAGAAATGTTGGTTTAAACTTCTTATTGAATATATATTTATTTTAAATAAGCTTTAAAAGATATTTGCTTGAACTTTATTTGATACCACTAATAAATGGTAAGTAACTTGTTTAAATTGTACTCAAATGAATGCAAGCATGCGCTCACCAAGTTTTTGGAATGCCCCAAATTCGACTCAAGCATCTAAATCTGGTTAAATTGCGCTAATGACCCGAAAAAACCATTACATTGTCATTATACATATACTTAAATCCTTGCTTAAAATATATTTCCTGAGAGTTTCAAGAAATCAATAACAACTTGCAATAAAGCAACTTAGTGTCATTATCACATGAATTAAGCTAAGCGTGCGTATAATTCTACTTTCAACTTCCTTGGAAATGCAATGTACCCAAGTATAATCTTAAGGTCAAAAGAAGTCGCCCATAAATTTTTTAAAAAAGGAGTTATAATGAACAAAAAGAGGGCAAAATTTTACCACAAGTGGTATCTCCACCAGGGTGGGCACAATTATACCTTTGATGAATGTGCCCATTTTCATATGTTTACTATAAACTAGTTATATTTGGTACTTTAGATCTAACAAGCTAGCTAGTGGTGTTTGACTCAAAAGCTTCATGCTTTGACCTTGGAATTGATATATGTGGGATGCATATATTATAAGCATAATTAGCTAGCTTTACTCAAAAGCTACACTTGGTCCCATCAATGATTTCTTGTGTTAGTTTCTCTCTGCCAAATTCATCTAAGTTCATCATATCCTACCTATACTATACATTAAAAAAAGTAGTTAAAAAGAAAGGGCGTTAACAAGGGAAGTTTGTTTTCATATACAAGTAAATATTATATCTTCCATTGATGTCTTTATCAGATAAAAACAAACAAAATAAACAACTTAAAGAACAAGTTGAGATAGGGCCACGAAGAGCAGCATGTTTTTGTGCAATCATAATGGCTTTCAATTTGATTAGGTCATTCCCAAACCAAGCAAAGTTCCAAAGAAAGCAAATTATATTGGTGAAACTCATAACGTCAACATATTGAGATCATGGAGTTGCCTTTGCTCACAAGAAACTAATAACTTGTTTTAAAAAGTCTATACCTACACATGCAAACTCCCCACCTCCTACAACCAACAACCAACTTAGGACGGATTCTCTAGGTTCAACTAAACTCATTATATATCGCATGCAAAAAATATTTAAAATATATACATAAAATGAGATTTATGTACTCGTTGATTCTGAATTATAGATTCGCTCTATATGAACTTGAGGCAAGGACCTATGTTTTTTTTTTGTGGGTGGGCGGTTATGAGGGAAAAATCAATATATATATTTATAATATCGAATCAGGATGATAGAAATAAAGCATTAGATCGAACTCTTATTTGTTGGGAGTTGGGGGGGGGAGTGGTTAGAGTTGTTTGCTTGTTGATCTCTCTTTATGTCAAAACATGTGCAGTTGTTTGTAAATGCAGTCTTGTATTGTATGGGTGAGATGATTAGAAATGTTCAGTGCTTACGAGCTAATTAAGCAATGAAATCATTTTATTATATGTACTTCTCAATGGGGTTTGGGTCTTAATTTCTCTGGGATTTTGATAAGCACTAATGAATAGGTACACGTGGTGATGAAGACACAACCTTTAATTATATGCTAATATTAACAATTATTATTTTTTTCTCAATAAGACAAATTAACAACCGTGCAGTCTCAATCTTTGAATTTAAATTGTGTAGTTTTATCTACTTTTTAAATCTAATGGAAATTAACATATATTAGTGGATATTGCTCCTTTAGTCCTTGTTTCCAACTTTATAAACATAAAAAATAAATTTAATTTGTTTGGTTTTCTCTTTTGACTAGTATGAAAACAAATAAAATGACCCCATGAATTTGCTTTATGGTACACTTTTGGAGATTTAAGTCAAAAATGAAAAGAATTACAGACATTGAAATCTTTTGTTCACAAGATTAGGCTTTAATGTTTGGTTAACATATAACAAGGGAACGCTCATCACGTTTTAACAGTAATTACGACCTTAAAAACCACTTAAAAGGAGTAATTACTCTTAAGAATCCTTAAAAGTTAAAAGTAAACTTTGAATTCTAAGATTAGTTTCCCATTTGACATTAGACATTTCACAATCACAAAAAGCACTTTGTTTTGATTTTGATAATTGAATTTGAGCCCTCTCGTCCTTTCAATTGACAATCAAAAAGGTTTTAAAAAAGTCTATTTCTATTGCAAATTGGAAGGAATAGAAACTTTGCTTATTCTAGAGTTATCTTCAAGAGTAGAATATTTCATATACCTTAATTGATACTCACTTTGTGAAATATGAAATACTTGTTGTTACTCAACTAATAATCTTTTCGTTACTATTTTATGATAAACAAGTTAAATAGTATTTAATTTCATACATTAAAATTTTATTTCTTTTGAGTCAAGGATCTATAAAAAATAATCACTATTAAAAATAGAGGTTTCTTCCATCGTGAATCAATGAAAATTTGTATTATAAAATATGCTTTTTCCATCCACTTTTTCACCGAATCAATTCAAAGAAAACGCATGGTGGGAATAGATTCTCGTTGGAATAGTGAGAATTTCCTAATTTTTCATGAGAAACATTGTTTTTTTTTTACCGATTCAATCAAAATATCTAAGAAAAGTCACTAAACATTTTTTTTAGTGATAAATTTCAGTGGGAATTAGTGATCTTTTAGTATATTAAACCTTTTTATTTCGTAAAGATAAAAATAAGGTTTGTGGATATCTAACTTTCTCCCAACTTTATTTGAGAAAATATACTGAATATATAATTATGGTTGTTAAGGTAGTACCAAATAAAATAGGATGAGATGAGTATCACTTTCTAGTGGGAATTAGCAGCCACTTCCTTCGATGCACTTTTATACTTTTCTTATATACATTCACCATTGAGATTTTCCATCTTTATTAACATTATTATTACTAATAACTTTTCTTACTCTTGTATTGTCTTTGTCACATTTCAACTTCAAAAATCTTCGTTCACACTCCACAAAAAATCTATTTTTATACAAAATCACTTTCTTGGTGTGTTTTCTCTGGAAAATACTTTCCTTGTCCAAGGATATAATCAATTAACATAATTATCTCCTTTTCTTTTCTATTTTTCTTTCGAGAAATGACACCTGATATATATAAGTAAAATAGGCATAATTATAGCGTTTGCAATTGAAACTTCAATTTTAATTTGACAAATTGACACAAATCTACCTAATTTGATGTACTGCCAAATATATTAGAAGTGTAAAATCAATAATTCATGATAAACTATATGTCCTTTTTATTGTTTTTTTCATTTGTCAAGTCTGCAGATTGTTATATTGGATCCATCATCCATCACGTGTGTGTGAAAGAATTAGAGGGGCTGAAAATGCTTACATAAACATGATATGATGCTTACATAAGCAACCACCAATATTAAATTTTAAAAAAAAGAAATTAAAAAGAATAAGAGGGAAAGAAGTAGAAATTAAAAAAATGTTCCTTAACTTGGTGACACAAGACAACTACCAAATATCCATCATAACACACAAAAGCTAAAAAGGCTACTGAAATACTTAGCAGTAGTTGTAGTAGTACAAGTAACACATATCAAAAGGAAAAAAATAATGTTTTCTCTTCTCCCCTTTTGGTTTTGGCCTTAATTCAATAGTTCCTTCACGTGACAACTTCCATCATATATATCTTCATTCTCAAACTTCTGTTTTATATACCTAATAAGTGAAACTAATTATTCAGAAAATAAGATAATCAACCTAGCTATTACAACTAGTAAGATTATATATGATATAGTGTAATTTATTTATTTTTTCATTATCAATGTCGTGTAAATTAATCCTTCAGATTTTGATGCCTGAATATACGTACTCAAATATGAATGTAGATAATGATCTTAACATGATGACTACTCGAATTAATACCGAACATTATTGAAATGAGATATATGTCAGAATCAAAGAAAAATAAAACTTGATAGTTTGATAGGTCGAGTAATAATATACTTAGTATATATCCATTTTTTCGATCGATATAAGCACATAGGTCGAGATTTTTTCTGACAAATATTCTATACACTAAAAGCGTGTGACCGAACTCGACACTATATGGAATTTTAGCACCAAGAGTCTGAGGCTATATATGAATAGAGTACAATAACAACAACATATTCAATGTAATTTTATAAATGAGTATGGAGACTGTAGTGTGTATGCATCCTTATTTCTATAGATCCTCGACTCAAATAAAACATATCAAAAATCAAATATGTAAAGCAGATAATAAAAAAACCTATATATGAATTATGTATGTGAGGAAATAAATAAATGAGACATAAGTTCAAAGACAAGCAATATTGGTAACACCATCGAGTGGACAATTTTTAGAAGCAACTGTACGTACGTAGGGCCATAACACATAGAGTGGATAAATTGCAATGCATGTGGTTGCCTTTCGAAGATCATATCTGGATTTTCTAGTACACATGGCATGATATTGAGCTAGCTAACTACACATCACATTTCAATTTATTTTTATTTTGCCATTGTTGGTATCTACATGGTAATAGTTCTCAAACTAATTCTTTCTATTTAATCCATAAAAATAAAAATAAAATCGTTGTGAATCATAAAATAGAAATACAATAAGGGAAAATTAAGTTTCTTCCATATATATATCAACATTGCATAATGATGATGTTACTTTGTTACATACACTGTTTTCATTTACTATGGAAATTAAAGTGGCAATTGCATGCTACCTAGCTGCAAACAGTAATTAGATCCTAACTTATTGGATCTAATTATATATCTAGTGCGGCAAACTAATCTCATCAAGATCATCTAGTGATAGAAAAACTTCATCCAAGCATGATAGCTCCGGCCCATTATCATTATCATCATTGCGTTCGTATACACGACATATTACCCATCCACTATAGTCCTGGAAGGAAAAAATAAAAAATATAATAATTATAGTCTAATCAATATTGAATAAATTCATATGTTAAAGTGAAAATTAGTATATATACTTACAATTTTGGAACGGGTTCTTCTCCTAGAAGAAGAACGACTACTTCCAGAAGAAGAGTCAGAATTAAGACTAAATTCTTGCATTACCCAATTTGTTTTGACACCTTCAGGTGGCTCACCTAGGCAAAAAGCATAGTATTTCTTCATGCCAACATTATTATTGTCAGTTGAGAATATTGGTTCATCAACTCCTAATGATTTCCAGTATCCATTTTCAGTGATTCTACTCTGTGTTCTCCTGCTATAGAAATACCATTTGTTACCTTCTGCCATTGCTTTCCCTGCACAATATTAAAAATCACAACTATGACGCAAATATATAATTAAATCTCACCATCACCTATTATCACAAGGAAAATACGTACCATCCAAGTCCCAAGGATCATAAGGGTAAAGATTAAGATCAGGAATGACATCAGGATGGCAAGGTAAAAGAGCAGCCTTGCGTTGGAGAAAATGAACCACTAATTCTTCATCTGTTGGGTAAAAGCGAAAGCCAGGTGGCAGGTTCACATTATTATCCCCCATCAATTACAGTTCACTATTATTTTTACTAGTATAAAACTAAAACAAGGAGGAGAACAAAGTGAAAACTGATCAATAATATGTATTTGGTAGAGTAGAAGGAATGGTATAAAAGATGTGGAGGAAGATATTTATAGACAAAGAATTATAATGGAGAGTGAGAAAGAAGGTGTGTTTAATTTAGGGGATCATCACCACCATACTTTCATCTCTCTCTCTCTCTGTGTTTTGCTTCAAATAAGGTTTTGCTTTCTTTGAAGAATAATATAATAAGTAATCGAATATTTGGCTGGCGGCTCTGCTCCAAGGCGGCGGGTGCCTCTACTATTTATGGATCGAAACCCAATATAATGGGACCTCCTTCTGTTGGACTATGACATCAACTAATGAAACATAATCACATACGGTGGGATTGTTTTACACTTAATCATAGGTCTTGAGTTTGAGTTCTAGATATGGACAACATTCTGTTGAGAGCACCAGTCCTACAGTGCTCGATCCGTATTTAGTCGGGACTCCAATGCAAAGTTCTGACACTGAATGGAACCCCCCGCCCAAAAAAATAAATACTTCCTCTGTTTTATATTAATTGTCGTCCACCTTATTAAAATGTAAACAAATTTATAAAGTTAATTACATATTTATGACTTTAAATGTTTGTTAATCCTTGGGCGACATGGCTTCAGAAACAAGTTGATTATATTGTACTTACAAAATGATCTGTATATATTATTTGCGGCTCACTACTATTGGAAGATCTAAAGTTTAACTGATTATATAATGAAATATTAATTCGAAAAGGTGTATTATATTGATGTAATTTTATAAGATGTATCTTGTTGATCAATCTTTTTAAATTTAAAACAATATAATATGTTACAACTTGAGTTTGACTTGCAGATGCAACTTGTTGAAATCTTACTTTCTTAGGTACACTCCTTGGTTGCCAATGGAACAGTGATGGTGATGATTCATTAAAAATGGATTTGCCTACACATCTTCCATAATTTCTTATGTTCATCTTCAATGTTCATTTGTGGATATAATTATGGGATTTCATATTCTTTGTATGTGTTAAAAATGGTTTATGTTGACTAAAGGTTATGTAATAGTGTCGGTAATTTTATTCGGATGATGAGTTGTATTTTTTTGAAAAACTTACACATAAATTAGTAATTTTAGTGAAGTAAAATAATTTAAGATTTTACTGATAACCATACATATAACGATTATGTATACTATTAACGGGAATCATTTTTGTCCTAGGAATGTTAATATCTTTGACGAAAAAATTAAATTATATAATTTGTAAAATAAAATACTATGTATTATATTATATATTGAATTGTTTGATTTATTTTCAATTTTTTTGGTTGAAAATTCTGACTTCACATTTTCTAACAGCTGTGATTATGAATTATTTAACACTAACATTTACTAGTGTTTATTGACTATTAGAGATATACCAATACCAGTACGAAAATGATAGGTTCTTGGATTAGAACAAGAATTGGTGTCACATTTATTTGGTTGAATCAAACCTTACAAGGTGCAAATTAAAGTAGTAAATTTTACCATGGGCAAAATTTGGTGGCTTCTTTTTTACTTGGTCCCTGAAATAGATATACCTATTACCTAATCTACTAAATTTATTGAGTAGTAAATTTTACCATGGGCTAAATTTGGTGGCTTCTTTTTTACTTGGTCCCTGAAATAGATATACCTATTACCTAGTCTACTAAATTTATTGGGAAAATGTGGGTCATCATCACACTTCACGCTTAGATCATCTCACCCACGTGTCAATTACACATTCAGAGTACATATATAGGATACTGTCCATATTATCATAATTTATCTTTTGAAATAATTGGGTTCTTAGTTTTAATTTTCTCTCTTTTCTACAAGGAAAAAACAATTAAATTGTTATTCATGAGAATGAATTTGGATAAACTTACAAGTATTACTATTATATATCTTGGTCCCATTAATTAATCTCAATGTTTTCTCATTTTCTCTTGAGCCATTCATTTTGGATAATTATGATTATGGGATAAGTAATACCTATAGTAGCCAACATTTATAATTTCACCAACCAATTGTATACTAAAAACCATGATCACTAGAATTAAGGTTTTTTATGACCTCCAACTTATAATTTTATTTCTTTGATTATTGTTTATTAGTAATGCTTAAGAGACTAAATATCTGGTTCATGGACTAATTATCCATCAAATTGATACTCTCTCTAGGGATTTTACATGTTTTAAGTGTATATTCTTAAAAGACATTAAGCGTTTAACTTCACATAATAATATTATTTTTTATTTAAGTAAGAATTAGTTCTAGTTAGTTAATAAAAGGTTAGACATTTGTTTTCAATAATACATCACGTTGAATGTTGATGTAAAAAACTTTTTTTATTTGTTTAATTCAACATTTAAAAATATTTTTGATAAAAAAAAGTCGATACTTTTTCTTTCTTTTTTAATTTTTTTTTTACAGTGTTCAATATTGTTTCAAGTAAAATTAAAATCATAAAAATACACTATTAAAATTTTTTAGGGTCTCAAAATTTTGAAGGCTTAAAGCATACCTTTACCAGCCTTACCCTTGAGCCACCTTTAGTGGTGCACCTATCTTTAAATTCTGAATTCACCTCTGCTCTGATCTATTATAAATAATTGTTTGACACTTTTTTCTATAATCCAAAATAAATGAATTTTCAAAGTTTAAGAATGTATTATTATTATTTTCAAAACTATCCTTTCATTTAATAGTCTTTTTAAATTCAAATAATGACAAACTCTACTTTTAAAAAGAGTCTGAAAAGAATAAAAAAGATCATATTAACAAATTACCCTTTTTAATTAAGGTCGTTATCACATATCTCAACAATTCATTTATATCGGAGAGAATACCTTTCTTGTAAGATTGCACAAAATTTCGTGTGGAAGAATCTTTTTTTTTTGTGGTGCGCCCATGCCACAAATACAATATAGGTACTGTGCAAGGCATTATTATTGGATTCTTCTGATGGACAAGTTTGTGCATTCAAGAGTGTGTCCATGGGCATATATATAGCTAAGCTGCTATGAGTTATGATGGCAGTAATAATGACAAAAAGACTAGCAAGTTCAAACAAGATAGTGACCTCAAGGCATTAGCATACTCTCTTCTTCTTTTTTTTCACTTTAAAAATTACTGTCATTGTGAAAAAAATGTAGGCCTCAGAAAATGGCCCCTTTGTTTTGGTCAGGGTCAATTTGGTATAAATCCAATTAATTGGAAGTTGATCAATGATCTCCTGCCTTCATTTTCGTGATAATTACTATAGGATGTCCTCATTCACCACTTTGGGATATTGCAACTTGCTTAGACGACCACGGTTGATATAATTGCCGCTTGTTAATCCAAAATGATCTGAATACCGATCAAGATTAGTATTCCTCCATTCTTAATTAGAAATTTTATGTTTGAATTTTGATATGAAGTCGTTTTTATTAGAAAATATTTTATTAACCAGTGTTAGAAACTTTCTCACGCGATTCAAATTTATTGTGAAAAAAATATTTAGGCAATTAAATTAACAAAGAGTCAATTGTAAGGCAAGCGTCAATACTAGACATGAACTTGGTAATATAAAAAAGAAGAAAGGTAACCTATTGGGATAGGTCAAACTTTGTTGACCATGTAAATCATTTTTACACATTTTTAAAGGTTAGCCCTTAATTTCAAGAAGGAAATAAAACAATATCAATATCAATCAAATATATATTTTCTTTCTTCGTTTTTACTTGTCACTTTTAATATATTCAAGAAAAGATAATTATTAAATTTTTCAGTTTTACCTTTTATCACTAATTACTTTATCCTCAAATAATTTTTTAAGACATAATACCAAACATCAATTAATATGACTATATGAGCATTATAAATAAAACTCTCACATCAATCATTATTTCTCAAGAAATGTGTAAAGTCTAAAAATTGACAAGTTAAAGTAAACGGAAGGAGTATGTGTTTCATATCATTAAAGGTGATTCTTTTTTTACAACAGGAGAAAACATTTTTTTTATTGAATATTTTATTTTAACCACATGACAGGAACTAGGACCAAAATTTCACAGTAAGAAATATTAGTTAAACTTATTATTCTTAAAGGAGCTCTGTTTTTATGTGTGTGTGTGTGTTGGGGGGGGGGGGGGGGGGCGGAGTTGTTACGAATCTCCTTGAATTACAAATTAGGAGTGAGATAACTCACCTACCAAATAGATTTAGTACAAGTAACAATCAGCTTTAGTACAAGTAATCCAAACCATAATATCTATGTTAGTACAAACCTAATGTTTTCGTGTTATAATAATTATAATTACCTATAATTCGGTGAGATATTTAAGAAAGAAATACATAATGATTTTAAAGTTTAGACAAATACTTTTAACTTGACTAAGACTAAGAAATATTCTTTTCCAAATAGTGATAAATAATAATTATCTCAAACAATTTATGTGGGAAATAAGCATCATTACAAAGATTGATGAAAAGTTAACCAACGGTGCACTCGAGAGTCATTCTTATAGTTTTTTTTTTTGTGTGTGAGTTAAAAAGAAAGAAAGAGCCGTAATAGAGTTTGAAGTGATTAAATCTCTAGTTGTGAAGTGTGAACAAGTGATGACTACATTTTTGAGTCATTTCTTGTTTTTTTTTTTTTTTAAATTATATTTTCTTTGTATAATGTGGATATATCATATAATTTGTGGAGGGCCACTTTTTGTTTTCTTTTTTTGGTTTTTTCAGTGTCAGTGGCAAGAAGCAAACTCTATCTTTATCCACGAAACTTCATAATGTGATGTGCTTCACTTTTTTGCCTAACTATATGGATTGCTCATCACTTGCATTCTTAAGATAACCAATTACTTAATGGAGCTTTGGATTGGGATATACAAAAATATCTGTTACAACTCCAATGATAGAAACTATTGGATTAGATTAGATCATACTCTTTTCGTTTTAATTTATTTATCTGATTTTGATTTCATACAAAATTTAATGAAATAAAAAAAACTTTAAAATGTTGCAATCCTAAACTAAAGCTATATATAATGTACTAAAATATCTATTAATATTGTAATCTTAAACATATCACACAAAAATTTAAAATCAAGAAAAACAAACTTAAAAAAAAAGAATTTATACCACAAAATAAAAAGAGTGAGAATTGAAGGGTTCTTTGTCACGACTAGAAATGAGCCACGTGGAGGCTCAAAATATCATACTACTTTTGTTGTGTGTGGGGTTGGAGGAAGATAGCACGAACAACTATTTGTTCTTTTGGGACTGTGTTCTATTTTGTGACGACTGACATGTGTGTGTTTTTTTTATTTAGTCCTGATTCGTATTTTGAGACTAGACTATTTTGGATTTTAAATGTGTATTAATAAGTCCATTTTGAAGGAAATTAATCACTACTAATGGTGATTTCCTTTAAAAGACTAACGCCTTTACTTATGAGTGGAAAGATATTAATTTTCACTTCAGAATTTTTATCGAATGTAATTGTTTTTAGTTTTGGAATATTTAAGGTGAAGTAGAAACAAATGAAAAGAACCAAAAAAAGAATAATTGTAAGAATTTGTACTGTGCATAGTGACGAATGTGGATAAGCTATCTCAAGTTGGAACTGCAGCCACCATTATCTTCATCTTATCTTCAGTACATCCACCAAATCACTCATAAATCATGGGCCATACCCACTTACTACTTGGGCTTTTCCTTTTGTGCGCTTATTATCTGGATACTCAGGCCCATCTAGTCAATTTTGAAATGGGCTTCTTGTTGATAAAAGTGAATATATATCCATGTTGTCATTGTTTTAGAATTTTAATTTCGACAATTGTCCTAGAGTTTCATTTGTGGAATTTGAAACTACATAATAGTGGCTATTTTTCTAAAAAAAAGGTTCCACTTTTGGCATTGATCACTGCTGTGTCCAAAACTGCAAGATCTCAGATATATTATATCATGGTCTTTCAAGGTTGCTAATAAAATGTGATGTAATGATTCCTTGGCAAAGAGTCATGTGTAAATGCACAAGATCATACAAATTACTAACATGAAAGTTTACACTATGCATTATGGACAAGTAGAAAGAAAAAACATGATATGCAAGCATGTAAATTAATCCTCACTGTTCATATCGAAACTATCTTTTAAAGCTAAATTTTAAGAGGTTTAAAATGTGATAGGTTCTAACTTACCGAAGACATGACCATAGATAGGAGATTATGGAGGACACAGATTAGAGTAGAGATTAGTTGGTAGTTGAGTGTTGTCTCACATTTCCTTATATACTAGTTAGTCGTAGTATTACTCTTGTAGTTTCTTGTCTTTCAATTTTTGTTACTATCTGTTGTTTCTTGTACATTAATTATCGTAATATTTTGTTGTAGTTACTATTGCTTTGTCATGCTCCCTATTTTACCACGGCTTCTTCACTTCGTCATTTGCTTAGAATTGCTTGTCCTTGAGCCAATGGTCTATCGGAAACAACCTCTCTACCTCCCTACCTCCCAGGGTAGAGGTAACGTCTGCATACACTCTATCCTTCCCAAACTCCAATCTTGAGATTACAGGTTGTGTTGTAAAATATGGTATGATTTAAAATTCATTCCTTGTCCATTTAACATGTTAAAATATTCCCAGGAGTGTGCCATCCACAGAAAGGCCAGAGACTCTTCATTTTCTTAATTCCAGAGTTTTAATAGTCACTTCAGACCAAATAAACTTTAGGACTTCGCTAATCAAACACTTTGCTCCCATAATGTATCCCAATGTCCCTGTATATATAATATAAGGATTGTTGTATAGGAAAGTACTTGCATGAACACATATGATATGAGTCATTTATAAACTACATGGATTCTTATTTCGTAATAGAAGGCATAATTACATTATATCAGCTGATCCACCAAGAAAGTTATTACTAGCAACTAACCCAAAAAAAAAAAACTGTCCACCAAATGGAGATTTCATGAAGAGACATTTTGAAGGCAAAATAAGGAATAAAACAAATAACAATTACAAGTTACAATATCATATCCTAAGTATTTAACAGAGAGGAGTCTCACAAAACTGATACAAACATTTATACACAGTTCCAAAGAGAAAACTGAATACTAGTTCATGAGGAGTAGAAATCACAAATTTATTGTCTTCCCACAGCAGAGTGAACAGCTTTCACATTATTGCATTTTTCAGGTTTCCTCCAAGCAAAGTCATTAGGCCACCACCATGAACTCTGCCCTCTGGGACAACAAACTCAAAGTTGTTGTTTGTGTTGCTTCTTCCAATCCCAAGGTTGATGCTTCTGTCATCCGGCTTCTCTGAACATGTTAGTGAGGCCTTCATTGACAAGGGTACCAATACCTGTGGTGGTATAAGTAGCTGCCGTTCAGCTGTCTTATCGAGTGAATGAACCGAATCTGATACCATGCTCACCATAGACGAAGAACGATTGTTCTCAAAAGTGCTCTTTACAGGGGAGGTAGCAGGGACCAGTCCATGGAAAAGCCCTGGTCCAATCATGCCTCCTTTATTCGTATTCCTCCCATGTAACAAGCTGCTGTGAGCAGCACAGAGCCCTCCTCTGCCCCTAGCAAACTTCTCGCATTTCCCCTCTCCCCAGATACAACGCTTACCACCACCGTGGGCCTTGCAAAAGTCGGTGCTACCTTGAGCACTCTTTTCACAGTTTTCAAACTTGCAGCGTTTCCCTCCTCCATGCCTAACACAACAATCAGTACGCCCTCGAGCACTCTTGGTGCATCCTGGAACAGAACACCTCTTCCCACCACCATGGGCAACACAAAAGTTTGTGCCTCCGTGTACACTTTTGGGGCAGATACCACCACCATCAAAGAGACACCGCTTTCCACCCCCATGTGCTTTGCAAAGAGGTGTACTCCCTTCAGCTCCTTTGGTGCAGCCAGCAAAGATGCAACGCTTTCCACCACCATGTGCTTTGCAGAACAAAGTGCTCCCCTGTGCACCTTTTGAGCAACTAGGGAATTGGCAACGGCGTCCACCACCGTGTGAAATGCACAAGCCAACTTTCCCCTCAGCACTACGAGTGCATCCTTCCACATTGCACCTCTTTCCTCCACCATGCTTGATGCAAAGGCCTGACTTGCCACGTGCTGCTCTAGTGCAACCTTCAGGAAAGCTACAACGCCTTCCACCACCATGTGCTATGCAGTAATCGGTCTTACCTTCTGCACTTTTAGTGCATCCCAGGTGCTCGCACCTCTTCCCTCCTCCATGGGCCTTGCAGTATGCAGTCCTACTCTCGGAACCTTTGTTGCATCCAGGTTTCTGGCATCTCTGTCCCCCGCCATGCCCAATGCAAAGACCTGTAGCTCCTCGAGCTCCTTTGGAGCATCCTGGAAACTTGCATCTCTTAGGATTGGTTATCTTGCGTGAGGATGTAGCCATTGTCGTTGGTTCAGAGAGGTTACTCATTGAGTAGTCAGAGATACAAGAAGGTTCAGAGCTCAGCTCAGGGAGATGGAAATGGGATTTTGTACCCAGCTCCGAAACTTCCTTATTTTGGAAGGATAGTTGGCTGTTCTCAATTCTTGGAGCCAGAAGAAGTGAAGGCATGTACCCACCAGACTTCTTGGCTGATGTGGAACCTTCGTCCAGGATAGGGATTGTTGGCCTTTTACCATCCGAAGATAGCTGATCGATATGATGAGGTGCACCAGCAGTACTCTGAGTGATAGCCGAAAAATCAAGTGCATTGGAAATTTCACCGGTGCTCCATGAGAGGCCAAGTTTGAGGATAGAATCACTCTCAGATAATAGCCCCTGATTCAACAAGGCTGTAAACCCTTTATTTTTATTAGATCCACCAGGATAATAGTCGTCAGAACATACTGTAGGTGTTGGCCCCAAACCAAGCACCAATTTACACCCATCATCAATAGCACTCTGTTGCATAACATGGCTTCCGCTGTTGGTTCCACTGCCTCCAAATCTGACACACTCATTTCCTCCATAACCAAAGCAATCTAATCTTAATGTTGTATCACTCCTTGTGAGATCAACATCTGGAACACGGTACATATTGTTCTTATTAGGATCAATGGATGTAATCATACTACACTGGGAAAATGTTGACCTGAAAAATAAAACAAACTAAATAATCTCTATCACATATTAATAGAGAAACTCATAAATCAAAACAAAGCAAGTGAGTAAACTACGTCCTAATGAGCTACCTCCTCCACTCACAAACCCTGATGTGTCTGCTCGATCCATTTTATTTAATCTTGTAGAGGGGCATCAAGGGTTGTCTAATGCTCTTATATAGAAAATAAGACCAACGCAGGTTTCAGGATTAGAAACTGATGACAGAAGATACCAAAAGAGAATAGCAGATCATGTCTCGCAGTAGAAATCTCAGTTTAATAACCTGGAAAAAAAAACAGAAAACGGCATGTCAGAATTCCTCAATGGCTAAGAATATGGGAGACGGGAAGGCTTATTTGGCTCAAGCATAATATTAACAATCACAAGCAATATCAATACCACCATGAAGATACAGAAAAGATCTAAAGAATAATCACAAGTAATATCAATACCACCATGAAGATACATAAAAGATCTAAAGAATAAAACGACAGAAGGCAGTATTTCTGAATTATCTGCTTCTCTTTGTTTAACATACCAAGAAAGACAAGTTGCATCCTACATAAATCAAAGTTAACAATAAAAAGCGCAGTTTGACCTTCAAAACTTCGATGGGAGCAAAACTTTTTCGACGGAGGAAATTGGTTGTAATGAGTGTGAAAAGAAAAGGAAAGAGAAACAGAATCATTCAAGAACCAACAGGAAAATAGAGGTAGAGAAGGATGATCTTTAGAAAATCAGATTACAAGTACTAGCATTATAAATACGGTCATTTGCTTGAGGGAAACTACAGCCTAAACAATTTTCAGCACAGTGTGCAAAACTAAGATCACTACACTAGAGAGGTGAGGAAGAAGCTACAAATGAATGATATCTACACAAAAATAATTTAAGAATTGAAACTGGAGATAAATCTAAAATTATTATATAACGAGCTCGGTATACATGTCATCCAAGCTACGAGATGGCTACTCTTAATCTGACTATTTCCTTAACTCCGTAATATTGAGCAAAAATAGTTGAGGATAATCAGAGGTATTTAATAGTCTTAAGATTGAGTGTTAAGGAAACCATTTTCTCTTGTTTTAATCAATAACCTATTTCTCAGCACTGGCATCAATCCTTCTATGTCATGCCTGTAAAGATCTTAGAGAACAATACTTAAATCATCTCAGAACAAAGATCCTCCAAACCCCGGTTTCTGTTGTCCTTACGTCCTCGTTTCAATTTCTTGTTTCCTTTCCAGTTTACTCAAACCCTATATGTATGTTAAGAAATCTACAATAAATATGTACAAATACTAAATTTGGAACCTATCAACTCAAATAGTCAGTTGGTTCAGTGGCATCTCGAACCCATAAAGTTGAAATCTTGAATCCAGCTCTGCTTGGGGGTTGACCTAGCTTTAACTTCAAGAACTAGCAACCCCATACTTCCCTATTTCAAACCCAACAACAATAAACCCAGAGTAATCACACAAGTGGAGTCTATGGAGGGTAGATTGCATGCAAACCTTAACCCCATACTTTCCTATTTCTCAAGTGTTCAAGAATCATTCTTGAAACTCCCTGTCAAAAACAAATTATGCTAAACTGGAAACTGTTAAAAACAAATAGAAAACGGGATCTATAGCAGAAACTCCAAAAAGAATAGAAAAGATAAAAACATGAGATTCAAAACTTTGGCAAAAGACTAACAACACAATCATTCAAGTAATTTAAACAACAGCAACCAAAAATAAAATAAAATTTCCAATTAAATAGTTTTGGGATTAATTACACGAAAAAACTAATCTTTTGTAATTACGAGAAAAATAAAATAATTAGTTGTAATAAAAACGCAAAAAACCAAGTTGAGAAAGAAAGAAAAAAACAGAACAAGAAAGAGTGCTACTGTAAACAGAAAAATAAGAAGAGAGCATTTATGAGTAAAATTAAAATAGAATTATGAAGAAGTAAAAATTACATGTATCCAAATGGAGAAAAGGAAATTAAAGAAGATTGAAAGAATGAAAAATAAAGAATTCAAGAAAATACCCTTTAGAAGAGAGATTCCCATTACAATTTCAAGAATCCAATTGAAGGAAGCCACCCTTTTTCAGAATTGAGTATTCTTCTTCTTCTTCTAGAAAGAGAAACTGAACCTTTTTTGTGCTCCCACAAAGTGGAGAGTATAAACAAAAAATAAAAAGACAAGAAAGAGAGAGAACAATAATATGTTTTTTTGATAAATAGAACTAAATTACATTGATATGTGCTCCATTCCGCTCTTATTAATATTTGACGATCCTCAAGCCTACACCCAGTCAGGTTCTTTTTCGATTCAATTTTCCCATTTTTACCCTTTATTATTCCGTCCATTAAGAGCAAAATACATCATTTTAATTTATAAATTACTTTAATAATAATGCAAATGTAATTGTCCTGCCCCCGCCAGTACTTACTTGTATAAGCAACATCTCTCATTTATTTGTTAATACAAGACTTCTTATTTCAATTCAGTTGAACTTTGATTTACATAAATCATCTTTCACGGTCTACTCTACTAAAAATATTGTCCGTTTTAAACTTAAACGCATCATCAATATATTGGGCAAGCTTATTTCTATACCAAACATCTTTCGTAACTTCTTATTATAACTATGGTATCACATCAAATCAACTTAGATAATGATTTAAATACTTATTGTAAAAAGTATATTAAACTCTTAAGTAGTGAACCAAGTAATTAAAATTTCATAAAAGAGCAGAGAAATTTCAATTAGTTTTAATTTTTTTTGTATTTTGGTTGTGATGCCCTTTACCGTGAATTGCACACCAACTGTATGGACGGTTTTTAAGCTAACGGCCCATCGATATGAACGTTGCATACTTTTATGTGACAGATACATGGGATTAATTTACGAATTTGTCCTTATTGAGGTTTACAAATGGAGCAGAATATAAGGGTTGGACCTGTCATTTGAAAGAATCTTTATAATTTGTAGGTCACATTCAGATGACCTAAGCAATGTCAGTGGAAATAAGTGGCCTATGTTAAATTGTCGTGTCATACCCTCTAACCCCACACTAACCAAAAAAAAAGTATTTGAAAGCTTGAACTGAAAAAATCTATAAAAGCTGTGGGCTGGCATATAGAGTACTACGGTTTATAGTTAGCGGCTCATGACGTACGCAACTTCTTCGCTACTTTTCTACTATTTTATTTTATTTTATTTTTCCACATGATATTCAAAATCTGTATTTAAGCTTCAATTAAATTTGAATCGCATACTATTTTTGTGAATAATGTTCCTAATTATATTTTTTTCATGTTCAGAGCTCAAACAAGAAACATCTGACAAAGAATGATTTTTTTTCTATTTTATTAAGAGGTGTCCATCTAATAATTTTATTATTATTGCGTCTCAATTAGTTTAATTTTAAATTTTTAAAATTAATATGTAAGATTCAATATTTATTTTTAATATTAGATAAATAAAAATCTACAAAAAAATCAATCTTATGAACAAGAAAGAGTAGTTAATTTAGTGATTACACCCTATGATTCATATTATATTCATATTTAGTCTAAAAGAAATTAAAAATAAATAAATTATGTTTAACAAATACTATACTATTTAACAAAGAATAATTTAACGAAAACATCTCTTATACTTTTTAAGGATAAGTAAAAATTCTAAGGAGTGTTTCCAAACTAAAAATATCGATTAATCAAATTTTATAGTTAAATAGAGATGTCAAAACAAAAATGATTGGGTGCAGCTGAGACGATCCTACACTATCAGCGTCGCAAAAAAACGGCTTTAACGGCTCTGCTTATGATTACGTAAGTATAGTACTAGTGTTATTTTCTTTACCAATAAAACGCCTAATAGTTTCAAAAATTCTTTTTAAAGGCATACTGACCAAATTATTTGTATGACGTCAATTAAAGACAAATAATTTTAAATAATTGTGGCACGAGCCTTCCTCACTCCCCAATCCCCCATTCGCTGCATCAGCATACACTTGAAAATTGGAATCTACTTTTTCCTTTTTTTAATTGTCGTGCTTATGAAAAAAAAAACAAATTTAAATACTTTAATTATTATTTCATAAAATTAAAATATATTACTTGTTGTTGTAAAATCAAGCTCATAACAATATAAATATAAAGAGGAGAAGACAAGAAATGTAGATGAATGAGAGAAATTTTCTTCTTATTCAAGTGTGTTCTACAAATGGTGAATGATATCTCTATTTGTAATGTTGAGATATCACCCCAAAGGTCATCATGTCAAAAGACTAAACTAGTAGATACATAACTATCTAAAAAGGTTCTTATCTCCTTGGAATTATACATACATGAATTCAATTAATTCATGAATAAATCAAATGGACAATTCACTTAGTTCAATGGATTTATAATACTCCCCATTGGATGTCCATAGATAATGTGCCTCGTTAAAACCTTACTAGGAAAAACCCTGTGGGTAAAAAATTCTAGTGAAGGAAAAAGAGTACACATATCTTTTGAAACACATTATTTGTTGCCTCATTAAAAACCTTACCAGGAAAATACAATGGGACAAAACCTCGGTCAAGGAAAAAAGAGTGCAACGCGTATATACTCCCCCTGATTAAAACATCACTTAATTTCTTGTTATGATGTCATCCAATCTTATAAATCTGCTTCGCAAATATTGATATTGGCAGTGTCTTTTGTGATCAAATCACATTGACGAAGATGTTGCATCGTTGAACTCATCCTGACATATCATTTTCTGGTTTCATTGATATGCTAAGGCTTTGAGCTTAGCCGAATACATTCTTGAAAATCACTCTATTCGTGACCTTGTTATTGCAAGTAAATTGCTCATTCAATTGTTCATAGCAACAATCATCTTGTTGACACTTCATTTGCACTTGATTGTCTTGTAGGATAACTTCATATATGTCATTGATGTCATTTCAACGTCTTCTCGTTGGGGAGGAGCGGAATCTTGTCAATAAACTCACTGCAAAATATTTGATCATATATAGCAAGGTTCATTAGTGTCCCAATTGACTGATATATGGAGTTTCATCACTAAGAATCTCTTCGTCCTTCTTTTGAGATCGAAATGGATCTTTATTTATGTCAAGCAATCTCATAATCATTGGGGTACTCAATGAAAGTGATTTATCCATATAAAATCATATCAAAACTTTTCTGTGTATGTTGATTGATGAACAAATATTTCATTTGTGAAATTCTCAATCTATACGCCAAGACAAAATTTTGTCCTACTAGGAACTTTTCATTTCAGATTTCCTTTTCAAACACTCAATAGCTTCTGAAAGCTCTTTAAAAGTGTTAATGTTCAAGTCATCAACACACACAACTATTATAACAAATTTAGATCCTGACCTTTTTTCTAAAAATGTAAGGACAAAATAGGGTCATTTTTTGTACCCTCTTTTCCTTGATTATCTCAATCCATATGAGGATTCTTAAAGCTTTATTGAAAAAGTTTCTTTCAAACTTTTATATGTTTTAGGCACCTTGATTGCTTCAAGGATTTTCGTATAACCTTCATTGTCTAGCTAGACATGACAATTATTCCTTATATGCATTCAAGTTTTCATATATTGCCAGATCAAAACAAATCTCATTGCATCCACCATAGGAGAAAACATCTCTAATAATGTCAGGATTTTTGCGAAAAACCTTTATGCCCCAAGGCAAGCCGTACTTAATATTTACGGTTATACTATCACATAATAATTTATTTGTACCCCACTGACATTATGCCTTGATTTATGGACAATCAGTCCAAAACGTCACTTTTCTAAGTGAAACAAAATATACTTGAATTATGCATTTTATTAGGCCAGTCATTTATCTATCCACACTATATGACAAATTTGAATTCAAGATCCTCGTCACGATCTATATGATTGAGCTCTACTTCAAATCAAAGATACCGTCGACGGTTATTTGATATCGATTCCGATATGACATAACTTATTGAGATCTCTTCATTTTTCATCATTTCAGGTACCTGAACCTTTGTCAAGGTTTTATGAAGTGTTATGTCGTTTTGCTACTTTAAGCACTTGCCTCATTATCATGACCATCCTGATCATTTGCTCTTCTCCTTTCTCAAGGAGTTTTATTTTTGGAATCGATTGGTCTATCACGTTTCAAGCGTATAATAGACTATGTCCTTCAATGACTTCTCATTGGAGCATTTACAGCTGAACTATAACATAAGGTCAGTAAACTCATCTGGCAATTGATTTGCAACATTATGCAAATGAATTATCCCTTGAACTTCAAGTTCACATTTATATTTTCTTTTAACGAGGATCTAGATAGTTCATAATTCATCTCTCACATAATTTTCAGTTGTCAATCATCTCTCCCCCTAATGTTAGAAACTCTAACATTCATCCCAACTTCATTTGAGGATTCATCTTTATGCGTATAGTGGAGCAATTAAATCATAACCATACATTCAAAGTTTTAGATGAAAATTATTTGGTTCCTGACCATGAACCAATTTTGATAGGGGACTTTTGTTGGCTTGATGCGTACAAGTGTTGCTATATGTTAAATAAATTCACCTCGTACCAAAAATTCTTTCGGGAGATTTGTTCTCGTAACCATTAGTTTAGCTATAATTGGAGGCATACAATTTTTGCTAAACCAACCACCATTATCAACATAATTTTATAATTTGGAACTATGCTCATAATTTAACAATTCGAGCAAATAACCTTACAAAAATCAAATTCCAAGTTGATAACAAACGCACATGTGACCATAGATGCATCTATTAAATCATAATAGTAAACGGTCCACATGGCAAGGTGAACGGGCCCATATTCACTTTTTATATGTTTCAAATAATTTCATGGAATACAATTCCAACCTTAGCTGGTACAATGATAATTTTATCATGAAAACAAGCAACACAAGAGAATTCTTGAAGAGTATTTTATTTCTTCAATATATAACCACGTGAATTCTCAATTACTTTTGCATCACATTTAAATAAGAATGGTCAGTCAGTCATGCCAACTGATCTTTATTTCAGTACACTTACAATTCACTTTTGCATGTGATTCCATCAGCATGCCCATGTTTGTGTGCAATAAACAAGAGGAAAAAATGGGTAACCTTTTTACATAAATATTTATAACCCACTTCAATTGTAGTAATCTGAAGGTATTAAATCTTTTCGTAATTTATAGTCTCAATATTTCTTTTAAATCATCCGAAACTTAAAAAGTTTCTTTTGAGACTCACTACAACCCCAATATTTTTCCTCCGATAATAACACAATACCTCTTTAGAGCTTACAATTAATTTTGTGTACTATCACATATTCCATGACACCATCCGTATGGTGAACATCTCCTTCAAGGAGAAAATTATATTATTATTGTCAAGGTCAAAATTATTACAAGCAAAAACATGTTTCTTGCTTTACTTTTGTCGTACCATAGGTACACAATCAATGGCAAATTTGTATTGCCACACAATAATATTAATTTGGTCATGACCACAATCTTTATAGGCAAGAGTTACTTCTTTCTTTTGCCCTTTCGGTAGTTCACAATAAACATATCATAATATATTATGACGTATAAACGTACACGACCATTGACCATTCCTGTCAAATAAAATTTATTTATTTCTCTCAAACCTCCCATAGAGATGAGTTGTGGCATATTTCCAACTACACATGAATATGTTCTTATTCATATTTTTTTCCTTCATATTTTGACACATTCACTTTCAAGAATGGCAAACATTTACGACGCTTATTACAAGTCACAATCCCTTCATGAGATGACCATAACCATTTATACGAGTCATGTCTTTATATTTGACATATTTACATGACCCACCTCAACATCACTTTGAAAGGTAAAATGCACCACCACTTTATATTCTTTTATTTTGATGGAGGATTTATAAAATTTACTAGATTAGGTCCACAAAAATTGAGTGTCAAATGACCTTTCATACCAAATCACAATAACTACTTTCAACCTTTGAAAGACCATTTTGAGATGGCAATAACTTCTTCACTCTTTGAAGGATCATTTTGAGAACCCATAATGTTCTTCATTTAACCACAATGATGACTATTATTATTTTGTCCTTCCATGCCCTTATTCATACATTCAATCATTTGTCGTCTTTTTGACTTATTATTCACTGCTACCACATTCATACGATAGAATGGAGCAAATCAATTGGGTAGATTTCAAAGTTATCATATACTGCTACCACATTCGCTTCAGGGAATGGAGCAAATTCAATGGGACGAATTTCAAGACCTTTTATCAAAAATATATTATTTTTGCCTTAAGTCATCATTTTATCATCACTATGGTGCATTGAGACTCAAACACAATGTCTTATCCATATAAGGCGCGTTAGGCCATAATTCTATGGGATTCAAACCCAATACCTTATCATCATGGTGCATCAAAACTCAAATTGATGTCTTACCCTCTTAGTGCGATAGAACTTGAATCTATCGTCTTACCCTCAAACATTTTTCATTATGTGCATCCGGACTTTAACCTGATGTCTTGCCCTTTTCATGCGATGGGACTTGAATCCATCGTCTTACCCTTCAATCAATATCATATAAGTCAAAACCAATAGAACTCACCCATGAGCCTTTAATAAAAAATCAAGAGTTCTAGAAGCAAATTTAGTCAAAATAAGACTTTGAGTGTTTTCTCAACTCTAGTGATTATAAATATTAATAAGTTCCTCAAAATTAACACTTGAAAAATCTACATGAAAATTTACCTCTTTATTCTTCAATTCTTTTCTGAAACGAAGAATTGTTAGTATAATCATAAACCAATTTATAAAATTGTTAGAGTAAAACAAACCAATATGTTTTACCTCTTCATATAATACATATATACTAAAACAAATTATTAGTATAAGAGGAACTTTTTAAAATATAAATGTGTAACAAGAAAAGAAAACACAAAACCTGTTCTTGCTCACAAGTGTTTCAGCTACAACTCTTTTGCGAAGTACTAAAACTTTTAGAGCATATTCGTTCTGATAACGTGTTGTAAAATCAAGCTCATAACAATATAAATATAAAGAGAAGAAGACAAGAAATGTAGATGAAGGAGAAAACTTTTCTTCTTATTCAAGTGTGTTCTACAAATGGTGAATGATATCTCTATTTATAGTATTGAGATATCACCCCAAGGGTCATCATGTCAAAAGACCAAACTAGTAGATACATAACTATCCAAAAAGGTTCTTATCACCTGAAATTATATATACATGAATTCAATTAATTCATGAATAAATCAAATGGACAATCCACATTGAACAATTGTTTATTTTTATTTTTACCTAAAGTGAAATAAATTAAAGGGAGTATTTGAGTGCTAGCTACTAATAGGAATTCTCATTCCCTCCCTCAATTATTGAGGATTCCAAGAATCTAATAAACTTGCGTTGGGCATAGATCCACATTTTCCCTTATTCTTATCCAAATTAGACCAATGGGGATTCTATATATATTTGGTGACATAGGTGCATTCAACATTCGAATATAACACACAATCGTTATTACTACTTATAAAAACATTTTCTAGATAGGAATTAATAACCTATTCAAGTTGCAGGATTTAACGATTGTAAAAATGTGATCGTTTTTGACTAGTTACGTATTAATATTTGTGTGTCACGAGACTCTTATGAATACAATTCACTATATATAATTAAGCTTTAATTTCAACGGATCGGATTGTGCAATATTATGCTACCACATATATTGATTTGGGGGATTCATTTCATTGGAAAATTTCATAACGTTTTGCATAAGATATAGTATGTTTGGTTAGAGGATTAGGAAAAATAATACTCAATAATTCCGTTTACAATAGTGACTTTTTTATTTTTTCAATTTGATAAAAAAAATATAAAAGTGATAATTACTTTCTCTGTCTCAAATTATTTGTCATGTTTCTCTTTTACACGTTCCTTAAAAATACTAGTATTCATTAAGATGAGGTTTTTCTTTCTCATTATTTTATCCTCATTTATATGCTAAGATATAATTTTTCTTCATTAAATATTTGCTCTATTGTCATCTTCAAGAACAATTTCATCTAAAGATAAACTAGAAAATATCTTTGTCTTGAACTACTAGAACGACAAGTAATTTGGGATTACTATTTTTAGAAATCACAATGGATAATTTGAGACGGGTGAAGTGCAAAAAATGAGAAAGTCATTAGTATATTTCTTTTTCAAATTTGCGGGGTCTACTAATAAATGATATTAACAAATTCATAAAAAGTTTTAATTTTCCTTTATGGTTTTCTAAATTAGAACAAAGTTATATTTATTTTTTTTACCCGTCCCTAAAAGCTTACCATACGCGCAACTCACTCTATTATGCAAGGAAATACCATTTTCCACGAAAAAAAATGCATGGTCCTAGCTAATTTGATCCGTACAGTTGATATTTTCGTAAATATTAACATATTAAACCTGTGAGTGCCCCTCAGCCAAACGATATTCATGTGTAGATATGTCCGCCACTTTTTCTTGTTTTTGTTTTTTTGTTGGGAAATAATTCTAAACATGAGGAAATTGCTTTTGAGAATAAAAGAGAGTATAAACTATAACATATGTTTAAACAAGCTTTGCTAATTTAAGTGAAGAGTTTCGAGCGTGTCGCCATAGACTTATATGAAACTTGAAAAAAAAAAAAGAATTTTAAAAGTTTGTTCAACAATAAATTTTAAAATTTGAAATTGTGTTTAGACATGTATTTTACTGAGTGAAAGTAAAATTTCACCCAAACCTATTTTTAGAGTATTATGAAATTAATGAAAAAACATGTTAAATCTACAATCGATAAATTAGTAAAATTCTTGAACAAATGTATGGTAGAGTGAATTAATTGGTCAATGAATTAAAACCTGTAGAAATAATATTTTTCAATGCCCTTTCCCCTGGCTTAAAAGGTAAACTCATCTACTCAAACTCAATAATGTAGAAGATATTGATTATTGACATACAAGAAATTAGAAAAAAAAAATAAGTCACATCAATTGGAGTAAACATCAAACTATAAAAGAATTATCAAGGTCTAAAAATTCTGACCTAAGCTTCTATATTATAATAATTGTGAGTTCGATTCTCATTATCATTTATTCTCTTTTCGATCGTTTTTTAATTTAATAAAAAATAAATTATAAGCTTACCTTAATTCTTCGTCCTCCCTCTCCGGAGAGTTGACATTGTGTGATAATGTGTACGTTTGACTACAAAATGCCCAATAGGCTTGTACTATATACATAATACTAGACACAAGTGCCCGTGCTAGCACGGGCCCAATATCTGTTATTTTTTTGTCTCACTTTATGTGATATAGATAAAATTTAGAGAGTCAATTAAAGTTAATATAATTTTTAAATATTTTAAATTGTTAATTATTGTAATTTATAGTACTTTTTATCTAATTTTTAAATAATATATGTTACTTTCCTTGTCCCAGTATATGTAGCACAGATAGAATTTCAAGAGTCAATCAAATGTTGTTAATTATTGAGATTTACAATACTTTTTATGTAGTTTTCAAATTAAATAATACATGTTACTTCTTTTGTCCCATTTTATGTGACACAGATAGATTAATTTTATGAATCAATCGAATTTATTTTATAAGCAATCGAATTTTTATATGATTTTTTACAAATATTTTAAGTTGTCAATTATCATGATTTATAATATTTTTTTATGTATTTTTAAATATATAAGAAAATTAAAAAATAAGACAAACAAATTAAAACGGAAGAAAAAAAGGTAGGTAAAGTAGTAGAAGTGTGGAACCACACAGGTGAAGCAGGCATGTTGACCGCCACCTGTGTGGTTATCCACACTTATATACAAGTAATAGATGTTACTTCTTTTGTCCCATTTTATGTGACACAGATAGATTAATTTTATGAATCAATCGAATTTATTTTATAAGCAATCGAATTTTTATATGATATTTTACAAATGTTTTAAGTTGTCAATTATCATGATTTATAATTATTTTTTTAATGTATTTTTAAATATATAAGAAAATTAAAAAATAAGACAAACAAATTAAAACGAAAGAAAAAAGGTAGGCAAAGTAGTAGAAGTGTGGAACCACACAGGTGAAGCAGGCATATTGACCGCCACGTGTGTGGTTATCCACACTTATATATAAAAAAATGTAGTAGATATAATAGAGCAATACGTGAATTTAATACTACAACTAGGTATTTTTCGAATATTAATTTAGTTGTATATATTTCTCTCTTTTTCAATTAGTTTGGCTTACGCGCTTTCTTTTTTAGTCCGTTTAAAAGAAACTATATCTTTTCTTTTTGAAATATTTTTTAATTTCAACTTTTCACGTGACATGTTTAAGGCTACAATATTTCTATATCTTTAATTTAAGATCACAAAATTCAAAAATCTTCTTTGTTTACTTGAACTCCATGTCAAGTCAATATATGACAAACAAATTGAAATGGAGAAAGTAATCAAGTCGTCTTCTTCTTCATTTTTTTTGTTTTTGTTTTTGTAATTATTGAATTATGGCATGCCTTCAGCAAAAGGTTTAAGGCTAAAACAAACCAATTTTATGGTGGGGCTTCATTCTTGTTTTTTAGTTGATACGTAACATCCCTATGCAATCAAGACCTCAAAGAAAAAACCTAAATATCATGAATAATTTCAAACTCCATTTAACCCTAAGTTTTGAGTTTTTCCTTTTCTTCATAATTATCATGAATAAAGTCCACTTTATTTTGTAATATTTGGGGAAAGTTGCTCAGAGATACAATAACAATTACTTATGTCTTAAATCTAAACATGGTTATATAATACTTTGGAGTCAATTGATTTCGTAGTTATGCATAAATTTATTTTCATTTTTATATCCTTTTTATACATATGTGATAAAAAAATAACATAAAAATTTTCAAATTTAAAAATAGCAATAGAAGACCCTTTTTTATGATCTCCTGTATAAATATTGATATATATAACTCCGGTTGTTTTATATTGAGCCGGTGGAACCTTTAATTCATCTTTTTCAAAAAACTTTCGTTTACCATCAAAGGATCTTGAAAGTTTCAACCTCTCCCAAAAAAAAAAAAACATAGAATCTAAACAAAATTTAATCCTTTTTTTTTCATCTATATCAAATAGTGATGTCTATCTGATCGTTGTGGACAATTTAAATGCAATATCGATATCATTAATTATAAATGATGTTGGAGCACATTTAGTGTAAACCCTAGTACGAATTAGCATTCAAAAACCTAACAAAAAAAATACTAAATTAACAGTTAGATAGTAATATTAAATTTTGCCAAAATATAAAATTCCCCAGTGTCAGTAGAATATTCAATGAATATACAAAGCAAAACCAGACACGACTATTCAACCCCTCCACCCCCAATTTGTGGAATATTCAATGATGACGCAAACCAATATCAGAGTCGATTTTCTATTATTCACCAAAACTTGAAAATGACAACACAAATTTTTTTTATAAATAAAATAATCCTTATTTTATTGAAACAATACTTGTGAAACCCTAAACCAACTAACTTGTTTTTGATTAATAATCAAAATAGTTAGGTACGTCAGCATTGAAATTAATAAGAAAGGAACCAATTTCTCACTATTTCAAAAGAAAATAAATAAATAGCAGAAGTAGTAAAAATGGTAGGACTAGGCTATGTGTGGTCCTCACTTTAATGGGGAAAAAAAATATTAATTAGATTTCATCATGTTAACTGTGGATGATGGGATTTATGTGACATAATTGTGTGTAGAAATAATTGATGATGTGGCCTATGCTTAAATAGAAGTTGTTTAAGATAATGGGATTACTTACATCATCGGTTAAGATTGAATTATTTGTTTGAGATTCATTTTTTTCTTTATCATGATATCCGAACCAACTCACTTATTGGGTCTTCAACTTACATTGTTCAGATGTCGCAAATTAAGGTCAAGAAAACTCTACTCTTATTGCCTTTCATTTTTAAGTGTCATAACATACTCATGAGCTCAAAGAAAAATATGAAAATATAATGAAGACAAGTAAATCCAAGAAGTGGACTGTTTCTCTTTAATGGCTTGTCTATTCTATCTCGTGTCCATGTCTCCTAATTGAAATGGCAATTTAATTAACTTTACAAAGAGAGCCACATTGTTATACGTACACATCAATCTCTAATATAGGGGGTCACCGGGTGCACGTGAACCCAGGCTCCCCTCCCGAGATCATATATAATAGTGTTATATTTTTAAAAAAATATTGAAATATAGATGTGTGAACCCATATTCGGAGTATCATATTACAATAGTGCACCTTTTTACAATAGTGCATCCCTCATCTCGAAATTTTGGATACGCCTCTGCTAATATACATGCATGTTACTTCTGTTTTAGATCTGACCTGCTAGCTATTTTGTATTGAGTTACAATGAATTACTTATAGTGAATTTATTTATATAAACAAGGTAAATTACTAACATAATGATGATACTCGTGATAAAAATTTCGAAGAATACAAAAAAAAATAATGTACTGATAACAAGTCTCATATCGAATAAAAAAGAAATGATCAGTGGTCTTCTTATATGATTTGATTCCTTAAGAGATAAGGATGGATGATTTCAACTGACCAGGACAATTGTTTCGATAATATGACTGTTTTGCCCTATCTTAAGTACAATTATGGATCATAGTGAATGGGTAACTTTGTCATTAAAATAAAACTTATCATAATTGTACTCCAAATTCGTGTGACATATATAAGCTATATTTAAATTGTCGTCTTGTGTTCAGAAGAGTATGAGGAAATAATCTCCTAGGCCAAAAATAATTAGTACTTATATGTATACGCACATAATAATTGTGAGATATTTTAATTTGCTGCTTGTGACGTTAGAAAGCCTGCATAGTCCCGTACACTGCAAATGAATGATTGATTTATGTAATTGGACATAACCATTTAGGTTTACAACGAAACCTAGAAATAGATAATATGATATAGAAGCTCAAATAGCTGAGGTGGGAAAAATTATTAACTTTATATCATATCAAATGATTGAGAGTAACACCCCAGTTGTTGCATCCACTTCAATATTGGTAAACTATTTTACTGCCACCTTTCGATATCTCGTTGGTGAATTATCTCGCCCACCATAGAGACATCAAGATAATTCACCTCATTAATTTAGATTCACATGGTATATTCATTTAAATAAGAAATGTTTCTTAATTATTACTTTAATTTTTGTTTTTAGGGTTTGAATCTCTATTAAAAATGAAAAAAAGTTCATACATCATTTAATTATATGTGAAATCAAAATTTAACTATTGTATATATGTATGTATAAAGTATGATTGAACTTTTTTTAAAGCGAATTCGTTTTCGAACATTCAAGAATGTAATATATGTTTACTAATTGCCACAAACATGATAGGAATATTTAAAATGTTACCCTAGGTATAGAATATTGGGAGGCTTAATTATTAATTAAGACAAATCGGTTGTAAAATCAAGCTCATAACAATATAAATATAAAGAGGAGAAGACAAGAAATATAGATGGAAGAGAGAGCTTTTCTTCTTATTCAAGTGTGTTCTACAAATGGTGAATGATATCTCTATTTACAGTGTTGGGATATCACCCCAAAGGCCATCATGTTAAATGTCCAAACAAGTAGATACATAGTTATCCACAATGGATCATATCACCTTGGAAATATAAATGCATGAATTCAAGAAATTCATGAATACACTCAATGGACCATCCACTTAGTTCAATGGATTTATAACACTCCCCCTTGAATGTCCATAGATAATGTGCCTCGTTAAAATCTTACTAGGAAAAACCCTGTGGGAAAAAAATTCTAGTGAAGGAAAAAGAGTACACATATCTTTTGATACGCAATATTTGTTGCCTCATTAAAAACCTTGCCAAGAAAACCCAGTGGGACAAAACCTCGGTCAAGGAAAAAAGAGTGCAACGCGTATTATACTCCCCCTGATTAAAACATCACTTAATTTCTTGTGATGATGTCATCCAGTCATATATACCAACTTCTCAAATATTGACAATGTCTTTATGATCAAATCACATTCACGAAGATGTTGCATCATTGAACTCATCCTGATATATCATTTTCTAGTTTCATGGATATGATAAAGCTTTGAGCTTAGCCGAATACATTCTTGAAAACCACTCTATTCGTGACCCTGTTATTGCAAGTAAATTGTTCATTCAATTTGTTCATAGCAACAATCATCTCGTGGACACTTTCATTTGCAGTTGATTGTCTTGTAAGATAACTTCATATATATCCTTGATGTCATTTCAACGTCTTCTTATTGGGGAGGAGCGGAATCTTGTCAATAAACTCACTGCAAAATATTTGATCATATATAGCAAGTTTCATTAGTGTCTCAATTGATTGATATATGGAGTTTCATCACTAAGAAGCTTTTCATCCTTCTTTTGAGATCGAAATGGATCTTTATTTATGTCAAGCAATCTCATAATCATTGGGATATTCAATGAATGTGATTTATCCATATAAAATCGCATCAAAACTTTTCTGTGTATGTTGATTGATGGACAAATATTTCATTTGTGAAATTCTCAATCTATAGGCCAATACAAAATTTTGTCTTACTAGGATCTTTTCATTTCAAATTTCCTTTTCAAACACTCAACAGCTTCTGAAAGCTCTTTAAGAGTGCTAATGTTCAAGTCATCAACATACACAACTATTATAACAAATTTAAGTCTTGACCTTTTTTGTGAAAATGCAAGGACAAAATAGGTCATTTTTTATACCCTTTCTTCCTTGATTATCTCAATCCATATGAGGATTCTTAAAGCTTTATTGAAAAAGTTTCTTTCAAACTTTTATATGTTTCAGGCACCTTGATTGCTTCAACGATTTTCATATAACCTTCATTGTCTAGCTAGACATGACAATTATTCATTATATGCATTCAAGTTTTCATATATTGCCAGATCAAAACAATTCATATTTTGCGAAAAACCTTTATGCCAAGGCAGCCGTACTTAATATTTACGGTTATACTATCGCATAATAATTTATTTGTACCCCACTGACATTATGCCTTGATTTATGGACTATCAGTCCAAAATGTCACTTTTCTAAGTGAAACAAAATATACTTGAATTATGCATTTTATTTGGTCAATCATTTATCTGTCCACATCATATGACGGATTTGAATTCAAGATCCTCGTCACGATCTATATCATTGAGCTCTACTTCACATCAAAGATACCGTCGACGGTTATTTGATATCGATTCCACATCAAAGATACCGTCGACGGTTATTTGATATCGATTCCAATATGACATAACTCATCAAGATCTCTTCATTTTTCATCATTTCAAGTACCTGAACCTTTGTCAAGGTTTTATGAAGTGTTATGTCGTCGTGCTACTTTAAAGCATTTGCCTCATTATCACGACCATTTTGATCATTTGCTCCTCTCCTTCCTCAAGAAATTTTATATTTGGAATCGATTGGTCTACCACCCTTCAGGCGTATCGTAGACTCTGTCCTTCAAGGACTTCTCATTGGAGCATTTGCAGCTGAATTATAACATAGGGTCAGTAAATTCATTTGGCAATAGATTTGCAACATTATGCAAATGAATTATCTCTTGAACTTCAAGTTCACATTAATATTTTCTTTTAACGAGGATCTAGATAATTCATAATTCATCTCTCACATAATTTTCAGCTGTCAATCATCTCTCCCCCTAATGTTAGAAACTCTAACAGTCATCCCAACTTCATTTGGGAATTCATCTTTATGCGTGTGGTTGAGCAATTAAATCATAACCATACATTCAAAGTTTTAGATGAAAACCCTGAACCAATTTTGATAGAGGACCTTTGTTGGCTTGATGCGTACAAGTGTTGCTATATGTTAAATAAATTCATCTCATACCAAAATTTCTTTCGGGAGATTTGTTCTCGTAACCATTAGTTTAGCTATAATTGGTGGCATACAATTTCTGCTAAACCAACCAGCATTATCAACAGAATTTTATAATTTGAAACTAAGCTCATAATTTAACAATTCGAGCAAATAACCTTACAAAAATCAAATTGCAAGTTGATAACAAACGCACATGTGACCATAGATGCATCTATTAAATCATAATAGTAACGGTCCACATGGCAGGTGAATGGGCCCATATTCACTTTTTATATGTTCCAAATAATTTCAGGGAATACAATCCCAACCTTAGCTGGTACAGTGATAATTTTATCATGAGAACAAGCAACACATTAGAATTCTTGAAGAATCTTTTACTTCTTCAATATATAACCACGTGAATTCTCAATTTACACATTTAAACCGAAATGACCAACCGGTTATGCCAACTGATATTTATTCTAGTAAACTTCTAGTTTACTCTTGCATGTGATTCCATCATCATGCTCATATTTGTATACAACAAATAAGAGGAAAAACAGTAATCTTTTACGTAAATATTTATAACCCACTTGGTTGTAGTAATCTGAAGATATTAAATCTTCTCATAATTTATAGTCTCAATATAATAAATTTTCTTTCAATCCTCTGAAACTTAAAAAGTTTCTTTTGAGACTTACTACAACCTCAATATTATTCCTCCAATAATAACACAACTCGTAAGAGCTTACAATTAATTTTGTGTACTATCACATATTCCATGACACCATTCGTATGGTGAACATCTCCTTCAAGGAGAAAATTAAATTATTATTGTCATGGTCAAAATTATTACAAGCAAGGCATGTTTCTTGCTTTACTTTTATCGTACCATAGGAACACAATCAATGACAGATTTGTATTGCCACACAATAATATTAATTTGGTCATGGCCACAACCTTTATAGGCAAGAATTACTTCTTTATTTTTCCCTTTCGGTAGTTCACAATAAATATATCATAATATATTATGACGTATAAACGTACACGACCATTGACCATTCCTGTCAAATAAAATTTATTTATTTCTCTCAAATCTCCCGTAGAGATGAGTTGTGGCATATTTCCAACCACACATGAATATGTTCTTATTCATATATTTTTTTTCAACATATTTTGACACTTTCACTTTCAAGAATGGCAAACATTTACGACGCTTATTACAAGTCACAATCCCTTCATGAGATGACCATAACCATTTATACGAGTCATGTCTTTATATTTGACATATTTACATGACCCACCTCAACATCACTTTGAAAGGTAAAATGCACCACCACTTTATATTCTTTTATTTTGATGGAGGATTTATAAAATTTACTAGATTAGGTCCACAAAAATTGAGTGTCAAATGACCTTTCATACCAAATCGCAATAACTACTTTCAACCTTTGAAAGACCATTTTGAGATGGCAATAACTTCTTCACTCTTTGAAGGATCATTTTGAGAACCCATAACGTTCTTCATTTAACCACAATGATGACTATTATTATTTTGTCCTTCCATACCCTTATTCATACATTCAATCATTTGTCGTCTTTTAGACTTATTATTCACTGCTACCACATTCATAGATAGAATGGAGCAAATCAATTGGGTAGATTTCAAAGTTATCATATACTGCTACCACATTCGCTTCGGGGAATGAAGCAAATTTAATGAGACGAATTTCAAGACCTTTTATCAAAAATATATTATTTTTGCCTTAAGTCATCATTTTATCATCATTATGGTGCATTGAGACTCAAACGCAATGTCTTATCCATATAAGGCGCGTTAGGCCATAATTCTATGGGACTCAAACCCAATACCTTATCATCACGGTGCATCAAAACTCAAATTGATGTCTTACCCTCTTGGTGCGATAGAACTTGAATCTATCGTCTTACCCTCAAATATTTTTACATTATGTGCATCCGGACTTTAACCAGATGTCTTGCCCTTTTGGTGCGATGGGACTTGAATCCATCGTCTTACCCTTCAATCAATACCATATAAGTCAAAACTAATAGAATTCACCCATGAGCTTTTAAAAAAAATCAAGAGTTACAGAAGCAAATTTAGTCAAAATAAGACTTTGAGAGTTTTCTCACCTCTAGTGATTATAAATATTAATAAGTTCCTCAAAATTAACACTAGGAAAATCTAAATGAAAATTTACCTCTTTATTCTTCAATTCTTTTCTGAAACGAAGAATTGTTAGTATAATCATAAATCAATGTATAAAATTGTTAGAGTAAAACAAACCAATACGCTCTACCTCTTCATATAACACATATATACTAAAATAAATTATTAGTATAAGAGGAACTTTTGAAAATATAAATGTGTAACAAGAAAAGAAAACACAAAACATGTTCTTGCTCACAAGTGTTTCAGCTACAACTCTTTTGCGAAGTACTACAACTTTTAGAGCATATTCGTGCTGATAACGTGTTATAAAATCAAGCTCATAAAAATATAAATATAAAGAGGAGAAGACAAGAAATATATATGGAAGAGAGAGCTTTTCTTCTTATTCAAGTGTGTTCTACAAATGGTGAATGATATCTCTATTTATAGTGTTGGGATATCACCCCAAAGGCCATCATGTTAAATGCCCAAACAAGTAGGTACATAGTTATCCACAATGGATCATATCACCTTGGAAATATAAATACATGAATTCAAGAAATTCATGAATACACTCAATGGACCATCCACTTAGTTCAATGGATTTATAACAAAATCTCAATTATCATTCATTTATATCCTGAGATGGACAAATCAATTTTGACTTCTTGTAATGTATATTATTTGCTAATGAAAGGAATATGACACCAAATATGAATACATTATTAGTAGGATCATTATCTAGCTTTTAAGTCAAATTTTCTGTTTCATAAAAATTTGTTCTATAGTTTATCATTTTAATGGCAGCTAGTATGTTTTTATGTCCAAATTCAAAATTCGATCTAGCGAATTAATTATATCCTTTTTAGATCCTTTAACCTCCACTTTTGCACTTTGGGAGGAAAGAAGATTATACATAAAATGTGTATGAATATTTTTAATGGTGTGAGATATTTTCGAAAAAATTATGCAGACTTGGTTCAAAAGCTATAGGTGCATACACACACGCACAAAAAAGTCAGTGGTTTTGAATAGTCATAAATAGTCGAATGATGTAGGTGACACACAATTAATTTTCAGATAAACTCATAAAGTGATGTGTGATGTACTATTTTCATTCACTTTTTACTTGTCCGTTTCACTTCTTGAGAGTCAAATTATACATATTTTGACCGGTATTTAAAAAAAGATATTTTCATCATATTAATATGAGAAGGATTGCAACATGTGATATTTCTTGTATAGTTTTCAAATATCTAAATTTAAAACATTGAATTAATCTAATTTAATTTAGCTTCAAAAGTTAGTTAAATTAACTCTCATAAAACAAAGCATGACAAGTAAAAGTGAACAGAAAGAGTTGGACTTAGTTCATGTCATGTGGTACTTGGTTTTGTGTGGATATACACGACCTAATTATATTACCTCATGTTAAGAATAGTTTTACGTGGATATATACGACCTAATTATATCACATCATGTTAAGAATAGTTTTATGTGGATATATACAACCTAATTATATCACATCATGTTAAAAATGATTTTATATAGATACATACGACCTAATTATATCATACCATGTTAAAAATATATTTAAACAATTAATTATCTCAACATGAACATGAATTGTGACGATATGAATTTAGTAAGACGAAAATTGTCATATCTAATGATTCATAAAAAGTAAAGTAAAATCCTTTGGATTGGCCGATCGAACACAATGAAAAGCTAAAAACTGTTGAAATAATATTATTCAGTACCCTTTCCCTTGGCTTAAAGGGTATATATAAATATAATTAAACTCAATAATACACAAGAAATCGACCAAGAAAAAAGTGGAAAATCAAGTTGGAGTAAATATTAAATTATCAACTCTTCTCTCTTCTCTATCTCAAATGTTGGACTTTCCTAGAAGAGTTGACATAAATTTCTAGTGCTTCCCACAAACGTAACATTTTATTAATTATTCCTGCCTTAATTAAATAGATACTTCATATTATAAAATGGCATGCCGTCAGCAAGATATTGAAGGTGAAATAATTAAATTAGAATTATCAATTATCATTATTTTTTTTAATTATTATAAACTCATACTTGATATAAACAATTGGATTACAAAATTGTTTATACTGGTAATATAGTGCATAAAAATTGAAAATATTGGCTACATTCCACGAGAAATAAGATTTATTAGGTAAGCAGTGGTCCCTACAGAGAAAGATACATCTCCGATTCCACACCAATGGATTCTGGATCATAGGTTAACTTATCCGTTGCACTATTATATTATATTTAGCGATAATAGTAAAATATAAATATTTATAATTAATATTTTTAAATATTATTAAAATGGCTTTAGCAATTCTGAAGATATATAATGATATTAACTTAATAGTCATTAATTATTTTTGTGTCAATAAATATTATTACTAAAAAAAATTATTGTAGTGACTCCACACTCAAATTCCCATGCCACCATAAAAAGGAAGAAGAAGATCAGAATTGGATTTTAATGAAAAATCGAAGACGTTTTGGTTTTGTTTGAGTTAAGGTTTTCCATTTACTAAAGATAACAAGATATTTCTATCAAAATAATTTTCAAAAAAGGATAAGAAAAAGAAGATATCTTTCGATCATTAATTACTTCATTTCTTAATATGTAAAAAGTATGTTTGGATTAGTCAATTAAAAGTAATTGATATTAATAAGCATTAGGTAATAATATAAATAACTAGTTAAAATGTTCGAATTGGGTATCTTTGAAGATAATTTTCAAAAAAGGATAAGAAAAAGAAGATATCTTTCGATCATTAATTACTTCATTTCTTAATATGTAAAAAGTATGTTTGGATTAGTCAATTAAAAGTAATTGATATTAATAAGCATTAGGTAATAATATAAATAACTAGTTAAAATGTTCGAATTGGGTATCTTTGAAGATAATTTACGTCCTCACTATTTTAAGAAATAGTTAACAACAGAAGATTTAATTGTTAACTTAATTCTGTTTTAGTGATATAAAATACTAATTGCATTATATACCCTTCGTAGCACATGATTTAGAAACAAAGGATTGATGAAAAATATTTCGTCAAAGACAAATTTTATAGGACGAAATTTAAATTTTAAAATGACACAATCTCATGGTAAGAAACTCACATATATGAAATTATTATATTGGTTAAAATCATACGATCATCAAATTATTGATGTCGTCCTTTTGTCGTGTACAACCATGTGGATAGCAATTAAAAACCCCAAACAAAGAGTACAAAATTTAAGAGGAAAAACAAATATTTAAGTGCCACAATAAAATAAATAAATTATACTTTTTAATTATTAAAATATTGTGATTGGCAATTTCGAAATTGTGGGATCTTCAAGAAAATGCAAACGCAAGCTAGAGACAGAGACGACTTTATTTGTCCAGAATATTTTAGAATATTCAATAATAGATTTATGTATATTCAAGAATCATATTATTTTTTGTAATAATTTGGTGGGAATTAATCCCTATCACTTTCTAAACCAACAAACACCATTGATTAATTAATTAAGAAAATAATTAGGAGTTAATAATGCACCTGACGTAAGCATCCAAGAATCAAGGGACCTCCCTCCCACCCCCTTGCTGCAACATTATTTATTTCAATTAGGATCCAAGGGCAAAAGAAAAAAGTCAAGAAATATTTTTTTAAAATTATTTATCTATGTTACCAAATTAAAAGAAAAATAATCAATATTACCCTTATTATTGAGTGATAATTATAAGTTATTTAAACATTAGATAAAAAAACTATTTTAGTATAACTAATTTCAATATTACTAAAATATATTCTATTTAGTACTATTATTATACACTATTGACTTTACCCTACGACCCAAAAGTACAAAATGGAATTCACTTCTATGCTTGTTATCGAAAAAAGTTGCTTTTGAAAATGAATACCTCTTTAATTCATTTTATTTGTCATATTTCATTTTGAACGTCCTTCAGACAATGTTAACTAAAAGATATTACTCTCTTTTTCACCACATTAATCTCCTTCTGGTCATTGTGTTTTCTTGTTAAGCTTGGAGTGTTCCTCAAAGTGATCCTCTTTCGTGAAACAAAAACAATGTCTAATTTTAACTGTGGATGATGGGATCTAAGTGACATAATCTTTTTTCATGATACTATATTAGTATTCCAAAGTGTTATTAATTAACTAATGAAAGTGGTTTTCATCATCACAAGGTGGTATAATTATAAACGCCAAAATAAGATTATTTAACGACATCATCTCTTGTTAATTTCTTGAAAGTCCCTTTAATGACTTTGATTTCTCCGTGAATTAGTATAAAACAAATTAGGTGGCCTTTCCTATATGATGGAAAACATGAGATGACCTAATAACTTATTTTGACAGAGATAACTCTGCTTACCTCCAAATTCAATTATCAGGTGACTTTTCAAATATGTCGTTAAAATAATATAAAAAGGAAAAAAAGAAGAAGGAAATGATGAAATTACCCTATACCTAATTAAACTGCATAAAGTGAAATTACAGACATTAATTAATCTGATATTTAACATAACATGATAACTAATATACCTAAATATTTGCATATATAATATTCCATATAAGTTGTTGATCATTTCTTCAATAGGTGGAATCCAACTGGCTGATTGTCAGCCATTGAATATATTACAATTATTTATTAAAGTTTCACTATCTGTTAAAATCAAAATTAGTTTATTAATAGTTCTCATTAATTACTCTATTAGTTTGCAATATGTAATTTATAGGGACCAACTTATAACCTAACAAAGGGTGTGACATCAGCTGAGCTAGGAATCTAATGGTCATATTATTAGGTCTGAAATTTAAATTAAATAATAAATACTTTATAATATAAATTTATATATACTACCAAAAGAGTAAGGGTGGAAGACAGAATAGACCTTGCAGATAACAAAGTTATTTAAACCTTTAAAGTGGAGTATTGTGAGTGTACATATTGGTTGTGACAAAAGGTATATATAGTACTATTTATTTTCAATCACTTAGCCTGCGTACAAGTTATAATCTTAGTAGAATATATTTAGAGTCAAGTATTTATGTTTTGGTGAAAAATGAATCTGATTCAAGAAAAAAAACACCTTTCTAACTTTCTTTCAAAATAGACATAAGACATTAATTAAATACAGGACTTTGGAATTAATTAAAATTACAATTATTAAATTTTTACTTATTTGTAAGATGTAAACTCTTACTAATATTTAGTACTTTAAAATTAATTAAAATTTTGTTTATTGATTATTTTCTTATTTGAACTACATTATAGCTCTTTCAACCCTCAATAGTATCGACTTTCGTGTGTGTTGAAAGGGTTGTTTGTTTGGCCTTACTAACAAAAAACATTTTCAATAACTTCCGCTCTGTTTCATGTTATCACCCCTAATTTAAAAAAAATGGAGTTCTGTCGTTCGCATCCATTATTTTCTTGAAACAACAAAACAAAACAAGAAAATAAGTGAATATTCAAACATTTTGAAGTGAACAACTTAATCGGATTGTTGAGACATGGCTATCAAATTTCAAAATTCAAAATATTGTTGAAGAAGGAGATATAGCTTCACGTGAGGAAGTAAGAGATATAGATTCACATGAGGAGTTGATAAAAAGAATTGTAGTTCGTCCATTGTGGGCGAACTACCTTTAAAGTTTGGGTAGACGATATTAAAAAATGGTAGTTATTGTTCATCATTAATCAGCATCCTCTCCCACCTTTTCTAACTATCATTATTGAGCTATCAAACTATCACCTCAATTTAACCAACTGTTCGTGTTAGTGTCTTTTGCTACCAATTTGATTTCTTATCATAAATCTGGGTTTACCTTGACCCTCGCCCTAAAGTTATTACAAAGATTCGGGTGGTGCATTTGTATGATAGGGCCCTCATAAGAGTGATGTCGTCATAATAAGTGTGGGAAGTCGGTAGCGTAAATCGACTTGCATTAAAAAGGATGGAATTAGCCCTGGGAATAAACATAAACAGAACTATTTGTGCATCAAATGCTTCTCCATAAATGTTCAACTGATGGACAAGAAGTAACAAATGTTTTACCAGGAAAATATTCGCATTAGGTGCAAAGTTCAACTCAACAGAGATTACAATACACTGGCACAACAAAAGGAAAAGAAAAGGAGAGTACCAAAATTAGAAAGCAAATGAAGTTTCGAATGAGCTCGAACAAATACTTACGTAAATCGACAATAAATACCTCTGAATAACTCGTGAATAGAAGAACCCCATCAACAGGTGTGTGCAAAACAGCGATCAACGATAAGATATACAGGACTCACAGGAAAACCATGGTTCCTACCTAAATTACTCGAGACCACACACTCAATATCGAACAATATCTTGAAGGCAATCATAGAAATGTGCGATGTTGATCTTTTCTTTGCCAGAATAGATGGCTTCTGCTGTCCCACCATGTTCACCCTGAGCAGCCATTTCAACAACCATGTATAGTTTCTTGATGGGCATCTATCATAAGACAACACAAATCAAGAGTTAACTATCAATACTCTGTAATGTGCCTGAAATTTTAATTTCTCAAGAAGCACCCAAATATCAGAAGGCGATGAGACAAATATGAACAGCTGGAATAAAGAAAAGACATGCATAGCAGCATGCTGGTCAGAAAGCCAGGGAGTGGAGAGCCTTGAAACTTACATCATTTAATGCCTCAGCAGCAGAATCAACGTCATCGCGTGCAAAGACATCAAGTTGTTGTAATACCTGCAAAGAACATCAAAACATCAATACTAGGGTAGTATATTAAAGGGATGACATTAGGTCAGACATCTCCAGTAATTGCACAATAAATAAGAGTTGAGAAAGTATCTGGTATAACGAGAGAGACAGATACAAAATTTCCTCAAATCACTAGGCTCATTTGCTCCATTCTTCTTTTTTAATCAGTCAAAAAAACAATATGACTGCCTACTTTTTTCTTGTCAACATGAAAGTATCTTTCTTCATCATGGAGCTACAGAGTTATTCAACTGGAGAAGGAACTTGCATGAAAAATAAAATATGTGGCAGTTTGGATGCCCTCTTACCTTCTTGGCATCTTCTGTTTTTAGTGTTGGAACATGGTATGTGACTGAGAAAGCATCACAAAGGCCAACTGAGTCCAAGAAACCGGATTCACTAGTAGTTCCAATCACAAGCATCTTTTTACCCTGTAACGTGAAACCAGTCGTAAGAATCATCAGGCAAAAAGCAGTTGCATATCCAACCACAATGTAATGAAATCCAGATCACAGCAAAGCAATAAGGCATCCCTGCGTCTTGGCCGTTCTACCTTTTTTCTCCACAGCTTAATATTAATATGTGCTAATTTTTTTATAACTGTGGTGTCAGGACCAGCTTCCGCGCACATCGACTAATTTCACAGGATACCTCCCACCAGCAACAGGTACTAGGTAACTCTGTTCACCCTTGGTTAGGACAGCTGGGAAGAAATCACCTAGTGTTTTTTTTGTACCTCATGATTTTTAACCACTTCATTGACCACTAGGCTATCTATACTTTTCCTTCTAGTGGGGCAAAAGAACTAGAGAGTCACAGATTCGAGATGGAAATGGGAGAAAGTCTCCCCCTCCCGCCTCACTAAAAAAAAAACCATTACAGGTCATGTAGATTTAGCACAGGACCCTCTTTAACATTAATTTGGTTTTCAGCTGCCAGGCAATTATTCTGGGTGAATTAGTCATATATAAAGAGCTCTTGTTTACTACTCCCTCCGTCCAACATTAGTTGTCCACTATACTAAAAATAGTTGTCCAGTTTAGAAAATCAAGAAATAATTTACCTTTTGTGTCTATTTTACCCTTGCTATTAAATACTATTTATCATCCAACACATTTCTCAAAGCATTAAATTTAATAAAGTCAAAGGATAAAATAGTAATATTACCCCTATTATTTATTGTTTCTTAAGGGGTGTGCCAAGTCAATAGTGGACAACTATTGTTGGACAGGGGGAGTAGTACAAAAGCTCATCCCTAATTTGGTTTTGCTGGGAACACAAATTGCTAATGTACAGCTTTGTGGAATGAGAGCAAATCTTCTGAAGACGGATCATCCAATAAAAATGCATGCTTTCACTACTTTTTTACATACCTCCAAAGTTCCATTTGATAAAGGTTTACCCCAACCTCCTCAAACAAAAGATTAACATAGCTAAGAGGGGCACAAACATGTACAGTAGTCACAAAACCCATTATTCCAAAGGAAACATACAAGAACATAATGCCTGAGGGGGAGATAAAGAGGTAAGGAATCACATTTCTTTCAAGAGTTACCACATAAGCAAGTCCCAGGAAAACACTTACACATTTCTTTCTTTCTTTCCTTTGCTTTAATACTCTTTAAGTTATCTTATACATGTTCATGAGCCACCTCCCAAACCCCACACACAGGGGGAGTGGGAAAAGAAGCAAACAGGCAATTATGAGTACCAAATGAGTAACATGAAATACAATACTGAGCCACTATGAAGAAATACCTTAGGAGGAAGCCGTTTAAGGAGCACCATCAGCGTTTGAGAAATCAAATTTGAAAATCGAGGGCCAATTGGAACATATTCCAGAAGTCTGCAGGTGTTACATGATAAACAGATATTAATGCATTTAAACGCTATTCATTGTAACATGCTCCACAAGTCTGCACAGGTACATGCATAAAAAAACACATACTAATGCATTTGAAGGCTATTTATTAGGAAAATTACCTTTCAATCCCATCAAGGACAACTATACTAAGTGGTGACTTGTATGCATCCTCAAATACCTACCACATATTATCACAAGACGAAGTCGATAATTAAAACGCAAAAAATAAATTATATAGGTGTATTCTGACTGATCATACTAAGGTAATGCACAAGTTTAACGTCTGTTACCTTGACTATCTGAGAACATTTGCTGCTTTCGCTGAGCCCAATCATAGTTTCAGCAGAAATCTAACAATTCACAGGGGAAAGAGGCAATAAGAGATGGGTTTCATAGTGCATTTATGATTAATCTCCAGAAACTGTCCAAGTTCCCAAAAGTTTAATAAACTTACTATCTTGACATAGGGAAAATCACTTTCTATTCCAACTGTTGCTGCCATTGCAGTCTTGCCACTGTCCATGGAAAGAAAAGACTCAAGATAAATGACCACATAAAAAACAAGAATAACACAAGCTTCTACCTTCCACTTGGGCCTTCCAGAAGACATGTAATAAGGGGGCTCCCCCTGCTGACTTTAACTTGTTCTGCCAGCAGCATAGTTCTTCTGTAAATGTGTTGATGTCGTTCACCACAATCCACAATGCCATTAAGTCTGAAAATTGTTGGGTCGTAAATTCACATTCATGCAGCAAATTAAGCAAAATTCTACAGCCCTTAAATTAAGCTCCAGTATTGAAGATTTTATTCAATATCCAGCTATCATTTCCTTGCTCATATCCATCTAATCTACGACAGACAAGTTTCTTCACTTAAGCTGCCAATAGCACATGTACTTCTCCCAACTATTGAACTTTAGGTCTCTCCTGCCCTAAGATCGTTATACTAACCTCCAATTAATACACAGAAGACAAATGCATTTAATATCAACTTAGTATTTCCCTTCCTCAGGAAAAAATTTTACTAAAGTTTTTTCATGTGGCTGAAGGCATATAGTTGTTCTCGAGTAGATCTAGCAATCTACTTTGAAACATCATATAGCATGTCCCTCCAAAGTTTATTAAGAATATAAACTCAGTAATACTACAAGGCTTCTCTTCAAGCTCGACAATCCTACAAGCATTTGATGAGATTTCCACCTTGAAGAAAAAATAAGACTGTCCAATTTTGGAAATAGATTTTGTCCCTCACAGTTTCAAGGAATAGTACCAATCAGTTGTACACAAAGAACAGGAAAACCAACCTGCACCGTTCAAGGTCATCAGTGGAAGCACCAAATGCAGGTCTTACTTCATTAATGGCATGCAAAAAGTCGTCCATAGTGACTTTTATACTCTCCTCATCCACTGGTTTGGTAAGATCATCCATGCTTAGTTGCCTGTTCAATGCATAGGATACTGCACTTTTGACTACACCTTCAAGCTCGGCACCACTATAATTTTTCGTTCGTGCAGCTGCATGCAATGGAAAAAGGTTTGGGGGATTGGGGGGGGTCAGAAGTGGCAGGAAACGCCTTCAGTTCAACATTATATCTTTAGATTTGTTGAAGTGTGTGACCATCTTATATAAAAGTTTACATTGTTCCAGAGAACACATTATTTATTTCTTATATTATGCCTCAACATTCCCCCTCATATGTGGGTCTAATTCATTTTCATGACCAAACACGTAGAAATATCTTTTGCATTTTTGGCAACACCTCTTTGCATGCTATGTTACCATGTTGAAGTGTGTGACCATATAATCTAAAAGTTTAAGTGGTTAGAGAGAAAACATTTTTAATTAGTTATATTATCTCTGACTTGATAAACAATTAAGTTAAATTAAGGAAGTAACATGAATTTATTTCTATCATCACGTATTTTAAAAGAACTATATGACAAATACCAACATGTTATGCTAGTTGTGGCGACTACATACCAAGTTCTTGCAAGTTCACATCAGGAGAAAGAAAGGAATTCTCTTTCATCTTATTTGTATGAATCTGAAGGATTTGAAGTCGACCATTTTCATCAGGAAGGCTTATCTCCACTTGGACTTCTAGTCGTCCTGGCCTATATCAATGGTCGTATTTTGATAATGCACCATAAAATATTACTTAACTACCAAAGAAATACTAGAACAAACAGATTTATATCAACTTCAACAATAAGTAAGACAAAAATGATAACAGATATTGTCGTTACCTCATAAGTGCTTCGTCAAGCAGATCTTTCCTATTTGTCATTCCAATGAGCAAAACATTATTCAGAGATTCCACCCCATCTATCTAAACAGCAAGAAACAATCAACCAGCTTGAATCAATAACAGGAAAAAAGCATTCTACAGTTGTCAAATAGCCAATCTAATCTCTGTGAACATGATTAGAAATTGTTACACATACCTTGGTTAGGAGCTGGTTAACAATGCTATCATGCACACCAGTTCCATCTCTAGTTGATCCTCTAGACTGCATAACAAAAGCAACATGTTGAGAAACTAAATCTACAGAATCAACCACATGGGAAATAGTAAGAACACGAGTAATAATCTCAAAAAATCAGGTATTATTGATTTCATAAGGTCCCACACCTTACAGATTGCATCAATCTCATCAAAAATGATAACATGCAGTTCACTTTGGTCACCTGGAAATACAAAAGCGGGGATTAAAGCAAACCAAATTTAGAACTCAAAATATTCCTTGCCATGATAGCTCCCTTACCTTTGGTTTTTTGGTCTTGCTCAGCATCAGCAAACAAATCCCTCACATTTTTTTCAGTTTCACCGACGAACTTGCTCAACACTTCAGGTCCATTGACAATCTACATTTTATATTCACCAACAGGAAAAAAACAAGAATCCGATAGACAATCAAGGTTGCATTAGGAACAAAAAAACAAATTCACATACTTACAAGAAAATAAAAGCAAAATGACATGTATATTGTAACTTCCAAAACAACAACAATAACATCAAAAGAATAAATTTCTAGAGCTTCGATAGACCTACCTTAGGTTCCTTGCCATTTAGCATTTTGCCAATCTGCCGAGCCATTAGAGTCTTCCCTGTACCAGGAGGTCCATGGAGAAGCATTCCCTTAACATGCTTGATACCAAGCCTGAAACCAGTTTCATCCCAAAGCCAAGGCCAAGTGAGTAAGTAATCTTACTACACTATTTCTTTAAGAAATAGACTTAAGTTCTCATGAAAACAGAAGGAATTTTGTTATTCAGCAAGAACTCTCCATACTTGCTTGTGACATGGGGAGGGAAAACCCTGGAAGCAAAAGCTCTTCGAAAAATATCAGAAAACTCTGCACTCAGACCACCTATACCCAATGATTCCAGATTGAATTCTTTCTGCCTAAAGATGCTGCTGCTAGCAGCTTCACGCTGGTTGACAATCTGTATTGAAGTCAGTTGCAGCAAGAATCAAATCAAAAGGAACTCCAATAAACACAAGGGAAGCCATTTTCTTTGACAACTTTTGCCACTAGTATATTACTTAAAGACAGAAGTAACCTTTATCCCGCTGGAGTTTGCGGCTTCAAATATAATGTATGTGTCAGCTGAAACCATCCCTCTTTCAACATTAGATTTTTCTTGCCCCTCCACAGTAGCTTGATTCACAGTGACTATATAACCATTGCCATGATACTCCAATGTGACCTTTTGCCCAGTTGTCATAATCTGCATAGGTAAAATTAATAATCCATACATAAGTTACTTTCATCAGAACTAGACTCGTAACATCGACTGCAGCTTAACTTGTAAACCAGGGAGTTAAAGGTTAGAACAGCCACTTTATATCATCTTCTAATATAGTACTCCCTCAGTCCCAATTTATGGATGGTGTTTGACTGAGCACGAAGTTTAAGAAAGAAAGAAAGACTTACTTTCTTAAACCTGAGAGCATTTTTCCTAAGGAGCATGTCTTACATAAGTGTCTGTTTTTAATGTGTCTACCAGTGCCAAAATGCATTTGCTAAAGGTTGATCTAAAGGCTTGGAGTAGTCCAGAACCTATAAACCCCTTCGAAAGCAATTTCTCACCCCATGTGGGACAAATATATAATTGAACAGCTACAGGGAGAACCCCATGCCATATTGTTATTACATATTGATTGCAATTGACACCCCAAGGCATTTCCATATGTATCTTGATTAATAAAGCAGATAATAGACATGTAAATTGTAACATGAATATGTACAGCCAAGCTACTCATTTATGTGTCAGTCATTATCCTCAGTAGTCTCAATGGCATGATTTCATTTACAAAAGTAGTCAGCACAAGGAAGGGAGCATATTCATATTATGTTAAATTGATTATGAAAAAAATAAAACAAATAGACTGTTTAGTTTTCATTGTTCGACTTCAAGGATCAGGTCGCTATTCTGCCTTATCTTCCAAAATTCTAAAGAAAGTATTGTGACATGAAAATCATACTCAAAAGTACAGATTTGAAGAACCACACCGTATGTGCTGCCCAATAAGCTTTGTCAGGTAAAAGATAATAAGAGAAGAACTACTGAGAGCAGAAATCTTTAAGAGGAAGCAGGGGGATAGAGCCTTCACCTGATTGGCAAATCTCTTGCGAACTTGATTAGCCAAAGAAACTGCATCCACCTACAGAAAGACATATCTGGTAAACTACAATGTTTACATCATCAGAAGTGTTTGAACAAGAGTACTCTTGATGCCTAAGCCTAAAACAAAACCAGCTAAACTAGAAGATGGATATAACCAAAATGCATCACAACAAAAATTGTAAAAGATCTGCATGCTTTACACCAGACTTGCTACACGCTGAAAGATATGGTACAATCAAAACTTCACCAGAACTGTTGTGTAAGGCTCTCTAAAAGCACGCTTAATCCCTGAAGCTTGGTGAGCCCAGGTTGAGCGTTTCGCCTTGCTTAATTAGCGTGTTAGTGTAGATTGTAGAAGTCAAGGTGTTAAGGCATGTGCACCTTCACCAACGAGTTCTGCCTTTAAGGACACAACATCATACGTGGGATACAACACCATATATGTAACTATATTATAGTTTTACCATTCTTTTGTCCAAATAATTATTATCTGTTTTTATAGTTACATTTTCTTGCATTACATTCATATTTTTTATTTTTTCACTTAGCATTTTTTTTCCATAAAGCCCACGCTTAAATCGCACTTTGCACTTGATGCTCCAACAGCCTTTGGAGCTTTTTTCTGGCAAGAAGAATCTAACTCTTTCAAAGCCATTGCATAGAACACTAGACATTGTTGGATATAAAAAAACTTGCGCCGAGACACAAAAACACAGGACAGGTTTACCTGCTCCTCTTTGGTCCCTTTTTTCACAAACTCCAAGTCAAGAGTAAGTAAAGCAAGGTTGAAGTCCTCAGGTGGAACGAATCTGCAATTTGAACAGTGAAAGCACTAATTAACTGATTTTATTGAAAAATTAGACCACAGTAAACAAAAATATCTGAACAGTCCTGATGAACCTGCTAACGGATATAGAGTCTCCAGTGGAAACTTTGGCATATCGTCTTTGAATCGCATTAAGACCAAGTTGACCATTAGGAATGGCGTCGTGGGCAGTGTTTCACAGTTAAGGCAATACTATAGTGCATTATCTTTGATCATTAAAATGCTGCAGTATAAATATAATAGAAAATCACAAACAAGAGATCACAAACTCCTTAGGCTTATCGGAATTCGCTCATCAGCATTCAACGGAGATATCTCTCCAATAATAATAACAAGATTTGCAATCTGAAAATTAGGAGTAAGAACAGTAATGATTGAAATTTGAAAGGATATGCAAGAGTGAGAACAAAAGCATCAGCGAGTAGTGCATAAGCGAACTTGGATCCCGGAACAAGAAAGTTTCTAAGATCTGTAGGAGAACAATATGCGCAATTGGTGTAAGCAAGATCTTTCGCCGGCGTATTAGTTACGTTCATCGTCGTCGATGCTACTCCGCCGGAAGAACCATACCTCCCTGCCATTCTTGTTCAAGATTCTTGAACAAGAAGAGATCAACGTATGAATTTAAATAAAGAAATTGTTTTAGAAATCTTGGTCTTTTTCTTGTCTCTTAAGGAAAATGAACGAGGGTTGAGTTCCAGGATTAGACTCGGGTTATTGGATATATATATAGGCGAGAAGGTTCACACGGGCTCGAGACACGGTTTGATTATAATTGGGAAAAGGGTCAAAAATACCCATTAATTTTGTTTTATTGGTTGACTAAGCCCTCGCCATTAAAATGAAGTTATTCTTGTCCTCGCCGTCTACAAACTTATCATCCGTACCCCTCAACTGGATGGAAAGCCCCAAATCAACAAATAACCCGATTTTTACTTTTAATCCGAACCCAACCCACTAAACCAAATAAATTCATACCAAATTAAAATTTCAAACCCATCTCTCTAATCTTCTTCATCTCCTTCCACCATTGAAACACTTGCTATTGAAATCACCGGAGGCACTTTGCTCAATTTATTTTTAAAAAATTTTGGGAACAATTTCACCATTTCATTTTTAACATGGAAATTCATAAAAAAGCATCATCAATATAGAAAGTGTCTGATACTCTCACATTGGAATAACAAGAATTGAAAGTATATCTCAAAAACACAAACGATCAACGAACAGAACAAAACTTTTGTAGTTCTATAAAGATCATCAAAGATGAATTTGCCCTGCTTGGAATATTAAGTTTTAACAAGAAAATGAAAAATCAAGTGATTTCAACATCTGATTTCAAAATTAAAACAACAACTAAGTCTAAGATGGTAGGAATCTAAGAAACGCTTGAACTAGTAGGTTCACTGCCACCAAAATCTCCAGATCTACGGACAAATCCAGGTATGGAGCTCCACCCTTCTCACCTCCAAACTCATCGTTGACCTCTAGGTCCAGCACGGTAACTATCCTTGTCGCCAAACCTTGGCCTATCACCATCAAACCTTGGTGGTCCACGTGGACGATTGCCTGGAGGGATACCACTATGGAGTTTAGCATATTTTATCAGGGTAGCAGGGACAATTTCGGAATGAGGGTTAAGGTAAGTCCTGAGGAACTCTCTACTTGGAGATCTCTCTACGGTTCTTCTTTGAAATAATCATGGCTACTGAAAGAAGATTGCAGACTTGTGAGAGAAATCACAGCACTGCTACCTCCAATGATTTCAGTAGCAAAGTGTTTCAATGGTGGAAGTAGCATGGTGTTTCAATGGAGGAAGGAGATGAAGAAGATTAGAAAGATGGTTTTAGGGTTTTAATTTGGTTTAGTGGGTCGGGTTGGAATTAAAAGAGAAATTGGGTCATTTTAATCGAAATTGGGTAATTTTAATTGATTTGGGGCTTTCCATCCAATTGAGGGGTACGGATGATAAGTTTGTAGACGGCGAGGGCAAGAACAACTTCAAAAACAAAGTTTTGGGGTATTTTTGACCCTTTTCCCATTATAATTTATAGCTATTATTTTTTTGTGAAAATTTATTTTTTTCGTTTTTTTGGTCTTATTGAAATTTTGTTTTATTTTATTTTATCCTATTTCTGTTCTGCCTAAACTGCTTATTTTGCTTTTATTAAAATAGTTTTTCAGAAAAGTAATTTTACAAAAAAATAAGTGACTAATTCATTTGAAAAGTGTTTTTTCATTAGCAAATTATGTTTGACTAATTTTTCTAAAAAAATTATTTAGACAGTGAAATTACGAGAAAAGATATGTATCCAATGCATTTTTATTATTCAGATTATTTTATAAAGAGAAATTATGGTATATATCTATTATGTAAGCCTCTTATTAAGTATTTATTTTTATTTAATTAAAAATAAATATTATAAATTTTCAATCAATAGTACATAGATAAATTAAATTAAATATTAAATATTAATATACTTATTTAAATATATTAAAAAAACATCAACCGAATAAATCTAATCATTACAGATGCTAATAGATTAATGAGGGATATATCAATAAATAGGTATAAATTGTAGGAATATTTTTGTCTTCTAAAAAATACTTTTTTTCTTATACTTCTATTTTTTTATAAGAACCAGAGATTTTTAGTTTTTCATAAGCGCAAAAAGTTATTTCATACTTTTATTTGAAATGATTTGTCCAATATCTTAATCTTTTAACAAAAAAATCATAAGAAAAAGTATTTTTTGCGTTCCAATGACCGGGCCAAACACGCTCATTAGACTTATAATTGTAGAAAAGATTAAACAACCATCATTTAAAATTTAATCCATTTTCTATTTATAGATCAGTCATACCAATAATGAAGGGGTTTATCAATAGTAAAGATAAATATGATTAAAAGACTCTAATAATAAGAGTGATAGAGCATTATTTATTAAGATAATTTCTTTAAAGCTACTAAAATATTCAAGATAGTAAATGTGTTGTAAAACTTAAAAACAAAAGAGCAATATGAAGATGAAAACAAGAATAATATATGACAAGAGGAACAATATAAGATATCTTTCTTTCTTTCAAGTGTTTACAATATGAACCCTTATGCCTCTATTTATAGTGTAACATAGAGGCATACAAAAGGTTAGTCATAAACATGACATTAATCATGAATATAATGGAGGAGGTTATGGAGGTGTAAGGTTACAAGAATAATGGCCATAAAGGTGGAGGTTATCTTCATAATGGAGGGAAGTAATGGAGATAAATGGTGAGAGTAACTTCTTGGTGTAGTGGACATCCACACTCCAACATTTTATAACACTCCCCCTTGGATGTCCATAGATAATATGCCTCGTTAAAACTTTATAACTAGGAAAAACCCTGTGGGAAAAAATCACAGTGAAGGAAAAAGAGTACATATATCTTTTAATACACATTATTTGTTGCCTCATTAAAAACCTTATCAGGAAAATCCAGTGTGACAAAATCTCAGTCAAGAAAAAAAAGAGTACAACGCGTATTATACTCCCCCTAATTAAAACACCACTTAATTTCTACAATTTCTTACAGTTTCCCATATGACCTCTAAAAAATAAATCTTTAAGTCACTCTCCTATTAAATTAATACAACTTAATGAAAAAATGAATTTTATTTTTAGTATCAAACTTAACTAGAAAAAGAAAATTTTAAAAAATTATGCGGGACGGAGCGGATTAAAAATTTTACGGGTTAAGTTTGACCCACCCCACGCCGCCCCATTGTCATCCCTAACCAGACTTGCTACACACTGAAAGATATGGTACAATAGAAACTTCACCAGAACTGTTCTTTAAGGCTCTCTTAAAGCACGCTTAATCCTCAAAGCTTGGTGAGCCCAAGTTGAGCGCTTCACCTTGCTTAATTAGCGTGTTAGTGTAGATTGTAGAAGTTAAGGTGTTAAGGCATGTGAACCTTCACCAACGAGTCCTGCCTTTAAGGACACAACAACATACCTAGCTAGTGTGATCCCACAAGTGAGATACAACACCATATATACAAGGGCGGAGCTATAGTGATCTCAAGTCGGACACCCTTCGTCGGAAAATTATATCGTATATGTAAGTAAAATGATAACCTAAATGATTAAATATCATTGTTTGGAGACATTGAGAACATCAGGTTTGTGCAGCACAGTGGTTCTTGGGGCTGAGAAAGTAAGGCCTAGAGGGCGGGAGTTCGATAAATGTAAATAATAGTTAATAAATCTATTATTGGAAATAATTCAAAATTAATATTATTTGATAAAATAATTCTTAATTAGAGACCTACAACTTAAAAGTCTCAGAAAAAAATATAAAAATTTAGCAGCCAATCAGAATTTTAATAGATTTGACTTTGATTTTATTAAAATAAAAAAACTAAAATTTTAAATAAACTTAATTTTTTTAATTTAATTTAAAGCCAATAAGCAACCTTGAAAATTTTATATAAAACAACTAAAAGCAAAAAAGGCTCCATATAGAATTTTTTTAAAAAAACTTGTTTAATTGTACTCTTTATTTTACATGTCTCGGTGTTACTATCCTCGTCGATTGAAGCGTAAAAATGATGTCATTCTAAGCTGAGTTTTTTCCTTTTTTTTTCTCACATTATATTAAATTAAATATACACATTAAAACTAAATATTATGTAGTTTGACTTTAATTTTTTTTGTAAATTTAATTATTAATATTACGTAGTTTGATTTTAAAATTTTCAATACACCCATTTGTTGATTTTTTTTTTCTTATTTATGTAATTCTTGGACACTCTTTGTGAAATTTCTGGCTTCGCCACTGCATATATATATAAATAGTTATATTATAGTTTTACCACTCTTTTGTCCAAATAATTAAATTATTATCTATTTTTGTAGATTCATTTTCTTGCATTACATTTATATTTGTTATTTTCTCACTTAGCATTTATTTTCCAAAGGGAATAGAGCCATTGTTGGATGAGACACAGAAACACTGGACAGTTTTACCTGCTCCTCTTTGGTCCCTTTTTTCACAAACTCCAAGTCAGGTTAAGTAAAGCAAGGTTGAAGTCCTCCGGTGGAACAAATCTGCAATTTGAACAGTGAAAGCACTAATTAACTGATTATTGAAAAATTAGACCACAGTAAGCAAAAATATCTGAACAGTCCTGATGAACCTGCTAACGGATATAGCGTCTCCAGTGGAAACTTTGATATATCGTCTTTGAATCGCATTAAGACCAAGATGACCATTAGGAATGGTGTCGGGGGCAGTATTTCTCAGTTAGGAGTCGTTTGGTAGGATGTATTAGAAGAATTAGTCCATAGATTAAATGAGCCTTTTCTGAAAGTTCGATGGCATATTTGAGCCTTTTCCCTAATTAGAAAGAAGCTTTTTGTAGAATTTTTATCCAAACACAAGATGAGGTGGAAAGCAATGAACCAAACATTTGATAAAAAATAAACCCTGCACTATTAATCCTTGCATTACTAATGTCTATACTACTAAACCCCGTGTTATTATTTTTTGTACCAAATGACCCCTTAAGGCAATACTATAGTGCATTATCTTTGATCATTAAAATGCTGCAGTATGAATCATAATATATATATATATATATATATCTAATAATATAATATAGGGATGCCAAGAAAAATAAAATGGCAGAGAGAAGGAATAATAACAAAACAAGAAGCTTCATACAACTTAAATATTTTGTTTCTTCTACATAAGTTGGACAGCTTGACAAAATGAGATACTTTGTTACAATTGCCTCAACATATTGATAATTTCAGAATTTCCATCTTGTGGTGGTTTCCCTTTTCCCTTTTGAGAAAAAAAAGAAGTAAAAATAACTAAGGACCATGAAGATTTCTTTAAATCCTCAGAGTCAAGGAATGTTTCAAATCTCCTATATGTAGCACATGTAATCCTAAAGCAACTTTCCTGTTTCCAACTTCATCAACTACACTCAAATGCTTGCAAACATCTAAGTTGAACTTAACAACTCCTTCACTTTGTGGTGTCAAATGAATCTTCTGGAAATCCAACAAGTGCTTTTGAGGTGCATTGTGAACTGAAGGTGGTGAAGTGAACAACAAAACAGTGTGGCTTCCACTCATTTTCCCAACATTTTGAACTCTCAAGTGGATATCAAATCCCAAGTTGCTGCAGCCTTGCTCATTAACAGCATCAATAGACTTGCACTTTGTCGATCGACAAGCATGTCCTTCCTGAAGAGGAATGGACACAATTTTTGGTGCTTGTACTTGGTGGTGTTTGTATTGGGTGTAGCTTAATCCATCACCAAAGTTAAATACAGTAGGACCTTTGTAGAACCTGTAACTTCTTCCAGGGAATCCTGTTTTTGGATCTGCCCTCATGTTCATGTTAGTCATGTTAACTTTGTCTGCATATGACTGTGGATACCATGTCATTGGGAGCCTTCCACCTGCAAGATTCCAATAAAACTTATTAAGGCATTTAGTCACATGGATGAGTTGAAAAATGAAATCTTCATTTGATGGGGCATTCGATGCATCGACCTCAATCTATAAACAATGAACAAATGGAAAGAGGAAACTTACTTGGATTGTAATATCCAAAGATGATATCAGCCAAGGCAGCACCACCGGCTTCACCAGGGAAACCAACCCAAAGAATGCTTGTGACTTTAGGATTATCGACAGCAAATTTTACATCCATGCCACCTCCAGACATGATAACTAGGATGACAGGTCCCTTGGAAACACTAGCAACCTCTGTTACTAGAAGTGATTGTTGTCCAGGGAGAGTTATATCTACTCTGTCTTTGCTCTCTCTTTCAATAGTTTGATCTGATCCCATTACCAACACTACAGCATCAGCTGCAGCTGCTACTTTCTTGGCATTATCAACTTGTGCAGTGGCACAAGCTATATCACAGCCTTGTTGATAAACTGTTGAAACTGATGCGCCTAGGCCATCCAAAGGAGTTGTATACTTGCATGGACTACCTGCAAATATCCAAGAAAATGAGAAACGAACTCTCAGAAACTGGTGTTTTAAAGTTATATATACACTGCATGTGGAAAAAAACTACTTAGTATCCAATTACCTTCATAACTTCCAACCATGGTATAGGCCAGATTGGCATTAGGGCCAATGACTGCTAATGACTTGATGGATTTGGGGGATAGAGGTAATGATCCCGCAGAGTTTTTAAGCAAGACAATTCCTTGTCTTGCAGCTTCACGAGCTAGCTCTTGGTGATCTTGAGTACAAATATCTTTGGGACCAAGATTTCCATAAATTTGGTTTTTCGGATTACCATCAAAGAATCCAAGTCTCATTAGTGTAGCAAAATTGTTTGAGACTGCTCTATCGATAACTGATTCATTTACAAGTCCTTGGTTTACAGCACCCTGAGTGTATTTACCAAGCCAAGATCCACAATTCAAGTCCAGCCCTATCACATTTAGCAAATTCTTGATTAGCTATGGTCAATAAGTATGAGAAAATTACATTGTGTTCGCTTAGAACTAATGTTATGGTTGATTAGTCCAACTAAAAAGGCTTAAAATGGTCAACCTGCATTTAGAGACAAAGCTGCAGTCTCCTCTGGTGTCTTGGTGTAGTGTTGAGCCGAGTACATCTCATTTAACGAATCACAATCCGTAACAATGTATCTGTATGAACCATACTTGTCTAAATTCAAGAATTCTTTCGAAAGAACAAAATATGAAATATGAGAAGCATTAAATATACCCATTCAATTTCCATTGTCCTCTGATGACTCCTGCAAGAAGGTCATAATCACCACAAGTAGGCTTGCCATTCACTTGGTTGTATGAACACATCACACTGGCTACATTTCCATCAAGAACACAACTCTTGAATGGAGGGTTAAATGTATCATCTAAATCTTGTTGTGTCACCTACTCACCACAACAAACAAAAAAACACGAGATGTCACCAAAAATTAAACTGTAGGTATTTTAGAAAAAGGGCATACAATCGACCATCCAGTACCTTAGCATTGAAATTGTAACGTTGGATTCCTTTCCAATCATCGATATCATAAGCTGTGTAATGCTTACAGCATGAAGCAACCTTGAGCATGTCTTTTTTACCATCATCGCGCTGCTGCAGGCCTTTAACATATGCTACACCATACTTGCTAGAGAGAGTTGGATCTTCTCCAGCTGTTTCTTGGCCTCTTCCCCATCTGGGATCGCGGTAAATATTCACATTTGGTGACCAATATGTCAATCCTGCTTGACCAACATTGTACATTGCTCTACCCTCAGTAGACACCACCTGCAAACATCAACATTTTACGAGTTCAATATTTGCACCTTACGAGCAGAAATTAGTAATTTAATAAAAATGGTAACTAATGTTAAAATTACAATACGATTAGTATACATAACTTAAAATGCATTGTTGTTTGATACAACTCTCAACTGCTTTCTTCAACATTAATCACATGATAGATCTAACAAGGATCAATCATCTTCCTTTTCAAAAAAGACAGTATAATAATGTATCCCCTATTATTATAACATATGGTTGGGTGGGCAATTTAGCATGTTAGATTAATAAATGGCTAGTTGGTGCATGCTTTTATCAATTATGCCCATTCTCAAAAGATGTAAACATCTTAACCAAATATTTTGCAAGCTGGAATCCTTCTAAAACATTTCCATATATCCTATTTTATGATATCCACTTAATTATTAAAGAATTTAACTTTTGCTGATTTAAGAAACCATTATGCAAAAACAAATGTTTCATCCCACTTCCCAAAAGAAAAATCTAGCATTAACCCTTATATCACACGGCAAATTTATAGCAATCAATTTTAGCATCTACAAGAACATATGAACGCGTATTAATCATAAAATTGGGCATAAGTCACTGTCGTCTTCCAAAAAAAATAATCATTCGATGTTTAAAAAACAAATAAACAGAGTGGTCCTTAGATAATGCCATGATGGCGACGTACGTCTACAACTTGACCTTTAACTTTTCATCAATCTTTTTTTGATTTATAACCATAGTATCCGGCCAGCACCGGAAAAAATTATTAACTAATGTGTAATCTTTTTTTATATTGGGACAACTAGTAAAATTTCTGGCTCCTGTGTTAAGAAATGGCGAAAAATCAAATCTTGACACAAAGATCAAGACTATCATAAGTTATATTGCGCTAATTTGTACACTAATCTCATATTAACAAGAAAGAGATATTACCTTTCCAATGGTCTCAAATAGAGTTTCATTGAAAGAAGCAGAAGTGAGAATAGGCTGAGGGAAGCTAGTGGCATGAGGGACTATATTATTGAATTTAACTCCTGGACCAGTATATGAAATCCCATGTAATGCTTCAGACCACCATTCATATTTTGGGATTCCAAGCCTACTAACACTACCAGCAGTGTTCACTAGCATACTGATTTTTTCTTGTAATGTTAATCTTTTTACTAGATCATTTACCCTGGCTGACACACCCAATGAGGCATCACAAAATGCAAAGCTTTTTAGGCTAGGATTGGTTGCAGTGTCACAAGCAAAAACAGCAGATGATTGAGCCAAAACTGGCTTGAATTGTAAGCAAAAATGAGTCAAAATGAAGAAGAAACAGAGCAAAACAGAGTATTGGTGTTTCTTGATTTCATCCATTGCTCTGTTCTTCTTCATGTAAAGAAGAAAAAAAAAGTGATGTGAGTTATGAGAGGCAGATCTTGGTTTTTTTATAGGAGAAGAAATGATAGCAAACGCATATTGTTTTGTAGCAACCCGTGATGGATAAATGTAAAATATCAAAAATGTACTCCCCATCCATTTCAATTTAATTGTTTTAAATTGACTGGACACGAAAAATAAGAAATAAAATGAAATTTTTGAATTTTACGATTATAAATTAAATACGTAAGTAGTCCTTCTTTTGATACAGATGAAATACTTTAGACACTTAAATATATAATATTAATGGGATCCAGTTTCCATGACTTATTTAAACCTTGTGAACAAATAATGAGAGAGAAACTGATTTATCTCTCTCTCTTCGTTTGCTGTCCAATTATTTTGCTGTAAAAATGGTAAGATGGGGTCGGTAAAAGATTTTATTTTTCGAATTTCCATAGGTACTTTTTGTTTGGAAGCTCGTTGGGGAATGTGAAAGACAGAGATAGCGTTGGATTTGAAGGTTTGCTTTGGGTAAAACATGAAAACAATAAATAAAAGAAATTGGTCTTACAGATTTGCAGGGTTTTTTTAATTAAAAAAAATGATTCATGTGCATTATTTATGACTCCGATTCATTTTAACGGGAGGAACTGTCAAAGAATTGTACTTTTTTTTTATTACCTCAAAGCTTATGATCTCATCAATTTATTTTCTTGGTCCTATGGTTCATTAACAATTTCAAATTCAATGTAATTTCATAATTGAAATAATTTTTCTATTTCACCGTTGATTAGTAGCTAAGAAATGGAGGAGGAAGGGGGGCGGGGTGGATAATGGTTAGGTGTAAATTTGTCAAATTAAAGTTTCCAGCTAGAAATTAGTGTGTTACAGAAATGACTTTTAAGATAATTCAATGAAGATAGATAAAAACAAAGAAATACGCGGAAGACTATTTTGTCAATAGATGTTATCTTTTTCTGGTTTATGACTCAAAGCATCTTTAATGTTTTTCCATGTATAGATTATTGATACTTAAGCTTAATCTCTCAAATAATTTATGGTTAAAAAATACGACAGTAGTCTATGTCAAACCTTCTATCACTGTTATATTTTGTGTGTGGCTGTATGGATTTAACAAAAAAACAAAAAAAAAAAGTGGTCCTACTCCAATTTCATGGGGAAATTATTACTCCCTTCGTTTTTTTATTCTACTTATTATATTTTGTTTTACGAGATTTAATTTGACTAATTTTTTAAGCTAAATTAAACTTAGAATAATTTAATATTTTGAATTTTTGAATCAAATGTTCAAAAATTAAATGAAAAGTACTATATATAAGTTGCAATCTTTCTTATATTAATAATATGATGAAAAAATATATCTTAAATGTTAACCAAAATTTATAATCTCTGACTCTCGAAAAATGAAATGTGACAAGTAAAAAAGAAGTGATTGTGCAATTCTTAATTAAGCATAATCTCTTAAATATTTTATGGAATTAGTCTCTTGTGTTTGATGTATTATTGGGATGTGCATCTTATAATTGTTTATATATATACTAACTAATTGACGATCGATAAGACAAATACTTTATAAAGGTGTATATACAGAAGGCAATGACACGCCCAACAATATTTACCTTCTTACTTGACTAGCTTCTTCTTTTTTTGTTTATATAATTCAAAGTCTTCTTAAATGTTTTCCTTTGTATAGGATAGACGATGTCCACCTTTTCTTACAAGGATAAAAACAAAGAGAAGTTCCGGTATGGAACTCGAAAAAAAGAAGAAGATAATTTAGATGTGTTTTTTACACTTCACTCAACACACATATATGTATACACGAACACATATTTTAAATTACATAATAGTTGATCCAATAATTAAAAAAATGGAAAGAAATGTTCAATGAAATAATATTAAGTTGTTGGCATCCTTAAACTTTAGTAAAAAACAGGCATTTTTTATTTGAATTATGATATTTTAGGTGTATTCGAAATTTATTACTTGAAGGGTAGATAAAAAGTTGTAACAAGTTTTGAGTGGTCCTGTTTTTGTGTCAAGTGGGAGTGTAGGGACATCCACATAGGCGGTCGAGTAGTGGTATTAGGACAACACCCCCGTGATTCTTTTGGGTAGTTGGGTCACATTTGGCCCCATTCTTTTTTATTACTACATCTTATAAATCTTTTATTTATGGGATAAGGGTCCCTCAACTTTGTTTTATTGGTTGAGTAAGCCCCCGTCGTTAAAATTAAATTATTCTTATTTCTGTCGTTACTAATTTCATTATTTGTGCCCCTCAATTGGATGAAAATCCCCAAATCAATTAAAATTACTCAATTTTAACCCTATCCGACCCACCTAATAATATAATCCATTTTTGTTCATATTTTAATCCGACCCGACCCACCAACAATTATGTTTTGCCTTTTACTTTGGAAAAATGATATATGTGGACTTACTTGACTTTAACTTAAATTATTTTTATTTTTCAGATTAGTTAGGTGTTATTATGAGGGGAAAAAAATTAAAAAGGAAGAAAAAATGACATCTTCTTCCTCAATAAGTTCACTCCGGCCAGGAAGTAAATAGAGTTCCTTCCATCGTAGCCGATTCACCATGAGAGCCAAGTGGAAGAAGAAACGTATGAGGAGATTGAAGAGGAAGCGCCGAAAAATGAGGCAGAGATCCAAGTAGAATCGTATTTGGCAGTTCTTAGCTTTTGACATATCGCCTTGGCTCTAGGTTATTGCGTTTTTGTCTTATTTTCAGTGTTTGCAGTTAAATTTCAGTAATTACATTGTGCTAATGGCACCTAAACCTAATGTATTTCTGCTTCTGAGGTGTATTGAAACTCTAGGAGCCATTTTTGGATCAATTTTATGATATTTACTCCTTAATTACTGATTAAAAAAAAGAAAGGAAATGATGGATTACAAACTCTAATACTAATGAATCCTGGGTATGTTGGATTTTCTTATCATCACGCGCCGCCGGCAGGTGGAGCTAGGGCTGTTCAAAACCGAACCGAAACCGATAACCCGAACCGAAAATAAGTTATTGGTTTATCAGTAATTGGTTATTTTTAGCAGTTTTGATAACGGTTTAAATTTTTTTTGTTATTGGGTTATCGGTTCTTAACGGTTTGAGGTTTTTTCTTAATGGATTAACCGATAACCCGATAGTAAATTAAATAATTATATTTTTATCATTTTGTATATAAAGTCCTTGACTTAGAGTTTAGTTTCCTACTTTTATTTTTGGCTGTCTCAAACTCTTGGGGTATTCTACAATGTAAAAGTGTTTGCTTTTTAGCAAGATGTTATTTGTGAACTCATGTGCATGGTTCATTTGGTTTGTCACCTTGTTTTTTACGTGATTTTTAACGACTTTTTTTGTGTCAAATCTTAACGGTTAAACCAATAACCGAACCGATAACGATCAATAACCGATAAACCAATAACCGATAAGTCAATATCTTAATGGTTCTTTAACGGTTTAGCATCGCTACAAACCGATAACCAATAAGCCAAACCGAGAAATTTCAAAACCGAACCGAACCGACCGATACGCAGCCCTAGGTGGAGCAGTAGCAACATTGTTTTCTTCAACTTCAATCCTCTTGGAAATTCAATAAACTTATCTCACGCGCCACCACCTCCACCGCCACAGTAGCAATTCGTCGATATACCTCTAGCCACCGCCGCCTTCACCGTCCCATCTCAAGACTTGGTAACAAAACTCAATCTGAAACAACCAATCAACAAACCCGTAAATAAAACCCAATCTGAAACAACCAAAACCCACTCTTTCAACCTCCTCAAACCCACATCGCAAAAAGTGTCCAGCCACCACTGCGAAATCCCAAATTCGATAGATCGGAGGAAATTAGCAACGATGAATTAGAGCTCCAAGCTTCAGTAATTCCCATAATTTTTTAGATCTGACTAGAAAATAATGCTCCGATTACCTATATTTAATCACTGTTATGTTCTTGTGGTTTTGGGTTCATAGTCATTATTACATTATTTTCGATATTATTGGGTTGTGTCGGATAATTTTATTGTTTTTGAAAAGGAACACAAGTTTAAAGATGAAGATGAACAGAAATGAAGATGAACAAAATGGTTATATTATTATGTGGGTCGGATCGGGTTAAATTGGGTAATTTTAATTGATTTGGGGTTTTCCATCCAATTGAGGGCACAAATGATGAAATTAGTAACGGCAGGGGTACGAATAACTTAATTTTAACGGTGGGGGCTTAGTCAACCAATAAAACAAAGTTGAGGGGTATTTTTGATCCTTTTTCCTTTATTTATAAAATATTACTAAATTTAATATTACAAAAAGGAGTAAATTATAGTGATTTTAGTCATAAAAAATAATCTTCTAACTTTACTATTATTGTGAAAAATGTTCAGTAATAATGCGCGTGATTAACTCGATTAGCACAAACAAAGTTAATCGAATGAAGTCATAAATATATATTTTTTTACTATATTTGATATTCAAAATTTATTAGCTTGATGGGGATAAATTACACCATATCTTACTCATTTAAAGCAAATGCTTTCATCAAAAAATTTCAATTCTCAATATTTGAATTTAAAATTTCAATTAAAAATAGAAAGATTTCACCTATAATATTTTGATTGTTATGAATATTATTGAAAAACAATTAGAGATATAAATACCTTTCAATATGATTATTACGTAATTTTTATAATTAAGAAGTGTTTCAGATAAATATAGGTTAAAATAAAATTAACGAAAAAGTAGAAACTTCAATCAAAAGTTCAAGGACCATTCTACTAAATTTAGAATGGGGTCCCCTCTTTGTTTTTTTTTTTTTTGGTGGGGGGGTGGGTTGTTTCATAGGAAATGCGCGCGAAAAGGGTGCCAACTGCGGAATTTTTGATCAAATTAAGCCATTATTTAAAGCAATTCACCATAATAATACATTTTTTAAAACTTTTACAAAATTAGTATAAACGTATTTCATAGTAACATTTTAGGGTATAATTTATTTTTTAAAAATTTAGCCGTGTGCTGACGGTGTTAAGTTGAGAAACGTTACCGTGAGTAACGTTTTATGCTAAAAAAGTTACTCACAGTAACGTTTTATAATACGTTACTGTGAGTCACGTTTTACACCTAAAACGTTACTCACAGTAACGTTTCTTAAGAATCCAACCATGGGACATCGAATCCTGCAAATTATATATACTAATAATTTGTACTCTAAAAGGATATTTCTTCGATTAATAGGAGATAATTTGTGTATACTGATTAAGAAAATTATCTTATAAAATTATTACACTAAAATTCATAAAAATATAGATTTGTTGTTTTACGTGCAAATTATATATTCCCTCTATCCCAATTTATGTGACATATTTCAGATTTCGATATTCAAACAAGTTTATGTTTGACTACAAATTTTTCATATATTTTAAAAATAATTTGAATTATTAATAATTGTGACTTATAGTACTTTTTACGTAGTTTACAAATATATAAATTTCATTTTAAAAAATTTGAAGATTCCATTAGCAAATTATCGATCAAACTTAAATTGTTTGACTCTCGAAAAACGAAGTGTCTCACATAAATTGGGACAGATAGGGTATATTAATATATAATTTGTACTCTAAAACGTTATTTCTTCAATTACTAGGAGATAATTTGTGTATACTGATAAAGAAAATTATCTTATCAAATTATTACTCTAAAATTCATAACAATATAGATTTGTTTTACAAATTATAGCTATATTTGCAGGATTCGATTCTAAATTTGTAGAATTCGATGTTTCGTGATTTGATTCTTAAGAAACGTTACTCACAGTAACGTTTTAGGTGTAAAACGTGACTCACAGTAATGTCTTATAAAATGTTACTGTGGTTTCTCAACTTAACGCCGTCAGAAAACAGCTGATTTTTTAAAAATAAAATATACCCTAAAACGTTACTGTGAAGTACGTTTATACTAGTTTTGTAAAAAAAAATTAAAATGTATTATTTTGGTGAATTGCTTTAAATAATGACTTAGTTTGGTAAAAAATTCGCCAACGCGTATATTAATCGAAACGGGTGACATAGAAATGGATAATGCTTTATACTTTCTTTGTGTCCATTGTACTATTTTAATAGATAATTTTATACTTAGTTTATAATTTATCTTTATTTTTAATTATAATCATTTTTCTATTACATTTTTTTAGACATTGTATTTATTATATTCAAAGTCTGATATAGTAAAATTATCCTCTTATTTATACTTTTTAAAAAGTGTGTAAAGTCAATAGTGGATAAATATTATTGGACAGAGAATGTAATTATCTACTCATTGCTTACATCCGATAAATCGGCTTCCTTCCCACTTCTTGTTTTTCTATTTTTCTTGGCAAGATTAGGGCGTGTGTTTTAATATTCGATTCGATATTTTTAAAGTTTGATTTTAATAATTAATAATCAAAAATAAATATAATCGTTCAGTATTTGATTTGGTATTTTTTAAATTTTGTAATTAAAAATGGATATCAGATATTAAAATTTTAAAATTCGATACAATAAATCAAACTAATTCAATTCAATAATGTGATTTTCCATAATTTATGCCCCCTCTAAAAAAAGATAAATTTTATATTGAAAAAGACAAATTATGAATTTAAATATATAAAATTCTAAACTAATTCCAAAATATACTTGTCGAAGAAAGATATTTTTATCTAGAAAAAAGAAAAGCTTTTGAGGAAAAAAAGAAAAGGAAAGGGCTATTTTAACATTGAGAAATAAAATGTCATTATATGACAGCTGCCTTACATGACTTTCTCATACGCAATGAAGTCTTTCATTTTTTTAAAAAATTATTATGTTTCACACAATTAATATTAATTATATAAAACTTCTTTTTTGTAAGATTAAAAGAATCTCATAATGGTGTGAGAAGCGTAATTAAAAATTTCACAAATTTCGCTATTTCCCTTTCCATGTGTTGTTTTTCGTACCAACTCTTAAAACTCCAATCTTCTAATTAATTTCTTGGTAAAATCCACTAAAGTTTCATCTTTCTCATGTCTCTATTTTTAAAATATTCTTTACATTTTGATGTTCAATATTCATATTAAATTTTTTTGATTAATTCAATTTTATACATTGTATGATTTATTTCTCGAAATGATGTTTCTAATAAAAAAAATTCATTCTCTGATTCAAACACACATGATATCTTGATTAAGAGTAATCAAATTTCAAAATCATCCACCACAACTCACGTTGGTCTCACGTCCCTATTTCACTCGCCCTTGGACAGAAGTTTTGAATGCTCATCCAATTTTTCCTACGGTTGTCTAATTGCATGCAGTATCAAAATTTGCAGGCGTATTATATTAAAAATTATTCCTCACGATATGATTTTCATATCACTTACGTCCATTTTTCTAAGTGCATCTTGATTGCAGTATGGCACCAGACAAAAAGTGGGATCCAGCATATATAGTTTATTTTCCCACTTTTTATTATACAAAATTTGCAATTTCCTCCCCTGTCTCATTCATTGATTCATTTAAATTGGACTTATCTGCCAAGTCATATTAATTAAAAACCTCTTAAAAAAATATATACTATAAAATATTGGAATATCATTTGCTTTATTTGTTCATATCATAATATGAAATTAAATTATTTTGAATATTAAGATATGAATAAAATATCTTTTTGATTGGAATAACACAAGAATTAGAAGCAACACACACAACATATTACCTAACTTTTCTTACTAATATTTAATTTATACTATTAATTAGCATGATGACATGATCATGTGATATTGTATTATTATTATTATACGTACTTTTTCAATTGCTACGAATCGATATTAATTAATAATACAAGATATTGTAAGTACAAACAAAAGGTGCAATATGATAATTTTTGATACATTTGTAATTAGGATAATAATATAACAATATCGAGTTAATTCATTCCTCAACTCAATGAATTTATCTACCAAAGTTTTTTAATTTTTTTAAATTTTATGATAACGAAATCACTTAACAATTACCTGATTTCATATAAGGTCATACCTACCGAATTATGATATATAACATCCGTCAGAAATTCATTTTGTATTAAATCGTTACCAACTAATTATGAATAATACAAGAAAGAAATTGTAAGTACGTACAAGCAAAAAGGTGCAATAATTGTTACTTAATTAGTAATGCATTTGTGACAAGGATAACCAAAATATTACACGCAACATTATTGATTAGTTTCTTAATTATATGATTAGAATATTATTTAATCAATGTAGGCAAACACTAATACATCACTGGCATCTGTTGTTATATATATACTCGTGTCACATTCTTTTGGCTGAATTTATTTAGGTTCTTAATTAGTAACATTATATAGCTGAAAGTGACTAATTTGTTCTATATATGGACTTTAAAAATTCGTGAAGTCATTATCAGATTAATGAAAATGAGAATTCGCTTAAGCAATAAGTTATTTTAAAGTCACCTTTTAAATCCTTAACTAATCATCTCACCGACAACATCCAAGAATATTATTTGGAAGTTTTATATGAAGTGTAAATATTAGCTAATAAAAACAAATCTGGCAGATGGTTTTTGTCTATTGGATTTTAATTAAAATTTTGAAAGAAGACCAGATTCGGAGAATAGTTCAATAGCATCACGGACCAAATTGATGACAAAATTCATAGTGGCTCCGAGGTGGTTCGTGGCTGAGACACCCTTTTATAATAATATATATAATAGAATAATATCAAGTCGTTTCCTTTAAAAGAAGGAAAAAAAACAATTATGTATTCAATGAGAATTATAAAATAAATACTTCTATTTTGTTAGATAAATTGAAGAATTAATAAAAAGATAAGGAACATATCTTATGGTCCTCGAGGAAAATGCCACATTGGCTGATTACCTAGAGCATATGGAAAACTATAGCATGACATTTATAGATATAAAAAAAACTATACAAATAATTTCCACACTTGAACAGTAGATTAAATTCCTATATTACTCGACATCTAAAAATAATCATGAATATATACACTTGGAAAAAAGTGAAATACACTCATATACAAAGATAATATAATTATCTAAAAATTATTACAATGTCAGTAGGCCCATGCTGATTGGATATAATCATATCCGGGAGATCTTTAATAATTTTAGTGTTGAATCTTAATTTACAAATCTCCTTATAATTCTACTTCACTGTTTTCCCCATTTAACCCTCAGTAGCAATTGTTCTCTGCGACTATAAGCATAGATTGTTCAAATATCAACTTTGGGAAAAGAGCTATATATGATTTATTCTTTCAAACTTAATTATATTTCAAATTGAAATAAAAAATTAATATTAGGATCGAAAATAGTACTACAAGAATAAACAGCTGATGATGTTGTCACATGGGAGGTAGTCCCAATAAAAAAGCTAATAGGGAAAAATCTTATGTTTTTTTTTAAAAAAAGTTACGAGTTTATTCACTAGCTTTTTCTTTTATTTGAAAATGAAAATAATGTACTATTTTTAATTATCTGGTTATTATTTTAAAGCAAATAAGTTATTTTGGTACGTGAATTATTGTCTTATTATCTAATTCATGAACCAAAGTTGTTAAATGTTAGATATATTTATTATAAGACAATAATTCATGTACCAAAATTGTTATTTTGCCTTATATAAAGAAGGGGGGGGTGAAAAGGAGGCAGATTCCAAAAAGAAAAAGTGACAATCAAAGGATATTGCAGACCATTAAATTAGAAAGAAAAAAAAAGCTACTACATTACTTTAATTTTCATAAAGATTTCAAGGCATGGTATGGAGTAAGGACTATGAAGTGAACTTGGTTGGTCAGTATTTGATACCTAAATTAAAATTTAATTAATTCTAAATTCACATATTATAAAATTTATTTCTAAAGACACCATTTGCAATAATTTTTTATTTATTTATAAGAGTTCGAACTTAAGACCATTTCACCACTATACTAAGCCTTGGTAGGCCCCATATATTTAAAGTAACTTGATGGGCACTATAAATTCTCAAACTCAATAGCCTCTTCAGAACAGATGGCTTCCATGTTTTCACTGAAACTTTTGTCTAAAATTGACCCCATATACCATGTTTTTGTTCCTATTTCTTTTTCCTTTGGGATACATTTTTAGCTCAAATCAGCCTTAGTTTTTAGATGAAAAGAATTGGACGGGACAAAATAAATTAAGCTAATAAATGATATTTTGAACAGTTTAAGCGAATCATATTTACGTACATTAATCTTGCCACCCTAATTATAAATGACTCCTAAACGTGAGTGTGATTCATTTATTTAAAGGTTAAAACAAAGCGCGGCTCACATCAATCATTCCAGAAAGTTGGATTAGGGACTTGATTCTAATCTAACTCAATTATATAATTAGAAATTTTAAAAGAAACAAATTGATGGATTATGACCACTTATAAAGTAATTATTTTTTCATAAGCAACGTTGCTCAAGTTAGATGATGATTCCATTAAACACAATACATAATTAGGAGATCATGTTAAACAGGTAGATATTTAATATTATTTAAAGCTTGAAAAGTCTAAAATATATAGCTCATACAAAGAGAGGAAATAATTGAATAGGTAATTAGAGCAGTTGAATAAAACATGAAGATTTTCATACCTTTTGACCAACACTTGTTCTTTTTCTCCAACTAATCAATTACCTACAAATAAGGAAATGTGACAAAGTATAAATACATTCTTCCACCTCATTTTATCTTGGGGTGAAAGGGGGTAGGAGTTGGTTGGTTAGCCAATCAATTTCATCATTATATATTTTTTGTTCTGTGATCTCTTGCTTCAAATACACGATTTTACCAAATAATTATGGAGTCTTTAAGGACAAGAGTCTAGTTTACATATGATTTTTCGGAACTCAACTACTTTTGCTCAAATTCTGTATCTATATAACAATTTTGATAAAAATGCAGCCATCATTATAAACTTATTTGAGATTATTGTATAACTCATAAAATTTAAATTCTGAATCTGAGTCTGGTCTAGTCTAACTCTTTGCTCAATGCATGTTCTCATAGAATTATATATGAAGAAATGGACCACTATGGGGACAAGAAAAGTAGACTTGAGAAAAGCTTACTGTAGCTAGATGGCCCATAACTAAGGCCCAAAATTTCATGCAGGGGGCCTATCAATGATAATTAGTTTTTTTTTTCATCAAGTGGATAATAGGGAAAAGCAAGTATAGTGGTTATGTCTCGAGAAGCAATTATTTGTGAGAGAGTGACACAGATATTTTAAGTTATTCGTGCTTGAATCTTACCCAAAGGGGGTCCTCCATTTGTAATGATTTTAACTTGGGATGAGAGGAAACTTTTGTACCGCAAGTTTCTAGTCGTCCATCAAAAATAATAGTTGAAAAGAAAAAAAAGAAAAAATACACTATATGGTATGGTAAGCCCATCAAAATAATAGCTGAAAGGAAAAAGAGAATGGGGAAACAAAAGGGGAAAACTATACAACATTGTATAGTCGTCCATAATAATAGCTGCAAGGAAAAAGAGAATGGGGGAGCAAAAGGAGAAAATTACACTACATTGTATAGCCGTCCATCAAAATAATAGCTGGAAAAAAAATGAATGGAGAAACAAAAGGCAGAAACTACACTACACTTTATAGTTGCCCACTGAAATAATAGCTGTAACTACCTTAGGTTTAAAAATAACAAACAAATTGGGGAAGTAAAAAGGGGAAAACTACATTGCATCTATCCACCAAAATAAGAGCCAATAAATGTATATTATTGTATGTGTACATAAAATAGTGTATATTATTTAAATATATATTTATGTAACTTTCCCAAATAAAAGAGGTCTTTTATTGGGCCGGAAAAGAAAGGGTTGGTGGGTCTGTTGATATGGAACAAAAAGGCCGAAAAAGTATAGATAGTTAAATTGGGCCTAAATTTGCTGATATGTGGGCTACTTCTGAAAATTTGGGCTTGGACATGCAGCATTATTGACTTCATACTTGTCTTTTCCAACAAACAGACACAACTCTCAAAGTCATAAATCAACTGCGTAGACCCTATAATGTCTAGTCAACCAGAAAGTGGAGAATGATTACGCCCTCCATCTTTCATAAAAAATCTCAAGATCGAGCTCTGATAATAGAAAAATTCTTTATAAAAAATGTTTTATTTTAGTGAGTATGTTTATGAATTCAAATTAATCTGATGATGAATTTTCATTAGTGAAAGAGATGAAATTTTGATAGCAAATTCCACTGGAGACCTAGTCATGGTCAACGATTTTGGCGTCAACCATGCGTTTAGAGGATTATATCATGTCCTACTTTGTGACTTATTGGGTATTTATTGACTTTTGTCATAGTTTTTGTGCTCATGGAATAATCTAGCCTTTTTTGCAGATAACCCCAATTTAGGTTTAATAGTACATCCCAACAGGGGACGACCATACTTGTTCAATTTATCTCTTTCAACTTTATTATTATTTAATTATTTTATTTTATTATATTTTAAAGCTCACTTGAAAATGTTACTTAAAGAAATTATCAATTTCATTCAAAAGGTAAAAGAGATGTTGTTTCACAACACTTTAAAAGTCAACTGTAATATATATATATATAAAAGTATTTTTTACTTGCTGTAAGATTTTTTTTAAAATAAAATTTTTATTTCTATTATATTCGGTGTGCAAGTAGCAAAAACTATTTTCCTAAAAATATATGTACATATCTAACAAAAAATAAAAATAAAAATAAATTAGGAGTGGAGGATTAAATGGGGTGGGGTAGATTTTATTTTATTTTTTTAAAATAAAAATAATATCAATCTTTTTTAGGAAGGAGTGGGGAGGTTTGAATTTTAAAAAAATATTTAATAAAAGAAATTTTAAAAAATAAAAGGACGAGGGGCGAGGTGGTGGAGTGGGGTGAGAAAAATATTTTAAATTTTATTTTTTAAAAAATAGTTTCTTTTATTTATGGGATAATAATACTTTAATATTTAACTTTTAACTAATATTAATAGTTTATTTAATTTTTTGTCAAGGTGGAATATTTTATCCATGTGGAATGTCATGTGGCAAGGTCTTTGCTAATAAAAGAGAGAGTGTATTACACACTCCACTGAGGTGTGCTTCAGAAACTAATAAGTGATAGTTTAGGTATGAAACTTACACTCTCAATAGTTTAGATATGAAACTCAAAAAAAGTGAAATAATTTAAATGCATTTTTGACACATATCTCTTAATTAAATCTTAACAAATGCTAATAATATCGAGGGGGGACATATATAATTACACATTTATTGAGTGGTTGTATAATATAATATGAACATTCAGAATAATTATGATTCTTTGAATATGTTTAATTTGTCTGCCTAATAGCCAAACGAACATCATCATGCACGTGCGCTACTTGTTTAAAGTGAAAGGCCATAGAGAAAGAAAAAACAATAATGTTTTAGGACCTAATCATCAAATTAACTTTATACGTCATCGATGTGGTGTATCAGATAGGGCTACTTCTTCATTAATCAAATGTTTCTGATTGGAGTTTTGTGTATGAAAAAATTCTTGATATGGAGAGCCTCCCTCCAAATGGGGTCCTACATGACACGAATTCAAATTAGTCGGATTCTAATACAGATAACCGAACACTGGATAATGAAAAAAAAATAATTAACTTTATACAAATGGACAAAATAATAAAATGTGGAATCCACCGTTACTTTAACTACTCCTTTCCCTAATTAATCTTTTTTTATTTTAATCTGTTCTAAGTAGTATAACTATTTTTCTTCCCTGGTTAATATTTTAAATTATCCTATTAAAAATTTACTTAAACTTTCCTTTATTGATCTAAGCAAAATTTAAATGTATAAGGGGAATAACTTTGTGTTCACTTTACCTGCTTTTTAAAAAAAAATGTTAAACCTCAACTTTCTTTTAAGTTCAAACCATATGAGACACCTAAAACTGGAACTTTGTCCTACAAAAAGAATTATAAAATATGCTAATTAAGGTGGAGTAATAATTAATGTAGATAATTAATTAATATGAAATTTGTCCCACCAAAATAAATATAACTAATTGATATGGACCGAATATTATGCGGTTGTTATTCAAATTTAAGCTTTCACATCAAGTTAAATTAACTAGGTGGTTGGTCGTGTGATTTAAATCTCAAATTTGAAGTTTTAATTTGTCTCTTTCAAGACATCTGATAAGAGTAGAATGATACGGAAAAGATTAATATGATCCTTACTCAAAGGATGAAACACACAAATTATTTGAAATTAGTGTTTGTTTATGAAATTTGAACAAAATTTTAATTTTAAATTTCAGCTTCTCCAAAAAGTAAAATTTCAATTCCAAGTTTATAAAAATATTTCTTTTAAATGTGAACTTGACGCATAGGTTTATATTTTGGAACCTATAGTTTTAAATTTTACAAAAAAAAAGAGAACTTGTGCTCAGCATGACGACACTGTATGTACCATGTGAGAGAGTTATATTACAAAATAACTAGTTTCTATTATTGTCGATTTAATTGAACAATGAACTTTCGTATAATTATGCATATTTGAAAGTTTGTAATAACATATAACTACAAATATTTATTAAAAATACGGAAATGTGTGATTTATTAATACGGTTCCTCAATATATTTTCTTGTTTATGAACCATAATTTGTTCATCTTGTAAAATTGTGAAAATTAAAAAAGTTTTAACAATTCTCATAAATTATGAATTTTAATGTTTATGTGAAAAATTTTAACTTTAAAGATCCAAATTATATGTCAAAAGAAAAAATTCAATATCAAATCATGATTTAAAATCAAGACCAAACTAACATTTAGGGCTTACCAGATAAATTAATTTGGCTTATTCATTCATTTTTAATGGGTTATTAACTTTAGTCATTTTGATATAGTCAATTCAACTTAATACGTCTATTTGATACCCCTAATTTAATCGCATTGTAAGAAAAATATTTGTACTATTATGTAGCCTTCAAAATTGTCCAATTTCCAAGTCTCCAATTTTGACTATTATAACTTTAAAAACATGTTGATTAAGCAAAGTTGTTAATGTGTTGAAACAGTGACCATTACTCAACACAAAGGGTCTTTGGAAAATGGCTTCTCATCAAGCTTTATTGAATAGTCACATTTTATGTATCAATGTAAATACCCTTTTATAAAACATAATTATTTTAGCACTCAACTTTATGAAGCATTTGTTCTTGAAAGTCTTTACAAAATGAAAACCATTGAGAAACACACATGCCTAACTTGGCCTCCTTTTATAAAAAAAGTAACAACAATATTTAGATATGGAATGTGACTATGAATAATCGGTAGGGTAATTTTAATCCAAGTATATATATATATATATAATGGACACATAAGTTAGCAATTAATTCCCATTTCGCAACTAATAATAATATGGAAAAAATTGATAAGAACAAAAAAAACTCCTATCAACTCATAGAATAGCTCTTAACGTTATCTTCTATCTCAAATATCCCTTCTTAACGATAAAAAATGTTCAAATATGCTCCTCGCATTTTGAACATGTCATCATGTAACTAGTCGTACATATTTAGTAGCAAATAAATTATTTACAGTATTCATATAAATTTTTGAACTTAAAACATGTCCAAATATACTTCTAAACAATAAAAAAAATTTAAATATGCTCCTCGCATTAATAGTACTGGAAGTAATAACTTTTTTAAGGTGCGTGTTCAAATTAAAAACACCATTTATTATAAAATGGAAGATGTAATTAAAAAAAATAAAAGGTACTAGTGTTGATATGGAAGGTGAGTTGGAAAAAATGTGTAGGGTAATTTTTCCACAAATGAAAACAAAGACATTAAAAATTAGTTTGAAATAAGGCCAAAGAGTGAGTCACACGAACAAAGCTGCTTTCAAAAATACTATTCATCCACTATTGTTTCGGCCCTACACATTGAGCGTGCGTCTTTGACCCAATATCCCCTTTTAGCCTATATATCACCACAACAATATAGTAAAAAAAATATATCAATAATTTTTCCCACAAATCTTTTTCTAACTTCAATCTCAACAGCAATAATAACATATCAATATAATCTTATAAGTGAGATTTGAGGAGATTAGAGCATACACATAGAGTCGCATATCTTATTCCTATCTTGAAAGATAAAAAAATTATTTTCGATAGATCAACAATTCAAAAAATCTAACTTTAACCTCAACAAAACTGTTATTTTCATTTTCAGTTACAAATCTGGTACAAAAATGATTTGAAGTACTCCTTATACCCAAATATAAGTAAATAAACAGACAAAAAGAAAATCATAAAGGGGATTTTTTTTTTACATAGGTTAATTTGAAAAAAAAAACAATATTAACCTAGTGAGTTTGTTGTAAAGTTGATTTTAAGATGTACACGTTTGGTCTAATCAAGTCAAACATAAGTTTTACGTAAATCTGTTTGATTGGATATACTTAAAAAGATAAAAATATTTTCTTGACAGATAAGTTAAATATTTGACAAATAGCAAAGATTTGTTATAAATTCATTGAATGAGTGGATTGTCTATTGAGTTAATACATGAACTACTTGTTCATATTCCCTAGGTTCTATGAACCTTTTTGGATAAGAATGTATCTATTTATTATGACACTTAATATGGTGACTTTTGGGGTGATTTCTCAACCTATAAATAGGGTTGTTCATTCACCATTGTAAGATACACACGATACAACATGAGACATGAAGACATTTGAATAAGATGATCTCTACATTCTACTCCCCATATCTCTTGTCTTTATTTCTTGTAGTATATTGCTTATATTTTACAACACGTTATCAGCACGAGACTCTACCCAATTGAGATTGAGTTTTAGTTTTTGTCTAACTCATGTTCTGGTTGATCTCGATATGAGAATCAAGAAGGAAAAATGATAACTATTGCAATCAAGGTATTATATGCATAAAATAAAGTATGTATTTTCTAGAATTTTTTTATGATTTAGAATACGATAGTATTCGGTCACTAACATTGACCAGGAACCAAAGGCATATACTACTACTGGTTGAATATTCTCTGCTCCACAAAATTCTTTGAATGGAAGAACGTATAAAGTTTTGGTAACATGAGTTTGAGTATTGTTTTGATTATGCTAATCTTGATATTTTATGAATTTTATTTCAATGTTTTGAAAGACTTAAAGGGTGAATCATGTTGTACTTCGGTCTATTATACCGTTGGTTGAGGGTAAGACGGTGGATTCAAGTCCCATCGCACCGAAAGGGTAAGACATCAGGTTAAAGTCCGGATGCACCACAATGAAAAATATTTGAGGGTAAGACGGTAGATTCAAGTTCTATCGCACAAAGAGGGTAAGACATCAAATTGAGTTTTGATACACCTTGATGATAAGGATTGGATTCGAGTTCCACAGAATTATGGTCTAACACGCCTTATATGGGCAAGACATTGAGTTTGAGTCTCGATGCACAATAGTGATGATATAATAATGACTAAGGCTTTGATGAAAAGTCATGAAATTTGTCCAATTGAATTTGCTCCATTCCTTAAAGCGAATGTGGTAGCAGTACATTTTGATAAGTTTGAAATTCGCCCAATTGCTCCATTCTATCATATGAATGTGGTAGCAGTGAATAATAAGTCTGAAAAATGACAAGTGATTGACTATATGAATAAGGGCCTGGATGGACAGAATTATAACAGTCATCATTGTCGTAATTATGAAAGGAAGAACACTACGGGTTCTCCAAATAGTCCTTCCAAAATGTGAAGGTAATTTTTATCATCATAATGGCATGAAAGGCCATTGGACCCGTGATCGTTGTGCGACCTAATAATTTAATAAATCTATAAAAATCCTCCATCAAGATAAAGTGGTGGTACACTTGACCTTTCAGGGTGATGTTGAGGTGGGTCATGCAAAAATGATAAATTTTAAAGGCATGGCAATGTGCTTATAATGCAAATTTATGAAGCACATATAAATGATTAGTCCATTCCTTGAAGAGAATGTGACTTGTGATAAGCATCGTGAATGCTCGACTATTCTGAAAGAGAATGGGTCAAGATGTGATAAAATCATTATGGGTGGATATATGCCGCAACTCACCTCTACGGGAGGTTTGAGAAAAATAAAGATATGTTGGCATGACCGGTTGGCCATTCTGGTTCCAATGTGATGCAAAAGTAATTGAGAATTCACACGGGTTATATGATGAAGAAATAAAAGATTCTTTAAGAATTCTCTTGCGTTGCTTGTTCTCATGATAAAATGATCATCGTATCATTATACCAACTAAGGTGGGAATTGTATTCCCTGAGATTTTGGAAAATATAAAAAGGTGAATATGGGCCCGTTCACCTGCCATGTGGACCGTTTGCAACTATATGATAGTTTGCATCCATGAGATGGTCACATGTGCTTTGTTATCAACTTACAAATTGGTTTTTGTGAGGTTGTTTGCTCGAATTGTTAAATTAAGAGCACAGTTCCAAACTATAAAATTATGTTGATAATGCTGGTTGGTTTAGCAGAAATTGTATGCCTCCAATTATAGCTAAACCATGGGTATGAGAACAGAACTCCTAAATAAGATTTGGTATGAGATGAGTTTATTTAACATGTAACAACACATGTATGCATCAAGCCAACAAGGTCTCCCCATCATAATTGGTTCAAGGTCCTCAACCAAATAATTTCCGTCTAAAGTTTGAATGTGCGATATCTGATTTAATTGCTCCACCACGCACAAAGATGGATCCTCAAATGAGGTTGGGGTGAATGTTAGATTTTCTAACATTAGGGGGAGAGATGATTGACAGCTGAAAATTATGAGATGAATTATCTAGATCCTTGTTAAAAAAAGTGAACTTGAAGTTCAAAAGATAATTCATTTGCATAATGATGCAAATTAATTGCCAGATGAATTTGCTGACCCTATGTTATAGTTCAGCTGCAAATGCTCCAATGAGAAGTCCTTGAAGGACAGAGTCTATGGTACGCCTGAAGCGTGATAGACCAATCGATTCTAAATGAAAAATTTCTTGAGGTAGGAGAGGAGCAAATGATCAAAATGGTCATGATAATGAGGCAAGTGCTTTAAAGAAGCACGATGACATAACACTTCATAAAATCTTGGCAAAGGTTCAGGTACCTGAAATGATGAATATGAAGAGATCTCAATAAGTTATGTCGTATTGGAATCGAGTCAAAAGACCGACGACGGTATCTTTGATATGAAGTAGCGCTTAATGCTACAAATGACTACAAGGATCTTGAATTAAAAAATCTGTCATATTGTGTGGACAGATAAATAATTGGCCAAATGAAATGCATAATTCAAGATATTATATTTCACTTAGAAAAGTGATGTTTTTGGACTTATAGTCCATGGATCAAGATATGATGTCAGTGGGTTACAAATGAATCATTATGCGAAAGTATAACCGTAAGATATAAAGTACGGTGTGTGCCTCGGGGCATAAAAGGTTTTCACAAAAATCCTGACATTATTAAATAGAGATATACTCTCCTGTGGTGGATGCAATGAAGCTTATTTCAGTCTGGCAATAGATGAGATGCTTGAATATGTGTAATGAATGATTGTCATGTCTAGCAAGACGATGAAGGTTATATGAAAATCCTTGAGGGATTTAAAAGGTCTTAAAGTAATTCCATTGAGTACCTCAATGGTTATGAGATTGCTTAACATAAAGAAAGATCAATTTCGATCTCATGAAAATGATTGAAAAATATCATGTATTAGTGCAATTGGTGCACATACAGACTGCTGATTATGCAGATGCCGGGAACTGTGTGATTTTTCTTTGAAAAGAGATATTACAGCCACCATGCATGAAGATAATGCTGCATGTATAGCTCGATTGAAGAAAGGATACATCGAAGGAGACTGGACAAAGTACTTTTCATCAAAGTTCTTCTTCACATATGATCTTCAACAAAATGGTGAGATACAAGTTCAACGGATCTCTTCAAGTGATGATCTTGCAAAATTATTTATTAAGACGTTGCCAATGTCAATATTTGAGAAGTTGAGATATGATATTGAAATGCATCATCTTCGGGATATCAAGTAAAGCTTTCATCAGGGGGAGTGAAATACGTGTTGTACTCTTTTCCTTAATCATGATTTTGTCCCAATTGGGTTTTCCTGATAAGGTTTTTAACGAGGCAGCACTCAAGGCATATAATGAGATGTGTGTACTCTTTTTCCTTTACTAGGCTTTTTCCCACTGGGTTTTTCCTAGTAAAGTTTTAACGAGGCACATTATCTATGGACATCCAAGGGGGAGTGCTATAAATTCATTGAATGAGTGGATTGTCCATTGAGTTAATACATGAACTACTTGTTCATATTCCCTAGGTTCTATGAACCTTTTTGGATAAGAATGTATCTATTTATTATGACACTTAATATGGTGACTTTTGGGGTGATTTCTCAACCTATAAATAGAGTTGTTCATTCACCATTGTAAGATACACATGATATAACATGAGACATGAAGACATTTGAATATGATGATCTCTACATTCTACTCCCCATATCTCTTGTCTTTATTTCTTGTAGTATATTGCTTATATTTTACAACAAGATTGCCTTTTAAACTATTACTTCAATAACTACAATAAATATATCTAATGTAATCTTACAAATAACATGTCTATAGATTTTATTTTTATTTTATAGAATAAAGAGATTGTTTTCAATATACTCTGTCTCAAAAGAAATGTTCCTAAAGCATGATTACAAGAGTAATATGACAATAAAATAGCAAAATACAAAGCAAATAAAATAACATGTAGTAATACACATTGAAAAAGAAGAGACTACACAATTACTAAATAACCCCTACATCTCCCACATAAAGTGGGATAACAATCGGCTACTTACCGGTCTTCTACCTTAATTGTCGATTGTCAAACCGTCATATATCTAGGGTAATCTCATCAGTTAGTTGAAGTCGTGTCATGTTCTGTCTAATTAATTACCTCCCCCATTTCTTTTTTAGTCTATCTCTACCTCTTTTAACTCATGTTACAGCTAAGCGCTTACATTTCCTTATTGGCACATTCCACTCATCCTTTTCACATACTTGAATCATTTTCAGCCTCATTTTTCTCATTTCGTCTGCCACAGAGGTTACTCCGATCACCTTGTATTGTATAAATTCACTCCTAATCACATCTCTCCTAATATGCTCACACATCTATCTGACCGTTCTCATCTCCGCTACATTCATCTTTTGAACGTTGGCATTATTGACTGATCAACACTCGACCCTATACAACAATATTGATCTATCCATAATTCTATAAAATTTACCTTTAAGCCTTGACGACATGTTCTTATCGCACAATATCTCAAAAGTAAACCATTTCATCCATCCCACTCCAATATAATGTACGATATCATTGTAAATCTTCCCATGTTCTTAAATTATTGATTAAAAAATACTTGAAGCATTGACTTAGCTACAATAATTAAATGACTAGGGGTGAGAGTTCTACTCTTTTTTTTCTCGCTATACAAATAAGAAAATAATTTTCTATTTAGTGAGTCTAAAATAGTTTTCAAATAGAAAAACAATGTCATTAGTTTAGAAAAGAAAATTCCTTTTGAAATATCCATAGTGGGTCAAATTTACCAACTGAAATAAAGAAATGCATAAAAATGTTAACCGAAACAGCACTAATTAAGTACACCATTCTCTTTATTTTTTTCCTGAATAGAATAGACAACTGTGAAAAGCACAACGTTTGACCAAACATCTCTCTCTTCCTCTGTAACGACGACTACAGCCATTCTTCACCTTAAACCGTGGAAAATTACTAGTACTAGTCTTTATTCCATATTATTCAACTTTAACAAAATCCATTATTACAGTTTCAATCTCTGTAATTTATCTTCCATTCCCAATTCTCCAAGAAAATTCAAGAAAGTTGAAAAAAATCTGTTCTTGATCCCTTTTGCTTTTGTTATACTACTTTCTGCAACTTCTTTGATTTCAGATTTGAAGACTTCAATTTTCTTGGATTGGGGTTTTGATTATTTTTGACTTATTGAAGATGTGGAGTTAGTATGTGAAGATTGTAATGATGAAAATCTAGGTTTTTAGCAAGTGGGGTTGTGGTGAAGGGATAAGGTGGGATGATGGATCAATGGGTCTTGGCGATCTTGGGTTCTGCTTCAGTTTTTCTTTGCTTAATTGGGCTGTTGCTGGTTCCTGTATATGCTAACACTGAAGGTCTGTTCTTGAACTTTACATTTTCAGTTTGGTTGCTTTCTATTAAGTTGAAAGATGTTGACTCTTTCTGTTCCTCCTAATTTGCTTTTTCTTTGCTTGAATGAATGACTGTTTAACAATTGAACCTAAATGGGTATATTTACTGCATTAAACAGTTGAACTGCAGTTAACTAATACTATTAGGAGCTTAATTTGTTAATCATTGTGTGTGTGTTTGGGGGGTTGGTTGCAGAAAAAAAGATCAGTTTGAGTATAAGTTGCTATTTAATGTGCTTACTAATAAAGAGGTTAATTTTAGTAAAGAAACAGCTTTAAGAAAGTGCTGAACTATTACTGATTACAGTATTTAGTTTACTAAGGAGGTGCGTGGACAAGATAATTACTGATTGTTAATCACTTGATGTAAGACAGGTGATGCGTTGAATGCGCTGAAGACCACCTTGGCTGATCCGAACAATGTTTTACAGAGTTGGGATCCAACCCTTGTCAATCCTTGTACTTGGTTTCATGTGACCTGCAACAGTGAGAATAGCGTAACTAGAGTGTAAGCTACTGAAAACCTAGGTTCCTCCCTGATGTTTCATGCTACGGGGTTCATTTATCAATTTTAACTCCATTCATCTTACATGCAGTGATCTTGGAAATGCAAATTTGTCGGGTCAACTCGTTCCACAGCTTGGTCAACTCTCGAATTTGCAATACTTGTAAGTTACCTTTTCGTGATAATTGAACTGGTTTTCTGTAGCATTTTCTGTTTCCTTAACTTTTAGTTTTATTAGTAAATTTTCACAATACGAATGTCATATATGCATCTACATTCCTATGTTAAGTCACTAGTGTTTCTGTACCCTGAGTTGGTTGTGATTGGATAAGGTCAAAATAATCCTAATTAGGTGCCAAGAAAGTTAAAAGTTAGTGTATAATTGTTCTTAGGAACCAGTAAATCTAGTCAAAGATCATGAATGACTCTCACTCGAGGACCGGAAATATGAAACTTGTAAGAGTTAATTTCTTCTTCATTCAGTTTTCACTAGTATATGGTGCCAGCAGCTTTTGATTATATCAATCCTGACAATCCTTATGTTCTATTCTTCTGGTTGAGAAATTATGATATTGTAAGTAGCACTTCCTATTATGTTTCTGATGCTTTATGTGCATTGAGTTGCCTCGATAAGATACGTTGTATCTTGCATGTTTAGATTATTGAACTTGTCAGGAAACTTCGGTTTGCTCCATTGACTTGACACCCAAACCCAAATTAAACAAAAATGTTCATCTTGTTTTTCTAGAGGTACTAGAATGTTTCTCGTGGATATTCTGACATATTCCCTTAATCCAAGATGATGTACTTCTCCTTTTAATATGTCCAAATCTACACTATACATCCTCCTTAAATAGCAAAGTTGGCAACATTCTAGAAGTAAATTACTGCAATGATAGTCACAGTTTCCATATATTTTTACGATTTACTCCAAGCATAGTTAAACTGGGAAGGAGTGGATTTATTTGACAGGAGACATACATTCTATTTGTCATGTTCAATTTATGCACTATTAGGCTATGGGTTTTTGATATAATTTCCATTTTTCCAAATTCTCATGCTGAAATGAATCATTTCTTTAATTATTATTTTTAAATGATGGTGATGTCCATGTCAGCTCGTGTGCACCTCGACTATTCCACCGGGTACCTGTTACCTCCCACCAACACATGTACCGGTTAACTCTGTCTACCAAGGCTTAGGCAAATAGCAGATGGGAAGAATTCACCTTATGTATTTTGTCATCTCTAGGATTTGAACTTGAGTCATTTCTTTATTTTCTTTGGGCTTATTCTCTGTGAGTTAATTCATAGAAATGTGGCGTGATTGTGCTTTCACAGTGGCTAAATTGATTTTAATTTCTTGTGCACTTTTGAGTTGGTGGGCGATGAAAGTGGATCATAAAAAACTCTCTACTTCAATTTAAACTGATCTTAACAAATCTGTATGCTGGTGATTCCTTTGAACATAAAATACTTGAAACCTTCTACATATAGCTTCATTTCTTGCTTGCTAAGTTGATAGTTGATTATGCTACTCTCAAATTGGTTCAGGGATTTCTACAATTCCTATATCATGCTGATGATCATATCTATAGATTGTAAAAGCAGTATTATGTGGAATAGCTTAGAAGTTGTATGGGTTCCTTTCAGATTGCAATTAGATTTGACTTGAATTATTTTTGTTCGAAGTAGCAAGATGAGTGAGTGAAGAGGCTGTAAGCAGTAACGAAATACTATTTCCATGGACAGAATCCCCTCTGCTGCAGATGTTTCCATTGACACTTTAAACACATTTTGAACCTCCTTTTCTATTGATGCACTTATTAATTTTTAATGTGCTACATAGCTATGTTATGACTATTATGTAGACCTTTATTTTTGCAGATTGTGTGGTCTGGAAGTTTCAGAACTGATTTGCTTACGACCTCGCTTTCCTAATTGCAGGGAACTTTATAGTAATAATATAAGTGGAAGAATTCCTTATGAACTGGGGAATTTGACGAATTTGGTGAGCTTGGATCTTTACCTGAACAAATTAGTTGGTCTGATCCCCGACACTTTGGGCAAGCTTCAGAAACTACGTTTCCTGTATGGGTTACACATCCTTTCCTCTTCTATATGTTTGTTTTTCTTGTTCTTTTGCTAGGCTGAATAGTATCTTAAGCCACGAGCTTTTATTTTTTGAAGATTTTGCTTAGTCAAGAAATGCCACCTTCTATTTAGCGCGTGAGTGGCTGTGTACTCTGTAGTTGCCAATAGTCTGGCAAAACTAGTTGTCAGAGAGAACCTACTATTTCTCTTGCTTAGTTATTTGGATAATAGGGATAGACGTTGCTCCTCATTGGCCAAGTGGCAGAAATGTGGACACGAAGATACAAAATTTTCAAACACCTGGAGTATCATAACCAATGAAACAGCATCATAATTTACTGTGTGGCTTAAATTATTCATAAAGAGAGAGAGAGAGGAAGAGGAGGTGGAAGAAGAAAACCTGAAGCAGCTCATAGCAGTACCCAAAGTTGGTGTCTTAGGGTGTCCAAAATGGAGGACATGCATGTCTGAAAATTCAAAAAATATACAGGAAGTTAGACGCACACATGCTTGATGTGTGTCCAACACCAGTACTTGACAATGAAATTTGTCCATTATCCTTGGCCGGCATCATTCCTTTTTCCCTTGTATAGCCTTGCAAAAGGCTAGGTGGATTTGAGTGGTTGATAAAATTGTGGTTGCTGCTCCCTACCTGCTCATTGGCGTGCTGCTGAACAGGATAAAAAATTTACATGCTATTCTTCTTATTACCCTAAGCTCTGAAAACTAGATACTTCTGAAGATTGTATATACAAACATAAATCTCAGCCTGCTAACAGTGTCGAGAAGCTTCCTTAGATGTTGGGCATGAATTTTGTAGCATCTTCGAATATTACTATTTGTTCTTCATTAGTCAAGTATTTATCACATGGTACACATGGACTGATTGATTAACCGAGTTCTGTCTGTTTAAGCTTGATCAAATTTTTTTCTTCTTATTGTTATTATTTTCTTTTTGCTAAATTGAAGGAGGCTTAACAATAACAGTTTGACTGGACAAATTCCGATGCTTTTAACCACAGTCACTTCACTTCAAGTGCTGTAAGTATAAACCTGGCACATTTTTCATCATATGCTGTTTTCGCCATCAATATTTCCTAATTCTTGGGTACTAATGGTCATTCCTTGCAATGCAGTGATCTGTCAAACAATATTTTAACAGGACCTGTTCCAGTCAACGGTTCCTTCTCGCTTTTTACTCCTATCAGGTCTGTGAAAAGCACTAGTTTATATGTAAGTTCTGACTCCGGAAGTCTGGAATCATGATAAAGAAATTCTAACATCTGAATGTCTATATTTCAGTTTTGCTAATAATAAATTGGATAATCCTCCAGTTTCTCCACCTCCTCCTATTTCTCCGACACCCACTTCTCCAGGTTTGTTAAAATAATTTATGTTTCATGGGTTAAGATTAAAACACTGTGCTCTATCCCTCCCCCCCAGGAAGAAGGCAAAGGGCTGACTGCTTTAGGGGAGGAGACTAACCCCTAACAAGATCTTTCTTTTACAAGCTATTCATTTGCACATTATAATAACTTTTAGTATTCTATGTGAGATAAATTGTACAGGTGATTTTGGGGTTATCTACTGTTTGATAGGTTGTATAAATAGATTAGACTTACAAGTGATACTGAAGAGTGGATAGAACTTAGAAGTGTCCTACGTCAGGAAATGCAACTGTATGCATTGGATATTGTGACTATAAAAGGACCCAGACTTCAGAATTTATTGTCATGCATTCTCTCAATTCTTTGCCCATGTCTCTTATTTCTCAAATGGTATCAGAGCTTTGGTGAGAAATTAGTTTCAGTGCATTTACCAGCAACATGCTGTGCAATTCTCATTGACCATGAATGCTGTCGAAAGGTATCCTTGCCGTCTCTGAGTACTGTACATAAATCAACACCACCAAAAGGCCGAATAACAAACAAGTACCTGATTGTTATAAATAAACTGAAGGATCTTTACCTATTTCTGCATCTTTTCTCTTCTGTTAGCACTCTAGCTTTACAACATATTCCTCAGTGCGAGTGTAAATGGTGAAACTACCATATCCCTTTTCTCAAAATTTTTGAACTTCCTGTGTTAAGTTTTTGTCATCCATCAAAAAAAAAATTAAAACTTAAATTTGGAAATTCCTAGGTGTGGGAAACAGTGCAACCGGGGCGATTGCTGGCGGTGTTGCTGCAGGGGCTGCTCTTCTATTTGCAGCTCCTGCAATTTTGCTTGCTTGGTGGCGTCGAAGGAAACCGGAAGACCACTTCTTTGATGTTCCAGGTGGGAAGCCTCTATCAAACATCTGAATTAGTTTTTTGTTTTCAAATTTAATTTTAATTTAATGAGTTCTTGCAATTTTACATTCTTTTGCAGCTGAGGAGGATCCAGAAGTTCATCTTGGACAACTCAAGAGGTTCTCCTTGCGCGAATTACAAGTTGCAACTGACAATTTTAGCAACAAAAATATCCTTGGAAGAGGAGGATTTGGCAAGGTTTACAAGGGCAGGTTGGCTGATGGCTCTTTAGTCGCTGTTAAAAGATTAAAAGAGGAGCGTACTCAAGGCGGGGAGTTACAGTTTCAGACAGAAGTTGAAATGATTAGTATGGCCGTGCATCGAAATCTACTTCGTTTATGGGGCTTTTGCATGACAGCAACTGAACGGTTGCTTGTTTATCCATACATGGCGAATGGAAGTGTTGCTTCACGCTTAAGAGGTGTCTCTTATTCTGGAATTTTCCATCTTTCTTTTTCTTTGCTCCATTGAGTCGAAATACATCAGATCAAGCACTTGAAAAAGCTGAAAAATGATAACTTTTTTTTGAACTTTTAAGTTATGGTCTGGTAATATAAGTTATTTGGAGAAGTTACTGCAGATGTGTACATCATTGTGTAAACTTGGCATTATTGGATATTGTCGTAGTTGTATTAGGAGTTAGTTATAGTTAGAATATTCAATCCCCTATTAAGAAGTTGACGTTCTTTGTGATTTTACCCGTGGTCTATCCAGCAATTTCAAGAGCGTTGTTATCCTTGATGTCCTACCAAATATTAAGATTTCCGTTCAAGTTTTATGTTCTGAATTCATAGTGTCAGATATGGAAAGTAATCTTCATTTATGCATGAACCGCAATATATCAATTAATTAAATTCTGTTCAAGCTAAAATGGGAACTTGCACCAGTTTACTTGACATATTGAACTTGTCCTTACGGTAATTTTTTTTTCTTGTAGAGCGGCCAGAATCAGATCCACCACTTGGCTGGCCAATAAGGAAGAGTATAGCACTTGGATCTGCAAGAGGCCTTGCTTATTTGCATGATCATTGCGACCCTAAGATCATCCACCGTGATGTCAAAGCTGCTAATATATTGTTGGATGAGGAGTGTGAAGCAGTTGTTGGGGATTTTGGGTTAGCCAAACTCATGGACTACAAGGATACTCATGTTACTACTGCTGTACGTGGTACAATTGGGCATATCGCCCCCGAGTATTTATCCACGGGTAAATCTTCAGAGAAAACTGATGTGTTTGGCTACGGAGTTATGCTTTTAGAGCTCATAACTGGGCAAAGGGCATTTGATCTTGCTCGTCTTGCAAATGATGATGATGTCATGTTGCTAGATTGGGTAAGGATTTACTAACCTACATGCTCAAGTTGTTCTACTTCTAGCTTATGTTTTTTTCTCTTTTCTTTATAAGTCAAAACTTTTATACTCGTTATAATTGCTAGTTTTTGTCGTGCAACTGACTTCTAACATGGAAGTGAGCATGGGTGAGAGGATCCCACTTTCCTGCATGCATCTCCCTATAAGCAGAACACTATCGTTGCTGCACTCAACATGATGAAAAGCTGATTTGTAGACCCACTACAAATTAGGACTGGCGAATAGGACACTGTCATGTCCCTTCCCTTCCTCTGCCTTTTCCTCTAATATCCCCAATCCCATTCCTGTTCTGTTGTCCCTTCCCTACCCCCGTACTTAACCAACATCCCATATTCTTGTTTTATATCCTCTTCCATTGATGAGAAATCTCAGCTTCATCTCATCTCCCTCACTCTTTTACATACATTACACACATTCATAGCTGTCTTTGTTCTTTACTCAAGTCTTAGGGCTGCAGTTCTGTTTAAAGTAAAAGGTTTTATATTGAACCCCCCCAAAAATAAGAAATTGTTAGCTCTAGTAAGTTTTGCATTGCAGTTTGGCATGTATGATTTCTGTAATCTTTGAGACTACATCATATGAAACATCCATATTTCCAAAATAATTTGATTCCTGGGACTCGTATTTGTGAACACTCTTTGTGTAATCTTTTTGTTTCTCTTTCTAGAACTTTACCATCTTGCTAAAACATTTGTTGCATTAGCAGTATGGTCAGGGTGGATCACTTTCATTATCGTTTAGTAGCAGATTGTTCTGGAATTGCTTTTTAGTGTTAAAATCTTTCTCCCTTTGGTTGGCAAAAGCACTCGTCTAGCATATTGCTATATCAGAAGATTTGGATACTTCTTCCATGCCAAATTGACTGTCGCCTTCTGTGCAGATAAAACTATATCTCTTTTTTTTTCCTTTGTATGGAATTGCTAGGCTATTTCTCTGTATTTGGGCTAGTGTTTGCATTGGAGAGTAGGTGGGATAGGGGATACACTTAGCGAGAGGGGATTTCTTTGGGAGGATCCTCTAGAAAGGGAACCCACCCTTTAGGACTTGGGAGTGAAGAGTATGGTCAAATCTTTCATTGTGGTTGAAGTAAATTGAAGTATAGAAAATTGAAAGACAAGTGACTATCCAAATTTGGAAAGTAAATAAAGTGACTATCAGAACTTGGAAATTCAGTATGGTTCAAATATGAGCACAGAGAATCAAGAGCCTCGTGCTCTGTGTTTTCTGTCTTTTCAGTCTCTCTATAGGGCTGCTTATCAAAAATCTCAACAACTTCTATGGTGAATGCTTTCTTATTTTAATGATGAAATTAATTATTTGTTGACATGATGATGAAAGTCCGCATACACTGTGATTTCTTTTTAAAAAATGGCAGTCATGTGAAAAAATGGTTATGTACCTTATTTGCCTCAAAACTTCTGTTAAAATTTCAGGTCAAGGGACTTCTAAAGGACGAGAAGTATGAAACATTAGTAGATGCAGATCTTCAGGGTAATTACAATGAAGAAGAGGTGAAACAGCTTATTCAGGTAGCTCTACTCTGCACACAGAGCTCTCCTATGGAACGTCCAAAGATGTCAGAAGTGGTCAGAATGCTTGAAGGTGATGGCCTAGCTGAGAGGTGGGAAGAATGGCAGAAGGAGGAAATGTTCCGACAAGACTTCAACCATGCTCAGCATCCTCACACTGATTGGATAATTGCAGACTCCACTTATAATCTACGACCCGATGAGTTATCAGGGCCAAGATAATCTTTCAGCTATTCTGCCAGCAGCACATATAGGACTCTTTTTAAGGGAAATCCTTTGTATTTGTAATAGCCAATTTTCATCTTTGTGCATATTTATTTTCCTTCTTTTTCATATTCTCTTTTTCATTTTTTAAGATTATATTGTATGTCAGGAATTTTGATGACATCTGAATGTCTATAGTTTACTCTGGGTCAATTAAAGGTTTGAATGTGGAAGTTAATCCACAGCAAGAATGGCTGTGGAAGCACAAGTGTAATATTTCCTTATGGATGTATCAGATAGTGATTGTTTGTTCGGCAAATAAACACATAACTTTACAGTTCAAAAACTTTTAGTCACCTGCTGAGTCCTGTGTTTCAAGAAAAGCTTTTGGTGAATGTCAGATAAATTGCAATGGTTCAGATATCTCACTATGCAGAAAACACCAGAGTTCAAACAAATCATCTGTATCATTCAAGGCAAATTGGATAATGATATCAATATCAGTCATTACAAATAATTCTACATATATAGTTCATAAAACAGTCTTGAGTGTGCAATGCAACCACAACCTTATGCACCACCTATTTCTTTCCTTTGTGTTAATTCATAGTTAGATTTCATTCCTGCAAAATACTATGGAATATTTGGAATATATGCATCAGCTGTATGGTGGGTGTGGAATTACCTCTATGGATCTTTCCTCATCCAAGTGGTTATGCCATCTTTCAAGTAACTTACAACGAACAGACGATTGACAAAACAGTAATTCATTCACCATATTAGCATCCAATCGTAAATTCAAGTTTTTTGTTTTTTTCATTGGCAAATGATAAATCAAGTACCTAATGGATCAACTTTGTTGACCACAAACATGTATAAATCTATTGCCTCTTCCATCAGACATGCACAGAGATCTCAGAACATACTTTAGGCAAATTTTATTATATATGTAATATAAATGTTTGGAGGCTGCAATATACAGTATAGCGGTTTCCTCAAGACTCAAGCTTCAAGTAAATCATAAAACTAACAGGTTGTATTAACTGAGGGGAAAAACAGAAAGGTAATATCAAAACAAGGGGAATAGCAATCTTGTGTGACATAACTATACATCAAGGATTTGGCAGCTAACCAGCTCTGCAGATGCACCACTTCTCAAAGCAACAACTCTCCACATATTTGCTTCAGATCCTAAAACCGGTTCTGGAACTTCGTGTAAAATTTTTTGTAAAGAATTTGCTGAGGTTGATGGAGAAGGAGCTGAATTGTTTTGCCTATCAGCCTGCATGACCATGATATTGTGACTTGCATCTTTAGTGATCACATGGAGCTTTCCAAGAAAACCAGCCAGCAGATAAGGAGACTCTGAATTGTCACTAATAGGTATATCTCCTTCAATCACCTTCCAAGTGTCATCTTGATGATCATAAACTTTTATTCTAGCACTATCTAGAGTACTAGAAGGATCCAATGCATACAGCTCTCCTTCAACAGTGACACTCAACTTTGTTCCTGCCTGCCTAGCAGGCCAGCCATCTCCCATGCCAAGTGGCATTTCAATCCATGCATTTGTTTCGGGATCGTAGACCTCTCCTCCAACATCAACAAAAAAAGGCCAGCAATACAAACTTTGAGGAACATATAGTTTCCCCCGATAAGATGTCATCCCAGTAGCTATAGGCTTGAGTAGATCGGCTAGAAAAGCAGTGGGTAGCATCTGAGCTTTTGAAAATGGCATGCTTGGGACTTCAGACCAAATACCAGTATGAGGATTAAATACTTCTGCAGATTGAAGGGGAGTAAGTCCCCCACGATCCCGAGTAACACCTCCTACTACATAAAGCTTTCCATTCAAGACACCTGTCTTGCAATAAGCTCTTGCAGTAGACATGGGACTTGCTTCATTCCAAGCATTTACAATGGGGTCATACCGCCAGACAGATCTCATGGCTGCAGCTCTGAAGAATCCACCAAGGGCATAGAGGCATCCATCAACAGCTCCAATAGCACAACCACAAAATGGAACTTGATCCAGAGCACTTCTCCTTCCAAGCCAACCCCTTATGGCATCAGCAATTCTTATACTTGAACCTGCCATGTTCCATGCCCGAAGTCCAGATAAACCACTTCTAGGTTCATCATTGACTGCAATTGCCGGCATTGGTGGCAACCTTTGCCATCTCATGGAGATTGGATCAAAAGCATACCACAAAAACTTATCACCTTCAGTCTTTGTCAAAAGATAGAGCCACTCTTCTGTTGTTCCAAGTTCTTTTCTACACCTATAAAGTTCTGGACTCATAATAGCCGCTTTCCAGCTCTGCGAAACTAATTTTGCATTTAAGTGGTGTATTCTAGGAAGTCTGGCGAGGATTTGAATAGATATCTCATCAGGCATGCTTGGAATTAAGCGTGGGCTATGCTCCCAGAAGCTATCTGATGTCCTTTGTCTCTTGCATGATGCACTCTGGGATCCCTCAACGAGATCCCCCACATTAGAGCTGTGGTTAATCCGACTCAATATGCTACCCATTACTCTTTCCCCTTTTATGCTGCAACCTTGATAACCTGCACCCACCAATTCAGTGCATGCCTTCTACTAAAATGCCCCAAACCCATAAAATCCAGCTAGCAACACACCAATTCAGTGCATACCTCCTACTAAAAAACAGCAAAGCCATAAAATTTAAAGAAATTCAGCTAGCATAATAAAGGGGGGAAAGAAAGAGCGAAAAGATCAACTGATTCAATTCAAACTAGGCAAACTGAAAAGTAATTAATTGGAATAACAAGCTCTTAAGGAAAGGATCTCCTAATCACAGGTTACATACAAGCATATGAATTGCAAGAAATTGAAATTTCAACATGAAACAACGCAAATCTTCACTGATAACACAACAAAACGGGGAAAATTACTAGCATACATATACTCATCTAATCATCAACAAATTTTCACGGCTACCCAATAAATAAAAAAGAAGCTAAACAGGTAAAAAAACCCCTCAAAATTGAATATTTCACAATAGAATCCTCCCAAAAGCCCCATAACACCCAAATTGAAAAGGGGTTTAAGGATCCTATCCATACATCAAAACCCACTAAAGAAATCTGAAAATTCCCAAAAGAAAGAACTGTTACCTATTCAAAGATGAAGAAAAAGTTTAAGACGAAAACTCATCATTTGGGCTTTGCCGATGAGCCTTGAAGGAGGGGAGGGGAGGGGAGGCGTGGGGTTGGGGTGAGGGTGGTGGGGTACAAGACTCTAGGGTCCCGAAGGAAAGGAAGTCTCAAAATTGTTACCTTTTTTGTGTTCTACAGCCATTGCTTCATTGACACGCTTGTTGTAGTGCTGTGAGCCTGTGACACTACTCTAATTCGGACGAGAAATAGGACTAATGAAAAAGAAAAAATTATTTCATATGATTTTTTATTTTTTCTCCTCCAGCGTCCTATATTCAAAGTCCACTAAATTTGAATTACTGCCGAAAGTATTTTATTAAAAATGACTACACTGCATTCATTTTGCTCTTCCACCGAGGCACTTTTATATTAAATATACTAATTGGATAATTTATTAAATAAATAAAAAATTACTACTAAGTATAAATATTTTTCTCAAAGATGAAGATAGAATTAAAAAATAACCGTACAAAAAAGACTTCTGGGTAGACTTTTAGTTTGTCACACATTTTGATTAACCTCAAAATATCATTTGCAATTTGGTTCTTGGAAGAAACTTTACGTTTTCTTTTTTTATTAAGCTGTTTATGGTAGAACTTTGCATTATATTTAACAAAAGAATCCCTTAAAGCTGTTAAAGTTTTACTATTAATATAAACAAAGAAGAAGAAAACATGTAACAAAATCGAGTAAAAAACAAAGATGGACCAATGGTTTGGCCGTCCACGTTAATGTTAATCAATTATTTGCGTCTTAATTTAATATTATTAAATGGTTACTTTCAATATTTGCAATACCTATAAATTTGTAGTTCTGGAATTACTATAGTTGAATAATTATGCTCCTTTGGTGACGTTCGTCATTAATTAGAATAATGTAATGAAAACGGCATACTTTATTGTTACTTTAATATGCATTAAAAATCACAACAACGATGTATATGACCAATTAATATTCAACGTGTTATATGATAGACTTCAACCCTTTAGACGCTTTTTCGGGAAAAACATGCATATCTCCAAATTTTTAGATTTGACTCCACGTATTTATCTAATCAAATGTAGTATATATTTTTTTAATAATCATGGTGTCTGATTTAGGTACAGTTCAACTAATTTTACAGATATATATCATTTTCCACCATTAACATAGATCAAAAGCTCTGTTTAAATTAAACAAATAAAAAAAAATCACCTAGTATTTAGTTTAAATTTGATGTGGCGATTTAAGAAATTGGCGGCCACTCTCTCTCTTACTTTCTTTCATTTAGTTAGGTGTAGTAAAAGAATCTCACTCGAAAAAGACTCTTCACCTATTCAATTGGAATAATTTTTACCCCTTACTTATCTCTTTATTCAGAGAAGTCCCTCTAGGAGCTTTGCTCACAAACTTCTTTTTATTTTTAATCTTTTAAAGATTAAATTTTGAATTAAAGCTTAAAATAAGAAAAACAAATTAACGAAAAAAATCTTGTAAATAATGGCTTTTGCACCTCTAAAAGAAAGGTAAATAATTCTATATCGTTCATTTCTTACAAATCATTTGTAGAGTAGCATAAATTCTTTGAGTAAACTACCTAAATCACTTATATAGAGCTGACACACACACGCAAAAAATAGATTTGCCATTTTGTCAAGGAAAGAGGGTTAAAAATATTCCTTTACCATATATAATAACTTTAGAAAATAGGTCGACTCTGGGTATAGAGAAAATCCGGGAGCTTAACCCCCGAATGGTTCCTGCAGTATATGATCCAGATTTAATCAAGGCTCCAATATAGACTTCGGACACCAGATAAAAAATAAAATAAAAAAACTTCAGAAAATAGGATTATTTATAAGCTTACCATTAAAAAATAATCTCAAAATTGTATTTAATTTTGACGGATATTCAATTTGGAATATCGTGTAACAACATTAATATGATCAAAAGTAGAAGGGTGAATTTGGATTTTTTTTTTCCTCAAAACATCTTCACACGGGAAATTAGTGATGATTTTAAATTAGTATTTGGATATGTGATTTGAGATCATGATTTAAAATTTAAATTACTCGTAAAGCTAATTTCAAATTTTTCTTAAACATAAAACTTCACCCATAAATTTATATTTTGCAAAAAAAGACTCATGCTTGGAGGTAAAAAAATTGTTTGCACTACGTGAATGATTTGCTTATTTGATAAAATTTTATAAGAATTGAATTTGTTTTAGTGAGTACTCCATATTTACATTTTGTGGGTTTTTAGAGAAAAAAATATAATTTAAAAAATCAAAATTACAAAGTTAAAGTGTATAAAGAGAGTAGTCCCTTTTCTTTCCTTTTTTTCACTCATCTATTACTGAAAGCTTTGATTCCCAGATTTTCAATCTGTGTATGGTGTTAGGAGAAGCACAAAAAAATGGTTGGAAAGCGAAAACCCAAGATTATCAAGAGAAGAGGTACCCATTTGCCCTAATTTTGTATCTTGAAGCCATTATCTACTTTCTTGAGAATCTTTGTTTTTTCCCCTCAGTTAAATTCAAAGGAAAATGGAAAATCAAGAAAACAGTAGTTGTTAAAGATGAAGGGGTTAGTCCACTTGTGAAGAAGTATTGGGTCCAAAGATATGATCTTTTTTTGAGATATGACCAAGGTATTAAGATGGACGAAGAAGGCTGGTTTTCCGTTACGCCGGAGAAGATTGCCGTCAGGCATGCCAGCCGCTGTGGCGGCGGTGTTGTCATTGATGGTTTCACTGGAGTTGGTGGCAATGCTATCCAGTTTGCCACTATGTATGTTGTGTTTCTTGCAGAATTCCTTTCTGTTCATTATTTAGTCCCTTTACTGCCATTTTCTTGCACTGGAATATTTCTCTATGAAAGATTTTATTAAAGCTCTGTGAAGAAATTGAGTAAATCTTGTAGACAGGTGAATTTCTGTGACAGCATAGGTGTTAGTCTAATTGCTTATGTCAACAATCTCAAAGAATTAGTGGGAAGAAACACTAAACAATCAATGCATTTTAGGCCTGCTTTTGAGTTTTGACTGCATTTTGCTATCTTCAAATTTTAGTATATATTGCAATGGTTTAAGAGGAGCAAAAAAAGGATTTTCTCTTGCTCCGTTCACTTGGGAATGGGACATTGCAATGTGCAAAAACTGTGCCCGTAAATTGTATAATAACTGCATAACCTAAGATATGTTCCTCTTTTTTAAGAATTCATATAGTAGAAATGATTATTTAGAAGTTGAAGTGTTGAATTCCAAAAGGAATTCTGTTACTATTATTCTTCCAACTCCCCTTGCCACATTGAGGGCCCATCAACTCACCCCTTCATGGCTCCTCCAAGACTTTGGTTTTCTCGGACCAGTGTCCAACTTCATGTAAGAGCATGTCACAAATGCCAGCAACAGTGATCACCACATCTTATTTCCCTTATATATCACCTTGCAGTTGGATTTGGCCTATTTCTTTTGCCTTGCATGTTGTATGTTGTTAGTTTTGTCTTTGGATCAGGACAAAGAAACCTCACCTTGTACATCTAAAATAAAAGAGTGGGCAATGAATATTTGTATGTCAGACTTGTAGAAATAAACTTAGTGCGGAAATGTATGTAGAACCTCATTTATATTGTTATCCGAAGAATGTGTGGAAAATAAAATTGTGCATTTTGCTGCTGTGGGTCAATCAAGAACTTGCCATTTTGTTTTCTGGTTTTCTATCTATATTAGTAGCAGATACTGATGTCCATGATCTCGTACGTAGGTGTCATCACGTCATTGCTATTGATATTGACCCCAGAAAAATTGCATTGGCTTTTGAAAATGCAAAGATATATGGTGTTGAAGATCATATTGAATTCATTGTTGGAGATTTTTTCCAATTGGCCCCGTCCTTGAAGGTACATTCTCTCTCTCTCTCTCTCTCTTGATTAATTAATAGTAGGTAATGGGTATATCCTCTCTGTTAGTAGCTATAATTTCTTTATCAACATGAAGTCAATAGAAGTGATAAAGTGGATCCTACTCAGTGCTAGTTGCCTTATATAAGTGGATCATGCTTTTGTTTTGTTAGATTAATCTTCTATCTCTAACAGCTTTTACCTTTTAATGATTTTCACATTTGATACGAGGTTCTTGCTGCGTCGAAATTAAGATCTTAGAAAGCAAGGGTATGGCTTTCAAGTTTTAGGCAGCATTAAGACTTCTGCATTGTGCAGTTTGGGAATTGTCAAATGTGTAAAGCCTTTAACCATGCACACAAGTGAGGCTGTTTTCATGCTTCAGGTGATTTGGTATCTAGATCAATAAACAGTTTTGTTCAGTCTTCATAAACATGATGACTACTGATTTGGAACTCTTGATTTAGAGATCCAAGTAACTGCTGTTTCTGGTTGGCTGTTGAATTACAACTTTTTTGGGTATAAATATGGCTCTACAAAAATGATAAACATGGCCCAGATTCATGAAAATTTTGATTTCTGGTTCTTTAGATTGTATTTCGTCATGTTAAAGCTTTGAAATTATGTCTGCACCTAGTTTTACAATTTTTAAACCAAAATGATTTAAAGAAATTTATGTCTAGCAACAAATTTGAATCTTGCCGAAGACAAAAGCCAGGTATTTAAGTGGAAAAGAGTAGGGGGAAGGCCATCCGCCGAGTTTGGAAGCGTGTGCCTCTTGACCTCGGGGATTTTTTGATTGTCTAAAAAAGAAAAATTATGTCTAGCAAACTGTCTTCTAGAACATCTAGACCATTGTGGCAAGTCTAAACCTTAAACTGTTCTGCATGTGATTGGCACAGCATGGCTTTTGAATTTAGATGACAGAGCATCATGTTTTGCATAGTGAGGTTATCTATTGTTGTTTCCATGCTATGATATATTCCAGATTTGTCTCTACAAAAGGTTGTTAACTTCTGTCACTTGAAGGAGCCTAAAGTTCAATGAAGTATTGACACCCTCTGCTTATTTATTGCTGGAAGCAGCATTAAGTTACATAAAATAATATGACATTGGATGTGTACCGTAGTTGCCTTAATCACATAGACTTTGAGGATAGATAGTATTCCGTTTCGTGAAGTAGCTGCTAAAACTTCTAAAATGCAGAATTCTGACCTTTACTAAAGAGCATCAATTAATCTCCTTAAAAGTTTTAAACTGTTTGAGGATTTTAAACTACCGGATGATAGATTCTACTTCCTGCTATGCTGTTGTTCCACCTGTGTCGGAGTGGCGTGAAACTAAATCACGCTAGATCTTGACGGATTGCATAGCTGCATGTTGGATCATTGATTATGTGTTTTGTATCTTCACCAATCAATATGTTCTCAGCAAAGTAATGGTATTTAGATTTCACTAAATGAGGCCGTTGCAAGGTTTTTTGGGTATTGCATGTCCACAAAATTCAGGAAAACAGAAAGATAATGCCCTGCTGAGGGACTCCCACTCAATCCCTGCGATTCTCTCAATTCTCTTTTGCTGTTTCTCTTCCTAAATGTTGTCATCATCTCTTTATTAGGGAAACGTAGTATTTCTTTCACCACCATGGGGCGGTCCAGCCTACAGGGCAAAGGAATCTTTTACTCTTGACTTGCTGAAGCCAAAAAATGGGTATGTTCTGCATTTGCTAAACTAATTGTTTCTACGTCACTCTGGTTTATGCTATATGGTAATTACTTTCTTGTGTTGTGTATTAAACCTATCAATCATCATCGGTTGGATTATTTAGTAAATACAATATCTACTCTCTTTTCAGTTTTCACTATGTAAGAATATTTTTACATTGTTGGCTTTTGGTGTCGCTGAAAACCTACTGCATTCTTTGGCACTTTTAACTCCTTTTTCGTTCATATCATTTCCGCTTAGTTTTAATCTTAAATTACCTTGAGAACTTCTCTGTAGATGTAAATATGCCAAAAAGGCTGCTAGAGTTAAAATGTGGGAATCATTAAGCTATCTACAGTTAAAATTTCCAAGATCCAGTGTGCGGTTGAGAAGGGGGTCTAGGTGGGGAAAAAGGAGGATATAGATGGAGTACATGATTAATCCGATCTACAATTTCTGTCAATGATTTATTAGAACAACTCTTTATCGCTTGTTCCATCATTAATCTGGGTTTTCATTCCTTATGTTCTGCTCTTGTAATTCTATCTATATAGTTCAGATGCACCTTATTTCTGTCTTACTGGATGTGCGTGTGTTTTGTTGATGAGACTCTTTATGTTGCATATCATGCAGTTATTCATTGTTCCAAGTTGCTCAAAGCATAGCTCCAAATGTCATTATGTACTTGCCTCGTAATGTTGACTTACTGCAAGTTGAAGAGCTTGCTTGGTTGTCTTCTCCCCCCTTGAAAGTCGAGGTAGTCTTCTTCTCTTTGTTGTGCTAGCATTGTCTGTTAAACAGTTTTACTAGAGCTTGCTTCCTTATGCAGATTGAAGAGAATATGCTTCATGGAAGGTTGAAGAGCATAACTGCTTATTTTGGTGACATTGTATTCTCAGACGTCAGCATGTTTTAACTCTAACCGCAATCTAACAATATTCCTTGTACTTCCATGTATCTCTTTATTCGTCAAATCTTTATCAATAGAAGAGTATGTACGATGAAAAAAACAAATTAGAACAGTATGTACATATGAATACTAGTGAGCTCTAGTTGACCCTGCTGTTTAAAAACACCATGTTGCAATGGATTAGCGCTGTATAGCTGATTAATGAAGATAAAGCTGCATATTTGCTTTTTAGTGGAAAAAGAAACACAAATAAGCGTTGGCTCCTGTCATTTTAATGATATATTGAAGTCTAGAGAAATTCCTCACCAAATTCTTATCGAACTCGAAACATTATTTTTTAAGTACATAGTAGATTCCTTTTTCTGCGTACATTCTACCCTCCTCAGACCTCACTTGTGGGATTTCACTGGGTATGTTGTTATTGCTATTGTAATAGTAGATTCCTTTTCTCCTGGCTAGAAGATGGAAAGAACGGGCCTAAAGTAAGACTCTGGACCTAAGGGTCCGTTTGATATGAGGGATAAGGGATAAATGGAGGATTATATTATCCTCCATTTTGTTTGGAGTATTAGTTAGTGTGTACAAATATCTGAAAGGAAAACGATGTGCGTATTAATCTTAAACCAATCAATAAATGTTCAAGAATTTTTAGGCATGGGTTTTTATCACATATAATTTTCGTCAGTCTTCAGGAATTAGGACCACCCAAAGCCAAAGGAACTAGTTTTCTGATTTTAGGTGGTGCTGCAATGACAATAACCCCTCAGTAAAGAAGGAAAGTGATGTATTAATTAATTTTGGTAGCAATAATGCTAGGTATCACTTAATAAATATAATTGCAGCAGCCTTTACTAAAGATATACCATGATGAGTAAGAACTCCATACTATGTAATTAAAAGCACTTCAGCTGAGGTGTTATTATTTCCATAGTTTAGGAGAGAATAAAGTAGATGGAAGAGATATTACTATTACTTGGAAAATATTCCAAAACATTAATGGAGAAAAATAATAGAATGTGGGTAGGTGGTTCTACAATTTAATGTGCAATAGTTAGGCATTTGTGGCCTTAAGAGGAAGGGGAAGCTTTTAGTACTTGAGATGTGAGAGAGTGTGTCTGCGCTAAACTACCAAAGGCTTCACATGGCATTGCATAATCATGATAAAATTAATGCAACAGATAGAAAGATTGCGGGAGAGTGGTAAATAATACTTCATTAGTAATTAGAGATTTGAGTTTGAGTACAGGGGAATAAAGTTGTCATTGATAAAGAGAATTTTACCACCTAAAGTGGGATTTTCGATGCAAAACTCATTAGGCTCTTCCAAGTCCAACGTAAACCAACCACCTCTGCCACCCTAGTGCACCGAATTAGTTAGATCGCAAAACTAGTACACCGAGTTTAGGTTAACATAAAAATAGATAAATTGATGTTGCTAAGAGTATATGTTGAACTCATGCTGGATTCCTCAAAAAATGCACTATTGAACCGACGATATTTTTAAGAATTCGAGGACAGGATTGTAGACAAATTTAACTTATATACAATACATGTTGCATTGTGAAAACATTACACAATTTTATTTTTCACGTTAATAACCTCATCTCATTTATTATGAACTCTTACAACTGCATAAAAAGTCGTAATGACAAATTAAAAGCTACAAAGAGTCCAAACTAAAAATATTACAATATCATTAGGTCAGTACACAGAAATAGTCTACAAGAATCAAAAGCTTGAACTAATTTGAGATTGGCACTTTGGTACTGTTCTATGTTGGGCTCCATTAACAACAAAATTTCAATCTCCAACTCTGAAGCCACTGATCAGTTCAGTTGTACTGTTTTTCTCTCAAAATCTTGACCCTTCTGTTATCATTTGACCATCCAAATTCAAATCTTATTATATATTCAGCAATAAATCTGTTTCTACTAATCATCATACATAATCATAATATTAAAAAGTGAGAGTTATTTTTTCCCCTCATATCCAAACATAGTAATAAACATTTGATGGTACCCTAATAAATATAGTACTCTAACTAACCTGCTATAATAAATTACATATAACAATAACAATATAAAAGCTCTTTGCATTATAAGATGAATTTATTGTAGAAATAGTGTGGAGTATACTATTCTGCCACTAGCAAGCCCCACTGGTTGCTAAGTCATAAAGAGTAGCATTTCTTCTCGACTCTCTTCACTTCATTTTGGCTATCTTTTAAATAGTACCAATACCTTTCATATCTTTGTCCCTACAAGAAAATACTAAGGAAAAATGAACTACAAGAAATTAGGAGGATGCAGGAAAATGAGAGGATTTATGTGCCAGCCTCAAGTGTCAACTGCAGTGTGTTTGAGTTGTGATTCAAGGTCAGTTGTCGTGCCAATGTCAATGGAAGAACATACAAAATTGATTAACAAGTGTACTAGGTTAAGTGATGTACCTCGTACACTTGGTTCTATGCCTATAAGTAAGAGATCAAGAAATGTTGCTGCTGCTGTTGGTTCCTCTGTTTTGACAATTTCTAAAAGAGATCAAGAAAATGGTTGCAAAATTGTTCCTTCACTATCCTTTTCAGATAACTCCTTCCAGGTTACAATTTTATTTTTAAATATGATTTTACTAATTAAAAAATATATATTTTATCGTGTTGATGGTGGTGGCATATGTTTATTTATTTATGCAGGTTGTTGTGATGAAAGTGTCACTTCATTGTCAAGGCTGTGCTGGTAAAGTGAAGAAACATCTCTCCAAGATGGAAGGTACATTTTTCTTGATCAAGAGTCTGTCAAAAATAATTTTTCTATCACATTGCGTGAGATCATATTGGGTATGTTGTTGTTGTTGATCATGATCTTAAATAGAGCCTAGATGTGACGATTAATATATAGCCAACTCTAATTTATGTAGGATTGAGATGTAATTACTGTAATATTTTATTATTATGAGGTATCATATCCAATGTTGATGAACATTCATACTAAATCTTAATCCTTCAAAGGTTTAAAATTTCATGATTATAACTTTTGCATACTGATCTGCCAAACCTTAATTATATATTTTGTTGAATGAGCAGGGGTGACATCTTTCAGCATAGACTTGGATAGCCAAAGGGTAACAGTGATGGGACAAGTGTCACCAGTTAGTGTGTTGGAAAGCATATCAAAAGTGAGAAGAGCTGAATTTTGGCCTCTAAATAGTTGTTGAAGAAGAGAAGTGGCCATTACCAACAATATTGTGTTTTTCATTTACATGAACAACAAAGAGAGAGTGAGTGACTTATTAAAGAAATAGCCAAAAAGAAACCTCAAAAGTGTTTTTGGCATTTGGTTTCTATTTAGATAGAGTTCTGTTTTAAATCCTATGGTCCCTTCATTCATGAAAAATGGCCTGTTGTGCAAAAATTGCTAATACTCTCATCATGTGAACAATGCCAGTACTGATGCTGATTTCTGATTTTTATACCTTGAGCCTTCTAAATTTTTTATACTTTTATTTTTATGGCTTATTGTTTCATATTATTCTCAACGGAGAAAAAAAATATTTTAATAGATTAACTCTGGAAAAATTGGACGTACATCACTTTGTCTGGTCACTAACAGGAGTCTCGTTTACATTTTAAACCACTTGTTCATGGGCTGTTTTCTGCAGTTTTATGGGCTTTGTTACAACTACTTTATGAGCCATATGTCTAAACCAAAAATGTTAGAGCAAATGAAATGGCTTTTGTCAAAGTCTAAACTCTTCATACACCGCTAGCTAACCAAGGCCTCCTTTCTATCTTAAAATACTTGTTTGGATTTAAAAGTATAATCTTAATTGTAACATGTCTAGGCTTTTACAGTTAATTGAAGTTAGGAAATGATATATTTTAAGTGAATACACTTGAGAATACGTGCAAAAAGTTTTCCAAAATTTGAACCACAAATGTGTTGAGAATCTAAATGTTGAACACGCTAGAATCGAAGAATGCCAATACTGCAGTGGTAGTGCTGCAAACAGATACGGGCAGGCTTCGTTTGACCTTTACCTTGTGAAACTGCCAAGGCCCAAACAAGCAAAAACTATCTTATCATATACATACTTCAATGAAATGTACAGTCATCAGACCTTTAAAATGTTGTAAATAATACTTTTGCTCGTACATGAAAAAGGCAAGCTAAATATGTACCAAAATTCAGTGGCAAACATATTAAAGCTTGTAATAACCCAACACAAGAAAGAACAGGAACTAAACTTTCACCATAACACGTTGCCAAAAATAAAGGAAATGGAAAATTTACCAGAATGAAGTAAATAACTAATGTAATGATAAACGAAAACCAACTTAAGTGGAGGAAGAACTAAGATTTGACAAAAAAATATATGATAAAAATAAGAACCTCATCACAAAACAAAGTGATCCCTATTTACGTGGTCTCACAAAATTACCTACCACTACTATAAATAAAATTTAGAGTACACCAACTAAGCAAAGTTCAATGACAAAATATCACAAAAACAAATCTGCGCTGCTCGATCTCCCAGAAAACGCGATCCTAAAATGTGTGATTAGAACCAACATAAAAACATGATCCTAAAACGTGCTTAGAACCAACAGAAAACTGCGCCTACTACGGCCAGACCCAAATGTCCAATGGATAGAGCTGCTAGTGTAGTAGAATCGGAGCTTCCTGGAGCTGCCACTGGAGAGACCGCATTCACCCCATCTGCTGTGGTTGGAGCAACTGCCGATATGGTTGGTGATCCAGCAATTGGAGAGAGAGCTGCATCAGCAAATAAAACAATTAAATTCATGAGAGCCAAAATCAATTTTGTTGAGAAAAGCATCGTAAACCTAACTCAACCCCAAAAGCTAACTCAAATAGAGAAAAGATTGACCAAGCCTTATAAGTACACCACCAATCTCATTAACCACATGTTTGAGACTTTTTCAATTTTCAACATCTAGACAGGAAAAATGCAATGTTCTCATGGTATCACGTCCACAAGTTAATTCGGTACATAGTACACATCCCCCCATAAGAAAAAGAGCAAATGGTAATCAAACTTTTGACAAGAGATAAGTATGAAAAATGCAATGTTCTCATGCTTCCTAGCCAACCAAATGGGTCGTAACATGGTCAAGTGAGTTTAATTCAGGATCTTATGGGAAACAGTCTCCCCATACCCAATGAGTAAGTTTGCGTACACGCCACTCTCCCAAACCTCACTTATGGGATTACGCTCATGATACATGTTGTTATTCAGGATATCTTAGTTAAGCATGATCGTAAAATTAATCTACGGATTACATTACGTCAGGTCTGTTATTTCAGTTTATTTTGTTTGAGTAATTGAACAAGAAAAACCAATTACTTACTAAACTAATCATTCAGCTCAGTCAATTTCTCTCATACAGCTGGATTTCTTCAATTCAATAATTGTATGTAATATAATTTTAAAGTTAACAAACTGAACATTTCATCCAAAATTGAATGAGATTCTTTTCTTCTTTTGTGTTTTTTTGGTAGGTACATTGTAGTTTACAGAGTATTCAGATCTAGGGATAATACACCTTCATACTCATCACAATAACATCTTTTTTTCTTCATGTATATAAATATTTAAGAATATATTATGATATTTAAACCAATTTTTAACAAGTAAAGAAAATGAACATTTAATCCAAACAGAGACCAAAGTAAAACCGACATAAAAAGGAACTAAAAATACTATTAAGCGCCAGATCTGTACGTACCAGGAGCCGCGCCAGTGTCGGTACTCACTGTACAAATACAAAACAAAAAAATTAAATTAAAACCTCAAATTACATAATAGTATTACTCTCAAGTCTTAATAACTTTTTTAATCGTCAGAAACAGAGCATATGGCAAGCTAAATGTTTTTGTGAAATATATTAGTAACAATTTTACACTTATTTTATAAAAAAACACAATTTCAAAAGTATTTAAACTTCGTGTCCAGTCAAATTAAAACAGAGTAATGGTTATAATGAAAACTCACATCCACAGTTGGTGACAGAAGGAGCAGATACATGGCAAGCAGCAGGAAGAGCCATAGCTTTAGTGACATTAAGAACAACACCCAACTGAGCACTGTTTTTAAAACCCTCACAAAGGCACTCTGCGTCAGTTTTCAACACCATTTTAAGACCTGAACAGCAAGTACCTTCTGGTTTCTTCTCTGTACTTCCATTGGTAACAAAGGACAAACAGTCAGCCAAGTTCAGTACCAAGTTATTGCAATCTACTGCCGGAGCAGGGGCCGAACGAGATGCTGATTCTACACTAGTACAAGAAAAAACGCAAATTAAAATAACGCAAAATACAGCAAATGAATTCATCTTGGAACACATATTTTGAGAAGAAAAAAAAGAGTGGAAATGGTGAAGGAGGAATGGAGAAAGTTTTGGCAACTTCTCTGTTTTTGGGTTGCAGAATGCAGAGGAAAGGTTGCAATGAGGGTATAAATTGTGTAAAAAGAGAATCGGGCGGGTAAGGGTTGGTTGGGTCGGGCTATGACTATCTTTAAATCAATTTTAGTATCCTTAGAATTTCGAGAGTCAACCTTTTAAATTTTTTATTAGAATTTAAAAAAAGTTTTAATTTTTTGGAAATAAAGTTTATAGACATAGTACATAAATTGTAAATATACTCTTTAATTTGATCTCTTTATGCTCTTAAAGTATGAGAGTGCATAAATAGGTATTAACATTTTTATAAAATTAAATAAGTAAGCACACATACATTAGTATTATGTCACTGTGTTATTTGCTCAACTTTATATAAATTTAGATGTCTACTTATGTCTATTCAATATTAAAAATATAAATGTCAACAAAAAATAAGTTAAAAGATATATTTATATATTAAAAAACTACATAAAATATTATAATTTATAATGATTATCAACTTAAAATATTTAAAAGTCATACATAAATATTTCGATAACAATAAAATTTGATTGACACTTGAAATTTCAAATATATCACATAAATAAATTGACAGAAAATCAATATGAAAGGACACGTGGTGGAGAACCCTGAATTAAGGTGTCTTCTTTTCTGCCGTAATTTTTATTTTCGGTGTTGCCTTTTCATTTAATTCCTTTTCTTAACAAAGTTTTGTGGGCTTGTTTTATTTTACTATTTATTTCCTTCATTTATTTACTATATTAAATTAAATATTTATTTAAACTTAAAAATAATTTATTATTTAACTTTTAATTCACTTCTATTATTAAGTATGATTGTTTTAAATTTAAAATATTAAATTTATTATATTAAACAATAATAAAATGAATTTATTACTTTATTAATTAATTTATAATACGTGATGTTAAGTTAAATATGGATAAATAAAACTGAAAGAGGGAGTATACACTGAATAGGACTGTTTATTTTTTGCATCTTTTATGACGTTTTGCTTGTAAACAAGTTGCTAAATTACATGACTGCTTTTCACTAACTATACGTTTGCCTGTCAGATTTAGTATTTCAATACAGTATTTTGGCACGTAACCAACATTAAACCGTTACGATACGTTAAAATTTCAACTAATTACACTACGTTTTATTATGTGTAATTACCAAAATTCCAAAGACTTTTGTGAGGGTGTTTTAGTTAGGAATTGAAACTCGTAGAGGAAAAACATAATCTCTATTCCACGTTAATTGTTTGTTTTACTTTTTTTTTAATCGGTTCGGCAATGTGAAAGTGAAGATGTGTGCTATTTCATATCCCCATTAATTAAAAAATTTCGTCGCAACAAAGAGTATGATTATGTGGATATTGGGGGACCCATAATTAACAAGTTTATTATTTTCGAAAGTGGCAACTCAAACGTTTAAATAGGACCTACGAGCCCTTATTTTTTGGGAGAAAATTGATAAGAAATTGGAAGAACTCCATTGGACTTTGCCAACGGCTAAAAAAAATGAAAAGGAAACGCCGTATACCCCTAAATTTAAGCTGAAAAGGCCAAAACCTCTGTTTTATTTTGTATGTCTGGCAGTGAGGCTCTTAAATTAATTAGCATCAAGTTAAATAATTCTTACACTCGTTAATAATACTAGTAAACATACAAACAAATTAATTGGAAATAATTCATGCTACGTCTAGCAGATTGATCTTATAATTTGATAAGATATTAGGCCAAACTTCACTAACCATTGTTGAAAATTTTCTAATATTTTTTTCTTTTTGGTGTCCTTCCAATAATGCTGAAAACATGATACATATACAAGGTCTACGAATTTAGTCCAAACCTACTAATCCCATTTAACTCCGCCCTAAGTACGATGAAAAAGCAGCACAATCCATGCGTAAAAGTGGACGGAATATTTGGAGACAGCTAGATAATAATTAAGAGAAAATGTCCTACCAAGAATGACTTCTTCTTTGATAATTGTCACCTCATAAAGACCAACAAATATTCCTAGGCATGCAAATCTTACTATGATGATTTTTGATGCACCATTAATACTCAATTTCAAAGAAAATACACTGAGAAGATAACAGTTAGGCTTAAGTTATCAACGACCCCTTAAAGTTGTTCGCATATTTCACTTAGACACCTCAACTAGGACTAGTACTATTGAACACCTAAATTGTTCAAAAAATGTACCTATTAAACACAAAACGCTGATGTGACAAAAAAAATGTTTTACACTTCCGTTAGGCCCGTGAACAAAAGTAGAATAATATTTTATTTTTATTTTCTTCAAGAAAAATTTGCACTTTTTCTTCTTTGATTGACACTTGGCATTTAAATAATTTAAAAATAATAATTCTTAAACAAAAAAAAAAGAAAGGAAAATTAAGTCGTCTTCTCCACCAAATTTAAGCTTCAAACATAACTGCATCTCCATTTTTTTTGTTTTTTTTATTCTATTTCTTTTTAATATTTATTAAAAAATAAAAATTGAATCAACTTATTGAATTTGCAAGAAAGAAGATATTTGAATGTATGGATGAAAAAAGTTAGCCGACGTTCATCCATCTTCATTTTTGGTCAACTTCGAACAAATATCACCACTCAAATTAAAATCTAAATCCACTAAACTTATCAAAAATAATATCAGATGATTCGATAAAATTAATTTAGGTCCTCCCAATTTCTCTTTGCAGTCGACTTCAAGATGATTAACTATTGGCAAACTCCATTTCTTCATCACTCTTGTACCAATCTCTTTGATTATCTTTCTCTATCACATATTAGGAATGAAAAATAGTTTTTGATAAAATTAATTTGGATCTTCTCGATTTTTCTTTGCAGTCGATTATGAGATGAATAACCATTGGCAAACTCCATTTCTTCATCACTCTCGTATCATTCTCTCTCACGTATTAGGAATAAATAATAATTTAAAAAAAAACTTGAATCTGCAAGCAAATTTGCAAAGAAATTGAATTTTGTGATTTGAGAAAAAAATTGTTGGGAAGAAGATGAAGAAAGGGGGGTTGGGCTGAGTAAAATGAGGTGTCATTTTATTTATTTATTTTTATAAAAAATAGATAGAAAATTTATTAGAAATAATTTTCATTTCTTTTAACATAAAATTCTTTTTTAAAAATAATTGTTGGTCCCAATACCACATGTCATCTTTTAATTAGTCATTTTGTCATGTCATAGAAAGTGTATCTCACGCACTTTACTTTTTTCTACTTATTATCAAAAAATATTTAATAGGAACAAATTTTGAATAGATAAAAATGTTCAATAGGTATTAGCTCTAATTAAAGTGTCTAAGTAAATTATGCGGATAATTTTAAGGAGCCGCAATGACTTAAGCCTAACATTTAATTGGACTAGTTTCTTTTACATTTGAAAAGGATAGAGTGGGACACTTTAAGGCCTAAATTGACGCACAACAATCACTTTTTCTATATTTGTAATCACCGTGATCCTATGATTTCTAACGTTGTTTCCTCCGTCTCAATTTTTAATGCTCTTTTTGTTCATTTTTACTCGTCACAGTTTGACTTGATACACTCATTAAAAAGTTAATAATTATAATATTAATATGTTATTACACTATCCCTATTAAATGATGTTTTGTATTAGACCTTGAAAATTGATTTAGAAAACAAGTATTTAATGTTGAAGGTAAAATATGAAGAAAAGAAATTATATTTTTTTAATTTGTCCAAAGTGACAAGTTAAAAAAAAAAACTTTTACATCATGCTATTCTAAAATTAAAATGTGTCACATATCTGATATTTAAATATTATAATTTTAAATTTATCACGTAAAATCTTAAAATTGAATATCAATATAATTATATAAATAAACTAAAACATTTAAATTGAGAATTAGGAGAGTGAGAAATACTTATTTACGGTGTCAGATATTGTGCGGCGCAAAGTTTGAATTCCATTTTCAGATTTGGTCAGCCATTATTAAATTTTTAGTCTTCAGTAAATGCCACACGTCACATCTTGCTAGTGCCACTCACTATACTTCATAATTGCATCACATATGTAGAATTTTAAATTTTGAATTGTACTTTGAAAATTTTAAAGTTAGAAGATGTGACACAATTTATGAGTCCCCAAGTGCTTATGCAATTATAAGCACACTGCACATTAGTTGGAAAGAAAAAGTTATGGTTAAATTCTCCCTATGCATGATTATTGATAACGGCATATTTTTCTTTCAAAAGCATGGTGCTAACTTTGATTAATCTTCTCACAATTTTTAATTAATCAAAGTATATGTGAAGTCCACTTCTCAAAATCATGAGTTATTTATACTGTACTGGTTTTTTCTTGACCAGCTACTGTTGAACCATATACGCTTCCATCTTTCAATCATTAGTTTTATAAGTTACTGTACAATTTATTTTCCAGAGTCAGCTTGATTAATTTTTAAATTTAAATTAGTAATATTATAAGTTATAATTCATGTTATATAAATATAATAAAAAATACATCTTAAAATATTAATCAATATTCATATCATTTGACTGGAAAAAAAAAGAAGAAAATCGTAACAAGTATATTAGAACGGTTCAAAAGACACATGCTCGTACATATGTATTAAAAAAAGTCACTTATTGTTTGCTATTTCACACGAAAGATGACTCAAGCTGAAAAAATATTATGTCCAAAAAGATAAAGAAGATAAGAATATGGTTGAGGGAATTTTCTTTTGGATGCAAAGAACTCAATGATGCTATACAGGTGGTCATTGCTATGATTGATTTTGTGACAAAAAAAAGAAAAGAAAGTGAAGTGTGAGTGGGTTGTGGCTACTTAATTTCTTTGTGTTGCTACTCCCGTGATTGGTGATGCCTTCATGGGTCCCAATGAAATTTATGTAATAAAAAACAGAAAAGTAACTTTTGTATAATAAAAAGAAGGTATTCGCTCCCACTAATGGTCCAAATAATAAGCTTATGTGCTTCAATTTTTTTTATATTCACACTAACTGGTGCACACACGCTCTTAAAACGTTAAGGAATATGTGTTTAGTACAAGCGAAAATGTCTTCTTAAAGTTAGTGATTTTCTTCTTCTTTTTTAAAAAAATGTTCATGTAAATGTGAGGTAGTCAAGTACTAGGAGTGGATGTAGGAGGGTTGGGGAAAACAATAACTTGTAATGTTATTTATGAAATTTGTTTTTTTTTTTCTACTTCCATGGTTAGGAAAGTCATTTTCTTGATTTTTAAGCAATTTATTTTTCTAAAGGAAATATTTTGACCAACCAAATATAAAAAAATTAAAGAATATTAGACGAGAATTCTTTTTGGTAGGGCGGAATTAGCTTGCAGTTCCAGCAGAAAGATTTCACGTGGGATATAAAGCATCAGCATTTTTCTACATATTTGTACAACCTTTACAAGGAGAGGAAATAATTTTTAATCCCAAAAATGATTTGGTCCACACATGTTTGGGAATAAACTTACCCCCTATAGTCCATAAAAGATATTCAAATATATCAAAAGTGTATCTTTTGAGTTTTTTTGGGACCAATCCAACTCACATTCCAATCATATCACAAGCATGCCTCAGGGTTTGGCATGACCTCTTTAATTGAGTGAACTTTAACAATGAATTTCAAAAACTGCATCTAATAATATTCAGATATAACTTTTGAATACTTAAAGCCAGTACGTTATTTCTTACCATCTACCTAAGCCTTGATAGACAAAATTATTCAGTAGTACCGATACATGTGCTTGTGGGAGGTAGTAAATAGTGGAATAGTCTAGGTGTGTGCAAGCTGGCCTTGACAGTATAGTTATAAAAAAAGAATGGGAAGGGTCTCGTTAAGAAGAGAGATGATTAGAATCATTTGAAAGCAGCCATGGATGGTGTAGGCATAGGAATCAGATGTCATAAATTTACATTTCAATGAAGCAACTGAACCCCATCAACATAGATGTTACGGTTACTTTCTTTGAGACATCAAAACTGCTTACAAAGTGGAAGGGAAATGTTAAAGAATTTACGCGGAACTAGATATATATATCGCAATAGTACTAGTTGTCATTTGACACGATTACCTTTTGAATTACTGATACAATGACAGCCACATCGTCGCGTTTTCCACCAGTATATCCAACATATCCGGCTGCTTGAGCTGCATCAGCAAATGGACTTCTCCCCGAAGCAGAACTACCCACTTGTTGCACTCTTGTTGCCAAAATCTCCGCAATTTCCTAAAGAAGAAAAAAGAGACCAAATAAAGACCATTGCATTACATACTAGAAATGTGATTAAATTACACGATGGATTTTGGACGAGTTCTCCTAAACTATATCTAAAAGTCTCTAAGAAGAAGTTGTACCCTTCGGATAACTCCCACAAAATAAGAAAATAGCAGTAACATTTCATAGAAGGTAAGATAAGAAAATGTAAACAAAAATAGCATTGGCACCTGAGGACTTTTGTCAGCTTCCAGTGACCTTGAGACGACTGAAACTATGTCTTGATCATATAAGTTGTCAAAAAGTGCATCCGTTGCAGTGACAATGATGTCCCCCTCATCTAACTCGATCTTGTATTCCTGAAGCATAAGGTGAAATACACAAGAAATGGAGTAATTTCTGGATACAAGCTTGGATACATCTCTCAGACGGATTGCCTCATTAAACATGTCCACATACTTACCTCAAGAAGTTGAGATGGATCATCGCCTTTCTCAATTTGTATGGGCAAATTGAATTCATGAAGCATAGGTGAAGACTTCCTATAAACACTGCCATTCCTTACTACGATAAATCCAGAGTCGCCAATATTAGCCACATGAAGAGCCTGTTAACAATAAATTTCATTTCAAAGTAAGTTCATGAGCGAGCATTCGTAAACATTTGCCATGATTTTTTCTGGTGTATAAGAAAATTGATGAACTGGAAGATTATTCCAGTAACATGTCAGCAATCCATATCTTAGCAAAAGTTTCTCACTGTATAACAGTATTAACTTCCTAATACTCTTACATTGTTATTAAGTGCACACCACACGCTAATGATGTCTTTTAGATGAAAACAGTTCGCAAGTTGTTGAATTAAAAGAACGAGACATATCAAAGTTAAAACGACACTGATTGTTACTGCAGAATATAAAATTGAACGTTTCTCCCTTTTTTGACTTATTGACAACAAAAGCTAGAGAGAGGAAAAAGCATGATACCATAAAGAATTCAAATCAAGACTCCAGCTTAATTCATTCAAATGTCCATCCATTATGAATTTACAAATATATTAGTGTGTACAAGCGGTAAGCGAGCCTTGGAGCATCAGTTAAGTTGTCTCCATGTGACTTATAGCTCAAGGGTTCGAGCTGTGTAATCAGCCAATGATAACTTATTTGTATCAGGGTAGGCCGCCTACATTACACCCCCTTGAGATGCGGCCATTTCTCGAAACCCTGTGTGAATGTGGGAAGCTTCGTGCACCGGACTATGCTTTTATAGGTATGTGTGGTCTATGGGAACATCCTTCTTTTATAGGTATGTGTGAGCTATGGGAGCATCCTTCTGTTTCCAGGAAGGTACTATAATTGAGGTGTTGTGTAGCATAAGACAGCATATTAATTTGGTAATGAATATACCTTTCCATCAAAATGAGCAATCAAAACTGTTGAAGATCCAGGGGAATCTGTTTTTGAGACGCTTAGATTAAGGACTTGCTTAGGGTCATTTATTGAATCCTTGTCGCACTGAGAAACAATGGACTCGCTGTTTTGCATGAGTTCCTGGGCATATACTCCTGGATCACTCCCTGAGTAATAAAAGGCACATTCTCTTAAAATAGACATATACTAAAATGTTTCGGTACTTGATCATCATTGAGTTGGAAAATATCACCAGGTGCCTCTAACCTTCTAAAATTTCATGGAAGTTAATTCATGAATTCCAGACTGAAACTCAAGGCTATACAGGTGCCATGCACGATAGGAAAACGAGTCAGAGAGAGATTACCTTCCAATGACCAGGAACCAACTGCATCGGCTACCCCTAGCCACTTCCCACAAGCAATAAAATATGCTTCATGTCCACCTGCAAATGCCTGGTTTATTTATTGTTTTTCAAATTTCTTACTCATAAATCATGATGTTTTATTTGCTACAAGAAAATAATAATCAATATCTTCTGACATATATTCCAAATTCAATTTTAATGAACAAACATTTACTTCATCTGGAAATTCAAAACTTGTGAGTGTATAACTGTATATATATATATATATTAAAAAGCCGAACTACCTTTTTTGTGCATCTTAATAGTAAAAATACTATAAAACTCAAATCAAACTCATGACTAAGTGGCCACTTTTAACTTCAAAAATTGAAAATTATACGGCATATCTGAATACCTTGGAGGGATATTGCAGTAAAGTAGCACCAGAAGACAGAATTAATTCTGCTGGTGTAGCTTCCTTGCTGTTGAAAATGAGAGCATAAGATGTCAGATGTATCAAGAGTAGAGAATTTGTATTCAAAAGGGGGTTGGGGTGAAGAATATTGCCAAAATAAACTACTATTTGTTAAGGGATTTAAAATCTGTTTTTCTCTAAATCAGTATAGTACTGAAGAAAAATGTAAAGAAAATAACTCTAACATCACCAATCTTTAACAAGTTTAGCAACATATGTATCTAAAGAATTTAGAGAATATGTATACATTCTACGTCCAAGAAAAATAAAACAATTGCAGTAATTCTAAAATCGGGAAGGTCCAAGATATTAGCAAGATACCTGCTGTCTAAGACTTCTGAAGATTTATCTTCAATCACTTCATGATCATACACTTCCATGATCACAGTGTTTTCTACATCTTCTTTCTTTTCTTCTTCCAAGGATAAGCTAGGCAAATTTTCATCTGGCTGAGAGAAGAATAGATTGGAATAAATTATAGCTGCAGTGTACTGGAAGAACCAGTCCATTTTGCTCCCAAGCAAAACACTCAAGCATGTAATTATATGAAGAGGTGTACATGGAATCTTTTAAGTACCAAATATGTTCTAGGCAAATCTTTAGGACAGTGATCAATGTTTAAGTAGCGAAAGATGGATAACTACTCGGTCAATTAGATAACATCAAATATAATAAAAATGAACCAGGTAATTGCTGATGAATTCACTAAGTTGATGAAATCATAAGTTCTAAAGCACAGTCCAAGTGAAAGTTAATAGCTGAAGTAAAAGCTTTCTGCAGCCAGGTTTCGACCAACTAGTGTGTGTGACAATCACCCAACTCACATACTACAAGCAAATGTAAAGAATGACAGACCACTGTGTTGGAAACTAGAGAAAGAAGTGAAAGCTACCCATTTCTTTTTTAGATTGTGTGAAAGAGAAGAGGGATGCTAAAGTGTTTCACCAATAGCAGCTTCTTTGATGACACATATCCATCATACCTTGTACATATGTCACTATGATATCATATAGTAATGTGATTTCACAGTTCCAATATATATTCCATCTTGTATAATATACTGTTGAGAAAAAAAACTAGGTGTTACGCTAATTAACTACGAGAACTCCCAACTTAAAGGTTTAAAAAACAGCCATGATGAAATTGTCATTTTTGATTCTTAAATCACCACTATACTGGAGGAATAATATAGTTTTCAAGAGCCAGCTCACTAAATGCTGCACGCCATCAAACCTGTAATAGCATTTAAAAACAAGTTTACCATATCTAGTTGAGCTTGAGGATCATTTTTATGTCTGCTAAACTAGAGAGGAATCTTGCAAAGGAGCATGTTACATCCCTAACTGGAATAAATAAGAATATAACGTATATGCTGCTCTAAATTCGGGAATAGCCTCATATTGCACAATATACATTATTCTGTAATAAATGCCTATTCTCTAATAGACAATCACAACATCGTCCAGATAACATTTGATACACAAAATATTAACCAACAGACCTCATTAATATGTTTAGGTGACTTCATCTGATCGACAATAATTAATAGCAAGCAGAGCACTGTAATGATACACGCATAATTTACCACATCAAACCTTAATGATAAGTGAGTGGAACTAACCGATAATGAACTTTCACTTTCATTAGACTCTGATATTAGGTTGTGATCAACTTCCTCATCAAGAATTGGTTCAGCCTCCAGCTTAGTAGAATCAGGCAGTACTTCAATCACATTAGTCTCATCACTATCCTTGAAGGTATTATTTTGGGAAACCTGATCTTCTGTATCTACAGACAAATTACTCAGCTCGGTTTGATCATCATTTTCAAAATTAAGGACTTCAATACTCTGGTCTTCAGCATCCATAGACAAATGCCTAATATCAGCATTCTCTGGACTAATTTCGTCAACAACAGTTTCAGTGTTCACCAGATTAATTCCCTCTAGAGCATTCTCTGGACTAATTTTGTCAACAACAGTTTCAGTATTCCCCAGATCAAGTCCATCGGGAGCATTCTCTAGACTAACTTCGTCAACAATAGTTTCAGCGTTCCCCAGATCAATTCCATCAGGAGCATTCTCTAGGCTAATTTCATCAACAACTGTTTCAGTATTCCCCTGATCAATTCCCACAGGAGCATTGTCTGAACTAAATTCGTCAACAACAGTTTCAGTATTCCCCAGATTAATTCCCTCGGGAACATTCTCTGGACTAATATCGTCAGCAACAGTTTCGGTATTCCCCAGATTAATTCCTTCTGGTGCACTCTCCGCGGCCTCTTCCAATATAGGATCAATATTTTCAGATATTTGTTCTATCTGTTGGACAATCTCAAAATCATTGTCCACTGCCTCAATATCAGCTGAAGCAGCACCATTTTCCATCGAACGAGTTGAATCATCACAGCAATCCTTGCCACCATCATTCTCTGTCAATTGACTTGAACCTTCTCCCTCAGATTCTTCAATTTCCTTAGTGTTTACCAAGTCAGAATAAACAGGCATTGCTGCAGGTGAACTTAAAAGAGGTGATTTGTCATCATCCAATTCTTCAAATGATTCATCACTTGATTGACCCATCATTTCTTCCTCAACTTCCAAAGAAGGATTAGAATTCTCTGGTGGTGGTGGAACTGAAGCTTCACTATCATCTTTCTTTTCGAAAATCTCCTCAACATGTCCTGCATTCTCATTATCGACTTCAGCTACAGATTCATTTTGAATTCCTTCAGGTGAAATCGAACCAATTTCATCCTCGGAATCTCCAAGAAAATTTTCACTCAATCCAGTCTCTACTTCTACAAAATCACTCCTTCCATTGCCAATTAATACTGATTCAGAGACGGCAGCATCAGTGACCACAGTCACAGCCTCAACCCTGGCTTCCCTCTCTACTTTCTTGACAATGACTTCTCTCTCATTCTCACCATCTAAAACCTTCACCACACTAAATTCCTCCTCACTATCCCTTCCCACCTCTTCAACCCCCAAAAGGGGTTCCTCCAATTCATCCTCTTTTGCTATCTCGCTTGCGTCCCCAAACCGAAACAGTAAAGTGCCATCAGAATGCTCTACCACACCCAAAAAAAAAACATTTAAACCCCACCAAATTGGGAAAAGAACAAATTTTTATCACATAAGAGAAAGAAAACAAGCGATTTAAAAGGGAAAACATACCATGGGTGGAGACGACATCAAGATTTTGGGAAATGGGTGTGGAGCAAAAAGCAATTTGAAGTGATTTTCTTCTTCTTTTTCTTCTGATAAGAGTTGGGAAAAGGAAGGGTTTTTGGGCAGAAAAATAGGTGGCAAAGAATTGAGAACCTGTTATACACCGAGCGTCCAAGAACTTGCATAAAGAATCAGCCATAACTGGTATGACAACAATTTCTCTAACAATTTTAAAGATTATTTTAGTTGAAGATGAGTTGTTTTTGTGCATAGAAGTTCATGTCTTTTCTTTTTTTGGGAATGATGATGATCGTTATTTTCTGTTTGGTTTTACCCGGGAAATGGGTTTTTTGGCTACCTGCAAACCGTCAAACAGCACCACTGATTCTCAATTGCTATATGGGCCGCAAACCCAAATGAGATATTTCCTATTGCTTTGTCTAAAATGGTCCTATTCTAATAGTTAATCTATCTTTCAAGATTATCAAATTAACTACTTTTTTTATGAAGAGTTACTTGCAAATATCTTTTGAGTGATACACTATTATTGTATTATAAGTTAAGCTCTAATTTTGGCAGATTAAAGTTGGAAGAATATATAAATGGGGGTGGGGGCTATTTTATCCTGCGTTTGATTTGAGGTATTTGGCAGTTTGAAATGATTTATCCCGCCATTTATACCTTGGTGATGTGATAACTTATCTCATATGCATGGTGAAATAACTTATGCCGAGATAATTAATTCCGGAATAACTTGTTACCAGCCAAACGATCCCTAATTCTTGAGTTGCCCTTTCTAGGTCCTAAGTTCATGGGTTGCATTTTGCAAGTGTCATACACTAATTATAAAAACTATGCTGTTACAAATTACAAGTACTGGTACCATAGCTTCATAGAACTTAGTAGAAGCTATGATATTCAATACTATCTTATAATCAACACAACCTTTTAATGACAATTGCCGCCACAAAAAAGAACAGCAAAATCTTTAGTTCAAGCATTTCAGAGGATGTATTTTTTTTTTTTGGGTGGGGTGGGGTTGGGGGGTTACAGATCATGTATGCATAGAGTACAGGAATAACAACTAAGACAGAATCAAAACTAAAGGAGAAGGGAGTGTCCACGTGTATGGTAAAAATAAGGGACATAGAGATGTAACTCAACACCTTATTGGTCCGAAATCTATCCATCAGAGATCATGTGCAGATTTCATTGATCCTACTTGGCTTCTTAGAAGGTCCCCTTTTGATCTCATAACCATATATCTGAGACACAAGAAACAACCATCCATATCTTTGCATATTACTATCATTCTATTCTTAAACATATACAAAACAAACATGGCTACAACATCTGCTGCTGTGCTTAATGGTTTGAGCTCCTCTTTCTTGACTGGTGGCAAGAAAAGTCAGGCCTTGTTGGCTGCTCCCCTTGCCGCCAGAGTTGGCAGTGTTGCCACTCCCAAGAGGTTCACTGTGGTGGCTGCTGCTCCCAAGAAATCTTGGCTTCCTGGTGTAAGAGCTGGTGGCAATTTGGTTGACCCTGAGTGGCTCGATGGCTCGTAAGTTCACTTTAGATCTCCAACCCTCAATTCCCATAACCTAGAGATGAATCTAGGATTTGGAATTTGTGTGTCAAGAACATGTATGTGGTTCGAGCAGAAAGATTGAACCTTTAACTTGATCTAGCTTCGACTCTGTTCCTTCCCCCCTTATTTCATTCAATTCTTTTGCAGTGGCTTAACCTTGTATTTGAACTTGCAGGCTCCCTGGTGACTATGGTTTTGATCCACTTGGTCTTGGAAAGGACCCTGCATTCTTGAAATGGTACAGAGAAGCTGAGCTCATTCATGGCAGATGGGCAATGGCTGCTGTATTGGGCATCTTTGTTGGTCAAGCATGGAGTGGCATTCCATGGTTCGAGGCCGGTGCTGATCCTGGTGCTATTGCACCTTTCTCTTTTGGCACACTTCTTGGTACACAACTTATCCTCATGGGGTGGGTTGAGAGCAAAAGGTGGGTCGACTTCTTCGACCCTGACTCTCAGTCTGTAGAGTGGGCCACTCCATGGTCCAAGACTGCTGAGAATTTCGCCAACTTCACAGGCGAACAGGGTTACCCCGGTGGCAAATTCTTCGATCCTTTGGCATTAGCTGGTACACTTAACAATGGAGTTTACGTCCCTGACACAGAGAAGCTTGAGAGATTAAAGGTTGCTGAGATCAAGCATGCTAGAATTGCTATGTTAGCCATGCTAATTTTCTATTTTGAGGCTGGGCAAGGGAAGACACCGCTGGGAGCTCTTGGTTTGTAAGGGGTTTCATATTAAACATTTCATTGTAAAGAGTCACTGGATGTAGAAAGAAGAAACCAAAATTTGGATTTGTCCGCTTGAGAAAATTTAAAAGCTTCCCTTGATACAGTTTATCATCTTACATAATCTATATGCTTCAAGAAAATATTTAATATTGCTCTGGCCTAAGTAGGATTGTATAACATTTGTAACGACGCAGAGGCGGAGATATGGTAGTTAAAACTCCAATAAAATGAAGACTTTAACATCTGAAGAACCTAGTTCACTAATAAGCATTATTTACAGTCATAAATGAAAATAAGATCAAAATTCAGCAGAAACCTTCACAAGAACATAACTCAACCAGGAAGGTAGCATTCGCAGTGAGTTGCTGCCTTCTGGCTTATAAGACCAAAAGCTCATACAATCAGAATAAGGATTATCATACCAATGCACAGAAGGACAAAGGGACCCTTGCTCACAGATATAGGAAATTTGCATTCATCGTGAACCATTTCATTTAGCCTTGGCACGAGAAAGAAACCAAAAGCTCATAGTACTGCTCTTCAGATGATTTTTGTTTTTCAAAAAAAATAATCCCTAGTTTAACATTAAAGGGGCCAGATGGAGGGAGAAAACTGATCAAGGTTCCAGAAAGTTTCCTAGTAATAGACTAATAGCTGCACAGAGTTACTCACTGCCTGTAGCCGTCAAGAACTCTCCCTTACAGACCACATCCCCTACTACATATGCCATTCCTTCCAAATTTTATATTCCTAATCGTTTTTGCAGCTTGATCAGTGTCATTCTTGTTGCCAAAGCATCTCCAGTCACCACTGGCTTCCTGAACCTGTCTATTACAGCAAAAGAAGTTCTCTCTGGAGCCTCCCACTTCAGGTTACAAGCATAAAGAATTTTATTTATCTTCGTATATACCACAAAGTACAAGGTGTAGATATCTTATAATTTTTCCAAGAGGGAGTATCACTTATTGTCAACAGTTCCACTTCTTGTTCTGGATTTGTGGGATATCTTTGCATCCTAATCCACTTAATAGGTTACCAAGCGTCACATAAAATGCTTACTCCTGTAATTTAGAAGAAACCCAAATAAGACTTTATCCCAGAGAAAAAGGAGAGAGAGAAACCAAAAAAAAAAACAGTATCCAACATTCCAACAGATATATTTTCCTCCTTAAACAGCCGTAAGAACAATGTTTCTGACAATCTTGGAATATGGGATCAAGTTAGATCAAATACCTTATGCCTGAGAGTTATACATCAACAAAAAGAACATAAACCATACAAATTTAAAAAATCAATTAAATGGGCGAGAAAACTGTTATATCAGCTTAATGGTTGGGTCCATGTAGAATTGTGTTCTATGTAATATATTTAGACTAGGAAGATATGTGCTACTAATTTCTTTATCAAAAATCGATATTTGCTATAACCATCTTTTCTGTTGTTTCTTTGTATGATATGTTTATAATTGTCAATGTTGTGTAATTAAAATATCCTTCCTTTGTTGTACCAATCCTCAAAATTTACCATGCCAACATGTCCACGATTGATCATATTTTTCACATCCATCTTCCGGCTTTCTAAATTAAAATGGATGGAGGAACTCACATTGTATGAACTGCAATATAACTGAACCCTCTAGATAGATGTTATTCATAGAAGTAAAAACTTCCTTACTACCTACAACGATTGTTCAGTGAACCCAAAAGAGTTGCCAATTTTCAATGTTGAATTAAAGTAGAGATTCCATTTTCACATAACAGATAGACATTTATATACATATAATATCCAGTTCAATCAACACCAATATAACAACTCAAGAGAGATAATAACAGAAGTCAAGGTACCTCAAGAGCTTTTCCTCTATATGAAATTCCTATGTTGAAGGGATCCTAGTCTTCATCACTACATGTCTCTGCATCAGAAGTTCCATCACATTCATCAGTCAATTCAATCTCTTCTTCATCAGTCAATTCATTCTCTTCTTCATCAGTCAATTCATTCTCTTCTTCATCAAGCACATTGTCCAGCTGCGGCAAAATGTCCACTCCTTTGCTTCGGTAAATTAACCCAGTTCTCATAACATGATGAAACTTATCCCTGTGGCGTGTCAGAGGATGTGGATTTACAAGTCTCCCACGACGGTACCCCTCTCTCAATGCCACAGTCGTTGTCTTGCACTTGAGTGAGAGGTAAAATATTCCTGGATACCTAGTAAATATTCGAGTAAATCTATCTGGAAGATATAATTCCTTTCTCAGGCTCCTCAAGTAATTTCTCTTTGTTTTCTTGTATAATGTCAAGCTCAAGAACTCATGTAAAACCCCAACTACTCTCTTTTCCATTAGATCACTATTAGGGTCGATTCCCCTTGAATCCTCGTAAGGTGAGATGTAAGGCAGCTTCTGAAACTCATCCATCCAGGCCTTGACCTTCTTCTGTGCCCCATATCCCCTTGGGAAACTCATGGGAAATTCTAATGCAGCTTTGCCCCTTTTAAATTCCCTATACCCCGTCGGAGGGCTGCTATCATCATTCATCTTTTGCAACTCAGACACAGCATATTTTTCTGGCCACTGAACAAGCTTTAAGCAAGCCAACCCATTTGTTCCCTTCTCTATCCTAAAATCATCTGGAAATTTCTTCGTTAATTTTTTATCAAAATCATCAGGCAATCCTAAATCCCATTTCAAAGGATGTAATGATTGCAGCGCCACCTGCAAATATTAAAGTCAAATTTGATAAATGAGAGGGGAAGAAAACAGCTCCACATAGAGAAAAAGAGCAGTACTGTATTTTGAAATTCACAAAATGGCATTTTATCTTTGATACTTAAAAGCTTCATCAGTAAGTCTTCACAACTTAGCCAAATTGTATACCAAAACCACGATTTGCTGATATAAAGCATTTCCGAATTAATAGCAATCCACTGGCTCCTCCACCTTGGATACATGATAGGTAAAATGCATTGACAGAAGTATAATTACATTCAACTGGCAAGAATCCCAAGAAAAGCAGAGTCTTACTACTGTTTTCATATACATAATTAGTACCTTCTAAAAAAAGATCCTCAAGATATGGAACCAAATGATCAAAAAAAAGTGTTAAAAGAATTACCATTCTGTTGGTTGTCATCATAAGAACTTTGGAAAGCCTTTCAACCAAATCACTGTGGTTATCTTCAAAAACCTTCAATTCTTGATCATGAAGAATTTTAGCAATCTGGGTAAGCTTAAAACAAGGCAAAGATTGGTACTTTGGGTGAGGAAACTCCTCAAAAAGAGTTGGGTATCTTCGAATAAACCTAAGTGTGGGAACTGTAAGCCCAAGAAGTTTTTGGGAATCAGCAAGCGATTTAGCAGTAAGATATCCAACTGGTGAACGCACAATAGCGTCTTTTAGTAAACAAGCTGCTTTAAGATCCGTTTGAACATCGATAATATGGTCCAAACCTCTGTTTTTCACCCATTTCAAACGGACTTTTACTATGGTTCTATGTTGCTGAAGATTGTGATAATGGGAAACAATGTTTTGGGTGGCTATGGATTTTAGGGTTGAGAATAGAGATTTTTCTAACAAATTCATATGTGGGTTTGTGCTTGTGAGTAAGAAAGTTCTGTTGCGTATGGTTTGGGGGCTAGGGCAATTGACAGTGGGTTTTGCAGAAGGGGAGGAAACAAGAACTGAGGAAAGGGGATGAATTAATGAAAGTATTAATTACACTAAACACCCATAATATGACTCAAATTGCCTAGGGTTATAAAACTAACTCAATTGTTCGATGCTCTCGCATTAGGCACAAGTCTACAAAGTTCGCCTCTTGTCCCAATTAAGCAGATATGGATGTGCTTGTGCGTTCTTGATGACATATTGGACATATTTTTCATAAAATGTTTCTTGATAACATGAACATCTATTTAATTTGACTTGGCCTAAGACTTAAGTCCATGGGTCGCATTTTGCAAGTCTTGCCATGAGTAAAGTTGATTAAGTTTGGAGACAATAATTATGAAAAAAGGCTCCATGCATTGATGGTGTAATATCCAATTAATATTCTAACCTTATAAAAGTGACAAAGTAAACCTAGTATCTTGAAGGTCGCATACTGAAGTAGAAAGTTAATTAGTAGTTCGAACATTCTTTCGCTTCTTTGCGGTAATATGCTTTCACTAGTGTTCTTACCAGTAGTATTAGCACTGCTCTGGTAGTTTCTTGACCTTCGATTTCATTTTTCACTGGCGTGTTTTTTGTGCCTATTACTGCATTATTTCATTTTCGTTACTGTTTTTTGAGCCTATTATTGCATTATTTCATTTTCGTTATTGTTCTTTCTCCATGGGCATTCGCCTCGTCACATCCTGTGCATATTGGTGTTCTCCCTTCACCTGTTTGTTGTGTAACACTTTCCATTTCGCATTAATGTTTTGTTGTGATTGCCCCAAGATCTGCATCCCCTTTTCAAACTATTTGACATGGTCTTTTTTAAAGTTGGGAGTTTTTTGTAAACAATCTTTCTATCTTTATAAAGTAGAGATAATGTCTGCATACACTCTATCCTCCTCAAACAAGTACGGAAATGTCATTTACAGACTTATTCTCTATTTCACTAAAAAGTCATTTTCTTGATTTTTAAGAAAATATTTTGACCAACCAAATATAAAATAATTGAAAAATATTTTCTAAAAAATTTAGGAACCCAATATCTTCTTATTTGAGAGAGGGGCATTACAGACCCCATGTAGAGGTGTCCACGTGGATGGTTACAAATAGGGGACAGAGATGGAGCTCAACATCTCATTGGTCCGAAATCTATCCACTAGATTTCATCTGCAGATTTCATTTATCCTACTTGGCTCCTTACCGTCTGCTCCTTTTGATCTCATGGCCATATAATCAGGAATCTCACTTCAATATTCAAAAACCAGAAATTTTGCAATTGCAGCTTATCACTATCCTAAATAAACATGACCACAACATCTGCTGCAGTGCTGAATGGCTTGAGCTCCTCTTTCTTGACTGGTGGCAAGAAAACTCAGGCCTTGTTAGGTGCTCCTGTTACTGTCAGAGTTGCCACTTCCAAGAGGTTCATTGTGGCAGCTGCTGCTGTTGCTCCCAAGAAATCTTGGATTCCTGGTGTAAAAGCTGGTGGCAACTTGGTTGACCCCGAGTGGCTCGATGGCTCGTAAGTTTACTTTTACATACACAGTTTAATTCAGCTTGTAGAGCCCCTACCCTCCTCTTGTTTCATTCTGTTGCAATGGCTTAACCTTGTATTTTGTACCTGCAGGCTCCCTGGTGACTTTGGCTTTGACCCACTTGGCCTTGGGAAGGACCCTGCATTCTTGAAATGGTACAGAGAAGCTGAGCTCATTCATGGCAGATGGGCAATGGCTGCTGTATTGGGCATCTTTGTTGGTCAAGCATGGAGTGGCATTCCATGGTTCGAGGCTGGTGCTGATCCTGGTGCTATTGCACCTTTCTCTTTTGGCACACTTCTTGGTACACAACTTATCCTCATGGGGTGGGTTGAGAGCAAAAGGTGGGTCGACTTCTTCGACCCTGACTCTCAGTCTGTAGAGTGGGCCACTCCATGGTCCAAGACTGCTGAGAATTTCACCAACTTCACAGGCGAACAGGGTTACCCTGGTGGCAAATTCTTTGATCCTTTGGCATTAGCTGGTACACTTAACAATGGAGTTTACGTCCCCGACACAGAGAAGCTGGAGAGATTAAAGCTTGCTGAGATCAAGCATGCTAGAGTTGCTATGTTAGCCATGTTAATATTCTATTTTGAGGCTGGGCAAGGGAAGACACCCCTTGGAGCTCTTGGTTTGTAAGAGATTTCATGTTAAACATTTCACTGTAAAAGAGTCGTTGAAGGTAGAAAGAAAGTAATCAAAGCTTGGATTTGTCACTTCAAGCTTTTCCATCTTGAGCCAGTATATAAATTGTAACAATGCAGAGGTAGCAATATGGTAGTAGAAGTTCCAATTCAATAATCATGACTTAAAACTGAAGAACCTAGTTCAAGAATGAGTATAATTTGCAGGCACAAATGTAAATTTGATTAAAATGCTGCATAAGCCCTCACCAACTAAATAATTCAACCAGGATGGCAGAATTGTCAGTTATTTGCCGCCTCCTGGATTATAAGATAAACATAATCATACAACCAGGAACAGGATTGTCATAACAATGCACTCAAGGAGAAAGGGACCTTGTCACAGATATAGGAATTCACATTCATCCTGTTTATCTTTGGCAAGGAAAGAAACCAAAAGTTCATAGATTGCAACAACTCTTTAGATAAAGAAAATTATGAGATTCCCTAGTTTTAACATTAATGGGGCAGCTGGATGGAGAAAAAAACTGATCTAGATGCTAGAAAGTTTTCTAGTAGTAGCTTTCACAGTATTATTCACTGCCTGTAGCCATCAAGAATTCACCCTCGCAGACTACATCCCCTCCTACATATGCCTTACCTTCCATCTTTGCTATTCCAAAACGTTTTTGTAGCTTGATCAGAGTCATTCTCATTACCAAAGTATCTCCAGCGATCACTGGCTTCCTGAACCTTACTTTGTCTATTCCAGCAAAGAAGAAGTTCTGTTTGGAGCCTCCAACTTCAGGTTGTAGCATGACCAAGCCACCAACTTGTGCCATTGCCTGGATTGACAGAAATAGACACTCATCAGAGTTTGATAAAATTAAAATCTTGCAGCAACAAAGGTAAAATAACCAAACAAGTAGAAAACTAGACAACTCCATCTAAATAAGTTAAACAGAAGAAGAAAACAAGTGATGAACTTTGCATCAACATTGCACGATTCTGCAATACAACTCATCCTACCTACATATGCCATTAACTTTCCTTTTCCTCCTAAATTGTTATAATAATTTTTCATGTTAAATTGAATTCTAGAATTCCTTTTTAAAAAAGAAAGATTTACCTTGTAGTTCTGCCTATATTTAGTAAACCCAAATCCTGATAATCTAATACTCTAAGATCTGGGATAGATTGATATGGTGGGAACAAATCTGAAAAGGCTGAAGATTAGGCCTTCCCCAATGTCATAGAGAATAGGTGCATTGAAAACCTGGGGAGGTACAGATTTAGCAGTAACTAATGTCATTTAGCATTCTCTGAGGCCATCAAGGTGTGGTCCTCCATGCTTTTTGTACGATAACAATGGAATCCAGCTATTGCCTTTTCACTTAGACTTACTCTACTTCCACTTCTATTATGAATAAAGATAATTATAATATCACCAGGAGCAGCTGCATTGCCATTAAAAACATTTTGACGAGAGGAAAAAGGTGTAAAGGTTTCAGAACAGCCTTATATTGCTAGAATTAACACACATAATCTTCCATGTTATAATGGCATTTGGTCCAAGAAGCTCAAAATTAGTAGTGTTATCTTCCATGCTAGGACAACATTATGTCTATGAATCTCAATAATCACAAATGTTTCACGAATGGAAGAATTGAAAGTATGCTTAAGACAAGAAATTCAAAAGGATTCAAATGCCCGATATCACGAACCACACAAGAGCAAATGATTTTTTTGATCACACACAAACCATACAAGAACAAATATATGCCAAACAAATGTCTGAGCCATCGCTTGAGAAGTGTTGGCCAGGACTCTTCTTCTAACAATGAGATGATGTTGTTCTTAATCATCTTGGACTTCATTAAGTTTCTCTTATAATGTACTTCCAACCACAATTGTTAAACAAAAAATTATGCACTATCACTTGTAAACTACTGCAATGGATCTTTTATTTTCAAGCCCAAAAATTTCTTAGCATCGACTCTTAATTGAAACTCTTTCCACTCTCCTGTTGTTTCTGCGCAAGCAATAAGCGACAGTCCAGCTCTCTCTCTCTCTCTCTCTCTCTCAGCCTTAAGCCCATTTTTGTAATGCATGTCATGGAAACAACAAGTGACAATGAGTTCAGCCTAACACTGACAACTTGGATGAGATAATCAATCAGTGCACATGGTGGTTTAAGCACTCTGTAATAGATATCGCAAATACTGTCATTTTCAAATGTGAGACAAAGATTGGTGTGCTACACTAATATATTATCTAAAACTGAACTGTGGTATGAGTATGACAGTTTTTAATAGTGCATAACCATCTTCCAATAGGTTCGAGTGAGTATGAAGAAAAAAGGACTATGGCTTTGTTTCAACCAGAAGACTCAAACATTTGCAGGAGCTAGCTCAGAATGTTTACAATCGAAAGAAGAGAATGAAAAGGGAAATGAGCAAAAGGTTTAGGACATAATTTGTGATTTTCCCCCCGTTAGTTCATAGTATGTGATGTTTTAAAAGCTTCCCTTAAAAATCTACTATAGTAAATAGCATTTCACTCGTGTTCCAATTTCACAAAATGGCAGGAGATTCTTCCTATGAACAATTTGGTCATAGTGAAAAATTCAGTAAGAGATTCATTAATTATAGGAAAAAATTTCACTCAGCTGAGCATAAAATCCTATTCGCTTTCACTTTTCTTTTCGATTGAGGATTAAATGTCAGCTATCTTCTGGCTCTCACAATTTTAGTTGGACAAAAGAACCAAGGTGGGGGAAAAAAGTTAATTAGTTCGGGTAGAAGAGAATTCTGAAATGATAAAAGATCTTTAAGTGGATACCTAAGAGATCAAAGAAAATACGGTTTAATAAATAAGTCAAAAACTCAAGTCCAATTCATCCAGTTAGCCCCATTTTCTGAATAGATTTATTATTTTCTTTAACTGTAGAACACTCAGTAATCGGTTGTTGAAGAAATCTCCAAAAGCGAGTCGATTTTCTCGTATACTTTCATAACTCATTAGAAGCACCTTTCCAAGAAATATTGAAAACCAAGCCACAAAAAGAGCAACTCTTGAAAAGCAAGGATTTCACTTATCTGTTTAATAACAACACGAACCAACATGCTATATGGAAAAGTTCAGACAAATCATTAGTTACATTAGCATTGACATGAAAATCTGAAATAGGTGATAAGAAACTAAATTCATCCAATTTCATAGTTTCAAAAGAGAATCTATATATGCCACATTCATTAAGAAACCAAAAAGATAGAACCTTTAACTAATGCAAATGAAAATTCAGACTATTTCATCGAAATAACACACAAGTCATAAGCATACCTCAACCATGAGGACACCAGGCATGATAGGCCTCTCAGGGAAATGTCCAGGAAAGAAATTATCATTGATAGTCACATTCTTGATGGCCACAGCTGACACTCCTGGATTGTATTCAATCACTCGATCCACTAAAAGAAACGGAAAACTGAATACAATGCAGCTCTCATCAGTAAAATAATCAAGTAATTATGCCTCAATCCTAAACTAGTTGGCGGTAAGTCCTAGAAATCTATGCGATCCAATTTGCGTCCATTTCATACCCCAATACTAAATAATTATCATGTGAAGTCATTAATGAAACACAATAAACATTTTTACAAACAGATAACAAAATGCATACCGATGGGGCAAAACCTCGCGAATCTGATTGATATCCATCACAGTAGGAAATGATGGGTACCCTGTAAACAAATCAAGATTCCAAACATTAGAACAAGCTAAAGCAACAAAAAAAAACAATTGCAGTAATTGCATACTCAATTCAATTGGGGTTTCAATTTTGGAATCATTCTCTGGAGTAGCACAGTTGGTGATGACACTTTTCCGAATCTTCTTACAATGGGTGGACAATGAATTAGATCTGAAGACAACAAGAGATGGTTTGAGCATCGATGTGGGTAATGGAAAAGAGGCATTGTCAAATCTTTGAGAAGTGGGAGTGGAGAAGACAGATTGGGATATAGCCATAGAAGCCATTGAAAAAAGGGGTCTTTGGAGAAGGAGAAGAATTGGGGGCGACAAAAACGAAGTTGGTTTTTAGGCTTTAAGGTAAAGGAGATTTGAAGGACAAGAATGGAGTGGAGGCGGAGATAACAACGTTGATGACACTTGGAAAAAACGAACAACCTTAGTAGTGTGACCAAGGAACTACCAGAGAGTTGTTTGGCTAACCAACATGACTTGTGAGATGGTTGGACCTAAAGGGTTCCTGATTTGGCTGAATTTGATTTTATTTAATAAAAAAAAAATTTCTTATTATGATTTTATAAATTATATAAAATAAAAAATATATATTTTACATTTATATACTGATTTAGTATCAACATTAATGATACCAATACAATATATCATACTGATTTAATATTCATTAGGCGAAATTAGTTGGGGGTATATAGTGTAATTATTTAATGGTAGAGCCGTCAATATGGGCTAAGCCCGTTGGGCCGGCCTAGCCTAACCCGTGATTTGATATGGCTGGGCTAAGATTTTTGGAGCCCATTTAAGAAAAAGGTTTTTTAGCCCAGCCTGAATAACCCTGTTGATTTGGGGGTTTGAGAAATATGAGTAGGGCAGGCCCGTAGGCTAAATAAAAATAAAATAGAGTATTAAAAATAACAAGAGTCCAAACTCAAAATCAATTTAAAGTTTTAAATATTAAAATTTAAATACAAATTATGTTTATAAAATATGTACTACATAAAATAAACATTCCTTAAAATTTCTAGGGAATCACTACATAGGCCATAGCTTATGAAATATTGTCATATTTTTTGTATTTTATTATGATCATTGGAAAATAATTAGATTAATATTTCTATTTAGCTATTTATACTTTTACTTAAAATCAAACTTAATAAATATTATAAAGATAATTTTATTTGTGAATTTGATTAACAAGTAGTAACACTAACACCATGTAATATTGTCTTATCGATATTTATGATAATATTTTTAAATTATAATTTGATTTAAAAAATTATAAAAAAATATACTTTTAAAAAAAGTAGGTTGACCCGGCAAAGCCCGTAGCCCATGTACTTGTGGGTTAGGCTGACCGTTTTCTAGCCCACAAAAAAAAATGGACTAGCCCGGCCTGGCCTGTCTAATTTCAAAGCGTGTATGGGTTAACCCGGATGGGTGGGCCAGCCCATATTGACAGCTCTATTTAATGAGTATAATATAAAGGGGTATATGTTTGTAATTATTTTGCTGCGGTATTTGCTTAATTTCCCCTATTTATTTTGGTATTGTTGTTAGGCGGGTCTAATTATTGTCCTTCAAAACATGACCTGTTTTTATTCTTTAGCGATTTGAATCGTTCCATTCCAAAACATAGCCCCCAAATTTTTTTAAAAAAAACAAGAAAATAAGTTAAGCTGAATATCTCATAAATATACAAAAGGTTAATTAATGCATGAAATAAGGTTTCAAATAATAAAAAATTATCTAATTTATTTATCTTTAGCTAGCTTAGTTTTCTCGAATAAGTCAATCAAATCAAAATCAATTGCATTTTGGTAAAAAAAAATTAAAAATAAAACACATACTTTATGTGAAATATATAAGACGTTTAGCAAAAAAAAAATGAAATTTCTTGATCAAACATGAGTCGTTTGATTTCAGAAACGCAAACTAACAATAAAAAAGTCAATTAATATGGGAAACTAGTCCCTAAAAAGTCTAAAACTGGTTCTTAAAAGCCAGTAGTGATAAGATAAAAAGAAAATTAACTAACAAACATATTAAAGACTACATATTACTATTCGAGTTTCTAGATTTCAATACAATCTAATTGTAACTTGTCATTATAGGCCCAAAAAGTTCGAATTTTAATTTTAATTTTGGGTTGGTCTAAGCCCACCCCCAAGTCAAAGCACCTTTAAGAGGGAGAAGGAGTGGGCTATTTAATGAAAGAAAAAAGAGAAATGCAAAATAAAGGGAGAATTAAATAGAGCAGTTTCAAATTTTCAATGCACATGACATGATTTTTTATTTTTTTTTGGGTTAAACTCGACAACTTACAGAATTTTTAAGAATTTGAAAAATAAAAAAGGTGTTTTCATTTTTTGTCACTCTAAATTGCTCATAAATAATCAAAATCAACTTTAATTTTCAAATATCATTTTTTACTTTTTAAAAAAAAAATACTTACTTTTTAAAAATTCCCCAATAAATAAACATGGCCAAACGCCCACTTATATTGGACTTGGACTTTTTTTTTTCTTTTCCAGTAAACTTCTCAAAAATCTCCTTTTTCTTTAGAGATTTTTGTTGCATAATGAAATATTGCATGCGTATTTTCTTACAATTTCATCTTTCCTCATTTCCCTCGTATCTCTTTGTTAGCTATTTCTTTTTTTGGGGTAGCATTTTTTGTGGGGATTATTTATTTGTTTGTTGTTAAGATGTGCCTTTTTCATGACTTGGGATTAGTTAGCCTTTTTAAATTTATATACCCATTGTCAATATGTGTAATTGTATATCTATAAGACATTATATATTTGATTCATGTTATATTGATATAAACTTCCATTGTTAGCATGTGCATCATGTAATCATTTTTCTACTTTTAGAATTCGGCAAAGGGCCAAATATGCCCCTCTACTATTAGAAATAGTTTAAATATACTCTTCGTTATATTTTTCGGTCCAAATATACCCTTTTCGTTATACTTTAGGGCCAAATATACCCCTCCTATTATATTTTGGCATAAATTTACACTTAATTTTAACTCTCGATCAAATGATACGCTCTTTTCTTCATTCTTTTGAATATGTTGTTTTTCCTCTTTAATGACATAATTATTCCTTGACCTCGAACTATATAAAGTGATATCTATTATGTATCAATTTCCAATATGCGGTCGTCTCTCTCGTTGTTTAACTTAAATATTGCTGGGTTAAAATCATAGATTGTAATATGTGGATTAGAGTATTTCATTCGAGGAAAATGGATTAGTAACCACTTGCGTATTGATGAGTTGGTTAAAAAAATAAATACTATAAGTTATTTTTAAAATTTCATAACTATACTATTATTAATAAAACTTACATTCCATGATTTTTAAAATTTCATGACTATAATATTATATGTTGATTATACTTATACAATTATAATCTACAATTTTAACCTTTATATATGATTTTATTTAACCATCCGTTAAAATTAAGGGTATATTTGAGCCAAAATATAATGAGAGGGGTATATTTGTCTCAAAAATATAACTGAAGGGGTATATTTGAACTGAAAGTATAACGAAGAGTATATTTAAACTATTTCGAATAGTACAGGGGTATATTTGACCCTTTTCCGTTTAGAATTTGAATGAAGTAAACTTTAATATTGGTGATACAGAGAGTTGTGGAGTTAATTGGAGAAAATATACATATTTGATTTTAACTTTTATATCTCGATCAAATTATTTATTACAAGATCATATCGTACAATTACTATCTTCTCTTATCTCATGACTCTTTATGTCACCGAGAAATTATTTAACATGATAAAAATTCATTTACAATTTTAGAATAGAGTGAGTACAATATATCTTGATCATTGTGTTTTTATTGTTACAATGGAAGTATTTGACATGATTCATTTAAGATTTTGCAAGATATTTTTGTAGTGATCAGAGGCAAAATCAGCTTTTTCATTAATCATGAGTGATTCAAAATATAATTCCTCTTCCAGCAAATATTTTTCTATCCTTTTCCTTCTTAATTATTTCAAGAAAGTAAAAGGGAACAGTATTCTCTATTATCAAAAGCATACAATGAGTTGCACCTCGTACACGTGCTGTTGCTATTAAGAATTTTAAAAATATTTCTCATATAGTGCTATCTTTTTAAAACAAAAAAAAAACATTTTTGTTGCTATTTCATGCAAGGTAATTTAAAGTGGAGATTGGTGGGACTTTTTAAATTTTATTTTTTATTTATTGAATTTGAATTTGTGCATGTGCGACAAAGAATGATTAACTGAATAATGTAAAATCTTGAGTAATTAAGGTAGGCATGCATGAAATGTGTGGTAACGTATTACTTTCAGTTTAATTAATATGTTTACATCTTTTTAGAATGTAGCATTAATGCACATACACGTAGCTTCACTAGTAATCCAGTACAATTAGAAAACAATACAAGTTAGTTGCAATAAAAAATGTAAACAAAGTATAGTTATTTTAAGAAATTTGATTAGAGGCAATTAGCCTTCAAAAAAATAACTGGACAAAAAATTACTATTTGTTATAAGGGACATAAATTAAAGACCAACACAAAATAAGGGCAAATTGCAAATAACCCATGGTAATATTGCAAAACAAGTAATTTCCCATAATAAAATAACTAGCGCCGGTTAATTTCATAGACCAACACAAAATAAGGGCAAATTGCAAATAACCCATGGTAATATTGCAAAACAAGTAATTTCCCATAATAAAATAACAAGCGCCGGTTAATTTCATAGACCAACACAAAATAAGGGCAAATTGCAAATAACCCATGGTAATATTGCAAAACAAGTAATTTCCCATAATAAAATAACTAGCGCTGATTAATTTATTTTTTATGAAATTGCTAAAATCCCCAATAATTCATCCATTCCTTTTCGGGTCACAGGTCACTATGTGACAGTGAAACATACTATATACTATATATATTCAAGAGAAAATTACAACTTGTATACATTTTGTTATTTATTCGCGAAGAGGTATTATGCAGAACCAATTAAACTAATTAAAATATTGGTGATAATAACAACATAGAAGAATTGGGCATTGACACCTTCTAGTAGGATATACTAATTGGAGGAATGCCATCATAGATGTTAGTAATTAATTAGAAGTATCGATGCTTTCTATAACTTAATGAGAAAGAAGCTGGAAATTCATATTTTTGCTAGGATTTGAATATGAGACTTCACGATCATAAATCTTTACCAAATTATAGATATATAGTTATCTCACTACTAAGAAAATTCAAATTTCTGATGAAATTTGTCAAAAATGTTTCTGATGATTTTTTGTCAAAAAATCTTATATTTCTGATGATATATGAATGTCCATAAGAAATTTATGTTCTTGTAATAGTGCCTCTAATTGGTGTTCATATATATATATATATATATATATATCACCATCTTTTCGCATCTATAATCATCATTATTGTAATTGTGAACAATCTCACCCAACAAATCATTATGTGTGAGTAAAGTATTGTAAACTTTTCTTTTAGGTACAAGCTAAGAACTTGTTTACATCATTTAGGGTGTAGAATGGGCAGAGTTTGATTAAATTTAAACAAGTCGAAATAGGTTGAGTAACAAATGGGCGAGCTAAAGTTATTTGAGCCAAAAAGGATTGAATCAAAATAGGTTAAATAATGAGTTAAAGCCAACGTACTAAACTTTAACCAAATTTTAATTTCTTTCTTTATTTTTCTATCATTTGTTTAATTATCTAAAGAAATTTCTCTCACCTTCACCATAACCAAAACAATTTTTAGCGACAATAAATATATACATTGATAAATAGTGTTAAAGCTAGCCTTTGCCAGCATTAATTAATTCTATTAGATTTAATGTTGTTATAGGCTTTAGGACATTTACAAAGAATGTTGATTGCCGCTAAAAAATACATATTTAGTGACAATTAAGCTATTGTCATTAAAGATTATGATGTAGTCCTTATTATGGCTAGATATAACACATTAAATAAATTAAAAAAACTTTCTACAAATATAACAAGATTTCAGTCAATTATAACTACATAAATAGTCTAAATCAACTCAATTTTTAGATAAACTCAATTGAAATTTGAACAGGCCATTAAAAAAAATTGAGTTCATAAATAAATAAGTTAATTAAAAATTTAGCGAATCATATTTTTATGAGCTATTTTTTTTATCATTAACAACAATATAAATTTACTTGGATATTGATCAGTTTACACCCTACTATTTAATATGTACCAATTTTTTCAAATTATCGCTTCTTCTCCTGCTTTTCTTCAACATAATTGATACTATCCTCTTTCCCTCCCTATATAATATAAATATGACTTAAATAGTGATTTCAAAATCGACTATCTGTCCACTTGCTTCATCTCTTCGAATCCGTTAAAATAATTAGGTGCAAATGTTTGGTGCTATTTTGCGATCTCTGACCATCTACATGAATTCCAAGTAATGGAGTAAGCAAAGTAGGATTTGGTTATTCCAACCCAATATTTAATTGCATTAACTCTTTTAAGTCCAAAATATACTACTCCCACTAGATTTATTTTGTGTTCCACCTTTTTTTTCAAACTAAAATAACCAAAGTGTGCAATTTCCACGTTGCTCCATCTGTCTTCTAGCTTTTGTCTGATTTTTTAATTTTAAAAAAAATGTCAAACTGAGCTTTAGTCAAAGTCACTTCAATTTTAGGATTAATTTACAACGATTTTCTTAAAAAAAGTACAGTAGCAATACTGTCACGTAACGGATCTAAATCAAGTTTTAATTAATTGCATATATTTATCTAATTAGTTGACTCTTTTTCTAAAGTAACCAGTGAGAATACTAGTTAGAATTAATAAGCTTAATCTATTGTACCATTAGAACAAATTGTTTTCTGCATGATTTATAATTATATAAAACGCAATTTCTATTTCTTTGAATGTTTAATTTGTTTTGAAATTTGAATTGTATAGACTATAGAGTATAGAAGACACTAACCAACCTAATTTTGTTTTTGCATGAGAATAATGAACAAGGAATATTCATGCTTAGGTTGAAAGATATTTTATAGATCATATATAGTTGAATTTTCTTTTATCTACGGAGTATATATCTCACTGTACCAAATCAATATTTGCTACTCATAAAGTCAGACGTTAGTCAATTACTTATCCAATTGTATGCTGGCAATTTTGTAACTGAGCTAACAAGTCAAATTAGTTTCTTCAATGGAGGCTAGTAATCATGATTCATTAATAAACAATCCATCAATAGTACTAATATGCCTAATGATTGAAGAACTTTCTCACAAGTCGTTTTTTTTATTATCTATAATATATGCTGACAGCCAGTAAATTAAAATTGAGTAAATTAACTAGCTAGGATTCCCATTAATTAAATTATAGCACTGTGTTGTGGAAGAAATTCAATGCATGACCACTAATTTGTTCGTTCCTTTCACATTGGAGAATTTTGATTAAAATGAACTAATTAACATTCTCCATTGTGCATAAATATAATGTCCCAACCTAGGGTGTGTTTTAGAGAATTATCCTTTATTTATAGGAGTAGGTCTATTTTAGTTTTTAAATAGAGAAAAGACATAAAGTCATCATGAAGTTGTCCTAGATTTTTAAAAAGACACCTTAACTTTGCAGGGGTCCTAACACCCTCTGAAAAATTTGAAAGTAATAACATGTCTCATTTTTCGATCAAACCTAGTTGTGAGAAAAGGTGTGATTTTCATGCCCAATCTCAAACTGCCATGTGTTAAATGTTATAAATTATAAAAATAAATATGAAAAAAGAATTTTCTTTATTATAAATAAAAGAAAAAAAAAATTCCAACCTCTCCCCCACCCCCAACACCTGTCCACTCCTATCTACTTCTCCCCTTTCCCTGATCCATTGTTTTTATGCTATTATCATTGTAATTTTAGGAAAATAATCATCATTTTATTCTATTCCTCTATTCTTGAAACTATACAAATACTGCTATGAGTACCAAGAGACCTTTCACCTCTGATGGCTGAAGCAACCATGGCTAACCACCATTAATCTATCATTATCGCCGGAAAATTCTTTTTCGTCGGATAAAATGGTGACTAACAATGACCTTCTATCTCTTCATTTTTTCTTTTCACTTTTGTTATCTTTTCATCATCTCCATCAAAAATATCAAATGTCGACAATGATAAACTGTAGTCTGTACCATCGCAATGGCGAAGTAGACAGGAGAAGCAAATGACTAGTCCAGAATTGGGGATGACATAATGGAGTACTCTTCTTGTGAAAGTGAATTGAAATTCGAGAAAGGCTTTTTTTTAACTACTCGCGCGCTCTTGCAATGTGAGAACACAACAGGAGCAAATATAAGTGAAAATGACATATTAAGTTTGACTGAATGTAGTTTAGAGGGGTGTTAGGATCCCCGCAAAGTTAAGGTGTCTTTTTGAAAAACTTCAGTGGTGACTTTATGTCTTTTCTCTTTTAAATATATCCTTTGAACATAGTTTAGTCCCTTAAATTTGCTAAAGTAGAGAATGTTTGATCCAACTAACAAAACTTAAAATTAATGGCGATTATATAAAAAAAAATTGCTAAAAATTGATTGATAGAAAAATTAACTGACTGGATCAATTTGACCTCAATATTTTTTTAATAAAACTGATCGAGCTTGGTCAATTTTATTTGCGTCAAAAATCAAAACAGTAAAATACTGATATAGTTCGATTATTTAATTATCCTACGAAAATATTATTAGTATAACCGATCGGTCTTGGTGAGTTTTATTTAAGAATAAAAACAGAATTTAGAGAAATTGACCAACCTCAGTCGATTTTCGGTCAAAACTCCGATCAAACTATTTAAATAAATCACTGAAGAATTGATGTAGCTGAGTCAATTTTTTATTTTTCCATTTTCCGCGCAAAGGAAACAACCAAGGCTAGTCGATTTTATTTTTAAAAAAATTGGGATTTAAACCAACTAATTCAGTCTGTTTTTGCTCTATTCAAATGTCGGTTAATTTTTACCTTCTTTTTTTTTTATAGCCATCGTTGGTTTTTAAGTCCGTTTTATTAGTTGGATTAAAGTTATGTGTTCCACTTTAACAAATTTAAGGGATTAAAGATGTTCAAATATAAATTTAAAGGACCAAAATAGATTTATTCCCATAAAAAAAAGGAACAATTTTGGCTAAAAACTTGTGTGTTTGGTTCAAAGGAAAACATTTTTTGTTTTCTATTTTTTCATGTATGTTTAATTGGTCAAAATTTTATAAATAATATTTTCTCTGAAAAATAATTTTTAAAAAAATTAAAAAGCACGAAAATCAAGTTCCATATTTGGCATTTCATGCTATTTGCCTCCCCTCCACCGCTCCCAAGTCATCTGAATCTTCAATGTTTTTAATTATTAGAATCTAAGCTTATAATATTGGCTTGTGTTCTCACCTTATAAATTTTGAAGCCATAGATAAATATGAATCTCATTTTTTGATTGTGTTAAATATAGATTTATTTTTGTTACCCCTCTGTTTTCCATCTTCTAATAAAATATTTATCATTTAAGTTACTAAATATAGACAAATTAAATATTTTATTAATTTTTAAAAATTTATTCTCAATTCATTCACATTCGATCTGACCTGTTCGCTTTGCTTACTCCTATTGGCTTTCTCTAGTTCCGCTACTACATTTATCTAGTGGCGGAATCAGAGGGAGCCAGTATCATTGGGAAAGCTTCTTGTAGTAGGAGACAAAACCTTGTCCGGTGAATGTGTCTTTCACACAGCATTATCTGGTCAACGTTGACTTTGTTATATAGTGCCTAATTATTATTATTTTTGATCAATTCATGCAAATCGGCTAACTATTTCTCAAGTGGAACGCGTTCTTCACCTAACTAATATGATGACATTGGAGAGACGACTTTTCATTTATTTATTAGTTAGTTTTTATGTCTCAATTTATGTGATATTTTACTTTTTATTTCGTTCAAAAAGATATCACATTTTTCTAATTAAAAAAATTAACTTTAAATTTTCTCTTTTAATCTTATTGAAATAATTTAATTTATAGTCACACAGATTACAAGATTTGTTATAAATCATTAATTTCAAAAGTATTTCTTTTTTAATTTTTTTTTTATGGTTAAGTCAAACGGTAATACATAAATTAGGACGAATAATTGTTTATCCTTTTTTTGGATTTTACGAATCTTCTATGTACAATGTACTAGTTACTACTGCGTTTAAACCAGCGGTGGTACAATTTTACCGAACTTACATTGAAGAAATTAATAAAAGTTTTCTATGTACAACGTACTACTGTGGTTAGAGCCTAGATGTGGCCAATTCAAGCTTCACTAAGCTTAATAGGTTTGATTTTTAAAGTTGTAAATATTGAATTTATTGTATTTTCGAAAGTATAATTTTATAGATCTAACATTTATTGAAATTGTAGTGGACTTTCATGTATATATTTGTGTGATAAAAAATATTGGATTCGAATAATTCTTATTCTAAAACTGCGTCAGCCATTGACACTGTCGTGTAACGTGTACCTGCTTAGAATAGTTGCATACAACTTGTTTGTATAATTATAGTTTTTGTAACATATTTCTAGAAAGGAAATTAATGCATCTTGCTTACTTCTTTTTTTCTTGGCTGCGAAAGTTAAGTTGGTTGTTTAATATGTTTTTTCTTTTTTTATTAATTCATCTAATAATAGATTAATATATAGTTGGCCGATTACTGATTAGTATGAATAATAATGGAACATACCATTTATCTTTAACCAAAGGTCTCGGATTCAAGCCCCCTGGTACAATACATAGTCACCTTTATTAGGAAGTGTTTTACCCCACAATTCCCTTCTTCATTTTTAACTTTAAACAATAATTATTAAAACAATAAGGTGGTAATCATGAATTTAATCCGAATCATATAGTACGTAGGAATACCATTCTTCACACACAAGACAAAACTACACCAATAATTTTTTGGAATTATTTTAAACCGATAATTATTCCTTATTGCATGGAATATGATGGACCTACACTTGTCCAAAGTAAAAAAAAAGTGTTCATTGATATTCCTAATTCGTTCGTTGAAAAATTACATGGTGTAAATAGGTGAGAAAAATAATTTATATGTTTAAACATATACTAGATATGTTGAATTTTTTTATTTTTTTTTGTGTTCTTTTTTATTAACTAAAATTTTGACTCCATCACTTAATTGCTATTTATAATTCAAAAAATTAATTTGAAATTTTAAACTCTACTATATAATTGTAGCTCGTTTCATCAGTTTTTTTTTATAATTTGCTTATTTTAAAAAATAACTTACGAAAAAAGTACTTTTACATAACAATTTATATTTGAATAATTAAATTTAAACACACTTTTGATAGATTAGAACTGGTATTGTGCTTATCCAAGGTCCCATCAACATCGACATTATCCATTTCCAATTATTATTGTGATTTGTGGGTCGTCCTCTTTTTTTGAAAAAATAAATAAATAAATCATGACTCAATTTGAATAGATTTTGATATTTCTATGCAAGTGACGTGATAACTCTTGTGCTTGTATAAACATGTAATTATATGTCAATGACACTAAAGTCAAGTTGTTAGATTGATACATTAATTAATAATTATGACTATTGACTAAGATGTCGTGTATTTTTTCGGTTTTAAAATAAACGGTATTTGAAGATTTCAAGAAAAAATTGATTTTATTTTTTCTAAATTATGCTTGTTTGCCTAACCAAGAAATAAGAATTACAGAGTAGTAGAATTTAGTTTATCTTTGATTTAGGGAAAAATTAGTAAAAACACTATTTATTTTCTAAAAATGAGTAGTTTCTCAAAAGAATGTGCATAAGTAAAAATGTCCCTTATTTTTTAAACAGATGAATTATATGCTTTAATTGTTGTGTTTTCGTAGTTTCCCCAAAAGTTGAATATAAAGTGGTAAAAGAAAATCCCTATTTTCTAATTGGGTGTAGACATATGAGATGATATTTTAGCCTAGGGAAATATATACGAGGAATAGTAAATAAATTTAGCCAAACTTGATATTCCAACATGCTACATTCTTTGTAGTTTCTTCGGTGGAATAAACTTTGTTTAATTACTCCAAAAAAAAATAAAAAAATCAGAAACATGTTTACATTTATACTTACGCTATATATATATATATATACACACTATTGGTATAAAGAAAAGAAATTAAGTATGAAAAATATCTTTAAACTTAACATAAATTATTATTTTAATCCTCCAATTATTGACAACGTTAAATATACTCCATTACTTAATTAAGTTATATCTGTATGCCACTCAGTGGAGTTGTCAATATAATACTACAAAGTACAAAGTAAAGTGGAGTGGTTAATTTATTAGAACTATGAATTGCACAATTTCTTCCTTTTTTTACAATGTGTCACTTCTCTATTTGCTTTGTGGTTTATTACTTTTACCGTACCACTACCAGAACATAAACGCACTAAACCGATGTCCAAATCTTCGATGGAGCCAGTATATTAATAATTATTGAATAAAATTTATAAACTTTAAATTTTGGTGTGTCCTATCAATCTGCAATTAATATTACAATTATACTATTAACACAACAAAAAATAGGTTGAAATTGAGGATTAAAATTGATATACACTCTTTTTTTTTTGGGTATAAAACCAACCCAAAATTAATGAACTCCATTACATCGGAAAATTGTGGGTCCAATTTAAAGGATTGAAGGGACGTCTTTCAATTTTCTTAAATCAATAATAGATATAATATTTTTTTAAAAATAATACACCGAACTCCAGAAAAATATACATAATGTGATATATAGAATGAAAAAGGGTTTAAAATGTCTTTTAATTATGTGAAATTGAACAAAAAAGTCTCATTAATAGTTTCCTCTAATAATGCCTTTATTTTACTTTTGGCTAAAAAAAAGTCATTTTTCTTAAAAACAAAAGAAAATTAACTAATAAGCAATAATTGATTAATAATTAAGAAGCTCAAAAGAAAAACAAAAAATAAAAAATTAACTATAACTGGAAGCTGAAAAGAAAAACAAAAAAACAATAACTAATAATTCCAAAAATACCACTTACTACCCCAAGCTCCTCAATGTAGTCTCTTAAGGGATTGTTTGGTAGAATGTATTAGTAAAAATAATGTATGCATTAATTTTGTGTACTAGTGATATCATATTTGATATACTTTTTTATGCTATGCATAACTAGTGTGTATTACTAATATCATGAATTTCTAGGTATTAGTAATATAAGAGGATTTAATGTATGCATTAGCAATTTAACATGATTAAAGACCCACTTACCCTTCAAAACTCGTTTTACATCTTTTTCACCATAATTATGAAGGATATTTTTGTAAATATATTTTTATGCAATACATACAATTTTTAATACATCAAATCAAATAATGCATAAAAAATAATTTATGTATAATTAATACACATATAATTAGTACAAACATTACTAATACACTCTGTGTAATATTATTTTTATACACACTATCAAATGACCGCTTATTAAATAAGAAAATACTACAAAGTAAAGTGGAGTGGTCAATTTATTAGAACTATGAATCTGATTTGCACAATTTTATTTTTTCCAATGTGTCACTTTTCTATTTGCTTTGTGGTTTCCTAGATTCTACCACTGCCAGACCATAAGCGCACTAAAACAATGTCCCTATCTTTCGACCGAGCCAGTTTATTGAGCGGGATTCAATCGAATTCACTAATTTTAATTTTATATTTATATTTATATTAATGATTATTGAATAAAATTTAATATTGAATAACATTAAAAAATTTAAATCTCAAATGTATAGACTTTAAATTTTGAGATTTAAATTTTGGCGTGTCCTACCGATCTGCAATTAAAATTACCAATAGCAAGATATATTGATGATTTTTTTTAATACATGGAAGAAAAAGTAAGTGTGAAACCCACCAATTATTCTCAAATTGAAGATACGAGTGCTCCTTTGAATAATGCTTTCAATTTTCTGGGATGACCTCATATTTCTAGTATATAATCCCTACCTTCTCTTTAGTCAACATTTTCACATTATTAGCTTATCACTTATGAGTTATGACACCCAAACACCCTACAAAATTCACTATTTTATACCTACAAATTTACATGCAAATCTCATATATTAATTACAAACTCGAGTTAAAACAGACAAGACAGAATCAAGGGTGCTATTTTTTCTGTCCCAATTTATATGATATATATTTTTTAATTATTGTAAAAAAAAATTACACATTTCTATATTTAGCAACAATTTATTTTTAAAATAATGATTTTACCCTTAGTAAAATAATTTATGATCATACAATATCTATAACTTATATTAAACCACAAGTTTTAAAATTAATTATTTCTTTTTAAATTTCTTATCAAGTACTAATTTACCTCACATAAATTAGGACGGAGAGAGTCCTGCTTAGTTGCATGCCAACTCATGGCCACAAAACAACGTTGAATTCTTGATCCACCACTCATCTCAAAAAGCAAAATACAACAACAATTAATAATTTCATTAATAAAGAAGAAATATTCAAACGCGTATAGGCCCCATATAGTCATTTTCAAGTATTGTTAGCCACCTTTGCTTACTCGTGGTCTCTTACTCCATTGATCTAGCTACTTAAGTTGCATGTATATCCTTTATTTGCTTGTGCCTATAAATATATCCAGGTTTCTTATACAATTTCAATCATTAAGCAACGTAACAAAAAACAAAAAAAAAAAAGTTGAATTTTATACTCATAGTACGTACATAACACCAAATATGGAGTACTACTATTACAATTCAATCAACAAAATGGGTACGATTTTTTTTATTCTCGTGCTAGTAATTGATGTGACTATGGTATTCGGCCAAGGGACTCGTGTTGGATTTTATTCCAGTACGTGCCCAAGAGCCGAATCCATTGTTCAATCAACAGTGAGGTCTCATTTTCAGTCTGATCCAACGGTGGCACCAGGATTGTTGAGAATGCACTTCCATGATTGTTTCGTACAAGGTTGTGACGGTTCCATCCTCATTTCTGGTGCTGGCACTGAGAGAACAGCTCCTCCGAATACCTTGTTGAGAGGATACGAGGTTATTGACGATGCTAAGAAGCAAATTGAAGCTGTTTGTCCCGGAGTTGTTTCATGTGCTGACATTCTTGCTCTTGCTGCTCGTGATTCCGTTCTCGTGGTAATTATATACATATATATCCCCTTTTGTTTTGCCTTCTAAATTCACAACTCTAATAACGTAAACTTGAAAAAAAAAATGAAATGGATATTGCATGAAAGAACTAGTTTTTTTTTTTTTGACCTTTTGGTTATATATGGTCCCAAGCATCGGTAATAGAGTTTAACTTCACAAAATTTGACACTATATATCAGATCACTCAAAAAATAATTATCCGTAACATGCTACCACTTATCTGTACTATAACTAGTTAAAGTATACTAGTAATGTAGTAATTTTTTTTTTATATTATGGGTGTACATAAAATTTAAGTCCTTGTTAATAATATATTTTTGTTGATGCAGACTAAGGGACTGACCTGGTCTGTGCCCACGGGACGTAGAGATGGACGAGTTTCAAGAGCATCAGACGCAAGTAATCTGCCAGGTTTTACTGAATCTGTTGATGCTCAAAAGCAAAAGTTTGCTGCAAAGGGTCTCAACACTCAAGATCTTGTCACCCTTGTTGGTAAGTCTAACATAACATTACTAAAACAAATAAAGGATTAATTTTATGGCAATTGTATAATATGAGTATTTATAACCAACAGTAGTCTAGATAAATGTTAACGCAATGCCATTAACTAATTTAATTTTGTGTTGTCAGGGGGGCACACAATTGGAACTTCAGCATGCCAATTCTTCAGCTACAGGCTATACAATTTCAACTCCACTGGTGGCCCTGACCCTTCAATAGATCCATCCTTTCTTCCTCAGCTTCGAGGATTATGTCCACAAAACGGGGATGGCTCGAAGCGTGTGGCACTGGACACTGGAAGCGTGAACAATTTTGACACCTCGTATTTCTCTAACTTGAGGAATGGTCGCGGAATTCTGGAATCAGACCAGAAACTGTGGACCGATGCTTCGACTAAGGTGTTTGTCCAAAGGTATTTAGGCCTCAGGGGATTTCTTGGATTGAGATTCGCCGTAGAATTTGGAAAGTCCATGGTTAAAATGAGCAACATTGAAGTTTTGACAGGGACTAATGGTGAAATTCGTAAAGTTTGCTCTGCATTCAACTGATGCATATATCGTCCCCTTTTTATGTATACTAATTAGTTTCGTTCAGTTAGCGCAAGCTGCAAAATGGAATTGTTAGTGGTATCCAATATTCTATCAATAAATAAAAGCATTTACCCAGTGAACTTCTTGTTGCTCATGATAAGAAAGCGAAAAAAACAAAAAGACTACCCATTTAAGTTATGTACACTAAGAGTGTAAAATTTTCTTATTCCGTTAGGTCAATTTAAACAGTTAAAACATGTTGCTATTCTATTTCTAGGTTATCATATCGGAATTGTTAGGAGAATTTATCTATTGTTATAAGTGGACTTTAACCTGATTATGCAATAATCTGCACACTAACAATAGTACACAAAATTACACTACAAAAAGTTAAGAAAAGTCTTAATTTTGTGATCAGGTCAGTAAAGTATAATTATGACTGAATATCTACGATAACATTAATTAATATCTATTATTACAGGTTAGATTAGATTAATAGTGTAAAAACCTTTCAGAATGTCCGTATATATAACTTATTTCAAAATTTTAATTTGTTAGAGCGCGTGCCCTGTTTTTAATTTTCTCTTACAATTAATTGTACGGAAGAACTACATGCATACTTAACATGGAATGGAATGGAGAATAGATCAAAAAATCCAAACAATTTTGAGGTGACAGTATTAGCCTCAAACATATATGTTAGGACTTAGGCAGGGGCGGAGCATTCAGGTAGATTTTGTTCAAACAATTATTTGTGTTAATAAATTCATTAAATATGTACACATATTAAATTTAGAATTTCCAATTATTATTACTTAAAATCGTCATTGTAAAATTCAAAACTCATAAAGTTAAAATCCTAGATTTTGTTAGGTGAGTGAGGACAACCAATAGCCAAGAAAGAATGCCATGAAGTAGTGAAGTAATTCTGAAAGCGAATATATTAAGTACTACTTACATATTTTCAGCACTTTGCAATTTTTAAAAATTTGGGAAAACTTTGATAGGTTTCTATGTAGAGGATACTACAAGAGTACCTAGCTAGAGAAGTCAACCAAGAGTATGTAAAAGTCTATAGACAAATGAAATTGAATAAAACAATATAATGCACATTCACGTGATGGATTAGTAGTTCAAAAGAGGATTTGATTTAGATTAATGTGACAATTGGAAGGGGTAGCTTTCCTAGTGGACACAAACCTTAATTAGATGGACCCAATCCAACTGACTTTTGGTTACAAGAGTTAGAAATAAAAATTATTTTGAAGCTGCCACGCGCGACTAAGTCTCTGATGACATTGCATGCGATCTTGCAAATAATTGATGGCTATTAATTATTATATTGTCTATAGTTCTATATTCTATGCAACCTATTAAAAATCTACAGTAATAGGTGGATCTATTTTCTTAACACGATATCCTAAGACAAACATTGTCACAACTTAAGCCCATATATAACAGGTATTATTCGCTTCGGTTCAATAGAGCTACCTTACCGTTTGTCTCTTCGGCTAAGCCATCATTTAGCCCAAAAATGCGCATACAACCATCCTTACATATACCATTACTAGATTCGTCTAGACCATTCTTCAGAAACTTGCCAGCTTTCCAATTCTTCTTGTTGTCCCATCCTTTGGTGTCACAAACATGTCCTTTTTCTTGGTTTACCTAATATTGGGTCGAGAATAATGGTATAGGTTGTAGTCTCTTTATATGGTTTTAAACAATTTCTCATTGTATGAGTTAGTTTTTGAAGTTGTGTTTGGCCTAATGTTTATTTTCTTAACATGGTAGTGGTAGAAGTTCTAATTGTTGTCTATCGACTAACATTAGGAATGAACAATCTCTGCCTCTACATAGGATTTTAATCAGCATGAAGAAATCACTGGTGACTATACACTGAAGTATACCTTCAAAGCTAAGAACGTTTAAGAATTGAACTTATTCGACTAATAAGATAAAAAGAGCTTGTCTTGCGACAAATTCGTAGACAAAAACACTGCCACGAGGTTTCCCATAATCAAACCTATCTCCTATGTACTACCTAGTACTACAAGTTAACGAAATAATTAGCTGCTTTCTTAGTATTCTCAGCTGATAATTAAGACAACCAATTTCTCGTAACAATCGTCCTTGTCTTCTTCTCTCAACAATGTAGCTGTCAACTACCTCCCCTGTATTTTGAGCCTTATTTGTGTGCATCTCTTTGCCTTTTCACAAACAACAATGGGTTCATCTAGTCTCTTCAAGTACTATGTTGTCTTGATTTTCATGATGAAATTATGTACCCTGTCCATAGCCGAAGATGGTTCTACTATAGGCTATCATGGCACAGAAAGGGATGCTCTTTTGGCGATTCGAGCTGAATTCAACAATCCTAAATTGCTCCAAAAAAATTGGAACAGCCTCATGTGTTACATGAATAACACTCCAAATTGGTATGGTATTAGCTGTATCAACGGTCGAGTCACTGGACTTGTGCTAGAAAATCTTGGCCTTACTGGAAAACTCAAGGCAAATGCACTTGTCAATCTCACTCAATTACAAACACTTAGCTTCAAGAACAATTCCATATCAGGGAACTTGATGGACTTCTCCAAGAATCAAAATTTGAACAACATTGATTTATCCGGTAACAGATTTGACGGAGAAATTTCACCTTCTCTTCTAACACTTAATTCGTTAGAGTCATTGCAGGTACAGAACAACAAATTGAACGGTCCTATTCCCGGTTTTAATCAGTCAACTTTGAAAGTTTTCAATGTTTCAAACAACTATCTTTCTGGTGAAATTCCAAGCACAATAGCTCTTCAAAAATTTGGTCCGTCCTCGTACTTAGGTAACCATGATTTATGTGGTCCTCCTTTTACTAACACAACGTGCACCACCATCAAGGATAATGAGTCATCTACACCAAGTCCAAGTGATAGTTCACATAATGAATCGTCAAATAGTTCAAAATTATCCATGTTGACTCCAATCTTGGTAGTAATTAACGTTGTGGGCATTGTTGTTCTTTTACTTCTAGTCATTTACTACTTCAAAAAAACAAAAAAGCTTAAGAAAATGCTGATGAATAAGAATACAAGATTAACGGAGGTTGAAAAAATCGAGACTAGCAAAATTGAGATCACAACAACGCCAACAGAAACAAGGAGCGTGGAATCAACAAGTGTGGCATCAGAAGTGGACCTAGAGAAAGGAAAATTGATATTCTTAGGTAGTGAAATTAATTTTGAATTAGATGACTTACTGAGAGCTTCAGCAGAAGGTTTGGGAAAAGGAAGTTTTGGAAATTGTTACAAGGCAATGCTGGTTGATGGACCAAATGTTGTGGTGAAGCGTTTGAGGGATTTGAAACCTTTGACAAATGATGAATTTGTGAGACAAGTTAGAGCTCTTGGTGATATAAAGCATCCAAATTTGTTGCCTATTCTTGGTTATTATTATACAAGGGATGAGAAGTTGCTTCTCTTGAAATTTGCACCTAACGGAAGCTTATACAACCGCATTCACGGTATGTTACTGTGATCCACTTTTCTTTTTAGTGTCCTGTAAATGATTTATAATCACTCAAATACATAACTGATTTATTTTTTCGCCATTGGTTGAATAATAGGAGGAAAAGGGACGAGAGATAGGATTCCATTTCGATGGAGCTCAAGATTATCCGTTGCTCGTGGTGTCGCTCGAGCATTAGAGCATCTACACCTGAACGTCAGCTACTCCCAATTCGTTGTTCCCCATGGCAACCTAAAATCCACCAATGTTTTACTCGACGAAAATGATGATGTTCGTGTTGCTGACTTTGGTCTCACTTCCCTTATTGCACTTCCCATCGCTACTCAACGAATGGTTTCCTATCGATCACCCGAATTTCTGGCTTTCAAGAAAGTGTCCAAGAAATCTGATATTTGGAGCTTTGGCTGCCTTCTCCTGGAATTGTTAACAGGTATTTGTTTTTCTTGATTGATCAGGCAGAATCAAATATTTGCGTATAGTACATTATTATATCTTTGGAGTATACATATATTTTAATGGTATACATTACACCATATTGATCAGATTGTTGTATACCATTGATATATATAGGTATATAGAAAATTTTTAAACGGATACAATCTCATAACTTATAAATCAAATTATAATAGGAGACTGATGCTATTGTAACAGGTAGAATTTCTTCGCATTCTGCTCCAGCGGGAGTGACCGGTGCAGATCTGTGCAGTTGGGTTCATAGGGCGGTCCGAGAAGAATGGACGGCTGAGATTTTCGACACGGAAATAGCTGTTCAGAGAAGTGCCAACTCAGGAATGTTGAAATTGTTGCAGACTGCTATAAGTTGTTGTGATAAGTCGCCGGAAAAACGACCGGAGGTTAGTGAGCTGTTGAGGGAAGTGGAAAGTATTAACGGGGCGGTACCCGAATCAGAAGATGAAGACGATCTCTCCTTCTCAATGGATCAATCTATGACAGATGATTCCATACCGACTGCAACTCCCTCTCGATAATGAAGTCGATCGTTACACATTATTTATCATAAACTACCTAATTTGGAATATTGTACCATGTTAGTATCTATGCTTACTCCTCCGTCTCATAATACGAAATTATAAAGTTAAGTTTCTAATTATATCACCTAAATTATAACATATTGTTGAATGGTTTCGTAATAAGAATTCTCATCATTGTATTACGTGTTTGCTTTAAAAGAAATGTTGGGAATTGTAAGTATTACTCTGTTTGTCAGAAGTAAGTAATGATAGAACTGTGGTTTCGGTTAGGTGCTTTATTTGGGTTAATTCCATATAAGGTTATCAAATTATTATTGCTAAAAAAAAAAAGTCATCAAACTAATTTTACTTTAAATTTGTTGTTTTACTTTGAATGTTAGTAATTTATAATTATACAAATATCTCTAACTTATTTTAGGATTACAAGTTGATTCTTAAATTATGTGCTGAATTAAACACCTTCAGATAATTCAAAAATACCGAACCAAATCAGAAGTGGCTATTTACTAAAAGTTTCCCATTAATTCTTGATGGGCTTTGGCATTAGACCCAATTTTAAACGGGGACCCATAGCTGTTGGGGCGGGGTCGTGCGTTTTGCGGGTCAAAAATTCACCGGTAAATGAGAGCGGCTGAGCAACCACTACTCGCCGCCTTGAAGATCATGCTTGCAATAAACAAACGCATGAAAAGCTCTTCCCTCAGGTTTCGGAGCTTCATTTTCAGGCATTCCGATATCAATGTCGTCTCAAGGTACACATTGACAGACACTTTCGTATCTAGGGTTTTTATTTATTCACTTATATAGTTTTTTCTAAACTGGCCATCAACTTATTGAAAATTTCATTCTTTATCCTAAATTTAGAATTGCTATGTTTTTGCGCAGCTCGTAATGGCCGGAGTTGAGAAATAATCTCTCTTCTATGTAGAGCTTATTTTAGAGTTTCGAATAAGAATGGAAGTGTGAATTATTATTTTTTCTCTTAATTAGAATGAATTAACAATATCCGAAAGGAAGACATTTGGCATTTTGAATTGTGGTTATTCAACAGTTTCATCTTTGGCCTGTGTTATAGGTTGTTATGAATTGATGGAATACATTCTTACATTTTCTTTTTGTTTTTTTCTAAGCGTTTGTAGTTATCCGCTGATTGGTTTTGTTTTATGCAGGGAAGCTCCTCATATGTTTTGTTACTCTGGACAAAGTGTTCCAAATCCATATTTGCCTAAAGCTACTTCCTTTGTGCGTTTTCTTGGTCATAGCAACTCCTCAATTTCCAAAAACTATCACCAAATGAGATTAATTCCTCAATTACCTTGTCAAGATCCTGCAATGAACACTTTGCTATTGCCAAGTTCATTAACTTCTGGATCTCATGAGATTGTTTTGAAATTGCTCCATGCTAGGCAGTTCTCTAGTCCATCCATAGAGCTGAATACAGAAAAAGGTGTTGTCAGATTTAGATTTGGTCAAGAAATCGGAACAAGAGGTGGTCAGACAAAGGTAAAGCGTGTCGTGAAGAAGTTTAAAATGTCTAAAAAAGCAAAATTGAATGAACTCAGATTTTACCGACTGAAGGCAAAGAAGAAAATGAGATCTCCAAATCCTGAAGTTAGGATCAGATACAAACTTGAGAAGGTCAGATCCATTAAGGGTGATGATATCCATGTCTAAGATATGTTGAATAGAATAATTTGCCTCTATATAGTAATTTTTCCACTTTAAATTACCAAGCATTTCAGTGGTTTCTGTTGTCATGATTTTTTTATGTGAATAAGCTTATGTTTGTGCTGCATTCCTTTCTTTTTATGTCCCCTTTCCTATTGGCGTCTGGTTTCTTGAACAATTTAGACAGGGGAAGGGGTAGAGGGAGGAGTAATAAATATTTTCTTTTTGTTTAAAAAAAAAAGGAAGAAAATGAAAGTATGTCATTATTTTTGACATTGCTCTCTTGCTTGCTCTGACTTTTGGTTCTAATATCTCAGAGAATTATTTATCCATGTATGTACATCAAGTGAGTAAAGCTTTCGTGTTTGTACAAAAACTGCATCATTTTCTTCTGTAAATCTCCAAGCTGATGGAAAAAAGAAAATGATGAGTGATGAGATCAAACTTTTTTATGTTGGTTATTACATGTATATTGTAGGCAAAACGAAAGGAAGCTTGGTTGATTGATAAATTGAGAAAATTTGAGGTACCTAAAGCTCCAGATGAACCACATGATCCTGAAATTTTAACTGAAGAGGAGAAGTTTTACTTGAAGCGTACTGGTGAGAAAAAGAAAAATTATGTACCAGTTGGGAGACGAGGAGTATTTGGAGGGGTGGTGTTGAATATGCATCTTCACTGGAAGAAACATGAGACAGTTAAGGTTGTATGCAGGCCTTGCAAGCCTGGGCAGATTCATGAATTTGCTGCAGAGCTCACTCGGCTAAGCAGAGGCACTGTTATTGACATTAAGCCAGACAATACCATAATATTTTATCGTGGAAAGAATTATGTTCAACCAGATGTTATGTCTCCTCCAGATACTCTATCTAAAGATAAGGTAATGTATGCATTTTTTTGTTGTGATATCATGCTTGAATCAGCCTGTTCGTAAGAATAAAAAGGATTTCATATTCAATTGATGATTTACCTTTGTTGGCTTGTTAAACTGCAGGCCTTGGAGAAGTATCGATATGAGCAGTCCTTGGAGCATACAAGTCAATTTATTGAGAAAATGGAGAAAGAATTGGTAGAGTATCATGAATATCTTGCTCAGAAGAGGAAAAAAGAAAATAGTTGAAGCTAAGATTTTGAAGTTAAATTATGAGGGTGTGCATGCAATTACAAAATGTTTCTAACTCTCCAAGCAGGTAATACAAATCATTAATTTGTCAATTACATTGAGTTATTAGTGAAGCTTTAGTGCTGGTTGTGCCTTTTGATTATACCTAACACTTACCGTCATTGAGTCACTGGTTTGATGTGGCCCATAGGAGTGGAGCTTAAAGAGGAAGAGAAAAAACAGTTAAGTTACCTTGCATGGTAAAATGAGGCAGAGTTAAACTTTGAACCCCTCCGAAGTTGAATGAAAGGAGTCGGATCTCTCTTTTACTCTCATCTGGTCCATCTGCGAGAAAAAAATAGATAGCCTTGATAACCCAACCCAATTCCAATCCTCAAGCCAAGCTTGGTGTAAGGTTCACAATTGCTGCTTTCAGCTTACTGCTGATAAACCAGCTTGAATCTTGGATTGATTAGTGGATGTTCCTTAAAGTGAAAGAGTCCAAGTCTCGAGATCTGTTTGCAGAATCTTCAGTGTCTACATTGACTGCAGGAGTTAAGCTGGGGAACTTCAATGGTAATAACGTTCATCAGTGAAAAGCAAAGGCTTCATGTTTTCGTGTTGCAATCAGGGGAACTTTGGCTGTGTGTTCTCTGATCGGCCCATTCAAGTATATTGCTTAGTGTTACAGTGCGAAGAGTTCATGGTAACAAGCAGTCGAAAAGTAAAGACTTTAAACTGTCGTCTTTTAGCATTGCAATAAATTTGAATGCTTGGAGACATGGGTCCTCTGATGGCCAATGATGCCATCTCCTTGAGCTCAATTTTTCAGATTGACTATTCATGCTTGTATTCCAGTAGCATATATGGTAATACAACTTGCCCCCTTGACAAGAGTTTCTCTTGCAGATTTATTGAGTTACTACTACTACAGGCAATGGTGTGTTGGCCTTGAAATATCATGTGCTGGAGTTATTTAACCTATGTTGGAACTTTATTTGGTACCAGTAAAGTGTGTTATGATTGCGGACACAAACAGATTTATTTACCAGGGAAAAAAAAAGACCAAAATACAAAATAAAAGTACACTAACCATAAAATCAAACATAAAGAGTCGATGGGCGGGATTTCAGGCACTCTTAAATTTGAATCGTTCCATCTATCGATACACCCTTGTAGTCGTGTAGATAACTAGATATAAGAATGAATATAATGGATTATCCATTCGTATTTTCATTTCTTGCATGAACAACATGTATTCAGTGTGATCTTCCAAGTGGATTTGGGAGGATAGGATATATGCTGACGGTAACCCTACCTTTATGACCTATTCCATGCTAAATGGATTCAGAATTATGTGACAAAAAGTTTTATTTTCAGAAAAAGATCAAAGATATATATATATATATATATATATATATATGAAAAGCTGGCAGTTACCGTCAATATGTTGCTGTGGTGTAGTGGTTATCACGTCAGTCTTACACACTGAAGGTCCCCAGTTCGTTCCTGGGCAGTAACATTTTTACTTACATTATTTTTTGCATTGCTTTCATTTATGTTCAAGCTGGTCACACAGAATCTAATACAGGTTTTCCTCAATATCTTTATGATAGAGAACCCGCATGTACATATTTCAGACGCCATCTATAGCTTAAGTTGGCTATTTCACTGAAAATTTTGACAGCATAGTTTCCCAGGTATATGAATCACAGTTTCAACTTATCACGAGCTTCGATAAGCTAAAACTTCTCTGGTGAATTTCTTCCGAGAGTTGTGCAGTAAACTTTAAAAGCCTGTGCTTAGCTTCGTATAGTCCGTTGGCACAAGTCAACTTGTAACACATATTAGAACTTACTCTGTTAATGGGAAACATTCGGAATGTGACTTCCAATCTGAGCTACAGAAAAGATCATTTCTCTCTTTCAACAATACCCAAGATCGTCTAACTTAAAGATGAAAGATGGAGCAAAATGAATATGAAATGAAGCAGGAATTACAGAAGTTAGTCATATTCTGCAGTTGTGGAGTTCAGCCCTTCTGAATGTAATTTACCCTATGAAACCTGATGCATGTCTTCCTTTTTGTTGGAAGGCTTGTATATAATAAATAACCAAACGAATTCATCAGAAGGGCTGAGGACAGAGAGAGATGAACAAGCATCCAGTACTATGCAGTAGCTACTGTATCAAGGGTGATGAAGCACTAGCTAGCAGTAGCGTCATTAACCGAACTTCCCGAGTTCCACTTTCTTCTTTATGGCCTTTTGACTATGGTAAATACATGCATCTAATATTCCAGCAACTGTGAAGACACCTGATGAAAGGACAAGGACGATGCTGTAAGTATCCTATAGTTTGTAAGGAATAAAAATAGAGAAAAGGATATTTCTCATACAAAGTTATCTAGAAAAATGAATGTTCACTACTTGGTTGACCAGGGTAAAAGCTTAAATACTATAGATTTGAAATGAAATGTGAAGCAAAATTTGGATAAACAAAGTTGTGGACAGAATTTTGTTAACACCCTACTCGCAATGAAGTGTTACCAAAGCAATGTAACTCAGTCAAGCTTAATGGCAAATCAAGCATGATTTTACAATGATGGGAAAACTGATATCTGGAGCTTGAAAGAATTCCAGATTGCATTTGGAATAGATGAGCAGCTCAAAAGAGATCTTCTAATTGTCTAGTTTCCACCCATTCTACCTTTCCTCGGAAGCCATAGAATGAGATACTCCTCCAACAATCACAAGTAACATTAATACAAAAAAAAATCAGCTATAATATATAATACAGTGAATTACCTCCAATAATTGCACAAACATTGGTGAGGAAATGAAAGAATGACACATGCTCCTCTGTGAAAGTCACCTGCAACAAGAAACCAAATTGGAAGAATAAACCATCTTGCTCCACTGAAAATTTAATCATTTTCCAAGATTCTTCTCTTTTTTATAACCAAAAAGTAAGCAATTTCCGTCTTCGGAACTCAATTGATAATAAGTCCACCTGCAACACGTGATCACTTAAATACCAGACTTAAGACAGCAAGATTTGAACTCGTAATGTCTACCATATATCCCTTCTTGTGCTACTTTTGCCATTGAAACATATTTCAACTAGTCTCATGGGAAGTTTTCACCTTCATGCTTGCATGTTCATGATAGAGACTAGGGGTGGGCATAAATACCAAAAACCGAAAAACCGAACCGAACCAAATTAATTCGGTTTTTCGGTTCGGTTTCGGTGTTTTTTTTTTCAGAATTTCGGTTTTTCGGTTCGGTATTCGGTGTAAGGGTCAAAAAAATTCGGTGCACCGAAATACCGAAATTTTATTAACTAAATTAAAAAAATATTTTAAATTTTATTAATTATATATAAAATTTAATTAACACCCATGGGCATTGGGCCATGACCCATGACCCAATTTCAATAATTGGACTTGGTCTTTGCTTTGGAGGCTGTAGCCCTAGCAATTAGGCATTAGCATTAAAAAATCAAAACAAAAGAAAATCCTACAGGCTACAGCAGTCAGCCGCAGCCTCTCCATTCTCCGATCTTCGCAGTTCGCGGTCACCGGCGACTGGCGTGACTTCTCTCCGAGACTTCAACGGTGTAAGGCATCTCTCAGTCAGTCAGTCGTAAAGGTAGGTAAGTTGTAAGTCTCACTCTCGTCTGACTTCTCTCACTCTCTCTGTTTCTCTTCTCTAAATAATACTATTGAAATAGTTATAGCTGCTTACTTACTCTTTTAAATTTTAACTTTATGTAGATGGAGGATGAAAGTAGAGTTAGTGTTGCCGGTTCAAGCGATAGCTTACCTACGGCTGCTACTACAACCAATAGCAATGAATCACTTGGCACCAAAGCTACAAAGAAAAGAAAAGAAATGACACCAAGATCCAAAGCTTGGCAGCATTTTGATAAGGTGCTTGAAGATGGTATTAGTAAAGCGCAGTGCAGGTATTGTCACCAATTTCTTGCTTATACTTCCATCAATGGTACAACAGGATTGAACCAACATTTAGGAAGGTGTGATTTTTATAAGCCTATCATTGAAAGTGATTCTCAACACAAGCTAAATTTCCCATCTAAGGAAGCACCACTTTGGAAATTTGAACAAGAATTAGTTAGGAGGGCTTTAGTTGAGATGATAATTGTTGATGAACTACCGTTTAGCTTCGTTGAAAAGGAAGGTTTCAAAAAGTTCATAAATCAAGCCCAACCTCTATTTCGGATTCCTTCCCGTAGAACAATAACAAGGGATTGTTATGAACTCTATGGTGAACTAAGATACAATTTTAAAAAGTCCTTCAGAGAAGCACAATCAAAGATTTGCCTCACTACCGACACATGGACATCGATGCAAAGAATTAATTATATGTGTTTAACTGCACATTTTATTGATAGAAATTGGGTGTTACATAAAAGAATACTAAATTTTTGCCCTATCTCTAATCATAAGGGTGAGCAAATGGCAGAAGCTATTGGTAATTGCTTGCTTGATTGGAGCTTAGACAAAGTATTTTGTGTTACTGTTGACAATGCTGGTTCTAATAGTGTTATGGTTACAGAATTGTCTAAGCAGTTAGATATGTGGGGAATTAATATAATGGATGGTAAGCATCTTCATGTGAGATGTATGGCTCACATACTTAACTTAATTGTGCAAGAAGGTTTGAAGGAAATTGATATTTCTGTCAAACGGGTTAGGCAAATGGTGAGGTATGTTAGATCATCTCCAGCAAGAACAAGAAACTTTGTGAAATGTTGTGAAGTCCAAAAGATAGAATGTGATAAATCATTATCGCTCGATGTGCCTACTAGGTGGAATTCCACCTACTTGATATTGGAAACAGCACAACATTTTGAAAAGGCCTTTGATAGGTTTGATCTTTTTGATGCAAATTTTAAAACATATCTATCCACTCATGTTTGTGAAGATGGAAGTAATGTAGGTGCACTTGCATGTGATGATTGGGCGAATGTGAGAAGTGTGGTAAAATTTCTTGAAAAATTTTATGAGCTTACCATAAAGGTTTCGGGTTCACATTTTGTTACATCTAATGTTCATTTTGAGGATATGTGAGCTTGATGTATACTTGAAATTGTGTTTAACAAGTGAAGATCTTAATTTGAGTACTATGGCTGGGCGTATGATAAAAAAGTTCAAGACATATTGGGGTAGTCCTGAAAAGATGAACCCAATGATTGATATTGCTTTTGTGTTAGATCCTCGTAATAAGTTTGTATATGTTAGCTTTGGACTTGAAGAACTATTTGGGGAGGAAAAAGGAAAAAAAGTAGATAAAGAAGTGAATGTTTATTTAAATACTTTGTTTGGAGAGTATTTGAAAAAATATTCAAGAGAATCTCAATCATCTCCATCTAAATCTACTTCATCTCATGATACATCTGATACATCTAGTTCTGGTTCTCAAAGTGTGAGAACAAAATCTTTGAAAACTAAGCTTCACTTGAAGAAACAAAAGGAAGATTGTGGAAATGGGGCTGCTAAGTCAGAGTTGGAAAGATATCTTAAAGAAGATCAAGAGTCTGATCATGATCATTTCGATGTCCTAAGTTGGTGGAAAGTTAATGCTCCAAGATTTCCTATTCTTTCAGAGTTAGCTCATGATGTGTTGGCTATTCCAATTTCAAGTGTGGCATCGGAATGTGCTTTTAGTACTGGTGGTCGTATTCTTGATCGATTTAGAAGTTCTTTGACTCCTAAATGTGTGCAATCTCTTATTTGTGCTCAAGATTGGCTTAGAAAAGAGACCAATTCTATTTGTGTGGAAGAAAGTTTGGCGTATCTTGAAACACTTGAAGTTGGTAAGATTTCATACTTTTTGAATATTTTAGTGTAAAATTAATTTAGTTATTTATGTTGCTTGATATTTGTTTAAACTATATTTAGAAATGGGAAATAATGGAAGGGATCCTTGCATTGTTGATGCATGATAGCAATTTGCTATTTTGCTACAAGTGTTCTAATGCCTAATGGTGAGTTTCAACTTTTAATACTTTATTTGGTTTTGAACTTGTGATATGAGATATCTTTTTGTAGTTTCTTTTATCTTGAAAATTATATTCTAAATTCTAAGTTTCTATCTTTTGATTTGATCTTTTTATTAGGTTCAACCGTTCAAGTTCAAGTGTTCAACCATGCTCACTTATTTATTTGGAAATGTTTTGTGGTCGTTCAAGACAACAAAGAAGGGTGCAAAGCAAAGTGATTGTCATGTGTTGTGATATTTAATTGTCATCCAAAATGGATTGGAACAATGTTTTTGAGGGATCATTTTAAAAAATGTCATGAGAATCGTGTTGATCAAGAGAGGAAGACGCTTATTTAAATTTGCATTTTGAATTTGGTGACTTGTGACTACTATTATTTTTTATTTGAAGTTGAATATTTAAGACATTTGTGAGTTGTGACTGAGTTGTTTTAACTTACAAGTTACAAGTTTCAAGTGTTGAATTCTTGTTTTAATAGTTGATTGTTATTATTATTGTTGGGCTAAGCAGCAGCAGCCAGCAAGTGGCTGGGCAATGCTGCAATGCTGCAAAGCTGCCAGCAGCCGCCAGCCAGCAGGCAGCAGCCACCAATGCTGTAGAGCTGCATTGCAGTGAGCAGCAGCAGACAACATTAAGCGGCAAGTAGCAGCCAACAGCAGCACGTCAGCAAGACTCAAGAGCCATCATTTTAGTTTTTATTTGCACCAAAGAACCGTTTTAAAAACACCGAACTAAAGTTAAAAAAACCGAACCGAACCGAAATATTATGGTTTGGTATTTGGTGCACATTTTTTCAAAACCGAACACCGAAATACCGAACCAAAATTTGATAAAACCGAACCGAAGAACCGAACGCCCACCCCTAATAGAGACTACTGTCAAATTGGAATATCTAATTGATATAATACAGAAGGGAAACCCCCTCTTTAAATCCATTTATCGCACATCTACTTATACATAAAAAAAAAAATTGATTACTGTGGTGCCCGGGCCAGCTTTCGTGCACCTCGACTAATTCCACGGGATACCTGCCACCACCCACCAGCAACAGGTACAGCAACAGGTACCAGGTGACTTTGTCTACCAAGGCTAGGACAAATGGGAAGAATCATACTTATATATAATTATAAAAAAAAAAAACAGAAAGAGGAATAAAGGGAAAAAATGGATGGAAGATTTCACCTTGATAGGAGAGAGATCATAAAAGAAGTAAACTCCAGAAATTGATTGGACGAGACCCAAATCTGAACCCTTGAAATGCTCGGTCACTGAGAACTATACATAACCAATGTCCTTTCATATTAGGATGATATACCAAAATTCCAAGAAAAATGTTCATCTAAAAATGGTTTTAAAAATACCTGATTTGAATCAATAGTACGGCCTCTAACACCTTTATATATTGTAGGGACCACCTGAAACACCAGCAGACACGTTGAGTAAATTCTTATTTTCTCAACTTTGAAACAAACACAAAGTTTGATTCTTGCCAATTGAATCCTATTTAAATCACAAGTATGGGTAGGAGATTCATTTGTTGTGTTGCAGTTTTGGTTGCAATCTGTACTTAGTGGAATTATGTAACAATTGGTGTTCGTCTTCAATGTAACATCTGTCGCTGGCAAGACAACATTCCAGATCATGAAGCATAACAATGAATTCTTTTTAATTTCAGTTCCTCGGTTATGCTTAATCTTTATTTATTTTTTTTAGAAACTTTGTTTTCCCCCAAAAGCAACTAAAATTGAATTTTTTAATCAGTAAATTAAGCTTTTATTCAACTAAGATTGGCGGCCAAGGGGTTAACTAATGATTTAAAATTAAATACCGTAACAATGACGCAATTAGCATATAGATTTAGAGCACTTTTTGGGTTTAGACAAATGTTTCCTTGTGAGACACACATTCAGCCCGGTGGTATTATATTTTGCGAAGTACTAAATTATTTACGTATTTCTGAGTCCCACCACAACTTTACCTACACTTACATGGAGGGTGTTGGCTTCATTGAAACTTGAAATTAACAGTTTTGAGTTGCTATGCTTCTCCTGTACAGGTCCTTATATTCCCTTTAATCATGTTACTTAATTTCCTTCTCTGCCTCGTACCAGTTTCCGAGATCAGATGTATAGCGAATACATGATACATGCAAATCAGGAGAAAGAAACAGAAAGGATGAATGTTATGTCCACAAACACTTACTTTGATAAAGTACTGATACATTCCATTCTGTGCTTCCTGCGTCCATTGAACCCTAAAAAGTAATAGAACCAAAAACATTTAGGCAATATACCATTGCAAGAGATTAAAAAGAATGGAAGTATGCAGGGGCGGACCCACGTTGAGTGAAGGGGTGTCAAGCGACACCCCTTCCTCGGAAAAATTCACTAAGTATATATATTAATGCTATGCATAAAGAGATATATATTAAATGAAGTGACACTAATTAACAAAAGTTATCAGTTGGCGTGTTGGTTCGCCTGCGGATTTTGTTGTTTGAGGTCGGGGTTCAAACCCCAACCAAAGCATATCTTTTGCAAAATATATCATACTTATTAAGCTTAAAATTGTGCTTAAGTAGAATTGAACTCAAGACCTTTTCCAACTTAAAACTAGTCTAAACCAATGAGTCAAGGATATAACCTACTTATATGTATGATAATTAAACTTTTATTTTTCCTTTTATAAATATCGACATCGCTTCCTAAAAATTCTTCGTACGCCACTGGAAATATGCACCCAAGGGTGTGACCTAATGGTCAATGAAGTGGGTTGAAAATCATGAGGTCTCAGGTTCAATCCTAGCAGAGACAAAAATACTAGGTGATTTCTTCTAATATGTCCTTGTCCTAGCCTTGGTGGACAGAGCTATCTGGTACCTGGTACCTGCTGCTACTGCTACTGGGAGGTGACAGATATCCCATGGGATTAGTCGAGGTGCGCAAAAGCTGGCCCGAGCACCACGATTATTAAAAAATAGAATGAAAATGCTATGTTCTCCATTTTTCCTTTTCCCTAGGGAGGGGGTGGAAAAGTCAAGAGGATATGTGATACACATAGAGAAAATACAATAAATATAGTTGATCAGCAAGAATTGGAAGACAAATGTGCCAAATCGCGATTGCATGGACAAACCAATGTTCTAAGTTGTAACTATGATTTGGTATAAGTTGGGAAATGCATGTTAAACTTCAAAGCAACAAGTTAACCTTGACCTGTAGACAGGAGAACACACACGGAGAAACATAGCAGAGTCAGCAGAGAGCAAGGAAATTACCCATCAAGTGGATTTACAACTCCAGGAATAGAGTCGCCAAAAGCTAACTTATTTACCCTGTGACTTATCTGCATGACACAAAAAATAAATTTGAATGTTGGCCAACATTTCTAAACATATCAAATTACTAATAACAATCCATTTTTAAGAGTAAATTATTATAAAAGGCATCTTACATTATAAGAATCCGACTGTAAGGAAATCAATTCGAAGAGTTGAAAGGTTGACTGGTGAAAGCTTTTGCCAGCAGCAAAGTGAAAATTTCCAGCCACTTTATTGACCTCTAGAGATCCATGGATGTTACATCCTTCACCTTCTTCATCCTTGATCTTCTGGACAAAACCTTCCCTTTTACACTACAAATTAAAATATCAAATAAGTAACAACGCTGTAGTAAGAAGAATGACAGCTGAAGAGTAAGGGTTAGTAACATTGATTCTGAGTCAATATACTTCTGCCAGAAATATATACAATACAACAATTAGCACATCCTCTGCTACTTCCCAATTTGTTCATCCTTTCCACTATGCGGAATAGAAACTCCTACCTTCAACACTATGTTGTGTTGAATAATAATACTGTATACTCCATTTCACTACTTAATTAAATTGTCTCCAACTTCCCCCAAACCCCTCCCACAGAGTGGTTAGGCAACAAGCTAATACAAAAGAAATTGGTTGAAATATGATTGTAAATGTCCTTGATGACATTAAGCTGACTAATTTGTCAACAATTCTTTTTCTGCGTTAGAAGTCAACTGCCACATGCTAATAACAGTCAACAAGCAATTGAATACACCTATTCTTTTTAAATGTACTTAATATTCTGAATTTCAGTTAGAACAATGAACATGAATGTAAACCTGATCGATTAAATCTGGATTTGTCATCCCCCAACCTCTCTTTCGATATGCTTCACGAACTTCTTCACATGAATTACAACATTCATCATCTGCCTGCAAAAGACATGGGAGACATAGATGAAAAATATATGGAATGTAGTCTTTGATACTATGCTCTTATAAGGGATTAATTGGTAATCTTTCGATGAAAACAAGAGTTCATGTTCACCAGTCTGGAAATGTACAGTTGGATGAATTCCAACTAATATCATTAAAAACCAGCAACAACCTTTGCTAGTTGAAGGAAAACAAAGAAAAGCCTAGCAAAGGTTGAAAAAGTACCGTTTCTGCACCAAAGCATGAGCCGCAGTATGTTTCATTGTGTTCAAGTCGGCCACCATGTCTCTGTAAAGGCTTCCCAATCTATACCAAAACAGAGAGAGAGAGAGAACACAACGCGGTTAGTGAAGTATACGCAAACAGTAAATCTAAACCAGAACAAAACAAAGAGGGAATAAGATATCTGAATCACCAGGCTAACACAACATGCTTGCCCTTCACTACAAGACCCATGGAAGGACATCAGGTATCAACATGCAAGTAACTCATAATGAAGCATCACTATTCTCTAAAACATTAAGATAGCTGACACCGTAAAAATGCACCAGAGTCTATTATATACTGAAGGCGAAAGTCCATAGAAGAATCATATGGACTAATAAGCAGAGGAATATTGCCAAACATTCATGAACGCATGGGCCTTCAAATTTAAACAAGTAGATAAATATGCAGAGGAATACTGCAAACATATAGTATTAATCACCAACAAACCTTAGGAGCACCAATTCCGTCTTGTCTGACTTCAATAACAGCACCATGGGAGTCGATCCTCTTTTTGAATATATCATGTCGCTGCAAGTTATATGAAGTTAAAAAAAAGAGTTTTCAAGAATAAAGAAACAAAGTGACGTAATGACTACAGTAGAAGCAAAAAGAAAATGTAATAATACGTGGATCACATACTATGTCAAAATGTTCTTCTCCACTAATATCCCTGGCATCAAGACTGAGTAGTGAACATGGAACAGCTGGAAAAGTGATATCAAACTGCTTGAAGACAAAAGATAAATTAAGTCTACATCCATAATTACAGAAAAATCAAATTTCACAGGCAGATTTTTCTGAAGTATACTGGTCTGAAAAGACACTTTAGATCTTATGTCTGCCAAAGATAAAATCAGCATTCTCATAGAGAGCATAAAATCTTGAAAAATACAGGTATCAAAAATGCTCTCAGAGATCATATATTATGGATGATTCTTAAGAAGGCAGTGAACTTTACATGTATATGTAATTTTCCTCCCCTTGAAGTATCTACTACGAGCTGTGTTTCAGTATAACTGTGGATATATAATCCTGCAAATCAAGAGGTGGAAAAAGATCATTGAACAAGAAATTCTGGTTGTCATAAAAATTAAATATGTTAACAGGGGATGTTCGTTCCTTGAAGTAATCATGGAGCAGTTATATTGACCATATGAACATTAATTGTAGGTATGCTGTGGTATATGCCTTTTGACTTCAGCAGTCAAGTAACTAAAAAAGTAAGATCTTCAAGCCCAAAACTGGAACAAACTATAAACCATGGCAAGTTTTTAAGGAAAATATTGCATTTTCGAAGAATCATAAAACTTACAAACAAAGATTAAACCAAGGAAAGATTTATGAATAAAATCGGTTACAAACGCACTACATATAAAACAATAGTAGATGCAAATGAAATACTTCTTCTAATAGGGACAATAAAAACTTTGCAAATTCTATAAAACTCTGTTCTTATCCAAAAAAAAAATATACATGTTTAGTCCAAAAGTAGGAGTTCATCCCCAAAAGTTAAAAATCCCCAAAAAAAGGGAAGAAAGAAAGAAAAGAGAACATCTACATATAGAGTTGTCAGGAACTGCTATCCATGTATCTAGGACATGAACCGACCATTGAATCTTAAGTTCAAAGCAAACTATCAAAAAGTTGTTGAGTATAAAGCTGAGTGGTGGTAATCCCTAAGACCTTGAGATTACAATCCCTAAATCCTTAGAATAAACTTTCTCTTTATGGAAGACTTCCAATCCTTTTCATCTCTTGGAACTTAATTACTTAAATACCACAGCCATTGCCCATACTTCCAGATGATGGCTGCATCTTTTTTGATAATTCAGATTTGATTGTACAGAATCACCATATTCATAATCTTCATTCACATAAGTAAGCTACTCTTTCTTCTTTCTTTTTTCTTTTCCAAGCAAGCCAAAGTATTATTTACATAAACTACAAAGCACTAAGTCGGCGCATTGAGAATTACAAAAAAGGGATCCTCTTGTACAAAATATCAATGATGTAATGAGCTAATAAAGTTTACCATGATATTTCCCTCGCATATATCTTTTAACAAGCACCAGATTCCACTAAACATAAGAACCTATAATAATTAATATGTACAGCTATAACTTTTCATTACTTTCCTTCCGTAACACCCAACATGAACATGCTGGAATAGTTCTCCAAATCTTTCTCAGATCTTTCTTTACTGCAGTTACAGCCCATCTAGAAGCAGAAAAGATCTTTCACTGATAGAGATATCACCCAATTGGCCCCAAACAAGTTCCAAGTTGCCAGCAAGTGGAATATAATCTGCCGATCTCATCAAAACCAATCAACACCAAGTAAAAGTGATTCATGTTTTCAATCCTTCTTGATGCAAAATGATGCATATTCAATAAGGAGGTCCTATCTCTTACTTACCACCCAAAACTCAATAATGGTGTAAAATCATTCCATCACTACAATCTCCCAGAGTAAGAATTATTCTAGCCACAATCATTCACATAGCATCTTGTACTTACATTCAATAAAATTGTTTTTAACCCGTAAGAATAGGCAACAATTTCCTCTCCTTTATCCACAATTACTTAGCTCTCCAATTTATCTTAGCCTTGGAAAAGATTCCATGACACACAGGACACACAATATACACGAACCAATCTCATTGCCAAATAGTAGTTTCAGGAGCCACCGGAAACAAAATCAATAAATCAACTAAACCTCGATCCAAAACTAATTACGGCCGACTATATAAATCCTTTAAATCCATTGTCATTACAGTCAATAAATCAATAAAAAACGGAACTTCTGAGATGAGAATGTAGGAAACATACCAAGCTCGTTGACGAAGAGAACGAGCATAATAACGGAGGCGACAAGGGTAATAATACCACCGGAAAGCGTACGGTTATAGAAATCCTCATTGATTTTAGGGTAAGCGTCCAAATTCCGAAGCCTACTGAACACTCTCTCCATTTTCACCGCCTACCTTAATTTCATAACCAAATTTCTACAATACAACGGAAAATTCTCGAAATCTTGAACGCACCAAAGACGTCTCAGATTCAGATGAGTTTATACCCCGCCGGCGCCGGCGAACAAGATCGTTGCCTTGGGTTTAACGATTGGGCCGGGGCTTAACACGGGCGCCCAAGTTTTTATTAAAAAACAGTACTGAAGATTCTTTGAATTCAACAATTGTTTTGATACTTAAGGCAATGGACAATGGTCAGCTGGTCAATGCGTCCACATTCATATTCATATGTACTTGCTATTTCCTTTGACTAATTGCCAATTGGATTGGCCTAAACTTAATACTCTCTTCATCCTAATTTAGTTATGTGTATGTGATAGTATTCACTTTCATGATCTCTTTATATTTGAATATTTTGTAACTTTAATTTTCTATTTTACCTTAATGACAATTTTTTATAACCAACATAGGTATATTTTATCACATTTTTATTATAATACATTTAAAAAGTGATCACACAAATATTATGACATATATTATACGATTGAAATATTATTTTTTTAGCAACGTACCTCATCAAATAAACTTACGTTAACTTATAAAAAGTGATTGCACAAATATTATGAAAGGAAAGCACTAGTACTAGTATCTTATATTTAGATAGAATTGCGGAATTATAGGACGAGATGATTGGCTATCAAATTTAGTACTACAAACGTTTCTTTTTGAGTTATTTTAACTTTTTTCATTTTACATGCAATAATGTCAAAATTCTTACTTGGATAATAATTATTTCTCACACCACCATTTTCACATGAAAACCTTTCATCGTTTTATGGGTCTTGAAGGCTATTAGTATACACTCCATTATTATTTTTTTAGTTTCTCCAACCAAAACTAAATTAACGGTATGAGAATTCCTTGCATTGTCTTAAAAGTGGAATAAAGATGATTATGAGTCCAATGTAGAAGGAATTGTATGAGTCGAATGCATATAATACATGAATATTGAGAAATGAGAAATCAAGTGATGGTTCAATACAGTTTACAGACACAAGCCCATATACATGATTATTCAAATTTCAAGGTTGAAAGCACACGAGGTGCCAAAAAATGGATGACATGGGAAGGTACATCATTTCATCCTTGTGATATTTGACATGCTTATATAACATTCAGCCATCATCAATCCAACATTCACTATAGGCGGCGAGTCAGAAGGTGATGGAAAAGAGTGGCGTAAACCACTTCCAAATGCCTCTGCACTATCCAAGGTACACCAAAGAGGACTACCAGCACATGCCTGAGTGGATGATCGACAACCTTCTTGCTGAATATGGTTTACCTGCTAAAGGCGACTTGGCTAACAAGCGAAAATTCGCTATGGATGCCTTTGTTTGGCCTCATTGCCCATCAAACCCTACTTCCCATCTCACTACATCTCCCCACCCACCTTTTGTTGACAAGAGCACCTCTGTTTAGAATAAGTATCCGTCACCACTCACCTCTCTTTGTTTTCCAACTACTCATTTGTGTAAATAAATATATATATATGCGAATATAATGTTCACATTTTTGTGGGGGTTCAACTACTATACATTCAGATCAATCTTAAGGCAGAAAACGAACAGACATCTACTCATGATGACCATCGAAGAACCCACATTAAAGGCTAATTAGTTGTGTAAACCTTGTGGCATCCTAAACAACTAGAAATCAATCGAAAGATTTAGATACGATTGATCAAAATTTGACGAACGCAATTCATATGCATTTAATACAAGAAGGCGATCCTTCTTGTATTGCGATTGGGTTAGATTGCGTAGGGTGAATTAAATTATGAATTAGCTTTAAGGGGAAAAAACGGGAAATCAAAGACAGAGGAAAAGGTCATGAGCTACTTCAAGACTTGCAAATATCTTCTGGGTATTATCTACTTACAAACAACAAAAAAGAGTCAGTTGGTTTGATCTACGTATACACAGGAAAGGTAGTTTGTGTATGCCTTCCGAGTGTGGAAGGGTTAGAGTGAAACAAAAATAACTTGATTGTGAAAGCTTATACAAGGATATGTTCTCACATGGACCAGAAACCACTCCCTGAGAAAACATTCAAAACATAAAGGTTCCTTGTAAGATATCTTGATAATCTTAATAGTTATGGTCAATGATCAGCAACTTCTCCATCTGTTTGAGGTGCAATTTCTCCATGAGAGATAAGGTTGTCACTCATCACTGGTGCGCTAGACAACGACCCATGAATCTGCCCATTCATTCTTTGCAGGATAAGGTTTCATGTAGCAAACAGTTAAACACGAATATAGGCAATAACAAAAAGCTTACCATGGAAGGTGACTTCAAAGTCGAGGAATCACGGGCAGGGGTAACAGCTGAATCTGAAGGCCTGTGGAATAGCAAATGTGCAATAGATCGATCTATGGGATTTGTGTCTGTTTCGATGTCTATATATCCTGTGCACCTGAAAATACAACCAATTAAACATTACTGACCAAAATGATTCGGAAAAAATGAAAAGACTTTACTACATGTGCTGCTGCACCACTGGTGCTCCAAAGGAGCCCAGCACCCTTGCCACTGTTTGCTTTTAAAAAGGTTCTCTGACTTAACATATTACCCCAGGTTTTCCTAACCCAGTATAGTCATGTATAAACTGTCATTTGATAATTCAATGACTATAAAATGAAAAAAAAGGCATATTTTCAGAAAAAATACGCTCCTGCAGCACCATCCTGTCAATTGAGACGCCGTGCATAACATCTTCACTTCATTATGTATGTCATCTATCAATTTTTATAGGTAACTTCATGTATGCATTTACATTCTACAGCTGATATAGGGAATTATAACTATCAATTTTTTCTATCATAACTTCATTTACCACAATATTATTGTACACTTGACATATTATACCAACTCCTTACTATGCTAAATTCTCGCTTCTGCTGTTGAACATGTGAACTAAATACAGACTTGTCACCTATCAGGACTTTTAGGTAGAAGTGAAAAACACTAAAGATGTGTAGTACTAAGACAATTCCACTCCATACTATTAATTTCACCTTGATCAGTGGCTAATCTCAATTCTCAACAAATAAACTTGTATAGACAAGACTTCTATAGAAAAATATAATTCAATGAGCAAACAACTCTACAGAAGTACTAGACTTAAATTAGGATTCTACTACTTAGAGTTGGACTAGTATTCAACCACTCCGTGAACATGCCATCAGTGAACTACACAAAGCCAAGCTCAACAATGATGCAAGTTAAGTAAATGATCAACTATATAAACTAATACCAGCTGATTAATTAACAAAACAAAAAGCAGTATAGGATAAGTAATATGAGAGAGCCAACGCAACAAGCTATGCAGAAACCAATGCATATAAATATAGATATTGAAAACGGATCCATACTTGTTTGTTCCTTCGGTAATCAGTGGTCCACTGGTACCTCCATCATCTCCAGAGACAATATTGAGATTAGCATGTCTATGCCTTTGTTCAGCACTCCGAGCCAACCGGTACAAGCTATCCCTTATACATAGCTTTGTCCTTATATCCAACTAAAACAAGAAAGTTCAACATCGTAAAATTTACAAAGAGGTAAATATGAGAAGTCAATTTCAACTAGAGATATAACATTGAAGACCCACTTTCAGCACATCTGCTAACAAGCCCATTCTTGCCTAAGTGTACTGGACCAACAAATGAACAATTACCAGACAATACTTAAACATATCACACGAAGGATGGTTTCTGCATTCAGCCAAAATATGACTGTAGCCTGGCGACAGCATATGTAACCGCCTATATATACTGATCGCTTGACTACCTCTGGCAACAGTGACATGCACGAAAAAGATCACCCTGAAGTATGCACAAATCTACAAGTGTGTAACTGCTATATCACACCTTTCTAAAAAATCAGAACAATCCCTTGAAGTATGCGTAAGTTACAAGAGAGTGAGCAGTAAATCTTTGATATACTGCATCCCAAATCAACTATAATAAGATGAAATACTTTAGAAAATACGAAGTATAGGTGCATGAAATGTTTTTGGAAATAATAAGACACCCACTCACGATAATATCTGCTATTAGCACCAGAACCCAAAGACTGATTAGCACATAATCAGTCTACCTTAAACTAGTGACGTACGTAGAATTTTTGGTAAGCGGTGTCAACATTTAAAGAAGTGATCAATAGATCACAGTAACCAGTGGACAGTGGTGGATGTAGTCTTAGTGCTATGGGTTCAACCAAACACAATATATTTGACTAAATATAGATATCTATGTGAAAAATAATAAAATTTCAACAAATATTAAATTTTGAACCCAATGAACTCATCAAGTTCATAGTAAGCAACATCAGCAAAAACGGAGGAATAATTTTTCTTCTTTTTTTGTGAAAAAGGAGTAATGCATTCCAAAATTTTGGGCTCAAGTTAATTATTTATGATAGCATTGATTATCACAAAATAATCATGGTTGAACTGGTTTTAACCCTTTTTATAAGCCCACATAAGAGCAGGGATCAATCTTTACATGCTACAACCTCTATCCCTTACTCACGACAGCTTTAAAACAATTTTGTGTGCAAAATGAGAACATAGAGGGGACCGAACTGCCGACTTTAAGCATGAGAACTGGAGCTCTGGACCACCAGGCTGCACGATGCATGTTATTAATTGGTGTTATTTGATCATATCTATACTGTTTCTGACTATTGTTTGTATGTGTATTAATTTAAAAAATCCAACAAAGCGGTGCCGCGTGACACCACTTCAATGTACATGCATCCGCCCCTGCCTTGAACATGCATATAAGGGTATGTCAGATATGCAAAGTTGAATTAACTATTATGCAGCCTAACTCTTAATAAGTTCATTATCAATGAAGATGAAGATCATAATACAGTTAATTTCATAGTGAACTGACTACCTGTTCCGTGACACGTTGAAGCTGGTGAAAACTAGCTGCTTCTTCTGAAATTTCATCCAACCCAGAATTTATAGAAGAACACTCCTGTACAAGTGAGGATCTTAATTCTGTGGGAATTCTTATGCCAACCCCTTCAAAATCACGGTTATTTTCAACCTTAACTCCAGAAGGATGAAATAACTTCTCCACCTTCTCATTTCTTGTCATAGCAGCCACCTGAAAAGAAGGATCAGGAGAACCATCCATGGACTGTACCTGATTTGATGCATAAGAGTCCTTGGGAGAAAGAGACACGAGACCATTACTTTCATATTTTAAAATTGGTAGAGTTGGATGGAGGGCACTCGCATCTGAACAACCGTAATCTGAATGCAAGTAAGAGAAGCTACCACCCAAGTAGCCAAAATCAGGATCTTGAGCCTGCTTTTGCTGCAGGACACCAGCAGATGTGAAATTCACTTGAGTGCTTGCGGTCCCAGAAGGCAGCTTCTGCTCTTCTGGAAGGCTATCAGTGTAATTGAGTGTGTCTCCATTTTCTAGATAACCGCATTTTCTTTTACCCTCAGAGCGATTCTGGTGCTTGGAGTGTTTCTTTTGCATGCTATCCTGGAAAGAAGACACAATAAGAAAATTAAAAAAAGGAGGAATAATTATTCACATCAGGATCAATGCATGTAATAGAATTGCTGAAGGTATTCAAAGTCATTATCATCCAGAAACTCAGGAATTGTTCCTTCATCCTCACACTGAAACTTGAAGAGGAAAATGAACCTATATTGGAACTACCCATTCATTCTTTACTCACCACTACATTATTGTTGATTCTTGGTTGGTTATTAGATGCAATCTCGACCTGGACTCCACCACCATGTACCTCAGCCTTCTTCAAAACAACCACCTTCCAGGTAAGCTGATGCATGATATGACTTTAAAGATTAAATAAATTGACATTGCACAGAAGCATTACCTTCTTATCAGGCACTAACTTGCACTCTAAATTACTTGATCCATTTAAAAAAGACAAATGACTGAGATTTACAGATTCATTTTTCTCGGAGGACCACGAACTGCCCTTATAGGCAAGTGATTGGTTCTCAATGCCAGAATTATTAGTTGGAATGTTAGTTTCCTTTGGCTTTGAAGTTTCATGACTGGCGGATGTACTTCCAAGCGCACTGGATGCTGGACATGGAAACTTAAAACCAGACGTCAATCCATCTCCAGATCCTTCAATAACATCTGATGATGAAAGCCAACCTAGGTCATCTTCACTACCAGGTCCAAATCCAAATGTCGAATCACAACTCCTGAAATGCATTACAATTGTTAGTGTCTTTAAACAGACTATTCACTTTATCTATATTCACAACAAAAGATGACATAAGTGTTATGGGTAGAACTCTTTGTTCAAAATTTTGTTCACATCTTTCCCCCTAAAAAGGATGAAATGAGGATTAATAAAGTCCACTTGACTGAAATAAAGAAAGCCATTACCTGAACATCCTGTCAACATCCTCAAAGTTCTCTATCTCAGGCCAGCTATAATATAAGAGATCATTAGAGTCTTTATCCTCACAACTATTGTCAAGAAAACTGAGATCATCATCAGCCTGAGAAATGGGACCAAGTGGATAGCTATAAGAGTTTTCCCCCACAGCAGCATTCTTGTCATCAAGAGTGCGACCATTAGGACAGGACTCGCTCTCAATGGAGTCTATATTATTACTTTTGATGCAACAATTGGATGTCCTGGTATTTTCAGATGGTAAACTTGAAACTTCTCTGACTATGGCTTTTTCACGTGGAGAAGAGAATGCACCATCAGGTGCATCAGCCCACGAGTCCTTTTCCAGCATTTTGGGGCTTCTATTACTCAATACTTGCTCCTTTTGCTGATTAGCATATTTACCAGTAGATTGATCACCTGCATTACCTGTTGAACCAATTACTTCATGGCGAGGTTTCTTACGGCTATCATTCTGGGAGAGTGGTTCATTGGTGCGTCCACTACTTGGATGTGGCACTATATGATCATCATTGTGGCAGAACTCATCCCAAGATATATCGTCAAGCTGTAACACCAGTTACAGAATTTTAGCTGTAATAACTTCATAGGGTACTTCCATAAAATGAGCAACTCAAATAAGAACTTAAATATTGTAAATTTGTAATATGAGAAAATGAAGAAGTACAGATAAAGGTCGAAGCTCTCTGTCTCTTACAAGGATATAAGTAGAAATCACCAAAGGACCTAGCTAACATTCACCAAACTGACCAAAAAATGAAGTCACAAATGAAGCAAACGCAGCTTACTGAGATGACAAAAACTTTAATATATTGGTGGTGACTAAGCCAACTTATCACACCTCGATTATTCCACTAGGTATGTGCATGCTTCTATCAGTGCAGGTACACGGTAACCTTTTTTTTCATAAGAGAAAAGGGATAACTTCGCCCACAAAGATGAAAAGAAATCCCCCTAACTCTCCGCTAACTGTGCTCTTATTACTCGTCGTTGAGGAGAGAGAATCTAAGATACTCACAAAGCATGAAAGATAATCGAAAAGGGAAGCAGGTCAGCTGACAAAAAAGGACGACATTGTTCCGAAAAATGTGCGGTACCTTTTATGTAAGAAGTAGGGAATGGAGGATGCTGAAGAAGATAATGCAGCACTCTCAGTACATCATTTACTTTATACCTCTTTATAAGGGTAAAAATACTAGTTTTGTCGTCATAGTAAGACTAACAGAAGAATTCAGTATACTCTATTTGATGATGCAGGTACTGATGGAACTAAAGTAACTGTCAATACTACAGTTTTTTAAGATAAATAATGTTCATGCTACAGATCATCTGATTTGTAGTTATCTTCTATTGTACTTAGGTAGTTTATGAGTCTTCTTATCTGATTGTTGTTATCTTCCTGGGTTTTGTTTTATCAGGAGAAAAAAAAAATAGTTATTTTACAGGTTTTTTAATCCTCAGGTGCATGTTTCCTAATTGTTTTAGGACTTCTCTTATTTTCTTTAGTTAGTTTCTCAATCACGAAAAATCGGGACCTCTAGTTTGTTCAGTACTATAACCTTTACGGGTTCTATTTCTTGTAAGTAGGACTTGGAAAAATTTTGCATATCCAAACCTTTATATGATTAATGAGATTCTGCCTTCTGGTTTTCATATACCTCTCAACAACATCTTGGATTTGCTAGAACTAGCCCCTTCATAAACTTTTTCTTGGTTTCCCTTCAATATAGATTATTAGCCGCACTCATATGCTATAGGCAGACATCATTTTTGGGGGTTAATCGAGAAATCCCCGAGCACCAGTGGTACATGATTTGAAATTCGGTAGGTGACGAGTCCGACCTTCTCCACTTATACCAGGCCTTTAATATGCGGCAGGATTCGAACTTGCGACGTGCGCCTAATCCACCCATCTCTTGCTAGGATTTTATGGTCTTACACTCTTACCACTAGATCAAAGCCCTTGGGGAGTGCTATAGACAGACCCAGTAATTCATTCCCAAAAAAATATATATCATAATTCCTTCACATCAGTGACTTGATGTCATGGTTCAGGCTTGTATCCTTGTTTCAAGAGCATGTTATGTATCTTGATCGGACAAAAATAAAATATAAGAGCAACATTCTTAACTGGTTTGTCCTGCATCATTTTACAAAAAACGCAGGTAATATTCCACATTTTTCACTGGTAGGACGATAACATTTCTCTTTGGGAATTCTTTTGGGGCCCATCTCCACGACCTATTCCCTGAAACCTTCACATATATTTTGTCCAGAAGTTCCTGCCGGAAAGCAAAAGTATTTGCAGAGATCTCCAGAAGCATATCTTCCTTGTAGTTCATTTAAATTAAAAGAATTAATACATGTCTGCTTGTATCCACTAATTACGCCAACCTCAGACATTTGCAGGCGTTAAAAGGGGACAAACAAAGACAACTCTGTCTTTCTTATATCTTCATATTATGACTCCATGGTCATTTAGTTGAAAAGTAATGAATTTCAAAAGCAGAGAAATGTTCCATGAATTTATGGCGTATTCAACAAAAGAAGCAAATAACTTAATAGTACATATTTGAAAGAGGACAGAAAAAATGTTGAATTAAATGCTGTTTGTTTGACAAATTCACAGAGATAATAACTTCTCATCTCCTAATTTACATATTTTCATTTTCATGTGGACCTAAATGTAAAAGTACAGAGGTAAAATACTGTACTCCAACTACTCTGGCATTTTGGCTCAGGTAACTCATGAGCAGGGGCGGAGCCACCTTATGTTTAGGGGTGCATCCGAACCCCCTTCGAAGAAAAATTATACTATTTATGTATGGTTAAAGTAATTTTTTTTATGTATATAGTAGATGTCGAACCCCCTTCGATTAGTTCGTGCGTCTACTTCCTCAGATTTTGAACCCCCTTAGTCAAAATTCTGACTTCGCCACTGCTCATTAGTATCCAAAAAGTAATCTTTAGTTAGTAGAGGTACACTCCATCAAATTATGATAATGAAAAGACATTGAATTTCATGTACAACATTCGATCCTCGTTTCTACTTTCCTATTTTAAAATCAGACTGAGCAGAATTAAATGGTAAAGAAAGCCAAATATTTACATCCTAACCACATTCATTGGGTTCAAAGTATCCAACTTCTCCATTTCCCCATCATTTATCATCAAAAGAATACATATGTAGACTGAAATGAATCTAATCTCTGTGGCACACCAAATTAAGTTCAAATTCAATGTACCCGCTTGCTAGCCGCCAGAAGCAGAGTAAAGAAAGTCAAGAAGGGCATCAAAATAATAAAATACACCCATCAGAAAGTAGAAAATCTTACCCCGTATAACTGCAAATCTGACATTCCTTTAGAGTTGTTTAACCAGCACTCAAGCCACATGCAACACACTGATCAGATTTCATATTCAAATCCCAAATCCTCCCTTTATCTCCATTCACCAACCAGACATATCAAGAAATGGGGAAAATAAAGCATTAGAAGCAATTGAAGAAAATCATTCTCCTGCTCCTACTTTTTAAGTATCCTAAATACACAACCTTACTGAGATAACAAAAATGATTTCACGCAAATTTCTCAAAGCTTCAAAATCTGAAGACCGTGTGAATCAAGTAATAAGAAAACAGTAAAATTTTCTATAGATTACAACCTTGATGTAGTAAATTGACTTCTTTTTTTTAAAAGAAAAATACTCAATCAGTTCAGATGCTGAAAACTCTTATCACTGAAGTTCATCCAGTAAGAAGCTGATAAAGAAGAGCACAAATTAACCAAGCAAATGTCACTTTACAAAAGATCCGGCCGGAAAACTCACCTCAAAACCGATAAGTCGCCGGAAAAATGAATAACTTCGCCAGAAAATCGATACTTGAACGGAACAAGGACAGCAGTAGAACCCTAATTTGATGCTCGGAAAGACAAATCTCGGAGTTTCTGGATAGAGAGAGAAAGAGAACAAACAGCTTTGAAAATTTTTCAGGAATTATTTAATATTTTTTATTATTTTATGTAAATAAGTGTCAGGCGTGGTTGACACGTGGCAACGCGGATCAAATTTGCGGTCACATAGCTTTGAGAGTGGGTATCAGAATTCGTGGTTGAGAGGAAGGGTCGCGATACGATCCGTTTCCCTGACCCGATTGGTCCACATCAGATAATTGACACGTGTCGGTAGAAGACTTGATGCCGTTTAATATATGCTAAGCCACGTGCCGGTAATAAATGGCAGTTGCTTTCTGCTTCCGTATACTGCTTTTCTTAATTCGCAATTATTCCCAATATTTTATTCTTGTTATACCGCACTAATTGATGAAAGAGGGGTTAAATCATAGTGGTTATCAAATTAATTAACGTTTTTGTGATGATGACTCATTGGTTTTTCTTTTTTTTTAATCTAACAGTTTACTTAATACCTATCAGGAACATGTTAGTGAAGCAACAAGAATTTGAGGGTGGACGGTAAAATAAAGCATGTGTACGTTTTAATTTGATTTGTGTAACTACCATACTTAACTTACTTGATTACCAGTTGTAGAAACTCTTGATAAACTCATGTTTATTAAGCCTCCAATTTTCTTAATTTTTCAATTTTATTAGAACTTGTTATTTTTTTGCTTTGATTATCGTATTATCTCTTGTTGTTATTGTTACTATTTTTTCATTATTTTTAACATGACTTCTTATCTATTATGTTTTTCTTATACCTATTTTGATATGTTTTACTTAAGTTGGGTGTTTATCGGAAACATCATTTCTACCTTCACAATCATAAGATAGGAGTAAGACTACGCACATACTACCCCCACTTGGCCACTCGTAGAATTATATTGCTTATATATTATATATTTGATAAATATTTGTGTACAACTCATATTGTTATGTCCTAGTATAACTTACCAACTAAATTGCTTCTTACTCCCTATCCTATATTACGTGTGCACTTTTTCTTTTATTTATTTTCCAAAATTATAAATAAGAAGAGTTTTTACTAATTTACTTTTCAATACATTTTACTTATCTGTCTTATTCATTAACATTAATATTAAAATTAAAAATGAAGAAATTATGTATAAATTAAAAAATTAATTTTATTATGTCAAGTATTTACACAAATCTTTATGTATCTCTTTGTTTTGAATTTTATGCGATTCTCAGTGGGTTTCAATGTTTTATTCAATTAAAACTTTTGATTTTGTGAAACTTATGCTATGTCCCTCTTATCAACTTGCATGCGAGTCACATTGTCTTGTTTAATGCTCCCACTTGTAATGTCTTATTCCATCAACATGGGTTGTGGTACATTGGTGGGACGAATTCACTTCTAATTAGAAATTTCGGATTAGAATTTTGGGTATGGAAAAAAATCATGTTAAGAGCGTCCCTACAATACACTATTCAGATTCAACCGGAACTCCAATACAGACACTAAACACTGAATGAGGAAGCAAAAAGAAGTCTACTTAAAGATATTGATGTAACATTAGGTTCTGTATTTCTATTTTTCAAAATTTACCAAGATGATTAATTTAGATTCATATCATATAAAATTAAGTACATTCTATCATGATTTTTCATTTCCAATAAACTAAGTTGATCATGCCTCATCGAAAATGTGTGAATTAATAAAATAAAATAAAAACCATTTTAGCAACGTACTTTAATTTCTACCACTCACGAATAAGTTTAAAACAAATTCATGAGTCAATTAAAGCTAGGGATCGGAAAAAAAAATAATTAAAGCTAGGGACCAAAGAAAATAACTTCAACTAACTTATGGGAACTACTATAAAGAAAGAGCTATGTACCGCCGTTCATTTGGTAAACGGCCAGAAAATCTTTGTCAATGAACAAGACAATAACTTGGAAAAGATTAATTAATGCTAAAGATGTGCTCTCGTATTAATTACTCGTGAAAATAGGTTAATTAGACCTTTTACAATTCAAATTAAAAAAATAAATAAAGTGACATTGTAAATAACTAAATATTTCTTGCATTTTACTCCTTCCGTTCAACAATAACTGTTTACTATACTATTTGTCAACTTTATAAAATCAATAAATAATTTTACACTATCTATTTTATTTTTATTATTAATTATAATCATTTTCCTATTATATTTTTCAAGAAAATGTATTTATTATATTCAACTGATGATATAATAAAATTACCCTTCTATTTATAGTTTCTTAAGAAGGGTAAAAAATAATACTTGACAAGTATTTTTGGATAGCAAAAGTAGTTTTTGGATAAAAATAAAATAAAATAATTTAATTAAAAATAATCTTATAAAAAACAACCAATAATATATTTTCCAAATATGTGCACATTGCTTCTTCAAACACGAGTTTATACCGCTATGTTTGACTCGTACTTTTTATTTGTCGTTTCTTCATTTACATTACTGGATTGACTATTGACAATTAGAGGTGATTATTGACAATTAGAGGTGATAGAATTATTTTACAAAAATATAATTTATTTAAATTTGGGTGAATTATTGTTCCATTTATGATTGGATTATTCACGCAAATGACTTTATTTTAAGGTGATTTTTAATTTTTGCCTTTCAGAATTATTGTTCATTAATTGTACCTTTTAAAGCTTTAAGTAAACAAAAAACGAATATGCCTCTAAGGCTCTAACAGTGAAAATGTAAAAAAATTAATTCGTTTAAATTCAGTTCAACTTGCTCATTTGATTTTTAAGTACAATATAAATTTACCATATGTTGTCTAGCCACTAATCATTCTAAATAATAAGGTCAGATAATTTACTGCTCAGGTGATAAGAATTCTTTACATCTAATTTTAAGATTGTGAATTTAATTTTTTTTTAAAAAAAAAACAAGAGGCCGTAGAGAGGGATAAAAATCAGAAAATGTAGTGTAGAAAGAACAAAACATACCTAATCGCTAATTAATATAATATTTATTGTTTGAATTTCTACATGCGGTAATGCCCTTTAAGAGCTTTAAAAAATTCACAATTTCATGCGTACTTACGTCAGAATTATAAGTTTATTTGATTTTAAGGATACGTAACATAAAAGATTAATTTTTTAAGTTTTAAATAACATTATCTTATAACGAGAGAATGTTTCCATTGTATAAATTTGGTAGACTTATAAAATCATTTTCTCTTGGAAAAAATATATGTGATTAGGAAATTATTAAGATTTAAACTTATGATACTATGATTCGAATTTATAACTTCTTGAAAAATTGTTTGTTCTATTGAAAAACATTGGAGTATTGTATTTAAAAAAACATATTTCGGGTCTACTACTACATTTACATTTTTTACTATCTTTTTGCTTCCTTTTAATTTTTGAACTTTAAATATAGGATTAAATCGAAATACAGTAAATTGTAAAATTAAAGTTCAATGAACCAAATAACTGTTTTGTTCTTCAAAAAAGTCTATAAAAAGTTTCTTTTCGATTTGACGGTTCGGATAGAATTAAACCCAAATATCATACAATTATTCAAAGAAATTGCCTAATAGATTCGACTTTCATCTTCTTTTTTTCCTTTCATTAATCTTCACAAAAATTGTTCTTTTTTTTTTCAAAATATTTGCCTCATGTTTATAAATTATAACTTATAAGCCGATGAAACGTGTTCAATTATAAATCTAACATGGACATATTGATCAATGTATAACGAAAAAAATAGGCTAAATTAAATTAAACACATATAATGAAAGACGTTTTTGGTACGCTCCACTTCGAAACTCACCCAAAAATATTGCTAGGGCTGGATCTCCATGTAATCTCAATATTGACAAACTGCTCAGATGAGACGGGGATAAATATGAATCTTGTCTGTGTATGTCAGTATGTGTTACTTGCAATAATATGTAAAAAATAATTATATGGAAACTAATACGTCTAACAAGGAAAATAAAAAATATATTATAACGAGTTAATATATACTAAAAATATATTAAAATATTTACACTATTCCTAGCTCCCAAGAGATAAAGAAAGCCAGAGTTAACAACTTGCATTTTCTTCACTTCCCACAGATAAAATAAAATAGTTATACTATATACTTTCTCCGTCCAATTATCTACTATATTATTTTGAGATATCCCGCAATACTTGTCCATTTTATAAAATCAATGGATAATTTTACACTTAGTTCTTAATTTACCCTTATCATTAATTATAGTTATTTATCTATTTTTTACATTTTTCAAGATATTATATTTATTATATTCAAAGGGTGATATAATAAAATTATCCTTTTATTTATAGTTTCTTAAGAAGTGTGTAAAGTCAATAGTAGACAACTATTGTTAGACATAGGGAGTATTAAACATATATCAGTCATTTCATTTTTCTTGAAACCAAAACCATTATATAAGTCACAACAACACCTTCGAAATATTTACATACATATAGTTTACATTATGGACTACGATCTATAATATTTCAGATGATTATCTTAATTAGAAAAAAATGGAATCAAGAATAAAAATGACTTTATGAGATCGATAATAACTATCAGTTAAGTGACCATTTGAAAAAATCAACGACAACATTTATATTCAATTAGTTTGAGAAAAATTTCTAGCTATGGTTAATCTTCATGAAATGAAATGAATAACCTTGTGAAAAGTGCATTCATCGCAAGGCAATACAATTCCCTTGGGACTTTGAAATCCATACTCTTGAGCAGCTTCTTCTAGCAATTTCTGGAAGCAAGGGTTCTTCAAGTAAGATATGTGAAGAACAAATCTCTTCAATTCTACCCCCACATAAACTACAAAATGACCCTTTGGAGTTTTTTCCTTCACTTGTTCATGATCTCTATGAGTAGTCTTCTCCATTCTTCTAATTAATTAAAAAGTTTGTTGATACTAATTTTGATTAATATAATATATAGCACATGCATGTTACAAATTATCAAATGGGATATTTACATGCCTATATATAGAGGACGTGAGAGTAACAACATTTTCAAAGTCATCGGAAAGGCTGCACTAATTATTACTGTTTGCATTTGCTGACAGTAATACTGTTGACATTAGATATTTTTTGGAAACGTTAAAAAGTTCAAAATGAAAGTTGCATAACTTTATGTGAAAATTAAAGAATGCACAATTGAATGACTTTTGAATTAAAAGTCAAAGACTCAAAGTTGAATCATTTTTTATGAAAAGAACTCATATATATTTGAGTGACCATTTGAAATATAATCTAGAGAATTATATTCTTCATTTCAATTTGTTTCTCTCACTTTTCCTCTTAGTCCGTTTAAAAAATAATGATTTTTTTACGATTCTTTAAAACTAACTTTCTACCATAAATGTTTAAGATCAAACAATTAAATGTCATTTTGATACCTTCTACATGTTTTTAGATTTAAAACCATAAAATTTAAATGCTTTCTTTATTTTTTGAACTCTGATCACTATGCCAATAGTCCAAACCTGCCGGCTAGATAAATAAATTAAAGCGGAGGAAATACTTTTTAAGAGTAGTGTCAATTGATCAACATGGGTCGAGTAAAATTAAAAAGGAATAGAGAGTGTATATATCTTATTGTAATTATCAATACTGAAGATTGATATGGAAGGATGAATATAAGATCCTTTCGTGTACCGATCTTAATCAAGAGATCGATTTCGAATTTAAATTTAAAAGCTTGTCCTTTTAATAGATAAATCTTATACGACATAAATCAATTAATCAAAATTCTAACTAATACGAGTATTAAATATCGGGTAAGAAATAAAAAAATTAAAGATAAAAAGGGTTATTGTAACATGGATTCTTTTAATTTGGGGTTGATCGGTATGATGTGACTGCTTAGCGTCCATGGATGTTGTATCTCAAAGGAGAAATGATGTCTAGCAAGAAACTTTAACCTATATGTAGCCTTTCATTAGCTATACAGTCACATGCTAATGTGATTAAATAATTGAGATTTTTACACGAATAGGCACGTAGATTTTTTTATATTTTAATCGATATACATAAATTATATATTTATTATATATGACTATATACATACATTCATTAACTATTTTAGTTTTATTAATTAGGTGGACTATTTAGGTATATGAATAGAAAAAAGAGAAATGGAGGAAAAAATTACAAAGTGACAACTCAAATTCTCACTCGTCACCAATAAAATAAAAATATTTAAATAATCAATTAATTGAGCTATTAAGCTCAAATTTCCTGTAGTTTTTAAATCCATTGAACTCAGCCGCTGTATACAAAATAAAAAATGGGAATCACATGCTCAAAATCCTTAAAATTAAGGAAGAAAAATGACATGCGGAGAAAAGGGATCGAGGGGTCATTTCGGTGCCAAACTTGAAATGACTTAACATTAATTCATTAAACGGATTAATTTGGATATAGAGTACACACTCCGTATGTAGTCCAAAATCCCGTGCCTATATATATATGCGTTCAACAATTGTACTTCAAAGAAAAAACAAGCCGTACATGTTATGTTCATCACCCTAAAACATGAATTTCACTGTCTTTCATGCAATAAACCAAACCAAACTATATAATATCAGAACCGTAGACTTTTTGTTACATACATATGTACAATGAGGGATGGAGGGTTTGAAGCGGAGCTAGACTTTTAAATTTATGAGTTCTTTAATAGTTTATTGGAATAAATATAAGGTTTGAGCTAAAACTAATGATTTTTTGTTGAACTTGTACCAATTGGTGGGATGGTAACTACTCCTTCATTCTCGATTAGAGGTCTCGCGTTTAAGTCCCTCTGGGTACAGAGTTGCCTTTGTTAAAAAGTGTTTTACCTTCCAATGTTTAATCGAGCTCCAATACAGATTTCTAACACCGAGTGAGTAAAAAGTGAAGGCATTGAATGAAAAGTCTCAACATTCTTTTGCCTCGTAATTAAATTTTATTCTTAAGGAAAAGAAACAAGGGAAACCAACTTTCTCCTTTTAATAGAACTACTCACTAAGTTCATTTTTACTTGTCCGCAATGGATTTTGTAAATAATACGTAATAATCAAAGTGGTAAAAGATGACAGATATTCTATAAAATTGCAGACATATTGATCCGTGACACCATAATTACAATATTGAGACGTTGCTAACATGTGACCTTGGCTGAAAAAGTGAAGCTAGGGCTTGTGCGAATATTTAACTATCGTTTCATTAATTGTACATGTTAGGTAGAAAATGTATGGACGGGGATCGAAATTAAATATCCATCTACTATGTGTATATTTATAGAAAAATATTGTGGATGCATATAGTATTTGCTATAATTGGCCAGTCAGTCCTTGTGAATTTGGCCGGTTAACTCATGATTAATATAAAATTTTAAGCAAAAAAGAGGTGATTAGTTCATTAGTTGTATTAATTTGTGTGTATGTATTTAATTAGATATTATTGGTATTTTTTATTTTATCATCGGTATTTGAAAAAGATGAAAAACCATTCTTTCTATAATATTTAGAATACTGTAGTTTGAAAATAGCGAGTTTTTGTAATATTAAAATTCTATGAATATTTCAACTATATGTCACTTTTAAGTTGTTGTTATTTCAATTAATATTTGTTAAATTTTTAATAATTTCTGCCTACATAGTTATGCAATTTTTTGTATTTATAAAAAAGGATTGGGTTCAATTGAATCCATTAACCATGTGCTATGGATTTATTTTGCTAATATTGCATTTGGATGAAAAAATAAAAAGGTGAGTGCATGCTGGCAGCGACCAGCGGGCTTATTTTATGTGACGTTATTATAGAGTGAGTTGTATTTCTAGGTGGTCAGTTGTATGATATAACACTACAAAGAGAGTAATACTTTCATGTAATATGCTATGATTTGAAAACTTCTTTTTTATTAGCATAGCTAAATTTGAAGAAAATGAATTATGTCTCGATTGAATTTGGCTTCGTTGCGCCTTGAATCAATCAAAAAGCTGATTCTAATATACTCTCTACATGTGACCTCGGCTGAAAAAGTGAAGCCATGCTTGTGCAAATATAAAAACATTGTTTCATTAATTGAAAATGTATACTAATTAAGAGAATATGTGGATGGGGATCAAAGTTTGCATGTACTGTGTATCTAATTATAGATAAATATATGTGGATGCAAATAGTATTTCTATAATTGGCCGGTAAACCAACGATTAATATAAATCTAAAGCAAAACAAAACTGATTAGTTGTACTCCTGCGTTTTATATTTATTGTCCACCTAATTATATATAATTGTTTTAAATTATTTATCAATTTATCAAATTAAAATAAAGTTAATTAAGTTTTTTCATTTTATTCCCACATTTATATTTTCTGAAAGGGCTAAACAAGTTTATAAGTTTCAAAAGATTTCTTTTTCAAATGAGTGGATGAAGGCAAACTAGTAAAACTACTTGTTGAATTGTGATTTTTTTAAATGAAATAAAAAGAGAAATTATAAAAAGAAAAAAACTGCGATTATATTTCAAATGACAATAATATTAGCATTTATTTTAAAGAACATTTTTCATCTTAATACATTCTAAATGTTATCAACTACTACTCCACTTCAAGTGAGAGAAATGATTTTATTATCCTTTTAATAAGAAAATATGTTTTTGATATTTGGTTGCCAGAAATAACTTCTTTTTTTTTAGAAAACATATTGGTCCTATTGTCAACAAATTGGACTTGTGGACCAATCTATAGTAAAAAAAACTCAAGGGACCAAAGAGGAAGTTGGTCGAACTAGCGAGTCAACTGTGATATACTTCAAGGATCCGGCCCCGGTTCGGAGAGAAAGAGGGGAAATGGAAGAGAAGGGGAAAGGGAGGAGTGAGAGATGGAGCGCTGCGATCGGAAATCTATCGGAGATGACATCCAATCTGGACTCACTCCAAAAGCTACTTGTGAAGAAAGCAGTGTTCGTCGACGACGACACTTTTGCCAAAGCCTCTCTCACCTCCGAACAAGCCCGTACTATTAAGGTTCATCAATACAATTAACTTAATTTTGATGACTTGTTTATATCTGACTAGCTGATTTTTGTACTGAGAGGGTGAATTTTTTTTTTGTGTAATTTGTTGATTTTGTTCTGGATCATCCAGACTGGATGCAATACTGTGAATGTGTGTTTGATCAGTTGAAAAAGGCAATCTATTAATGGTGAATGAAACTGAAAATCAATGCGCATGTACACTAGTTTAATCTGTTATTAGTGCTTGCAAATTGTTATCTACTGATAGTAAATTTTTGGGGATGGCTCAACAATTGTGTTAATTAGACAGGAAAGTCTGATGCAGCAGGCCTTATGTTATAATCTTAAAGGACAAGTTTAGATTGATTTTAATACAGAGAAGACCTGCAGGAAAAACTTCTGTTATAGCAGACTTAAGTATAGAGATGGAGAAGAGCAAAAGAAAAAGGAGAATGATGCAAGAGAAGAGTAGAGAGAATAGGTACTTAGCTGAAAAACGTTGTTTGTGTTTATGAAGTGCAGAAAAGTAGCAGGTAGAATAAGCAGAGGAGGACACCCCTAAAGGAGAAACAGGTGCTTACCCAATTTTATGTAGTTTTTCATGGAAAACTGCTCTAATTTAAATGTTACACGTGTCTAGGTTCATTATTTAAGTCTAGGTTAACTAGGAAAATTCCTGATTTAGTGTAGCCTAAGATCCTATGTGAGGAATCTTCTTTTATGTTTTATTTTCTAAAGGTTTTGACTTGTTTCGCTCATATCCTTTTCATAATATAATGCATATATGTAGGAGTATGTTGGTTGGAATTAAAGTGTCATCGTAATAAGTTAGCTCCAAATCAAGTTGAGCAGGTGTCTACATCCGCTGTTAGATCAACTCTTTTGCTAGAGGAATTGGCTGCTGTTTTTTTTTTGTACTAGTGAGCTGTTGTCCAGTAGAGAAAGGGAGGAATCTTATGTTGAGCTAAACTGAACACAAGAAACATAGACCAACTTGAGCACTAAATCAGATCACTAAGACACTAACTGAAAGGTTGAAGAAAGCTCAGCACAAGACTCTTAAGAACTTTTAGATCTTCATTTTATAATGCAAGTTGTGTAAACATCAATAGCCAAATCTTATTATAATGCAAGTTGCATTATCTGTAGATATGCGTAAGCTACCACATCAGAAGTCCCACTGGATAGTGTGTAAACATCAAGTCTAGACATTTTGGAAACCATGAGAAAAGATGTTATAAAGATTTGGGGGTTAAAAGGAAAATAACCCAATAATCTTTTGTTTAAGGTCTGAGGAGACTTCAAAAATCCTTTTTATCTCCACAAGCTCCAGATGGTGTTAGCAACTATCCTAGTGTCCTAAATTGACAACTGCAACTGTGACTTTAATATAAGCCAAAATGTGGACACAAGAGGAAGCAAAAACATTTGGATAACTTGGGCCTCCAAGTTGAATTTGAATAGATAGTTGGATACCATCTAAGCTGTAGCTTTGATTTCAGCGTAAATGGACAAATCAAGAGGAAGCAACAATTTCATGCAAGAACAACGATAAAAGAGGCGAACTGTTACCTATTTAAATGAGAAAAAAAAGCTTATTGAGTTAAATTACCTTTGTCTGATTCATAAGCCCTACAAGTGTTAGTTCCAGCTTTGATCTTATATAATATTAGCTTGAGATGAGTTTAAATGGAGGAACATTAAAAATTCATGTAACCAGCCTCAACTTGTTTGGGGACAAGGCATAAATGTTGTTGTATACTTGCTCCCACTATTTATTAAAGTAATGACTATTCTATGGCTACAGGTTCTTGAACAAAGAGTTCAGACTTTAGAGCGAGAATTAGATAATGCTATTTCTGCTGCTGCTCATGCACGGACTGAGAAAAGACAGGCTGAGGCAGCTCAGAAGGCTGCTGAACTACGTGCACAAGAGATCACAAGAGAGCTTGAAAATACCACAAGTATGTCTTATCTGTCTTAAACCTAATTGGTTTCATTTGGTTGTAAAGCAAGAGTGAACATCATAATACACAATCCGTCATCTGGAGTTATCAGAGAATTGGGTCTTGTCATTTCCAGCCATGTCCTCACAAAATGGATTGGCACTTACATGTTCCTCTGTGGTTGCAGGAGTATTTGAGCTGCACATGGAAGAGCTGCGTGCAAAGCAAGAAGAGATATCCAAGCGAGATAAGGAAATCAAACTTCTAGAGGCCATAATTCAGACTCTTGGAGGAAAAAGCTCCCATTCTTCCGATGAATGAGTTAGAAGGATCTACGATGATTGTAATTACCATGCAATCTTGTACCTTTTTGTTGTATATTAAACGAAATTTTGGTTTCTAATGCTGTACCAGAAAGTAGGATATGTCAGTAATTTTGCTGTGTCCAACTTTTATGTTCTGCTTCTTTTCTTCATTCTATGGTACAATATATGTGTTAGGATATCCATTACAAATCGTTAACTTGAACCTCTACCTCGTAGAAAAGTGAAACGAAGATCATGGCCTGAAGATTCAATCTTGTCATTAGGGCTGTCTTAGGATCCTTGTTCGTATTTATGGCTTCAATATCAATTCTTAGAATATAAATGGCGTGTTATTATGTAATTTACTGTGATAGCATACCTATTGGAAAATTCAATCTTATTCAATTCATTCTTTTCTCCTCTATCAAATCCTCTCTTATTGATTTTGGAAATCAAAGCCGAATTATTGTGATAAACAGTAATACGAGTCACCTATCCGCCTTAATCAAAATATTGAATGACACAAATAGAAAGCTTGTGACAACTGTATAAATTTGGCATCTTCGATGTGGTGCAGTCCATTAGTATTAAAGCATGATGAAGAGTATTCAAATCATCAAAAACATTAGATAAATTTATACTCAATCGCCCTTAAAAGTTCTCTTCAATAATTTATACTGCTCGTAAATAATTTTGCAGTTTAGAGCAAGTTAGGTCTTGAAGATAAGTCCAAATTTTGACAACAAAAAAGCTCTCGACATTATTAATTCGTATCATATCATAATTGCCCTTTTCTTGCTAACAGACGGTTTATGCTTGCTGGCCTTCTAAATTATCATGATAGTGAAATGACAAATCCCAGACTTCTGCAGTAAGTCTATACCTAGGATGCCTAATTAGTGGCCTTCTAAATTATCATAATAGGATGACGAATACTTCCACTTCAACGCTAAATCTGTTACTCCTTCAATTATAAAAAAAATCGCACTAACAATACAACTTGGTGCGTTATGCATTCTGTACCAAACAATTTAGGGGTAAATGAGCAACTAGCTATCGTTGGGGGCCCCAATAAATGGCCAATCATTGTTCTAAAATATTTAATTTTTAGCTTCTTTTTTTTAACGCAAAAATAAAACTTATTCAAAATTATCGAAACATGGAATTAGAGCGCGATGCGTTACAGTTCGAAGCCTTTTCATGTGAAATTCAAGCACGGTGTGCTAAATCCAGGAAAATTTCTTGAAATTCCACTTGCTTCAATTTGTGTTTCAGGTGTTTTTGTTCTAATTGTATTGAAATGTGGCCGTTTTTCCCTAATTTTCAAATGGATAATTAATTATTACTAATAAGCGTCCAAAAGGTGATCATCCAAATAAATTTACACGAAATTTAAGCAGTTCGGCCCAACCTAAGTAAATAGATAACAAGGAATATTACTTGAGAAAATATAAAGATCATATTTTTTTTTATTAGAGTATTGGAAGACAGAAACTAGTTGGAAGGTCGATTAAAGTAGATGAACTAAATGAAAAGCACATAGACAACCAAAGAGCTCCACAATCAACAAATCATTTTCTTCATGGAAATTGTTTTCTCCAAAAATCAGGAGACTCGCAACTTGCACAATATGAGTACCCGTCAACCCGTTGTCTATATGACGTTACACAAACTACATAAGAAATATTAGATGACAAATCAACCTAAAATTATAGAACCAAACGAGGTGCACACTAATAAACATGCAACTGCAGGAAACAGAAGCATGGCAATACATTTTCAAATTGCAAAACAGTAAACACAAACCACAAACTCAAGTGGCAACAGTAGAACAGAGATGGAAGCTGCCTAGAATCAGCAGACAAAATCTACTCCTTGTGACCCATGTTTTACAGCACTACAAACAAATTGTAAAAATCAAGCATAGCTTTTACCTTGAGCAATGCCCAGTCACTGTGCCTATTATATTACTAATAAAACAAACATTGAGATGCACAAGACACCCATTATTTATCCTGCAATATACTGAGCCTTCAACACAAATAGGAAGTACTAACCTTATCTACATTAACTATCCCAGAGACCCCCCCAGCCTAGTAGACCAAAGGGGATAGTTGAGGGATTCAACCAACAAAGTCATTGGTTTTTAAGGTTTAAAAACAGAGTCTATAATAACCTTGACCTGGTAGAGCCATGGGAATTAAAAACATAAAACAATGCTGAAGCTGAATCACCAAGGAGACCATCAGCTACATAAAGGATAACATCTGGAAGATCAGGTACACCCAGAAGCTAAAAGGATTTTCGAACGGACAATTAACCAGCCTTTAATTCAGCTACAATCACGATCCACGAGCAAGAAAATGTCAACAAAAGCATCACAACAAGACATGATCATCTGGCTGGTTAAGGTATGATATTTCTCATCTGTTATGCATGTTGAGGGCAAAATAGACCACATGAGATGTTCACCCTATTCAGGGGCCAGCACATAGGACAACTAGCATCAGCTTTCACAATGGGACACCTCACTAGCAGCATCAGGCACAGAGGTCGATTCATCCTCTGTCCATCCTACATAACCAGTTGCATCCCATCCCTTTTCACAGACAAATTTACAAGCACCAAACTTAGAAAAAGACTACCCAAATAAAAAATAAAAAATAAAAAGTAAAAGCTAGAAAGAGAAGTTACAACCTTCGGGAAAACTAATCCTTGGATGAAGCTTATTTTTATATTAAATATAAGGACGATGAGCTCCTTTTCTATAGATGAAAACATGACAAGACTTATGAGCTCTTGACTGGAGAAAAAGGCTTACCCAATATATAATACACAGGTGCACATAGAAAATCTCCAGCCAGCATTTGCTGTTCATGCATTGCAAATACATTAACTACAAACAGCATCAGAAGCTGCATATCAACAGCTAACCATCAGCACTGACAATCAACACATAATCTACCAATCAGCCTCCTCAAATTTCACGAACTAACTATAAGCTATTATGGGATTGACAGCCACATCACCATCATCATCATCTGATATCAACCTCACCAACCTTCTCTCGATCATAACTATAAAACCCAGCACGAGTTCGGTTACAAAGTTAGTACATCCATACGAAGCACACTTTGTCTTATAGTAAGAAGTGTAGCAGTAAGAAGGAATATGGAGGAAGCAACAGTCGTAAACATACTGCAAAAAGTGTTCTAAGAGAAATCCATCAATATAGTTTCAGCATCAAGACTCATTTTAAGTTCACAACCTAGTACCATAACATTGAAAACTTAAAGATAGCAAAGGCATGCAAGTCCATAGAGTACAGAAACATTCAACACCAGGAGACCAGTCCTACCAAAATGTCAGCTAATACTCTGCCTAGAAATTGCATCAGATTTTGTGTTTTAACACATTCAGAAGAAAGCTAAAGTTGATGCACTTGTCTGCTTGTTCTCATATTATGCCACCAGAAAATTACTCCTGCAAAGTTGGGGAAAAAGAGCATATATAACCCAACAAATAGATTTAATCAGAAAAATAGGATCCATCAGACCAAAGTTAATGTAATCACCTCATCAACACGAGGAGAAGGACTTCGTGAATCCATTGCTAGACCTGGAGGCGACCGACTTCGAGGAGTTGGAGAGCGTTCATTGCGAACGCGCTTCTCAGGACTTCCTTTTGTGGGTGATAAGCTTCTACGAGGAGACTCTTTCCTGTGAGGACTGGGGCAACACCGAGCTGGGGAGGCACTGCAATAAATTTCACAATAACAGCCTGTTATAATGCAAACACAAGACAATACACATCTTATATAATAGATCAAGTGAAAACCTGTCAACTGATGGGCTCCGCCTACGGTGTTTTCTGTCACGTCCCCTGCTACGATCTCGATCATAGTCTGGACTTACGCTGCGGCTCCTGGACCGATGGTGATAGTCCCGCTCTCTCCGCCGATACCTATCACGCTCATAGCGATCAACGCTTCTGCTCCTACTTCTCCTGTAATCTCTATCGCTATGATAGTCATCACGGTATCTGTTGAAGGTGAAAACCAACTCATCAACCCAAGATCAATCACCAGATGTACACTAAATGAAGAAAGCTATTGGTCATTATCGGACCAAGAATATTTCCTCAACTAAGAACCATCTAGACATAAGCTACAGACAAGCTTTCCCTAGAACAGTTCTCCATGTTTATTATCGTAGCAACACAGTATTCAACTAGCATTTTGAGCTCATAAGCTCAGACTCCAGGCAAAACTATACGAGATAACAATCAGCACACTTCTAGCTTCACCAGATATGCAGGTCAGACACTTGATGAGCGTAGAAATGGGGTTTTTTCCTTCTTCCAAGTAAATTGGGTTTTGAGAGCATCAAACGGTTTCCTTCTCCACTCTAAGGATAAGGTGTTTTATGATCATATACGCAACAACATTAGTATCACCAAATATCATTCTCATTGAAGTCTTCCATCGGCTAAACAACTTAAGAACAATAAAAATATGTTTAAAGATGAAAGGAAAAAATAAGCAGAGTGAACTGTCGAATCTTAAATTTAATTTGCCTTCAATATCTAGACTTTCTTACTTTCCACATGGTCCACGACTTTTATGCATCTGCTACTCCAGAAACATCTCAGCTCTTAGACACCTTCCCCACAATAGGTGATACCAAATGAAGATAGAGGTAGAAACAGTGTTGAGGAAAATGCATGCGATAACCAAACAGGAGAAGAACATCTTACAAGGTTTTACTTCAAGCTAGTTTCAGAAAAAATATTGAAAATAAAATACTGCAGCACACCACCAATATAAAATACTTGGTGTGATTAGTTCCGCTGTTGCTACTTTGTATTAAGACATGCAAAATATTCATATACTTTGTGGTCTATTTTATCACAAAAACTAATGATCAGTACACATTACACTTCCAAGAACACTAAAGCAGGAAGGAAGTTGGCAAATACTGACAAAGCTCATCCACTTGAGTTAGTAACACTTTGACCTTATATGTTGTAACTGTCCTATAAGAACTGGCATGTCAACTGAAGTAGTCAAAACAGGCAAGCAAAGGGCAAGGTCCAAAATAATTTGAAAAGACGATCGAAGGGTGAAAATCAGTAACATGGCAAATATCTATACAAAAACACAGTAAGTTTAAAGAACAACATGGTACAGTTGGAAAGGGCGACCTTCTATGAGGGCTTCTGCTTCTTGAGCTTCCCTTGATTCCAGGAACTTTCTCAATGATCCTCCCTTGGTGACTGAGATCAAACAAAGCATGAGATCAGAAACTAAAGAGAGTCCATAAACAAGACGCCAAGGGGTAAAGTCCAATTATCCCAGAGGAAGAGAAAGGCCCTTTAAAGTAATAAAAAGAGAGGACAGAACCATGCAATTCATTAAAGGCTCCAGTAGAATATGCACAATAGAAGATTTGAGGCACACGCTTATAATATACTTGCAAAAGTTACTCACATTCGTTCTGCATTTGGCCCATATTTTGCAAATTGAACAGCCATTTCCCGTCCATCAACCACTCTTCCTGCCAAAAAAATCATACGGTCACAGACTTGTTAACATATGTATCTCTAAACATATTCAACAAGAGAAAAATGCAATCAAAACATACAAATAAGGTTGAAAAGAGATTTCAGTTGGCAAGATAATATGCTGCTAATGTTGAGATTTAGCGGAGCAACTGCCTCTCTCTGGAATCACTTTGTGCACCATTGTTTGAACTTTGAAGCGCTAACTTCTTTAAAGAGCATGGCTTCACCAAAGAACCCTTAACCACATTGTTTCCTCACTTTGAGCAACAAAGTGTGTGATTTTTACCAAATAATAATTGTTTAAAACTGACACATTCCAAGATGCTACGTAATAGGTACCTCGTCTCGATTAAAAACACAGGAGATGGGGAGGTACCCGCTCCAATTCAGAATTTTGGGAAATTTAACATATGAAATTAAAAAGGTACATTACTTTTCACATGCAAAAAGAAGCAAATAGCCCAAGTGGACCCTATCTAATAACAGCTTCAATCGCTGTCAATCTCATTAGGCCCGACCTATCTAAACTACACCCCAAGATGTGCATCCACCAACTAATTCAGCCACTGTTATTGGAAACAAGCAGTTTGATTGGTTTACATGCTCAGAAGTCGATTCGATGTGTGATTGATCGCCATAGTTCCAATAAATTGGCAACCCTAACCAGGATTGGCAGAAACAGGGGTAGTACCAGAAGTTTAAAAAGGAATATCCAATCCATCCCAACAAGTCGGACAAGTGATTTGAGGTTTTCATATGAAATAACATTACATCTGCAACTTATAGGGCATGATTTTCTTTCAAGCAATGCCACATTTACCAAGGACTAGATTGTTTAAAGTGCAACTAAAAAGGGAAGAGTGGTTGACATAGGAAAATCCAAAAGCAGAAATAAGTGAATCGGGTAATCTGGCAAAAGTAAGAACCTAGGTAGTTCCAAGTTTAAGAGATTATTTTTTCTCGGTTCAGATTCGCCACCACCTTCGGATTTAAGTGTGAAAACCTAAGTAACTGACATGTTAAACATTGCACATCACATGAAACAGCAATGTGCGGCCATTAGCATATAAAATACAGTGCTCACATTTTTTCACTCTGTAAGATGTTATAAGAACTGTCTCTTAATTCAGTCAAACTGCCATCATGTCAGTGTTTTGGGAAGCAAGAAGCAGAAAAAAGCGACGAGGGCTCGCTTCACAGAAGAGAAGCGCGCGCTTTTTTCAAATAAAGCAGTATTTAGTATAAAAATAAAAAATATTAAATAACTGAATAGAGGTAATATATTCTTAGATTAAAAAGTAAATAGATAGTCAGTAACCCTCACAAGTCACAACACATAAAGCAAAAACATAATTAAATCCCAAGCCGGATCCCTTTTTTGTGACATTTTGAATAAGAAAATACAACTTTACTACAAGAAAAAAAAAAAAAGTGTAACTCAATAACAAACAGCAAATAAACTAAGGAAAAAAATAAAGATATAACATAGCAGCTACCAGCATACGCCATACATGGTATAGAAATAGAAAAAAAACAGAGCAGGAATAGAAATTGAAAAAAACAGAGCAGCAACCAAAGAGAAGAAGAGAAAAACACAGAGCAGCACTGCACTGCAGCAGTCGACACTCGACCAAAGAGAAGAAGAGAAGAAGAGAAGAAGAGAACTTACCTCGCAGCATCGCACCCTTGCAGCAGTAGGAGGCTCGCAGCAGTCGGAGGAAAATATTTTGAAGTCATAGAAGTCGCAGCCCAGTATATTTTCAAAAAATTTTAAAAAAAAAATTACAATTTTTAAAAAAAAACCCTAATTAGGGCTTTTTCAATTTAAGCGCACTTTTCTCGCCTTTTCTTTATTTGCGCTTCTCGCTTCAATGGTTGAAGCGCTCGCTTTTTAATTTTCGCTTCGTTTCAGGGAAGAAAGGCGCAGTGGGTGCACCTCGCCTCGCGCTTAAAGCGCGCTTTTTGTTGCTTTTCACAACACTGCATCATGTTTGACAGATTTCTATCTTCTCACCCTAGCAACATTTTTCCTCCCACCATCAACAATCTCCCAGCGACCATGGTCTGCTGGCTCTTAATCTAAGCAACAGACATTAAGATCAGTATGACCTAGGCTTTTCATTTGCTCAGCTACACGACCCAACTAATCAACTCAACTAAAAAAAAGCCTCCTACTAGAGCTTACTACAGGATTTTCAGAACACCATGCAAAAAATAAATTCCCAGTATATGCAGAGCACAACTTCAGAAAAAAAAAAGGTCAGTGAAGTACCATCCAGCCTATCTACAGCCTTTTGTGCTTCCTCTGCATACTTGTAACGAACAAATGCAAACCCACGTGACTCGCCAGTCCTGTTACAAGACCAAAATAAAGAAATAAATATAAATATAGATAAGTGACGAGGGAAGTTTAAAATCCATTCAGACATGCACATGTACTGAGTAACACAGAACTTTTGAAATACAGTAAGTAATTCTTCTATGTTCCAATTCTTTAGTTGCCACGATGTATCACAGGTAAGGTAAAAGATTCTGTGGCAGATTAGTACACTGCAAAATAACATTTTGAGAATTTTAGTCCAATATTTATATCCATTGAAGAAAGGCTAAGAAAAAACAACTCCGTACATGTTCATCTTTTCCTATTCTTTATAGGATATGACTGCACTAACAAATGGGTAAGGTCATCACTGGAAAGACCTTTCAAATCTACTTACAATTTTATAAGAAATTAATTTAGTCTGAATACTAATTAATTCTATTGGGCAAGCGTCCTGAAAAGAGCAGAATGGATAGTCTCATAGAAAATATAATACACCTAAAAAATCCGGATAGATACTAGTTGATTGATAACTATTTATATGACAAAGAACATTACAATCAGTTATCCTGTACCGAATATAAAAAAAAAATCTTTGATTTCTTTTCCTCGTAGAACCGCACAAAACTTTACAAACAAAAAAAAAGGCAAAGAAAGTTTCAAGAACCTTCTGTCACGGGGAATGAAGATATCCACAACCTTCCCGTACTTGTCGAAAAGAGGAAAGAGATCATCCGCCGAGGTACCTGTTACAGCAAGGAAACAAGAAGACGATAAGCAAACAAGATAAGACCAATCGGAAATAGAGGGAAATCACTCAAAAGGGAAAAAGAGATAAAGCTTACGGAAAGTGATGTTGAGGACGAGGAGAGAGTAAGTATCAGCGATGTCCGGAGGGCCAGTTCTCCCGAAGTGCGACATTTTCTCCGGCGTTCTCTTCTTCGCTCGATCTGTTTAGGGTTTCGTCACCCTGTTTGTAATGTAATGGGAAACGGTTTTAGAGCGTCAAGAACCTTCTTGAAATAAAAATGGGTAGCGAGAGAGATACATATGTATTTGCCAATAAAATCTCTCGATTTCACGAAACTGCCTTTCTAGTTTCCTCTTGTAACAAATGGACCGGCTGGTTGCCCTAGAATTAAGAGCCGATGGGATTATAAATTGGTCAAACTAACTTTTAAATTAATTTTTGACTTATTAGAGTGTTTGGCAATTAAAAAATAACTTAAAATAAGTTAAAAGTAATTTAAAATAAGTTAAAGTAGGATGCGCCCTACTTATTTTTTTTAACTTATAAATCATTCTACTTTGACCAAATATATTACTTTTTTATCCTTAATTCTTTTATAATGTTAACAACTTTAAGGGTATTTCAGACATTTTGATGAAAAAAGTGACTTTCAACACTTTTTTGCCAAACACAGTAAAAATACATAACTACTTATTTTTAAAATGACTTTAAAGTAACTTTTTAAAAGTTACTTATTTTAAGTCAATCCAAACGGGCTCTCAATATATTAATATAAATAATTAAGAATAAATAAAAATATTTTTATTAATTTAACTTAAGAGATAATCAAATATATATTTTCTTAATTATAATGTATTCAATCTTATAAAGTTGAATTGATATTATATTTTTGAATTGGTTGTATCATAATTCATAAACTATAATTTATGATATTTGAATTCTGTTGAAATGTTACCTTTTTTGTTTCTCATATTGAAATGTTATTCGATGATTGTATTGTATTTATATAATTTGCTCCTTTTGATTTTATTTTTTTATAAAAAAAATATTTGATATGTTGAATTGAAAATATTAGACATTGTGTTACGAAATTTGAAGCATTTAAAGAGGCATCGTGATGATAGATATTGTAAATGTATAAAGATTGAGAAGGTACTAGTGTTATTTGTAAGATGTGTAGGGGTAAGACGATCAAATAAGATGAGATTCTGGTGTAGTTCTAAAAGAGACACAGGCACCATAAGTCAATGACTAACATAGTTGTTTATGTCATTTTTCATACGGTAAAGATGTTTGAATAATGGATATAGAGTACAATAAGTTTTTGTCATGCAAGAATAAATGTGACTAGGGGTGTCAAATGGGCGGGTTGGGTTGAAATTGAAGATATTGAAATGGGTTGAAATAGATATTGGGCTGGGTCTTGACCCGCCCAAGTTTACTTTGGGCTCAATGGGTTGGGCTCAAATGCGGGTTGGGTCTTGACCCGCTTCATCTCAATAATTTTAATATATTATTTTTCAAGTTTTATAACCACAATTTGAATTTCAACTCAAGAAAATTTTAAAAAAGAAGTTACAAATTGATAGATAAATCCTAAAAGATATAAAATACATAGTAATTCATACCTTCAATATAGGAACATACATTACATTAATGCAAATAAAGAGTCTTAAAAACGGGTTAAATTTGGAGATTAAATTGGGCTCAATTGAGGATTCTCTTAAAATGGGTTAAGGCTTGAATGAGTTGAGATTGAACCCAATTTAAATTATCTTGAGCTCAACCCTTAAAATTCTGGGCGGGTTACATATTATTGGGCTCATTTTGACACCTCTAAATGTGACATTTAGAATTGCAGCAACTATAGGGTATCAAGTTGCTAAGTCATCATGGATATGGGGCACTCATGCAATTTTTTTTACATATTCAAACCATTTTAGTTTCGTTTCGCACATCTTGTCCTCCATCAAAATCACTCACACTTTATACTAGGTATCCTCATGTATAATTTCATTTATTCTAGTATGTCCATACATCCATTAATATATCCTTGTTTTCATAATTTCCATCTTTTGAATGCGAGAATTCTTGACTGGCCAACTCTATCTCATATAACTTAGTTGGTCTAACCATTACTATGTAGAACTTGCGTTTAAGTTTTGATTACACCTTTTTTAACACATAAGATTTCACATGCAAGCTTCAATTTTATCTACAATGCATTTGCATTAATATAGAGACACCCTCCTCACTCCCCTTATTTTCTTGGACAATAGATCCAAGATACTTGAGGCTTTTTTTCGGATGACTTGTGTATTGAGCCTTAATTCATTGTCAACCTTTTTGTGTTACATCACTAAATTTGCATTCCACATATTTTATCTTGGTCCCGCTCAAGTTGAACCTTTTAGGTTGCAGAGTTTTGTCTCCAAACTCTAGCTTAGCGTTAACTTCGCTGCAAGTCTCGTTAATCATAATTATGTCATCCACAAATAACAAAAAACCACGAAAACCTTCCCTTGAATTTGCCTCATTAATTCATTCAACACTGAGACAAATAAAAATAAGTTAAAAAGATAATTCCTAGTGCAATCCCATCAAAACTGGAAAGTGCTTTGAGTATTCTTTCACTATAGTTACTCGGGTTTTGACTCCATCATACATGTTCCTGCTCACCGTAATACACCTCTAGCCTTCAAGCATTTCCATAGAACCTCCCTTAAGACTTGGTCATAAACCTTAATGTAAGTTATTTTTTCTATCCGTACTTCACCAGTCTCCTTATAAGATTAATAACTTGTGTAGTTGAACATTTTAATATGAATTCGAACTGTTCTCAAAAATCGCCACATCCTTCTTCATTCTTATCTTCATCTTTACCAAAACTTTCATAGTATAATTAGAGGCTTAGTTCAAGATTAAATTAGTACTGAAATAACTTTTTTGAATAATCGTATTAAAGAAACTATCAAATCATATCATTTCATTACACTATCAAATTTGAGTACTACAAATTTAACGCGGAAACAATTTTCAATGACTAATCACTTTACTATATAATAAGAGGGAATAAGCACACGCCTCTCCGTCAACGCGTGTGCTTCCCTGAAAATACACTGAATTCGAGGGCTATTTCGGACATTTCACGTTTAGTTGCTTATCTTTCCAACCCATCCATCTCTATTTGCAGACTTTGTTCTCTCCTCCTCTCATCTTCCATCTGCAGGTGAGCATACTTTTCGGTGGTGTTCTCTAGCAATTCTCCTCGAACATTTTTAGTCAGTCGTTTTACAGCTTTGATTTGGATTCCCCAACTCTACTTTGTTATTCTTTTGTAATTCCTTTGTCCCCGACAGTCCTGGGAGTGACTGGCTGGCTGGGCGGCTTTGATATTCAGGGTGCTTTGAAATCCTCTTCGGAGTTGACACGCCCCCGGGCACTCTTGCTAGCTGGGCAACTGACGCCCCTGGAAGTTGCTTGCTGGCTAGTTGGGTTACTTAGATATTTGAGTTCTTCTACTAGGTTGGTGTCACTCTTGCTAGCTGGGGCTAGGAGTTGACTGGTTGTTCGTTTCGGAACTGGTTTTTCCTGAGGTTTTGTAGACTTAGCCTTTCTGTGCACATGTCGGGCTTATGGGGATCCGTTTGAGTTTTTATTTAACTTGTGCACGAGTGTACCTTCTGGGCTTATGGGGTCCAGTTAGGTTTAGTTTAGATGTACTTAGATTTATTCTCGGTGCGCTCGTGTGCTTCTTTTTTATCCGCTTGACCTCTGTTCTTGTTTAGATTCTATCTTTTCTGTTGTTTTTACATTTCTTGCTCAGTCGGCCTATGATGCCTACTGAGTACCTGTTGTTTTGGTACTCATGCTACACTCTACATATGTTTTCGTGATGCAGGTCTGAGCACCAGCCGCCAGCGTTGATTTCGAGCCTGCTGCAGTCATACTCGGAGACGAGGGTGAGCACACAACGTTCGGGGGGTTAACCATCTCCTTCTGTATATATATCGACTCGTCTTTTACTTTTTGAGACAATCTTGTTTCTCTGGTCCACTTTCGGGACCCGATAAAATGTAACAAAACTAACTCGAGCTTCAGAACCTCAAAACAAACTCGGGACCTCTAAAAATTCAATCAAGGCCACCCGTAGGCCTAAAATCATCCCACGAATCCAACGGAGTCGTCGAAATCCACATCCGAGCATTCGATTACCTAATGTTGACCAAGGTCAACTCCATGATCAAAATTTCACAATTTTCCAACTTAAGACCTCAAATCCTCGATACAGCCCCAAAACTGATTTCGTCAACTCTCCTAGACCAATATTCACATTTCAGAACTGATGGAATCGACAGAATTCCCATCCGAGTCCCGTAACTCCGAAAGACCTCAAAAACCACATTTTACCACTTAAACCTTAAGAAATCAAGATTTTCCAATAACCACAACTTAACAAGAATTACCGCAAAACTAACATCGATATCAGCCAAACATGACTCGGGGCAACTCTCGGGAGGGGTAAAACGATCGTTTAACAAAAATTACCAAAAATGACCTTAAGGATTATTACAGACTTAGACACTAGTGTACAAATAAGTTTCATTCAATTTAAAATATATTTCTCTTATGAGACAGATTAATATAATTCAATTAATGAGAGATAATACTACTAAAAAAATCATCCATCAATATACCATAAGAGATAACATATTTATCAAACTCAACAAAGGAAGAGGAAATTGAAGTATTGGCTGGACATTCAGGAATGTTGTTGAACAATCTATGAGCTCTTCGCGATTCTACATCTTAGACCACCATAACTCATCCCCTGCTTCTTTCCACCAAACAAAACAATAGAAATTCGTTGGTTCAGCAAAAAGTTGAAATTAGTAGGAGATGACTTAGCTGATATTGTGACAACATTATGTAGTAAAAAATGATACCATTTTAGTAAATATTTTGATCTTAAATTTAAGTGTTTTGTACATATTTGCACCTATACACTATGCTCATGTTGGGCCCGGGCTCCCGTTTCTAGTATAAATAGAAAGCAAGAAAATGCCTTTTATCCCGAAAAATGAATCTCTCATCAAAATCTCCCCAATTTTTTTTTATCCGTGGTAGTCACGTTGGCTGTTAAAAGGTTGTTGCCACTTGCCACCCAGGTATTCCATCACGGTTCGATCCATTCAAAGCAAAATACCAAAGACTCAGCTGCAAAAATCTTTGGTTTTCAAAGTCTCACCCAAACCCTTCTCAACAACTAGGGTTTCGATTCATCCTACTCTACAAGCTACTGCTGCAATTCTACGCTATTGCCTTTATGTTACATAATAAATGCGTTCATATACGAATATACATACTCGTGGGATGAGCTTTTTACTTGTGTTGATTGAAGAAATTGAAGCCTGACAGTGGTTTTGAGATGACAGACGAGGGGTTAGAGAGGGAAAATGGCGGATTAACGTCTATGGACTCGATTGAATCACGGTGGGTATTTCAGGGCGAGGATGATTTGGATATCGATAGTGGTGATCGCGATACTATGGATGGGGATGACGATTCGACACCGCGAAATGGCATGGAGCTGGACTCTGATGATGAGTATAATGCGGAGCAGAAACTGATCCGTACTGGTCCTCGTATTGATTCGTTTGATGTCGAAGCTCTTGAAGTTCCCGGTGTTCAAAAGAACGACTTTGAGGTGAACTTTCGGTAATTTCTTTAATTGGCATTGCTAGTAGTAGTCCTACTAATTTTCTAGGAACTTCTTATGCTATCGGTTTATACTTTCCAAACTATTACAACAATAATTATGTCTTAATAGTAAACTATTTGAGATCTGCTATATATATATATCCACCCACTCTATTTCGGCCAATGTCATTCCGAATTGATAACGAGAAAAAATGGAAAGTTGAAGTTAGTTTTACTAATGTTGTTAGTATAGCCAGCAGCTGGTGCTACTTTGTACTGCTGTTCTTTCCTTCCATGATCAACTTGACATTCAATTTATTTTGCTGTGAGATCAAAGAACGAACTGAAATGTGGAGTCTGTTGATGCTCATCTGATGTACTAGAGGTAGATAAGCAGAAGATTAAAAGTACTTGAATAGACAGAAAGGTCTAGTCAAGCTTAGAGAAAGAAGCATGAAACTCAAGTTTGTTATAAGAAGGAATGCACACTGGATCTAGGTGCATGCGTAGCTCTTTTCTTAGTAATCAGAGAAGCACTTATCTTCTTCCTCCAATTCTATTGATGACAATGTTCTCAGTTAAATCTGCAAAGCTGACATTTCCTTCAGCTACTGAAACTTTGCACTCCCTCCCACTAAATTTTTGCTCTCTTCTAGTCATGCATTTTACAGCTCTCCAATGCCAATACATTTCACGTTATCAAATGAAAATCTTGTCTGATTTGTGACAGTTCATCACGGGAATCTTTCACTTAGTGTTGTTTTAGATTAGATTGTCAGGAAGTTTCACTTTTATTGACTAAGCTAATGCCCTTTGTTGAAGTTCACTTCCGGCCATTGCTTGATATAGCTTCTTTGCCAGTTACCATGAGTGACTTGAAATAACTTTGTAGCAATTAGAAGAAGTTCAGTTACTTTCTTGTTAGAGACAACATTTCCAATCTAGAGTGAGACTAGGCTAAAAGTCATTTGATGGCTTAACTGTAGAAAAATAAGGCGTGAAATGACTATCCCGCAAACTTGAAGCTGTGTGCAGAGGACTAAATATTTCAGGCAGAAGAAATGGCTGAAAGCCAGCATCTTGCAGTGAATGGTCTGACAATATTGCTGCCTGCAAATCTTATAAAAAGAAAAATGTTGCTGTCAGCAAACTAGGCTCAAATAAAAGGCACAAATGGGGTCAAGAATCTACAAGCCAGTACTGTATACAAGATAAGAGGTAATGCTTGACACAATGAGCTAACACCAGCTAATCACAATGGGCCTAGTTAGGCTCTAATAACAAATATTTTAGAATGATGCACTCAAGGGTATGGCCTAATGGTCAATGAAGTGAGTGAGATCTTGGAGACCAAGTTCAAATCCCAATTTCTGTTATCTGCCCATGCCTTGGTGGATAGAGGTACCTTTTACCTGTGCTAGGGAAGGTACCTAGTATCTGGAGGAATAGTTAAGGTGTGCATAAAGTTGGACCAGACACCACCGTTATTAAACAAATTTATAAAATGATATAGTTATTATAAGCTTCTAAAGTTGGCATTTGCTTCAATATGTTGGGTACAACTTCGGGAAATTTTCTTTATAATTTTTTGCAAAAGGTGCTTTTGAGCCAATGCCAAGTCAGGCACTAATAACAGATATCAATTTTTTTGGGAAAACTGATTATTCTTTTTTAACATTTGTTTGAAAATAACTCTTCCAATTTCTTATTCTTTTTTTTGTGCAAAAATTCATCATTCATCTTCAATTTTTTTTTTTTTTTGAAATTGGTAACGTTGTATTCCTCAGCATACTTAATGCTGGAGACCTTCAAAAAGAAGCTCCCCAAAAAAAAGATAAGAAAAGAAAAGAAAGGAAAAAAAAGAGGAGGAAGCAACTTACAGAGAACCTAACAAATCTACTAATTCTAATTCATCTATTTCTATCTTTTTACACCAATAAAAAAAAGATACAATACAATTCCATTTAACTTAATGGAAGGAATTGGACCTATCTTCGAAGCTTCTGCTGTTTCTCTCTTTCCATACATTCCACCATATGCAGTGCGGGATGATTTTCCACCATCTCTTCTGGCTCTTGCTTCCTCCTCCTCTAATCCAACAACTCAGCAGATCTGCCGTATGCTCAGGCATGGTCCATATTGTGTCTGTGAGGGTAAGAAATAAGGTCCATAGCTGTGCAGTGAATTTACAATGCAAAAAGAGGTGATTGTTTGTCTCTTCTGTTTCACCGCAAAGTTGGCATCTGGAAACTATGATATGCCCCTTTCTCTTCAAAACCTCCTTTGTTAGGCAAGCCTTTCTTACTACGAACCAAGTGAAGCATTTTACTTTAGTTGGAGCTATGTTTTTCCAGACATTGTTCCACAAAAATTTTCGTCTTCTGTTTTGATGTGCATTACTTATTTCATAAGCCCTCTTAACAGAGAATTTTCCATCATTTTCGTGCTTCCATCTCATGGAATCTGAATTTGATGTAGTGCCTGAGAAGTCATCTTTTAGAAGAAGCATGTTGGCCACCCTATCCACCTCCCAATCATTTAATAATCTTCTAAAAGAAAAATCCCATCCGTGAACAGTCCAACATTCTTTGACAGTTGCTTTAGGGTTGTTGCATATGATGAATAAGTCAGGAAAGATATCAGGAAAGATATCCTTCAGAGGGTTCTGATTGTTCCAAGCATCTCCTCAAAACTTTGTTTTTCTCCCATCTCCCACTTTTATAGTCATGTTCTCTTCTATCTTTGGCCAAAGGTCTCTGATTGTTCTCCATGCCCCACTCCCAGGGCATAGCACTAGTATTGCTACACCATGGGTTGTTCTCACCTAAAATTTTGAAGCAATGCCACCTAAAAAGTGATAGTTCTTTCTTTCCTGGTATTGTGGTTGAAAAATATTTTTTACGAATAATATCTTTTTTTGGGGAAAAAACTCCTCTTCAAAATTTTGCAGCAAACATCACCTATGATTCTTGACCGCGTCAACCACTGATTAGGGATATACTTAATTTGAGAACCTTCACCTCTTATTTGATTTTGGCTTTGCTTAATGGTTCTTCTTCTCAGCATTATTAGACTTGAAAACCGTAAAGAGCTTTAAACTCTGCTGGAATTTTAAGCGTAAAGAGCAAATAAAGTGTGGGCATTAAGTGAAAAAAGGTGCAATTTAAGAGGACAATAAAAAATACATGTAATACAATAAAATAAGAATAAACATAAACAACAATTATTTGCATCAAAGAAATATTGAAATAGTTATTGTGTAGTGCTGTCTTCTTCAATACATAGCCTTTGGGCAATCACTTATGAGACTTAAGCCTTAGTGGTCCGGTGCCTGAACTAAAGCATTGTCTAAGGGAAGCAAAGCGCTCGCCTACCTATTCTGCACCTTGTTCAGGGCTTAAGCATGCCTCAGACGAGCCTTTGACAACACTGCTTTTTCTGTTAACTTCACTCGGCAAAGGTCCTTTCCAGAGAATGATGGTTTTTATTTGACTTGTGTTTTGGCTAAACTTAGCAGATTTTGAACAACAGATGAAGAATTAACTAAATTTTGCGTGTATTTTGCAGGATGTCTCAGTGGGTAGAACAATCCTATTGGCCTTTCAGACTCTTGGAGTTGTTTTTGGCGATGTGGGAACGAGTCCCTTGTATACGTTTAGTGTGATGTTTAGTAAGGCCCCAGTCAATGGCAATGAAGATGTTCTTGGTGCATTATCTCTGGTTTTATATACCTTAATCCTCATTCCCTTGGTTAAATATGTACTAATTGTTCTTTGGGCCAATGATGACGGTGAAGGTAAGCTAACATTTAAACTTGGCTAATTGTTTCACGACACTTACCACATTACACTTCATGTTTTGTGTCTTCTGATTTATTCAATTAGTTGGTTAATAACTGCAGGTGGTACCTTTGCTTTGTACTCATTGCTTTGTAGGCATGCAAAGGTTAATCTTCTCCCCAATCAATTACGATCAGATACTCGCATATCAAGCTTTAGACTGAAGGTGCCATCTCCAGAACTTGAGAGGTCCTTAAAAATAAAAGAAAGCCTAGAAGCTTCATTGACATTGAAAAAGCTTCTTCTGATGTTAGTTCTTGTTGGCACTTCAATGGTGATTGCTGATGGTGTTGTTACACCTGCTATGTCAGGTATCCTAGGACATTTTTACAAAATTTGTTGGTCCTCTGGGATCATTTTCTTCTGTGTAATTTAGCCTTCCTTATTTCTTTTTTGTACTTAATGTTAGTTTTAAACTATTGTGGATGCAGTAATGTCTGCTGTTGGTGGCTTAAAAGTTGGACTTTCTGGGGTTAAGCAAGGTAATATTATCTGTACAATATTGTTCACTTCATGAAATAGACAGCGTTTCCATTTTTTATTGATCTAAAAGTTTCACAAACTGAAACAGTCCTACAAAAATGATGTGCTCACAATTTCCATTATACCACCCCTTTAGAGACGTCTGTGAAAATTCAACTATATATAGAAGGTAAACTATCTTCACAAAGATGATGCAAGCTAATCAAGAAATGGTTCAAATTTGGTTTATACTCTGATAGTCTATGTTCAACGAGATGTAAACCTCATTGCCATCACCTAGCTCAGTAATTGAAGGATTTTATGATTATGATGCATGTTGCATTGTGCCACAAATAGGATTGCTTAAGAAAGACTAAGTGTGTGATATGCGATATCGCCATCATGACCTTAATGTTCGCCTTATTATATGATGATGTAGTGTTTTTACTAGCCTTTTATTATTGGATGGCCATATTTAATGTTTTTGTAGTTTGATATAGGATTGATGCTGCCCAATTACTCTTTAAGTATTTGTTCTTTGCATCTCGTGGTGATGAAGTCCATAATTATAATTGCAAAATTATTGTCACATAGCTCAATGAATTTAGTTGCGGGAAGAGGATTCTTGTTAGTTTATTAGGCTAGCTGGTAAAATTGAAGATCTGATAACCTGGGCCAACAAACATTAAAAAAGGGCATCCTGGTGCACCAAGCATCTACCTATGTTCACGCAGTGTCCGGGGTTGGGCCGCATGATGTGAGGGTGTAATGTAAACGACTTAACTTGATCTGGATCGATCATCAATGGCTGATTCTGTAGCTCAAACCTGGAGACAACCAACTTTACTGATGCTCCAAGGCTCTACCTGACTATAATGTTACAAAACTGCTAAAACTAAATCTGCAACGTTATTTAACTTTCTAGAATCTGACGAGAAAATGAATTCCATCCACTCTTTTATAATTGTGCACCTTTAAGCCCTTTTTGCTTCAAGTTTCTTAGGGTTTGTTTCTTTTGCAGATCAAGTAGTGATGATCTCGGTGGCATGTCTTGTAATTCTCTTCAGCGTACAGAAGTATGGGACAAGTAAAGTGGGTCTTGTAGTTGGTCCTGCTTTGTTTATATGGTTTTGTTCCCTGGGTGGTATTGGTGTCTACAACCTCATTAAGTATGATTCTCATGTTTGGAGGGCATTTAATCCTGTTCACATATACTATTATTTCAAGCGCAACTCAACAAAGGCCTGGTACTCTCTTGGCGGCTGTCTTTTGTGTGCAACAGGTAGACACCTGTGAACTGATTCTTTTTGATAGCTGATGTAATTTGATTGGCAGAAAACTAAAAGGCTTGTTCCATGTGTTTTTCTTCCCTTGGGGTTTAGTTGAGTTGAGTCGAGTCAAGAAGGTTGATGCAAGCTCCGTTGAGCTTGCTCTCCGTATGTTGGTTGTTTTCTAGCATATTGGCCCAGCATGAGATGGTTTGCATGCCACTTCATATATATTTCCCTGCAAACTTATTGCTGAGAAACGTCATTTTTAATCCATCCATTACTTATTTTCTCTCCCATCCCCCTCAGGGAGTTCAATTTAAACACAGTGCCACTGTAACCACAAAAAAAAAGAAGAGATAGAGTGTGTGTGTGTGTGTGTAGGAGGGGCTAGGGGACATGTGTTTGCAGGGTAAAGTGACTTAATAAATTGGCTTTTATTGAAGAAGAAAGGTTTTGGAACTCACAAATATCGCTTGATGTTGAATCACCAAAAGTCTGCCAGCTCAGAGATTTCCCTTTATAAGTGCGTTTTAGCATGAACTTGTTGCTAGTTTTGGGGAAAAAAGCAGCCCTTGGATATGGATGCCTTTTAAGTTGTTTCCTTGGACACTGATGTGATGAGTACATTTTGCAGATTTCACTTGAACTAGAAGTCTAACAAATGATTTTGCCTGTGCAAGTCATGCTATATGTGGAACATTTATCATTATCATTTCACTTCCTAATGTGGTGTTTGGTCAAATTTCATCTTGAATATCTTTCGGATCATCTCAATAAGCTTGTGTCCATTGCTGAATTCTCATTTCTGTTGTAGAGTATGAAAGTTAACATCTCTAAGTCATTTCTCTCCATTCTTGTCCGAACCTGCATGCATATTGCAGATTTAATAAAATAGAACCACTGAGTTGGTACTTGGTAGATCGTGAAGCCTTTTAAGTAAGTGCCTCATCCAGAGCCATATGCACTTCTGTTTGTCCTCTTAACTATTTTAAAGGGTAAAACTCCCAGTCAAGCTTTTATATGCAACAGAATCTGTTGTAAAAATTAAGCTGGTCTTCTTATTAGTGTGTTGATTTGTGAGGAAAGCATGAATAAAATGCCTCTTCATGTTCGTTTATTGCGTCGCCCATTAATTTTTGTGTCCTAGTATCTTCTTTTTGAGTTTTTAGGATAGGTTGCGTTTGTGATTTTGCCATCAAGCCTGTTCTTGTTTTATCCATTTTCTTAGATATACAGCTGATTATCAATTCTGAAATACAGGTTCCGAGGCAATGTTTGCAGACCTTTGCTATTTTTCTGTAAGATCAGTTCAGGTATGCAGCAGAATTTATTTATTTTTGGTAGAAAGGGTGTATAATACTTTAATATTATATTATAGATCCGTGCGTTTTTGGGACATAACCGTGCGCCTCTCTTTTATGTCACTAAAGATGTTCAATTTGGCATATATAGTTATTGATTATAGAATGTTGTCTAATTTTCAGCTTACATTTATGTTCCTTGTGCTTCCGTGCCTTCTACTGGGATACCTTGGTCAAGCTGCTTACCTGATGGAGAATCATGCAGACACAACACAAGCTTTCTTCTCTTCTGTGCCAAGTAAATCTCTATTCCTGTAGCACTCACTCTGAAAACATCTTGTTTATTTATAGATAACCATGGAAAAATTATGAGAATAACCATGGAAGACGTGACAATATATATGGAAACAGAAGTGTCATGATCATGTGTAGTTTTCATTATTACAGATAGGTTTCTGAATATAAAAAGGACACAGTGACACAGACAAAGTATTCGTTGGGTGAAATTCTGCAATTATATGCAGGTGGAGCTTTCTGGCCCGTCTTCTTGATTGCCAATATAGCTGCTTTAATTGCCAGTAGGGCAATGACCACAGCGACTTTTTCTTGCATTAAACAATCCACAGCTCTAGGCTGCTTCCCTCGCCTCAAGATTGTTCATACGTCCCGGAAGTTCATGGGTCAGATTTATATCCCAGTCATGAACTGGTTTCTTCTGGCGTTATCTTTGGTGTTGGTTTGCTCTATCTCAAGTATATACGAGATCGGAAATGCTTATGGTAATCCTATTCTCTTTAGTCTTACAATTTCTTTGCTGATTGCTCTCTCTGTTACCTTATTACTTAATGTTAGTCTTGATGTGGACTTGGAGCTTTCTGATAAATGTTTGAAAGTTGGTAGATGCAAAATTGAAATACCTTGTCCATGTACCATCTTGCTAATTCATCTCGGATGTAACCACTGCGCAATCTTAGTTATATAAAATGCTCACAACAACAACAACAACATACCCAGTGTAATCCCACAAGTGGTGGGTCTGGGGAGGGTAGTGTGTACGCAGCCTTACCCCTATATAAAATGCTCAATAATTTTATTTTTTTTTTACCATCTTCTTAACTTGTTACATTGATTTGTCTGGTGTTTCGGAATTAAATCCCTCGGAATGCAGTGTGTTTTCAAACTCATTTGTGAAAACCTGCAGTGTTTTACTATTTTTCAATATTTTAATTTTATCTTTCAACTTTCTTTATCAATTCCAAAGTTTGAAGATGACAGGGAACACTTGTAAACTGCTTGACAAAAATGCTGGTTTGTTGCCACTGTAACCCTAATTCTCCCACATCAGATGCTCTACATATTCTTTTGCGGCAGAGTCTGTTTGAAGTATGTAGTACATGTACAATGATTCATTTGTTCACGAAGAAACTTAACCTACCTCTGTTTGAAGAGTTTTTCTTGTTAACTATAGTATGTAGGAGAAAACTTTCTAGTAAATTTTGTATTTCAATTCAGAGTTGTCTTTAATGATGAAAAATTTAAGGTGCTTCCAAATGTTCATCAAATGATTTATAGACCGCCTTGTTGATTTCTGATGCATACCCTGTTTGACAGCCATAGCAGAGCTTGGAGTGATGATGATGACAACAATATTGGTTACAATTGTTATGCTTCTGATATGGCAGATCAACATCTTAATTGTGCTAAGTTTTATCATTATCTTCTTGGGATTGGAGTTAACATTCTTCTCATCTGTTTTATGGAGTGTGGGAGATGGAAGTTGGATTATACTTGTTTTTGCTGTTGTCTTGTTCCTGATTATGTACATCTGGAATTATGGAAGCAAGCTGAAGTATGAAACTGAAGTCAAGCAAAAGATGTCTATGGATTTGTTGCGCGAATTGGGCCCCAACCTTGGAACTATAAGAGCTCCTGGAATTGGCTTGCTTTACAATGAACTAGCAAAGGGAATACCGGCCATATTTGGACATTTTCTCACCACTCTACCTGCTGTGCATTCCATGATCATTTTTGTTTGTATAAAGTATGTTCCTGTTCCAGTTGTACCACAAAATGAAAGGTTCCTGTTCCGGCGAGTCTGCCCCAGAAGCTACCACATATTCCGTTGTGTTGCCAGGTAAACTAAATTTCCCTGTTTCGCTAGTACCTTCACTGCATAAACCAACTGACGTGACTAAAGATAGCTAGAATAAGTATGAACTCTTGCACAAATCTTGAGTCCAACTTTATTAAAACTGCTGCATGACAGATGGTTAAATGAATATGTATGGCAGATGGTTACCTTTGAGAAGCTGAAACTTTCCTAATCTTTAGGGTAGTAACTATGTGCGTGATGGTTAATTCATCTCTTCAAACAAACAATGGCTGAACAACCAGCTTATCTTTGTACCTCATATGCTTTGGATGCTTATAACAGTTTTCTGTCGTAATATTTGCTTTCTCTTCTACAATTGATGTGCATCTAAGGTTACTTGGCTACTAATTTCTCTGTCCAAAACTTTGGATCTACAGATATGGGTACAAGGATGCTCGTAAAGAAAATCACCACACTTTTGAGCAACTGCTCATTGAAAGTCTTGAGAAGTTCATACGCAGAGAAGCTCAGGAGCGGTCACTTGAAAGTGATGGCGATTGTTCAGACTCTGAAGAAGAGTACTCCTTCTCAAGGGTTCTTGTGGCTCCGAATGGAAGTGTTTATTCGCTAGGCATTCCTCTCTTAGCTGATTTTAGGGACACAGGAAAGGCAGTTATGGAAGAAAGCACTTTAGAAGAGCTGAAACCTGGAACGTCTTCTGAGTCGTTAATGTCTGAGGCAGAGCAATCCCTTGAAAAGGAGCTCTCTTTCATACGCAAGGCCAAGGAATCTGGTGTGGTCTATCTTCTTGGTCACGGAGATATTAGGGCAAGGAAGAATTCATGGTTCATTAAGAAGCTTATCATAAATTATTTTTATGCTTTCTTGAGAAAGAATAGCAGGAGGGGAACTGCCAATTTGAGTGTACCGCATTCACATTTAGTGCAGGTCGGCATGCAATATATGGTGTGAGTTTTTTTTGTGTAGGTCCACATAAGCTATTTTGGCAAAACTTTTGGTTATCTGTCAACTTGGCCGTCATGATGTACATCATAATCGACGCCTCACCGTTTGATGGATGCACAGAAATTGTCATACGCCTGTGTTTCATATCACAGGGTGGAATTTTGGATGTCCCTGTCTTAGAGCTTGGAAGATTTGGCTTCCGGTATAGTTGTATAATGGATTCACGGAACGTACTTTGGTGGGTTGTGCTTGGGACTGTAATGATTTCCAAGACATGGAAATCCATGTGAACTTTGTATGCTAGTTAAGTGTGAGATTAGACCAAATTTACTTTTGCAAAGTAGTGCTCACAGGAATGAGATCTATCAGAATAGGGTAGTCTCAACTTTACCGGACTCCAACTAATTTATGATTGGTCACAGTTGATTGTTTTATGCCCAAATGCTCAAGAATTTAATTGAGTTTATACTGATTGGCAAATGTTCTTTGTTACTCCTCCGTTCCTTTTTAGTTGGGTGTCATGTATGCTAAAAATATTTATTCCAAAATGGTTGTCAATTTAAACAATCAAGAGAGAATTAATTATCCTTTTCTAATTTTGCTACATATATAGATAAAGATTAAAGAATTAATGAGTAAATTGGTCAAACAACCCTCCTTATTTTTTTCTGCCAAACCTTATGATGACAACTAAAAAGGAACGGAGGGAGTCATCTATCTTGTGAATCGTTATTGCTATCTTGCACCTTCTTTGGCCTGTTGTAGATCTCGGATTTGGTAAAAGAAGAAGTGATCAGTGGACGACATTTCTGTCTAAATTTACTGGAATCTAAGAGTGGCATTTTCTTGGCACGATCCAACTATTACACATTGAATGCTTAACCAAATTGTTTGTGATTCCCTAGACAGGTCGATTCAGTGCCTAGAAACTTGGTATACAGTTTTTGTACGTAGTCTGTGATGAGCATGAATCTGCATCCCCCAACCATGTAAAACTGCAGGTAGCGGGATCCATCAGAATCTGACGGCTGATAAGCTTGAGCTGAAGCACAGTCCCCCATCCCTGTCCGTCCAAACTGCGGCAATTACAGGGCTACACTCCCTACAACTGATTGGTATCCCAAGCAGAGGCCAAACTGAGTGTTGGAATCAATCATTGAGTGGCTTGTGAGGATTCACTATCTGGATGTTGGATATGGATGTTTTAACTTTTCTTGATTCAACTTATCAGAATCAGAAGGGATATCAACTATTACTGATTGTCCATGTATTTCCTTCTGCTTTGATTTAAACTTGAGTCTCAGTAACAATGAATTTGTCATCACGCCAATAGAGCTTAAGCCCATGAGAGCTCCTGCTATTGACGGAGTAAGCATGGTTCCAGTAGATGGCAGCAGGACTCCAGCAGCTACCGGGATTCCAACCTGTTGGAGCAGAGATTAAGAGGAAAGACATACGAAGAACAAACTGAAGAAAATGCATTAATAGCTCAAAGCATCTGAAAAGACACTAGTGATTGACAGTGGTCTTCCAGAGAACAGAATTTCAAGAGAATCATACAACACTTTCTTTTGGATCTTAGATTTGTCATAGGCACAAGCTCTTAGAAACATAAGGAGTATACTTAAAATTTGTATGTTTTGTTATGATTTTTCTAGTATGTGCCCACACGCATCTGTGTTCATGAGCAACAGACCAGTAATCTTGTTTCCCTCTCTTCTCTTTACTTGCAAAGATCATGGGGGACAACTTCTGAATGTGATTAAAGCATGGCTCCACACATTCTCCAAATTAAATACTATGCAATTTCACACATATGTAGCTTCTGTACGAGCACAATTAATCAACAGCAAGATTATTATTGTATCACATGCTTTACATATATGTAGGTTTAGATCTTCAATATGTGACAGACTACTCAGGTCTTGAAAGAAAACAAAAGGAAAATGCACCCCTTGTTTTTTTTTTTTTTGGGGAGGGGGTTGCAGACTAGTAAAAAGAGAGAACGAATAGCATTCCCATTAGTGATCCAGGCAAACTAGCAGAGATTGATAGGCGTCCAAAAGGAATGACTTGCCCTGGCAGAAAAGGGAAGCAAGAGTCTTACCCTCCCACAAATTTGAATAAGCCTCAAGCATGGTCATTTAAATCTTTAATCAGTGATGATATGCATGTAGTGAATTAATACCATCTCTTTAGCTTAACCAGTTTACTTGTTTAAGATGGCAATGCACAAAGAAACACTTCCTGTTCTCATTGAGAGCTGATACCGAAAAACTTACGATGTTGTATCCGAAGGCCCACCAAAGATTTTGTTTTACAGTCTTCATTGTTAGCCTGCTTAGCTCCAGAGCATCGAGCAACTGCAGAAAGGCGATTTCGTTAAAAATCATATTACAACATGCAAGATAAAACATCATGAAGAAATACTAGCATCCATTGATCCAGAAGTCCTCACCTGATTTCAAGCCTTAGTAACCCTAACAACATGATAGACCAAGAACTAAAAGAGAAACTCTAAAGAAGCCGCTGCCCAATACTTTTTGTCGGAAGACAATTTCTTTTTAAGACTCAGTGGGGTTTGGGCGGGTAGAGTGTATGCTGACCTTATCCCTACCTTGGGAGGTAGAGAGGTTGTTACAGATAGACCCTCGGGGTTCAAGGAAAAGCATATCAATGCAAATCGGAAAAAAAAAAAGAAATAATGGAAGGTGAAGAAAATCCTGGTGAAATACTACAGAAAGCATGACAAAACATTATGAAAAAAAAAGGTAAAAAAAGAAATACTAATTGCAACAAAATAGTGCGATAATTAAAGTACAAGAAACTGTAGTTAGTAACATAAATCAAAGGAAAAGAAACTACAGGGGAAATACTACGACTACTGGTATGAAAGGATAAGCAAGACAATGCTCCACTACCAACGAAACTTCTACCCTAATCCGTGTCCTACACAACTCGTATCCAAAGTCATGTCTTCGGTGAGCTGTTCCCAATACTTTTTTGTTCTAAATCTACCTCTACCTCCCCTAAAATCATCCCTAGCCAACTAGGTAACAAACATACTGAAGTACTAAATGATTTAGATCCTGGTAATCAGTTCATTCACCTAGAATTCACTTTCACGTAAAGTCTCTACCTTCTATTCTACTAAGACCACTGCCACCCAATCTTGAGAGTAAAAGAGTTCCCAGACCAAAGTGTTGTTACAAAGTATTATCAACATCACCAAGAAACCTTATTGCGTTAGAGAATCACAGTGTAGCATACCTTAAAACTTTAACACTATTTAAGCAGAAAATCTCAAGTTATTCATGTGAGACTCCATGAGTGCATTCTTACAAGGATTTGTGACTTGTTGTGAGCTCTAAATGATTCACAGTGACAAAGGAAATGGTTGGTTATTTAAACAATCAACTGATTCAAGATGCTCAGAAATTTAACATATAAGCATGGAAGTTTTCACTCCCAAATGCTATGTCAAGGAATTCAGGACTCAAAAGGCTCTTTTAGAGAAAGTACTTATCTGTTCCAAACAACCTTTAGTAGTTTATATACGATGTAATAACTATTTATATCTGTTGATCTGATTCAAGTGTCTGCAAATCTTAGAGTTACAATATTATCAGCATGTGATTAGAAAGCTAAAACCTTAAGACCAGAACAAGAGACCATGTTTTCCCAATCTTACTGTACACAGGAACTGAAGCCAGGTTACTCTAGTTCCAGAAAAGAAAGAAAGAACATGAAAGCTGTGATAGTTGCAAATAGGAGAGAAGGAAAACCTGAGATAACCGATCATGCATCAGTACAATAGAAGACACATCACTTGCAGCTCCAACTCCGCCACCAATAGCTATTCCTACATGTGCTGACGCCAAGGCTGCAGCGTCATTTATTCCATCACCCACCATAGCTACAACTTTCTGATCCTTTTGTAGTCTGCTTACAAATTTATTCTTTTCATCTGGTTTGATTCCATAATATACCTGCAATTCAACCATCTACCTTGTTGACATTTTCATCTGCTTGAACATACTGAAAAACAGGAGATCTTCTATGCATAGTGATAGTTGCATATCTTATCCTTCGCAGAACACCTAGTTTCGCGACTATATGGCTCTCTCAACTGTAACTGGATTATCCATCTCGCATGAACATTTTTAAAAGGAAAGGGAGCAGGAAAATTTGATTCAAGTCATTCAACACATTTCTATTTAGTTAGGCATTATCAACTGTTGAATAAAAGGAAACAAATGTTAATTTCTATTAGCTATCATGGACTAATAGATTAGCCCTAATTTCTGCTAAACAATTCTCCATAAAGAGTCTACATTATGTATCAAAACTATAGTAAACCAATCTAAATGAGCTAACCCTTTCGCATCTCAATGTAGTCTAAAAATTGGTGAGGCCACATAATAAGCTGTACACCCTTTTAAGAACCAACTTGAGAACTGACAGGTACGGACTTGTACAATTCTTTCTTATCTTAATAGAAAGGTAATGAATGACACAGTTATCTTAAAAAAAAAGGTAATGGATGACACAACTTACACATTCTGTGAGTAATGATGCCAGAGATCAAGGTCTTATATTATAAAGCTCATAAAAACTTCCTCCTATCAGTTTTAGCTAATTTGCTTTTACGATCAATGTTGTTCACTTTAGAGCAGACGACACTTTCTATACCTCGCTATATCCTGTGGAAACATTAGGTCCACTTTGCAGCTTGTAACATACAAAGAGGTACAAAGAATAGCCCCTAACAAATTTGGAGGTTCTGGTCTTATAAGAGGTGCAACTGCTTACATTTTCCTTAGGGATGCCAACAACAGATGCAACGTACTCGGCAGCATTCTTTTTGTCACCAGACAGTAAGTAAGTGCTAATCCCTTGTTTTGTCAAAGATTCAACAACATGCCTTGCGTCTTCCCTGATTTGGTCCTCAACATAAATTAGACCAGCAAGGACGCCATCAACTCCCACATATACTACTGATTGGTTCTTAAAGTCATCAGATTCTTGGAACGGATTCTCAAGAACTCCATGCCTGCAGAATTTGGAGTGGTATCAAAACATGACTGTATTTAAGAAGGATATTAACATTGTCCAACAGAAAAAGATAGTGAACTAAAAGCAGAAAGAAGAAACTACCTTTTGACCCACTCTAGTGTGCCAACAGAAATCCTTTTATTATCAATATACCCTACAGCACCAGATCCAGGCTCCTCCATGAATGTTCCATCCAAAACCTGCATGTACACATTTAAGAAATATGGAAAGCGTTCACACTAGCTATATATTGGCAGTGGACATAACAAATATCTAAGCCCCAACTATAACCCTAGATTTAGTCAGATAACCAAGCAACACAGAAATTAATCAGGTCAGATTTTACTGCAGATCTAAGTAAATAAATAAATCTCCTCTTCAACAGCTTAAACTTTAGTGAGATGGTACATGCAGTGCAAGTATGCAACATTGCATGATAGCAGTTCCGAGTCTCACTGCCATCCACAAACAAAATGGTGCCATAGTCGAAGAAAAGAAACCATGCCTGCACATGAGCTGGCTGTTGCAAACTTAAACAAATAATACAACTTTTTATCTCTAACAACTTAAAGCTTAGATGAGGTTCACACAATTCAACAGATTCAAAGAAGATGTGTCAAGCGGCAAACTGAAACCTTGTTAATGTAAAAAAAAAAGGTATATTCAATTCCATTTGAATATTCTAATGAGGGAGCTCCTGTACATTCATTATTTCAAGTAACTAAATAATCTGTCCAATGTGCCAAATGTCGCTTCAACTACTTATTGGTACATGCTTAGGACAACTCAATTTTTTCATCAGTTACTATTCCTTAATGGTAGTAACATATTTGTCCCTTCAGCAGCTTTGGAATTCCATGAACATCACATCAATTTTCTGCCTAACTAATTAACTTCCAATTTGCATGATTAAGTTACTGAACATTACAAATTTCAAGTCACCTGGCTTTGATAAATAAAAATTGGGCCCATCACACGCATCTTGCTACTACTCACAAATTTCACATTACAATTGGAGTAGCAATGAAAAGAATTAAGCATAATCATAAATTTTCAGAAACTGGTATGCCATATTGCTCCATTTCCCTCTCCGCAGCGCTGGCGGACCTCTTACATCCTTTCCACTGATTTTGGAGAACTGTACAAGTTTGACGCGTTGTGCAGATGAAAATACAGTCTTAAAACCAAATTATCATTGCTTTGTCAATGTGTGAGCGCGTTCTTGCTTGTGTAACAGAAAGATAACATGGACAAATACTGTTAATATATTATGCAATTCAAACGGCAAAGTTTCTTGAAGACAAAGTTCATGTGCATAAATTTGGATGTTGTTCCTATAAAGAAATAGGTAAACACTGAAAAAGGAGCACTGAACATGAGAAGTACCTTCAGTTTTGGAGATTTTGCTGTCTGAGCAGCCTCTACAATTGCTTTTCCAATTGGATGATTGGTATTTGATTCAACTCCAGCAGCAAACTTCAGAATATCAACCTCTGACCACTGACAAGGGGAAGTCGAATCTTGTCTGTACCAAAATTTCGCTCATTATCTTCAATGAAAAAATACCATTGACACCTTTTCTTTTACTAGGTATCTGAATTTCACTTAATTTTAAACATTTTCCACTGTCCAAAATTCTGTTACCAAAGAAACAAAATCCAAAGATTGACAACTAACGTCGAACACTGAAACGCACAAAGCAACATATGGGAGCAGCAAAAAGAAGATGACTAGCATAATTTAGAAATGGAGAGGACGGAGAAAAAGAAGTGAACAACTAGAACAAGAGATGACTTGGCGATGAATATAAAGGTGGTAACTGGTTGCTGTTATTCCATCATCCAGAATCATTCATGGTTTTCCTCTTTCTAGCATATCCATCATTCAAACAGTACAAAACAAGTATATGGGAAACAAAAGTTTCCTGTCCCACATTGGTTGAGGGAATAGGTTGTTGTCTCCTTACTTATTCTTGGCAGCTCACCTTAATGCTCACCTCATGAGCTAACTTTTGGTTGAGATAGACACAAGGTCTATTTTCTTAACATGGTATTATAACCAAACCCATCCTAATTTTTGGTTAAAACCACATTGGTTTGAAGAATAGTTGGGTAGATGAAGTGTTGTCTTCTTATATAGTTTTGGGCAATCCTCACCTCATGAGCTAGTTTTTGGGGTTGGATTAAGACCCAAGCTCGATTTCTTCAGAGAAAACAAATAGGAAATACAAACACTAGATACTTTCTTGTGGGTGTCTGTACATTATGAAGTCATAGAGAAGGTAAGAGAGACTTGGGAATTAACCCAGCAGATAGTGTATTCTTCAAACAAAGTCAATTCATTAGTAATTATGATAATAACGTATTATTAAAAGAAGATGCTATAAAGAAAAATCAGTTTCCTTATTTGTTATAGCTCAAAAGTTGGACATGCAATATAGATGTGATTGACCTCTGCAATGCAAGCAAAACTCACTGAAGTCTTCCTGAATAATACATTCAAGGACTTCCATTATTTGGTCTTCCATATTTCAATCACTATTCATTCTTTCCTGATATTGTTGTCTATTAAGTTTTTTAACGTGCCTTGACAGAAAGTACTTTAATCAGAGAATAGTCGGATCTACTGGATAAAGAATGCAAGGATGGAATTATGGAAGTTGACAAGTTACTTCTTTCATCCTAATATGATAGTTTAAGTTTGCACAAAGTGAAAGAATTAAAGTGTGAATCGTTAAGTATATGTTAGAAAACTCGCTGACCTTACTTCTTATGAATAGGAAAGAAAAAATTGTATTTGAAGAGTTCACAAATTGCATTTAAAGAGTTTATCAAACAGAATTGTATTTAATAAGTTAAAATGGGTTTCATATATTTTTTATGTCAAATAAAATGTATCAATACTTCCCTTTTTATTGAAGAAGATCAAAATATCCTTTATAAGAAAGTGGATTGCATTTTGGAACGCCTAATAAAGCCAGGACAGAGGTAGTATAAATACACTAAAAGTATGCACTCAACCTTGCATCTGCATCTTCTTGATGGCCTTGACCTTGAGACACAACTTTGGTCACAATTGGTCTACCAATAGTCAGTGTCCCAGTTTTATCAAACACAATTGTATTCACTGTTGAGAATCTTTCTAGGACACTTCCACCACGCAAAAGCAAGCCTTTAGTGGCACCAAGTGAGGTTCCAACCTTTACACAAAAATGTCTAGATCATTAGTAGTGCATCAAGTGTTAGGACCATGCCTGGATTTAACATGCGAGTACAATAGGATATCAATATTTCTTTACCATCACTGCAGTAGGAGTGGCAAGACCAAGTGCACATGGACAGGCAATAACCTGCAACCACAACCAGAAGCCAATTACTGCAAAGCAAAGAGAGAGAAATATAACCATGGAAATAGAAGCATGCCTAGCCCACATAATGCAAAAAGAGCATGAAATTAAAAAACAATATGGAAATAGCAGTACCGGAGGTTAAAAAGATTTTACAAAAGGACTACTCAATCAGATTCAAAAACTTATCTTGTGGGACGTTGCAAAAAATGCCAAATTTGAACCTTGGGGGTGATTATAGAAAATCAACTCAGTACATACGGGTTTATATACTAACATACCAGCACGGTACATGAGAGCTGCAACGCTAGCGAAACAAAACTTCCATGATAAAGGGAAGGAGGCAGAACACGAGCACCAAAAAGGTTCCAGAACATAAATGTGGCAGCAGAAAGTGTCATTACCCCATAGGTAAAATGCCCAGCAACCTAGTAAATAGAAGCAAGTAAGCTGTCTTCAGGACAAACATACAAATCAAATTCCTTATGCAAACAATATTAGACAGTCATTTGGGTGAACCTAGTAAGCCTCCAACTGCCAAATATTGTATACTTAGGAGGAAACATAACTATAAAATGGAAACCTTGTCAGCCAACCGCTGTACGGGAGCTTCTCTACTCTGTGCTTCCTCTACTAATCTAACAATGTCCCCGATTGCAGTTTCACCACCTGGTCGTCGCACTTCAACAGTAAGTGTTCCATTAAGGTTTATACTTCCTGCCGCAAGTTCAGCCTAATTCATAAAAATAACGTATCATGATATTATTCTAATTGAAGAAGAGAAATCAGATGGAACTTTAAACTGGATATCTGTCCAACCATAAAGCAAATGTTTAACAAAGGAAAGCAGGAGTGATATGAGAAGATAGGTTGACTACCCCAGGTAATTTAGTGACAGGTAATGGCTCCCCAGTAAAACTTGATTCATCAACTGTGCTTCTACCGGCTCTGACAATTCCATCAGCTGGAACACGGTCCTGGATTTCAATAAACAGTAAATTCAACTGCTATTGGTTGCTATTTCTGATCATAATATTTCTACAGATCAAATATTGTGCATTATTTTACACTTGTAGATAACAAAAGAGGGAGATTGAAAACACAGTCTATTCAAGTAAGAACTGTCCCAGCTCCACAGGAAACAGATTCGGGTAAACCAAATAATGTAAATCAGTAAATGCAACGTGAAGACAAAGCGCAACTTACTTACCCCAGGTAAAACAATGATCTGATCTCCGACTGACAGACTGTTAGAAGGAACTTCAACAGTGGAGCTTGATTCCCCTGAATCTTCACTGACTACAAGTCTTGCTTTAGATGGCAAGACATTGAGAAGGCCTGTCATGTCGCTTGTGGCTTTAATTTTAGCTCTCTGCTCAAGGTTTCTTCCCAGCAAGACAAAAGCAATCAACATAACAGGTTCCTCGAAGAATGTTTTCCAACCCTACAGGAAATGTCATTAGATGAATGCTAGCTGTAGGTATTACTGATCAAAGCTGACAATAATCTCTCTGAACGACTGGGAAGCAATGCAATACTGTACTGCAGGAAAGTTCTTGTTTTAAAAATGGTACATATTACTGTACTACAGCAAAGTTATTACTCACTTCATGGACAAAGAGAAAAGCTCCAAAAGCTCCAACTGAAGAATACAAGGGATTCTTATTTGTAAAGATAATTGGATGCACTTTCTTTTTATATGGAATAGGCACTTAATAAAGGATGCTTGCTTCTAAATATCATTGATTAATACCTATTTTTATGGTTACCCCATCTTTTCTAAATAAACAGATGGTAGAGCCTCAAAAAACAATAAAACATATTTACACCAAAAGCCTTAATGCACTTTAAATAAGGTCAGTCAGAGCTTCCTCGTTTTATTGTCAACTATGTTCCCACTTATATTCTGGTAGCATTCAGCTGTCTTAGAAAGGATGTTATTAACCATCTAGAATTATCCTATTTGATGTTATATAGGCACATTATAGACATAAAATTCAGTAGGTGAAGCAAACATGAAGCTAGTACAGAACAATTCTAAGAGAGCACAGTGCATCTGTAACTGAAGTAACAACAACAACATTCCCAGTGTAATCCCACAAAGTGAGGTCTGGGGAGGATCAAGTGTATGCAGGCCCTACCACTACCTTGGAGGTAGAGAGGTTGTTTCCGATAGAACCTCAGCTCAAGGAAAAAACAGTCCAAAGCACAATGCATCTGTACTGAAGCATGCTAATAAATCTTATATACCACATCTTACCTTTACCATTTCCTTTGCATGAACATATTGGGGGCATGTTAGTGGCTTTAGGTTCAGATTTAAGTTTTAGGGGTTTGTTTAACTTTATAAACTGCTATTTAAATTTTTGGTAAATTCATTATGTTTAACAGTCAAAGGGCTTCGGGATGAATTAATATATTCTAATGCTCAAGTATTTTGCCCAAGCAGGCAATCCCGGCAGAACCTGATTAGATGATGTGTATGCCTCAAGTCTTTAGATGAAGCATTTATTCACCAGAACAAAGTAAAAGATATTGGTAAATAGAGTTACCAGTTTTGGTATTAAGGCTGCCATTGAGCTCACAGCAAACGATGACAAGGCCCCAAGACCAACTAAAGTATTCATGTTTGGTGATCCTTTAATTAGGCTTTTCAGACCATCAATAATAAGTTGTCGACCAGGTACAAGCAACGTAAACAGAGATAGAGTCATATGGAAACCCGTGGAATGAATTGCATGGATCCATGAAGCCTTAGCTCCAAGGAAATGAGAGAGATGCCCGACAAGGCACACTGCACATAAAGCCCATGAGACGGCAAGCCCACGACCTGTTAAAAATTTAGGTTATTAATGGCATGTAGCTACATTCTGATCAACAAAGTCCCATACATGTGAGATCTTGGAAAATGGCTGGAAAGGGAGCTCCTAAGTAAGGCATGTACCACTTTCTTTCAACTGAATACGCTTTGCATTCATCTTCTTCTCAAATATTTCAAAGTAGTTTTCCCTTCTGGAATCTGCATTAAATTAGACTCATGTCACGCTGATACACATGGAAACACTTCAAACAAGAAGGGGATATGCAATCAGATAAAGAAGGAAGATATCAATGCTGATGATATTCCCTGGAATTTATGATACTTTAGGAGATAATAACAAAAAATTATCAAATCACTTCTAGTTGTTCTAGTACATAAACAAAGTGTTGGGACAACTGGGAAACTCAACCAAAAGCATCAAAACAAGAAATTTTGCCTAACTCATCCGAACAAGTTTATAATCAGGTTGAGTCCACTCAACCGCAAACAATGGTGTTGCACAAATCATTTCATACAGGAAGTGTTTATCAGCAATCATGTTCACAACTGCATCACTATTTCTTTACACATGCAAACCATTTCAATAATCATTTCATGCACCTTGAATTTGATTTGGCGGGAGGCCAGGGGACACAAGTGAAGGCAATTATTTCTCCAAGATTATACTTCCGAGTCGAAAAGATTTTGAAATGAAGTAAATGACTGGGCACTGAAAAGCAGATCCAGGAAATATTCAGAAGTGCACCCACTAAAACTACTTCCCTCAATTTTGATCATCATGAGTTGTCTAAAACTTATCCTTTTCACCACAAACTTTATGTTCCAACAATTACCTAATGCAATCTACTTCAGTAGCAAGAATCGCCTCAAAGTTTCTTTTGGTCATTCTTCCTTTCTACCTTTTATGTGGATCAACTCTAATTGAGGGAATGCCTTTAACCTAATGGGTTGTTTCTCCACAGCAGCTAAAGTCAACCAATAAAACATTAGATATCATATGTTTTCTTTACAAGGTAAATAATTTTATTAATGTGGGATAACTTCCATATACAAGCAGTTTACCTTTAAAGGCTAAGAACCTACACATGAATAGACATAATGAGTGATTGACAACATGAATAGAGGATCACTTAATAAGTTAAACAATACACATACGATATACTAAATGGAGTGGAAGTGTGGAACGAATCAATGTCAAAAGATTAAGATGCTTCCACAGTTATAGTTTATGAGATTAAAGGTTCAGCCTAGTATTGAAATGATTATATGTATCACTTTTGTGTTTTGATTCAGATACTCTTTTGAGAAGGAATTTATTTCTTTTGAGAAGGAATTTTGGTTCAGATATTTTCAGATGAAAGCTGAAATTAGTTTCTTAGTTAATGATGTGGCTAGTGAATTGATTGAGCCATCTGCTATCAATTGATGAACCTTAGCTACAAGATGAAGAATCTGAAACTATGGCAGGAATGGAATGCGCCCCAGATGCAAAAAACACGAGTAGAAGGCTAGCAGCAAGTTTTTACATGAATTCTGCAAGTTCCGACTTTATGCTTAGAGCTTAAGCATATGCAAGATGCGACTGGAGTAATGAAGTAACCGGCTAGCCTTTTGAAAAAAATTGATGTGAATTTATGAATCTGCTTTTTTGTGCAGGTTCTTTTTTTTACATGATTTGCTATCTCATAGGCCATAGCAATACAACCCAAATTGATGGCAGAGTTCCGTGTCCAGGAAAAAGATACAATTAGAAGGGAGACTGGAAAAGTTGACCAAACTTAAGTAATGCCTAACGACTAGAGAAGAGAACACATTACGTCATCACAATAAAATTTTGAAGTTCACCAAAGTTTTCCCACTAACAAGTTAAATAATCTTGCTACAACAGAAATTTCACAACAGTTGCAAATTTCACCATAACATCAAATTGCAGAATCTAAAAGACCCCCACCACTTTCATAGTAAATGGGAAAGATACAAGGAAGGACACAACTGGCATATCCTCAAAGTTAATGTCTTCACCAGCCTGAACTACTACAGTAAACTTTTATGGAAATATAGGTCCTATTAACTAATAACATTTATAAACTTGTCTCGGTACAATAATTCAAAATGCATGAGCCTCCTCGTAGAAATTCCTCCCTTCAACATATCCACCAATTCTTTCCGCTGAAACTCTCACCTATAGATGAAAAGGACCTTGTTGTCAAAATCAAAATCATTATTTTGACCTAATATGTTCTAACATCAAAGACGGGGAGAAGTGACTAAGAGGTGCTGCTGAGAAGGGTTTTAGTCAATATAACAGGGACATACCATGAAGGACAATGGTTGCTCATTTCAAGAAAGCTTTTGCATTTCATGATGGAAATTCCCCTTCAATGGCTCCCTCACCTGTCAATTACCCACCAAGCTTCACATAAGTAACAAAAACCCCAAGTGTATTGCAGTCTCTGATCTGCTTGAAATTTAAGAGGTGCTAATGGACCAAAAAAAGTATATTATTAGTTAAATTCCTACTCGTAAAACGAAAAGCAATATCATTCAACCCCGGAAGAAAAAGGAAGAGGAAGGACAGAGGATGTGTTTCAGTTGTGTTTTTAGTTTATAGATTATTCCCTTCCTTTTGTTCAACAACAAGATACCCAGTGGGATCCCACAAGTGGGTTTTCCCTTCCTTTCTTTCAATCAATAGTGTGAAACTATGACTGGCCTTTGACTAATAATAAACAGGGAAACAATGTCTGGCTGCTCTAAAATTGCTCTACAAAAATATGGCCAGGGGATCAAGTTAGGTTCTTGTACCAACTGTCTGATGACCTAATCAAAACTACCAAATCTTGGGAACCTTGAGATGGTAGAAAGACTAAGCACCAAAAAGACATTGCAAATTTGCAACTGGTCTTGAAAAATCTTCAACAAGCACACAACTGTTGAAGATGTAAAAATTCCTGAATCTTCTATGAACCATCTATTTCTTTAGTATAGCACCCTGTCCAGCATTTGAAGTGTAATTGCAATTAAATTTATATACACCTATAGTTCACTGCTAGTAGTGCAAGCATATTCAACATTTGGAGATTTTCAACAAAATCGTTATGTTTAATTGCTAATGATACAATAGTGTAAAATAATGGTACTATTGGAAGCACATCAAATTAACAACAACGAAAACACTAACCTCGAACATTAGATTTGAACCCACAGGTACTCAAATGCTTTGCAAGAGCCTCCCCTAACTGCTTTTGCCAATTTGGAACAACCTTTGCGTCAGGTACTGGCCACACTATTGCTGTCTCCGTTGTAAGATTTACAGTAGCAGAAGAAACTTGTGGCTGTTGATAAAGAACTTCATAATGTCAAGTGAAGAAATATTAAACGAATAAAAGAAACAGAAAACCTGTGCACTAGGAATACAAGTAATAGAAGAAAAGACTAGTTAAACATATAAATGAACCCCAAATCTGTAAATTATGTAATTTATGCACACCCAAAAATCATAGATAATTGAACAGTTCTTGGGGTAGTTTCTTTTCCACTCTAAACTACTAGAGAATCTCCACATGAAGAGAATACATTCGGGGCTTATGATAGCTTATCATGTCTTCGACTAAAGAATCCATTTGTCTAGGAATGTTTCAACGTGATACGAACCAGAGGCATATTCAGACTTCTTACTCAGTGATCAACATACCACTGTACCCACCATTCCTTTATGACAATGCATACGGATTTGTTTCATAATTCGTACGTGTTTAAGAATTTTAAACTATATAGAGAGAGTTTGAGTCCACAAATGTGGATTCGCCCACTGTAAACATTAAACACTCCAGGCCAAGTAAGACTACAATATATTTTAGCTTTCCCCTTTGCTACTGAGAGCTAATAATCATGTTGATACAGTTGACCATTTTCATATGATTTACAGAATCAAAAAGTCCATCAGAAGAAGAGAAATAGCTTTGGCTTCAGTTCCGAATGTAAACCTTGTAATGAGTCTACTGCAATATATTTTGGCCTCTACAGCATAAACATAGATACTTAATTGAAGAGAAGAACATGAGTTGGAAGTACATTGAATACTTACTAGACTTTCTAAAATTCTCTTCACGCTTGATGCACAGCCACCGCATGTCATTCCCTAAAAATGTGCAGACAAATTTGTAGAATATTCAAAGGTCCGAAACTACAGATATTGTATTATCCATAGAGCAAATGGAGAAATAAAACTGAGTAACTTACGGTAACATCTAGGATTATGACATCAGAGGACAAAGCGGATATATCTTCACCCGTTTCAGTAACAACACTAGGATTTTCCTTACCACCGTCCGTGGTACCATCTCCATTGCCACCGCCACCACCGCCATTACCTCCGGGGCTATCATTTCCTCCACCACTAGCTGCAAAAGAAGCTGCGGAGCCAGAAACACTCCGCAAGTCCTTCCGAACTGGGAAATTCGCCGCTGCCAAACTTCTCGACAGAGAAACCGATCCGAACCGGTTCAGACCTCGAACCTCACCGTTACATACAGCTCGAAGATGGAGCCGAGCGAGTTGACTCGTCAGTACAAACTGAGTTGACCTAGTAGAAAAATGGCGGTGGAACTGAGAAATTAAAGGACTGCAATTGCAATTAACAGTTCTGGATGCTGCCAAACGAGAAATTGCCGCCGGTGATGTCAGTAATGAAGACTCCATTGCAGATCTTCAACTGATCTACCAGCAAAAAACTTTTTTCTGCAGTACCGTAATGGGAAATTGGGATATACTTGGCAGTAGTATGGTTGTGGCTCTATCACCACCTTTTACTTGATCATCACTTTTTCTCTTCGGATTATGAAGCAGTAGGTGAGCGGACATGAAAGCGTAGTAAACGTGCTTAGGGGTAAATACGTAATTTAGTGAATTAAATACGGGGTAGGTAACGTTCGATTATTTATGATCACGTGTAAGGAACTCACCTACTACTTCTCTTCTTTTCTCTTTTTTTTTTTTCCTTTATTTTTTTTTGGAGTAATCGATCGTTTCTATTTACTTGTTAAATATTTTCTAATTTGATTTCTTTTTATTTGTAATTTTTGACAAATTAAGCAGGAATAATTTTTTGGAAAAATTAGTAAATTACATCGCTTTAAGTAAACTATTTTTCATATTTTCCTATATCTTTTAAAAATCTTTTATTTTAATAATGTATCCGCGCTTTCACTAATGTATCCGGATTGGGAAATCCCTTATTTTAATAATGTATCTGTATTAATGTATCCGCACTTTCACTAATGTATCCGGATTGCTGTATTAATGTATCCGCGTTTTCACTAATGTATCCGGATTTATTTTAATAATGTATCCGTATTAATGTATTAATTTATCCGCGTTTCACTAATGTATCCGGATTGGTAAATCCCTTATTTTAATAATGAATCTGTATTAATGTATCCGCGCTTTCACTAATGTATCCGGATTGAAAAATCTCTTATTTTAATAATGTATTAATGTACCCGCGCTTTCATTAATGTATCCAGATTAGGTTAATTTTAAGGGATTATTGTAATTAGAAAAAAAGTAGATATAGATAGTAATTTCATCTTTACACTATGTGATTTATGTAACTTATACTAAATTTTTTTTCCTATTATACCCTCAATTTATTAGCATTGAGTTAATAACTTTGAAAAATGTAGTGAATAAATATATTTGAGACCCTATCAATTAATAAAGATAAAATGATAAACTTATTATGCCAATCATTATTTTTCTAATAGATGTGTTAAGTCAAAATTTAACAAATAAAAAGAGATAGAGAGAGTACTTATTTTTAAAATATGGTTTTTGAAAAGTAAAATTGATATTTTCATTCTAAAAGGCAACTCTTAAGTCATACATTTCAAATGTGACGGAATCAAAATTTGAAGATTATGGATTTCAATATTTTTTAAGTTACTCAGTTTTATATTAACTTTTTTGTGCTAATTTATTTAGTATCGTCGTTTGGCTTGAAACAAAGTTTTAAAAAAATTACTTTAAAAGGTTATGACCTAAATTAGATATCTATTATGGTTGCATCAATATTTATTATTAAAGATGATTTTATTTTTGTTAGGAAAAAAGACCCTTTTCAAATTGCACTGTATTTTATTTAAAATTTATATTTCTTACCTTTTCTCAAGTGAAAAGAGTTAAGAATATCCCTAATCTATTAGAAATGGCTCAAAAATACCTTTTTCACCATTTGATTTAAAAATACCCTTCAACTTTATTTTTGGTTCAGAGATATCCTCCTTCCACCTTATGGCTTAAAAATACTCTCAACCCACATTTAATTTAATTTAATTCTTTTACTAATTAGTTAATTCTTTTATATATTCTAAAAGATAAATTTTTATTTATTCAAATTCTTAATATTAACTCATCCCAAAATATTTAAAATATTTAAGTCTAACCTAAATATTTACTTTGATTTACTTTTTAATAAATAACATATAATAATAATAAATTATTTACATGTTTAATTTTATTGATGGGACTACAATATATGCACCAAATCTGGCAGAATTATAAAGAGAGACAATTTTGGAAAATTTTCTGATGAATATGATTTTGCATCAAATAGCTAGAGTGAATTTGATATAAATGTTAAAGAGTGCATGTTGAATTCTTCCCAAAAAAAAATATTTTTAGAGAAGTCGATATGAACTAGATATAAAAAGGGAAAAAATTTATGTAACTTACAAATTGTGCATGCTCAAAATTAGTTACTATATTTTAAATTTTTATTTATTTAAACTTTTAATAAATGTGAATCTCGCTGTACAATGAAAGGATCACATCAATTAAAAATATCTTAACTTGATTTTTTTTTTGACGACGAATATATTATATCTTAATTTGGATTATTTTTTTTGGATGATCAAATTAGAGATTTCAAGTACATGCATTTCTGCAAATTGATTTCTTGTTTGTCGTTGCTACTGTTGCTATAAGTTTTTCTTTCTTACTTTTGATTATACTTTTCTCAAATTATTTAGTCTTCATTTGTATGTGGTGAATTTATAATTAAATTATTCTTTTAAATCAACCGTTTAACTGTTTATATCTTTTTAATTGACTCATGTTAACATAAGAAATTTATTGTGTTATTTTACTAATAAGAATAAGAATTATGTTAGATTAAATATTTAAAATATTTTGAGATAAACTAATATTAAGAATTTAAATAAATTAAAAGTTATTTTTAGAATAAATAAATAAATTAACTAGTAAAAGAATTTAATTAAATTAAATTTGGATTGAGAATATTTTTAGATCAACATGTGAAAGAAAGGGTATTTTGAATAAAAACAAAGCTAAAAGATATTTTTAGACCAAAAAGGAGAAAGAAGGTTATTTTGAACCATTGCCATAGATTAGAGTATTCTTGGTGCTTTTGATCTTCAGCAAATTTAATGAATAGGACCTTAGGAAATAAGTATCCCAAACTTGCGGACTTAGTTGATGAAACTTTGTTTGATGCTTTCAGCGGTATAGATCAGGACTGGATTAATTTTCTTGGCTCTACACGCCATTCCGAAAAGCTTGGTTAATTTGCTGGATTCCAATTGTTTTGCTTACTGATCAGTTTACTTTCACGAAGACTTGACTACAGAGTCAAAAGTCTAAGAAAATGATTAATCAATTGTTAGTATATTATAATGTTTCTGAAGACTAGAAACAGAGCACGAAACTGCCACTTTATCAGTTGAATTGCAACTTCTTTATGTCCTACGTAGCACTCCAATCGTTGTTTTTTTTTGGTTAGTGCCACCAACCGAATATTCATTAAATAAATTATTTCTAGGTAAACCATGTTTTAATATCCCTGTTAATTTGCTGTTTTTCTTGCTTATGATTCAAACAATAGCCTATGCCGTTTAAACTTTGGGGTCGTGTGCTCTGGTTAGTGATCATAGCTTCTATGTCCAGTGCTTTGTATTTTCCATTTTCTCCACCATGGATATTTCTTAGTATTAATGTATGTTCATGATTTGCAGCAGTATAGTTATTTTTCTTTCAACTCAGAGGATTTGATCTTGAAAAATGTCTGCAAATAGATTCCTAGTTGAAGGTCCTTCTTACCAGGTTTCATGTTTCTTATTTCTTTATGTCTTTTCTTATCATCATTTGTTATGTATTATTATTACTACCGTTATTGTTACTGTATTTGATAACTGCTTCTTAAAGTTAATTAATAGACTAGTAAGAAAATTTTGATTGGAAGTCCATATATACAAGCTTTAATCTTCGTGAGTATTACATATCTTGCAATTTAAACTGATAGTCAGGGACAGATCTAGAGGGTTTATAAGGTTTTTTTTTTTTAATGTATATAAATAATTTTTGAATCCCCTTAACATAGATTAGAGGTTGACTTAGTTGTTGAGGGTTTCAAATTAAAATTTTCTTTTGATTCACCAACATGTTAATTATCTAATGCTGATAATGGCTGCTTTCTTTTGATTCACCAACATGTTAATTATCTGACACAGATAAGCTTAGGGACCATTCATTATTTTTGCCATGTGGTCTTTGTTGCATCAAGATCTGATTAAAAATCTGTTCTTTAGCCTTTAACAAACAGTTATTCATTCACATGAGTACATGATGAGATCGATTTTCTCTTGATTTTCTATCTCAAGGGGAAATTTGTCACTTTTTCTTGAGAAGTTGTAAAGAAACAGAGATTTTAAAGATTTTGCCGATTCATTTTCCTTAACACACAATTAATCCATTTGTAGAACTTGAATTCAGGAGCAATTCTCAGAAGATGAGAATGAGGATGTGGTTCGTGCTATTGAACTCTCCCTTCAAGAATCAAAGGGAAAAGAAATATATACAGGTAGTAAACCAGTAAGGGTCATTAATAATGTAGCCTTTTCATCTCACCTTTTTAAGCTCAATGTTATCCTAGTAAGAAGTTTGTATTTTCACCTCTAGCCAATAATTTTCAAGATTTTGGAGCTTCACTGGGTTATTTTGCCAGTAGTCTCATATATAGATTTGGTCATTTATTGTTAGATTTGGAGTTTCACCAGAATGATGAAGTAGAAATACTTGCACAAGTGCTGGAAGAAAGCACATTATCTTCTGCAGATTTGAGGTAAATATGGCCTGTGGTATCAAAACTCTCATTCCCTTACGAAATTCCTTCATATTGGTTAGACTTATTGTTATAATGAGAAATAAATATTTCCATATTGGGAGAAGGTTAGACTTCACATAGACTTGGTTATTTGGCATAGTTTCGACAAAATTTTAAAATAATGAGACCATTATATGAATTTTTACTCTTCATCAACCACTGTGCTACTCCTTAGCTGCTCCAATAATGAGCCTGTGAAGATGTTAAGTCTTACCAAGGAAGTGATCAAGATTTGAATGTAGCAGTCACTGCAAATTTATATTTTTAAGACGTCTTTGGTATGAAGGAAGTCATTTTTCGGGAAATATTTTTCGTGAGACGTGAAATGACCTAGTTTATGGAAGATGTTTTCCAGTGTTTGTCTGCTGAAAAGAAAGCCAATTCAAGGTCAGTATTATTAGGAAAAGGAATACTTCAACCTGCTGAAAATATGCAATATTCCATCAAGTTCATGATATATTGTTTAGTTTCCTTTAGACTGCTGGAGGATCATGTCCCCTCTATGAGCACATGCAACGAAAAAGAATTACTGTTTCATACAGTAGTTCATTTTTTTAAACACAGTTAAAAAATAAAATTGCTGCTTCGTATAGTAATTTATCTTTGTAACATAGTTACTCTATATCTTATGTCTTATTTACGTCCCTTTGTCTATAAGCTGATTAAGTTTAAGATCAGATATTTGTTTACTTAAGTTTAACATCATTACAGCACCAGCACTGAAGGCAACGAACTGAAATGGTGGAAACTGTTCAAGGAGTTTAATCCATCTGTCCATACATCAAAGTAAGTGCAACACAATTCAAGTGTTTGTACAGAAGTATTTATAATTAGGTCTTAATTATCTATCTGAAGAGAACAAAATCACACTTCTATTTGTGGATAAAGCTAATTCTCTACATATCAAAACTAATTCTCCTAATAACTAAATCCTTGAGAAGGTTGTTTTTTGATTTTAGAAATACTAGCAAGCTGTAGTATGAGAAAGTAAAAGGAGTTAATGATTAATTCACTCTATTACTATCTTTTTTCTCTCCAGGTTTTCATTATCGTTGTGTCTTTCTGAAGTATCTCTTACCTTACTACTTTCTTCCTGCATTCCATTTAATCTAATTGGCATTGGTATGCTTTTGTGATTTTGTAGGGGCTCTTCTTGGTGGAGAAAGAGTAGCAAGTGGTGCAATACTCTTGTTTGTGATGTTTGCGAGGAACAAGTTTGTGCTCCTTTTTCTCAAATCTCTTTCCCTTTTTGCACTTTGTAATCAGGCCTTAGTTTATCCTTGTAAACTGTGAAGATGATTACAAAATTTCTGAATGAGTTAACTGATGCTTCTATTATGTTTGATTATTGCCTTTTAACATCATAAATCTTGGTACAGATTAGCTCGGAGTGGTTAAGGTGTACCTACTAGGGCCAGACTCTCTGTACAAAGCATATATCAGATGGAACTCCCTGCTGCTGTGCCTGTTCTAGATTTAAGGTTTTTAAACACCTATATATTATTAGGTTGAAGATTTTCCTGATTGAATCTATTGTCAGTAATAAAATAAAGCAACGTCAATAGTGAGCTGACTGGATCTACAGACAGGAAATGAGGTGATATTTAGTAATTAGTTCACTATAGTCCCTAGCATGTTTCAAAATTGGCTGAAAACTGACCTCTCAATAATAGATGTCAAGTAAAATATATACTTCCTTTAAATTTCTTACAGTTGCTCAACTTATAACAGGATAACTGAGAACTTACTCATCTGTTTGCAGATAGGAGGCATCAAGTATATCACTCTGAGTGATGGTCGACAACTTTGTCCTGATTGTCGTTATACAGCAGTGATGGATCCTGAAGACTGTAAGCCCCTTCTTGATGAAGTGCACAGATTTTTCAAAGGATTAAACATGAAAATCAGATATTACATTCCAATTCTGCTAGTTGACCAAGAAGAGATAATCAGAATCCATAAAAAGGTGTGTAGAACATGTGCCAATATTAGCAAGAGGATTTTTTTTTTAATTTATTTTTTCTTCCATCATATTTGTTGTAGTAATAGCATTTCGTTGATTTCATAGAGCATACTTGGCTCGACGATTTATGAGAAATTTGAACTGGACGCCGTAAATTATGTGAGTATATCTGTTTCTATTATAGATTTCTGTTAGATGGGTTGATGTCTTCTGCAATATAATGTAAATTATATACATTTTTTATGGTTCCCAGTCTAGATAATTATATATTGCATCCGCCTCTGTACACGATGATCTTACTCCCATTTTGCATTAAAATCACTTATCCTAGGTTTCAAGGTCAATACAAAGGGGTGAGAATGCTGAAGTGGTGAAAGAAGTAGAACAACTGCCCCCAGGACGCGAAGTGAGAGCAGTGCTGCTTTTATACGGCTTTCCAAAGTAACCTTCTTCTGAACTTCTATACTTACACACAAGTGTTCTTTTGATGGATTCAGTATAGAACTCCAAACAATTTTCATTTAGTAATTTTTAAGAGAGTAAATTGGAAAATATATCTCATGCTTTTCATCTAGTTATAGCACCATATGAAGAAAGACAAACTGATCTAGAATAGTAGAAATGTTACTCATTTTGCATTAAAGACTCAATATTTCCTGATTCACAGAGAAAAATCTGCATAACTAACCACGGTTTCCAGCTATTGTTATTCCCCAAGGATAGGTTACTCTTCCCACGAGTCACCTAAATTGAGGCATTAAAGAAATATTGAGTGGTTATGAGTCGGGGTTTCAGATGTTGCTGTCCATATTCTACCATTAGGGGTCTGATTTTCTTGACTTAGATGAAAGTTAAAGAATTCTCTTTAATTTGATTCCAGTTTAAAAGAATGTGTAACAAGTTCCCTACTTTACGTTTATGTATGCATCAATGCTCTCTGTAAGCAGGTTGGCCATCGGATCAACTTTGGCTCATGAACTGATGCATGCTTGGATGCGCGTTCAAGGTGGTTTACAGCTTTTTACTATTGATGCATGTTGCTTTTTTCTTGTTCATAGTAAAAAGAATTTGAACTTTATACACTACACTAACAATGTATAGAGATTTTAAACGCCATCAGATTAAGTTGACCTACAATAGTCAGTAAGTTAAGTAAAAATAATAATTTAGAGTGTCAATGTATATCACTTTAATCCAACAAAAAAATTTCCTCTCATATTTATAGGCTATAGAGGACTGGCCCTAAACATTGCAGAAGGTCTTTCCCAGGTTATGGCTCACAAGTGGCTAGAATGGCAATCTTTCACTGACGATGACTACATGAAGGGTACAAGTGAAAAAGCTCAGTTCTTGAGAAATTTGAAAGAATTTCTGAAAGATGGAATAGAGAGAAGATATTCTGAGGCATATGGTCATGGATTTAGAGAAGCAAAATGGGCAGTTGAACGTTATGGTTTAAGATACACACTCAAGCATATAGCTCGTAAGGGCAAGTTGCCTGAATGACTTTGGGAATTGAACCCTCACCAACAAGGTGAAAGTTCAGGTAATCAACCAACTAAAGCTACTAAGATTACTTCTCAAGTGACATTATTAATTTTTGTGTTAATTCATTCATCATTGGGATGAAACTGATGGTTCTTGGACAAACATTGCTGAGAAAAACTTGTATTTTTTTTTAATTTACCTCTGCGACTCCAAATTGAGGCCCTGAAATTACATGGGTAACACAAATAGCACATAGGGAAAGTGACTTATTTTTCTTAGAACTTTCTTGACTTTTAATATCACATTACTTGCTCAATAATATTTGGATTTACTTTTTAATCTTCATTTAAAAAAATAATCAGAACAATATTTGATTTGGTAACGTTATTACCAATTTTTAATATATATTTTTACATAAGAATATTTTATATTTACCAACTAAACACCAAAAGATATATTTTTTTTATCTTCGTTTATTTTTCTTTTATCTATTGTTAAGTTGTCATTATCATTTTATTAGTGAGGGGGGCTCTTTTTTTTTGTCTTTCCATTGGTCCTTATGTTGTCATTATCATTTTATTTATTGGTCAGCCAACCCATAAATCGAGGCTTTTTTTCCCCATTTGTTGGCTGTAGCTTTCCTCAAAGTTAGATTTTTCTACTAACGGGACTTCCTACTTTCTGGAAATTCCTTCACAATTTCTCCATTAGATTTCTTCACCATCACATTGACTTTTTGGCTCTACAAGCCGTTCGACGAAAACTTGGATTATTTGTCGAATTCTATTAATACTGATTATCTATTAAGTTATTTCAAGAAAAAAAAAATTTGACGGTAAATGAATAGCAAAAAACAATTAATAAGAATTATATAAACTAAACAAGTGAATATATATCATCTCAAATGGTATAACCAAACACGAGCATTGGTACAATGTTACTAAAGGTAAAAAAGAAGAAGAACGTATTAGCTAGTTTTACGTGCAAAAATAAGTATAGTCCTAGTAATCTCGAAGCTAAATACTTTATGTCATGTTTCTGTATTCTTTTGTACTTCTACTTAACATTTTGATCAGTTGGCATTTGGATGTGGATTGAATGATATTTAAAAATAATATTTTTGAAGTAGATTGTGTTTGTACGTGCATATAATCATTTTAAAAAAAGTTTGATGTTTTGTGAGTGAGATAAATTCACCGGATAAAATAGTTTTTCAAATTTTTAAAATTCATTTGCAAAAACTAATTAAAAAATCATTATAACAAAAAACAAATACTTTTTCCATTTCAAAATAAGTGAATTGTTGAGGCAATGCACATTCATTAAGAAAAAAAAATTTAGGACATAAATTGAGCACTATTTTCCACTTTTGCCCTTTTAGATATTCTCAAACTCTTCTTGAAAATATAAATAATTCAAAATAAAACCATAAATAAGAACAATTAACTCTCTCAAAATTATCCCCGGAAAGTGTTAATGAGGGGCAAAAATGAAAGAAATTTCCAACAACTTTCTTGAGCAACAATAATACTTATTTTAAAACAGAGGGAGTAATATTTTTGAAAATATTTCTTGAGAAAAAAAAAAGAAACTCATCTCCATGCGGGCCAGTACAATATTTTTTTGAAGAAGTCTTTAAAAGTGTGGTCTTTTCTATTCACTTTTAATGAGGAATATAAAATCAGAAATATGAAATACTTAACACTTTCTTAACTAATTTCGTGAAAGCTTTTCGGGAAAAAATAAAAACTTTAATGAAGACTTAACGACATTGTCAAAGTCTTCGGAAATTATTAATTAATAAGGACAAGAAACAGGGCACGAAGCTACCACTTGATCACTTGAGTTGCAACTTTTTTATATGCAACCAGCAGAATATTTGTTCTTTTGTTTGGTAAGTACGACCAACCGAATACTCCATTTTATAAAATTTATATATTTCCAGGAAAACCATGTATTAAAAGTTTAATAAACTTGACATCTTCTCCTCCACCAATGGATATTCCCTATTAATATAAATGCATTTTCTATGGTTAGCATTAGTATTGATATATTTGTTTGAACTCAGAGGATTAATTGACCTTGAAAATGTATGCAAATAGATACCTGGATGAAGGTCCTTCTTATGAGGTTTGGTTTTGTGTTTCTCACTTCTATCTATATCTTTCGTTGTTATTATTATTACTATTATCATCATTGATATGATTATTATCAGTTAAATCCATTTGAAAAAACTTGAATACAGAATTACCACTTATCAGAAGATGAAAATGAGGATGTGATCCGTGCTATTGAATTCTCTCTTCAAGAATCAAAGGCGGAAGAAATATACACAGGCGGTAAGAGACATTAATGAGGCACCCTTTTTTTTTTTATAATTGAGATGATCAATAGTATTTTCATTTATCTGATGCAGCCTTTTCATCTCACTATTTTAAGCTAAATTTCTTCCTGGTAAGAAGTTGGTAGATATGTTTAGCTCCCATAAGTTTAATTTCATGAGTTTGGAGCTTCATTTGGTTATTTTAGTCTGATATATAAATTTGATCACTTTTTTAAATCTCAGATACAGAGTTTACCCAGATTGATGAAGTAGAAGAACTTGCACAGGCGCTGGAAGAAACCACATTATCTTCTACAGACTTGAGGTAAATATGCCCTCTCATTCCCTGGTGCTTAGAAGGGAAAATGAAAACCATTATCCACCGAGTTTCGAACTGTACAACACTGGCTCCCAGGGATTTACTATGGAAATGAATATTTTCATCTAGCATATCACATATATGTAATTGTCCTATTCATCTCCGTTTTTGTTGTAAGTTTAAGATCAGATTTGTTTACATCATTACAGCACCAGTACTGGAGGCAGAGAGCTGAAATGGTGGAAACTTTTCAAGGAGTTAAATCCATTTGTCCATGCATCAAGGTAAGTGTAACACAATTCAAGTGCTTCTACATAAGCAATGAAGAAATTGTCTTTAGTTGTACATGCAAAGTAAACAAAATTTAAGTCATGCTTCTATTTGCTCTCTTGATAATTCTGCTGTTCAACCTGTATTCCTAAAATACTTAGAACAAAAACTTTGGAGAACTTGGTAAGAAACAACAAAGTTTAAAGAGTATTTTCAAGACTAGAAAATTAAAACCAATAGAGGAAATAGAATCAGGACAGATTAGAAACAATATACAAAATATTTTTCCCAAAGAAGAAAATCGAGCCCACTGAATGCACAGTGTCCCCTTAAGGAAATTATTTCCCTCTAGTATCCGAGGTTTGAACTGGAATAGATCCTCCCAGGGTAGAACGACTTATTCACCAGAGTATTGATACCCAAAACGTTGGTGTTAGCGAACCAGTCAACGGCAGTAAAGTACACTTAGAATACTAGATTTAGTAGTAGAAGAAGAAGTCTAAAAATTCATTATTTCATTGTTAAAAAATAAGAGGAAATCCTCTATTTATAGAAAACAAATGGTAGTGTGAACAAATGTTTATTGTGCCTTATCAGAAAGGTCACAACCCTATGAAAAGCTACAACCCTTCGAAAGGTCACAAACTTTCATAAAAGTCACAACTCTTCATAAAAGTCGCAACTTTTCATTAAAGTCACAACTATTCATAAAAGTCGCAACTCTTCATTTTCCATTCACACCTTTCAAAACCCAACAAATTCTTCTAAGAACTATATCCTTGAGAAGTTCTTATCATTCTGCAGTATCTTTTGGCATGACTTTTTTCTGCTTTCCATTTTATCAAATTGACACCGTTGGAAAACTAATTCAAAGTTGTATTAGGAAGGCAAATTGATTAGGATTTGGTATTTGCAAGTTTACTTAATTCATTTTGAGTTAGGATTTATTGTCCTGCTTTAAGTTAAAGCAAGTTTCATTCTAATATAATACAGGTGTTGCCAGCTATTTTTCAATTGTGGTAAATTGTGAAGAACTGTAGAGAGCAATAAAGATGTATTGAGTTTATGAATAAAATATTTTTCTTCAGACACGTTTTTATGATTTTGTAGAAGCAGTTCTTTCTGGAGAAAGAGTAGCAAGCGGTGCAATATTCTTGTTTGTGATGTTTGTGAAGAAGAGGTTTGTGTTCCCTTTCCTCAAATGTCCTTCCCTTAAGTCTTTCTTGAAATAATTTATCCTTGTAACAGTGAAGATGATCAGAAAATAATTGAATGAGTTTACCTATACTTATGTTTGGTACAGATTTGCTCGGATTGGTCAAGGTGTACATACTGGGGCCAAACTTACTGTGAAAAGCATACATCTGATGGAACTCCTCAGTGCTGCAGCTGTTCAAGATTAAAGGTTTTTAAACCCCTTCTATAATGTTAGATTGAAGATGTTCCTGATTGAATCTATGCTCTAAAAAACGAAGGTTGATAATGCGTTAAACAAGAACCATTCAATTAGTACGAGAATTATTAAAAATGAAAATGCAAGCTAATCTTCTTAAATAAATCAACCACTAGCAATTGCATGATGAATATTCCTGAAGAGTTAACATATACACAATGAGCTTTCTAGCTGAGACCCTGGCTTTACGTTTAATGATAACAGATGGCATACACTTACTCAGCTTATAACATGCTAACTGAGAACTTACTCACCTATTTGTAGATAGGAGACCTGAAGTATATCACTCTGAATGATGGTCGGAAACTTTGCCCTGATTGTCATTATACAGCAGTGACGGATCCTGGAGACTGTAAGCCCCTTCTTGATGAAGTGCACAGATTTTTCAAAGGAATGAACATGAAAGTCAGATATTACATTCCAATTTTGTTAGTTGATGAAAAAGAGATGATAAAAAATGATCAAAAGGTAGGCAGAACAGGTGTTTACATTAGCAAGTGGAATTTTATTACTTCCATCACATTTTGTAGTAGTAATAGTGTTTGGTTGGTTTCACAGACATCACTCGGCTTGACTATCTATGATAAATCTACATTGGAAGCTGTAACTTATGTGAGTACATTGGTTTCTATTATAGACTTCTCTTACCTATGGTATGCAGTCATCTACTCTCTCATGTTGCATTCAATTCACTCATGCTAGGTGTCAAGGTCAATACAAAAGGGTGAAAAAATTAAAGTGGTGAAAGAAGTAGAGCATCTGGTTGAAGGACGCAAAGTGAAAGCAATGCTGCTTTTGTACGGCTTACCAAAGTAATCTTCTTATGAACTTCAATACTTTTACATAAGTAGTCTTCTTGATGGATCTAGTATATAACTCCAAGCAAGTGTCATCCAGTAATTTCTAGGAGAGTAAATAGGAAATATATCTCATGATCTTCATCTAGTTAGGATCAGCAAATAAGCAATTTCAGTTTTCAATAACTCTTGAGCCTTGTTATATGCAATGAGGTATGATATCCAATAGGTTTATCTACAAAACTATATAATTAAAATCTAAAAAGAATCTGCATTTTCATATTTCATGTAATAAACAGTCACAAGATGCCACTTCTGATGAACATATCCTATAATAGATAGTATGACCAGCTGAAGAAGTGCAACTGATTTAGAATAGTAGAGATGTCTCTCATTTTGCACTAAACACAATATTTCGGGATTCAAAGAATCTATCAGAAAATCTGCATTATTAACAACCATTTACAGCTATTATTCTTGCCTTAAGTAGGTTCTTTGACGTTACTCACCCCACTATGTCACCAAAATTGGGATTGATGATGTCTATATTCTATCATTTTTGGTCAGTGATGTGCTTTGACTGATCGAAGTTAAGAAAAATTCTATGTTTTTTCCAAAGATAATTTGCTTCCAATCTTTAAGAGGATATGTAAGGTTGAAACAAGTTCCCCACTTAAATTTTATGGTATGCATAACTGGTCTTTGTAAACAGGTTGGACTTGGGAGCAACTTTGGCTCATGAAATGATGCACGCTTGGATGAAGATTCAAGGTGGTTTCCAGCTTTCTACTATAATCTGTAGTTGGTTTTGTCTAATTTAAACTAAAAATAACGGAAAATAAACTAGTGAACAGCATTCCTCATAAATCTGTCTTTTCTCTATGATATATAGGGTATGGGCAGCAGTCCCCAAACATCGCAGAAGGTATTTGTGAAGTTATGGCTCACAAATGGCTAGACTGGCAATCTTTTACTGGTGATGAAAACATAGAAGGTACAAGTGAAAAAGCTCAGTTCTCGAGAAATCTGAAAGAGTTCCTGAAATATGGAATTGAAAAAAACCATTCTGAGGCATATGGTCATGGATTTAGAGAAGCAAAATGGGCAGTTGAACGTTATGGTTTAAGATGCACACTGGAACATATATCTCATACAGGCAAGTTACCTGAGTGATTTAATGGCCTTTCTGCTTCAGAAGAACTTAATGTGCCATTCATAAAATTTTGGAGATCCTGCCATTTCTCTGTGAATTTCTGGAGATATAGGTTTCCCAGCATGCGTGTCATAAAAGAGATCCATTTAATAAAATTTTTGGATCAGGAATCATTTGCATTTTCTATTAAGATTACAAAATTTGAAGAGCAAAAGCACATGTTTATTATATATACAACTATGCAGGATAGAACAGTAGTTTAATCCATACTTCTGCTATTATTCGGGGATTTCATGACTAATTAGAAATGCCCCACTGAGACCCTCCTTGTTTTGATTGGACCATGGTCTACAACACATATATATATATATAGACACACACACCCAAAAAAAAACTACGCAAAGCAGAACAATATGAAGATTTAATGGTAACCAATAGGAGCAGCTGCCTCCTGCAATTTCTTTCCTTGATAATGGATATCCTGAATAGCACGAGCAATAACTAAATCAGTAGCATCAATAACTTTTGCACACAATGCAAACCGTAGATAAAATTGCCAGCTCAAAATGTGGAAATTCGCAATGATGTTTAAGATTGATCTAAGAAACAGAAGACGGACACTTACAGATGCGAAATGGTTAACGTCTCTATGATGAGCTTCATCAGCACGGATGACAGTAATAACATCCTTTAGAGTTGCATCCTTAGGCAGTCTCCAGTAGTCAATTGCTATTGCAGGAGCAGGAACATTTTCAATTTCACCATAATCAATATCATTAAGATACAACGTATATGAGTGTATAGCCTCCTCTTCCAGATAACCAACAACTCTGTGTGCAAGCTTGGGGGACAGCAAGTAAAGCACAAAGTAAAAATTGAAAAAGACTCCCTGCACAGCAATAACTAACAACCTCTCGTACCATTTAGGTTGTACTAGCTCCACCATAGTCATCAGATGCATTCTCTCATTCTCAGCTTCTTCAAGTAATGCTTTTATCCAACCACCACTTTGCTCGAACTTGCGCAACGACCTCAGATGTAACAGCATACCTCCTACCATTCCAGGTACACCTGCCACTGTTTCCAACATCATTGCACGACAACCATATTTTTTCTGCGATACAAATTATACATTAGAATGTGTTTGATATAAAAGCAACTCAAGGATTTATGTTGTAGTTTCCAAGGCAGAGAAGTTTTTCTGTTTATACATATTTCCATTACTCTTAGGTAGTCCAAGAAGCAATAACTGTTGTAATTTTGGCCTGTGTTTCCTCTCACTAAAAGATGTACCACTAGAGAAGGATGACGTAAAGGGCACATCTCCCTGACATCCCTGCTCAGTGAGTCATCACACACGTTGACCACTCTGGTTACGTTGATGAGCAAACCGAAGAACTAGCAGAATCAGAATCCATTTCTTAGCATTTCTATTCACCAAAAAAATTGCTGGTACAAGCTGTCGAGCAGTATGAAATTCATGGCGAAATCGAGACCAAGAAGACATAGGACACCATGGTTTCTAAAGAAGTAATACAAAATAGCCATTTACCTTTTGATTGAACAGCATATTCCTTGCAAAGATGAGAGGAAAGCAAACCTTAAAAAATACATCGGTTGGAATCCTGAGAAGTTTCACTGTCCAATAAGCAACCTTATCAAGGAATGTCTTGGGCACATGGTGCTTGCTTAGATCGATCGACAAGTCAGCCTGATATGTCTCCCATGGCTACAAACGGAAGCAGAATATATATAAATTAATGAAAGACAAGACTCCTTTTTTTCTTTTTGAGCAAGTAAAACAAGACATTGTACCCAGGGACAAATAGAAAAAGATCACAAGAAAGTTTCAATTAACATGTGCAAGATTCCTTAAATAATCTCCATTTAAAAATCAGAATACACAAAAGAAGATTGAAACAGCTCCAGCTACAACAGTGATGAACTACTACTGAAACGTCACCCAATATTAAATCTTAGTAAGATTATCTTACTCCAACCCTCAAAGAGTAAGAATATCAGAAATCTCACAGATTTAGCTGCTAGTTTTTGGGATTGAGGCCGACTGAAGGTCCCTTTTCATCCTGGTATCAAGAGTCACACTCGTCACAACTCTTAGTTTATCGATGTTAGGTCCCAATTTATATTTTCCACACTCCAAATGTCTAGTATTGGGCGTGCGGAGGGTTAGATGTGTCAGTGTGTCACCCACTAGTGATGCATTCCACCAAGACATAAACCAGTAATTGAAACAGAGTAAACAGACATGAAAAGCAGGGAAGAAAGTAAGCAGTAGTCAACCAACTTTACTACCAGGAAATTAAAGCTCTATCTAGAAGAACCTCCAAATTATTGCCTGCTATGTGTATGAAACAATGAAAATCAATAGAAGAAATATGTAGAAGTAACAAGTACTGATAAAATAATTCACATACCATGAAGCAGTTCCAAGGCCACACGGAGCCATCTTCTTTCTTAATTTTTGGCCTCGAGACTCCCCAATAGCTGGAAAGAGCTACTTCGTCTTCCCCTTCCATTTTATCCACAGAATCACCACTCAATTTCTCGTCCTCCTTCCTCACCGCAGTGGACGTCGTTGAATTCTTCGATGGCGGTTCACTAGTGGAGCTCATCATCCTCCACCACTGACCAGAGAATCTCAGCCTTTGGCCACTCATCATCACAACTGACTCACTACTCGGCTTATGAACTTCTCTGAACACTACCGCCACCGCCGACGACGACAAATACGATATGCAACTGTTACAGGTACCGCCAGAAACTAACCGCCTCATCACCGACCTCACCAGCAACTGATTCATCTTTCCGATAATCAAAGCTGTGATACACCGAAACTGGAAGAGTGATTATTTGTTCAGTGATAAAAGAAGCGGTTAAATCGGAGACACTCGTAGAGCAGAGCAGAGCATGGTAAAGGTGACGGTTACAGTTCAACTGGAGGCTAAAATTGTCAGACAAGTACAAATCTGTAAATGCAAAAGCGAACGTGGACTTTTATTGTGTAGATACGTGGCGGTAATACAAATCTGTTTGTTAATGTTTCAATTTTTAGTTAGTGGATTAACTTTGTGGTGTTTGGATAAATAAAAAATATTTTACAATAAAAATAAAATGAGAATTTGATGAGACCTTTTCTATTACTTTGACGTAGTCATTTTGATAGTGGAAATAGTTACTTAAGTCCAAAATACAATTCAAGGAATTAGGGTAGGTAGAACTTCCATGTAAATATGAAAAATAGAATAAAAACCGGAAAAAAACAGTGAACCGGAAGAAGCTGAAAGTGGAGAACCGGACGGTTCTCTACTTGGTCCACGCGTCAACAAGTCATGTTGCTACTTGAGGTGCTTCAAATTCTTATTTCATATGACACATGTCAGCATACAATTGGCTATGGACATGTCCCACCACTTTACTTGACTTGACAAGCCCTCTCAAGTCTTAAATTAATTATTAATTATTAATTGAGTTGTAAAAATCAGCAATATTCAAATCTAATCCATCGTATTCACACCAAACATTCTCAGTTCTCATTTTCATTACCATTCATCTTCTCTATACTCTGAAGCTCGCATCGGTCATCTGATCAAGTCATCATCAATGGAGGATTGTGGATCGGATCCTCCTGGATTTCGATTAGGTAAAGTTAACTTGTGCCTTCTTCTTTCCGGTCACCTAATCGCTTGTTATTCTTGAAGTTTTCCGATTTTTTTTCTCTATGCTTTAAGAATTAGATGACTATAGGTCACTGGTATAAACTTAGTCGACGTTGATTGAACTTTGAACCCAAATACAGAACGGAGAGGATGGACTGATTTGTGTGATGTTTCTATTTTTGAATTGATTGAATTTACAATTATTTAAATGTCATATATAATTGGGAAATTAGCTAGTTGTTGTTAGTTTTGAACCAATTTGGTTTGCATGGAAGTGTTTTCTCTGGGCGTAAGTCCGTGAATCTTAAGGCGCTGGGCGTAAGTCTATGAATCTTTAATATTATATGAATTAATGTAACAAAAAATATAAAAATTCATAAAAATTGTAGAAATATCAAGAAAACATAAAATAAGTGGGAATGTACATAGAATTGTTTTATCTTAAAATGTTAATCAATAATAATTGACTAAAAAAAACAATCAGAATTGATCGTCTAACAACACTAATGAGACTTTCAAAATATTGATTATAAATTCATAAATTAACTTGAAAAAAAAGAATGCGAGGAAAGAACCTACAATCAAAAGCATTAAACCAAAGCAAGTGATGAAGGATGATGTGTTTTTCAAAAATTCAATCTCGTCTCTGCAACTAAAGGATAGCTGCATGCTAAGAAGAAGAAATATGCATAATAAGGGCAAAAAACATGTAGAAGTCGTACCAACTACTTGAGGGTAAATAAGGGAAAGTTATTTAAAAGAGGCATAATTCTTCTTATATATATTAGTCTTCAATTTGAGATGTTCTTTCTTTTGATAATAAGAGTTATAGAGTAAATCTACTGCTCCATACAAGAACTTTTAGCGAAGATTACTCTAGATATTGTTAACATTTTGCAAAATACTCTTGCCATAGTGGAACCAACTAGAGTGTTTTAATCTAATTGCCAATGGTTCCATAAATATGCAATATAATTACTCTTGCCATAGTGGAACCAACTAGAGTGTTTTAATCTAATTGCCAATGTTTCCATAAATATGCAATATAATTACCCACAAGAGAAGCATTAATGTGTTGGTTATGTTAATAGTTTTAGTTGGAGAAAGGAACTGATCATAGGTTAGCATATAATAGTAGTAGATGATGGGTGTATGTGAGCCAAGTCAACTGTTCTTTGGCTCAACTCCTGTCAATTAGAGAACTTCTTAGCTTGATACGGGCTCAAGCATAACCAAGCCCAGATTTAGTTCTTTGAGCTTGGCTTGCTGGAGCAATTAAAAAACTCAACTTTTTTGTGACATCAGATTGCAATGCAATACATAAACTAGGGAGAAGCAATCAATTTGCAGAACCAACTTCATCTTGAGAAATCTAATGCAAAGAATTGAACTGAAAAATGAAACCTCTCATTAGCTAGAATATTGTTGACATCTCAGAGATGCAACTTCAACCCCAAACACCTTCACAAATAAGTCACTAGTGATATTTCAAGTCCAACATCATCCAACTCGCATCCGTATTCTTGTGTGACAAGAAGGTGCCACCATAGCTTAACGGCAAGTTCTACAAAGTGGTGGTTAGACCGATATGTTTTATGGAGCAAAGTATTGGTCAGTCAAGAACTCTCATGTTTAGAAGATTAAAGTTGCGGAGATGAGGATGCTGAGATGGATGTGTGGGCATATTAGGAAAGATAAGATTAGAAATGAAGATATTCGGGACAAGAGGAGAGTGGCCTCGGCGGAGGACAAGATACGGGAGGTGAGATTGAGATTGTTTGGGCATGTGAAGAGGAGATGCAGGGTGCCCTAGTGCGGAGAAGTGAGAGGTTGGCTATGATCGTAATAGGAGAGGTAGAGGTAGACTGAAAATGAATTGGAGAGAGATAATTACATAGGACATGACACAACTTTAGCTTATCGAGGAGATGACTTTAGACCGGAGATTACGGAGGACACGAATTAGGGTAGAAGGTTAGTAGTTAATTGAGTGTTGTCTCGCTTATACTTCCATACTAGTAGTCTTAGTATTGATCTTGTAGTTTCTTGTTTCTTTGATTTTCTTTACTATTTATACCTTGTACTTCAATGATCATATTATTTTATTGTAGTTATGGTTCCTTTTTCAGTATGCTTTGTAATACCTAGTTTAGTATTTTGTCTTGATATGTTCATTCATGTTGTTTTCTCTACTTGTGGGATTACACTGGGTGTGTTGTTGTATCTGGTTTTGAGCTATGATTTAGAATGAGTTTTCCTTTAGTGTACTAGAGGCTGGAGTCTCTTTTGCATGCTCTTTTTTTCAGAAAACAGACTAACAATTATTAAGCATACAATGTATAAGGCATTGGCAAGAGTGTTTCAAATGTTGGTCCATAGGATTGTCTGATTTTGCATTTGAATGTTTTGAATTAAAGGTGCTTCACTAAGGTTTATTATGTTGCCTGACTTGCTATAAAACTTCTTTCCGAAGTTGAACGATTGCATCTTTGAAAACATAATATGTTTATTTGTTGATTTTGAGTTGCAGACATAACACAGATATTATCAGAAGTGCAGCATCGTTGGCTGAGACCCGCTGAGATTTGTGAAATCCTGCAGAACCATAGAAAGTTCCATTTAACCCCAGAGGCTCCATACAGGCCAGTCAGTATGTCTTCTTCATTTTGTCCATCTATTTTTGAAACTTTTTATATTTTTTTACTTCAGAGAAGCTATGCGACTTAGCATATCCTAACAGAAACTCTACAAAAGAAAACTTTTTGGATCCTTTGTTTTGATGGAGTTTGTAAAGTTTTTGCATGTATGCCCTAGCTTCAATGAGTATTCTAGTTGTAAGACTTAGTCTCTATTTAAGTTAAATTATAGGGTATTTGAGTTTAGACAAAGCAGCAATTTCCTTTCTGTATGAGAACTAATAAGTTTCTTTTATAATAGTTGTAAATGAAATGATTTCATTTAGTAACATGCTGCTTCTCGATCTAATAATATGGTGTTTACATTTTATGAGTTTTCAGCTCGCTCATTGAGACCCTAATTGTTTGGGCTTTGTAAATGACTTTTCCATGGTCCTACGTTGTCCTGCAAAACTCTCATCTAAGTAAGGAACTAGAAGATCACCTGAGATTATTCCCATATACCATGTAGATTTTGTTTTGGAAGTGACTGGAAGAATCTATATTCACCCTGTGAGACTAGAGACCTGAATTGACTGTTGATGATTGGAGCAGTCTGTTGTAGATACTTTTATTCCCTAAAAAGGAAAATCTAATGATTTGTTTTTCCCTCTATTCATGTTCAGATGTTTGTTCTTAATGTGTCTTTTGCTCTTCAGGTGGCTCTGTTTTTCTTTTCGATAGGAAGGTACTAAGATACTTTAGGAAGGATGGGCATAATTGGAGGAAGAAGAAGGATGGGAAGACAGTGAAAGAAGCTCATGAGAAGCTGAAGGTAGGTGTTGATAGTTTGGTGTAAGTGTACCATTTACTTAGCTTGGCTCGATGAGTCTAGTTTTTATATGCTTCATCCTTTTTGTTGTAAAATCCTTCTCCAGGTTGGAAGTATTGATGTGCTACACTGCTACTATGCCCATGGAGAAGAAGATGATAATTTTCAAAGGCGTAGTTATTGGATGCTTGAACAGTGAGTATGGACCATATAATGTGGCATCATTGTGGAAGCTCCTCTTTACTTATTTTGCTTTTTTTTGGACCTCTTCTCCTTTTACTTTTGTGTCGATTTACTTCTCATGACAAAACTAGAAGCTCAAAATAAGGAACAATGGAACTTATCAATTGGTTAAAATACCGTCATACAAGTGGTATTAAGCAAAAGTTGATTTAGAGTAAAAGTACTCTGTCTATTTTATTTGAGAATAGTAATTTAAGTGATAATATAAGATTTTATAATGAACATATTACTCATTCTGTCTACTAGTCCTACAAAAAGAAATAGTTTGATTTATGGATTAAACTATTTGCACATTCTTGTTTACTTTCCTTCTGTGTGTTCTTCATCTCTAACCACCTCTGCTCTAAAAGTTCTTTCTTCTCACTTGATATGGTGCAGGGATCTCATGCACATAGTTTTTGTCCACTATTTGGAAGTCAAGGTTAGACTCTATCATTTTCTTTCCTTATTAGGTCGTGAATCAGTTCGGTTAATTTTTACATGCTCACGAGGGATCAAATCAAATTACTTTCTCAAAGTGGGATGTGAGAGTGCAGTTTGTGCATGATCTCTGCATTCTTCTTTCTGATGAATCTTTAGTTACATCCTTGGAGAACTGTGAAAAATCACCGGTCCCGCCCTCCTGCCTGTTAGGGAAAAATAAAAGGAGCGGGGGAGGTGAAGAAAGGAGAAAAAGCAAAGAGATAGGAGAACTCCATGATATGTCTGTTGCACATCCCTTTAACCAGACTTTGGGTCTATGTGACATATATGGGGATAGCAAGTTTTTTTTAAGCAAGACTGCTTTATCGACGGACTGTCTATTTGAGCTAAATACTATTTGGCTGATGATGTAATCACCTTTATGTACTTTGCAGTACCTCCTTGGTATTCTTCTTTATTATTATTAGTATTAGTATTATCATTATTATTATTTATTATTATTATTATTATTATTATAGTTCTTTGTTATTTCTCCTTGACAGGGTAACAAGGTGAATGTCAGTAGCATCAGAAGCACCAAATCAGCTCACTCAAACTATCTGAATGGCTGCTCATTGTCTGATAGTTTTCCTACGAGACACAAGAAACTAGCTTCAGCTAATGCTGATTCAACAAGTCTAGCAAGCACTTTAACAGAAGCACATGAAGAAGCTGAATCAGGTAATGTTCTTTGCAGTTGGTTTCTTCAGCTGTGTTGTTGAATTTTTTGGCTATACTTGATTTACCTAGTTGTTTGTGCCGAGTGCTAAAGCTGTCGTTTAAGTTCTCATACTGAAATCAATTTATTGCAGAAGATAGTCACCAAGCGTGTTCTAGATTTCATTCATATCCAGACCGAGCATCTGGAATGGACAGTCACCTGGTGGAGAATAGAGATACCATCTGTAGTTCATATGGTTCACCTCAATCTTCAGGTGCCTTTACTAAGATTCTATGCAAAGTTATTGCATTTTTCCATCGCTATGGTTTCTTAAGACCATTTCAGATTCTTTATTGTTGATTTTATTTCTAAAAAATTGTAAATATTATCGCAGTGGAGTATACACCACTTCCCGGTATAGATGGAGCTGGAAAATGTTATTTTGGTAATTTTGCATCTGGTCCTCAAAGAACAATTGATTTGGGATCTCGGGAACCACTTTCTCAGCATTGTTCAAATGGTACTGAATCGCTTCAGAACTTTTCTGGTATCATTTTGAGAAATGAACTAGGGCTTTAACCAAGTCTTTTGCAGGTGAGATGGTATGCGAAGATGATTTCAAGAACAATTTGTCAGTCCATGGAAATTGGCAGGTAAAGCTATTATGGTCCATTTTCTTACAAAATTACATTATATTCTTGATCAACATTACTGGCTCAACTGTTCAAGTACAAAACCAATAACTATCCTCATTCTAATTCTCTTGAGCTGCTCTTTGAAGAGTCACTCCATTGTTACATATTTGCTGGCATCTCCAGTCAACTCTTAGGTCTTTTAATCTGGATCCTGTAAGCACTTGTATTTTTAAAAACTAGAAGAAACTTTCCAGGATTCTTATACATCCACTTTTTAATTTATTTATTTTTTTATGAAAATTCTCTATTTTCCTTTTCTTGTGGCAAATAAATACCTATGTTAGACAATTTAAGGATGCATTCATGTGCATGTGTCTCTGTGACTCCAGTCTTTTACTTAGAGTCAAAATTTGGAGATAATTTATTTTATCCTCTCCTCCTTGCCCTTGGATTTCATCCTTTTCTATGCTAAGCTTCCTTGTTCTCGAATGCTTATGTGCTGAACCTTGCTTTATTTTATCAGTATTCTTTTGGACACTCTCCATTGCAGTTTCATGGACAAAATGTCAATCAGGATTTGATTGCAGATTCAAGCTATGATTTGGGACTACCTTCGGATCTACTTACCGTTAGGGGGCAATCATATTTGTATCCTGATGAGCAAGAAGAGCAACAAACACAATTGAATCTTCAATTTCTGAAGTCACTCGTGGAAGTTCAAGGTGGCATCAGTCAAGAGAATTCTATGGATATGCTAGAGCTTGGAGACTATTCTACGATCAAACAGCCTCATTTGAGCAGTGTAAAAATGGAAGAAGGCCTGAAAAAAGTTGACAGCTTCTCCCGATGGGTTGCAAAAGAGCTTGAGGATGTTGAGGAGTTGCATATGCAGCCAAGTAATCAGATGTCATGGAATGTTATAGATACTGAGGAAGATGGTTCCTGTCTGCCAAGCCAGTTGCATGTGGATTCAGGTTCACTGAATCTCTCACTCTCCCAGGAGCAGGTTTTCAGCATCATTGATTTTTCACCTAATTGGGCTTATTCAAACTTGGAAACAAAGGTAAGCATTTGGCTTTTATGTTCTCTAGCTTGAGTGCTAGATGGCACTGCTTGGATCGCCTGTTGACTGGAATCTCTATTTGCAGTAGTTTCATGAGTTAGTGTCTGCTTTTTCTATCAACTGCCATTACCTTTCTTGACCTTGCTGCAGACTGGTTGATTGGCACCTAGCTTTCCACAATCATGCAACTAATTATTCTATAGCCTAGATTGTGCATAATCTCACTATTTTAGCTAATACTTGCTGAAAGATATTAGATGAATTTTTAAAGTTGTCTGATTTTTGATACACAAAGCAGGTATTGATTACTGGAAGATTTCTTAAGAGTGAAGGCGAGCTGGTAGAGTACAAGTGGTCATGTATGTTTGGGGAAGTAGAGGTTCCTGCAGAGGTTTTAGCGGATGGGGTGCTTCGTTGTCATGCTCCCCCACACAAACCAGGAGTACTCCCTTTTTACGTGACATGTTCTAATAGATTGGCTTGTAGTGAAGTCAGAGAATTCGAATACAGGTTTGGACCTTATCAGGAATTTGGTGCTGCCGATGTTTCTACTACTGAGAAGCATCTCCTTGAACGAATTGAAAATTTACTGTCCCTGGGACCTGTTATTAGTTGTCGCAGTTCTGATAGTATGGAGGATTCTAAGGAGAAACAAAGTACAGTTAATAAAATCATCTGTATGATGGAGGAAGAGAATCAGCAGATGATAGAGAGAGCATCATACTATGATACATCCCAATGCAGGGTGAAAGAGGATCTATATTTTGAAAGAAAGCTGAAACAGAATTTTTATGCATGGCTGGTTCACCAAGTTACTGATGGTGGCAGAAGGCAAACTCTTCTTGATGATGAAGGCCAAGGTGTACTTCATTTGGTAGCTGCACTTGGTTATGATTGGGCCTTCAAGCCAATTTTAGCATCAGGGGTAAGTGTAGATTTTCGTGACATGAATGGATGGACTGCACTTCATTGGGCCGCATTCTATGGAAGGTAAATACTTCATAGACTGATTTATCATTTCTGCATTTATGCTTCACTTAACAAGTCAGTGGCCCATTCTTACTATCCTGTGACTTCTCTTTTAGGATTCATGACTGATTTTCTTTAGTTAAGAAAAAGAGACCAATAGCCGATAGAACTTGCCTAAATTCTGTTGAGATCCAAGCACTGTTGGATTTGTTATAGTTGTTATCTTAAGAGTTCAAACACGCACAAAAAGAATTAAAAAAAAGCTATGCTAAACAAGTAAAGCGAACATCAATAGAGTCCCTCGTTTCCTTTTGTTTGTACTAATCCAAGTAAAGTAGACAGTTTTTTACCCGATAATGTTGGGCCAGCTAGCATTGACATAAAATCTCCAAGGTATTACAATGGATTCAATATCACTTGGCTCTTAACAAAAGTTTCATGTGCTAAACTTTTGGTACATCCTGCCCTTACTTCTGGCTGATTTCACCTTCTGGGAGTAATGCTTTTATAATGGTTCATTAGTTCATAAGATATGATATCCAGATTCATTGAGAATCTGAGATTCACGTATAAGAGATTTTCACTTACATACGCGAATCTAGGTCCAGCCTCGCTTGCATTCAGTTGTCAAGGAGGATGTCTACTCTTCCATTTACATACGCAAGCCCCATATCATTGTAGTTGTTATTTCAAACCAAAAAAATCACATTCCATCTTATTACATTTTTGTTTTTTCTGGGATTTGAATTTGAGACCTCATGGTTCTCAGGCCACACCCTTGGGTGAACGTTCCATCTTATTACATGCATAAACAGTCATACATATAGATATAGTATGGAGAGCTTTGTGATGACTGGTGGGCTGGTGGCATGTCAATCAAAACTGATTCTCTTCAATGCATTCTGCTATAGCTGTAGAGAAGAGAAAGTCTGAAGGATCTATTCTATTTCTGATATTGACAGATAAAAAAGCTGGAAGCAAATTCAAGTCTAAAGGCTTAGTCATTTTTACTTTCATTTTATCCCCATTGACATTAGTAATCTTATTTCGTAGTGCAATCATCATTCAAAGCTTCCATCAGAACGAGCAGCTTGCTAATAGGTTTTTATCTTGCAGGGAGAAGACTGTTGTTGGTCTTGTCTCTTTAGGTGCATCTCCTGGACCTTTGACAGACCCATCTGCTGAATTTCCTTTGGGTAGAACCCCTGCTGATTTGGCATCTGCCAATGGACACAAGGGAATATCTGGATTTCTCGCTGAATCTTCTTTGATCACTCACCTTTCTGAGCTTACTGTGGCTGATGCAAAGGAAGAACTTGCTTCAGAAGTTTGTGGAGCAAAAGTTGGAGAAATAGTTACAGAGCGTGTGGCTGTTACAACTACTGAAAATGATGTGCCTGATGTACTCTCACTTAAGGATTCTCTGGCTGCTATACGCAATGCTACTCAAGCAGCTGCTCGGATACATCAAATTTTCAGGGTTCAGTCATTTCAGAGGAAGCAAATTATTGAGCATTGTGACAATGAGTTATCATCTGATGAGAATGCTCTTTCTATTGTAGCTTCTAGAGCTTGTAAGTTGGGGCAAAACAATGGTATAGCTCATGCGGCTGCCATTCAAATCCAGAAAAAGTTCCGTGGCTGGAATAAGAGAAAAGAGTTCCTTTTAATTCGACAAAAAATTGTTAAAATTCAGGTGCATTGCTTCTTTCAAATAACGAGCATTGCTATACACTTGGCGTCTAGTTACATATGTTTTTGTTTTTGTTGATGGGGAGTATCTTGCCTTTAAGTTGTTTAACCAACTTCCACATGCAAAATTTTATTCACGAGCCAGGGTGTGTCGCTATGCAAGCTGCGCTAATCATATTTTCCTATATGGGTCCTTGTCCTTCAGCCAATTTGTTATATTTGACCTATTGTTTTAAAGTTCCCCTTTTTATATAGCTCAACATCTGTAGTCATTTTCTTTCTTTATGCTGACATTTTACTGTTCATTGTGAAGGCTCATATAAGGGGGCATCAAGTGAGGAAGAAATATAAACCAATTATCTGGTCGGTAGGAATTCTGGAGAAGGTGATATTGCGGTGGAGACGTAAAAGAAGTGGTTTGAGGGGATTTAGATCAGAGGCGGTCATGAATAAACCAAGCACACAAGAGGACTCATTGCCAGAGGATGATTATGATTTTCTGAAGGAAGGAAGAAAACAGACTGAAGTCAGGATGCAAAAAGCCCTTGCTAGGGTGAAGTCCATGACTCAATATCCTGAGGGTCGTGCTCAATATCGTAGGCTGCTTACTGCTGCTGAAGGACTTCGTGAAGTGAAGGTATAACAGTGAATATTTGCAAGAAAGTGTGTTGCAATATGGCTTCTTTTATTGAAATAACAACTGCTCTTTTACCATTGCTGGCATGCACATTTATGCATCTACTAATGAGTTTATCTATGGGTTTGCTCTCAAGTTGCAAAACATGAATTATGGGTTAAATCTAGGTTGCTAGATCAAAGGTTGATTGAGCTTTTGTAGGGAAAAAACTTGGAAAAGGGCTGCTTCCGGAGAAACGTAGATGAAAAAAGTGAATAGGATGTTATATCTCGTTGTGGAGTGTCTTAATCTGTTTTTAGGTTGATACTTCTGTAGCTCGTTGAGTTTCATTAGTCATTCTTGCCTGGTTAATTTTTCATGACCAAATGCAACTATGAATGCAATTTCGGATCACTCTTTTAAAAGCTAGCTGCCTAGTTAACTTGATTAGTTGGAATATTTGTCTCCTGTAAATAATGTTGATACTTTTCTGGATTCTGTTAGCTCTTTGACTCTAGCTTAGGACCTTGTACTGGAGCTAACGCCCTTTTACACTTTTGCTGATAGCATCAACCTGATGCTCTTTAATGATATCTACTTGATCAGAAAATGAAGTCTTAGCCTTAGCTACCCTCTTATGACATTTGCCGAATATGAAAGCAGAGAAATTTGTTTATGACAGATCAGTGTTGCAGAGAGATGCTTTTGTTAGTGTACCTTGACTTTCTGACTGTAATTTGGTGGGTTGATTATTTCAAATTATTGATATCATTAAACTGAACATATGTGTGAATCCTCAATTACGCATCTGAATGTGAATTTGTCACTATTTATCTTGTTACAACTGAAGAGTCTAGGAAAATGACAGCCAATACTATTGGGTTATAGTTATTGGCTGTACCCTTGGACCATGTTATGTTGAATCTAAATTTCAGCTACCTAATTGGACTCGTATCTTTGATTTGCTTTTGGTGTCATTTGTTTTTTCTTTACACCTTTCTCTTTTTTTTCTTCACTTTCAGCAGGATGGTCCAATTCAAATTGCGGAGATCCCAGAAGATACCATCTACCCTGAAGAGGAGTTGATTGATGTTGATAGTTTGTTGGATGATGATACTTTCATGTCTATAGCATTTGAATAAAGCTTTTTTTGCCTTGATTAGCCAATTAATAGTTGATTCATTGTATATACATAGAACATAGTAACTAATTCTGCACCATCAAGTTACTTGAGGGGAAACTCAATTTGCTCTAGATTCTTATAATTATTGTAACATAAAAGAAATGCTAATATGTGCAGTCATCAATATTCACACCAGTCTTTTTTCCTAGTCAATTTTCGCTTCTGGTAACTTGTTTGCCATTTCTATCAATTTATACAATTTTAGTGAGTGCCAAGTGTTAAAACTGTTTTAGAGATTCTAGCAGCAGGTCTGCTGCAGCATTAGCCCTGTATTTATCTGCCACGTTTAGTATCGCACCAGTTTTGTAAGGTCAGAATGTTGATAATAAGTCTACAGTAACTTTATACACGCATGGTTGTAAACAATGGAAAACAATTAAGTATTAGAGACGACGGTAAATAAAAACTTATTAGAATCAAAGAGAAGTGTGTTAAATTCACTTTATACTAGCATAGTACGAATAAAATGAATCGAGAATTAGAGTCAGAGATTTGATTAACTCTATACAGGCATAAGGCATTGTTGTAAGAAAGAAAAGGAATAATTAAGTATTAGTCATACTCCATGAATGTGCATCTCAACACCTCAAAACAAAACAACACAGGAGCAGTGTTTTTCAGATTGATATTACACAAAGGAGAAACATGACTTATTCCTGCTTTTGGGGTTCTGCCAATGGAGTTCACTGGAAGTTGTTGCAGTTACATAGCTATTAATACAGTATCAACATCTCATTGAAGTTCCTATACCAAGATTTACATCTCTTTATTGTTAAAACAAGTCAAAATGCTTGCAACCCCTTGTGTGTTGAACACTGAACCGTAAACATTCATTAAGCCAGTCCAGTGAACCATGGGAAAGCTAAACACGACAAAAGTTGAAGAGACACATATGCAATAGTTAGGGTCTCAACATGTGAGTACTATTTTCAGCTCTTGCTTGCTGCAAGGCTCTCGTAAAAGAGGATATAGCCATGATCCGTATTGCTCGAGTACTCTTGAGCTGAGCCAAAAAAGGTCTGAACAGCAGACTCATCAATGATCTCCGCGTTCTCATCATCAAAGAACAACCAGTGGTTGTGGCTTTTCACAAGACTAACATAATGCCCATGGTTTGGCCCACTTCCAACATGAACCACAACAGCAAATAGAGAATACTCAGAATCAGTGTTTTCAGTGGTGTTGCTGAGTTTTAGCTCCAGAGGAAACACAACGCGGTAAGACAATTTTTTGTAACGACCTAGTTGTTCCATATACTTGAAGCGCTTCAAATGAATGACCAGGATATGTGGAGGTTTCTTTATCTTCATCCGTTTTTGTGCTTCTTGCAAGCTGAATTCACAAAAAGAAAGTAACTTTCCCCACCATAATTGTTTAAAAAGGAAGAGGTGAAGGCACTTACCTACAGCACTTGTCGCAGAAAAATTTGTCCTCTGCATTGAGGGTCTCTGTAGAACTGAAATTTTTTAGGCAGCTTGTAATTGAACTGTTCTGTTCGATATCAAGGCTCAGATCAAAAAATGTCTCATCCCTTGCTGTGACTGTCTCACATCTCAAACACCTTGTTTCATTGGTTAATATACCCTGCATTTCATATAAAAAAGAAACCAGTTAAGCAGCCACTAGATCTAGAAAGTAATACAACATTTGCAATGTCCTTAGGATCCAAAATTTGCATCACAAGTGGAGTGAAGTAAGCACTTATAATTATAAACATAAATGAATTTGTCCACTGTTAGAATCCATGAGCATCAGACAAATTCAGAAGACCAATATAGGACCTTGACTCTAATCTTTTCAAATGACAACACAAAATTGTTGCACTGATAGATTTTTAGAGAACTTCACATTTTCCTCCTAGTCCTGCTGAAGACCAATATAGGACCTTGACTCTAATCTTTTCAAATGACAATACAAAATCGTTTCACTGATAGAATTTTTAGAGAACTTCACATTTTCCTCCTAGTCCTGCTCCTCTACCTCCTCTGAGATACACATCCAAAAAAACCAAACATGGAACAGACCTTGCCTCTTTTCCTTTCAAATGGAAGTATAAAAGAAGTTCATCGACAGAAATTTAAAAGAGAACTTCCATTTCCCCCTTCACTACCTCCTGTGAAGCTGCAATGCAGATGCTAAAACTGACATCCTCAAATTATATATAGACAAAAAGGAGGATAAAATCCTAAACACGGTTAGATAGTTTACCTGAAAATTTTTGTGGACCCAGGTAACAAGTGGCTCCTTCTTAATGCCATTCGCATGACCATTACATGATCCATTTGCGACTTTTTCAGGAGAACTTGCCGTTAAATTCTTTGCAGCATGTGACTCTTTCTCCAAGATATCAACGAGTTCATTCAACAAGAAGTTCAAGAATTCATGGGCATCCTGAGCAAAAGCATGACCAAAAATCAACTTTACTACAACCTATATATACTAGGAACTGATATTGCATGTAGTTGTCCTAATAATTCTGGATAGCAATGGAGTAGAGATCATACCATCACAATAATTGAGCACTTTGCTGCTCATCGTTAAAAGAATGTTAACTTACCTCTCAGTGATTTTTACTGATATCTCTAACCTTTAAGGGCAATATAGGACTTACAACTAAGTTCCTTCCTAACCAGATCTTTCTTCTACTTCTCGTTATCATCACCCTGTGCCATTAGGCACACAAGCATCACGACACTAACTCTTCTCTTTCATCCACCTATTTGTTCTTCTCCTCTAGCAACCAACCACCCATAAACCCCTAGTGAAGCCCGTTTTCCACCTCTATGTAAATGATCAGATAAGAATGTAATCAATCAATGATAAAGACATGGCGTGGTTTCAGCAGGTAAAGCACAATTTGTGTAAGTAGGAAGGTAAAAACTTCTCTGCCTTGTCGTGAAACCAGTTTAAAAACACTAAGGACGTAACCCACAAGAAAATACATTGTATAAGGACATACAGGTCACAGCACCTTGAACGTGCTCCGAATTAAATGATAGATGCAGTATAACATCAATGTAACTCAAATCTAAGTTGCTCGGACTCGGGTGCGGGTGTCCGATACAGGTGTGGATCTAGAGGTCAGATTCTTCATGATCTAACTTTCAAGATTGGGGATATTGATCCATGTGTGGATGGTGCGGGGATTCGCCTAAAAATAATTAAGATATCTAAAAATAGAGTTATTAAACCTAAATTATGAGATATTATGTGGAGAACTTGAGGAGAATCGTGGAAGGAGATAAAAGGAAAAGGAGTGACACAGAAATTGCTATATAAAAAGTATTCCATTTTCTTCAATTTCACCTTAACTTTTGTATTGACTATAGAAATCATTAAAACTGTCCAGACTTTCCCCATTGATTATGGTCAAAGTACCCAAAATCAGTTGACCAAATCGGACACGGATCCCACACCCACACCCACACCTACACCCAGGTCGTGTCGACATGGGTGCGGCACCAAAAGTGAAGAGTCCGAGCAACTTAGACTCAAATGGTTCATGCCTTCAATAAAGCACATAAGATGAACTCAGGACCGCTATAAGATGTTTCTCTTTTTTTCGCACCCAAGGGTGTGGCCTAGTGGTCAATGAAGTAGTTGAGAATCATGAGGTCTCAGGTTCAATTCCTGACGGAGACAAAAAAACACTAGGTGATTCTTCTCATCTGTCCTAGCATTGGTGGACAGAGTTACCCCGTACATGTTGTTGGTAGAAGGTGGTAGGTATTCCGTGGAATTAGTCAAAGTGCGCGAAAGCTGGCCCCAACACCACAGTCATTAGAAAAAAAAAGATGTTTTTTTTTTAATCAACGTAACATATAAGAGGTTTCTCATTTTAAACTGATCTTAGGACTAATTATGCATCTAAAGTAAAAGTGAGAAGGCACATCTCTCTGTTTTGACATTTTTAGGGTGTTCTCTTTCTTGTTTCAGATGATCTTTCTTTCGTTCTTCTTATTTTCTTTTAAGCAGGTCTCTTGCCATAGGTCACCACTGTGAATTTATCTTAAAAGATAGTGATGGCTCATTCAAGATTCGCTTGAAGCCTACAAGAACGTCATGGTTAGAAAAACTGATCAAGAAGTGACTTGTTCCTTCATGATCTAACAAAAAAATGATTCTTGCATAGATGTCAAATGTTTGCCACCAAATAGCAAGCATACATAAATGTATAGAAAAACACGTGCCTGATGCATGTACCCTCGGAAAAGTTCATTTTGCTTCCTGACTCTTTGTACAAAGCGCCTTGGAGCAATAACACCTGTTTTCTTCTTCTGTGAACTTATCTGCACAATAACGACAAGAAGATTTACGTGCCTATAATTTCTCAACGAGCATAGATTAAAACAAATGCTATTTTCATGGGTAGAAATTTTGTTTCCAGATGATAATTCTTGAATAATCATTCTTCAACAGAAATTTAACTCGTACACACCAACGGAGAGACTGAGCTGGTTAAGGGGAAAATTGCCCAGTTATTGCGAAACCGATGAACAGCACATCCTCATTTTCAGGTCTGAATTAGCTATAACTCTACTATGTAGCAACATAACCAAGAGACAAAGAAATAAAGTTCAAGGAACGGGAGTTTGGAAGAGAAAGTTTGAAGTTCTTATATATTTCTTACGCTATCATGTTGTCTTACTTCCCTAGCACTTTGGATTGACTCTTCAGTTAAACAAGCACATCCATCATCCTAGCTCAGTCAATAATAGTGTTTTTGACTTCTCAATTGAGAAAAGTAAAAATCTTATGCTACTATCCTCACTCAATTGAATTTCCTCTGACCCGAATTAAGACAATTGAAATATGCTTGCTGAACATACTGAACTAGCACTTGATTGGAATTAAGTCCACAATTGTCGGAGATCTTCTGCTTATGTATCATCCTTTTACACTTTCTCGATTGAATGACACAAAGATAGCTAGCATTTTAGGTTAGACTTGCCAAATTCCTCAATTAGGCATGTCACATGGAGGACATCAAACATTTTGCAAGAATTATTTTTATCAAGTAAGGTAACTACTTTACTGAGAATTATTAAATTCACGTTCAATGTAGCAGAATACTTGAACATTCAAAACACCACTCATTAAAGAAAAAGCCCACACATTCAGATTGAATCTGCTACCTGTGAGAACAATTCAGCCAAACAAGTTAAGAGATTCTCCTCTGCTTCTGGAGGACTTTTATTATTTGCATAATACTCTAGCAGTTGCTCACGGAAGGGGACACAAAAGTATAACGCCTGTATCAAAAGAGATAAAGGAACAATCAATAATCACATCGGATATAACAATCACTGCTCAAATGAAGCGTCCTATTACTCACTACTCACTAGTGTAATATTCATTACTGGACTTTAGTTTACCTAAGGACGAATTTCATCTTTGAAATACTAATCAAAACATCAAATTGCAAAACTAAGCATCCAAAAAATCCTCATAAGGGAAAACAAAAGAAAGGGTAAATCGATCAAATAGAAACAGCAACACAACTATATAACTTAATCTTGCTAGGAATCAAAACTAAACTAATTCATCGGAATGAAATAAGTCCAATTAGGTGGGGATCAAGGCATTCTGTTGTTATTGTAGAAATCTCAGCTAAACCCAAATTTTATGAACTAAAATTATTTTGACCCACAACACCCATCAAATGAAAAAAAAAAATCAAGAATCCCAAGATTAAAGAAGAAGAAAGTATGGAAATAAGTAATCAAACCTGCAAGACGCTGTTACAATAACAAGTGTTGCCAAAATTTTCGAGACCAAAGTATCGTTCACCTTCGGGAAATTGGTCTCCGAGGGCTTTCTCGAGCTTGGAACCCGTTGCACCCATGAGACCATCAACCAAATACCAGTACTCCTCTATTCTGCTTTTATAATTCTTTCGGTCTTCAAATTCAACAAATCTTCATCACTCACAAATTGGGTAGGACAATTTATAGAGGAGGAAATGGAGGTGACTTTGAATTTTGGATTGTGTTTGGGCTGAATGTGTCATTCATCTCAAAGGCGTGCTTGTAGAGACACTGCCATCTGGGCTCTATTTCTCTCTCCACCTTTGACCCAACCTTATGCTTTTAGTAACTATAGTAGAGTAGTACTTTCTTATTTTATTTTTCACCGGTATTCGATAACTATAGGAATTATTCCAAATGTAAGGATCCTAGAGTATATTAGTAAAAATAATATATTTATTAATTTGTGTGTTAGTATTTCTTTGTTTGGGATAATTAATGTATTTTATTGTGTATTGAAGTGTGTATTATTAATATCATTGATTTCTAGCTATTAGTAATACAGAGGGATTTAATACATATATTAACATAGTTAAAGATTTAACTACCCCTCAAAAGCATTTTTACATCTTTTTTCACTATAATTGTGGATGATATTTTTGAAAATAAATATTTTTATACAATGCATATAATTTTTAATACATCAAATCAAACAATGCATAAGAAATAATTTATGCATAACTAATGCAACCATAACTAATACAAGTATTACTAATATACTTTGAACATTATTTTTATACACTCAATCAAACGATCCCTTAGTACTTACTTTTTTTTTTGGTTAATGTTTTTCTTTTTAGGATGTGTTTGAAAATGTTTATGATGATTTTTTGAATGGTGAGAGTGTTTGGATCAATTAATTTAGGTATTTTAAAGTTAAATCTGAAAAAATAAAGGGTAAGTTATATAAATCACATAGTGTAAAGATGAAATTACTATCTATCCCTATTTTTTTCTAATTACAATAATCCCTTAAAATTAATACAATCCGGATACATTAATGAAAGCGCGAATACATTAATACATTAATACGAATACATTATTAAAATAAAAATTAACTCAATCTGGATATATTAATGAAAGCACGGATACATTAATACGGATACATTATTAAAATAATGGATTTTAGTTATTTTTAAAAGATATAGCGACAAATGAAAAATAATATACTTAAAGGTGTGTACTTTAGTAATTTTTTCAAAAATAAAATATAAGTCCATTTAAGAGGCTTCTAATATTTGATAATTAAGTAAAAAATATTATTTCAAAAAAATTTATATATAATTTAGATAAATATTATGGATTGAGGTAGACAATTATATTTTTGGAAAATAGGCGATTTAATTCTTAGTGATTTTTTTTTCTTTGTTTATTTTTACTTGTCTACTATATTAAAAACATTTTCACTTTTACTTGTCACTTTTAAAATATCAAGGGAAAAATATATATTTTCATATTTTACCATCAATATTAATTATTTATTCCATAAATTATTTTCCAAGATCTAACTAAGAGCATATTTGGATTGTCTTTTGGCTTATGACTTATAAATCAAAAGTCATAAGTTAGAAATCTTAACTTATGACTTTTGAGTTGTTTTTATTATTTTAGATTAAAATTAAGTGCTTAAAAATATTTTTTTTAATCTTACCCAAACACTATAAGAGTATTTAGAGTCTTTGGCTTGAAAACACTTAAAATAAGTTCATTCAAACGAGCTCTAAACATTTATTAACTTGAATATTGCGATAAAATACTCATGTTATAATCATTGTTTCTTAAGGAATGTGCAAAGTTCAAACGCGATAAGTAAAAAATGAACGAAGGGAGTATTTTGTAAGTAAGTCAATCATATTATCTTAAAAACCTTTATATATAATCTAAATAAATATTATGAAAATGATGTGGGCAAATATTTTTTAAAAAAATAAGTAATTTTATAAGTAAATAAAAAATATTATCTTAAAAACTTATATATAATTTAAAGAAATACTAGGGGTTGAAGTGGGCACTTTAAAATTTTCTCTTGCTTTACAAAACTAATTTTTTTTATACTAATAAGAAAAACACTAGAAGTCTAGAATAGCATTAATATATATTGCTGGAGAAAATTGGATATTAATAAATTTAGTTTGATGGACGGGGAAATTCGTAAAGTTGATTAGCAGTTTATTTGTTTCTATTTTAAACACTAAACATAAGCTTTAATTATTCCCCAATATGTAGTTAGAACTCAACTTTTAATCATGTTATTTTTTGACTTTACAAAACCAACTGAACGTATTAATTATAGATTATTTAAGCAAGAATAAAAAGATATATTTTGGTGAGAAAAATGGGAAGAAGAGGTAACAATAAGAATCATATTTAAGAAAAAGTATATTTTGTTAATTAGTGATAACCCTTTGCATTATTTGGCAAATAAATAATTGGACAAGAAGTCAATAAAGATTTGGTGCAATGCATCTCTTAGAAAAGGTTTCATAAATCTAATATATTCTCAATCTCATGATGTCAAGTCCTTGTGATTTAATCTATTTTTTAAAACTAAATATTATTTTCATTATTCTAAATCCTTTACTGTGGTCATATGTGTCATGATCTTCTATGAGGAAAATAAACAAAGAATATAGATAAGATTTGCTTCTACGTGCATTGCACAATAATTAGGAAAAATTGAAATATGCCAGATTAATTTTTTTGGGGAGGGGGATATTTATATATCTATCTTATCTTACTAGAAAAATGGAAGCTCAGGTTCTGCACGGACTCAATCACTAATTGTAATTTTTGGACAAAAAGATAGCGTCAACATGTGTGCGTGCTATCAGTAAGCAGCTTGGTCTATTGGTTGAAGAGGTCTTCAAATCGATTCGATCCAGAGACCTTTGGCATGGAAGGTCAAGCTTCAACCAATAGGCCAAGCTACTTACTTATGTGGGAAACACACAGCTAAATCATACATGTTGACGTTCAGCTTTGTACTTATTCTAATATCTTATATATAACTGGAAAAAAAATCTAACTTTTAGAACTAAACCAAGCTAGGTGATAGCACACGGAGAAATTAAGACATACGACAGTTTTAAAAGGAAAAAATAGGTAATTAGGTAATAATTCATTATTGTTCGTCTTTAATTTTTATAGCTTGTTTAAAATTTACAATACTCCTACCTTATATGACTTCGATATCTTATCCACCATATCCTTTGTACAAATTAATAAAAAATCGTAATTGGATTTATTGTTAGATGACCATTATTATAAAATTAAAGTTCAATGCTTGTTTTAAAACCAGTACAAGTATGTTAGATTCTGTATAACGGAACCAAAAGATAAGGCCAGCTTTGCCTTTGGATTTATGAAGTTTTCAGAAATATGATGCAGTTGTATTTACTATTGATATTGACGAAGCAACGGTAATACATATAGTAGATTATTATTTTACTCATTACTTTTTAAGACGTGTGTCAAGTTAAATATAAACAATTAATAAACTTGAATGCAAAGAATAGTAATTAAATGATAAAATAGAAATGAATATCCAATTGAACTAATTAAGGAATTTAAGAAAAAGTTAACGGAAAGTATTATTAACTACCAACTACCACCCTTTAAGTAAAGTTAAAATCTAATTATCCAAATGAACAAAAAACAAAAAACAAAAGAGGAAAAACCAAAAGCTTAAAAAGTGATCATTTGCTTTAGCCTTGATGAGGACTGCAATAGTTCCTCACTTGGGTTAGGAAAAAGGGTACCCTCTTAGAGTGCGCGAACACTCTATAAAAGCAATCATTTGAAATTGTTGAAACGATTTTGCAGCATTGTGTGGATACTGAAATTTTACGCTTGAAAATGGAAGTGATCAAATCTGATAGACAATCGTCCATCTTGACTTGATGCAAGAAGTCGTTGGAGTCATGTGCGGCGGTGAAACCACATCATCAACTGGGGATGGAGCCGCATGATGTGATGCGATGGCGGAGCCGCATTATTAACAGGGGATGGAGATGGAGCCACGTAAATTGGAGGTGATGGTTTTTTTGGGTGAGGACGCCACCACCATCTGAATGAAGGTACATGATGATGATACCGCCACGCTAAAATTGAAGAAGTACCATACAACTCTTTGCTATTTTCTGTTTCATCAGCTTTCGTTGCAGTGGCAGTAACGACGCCTATGCAAATACCCAACAAGAGAAACACACATAATAATTTGCCACTTGATCTCGACATGTTTCAGAAAAAGATGGAATAATTACGTGCGACTCTCTGAAAAAGAAGAATAATTAATGGTGAATCTGACAAGGAACAAATATGAGTTTTATAAATAGACAAAGAATTTAAGCTACGGCAGCACCAATTCCTTTAAACTTGGAACATCTACTTCTACCCAAATTATGATTCTATGTCACACTTAATTTGAGTAATATAATCCGAAATTGGGTAGAACTAGTAGATGCTCAAGTTTAAAAGATTTGGGATTCGGAATTAGTATCGAAGTAGCAGAATTATTTGTCTATTTATATAACTCATATTTGTTCCTTCTCAAATACACAAGTAATTATTCAATCTTGTTTCTGAAACATTCTCAGAGTCAGCTATATTTGTTCCATCTTTTTCTGAAACATGTCGAGATCAAGTGGCAAATTATTATGTGTGTTTCTCTTGTTGGATATTTGCATATATAGGCATCGTTACTGCCACTGCAACGGAAGCTGATGAAACAGAAAATAGCAAAGAGCTATATGGTACTTCTTCAATTTTAGCGTGGCGGTATCATCATGTACCTTCATTCGGATGGTGGTGGCGTCGTCACCCGAAAAAACCATCACCACCAATTCACGTGGCTCCATCTCCATCCCCTGTTGATAATGCGGCTCCGCCATCGCATCACATCATGCGGCTCCATCCCTAGTTGATGATGTGGTTTCACCACGGCACATGGCTCCAACGACTTCTTGCATCAAGATGGACGATTGTCTATCAGATTTGATCACTTCCGTTTTCAAGAGTAGAATTTCATTATCCACACAATGCTGCAAAGTTGTTTCAACAATTTCAGATGATTGCTTTTACAGAGGGTTCGTGCACTCCAAGAGGGTACCATTTTTTCTAGCCAAACTGAGGAACTATTGCAGTCATCATCAAGGCTGAAGCATTATCAAATCTTAGAAACAGAATAGGATAATACAACTTTTTTTTTTTTTTTTTTGGGTCATTTAGCTTACTTTATATAGGATTCCGCCCCCTTGGGTAACAGTTAAATACTTTCAATTAAATTCCTTAATTAGTTCAATTGGATCTTTATCTTTATTTTACAGGTTAAATACTTGCTCTCTCCGTGCATATATATTAATCCATATTTGACTTGACACAACCTTTTTACTTATTAGCGATATGGTAGACATATTAATTAATCAACTATGCCTTGATCCCGCTTAAAGTTGAGGACAAGTACATGAATCTTCTGCAACTATTTCTCTCTATTCGACCTCAACATGACTTACCATGACATTTTTACACTAGCTATCAACCTTACACGATTAATTGTACCAATTCTTGCTGCTGCATTCATAGCAAACCATAACTATATCAGTCCTAACTATATTTGAGAATGAAGTGTAGTTTGATGAGTTTATCATAAATAAGTAAAAGGTTGTGTGCATAGCTAATATTATCAGTAGGAAAATCAATATAAATTCAGAGAATGCTTTGCGTTATTATTACACAAAACGTTACGTTAACTTGCAGTACAAATTTCTTGATTAGATGAGATTAAAGTGGAACAATATACAGGGCAGGAACATAAAGTTTCAATCATATTTCCAAGCCAGTAGAGCCAATCAGCTTGGTAAGGCCGAAGGTAATGGCCATAGCCATCCATCCACCAATTAAAACTCTGGCACAAGATTTCACCATAGGACTTTTGCCCAAGAAAGCACCAATTCCTCCAAATGCTAACAATGCCAAACTCACCGCTGCCATGATCACAGCAAGCCTCACCTTATGATTGTCTATGAATGCAGCAGCAAGAATTGGCACAATGGCACCTAATGAAAATGCAATACTCGAGGCTATTGCTGCCTGAAATGGATTTGGCAGCTGTTCCTTGTTACCTTCTCCGTCTTGTTGATGTTCTCGGTTTTCTCCTCCTGTTGCTTTGTCTCTCTTCATTTGAGCACGCTCTATGTCTAGTTGAGAGTACACAGAGACAAACTCTCCTATAGCCATGCTACAAGCACCAGCAAACAACCCTGCAAAGCCAGTAAGAATCATGGTTTTAACGCTTTCTTGAACAGCTCCAACACCCATCATCAAGGATGCAATTGAGACTAATCCATCATTTGCTCCTAACACAGCGGCTCGAAGCCACTGTGATCTTTGAGAGTAGTCAAAATCCTCTTCAGGGGTTTGATTTTCTTTAGGAATGGTAATTTGGACATGGTTTTGAGCAGCCATGATCAAAAGTTACAACTTGTAAGGAAATGTCAGCTAATGAAGGATTGTTTCCTTTTTGGATTGGTGTTTAATGAAAACTGTGTCTTTGTTATTTATAGAGTTAAAACTTCATTTTTAAGTGAAGAGTTTTAAAAGAATTTCTTACCATATAATATCAAACTTTTTAAATGCCTTTATAAAATCCCTGAAGTACTACTTTTCTTTTTTTCTTCTTTTTTTGTGTGTGCAGTGTGTATGTGTTGTGTGTACTTCAAAATGACCTAATTTTTGAAGCTACAGGATTCAGATTGCTTTTTGATTCCTTTGGAGAAGGAGGTTGTGAGGATGGATTGCTGCATAGGAAAGCATTTGCTAGAATTGAGATACGTACTTGTTACTATAAAATAAAACTGAGTGGAGTGTGCTTTAGGCACTAAGGTTAACACAAAATACATAGTATACCAAGACATGTGCCATTCCTACAAAGACCACAAGCCCTTCAATTATTTAATCATTTTTTTTAATCCAAAATAAGATGAAATTACTTTCTTTAGACCATTATAGCTTTAATAAAATCCATACCAACGTTGTAATGTTTTTGCGCTCTTTCTTTTATCCATGTATTTATAAAAGCCTTGCACATATCTAATTTGTCTATTCTTGAAAGACCATAAAAGCCTTTAATGAACACCTCAGTATAACAGATTTCGCATCACAACGACGAACATTAATTACTTGTTATAATCTATTTAGGATTATGAAGCATAAGAAGGCTGCAGAACGCAAATAAGTCTTCGTATTGATTAAATAATATGTTGGATGTTGGGGTCGAATAGAGAGGAATAGCATCAGAGGATTCATATAACCATCCTCACCTTCTTTTGGAACCAAGGTATAGTTGATTGATACATCCACCATATCCCGAATAAGTAAACCATGGAGAAATAAATATGCACGGAGTGAATAGTAATTAAATTGTAAAATAGAGATGAACATCCAATTGAACTAATTCTTTAATCCAAGGAAAAGTTAACAAAAAGTAATTCAACTAACTACCAACTACCCCTTTAAGTAAAGCTAAAATCTAAATGACCAAAAAAGCAAAAGAGTAATGAGTGTGCTAAGATTTGATCATGCTTAATTTAACCTTGATGATGACCGCAATAGTTCCTAATTTTGCTTAGGAAAAATGGTATCCTCTTGGAGTATGCGAACCCTCTATAAAAGCAATCATCTGAAATTATTGAAACCACTTTGGTGTGGATAATGAAATTTAACGCTTGAAAACGGAAGTGATCTAATCTGATACACAATCATCCATCTTGATGCAAGATGTCGTTAGAGCCGGGGCCCAAGATGGAGCCATGTTCGATGGTGAAACCACATCATCAACTGGGGATGGAGCCGCATGAGTTGGTGAAGCCACATTATCAACCGGAGATGGAGCCACGTGAGTTGGTGGTGATGGGTTTTTGGGTGAGAATGCCACCACCATCCGATTGAAGGTACATGGTGATGATACCGCCACCACGATAGAATTGAAGAAGTACCAAACAACTCCTTGTTGTTTTCTGTTTTGGATTCCGTTGCAGTGGCAGTAACGATGCCTATGCAAATACCCAACAAGAAAAACACACATAATAAAGTGCCACTTATATCGACATTTTTTAGAAAAATATCGAATAAATTACCTGTTATTATGAGAAGGAACAAATATGAGTTGTATCAATAGACAAAGAATTTAACCAAGCCGGCACTACTTCTGAATCACTGTAAACTTCGAACATCTAATTCTATGTCACATGCACTTTGAATAATTTATAACTCAAGACTTCTAAATAACTATACTGCAATCAAACTATAACTCTTCCTTGTCACTCAAGACAACCGCCAAAACAATAAAAGCAAAAAAAAAAAAACTGAGAATGGTTTTAACGACTTGGTTGCATGACAAGGGCTTCTTCGAACAAAAACTGTGAAGTACTAAAATCAGGGATGCTCTTCTATGAGTTTTATTGAATAGGATGATATTGCTCTGATACACGTTTTGGAGGCAATTTGCGCAGGATATAAAGCACCAAAATAGAAGGCAAGATCTCCACCACCTGCATAAAATATACAAAACAGATGGATCATTTTGTGAAAGATCTTTTAGCCCTATAAAAAGCAGTCAAGGAAGCTTGAAAATTATGAGATGGTCACAGATAAATAAAAGATTAAATAAAATAGCATAATATTCGAAAATGGGACAATATGCTTGTAAGTGATTAACCAGCTATTGAGTATTAAAATTAATTCAAATAATTACCATGTAATAGAAGAGAATGAGAACTGGATGGTCAATGACATCAACATCAGCATTCTCGTTAAAAGCAGAAATAGCAACCTGCAAGAAGGAAATGAATATTCTTAATCATGCTAGCTAGGGTCGAACATGTCTACCCCGGATATTGTGGAAACTTACCATAACACATCTGATCATGAAACAAATGCAGCAAATACCAGTCACGAAACCAACCTGCCAAAAGCAGAGCACATATCATTATACAGGAATTATGTCTTCCCTTTATGATTATACCAAACCACACTGAATAACTTTTCGACTTAATTCTTTCAAGTATAAAATTGTTTGGATAAGGAAGAAAGATCTCCCCCAGCAATAGATCCTCCCTAGTTCAATCAGAATCTTCCTAACTGACAGGATACAGAACACAGGATCATGTATCCAACCACCAACTAGTTTGGAATTAAGGCACAATTGATTCACCGACTGATATTAATATCATAAATCCTCGTTTATTTAATATTTTGATAATGGTGGGTACTCTTGGACTATTTCACATGTATCCTCTAATGAGTATAGGTACATTACATGATAACTCTACACAAAAGATTAGACAAATTGTTTGTGGTAAATTCTTTAGTTGTATTATTATATATTGGAAAATAGCACCTTCCTTTCTTTCCTTCTTTATTTATTCGTTTTTTATTATTCAGATTATAGCACCTATTATCTACGGTATTAGCCTATCAACAAAAAAAAGGATGGGGGGAACTCGATTTCTAGCAGTTCATTAGTGAAGAAACTATTATGAGGTTGGGTATAAATGGTAGCACTTTATACCAAAAAGACTTCAAAAAGATGCATTTGTTTCTGAGGCATAAACAAGCACCAAAATGAAATGTAGCCTTGCTTCTGACTGAAGCAGTGTACATGGCAAGAGAGTGATTGAAAAGAAGAGGAAGGCAGCTATTTCATGTGCAAACCTCATGAAGCTTCTTTTGACGGCCTCTAGATTCAATAGGGAAGCGCCGAAGCATTGCGAACAACCTTAAGAGAGATTAAAAAAGGAAAAGAAAAAAGGATCAATTTCATGAAACATGGATATAGGAAAGTGAATATGGTCACTTTTAAAATACTGGGGCACCAATTACCTTCCACCATACATGAAAAATCCCAGAGCAGCAGAAAATGAAATAACTGCAGAAAGTGCAAAATCAGATTTTTTAAACAAAGATAGTAGACTAAAATGGCCTAGTAACATTTGCATGCCAAAAGAGGGATAGAGCCCTGACCTGCGAAAAAAATTTTAGCAGTTTCAACACCAGCCGAAGTTGAGCCAACCCTAATGAAGTTCCATATGCATATCTGCAGTCATATCATGGTTACATAAATAGGAGGAAACTTCCAGAGAGGCTTTTGTTGCTTATGCATGGACATACTTTACTGTGAAGTGAATAGAACTCTGATGAACTACCTGTATAAGATATACGACTGCATTAACTGCATAATATGCAGGTCGAAGTTTATCAATTGGAAGGTTTCTTGCCTGTGAAAAATAATAAGCAATGAGTAAAACTTGATCCATGATGAAAATATTTAAAATAGGTATTGATTCTTTCATGAGGAAATAATTGACGAACAATCCAACATGATTCCCTTGAAAATATCTTGTCTTAGTAGTTTGTTAAAGACCTTGAGAACCAAATAGCATTACCTGATGGAATATTTCAGCCCAAAACAGAACTAATAGTGTATATGTGGAGAAGAATAGAAGACCAGGGAGATCCAGTAGCATCATCTCAAGCGCCTGTTTAAATGTTGATTGGTGTTAGCTAAGCAGAGAAATCACAATGCCATAATGACTGTTCTTTATGGAAAATTTGAAATTAAACTCGGACCGCAGTTTTTTTGTTTTTTGTTTTTTTTGATAATGGTAACTTATATTCACACCAAAAGACCCATCAGGTAAAAATTGATCGGGTGGGATTTACAAACCTGGGGGGTATCATCAAGACCAAAAACTAGACATGAGACTTTACAATTGTCTTATGAAATCAACTAAACTATCTATCTCCCCCACTATATCTTGTTTACACCAAAAATACAAAAGACTAAGGCTCTTTAACATTTAAACAGGCGCTTTAACCTTTAAACTTTTAATTTTAACCTTAATAGACTTGAACCCCAGTTCTGATGCATGGGATGTTTATAAATAAAAGCGAAACTGTTCTAATATGTATCCTGCAATCAAATTCAGCAAAAGTTGGAAACATTGGTCTATTGAGGTTAGTATGGAGTTCATATCAACTATGAAGTAGCGGAATAAGGAGAGAGACAGACACAAGGAGAGAGCAGTAGGATCGGGTGATTTGACTATTTGTGCATAGTTCACGAAACAGTCCAAACAGACAGCAATAGTAGAACATGCAAAATGAGAGCCTAAATATCAAGCGAAGTCCATACATTATACATTAAACTCACAGGCTCGCAGCAACAGACACAGTTTTCTATCATGGTGAGGAGTTGATGCTAAACAAGGATAAATTGTTCAAGTTCAGGTTCAAAGATTTGCAATGATTGTTTTATCAACATTAAACGAATGCTACTTAAACGGTGACGTTCATGAGTTAAAATTCCTTTGCTTGCAGTATAATTCCCTGGAAAGTCCATTCTAGAAGTTTTAGGAGTTAATAGTCTACTTTGCAAATTATTCGCCAGCAGTGTGGAGAAACTGAAATTGTGCTATAGGAATCAGAATGGTTAAGTAAAGGGAAAGAAGAGACTTACTTTTGGTCTCAGATAGAACACAGTCCTGTAGAACCCAAATAAAATTGCTCTCACTGTCAACAATCATTTGGTTATGAGCATTAAAATAACTTATATGAACAATTTCTAGCAGAACTTTGAGAAAGTAAAGTCAAAAATCTTACATCCACAGACAACAAAATTCATCAAGTGAAAAACCTTTTGTGTTGTCCAACCAATTCCTGAAAGACGCAATTGGATGCGGATGAGTTGTACCTGTAATACAACACATGGTAACATGTTGAGATGATAAACTCTGAGAATTTGGCATATGCCTCATCAAGACAAGCTAGCTGGAATGCTGATGGAAATTTGGGTAAATTTCAATTAAAAGATTCCAAATTTCACTGTAGTATTTTAAAAAATGCAATGCCATCATTACTTTGCCAGTGTCCAGACCATTAAAATAGTAACAATCCAAGTTACCAATAAACAAATGTTACCCCTTCCGTACCCCGTGAACTGCTGAATAACATGACATACAAAAACACACACATACATTCCTCTCTTTTTTTTCTTCTTGTGGAAGCCATATTTACTTTCCATTTGATTATATTATCCATTGAAAATGAATTAAGGAAATGTGTAATCTTTTTTGTTTCGAGCCTAGAAATGTGTTTACCACTCCATAGTCCAGTTGCATGAGTCAATATTGAAAATGTCTTGTATTAACAAGTCTATATTGCTAGCATGTTTTCATTTACTTTAAGCTCATTTCCATGGCTCTTGTACCTCTTGTGGAAACACGCTGCAAAGAGAAAGGAAAGAATAGTCGCAGACTGAATGTCTGAAATAGTGTGACCTTTTTTATGTTGTGCTGTCAATGCATAGTCTAAGTTGCTTATTCATTTCAGGCTAGGCAAAAATTCTTACTTAAGTTGAATTCATCATATTTGAGAATGTACTTCCTGCTTAGGTAAAGACATGGAGCTAAGGGGGACTAGCAACCATATACCTCAAAACCACTTTAGAATTGTAGCTCGATAATTCATATATAAAACCTACGCACTCAGTAATCAAATATGAACCTTCAGTTTGGTAAGAGTGATTAGTAGGAAGCTAAGAGCTTTGTTGCTCGGACTCTCCAAAAATGTTACCGCACCCGTGTCGGATTCCCCAAAAATGACTACTTTTGGAGTATCCAACACGCACCCATCGACATTTTTGAAGAGTCCAAACAATATAGACCAAGAGTGTTCTGACATACGCGAAATGTACCTTGAATGTATCTCCTGGGTTTCCTCACCTGCCAACTCATTTACGACCCTAGCAGTAAAAACTCTAGTGTCTAACCGTCAAGGTTTCCAGGCTTCATCCCAAGTCCAAAGCAATGGTATTAAAGCTGCTGGCACTTGCCATAATTGTGGCAAGAGAAATGTTGCTAAATTAACAAGAAAACAATAAATCTACCTCCATGCCCGTACGAGCCACTTCTTTGGTTGGGGTTAGAAGGAAGAAGATTAGGGTGAGTGTGGAAAATTTACCCCTTTGCCGATCTCCATCTTCTGCCACTCTTAACTCCCCAACATGACTATGAAATACATCCTCTGTCTCCAAAAGGATGGGCTATTACTTTTTGGGATAACTCCCAACGCTTTATTATATACTATTTTTTTTGACATTCCATTCATTGTTCCGTGTTATGAAATCTGCATGGGAGTAGCATGCGGATATTGGTCTAGTCCAAGGTCAGGATTCTCAAGGCTCTACATATAGACCATAACTGTAGTAGTTATTATTAAATGTGTCTACATTGTTTCTGAATAAGAATATGAGTTATTGGTTTAAAATGTAAAATTTTTGTTTTGATCCTACCTCATTTAATTCACAAGGCACAATATACATGGGTCAACCAAGCATCCACGGTTCAGCGAAACATGTCCATCTCATCTAAAATATATGAGAACAGACCTATGTTATTAACTATCGCTTACAGCGACGGAGCAATGCAAAACAAGGCAATGCTCTTATTGCTGAAGCAATGCAAATTCAAAGAAATGTGCACTTTGAAACAGAGGGGCAAAGTAATCAAACGATAAATAGTAGCTTCTTACAGTTACCATTATAAAAAAAAAATAATACTAGCTTCTTCAAATTTGACAAGTGTGATAGAATCAACTAAGGCTTTCTTAGTGAATATGAACACAAGCACATTTAAGTCGAAGGTGACATAGGCCTATGATATGCACTCGACATTATCCTTATCCTAATATTCTCACCATCGGTCACTGTCACGCCTTCTCCATCTGCTAACCAAATGATCCCTTCGCTAAAAGAAGTCAATGTCTCAACCTGAAGGTACCATTTGGTTGTCATGAAATGATTAGGAAAAGAAATGCACTGAAGAGTTAATTTCTAGCTTTTTTGTGCATTTGATAAGGAGGGAGTATTTTAGGAAAAGCCATTTAAAGCTGATGGAAATGATTTATTCTTAAGTTGAACTTTCATTTCCCTTTCAAACAAGAAAATAATCTCCTTTTCCTTCACTAGAATTTTAACAAAGCACGTGAATCCGAATAATCTTAAGGTTTGAATAGTCATCTCTTTGAAAGAGAGTTAAACACCCAAAGATAACATGTAAAGGAAATCACTTGCCAATAAATAGAAGCTATCCTCTTCTTACACAGATAAGCGGCCATCATTAAATTGGCTTTACTAGGGATCCTAGAATAGGGAACTTCCATTCCCCGTAGAAGTCCTCGAGCAACTTCACTAATACTTACTGTAATAAATGAGGAGAAGACCTAACATTTTATATGTTAGTATAAGGAAGGCGCAAGCTAGCGCCCAACCTAGCTTTCCACCTCCATCTCGTCATGCTGCTAGATGCAACGTGCAGTCGTCCTAAGCAAGCAGGATGTTCATCTCCCTTAAAGTAGTCCTTAATGGAATAGAGTCGTGGTATACCACAATTCATTCTCGGGCATAGCTGTTTCCTGCCATTTTCTCAACAAATGGAGTACTAATGGAAGTCCTAGACCTAAGAACTATAGCTAGGGGCATACAAAACGAACTAATGATAGATTGGACCCCAATTCCACTCATAGATAGGGTTTTAAACGAATTTAATTAGGGATTCAGCATTAAACACTAAAACAGTTCATCAAATTGCATTAAAGGTCAATCCAATAAGATCCCCAGATGGTAGAGAATAAATCATAAATGTAGTGCAAAATTACCATGAAATTTAACCTAAGAAAAAAATAGTGTACCAGGGCAATAAATGAGACAAAGGCATAGGCGGCACAGAGAGGATAAAAGATGGCTTGTTTCTCATAATCGGAGACCTCCGTCATTACATTGAACCAATCAAAGATGGGAACTCCTGCTGTTCCATTATCGTAACCTTTTGCCAATTCAATTACAAAATTTATAGATTTTACCATTGCTACTAGGTCTAACAAAAATGGCGATTTACAGATGAAGAAAAATGTAGAGAGTGAAGTGATCGCTAGTATAGGATGTTTGTTTGTTCAAATAGAGTGAAGAATGGGGTGGAGGGTTTGGAGGAGACGCACGTGGATGAAGAGGGGAAGGGGGACAAATGTACAAAACATGTGGGAAGTGACAAGTTTATAAGGCCTACTTTTTATTCTCATCTGCATATTGTTATGATCTACTTCTATTTGACCAAATTTTTAAAATTTATTTATTTTAAAAAGTACAAGTAATTTTTGATTTATCAATTTATTTAAAAATAATTTTGAATAAGTAAAATTTGACCATACAATTTGAGATTTTAATTTCAAATTAGCATTTTATTTAATAAATCTACACAAAATTTCAAGTTAAAATTCAAATCATTATTTTAAATCTCAAGCTTTCCAAACAATTTTTAATTTAAATATATATATATAATTTTAATTTTTGCAAAAAAAAAAAAAAAACTCCTTCGACATGAAGAGATTATTTGTATCATGACATGTGAGAGGTACTATTATTGTTGATATATTGACATTTATATTTTTGTAAAATTATGTGTATTTGAAAGTTTGTAATAACATTTAGTCGTAAATATTTATTTATAAAAGAAAAAAGGAGCTATGAGATTTTATTAATTTGGGGCTTTAAGATATTTCGATACCTTATTTATGAACTATAATTTGCTCATTTGATAGGATTGTATAAGAGTTGAAAAAGTTTGGATGATTTTTATAAATTAAATGAGTTTTCGAGTTTATAAGAAAAATTATAATTAAAGAAATTTAAATAGCATGTTGCTTTGAAATCATGTCCAAACGGGCAGTCTAGTCAAACTTTTTAAAGGTGTGTGTAAGTATTTTTACTCAAAGTGTTTTTTTTAAGTATTTATGGAAAAAAATTATTTTAAAAATTTTGGAAAAACAACTTCACATTTGACCAAAGACCTCTTTCTTTTTAAAGTAAATGAGCATTTTATAAAAGATAAAAATAAAACTAATCTCACATAGGTTTGACCAAACAGATAATTAATTACTCCCTATGTCCCTAATTACTTATCCAATTGTCCTTTTTTACTTGTTCATTTTGACAAATCAAGAAAGAACATTTTTTTTTACCTATTATACCTTCAATTAATTAATTTTGAAAAAAGGTAAAACTTCTTGAAAATCTTAAATTTTTAATTCATCTATTTCATAATTAACAGGATAAAATGGTAAAATCATTGTGTCAATCATTATTTTCTTAATAGGTGTAGCAGTTCAAAAGTGGATAAGTAATTTGGGACGGAGAGTAAATTTCTAAACGAATGGAGTAAGTTTTAGTTTGATTAAAATTTATCCTGAATTTACACCCATTTAATAAAGTTTGACCAAATAGACTATTCATTAAGTTTCCAAATGAGTTAAGTTTTAATTCCATCTTCTTGAAAAAGGATAAACAACATTTATTTTAGTTTGACTCTTTGTATATGTTGGGCTCGGCTCATAGACCAACCATGAGGCCCATGGAGACGGCTCACTTCTTCCTCCGGTAGGGCCTCAGAGTGATGAATCTCTAGAAATAATTGGGCCTGGGAAATCGGTCTTTCCCTCCCACCACCTGATGCAGTGTTTTCGATTCTTTTATCACTTTCTATAGTCAGGGGGCGTATTCAAGGGGGTCACCGGGTTCACGTGAACCCAAGCTCCCCTTTCGAGATCATATATAGTATTGTTATATTTTTTAAAAATATTGAAATATAGATGTGCGAACTCGCATAATATAATGACCTCTCTACGTGATGTTAGAAATTTGAATCTTATATTATCTTGTTTTATTTTTCTTTTTAAAATTAGATAATACCTCTCTAAGTGGTTATTGGTAGCACTTTTGGAATTTTACTTAATTCATATATTTAAAAGAATTAATTTTGGACCTATAATATTAAAATTTTAACGGTTTTCAATAATAAGAACATAAATGTCTAACAGATCAAATTTATATCTTAGATCAAACTTTTTATAATAGTGCACCCATCATCTCGAAATTCTGGATCAGCCTCTATTTGTAGTGGTACTTTTAAATAACTATGAAATATAGTGAGTTTTAAAATTTTATATACTTATCCATCTATATATCTGTGTATCTAAAAATTGTTGTCTGTCACTGTCCATCCCAACCTCACCCGTTCAAGGTCGTCTGATTCATCAGTGTTTGCTGTCAAAAAATTAGTGTTACTTCGTCGGAGATCGATTATACATAAAAAAAACATTTTATATACCTTTTACATACAGTTAGTTGATGTTATACACTCGTAATTTGAAACATATACATTGGATCGTAAAGACCACATATACAGTTGATGACTTTACATATATACACATAACTAACTTATGTTTTGAAAACACATGCACACATATATTGTTGGACACACTTAACTATACTAGGATAAGATATTGTATGCATGTGGATAAAATGTATTTTGCTACGTTTTGAAGTCAAAAGTCAAAACAATATTGTATTATTTGTTTTTCTTAAAAAGAAGTAAAATCTCGCTATATTTTGCAAAATGTGCACTCATAACGATATTTATGAAATTTTTTCTTTTCTTATTCACTTTTTAATATTCAATCAATAGAAATGTAATTAAAAAATAATCAAAATCTAGATACAATGATCCTTTTTTTTCCCCCTTTTATCTTCTTCATTTGAAAGCTTCAAGGCGATTGATAAATTGATAATTTTCAATTTCTTTCCTTGAATCGATGCTTAGAATAAGGACTAGCCACAAGATTTACCAAATAACACACTTTGTTTCAAACTAAACGAAAGATTTTGAATTTTATTCTTCATTTATATGAACTTCATAAGTTCCAATTTTACTCTATTTTATTCTAGTCCTTTATTTTGTTTTTAAATTCCTTTTCTATTTAATGAACTCAATTTTCTATGATTATTTTCATGAACGTTGAAAGAGAATAAGTAAAATGGAAAAAATGGGAGGGGAATAAATCTTCAATGGTATTGGTGATTTTTTAACATAGTTAACAGGAAAATATGAAATGTGTAGTTATACAATAATGTTTTGACTTAAGCACACAATTTACAGAAAAAAGAAAGAAAAAAAAACTTTTGGCACATAAAAAAAAACTTGAAATTTGTTATCTTAAATATGTCATTGAGTTTATTATGTTAAGGATGATACTTCCTCTCTGATCAATATTAAGTGAATTGTTGGAACTTTTTTCATAATTCAAAATAAGTGAACTTTTTAAAGTCTAAGAAAATTGTTGGAACTTTTTTCCATATTTCTCCTTCATTTAATGAGATTCTCAATTAATTTACATTTTCTAGGAGACTAGTTTATTTTCTAGTAATAGAAAGTCGCCTTTAATATATGTCGTTAAATATTCTAGAAGAGTAGTAAATACTATAGTAAAACTCAAAACTCTTGACACAGATATATCAAGTAGGCGTCTATTGGTTGTTTGACTGTTTCCTTTTGTAGATTTGTACGTACATAGACTCTTGAATTTCATAAATGTGAAAATTAAATTTTGCGTCATTCATAAGATATGGTGTGTAAGGGATGATATGAAGTCAATTAATAGCCAATTGAATTGTCAATGGTCTTCCTAATAGAATTGAATTTAGTTCACAAAAAGATTTGGTCTGCAATGCGCGTTGAGACCGCCCAGGCCCCAGGGCCCTCCTTTCACTGGTTGACCATTCATTCAACATGCTAATCCTTTCCATCATCCACAATTTTCTTAATCAAAATATGTGAATTCAATCATTTTTTAAAGATATATATTGATTTGAAGTCGTTTTAAAACTCATACATTTTAAATTTTGAATCCTCTTCTACAGGGTTGTTAGAAAAAATATGGAGACATAAGTCAGGGGACACGGCAAGCTCGACTCAGTCTGTCTCATTACGATGTGGATTGTTTAAAGAAATTGTTATTTGGTGAAATTTTAATTATGTCTATGTTAATAGTAGTATAAATTCACCGTTGAACTAATTGAAGTATCTCAAAAAGGGGCAAACTTGCATTTGGTCTACCTGATTGTTTTCATTTGTGTCCAATTCAACAAGCAAAAACTTAGGTCCGTTTAGTTTGGTTTCCCACCTAATTTGATGCTGACATTATTTAATTTCGCCAATCAACAATATATTATTATGCATTGAATATTTAATCTTATGTTACCAATTAAACATGTATTAGTTATGTAATGTTTTCTTTATACAAGTGACTAAACGATGCATTATCTTACTATAATGCCGCCCAAATTTATATTTCTCATATCTAATCCTATCATCGGTAAAAAAAAAAGTAAAAAAAATAACAACGGTCAATTAAAAAAAACAATTATTCCTTTTGACCTTTCCCCCACATTTTCAGTGAAGTGAGTAATTTGTTTGGATATTATACTCATCATATCACGTGAACTGCAGATGCCAATTCCGTTGACAATCTTTTTGTATTTTGCTTTTTTGCGACAGAGGCAGAGAGCTTTACAAAAAGATAAGAAAAATAAAGGAATGAATAGAAGAAATAAAAAAAGCTTTATGTTTTAAAATAAGAAGAAGTACATTTTTTTTTACAATGGCAAGAATCAATTTTATTGTTATTATATTATCATCAATCCTTAAAATAAAAGTTCAAGACAAAAAATTTTGGCAAGAATAGTGGCCAAAACTGGTGAAAAACAGTTTGAAAAGCAAGGTTCTTTAATAAATTAAAACTGATTAAATTAAAAAAGTAAAAAGTGCTGACCAAAGAACATGGTTCAAGTTTTAATGATCAGTTTTTAGTACTACTTTTTCTTTTAATAAATTAATTAATCTTAGTACTAATTCCTTAAACCTCCCTTTTCATTCCATTTTTACCCATTAAGTCGTTTGGTGGTTGGTTAGAGTCTAATCTTTGAAATGTAAAAACTAATTATGAGTGAATTTATATATTATTTTATATAGAAATTAATTATTTATGTATTAATTTATATATATATATATATTAGTTATTCCATATTTTATTTTGTATAAATAATATGTAGATTCACTCATAATTTATACATAGAGTATTTATTATGTGGATTTCTACCAAATATAATATTATTTATACATAATTTAATATCTTCATAACTCAAAATCAGATCCTTAAACTTTTTCACTTTTAGAAATAGAAATACCCCTCCATTCTATATTATTATCTACCTTACTAAAGATACATTTTCTAAAGTATTTAGTAATTTTTTTATTATTATTTATGATTTCTGGAGGAAAATGAACCATTAATATGAGACGGAGGCAGTATGAAAGAAAAATGAAAGCGGAAACAGCTGTAGGAAGAAAGAAAAAGACAAGTAGTCCCCTGTTACTGGGTGTAGCATTAGTACCAAACAATTAAAGAAAAAACATAAAAGACAGCAAAGTCAATAAGGGAAGCCCAAAAACCCAAAGCAAAGCCTTTTCTTGACAGCCATTCTACCCTGCGCACACAGCGAATCCAACTCTTTTTCTCTCACAAACTCCATTAAATTCCTAAAATAATTCATAAAGTTTCCATTTTTGTTTCTTTAAATCTCTGATTTTGGTTGTATTTAATTTTTGTTCAAGCCAAAAGTCGAATCTTATTGATATATCCCTCTTTGTATCTTTGGAATTTTGTAGACTGGTGGATCGGTGAGTAGATGTTTCTTTTTCAATACCCAAATCTTGATTTTTCAAGAATTTGGTGAATCTTGAAGAAAAATGGATTCTTGGGTATATTTTAATTGTTTTTTTATTTTATGTATTCGACGATCAAGATTCTGTCTTTGATGTTTCAGGTGTTTGTGAATATCAAGATTTTTATGAGGGGTTATGGTACACGTTGCTTACTATAGGAGGCAGCTCAGGAGTGACTGAATTATATGGATAATTTATGCTGCTTCAATTCAAAGTTCTCGAAGGTGAGGTTTAATTGGTGGGATCTTTTAGGTTGCTTGATGAATATTTATTTTCCTTTTTTTAAAGTTTGATCCCTATTGTTTAGCTGTTATTTAAATTATAATATGATAAACTGATGATCAAGGGTCCTTTAGATGGAAGTATTTGAGGGGTTTAGCTTAGGAGTTTAAGTTATGTGCACGGGCAGTGTGAAAAGATATTTACACAATCATGTCGTTTAAAAGATAATAACATGTAACTCTATTTAATAAATATTGATCGGTAACCTGAAATAAACGTAAATAACATGCTATAATAGATTAAATTACACTAATAATGTAAAGATTCATTACATTGTAGTGTATAAAGTCTTTAGGTAAAGTATGCAGGGTCTTATTGAACTATGTTCCTCTTTTGGGAGTAAAAATTTTTTGGAGATTTTCTTTGTCTATCCTAGCGGGGGAGGCGGGGAGGGACAGGGAAGATTGAGGATTTTCTAATCTATTTTGATATTTTTTTTGGGTAATATGATGTCTGGGCTAGCTTGTGTGCACGTCAACTCCTGGGATGTTTGGTATGAAGGAGATTTCCGAGAAAATGTTTTCTTGGAAAACAAGTTGGTTTCTTACTTATTTTCTAGTGTTCGGTAAGTAAGCAAAGTAATCTACCCAAAAATTATAAGGGTGGGAGGGGGTGGGGTGTAGGGCATCGGGGTGGCGAGGGTGGGGTTGTCAAGGGGTAGGGTGTTGGGGGGAGTCGATTGGGTGAGAGGATACAATAAACATAGAATGTTACTTATAGAACTTGTTTTCTTTACTTCCATTAAAGAGGTCATTTTCCTTATTTTTAAGGGACTTGTTTTCCTAGAGAAAATGTTTTCCAAAATATTTGTCTAACCAAACATGTGAAAATAAGAAAAACATTTTCCAAAAAATGTATTCCAGGAAAATGTTTTCCTCCATACAAAACACACTCTTAAGTTGTTTATTTCTCTTCTTTGTTGGCCTCGTAAAATGCCTTGATTTGTCCTATAGCATGCTAACAATTTTAGCAATGAGCGTATTTATGGAGTGTAATTCCCTGATATTTAGAGCATCCTATCCTTGGTTTTATTTGGACATGTACCATTGCACTTTAGTCCCCCCCCGCGCGGTGGATTACTGCCGACATTTTCCATGATTGGTGTTCCATAGGTCTTCTTTCTACAAAAACCCGATGAATGACTTCAAGACTTCCATAACAGAGCCCCTTCCTGAATAGGTAGGCACATAGTATCAAAAAGTATCCTTTGAAGCTTTCTCTTGTCTTCATCACCGCCTCACCAAAATTTAGCAACGATTTTTTCTTTCATAAATTTTTTTTGGGGTGGATGTTTAATTCAGTTTATGGGCTGTCTGCATTGTATATATTTGGCTGGGTTGATCACAAAGCTGAAGTATCATTTTTTCCTTTAGCTTGCAGGAGGACGGTCATCATGTAGCTCTGGCAAAGGAAGAAGCAATCAAGAGCCTACCAAGTATGGCTTCAGCCTGGTTAAGGGGAAAGCTAACCATCCCATGGAGGATTACCATGTTTCTAAATTTGTCCAGTTGCATGGACATGAACTAGGACTTTTTGCTATTTATGATGGGCATTTGGGAGATAGCGTGCCTGCCTATTTACAAAAGCATTTGTTTTCCAATATCTTAAATGAGGTAAATTGCGGGGTTAGGAACCTCTGCAAATTAAACTTCCGTGCTCTGAGGATCATTGTGTTTTTAGTAAGACAATTTACTTTGGATGCAAGTAATGATGGCTATGTTACCGATTTTCATCAAAACATATTTAATACATGCTTCCGCTTCCCCCTCTTTCTATACCTTGCATTTGTTGGTTTTGATTGGAGAATGGTATTAGTGCTCTAGCATGAGCAACAGCTGAAAATGGTTAAGACAATTTACTTTGGATGCAAGTAACGATGGCTATGTTACCGATTTTCATTAAAACATATTTAATACATGCTTCCGCTTCCCCCTCTTTCTATACATTGAATTTGTTGGTTTTGATTGGAGAATGGTATTAGTGCTCTAGCATGAGCAACAGCTGAAAATTGGTAAAGTTACCGGTCAGTCTCTCTTGCTAATTTGGAAAAACAGAACCCAAAGTATTCTTTTAGAGATCAACACACAATGCTAGTAGAGATGTTGATCAAGTCCGATTTAAGTGTGTGATGCCAAGAACAAAGTCCTAATGCATTACTGCTAACCAATCTCAGAAATTCCTTGTAACATCAAATGCATGATAATTTAATCTTGGGCTGTTTTATTTCTTTAATAAATTTCTATTTATTGTTTTCTTTTTTGGTGTTAGTGGGCGGGGTTTGCTTGGGATTTGTCTCACCTATGTTAAAAATTTCTAGGAGGATTTTCGGAATGACCCTCATAGGGCAATCTTAAAAGCATATGAGAGAACAGATCAGGCTATTCTTTCACACACTCCTGATCTTGGAAGAGGTGGCTCCACTGCCGTGACTGCAATTCTTATAAATGGTCGTAAGCTATGGGTAGCAAATGTTGGGGATTCGAGAGCAGTGCTTTCTAGGAAGGGTCAGGCCATCCAGCTGTCAATTGATCATGAACCAAACACTGAGCGAGATGACATTGAAAACAGAGGTGGTTTTGTCTCAAACATGCCAGGTGCTTCTCACATGCTCTCACTTACTCCTGTGGATATAACAGTGTTGTTCTTCTCTCTTCACTGTACATTGTAATACAAATTGAAAATGGATTGCATCTATTAAGTTCCTTAAGTCTTAACTTTGTTCATACATATACATATACATATACATATACAGAACCTTAATCTTTGGCATGTATGGTCTATCTTCACTTATTCTTAATAGAGTGGATAGTACCAATTCTATGCTCTTCTAATAAAAATGAATGAGATTTAGTTTAATTTCTCCTTTCTAAGTGTGATACTTCATCTCATGTTGCCAGGGGTCCAATGCGTCTTTTTCACACTATTTTTTTGTAATATATAAAAATTTTGTACCTTTTCATACAATTTTTAAAATTGTTTAAAGTGAAAATAAAATCATAAACTTTAGTGACATGCCCTATTGAAATGTATATAATCTCAGGAGATGTTGCTAGAGTGAATGGCCAACTAGCTGTATCTCGCGCTTTTGGTGACAAAAACCTGAAATCACACTTGAGCTCTGATCCTGATGTAACAAATGCTGACGTTGATGCGGATACAGATCTTCTCATTCTTGCAAGTGATGGTCTATGGAAGGTGCCATTTGCTCCAAACATCTCCTATCCCTTTCTGTTTTGGTACTCTGAGGTGCAATTTTTCCTTTTCTTGCTTTTGATTGTGGATTTCTCCAGGTAATGTCTAATCAAGAAGCAGTTGACATCGTGAGGAAGGTCAAAGATCCAGAGAAGGCAGCCAAGCAGTTAGCAATCGAAGCATTGGTCAGAGAAAGTAAAGATGATATCTCATGCATTGTTGTCCGATTTAAGGGGTAATTTTGATCCATGGGAATTTATCCCAGTGTGCAGTATATATATTTATTAGAGGGGTATTTGTTAGATGAGGCGCGTTTTATAGACTGACAGAAAGCACAAAGTCTCAAGACAATCCTGCATAAATTATTAAAATATTTCCCCAAAAGAGATTATGCTATGTTCCTCTCCCCCAACCCTCTGTAATATTTAAATTCTTTACTCAGGCCGTGTGATTGTTATGTGTTGATTTATTCAGTTTGTAGATTCTCAGAATCATTCTTTCTGTCACTTTGCATGAGCACTTCAATTGTTGCATTTGTTGACAAACTATTGCTTCATGAAATGGTGAAAATGAGTATGCTTTTTGATGATTTAGTTCAACAATCTAATTTTGCAGAATGCCAAAGTTTCATAGTCATTGTATGATGTTTCCAAATCGAAAATCAATATGAGTTATGGAGTTCTTGATCTTGAAATGGATACATTGTTTTGTGTGACTTAGAGGTTATATGATTTTTTATTATAGACTCGAATCGTAGCTACTTCTTAAGTATCTCAGTGTAACCATTGGTGATAAAAAGAGAACAACTAGTTATTCATTCGTATGGGCTTCTCTCAGTAACATATTTTTCGACTAAGTCATAAAAATTTATGTCAAAAATACATGAGATACATGTCTCTTAACTATATTTTCAATTTAAGCAATTGGGTGAACAACTATTTAGATTAATTATAATACTGATTAAGGTATCAAAGAATAGAGACAAGTTAATTAGCAACTCAAACATAGCGTTATCAAGTAGCTAGGAGGTTGACTGGGACATAAGGCCATATAAGGGAATTGTCAATAAATCGTGTTGAACAATTCAACAATTATAAGTAGTAGCTCCAATTTATGTGGCTGTCTCAAAATAATAAAACGATGTCTTTTGACGTGTCAACCCAACTCGTTATCACATACTGATTGAGATTTTAATTAAATTTTATGGGTTCTATATTAAAAATTTTATCGTGAAACTTATTATATTGACTTCTGAAGTACCGGATAGCTACATCCGTCCATGCTCGTCATGATTGAGAGAGCTTTGCTCACGTAATAAATCGCTGTAAATGTAAGATATATTCAGATATACAATATAGTTTTTCTGGCTATTGTCATTAATTCCCCCACCCACTACCACCCAGATTTATGTAACTACTTACCAAAAAGATAGGCATCTATACAAGCTTTGAATTTAATTTCTACCACTTTTCTCCGTTACTCTTCTCCTGTCTTTTAGTATTTGATCAGCAATTTGGTCCCTTTGTAAGGATATCGTCTTTTCATGTGGAAGATTTGAATTTGATTTTTAGGTATTTATTTTCGGCTACTTTTAGTTATAATTCATTAACTAATAAAAAAGCTTTAGACTCGAGTCCTAAAGTAATTCAACCAATAACATAAAGTAAATTACACCGTTAGCTTTGCCAACCAATATTCCTCTGTTGTTGCTAATAGTATGATTGTACAAATATTTATAACGTATTTGACCTTTTGTCCTTTTATCATGCTATTTAAGCACAAGTCTTTTTTCTATCCTCGGGCCATGAGCTTCAACTAGGACTTGGGGGTGCTCTCAGAGACGAAGGGCAACTGATCATGGCCTTTTCCATCCCGTTCCAGTGCACCAATCACAACATTGCAGAAGCAAAGGCAGCTTGGCATGGTGGAAATTGGTGCAAACAAAATGGATACACCAACCTTATCATAGAATCGGATTTCATGGTGATCACAGATATGCTCAAGAACAAGAAAGTTGGCAGCCTTAGAATTAATAGAATTATTGAAGAAGCCTCAGAGATGCTCAAGCAGGCTAATATCAGGTTCACTCACTTGCGGATTGGCTGGCAAAAATGGCAATGCACTCACATGATAGCTCTATTTACTTATCTGCAAACGAGCTCCCTAATGGTGCAAAAGGTCCCTATCTCTTGGAAAGAGACAAGTCCCTTTCATTAGATCAAAATTTGACAAAGCTAATTTTTTTGTTAGTTAGCCTAACTTCTCGTATAGTTGTAGAATGAGCAATAAGTCTTTTTTGTTGGGAGCTCATTCTTTTTTTGCAGGTGTTGTAATTAAACCTTTGGAATGAAATACAACACATCCAGATAGTCACTGGGAAATTATTTTTTTTAAAAAATAAAATGTAAAACGTTTATTATGAGAATATCCTTGCATGAATGTGAATCTGTCCATATTCTTTAACCAATTATAAAGACAAATAACTATACGTGCTAATTTCTTTATTAGTAACAACTTACCTAAATTCAGAGAATATTTGATTACCAATTGATGGTGGGGAATATTACTCTCTCATTAATCAAATCTTCACCATTAACCAAAAATCTTGTTTGCCTTAAAAATAGCAAATACCCATTTCTTTTTCCATTTTTACCCCTCAAAATATATACTATTTGAAATTTGGAATAACAGAATATTATATTACCAAAAGAACATTCTTCCAATTTTATTACTTAAATATATTCTTTTCTAACAATCTTGTTCATTTTATATTTCCCGGGATAATTAACTGACAGCAACAGCGACGGTGGTAAATTTTTGCATGCAATAACGTTTTGTCTAATGTTTTTATGGTCCACAATCTCTCATTAAGCTGTTTAACCCGACCCGTTTTTGCATATAATGCGTTTTCTTGGACCTCAAATTTCTCATTCTTGTCGTCTACCACCGCCGGGAGAATTTTCCGACCAAGGGGCCATGACGGAAAGTAGTTCTTCTTCCATAGCTCCGTTGCTTCTGAGAAACCTGTTGACATCAGCGTTCATCTTTGCTGATAAACCCTTTATTCTCTTAGCAGAAAGATACAAACTTCTGGAAACTATACGTTATTTCCTTATTTCAGTTTTTCTCTTCTTTCTTCGCCTTTTACCATCCTTATTCCCTTCTCTGGATCCTTCTGGAGAAAATTACGGCTACCCTTTGAAGCCCAAAAAGGGGGAGATTTATTCTCCGGCCGCCGCGAGCGGCGGTGCGGAGTCGGGAATATCTAGGGCCTTGACTCAAGTGTTGTCGATTGTGAATGATATTCCGGTGAGTTCAAGGAAATATGAAGTGGTAAGATCATTGGCCGAGAGGCTAATTGATGAGAATCTCTTGGAGGGTAACGAAGCTTTGAGGGAAGTGAATTGCGCCGCTTTGTCCGCGGCTTTTACGCGGACGCTTAACCAGCTGGAATCAGCTATGGTGGCGGAAGAACGCGGAGGTGTTAGTGGACTTGTGTCTGGTGGGGGCAGAGACGGCGGCGATTACATAGGTAAGTTGAGCCGTGGGTTGAGGGCGATTAGGTATTATGGCGACGTTGTGTGGCAGCGTGGTAGGGCGAGGAACCAGATGAGCCAATTTGGGTGCTCAGCTGAGAAGCTGGCAGCGGAGTTGCTATGGCTTGCTCAGAAGATGACAGCTTGTGGTTGTGTTGATGAAGCTGTTTATATGTGGGCTTCGGGTTCACATGTGGCCTGGCTGGCTCTTTCTGCTGAACCGCGGCTTCAGGGGTCTCTTGTTAAGGTTTCAGGTAATTGTCTATGGAAAATTCTTTGATTGCATTTTCTAATTTTCACATTTCTTTTTATATTACGTTTAGTTATGGATCTGTTTCGGATAGAGATATCGAGCATAAATTATATAGATTTAAAGTAAAAATTGATCTGTATTGAACAAAATATGTACAGAGAACTCATCTGATGTAGATTTATGATCAATATAGTGAATTAGTATGTCTAATAGTCTATAATTGTCTAAAGATCTCTCGTTGGATTTGCACTGCAGTGGGGTATTTAGATGGTAGTAGCGACTTCATACGCCTGAATGATTGCAGACACCTATATATTTTGCATTGTACAGCCTCTCATTTCCCTTCAAAACATCTTTTAATCCTTTTACAATTTACACTAGATTTCTGCAAGAGCAGAGTCTTTCTTATTGCTTTCCTCGTCTTTCTACATTCCAGGCAAAGGAGTAGACTGCGACCAAGAAATAGACGTTTACGGTTTCCTCATTCTTATTACATAGGTTGCACCTGCTGCATAAGCTTAGACCCTTCTATGCAAATTAACTGTGTAAAAGGAGCCTTCCATATAAGCTTCTATGGCCATAATATGTTCTCTTCTGTATTCCTCAGCTTTCCATAACCATTTGAATTGAAAGTTTTTATTGGGTACTACATCTCATCATGAATTGCTATCAAATTTGATATTTGGTATGATATAAAGTTATCACCGTCTGTCTTATTTAATTGTTTTTTTGGATAGTAATAGGGCCATGTTCTGAATTTCTCCTTGCTTTTGTGCTCTTTCTAGCTTTCTTATTCAAACAATCCAGAGAAATAGGAAAAGATGCAGAGGATGAAGAAAGTACAAAAGAGCATCTCAGGCGGACAAACATGAATATGCTGATGTCATGGCTGCCATTGCTATGTCGAGCAAGCAACGGTACAGACACTCCAGTCCTGAGTATTAGCGAAAGGGCTGAGCTTGAAAGAATATTAGAGCAGATCATTGGGACATTGGAACAAGAAGAGGAGCAAGAAAAGGTGTTGTCCCTTTGGCTTCACCATTTCACCTATTGCCCTTCTTCTGACTGGCCCAACCTCCATGATTGCTACACTCGCTGGTGCACAGCTTCTCGTAAGCTCTTGCTTCACTGAATTTTCTATGAAAAACCTTTGGGTTAGATTGATTCTAAATACTTGGAGCCCATTTTTCTGGCAAGGGAAGAGTCTCTAATGGGAAGTGGAGGAAAATATTATATTGCTATGTTAATTCCTCTATCTGGTTCATCAGTTTGTGTAAGTTTTGCTCCTTAGCAGGAAAATGCCTATGAAGGTCCAAAGAAGTGTATCAGTTGCTATGTCTTGTAATTATTTTTCCTTTAGTTCAATATATAAGTTCAGAGTGCACTTACGTTGCATATGCACGTTTGATATTGTTTATAAAGTGCTCCAATTTACAGTAAATTGAGCAGACTAGTTTACTTAATTTCAGGCCTCAAATGTTCTTTCCTGCAGATTACATCGACTTCTCTTCTGTTTATTACCATTTCGAAGTTTATTCTTCTAGTACTCACTTCATTTTGTGATATATCAGCATAGAAACATCCCTTGAGAACTAAGTTATGTCGAAACGACCCTGAGATTTCGCGTGATATCTATTAACAGGTTAGTGCATATTTAATCTGTTAGAAACTAAAGACTTGATGTATAATGTAGCAGGGATGTGGTGATTTCTAGCCTTCCATGTAAAACTGTGTTTCTTTATATTTCCAGCTGTTCATGTGGTACAATTATCTTCCACTCCCTGTTCGAAATGACACTCTGCTGCAAATTCACGACACAAAGGATGTGACAGCATGTTGCTGTAGACAAGTTGACTGAGCAAATTTCCATCTGGAAGTTTGTTCAGCAATATTGATAAAGTAAACACAACGAAAATATACTATCAGGATTCACACCAGAACAATACTACGTGTAAATCTACACGTGATGGTGAGCGAAGCTATACTCAAGCTGGAGTTGAATACTCCTATATAGTCACCAGCTTTGAGTGTATATCAAACGGCTCAGACGTGGATAGTTGAGGCTCCTGGGCAAGACCAATAAAATGCATTAGACAAGTAGGATGATGATGCAATGGTGCACTGATTTTTTAAATTTATTTTTGACACTCTCGTAGAAGCGTACCTGAGTTTCATTTGCACCATTAAGACCTAGTAATTTCTGTGCTTCATGAATCTTATTATGCATACTCATAATTAACCGTCCATAAGTCAATTTAGTCTCTTGCTCCAACGTTTGGATGAAACTATAAGTCAGGGCACCCATTGGAACGCCTGTGAATGCCTGTAAAAATCCAAGGTGCAGACATTTTGATGATTGAAGGTGCTAAAAGTGAACATATCAATATTCTCTCGAAATACTAAAGTTATGATTAAGACTTAGTAATGTTAGTATACTTGCATTAATTTGATGTTTGCCAGGAGTCCCTTTTTTTTAATAGAGATTCTAAAGTGACTATAGATGTGTGATATTAACATTTCAGATACTGACCGTTGTATCTCCAGAACTTTGATGATCGTCACAGGCACAGATAGAGAAAGCTGTTCCGCCGCTGGTACCTTTGTATGCTCGAATCCGATGGTCTTCCCACTTAAAGTATCCTGCCCTGCTTGAAAACATTTTGTCATACTACTTTTACTATTAACTTAATGTGCAGTTTCATTGCAGGATCAAGCATCAAAAGGGTTAGTTGATCAATAACCTGTTTATTATTCTGCAGACAAAGGGCAAATCTAGGGAAGTTCCACTAAAGCATGCATCAATTATGCCATGAAGTGTGGCTCCAGGAGGTAAAGGCCTTACAATGATACTATTGATCTCATCATCTAGTATCCTTCCTTCTGTTTCATAATCAACAGGGCATAATGATTCATCATGACCATCAATCTCATCACCATCGCGGTCTCGTACTCGTGCCCCATGGCCAGAATAGTGGAACACTAGTGAATCTCCTGGCCGACAACCATGAACAAGCCAACGTAAGGCTGATCTGATATTAGCCTTGGTTGGGTATTTGTATGGATCTTTCTCATCCTCTGCAATTTTTTTTGTGTATTACATGTTAGAAATCTGACTGTTAATGTTCAAGTATCTACGTTGACTGTTTTCATTAGTGTAAGAAGATTACAATACATACCTGTAAGGACAATTACTGATGCATTTGGAAACCCCAACTTCTCGACCAGAAAATATCTCATGGACAAAACATCATTAATGCTTCCCTTAAGACTCTTTGCATGGCCACGGTAATTGATTCCGCACAGAACTGCTCGTTTTCGTCCATGTACTGCAGGAGGTCGGATATTATTAATCTGTGGTGGCATAGGGCGGTTGAATTGTTGAGGCTGGAAATTATTAGCGTTTGGATTCATCCTTCTTGGCCTTGCAGGATAAGCTGGAAATTGCGGGCGCATATTGTTATTAGCAGGGGGGAAATTAGCAAAGTTATTGTTTCTTGGAGGTTGGAGTTGTGTAATAGATTGGCATCTTGGACAGATAATTGTTTGTGCTCCAATGTGAGCTGCTATATTCATGCCGCACCGCTGGCATTTGCATCCTCTCCTGTCCATTATTTGAAGGGTGAAAGAACAGGGTGATCCAAGTGAGGTTTTGTTTTGATTACTTTGAGATGATTGATCAAGATTTATATAGGATCGAAATATGATGGTTTAATTAGACGTTGTTTGAGAAGGAGTTCAAATGCTGGTGTGGGCTAAATAAATCAATGGACAGTTTTGGTTCTATTGAAAATACCAGTGAAGATCCCCAATCGAAAAATGAAAAACATTCCTAGTTGGAGGAATCAAGACAATTCTAATTTCTAGTTACAGTGATTGTTTTTTTTTGGTCATAATAGTTATAGTAATGTTGACTATATATAGAGAGAGACAGAGATGGGTGTATGCTTTAAACATTATAAGTGCCACTTCAAGTTCGTAATTTTTTTATGTGCGCTTATTTAGCGGATCTTTTAACACATATACAAGATTTAAGTTAAAAGTTATTGAGTTTTGATCAAATCTCCAACTCTAACTACTGTATCTATCCCTATATATGGGGCAATTTTACGACATTCAACTTTCAATTTGTTGCATGTACCAAAATCATATATAAAAATGATTTTTTTAATAACGAAAGAGTAATTTAATTATGGCTATATAATGTAGCAAATAAAAAAAATTAGTGAGAAATGTAGATTGTCGCATTTACAAAAAAACATGTAGTATAATCTTACTGGGAAGGGATCGATTCCCCATCTTATAATTTTATTCCCTTCACTGGTGAGGGATTGATTCTCCATTTTATAATCTCCTTCGTTGCCCCTAATTTTGTAAAAAGAAAAAAAAAACATAATACTTCGTGGTAATTAGAAAAGAAAAAAACTCACTTGAGCAACCTATTACCCAGTCACTAATATTTCTTGACTTTTAAAAAAAATATTCTGTGATGTATTAGACATAGTTGAGTTGCTTTTTCTTTCATAAATTATTTTTTTATTTCAGTGCAATAAAATAAAAGCTAGATGATTATGATATCAATATTTATAAAAGTTCGCAATTAAGCACTTTGAAGAGAATTAACTAACACATGCATTTAGGGAAAAAATTATTTTGTTTATCAAATCAGCAAAAAGCTTTATTCTGTTTCTTGTGGATTGGTATGGAGAAAAAAAAAAGAATCAATCTATTTGAGCCTTTCGGCATGATAGATTCATCTTATCTTGTGAAGTTATGATTTTTTTTCCATGATTCTCTTAGAAAATTGAGAATTTCTTTAATTTTCTAAATGCTTTGTATGGAAAATTAGCTAGTCAAAGAATCATATTACTGTTTCATGAAGAATTACTCAATATTTTCCAGAAACTGAATTTCCCTACACAATTTATATATACACTTTGCCTGAGGAATTATTAAATTAAGAGAAAATAATATTCGTAGTGATCGTGCTTCGTCTTTGGTGGTAGAAAATTAATATTGGCACATCTGGTATAAACGGAAAAAGGGTAAAAAAATTAAATGAACAAAAATGTCCTTGTTATAGATTAGTCAAAAAATACTCTTGCTATTAATATCTTGGTTCAAAAATATATTTATTTTTATTTAATGGATCAAAAATATCCTTTTCTTTGAACAATTTTTTTTTAATAGGAAATATATATCCTATTTTAACTCGAAAAAAATAAAAATTTAAAATATTTTTTATTTTATTATAATTATTTTTATCCTTATCTAAATGAACATTAATAATTGATTTACTATGGTCAAGAAAATCTTAGCAGCTAGTTGGTTGGCTGAGGGTTTGATTCTTGATAGTGTAATCCTCATGAGGCCCTACCCCAAGCTGTTGCAAAAACATGGTACCTATTGGCAGGACATTAGAACAAAAGATGTTGTCCTTTTGGCTCCACCGATTTAACCTATTTCTCGTTTTCTGACTGGTGGAAAACCTTTGGTTAGATTGATTCTAAATACTTGGAGTCCCATCTTTCTGGCAAAGAAAGGGAAGCTGAGGAATTTATTTTATTGCTGTGTTAATTCCTCTATCTGGTCCATCAGTTTCTGGGATGTAGGAATTGCTCTGACCCGGAAAATGCCTATCATCTTGTAATTAATCTTCCTTTAGTTCAATTTTTATATGTCAAAAGCATGCTTAAGTTGCATATCCATGTTTGATAGTGTTTATTTACAGCAAATTCAGTAGATTATTTTTCTTGAACTAGTTTTGCTCTACTCACTCTATCAGGCAACGGCTGGACTGTACAAAAATAAATTCAGGCATTGTGCCATACAATAGGGTTAGTGTTGCAATATCTTCTATTGGTCTTTTGACTGATAATATGGTTCTATCATCCATGGACAAGGAAGAAAAACATTCATTTCTGGTTTATCTGTCAGTTTTAAGGGTGAAGTGCCCTGCAAATTTATCTGATTATACAGAGCAAGACATTTATCTTTATCGTCATAGACTTCTGTTATACGAAAAACTAACACAGCAACACTTGCACATCTTCTATAGAGAGCTTTTGACAGAATCTTGTGATATGATTTGCTTTGTAGATGGACTTGGAAAGAAAAACAAATTCGTGACTTAAAGGATGTGACCACAACATGTAGCTGTAGACGAGCTGTTCTGAGCAAATTTCCATCTGGAAGTTTATTCAGTGTTACTGATATAGTTTACAGAACGAAAACATACGATCAAGATTCACACCAGAACAATACTATATAAGTGAATCTACATGCGATGGTAAAAGGAATTGTTGAATTTATTACAGCAAGATAAAGGTATTGAAATTTATTAGTTCAGCAAGATTATGCCAGGGAACTTGGACTCAGGCGCTTGAGTTGTATACTTTACGTTCTTATATAGCCACCATCTTCGAGTGAATATCAAACTGCTCAGACGAGGATAGTTGGGGCTCCTGGGCAAGACCAATAAAATGCATTAGATAAGTACGTACGGTGATGATGCAGTGCTGCAGTGAAATTTTTTTGATTCTCATAGAAGCATACCTGAGTTTCATTTTCACCATTAAGGCCTATGCCTTTCTGTGTTTCATGAATCTTATTCTGCATACTCATTAGTAAGCGTCCATAAGTCAATTTAGTTTCTTGCTCCAATGTTTGGATGAAACTATAAGTCAGGGCACCCGTTGGAAAGCCTGTGAAAGCCTGCAGAGGTGCGACAGTTTGATGATTGAAGATGTTAAAAGTGAATGTCATCTATAATCTCTGGAAATCCATATGGCTAAGTACATAACACAGCACAATAGAAGTAAAAGGCCTATACAGGCAATACAAACTAGTTATGATTATAGCTTCTGTCGTGTTAGTACACTTACAGTTTGGTGTTTTGCCTTTTAATTTGCATAGAGATTGTAAAATCAGTATAGGAATAATTATTTACAAATACTAACCGTTGTATCTCCAGAATTTTGATGGTCGTCACAGGCACTGATAGAGATAGCTATTCCACCACTTGTACCTTTGTATGAGTTGATCCGATGGTCCTCCCACATAAAGTATCCTGCCCTGCTTAAAAACATTTTGACATACCACTTTTACTATAGCTTGATATGATGTTTCATTGTATTGATCAAAGTGTCAAAACGGTTAGTTTCTCAATAACCTGTTTATTCTGCACAAAAAGGGCAAATCTAGGAAAGTTCCACTGAAGCATGTATCAATTATTCCATGAAGTGTGGCTCCGCGGGGCAAGGGCCTAACAATGGTATTATTGATCTCATCATCTAGGATCCTCCCTTCTGTCTCAAAATCAACAGGGCATAGTGATTCGTCGTGCCCATCAATCTCATCACCATCATGGTCTCGTACTCGTGTGCCATGGCCAGAGTAGTGGAACACTAGTGAATCTCCTGGCTGACAACCATGAACAAGCCAACGTAAGGCTGATCTAATATTGGCCTTGGTTGGATATTTGTATGGATCTTTCTCATCCTCTGCAAATTGTGTATTACATGTTAGATTATGGCTAAAATAAACATTTATGTTTTAATCGTGAATTGTATAACGTAGGTGATCAATTATACATACCAGTAAGGAGAATTACTGATGCATTTGGGAACCCCAACTTCTCAACCAGAAAATATCTCATGGATAAAACATCATTAATGCTTCCCTTCAGACTCTTTGGATGGCCACGGTAAGTAATTCCACAGAGAACTGCTCGTTTTCGTCCATGTACTGCAGGAGGTCGGATATTATTAATCTGTGGTGACATAGGGATGTTGAATTGTTGAGGCTGAAAATTATTATTAGCATTTGGACTCATCCTTGCTGGAAATCCCGGGTTCATATTGTTATTGGCAGTGCGGAAATTAGCAAAGCCGTAGTTTCTTGGAGGTTGGAGTTGTGTAACAGATTGGCACCTTGGACAGATAATTGTTTGTGCTCCAATGGGAGCTGCTATCTTCATGCCGCACCACTGGCATTTGCATCTCCTGCTGTCCATTCTGTGGAGGGTGATCAAAGTGGATTGACTACTTTGAGAGTTGAGATGATCAATCAAGATATCCATGGGAGGCATATATATATATTTAAATCCCACATTCTAGCACAACCTTTTTTATTTTTAATATTACTTGTCTTTTAATACATATACAAATTTTGAGCTAAAGCTACTTGGACCGTAACTCTAACGCTATATTTGCCCCCTGTATATAAATTTTTTAACAACATTCAACTTTCAGTTACCAAAATTTATAAAGTTGATTTCTTATATTGAAAAAGTAACTGAAACATGTCTATATAATGTAGAAAAATGTGGGTTGTCGCGTTTACATAATAACGATGTTATATGTTACATAACTACATTAGCAACTCAACAACAACAATTCTTCACCATGAATAATATAATGTTTACGTGGTATCACTTAAAAAAAGAAATTCGAGGCAACCTAATACCCGTTCTCTCTCTCCATGTGGTAAATCATGGCTTCTTATAATTAGTTCAGAAAACGACTTCTTTTTTTAAAAAAAATGTGAGTGCTGTCTGATACTAAAATTAATTGATGAAGTGATAGCCTAGATTGAATTTTAATATTTTTTTTATGCATATAAACATAATTGAGTTACTTTATCATTTCAAAAATTAGTTTATGATTTTAGCGCAATAAACTAAAAATTAGATGATCATGGTTAATTAAATTAACCCCATAACCCATATCAATATCTATCAAAGTGGGCAATTAAGTTTATGATTTTAGTGCAATAAACTAAAAATAGGCTATGTTTGAGGCAATTCGTATTGAGTTTCTTTCGAGGCATGGTGGGCTACTTTTTTCCCTCCTCCTTTGCCTTTTAACCTAACGACTCAACTCAGGGTCAAGTCAGAATTTTAACTAAAGGGGGTTAAAACATAAAAAAATAAAATCACGTAGAAATCAAGGAATGTTAATATATAATATATAATATCAAAAAATATTTTTATCTAGCTATACAATGTAATTTTACGAAGAAGCGACACCCTCAAGTATATGTGGCTCAGCCAACTGCTCAAGGTGTCTTATAATTTGATGATTTCATATATTCTATCTTTGGTTTATAATTATTGCTTTCATACCTATTAGTTTTCTATCATCTTCCCGACAAAGAAGAAGAAAAGTAAATTTGTCTGATACCCTATACCAATAAAGGTAAAAGAAAAAACAAAGTCATAACGCTTCATACTTTGATGTGTCAAGTGGGTATATCTTTGTGCTTTGTATCGTATGTCTAATCAGCCAAAAATCTTTATACTCTTTCCATTTTCTTGATTGGGCATTATATTCCTTCAGAACCCTGAGATTTTCTTTACTCTTTTTCAGCGGTGTACTTCACCCCTCTTTAGCATACTCTTCAAATGTGCTATATCAGAGTATCGTTTGAGAAAATAAATTCCAACTTGTTTGATGCATCGGATGCTAATTTTTTTTGGGGGAATCGCCGTTTCTAGTCGAAAGAATCAAATGGCTGTTTCACTAAGTACTAGTAAATATTTTTGAGAATCCAAATTTTCTCCAAGAATTGTTAAATTAAGAGAAAATAATATTTTTTAATTATCTTGTTTCCTCTTTGATCGTAGAAAATTAATATTGGAAGCAACTAGGAAAATGAATATGTGATCTCCATCTTATTCGATAAATAATGCGAAAATAATATGCACTAGTTTGAGCAAGGCATCGAATTCTTTTCATTTAATTAAACATATAAAGTTTATTAACAACAACATATCCAGTTTAAGAGATTGTTGGGGTCAGGTAAATTTTTGGCTTTTAACAAAAAAATAAAACTAATAATACTGTTTTGACCTCCAAATACAGTAAGTCGATAGAATTTTTTGGATTCTTAATTTTGGCCTTTATAAGAAGAAGGCATAAAGAATAATGGCGGACAAAGTGCCAGAAGGCTCTGGGAAAAGGCGAATGTACAACAGTCTTACCTCTTTTAACTGGAGAAGCTGATTCCAAATGACTTGTAAGTTGTAATGGATAACCGTGTTTATCCAGAAATCAGTAAGTTGAATTTGTCACGAAATCAAGAAAACTTAGATCGATTTGAATCTTGTTTTGGTTATTAAGTAAACTGTAAATACGTGTTAAATAAGCTTATTAAGAACAATAAAGTAACCAAACAAATAAATGAAACCGTAATGATCCGAATTCACTCTGATGCCAGGTTTTCTCTTATCCTTAACGAATAACGACCGTGTGTAGATGAGAAATTTTTCCCAATACAAACCTATAGTACGCAGATGCTTTTGCTGCCCTTATCATTTTATCATAAACTTATTCTCATTTATCTAAGAAAAAATCTGCTTTCTTTGAGATATCTCTTGAAATTATCAAAATGGTTGCCCAAAATAGGTGTGAGGAATTCCAATTCGATAGTCATACTTGGTCAAAGGTCTTTTGGCAAAAAGATTTTTCTTGAATCCTTGCCATCTAAAATCAATTCTGAACGAACATTATTTCTACCTGGCTTTGACTCACTTTGTGGAGGCCAGTAAAATGACAAGACACACTTGGACATGTGTTTTGCAAATGAAGTTGTGGCCATTTAACAATTTTAGGAGCTTATTTGATCTGTTAATCAACTACTGCAATTTTAAATTGCCTCATCTGAGAAGTGTAGTAATAAAAAGTTCACAAGTAATTTGTCTACATGCTTATTTATGCAAAAAAAGCTTGTGATAAATTAGTTACTTGGAAAGGACACCATCAGAACACAATTTCTTATTTGAAAACTTCCAATTATTAACTCAGAGATATAGATACAAATTATATAGGCAGAATGAGCATAGAAAAATGCCAAAGAGAGCTTGATGCAAATCTTTGGATCGAATTCTCGAGGAAGATAGACAAGGGTCAAAAGAAATGGAAGCAACACAAGAAACAAGTATGAAACAAGCAGCGCCCACGCCCTCATTTTATGATGGAACTGGAAATATCTAGGTCCAAATTCGTCTTTCTGCCGCAGAATTAGAGCTTGAACCTTATGTTAGTGTTGAATTTTTCAGAAGATGATAACAATGGTTCCTGCAAGGTTTAAATGTGATAATACAATATCATATCAACAAAATATCCAGTAAACCTTACAAATAATCAATTCTTATTGATGAGAATATCGTACTTTCAAATACTCGAACATATGCATATACTGTACTAAACTGCTAAATAAAAACATTCTGAATAACAATCGGGGGATACAACACAAGTTTTTCCAATTTCTAGACATTTGCCTGGAATCTTGTGGATGAATGGTTAGCTTCCGAGTGGACTAGACTACTAAGGGCCAGCGTCCAAGGACCTGCCAGACTGCTGATCTTACTTAAGCACTCGACGTCACAAATAGCAATAAGAAGGGGCAAGGGGTTCACTCACTTTCACGAGTTTCATAGGGTCAAGAGATCCCAGTATAATTTAGAAGAGGTGCAATAACTAGTTTAACTTTTATATGCTAACAATGTAATTTCTTTACACTATCAAATCACCTGATACGCGATCAAAGGTAACTGTTCATAGTAAGTGGAATTAGAACCTGGAAAATAAGGTAAGAAGTCCTCCTAGCACTGATTGTGTGAAAATTCGTTTAAATTGTCATATAAGTTACTAGATCCTAAGAACAATAGCATTAGTATAATTTCGAGAATGAATATTTCAAGCAGAAAAGTTACCTGGTCTATCTTGCGTTGCAGTACCTTCAACAGGGGACATCTAGCTTTGTTAACCTTTTCGATTGCCGTGTGCATATAATCAAGTAATCCTTGGTATGTTATATCTGGAATTTCCCAGATAGCTTTAATAAATGTGTAAGTCATGGCACCCATCATAGTTTTTTCAGCAGAGAAAGCCTGCATAATATTCATACAATAGTAGTTGAGGATAGGATATATAGATCAATCATATAAAAAACCGATCAAAGGATTGAAATAAATAATACAGAGGTATCTGCAGCTAGTTGATTATCCTTGCAAGCACTGAAACCGAAGGCCCTGCCACCCCTCGTACCCTTATTAGCACCGGATGGGGGTCTATTATCAACCCATCTATTATTCCTGTTAAAATTCAAATAACTGAAATAAGATTCTCTTATTTAAAAAGGATTCTGAAGTTGATAATTGATTATCAGAATGATGAACTTTTGGATGGTAAGAACATACTCTTTGTATACCCAAGGTAAGTCGAGAACAGTTCCACTATGACAAGCGTCAACAATAGCATGAAGTGTAACACCTGGAAGCAGTGGTTTAACAAGAATATCATTGATGTCATTATCACTGATCATGCCATTAGTTCTAAAGTCAAGAGGACAGATCGTTTCATCGAAACCATCTAGTTCATCATCACAAAAATCAGGTTGTCGTAAGCCATGTCCTGAGAAGTAGAACACCAACGAGTCACCTGATTTAAGGTCTTCCATCAACCACTTGAAAGCCTCCAGGATGTTTCTCCTAGTTGGAGGTTTATATGCCTCTTCTTCTGCAGGAATTGTTTTATTCAAAAAGTAAGGTACAAAAATATTTCTTTCAGCCATTAGTTTTTTTAACTACTGAACCACATATACTGATATATATGTGTGAGTGTATAAAACTACAAAAATCTCAACAAGTCTTAGATCCTAAATTCATAATTTCAAATGTACAACATGTTCAATACTAAGAACTTTAAAGGTGGAACATATCAAATTTAAATCATGAATTCGCCTATGATGATACTGTAAATGGAGAAACTGAAATTACCTGCTAGAATGAGAATGGAGTCATCTGCAAAGTTAAATTTCCGAACCAGCAAGTCAGTCATGCTGTGTACATCATGCAATGTTCCTCTAAGTCTGAATTTCTCCTTCATGTAAGTCACCCCACAAAGAAGTGCACGCTTCCCACTTGGTGCTGGCTTTGTGAAAATAAGAGACAAACGTGGACTAACGCTGGGAGAAGGAGATCGGCTGTTCTCTCTTGAACTGTTTCTCCTAAATTTATCTCTGAATCTTCTCAATTTAGAACTGAATCTACCATGTTCTTGGATTGGCAGAGACCTCTCACTATTGCCTAGTAGAATCATATTGCCACACTCACAACGAAATAGTATACTATGTGGTGGCAATGGCAGTTGCTGTCGACATTTTTGACATACCATAGACATTGCAAAGGGATAAACTAGCTCTACTTAGGCCTCAATAAGTAAAGTCAGAAGACCATAAGTAAGCACTATGACAAGTCACTTCACTAAATGCACAAGTTATTGAAATAGTGTGAAATTGATCAATGTTCTTTTAACTAATTAATAAGTAAAAGCAGGAAGATATTCATAAACATATGAACATGAGTTGTTCCACTAAACCAAAAGTAAGACAATTTTCTAATTGTTTTCTTTTTAGCTGATTCTCAATTAAGCTTGTCTGCATTTCTATATCACTGAAATTCAATTGACAATGCAATGTGTGAACTAAAAGAAGATGCCACTACAGAAGCAAGGGAAGAAACTTTCCCTTTTCCATCTTCTTTTTGGAAAGTAAAGATTCCTATATAGAGTGGCTTAGAACAATAGCATATTCTAAACCTTGCCTTGAAGTGAAAAAAGAACAAGTTATAGTAGACTTGATCTTTTTTCGTCCTAGATTGGTCGATTAATTGGATCCAAGTCGAAGAAATTGATTGAAGTTGACATCCTATGAAGAAATTGATTTAAGTTTGACATCACATTGAGCTCATGCTCGTAAAACTAGCTGTTGTAAGATTGGATGGATATCTATTTCATCATGTTGTTGTAATGAATTCAGTTACATATAAAAGGAATAAAGTAATTTGTTCTGCTACATGTATAGATGGATTTCACTCTCTTCTAGTATTCTAAATATGCTTATAAATATATAATTATGCTTATGAATACTGGAAGGAATATTTTAGGGATTGAACGTGAAAAATGAAAGGGTAGACCAAATGGTCAAAAAGGCTACTTTAATTTATTCTAGCTTATATCTAAAGCACAATTGTAAACATGCTTTTCATAACTTACTATAATTCCTTAGCAAAATATAAAGCATTCCCCAGAAAGCCCCTCCTCTTTATGATCATCAAGATTCTGAAAAGCTCAATGACATAAATTTGCCAAATGCAAGTGTAAAAGTGAGAGGGGAAGAGGGACTATTTTATTTGTATGACCAGCAAATGCAAGTGGACTGAAATACTTCGCCCCTTTAGTTTTTTTTTTTTTTAGTTCCCATCCGGTGTCCGGTACTCGCACTAAATCCAGATTTGCACTGCTCCATACCCAGGGGAACTTGAACCCAAACCTCTGGTTAAGAATGAGGGAGTACTTACCACTCCACCACACTCCTTGTTGGTTTCAACTTTCAAACATTCACAATAACAAAATACTTTTCTTCTTCTGTCCAAAAGGACGACGAATAGAGTGTCATGGGAAAAAGGAAAGGATCTTTCCACAGCCAAATTTCTTACTTTTAATGTTCCTTTCACATTTATAAATGAAGGAGAACGAACAAGATGCTCATCATCACAAGTGGACTGAAATACTGTGTCCCTTTTGCTCGTTCTGCTCATCTACACATAACTGTTCTCAAGTCTATAAAAATGGAAAGCACAGAATTTAAGGCATCATCCAAGGATAACGCAAAATAAAAGGCTACATTGAAAAATGGCATTGATGATGCCTAGATTCTAAAGAGGTTCATAGAGCTAATCAGTGACATACATAAGCAGATAAATACACATGAGCAGAATATACACTGTTCAATTTCATACATAGAGACCCATCTTCCGTCTTCTGTTATTTAACATACCAGAAAGAGGAATACTACAAACTACACTATTCCGTAGTTGAATTTACAGCGAACTGAGTATACCAGCTAAAACTGTCTCCTAAGAAAAAAGCACATGCATGCTTAGTAACATCCATCTCTTTAGGCGGAAAATAAACCTGCATCTTCTGTAATTTAAAATGATAAATGTTGAGTCAGTAAAATAAGCTTGCCACAGAATAAGCTAATTCAGTGTAGTATTTTAGCAAGAAAAACTAGACGCATACCAATTTTTCACAGTTGAGACTTGTGAAGAAGGAAAGAAGTGGCAAAAATATTTGTTTATTACTGATTGTAGCTAGAACTTAAGCAACTCAAGGAATTACCACGTGTATCAGGACATTGAGCAGCAAGCACCACAAGATGGCCCAGTGGAAATCAGAAACCGTGAGGACTCAAGGAAAGACACTCTCCAGATGTCCAGATATTTTAGCCTTGCAGTCTGGACACATAAATCCAATTGAATCTGAATGAGCTTCAGTATCATAAGCTTCAAGCTTGAACTCCGCTCTGCACCACACACATACTGTTGAAAGTTGATTCAATTCTTCCATGTTTAAGATGATTCCTCCAGAATCAAATCTAACCGATGCAAACGCCTCCTCCATCCTTGTATCATTACCCAATCCAATAGAAGTTGCAGGTAAAGACGAAGATTCATGACCATCATCAAAGCTGTATTCAAAGTGTTCTATCTCATCCAGCCTAAGCTCCTCAAACTCTGTTCCATTATCCAGATTCTGACCAATGGCAGGAACTTTGTCATTGTCCTACAGAGGTATTAGGAAAAATAGATCACTAACTCTTGAAATTAGGGAATCAGTTGAACAAGAGTTAGCAGGAGTTATAGTATCTATAAAAAAAACAGAATACTTGTAAGCTAATATCCAAAACCTTGCTGCATAAAAACCCAACAAAACAGCAATCTGCACATCAGCAATTATTCTCAAAGAATTAAATCCTTTCAAACAGTCAGGATAGTGGAACTAATAACACTAAAGTTTAGATTTATGTAAGCAACACAAGAGGATAGTAACATGTTCACTACTTAAGTAGATGCTACAATGAGTGGGACAAAAAGTTACAACATCTTACTGATTCCTAATGATGATAAACTGACGGATAAAAAGGTTTCTTCTTTGGTGCATCAGGTAGGTTGGGTTATCAATGAGCAGTAAAAACAGTATCCAATGTTGATCAGACAAGGAATGTATTTAGAGGCTTGGTAAACCCTGAGAGTAGAGGGGCTGTTTAACATAAAACCTTTTTCTGGATGTAATAGTTGTCTGCCCAGCAAATACATATTTTATTTTATTTTTAATTTTTTTAATTTTTTTTTTAGCAAATACATATTTTGGACACCCCTGTCTTCAATCTATATATTTTGTTTCCAGACAGATTGAAGTAAGCACATTATAGCTTTGGCCAAATTGACCTGAAATTGTCATCATAACCAAGTCATAGCATTTTTCTTTCTCACCTGTGTTGGAGATGAACAAAAGACAAAAAAAAGGCCCTAGCACAAAAAATCCTAGGCAAGATAACCAAATTAAGTTCTGAAAAATCCAAAATGATCAGGAATCAGCGAAGTTGATTATTTGTCAGGATCTCAGAGAAGGAGGAAAAATTGTTTGAGCATTGCTTGATGCATTTTTTTACAGGATAAAAACAAAGAACAAGGTCGTCCTCAGCAACTATGAGATAAATGTATGACCTTCACAGATGCAGAAAAAGCATTTTTACCTTACTTGACCCTGAAAGAATGCCAGTAGAGTTGTGGAATGATTGCACCATAGGCTCTGAAAAACCAGCTAGCCCATCTCGAGTAGCATTTTTCTGAAGAATGAACTCCATAGTCTCGGATTCCACATCATTATTTGCTTTAGTCAGGCTGTCCCCAGGACAAACTGCTTGCAGCTGGTTATTCCCATCCTTCTTCATGTCATCACTCTCAGGGTGCTCAAAAGCACTATGAAATGGTTGCACCATAGACAGCGAGAAAGTGGTTAACCCATTCAGAGTAGCATCTTCCTGAAAACTCAGTTCCATAGTTTCTGATTCGACATCATTTGCTTTGGTCAGGCTGTTTCCCGTACCCTCTGCTACCTTATCAGTTCCATCCTTCTTCACGACACCTTCCTCAGAGTGCTCAACATTATTATGCAACGACTGCACCATAGAGACTGAAGAGCTAGTCAATGCATTCAGACTAGTGATTTCCTGAAAAGTTAGTTCCATGGTCTCTGGTTGAACATCATCATTTTCTTTTGTCTGCATGTTTCCCAGGCCCTGCATTACCTTGTTGCTTCCAGCCTTCTTTGCATCATCACCCTCAGGCTGCTCAGAATCATTGGTTGAGATCACTCTCGGATTGAACTTGTTGGCCACAATGTCTCCACTCTTATCTTTATGTTGCGCGCAGGTATAATCAGGCTGATTTCTGCCTTGTTCAAGACATGTTTCAGCCTTAAATTCCTTGGTATCTGACAATCCAGTATCAATGCTTGACCTCGCAACTTGGTCAATGTTGGTATCCATATTTCCATCTAAGTCCATTGAAGTACTAGATGGCATGCTGCCGTCCTTGGTCGCAGGTCTGGCACTAGAAGTTTCTACAACTGCATTTTGGGCAATTTCAATTAAAGCATCCATTTTACATGTCCTTGAAAGCAACCCATCATGATGCCGAGATTGAACACCCTTGTCTGCTGCAACAGCAGCAGCTATATCCACAGTTCCTCTTGCATTGTTTCTCACGTGGACTCCTACATGACCATTGTAACTACGCCGTTCTTCAAATACCTTATGGCAGAATTGGCATTCATATTTTCCATCTCTAATTATGACCCCATCACCAACAGATGGCCCAACCCTGTACCTTCTTGTGGTCCGCTGGTGAAATGAGAACAGATGCTGCAAATATGCATTCTTTTCTTCAAACGTCAAGTTACATTTATAACATTCAAAAATGTCTTGAACTTTAACCTCAGGGAGATTATCCATCTCCATCAAGCAAACTTCACTCAGATGTAGGTCTAGAGTAGATGAACTGGGTACAACTGCATGTGCAACTACGTCATGCTTTGCTACATCACCTTTTTGAAGAGAACGAGGATTTTCTTGGATGTCTGTTGACAAAAACAAACTGGTATCACTGTGGAAGTTACTCACACTTTTAGCAACAGTGTCATCAACCTGCTGAGTTGGCTGGTTTGCTTCACCAGACAAAAAATGGGACCGCAAGTATGATGAAGCCTCTTTGCATGATATAAACTGTTGACCAGTAGGGCTAACACAGAAAATGCCAAGTAAGAAGAAAATACTGAACTTAGCACACAGAACAAGAGAAGGGCAGTAAACGTCTTATAATTAGGACAGCATTTACTTGCACCAAGCTGTGCAGGAGCTTATTAAAGGTAGATTCGAGATTTCAAGTTAAAAGTAGGTTTCTATTAATCAGCTAAAATGAGTTCCATGTGAAATTGAGTGATTGTCTCAATCTATGTAATTATGATATATCTGGTAATACTTCAATCTCTGCTAATGCTTGCATCGACTAATTTGAAAATGGTCATATTCAAGATGAAACTAAATCATTTTGCCTACTTCACGATCATAGAAAATTCAACAAATGGAACTATTCAATCATTTCTACTGTCCTGCATGTTGGCTGCAATATGCTTATGATAGGGATACCATGAGCTATGGACCCGGTTCTTGAGGAAGAAACCTGGTCGCTGCCATGCTATCCCAATAGCATGCATTGTATCAGTGCATATACTTTCAGGAATCAAATAAAAAGTATGCACAAACTCATTTAAGAACTCAAACTTTTCACAACAAAACATGAAATTTCATGATACTTCAACTTACACGTGCAATGATATTGAAACACATAAAAGCTGCGTAGATCCAGTGTTATCAAAAGTGAAAAGCGCAAAAAGCCTCTAAGGTTCGTAGGGGCTTTAAGCGCAAATAAAGCATGAGCTTTATTGAGAAAAGACACAAATGGAGAAAACATAAAATTATATATGTGTTTAGTCCAAGACTAATAATTATAAGAATGAAAACAAATATATGGACAAATAAATTGATTGTTTTCATGATAAACTGAAATATCAATGGTTTAGCGTCGCCTCTTCAGAAAATGCTCATTCACAAGCAAAGGTATGTCTTAGAACTTTGATGACAACGCTGAAACACACATAAAGCGAGGTGAGGCGCTCAACGCGTTCCGAGCCTCGCTTTAGGGCTTAAGCGCACCTTTGATAAGACTGCATAGATCTAGTTAGTTTTTAACAAACATGTAACAGAATAACGATTAGCATTTCCATCACAAGATTAGCAGTCCATACTACGCAATTTCAAAGCAAACGACAACAACCCACATAACCATAATCCATAAAATCTTATAAACGAACATGTAACTAACAAGCAAAAGTAAGTTAGTAGAAAAAGTTAACAACCTCACAATTCTACGACAATAAAGCCACGCGCGACCGTCCCGTCTACGTAGGGCTAGCAAGAGCTTCCAACCAATAGGCAATGTATCACCAAATCCACTAGCATCAACATACTTCCTCTTCTTCCTTCTGCTACACCACTGCCCCTCCAAATCCCTAACGAAACCGAGTACCTCTTCTTCAGTCTGTAAACTAACAGTCCTTTTCTCCAACTCTCCACTGTATAATTTATCCCCATTATTCTCCAAATTGTTTAAATCCACCACCTCACCGTTTTTATTCACAATTTCCACCCCATTCTCTTTCAGCTTCTTGCTATCCTTAGGTTTCCGTCCTCTCTTCCTCTTTTTGTCAGGTTCATTCATCAAAAGTAGGGTCTTTTCTTGAATCCCGGAAGTAGCCGCCTGTGTAATCGGAGGAGGAGGAACAGGCGGTGGCGGAAGCGGTGGAGATTGGGAATTAGGATTATGAATAAAGTACTTAAGAAAATGAAGAATTGCGTGATTTTCAGGGTCGGAAGTAAAAGGGGGTTTGGGTTGTGAAATTGAAGGGTGAAGACCGGGCACGCGAGAACGGTGATGCTGGTGGCGGAGACGGGAATAGGTTTGACGACGGCTTCCGGTGGATTCATTGAAGAGGGACCGATCAATTTGGGGAATAACGATTTCGTTAGTACGCCGGAGATCGTAAGCGGAGTCGGAGCAAAGGGAAAGTGCGTGGAGTTCAGATTGGGAAAGTTTACTGATGTCTATGTGAGCCAGCGCTTCCAACTTAGGGCCACAAGTGGATGCAACTGTCGCCATTTCCAGTGAGAATTCCGACAGGGACAATAAGGTGGTGCTTCTTACTAACGACTTACGGTGACTCCATTGTCTGGAAGAACATAAAAACGAAATGATCACTCTTTTTGATTATATATTGCTTTCCTTGTCACATTTTTATTACTTTAAAATTAAAAATAATAATTAATTTTATAAATTAATAAATATCTTGAAATGAACGTTTTTAAAAAAGGTTGAAGACCAAGAAGCATTTGCAAGACATGGGTGTTTCGGAATCTGAGCTTTCAAGCATGCAACTCTATTCTACTAAACAAAGTATAACCAACTAAGGGGGGGTCTTTGAGAAAGGAAGTTGGAGGAAAATCATAAGCAATAACCCTGGCTATCCCAAATGGATTTTTATTCTAAGATTAGCTGCCCTTAAACGGTTATATACCAAGGATAGACTTATGAAGTGGGGCATCGCTGACAACCAACAATGTGCTCTTTGTAGCAGTGGCAATGAATCATGTGAGCACCTATTTTTCACTTGAGAGTATTCGTGTCTCATATGGACAAAATTGCTTCTTTGGCAAGGCATTAAAAGTCCAGCAAAGACATGGCAAGAGGTGATAAATTGGACTACAATCAATGTCAGAGGGAATGGAGCAGTAGCAGCCATCTTCAGAATGACACTAGCAGCTGCAGTGTATCACATATGGTTGAGAGGAATTGCAGGATCTTCCAAACTAAATGCACCGAGGCACAAATAATTACTAGGAAAGTAGTGCAGGAGTTATTTCACTGGGCATCATTGAAACCCAGACTTGCCAGCAAACTAGCAGAGCTTAATTACTATCCCTAGAGTTCCTTTTAGTTTCTTTTGCTTAAGTAAATCTTGATGTAATGGTTGAAAACTTGTTAACTGCTTGGTTGCCATACCAACAGTTTGTACAGAAAGTTTACACTTTTGGAAATAAAATTTTTATTTGCCAAAAAAAAAAAAAGGTTGACAATTAATATGAGACGAACAAAGTAATAGCTAGGGACTAGGGAGTAATGTTAATTAGTCAAATTAAAGTCCTCAATGTTTGTAACCTTGTAATATAAGGGATGATTTGATCCTCCGAATTCGGAGACTAATCTCCTCATATTAAAGTTGAGATTGTGTTTCTCTATCATTTAATTGTTAATATTAAATAAAAAATTTGATGCAAATTTTATATCAAAATTTGGTATTCTATCCCATGTTGGGTAAGAAACTATAATACTATGATTACAGAGAGATAATCTTATTTTGAACCAAGCAGCGAGAACTTTTAAAAAGAGATGGAAATATCATAAAAATGGAAATGAAGGCAGATACATTGTTTTTAAAAAAATACATTTATAAGATCTAAAAAATATGCTGAAACACATTTTTTGCTTTTTTATGTATATGAGGTGTTTAAACTTTAAAGTATTAAAAAAATCTTTATCAATTGAAAGATTATTTAATTTTTTATATTGTAATAGCATCATATGAAGATAAAATGTATAATTCAAGAGTTGAACTAAAAAACCTCTGGAAAAAAGTAGTACTACTAAATTCCTAGTAACTGCATTTACTATAGCTATAGTATTTTTTTGGGATTGATTAAGATAGGAAATCAAACATAATCAGATCTTACCCTCTGTAGGTATAACAAGAATGATATCTCAAACCTTAATTTGCTATAAAGTATAAAGTTTTTAATATGTTTATTAACTTACCATATAAATATTCTTTCAGTTTTTGATGTATTTCTCATCACATGGAAGAGTTTTTTTAGATATGAAAAACTTAATTTGGACAATTTTCAAAGTAGTTATTAATTCACAAAAAAATATATATATATAAGTCCATTGGAATTTGATCACATAATGGTTAGCTAATGGTGAAATAATATGCTTTTAATGAAAATGATACTACAAGTTAATGCAGCATTGGTTGGGCCATTCTTGGCAGAGGGTGAGCCTTGAACTAGGCAGCAGGTCAATAAGGGTGGACTGGTAAATATTCTTTCGACCTTAATCAAGAGATCTTGGGTTTGAGTCTCCTGGATATAAAATTATCTTTGTTACGGAACGCTTTATCCTCAATATTGAACTTTTCGATGCAAATCCAAATTTAACCGAATTCCAATATAACACCGGACACCAGGCGAAAAAAAAAAATAGGCAGCAGGAGAGCAATTAGCCTAATGAGACATTTATGGAATAAATAACGAAGTAAAATGCAAATCTGTCAAGTGTTTGGTACGCTATTTCACATATAATCATCCAACCTATTAATATCACTAAACCATTTTTTTATGATAGAAAAATAACTCACCTTTACTTACACGAATTGGCTATATTTGTCAATTATTTTTTGATATTATCAAAATATAATTATTTCCAATAATTTCAAGATGTCTTTTACGAGATAGGTTATCTATATCTATACTATATTAAAAATATGAAGGTACTTAGAAATATTGTTTGAATTTTTTGCCCTTCATTAAAAGACTCTGCTTTAGACGAAATCGTCTTTTCACAATTTTCTTCAATTATTATTTAATTTTAATAGGTTAAAGATTTAATATTGAATTAAATAATTATTTACTTATATTTATATCTTTTGTTTTTAAATTCGGTAGAAAGTAGCTTTAAATTACTTTAAAATTTTCAACTCAATTCTTTTTAGACATTTGCTTTTGAAAATTAAGTTCTTATAGTTTCGAATATCTTTTAATTGGGTTTAGTTGTCTCTTTTTCTTTTTTTAGTAAAATTTACAGTTTAAAACTCCCAAGACAAGAAGGATTCACGTTTTTTTTTTTAAAATAATAATAATTAGAGAAGAAATTGGAACTTGAAATCCACAAACTTAGAAAAAATACTCAACTTCTCATTATGAAATTAAAGTTATTCTATTTAGATTTAGGAGTCTATTTTTAATAAAACTTTTATATATTTATATATTTGCAAATTCACATTACCAAAGTTGTGGACTCTTTGTACTTCTTTTATATTTAGGGAGTTTTTTTTTTTTTTTTTTGTATATAGGTTAAAACAATTTAAAAAAAAGATTTAATAGGAGAATAAGTAGGAAGATTATTAGTACTAAACTTCTCATATTTTTACCCTTTCACTATTTGTAATCGATAAGAATTCCTAATATTTAGTACTCTCTAATTAGTTAAAACAAAATCTCTTAATCAAATAGGAGTAGAACTTTATTTACAACACTATTGGTTATTTTAATATTGGAATAATTGTTTATCTCAATTTATGTGAGAAAATCAATTTTTTAAAGGGTAAATTTTAGGAATAGCAAACATAAAAATCATATTAGCTCTCTATAACTACTTATATAAATGGGGCTTTTGTGTCTATGAAAATTGTGTGCGTATATGTATATGTTCTTTGTGTTTGTATGTCTGCATAAAATTTGAATTCGTATACAATTGAATCGAGTTAAAACAGTTGTATTTATATATCAAATCTCTCTCTCGCTTAATACAAACACAAATTATACATTGTATTTTGTATAATTTGTGTTTGTATAAAGAGAGAAAGACAGAAGAGAACCGGGTAGGGGAAGATTTGAATTAGTATAATTATAAGTGTATAAGACGAAAAGATATGTATTTGTATTATATATAGTTCTCTCTCGCTTTATACAAACTCAAACACAATTTATATATTTGTGTTTGTATAAAGTGAGAGAGGTGAGCGAGATTCGAGATTCTGGGGAGAGAGACGAATGGCTAGTGTTTGCTACGAATTTGAATTAAATGAAACTTTAGCTATATCATTTATTTTGAATTAATAGTTTGATATAATGCACAATTTTTCCTTTTTTTAATCCACAAGCAATTTATCGATGAAGTTCATTACTAAATTTATTTTTTCTCTATAATGTTTGTTATCAAATGAGGTATGTGCAAAGTGCGTATATCGAGACTAGTTCTCTCTTTAAATAAGTGTGAGTTAAAGTTTAAAATTGAATAGTCTTCCTAAATCTCAATAGAGATTGTACTCGTATTATAGAAACTTACAAAATTTTAAAATAATTAAGTTTATTTCATTATATATTTATTCTATACTCAATAAATATCAATATAAATACACGATGAGAGAGTTTTAAAAATTTTGATTTTAGACTACCTATTCTATATGGTATGTTTGAGTTGAAATCAACACACACATTTTTAAGTACTCTAACACCTTGTTTGGATGGTTGTTATCCGTTGTATTGTATTGTTAGTTTAAATACAATGTTTATTTTGATTGTTACTTAAATTATATTGTATCGTATCATTTAAATCTATCGTTAGGTAACGACGGAAATACTCATTTTATGTAACGACCAATTTGGTGTGATCGCATCGTTACCTTAATATTTTCTTCTAATTTTATCTTTATTTATTATTTAATAATTATATTTTATCTTTTATTTTATCTTTTCATAATAGCTCTACCTTGTACCTTACTTTCCTTGTAGGTTTATCACTCAAATTATGTAACAACGGAGAATGATATAATTTATCCAAACATTATGTTCATTGAAACAATATAATAAGATACAATACAATATAATATGATATGATACACGATAAAATAATGGAAAAATTACTAAATTACATAGTTTTAAGTAAACTATTTTCCATATTTCCCTATATCTTTTAAAAATCTCTAAAATCCCTTATTTTAATAATGTATTCATATTAATGTATTAATGTATCCGCGCTTTCACTAATGTATCCGGATTGGAAAATCCCTTATTTTAATAATGTATTAATGTATCCGCGCTTTCACTAATGTATCCGGATTGTTGTATTAATGTATTAATGTATGCGCTTTCACTAATGTATCAGGATTGGGAAATCCCTTATTTTAATAATGTATATGTATTAATGTATCAGCGCTTTCATTAGTGTATCCGGATTGAGTTAATTTTAAGGGATTATTGTAATTAGAAAAAAATAGAAATAAATAGTAATTTCAACTTTACACTATGTGATTTATGTAACTTATACTAAAATAATACGTAACAACCATCCAAACAAAGTGTAATATATTTACGTGATAATTGAAAAGAAACACCGAGAATGGGCCAGATAATTGTTAGGACGCGGACACAGAAGTTTAAGATGTGCCGTTTTACAGCGAACCAATATAGAAGCCTAATGTTAGTGGTACAAGTATAACTACAGATAGCCCTCTTCACGAAAGCTATTTCTCTTTTCTTCTCTTTCGGAGCCTCATCTTCGCAACCAGACTTTCTCCCTCACTCCTCTCAACCACCGCACAACTACCGCCGCCGTTGCCGTAGCGGCGCGTAAACATCGCAAAACTCCGGCCAATCTCAGTCACAGGTCCGGTGCAGAGTTCAGTCTTTTTGTGGGTTATTGAACTATATATGTGTTCGGTAAAGATGTAAATTGAGGAAACATATTTCTGGTCTACCTGTATTGACTTTTTCTTTATATGGGCGACAATTTCTATTTCTGTTTTACTATGCCCTGCTCTAAAAGTCTGAACATTTTCATATTTGCTTTACTAGATTATGTGTCTAATTTTGTGTTGTTTTTTTTTTTTAGTTTTTCATTTGATTTATGTGTTAATATAAGTTCTTTAGGGTTCTTGTGTTTCTAGTTAATAATTACCTCAATGTGTCTTGTAATGAGCTTCTTGAATCTTTATCTCCAAACCATTGGGAATGATAAATGGCATTTAATTTCGATCTTACCACAAATAACCAGGAGTTGGTGTAAAGTAATGTTTATTTTTGGGGTGGGACGTATAGTAATATTCTTGGCGTAGTTGATTATCATCTGTATTTACCTTTTAAGGAATAATGAAACAGTGCAAATTAATTGTCTGTCCAAGATTCTCTGTATGTAGCGATAGATTCTTTATTACTTTCAGTTATTGTAAATTATGGTGGATCTTTTCCCTTTGTCCATCATCTTGTGGATTAGCAGAAAGACGTTTTAAAAATCTGTTGTTTGCCTTCTGAATGTAGTCCTTTTTATTCTACCACTACATCTCTCTGAATGTTTTTAAGTGGAAATAATTAACTTGCAATGTGTTCCTCAGTTAAACTCATTCTAATGCGATGCTTGATGTACTTGCAGTATATTAGATGGCAATCATACCTTGTGGAAGCACATGGGTTGTCCGGTGGGGAGTTCAGCCTCAGTCTGTGCCAAAATTTCCTGCTACAAATAAATTATCAGCATCTCCATTTTGGTGAGTCATGCTGGGGCATTCTTGAACATGAACCACTTATTTGTTGTATAAGAAATATGATTTCTTTGGAAATTTTATGGATTCCATCTGGAAATGTTTATGTATTACCCGTGACAACTGATCTTTGTTATCTTTTTGTTTACCTACCTATTAAACCCCAAACCATTTTTCGAATATATTCCTTTCATTTTCAAATTCTCATATGTTGTGAAGTCATTCTTGTGGACTGACCTTCTATTTACGTATGCTTGGTTAACCTCACCGCCTCATCTCTAATATATTCTTTTGGATTTAAACTCTGTATGTTTTTAAGTCATTTATGCAAACTTCGTCTGCTAAAAGTTAACGTAATCGGTGATAAAATTTAATTAGGTCTGGAGAATTTTTCGGTCCTCTTCTGAATAGGGATGTCTAACGTCTTGAACTAATATTTTAGTTATGACTCAGAATTTTAGGTAGGCTGTAGATTTGAACCTACAGCACTTCATGACAGTCATTAGAGTAATTTCCTGCATTAACCATTTAGTTGTGACCTTGATAGAAAATTGTCCTACAGTTCAACTTTAAGAAGCCAGAACAAATGAATGTGCTATTAATGTTTCTCTTTTGTAGATTAGCAGTTTCCATTGACAAATGTATTTATCCATATATGGAATTAGACTTCCAAGTTCCACCTACAACTTTTGAATACTTCTGGAGTTCTAGTGTAGTGGTGATTATGTAGTGAACCAAGGTTGGGGTTCCATGATGCATCTCAGTAAAAGTTGATGCAACAGTGTCATATGAGGTCTGTATGAAAGATGAAAGTTACATATTGTTCTGAATGGTAAGGTGAAAGATACACGTTGACTTTAAAGAGTTTCTGATTTTTTCTGAAAAAGAATCTATAGATATATGTAAGTGTAACTTGATGGTCTTACGTCATACCCATAAATCATGTCTGTTTGTGTTAACCACAACACAATTTTAATCCCCCCTACTATCTAATGTAAAACAAACGAGACGTTGATCCAGTCTAGCCCCATGGCTAGTCCACAAAGAAACGAGGAGTATGTCGTTTTTGTTTTCTCGTTTGGAGCATGCCCCTCTATAATTTAATAGGCCATGCTTGGGAGAATTAGACATGTCTTTTCACGCTTAAGTGAATACTTGCTATTTTGGCCTGTATAGATGGTTGGACATTGGATCCTTCCTATTGTTAGGGGAAAGTTCAATTCTTTTCACACAAGTGATTACATTTATACCTAGGACTTTGTTTAGTGGTAAGAAGGCAATGGGTGATGTATGGATTAGAAGCATGTCACAAGTTTGAACCCTGCCACAGACTAAAACATTCATGTAAGTGGAGAAGGGTAGAGTGATGGATCCATTATTCACCAAGGTTCAAACTTTGCACCAGCTAGCTCTCGGGGATTGCTCGGTTATCTAAAAGAATAATCAAACCATTTACATCTCAGCAGTATATGAAATTGGCATGTTTTCTGACCCAAGAGGCGATTGCCATATCTACCTGCATAGCCAGCAGATGGCATCTGCCCACACTTATTGACCTTGTTATTGTCTATGCAGTTTCTCAAGCAAGATAAGGGCATTGGCATCCCCAAATTCAAACCTTTTTTGTCAAGAATCCCTGCATGCACTTTTCAGTTCAGTATCAAACAAGAACCAATATCAACGAAGGGGGACCAGTATAGTTGTTAGAGCTGAAAAAGTAAGATGCTATGCTGATATCCTTTTCCTAGATTGTGATTTAGTTGTGAGAATATGAGTTGCATTTATGTTTGTTTGCGAGTTTGTGAATATATAGCATAGTAAAGCTGGTTTAATGCTGTTACATCTTCACAGGATTACTATGATGTCCTTGGTGTATCTAGAAATGCCAGCAAATCAGAAATCAAAAGTTGTGAGTACAATCTTCACTCTTTTCTTTTCTATTCTCTGCTTTCAAGTTTTGTCAACGAAGTTCATTCTAGCTTCTAGGTGGTTCTGTATAATGAACCTTTATGGCCAATCTCTGTATTTGTTAAGAAAGAAGGTTCTGAATAGTGTATTGCTTTCTTCATTTGATGCTGATGGTGAATATTACTATAACTGTTTTTGTGCATTGATTTTGTTTTGGTAGTAGTGGTGAGAATCAGAATATCTCGTATATAATGTGAAAACAAGAATTATCCTTCTTGTTGGAAAGTAGTTTTATCTTCTTTGGATTCATTTTCCAACCTGGCCTCCTGAAATTTGTTCTCTCTAGGAAGTTTTGAAGTTAGAGAATTTCAAAATTAGCATTGTCACCTAGTCGTTTACATATTCTGTCTACTAGAATTCGCTAATTATTTATGTCCTTGAATTTTGACTGTAAATTAGAACTACTGATAGGTTGCTCAAGAATTGTGTTGTTGAAAAAGATACATTCATTGCATTCATGTTATGTTTCTGATCAACTGTTTTTTCTTGTTTAGCTTATCGAAAGCTTGCAAGGAGTTACCATCCAGATGTGAACAAGTGAGTATAGTCTCTGGAATTTTGAGATGTGATGCCTTTTACTGTGGTCTTCTTGTTTAAAGATGGTATAAAGTAGAATATATTTGCTTTTCTCTTGCTTTAAATTTACTTCTTTGTTTTGTTGAAGAGCCATGTTTACCTACTCAAGCTCAGAAGATTGAGTCCTTTCACTGATTCTGCTTATAGTTCCTGGAAATTTGTGATTAAGATGCTTTCGTACCTGCTCAAGAACATATGATTGACCTCTTTACAAACTTTAATTTTTCCTTATTTTGTACGGATAATAATAGTAGAAACTAGAAAATGAAGGTTCAGACTTGAGGAATAGTTTTGGCAGAAGATGAATGAAGAATTTTGGAGTGGATATGTGAAACTGTGTATTTACCATATAATAGCATATCTTGTCTAGATTTTTTTATCCAGGTTATATATTTTTATTTTTGAGTGGGTAAATAATTAAAATGCTGCAAGGAATGGCCATGGTATTTGTCTCATCTTTCATTGAAAAACGGCAATATTTGAGGCCTTACACTGACTGTTTATGTTTCTTTAGATGTAAATATGTTTTATTAACATGCTTTTTTACCTTAATTTTTTGTGGCCTTTCTGTTGTAAATTTGAACTACATGGGAATCAGCTGAACATATCCATATGATTCCATCCACAAATTCTACGGTGATCCAAGAAATTAAAAAAATTAACTTTTCCCAATATAGAGCATAATACTGGAAAGGTCACACTAGCTGATGATAAGTAGTTTCCATAGAAATAAACATAAGATGTTTGTTGGGGATAGCTAGTAAGTGTTTATTAGTTGAACTTACAAGCTTTAGTTTCCTATTGACATATTCAAGTTTATTCATATGAAGGTGCACTGTCATTGTCGATCTATATTTTTTTTCTTTACAGAATGTAAGATCCTTATATGTGCATTCATGTTCTTCCATATTGTAGAGAACCTGGAGCTGAACAGAAATTTAAGGAGATCAGCAATGCGTACGAGGTATAGTTCTTTTTCTTGGTGCCCTTTGTCCCACTAAAAGGTAACCGACAATTGACGACCATAATGGAGAATATCTCAAGCACCACTTATGACATTTAATGGTTTGCAATAGGTTTTGTCCGATGATGAGAAACGTTCGATATATGATAAATATGGGGAGGCTGGTCTTAAAGGAGCTGGCGCGGGCATGGGGGTGAGAATTTCTTACTTTATAAGAAGATATAACGATAGTAGCAGATGGTTATCTTACCTATATAATTTTTTCGACTTACTGTTCCTTATTTGTAGGATTTTAGCAATGCCTTTGATTTGTTTGAGTCTTTGTTCGACGGCTTTGGTGGCATGGGTGGCATGGGTGGTATGGGAGGTAGAGGATCTCGGAGCAGGGCCACAGAAGGTGAAGACCAGGGCTATAATCTGGTTTTGAATTTCAAAGAAGCTGTATTTGGGGTTGAGAAGGAGATTGAAATTAGCAGGCTTGAAACTTGTGGTACCTGTGATGGATCAGGTGCAAAACCTGGGACTAAACCGTCGACCTGTAATACTTGTGGTGGGCAAGGGCAGGTTGTGTCCTCAGCAAGGACCCCACTGGGTGTTTTCCAGCAGGTGACAACATGCTCTTCTTGTGGGGGGACTGGAGAGATTTCTACTCCTTGCGGCACCTGCAATGGTGATGGCCGAGTGAGGAAGTCAAAACGCATTAGCTTGAAAGTTCCACCTGGGGTAGATTCAGGTAGCCGTTTAAGGGTTCGTTCAGAAGGTAATGCAGGAAGGAGAGGTGGATCCCCTGGAGATCTTTTTGTCATGATTGAAGTCCTCCCAGATCCAGTATTAAAACGGGATGACACCAATATTCTCTACAATTGCAAAGTTTCTTACATTGATGCAATATTGGGTACAACTATGAAGGTTCCTACAGTAGATGGGATGGTTGATCTAAAGATTCCGGCAGGTACCCAGCCAGGGACAACATTGGTGATGGCCAAAAAAGGGGTGCCATTCCTGAGCAAACCAAATATGAGAGGTGATCAATTGGTGAGAGTGCAAGTTGAGATTCCAAAACGGTTGAGTAGTGAAGAAAGAAAGCTCATAGAAGAACTTGCCAATCTAAACAAGCCTAAAGCTGCTACCAACAGTAAGAGATAGCTTGTAGCTCAAGCAACCAGGTTGTTTTTTCTTTCTAATACTTCCAATGATCGATATTCTGGTATGCTCTACGTACTGGCACACCGATATTAATGTTGATTCCTCGAACTCTATAAAGTATAGTCGTAGACATAGACAATTTTGAGGTTTGATTTTGTGTTATGTACTGTACCTACACCCAGCGCAATGCTGGAAAAGATCAAGCGGGCTGAGCTAAGATTGTTGATGTCTCAATATTTATCATTTTTGTAAGCTGTGTTATCCAATAGCCACTTCCATATTTTTAGCTTCAAGCTTTTCCCCAATCCCAACTGAATTGGATTTCTGGTTGTTACACGATAATGCTGCTCGTCTTTATTACTGTTTCTGTTTTCCTTTTCTGGTGATCTTAAGTAATACTAATCGAAAACATAAAGGAACTGAATTCTCCCTGCCCTTTTCTTCATTTTGTTGATATGAGAAGTAAACTAGTAACTTTTGTCCTCCCTGCCCAAAATAAAAGGTCGGGACTTGGGAAGAAGTTCTTGGACAGTTAATTCACGAGATGAAGCGTAGTGGACAGTTAATTCACAAGGTGAAGAGTTGCAGATGGGCTATAAGTTGACTATAGTCTCCTTATCCTTACCGACGTGATCGAGGCATCACACTGTTTTTCAGTCCTTCATAGAGTACTAAGAGCAGAAGCACCTATATCTCCGTTCCTTTTTCAGTTCACCACCTATATAGAGAGATACAAGTATTATTTAGAAATAGTAACGGCCGCGACAATTCTGACGGAGAATCTCACTTACCAGGTTAAGACATGGATAGGAATATCATGATTTTTAGATATCAACGTTACGATACAAGATAAGTTATCTGTGAGGAGAAAAAAACACCAGGTGATTCTCCTAGTTGTATATTAGTGGAAAATGGATAAAAAGAAAAAGTGGAGGGTATATATATATATATATAATGCGATTGGAAAAATGAATGGGGTGAGAGAGGCTCGAACTCTCGACCTCAGGATTACTCAGAAGCTATGAGACCTACGCGCTAGCCAACTGCGCCACCACCCCTGTTGTTGTATAAATACAGAATATTATTTATGTAACATTTGAGAGCAAAAGACAATCTTGAATGGATTCTCTGGTTTGCCAAGCAATTCAATCAACCTACAACATTCATACTAGTATAAATAAATAAAAAATATATATACTTACCAGAACATTGGAAGTATATATATATGATAATTGTGGATTGTAGGGACAAAATATCTAGTGAAAACAGTGAAAGAAAATATATAACGTTGCCAAAAATAAAATAAAAGAATCTCTTTTGTCTATTCTCTTGGTTTCTTTCACTTGTTCTAATTGTTCACGACAACCCACGTCTGTTGGTACGCCATTTATTAGAAAATTATTTTCTGACCTTTAGTTCTTGGAAATATTCTACTTCAAAACGAGAAAAAAATAAAAATAATTATTTTTCCCAGTTAAACAGCCTCCCATTTGTTAATATCATAATTGATAATGTATTCACTCACCATTCAATCACGACTCTCATGAGCTCATATGTATTGTCCACATAGGGCATAGGCTATCACAAATTTGTCACACCGAGTCTCAAATTAAGTGTGCGTATCATGTGAATTTGAGTTATGCCTAATAAAGCTCTTCACTTTTCTCTCACTATCTGTCATGAGATTCGTCTAAAATGTCATGTGCACTTCATTTTTAAAAACTTGTCAGCCTCATCAGCCCGCCTTGTGTCAAGATGCCTCACACAACCAAACACACAAATATTTTATATAAAAGTAATTTTTAGTGAAAAAATGACTTCTATCACACCAAATGCAAACTAGTACAAAGAGAATCAATGACCTATATATATTCTAGATTATTATTCATGAGCCACAAACTCAAATATATAGAAACAGAGAAAAAAATGGAGTGTCATGAAGGAAAAAAATCCCAAAAACCTCATGCTGTGTGCATTCCATTTCCATCACAAGGCCACATAAATCCTATGCTAAAACTTTCCATTCTCCTTCACTCCAAAGGCTTTCACATAACATTTGTCAACTCTGAATATAATCACAAAAGATTACTCAAATCCAAAACCCCTTTTTTTCTTGAAAATAATTTCCAAGATTTCATCTTTGAAACAATTCCAGATGGACTTCCTCTTATTGATGCTGATGTTACACAGCATATTCCTTCTCTTTGTTTTTCCACAAAAGAAAATTGTTTAGCACCATTTAGAGAGCTTTTAATCAAGATTAATAACAATTCATCTAATGTTCCTCCAGTTACTTGCATAATATTTGATGGAATTATGACATTTGCTTTGTTAGCTGCTCAAGAAATTGGTGTACCAAGTGTTAGCTTCAGAACTACAAATGCTTGCAGTTTCATGTGCAATAAACATTTGCCTCTCCTGATTGAAAAAGGAATTTTGCCTCTCAGAGGTTAGAATTCTTTAAAATCCAATCTTATCTAGCTTATTCTACCTAATCTATAATCAGGTCGATTTCACAGATGGTTATTCAACTTTTTAGTTTATTCTGCTAAAAAGCATAAAATTAATTTTTGTAACAGTAAATATTTTTTCTATATATGCACCTATATATATCAAAATTAACATGTAAATATAGACACATCAACAACTTACTTTAAATAATATTCACGCGATACTATCTAAAAAAAGAAATGCAATTTTTTTACCAAATCTAAAATCCAGTGTCTTCTCTTGTAATATAATATGCATACATTAATAAATTAATTAATTTGCCTTGTTTTATTTTCCATGCAGATGAAAGTGACATAACAAATGGTTATTTGGACACGGTTATAGATTTTATACCAAGTATGAAAAATCTTCGTCTTAGAGAATTTCCCAGCCAAATCAGAACCACAAATATAAATGACAAAATGTTTAATTTCATTATGGGAGAAACTGAAAGAGCTTCAAAGGCATCAGCTATTATTTTCCACACATTTGATTCACTTGAATTTAATGTTGTTAGCCCATATGTTTGGGCTGCTTTGTTATTAGGCCCATATGTTTAGGCCATTCTCTTAGTTAGATTTTTCTATATAATCTCCTACTTCCTTTGTATTTAGATAAGCCTTTAGATTATAATGAAACTCTATTCTCTTGTTCTCAAAAGCATCTTCTATTCATAACATGGTATCAGAGCTAAAGCGATCCATGCTCTTTGATTTGTTTGTTGAAGATTTTGTAGCAGTCACCTACTGTGCGGATCGAACTCCGCGGTGAGTTCGCTGGGAGGTACGGGGGGCAGCGCGCCCCCGTTTGGGGTTCGGAGCGGAGCCCCGATTTTTTTTTTTTTTTTTTAATAAAAGTTCTCGATTTGCTGCTTCCGCTACTGTCTTCGTTTGATGCCACTGCTGGGTTCTCGATTTGTTTTCGTTTACTGCTACTGCTATTCGTTTGGATTGGGTTCTTGATTTGGTTGGGTTCTTGATTTGCTGCTTCCGATCTAGGGTTCTTCGTTTGATGCTATTGCTGTTCGTTTGGATTGAGTCATTGTTTTCTTCCGTTGCTGCTGCTGCTGTTTGTTGGATTGGTTCGACCTAGGTATTTTACTTTTTGCTTTGGAATTGTTTGTGTCTTGCTGTCTTTGCCATCCCTTTTGACAATATGACTGGAAAGGATGATTCTCTCCAGTCCATTAGTACTCAATTAGATGGTAAAAACTATGCATATTGGAGTTATGTCATGAAAAATTTTCTTCGTGGGAAGAATATGTGGGGCTATGTCACTGGAGTTAAAGCCAAACCTACGGATGATAAGGTTGAGAATTTTGCACTGTTGGTCGACTCATGGGAAACTGATAACTCCAAGGTTATCACTTGGATCAACAACTCTGTAACTCAGTCAATTGGTATACAATTGGCTAAGTATGACACCGCAAAGGAAGTTTGGGATCATTTGGAGAGACTGTATACTCAGTCTAATTTTGCTAAGCAGTACCAGTTGGAATATGATATTCGTGCTCTTCAACAGAATGATATGTGTATTCAAGACTTCTATGCTGCCATGTCGGATTTGTGGGATCAATTGGCCCTTACTGAATCTGCAGATTTAAAAGGTTTTGCGCCATACATTGCTAGGAGGGAAGGACAGCGGCTGGTTCAGTTTTTAATGGCATTACGTTCTGATTTTGAAGGACTGCGTGGAACGATCCTTCATCGATCTCCCCTCCCAACAGTTGATTCAGTTGTTCATGAACTGATTGCAGAAGAGACTCGTATTAAGTCTCAAGTCGATAAAGGGTCTAAAGCAACTACTACCCCTGCCGTGTTTGCTGTTTCAACGGATCAGTCTAGACTACCACGTTCTCAGACTTCAAATCAATCTAGACAATCTCCTAAAGTTGCATTTGATGAGTGTGCATTCTGCAAACAGAAAAATCATTGGAAGGCTCAGTGCCCGCTATTGCTGAACAAGGCTAAACAGGCTCAATCTGGGCAGCAGCAGAAGTATGGGCAGCAGAAGTCTTGGAAGTCTCAGTCCCAATCCTCTGGTGCTCTTCCATGGTCCCCTCATCCTCCACAGTGGAGTGCTGCTGCTGCTGCTGCACCATCTGAGTCTGTTAGCACTATGCCACCCTCTGCGTTGGATCCCCATGTTTTCGAACAGTTCAGACAGTTTCTGGATTCTAATCCTAGTGCCATGTCAGCATCTATGTCTCATTCAGGTCCTGCTACTTCTAGTACCTCAGGTATTCCTTCATCCCTGTGGATTTTGGATTCTGGTGCGTCTCATCATATGTCACCCTATTTGTCGTCGTTTGGTTCTTTGTCACCCATTTCACCAATCTCTGTTATGTCTGCTAGTGCTGCATCTATGACAGTCGAGGGTGTGGGTTCTGTCACTACTCCTCACATTGTTCTCTCTGATGTTTATTACATTCCCAAACTTGCTTTGAATCTTGCTTCGGTCAGTCAGTTGTGTAAGGCTGGTAATTGGGTGCTCTTTTCTGATTCTGTTTGTGTTGTACAGGACCAACACACTCAGAAAGTGATTGGGATTGGCCGTAGGGTGGGGGAACTCTATGTCTTGGAGATTCTCAAAGTGTCTGCTGTTGCTGCCTCTAGTATTGATTTGTCTTCGTTTCGTTTGAGTCCTTTGTCTTCTCAGTTTTATCTTTGGCATTCCCGTTTGGGACATGTGTCAGTGTCACGTTTGCGTTTTTTAGCCTCTACTGGTGCTTTGGGTCATTTGAACACTTGTGATATTTCAGATTGTAGTGGTTGTAAACTGGCCAAATTCTCTGCTTTACCGTTTAATAAAAGTGTGTCTTATTCTGTTGCTCCTTTTGATATTATTCATTCTGATGTGTGGGGCCCATCGCCAGTATCCACTAAGGGTGGCTCGACCTATTATGTTTCGTTTATAGATGACTATACTCGTTATACCTGGGTTTATCTTATGAAACGCAGATCAGATTTCTTTGGCATTTACAGCAACTTTAGAGCCCTTGTTAAAACGCAACATTCAGCTGTGATAAAGTGTTTCAGGTGTGACTTAGGGGGTGAATATACCTCTAATGATTTCACTCAGTTACTGGCCTCTGATGGTACCATACACCAGTCATCTTGTACCGACACTCCTGAGCAGAATGGTGTTGCCGAAAGGAAACACCGCCATATTGTTGAGACAGCACGCTCTTTGCTCTTATCTGCAGAGGTTCCTAGTATTTTTTGGGGAGAAGCAGTCCTAACTGCTGTATATGTGATTAATCATATCCCTACTGCATTGACTTCAGGGATGTCTCCATTCGAGAAATTATATGGTCACCTACCAGATTATTCTGCATTACGAGTTTTTGGATGTACTTGCTTTGTGCTTCGTCCTCATGTTGAACGAAATAAGCTGGGGCCAAAATCAGCTATATGTGTGTTTTTGGGGTATGGTGTTGGACAAAAAGGATATCGTTGCTATGACCCTGTTAGTCAGAAATTATATGTCTCACGGCATGTCACTTTTTTGGAACATATTCCTTTCTATTCGGTTCCAGCAAAATCCCATGATGTAATGAAATCAGATCTTCGACATATTGATCCCTTTGGCGTTGACATGGAGGTTCCAGTTCTAGATTCATCCATGCCACCTGATAGTGCTTCAGATCCGTCTGTACCTGAGTCTGCTCCTTTGATTGTTGAGACTGGAGACCCACCACCTCTGAGGAGGTCTACTCGTCCCTCTAAGTCCACCAAACTACCTGATTTCGCTTACTCTGCATACTCAGACTCATTTGCTACCTTTATTGCAAACATACATCATTTGTCTGAGCCTGAGTCGTATCGAGAGGCTGTGACTGATCCTCTTTGGCAGAATGCTATGGCTGAGGAACTTGCTGCTCTTTATCAGACACATACATGGGATTTGGTTACCCTACCACCAGGTAAACGTACGATTGGTTATCGATGGGTATATAAGATAAAAACAAAGTCTGATGGGTCTGTTGAGCGATACAAGGCCAGACTTGTGGCAAAAGGGTACTCACAAAAATATGGTATGGACTATGAGGAGACTTTTGCCCCGGTGGCAAAGATGACGACTGTTCGCACTATTATTGCTATTGCATCCGTTCGACAGTGGAAGATATTTCAAATGGATGTAAAGAATGCATTTTTGAATGGTGATCTCCATGATGAAGTTTATATGACTCCTCCCCCAGGTATTGACCACCAGCCGGGTGAAGTTTGTCGGCTTCGAAAAGCTTTATATGGTCTCAAGCAAGCCCCTCGTGCTTGGTTTGAGAAATTCTCCACTGTGATTACTTCTCTTGGATTTGTCCCGAGTAATCATGATTCGGCATTGTTTGTTAGATGTACGAGTGCAGGGAGAATTCTTTTGTCCTTATATGTAGATGATATGGTTATTACTGGTGATGATCATGGTGGTATTGAGTCATTGAAGCGTGATTTGGCTCATCGGTTTGCTATGAAGGACTTGGGCTTGCTACGTTATTTTTTGGGTATTGAGGTGGCTCAGTCAAAGAAAGGGTATCTTCTTTCTCAGACTAAATATATATCTGACTTGTTCAAACGGTCGCGTCTTTCTGATAACAGGACTGTAGATACTCCCCTTGAAACCAATGCACGGTACTCTCCTAGTGATGGTGTTCCATTATCAGATCCGAGTCTTTATCGGACGGTTGTAGGTAGTTTGGTTTATCTTACCGTTACTCGCCCGGATATAGCTCATGCAGTTCATGTTGTAAGCCAGTTTGTTACTGCTCCTACTTCTGTTCACTGGGGAGCTGTACTTCGTATTCTGAGATATCTTCGTGGCACTCAGTTTCAGAACCTCTTGTTTTCCTCGACGTCATCTCTCGAGTTGCGAGCCTATAGTGATGCTGATTGGGATGGCGATCGCAATGATCGTAAATCTACCACTGGTTTTTGTGTGTTTCTTGGAGACTCTTTAATCTCATGGAAGAGCAAGAAACAGGATGTTGTCTCTAGATCTTCCACGGAGGCTGAGTATCGTGCTATGGCTGTGACTACATGTGAGATTGTTTGGTTACGTTGGCTTCTTGCAGATATGGGGGTTCACATTTCTATGCCTACTCCCTTGCATTGTGATAACAAAAGTGCAGTACAAATTGCAAAGAATTCTGTTTTCCATGAGCGGACGAAGCACATTGAAATTGATTGTCACTTCACCCGTCATCATTTACAGCTCGGGACCATATCGCTTCCTTTTGTTCCATCATCCTTACAGATTGCTGATCTCTTTACGAAGGCACAGTCGGCGTCTCGGTTTCGTTTTTTGTGTGACAAACTCTCAATGCTCATTGCTATTGCATTGTGAGTTTGAGGGAGGATGTTAGCCCATATGTTTGGGCTGCTTTGTTATTAGGCCCATATGTTTAGGCCATTCTCTTAGTTAGATTTTTCTATATAATCTCCTACTTCCTTTGTATTTAGATAAGCCTTTAGATTATAATGAAACTCTATTCTCTTGTTCTCAAAAGTATCTTCTATTCATAACAAATGTGTTAAGTGATTTATCCTTAATTTGTTCTCCACTTTACACAATTGGACCTCTTCAATTACTCACTAATCAACTACCACAAAAAAGCCTAAAATTCCTTAAAGCCAATTTATGGAAAGAAGATGAGGATTGTGTCAAGTGGCTAAATTCAAAAGAGGAAAAATCAGTGGTTTATGCGAATTTTGGTAGCATAACAGTATTGACAAAGGACCAACTCATGGAATTTGCATGGGGACTTGCTAATAGCAAGAAGAATTTTTTCTGGGTAATTAGGTCTGATGCAGTTGTTGGTGATGATTTTATTATGTTACCAAGTGAATTCGTCGAAGAAACGAAAGAAAGAGGGTTGATTTCAAGATGGTATTGCCAAGAACAAGTTTTGCAACATTCATCAATTGGTGCGTTTTTGACTCACTGCGGATGGAATTCAGTTATGGAAAGTATAGGAAGTGGCGTACCAATGATTTGTTGGCCTTTTTTCGCTGATCAGCATATAAACTGCAGGTAGTGCATGTTTATCTTTTAATCATTAGTTATATATGCATCATAGGGACTTTCAATTATAATACAAATTCATGACACGTATTATCCTCTTTGACTTAAGAGACCTTACAGGTTTGTCTTTTGGGCAGCAATTATTGTTTGACCAAGCTTTTAAAAAGATATTTCAGAAAAATACTCTTTGAGGAAAAACTTCTTTTTTAACTTCTGAAAAACTTGTTTTTCCCCGAAAGCTTGGCCAAACAGACTAAGCAGGGTTGATTCAAAATAAAAGATTTGTTGATTTTGATGTGCAGGTATGTATTTTATGAATGGGGTGTTGGTATGGAAATTGACAAGAATGTGAAGAGAGAGGAAGTGGAAAAAATTGTAAGGGAAATGATGGATGGAGATAAAGGTAAGGAAGTGAAGAAAAAGGTAAGTGAATGGAAAAAATTGGCAGAAGAAGCTACTGAAATTGAGGGTTCATCAAGCTTAAACTTAGATAAATTAGTGAAAGATGTACTTTTATCCAATTTATTCAGTTAATTAGTACTTAGCTAATTTAGATTTTATATATGATTGTTAACTTATTGGTGTTACCTATACTATTCCAACTCTCTTAATCTTGCTGAACGTACAGGGCTAAATGTGTAATGGAACTGAACTCGTCAATTAAGAGAGCCAACTAGAAACTTCATTGGCCTCACCAATTCTCATTTATTTAGTTTGTCAGTCAAATAATTGGTGTAACATCACAATTGTATCAGTCATCAGTCACAGTTAAGGTCATGCAAGTGTAACAAATATTCATCTAGGTCCCAAAGTGTATCAACTCAATATAAATAAGCGCAATATTATGTGCTAAAAAACACTACTTTCTCTGTTTCATATTACTTGATGACTTTACTTGAATTTTATTTTATTTTTTCTTGTTTTCTTGGAAAGTGAAAAATATTTATTAAAGATTGATAACGATATTGGCACATGGGACCATTTCCGTAATCCCTACACAAGAAGGCAAAAACAGTAACAAACTATCATCAGAGCTGATAATGCACGTGTCCATTAGTACACATACGGACTGAGACATAACTCATTCATTTATTTTAACCCGCACAAACTTTGCAGGATTTGGATCATAATATATTTTATGAACTTGACCCGTTTAATACACCTAAGTTTGATCAAATCCGACCATTTGTCACCTCAGAACTGGGAGCGAATAGTACCTCATTTAACACTTTGTTCAAGTTAATACATGAAGAACCTCCTGGATCAGCAGCTTTCTCTGCTTTCTCCTTCCAATTCATAGCTTTCAACTTCATCTTCTTTCCCTTTTCGCCATCCATCAATTCCCTCACAAGAATCTCAACTTTATTTCTCTTTAGATCATCTATCTCCATTCCCATCTCCCACTCAATGCAACTGTATCTACAATTCGTCTGTTGCTCTGCAAAAAACGGCCAACAAAGCACTGGTACTCCTGCACAAACACTATCTAACGTCGAATTCCATCCACTGTGAGTCAAAAACCCTCCAATCGCATGATGTTTCAACACTTTCTCTTGAGGACACCAGTTGGCTATCATCCCTCTATCTTTAATTTCACTTAAAAAATCTTCTGGCAATTTTACAGAGTCCCCTGTAATTAAATCAGGCCTAATGATCCATAAAAGTTGCTTTTTAGTATTAGCAAGTCCCCATGCCATTTCTATAAATTGATCAAAATTCATCACAGTTATACTTCCAAAATTCACATAAACAACTGAATTTGGTTCTTTTGTATCAAGCCATTCAATGCAACTCAAATCTTCTTTCCACAAATTTGAACCAATTGATTTGAGATTTTCATCAATTATGTTATTGAGCATGAATTGTAAAGGACCAATGGTGTAAATATGAGGATGTATAGTGAAAAGGGCATTTAAGGCATTATGCTCAAAGGCATCAAATGTGTTTAAGACTATAGCTGAGGCTTTAGAGATTCTTTCAGTTTCATTTATGAAGAAATTAAGCATAATATCATTAGGATCTGTTGTTCTGATGAAACTTGGAAAATCTCTTAGCCTAATGTTTTTCAATATTCCGGGAACCCAATCTATCGTCTTTTCCAAGTATCCATTTGTAATGTCATTTTCATCTGCATAGCGAAAGAAAAAGAAAAAAATAGAAGTAAAACATATGTAGATGTATGAGCAGAGATAGATGATGAATTTGAACTCGAATATCTAATACTCTGTCTAACAATAGTTGTTCACTGTTACTTGACATACTCCTTAAGAAATAATAATATTACTATATTATCCTTGGACTTTATTAAATTTAATGCTTTGAGAAATGTGTTAGATGATAAATAGTACTCCTTTCGTTTCAAAAAGTATGGTCTAGTTTGACTTGGCACGGAGTTTAAGAAAATAATGAAGACTTCTCACTTTTGTGGTCCTAAATTAAAGTTATGTCAAATATACCAAAATACCCTTTAATCTTGTGGTCTTAAACATGCCACGTGGAAAGTTGAAATTAAAATGTTGCCAAAAAGGAAATGGGTCACTCTTTTTGAAATATATTAAAAAGGAAATGAGGTCATTCTTTTTTAAACGGAGGGAGTATTTAATAACAAGGATAAAATAGACACAAAAGGTAAATTATCTCTTGATTTTCTAAATTGGATAAATATTATTGGACAACTATTTTTAGTATAGTGGACAAATATTGTTGGACAACTATTTTTAGTATAGTGGACAATTATTGGTGGACGAGGGAATACTCTCTATACCATATTAACCGAATTTGCGAGACAATGCACACCTATTAAAAAAATAAAATTTAAACCATATTTTTCACTATTATTTTTTTGTGTAATCATAAATATATCTTTGTAAATAGTTATTTTATCTCCTAAAAAATATAAAAGTTCATTCAATGAAAGGGCAAATATGAAAAATTCAATTATTTTGAACAATGAAAAACTTCCCAAAAATTTAGTTAATATGGAGTAGAGAGAGTACTAAATGTCAATTAATAGAAACAGTGTTATAAAATACTCTCTCCGTTTCTATTTATTTGTCAAATATTTCTTAATTTGATTTTCCTTTTTACTTGTAATTTTTGACAAATCAAGGAAAGACAATTTTTTTTTCTTTCTATTATACCCTCAATTTATTAACATTGAGTTAATGTATTTGAAAAATATAACGAGTAAATATGTTTTAGACTCTATTAATTAATAAAGGCAAAATAATAAACTCACTATACTAATCATTATTTTCTTAATTAATGTGTCGTCAAAACTTAACGAATAAAAAAGATGGAAGGAGTAGTCATGTCAAGACCAGTAAAAATGATCAGAGGAAGTAAATGATTTATGATTCAATTTAATGAATATCGGCCTCTTTTAAATATGCATCCAAAATCATATTATTGAAATATTCCGAAGAGAGCGCCACCCCGAATGAGTCATGCAATGCGATTCAAATTTAATCGGGGCTTCAATATAGGTTTCGGACACTGGGTGGAAAACCAAAAAAAATATTCCAAAGAAAATAATAGAGTAGATAGAGACTTTTATTGATTTATGGCCTATGGGCTCCATATTGTCGTGTTCTAAAAAATGATGATTTAAAGTTTTTGTCTTCTTTAATCCATTTAAATCAGCTTTCCACCCCTTATGTCCCATCAAAAATATAGTTTGGACGTGTTAATTAGTAGAATTATTTTTGATTTAGTGATTAGGAGCAAAAAGGAGAAATAATTTTACTTTTCATAGTCGTATACGACTCGCTAACTACAGTTTTGATAATGATTAATTTGTATGAAAAAGAAAGAGTCTCTAAACCTCCAACTTTCGTTTGAATCTTGTAATTTTAAATTAAATATGTGTATGCTGTATCACAATGTTATATAATTTTATGGTCTTAAATATGTTAAATGGAAAGATAAAATTAAAGAGTTATCAAAAAGAAACATTTTTATAAAACAAAGTAAGACAATATCCATAAATTTATTTATTCAAGTAGAATATGATTTTGATAGATTAAGAGCATTATGAGGCCGTTCAAAAGGAAAAAACGATTTTGCGAATATTCATGGCAAGGTAGATAACAATTGTTAAGTAATTAATTACCTTTAAGAGGAGCGTAACCTCTTTGAACAAGGTGATGATAGTGCAAATAACACATGAAACCACAAGCACTTGCAGTCCAAAACAACACCTCCGGAATATCCAACTCCTCAGCAGCGTCCAATGTGAAACTCATAATTACGTCAGCCACGATACACGTCACTGGAGGAACAACGCCGTCACCATTGGTCCCCTCCGCGTTAATTTTATTAATAAGGTTGCGGAATGGTACCAGACAATTCTTAGATGTAGAGGCACAAAGAGAAGGAACATGTTGTGTGGCATCGACGTCGTGATCTACTGGTGGGAGGCCGTCAGGTATGGTCTCGAACCGGAAATCCGGTAATCCGTCGAGAGAGTGTGGACCATTGGACCGGATAAGTCGTTTGTGGTTAAATTCAGTATTAACAAAAGTAACGTAAAAGCCATTGTGATGAACAAGTTTGGCTAGTTTGAGCATTGGGCTTATGTGACCTTGTGCTGGATAAGGTACGCAGACCACATGACCACTTTTGGAATTTGCAAAACTAACCATTTTTTTTTTTTTGGGTCTGTCAAATGACGTTTGTTCGAGACTCAGAAAGTAATTGTGGCTACTTTTATAGCCACATTTGTATATGATTCCACTCCGATAGGACTTAGTAAAAATGGACTATTTAATTAATTCCAATATTTGCTAATTCCTCAATTCAATTATTTCTCTTACCTAATTGTTGAAAAAAGAATATACCTTCTATAGAAACAAGAAACCACCTGGGCCCTGGTTAGTACAACATTTCTTTTTTTTTAAAAAAAAAAATTCTCCGTCCAGTGTTCGGTTTCATATTGAAGTCCGAATTTACGCCGTAAAGCGCTCTCTAACAAAGGCGATTCCATACTTAGAGAGACTTGAATCCGATAACATTTCAACATTCTTCGTAATTGTAGTATCTATACTAGTACTCCCTCCGTTTTAAATTTATATGACACTTTCAAATTTAAATTATGTGAATTTTAATTTACATTTTAAAATATAGTATTTCATCATATTGATATAAGGAGAATTATAATTTATAAAATCTTTTTTATAATTTTTCTTTTAAAAAATTAATTTTATAATAACAAATTAATTTAACTTTAAAAATTAATCAAATTTAATTCTCTTAATGGGGAAAAAGTATCACATAGCGAATACTACTTCCTCTGTCTAACAATAGTTGTCTACTATTGACTTGGCACACCCTTAAGAAACAATAAATAATAGGGGTAATATTACTATATTGTCCTTTGACTTTATTAAATTTAATGTTTTGAGAAATGTGTTAGATGATAAATATTATTTAATAGCAAGGGTAAAATAGACACAAAAGGTAAATTATCTCTTGATTTTCTAAATTGGATAAGTATTATTGGACAACTATTTTTAGTATAATGGACAAATATAGTTGAACGAAGGAAATACTAAACCTATACAGCTGCATCTCCACCTGGGTATTTGTTCCGAACTTTAGGTTTGTGTGCCAAACTTTTGTCTGAAAAAATTGTTGATTTATATTAAAGAATAATTAATTATTACTATTATTGAAAAATAAGATGAGTAATTTTAAAAAAAATTATGAATATATGAAAGTTCATAATAACATGTAATCACAAGCTTGCATTTATTTATGAAAGGAGGGGATATGTGATTCAATAGTTTGGATCTTTAAGATATTTTGTTAGTAACTTGTTATGAGTTATGACCTTCCCCTCCCATAAAGAAAGTTTCTTGTTCCTTTTCTAACAAGGATGATGAGCGACAATGACATGAATTCAATACTAATAAAAAAGGTAAGCCCGCCGCTGAATCAGCGGGGGTATATGGGAGGAAACCAGTCTGCAGTAATTCAAATTGCTCCTTCGGATCACTAAGTAAAATCTTGGTTTTCATATTTATAACAAAATGTACAACTTATCAAATCTAAATTATATATCCAAATATAATTTCAATTTCAAATTAACTTTTAAATAAATAAATGATTTCAAATCATAATTTAAAATTTATATCCAAACGCGAACTCAATGTAAATTATTTTACTAATGTTTCGTCAATATATGACAGAGACTTCCTTATTATCAAAGTAGCAAATATTGAAATATCTAGTTCCAAAGAGTCTAACAAAATATGGCCTTTTCTTTTTCACAAAATTTGTTCTTAATAATAATATACCTAAAAGTTTCTCCGATGCAACTTATGCATTGATTAATTTGGTCATGTTCCAAACAAAACAAAAGAAAAATAATGAAATGTATACTTTCTTCTAGTAATATTTTTTTTTATCAGTTGCGTGTATAAAAATCTATACGTTTTCTAATGGTTAATTACACAGCTAAAAGTTTTGTTATTATGCTTTTCTACAAATATAAAAAATTTATAATCAAATTTCTTGATGTGCAATTATGGAATTTTTGTTACTCATACGCAACGTAAACTAGAAACTTGCACATGTATGCAACTTTCATGAAAAATTTTACTATGGCATGCATAAGCACAACCAACAAAAGGTGTGTGAGACTCCATTAACTCTTTGACACATGGATAAGTCGGTCATTTTTCTACTTTAAAGCATTAATTTGCTAAAACTAACAAGATAGAGAAAGTATATGTACACAATAAATTGAGTTGAACAAATAAAAAAAATGCAAGAGAAATTCTGTGCGTTTATTGCTATTTTTTGTTCTTTTTTTCTTTCTTTTAAATATTATGTCAGTTATGAGATTATATTGAATATGTTATTATTATTGTAGTTGTATGTTAGTTTGGTCAATTCATTTTGATATGATTTATTTTTTCGTGTATTCATGTTGTGAGTTTTTTTTTTTAAAAAAAAAATCATCTTCTATAATTGTTGCGATTCTAAAATAGTCATTCTATTTTGATTGTTGCGATTGTGAATCTGAAATTTTGACTGTTACCTTTTTTAAAAATTCAGAACTTTCGAAGAAAAGTACAAATGTTTTATTACAACGTCTATAATGTGGAAATTTTTATTTAAAACGAAATATCACTACTCAAAGAAACGTTTTGATAAAGTATCGTTACTCTAATAATGTTTTTTTAGTACAATTTATTTAAGGTTTACGGTTGATGTAGAATGTAAATAATGATTTAATAAAATTTATATTTTCTTTTTAATTACTGCTACTTTTTTTATCATTAGAAAATTTTGAATAAAATAATATATACTTAAAACATTTTCTGGAGTACGTTTGACTTATTTTAATCTTTTAAAAAATATTGTATTATTTTTGTTAAAATTTTAATATAATAATTTATTTAAATTAAAGATTGCTAGATTTCGAGACAAAATTAAGATCTGAAACATTATTTATTTTTCATTTCAGCATCAATAAGAATGTCAACTTCTTTTAACATCAACAAAAACGTTAATTTTTTTAAAAAAGAAAATGCAAGGTCAATTTGAACAGCTAAATATGTAATTTTGATTTTTAATAGAATCAACTTGATATTTATTTGATTTAGATGAAGAAATAAAATTTTATTTGATATAAATGAGCATTAAAAAAGCATAAAATATGGACCCATAATCACTCTTTATTAGTATATTTTTATAACTAACGGTTATATCCATTTCCTTTCGTGCAAATGAAGCTTGGATTAACTATGGATAAACATGTGGCATTTTTCACATATTAAAGTTGCAATTCTTCTCATGTCAATATGATAAAAAATACATATTAAAATTTTTGTAAAAAGTTCAAATAGTTTAAATCTCAAGAAGCGAAAAATGCTACATAAATTGGAACGAAAGGAATACTTTTTATGTAATTTCTAAATATGTTACTTTTATTTTTTTTTAAATACAGTAACTAGTGTTTATCGAATTTACACAAAAAAAAAAAAAAAAAAAAAGACTACCTTCATACATCAAATTCCCTCATTGTCTTGGAAATAAAGGGAAAATTATACATTTTTTTCTTATAATATTCTGCTGCTTATCTGATTATTTTTTTTTTTAATGAATCCGCTAGGCGAGGTGGCTAGGGCTAGTTTTTTATTAATAAATAAAAATAAAAACCTCAAAGAGAAGAGTACAAGCAAGGGAGACTAAAACTTACCTTACTGATCCTATTGCGATAATAAACCTCTACTACTCAACAAGCATGAAGAAAATGCTGCTTATCTGATCAGTAATTATATAGAACGAAAAATAGTTTACTTGAAATATTTTGCTCACTTTTTATGGGAACATCCTGGCCGCTACTGTGAAGTTGAGGATGAAAACTTCTCTTCCTACTTCCTAGCTCATTCAATTTAGTTTGGATTGTCTAGTTTACTACTATAAGCTAAGGGAAGAATGGGAGCAAACAAAATGAGGGATTTATGGGTTGATCAACCGTTAGTTTTTGTCACAAAAACTAATTGAAGGATGAATCTTGCCATTTTAAAGATAACTGAGGGATGTTTTTTGTTCATTATGATATTACAAGGATGTGGTTTAAACATATAGAGTATAGTTGAGGGATTTTCTTGGCCAAAAACTCAGACATAATTCATTATCTTGAACCCCAACGTATTTTGACCCACACAAACTATAGATGAGTTGGATCATAATTTATTTTATAAACTTGACCCGTCTAATACACCTAAGTTTGATCGAATCCGCTCATTTATCACCTCAAAATTGGGAGCGAAAAGCACCTCATTAAACAATTTGTTCAAATTAATACAAGAATCTGTAAAATGATATTATCATAAAGATGCAAGTTCAGTATCAAGTAACCAAAAAGTAAATTGGAGGGTGGTAAAACACAACTCCTATATCTTATTTCTACTTTATCACTGCACTCTTTATTCATGTACAATTTCTTCTTTTCCTTGTTTTTTCTTTCTGGATTCATTTGAGTGCACTCTTAACATAATGTGTGTTCAGTTCAGTTCAAATTATAGCTTACAAACCAGTAAAAGCCTCGAAAAGTGACCGCCTAATAATTTGTACCTACTTGTTCTGTCCTGCTGATTTAATTCACAGGCGCAAATTGTTGATCAATCAGTTGTTGAGCCCCTTCAACAATCCTCTTTATCACTTCACCTGCGGGTAGAATTTCCTTGATAATACCAATGCTCTCACCAGCATACATCGCCATGCTTTCTATATCGCCAGTAGTTGTGGCATTTGGTACAGTACCAGCAAAGCGACGAACCTCTCTTTCCTGTTCAATAAAGAATATGAAACTATTACTACATTGATAGAAGAATTTCACTCATGTTTATAGTCTACATACTTCACCCACAACGAGATAAAATGCATAGGATCAAGTATCAAATGATAAGACGAGCTGGTATCAGTGTCAAATAGAAAATTAACAAGTTAAGAATATTCTAATTCGTTTAGTACTCACAATATTTAAGGTTGATCACAGAATGAAGATTCATAGGATAGGAACATTTTCAAGATTGTGTTAGGAAGCATATAATCTAGGATACTCACCCTGCCATGTATGATTGTGCGGCCAATGACAGGTTGATTAGACTCATTCTCATGACTTGGGAGTGCCTTCCATTCTATGAAGAACGGGGTTGCCAGAACACGATGTGGTGCTCCTGGCCACCTTGCACGACCAAATACGTCTGTGTACTCTGTTTGATCAAATTCAATCAGCTTCCTCTTGTATGTTGGGTGAGCGTAGCTTTCCTCTGTAGCAAGAAACCTGAAAAGGTATAAGAAATTAATAACTTAACTGGTTTTCGTAAACACAAGGAAAATGAATAGTTTTTATGTGAGGGAAGTTCCTTGATACGCTGAAACATCTATTATCATAGGGTATGTTAGCATCTTGTGACATATTTCATCATTCCATCTCTACTGTCAGGGCCAAAACATTTCAGACAGAATTATGTCTAGAACTTATTATAATATGAGTCCGCATTGACAACGACATCAAACCTACAATGACGTATCTATCCCCTAAAAATGCACATAAGAAACTATCTAAGCAAGAGGGAATGGTAAACTGCAATTTATAAGTGACACCTAACTTCTAAACAGCAATGGCCCAGCATGATTAACAGGATATAAGCCGGAGAGAAAGCAGGTAATGATAATAGATTACACACCTTTAAATGTTGGAACTTAAGAGATCCATACCTGGTACCTAATGAAACACCCTGTGCACCAAGGGCCAGAGCAGCAACATAACCACGCTCATCCACTATTCCTCCAGCAGCAATTACTGCAATGTCACGACCACGAACAAGATCGACTACTCTAGGCAATAAGGTGATTAAACCATCCTAAAAGGAAATCAAACAAGTAGGTGATATATTATTCAATAAGTAATTTTTACATAAATGTGTCGACGAGAGCGTCTTCACCCGAAACAATTAGGATTTGAGGGGAAGAGGGTGGAGAGGGGAAGTGCTTGAAGTGAAATATACTCAAGGAAGAACTAATATTGTTAACTTGATGAAAAAACTAACGCATATCATGAAAGCGACCACCATTATACCTGGCCAATTACATGGCCTCCTGCTTCCCGACCTTGGACAATAATTGCATCTACACCAGCATCAGCAGCTTTCTTTGCTTCTTCATAGCTGCCAATCTTAAAAAACAACACATGTGCTTTATAAGCCACATTTCAGGAAAAAGTAGGTGAAGGTAACTTCTCTATTCTTTCACAAATGTACTGACGACTCTAACTCTACAGCAAAAGGCAGAAGCCACCTAACTTGAAGAGGCATTAACAATCATGCTGCAGGATAAGAGGGAAGCTAAGAATAGAATACTTCAAAATATATCACTAGACATATAACAACTACATATGTCTCAGTCCAAAACAAGTCGGAATCAGCTATATGAGTAATTATGAACTCTTAAACATTAGAATTAACTTGCAAAAAAGAAATAACTCATAAAAAAAAAGAAGAGGATTATCTACTATTAATTGATATTCTTACATAATTCAACAACCAAAATACTGGGAACAAAAGGGCTACTGCAGTAAATAAAATAAGGATGAACATAATTGATTTGAACTTCTTTTTGTTCTTTGCTCATGTCTAAGAATTTGTGTATCATTTTGGTGAAGAGTTACATTCGTTGATGAGCGACATTTCAACTAGAACAAAGCAGAACAAAGGCTCCTAAGCTGCATAGAGCAATTTAAAGTGAACCCACCCTAGTCCAGTTAATTAAATTCACAAAAGGAACCAACATCATGTAATGCCAATAATTAATGATAGGGAGAAAGGCAAGTTTTGTGATATTCAATGACAAACAGTGAATTTTTGAAAATTTAAAAAGAGTTGTGTTGAGTACTTACTTGTGGTACAACTTTGACCCCAGCTTTATGAGCTTCAAGAACCAACTCCTTTGAACATTCACCCCAATAAACCTGCAATACTGCAACCTTCTCATCTAGTATAGCTTTTACATTTTCCTTGTGAGGAAATGCAAGAATAACACCTATCCCAAATGGTTTATTAGTTAAGGTTCTAGTCTTCCTTATGAGCTCTCTCACATAATCAGGATCTTCCTGCCACACAAAAAAATACACTGTTAGATTCCTCTGAACTTCTCTAAGGCTATAGTTTCAGCAGCCCCTCGTGCTATAATCGGACACTTCCATCATGCTATGAACGGGCAATTCTAAGTCTAACCAAAGACTGATTAAAAGACAAGATAGCCATTGACTGAACAGGGTTGACCTATAAAAATAATTTCACTGTACAACTTATTCTTTATGCTTATATTTCTTTAATTTGGTGGCTGATCACTGGTCAGAAGAGGGGATTAAAATTAAGCTCTCAACTTTTGTACACTACAAATTAAAATAGGAATTTAGCTAGTAATAAAACATAAAACAATCTGAAATTTCAATAAAGTCTTGATATTTGAAGGGTTTTCCAGTGACACCCTAGACAAAACTCACATCAATAAATCACTGGAGAGATGCTCAATATACAAGAAACCAAGATTTAGACACTACTGATGCATTTTAAAGTCAAGCAAACCTAGACCTAAAGCAGACAATATCACTAGTAAGTTGAGTAACGGGAGAAGAGAGAAGAGGAAAAATACCCAATCAGGGACTCTGAGAAAACCAAGAGCACCAGCATTAGCAACAGCAGCAACAAGCGCTGGACTTGAGATATCAGGTCCCAAGGGGGCCTGAACAATCCCATACTCGAAACCCAAAATTCCTCTCCAACCCATGTCTCACTTTCTTGCCCACAATAGGTAACTAACTGCAAGGGAAATTCATGTTTCTGGCACCAAAAATTGGACATTTTTTATACTCCGTAGTAGACAAAGGACTTCTGTCATATCACATTTTTTTAATAGAATTACGGCACAAAGTTGTTGACTATTGTGAAATATGCGTAAACCATTACGTCTAAAAAGCTCGACTATCTGTCAACATTTGGAAAATTTATGAGGTCGCTAGATTCAATGCACAGAAATTCAGTCAAATTACGTCATATAAATTGAAATACTATTAAAATGAAAGAGAATAACCTTTTTTTGTGAAGTAGAAATTTATATTTTTCTATTCTAATATCCCACAAGTTATACCCAAAAACATGATAAAGTCCTACCTATTTTAATTGCGAAACGTGCAGTTTTAAGGAGAAATTGCTCTGAAGTTCACTAGAGGAAGATCCACACTTCCATATAAAAATACACTACAAAAATACATCCGTAGATATGTCATAATTGTCAGCAACTCTTTTGTAAACATCACAGCTTTGCTAAGTATGATCTCAACAATAAAAATAAAAGTGATTTTGTTAAATATATATCCACGACAAAATAGTTACTCTGCTCAAAACTTCTTAAAAGAAACTATTAAAAACACTTTAACCTATAGCTTCAAGTTTAATAGATATTTATTAGTTATAACTATGAATTAATTTGTGAAAGTAGACTTCTTGTAAATATACTTGGTTTACTCAAAACTAAATCATAAGTTCATAACATTAATCGAAGTAGGCATCTATGATTTGTCACATTTATTTGATTTGGCCCAATGAACTGGCCTTCTTGGGCCATGTAATTGGGCCTTTATAACGTTTCCGTTAATAATCTTGACCCGTTAATGAAGAAATCAATCGGGCCGTTGACTCATTGGATTTTTCTTCGCCCGATGAATGTGGGATCTTTCGGCCTTATAGTTGGGCCTTAATTGCGCTTGCTGACCAGGAAGTGGAACGTTCACTTACACAGATAAATTTGTTATCTTCTTCTTCTTCTTTTTTTTTCAATGATCTTTCTTACTATTTTTTGGTTATATTTATTTTTTAAAAAGAAACATATTACTTCTCTTGTCCACTTATTAAGTTAATTAATTTTAAGAATCGCACTTGACCTAAATGTTTTTCTAGTTTAAGAGGATATATAATTATTTCTTTTTTTCTCAGGTTTTGTGAAGTTAGGTTGATGCTGATCATCTACTTCACCTTTATATATTTAAAAAGTTTTATCTTCAATTTTTTTTATTAAAAACAAAAATAAAAGCACAACAATATTTCATGTAAACTACTGAAATATTAATTGATCATAAAAGTAGTATAAAAACATGACGGCGAAGCGAATATGATTCTTGATAGAATTAAAATTCACGAGTGAAAAAATTGTTCTTAAAAAAATTCTGAGCAGCTTCGCAATTTTGTCAAGATTGAATAGAATCTCAATTATTTGTATTAGTATAACTTATAAAAATGGTAGGTTAGATTAGGACTTAGGTAACAAATCTAATTAGAAATTTTCATCTCAACAAAAATTTATTTCATTAATCACATGCTAAGCAATTTTGTGGCTTGCTTGATAGTATAAAGTTCTTCATAAAAGAGAATCACGAGTATTCCAGAATCGTGAATTGCATGCATGTAAAAAATTGACTAGTCTTAATTAGTCTAAGATTAGGTTAGATCAATTTATTATCAGAAGATTAGGTTAGATCAATTTATTATCAGGATAATATGTATTGAAGGGTCTAAATTAATTCAAAAATTGGGTCAACTTTTGTTTTTCGACTAGTCTTTTTTTTTGGTACTATTGAAAGACTTATTTTCTCCTTCGATTGATCGAAACTTCTCTATCTGCTTCATCTAATCGAGAAAGAATCGTAATAAAGGAAAAAAAATAATTACCGACACGTAATAAATTTATTGAAATCTTGTTAATTATCACGTGAAAAATATGGGTACTTAACTCTATTTTGTTGGGTGTGCAAAAATCGAACCGACCGATAAATCGAACCGAAAAAGTGTTATTGGTTTATTGCTATTAGTTTATTGGGTTAATGGGTTTTTAATGGTTTTATAAAAAATAATTATCGGGTTATCGGTTCGTTATTGGTTTTTTATATTGGGTTATTGGGTAAACCGATAACCCATTAAGACTACGAATTTACTACTTTTACCTGTACATAAATATTAAATATTAATCTCAATACTTTACTAATTACTGTCTTTGTCCTTAGCCTTCAATTTACCCTTCATTGTGACTTTGAGTTCATAACTTCACATTATACAAAATGTCAAAACCTAAAGTAAGAACCCTATTCCTCTCAATTTCTCTTTGTGTTACAGTTGTATAGCTTTTTTCATGTTTGTTATTATTATTATTTCTATTTTATGAGCATTTATAAAGTTACATTATTGTCTTGTCGCGTCAAATTTATTAGAGAAGTCATATATTTGTTTTATAAGCATTTTTTTATTGGTTAAATCGAAACCGAACCGTTAAGGACCAAAACCGATAAAAAATATCTTATTGGTTTAGCATATTTAAAAACTGAAAACCGATAAACCGAACCGATAATATTTAAAACCGAATCGAACCGACCAATGCACACCACTATTAATTTGTGTTTTGTCAACGTTATCCTAATCAGTCATACGATTCTGAAACTATATAGTTGTCATTAATTTCTCATTCTGAAACTATATACTTGTCTTTAATTTCTCAATGAAACAAACGATTTAATGAAACAATAATGCCGTGGGAATTATTGACTATGTTTACCAAAGGAATTAGAAAGGCAAACTATGTTTTGTTATCTTTCTGTCTTTTTCTTTATATATGGTGTGTGGAATTCATGATTGGAGATTGGAGCTTGGTGGAATTCTGTCCATAAATGATAAAAACTAGTTTCATTCCACATATGATTTTCTTGTCATTTTGTGTTATTAAAAGTCAATTAAATCGATTTATAATGTATTGATTGAAAGAATCATATCAATAAAAGAAAAATGATATCAATAAGTAATTTTTTTTTAAATATTATAGTAATTATTATCCATAAAAGCAACATTTACAAATGAGAAAGGGGAAATAATAATAAAGATAACAAGTTTAGACAAATTCATTATTCAGAGTCTATAAGCTTGGAATATATCTGATCTTAATTATTTTATGCATGTATTTTAAGTCTACTTTTAAATATATGAACGTATATTATTCAAGTCTATAACATGATGTATAATTAAAGACATTAAATTCGCGCTAGATCGATTTATATTAACAACAGATCTCTCACAATGAGACTAAAAAGGGAGTTCAAGTTATTGTATCTAATGACAAGTTGGATGGTTGCTCTCATCTAATGTCTACCTACAATTACAAGAGATAAATGACTTCTTGAAAACAAAAACTTTTTGCAAAGAGCTTATATACAATTTAATTAGAATTTGTATTCACGATATATTTGAGTTATAAATCATGGTATTTAGGGTCATGCCAGAAAGTGGGGTATGGTAAATAATATTAGTATATGGAAGCTAGTAGCTTTGCCATAATCACAACTACTTAATTTATGTGTGAAAACAAGAGGATAGTTGTAGTTGTTTATTGTATTTGGATTGGATGACATACATTCCAATGAACAAATAATGAAGGTAAGTGGGCCTACTAACCAAGAATTAGGCCTTTATTGAAAAATCTTCATTCCTTTCAATAATTTCCCTAAGGACTATGGTCTATTATATTATACATATAATACTTACTAGTATAATAGCATGACATATGTTTTTTTACATAAAAAAAGTTACTACTCAATCATGGACAATTAAGACATATTTTTACATCAAATTGTCACTAAATCATATTTACTTATAAATTACATGATCTAATCTAAGTACTACTAGTAAATATGAAATTAGCTGTATAGAATTCTTAGAATCCGTAGCTAATGGAATTACCATGGAATTTTTGTTGTTTAGCTAAGAAATTTTATCCGCTATTAATTCTTTGTTTTCTAGTAACTTTGTAAGTTTTGTTTTTTCCTTTTTTCGAATTTATTATTTCAGACTGCGACTTCAAATTCAGTGGTGATAGGAAGGATTCGGGTTTTTCCAAATTTTTTATTATTGGTTCTTCTTCTAAAATGTTTTATTTTATTTTAAAAAATAATATAGTAGTTTTTTTTTATTGTTCTGAATAGAGAGAATTTCAATAGAAATATCATCCATGACCTTTTCAAACATTGAGGCTTTTCTCCATGACACATGTATATACTGACTAGGTCAAGGTCGACCCACGAGTTTGTTTTGGAGGGTCTATATCAAATGGCCTCCCAATTATATTGATGTTAACCAAAGAATAGAAGGAGGATATAAATTTGTCTAAAATTATATATATGATATGTTATTTTCACACGTGTGACTTCGTTATCACATTATTAGGATAACTTAGTTTACAGTTAAGATTGTGAAGGATCATTGTATAGTCCAGCAAGTAACATTTATTGTTCTATACCTATTATATAGATGAGGTGGTCATGATTAATGACAGATCAATATGAATAGCACATTCATTAGTAGCTAAAAAGATTGAGAAACTATATATAAGAGGTGTAATATCGTTTCATTACATTATGTTAAAAATATTTTTGGATTAATTTACTTAGTTCAATAATTGATATTTGAATTAATGGTTTCACGAGATAAGTATGGAGATGACAGAGTGATGACATGGGGCTCAGTTTACTACCCTTAGCGTGTTACACATTACTTGAAGACACACGCACTCGAGAAGAAGAAGAAGCTAAGTTAGATATGGGCATCATGCCCATAAATGCTCGTTAACGTGAGTGGAACATAGTGAATTTTGGAAATTGACTCGCGTGGTAAATATGTCATATAATGCCATTTCAAAGAAACATTAATATTTGAATCAAATGATCACTTAAGCAGATCAATAATTCTGAAGGCAAATAGTGTTATATCAATTGTCATCTACCAACTATATGTCCTCTAGAAAGCTAAACTAATTTTCAATATTATATTGTTGAATTTATGATTAGCTCTTGGATGCAAAAGAACTTGTTTCAATCATGATTTTAAGTCTCCCTTTCTTGTCCTTTTCATTTATTTATCACCATAATATAATTAGTGTCATATAAGAATAATAATATTTCAATATTTAATTAGTATTTACCATAAGACGTCGGTCAGAGAGTGACGTGATTAGTATAAACGAATCATTCAGAAGTAGCATTATCATGCATATATAGGAGTCAACAACTTTATTATTATATATATATATGTGCAAAATAATAATTTTGAAAATAACGTGATAACAACTGCAGATGTTTAATTTAAGTTATTTAGTTCAAATGTAACAAAAACATTAAAGGAAGGTAGGCCTACTTAGTACTAATCCAAGAATTATTAGGCATTTGGTAACAAAATTTGTATCCTTTTCAATGTTGTTTGTTAAGAAATTGCCAACATTATTCTCACACTGCAACTTGCAACATGCAACTCTCTAATCTCTATGGCGTATACAAATTCCTTTTTTCTTTTTCTTTTGTGGTTGTTTCATTAATAGCTTTTAATTTCCATTAAATATAGTCATGATTTTTTCTTTGAATTGAAGGATAACGATTTCTCTAAAATTTATGATATGTATCGCTAGCGAATTGATGGTTTTAGTTGAATTTGAATGGGATAAAAAGAGGTTACGTTGAAACAATCCAATCTAGTTGTGATACGATGAATTGAGTCAATGGGTTATTATATGTTAAATTTGTTCATATCTTTCAGGTAAGAAAATATTAAACAATTAATAATTGATGTGTGTTTCATAAATATTTTATAATAGATCATGCAAAAAACTCATATACACCTCTGATGTTCAAATATGAAACTAAAAAAAACATGAATATTTTAGATGTGTTTTTTTGACTCTTCACTCTTTTTTTTAATCATCAAACAAAACTAATAAAACTTCTTTTTATAATATATCAAAAAAATGATTTGAATATTTAGACAGAATTTTCATGTATCAATTTAAACATCTGCTTAACCCAAACTAGGGACATGTACACTACTCCAGCACGTAACATTATTACGTCAACTGGTCATGTGAATTGATTTCTTACGTGCATAAAATATTTACGTATTTTACATTTTTCCTCTGTGATGGGTCTTGGGTGATTTTTTTATTTTTTTTACTTAATAAGATATTGTTGCAAGAAAAAAAAATGCTACTTTAGGAATTATAACTGTGTACACTTGTCCAAATTTTACTGCTATAGTGAATATATCTATGTACAATTTTCAGATATCCAGTACCTGTAACAGGCCAGATACAAAGAACCTATAATAGTTACTAGGTCTCTAGGCCACACCAACCCCTGGTCATATTAATTGGACCACTGATACAGTATTAAATTTTTGTATGTGAAAATATTTATGAGAAAAAGAAAGAAGACCATATATTAAATTGCAAAGAATTCTTATTCGATTGAATAATGCCTCCACTTTGATATGGAAATATGCACAACTTAAAGCCAAGAGTTATTTAATTAATTAATTTCTCCGTAAGTGGTATGTTTTTGAGGAGTCATATTAGTTTTCGTATAGCGTCCGATTAATATTAAATCTGGAAGTATTCTAAAGTAACTATAACAGATTTATTAATAACTAGTGAATAGGTCTGCGATCATTAGCTTAATTACCACAATTGCTATGGTACTTATTTTACTCTTTTTTTTAAAGATAGTTGATACGTTGAGAAATAACAATTACAGATTTTTTTCATTTTCACTTTTTGGTCATGCCGACACCAAATTAGTTTTGTTTATTTGACAAGAAAATTACAGTAAAAGATACATAGCATTATACAAATCCAATACAAATTTCGAATGAAAAGATCAATAAAATTATCTTTAATAAAAAGTGTTTTATCTTAAAGTGAAATTTTTCAATATAAAATCAGATTCAAAAATGAATACCGACCACCCGTTCAAAAGAAAGAAGAAAAAATGGTCCCTCCAATCAACTGGATATGTCTTTAATTCTCATAGGGGTCGTTTGGTAGGAAGTATTAGGATAAATAGTCCATGTATTATGTTTGGTATTATTTAATACTTTGTTTGGTAGGAATTTTGGGTTCAATTGATTAGTTATACAGCCTACATGGTATTATATGATGTATTACTAATAACTCTCATTTGGTGGTATTAGTAATACATATGATTTAATACCATGGGATTATCCATGTAAAGACAAAAATATCCCTCAAATCCTTTTAATCATTTTATTTGTTTTTTTGATTTTATGTTTTATGTTTTATGTTTTATGTTTGTACTAGTAAATTTATTTAAATAAATTAGCTTACAAATTTTATTATTTAGAGAGAGTTGTTTGTGCTAAATAAATTCAATACAAATCAATACAATATTTGAAATGTGAGTTATTTAACATTTACTAATTGAAAAGGCAATTATATATCACCACGTGACGTTTATGATCTTAATTGAATGTATTATTTGTTGATATATGTGATTTTCTAATTATTTGTATTTTGAACAATTTATAAAATTGCATACTTATAATTATTAAGACTACAACTTGCAATTTTTATGTGTAAATGTAGATGGTTTATTTTATTATAGTATTGTTTACTGTCTTTTCGGTTTTAAAAATAGTTGGTCTATCTTTTTTAAATTGAATTGACGTTTTGTGATAATCAATTTATTAAGATAACAATTATTTTACCCTCAAATAATTCAAGTGAGAAAATAACAAATATGACAGCAAAATTGTTCTTCTCCTAACTAATTAAAAGGTCATAAAAAAAATATATTGTCCGTCAATCATCTACTTTGACCTGATTACGTGAAATAAAAAATCTCATAAATAAATCAAGGGTATAATTGGAAATAAACATTTTGTAGAGTTTAATCCAAACACAAGATGAGATAGGAAGCAATGAACCAAACACTTGATAAAAAATAAATCCTGCATTACTAATCCCTGCATTATTAATCCCTGCATTATCAATCTTTGTACCAAACGACCCCATATTGTATGCACTCAGATTTGTTAGCTTGTTGTCCTTGGGATTAAATGAGAAAATAGTACTCCCTTCGTTCCTTTTTATATGCCATCCATTTCTATAAATAGTTGGTCCATAATACTTGTCATTTCATAAAATCAATGCATAAGTTACCATATTCTTTCAATTATACCCTTGATAGAGTAGTTAATTAGTCTTGAAAATATATAATTTGACCAATCTAGGAAAACTAATAAGTAATTAATATTCATTGGAGTACTTCATACATTGATTAATTACTCTCTCCATTCACTATTCTATAAAATCTTATTTTGAAAAAGAAATCTCAACAAACAAATTAAAAATAAAAGATGGAGAAAAAATAAAAAATAATCTTGAAAGTTGAAGCTTTAACAAAAATTTTAAAATCTTAGATCGATTGGTGAAAAAAATTGGCTACAAAAATAAACTCAAATATTTAAATAGTCATCCAAGTGTATTTTTATTTTTGAAATCTAGCATATTCATCATTTATTGAAAAGTTGACTTAAGAAAACATTAAATAAGGATAGAAGGGTAAAGTTACTTAATTTCTCAATGCAAGTGCAATCTTAAAAAGTGACATATAAAAAGAAACGGAGGGAGTACAAGTTAGCTTCATTTTGTCTTCACTGTATTATGTATGTATTTTTATTTTGTCGTTAATTATATTCTTTTTTTTTTCTTCTTAGATATGTTGTTGAGAGATAGTATCATGTGTAGATTGTAATTCATCAAATTTTGAATCGGCATGGTCAAAGCATTCCAGTAATCCATTTTACATTTAATAATAAAAGTAGTTAAATTTTTGTTTTAACCATTTGTACAAATCTCTGAATTTGAGGCAAGGAGGGAAGGACAATACGATATCTCAAATTCTGTATTTCACACGTGTTGCTTTCTATTCATCATTATTAACATCACTATTACACTAGTTCGCAAGTAAATATGAAGGGTCACCGAATGGCGGTAGACTGATAAGTATTTTATTATTCTTAATCAAAGTTTTAAATTTGAGTCTTTCTGAATGTGGAGCGTCATTGTTCGGAAGTGCTCTATTATTATTATTTTTTTCTATTTTATTCTAACATTAATTATTTATTTTTCAAATTTAAGACTATATAATAACTAATATGAATATTGCGATAAAATACTTATATAATTATTATTTCTTAAAAAAGGGGTAAAGTTCAAATGAACCAATGAGGGAGTATTTCAATTAGCTGCAACTTATAAATTAAAGATCAGCTGTCCATAGCCAAATTAATTACAAAGCATGAACTTCCATTGAAATTTTCCGATGGATTCATAACTCTAAACCATATAAATAATAAATAGGTCTAGTCCAAGACAACCTTATCCTAATTAGGCTGTTGATTATATTATTCCATTGTTTTTGTATCACCAGAAATATATTCTCTGTGTTAAAAACACTTTAGGAATATATAGAATTTAAAGTAAAATAACTTGTAGACCAAATTAATAACTTTTCTACATATGCAGAGTCTAAAACAACTATCTTTGCAAATTTAAATTTAATGAAAATGGCTCAATTGTGCAATGGAAATGTGCATAAATTTGAAGTGTTTGTACTTTTGTGCCATTAATATTGATGAAGGGATATGCCTAATTGGTAGGCTCTACCTCTGACTATTCGCATAGTTCCAACATACATTTAAACGAGTCACACACCTCATAAAAATAAATAAAAATTTAAACTTTTACAACAAAAAAAATCAATGTTCTCCAAATCAAACACTTTGCCAAAAGATACTTATATAATAATAATAATAATAGCGTTTTTGTTATTATTATGTGTGTGGAGGAAGTGGAATATGGAGAGAGCAAGGGGTCATTTTGTATACCAGATAAATTGGATATTTTCGGATTAAAATTATATCATGTTAGATCAAAAATTTAAATTTGAATCTGAATCCCAATAATCTCATTTTATTTTATCCAAATTGGTATTATTTATCCCACCTCTCGGATGAGATAATTAAATTAATTGTATGATTGTTATTCTAGGTTAGTTTATGCTTTTTAAAAGTTTAATACATCAACTTTAAATAAAAATAATTATATTTTAAATTTAATATATACCTTTCTAATTAACTTTTAGCTATATATATAAAATTTAAGTTAAAGCTATTGAGTTATGCGAAATTTGAGTCAAACCGGCAATTTGATGGCAGAGATCTTGAGCTCCATTATTGGTTGTTGTTGTCTATTGACATATTGGATACAAATTCATTTCATGCTTCTTGTTTTACACATCTAGAATCTTATATGTGGGCCTTTTTGATTAAACATTATACCATCCAAAAACAAGTGATTCGACGCATTGTATCTACACATTTCAAGCAGCTCTTTCTAGTGTCTTTATTGTCCTTGTTTTAATTTGAAAAAGGAGACACCAGTAATGGTAAAAGTAAAATATTTGGGGGAAATTATTTTGTCATTTATTATGTTTGGCACCACTTTATTTACTCGTGATACTTCTCTCTTATCCTTTTTATTATCAAGTCATTTTACCTAAAACTCTAAAAAAGTACATCAATCAGTACTCATTTAAAGAACAATAAACAAGGAAACAAGCTACAATTTCATCTATATAAACAACAAAAACACACAATGGACAAGTAAATTGAAAGTAAGGAGTAGTAAAGATTTATTTTGGGTATAATCAATAAGTAAACATAAATGTAGGGAATTTTAGTGTTTGGTATGGAGAATATTTAAAAAAAAAGATGTTTTCAATAATTGGTACGAAGGAAAATATTAAGACAAGAGAGAGTTGCCGGATGGTAAGCACCATTCACTTCCAATCTCAAGATTGTGAATCAATAAATTCACCAAAAGAGCAAAAAGGTTAGAGCTCTCGAAGGAGGGGTTATAAAAGGGAAATATTAAGAAAACATTAAGGAAAAAACTTATTATCTCCTCTTCACCCCAACACCTATCTCTCCAATCCCCACCTAAGAACTCACTATTATACTATTTGTCAAGATTATATTGTTGGCACAAACCACACACCAAATTATTATTAAGGTAAGGTTTTGACTCCATCCACATTAAAATCACATCACATAAACTTAATAGTGCAAAAGAGTACAATTTAATCCATCATTCAACACCCCTCATATCTTAACCTTCACAATTAGGGATTGATATCTGCTTAATTCAATTGTACTGACAGAACAGATCAGTTTGAAAAAGTTTTAAAAGATTTCCACTAACCTAATTGATTTAAGTACTAGTCGATATCCTAATTAGAGACTTGACCTCTATGTGATTCATGTAAGATAGGTGGCAATTAAGCTATGGATAAGGATTAATTATGATGTCCACTTTAATTAATACTACCTTTTATCATTCTCCTACTCGTTACCAAACATTTAATTAGATGGAACTGACTTATGGTGTCATCGTTCATGGATCATGCCTGCTTTTGAAGTGGTTAATTAGCAGAGGATAATTCGTCCTAGCAATTGTCCATTCATTTTTACTTGTCTACAATATTATCAATATATTTTTATTTGTACTTGTTAATTTTCGCATATTAAAAGAAAATATATGTTTTTTCCTCATATATTACTTTTTCCCTAAATTATTTCACAATACTTAAAATTAAACATCAATTAATATGAGTATTATAGTAAAATACTCATTCAAATCATTAGTTGCAGAGTCCAAATTGTACAAGTAAAAGTGAAAGAAGGGACCACTAATTACTCCGTCTTTCCCATTTAAATTATCCTTTTGACCCAAAAATAATTATCATTTTAAAAAAATAAAGATTAAATTTGATAATTATTTTTAGCTGCATTTTTTAATTTTTTTAAATTGTGTATAATATTTAAAAGAAAAAAATAATTTACTTTTATTAACTTAAATAAATTTTATTGTATATTAATTATGTTTAATGAGCATGGAAAAAATTAAAGTGACAATTAAAATTGAAAAGGGAGTAAAAGCTATGGAGGATAATAATCCAATATGTTAATCAAAATATGTGCTATTTTATAATTTAAATAATGAGTAGGGTATATATAGCTGTAATTTGGCAACTCTTAAGTTGACCAAATTAAGAATATGCAATTTTTGCATTGAAGACTTTATATATATTAGCTGTAAATGAATAAGATGAACACAACTGTTTACCATTCATAAATCTAGAGTTAGTAGACTTCTTCCACACTTAATTAAATAATAAATAAAAAGTAATCCTTAGACCAATCGACTTCATATTTAAGCTCAAATTAAATGTGATGATTTAATTTTCTTTCAGAACAAGTTGATGAAATTTTCTATAAAGACTATGACCCTGAAATAATAACATTCTTACCTGATTCCACTATCTTTTTGTCATTATCTATAATCTTTGAACTTCTGAAACGGTGCTCTTTACTGTACAAAAGTAGAACATTTATGAAGTTAATGTGATATTTTAATATGATGAAGAAATAAATAAATAAACTATGAATTTCATCATTAATATATCGTTAAGTAGCTCTTAGTTATTATATGTTTTTTTCATGAAACGTCTTCCTAATATCTAAAGTTTGGAATAAAATTCACATATATATAACGATGCTCATATTCTACTTGTCGAATTTCATTAAATATATTATTATTATTATCGAAAAATGTGTACTGTACTAAGAAAAACTATGAACCGTATTTTTGGAGTACTAAACATAGTACGGTATGGTGGTCTCGCGGCGTAAGAGTGAATAAACGTTTTGTACTTTGGAAATTGAATTTTCTTTTAGATTAGGGACAAAAGGCTTGAGGTGCTAAATATTGAGGGGTTCTCCCTCTGTTTTTTATTATTATTTATATTTAACTTGGTATATTTTTTTAAAAATATTAATTAAAATAATTATTATTTCACTCTTATTTATTATAATAGGTTGCCTAAAGGTATGAAAATGAACTATTTTAAAATAATGGCAAAATTGATATTAAATAATAATTATCTCATAATTTTTAAAATTATAGATAAACAAAAATGAAGGGAGAAAATATACTTTCTGTTTGATTTAACTTTGTCCGTGGCCTACCTGCACAGTTTGCAGAAATGGTAGGGGGGAGTGGGTAAAATAAATCTAAGAGAGCACGCATGCGTACGGCAACTGGCGAATATTTGCAGGCCATTATCCCTTTTTCTTTTTACATGTATATTAAAAGATTATAAATAAAAAGATAATTAAAGAATTTGCCTTTTTCTATTTTCTTTTGAAAATTTTATGAATAAATGTAAACACTTTTTTGAAAAGTTAATTATAAAAAGGTTATCAACTAATATGGAACAGAAAAATATTAATTTTTCTTTGAGGGTATTAATAGACGAGGCAGGAGGCAAGTCTTTAATAGTCGGTTAAAATTCCAAAATTGGCCCTACTTTATAGACTTGGAGTATTTGGGACAATAATATTTGGTGGGGCTATAACCTTTCAAGTTTCAAAGCTATATGTACCTTCGTTGATACTCATCCACATTTTGATCTTTTTATCGTCTGAGATTGGAGGAACTACTGGTTTTGCCGACGTTACACATCTTCCTCCACACGTGACAACCTCGCTTTCTCTCGGCCTCCCCATCCACTTAATTCGTTTGATTTATTTTAACTTGTCATGAAATTAAGAAAATGAAAAAGATTTTCATAATTTGTCCTCTTAAATTAAATGTGTTAAATATATTAAATGCCTTTTAATTTTCTAATCTTAAATATGTCAAATAAAAAATTAAAATTAAATATGTCAATATATTCTATATCTTTGAATTTTGATTTATCATGTTTTTGAATATCTTTATCTTTTGTTGATTTTGTAAATTCGTTTTGGCAGAAGCCTCAAATACACTTTTTTTCTCCAGTTTAATCACAATTCACAGCGCAAATTATAAAGGGAAAAAAAACAATATTGTGGCAATGGAAGAGGGATGGTCGGCAGCCGTCCGTCCATATTCGATTGAACTGCGCCATGGGGCAGCGGTCACTTTTACAAAAAACTTTATCTTCAACAATTTAAGTCGCTTTTTTCAAGACTCAACAACCCACTAAAAGTTTTCGCCTCCCAAATAAGTAGCACAAATATGATACTACCAAAAAGCAAAAAGCCCCCACTTGCACCAACCTTCTTGAGGAATGAGGTAGTAATATAATCCATACATTATATGTTTTTAACTTAGGTATGCGTTTCAATTATAGGGGTTTATAAGTAGATAATTAAATTTGTATCAAATTGAAAAAATAGGTATAAGTGTCTTACGTGACATAATACAAGTATGATGTCACATAGGACATAAGATTGTCATGTAGGATACCACGTAGAAAAGATGTGTTTATTTGTTTAATTTTATACAAGTTTAAGTGTCTATTTTTACATACCCAAAGTTGAAGGGCATTAATCAAGTTAAAGGACACGTTGAACGTTTATATGTGTTATGTCATTTTATTCTAATAGTTTCGTTCACTTTTATTAATTCATTATATTAAAATAGATATTCATTTTGTTTTGTTCCTAATAATTCGTAGGGTATTAAACTCACACATTGTCATCCAGTTGTCCCATAAATTAATTACTCCTACTTTAAAATAAGTTATGAGACGTATGGTTCACAAAAGGCGACTGATCACATAGTAATTAAAAATCTGGGGTTTTGAATTTAATTAAACCCCAATTAGGAAGGATTAAGTATGGAGCCCCTATAAATACATATTTTTCTTCTTGTAGGAACTCTACCCAATATTTCCCCAATTCTAAAATGCTTTATACTTGCTCGTTTCCCCAATGTGCATTGGAAGCTTCGCGCACCAAATTAGCCTTCCATTTTTATACTAAACACAATTTTTAAAAAAAATATACTTTATAATAAAATACATTTGAGTCTATATTTTTTAAAAATTAAAGCACTTTTTGGACTATAAAAACATATTAACAAGCGTACATAAGAAAATATATTTAAAAGTTAAAAAGGTTGCTTATATTCTTTTGTTATACTTAGACAAACTACGTTATTTTTAAATTTTAAAATAATAGTAATTAATTATAGTTTATGATATGATTGGGTTTTTACCGCAGCGTATTGAAAATAGGGAAACATACATACATGCAAAAGAAGAGAAGAAGTAGATATTTATATATAGTGAGTGGCCTTGGAATCTGAGACTGAAATGGGGCATCCTCAAATAATGCAACACACTTTTCCCTTATATTTCTTGTATTAGAGAGGCTCAAACAAACACTTTGCACCTAATCTTTTCATTATATATTTCAAAATAAACATTAGGATCATATTCCACCTATTTATAGTCTACTCTATTATCTTATTTAGGGATTTCATTTTTTAGATTATCATTCACTATTTGATTCTTAACAAAAATAAATGACATATATATTGTCCTAATGTCACCCTTTCTTTTCTAATCTATCCAAAAAAAATAAAATTTGTTACTTTTCTATAATTATAAATAAATTAATTTTAAAATATTATTTACTTTGAATGATTCGAAAGCCTTAGCCATCCAGGTATTCAGTGACTGATTCGATTGGACTAGGAAGAGAGAACTCTTTTTTTTCCTCCTTCCTTCCATCCAATTTGAACCCGTCCCAACAACGAGAGAGGGTTCGTAGCCCTCCCTCTCACTCTTCCCCACGCCTATTTGTTCATTCGAGATGCAGAACTCTTTTTTTCTTTTTTAATAAATAGGTAGAGCCATGATACATCCCGACATTTTCTATTTTAATAAGAATTTTTTTTAATTTTTTTTTATAGAATCATAAAATTAGAAGTTGATTACATTAGATAAATCACTTTCAGTCATAAGAAATGTAAAATTAGTATAAAATTGTTTGTTAATGATAACACCACTGAATTTGAGCAGTACTGATGAGTGTATGGACTGAAGTGGTCCCATAGGCTACCAACTCCAGAAGCCTTATATACGCTGCGTGGTCCATCAAATGTTGCCACATCCCACAAACTGTGTATAATTTCACCATTTTTCAACTTTTGCACATTACTTTCACTGCCCCATTGTCCCCCACCCTTCCTTTACTTCAAATATATAATCATTGCCTAAAATTTGAAAATATTCTATATTCACTCACACAAGCCAGATTTTTCTTTATAATATAAACTTAATTTAGTAAAAAAATATTTTCTGAGAGTAAAGATAATTCTTTAATTTTAACTTTCAAAAATAATTGTAACTGTATTAAGTTAGAATGCAAAATAAATTGAAACCAAGAAAGTAATCAATATCGCTGCATGCATTGCCATGACTCCACGTCATTTTTCAGACCATGCCTTTCTCTTCATTAAGGTCTTCCGAGTAGACCAACCACGTCACCCTATGAATCTTCCAGCCTGGCAATATACTGTGCCCCTTAGTTTCCACTAGCCCCCTATTGCAATTCTCCACGTGGTAATACCTGATGTTGACATCTCCTTTGCTACAGCTGTCTCCTCTTCTTCCTAACTCTTTAGCCCTACTATAAATATCACTACTTTCCATCTGTTTTACTCAGCTTCTCTTCTTTCTCCCTTGTGCAATACGCTTAATTAAAGACTTTTAAATCCCCTCCAATATGGCTTCAAATTACATTTCTGCCACTGTTTCTTCAATCTTATTGTTCCTATTGTGTTCCTCTTCTCTCTTTGTAGCTTCCATGGCTGCTTTGGTTCAGGAACAACCTCTTGTTCTAAAATACCACAACGGTGCTCTTCTTAAAGGAACAGTGACCGTTAATCTCATCTGGTACGGCAAGTTTACCCCTATCCAACGGTCTATAATCGTTGATTTCCTTCAATCTTTAAATTCCCCAAAAGCCCCAAATCCTTCAGCTGCTTCCTGGTGGAAAACAACTGAGAAATACAAAACTGGCGCCTCTACCGTAATAGTAGGAAAGATAATCCTCGATGAAAATTACTCTTTAGGAAAATCTCTTAAAAATTCCCATATTGTGTATTTGGCTGCGAAGGGTGGTTATATGGGTAGGTCGGTGAACTTGGTGTTGACGGCGAAGGATGTATATGTGGAAGGATTTTGTAGCAGATGTGGGTCCCATGGTTCAACTCGGGGTAAAGCCCGTTTCACTTACGCTTGGGTTGGTAACTCGGAAACTCAGTGTGCCGGTCAGTGTGCGTGGCCGTTTCATCAACCCATCTACGGCCCACAAACGCCGCCTTTGGTGGCGCCCAACGGCGATGTTGGTGTCGACGGGATGATCATCAACGTGGCAACGGTTTTGGCGGGAACCGTGACGAATCCGTTTAACAATGGGTACTTTCAGGGTCCAGCGACGGCGCCGTTGGAGGCAGTTTCGGCTTGTACCGGGATGTTTGGGTCGGGTTCTTACCCGGGTTATCCGGGTCAAACACTTGTTGATAAGAGTACGGGAGCTAGCTATAATGCGCATGGGGTTAATGGGCGTAGGTTCTTGCTCCCTGCTATGTGGGACCCAACTAAATCTGCATGCTCGACACTCGTTTGAGAGGGAAAAAATCAGAGTGAGATAAGGAGAATAAGGAGAGATGGCTGGGATTGGGTGTGGACGAGTCTACGTAAGTACAATGTAAATGTAGGATTTGGTGGACTGAGGGTGGGTGCGTGGTTGTCGTTTTGTATGACTGTATATTCCTTTGCTTTTAAGTTTTAAAAAATGTGTAAAATGCAATGCCTATAGGACTATAATAAAATAATATTAGTGTTTGTATAAAATATGAATTTTTTTAAAATAGGTTCTTCCTTCTTTTACGTCTTTTTCTACTTATGTTGGAAAAAAAGAGGTTTGGTTTTGTGAAAATTTTGAGTACTCTCTTTTTAAAAATAAATGAATTGTTAAAGCAATGCAAAATGAATACTTATTAAGAAATAAAGAACCATTAAATTTCTTGAGATTTATCATATAAAAAATGTAAATGAGAAGTAAAAATAAAAGAAAATTTTAGTAACTCTGTAAAATTTTAAACAATTTATTTTTTTATATTTAAAAAAAAGTCCAATAATTTACATCTTTTTTTTTTTTAATGGAGAAGTGGGGGGAGTAGTAATAATAATGGTGCAATTTAATTTATAACTAGAATCTTTTACCCTGTTGGATTTGTATGAGTTGACGTATTATTATAAATATTAATTAAAGTACCTAAAAATTAATTATTCTTATAAATATAGAGCTCTTAAATCAACCTAATTCTCTATTTTACTCTGTAAAAAAGAATTTTTCTCTTCTTAATATTATATTATTATTTCTATTTCATTCTTATTTACTTATTTCATAATATAAATCATTTCTTCTTTTGGTAAATAATCACCTTATAATCTATATAATCTTTATGTAATATAAAATTTTATTCTTTTCAAATTCTTTGTTTAACACAAAATTATATTTTATTCTAAATTTCTAAATAACATAAATTATAACAAATATTATGTACAATACATATTAACGAACAATTCAAATGAAAGTGAAATTATTGATGAAATACAATTAGATAATAAATATTGTATCATCGTAAAGACTCCACTTTAAAGATTATTGTTGTGCTTTCATAAATGCTCTATTAATGCATTACGGAGCTCAAAATGAGCAATTCTTTATCCTTATTTTTTTTACGTGCAGCAAAAAAATGTTTTAATTAACAATTTTATCTTGTATCCAATTATTTCGTGTAATAATTTATTTCCCCTATTTCATTTTGAACTATTGCATCAAGTATTTTAATGCTCATTAAAAAGTGTAGTTTAATAATTTATAATTTTAACAAAAAAATAGATTGTTTGAATTATTGTGTAAATTTTGTGCACTCTGCATTGTGAAAAATAATTATAATTTTAAGTCACATATTTGAAGTAACAAAAAAATTTTAAAAAATTTTATTAGAAAAATTATTAATTCGGGATGAAAGTAGTAACTTATCAATAATATGTTTTAGATGTTATATAACTTAGAAAATAATTACAAATATTAATGATTTAATTAATAGTCTTATATAATATAAATAATATTAAATTACATATTTAAAGTGACGATTTAAAAATAAATAAATATATATATATATATAAATTATTTATTCACATGAAAGTAGTAACTTGTCAATAATATAATGTTACATTACATGAGATAATAATTACAAATAATAAAAACTTAATTAATAATATAATAGAAATAGTATTAAAATAATCAAAAAGTGCAATAGAGAGGTGAATAGTAGTTGGGTAAATCACATAAATATGTTATATTTAAAAAATATTTACCATCTATGGCAATATAATTTTTCTAACTAAATATAACAATTTTTTGGAATTAAAAGAATTGTACAGTCTATCTTCGCTTCGCCCCTTCTCTGCCCTTTTTCCTCTTCCTCCTCTTCTTCTTCTTCTTCTTCGTCTCTTTCTCTGTCATTCTTTATCTTCCTCCTCTTCTTCTTCTTTTTTGAAATTTTCATTTAAATAACTATCCTCAAATCAGTTTTTGCCCATATTTCACTATTTTTATCCAAAAATACGACGAGAAGAGGAGCAGAAAGATCGGAAGTTTGTAGAAAATCATGTTTTCAAGCAGGAATTTCAAATCTCTAAAATTACAGCAACAAGAGTTCACCATTGATGGTCATTATAAAGCTTCAAATTTTGAATTTATTATTTGAATTTTACGAATTTGTGATTAGTTTGGATAGGTTGTTCCTACAAATAATTGAAAATGTCGTTTGGAGTTTATATCTCAATTTTAAGAGAGTTTGGTTAAGTTTATAATTGATTTTAGGAGAAATATTAGATTGAAACTCGAAAAAAGTAAAGTTTATGGAACTGTATCGCAATTGTATTAAAGTTATATTAGGTATGTTTCATAATTGTATTAAAAATGTATTAAAATCATGAACTATACATTTATAATACATATTGCTAACTTCACTCTCTTTTTAGTGATATCAACCAAAATAATTTAAGTAACACACTTTTAATACATTTATAATATAGGCACAATACATTTGTAATACATATTACAAACATCGCTCATTTTCTTAGTGATACCAACAAGAATAATTTAGGTAAAACACTAATAATACATTTAAAAGACGTGCACAATAAATTTTTAATACATATTGCAACCGTCACTCATTTTCTTAGTGATAAATCAAAATAATTTATAAGACAAATATAATATAAGTTTTGTTCATGAACAATACATTGATAATACATATTGCAACGATCACTCCTTTTCTTAGTGATACAAATCAAAATAATTTAAAAGACACATATAATATAATCATGAACAATACATTTATAATACATATTGCAAACTTTACTCTCTTCTTAGTGATACTAACAAAATGATTTAGGTAACACACTTATAATACATTTATAATATATGCACACTACATTTTTAATACATATTGCAAACATCACTCATGTTCTTAGTGATACAAATCAAAATAATTTATAAGACACATATAATATATGTTTTATTCATGAATAATACAAGTTTAATTCAGTCTATAAATTATTGTCTTGTCTTTCGTTAGTTACGTTTTTCATTTATTCTTAATTTTCTCTTCTAATTCAACTTTAATAATGTGTAATACACTTTTAATGCAAATTTAATTCATTTTGTAGTTTATTATTTGTTTCTATTAGATTACTTGTTTAATTCATTATTGGTATAAGTTTTAATTCACTCTATAGATCATAGTCTGATTTTTCATTAGTTACATTTTTTATCCATGTTTAATTCTCTCTTCGAATTCAACTTTAATATTATGTGTAATACACTTTTAATACAAGTTAATCCATTTTGCAGTTTATTGGTTGATTTGTTATGATTGAATAACTTGTTTAATTCATTATTGATACAAGTTTTATTCAGTTTATAGATCACAGACTGCTTTTTCGTTTGCTATATTTTGCATTCATGTTTAATTCGCTTCTAATTCAACTTTAATATGTGTAATACATTTTTAATTCAACTTCAATTCTTTTGGCAGTTTATTATGTTTCTTCATTTGTTATGATTAGATTACTTGTCTAATTAATTATTGATACAAGTTTTATTCAGTCTACGAATCATTGATTGCTCTTTCGTTTGCGATTAGTTTGGATAGGTTGTTCCTACAAATAATTGAAAATATTGTGTGGAGTTTATATCTCAATTTTAAGAGGCTTTGGTTAAGTTTAGAATTAATTTTAGGAGAAATATTAGATTAAAGCTCGAAAAGGATGAAGTTTACAGAACTATATCGCGTTTGTATTAAACTTGTATTAGATATGTTTCATAATTGTATTAAAATCACGAACAATACATTTATAATACATATTGCAAACTTCACTCCCTTTTTAATGATATCAACTAAAATAATTTAGGTAACACACTTATATTACATTTATAATACATGCACACTACATTTTTAATATCTATTGCGAACATCACTCATGTTCTTAGTGATACAAACCAAAAGAATTTATAAGACATATATAATACATGTTTTATTCATGAATAATACACGTTTAATTCAGTCTATAAATTATTGTCTTGTCTTTCGTTAGTTACGTTTTTCATTTATTCTTAATTTTCTCTTCTAATTCAACTTTAATATTGTATAATACCCTTTTAATGCAAATTTAATTCATTTTGTAGTTTATTATTTGTTTCTATTAGATTACTTGTTTAATTCATTATTGATATAAGTTTTAATTCACTCTATAGATTATTGTCTGGTCTTTCATTAGTTACATTTTTTATCCATGCTTAATTCTCTCTTCGAATTCAACTTTAATATTATGTGTAATACACTTTTAATACAAGTTAATTCATTTTGCAGTTTATTGATTGATTTGTTATGATTGAATAACTTGTTTAATTCATTATTGATACAAATTTTATTCAGTTTATCGATCACAGACTGCTCTTTCGTTTGCTACATTTTGTATTCATGTTTAATTTGCTTCTAATTCAACTTTATTATGTGTGTAATACATTTTAATTCAAGTTTAATTCATTTGGCAGTTTATTATGTATCTTCATTTGTTACAATTAGATTACTTGTCTAATTAATTATTGATACAAGTTTTATTTAGTCTACGAATCATTGACTGCTCTTTCGTTTGCGATTAGTTTGGATAGGTTGTTCCTAAAAATAATTAAAAATATTGTTTGGAGTTTATATCTCAATTTTAAGAGGGTTTGGTTAAGTTTAGAATTGATTTTAGGAGAAATATTAGATTAAAGCTCGAAAAGGATGAAGTTTACAGAACTATATCGCGTTTGTATTAAAGTTGTATTAGATATATTTCATAAATATATTAAAATCATGAACAATACATTTATAATACATATTGCAAACTTCACTCCCTTTTTAATGATATCAACTAAAATAATTTAGGTAACACACTTATAATACATTTATAATACATGCATACTACATTGTTAATACATATTGCGAACATCACTCACGTTCTTAGTGATACAAATCAAAAATAATTTATAAGACACATATAATAAATGTTTTATTCGTGAATAATACAAGTTTAATTCAGTCTATAGATCATTGTCTTGTCTTTCGTTAGTTGCGTTTTTCATTCATTCTTCTAATTCAGCTTTAATATTGTGTAATACACTTTTAATGCAAATTTAATTCATTTTGTAGTTTATTGGTTGATTTGTTACTATTAGATTACTTGTTTAATTTATTATTGATACAAACTTAATTCACTTTACAGATCACTATCTGGTCTTTCATTAGTTACATTATTTATTCATGTTTAATTCTCTTTTCTAATTCAACTTTAATATTTGTTTAATACACTTTTACTACAAGTTTAATTCATTTTGCAGTTTATTGGTTGATTTGTTACTATTGGATTACTTGTTTAATTCATTATTGATACAAGTTTTATTTAGTTTACGGATCACATAATGCTCTTTCGTTTGCTACATTTTGCATTCATGTTTAATTCTATTCTAATATAACTTTAATTTAATATGTGTGTAATTTACGTACGATGCACTCGTCATATTGGCTCCTCTTTCAACTCTAACGCTAACGCTGGTCGCCGGAATGGAGTTCACCGTCGCTCCGGTCATATTTCAATTTTCTCTCACACTATTGAACTTTTCTGTTCGTGCTCACTGCTCCGACCCAATTTAACTACTGGCAATTTTTATTATTTCAAACTTTTCTTTTTACCGTATGTGTTATAATTATATTTTAAACGATCAATATACAAATTTTATTATCTAAATTAACTCTTGAAATTTAAAATTTGTTTAATAAAATTGAGATAGATGAAGTAACGAAGAGTGATAATGAGGAAAGAAATAAAAGAGATTAACTAATTAATTTTGTGCATGTATTTTAGGCAAACATTGTTCCAACTCCAGTTGAATTCCATTGAACTGAATTTGTGATTCAAAATTGTGAATATTTCAATTGAAGCTTCAGAAAATTGATACATCGCTCGGAGAGAGAAAAAGAAGAAAGAGGCGAGAGAGAAAAAGGAGAAAGAGGTGAGAGAGAAAGACACAGATCTAATAAAATACATAATATTGCTATAAATGGTAATAATTAGAGAGTATATTTAAAATAAGTAATTATTTTTTAAAAGAGATCCACCCAAATAATTATTCCATAGTAGTTATTCACCTGTCTATAAATGAAGAATGGAGAGTAATTTGGAGATGAATTGGAGAGATAATTCTCTATTTTACCCTCCAAATATAGAAAATAGAGGATAAAATAGATATGGGTTGGAGATGGTCTTAAAGAGGGGCAAAACGTAGTGTGTTGTATGGCTCTCTCTGTGTCAACATCTTCGGATATAGCACATGGTTGAAGAGATTAATTAATGTAATAATTATGACTTTGCTAGTTTAAATTAAATTTTAACTATGGTTAAATTTAATTTGAATATGTTAGTATTATTATTTATTGGTGATGCATGATCGTGCTTTTAACAAATGTTTGTTATTATCCGAAACAATCTTTTTGTTGTTCCTTTTCAGAGGGTTTTTCAGTCAACTCTGGCAAGTTGTGTGATTGTCCCCTTTTTGTAGTTAGCACTTCCTTTGTCCTAATTACTCATCTATTTTTCTTTTTTCAATTGTCCCTAATTACTTTTTCCGTCCCATAATAGTTGTTTACTATACTATTTAGGGATATTCAATAATACTTGTTCACTTTATGAATTCAATAGATAATTTTACACTTATTTCCTAATTTATCCTTATTATTAATTATGGTCATTTTCCTATTACATTTTTCAAGACATTATATTTATTATATTCAAAGGCTAATATAGTAAAATTATCCCTCTATTTATAGTTTCTTAAAAAGTGTGCAAAGTCAATAGTGGATAACTATTGTTGGACGGAGAGAGTACTTGTCCATTTTGACAAATCAGGAAAGGATAATATTTTTCCTTAATATACCCTCAATTAATTATTTTGAAAAAAAGTAGAACTTCTTGAAAATCTTAAGTTTTTAATTTATCCATTTCATAATTAATAGGGGTAAAATGGTAAACTCACTATGTCAATCATTATTTTCTTAATAAATGTGTTCAATCAAAAGTGGACAAATAATTAGAGATAGATGAAATAATTTACCAAACTATTTTCACAATCAGAGGCGGAGCTAGGTGGGGGTTCGCGGGTTCGTACGAATCCACTTGCTTTTTCGTAGACCTTGTATTTGTATTAGAAAGTTAAATAAATATGTGTATATTAATGTGAACCCCCTAACAAAATTGATTCACAGTTTAGTGGTAAGGAGGGTGGCGAAAACCTAAATTTGGAATCCCTAAACTCTTAAATCTGGCTCCGCTTCTGTTTACAATCATTACGTGAACCATTTCCCATAAAAAATAGTATTAGTGATTATGAAATATTAGGTAAATACAAATCAAACGTTTTACATTAAATCAATTGAAATTAGCCTTAATAGTTACTAAAGTTTTAAAATAAATTTATATCATTTAAATTATGATTCTCACGTGTCGTGTATTTATTAGTGGCACGATAAACAATTATCTCTTAAATTTATTAGACTCTGAAATTATGAAATTGACCATTCGATCACATGATGAAGTATTTTTACTAAATAGTATTTAAAATTAAAATTTTAAATTATTAAATATATTTTCAAATGCTCTTAATGTGTAGAAGTTAATCATTTTAAATACATCATTTTATTTAATAATAAGTCGTATAGCTTAGGTCATATTCAATTAAGGTTTATTTGTATAAATCAAATATTTGATATAAGTTTATATAGTTAATTTATTTATGTACATAAATATTCTAAAATACATTTTAAAACCTTTTTAATTTTTCATAAAAAAGATCAAAAAGACTTTTTTTATGTGTTTAAATATTTAATTGAATATGACATAATTTACGTCTATTAAATAAAATTTATTGTATGCGTATTTGGCAAGACATTCACGATCTGGTGTTAGGCTGCAAGTCTAAAGTAGCATAGGTCACGTGCCAGTATAGACTGCATCACGTGTCACATTTGGAGATAAGGATAAGATTGTGAAGCTAAATTACAAAATATTACTCTATTGTTTAAATTTTTACAAAAATTAAAATAAAATATTTGAAAATTTTGATTTTTTTTTTTTATATATATATATATATATATATATATATAAATAATTTCATAAATATTAAAAAAATTAAAATCCAAATAATTTTACCTTATAATATAGGCTGTTCCTATGCAAATTCAGATTTAATCTATACAATTTGGTTAGTGTGAATTCTGAATTTCATTAAAAAATAAAAATGGCAATTATTAGAGGGGTCTCCATCTCTTCCAGAATTCGTTCTTAGCCAAAGAAGACCTCGATTCGTGAGAGAATATTATATATATATATTTTTAATATTTGGGATAGATAAGGTATACACCTCAAAAGTAAAAGTCTTACGTACCTTTTAAATCTCCTTGAACAAATAAAATTATAGAAATGGTCTACACACTGCTTTTAAAAATAAAAAATGTTTCGAAAGAATTAAAACGACTAGGGGTTGTGTGAAGGATCACATCACATTCCACAGTTGCTATTTTCTTTTATTAAAAAAATTGGTTTAGGAGAAGAACAAATAGGGTAGAGGAATTAAACTTTCACCAATTAAATTACTAAGATTTCACCGTTCCTATTGATATTCCTCTGAGCTTCCACTATCCAAAAAGAATAACACTCTAGATGATAATATATGTACAGTAACACGAAGTATTGGTTTCCTATTAAAAAAAATATCTCTGAGTTCGAGCCCAGAAGTCTGTACTTCACCTTCAAAGTAAAACTTCCCACTACAAAATTGAATTAGCCTGGGCAGGGTGGAGCTAGAATGCTGAAACGGATTCAGATGAACCCCTTTCTTTGAAAAAATTAAAATGAATATACCAAGTCAAAATTCTATTTTATGCATATATAGTATACTTCAAATTACTATAGTTTCTTTGTACGTATTTCTTTATATTTGGAATGTCGTTAGTGAAAAAAACTTGTTCAAACAGAGTCAGTTCACTTTACTTGCGAAGATGTTATTTATATATATACAAACTTTAAGCATCAAGAGGTCCTATCTTAACATATACACTAGAGTAACAGCCTTTCCATACTATACTCATACCTCTTCACACAGACGCTAACTGTGAATAGTAGGGAAAGGGTAGTAAGATAGTTTCTAGAACCTGAACTTAGGTCCCAGTCTTCTTTTCCTGAGGCGCTCGGCGATAATAAAGGCAAGTTCAAGTGCTTGAGAAGCGTTAAGTCTTGGGTCACAATGTGTATGGTAGCGCGAGCTCAGATCATTGTAAGTAATTGTCCGAGAGCCTCCAACACACTCCGTTACATTCTGACCCGTCATCTCCAGATGCACACCACCGGGATAGCTCCCTTCTTGATCGTGTACATCAAAGAATGCCCTTACCTCGGCCTACACAGATAGACATGCAATTGCAATATAAGCTAAGGCGAAGAGAAATTCACTAGGATAGTCTACTCGGTAGGTATAAACAGCATACCGCCACAAAATTTCCTATATCAATAAAGGGTTTATTAGGTCTTATTATCAACTAATTTCTTGCCTAATGCTACTTAGATCATCATCTATAGTCTCTTGGATACTAAAAGAGTTTCGAAATACTTTACTTATATTGCCAGGGATGGCAGATAAATCTTTTTGAAAATACACAGCATAATTCACATACCACGCAAACATAAAGCAAGTTCTTGTACAAGTATATAAAATCAGTAGAATAGCTGCATACCCGGATAGAGTCAAATGAACGTGTTTTGAGTCCACAAGGGGCTTTAGTGGTATTTCCATGCATAGGATCACTGACCCAAGTGACAATTTGACCAGCTCCACGAACAGCTCTGATCAGATGGGGAAGCTTTACTCTCATGTTATCAGCTCCCATCCTGGCGATTACAGTAATCCTTCCTGGTCTATTTTGAGGGTTAAGAATGTCAATAAGTTTGACTAGTTCATTTGGATCCATTTTGTGACTCACCTGCAATGTGGAATCAAAGGTAGCTTATGTAGCATGTATCTCTATCAATCAGTTAACCAATTATGCCTCAAATCCAAGCTAGTTAATATTGCGGAAACTAAGGGAGCTTAAAATCAGGTGATACTGTAATTGTTTTGAAAGGAAAATGAAGAGGTAGATACTAGAATTGTACATTGCATTTAACGTTTTAACTATGATCGGTATTTGCTCGCTCCATCCCAATTTATATGACTCGGTTTACTTTTTGGGACATCTCAAATGCTTGACACCATTCTTCTAATAATATCATTGATAAGATTTCAAGAATTCAAATTTATGTATTATTATAATTTTAAACTTTGATATGATGTTTTCGTCTCAAAGTTAGCTTATCACTACCTCCTATGCAATATATAAGTTAGATTAATATCATAAACTCCATCTCTACTCGCACTTCATATAGAACAAGACATAAAATTTTAGAAAATATTAGTCCAAAACTTTGTTCTCTCTTTTTGCTATCCAGTACTCAAACATTCTAAACTATTCACCGCTAATCACAGGCTAAAAGGTGAATCTCTGCATGTGGATGGTCAAAGAATAGCCAAAGGTCCAGGCACGGTCAAATGCATGCAGATGGCAGTCTTAGGTTTATTCGTTCCATCTTACAAGATACTCCTCAGAGCCCTTCATAATTAACATATCTTACCCACACTCCTTTTTTCTAAGAAAACAAAATTGCAGTAAAAGAAGTGCACTGTACCTTGATTCCAAGTGGATTGGCAATTCCTCTCAGAAACTCAACATGAGCACCATCCAATTGCCTTGTTCGTTCCCCAACCCAAATCATATGAGCGGAGCAGTCATAATAAACACCAGAAGTTGAATCCTCTCTAGTAAGTGCTTGTTCATAAGCCAAGAGAAGGCACTCATGCGATGTCCAGAAATCTGTTGTTGTCATGATTGGGTGGTCAACTGTAAGCCCAGCAGCAGTCATGAAGCCCATGGTTTCATCAACTCGGTGAGCCAGTTCACAGTACCTTTGGGAAACATATTGATCACAAAATTGTTAGTCATGGAAGTTCTAATAAAAAGACATTCATGACTACAAAACCAATAAAAGACAAACATTTTCTTTCGATAAGTAACAAATATAGCATAGCAGAAGACATACCTGTCACCTTGCTCGCTGTGATCAGTAAAGTCAAGATTCCACTGGTTAACCCTCTGCATGGCAGCATAACCTCCAGTAGCAAATGCCCTGAGGAGGTTCAATGTAGCTACAGACTGAGTATAGGCCCTAATCATCCTATGGGGGTCAGGAATTCTTGATTTCTCATCAAAAGAATCACCATTCACATTGTCCCCCCTGTAACTTGGCAGCTTCACACCGTCCTTCTCTTCAAATGGATCAGATCTTGGCTTTGCAAATTGACCTGCCATTCTACCCACCTAACCAGTAAAGTACAAGTATAAATAACCAAATCTTAGACCACAGCTTACAGAATCAATCAACAATCAATAGTAAAAGCTATCTTAGTTACAACCACAGAAACCGCTAAAATTAATCCATTACACCTGATTCTAAACTTCGAGATGCAGTTGCTGATTCGTCTGCTTGATATGCAAAAACAAGAGAAATCTTAATTAAAATTGGAACCACGACCTAAGCAGCAGACTAAAGTAAAGTTCAATCAAGTACTTTGCCTAAGCAGCAGACTAAAGTAAAGTTCAATCAAGTACTTTGCCTAAGCAGCAAAGAAGAATTAAGTTTGAAATATCATTTTCACCATGAAGCAACAAGCATCATGTTAATTATGTCTTGAATTATTTCCTTGTATATTTTAGGAAACTATAATTCCTATTAGTTTAGGAGACCCCTTGTCCTAATAGATTTTGAAAAGGAAAATATTGTTCCTACAGGATTAGGAAAAGCTTTTCCTTATAGGTTTAGGATCATTTGGGATCTATATATAGGGTATGTAGTTGGGATCCTAAAGCATTGTAAAACTTTTTCTCTTTCTTTCATAGTGGAAAACTCTCTCTGTTTTTGCTGGGAGGAATAGGCATAGCCGAACCTCATTAAATCTTTGTGTTATTCTTCTTTTCTATTTTCTTTGTTTGTGATTGTGTGCTAGTTAATCCACGATATTTTCGCAACAATTGGTATCAGAGCTTGGTTGGAATTTCTAGACATAATCAAGGGTTAAGATGTCTCGATCATCTTCAACAAAGTATGAAATAGAGAAATTTGATGGGGGATCTAATTTTAGTCTATGGAAGATTAGAATGAGATCGTCCTTGGTATTACAAGGATTATGGAAGGCTATTGAGGAGGATTTTCCAAAAGAGTTGAAAGAATCAGAACAAGCAGACCTGAAGGAGAGGGCTTTGAGTGCGATATTTATGAGCGTTACAGATAGCGTTCTTCGGGAAATTGCTGAAGAGAAATCTGCAGCAACGGCATGGAAGAAGTTAGAAGACCTGTACTCTAAGAAATTGCTGACAAACCGCCTCTACTTGAAAAAGAGGTTATACAATCTTCGTATGAATGAAGGCACACCGGTCAAAACTCATCTTGATGAGTTTAATTCAATTATAATGGACTTGAAGAATGTAGATATCAAAATTGAAAGTGAGGATCAGGCCTTAATTGTGTTATGTTCTTTACCACCATCTTATGATACTTTTGCTGATACATTGCTATATGGGAAAGACAGTATCTCACTTGATGATGTTAGTAATGCACTAAAATCTAAAGAGTTGAAGAAGAGCTTTCCGGATAGCAGAATTGAGGGTGAAGGTCTTGTGAGTAGGGGAAGAACACAACAGAAGGACTTTAATAGAAAAAGGTTTAACGCCAGATCGAAGTCTAGAGCAAGGAAGCAGAACTGCTATGAGTGCGGGGAGCAGGGTCATTACAAAAGAGATTGTCCTAAACTAAAAGAGAAAAGTGGGAAGCAGAAAGTTGATTACTCAGCAAATATTGTTGACTCTGGTAATAATTCTGATGACAATGACTATATAGGGGAAGTTTGTGCTGTGAGTTCTGATCATAGGCAAAATTCTTGGGTTCTTGATTCTGGTGCAACTTTTCACATGTGTCCACACAAGAATTGGTTTGCAACGTACAAACAGACGAGTGGGACTGTCTACCTAGGTGATGATAATCCATTAGAGGTAGAGGGAATAGGTAACATCAGATTGAGAATGTTCGATGGCATTATCAGAAATATTGAGTGTTGGCATGTTCCTCGAATGAAGAGAAGTTTGATTTCTCTTTCGACTTTGGATGATCAAGGATATAAGTTTCACTCAGAAAATGGAACACTCAAAGTATGTAAAGGCTCCATGGTACTCATGAAGGGTAAGCTTCATTCTAGGCATTTGTAGCTTCTGGGAAAACGGAACACTCAAAGTATGTAAAGGCTCCATTGCTGGGAGGAATAGGCATAACCGAACCTCATTAAATCCTTGTGTTATTCTTCTTTTCTATTTTCTTTGTTTGTGATTGTGTGCTAGTTAATCCACGATATTTTCGCAACACATCATTTAACTTATTTCAAGCACATCCTCATCAGTTTTTGTGTATTAGGCCAACCATCTAAAGCTGTCCCAGAGCAATCAAAAGGAATAAAGATTTCACTTAACAGATATTATAATCGAGGTCAAATTTAGTCATTTAAGTGTCAAATAACGTGAAAACATAACAATTTTTTCCTCTACCAACTAAACCACCCATGAAGGCCATGAACAGCTTAAGACCAAGTTCTGTAAAATTGTATATATCACAGACAAAGACCACCTATGGGACAAAACCCCATATGCCATGTGATCATGAAAACCACCAGAAATTATTGATATCTTGTTTTTTGAAATTGTAATGAAATTTTTTATAAGAATGGCACCGTTGGGCGACGACTAGTACAAACATTAGCTATGAAGTAATTAACTCAAAGAGAAAATCACCTTGATTACAGGCATTTGACCACCAAACATAAGCACAACACCCATCTGCAAGATGACTCTGAAAGTATCCCTAATGTTATTAGCACTAAATTCCTTAAAGCTCTCAGCACAATCGCCACCCTGCAACAAGAAAGCATTCCCAAGAGCAGCTTCGCCTAATTTCTCTTCAAGATTCCTAGCTTCCCCAGCAAATACAATTGGGGGATACGTCGAAAGGGTTTCAAGAACCGATTCCAGCTTTACCTTATCAGGATACTCAGGGAGCTGAGAAGCTGGCTTCGATTTCCAGCTTTCAAGACTCCATTTTCCTTCTGGGTTTTGAGCAGTTTTTGATGTCGTTGAAGGTGGAGATTGAACGGCTGAGATGGGTTTGATCCTTGGCTTGATTTTGGAGTTTGACGGGGTTGTTATTTTGGGAAAGGAAGAGATGAAGGTGGCGGCTGTTAGAGCCATTGTTGTGTGTGAGGTTGGGGAATAAAAGAAAATTGAATAATCGCTCAGTGAACAAGATACACGGACACCTGAATTTGCTTACAACAAAACAGTTTTTATTTATTTCAGATGCTTAACTATTTATCTCTTATTTATATTTGAAACACGAATAATTTAGATTAGTACATTACAAAATTTAATTTTGTATTGTATACAACACTCCTACTAATTTTTTTTTCTAATACTCAAATATCGAAGCTTAGTTAATTCAGATTCATACATTGCAAAATTCATTTTTGAATATCTAGCTCCTATCAATTTTTTTTCATACCTTAAATCGAATCCGAGAAGTAAGCATTTACTATATACTCCTTTTCTCCATTACAATAATTAACTGAATATAAAATTTAAGTATAAAAAATATTTTGGCACATATAATTTTTTTTTCTTGAAATCTTGCTGGTTTGAATGCGTCATGACATTTTAATGCAATAAATATATGTATTAATTAAAAAAAAATAAGAAATTTAATGTTAAAAAGTTTTTAAATATAAATTTTTTTACTACTCCTATTAATTTTTAACTTTCCCTTGTCATCTCACTCTCAATTCTCAAAACAAAATTTCACGTACAAAGAAATAACCATAATAAGTACATAATCAGTAGAACTACAAACTTGAGTGTTGAGGTACTGCAGTTAAGCATAATTGATGAGTTCATGAAGAAAAATGTTACAACTATAATGTTACTATCACTAACTACTTTTGCACTACCAAAAAAAATTAAAGGAACACAATCATATTTAATATGAACCATTCTTTTTATCTTTAACGTATTACGTATAATAAACAATGACCTTAAAAGTTTGAAAAATATTACTTGCAAGGAACTTAGTAGCGACTAGAGTCCTTGTAATTAAACAACAGAATACAATACAGTATAAAATGATATATTATGAAACTCAACGATGATCCAAACATAGTGTTCGATCACGAAGAAATAACTACTGATTGAACTATTGTTGGTGAGGCAGGCAGAGACTTGGCCAAGATTTGTTTGATAAAACTGATGTGGATGGTTTTGTTGCGTGCACAAATTTCTCATTCGTTTTGACAATCAGAAAGAATATCATACGGTACAAAATTAATATACCAACCAAAATAGCAAGATCTACCCATTTTGAGTAGGCCATTTCTACTTGCCATTTGTCTCTCAATACATCTTCTCCACTAATAGTAACATTGATTCCGTTGACGTCATCTGTAAACAATAATCCTTCAAATTCATTCTTAAACATGCCTTGGTAAGCATATCTGTGAAACGAAATGTAGTATAACGGGAACTTCCAAATAATTTGAGGTAATTCCTTAGGTATCTGGAAAAAACCGCCACTTAATATCATCAATCCTTGTATTCCTGCACCTACCACAATGCCCATGAGGAAATTAGGCACGATAGCTGCAACGTTAGTCATTAGGCTTTAGACTATCATCATACTAATGAAGAGGACCAGAGCAAAGTAGATGAAATGCTCGAATCCGGGTTGAAATCCAGTGAGGAAATAGGCAATGGAACCTGGAACTAGTGAAATCAATAGCAAGTACGGCATGGAAGAAGCAGTGTTGCCAATCACAAAAGCAGACGAACCATAGTGTCCGTTCAAGTTTTCTCTTTGAAATACCTGCATATTTACTCGAATTGAAATTAAATTAATTAGTTGTGACGAAAGATTAAACAGAGAAATTAGTTTGTTTTGTGATGAAATTAATGAGGATATATATACACCTTCATGTCCTCCACAAATGAAGGGAATCCACCAACTGTCATGAATGAAACAACGAAAGCTACCATTAAACCTCTTTCCTGAAAAAGTAAGTGTTCAAAAATTGTACATGTCATGATCAAAGAGTGTGTTAGTTTAGTAGTACTAAAACTTCTTATCTGTATTGTTTATACCTCGATTGAGCGATGACTTAAGTCAACGTTATAGTAGATAATGCCAAGACCTAAAGCAAGGATGACATAAGACACAGATCGCATCCAGTAGTAGCCAAGATCACGAAACATGTTCACCGATGATCTCCTTGTCAAAACAAGGCTTTGATATTAAAGTTTGCATGACTTCTTTTTTCCAATATTTCACCTCCTTCGAAAATATATAGTAGTGTTAGAGTGATTCCTTCTCATCACGTGCATACAAACAGAGCGGATACTAGTTATAGGTTCACTAATATCTATAAATATTTGACTGTGAACTCAGTTATTATTATATATTAACTTAATATTATTCATAAATTTCAACTCCTTATTCCGCCCCTTGTCCCTTTTGGGAGATTTTGCTTACCTGTTGACATATTTGTGCAACCTGATTCTGAACTTTATGGTATTCCTCGAATGATTTATATGAATTTATGAGAAATTCAACCACTTCTTCTGTTGGCTTTCTTCCAGCTAAACCTTGTTCGATATCCTATCAACAGGGCAAGATTAATAAATTCAGTAAAAATGCATACTTTGCCCTCTCCAAGAATTATAAAAATGAAAAGAAGTATGGTTGCACTATTTATTTACCTCGTCAAAATCTTTATTTATTGTTTTAAGAAAATGATCAGACGGATTCTGAAGAAGTGGGCAAGGGAAACCATTTGTCCTGAAAAACTACAATACAAAAAACAGAAATTAAAAAGAGAGTAAACAAATGAAGATTTTATATAATATAAGTCCATTACTTGACCTGTTAATAATCCAATAATACCTCAATTGCTGCACTAGACGGTCCAAAATACACACTTCTACCTGAAGACAAGATGCACAAACTGTGAAATAGATTGAAAACTTCAGCACTTGGCTGATGAATAGATGCAATAATGGTTCTCCCAGCTCTTTGGCGTGAAATTCCGCTCATCACATAATATGATGCAGCGCTGTCTAGGCCACTGGTTGGTTCATCAAGGAAAAGAAGTTTTGGTCTCGTTAGAATTTCGATGCAAATGCTGAGTCTCCTCTTTTCTCCTCCGCTAATTCCTTTATTACCAAATCCTCCAATTCTCGTGTTCATTGCATCTTGCAATCCCATATCCTTTATAGTTTGTTCTGCTATTTGTATTTTCTCTGATTTTGACATGGAATCTGGGAGTTGGAGTTGCGCGGAGTAGTGAACAGCTTCTTTAACTGTTAGCGCTGCTATCAGAGTTTCATCTTGAGTCACATATGCCTGATCCTGTAAGATGAAGAAATTAACAATGTTTTGACTTGACACAAAATTTAAGAAAGTAAAATGAATCAATATTGATGTAGCAGGGCATTTTTGCAGTATAATTTAGATTTTCAACTTACAGAAGTTCCATAAGAAATTTTCTGTTTGTGACCATTGATTAGAATATCCCCACTCTGCCTCGTGCTGAAATCCAATCGCCCTGATCGATCACAGGTGCTCATCGAGTCATATAGTATATATGCATGATTTAATTTGCAAAGATACATAAATATATATATCAAATTTGGGAGCGAAGAACATATATATATATATACCAGCTAATGCGTCGAGAAGTGTAGATTTGCCAGAGCCAGAAGGACCCATTACTTCCAATAGCTCACTTGGGCGAGCATAGCCAGTGACACCTTCAATTATGTTTTTGGTGCCATTTCTACAAGACACCCACAAGTCATTCCATGTCAAGAAAACACCTCCATTCAATTTTTCTTCCTCCACCTTTCCAATTCGGTTGTTCTGCAACATCTCCATATAAAAATATACTACAATATTGTACGTACGTAGCTGAATTAATTAAATTGTAGAGGAACAATGGCGTAAATTAATGGCTAAATGTCCTTTTTTTTATATTGGGACAGCCACATTACGTGCTGTTACAAACTAATGAACCAGCAACTATATACTTGTATATATGAATGTGTACTAGATGATATAAGAGGAAAATCTCAAGTTTGAATTGATATATAATTATTCAATGGCATGTCTATTACTCTCTCAGTTCACTTTTACAAGTCATTTATTCCTAAAATATATTTTCATTTTTACTTGTCATTTTTGACATATCAAGAAAAGACAATTATATTTTTCCATGTTTTACTCTCAGCATTAAATATTCTTTCTCCAAATCATTTTTCAAGACTTAATACTAAATATCATTTAATAGGGATAGTTTGGTAAAATATTTATATCAATAATTGTTTTCTTAATGAGCGTGTCAAATCAAAAAGTAACAAGTAAAAGTGAACGGAAAGAGTATTATATACAGTAGTATATGTAAAAGTAGGCCATGCATGCTGTAATTCCAATTTCAGCAAGTCAGGCACATTACCGAACAGATATTGTTACAAGTAGGTAGCTTGGAAACGGGCGGAGATGAAGGATTAATTCGTACCTAATTAATGCTGAATTAATTTATTAGTCGGTAGTGTACCACAACTTCTTGTGGTGGTCACCCGCATTGAAGTTCGATCAAAATTCAAAAAGTCCCACTAGAGCTGTCAAAAAGGGCCAGCCCAGCCCCACCCGGCCCAAGCCTCGCGGGCCAAAGAATTTGAAGGTTAGTAAATGCATCTGGCAGTTGATTTGCAATATTTTGCAAATATATCATCCTTTGAACCTCTTGTTCACATTGATTTGTTCGAGGATGTAAATGAGATAGTGATACTGCATTCCAATCTATCTCATTTTCCAATTGCTTATGTTTCTCCCCTAATGTTGGGTATTCATATTCATCAAAATGACAATCAGAAAATCTTGCCGTAAATAAATCTCCAGTCATAGGTTCCAAGTATTTTATAATAGAAAGAGATTCATACCCAACATATATTCCCAACCTTTTTTTGGCGACACATCTTTGTGCGTTGCGGTGGAGCAATTGGAACATATACCGCATATCCAAAAATTTTAAGATGAGAAATATTTGGTTCCTTCCCAAAAACCAACTGTAATGGCGAGAAATCATGAAAACTGGTTGGCTTTATGCGCACAAGTGTTGCTGCATGCAAAATAACATGCCTCCATACCGAAAGAGGAAGTTTTGTCCTCATTAGTAATGGTCTAGCTATCAACTGGAGACGTTTAATCAATAATTCTGCTAGACCATTTTGAGTATGACCATGAGCAATCAGATGTTCAACTGTTATTCCAATGGACATACATTAATCATTAAATGATTGAGATGTAAATTCACCAGCATTATCAAGACGGATTGTCTTTATTGCATAATGTGGAAATTGTGCTCTTAACCTTATAATTTGAGCCAACAATCTCACAAAAGCCATGTTGCGAGTTGATAATAAGCATACATGTGACCATCTTGTAGATGTATCTATCAAGACCATATAATACTTAAATGGTCCACACGAAGGGTGAATTAGCCCACATATATCACTATGTATATGTTCCAAAAATGCAGAAAATTCAATCCCAATCTTAGTTACTGATGGTTTAATAATCGGTTTCCCTTGGGAACAAGCAACACAAGAGAATTCTTTAGATTGAAGAATTTTTTGATTCTTCAAAGTATGTCCATGTGAATTCTCAATAATTTTGCGCATCATATTGTAACCAGGATGGCCCAACCGGTCATGCCAAATGATGAAATTATTATGATCAATAAACCTTTTATTTACCATAACATGTGATTCAACCACATCAATTCTTGTGTGGTACAACCCAGAAGAAAGTGCAGATAATTTTTCATGCACAAATCTTTTTCCTGCTTTTATTGTAGTAATATAAAGGTATTCAACCTTTCCTTCATTAGCAGTCTCAATATGGTAGCCATTTTGGCGAATAACCTTGAAACTTACTACAATACAAAGCATTATTAATGACCAATATTATTCCCCCAGATAGTAATAACGTTGCTCTCCCAGAGCCCTCAATTATTTTTATACTACCAGATATTGTATTAACATTGGCCCCTTTCATAATCAAATGAGAGAAATATTTCTTTTCTCTTAATATAGTGTGAGTTGTAGCACTATCTAGAAGGCACATATCTCCATTACTCATCTTGAATCCAATTGAAGACTGAAATTTTTTATTTATTTTCATAAAATAAAAATACATCATAAAAGATAAGATAACTAGCAACATTGCAAGAAAACTTAAGCATTTATATTATTTTATTTTTAAAAATAAAAGTAACATAAAAAAGGATAATCAAAAGCACATAAAAACAACAATATATCATACATCATAAAATAAAATCAAACATTAGTTATGATCTCCAAAGAAGTTTTCAACCTCCTAATAAGTAATATCATTGAGGTCATTAAAATCATCATTCTTCAAAGCCAAATTCGCTTCAATATTATCATTGTACATTTGCGAAGGTCTTGCCTCAACATTATTTTCAAATGTCAAGTGTGACTCCAGCATTATTAGAAGATGTACCACATTTATTTGTCTTTCTTTTGAAAGAATTTTGATAAAGCCTGACAAAATGCTCAGGTGTCCGACATTCATTTTTCCAATGGTCTTTCATGCCATAACGATGATAGTTGCCTCTCAAAGGATTACTTTGAGAACTCATAGTGTTCTCTCTTTTATAATGACCACCACTATGATAATTATTATATCATTTTCTGCCATTGCCACGTCCACGCACATTATTATGGCCCCGATTTTTATTTTGTCTTCTTTTAGACTGGCCATGTGCTTCTACCACATTTGCTTCCGGTAATGGAGCAATTCCAGTGGGACGGCCTTCATGATTTTTCAACAAAATGGTATTATGTTGCTTAGCAACAAAAAGGCATGAGATTAAATCAGAATACTTTTTAAATCCCCTTTAGCGGTATTGCTACTGTAACACCAGATTTGAGGCATGAAAAGTGGTAAGAGTCTTTTCCAACATGTCCTCGTCTGTTATATTTTCCCCGCATAATTTTAATTGGGAAGTTATTTTATATACGACAGAATTATATTCACATACAATTTTAAAGTCCTGTAATCGTAAGTGTATCCATTCATAACGAGCCATTGGCAATACTGTTGCCTTAAGGTGGTCATACCTTTCCTTTAAACCAGTCCACAATTCAAGTGGATCTTTCACTGTCAATATTCGACCTTTAATCCTTCATCCAAATGATGACGAAGAAAAATCATAGCCTTCGCTTTGTCCTGACTCGATGTTGCATTACCCTTAGTAATGGTGGTACCAAGACCTTTAGCGTCTAGGTGAATTTCAGCATCGAGTACCCATGAAAAATAATTTTTGCTAGAAATATCAAGTGCCACAAACTCCAATTTTGACAAATTTGACATGATGAATACTATCATAAAAATAGTCAAATTAGATTAGAATAATAAAATTTTAACCATTGAAAATTAAGAATAACATATGTAATATTCTTTAATAAGAAAATTTATTTTCATCAATTAATAAAGTTTACTACCATCTTATATTATTTAGAGAACATAAAAACTAAATATATTCAAATGTATACTTGTGTTTAGAATCTGAAAATAAAAATAGTTATATCACCGAAACATACCTTATAAGATATTTTGTGCTAATAACGTGTTATAAAATAAAGTATTAGAAATTAAGTAACAAAGAAAAAGAGAGAAACAGTAGTAATGTTTTTCCTTCAATATTTCAATATATGTGTGTGTTTATTTCTACAAATAAGATGAATATATATAGAAGATAGGTATGTATTTGTGTCTTTCAAAGTCATGAAAGAAATCTCTAGAGTCTTACCTAAATCTCCAAAATCTTACCTAAATCCCAAAGGTCTTAAAGTGTGGCATAAATCCATATCCAAAGTCTTGAAGTGTGAATTTGCTACATGACATCCAACTTCATTATTTACAATAATTTCAAACTTTTTTTAAAAAAGGGCACATAAGGAGTTTGGAGTTTGGAGTTTGGAGTTTGGACCCCTCCACATAAGGAGGTTGGGCCAAATTACTTCATTTTGTTTTTAGTAAATGAATGGTTTCCGAATATTTTTTAAATTTTTTTTTTTACATAAATACACAACTTAAAATATTATAGTTTCTAAAATTTTCAATCATTTTAAAAAATTACAAAAATTTCCTCCGGATATATTGCTATCCCCTCTCGTATGCATCCATCCCCCTCTCGAATATATCCCTCCCATTAAATAATGTATCATTTGCAATGTATCAGACAACCGATGAATATATCCGAGAGCAATGAAAAATCTAGGATTTTTGTAGTTGGAAAAACTTCAAGGATATGATGTAATTAACCCCCAAATGTATGAGATTTCAGTACTTTATACTATTTTTTTAACGATTTGTGTTTCCTATTTTCCCATTTTTGCTTTTCTAATTTCTTTTTCCTTCATATTTTGTTTGTTTATTTTTAATTTTTCTTTATCCCTCCCCAAAAGCTCTCACCTTTTTTGATTTTTTTGATAACTCGAACACAAGCTTGGGGTTAGAAGTGATGAATGCTTATCATTCAAGCAATTCTCATTTGGATATTAGATTGGGACCAAAAAAGTAAATTTTTCATGGAACACCCTATTTTGATTGTCCTATTTAACTAATATCCGCTTTATATTATTTTTGCACAAATATTTAGAATTAGGTAACTTTCAGCCAAAAACATATGATTCTTTTTCGCTTTTTCTGCTTCTGCATTCGGACACATACTAATGAGATTTTAGCCAATTTTATCATATATTTGAATGCTAAATGAATTTGTTAGATTTGTTGTTATTTTAAAAAATTAATGATTGATATTTAATTATTTATTCTTTGATTAGTTCAATTTGATTTTTTTAAAATAGTAAGTATTTTGGATCAAATATTTATTGCACGTTGTAACCATGACAAATAAAATGGTTAGATTGAATTATTAATGGAAAAAAAGTCCCATCTCTGATTAGTAGGATGTTGTTCTTGTGCAATGGTGGCCGTTTTCAGTCCATTCCATCCTTCAGCTGACAAAACAATAGCTATTGTAGACATGATTTTTTTTTGTTGAAAAATACTGCATTAATGAAAGTTTATACGTTGTAATTAATTTATACCATGTAGTATTTATTATTAGTAATTATATTTTGAAATGTTTATTAAAGATAGCTAATCTTTGTATTTTATAGCAAGTGCCCTTTCAACCAAATTAACATCCTCCTTTCCAAGTGTTCTAACTTTTGTACACAAACAGCTAGTATGAAATTGTTATGAATGGACCAAGACCAGTTATAGTAAAGCAGCCCAATATCATATTAAGCGGGTATGGGTGAGATTCAGGTTAATAAATAGGGAAACTTAGAGCATGTTTTGATTGACTTAAAAGTTAGTCAAACCTACTTCTAAGAACCCGTTTGAATTGACTTAAAATAAGTAACTTTTAAAAAGTTACTTTAGAGTCATTTTAAAAATAAGTAATTATGTGTTTGGCAAAAAAATGTTGAAAGTCACTTTTTTATCAAAATATCTTAAATACCCTTAAAGTTGTTAACATCATAAAAGAATTAAGGATAAAAAAACAATATACTTGGTCAAAATAAAATGATTTATAAGTTAAAAAAAATAAGTAGGGGGCACCCTACTTTTAACTTTTAACTTATTTTAAGTTATTCTTTAATTGTCAAACACTCAAATAAGTCAAAAACTGATTTAAAAGTTAGTTTGACTAACTTAAAATCCCATCCAAACGGGCTCTAAGTCATTTTTAGCTTTTGGGAGTGTTTGACAAGGTTAAAAATAACTTAGAATAAGTTTAAAATGACTTTAAAAAGGTTAAAAACCAAAAATAGCACTCCCCCTACTTTTTATATTTCGACTTAAAAGTTATTTAAGTTTGACTTTTTATTTTTTTGACTTAAAAACTATTTTTTTAAGCCAATCCAAACGGACTCTTACAGAAATTTGGGGGCTAATTACATCTTATTCGGGAAGTTTCCCCAATTACAAAAATCTCAGATTTTTCATTGCTCTTGGATACATTCCTTGATTGTTCGATACATTGTAAATGATACATTACTTAATGGGAGGAATGTAACCCAGAGGAGATTTTTATAATTTTTTTAAATGGTATTAAATTTTAGAGATTATGATATCTTAAATTATGTATTTATGTAATTTTTCCTAATAAATAACACATTTCATGAAAAGAATAGGTTTATTCAAATTGTTGGGTAAAGAGTATGATTTCTCTAAATCTCCATTTCTAGAGTCTAATAAGTTTACAATTCTCATTCTTATTTCTATCAGTCAGTTATTTGTAATTTCAATATTTCTATTGAACTCCAATAATTTGAGTACTGGAATGACAATTCTAAATTGTAATTGTGTTCCAGTTCTTATTAATATAGTGATAAAAAAACCCAGGTCTGTTACATAAACTTTTATGCAAACTTCACACAAAACTGCCCTTTATTTCATGTTAATTTATACTAATTGTTGGCACCCAATTTTGACCCTCCACGATATGGATTAGTTTTCGAGCTTCTTAATTTCAAACGATTTAAAATAATTGACTTTTATAAAAATCAAAATATTTTCGAGTTATTTTAAAGTAATTTTGTCATTTTAAATAATTTTTATATATAATTTTGTATAATTAGTACATTTTATGAATATTCAAAAATTATCTCAAAAAGATTTTGTTTATTTTATTAAATTTGTTTAGTTTAAGTTATAGTTTATATTTTGAGTTAATTAGTTTATTAATAAGTTAATTATTTTATTTCGTTAGGATTAAGAAGCTCGTTAATTAGTTAATATTAATTCACCTTATTTAAATTTTAACCAAATTCGCTAATTGACTCAATTAGGTTATGCTGGACTCAAATTGGCTAAATTGCTAATTCTTTGGCTATCCCTTAATTTCAATTCTAGCCCCTTATTTCACGTTGCCTCAAACTCAATTGCAAGGCCATTTTGGCCCTTATATTCAATACTCAGCAGCCCAATTCACTAATCCAATTCCAATTCCTCAACCGACCAGACCCCGGCCCAACTCATTCAGTTCAACGACTAAAATACAAACGACGTCAAAATACACAGCAATATCAAACGAAACCAGTAGCTTCCAAACGGTGTGTACAACACAACAATACAACATCAACTCTCCAGATTAACATCATCAGCAGCAAAACAAACGGAAACGATCCAGGCGTCACTTCACGGAGATACACGGCGTGAATACAGAGGAATAATCCAGTTCAATTCCTTGTCGTCTTCTCCCTTTACCTCGCCTCAACAGTACGTTCGTATAGTGATAGCAGCAACGTCCCCCTGCAATTCACAGTTCCAGCCTACAATTTTCGTCCTTGGCTGCTCAAGATTGAGCCACGTCAAGCCCAAGGACGACAGAATCGATCAGGATCGTCCACCTCGCCCCAATTGATTCCAATCCGTTCAAATTTGAATGATTCTGGGTTATTTCTCGTCCTGGAGATGGAATTGAATTCGAAATTCCTATTTTAACCCCAAATTCTATCCGTTTTCTACCCTTTTCCCCCCAAAATCAGCCTTTTCTCCATTCTATATAAACCCCTGTTAGCTACTGTTAGGGGAGGAGATTTTTGGGTGGGAAATTTGTTTCGATTTGGTACACAAAAAGAACAGCTTACCAAACGATTTTTGAATAGACAACATTATGATCCTTAAGTTTAAGTTCTGAGGAGTTCATTATTTGAGTTGTTTGGATTTCTTGGTTTGTTGTTCGAGTCCAAACTGGTGTGGTAGAAGTCGCTGCTCTCTTGTTCGTTGTTGTCCCTGTTTGCTGCGCCAAAAGAGGTATATTCTCTTCATTTTTGCCCTTTTTCTACCTGTTTTGAATCAAGATTGATATGGCCTGTTGTATGTAAATGGTAGAAGCTATTCTGGATTGGTTTCTTGGCTTCGATGCAACTTAATCTTGTTTTGAAAGCTAGCTAAATCACTGTTTCGTTCTGCTTGAAATGGCCTATTGTTCATTTGATTCGAACTTTGAGAGTTGCAGCTGCAATACTTCTGTTTCTCACTGCCTGCTTGTGCTCTTTGTTGTCTTATCGAGTTGTTTTGATTTATCACTATAGATTCTCATCATGCAAGGCTAATTCCGTATGATTTATCTCAGTTTCATGCATAGTTGGAATGATGGCTGTTATCTCTTTTATATCTCAGTTGGTATTGTTATGTTTGCAGTTTGCCTTGATCTTGTTTTAACTCGGCTTATAAGTTTGTTGTTAGTTTATTTCTAAATATACGTCTAATCTTTTATGTGTTGGAACTGTTTTGGCTCAAAAATGTGATTAATAATATGTTTGCTTTCTCTTCTTTCCAAGTAATATGTTCTTAGTACATTCTTTCATATATCTGCTAATTTAGTGTTCTGATGCATGAGCTGTCTGTTTCTGTATCTACTTGCCTAGCCTTAGTCCTCAAATGACTTATGTTAATCTCGTCTTGATTGGTTAAGAATTGTAGTTTCGTTCTGAATCTCTAAATCCAGTTTGCCCGTCTCCTGAGTCTGATTAGGGAGGTGTGATTACAGCTGTGATAAAGTATGATGTTTTATTCGTTTTTAGCTCTTAATATCCTGTTTCCGGCTCTTTGTTTTTAAAGCTAAAATTGTTCTTTATGTTTAATATAATTGCATTCTTCTTTTTTGGTATAGCATGGTCATTTTGAATACAAATTTTGTTCTCAAAACTCTCTGTCCAGCTGCTGCATTTCATATAGCATGATGAATTTGAAGAATTTTTTTTTTTATTAAGGTTTCTTAGCATGATTTCCAAATTTTGCGTCCCCTGGTTAAAGTTAATGGTATGGACTGTCCAATGATGCTAGTATTTAGGCGTATCCTTGTTTGAATCTAAGTCAGAGCTGCTCACTTCTTCTGATGCATTTGTTTGAAAAAGCTTACCTCCAAATGGTTTTCTTTGTTAAATCTTGTGTATTCTATTTGTTCCTTTTCGTATTATCGCTCAGAAGGCAGCATGTTCCTTTTCTTTTATCTCCTCTCGTCTATTCAATTAAGCTACTGTTTGTAGTTCAATTAGTGATTTAATTGAATTTTGTTTGTGATCACTACCTACAGTTCACTTAAGGAAAGAGTTGAGGCTTTGGTTGATTATTTCTAAGGCATCTGTTGTGGTATCACTTAAGTTTGAAATCGTTTGTATGTTGGATTTTGACATGTCCTTTTATCGTTTGGGAAATTGACTCAAGTAAGTATGTGACTTGAATTAAATAGTTGATATACATATTTTGGATTTTTATAGCATAAAAGCTTACTGCTTCTCCCGAATATTGCCACTTGATTTTCTTATTTTGATATTATAGAATGATAATCATCTCATCTTCACTGCTTAAGGCTACTGTACGTTTTAAGTGAAACTTTCTAAGAGTGTTATCTGGTTCGTATGTGTGTATGTCTTATTTGCCTTGGCTAATTCAAGTGATTGAATGATAGCTTCATTTTATTTTTACTTTTTGTTCCCTTTCACTAAGTTCATTATTTTATTCTATAAATACTTTCCTTGGCTAATTTGTTCTTTTTTTTGTATCATGTGAATTCTTGGGCTCTTATTCTTTCCCTTTGCATTATCTATTGGGCCACGGAGGCCCAACCATTCTTTTATCGAGTCGGCCTCCAAATAAAATCAAAGAGAAGGTCCAAAGCAGTCAAAATATATGAAATACAGGGCTGCAACGTGAAATTACAGGTTTTGGAGAGTCAAAATTGGGTTGTATACACTGGTATACACCAGTATACAACGATATACAGGGTGATACAGCAGTATACCCTAATATACAGGCCTGAATACAGGAATTTGAGATCTAAAATTGGTGTACAGGTGTTCGGGGGTTGAAGATGGGTTGTATACAAGCCGTATACAACCAAGTTGGCAGAAAAAATATGAAATATAGGGTATATACAGTTTATACGGCACTGTATACACTGTATACAGCCATGATTGGGCCCACACAGCCTCAAATTTCAGCAGTGTTTTGATGTAATTGGGCTCATAATTTGTATATATTTTGCTAGTTTAGGACAGGTACACAAAGGGTTGGGCCAAAGGTCCAAGTCAGAAATTAGGCCCAAGTACTGGCCCAGGTGGACAGAATCCAGACTTGGGCCCATATCTCTTTCCCTCTCTATTATACTCTATATTTTGTTGGGAAAATTTTCAAAATGTCAATATGTTGACATTTAATAGACCCCTTAGCCACACTTTCAATATTTATTTAAAATGTCAATATTTTAATTTGTTGTGTATCTGATTTATGTGTTTTTTATATGTTTGATTTGTAAGAATACAATTACTTAATAACAGAAAAGAGAAAATCAGGTGAGAGAATGTTTTTAAAAAAAGAGACATATCACTTAAAATTCTCATCCGTTATAATTTCAAAGAAATCTCCTTTCTCATTCGATTGGATCAACAGTTTCAATCTCCATTTTTCTTCTTTATCAAGATCTTAATCATGGATGGTGAAATTAAGAACATCAAGAAGTGGAACATATTGTATCCAGTTTATATAATGTCAAAAAAGACGATAGCAGAAGGAAGAAGAATATGTGTGACGTGGTGGAAATAATACAATTGTCGAGGAAGGATACATATTCTAAAAAAATACAAATCGACTGTGAAAGAAATAGGGATACAAGATTCTGGAAAAAAAAGTAGCATACATAGTGGAAATAATATAATCTGTTGAAGAAGGATACATATTCTAAAAAAATAATACAAATGACTATGAAAAAAATATGATGCATATATGTATAAGAAATACAAATCCATTTGGCATACCTATTGGAATGACTACAAACTAAAAAAGAAATATAATGTTCATAATAAAATTACAAATGCTGAGTAAAAAAAACAACTGACAAACAAAAATTAATATGAATACAATTCTGGTATGAATACAATTTTTGCAACATTCTTCTCTGACTCTTTCTTTCTTCTTCTTCTTCACTTGTGCATTAGTAATCATATAAGCAAAATTCAAAATTATTAAATATGATGAATGTATAAAAAATCAACATTCTACTCTGACTCTCTCTTTCTTCTTCTTCTTCTTCGATTGCTATGTTCCTTTTTTCTGATTTTTTGTTCACCAAACCCAAATCTGAATCCGTATTCACTTGTGCATTAGTAATGCTATAAGCAAAATTCAAAATTATTAAATATGAATGTATAAAAAATAAAACAATATATGATGTATGAACGTTAATGTAGATTACTACAATCTACTAAATCTCAAATATGAAAACAAAATCACAAAAAAATCAAACAAATAGTGTTTAAAAGAAGAAAAATCTGAAATACATAAAAGAGGGAAATCTCACAAAATACTTGGTGAATATGAAAACAAACTCACAAAAAATTGAACAATACTGTTTAAAAGACGAAAAATTCGAAATATAAAATACTTGGTGAATATGAAAACAAAATCACAAGAAATCTCACAAAATACTTGTTGACTTCGAATTTACCTTTATCAATGGGTGAAAAATCTTTTGAATTAATTGTGAGATTTCTTGAACAAAGTGTAAGAAATTTGAAGAGTTAAGTTTCTTGAACAAGAAAAGGAGATAACAATGGTGAAAAAGGGAAGAGAGAGAAATGAGTGATTTGGGTAAAATCTAGAAAGAGGGGTAAGTGGGTAATGGTGATATTTTTTAAAATTTTGTATGGGATAGTGGAGTAAAAAAAGGGTCCAATGTGGGCCTAATTTGAGAAATAAAAGGAAAGGAAAATAATTATATTAGAATAGAATTTATTTTCTAAAATATTGACATAATGACATTTTAAATAATTATTTTAAAGTGTAGATGTTTTTAATAATTATATTAGGGATTGTAACTAGTTTGCTAATTTTTCTTATTTTGTTTGCTTGCCTTTTTGTTTGTCAATTTTTAAAGTTAAAACTTAATTCATAATCCCCAAAAGAAGCCCATTTTGAGTTATTTACAATTCATACTCAATCAATTTATAAAAGTGTCTAAATCATTTACTTAGTCTTTTAGTTAAATGTCCTTTACCTTAAAGATTTTTTATTCAAGAATAAAGTGTGCATCTTTTTAAATTAAAAGGTATGTTAGCGGGCATTTCGAGTGTCGGTCAACCGCAAGTTAGCGGGCATTTCGAGTGTCTAACACCTTCTCGAAACGTACATTGAACTCCCGAATACCTCTTAGGTTATTTCAAATTGATTTTCTGTTTTTAAATCTTTTTGAAATTAAGTTTTCTTGATTTTTCTTTAAAAGTTAAGTGGCGACTCTTTATAATAAACTTTTTTTTTCTCGAATAAAACACTAATTAACAAAGGTTTCATGTAAATATTTTTATCCAATTATTTGACTTATTTGTAGTGTAAATTGAGATTTTAGGGATGAAATGGATAAGGTATTATGAGTGTACTAGAGTCTAGAATGAATTAATAAACCAAAATTATTGGTTGAAATTTGATATATTAAAGTGAGATACCACAAATAAAATGAACAAGGCGTCATAAGTAAAATGAAATGAATAAATAAAATAATTACTAATTGAAAATGAATAAATTGAATAGACGTATAGTAAATGCAATAATTGAGGTACACGAGTGAAATAAATAATACTAAGCTTATGAGTGAAACGAAATAGATAAATAAAACATTTACAAGTTGAAAATGAATAAATTAAACTAAGGTATCATGAATTAAATAAATTAGATATTATAAGTAAAATAAAAAAAAGGTGCTATAAGTGAATTGAAAATGAATAAATTCATAAAGTTTAGATAAAATATTTGAAATTTAGAATTGCCAAGCTAAATTTAAGATAAAATATCTAAAGTTTGTGACTATCAAGTTACTAATGATATTTAAAGAAGGTCTAAAATTAAGTTTTAGTATTTAATAAAATACTTAATCATATATTTTTCTTATCAAGTGAAGTAGCTTACTCTTGCTTTGTGTGATGCGGAGTAAGACTATGCTTAGCTCTCATTTATGTTTGCACGGTATGAGTCTAGCTAGGAAGCAGACGCTCCAATTGCAAGGCTAAATCTAGATTTCTATAACCTATTTAGCATGAGAAACGATCGACGAAGCATCAAAATTTCCATGATCCATTCTCAAAATCTTAAGATTTTTCTAAAAACTCGCTTCCGGTGATATTAAAAAGGGTAAATTTTAGGAATAATAAACATAAAAATCATATTAGCGCTCTATAGCTACAGTTTTGCTATTTGCGCTCCATAACAAACTATGTTTGCTATGGAGCATCAGATTTGTATAAATCGCGGCGATTTGTATAAATCGGGCATCTATGTCTATGAAAATTGTGTTTGTATATGTATATGTTCTTTGTGTTAGGCTAGAGTGGCGAGTGAGATTATGAGAGAGAGGAGAGAGGCGAGTGAGAGAGGACATAGAGTGGAGAGATGTGAATTGTATATGTATAAAAGTTAGATAATTGTATATATGTAACTACTATGTATATGTATCAATGATTGTATATCTCCATAAAATTTGAATTTGTTTACAATTGAATCGAATTAAAACATTTGTATTTGTATATCAAATCTCTCTCGTGCTTTATACAAACACAAATTATACATTGTTTTTTGTATAATTTGTTTTTGTATAAAGCGAGAGAAAGAGAGAGAAATGCAAAAAAGAACTGGGCAGGGGACGATTTATATTTGTATAATTATAAGTGTATAAGACGGATAAATATGTATTTATATTTGTATATACAGTTTCTCTCGCTTTATACAAACACAAACACAATTTATAAATTTGTGTTTGTATAAAGTGAGAGAAGCGAGGGAGAGTGGCGAACGAGATTCAGGGGAGAGAAGCAATGACAAGAGAATTTGCTGCAAATTGAAATAAAATAAAAATATGATTATAGCATTTATTTTGAATTAATAGTTTTGCACAATTTTTCCTTAAAACTACCTACCTTATTTGAATTGTAAGTAATATATCTGTCCATAAAATAAGTCGTTGCTATATTTTTGATGATCAATTGAAAGATTATTAATTTAAGCGTCTAAATTGACTTTCGCCTAAACAAAGAGTAATTTAATCCTTTGCATCTATGTCCCCAGACTTTTCCGCCTTTTCGTTACGATACTCCTCTTCCCGTTACCCTTCTGAATTCGATCATGGAATTAGGGCTAAATTTCGTCTCATTCTTCGGGAATCCAGGGGAAAGCGTTGGCTATCTTCTACTTCCAAGCTAGGGTTCGCCAATCTGATTTTGATTGGTCCGATAATCAGGTATACTTTCTGTTATTCCTCTTTAATTAGGTTTTGGCTTACCTCTAGCAATCTAAATGATGAAATTATCTTATGCATCTCTGTAAACCTATTATACTTATGAAAATTGCTCTTATTTGACAGAATATAGTATTGGCTTAATCAAATAGATAGTAAATTTCTCCAGGAACAGAGAAATGTAGTTGTTGGTAAATCCAATATTTACGACATTTAAGAATAATTTAGTAAAATTATAAGTTTTTAACAATACAATAGAGTAAAAAAAAACAAAAAATACTACTCTCTTGGTTCCAATTTATGTGGCAGCGTTGGACTAGACACGGACTTAAGGGAAGAAAAACTTTTGAAACTTACAGTGTAACGAGTCTAAGAAATTTATGTGGCTATAAATTATTTCATTAATTGTAAAATGAGAAGTTAAAGGTAAAGTGCCATTTCTTTTATAGGCCAAAAAGGAAAGAGTGTTACATCATCAAACACTATAGTGTATTCAAACGTTACATCCACAAAACAGTTGGTAAAATACAATACAGTACAAAATGATACATTATAGAAATAAGAAGCAAAATATAGTGTCGAATCTTGTAGAAACCAGAAGAACTAACTATTAGTTCATCTATTGTTGGTGGGAGTGTCATGAGGTGGAGTGAGTCCATGGAGAGGTGAGGCAGGTAGGGACTTCGCCATGATTTGTGTACTTCGATTTGATAGAATTGACGTGGATGACTTTCTTGCATGCACAAATTTTTCTTTTGTCTTGATTATAAGGAAGAACACCAGACGATACAAAATTAGTATACCGACCAGAATGACTAGGTCTACCCACATTGAGTGTCCCATTTCTGCTTGCCATCTTTCTCTCAAGACGACTTCTCCACTCATTATATGATTGTTTCCAAACATATCATCTCTAAACTTTAGTCCCTCAAATTCATTCTTGAACATACCTTGATAAGCATACTTGTGGAAGGACATGTAGTATAGTGGGTATTTCCAAAGTACTTTAGGCAACTCACTCGGTAATTGAAAATAACCACCACTTAGTATCTGTAGTCCTTGTATTCCTGCCCCCGTAACAATGCCCATTAGGAAGTTAGGTACAATAGCTGCAACGTTCATCATTAGGCTCTCCACTATCATCATACTGATGAAGAGGACCAAAGCAAAGTAGATGAAGTGCTCAAATCCATTTTGAAATCCAGCAAGGAAATAGGCAATGGCACCTGGAACCCATGATATTAGTAGCACGTACGGTATAGAAGAAAGTGTGTTGCCTATGACAAAAGCAAAACATCCATAGTGCCCGTTCACATTTTCTCGTTGAAATACCTGCAGTATTTTTATCCAAGCAGTTAATTAAGTACTCATGATAGTACAAAATAAATCATAATATTCGTTAATTGTTTTAATTTAAATGAGAAAATGATACTACCTTCATGTCCTCCACAAATGAAGGGAATCCACCAACCGTCATAAATGTCATAAATGAAACTACGAAAGCAACCATTAGACCTCTTTCCTGCAATATCCAAGACCGTGTTATGATCCATAAATTGTGTGCGCGTCAAGAAGAACTGAAAAGTACTTAGAAATTAAGTTTGAAATTTATTTGATGTTTCCTTATCTGTGTTCTGTCTATTTATACCTCAATTGAACGATAGTTTGAGCCAACATTATAGTAGATGGAGCCAAGACTTAAAGCAATGGCGACATAAACAATGAATCTCATCCAATAGTAGCCAGGATCACGAAACATGTTCACAGTTGACCTCCTTGTAAGAACAAGGCATTGCGTCGTGAAGTTAGCATGGCTTCTTTTTTCCAACATTTCACCACCCTGAAAATATTTAATGGATGCAATTAGAGACACTCCTTTCTCATCTCCTTTCTATTTTGGGGGTTAACTCTCTCTTAATTACCTGATGACATATTTCTGCAACATGGCTCTGAACTTCATGATATCCCTCGGATGATTTATATGAATTTATGAGAAGGTCTATCACTTCTTCTGTAGGTCGTCGTCCTCCAGCTGGGCCTTGTTCAATATCCTTTAAATAGAAACCAAGATATAATTTAATAAAAGGCTAACTTTAATTGGTTCCTCTTAGAAAGAGAAAAGATTGATATTTACCTCATCAAAGTCCTTGTTTATTGTTTTAAGAAAATGATCTGATGGATTCTGAAGATATGGGCAAGGGAAACCGTTCCTCGTGAAAAACTATCATGACAAAAATCATAGAAAATAATCAAATCGTTACATATATCACTTGTATTATATGTACATTATATCACTTGGCAAGTTAATAGTCAAATAATGAATATATATACCTCAATTGCTGCACTAGCAGGCCCAAAATATACGGTTCTTCCTGAAGACAATAGGCATAAACTGTGGAAAAGGTTGAAAACTTCAGCACTTGGCTGATGAATAGATGCAATAATGGTTCTTCCCTCTCTTTGACGTGAAATTCCGTTCATCACGTAATAAGATGCAGCACTGTCGAGGCCGCTGGTTGGTTCATCAAGGAAAAGAAGTTTGGGCCGCGTTAGAATCTCCATGCAAACACTAAGTCTCCTCTTTTCTCCTCCGCTAATTCCTTTATTACCAAATCCTCCAATTCTTGTGTTCATTGCATCTTGCAACCCCATCTCCTTAATAGTCTGCTCTGCTATTTGTTTTTTCTCTGATTTTGTCATGGAAACTGGGAGTTGGAGTTGTGCAGAGTAGTAAACTGCTTCTTGAACTGTTAGTGTTGCTAACAGAGTTTCATCTTGAGTCACATATGCCTGATTTTATAGGATAAAGAACATTACCATGCATGCTAATAAAAAAAATATAGTAATATTATTGCAAAAAAAGGAAAACAAAATGAGTAGTGCATGCGGCATTCAGCTGAAGATTTTAATTTCTTACAGATGTTCCATACGAAAGTTTCTGTTTGTGACCATTGATCAGAATTTCTCCGCTCTGTCTCGTGGTGAAATCCAGTCGCCCTGAGAGGTGTCCATCAGGTCAGTCATATTTCGAAAAAACAACTAGCATTATATTAAATATATACCCCACTTGGCATTTGCTGTTACTTTTGTCACCATTGAAGATATTATATGCATCATTTTCTAAGAGATATAGTAATATTTACCAGCTAACGCATCGAGAAGTGTAGATTTGCCACAGCCAGAAGGACCCATAACGGCCAAGAGTTCACTAGGTCGAGCGTAGCCAGTGAGACCTTTAAGTATGGATTTGCTTCCACTTTTATTAGTGCTAACAGTAACCCATAAGTCATTCCAAGTCAAGAAAACGCCTCCACTTTTTGATCCCTTTTGTCCTTTCTCAGCATTATTCAACTCTATTTCCTGTAACTCCATATGTGACATTGCCAAATTTACAGAAGCCATATGATACCCTGAAACTTTGTAGGAAATACAAAGAGTAAAAGGAGGTTTATTTCTTTTTCATGCAAAAGGTATGGGGTATTTAAGGAGGTTGTAGTCATCTTTGTCAGCTATGTCTTTAATGAGATAATATGTCAAAAAATATCTTACTATTACAAACAGTTAAAGGGAACCAACTCATTTATGTTTCTCTTTGGAGTCTGCGGTTTCAGCTATTAATGACTCGTTCTCATCCTAACTCTCATTTTTCTTTTTTTATTCCCTCTTGTCAACTCTTGCTTCTTTGATTTGAATAATTTTTTCTTTAATGAAGTTTGGGACCATGGTACAGATGGTCCGATATCTCTAGTAATTTGTAACCATGTGGTCAAGAATTCAGTATGGAAGTCGCTTTCTTTTAATACTATGTACAATATAATAGGTTTAGCAATAACTAGCTACCTGTTTAAGCACACAGTTAGGCTGTTTTTTTTATTGATTCTTGTACTCTATGGCTAGGTATATGTAGGGGTGGACACTCATCCGTTAAAAAGAAAAACCCAGAAATAGTAAAGAATTGAACTCTACAAAACAAACTGAAATCAAATTAAATAGAATCTTAACTGCTTAATGAGGATACGTACAACTTGTAAATTAAATGGCAACTGAACAATACAAACCCAATTATTACACCTCAAAAAAGCCAATACTGAAAATGGCCAAAGTTTAAAAACCGAATTAATTTTTGTTCGGTTTCAACTAATTTTACTGAAATAAAAAAATTCAACCGAACTGACCGAATGTTCAGGTTAGCAAAAACAGTCATGTACTCTACATAGAATTGTCATAAGTGTTATTTGCGGACAAGGTCATCTACTCTAATGGAGGCAGATCCAGAATTTGTATGAGTTCGAGTTTGGAATAGTACCGCAACTCATTGATATATACTGGACAGTGAAATTTGTTAATTTCTTTTACAAGATTTGAGCCGAAGTTATTGAGTTTGGATGAATTAGTAACTTATGTACTTTATCGGGGACTAGTCTAAAAACTTTCATGTGGTCGATTCATCATTCAAGACTTGATCCAAAGAGCTTGGAATAATAGAGAGAGAATATTTACTTCATTTCACCAAACAACAAAATTAATTAGCGAATACGGAGTCTAATATAGCAAAACATAATTATTACATAAACTTAAATATCACTTGTACAATTGTCGATAAGAACTAGATAATGGGTGAAACATATACACATAAGAATAACATCATCAAAAATAGCAATTGAGGTTAAAATATATGTTATATCTATTCAAATGATATAATTATATCTCAAATGTGTTTTTGCTTGTTGTGTCTCACTTGATTTATTTTTACGGACGAAAAAACAAACTTAATAGGAATATCAAAATTTCAATCATGCCACATAATTGAGATAAAGAGAATAATTTAAAAAATTATGAATCTCTATACTTGTGAAACTCTAATGAAAAGTCAGAAATGATGGTGATCCTACTCGTTCTCGAACTCTTGACAGGGAAGTCCATCGACCATGCACCAAATATAAAGTGAACAATTTTGATCTTAAAGTAAAGATAAGAAAATGTATTAAAATGATTTTTAATTTTGTATTTTTAAATATATCCTGTAGAAGCTTAGAATTAAAGAGTTATCTAAAAAGTAAAGAGATTTTATTTTCAAAGCAAACTAAAAAAAAAGTAAGACAAATAAATTAAAACGGAGAGAGTAATAAATAAATTAGAGTTTCAACCATTAGAGAGTGCTTTTATTAGCCAATTTATTAGTTTGGATTTGAAGTCTGTTACAGAGATCAATCAACAATTAATCAACTATACATATTTAGTTATAAAGATCAATCAACAATTAATCAATAACATGGATTTAGTTATAGAGAACAATCAATTATTAGTCAACTACATCACCGCCAACCTTTTTTCTTTTATCATATATGGATTCCTTTTCTGTACACAAAATAAAAAACCTTTCAATATTTAATTCTCTCTCTATATTTTTTTAACCATATATTTTCGGATTCTTTAATTTTTCAGATTATAGTCAATATTATAAAAAATGAATAATTTAAAAAATAAATAAATAACAATTTTATTTATTATAAAGTCTTTTATGTATATGTGCAATGCAAATGATCCAACCAAGCTCCCACAAGGATAAAAATTCAATCAGCATTTCTAAATGATCTTTATCCTTTTAAAAGTAGTATAGATTCTTGTACCATGGTAGGTATATGTAGTAGGGGTGGGCACTAATCGACCGAATTGATTTTTGAACAAAATACAATCACGAACCGAACTGAAATAGAACAAAATAACGTCAAGAAAAAAAGAAGAAGTAAGAAAGAATTGAACTCCGCAAAACAAATTGCAATCAAATAGAAGCTTAACTGCTTAATGAGAAAATTTACAATTTGGAGATCAAATGGCAACTGGACCATACAAACCCAAGTATTACACCATAAAAAAAGTGGTGTGTATCGGTCGGTTCGATTCGGTTTTATATATTATTGTTTTGATTTATCGGTTTTCGATTTTTAAATATGCTAAACTAATAACCAAATCAATAAGATATTTCTTATCAGTTTTCGGTTTATCGGTTTTGGTCCTTAACGGTCCGGTTTTCGGTTTAACCAATAAGAAAGTGCTTATAAAATAAATATATGACATCTCTAACAAATTTGACGTGACAAGACAATAATGTAACTTTACAAATGCTCATAAAATAAAAACAATAATAACTAACATGAAAAGAACTATACAAGTGTAACAAAAAGAGAAATTAAGAGGAATAGAGTACTTGCTTAATGTTCTGATGTTTTGTATAATGTGAATAGTGAACTCAAAATCAGTGTGAAGTGTGATTTGAAGGCTAAAGGGCAAAGATAATAACTAGTAAGATATTGAGATTAATATTTAATATTTATTTACAGGTAAAAATAGTAAATTACTACCATCTTAATAGGTTATCGCTTTACCCAATAATCCAATATTAAAAATCAATATCGAACCAATAACCTGATAATTTTTTTTATAAAATCATTAAAACCCGTTAACCCAATAGCAATAAACCAATAACACTTTTTTCGGTTTGATTTATCAGTCGGTTCGGTTTTTGCACACCCCTTTCAAAATGCATATAATGCGAATGGCCAAAACTAAAAAATTGAATTGAACCGAATTGATCGAATACCGAGGTTAGCATATGCATTAGCGGACAAAGTCATCTACTCTAATAGAGACAAATTCAAAATTTGTTTAAGTTCGAGTTTGGGATAGTACCACAACTCGTTTTATTTAAGGGACAACAAAATTTGTTAATTTTATTTGTTTACTGAATTTTTTGATTTATTCTGCAATGTTTGAACTGAAGTTACTGAGTTTGGATGAATCAATAACTTATGCTTTACATCTTGACGCAAGATACTTCCTCACCAGTGACCACCTTAGAGGGACTTGTCTATATGCTTTACATCTTTGACGCAAGCTACTTCCTCAACAGTCACCATCTTAGAGGGACTAGTCTAAAAACTTTAACGTGATTGATTCAAGAGTTAATCCAAAGAGCTCGGAATCATGAGATAGTAGTAATTACATCATTTCACCAAACAACAATATTAATTAGCGAATATTAAGCCTAACGGCCTCACCCCACCCCACCCCACCTCCCAACATAAATTATTAAAACATAATTAATACGTAAACTTAAATATCACCAGTACAATTGTCGATAGGAACTAAACAATAGGTGAAACATGGAAATGTCGAGTAAATTTTGTAACTTTTAGCAATTTTATTGTTTGTCTTTCTTATTTTTCCATTGCTTGCTTCTCTATTTTTATCACATTTTGGAATTAATATTTTATTTTTTTTGTTGAAAAAGTCAACGAAAGATGAGCCCATACCTGATTGGGAAGGATTATTTTAGAAACGACATGGGAGAAAATAAATGCTTTTGAATAAGAGGCTAAAACGTAATTTGCTACTTTCATAGAACTTTCTTTTCACAAAATGTATTAACTATAGTTATGGGCTTTTGTAAGAGAAACACTATCGATTCAGAATTAAAGAGATGGGCCAGTCCATTAATACTACTTCAACAAACTCACATTAACTGCTCTTCCCAACCAATGATTCAATAGCAACTGTGAAGTCACTGTTAAAAACTAGTAAATGGTTTTCTTCTTTTTTGATAAGCTTACGATTATATGATTATATAGAAATTCAACTATTCAACAGGACAACTCAATCTAATTTAGATTTGAGATCTGAAATACTTCATCGTATTTAATCAATGACGTCGGTCGCATTTTATTTTATATAGCTTCTCATTGAATTTAGGTCTATCATTGTGATTTATGACTATAGATTTTTCTTTTGTATTCTCGTGAAAATGACTATAGCAATATTTAGATAAAGTGTTAGTTATAAATATCAATATTTATTATTGCTGCGTTTTCCGAGTGACATGTTGGCAAAACTATATGTAAGTGGTGTCGTTACCACAATTTAGCTTACAAGTGAATTTGGGCCTATCATCGTGGTGATTTTATTTAAGATTTTACTACTTCTCATAATGAATAAATGGAAGGAGGATATTTATTTTGTCTTATTTTGAAACAACGTCACATCCTATAGCGTTTCATGTGTGTACACATTTTATTTATTAGAAAATCATTATTTACACACAAATATTAGAAAAAACTTTTGTAAAGTGTGGGTCTCCGCCATTGCTTTCAGCAGTTTTCTGAAGTATTCTTTTAGGTGAAAAACATATTAATGAGTTTGCTAGCTATACTAAGCTGATCAAATTTAATGACCAAGATATTGCATTTTATATGTCAATACTATTATTTTCAGTCTTTATAAAATATAATGATAGTATCATTTTATATTAGGAAATTGTTTAACTTAATAATTTTCATTTTTAGTTAATGACATGCTCATATATCATAAGAAATGTCATAACATGCCTATAATTACAAGTTGTGAGTGTATATATTTATTAGATATATGCTAAGGTCCTTTCATTATAAACTTGAGTACTTAATCAAATATTGTCATATAACATGAAACGAAGACAAATAGTATAAGACAGTTTTTTGCTTGTTGAGGAAAAAGATAGAGGTGAAAGGTATGCCGTGTTTTACTCGTTTTGAGGATAAGCTTTGAATACAAAGAAATCAACGTATGGGAAATAGCCCATATATGATCACACTATCTGCTCTGCCATACTTCCAGACTATCTTATGCTTGTATTCCAGCTCCAGTTATTAATCCCACGAGGAAATTAGGCACAGTGCTTGCTACAATCATCATTAGGCTCTCAACTAGGGGATTACAAGGTGGGGAATCGAACCCTTACCAACAAGGTGAAAGTTCACGTAGTCAATCAAAATCAACTGAACTACTAAGATTCTCCAATTACATGTAATTATTTATTGATTACTTGGATTGACCAAAAAAGGTGGTGCATATACATCTTTAAAGTTGTTCGGGGCTATAGGACAGTTTCAAAATTTAAGTCTCTTTTAAGGTAAGATGAATAATTTGAGGGGACTTCATGTATTTTGCTCATGGAGTTAATATCTTAAGAGTTACTCAACTATTGATATTTTACCTAATAAAGTTACTTTAATTATTTTATATAATTTCTAAATTTAATTTTACTTATATGAAAATTTTATTTTAAGCAAAATTTTTGAGAAATAAAAAGCTACCCATCTTAATCATTTTAGCTAGCTAGTCTTGTTTCATACAGGGTCTGATTTTCTTGATTATCAACTCACACTGTTACTATATAATACGTGTCTGAGTAGAAAAAACAAACATTCTGATTAAGAGTTAGTTGAGTCAATCAATTAACACATCTTCTCATCTTTTGTTAAATCATATATGTTGCTTTCATTTATATTTCACCATTCGTTAATTTCCAAATCCAGAAAAATATTAAAGAGCTGCCTCTACTTATATGTGGAATATTTTCCCTCTCCTGTCTTGTTAATCAGTAGTCACAATTAGTACAATATATATTTATCATATATAGCTTTAGTTATAATTGATTGATTAGAAGGTAGATTATATATTATTAGTCCAGAATCTTTTTAAAAAAAATTATATTACCAGGAATAATATGTACCATATATAGCATTTTACTGTGTATAGGTTTCTTTGTAACTTTATAAGGAAATGATCTCCTTCATTTTAAAGACATAGAAAAATCAAGAATTTTTGCTTGTTTATATTGTTAGATTTTGTTTAATCTACTATTTTTTTTGTACTATTAGCTCTATTCATAAAGGGAACCTATTTAATTGACACATGACATAATTATTTTTTAATTTTTTTTTAAAAAAGACTTTTAATATTTGTGGATCAATTTTTTTTAAAATGGACTAAACAAGAAATAGGTTTAAGGCCTCCGCAAAGTTATGTCTTTTTAAAAATAGTGTCATAGTTAAAGAGAGCAATTATGTAGTCCCTCTTAAATGAATGTTGCATCTATTTTAATGTCCATTGCTATTGAAAACACTCAGCGAAATGTTATTCGCCTTTTAATCCTTGGTATGTGTTTTAATCCTTGGTATGTGTATTCTAAGTTAAAATAGTAAATACAAATGAAGTTGCTTTTTTTTTAAAAAAAAGTTAAAACAATTTTGCACAAGACCAAAAAGGAAAAAAGAACAACACGTTTAAAAAGGAAAAAAGAAAAAAAGAAATAGAAAGGAGAATAAGGGCCTGTTTGGATGAGCTTAATAAAAGTAACTTATAAGTCAAAAGTTAAAAGTCATAAGTAGATGATATCTTACTTTTGACTTATTTTAAATTTTTTTAGCCTAAAAATAAGTGTTTAAAGACACTTTTTAACCTTTTCAAATACCTCCACAATTAAAAAAGTACTTAAAAATAAGTTAATCCGAAAGAGCACTAAGTACTAGTAGTATTTAATATCCCTAGTTCTCTATTAAAGAAAAAATCAAAATCGGCGTAGGTTCAAAAGGAAAAAATAAAATAAAATAAGTAGGAAATTTATAATTAAGTATCCATGTTAAAGAGGGTTTAAAACCTCGGCTAATATTTCAATTTTTTCATTCTCTAAGGTTTAGTTCCCTGAATAGCTTTGTACATTCATTCGGCCTCTTCCACATCCTTTTCATTACAAGCAAGTACATGAGGTAATATTCCTTCTTTGTTATTAACCGTAATTTTCAGATTTCACTTGTGAGATTATACTGGTATGTTATTGTTATAATTAATAGTAATACTTATGAATTGCATCCAATAGGGTATGGATCCTGACATGATTCGTCCGCGGAGAAGCAAGCCTAGTCCACCACCACTTAAAAAAGAGGCACCACGACAACACGGTGAAAACGATGTAGAAGCATGTCAACATGATAGCTGTAATTTTTGGGATGATCCATTACCACCACCAATATCACCATCGTTATGGCCATGTCATCCGCTACCACGACCCCCATCGCACGTCAGAAACTACTACTGGAATGATAACTTGGACCGGTTCTCAAGAATGCAGAGAGGGGAGAGCCTTGATATGGGTTATAGAATGAATTTTCATGACCCTTTGAATGACTTACATGAGGATCATACTCTACGTAATTGCATGGCATTGCATCCGCCTTCAGCAGGACACCAACACCATGGACCACCGCCAATGCGAATGGGGCACCACCGCGAACCACCAACATCCTATTTTCCTCCGCCAGGTGATTATGGCTACCAACATAGCTATGAGAATTCCAATGGTTGCACAATTATGTGATGTCCTCAAGTAAAAACTAAGTTTTTTTTCCCCCTCTCTATATATATACATTTTCTGTATTAACCTTTGGTTGTTCTAATATATATAGATATAAAAAAAAAAGTTTAGTTTCCAAGGTTTTAGACATAAAGATGAAGAGAGGCAAGACTTATTTGAAAGCATTGAACAATTAATGTTCTCTCTTTATTTTATGGTGTGTTATTTTGCAATTTTTCATCACATCATATGATTCTTTGAGTTGAAACATCTTGATGAATTTGCTATAAGCTAAGGTTGATCCAACTGATTTAAAAGTAGATAAGCTTCAATAGGATACATAATTTAAAAGGTACATTACTCACTTGACTTATGACATGGTGAAATTAGCAAATTATACAAGGAAAACAACTACAGGAAATAGACTATAATGACATGAACACCTACATTGTAAATAATTTAAGCAGCAAATTCATGCAAAGGTGTTTCTGCCGAATTGATTTGTTTAGGTGGGTTAGACATGATTGCTCTTACAGCTGGCTTAACCTTTTCACCAGCCTTGACAAACAGCAAGAACAACAACCTGTAAGAAATTATCATCCCCAGTAAAATGGCGAGATCCACCCACTTGGAGTAATCCATATCCATCTGCCATTTATATTTCAGAATATCTTCCCCTTTGATCAAACCCTTCATGTTCTCGTCATGAATTTTTAGTCCTTCAAACTCATTCTTGAACAGTCCTTGGTAAGCATACTTATGAAATGCGACATAATGTAAAGGGTACTTCCAGAATACCCTAGGCAAATCATTTGGTAATCGAAAGAATCCCCCACTTAGGCACATAAGTGCTTGTATTCCTGCTCCAGTTATTAATCCCATGAGGAAATTAGGCACAATGCTTGCTACAATCATCATTAGGCTCTCAACTAACATCATACACGTGAAGAGGACTACTGCAAAGCACATGAAATGATCGAATCCACCTTGTAGTCCAGTGAGGAAATACGCGATAGCTCCTGGGATAAAAGATACCAATACCAAGTATGGCATAGCAGAAAGTGTATTGGCAATGACAAATGAACCAGAGCCATAATGACCGTTTAGTTTCTCTCGTTGAAATACCTGGCATACATCAGCACATCATGAGATCAAGAAAGAAGAAGAAAGAAAAAGTGAAATATATACCAAAGTATTTTACCTTGAGTTCTTCCACAAAAGAGGAGAATCCACCAATGGCCATAAAAGTGATGAAAGTCGCCACAAACATAAGCATGGAACCTCTTGACTATTTTCACCATGTAATTAAATAGTAAATAATCGGGCTGTTTAAAACATCAGGTTCAAGAGGAAATGTATTATTGATGTATGTATCATTTACCTGAATTGAAGAGTAAGAAAAGCCAACATCATAGTAGATAGTGCCAAGACCAACAGCAATTACAATATAAACAGCTAAACGCATCCAGTAGTATCCAAGATCACGGGACATGTTCACGAATGACCTTCTCGTCAAAACAAGGGTTTGAGTTGTGAAGCAGGCACGACTTCTTTTCTCCAGTACTTCACCTTCCTGCATACGATTTAGAAAGTTGTTGAGCCAGCAAGTCAGGAATTTGAATAAGGAGATTCTTATTTCAACTATATATATATGTACAAGTTACTTTAGTACATGTCTTCACCTATTAATGACAGGGAAAAATCAATCGAAACAGAGTTTTTTCATATTTTTGCACCTGTTTGCAGATTTCAGCAACTTGACTTTGAACTGCTCTGTACTTATCAGAATCACTATACGACTTTATCAGGATGTTAATCACCTCTTCTGTTGATTTCCTACTAGTTGGACCTTCTTCAATGTCCTATTATTCATAGACAAAAATTTCATTGAAGCAACTGGCAAAAAATACGAGTATTCTAACAATAAAAGTTTAAAAGTGTCATACCTGATCAAAATCACTGTTAATTGTTTTGAGAAAATGATCAGATGGATTCTGGAGCGTCGGGCAAGGATAACCACTCAATGCAAAAAACTGCCGTACTCATTTTGTTAAGTAGGTATTAATTTGGTTGATAAACTTAGTCATTTCAATAATTCAAATAATATGCTCACCTCAATTGCTGCATTAGCAGGGCCAAAGTAGACAGTTCTTCCAGAAGACAAAAGACATAAAGAATGAAATAGACTGAAAACTTCAGTGCTAGGTTGATGAATTGAGGCAATAATGGTTCTCCCCTGACATTGGCTTGCAATTGTTTTCATGACATAATAAGATGCCGCGCTATCAAGTCCACTAGTTGGTTCATCAAGAAAGAGAAGTTTTGGGCGAGTTAATATCTCCAAGCATATGCTGACTCTCCTCTTTTGTCCTCCGCTAATTCCTTTCCCGCTCCATCCTCCAATTCTTGTTTCCATTGCATCCTGCAATCCCATTTCCTTCATAGTCATGTCTGCTATTTGTTTTTTCTCTGATTTTGGCATGGAATTTGGGAGTTGGAGTTCAGCAGAGTAGTATACAGCTTCTTTTACTGTCAGTGTTGCCATTAGAGTATCGTCTTGAGTCACATACGCCTGATTGTACCAAATTATAATAACGTTAGTACAAAGAGATGAGGCACTGTAGTCTGTATATTAAGGAAATCACATTTGGTTTATAACAATTTACAAAGCTAAATTTGTTTTTGGTCCAGGGATTAATTATGTCTCGAGTATTCTAACCTACAAAAGAAATTCTGATACATTGAGAATATAGCTATAGACCTTTTTTTTTTAATACTTGGGAAAACAATCTAATATATATACTCTTCAATTTTGTGATTTAGAGCTAATATTATTTTTTTACAAAAGTAACTTGTATATATTGCTATTGTTACATTAATGATCTAGAAATATTCTTTTAGTCTAACGAAAGTGAAAAAATAATTTTAAATTTTTTTGTTTGATTTTTATTACATAATTAAAATCCATGTATGTATATTTGTATCTTTCGCAAAGTTAAAAGGTATATTTGATCTTTGCAGCTGTATGTATTTTTTTTTTGGTCTTCTTTAATTCAATAAATAATTTGGGTTTATTATCTTGATGTTTAATTTTTTTTTTCATTCATCTTCTTATAAAATTTATTATAAATGCCCTTATTATTATTTTTTGCAAACACAAAAAATTAGTCTTAATTTTTTTTGTACTTTTTTCTTCTTTTATCACTGACACTTTTTTTATTTCTCATATTTTCACACTAAAAAATAATATAAGAATAAGAAAATCAATAACGATAAACAAATAGTTTTCTAAGGGAAATTTTTACTCAAATTAGTCGTTAAATCAAATAAGTCAAAAAAATAATTCACTTGTGAGAAGGATCAAATATACTTTGAACTTTGTTAGAAGAATCTAATATCCCCTACATGGATTTTTTTCAAAAAAAAATTCAAAAAGATAATTTAAAATTAAATTTTTTTCACTTCCATTAGATAGAAAGAGTAAATCTAGGTTATATGTGTAACGATAGAGGTATATATAAGTCATTTTTATAATAAGAGGTGTATCAGCTCTAAATCGCAAAGTCACCCTTTTTCCCTTTGTATGTACTTTCATAATTGCCTTTGTTTTAGCGAAGAAGCCAATGTATATATGTTTATAATATACATAATCCTAAATTCAAAGTCCATGCACATTTTTCTTTTGAACATCTCCAACAGCTAGTACAATCGCTGTGGAATGTTCACAAAGGAGTGAGACATCATCTGATATTAGGACAATAATTATGTTCCAACTAATTGATTCTTAATTAAATATTACTCACAGAGGTTCCATACGCCAGTGTCTGTTTGCGTCCATTGATTAGAATATCTCCACTCTGCCTTGTGCTGGATCCCAATCTCCCTAACATCATTAATAAACATAATACATAACATAAGTAGCTAAACAAAATAATAACACTAGTTTGCCTGGGTGAGTTTAACTTCTATATTAAAAGAATGTTTGACAATCAGGTCAACTAAATGATAACTACAGTGCTGTATATAAAATCTAGGTGGGTGAAATATATACCTGCTATTGTGTCAAGAAGTGTGGATTTGCCACAGCCAGAAGGGCCCATGATAGCCAAAAGTTCACCAGGCCTTGCATAGCCTGTTAAACCTTTAAGAATGGCTTTGTTGCCGTCTTTCAAGCTTGAAGCCGTCACCCACAGATCTTCCCACGTCAAGAAAACCTTTCCATTTTGTGGCACATTTACATTTTTTGATCGTTGATTTTGCATCTTGGTTTATATGATTTAAGGATGTTTTTGAAAATACTTTAGTTTATATTGTTACTAAACTTGAGTTTGTATATGCTAAGAGAAGCACTAAATAAATGAGAAAATAAACTAGTGATTTATGTTCTGCTGGTGAGACCACTGATCAGTATATAAAGACACATACAATAAACAATCAAGTCCTTTCATTTTCAGATGGTGCTCTAATTTAATTTCCTTGTACAAGTTTGTTGTGAGTTTGTCTTCTTTAATACTTCCTCCGTTTAAAAAAGAATGGTATAGTTTGACTTGATACGAAGTTCAAGAAAATAAAGAAAACCTTTCAATCTTGTGGTCCTAAATTAATGTTATGTCAAATATATCAAAAAATCATTTAATTTTATGGTCTTAAGCATGTTATATGGAAAGCTGAAACTAAAATGTTGCCCAAAAAAAAAAGAAAGGATCATTTTTTTTTGAAACATATTAAAAAAGAAAATAGATCATTCTTTTTTTAAATGGAGGGAGTATCAAATGATTGTACGTATTGACCCATGAATTAGGTTTAATATATCAAATTAGTTCGGTTTAGAGATTCATATTGATTGTCAATCTATCACAATAATTTCATTGTTGCACCTTTAAAGGAATTTTGGAACTGACTGTGTCTTGGCGTTGCAAGACCCATATTGTTAGGTCTAAATTAACAGCCTAAAGATCGATACTTTGAGAGTTTTGAGTTAAACTTGCACGGTTTTTTCAAAAGGCCTCGTACATGAGTATTCCTACATACACCTTATATGTAGCTCTTTTTTTCTTTTCAACTAATAATAAGGTACTTTATTTGCGCAACCAACACATATTTATTAACAAATCTCCAATTAAACATTACTTCATTGCAAATAATTAATTTATGGGTGAAAATTATTTACACCCCAACTTTGCTTTAAATCAAATTCTCCCCCTTACATTTATCAACCTTTATCTTTCTCTTTTTTACTTCTTTAAAATGGTGATGTTTTCGTCTTTTTAGTTTACATAACAAAATTTTTAGAGAAAAAACAAATATTATTTTCTAGAAAAAAAAAGTGACAATTATTAATTAATCATATAAGTTACTGGCGTTTTATAGTGAAATTAATGAATAGAATAATTTTTTTATTATTAATAATTAAAATTATAATATCTATTTGTACAAGTGAAATATGTAATAATAACTTTATGACCATAATTCAATGCATGTAATAAACATAAGTTCCTAAAAGATTATCTATTTATATTGTAAATGAATTTTAAAATATAATTTAGAATATATTTTCTATTAAAATAACCAAAACTTATAATAATAGAGAATATAAGCGAAATAAAACTTAAATTACTCTTATTTAGAAGTGGGAGTTTAAGAGGACTAACATTGCATTCACTAATTGTAAAAAATGCAATAGGAGTTGTACTCTTTTGTTGAATTGTTTTGGACCTATTTGATTGGCAATTGAATTATTGTGTTTCTCCCATTGACATGCATATTCCACTTGTGTTTCTCCACTGACATGTGCATTCCACTTAATCTTACTACATTGCATTCACTAAACTAACATTGCATTCACTAATTGTAAAAAATGTAATAGGAGTTGTACTCCTTTGTTGAATTGTTTTGGACCTATTTGATTGGCAATTGAATTTGTTTTGGACCTATTTGATTGGCAATTGAATTATTGTGTTTCTCCTATTGACATGTGTATTCTACTTGTATTTCTCCATTGACATGTGTATTACGCTTAATTTTACTAAATGTAGATAAACAATTTGATATATAATGACCCACCGTTATGTTCTTCTTATCAGGTTAGTTGTTAATCAATACCTATTTTCCTTTGTTTGAAATGTCCCTTCATTTTATTTTGAATTTTTCCTTTTTGTTTATTTGAATCCCACTATGTTCTTCTTATCAGTTTATTCATGTTATTCTCTGTTATATAATTTGTAAAAAGTAAAGTTGTTGGGTTCTTTATTTTCAATTAGTACAACAAAATTCATACAAGTGGGAGAAAGTATTTTGAAAGTAAATAGTTCCTTGCATGAGACCGTTGGGAGTGAAATTGATCCCAAGTCCTGGTGGATTCTTTGAACAATGTTGATAGAAATTTTGTTCATATCTTTATGATTCTTCTCTGTGTATATATTTTAGTGAAAAAAATAATGTGATAATTGATAGATAAAGAAAGTTGTAATTGTTAAAATCATTGAGAAAATTTCAAAAGGTAAAAAAACTAGAGGTAAGAGTTAGATGGGTGTTCAATTGTTGCATACTAATGACACGTACACGTATTTATATTGGCAATAGTTAGCTACTCCCTCTGTCCAACAATACTTGTTCTTTGCATATTTAAAAAAAAAAACATAAATAGAACGGTAACTTTATCATATCACTGAAAAATGTAATAGGGAAATGAGTATAATTCATGATAAAGGTAAATTCAAAATTAAGTGTAAAATTATCCATTAATTTCATAAAGTGGACAAGTATTGTTGAACATCCTAAAATAGTATAGTGGACAACTATTATTGGACGAAGGGAATACCATTTTACCCAATAAAATTATGAAAATTTCTGAACTACCCGTATTCATTCCATCTATAATATACAACTTCTCAGACCTCCAAATGAAAAGAGACCTGAAATCAAGAAGCAAGAAGCAAGGTGATAAGAGCGATGATGATTCTGAGAATGATATATTCAGAAGCAAGGATAATGGCCTCAAGCAGAAGAAACTTACGTCAAAATCATCATCCTATAGTTTCAGGAGAAGTTTTTCACTTTAAGGGTGTGTGTCGGAGGACAGAATTAAGTTTTATTGTATCTCTTATGCTCATGGTTTCAAATTTTGATGGAAAAAGATTTGACTGAAAAGCGTGATATACTCTCTATTTGATTAAGGTTTTTGAATGCTTTGACAACATACTTTTTTTTAACTTTTAAGGTTACAAAACTTTGTACCCATCTAGTTTCTAATATTTAGAAGAGTCTAGGAAGTTGGTGTTTGTCAACATGCTTGCTTCCTAGACAAGGGCAATTTAGTAATTTGCTGCATAATTCTGTCTTTTAGTATGCATTTATTGTTTGTACAATCTGCTTGAAAGTTGGGCACTTCATAATGTTTTTCTTTATTTCCTATTGTGTCTTTGTGTTGATAATGTATCTGATTGTACAACTTTTTAAAAGTCTAATTTGCCCCCTTCTTTTGGATTTTCTTTACCATACATTCGCTGGTGCATTTCAGTAAATATACTAATTACTGAGCCTTTTTTAATGCCTGAAAAGGCATAAAAGTTTTCCTAATTGCTAAGGTGAGAAACTACCCGGACCCACACGTCCGATCATGTTTAGTAATATTGAAATAAATGAAGTAATACTGTAGTTATTTTGGCTTTTTTTGGTTGTGTTTGAACGCAAATTATTATTTCACGTAGAACAAATTAAACTAGTACTAAAATTTAAGATATTTCACATTTCATTACCAAGATTAAAATTTTACTAATAATACGCTTTCAATATTGGTCATTACTTAATATTTAAAAATAAGATAAAAAATTTGATGGACTCTCGAAATTCTATCAATGTCATATTAATTAGTACAAAAAGAATAACATATCTTATTTAAAACTTACATAAAAAGTATTATAAATCATAATAATTAACGATTTAAAATATTTAAAAATCATATAAAAGATTTAATTGACTGTCCAAATTCTATTTATGTAACATAAATTGGGATAAAGAAAGTAACATATATTATTTGAAGATGACGTAGAAATTATTATAAATCACAATAATTAATAACTTAATTTTTTTTCAAATATATAAATATTTGGCTGACTCTCCAAATTTTGTCTGTCACATAAATCGAGACATATAAAGTAACATATATTAGGTCCATCCTGAGCTCATGTATCTAAACAAGGATAATTTGGTCATTTATTTTGTGTTTTTTTTATTTTAATTTGTTTGTTTTACTTTTCTTTTTAGATTGTTATATATTTGAAAATTACATAAATAATACAATAAACCACAATAATTGACAGCTTAAATATTTAAAAGTCATATAAAAATAATTCGACTGACTCCCAAAATTCTATCAGTGCCACATAAAATTGATTAAAGGAAATAAAATATATTAGAGTAAAATGACATATAGATATTATAAATCACAATAATTAACAGCTTAAAAAAATAAAAGACATAAAAAATTTGATTGACTCTCGAAATTCTATTAATGCCACATAAATTGTGACATGAGAAGTATTTTAACATATATAAATTAAAAATCACGTAAAAGTACTATAAATTATAATAATTAACGACTTAAAATATTTAAAAAACATATAGAGAAAATTGATTAAATTTTGAAATTCTATATGTGTCACGTAAATTGGAACAAAAAGAATAATATGCATTATCTCAAAATTACGTAAAAAGTACTATAAATCACAAATAATTAACAATTTAAAATATTTTACAAACTATATAAAAATTGGAATAACTTTTCAAATTCCATATGTATCACACAAACAACGACAAAAAAAGAACATATATTGGGCCCCGTGCTGGCACGAGTCCCGTATCTAGTATATACATAAACACGCAAATGCATATATACATGGCATTAAGATAATATTAAAATAATTATCATAAAATTATTTAGCATTATATTTTGTGAGGGGGGGTTTAATTTTAAAGTAAAATTGAGGATATAATAAATAATTTTCACGCTTAATTTATTGGTGTGGAAACAATAAATGCAAGAAAGAAACAATATTTAAAAAGGCTAAAAACGTGTTAGTAAGGCAATTTTCACACGGGAAATAAAAGCCTTGGAACATTTAACACGTTGATGTGTAGTATTAACGTCTGCTGTTTGATTAGTCATATGTTGCTTTCATGTATACTAAATATCAGATTCAATGTGTGGTCTTTGCTGAGTCATATGTTGTTTTCATCCATTTCTTTTTTGAAAAATAATAATAATTGTGGTAGAATTTAGGAGATTATGAGGCGAGAAATCGAACTCTTTCCTTTCATTCATATTTCACCATTCGTTTCCGATTCAACAAAATGTAAATATCAGTCTTTTCTTATTTGTTATTTTCCCACTTTGTCAGCATGTTAGATCTTCTTTTCCCCTATTTTGAAAACACAAAATCCACTATTTTTGTACCATTCTATGATTCTATCAATTTCAATTTATATAGCAGTGAGGAGTTTAAGATTTTTATTTTCGAAATTTATGGTTTTAAATGTGTGTGACTATAAAAAATTCTATTAAAAATAAAATAACAAGTTTAAAATTTGAAATTTGTCATTCTGTACTTAACAAATTAGCTGACACAAAAAGACAGATTTAAAATTTATATATAGGTACATGTTAGCCGGCACAAAAATACAGTTTTAAAATTCATATGGAGGTGGGGTGTTTAACTAGATTCCGGTTCTCAACAACTAGCAATAATTATCAGATCCAAATTCTTAATCCTAGAAATCAACCATGGCCATTGTTAGATTTATTAGTGTTCTAAGTTCTAATATAGTGAAGTTTTTGTTATGAATTAGGATGGTGCAGTTGCTCCTTTCCAATATAATGGACATATATTACATGTGGTGCGCCTTTGCCTATCAATAATTCATATTGGTGTTAATTTTGTGTGAAAATAATAATAATCTAGAGACATAGTTTAAAGCACTAATAAAAAAAAAGAGAAATTCCAAAATCCATCCAAATCACTATAGATGAGCCAAATTTCAACGAATTTTCTCCCGATTTTAGTAGTGAATAAATAAATGATTTTAAAAAAAAATATGTGGTCTAAAACAAGCCATAGACATTTATGTGTTTATAGATCAACTCATTAACATAAAATGAAAAGTTTGAAATTTAAATATTTTCGAATTAAAAGAAATATGTCATTCGGTTTTTAATAAAGAAGATATGTACTAGGATTAATTTGTGATGGAGAAGCCATCGGGCGTACTCATCAAGGCAAGACTTTTTCTACTCTATGTGACAAGCATGTAATATGTACTACCAGTGGCGGATCCAGGATTTTCATTCAGAGAGTTCGGAATATAAAAAATATTCCAAACCCTTATTAATATATTTACAAAAATATTGAAAATCTATCATATATATATAGTGTAACTTTTTTGTCGAGGGGGTTCACTAGCAGCCATGTAGGTCCGCCCCTCCGTACTATGTACTATTAATATACGTATTACGTAGTTAATGCTCGAGATGGATTTAAACGTGGTTAGTTTAATTTGGTCATGAAAATTTAAAGAACCATGTATCACATGCATATGTAGAAATTAAATTGGAGATTTGTTACTTCACTGTATGTCAATAATTCTCAAACGCAAAAGAAGTTTATTTGAACTTGATTTGCCACTGCCATACATTTATACTTGATTTGCCACGCAAAAGAAGTGCAGTGTAGTGATTTTGATATTTGTACTTATGAAAAGTCTGGATATTTAGGAGAGAGATATCTGTATGAGAGGATAGAGTATTCTAGATTTTTAGTATTTAGATTCGTCCCTACAAAACTATCAATAGGGTGGTTGTAACTTGTAAGTTGTAACCAACCCAAATCAAAGTAATTCAGGAATTGTTCCTCCGTAACAAAGTTCTCTACCTAAAATTCTCCTTCTCCTTTCATAGTTATTCTCTACAATATGCTAACAAATGAGGAGAGAGGAACTAGTGGTTACGAGACAGAATTTGAATTTTATAAGTCCTGAATTCTAACTTTTTAAAGTTACTGTCCCTAATTTGATAATATTCATATTCAATGTATTTTAAAAATAAATATAGAGTTCTAAACCAAAGCTATTGATTTATATTAAATTTGTAACAGACACTCAAGCTCTGACCCAGGTTTGTTATGGTAGTGAGACAAAGCACAAGCTAGTGGTGCTTATACATATATAATATAGAGACTCATATAAGCAGTCTTTTTCCATACAGGGTCTGATTTTCTTGATAAAGTTTGTTGTGAGTTTGTCTTACATAGGTTGATTATCAACTCACATTGTTAGTATGAACCTGTTTGGCATTGCTGTTGGAAGGCTAAATTTTTTTTATTTTTTTTAGAAAAAAATACTTTTTTTGAAAAATTAAAGTGTTTGACAAATCCTTAAAACTGTTTTTAAATGGAAGCAGAAATAGTTTTTATGTTGTTGGAATAAGCTAAAACTCTTTATTAATTAATTAGCATATCTCATAAGTTTGGTTAAGTTTTATTCAAGAATTTATTTTTTATTTTTTATTTTATTTTATGTTTATATATTATTATTTTTTATTTTATATATTATTTTACGTTTTATTTTACAGAACTAGAAATAAAGGTAACAACAATATTTTTGTAGGATTAAAAATATGAAGGACTTTATTTATTTTTGTGGTGTATTTTTTGTATATAGTGGTTTAATTTGTGGAATGGTTTTTAAATTTATTTTGCTTAATATTTTAAAATTATATTTAAATCATCATGTTATTATTATATTAATATGTTATTTATGTATTTATATATATATAATATTGATTGAAAACTTGAATATGTACATTTTAATTTAATTAAAATTTTTGTAATAGATATTTAAAATAGTTTATCTCCATAAAATAATCATAATATTAAAAGTACATTGATACTTATATTTTTTCGTAATTTGACTCTCAAAAACACTTTTGAAAAAAAAGATTAGTCAAACACAATTTGCGTATCAAAAACACTTTTCAAATGAATTAGCCAAACACAATTTTTTTTTAAAAAAAACACTTTTTTAAAAAGATGTTTTTAAAAAAATATTTCTAAAAATAAACAGTTTTTAGCAGCAATGTCAAACAGGTTCTATATATATGTGTGTCTGAATAGAAAAACAGATATGTTTCTTTCATTTATATTTCACCATTCGTTTCCAAATTCAGGAAAACATCAACCTTTACTTATTTGTTGTTATTACCCTCTGTCAACATGTTAGATCTTTAGAAAACATGACTATCCACTACTAATATTGTTCTATTCTCTCAATGTCAGTTTATGTGAACCTATGAGAATGGGCACATAATTTTAAGAAAGAAATGAATATTTTTGTTATTTTATGTCCTTAAATATGTCATATTATATAGAGTCATAAGACTTTTAAAATTTATATTCTTAAATATTGTTACAATATTTGTATGACTATAAGAATTCCTCATTAAAGATAAAATGATAAGTTTATTTCTAAATTTAAAACGATTCAGTCTTTTAGAATGGACTGACAAGAAACAGGTTCACATCAATCGGAAGAGAGGAATGACTAAGTAGACAAAAAAAGATAAGTGATGATCGGCGGAATTGCCACATATCAAATTGAGCACAGTTTCGTAAAGAAATAGCCGACTTATTTCTCGAGAAGAGATGGGAAATATCTTCGATATCATTTGATTGAATAGTTGACCCAGCCCCTTGTTATTTGAAAAAATTCCAAATTTGAAGATATAATTTTAGTTCATCATAAACAGGAACACTACTGAGATAATAACTTCTATACGAAATGTTGTAAGGGAGAAAAAAGCAAGATTTTTTGTTAACGTGCAATTCCTAGTTACTGCTAAATTATTCTGATCTGTCAAGCTATCTTCCAATACTTCATAAAATCTAAGGTTATCACATAACCGAAATCCTGTTAGCAAACCGGTCTGTCAGCTTATCTGATCAGCTACTGATTTTCTTATAAAGAATGAAAAAGAGTTTAAAATATTTTTAAACTATGTAAAATTGAATAAAAATACTGTTAGTTAATAGTTTGATCTAAAAATGTATGTGTCTTTAATAGTTTGGGTCAAAAATATCCTTTTATGATAAATAGTATATTATTTCTTTCCTTTTTAATCACATTTTATTCTTGATAAAAATATTACTTTTAAAAAATCCTATTCTTGTTTATTTTCTTTTAAAATCACTTTAATTGATAAATAAGTAGGAAATAATTTTTTTTCCTGTTTAATCTCATTTTATCAATTAATATAGAAGGACTACATGTACCTTTTTAACTAATAAATATACGCTATTTATACAAGATCATAGTAACCCCATTATTAATTTCATTACAATAACAATTAAAAAATTCTAATAAAATAGAAAATATTTGTATTACTTAAACTTTTTCGAATTGAATTAAGATAACTATTTGCTTATAATAAAAATTATTATTAGAAAAAGATGTGTTTGAAAAAAAATGAATTATATATTTATTGGGAAAAATGGCATTTTTTACCCATTAAGTAACAATAGAGACATTTTTTTACCAAATTATTGACGGACGGAGTATTTTTATACTAAATTATTAATCAAGGGCATTTTTGTTCAATTTTGCATAGTTCATTTTTCCCTTCACTTGCTCACAATTCATATACTCAGCAGACTGCACCGTACATGATCAATTCCATAAATGAATTTGCTAGCCTCAGGCTTGACAAATAAAGGAAAGAATTGCATAATCACACTTAAATACTTGTGTAATCAAAATCCATACTACATTAAGGTGGTCATCATCTGCTGGATTTTGGAGCAGGGAGGAAACAGAACAGCAACTACAGGAAAATTATTACAGGAAACAGATTATAATAGATCGCGATGTTGTAAATATATGTTACCCTATCATCAGTGAAATTTAGGCAGCCAATACATTCAAAGGTGTTTCTGCTGAATTGATTTGTTGAGGTGAGGTAGACATGACTGCTCTTATAGCTGGCTTAACCTTTTCACCAGCCTTGACAAACAGCAAGAACAATAGCCTGTATGAAACTAGCATTCCAAGTAAAATGGCAAGATCTACCCACTTTGAGTAATCCATATCCATTTGCCATGTCTTTCTCAGAATATCTTCCCCTTTGATCAAACCTTTCATGTGCTCGTCATGAATTTTCAGTCCTTCAAACTCGTTCTTGAACATCCCTTCATAAGCATATCTATGAAATGCGACATAGTGTAAAGGGTACTTCCAGAATACCTTAGGCAAATCATTTGGTGATCGAAAGAATCCACCACTTAGTATCATAAGTGCTTGTATTCCTGCTCCAGTGATTAATCCCATGAGGAAATTAGGCATAATGCTTGCTACAATCATCATTAGGCTCTCAACTAACATCATACACGTGAAGAGGACTACTGCAAAGTAGATGAAATGCTCGAATCCACCTTGTAGTCTGGTGAGGAAATACGCAATAGCTCCTGGGATAAAAGATACAAGTAGCAAGTATGGCATAGCAGAAAGTGTATTGGCAATGATAAATGAACCAGAGCCATAGTGACCGTTTAGTTTCTCGCGCTGAAATACCTAAAAAAAAAAAAATCATGTTTTAGAAACCAGATGAAGAAAGGAGAAATCAAAAATTAAAAAATGAAACCATTTAATTAATGTGGAATATGTATTCTACCTTGAGTTCTTCCACAAAAGAGGGGAATCCACCAATGGCCATAAAAGTGATGAATGAAGCCACAAACATAAGCATGGAACCTCTAGCCTATTTTCACCACGCAATTAAAGAGTAAATAATCGGGCAGTTTAAAACATCAGGTTCAAGAGAATAAACGTGTCGATGAGTGTGTATCATTTACCTGAATTGAAGAGTAAGAAAAGCCAACATCATAGTAGATAGTTCCAAGACCTACAGCTATTACAATATAAACAGCTAAGCGCAGCCAGTAGTATCCAAGATCACGGGACATGTTCACAAATGACCTTTTTGTCAAAACAAGGCTTTGAGTTGTGAAGCTGGCACGGCTTCTTTTCTCCAGAACTTCACCTTCCTGTACATGATTTAGAAAGTCATTGAGCCAGCAGTAAGGAATTTAAATAAGGGGATTCATAAAAATGTAAGAAAAGGGAAACATCAGTTGCTCATCAATCATAAGAGAGTTTTTCCAGATTTTTGTACCTGTTTGCAGATTTCAGCAACTTGACTTTGAACTGCTCCGAACTTATTAGAATCAGTGTATGACTTTATCAGGATATTAATCACCTCTTCTGTTGATTTCCTACTAGTTGGACCTTCTTCAATGTCCTATTATTCATAGCCAAAAGTTACATTTAAGCAACTGAGACATATAATATGCATTCTAATACTAAAAGATCAAAACTTTCTTACCTGATCAAAATCACTATTAATTGTTTTGAGAAAATGATCAGATGGATTCTGGAGCGTCGGGCAAGGATAACCACTCAATGCAAAAAACTGCAGTACTCATTCATTAAGTATTATTTGGTTGATTAACTTAGTCATTTCAAGAACTCAAATAACATGCTCACCTCAGTTGCTGCACTAGCAGGGCCAAAGTACACAGTTCTTCCAGACGACAAAAGACATAAAGAATGAAATAGACTGAAAACTTCAGTGCTAGGTTGATGAATTGAGGCAATAATGGTTCTCCCCTGACATTGGCTTGCAATTGTTTTCATGACATAATAAGACGCTGCGCTATCAAGTCCACTAGTTGGTTCATCAAGAAAGAGAAGTTTTGGGCTCGTTAAAATGTCCAGGCATATGCTGACTCTCCTTTTCTGTCCTCCACTTATTCCTTTCCCGCTCCATCCTCCAATTCTTGTTTCCATTGCATCCTGCAACCCCATTTCCTTCATAGTCATGTCTGCTATTTGTTTTTTCTCTGATTTTGGCATGGAGTTCGGGAATTGTAGTTCAGCAGAGTAGTATACGGCTTCTTTTACCGTGAGTGTTGCCATTAGAGTATCTTCTTGAGTCACATAGGCCTGGTTTCATCAAATGTTATTAATGTTATATTTGAAACTCTTCCACTCCAACTTCCACAACTTCAAGAATTGAATTTGTTTATATATTTAGATTTTAAAGTTTGATGTGATGTTTTTTTTTAATCAAATTAACTTTTCATCCATTAGTTACTGATATAATCATTATCATGTGTCCAATCAAATATCATCGTATGGGATAACAAAGGCAATCAACTTGGGAGAAAGATGTCCCTCTTCTATCTCACTTGCACATTTTTCTATTGAAGATCTCCAACAGTTGATACACTGCTGGTAGAATGTTTCACCAACAGTAATTGATTCTTAAATTTTACTTACGGAGGATCCGTATGCCAGTGTTTGTCTGCGGCCATTGATTAAGATATCACCACTCTGCCTTGTGTTAGATCCCAATCTCCCTGATAACATTAAAAATATACATACATAACATAAGTAGCTAATCGAAATACTAACACTAGATTGCTTTGCTGGAGCTTACCGACAATATTAAAAGAACATTTGTCGATCAGGAAAACTAAATGATAACTATATTGTAAAAATTCTTTATGCTGTTAGTACTGTATATAAAATCTACGTGGTGAAATATATACCTGCTATTGTGTCGAGAAGTGTGGATTTGCCACAGCCAGAAGGGCCCATGATAGCCAAGAGCTCACCAGGCCTTGCATAGCCTGTTAAACCTTTAAGAATGGCTTTGTCGCCATTTTTCAAGCTTGAAGCCGTCACCCACAAATCTTCCCACGTCAAGAAAACCTCTCCATTTTTTGGTCCTTGACTAGACATGTTATAGCTAGTAGTATTTCAACTTTGTAATCTTGTTTTCTTGATGATCAAGATTATGATTTTAGGATGTTTAGGAAGTGCTTTAGCTTATTGTGATCACTAACATGAGTTTGTATGTTTATGCTAAGAGAAGCACTAAGCAAATGAGAAAAAGAGAGAACCTACTTAGTGATTCATGTTCTGGTAGTGAGAATATAAAGACTAATTTCCTTGTACAGGCTGTCTTCTTTAATATATATCAATTCACAGTATTGTACTACATCTAGATTTGTTGAATAGAAAAATAAATGATTGTACGCGTGGCTGAGCTACATAGAACGAAAGGTTGTCCAAGTTTATACTTGGCATAATACATAAACATGACCCTTAACTTGGCGTCAACTGGCAACTATGACCTTTAACTTTGGGTGTGCACAAGTAGGCACTTTAACTTGTATAAATTGAACAAATAGACACATATGTCCTACATGGCATAATACACGTAGGACACAAAATTGCCATGTAGGTGCCATGTTAGACGAATGTGTCTATTTGTTCAATTTTATACAAGTTAAAGTGCCTACTTGTGCACACCCAAAGTTAAAGGTCATAGTTGCCAGTTGACGCCAAGTTAAGGGTCATGTTTATGTATTATGCCTTTATACTTTGTTGTATAGAGAAAATTGTACTGGCCAAAAAAACTACTTTTTATACATACATAATAAATCTTAAACATCCTTGACAAAATTCTGGTTTAGCCACTATTAATGTATTGACTCGTGAATTATGTTTAATACTCTATCTAGTACAGGTCTGTCATATGAATCCTTTGGGTCCATTCCGCTCAATTTTTCAGAGGATTTAGAAGATTCAGGGTAATTCGAGATTTATGTTAGTTGTCAATCTATCACAGGTTTGCAGTGTTGCATCTTCATTTGGATTTGGAACCGACTATGTTTTGCAAGACTAATATTATAGGTCTAAAACAGTCTAAAGATACTCTGGAGTGTTGACACATAATCTGATATTGTCCTTTTAAGTTTGGATAAGAGTCTCATATCGGTAAAAACAACACACGAGAGATGTTGGACAAATAATAAGTAAGCATGTCATGTCACCTAACACACACTAGTTTATTATTAGTCTAGTAATAACAAAACAAAATTTTCCTACGTTTAAAATCAAAATTCCAATGGCTTTGGCTAAGCTAACCTTATCGACCATAATTTTGTCTTCATTTTAAGGTAGTTCACTGCACTGAGAGCCCTTATAGTCTAGATAAAAAAACGAGACAAATCCCATCCCTCTCTTTTCTCTGTCCGCCCAATTGAGACATTGTGGAATATATAGGACAAACCTCTCTTAATATCTTTTAGCTCCTAATAATATTGTTATTACTACTAATTAATAACCGAGATTAAATAAATTATATTATAAGGTAAAACTCTGAAAAGAAGTATATAGGTATAGAAATGCGAAGAGTAGGAGGACCAAAGTATGATCCATTACCTAACATAAGGTGGACATTTCTCTACTTTCGCTATTTAAATAAAAAGTGAGGATATTATCGTCTTTTAAATCACTGGACTTCTTAAATCTCCAACGAAAAATCAACCTACTTTAGTACGTCAACCTAATTTGAATCGTAGAAGCAAGAGACTAGGACAATATTGAAAAAGGCTAAAAACATGTTATTAAGTCAATTTGTGACATGGGAAATAAAAGTTTTGGACCATGAATAACACGATGATGTATAGGAGGCTAAAGTTATTATCGTATACCCTATGGTCTTTATTGAATCATTTGTTGCTTTCATCCATATTTCACTATTCATTTCCAAATTCAGGAAATCAAATAAAATATTCCCTGTTCCTTTTTTTGTTGTCATAGTTTTTTTTTGAGAGTCAAACAATATAAATTTTGACTTAACATTTTAAGATGTATTTTTTCATCATATTGATATGAAAAAAGTTGCAATTTATAGTACTTTTTGTATAGTTTTTGAATATTTAAAATTTTATTTTAAAATATCGAATGAATGAATTTGAAATTTGTCAAATTGACTCTCCAAAAATGCAATATGACAACTAAAAAGGAACGGAGAGAGTATCAGCCTTTAGTTATAAGTTGTTATTTTCATGATCCCTCTTTGTCAACATGTTTGATTTTGATCTTTTACCCAATTTTTTTTTGGTTTTGTTAGTCGAGATGATGATTTATTAAACGTGGTTAGTTTAATTTGGTCAGGAACGACTGTGTATCACATGCATATGTTCCTTAGTTTGTGTAAAAATTGGAGACTTCTTACTTCACTAATCACTATCAATTCATATAGACTATAGTGTATGTCAATAATTCTCAAACGCAGAACAAGCTTGTCTGCATTAGATTTTTCACATATGTAGTTGTTAGCAAATCGTCTTGTATTACAGTTGTCATTAATGGAGCTCCAACGTGATCGAACTGAGTGGATTTGTAGGTATCTAATTTTTTCAAGAAAAGAAAAGTACAGGCTTCTCCCTCAATTTTTTGACTATGATTTAAAATTGCTCTCTAGTTGGACAAAAAAGAAACCTCTTCCTGCAGAGCATAATGTTAAATAATGATAGTTGACAAAATTACTTAAATTTGGAATGATAATACATGAGCAAATTGGACCGTTAAATCTTACTATATGTTCTTATAATACAAATTACTCCGGCTATATATATTTACTCACTCCGTTCCTTTTTAGTTGTTATGAATTCCTTTTTTAAAGTCAAACGATAAGAACTTTGATTAATATTTTACAATATGTTTTTTCATCATATTGATATGCAAAAAATTACAATTTATAGTATTTTTCGGATATTTTTTGAATATCTAAATTTTTACTTTAAAATATCGAATTAGTATAATCTAATTTAACTTTAAAAATTAATCAAATTGACTTCCGAAAAGCACAACATAACAACTAAAAGGGAATGCAGGAGTGATATAGAGAGGATTTATGTAATTATCTTCAATAGCTTTTCGAAGATTATGGGATAATTAACCACTAAAAGAATCCACCAGCTAACATCATTAATTCACGTATTTCACTAATTATGTGAGGCTTTTTTATATTTCACTAATTATGATGATGAGAAAATTAATATTAGATTTAATTCAGCTAAAAAATTAGTTTATGAAGTAAAGATTGTTCAAAATTATATAAGAAGTTTTACTCATTCGAACTTTACGAGGTAGGACTCCCATTTTTTCCGCATGAAGAATGTGTAAGTTTGGCTGAGAAATATCACTAGTCTGTATTTTTTTTTTTGAGAATTTTAAAAATATGCAAACACGTGTGAAATTCAATTTTAGAGAAAAGACATAGAGTGACACCTGGTGTTGTCCCGAATTTTTAAAAAGACATTTTAACTATGCGGGCATTCTATTACCCCCTAAACAATTTCGAACTTATATTATTACATCATTTTTTGATCAATTCCAGATTTTAAAAAGCAAGTGTTATCACACACCAATCATTACGTGACACGTGATAATTTAATTTGAAATATAATTTATTTTTTATTTTTTATTTTTCTTTATTTCTCTCTCTCTCTCTTACTTTTTGACTTATTTTAATTATAATTTCATTTTAAATCTACTTCATCCTCCGGTCTTAGTTTCAAGCTATCCCTCCCTCCATTTTCTTTCTTTCTTCTTCTTCACCTCCCACCCTCACCCCACCCCACCCCCCACATCAAAGTTGAGTCCCTCCTCCTCCTCCCCCTGCTCCTGCTCCTCCTCCTCCTCCTCCTCCTCCTCCTTCTTCTTCTATCAAATTCCTTTCTTTCAGTGATTTTTTTTATTTTCTATACTTTGTCCTCCTCCTCCTCCTTCTTCTTCTTCTGTCAAATTCCTTTCTTTCAGTGATTTTTTTTATTTTCTATACTTTGTTGAGTTATTGATAACAAAAACTAATTAGTTTCTAAGAAATATCAAAATTTTGAAGGTATCATCAATTTATTTATCTCCTTTTCATATAACTTCAAAATTAGAAATGATAATTTTGAAAAAATCAATGAATTCCCCTAAAATTGAAAAAGCGTAATTGAAATTTGGATTAAAAAAGCTAAATGATACCTACTAAGCATTGTTGACACCCAATTTTGGCCTAACATTTTTCAAAATTCATAACTTTTATGTTTTATTTATTAAATTGTTCAAAATACATTTTTATAATTTTAAATAAATCTATCAATGGTTATTCTTCTTTGTCAAAATATTAAGATTTTTATTAGTTTATTTTGAATTTTAGTTAATTTTGATTATATTATTTTTATCACAATCAATTGAATATGTTGGGAATATTGTGTCAGTTTTATTAAATTACAATTTTCTGTTGAATTGCATTTTTTTTAGATGCCATTGATTTTATTTGTAACATTTGTTAATATTCATTTTTATTTGTTACTTTTCATTTTGATATGTTGCGCAGTCTAGAAATTTATTCAAATATAGATAAGATTTGCATACACAAATATTTTATTAACTGGATAAGATTTCATACACATATATTTTATTAACCGGTGGTTTTGGTCTATGATTTTAAGATAATGATATTGGTTTTCAATTTTTTATTTAAGCAATAGTTTGGTCATTAAGTTAGTGGTGGTGGATAAAATTTTAGGGGTAATTTTCAGATTTTTAGTGTGAATAAATTCTTTGAATGTTCATATTTTTTCCGGCGAAAATTCCACCGGAATCCGGCAAGTCCACTACCCCAAAAGAACCCCATTTTTTCCGATCAGTCCACCACCGGACAGAACCAAACAACACTCTTCCCTTTCTTCCTCTTTTCCGGACAGAACCAAACAACCACCATATCTCCAGACCACTATTCAACGCCACCGAAGAATCCTTCTCCAGCGATCAAACCCAACAGCTACTCCGGCGAAACCAAATCGCTTCCGCTCCAACTCCGGTAAAGCTGGAAACCCCAGTCACTAAGCGACTCCAGATCTGCTCCGGCGAACAACGCTCCGGTAATCCTTATTTGGTTATTGTTTATTCTTGTTTTCATATGTGCTGTTGCTATTTTTATATTGCTGGTTTGTTCTTTTTGTATATTTACTATTTATTTATTTTTATATAGTTATTGTCTTCATGTTAGTTTTACTTATCATATTTGTTAGTCATCTTTATGATTGTTGTGCTTTACTTTAATTATTTTATCTCCTTTAATGTTATTATTTTGGGCTAATTTTTGGCTTATGTGATGATAACTGTACTTGAAAATTCACTCCGTTGAGTTTTATATTGCTTCAATCATGATGTTTGTTATTTTTACTTTATAATTTTATATGCCACAAGTTATGTTACTAAGTATTATTTCACTGTTATGTTTCTTTTGGAATTTTTTTTTTATATTAGTATTACTTTTGTTGCATTGTTCTCTTTGTTTTAGTGTTGGGTTTCCATATTATTATTTTTTTCAAATTAAATATTATAGTTAAATGGGTCGATGAAGAAATTACCGTCGATTTCCAAGGCCTTCCATGTATATAAGACGGATTTTTATTTTCAAGTTATTATTTGATTCGTTTATTTTTATTCATATTTATTTATTACTAACACTTTTACTAAGTGTCTTTACAGGTACACCCCGGAGTCGCTTCCCATTGAAGCTATTCCAATGAAGTTCGAATTATATTTTTTATTATGTATATTATTCACGTTAGGCAAACTAAGGCCGTTTCTTATATTAGTGTTTTACTTTATTATTTGTGTATATTTCATATTCATTGCATTTGTACATTATAATTTATCTTCTCAATTTGAAAAAATGAATTCAGTCGGAACCCATAGTTTTGGATTTCGAAGGATGTCTAATACCTTCCCTTCGGAATCACTTGAACCCCCTACCTAGAATATTTTGGTTTCGTAGACTTATTTTTTGTTAGTTAATTAATTGGTTTCCTAATTTTCCTAAAATTAGGTGGCGACTCCTTTAAAATTATTTTATTCTTTAAATTTGATTATTTTTTGAGTCACCACGACGTTTCGCCTTATTTGAATAAAGTAGGAATGTAAACAAGCATCTTGAAATCTAATGGGTTTATCAAATTGTTCGAAATCATGTAAAAAAATATTTAGATGTAATTTTAAAATTGAAGAGAGTTAAACTATAGTAGTAAAAAAAGGCAGATGGAATTGTGGTAAAAAGTAATATTAAAAGTGAGAAGCTTCAATGGAGATGACAATGAATTTTTGAAGAAGAAGGAAGAAAGAAAGAAAGAAAAAGAAAAAATAATAAGGAAAAAAAGTTAAAATAATTAAAAAAACAAGAAAATATATTTTATAGCAAAGTACTTGTAAAAATAAAATTATATTCGTTAATTTAGTTTGTTCACGCTCTTTAAGAGAGTGTCAGGTGGACAAAAAATGATGTAATAATATCAATTCAGGATTGTTTAAGGGGGTAATAGGATGCTCGCATAGTTAATGTGTCTTTTTAAAAATTCGGGACAACTTCAGGTAAGGGTGTGCAAAAACCGAACCGACTGATAAACCGAACCGAAAAATGTGTCATTGGTTTATTGCTATTGGGTTATTGAATTAACGATTTTTTAATGGTTTTATAAAAAAATAATTATTGGGTTATCGGTTCGTTATTGGTTTTTTATATTGGGTTATTGGGTAAACCTATAACCCATTAGGATTAGGAATTTACTAGTTTTACCTAAATATAAATATTAAATATTAATCTCAATACCTTACTAGTTATTGTCCTTGTCCTTAGCCTTCAATTCACACTTCATTGTGACTTTGAGTTCATAACTTCACATTATACAAAATGTTAAAATCTAAAGTAAGAACCTTATTCCTCTCAATTTCTCTTTGTGTTACACTTGTATAGCTCTTTTCATGTTTGTTATTATTATTTCTACTTTATGAGCATTTATAAAGTTACATTATTGTCTTGTCACGTCAAATTAATTAGAGAAGTCATATAATTATTTTATAAGCATTTTCTTATTGGTTAAACAGAAATCGAACCTTTAAGGACCAAAACTAATAAACCAAAAACCGATAAAAAATATCTTATTGGTTTGGTTATTGGTTTAGCGCATTTAAAAATCAAAAACTGATAAATCGAACCGATAAAACGTAAAACCGAACCGAACCGACCGATGCACACCCCTAACTTCAGGTGTCACTTTATATCTTTTCTCTCAATTTTAAAAACAGTTGATTTCTAAAATTAGACAATTATCGTTAGTTTATTGGAAAAGTAAAAATAAGCGTAAAGAGTATTTAATTACTTGAATTCTTTATATCAAATCATAAATTCAACACTAACCAAGTAATCTTATCGTTTAGACATCCCATCGGTAGGGAAAATTGGAAAATGAAGTTTTGGGAGAACTTGAACTTACGTGATAATTAATTCGAGGAAGGAATGTTTGAATTTGAATGATAGATTTAGAAGTGTGAGAACGAGTTTATGATTTGAATATCACTCTCTTCGTTCAATAATAGTTGTCCACTATACTATTTTGGGATGTCCTACAATACTTGTCCACAAATCAATGAATAATTTTACATTTTTTTCCTAATTTACCCTTATCATTAATTATAGTTAGTTCCCAATTACATTTTTCAAGACATTGTATTTATTATATTCAAAGGGTGATATAATAAAATTACCGTTCTATTTATAGTTTCTTAAGAAGTGTGCAAAGTCAATAATAGACAAGTATTGTTGGACAGAGGGAGTAATTAATTGAGGTTGGTTATTATACTACTCCATCCCATCTGTTCCTATTTATATGTCGCTCTTACTAAAAATAAATGATTCTTAATACTCCCTTTGTCCAAAAATTGTTGTTCTCTATACTAAAGATAGTGAACAAACAATACTTGTCCAATTTAAAAAATCAAGAGATAATTTACTTTTTGTGTCTATTTTACCCTTGCTATTAAATATTATTTATCATCTAACACATTTCTCAAAGAATTAAATTTAATAAAGTCAAAAGATAATATAGTAATATTACCCTTATTATTTATTGTTTCTTAAAGAGTGTGTCAAGTAGGGATGACAATGGGGCGGGACGGGGTGGGTGTGGGGCGGGTTGAGCTTAACCCGCAAAGTTTTTTGCCCGCCCCGCATAACAACTTTTTTCATTTTCAACCCGCCCCGCATAAATTTTTGAATATTTGCCCTTTTTAATTAAATTTGATACTAAAAATAAAATTCATAAAAATAAATTCACTTTCTCCTTAAGTTGTATTAATTTGATAGATAATAACTTAAAATTTTATTTTTTAAAGGTCAATAAGGGAAGAATGTAAGAAACCGTATTAATTTTTATTGAACCGTTTTCATTTACTATCTTGAATATTTTAGTAACTTTAAAAAAATTATCTTAATAAATATTGCATTGTTACTCTTATAACATGTAAAATGTTAAAATTAAGTTTGAACTCGCATAAAACCGCATAGACCCACAACCCGCCCCGCATTAGTTTTTAAAAAACCCACTTCAACCCGCCCCGCATAACCTTAAAACCGTCCCGCCCCACATAGCCTTAAAACCGCCCCGCCCAGCCCCATTGCCATCCCTAGTGTCAAATCAATAGTGAACAACTATTGTTGGACAGAGGGAATACTTGTCATTTCACAAAACCAATACATAAATAACACTATTCTTTCTATTTTATCCTTGAGAGTTATTAGCCTTGAAAATATGAATTTGACCAACATAGAAAAAACTAAATGATTAATTCATTTTCATTGGTCAATTTAATTAATCAAAATAAATTAATTTTTGTTTATTTATTGAAAACTTGATTTCAAGATAACACTAAATAAGGGTACAGTGATAAACTTACCTAGTTTCTTAAATGACGTAAAATCTAAAATGATAACATATAAATAGAAATAGAGGGAATATAATTAACTTTATTAATATTCAAAATTGGAGCTAATCATGATTTGAATATTAATTAATTGAGGTTGGTATTCTACTATAATTAATTTAATTAATATTAAAATCGGAGCTAAATGATTGCGTGGGGATGATATAACCCCTACATTGCCCCTATTTGCTTCGGTTACAAAAAGAATCACCTAGAAACAGGCGCGGATCTATGAAGGCCTGTGGGGGTGCTACACCATCCACAAGCTTCAACGGAAACTCTACATATATAGGCATATATATAAAACAACATATTAATAATTAACGTGCCACCTAATGAAACAAAGCACTCTGTGGTGTTAGTGGCAAAGAGTCATATGTTGTCCATAGAGGTTGCGGAATCGAATTCTATGTTTGCTTATTTATTTTTTTAAAAAAAATTGACAGCAGCACAAACAAATATTTTTAAAATTTTTTTTAACTGTTATTGATTTGTTATTAAATATTAATGAGTAATTATTTTTGATTAATTTAATTTATTAGTTTTTGACTTTTCTTTTATTTCTTATTAGTTTATATTTATTTAAAGATATAAAAGTTAAAAAGAAAATTTTTGTTCTCTCTTCAAATTGAAAACCATGTTCGTCTTTCTTCTCTAAATATCAACCTCCCTCGCCCAATCGCCTCGTTGCTACTGCTTTCTTCGTCTAGATTTGAGTTACCAACTCGATACTTTCATAATTCATATGTGAGGTGGTAATTCCAAGTTTTTCAACTTGCAAGGAATTTGTGATTTGACAAAGACATTTATTGAGGCAAATTTTGTGAAAACTTATTCACTTGTTTTTTTACTTGTGAAGTTGACTCTAATTTTACATGTTGATACGACAATTGTGAAGAGAGCATTTCCAATATTCATGAAACATATAAATAATGAAGTGCGGAATCACTCCTAAAAATACTACATTTAGCTACGAACTGTGTCGCTAGTCCGTCACTATTTTGCTCATAGCTAACGAAAATATGTCGTTAATTCATCGCTAAGTAGGATTAACAATGAATTTTACTGTTTAGCTACAAAATTTATCTGTCGCTAAATCAAGTTTTTTTACTAGTGAATAACATTGGTGATCAATCTTTAAATGATTGTTGAATGTGTTACATAGAGCGTAATGTATTTGTAAATGTAAGTAATGATGTCATCATTGACCGCTTTCAGAATATGAAAACTCGTCCAGACAATTGTATATGAATGATGAATATTTTATGATATTAGTAATATTAGCGAAATGCTTAACTTTGTTCACTTCATGATCTTAGTTGAATGTGGAGTGCAAATTTGTTGTTTGTATACATAAATTGTCATCGTATTACTGTTCATATTTTGTTGTTGGGTTTATCAGATAGATCGAAAAGACGAATAGTTTGACTCAACGCCTAAATTGATTTAATCGATGAATTTACTTGGCACCTAGAGAATCTAAATCCTGGATCCGCCTCTGCCTGGAAAGCTCCGATTTACACAAATAAAAAAAATAAAGAAGACTTTTAAATTTTGTGATCTTTAACTAAAGTTACATTAAATGTATCAAAATGTTATTTAATCTTATGACCACATAACACGTGAAAAACTGAAACTTAATTGTTGTCAAACAATGAAAGAGGTCATTTTTTTTTTTGTAAGACTGAAAAAAAAAGGTTGTTTACTTTTTTTGAAATTGGGGGAGTACTTATTATTTTCTCCAACTAGACACATAAAAAGATTATTATCTTTAAATGTGACTTTTCGTTAGTTTCTTTCTTTTCATAGTTGTCGTCAAAAAAATTAATCGCATAGCTAAATAAATTTACGATGGAAACTAAAAATAGTAATTTTTAACAAATTCAAAATATAAAATTTTTTGGTGTATATAAAGAATTATTTTGAACATACTCTCGAAAATAAGGGACCAATTTTGTCATTTTCTTCCCTTCCCTTATTAACTGTTCATCAACTGATAGGCTTATCTTTAACGGATAACAGAAGAAGAGAGTAAAAACTGCTGTTTCTTGAAATTCTTGATTCTTGATACAAATAAACTTTGTTACTGTTTATGTGTTCTCTGTTTTGATACGCTAATATTTTGTGGTTCTTGGGTATTCTTTTTTTCTGGGTGTCTCTACACATTCCCAATTTCAGTGGTGATGTTTTCAAAATCCCAATTTTGGTGGTATTGAGAGTTACTGATGGCATTGTCAGCCACTTTCAATGGTCCAATTCTTGCTTCTGCCTTCAATAAGAGTAGCCATGTGCCTACTTCTTCCAGGCAAGTTTATTGCCCTTGGTTTCTTTACGTAGTGTTGTGTGAGTATTACAGACTAATCTTCAAGATTGAGTTTTTCACTGAAAAGGGGTGATGTTTGGGCTCTGTTTTGTTTATTTGTAATACCCTACGATTTTAATTTGTTCGTCTTTTTATAGAATAAAGAAGGCTTTTGAATTTTATGCTCTTACGTTAAAGATAGGTAGAATGTACCAAAATATCTGTTAATCTTGTGGTTAAACGGACTAAAAAAAAAAAAAAATAAGGCAAATAAATTGAAATGGAGGAAGTAGAAAAGTGTGGGTTTGGTGTATTTGTATGATTCATTTGAAAGATATATGTGATACAATATATGTTAGTGATTTTCTTAATAATTGTGGTGTTTGGGCCAACTTGCTCGCACCTTGACTAATTTCACGGGCTTGTTACTACCTCCCACTAGTGCAAGTACTGCATAAATCTGTCCACCAAGGTTTGGATAAATGGGAAGAAATCACCTAGTATGTTTACCGTGGGCTTTTTATGTGAGACCTCATTGTTCTGAATTCACTTTATTGACCACTAGTCCACACCCTTGGGTTTGAATCAAGAAGAGCTTGATTCTGAATATAATTGCCCTTTTCTACATAATTAGTTCCAGAGTTGGAGATGTTACTTGTTTACCTGTAATTAGGAAGCTTCAAACATTAATAAGTGCAGAATATTGACACTGTTTGGTATACCAGCAAAGAATTTTTATTGGGAATTATTTATTAACATAGGTGTGGCTGAAACAACAAGTGTCTTTTAGACTAATATGTGATCAATATCTTTGCATATGCATAAATGAAAGAAAACTGTTTTTGGCTACTCAATCTCAGGACATGTCAAACTGCACGAAGTGAATACATTTTGTGGATATGTTTAAACAGAAATGCTATTGTGTATAAGTCATCGAAGGTTTTGTGTGAATAATGGAATGGCTAGCCTTACTCATTTTAAACTCTCCCACGGTGATATAATATCTTTTCAAGAAAATGATGCGAGAACCCATGGTGAAGAAATAAAGAGATCCTTCTATATTGAAATCTCAATTGAGAAAATAATAGGAAAATCCACATTACTACGTATGAGTGCAAGGCACGTAACCTAAGGAAATATAAATATTCATGAAATGAATCTTTTCTGTAGATATATTTTCTTATGTGTAGCTTCTATACATTATGTTTTATTAATTCAATACGTGAATGTGTAGCATTTTATGGTAACGCTACCTAATGACTGTAAACCTCCATGAAGTAGCCATTTCAAAATGTTGCTATCTTATTAGTCAAATACAGCCTCTCAACTAGGGAACTCATTTTTTTAAAAATGAATTATTTGATCTTTGCATATGCATATACAGCCTCTCACCTTCAGGTTGTGCTGTTCTTAGTAATGGAAAGAATGAGCTCTTTTTTTCTTTTCATTTCCTTCTGTTACTTATAAATATTTAGCTGTTTAGATAGTTGAATATGTGAGTGCTAGAAAATGTTTGCTTGTCATTTGATTGTTGAACCTCCCAAAGTTGTTGATCATCTTTTGGCTTGATTTTTGAATAGTTAACACAATGTATGGAAAACTATTCAAGGTCAATCCCTGATCAGCAATTGAAACTTTTCTGACCTTGACATTGCGCGGCTTGACAGGAATTTTATATTTAGGACTTGTTCACTACCATCACATGTCACGCAAAGATCAATCTGCTGCTTCCAATACACTGGAAGATCTCACAGTGATATTAACTTAAGATGGAAAGAAGTCAAGCGATGGCATTCAAGCCTGAGAGGTTTATTCATGTGTAAAGTGCAGCAACATGATGCTACCTCTGAGGAAAATGAAGAAAATATCTCACAAGCTACTTTGATATGGAGGGCAATCAAATTACCAATATACTCTGTAGCCTTAGTTCCTCTTACTGTAAGTTTTGAAGTTATGAACCATGGAATCTCCTTTTGAGTTTTAACATTTTCAACTAGATATGTTTGAGTTTTGGATGTACACCTATGTGAATGGCACAATGTGAAGGTAAAACCTAACTAGTTTCGTATGTGATATATAAAATGCAGCAATCATTACGAGTGCTAGTCATGTGAAACCAAACTATACAAAGGCTACCTGTGGCTACTTGTTAAACATGTTAGCTTAAATTGCCTAGCAAGAAAAATGTGGTGGGTTTTTTATAATATTTGTTGAGAAGTTCCATTGGATATAAGGCAGAATCGCTAGCTAACTTTAATGCGTGAGAGTGGTGATGATAACTAGAGAGGCGAGAAATTATGTATTCCATTGAAAGAGCATGGCCATGTTGCTCAAACGATTGGCAAGAAAAAGAAGACAACTTGGAGATGTCATTGTTAGGTCCTTTTTGGCTTTATTTAGAAAAAAAAAGAATTAGGAGCTTTGGTATTGTTGTTTTGGTGAATAGTTATAGTCAAACTGTCTATGCTTATAATTAACAGCTTTTGCAATATCTTACCACTAAAATCTCACTGTTCTTTTGCTGCTGATGAATAGGTGGGGAGTGCAGCTGCTTATTTGCAGACAGGCCTCTTTTCTGCTAGGCGTTATTTTATGCTGTTGGCATCTTCAGTTTTTATCATCACTTGGCTTAACTTAAGGTGTGTGTTTTACTGTCTTCGGGAATTCTATCTACCCACTTGATCTTGGTGGTAAGGTGGAAATACTTTGATGTGCTTTCTCTATCTAGTCAAAGTTGTCTAGCAAGAAGCACTTGAATGAATGACATTTAGATACGATCAAATCCTCTTCAATCAGCAAGTTGACAAGAGAGCTGATGAAGTCCTTTTAGGTCATCTTGTTGCAACAATTAACGAAGAAGGATAGGGGTAGGACTTTTATATTAGAGGGTTAGTTCTTGAATTCTTGTTTTCTTCTCTAGTCCTCTGCTTCTTTTCCCCCTTTCTTTTCATTTACTTTCATTACGTTTTCTTTTCTCTTCTACCCTTAAGTGTAATTCCATGTTGCCTTGGGAAGAATTGTATATTTTGAGATTGTTTCTGAACATATGAGAGAGATGAAGGTGTATCTTTATTTCATTAAAGATATTTGGGCTAACTTGGTAGATGGAAGTGATTAAGCATCAAACCCATGTGTTTGTGCTAGCTCGCACACACCTCAACTAATTTCACGGGGTACCCACTATCTCCCACCAACTCAAGTACTAGGTAATTCTGCCCACCAAGGCTTTGACAAATGGGAAAAAATCAACTAATATTTGCCTCCGCTGGGATTTGAACATGAGACCTTATGGATCTCAACTCTATTCATTGACCGCTAGCCAACCCTTGACATTGTCTTGGTGCACTATAATAGGAATAATTCTGATTTGTTTTTAAAAGATTGTATTTCTATAATGCATGTGGCTTTATTTTTTATGGTTATGTTACACGTAAGGACTATAAAGTCCTTGTTAAACATCTTGCACTCTATATCAATATCTCTGTAATATGGGCAGCAACGACGTTTATGATTTTGACACAGGAGCTGATAAGGACAAGAAAGAGTCAGTTGTGAAAATTGTTGGCAGGTAAAAATTTCTACCGCTACCATGGCAATCGCATTACTATTTTGTTTTGTTTCCTTTTCTTTTTTTTAATCTTACTTTAATTGAATAGGATGATGTATCTTAATTTTCTTAAAATTAATTACATGGCTGTGTATATTGAGCTCTTAATTCTTATGCTTGAAATCATTGTCATTGAATACCTGAAGGGGACAGGATAACCTGTATATTGACTAACCTTCATTCAGACTGCTACGTATTATAGTTACCAGATTATACGTACAAGCTAGATAAGTCAATAACCTGTCTCAAGTATGTCCTAGAGTCTACTCTTTTGCTGACTAAAAGTATGTGTCAACTAAAATGTTACCTTTCTAAAAAAAAAAAAGGATGTATCAACTAAAGTCACTCTTTCTCAGACTGCTTCCATATTTCAGTTTGTTAATATGAAATGCCTGTGACTTTTCCTGTATAAGATTGCCTTTACAATGTGGTCGTGCAATGGCCTTATATTTTGCTTTGTAATCTTGGTGTAAGCCGCACAGGAACATTCATTGCTGCTTGCTTGTTACTTGCCCTTGGTTTCGTGGGACTTACTTATACATCTGTGGAGGCTGCAAATCTACGTGCTATATTACTATTAGCTTCTGCAATCACTTGTGGTTACATATATCAGGTAATTCAAATAATTTAGTTCAGTGGAATCTTCTATATTTCTGATCCTGCAGATATTGCTCTATAAGCAACATTTATTATTCTGGTTAGCATAGGAAATTCAACATCTAATTGAAGTGGCAAAGATCCTCTTTATAAAGAAGAATTGGACTTCAAATGGTTCTTTCTTATAACCTCGTTAATTGCTACAACACTTGGAAATCGAATTTTCTGCTCAAAAATTCTCTAACCCAAGTGCAATCAATCAATCTACCATGCCTCAATCTCAATTTCCCTTTGGTATAAAGGAGAAGTAGTCAGATTTTGATTAATCCAACTATAATGAGATGTGGAAGAAGAAAATTTAGGGTGACAGGCAATGAGCAGTGTGCCAAGGTAGAGCTGTAGAATAATGTATGTTGAACTTAGCTAAGTTCACTCAGTTGTGTTAGTGGGTAGCTAGTGGAGTTGTCTATATATTGATTGTAGTCAGTGTTAAATGATGTTATGAAATTATTTTGATTTTCTTCAATTGTGACTTCTTGAACTTCAATTTCTCTCTTCCCTGCTCCTACTTTACTCTTTCTCTCTCAGCTGTATCTGTTCAAAGTTTCCATCAATGGAGCTTGCTCAATACCAACTATTTTCTTTAAAAAAAGAAAAATAATTACAGCAGTTTCTATTACAGCACCTGTCTTGTCCTCATGTTCTCCATGCTAAACTACAAAGATCTTAATTTAATGTTTTTAATATTAAATTAGTGGGCTTCTGTGCTAATATCTCTCTCTCTCTCTCTCTCTCTATATATATATATATATCTTCTCTCTAACTATGCCGTATGGGAGATTTATGAGTAATTTCAGTTGTTTATTGTCTCTCTTTCCCCTCAATATGTAAATAATTGGATTCCGTTGCTTCTAACAAATTGTCTTGCAGTGCCCGCCATTTCGGTTAAGTTACCAAGGTCTGGGGGAACCCTTGTGCTTTGCTGCATTTGGTCCTTTTGCTACGACTGCCTTTTACTTGCTTCAAAGCAGCACCAGGTTTGTTTTATTATTAATGCCCATATAATGAAGGTTTTTACACAAACTAAATCTGGTCTAATATGCATTTCAGTGAGCTCCCAATCACATATACAACACTTTCAGCATCAGCACTTGTTGGTTTCACAACATCACTTATCCTGTTCTGTAGTCATTTCCACCAGGTAATAAGGTCTCCTTATCTTCCCTGACTCCACCATTTTGGGAAATAATTTGTTAACCGTTGTTTTACCAGTAATTGCAACTCATTCATCTGATACAAACTTCAGGTAGAAGGGGATAAGGCCGTGGGAAAAATTTCTCCACTGGTAAGTACACCTAGGTCAGACAGCAAAAGTTCAAGTAGAAATGGAAGAACTAGTGGTCACTTGTATTTTTGCCTCTGAGTTCAGGTTAGGCTTGGTACTCAAGCTGGTTCCAGAGTTGTAAAAGTGTGTGTGGCAACACTCTATTCAGGGATGCTTCTTCTTGGTTTCACTCAAACACTTCCATTTACATGCATTGTAAGTCTTATCTTTTTTCTTGATGTGGTTACAATAATAATGAGAAATTTCATTTTCTGTTTATCTGCGACGTACATGTGTTGGGAAGGCTTTGTTCATTTGGTTTTAACCAGTAACAATTTCCTGAACTTGTAGTCACCAAAGAAGTCTACTAAGTTGTGATAAACCTGTTATGGATTTTGTGTTGGCGATTTTAATATTATTTTTGTAACCTTCAAATTCTGTATACTTAGATATGTTCCACTATCTAATCTAGTATCAATTTCTTCCAGATTCTTGGTGCTTTAACAATACCAGTGGGAAAACTCGTAGTTAGCTATGTTGAGAAGAACCATAAGGTGAGTGAAGATTTGTTTTGTTCTTCCACAAAAACATCATCTTGGTCATTGTTGGGGATTAGTAGGAGAAATCGAAAGTGCAACTGGTTATCCTCCTCTTGACTTATATCTACTTTCTCTTTTTGGGCAATCAATGTTCATTCGAGTCATGATTTTAAACTTATATTTTATAGGACAAAGCAAAGATCTTTATGGCAAAGTATTACTGTGTGAGACTTCATGCTCTATTTGGAGTGGCTTTGGCTGCTGGCTTGGTAGCAGCTAAAATGGTTGCTAGATATCCTGTTCCAAGACCAATCTTCTGAATCATAGAATTCATCAGGTGAGGCTTTTTCGGGGTTATCTTCGAGAATATACAGAGTGAAGTATGAGTCTAGCATTTACGTGAGAACGACTTTATCCTGATTTAGTGGCTACATCTGATCTCAGGAACTACCTCACACGAATACACATTGTCAATGAGAGCTCGAAAGCATCAAGGAGCAATTTTTTTCGAACTTAGGCTCTTTTGAATGCAAATTACAAGATGAACTTTCTACAGAAGGGAATGGAAAAAAGATGCAAAGCTCTTGGCTATAGCCTGCACTGTGTTCTCGATCCAATGGACATTGGATTACTTGAACTGCCCTAGTTAGTAAATTTCCAAAATTCTTTTGAGGGTATAAGACTTGAGCATTGAGAAGAACTTTCAAGAGTATCAATACCGTCACAAAAAATGTAAATGCATGAATGTCATGTATCAAGAAATCAGTGTTTCCAAATGTACTCATTGACAAATAATTAATTAATAATTGTTCCTCCATGTTTTGTCGTATGTCTTCCCTCATATAGTAAGAGGTTACATCCTGTTTGCCTAATGGTGACTGATTTTGCTAATTGATATTAGAGATTTATGTCAATAAAAGATATACAAAACTTCTAGGTTTTAGGTCTTGATAGATTTTTCTATTGATTGAAGTAAGTTGATTATATGAAAACTATTTTTTTACATAATATTAGATCAAAGGAGTTTAAACTAACATGAACGGAGAAGATTTATATAACTAACCCAGCTTGCTTGGAAAAGGGGCATAGTTGTCTATTTGTAAAATCAAAATCTAAAAAGTACATTGGACTTTTCAACTCCAAAACGGACCTTGAAATCATTGATAGGAGACTCAGCTCATCTCAGATTTTCAATCAAGTTGGACTTCATTACAAGACAAACTTCAACAGAAAAAAACCTGACCCAGTATATCGTCATCTTAATTTCTATAGCTTCTACAACTGCTGGACTATCAGTAAGTTCATCCATTGGAATCTTGCTTCCAGAAAGCAAGTTTGCACCACAGCCTGGATAATTGCCAATTCAGCCTAATACTGGTTACTGACCAAGGTTTATGTTGCTGCTGGTATCAGGGACATCCAGTATTACTGACCAGGCTCCAGGAATAAGTCCTCTCATTTATGCAACGAGTTGTATGATCCAACTGAGCACCAACGAAAGTGTGTTTATCATCTTGGGTTGCAGCTCGTGTCCAGTGCTGATAGCCGAGAACATGAGAACGCGAAGAATCACATATACTGCAGTCACTTGGTGCTTCATGTGCAAATGCACAGCTGAGAATGTGGACTACTTCCTGTTATATTGCAAAAGTTGCAATACAGCTATAGTGAGAGTGCTGAATTGGTTCAGAATACAGTGGACTATGTTAGGCACAATGAAGAAAGTTTTCCAGTCCTAGGGAAGAAGGAAGAAGAGATGTAGGGATACGCAACATATCCAGTATAATCCCACAAAGTGGGATGATAAATGAAAAAGAGATGTAGCTAAAAATTAAAAAAGAAATGCTTTTTATTTTTGAGATGGTAAATTAAACAGAAATGTTATAAAATGTCATGTACTCCTCCCAAAAATGTTATGAGACCCAAACAATTGTGTATGGCTATTAAAAAATTGCTCATACGGTTTTTACTCAGCCAAACTTCTGCTTCCAAGTTCCAACCTTTGAAAATGCATGATACAGAAAATTCTATCTTGATTTGAATGTGTGATCCCAATTTATTGGTTTAAATACCTTGGGCACTAAAAAAGGTGTGTTTATTAGCTTGGTCCACAGCTCAGGTCCAGTGCTGACAGCCGAGAACATGAGAACACCAAGGATCAGATATGTCAGCTGTCACCTGGTTCCTGGTGCTTCATGTGCAAATTCACAGTTGAGAATGTGGGCTACTTCCTGTTACATTGCAAAGTGGCAATACAACTGCGGTGAGAGTGTTGAGTTGGTTCATAACACAGTGTATGATGCCAGGCACAATGAAGAAAGTTACACTAGGCTAGGCCTAGCCTAGGGAGAAGGAAGAAGAGATGTAGGGCTATAAATTAAAAGGAATTAAAACAGAATGTAATGAAATGTAATATACTCCCGAACAATAGTATGGCTATAAATTAAAAAGAACTTGCTATAGTTTTTCATTTTCACTTGGCCAAACTTCTGCTTCCAAGTTCCTAACCTTTGAATGCATGATACAGAAGACAATTCTATTTTGATTTGCACGTGTGATCCCACATTTATTGGTTTAGATACCTTGAGCACCGAGAAGGGTGTGTTTATGATGAGCTTGTGTTGCAGATTGGTCCAGTGCTGACAGCCGAGAACATGAGAATGCGAAGGATCACATATGTTAGCTGTCACCTAGTGCTTCATGTCCAAATGCACAGCTGAGAATGCAGACTACTTCCTGTTATATTGCAAAAGTGGCAACACAACTATGGTTAGAGTGCGGAATTGTTTGGAATACAGTGGACAATGCCAGGCACAATGAAGAAAGTGACACAGATATAGGCCTAGGGAGAAGGAAGAAGAGATGTAAGGCTATAAATTAAAAAGAAATGTTATGAAATGTCATATACTCCTCTCAAAAACGTTATGAAATATAATATACTCCTCTCAAAACGTTATGAGATCCCAAACAATTGTATCGCTATAATTTTTTTATAAAAAATCTCGTACTGTTTTCACTTGGCCAAACTTCTACTTCCAAGTTCCAACCTTTGAAAGCATGGTACAGAAGACAATTCTATTTTGATTTGGATGTGTGATCCCACAGGTGTTGGTTTAGATACCTTGGGCACCAAGAAGGATATCTTTATTAGCTTGGGTCGCAACTCGGGTCCAATGCAGACAGCCGAGAACATGAGAATGCGAAGGATCACATCTATCAGCTGACGCCTGGTGCTTCATGTGCAAATGCACAGTTGATAGTGTGGACTACTTCCTGTTACATTGCAAAAGTGGCAACCAGCTATGGTGAGAGTGCTGAATTGGTTCGTAATACAGTAGATGATGCAAGGCACAATGAAGAAAGTTACACAACTAGGTCTGGGAGATAAGGAAGAAGAGATGTAGGGCTATAAACTAAAAAGAAATGTTATGAAATGTCATGTACTGCTCCCAGAAATGTTATGATATCCCGAATAATAGTATGGCAAATTGAAAAGAATTTGCTACAGTTTTCATTTATGCAATTAAAAAAATTGATAATGGTAACTGATACAGAAATATAATTCTATTTCAATTGAAACGAGTGGTCCCACATTTATTGGTTTAGATACCTTGAGCACCAAGAAACATGTGTTTAATTGCTTGATTCGCAGATGGGATACCTTGAGCACCAAGAAAGGTTGTTTCATAGCTTGGATTTGTAACTTGGGCAGCACCAAGAAAGGTGTGTTTGATTGCTTGAATTGCAGAGGTGGGATAGCACCAAGAAAGGTGTATTTAATTGCTCGAATCGCAGATGGGGAGGGGTGCTGACAGTTGAGAACCTGAAAAAGCAAAGGATCACATAAGTCAATTGTCTGCTGGTGCTTCATGTGAAAATGCTGTACTTCTTGTTACATTGCAATAGGCAACACAGCTGTGGTGGGAGTGTCAAATTAGTTCAGAATACAGTGGACGATGCTAAGCACACAGCTTGGATGTGTGATCCCACATTTATTGGTTTAGATACCTTGAGCACCAAGAAGGATATGTTTATTAGCTTGGGTCGCAACTTGGGTCCAATGCTGACAGCCGAGAACATGAGAACGCGAAGGATCACATCTGTCAGCTGACGCTTGGTGCTTCATGTGCAAATGCACAGTTGATAGTGTGGACTACTTCCTGTTAAATTGCAAAAGTGGTAACAAAGCTATGGTGAGAGTGCTGAATAGGTTCGGAATACAGTGGATGATGCAAGGCACAATGAAGAAAGTTACACAGCTAGGTCGGGGAGGGAAGGGAGAAGAGATGTAGGGCTATAAACTAAAAGGGAATGTTATGAATTGCCATATACTCCTCTCAGAAATGTTATGATATCCCAAATAATAGTATGGCTATTAAAAAGAACTTACTACAGTTTTCATTTAGGCAAATTTCTGCTTCCAAGTTCTAAACTTTGAATGCATGATACAGAAGATAAAAAAATTGATAATGGTAACTGATACAGAAAGACAATTATATTTCAATTTAAATGTGTGGTCCCACATTTATTGGTTTTGATACCTTGAGCACCAAGAAAGGTGTGTTTAATTGCTTGATTCGCAGATGGGATACCTTGAGCACCAAGAAAGGTTGTTTAATAGCTTGGATTTGTCACTCGGACAGCACCAAGAAAGGTGTGTTTGATTGCTTGAATCACAGGTGGGGATAGCACCAAGAAAGGTGTGTTTAATCGCTCGATTCGCAGATGGGATACCTTGAGTACCAAGAAAGGTTGTTTAATTGCTTGGATTTGTAACTCGGGCAGCACCAAGAAAGGTGTGTTTGATTGCTTGAATCACAGGTGGGATAGCACCAAGAAAGGTGTGTTTAATTGCTTGAATCGCAGATGGGGAAGGGTGCTGACAGCCGAGAACCTGAGAAAGCAAAGGATCACAGAAGTCAATTGTGCTTCATGTGAAAATGCTCTACTTCCTGTTACATTGCAATTGGCAATGCAGCTGTGATGGGAGTGTCAACAGCTGGGATGTTCTCCATTAGCACTAATGTAGATCTATAGTAAACAGGTATATGAGAGTTTAAAAATTGTAAAGACTGACTTTGCACATATTAGGAATGCATTGTGTTATGTTCTCCATCAGCACTAATGTGGATCTATAGGAAACAGGCATATGAGAGCTTAAATGATGTAATGACTGACTCTGCACAATGAGGAATGCATTGTGTTTCTAACTTTGTGCACCCATGAGGTTCCGGCTTGTATGGATAGTGTAGTTCTCTACTATTTGGTAAACTTGTTGTATACAGAGTTCATTATTGAAATTAAAGACAATTCAATTTCGAATCTGAGACATGTTAACAACCCATCTACTATAACTTTACATTGTCACACATTATCATCCATTGTCATCAAGGGGCGTGCATACAGAGTTTTGTGAAGAGGCTGCTGCAACAACTTTCACACCATCCTGAATGACAGGATGACAATGCTGAAGTAAACTAAGGACAAATGTGGCAAAAAGATAATTATTTTCCACATTTAGTTTATCAGACATTCAAGGTTAGCAGACATGATAAATCAGAAAATTTATGAAGAATCACTGCTCATATTCAGGAGACGAGTTTCTTTTGGTATTAGAATTAACCAAGCTGGATTTCAGCCAGTCAGCCTGAACTAGTTCATCTTTTTCTTTTTTCTTTTGATAACCGAGAAATCCGTCTGTGACCCGCCCTTTGGACCAATCACGGCCTTCTAAACTCGGTGGATAATGGGCCCGCCCCTCTACCTTTCTCCACTTAAATACCGGGCTTCGCTTTGCATGGTGTGGGGCTTGAACCTGCGACCTAAGCCACAAATCCTCCACCTTTTGCCACTCGAGCTATGCCTTGGGGGCAGCCTGAACTAGTTCATCTTTGAAGGATTAAAAGGCTAGATGTTATTTATATAAGGTAAAGCTAGTTTAATTTTTTTATAACAGGAAAAGATAGGAAAATTGTCAAATAATAAGCCAGGAACTCTGATGTCAGCAGTAAAAAGCATGTGCTTTTTGCTATCTATGTTGTATTTAAATGTCAATATTCAAAAATGTCAACTATGATTAAACATCCATAAGAAAATTTTAGAACATCTTCATAGGATTAACTTTGAGATCTTATCTATGATTCTCAGAACAAGAAACAAGAATCTAATCATTTCAAATCAGCGAAGCAACAAATCCATTTACAAACCAAAATTTGCCGACTATCCAAATCATTCAAGAGAAACCCAGAGTGAGAGCGGAACCAGTGAAAACCTCCAATATTGGGTCAACAAAACTGTTCAATTAGTCAATGCATGCCTTTTCTGTTCTTTTTCGGATGAAGCTTTTAACCGAGGTTTAGGATAGAAGTCGGACTAGAACTAAAAGAATGAAGACTTTTAAACTAGATGCACAAGAAGGGAAAAGAAGAACGAGAAGCTTTTTTTGAAACTGGTAAATGTGAAAGAAGAACGAGAAACTTCATAACTGTTAAGAGTTTCATTTCTCTTTCTTTTCAAATGTATTTCAACAAAAACAAAGAAAAACATAACGCCCAAAGGTAAGAGACAGAAAGAAAACTTATAGGCAAATACCAAGGATATAAAGTTAAGGATGAACAATAATCACAAAAAATGGGTTTAAGGGAGAAAGTTACATTACCTGGATCCCTATGTGCCAGCAAACGCGCGGACAAGATTCGCAGCATACTGCAACTCATTAGAAAGACCTTCCTACAAGGTCATGTGAGCCATCAAGGGCCCGCACTTAGGCGTGCCCAATAGCTGTGTGTTGAAGTTCATAATTAGAGACTGTTAAATAGATTAACAAAAGAATGATTTTTCGCTTTTGAGACGATGTGGGACAAAATCGCAAGAATGATTTTTTGCTTTTGAGACGATGTGGGACAAAATTGCATGCGATTTTGTCCCACATCGTCTCAAAAGCGAAAAATCATTCATTTGTTAATCTATTTAGCGGTCTCTAATTATGAACTTCAACACACAGCTACTGAATTAATAAACTACCATTTCTACATTCAAAATCTACATCTTTCCTCTGCTACTTTGATACCAAAATCACAATATAAAGTGTGTGATCTCTAGAAATGCGATGCTTCCGATCCTTGTTCAAGATTGTCAGATTATAGCAGCCTCCTGTATTGATTGTGGTTGAATTAATATCTCTCTCATACAAGTGCCTAATGAATGCGACTGTTCAAGCTAAGTCGATAGTCATTGAGTATTACAATAGTAATGAATGGACCTACCAGCTACCATTATCGTAAAAGTGGCCAAACATCAGGAATACAAATTCACAAGAAAATAGATCAATAGAGTACCTTTTTACACACTAATGCAAATAATTACTACGGCTGAGGGGTCACAAATTACCATCCATTGTATCAGGCAGGACAGAACAACCAAAGAGTACAACCGGCTTGACAATGCGATATGCCAAGATCTCCTAAAAGAGTGGGCAGTCATTGCACTTGGTTTGTGATAGAGATAGATAAAGACCATAACAAAATCCGACCACAATCTTTTTAAAGAAATTATCTTAAGGAATAAGTAAGTATTTCCCATTAATGGCATATTTTTTATGACATGTGATCTACCGCTGCTGTGATAAAAAAATTTGACAAGTATATTTAGCATATATAACAATTCTCAACAAAAGAGTTATTCCTAACATGAATATGATACTACTTGGCTTAAAAGAGTTGGAGATACATCGGACCAAGAGACATTGCAATAGGCAACACAGCTGTGGTGGGAGTGTCAAATTAGTTCAGAATACAGTGGACGATGCTAAGCACACAGCTGGGATGTTCTCCATTAGCACTAATGTGGAAAAGATAGGAAAATTGGCAAATAATAAGCCAGAAACTCGATGTCAGCAGTATAAAGCATGCGCTTTTTGCTATCTATGTCGTAATTAAAAATGTCAACTATGATTAAACATCCATAAGAAAATTTTAGAACACTGTCATAGGATTAGCTTTGAGATCTTATCTAAGATTCTCAGAACAAGAAACAAGAATAATCTTTTCAAATCAGCGAAGAAACAAACCCTTATACCAAGCAAAGTTCGCCAACTATCCAAATCAATCAAGAGAAACCCAGAGTGAGAGCGGAACGAGTGAAAACTTCCAATATTGGGTCAACAAAACCATTCAATTAGTCTGTGCATGAGTTTTCTGTTCTTGTTCGGATGAATCTTTTAACCGAGGTTTAGGATAGAAGTCGGACTAGAACTAAAAGAATGAAGAATTTTAAAATAGATGCACAAGAAGGAAAAAGAAGAACAAGAAACTTTTTTTAAAATTGGTAAATGTGAAAGAAGAACGAGAAACTTCATATGTGTTAAGAGCTTATATTTAACTTAATTTCTCTTACTTTCCAAATGTATTTCAATAAAAACAAAGAATAACTTAATGCCCAAAGGTAAGACACAGAAAGAAGTAAACTTATAGGCAAATACCAAGGATATATAGTTAAGGATGAACAATAATCACAAAAATCAGAGAAAAGAAAAAACAGAAAAAGGACAAAACTAATTAATGGAACAAGGGTTTGAGGGAGAAGTTACATTACCTGGATCCCTATGTGCCAGCAAACGCGAGGACAAGATTTGCAGCATACTGCAATTCATTGGAAGGACCTTCCTACAAGATCATGTGAGCCATCAAGGGCTATGTGTTGAAGTTAATAATTAGAGACCGCTAAATAGATTAACAAAAGAATCATTTTTTGCTTTTGAGACGATGTGGGACAAAATAGCATGCAAATCCTATCATGCCTCCCTTCTTTATAACTGCATATACATTGCTGAATTAATAAACTACCATTTCTACATTCAAAATCTACATCTTTCCTTAACTACTTTTGATACCAAAATCACAATATAAAGTTAGTGATCTCTAGAAATGCGATTCTCCCGATCCTTGTTTTAGATTGACAGATTATAGCAGCTTCCTATATTGATTGTGGTTGAATTAATATCTCTCTCATACAAGTGCCTAATGAATGTGACTGTACAAGCTAAGTCGATAGTCATTCAGAATTACAATAGTAATGAATGGAACCTACCCGCTACTATTATCATAAAAGTGGAGGAATACAAATTCACAAGAAAAATAGATCAATAGAGTACCTTTTTACACACTAATGCAAATAATTACGACTGATGAGGGGTCACAAATTACCACCAATTGGATCAAACAGGACAAAACAACCAAAGAGTACAACCGGCTTGACAATGCAATATGCCGATATCTCCTAAAAGAGTGGGCAGTCATTGCACTTGGTTTGTGATAGAGAGAGATAAAGACCATAACAAAATCCGACCACAATCTTTTTAAAGAAATTATTTTTAGGAATAAGTAAGGTATTTCCCATTAATGGCATATCTTTTTTTATGACATGTGATCTACCACTGCTGTGATAAAAAAAATTGACAAGTATATTTGGCATATATAGCAATTCTCAAGAAAAGAGTTATTCCTAACATGAATATGATAATACTTGGCTTAAAAGAGTTGGAGAGACATCTGACCAAGAGACATGCCAGCCTTACTCTGCCCACTTGTTGCATGTCCTCAAGGTCTTCGTATAGCACACCCAATTCATACCTTGAGGGGCCATTTGGTTTGCGGACTAGTTTATGCAGGGATCATGGTAAAGGAGTGTTATGCAATGAATATCAATGTAGGGATTGTTATGAGCTGAATAATTGTCTACTTTAAAAGGAAAATTTATGCTTCTAGATACTCTTATCCAAGTATCGATAATTACTATTTTTATTCCATATCCTATCCCGCATAAAATAATACATTGAATCACACATGTATTAGCAATACATAGTTTAGTCCCACAAAAGAAGTACTCCCTCCATCCCAATTTTAAGTGTTGTAGAGCCTGTTTGGATGGACTTGTAGTTTTTGGCTTAAACACAAGTGCTTAAAAGCACTTTTTTTATCTTACCCAAACACTAAAAAAGTGCTTAAAACACTTAAAATAAGTCAATCTAAACATGCTCTTACTTTCCTTCTTGATCTATCTTAGAAAGACCGTCTCTTTCTATATTTAGTAAGTTTTCCAGTTTCAACAATCTACCTCGCAAGTTTAAGACCACAAAATTTAAAAGACTACACACATCTTTAATTTAAGACCACGAAATTCAAAAGTTTCCCTTTGTTTCTTAAACTCTGTGCTCAGTCAAACCAAGACACTTAAATTGGGACGGAGGGAATATTTGTTATGCATAGTTTTACACCAGAAATTAAATAGCAGTACAGAGTTTTATGTTGCAAATCAAACATAGTATATTAGACATGCAGAATTTTGTGTGTGATGATACTTTCTTATGTGGCCAACCAAACGATCCCTGACTACATATTCTCTAAAATTTTCTGGACAGAGCTGAATCAGATAAAAGTTTTAGCTCTATCCATAAAATTTTAGAGAATTTTGTGTGCGGTGATACTTTCTTATGTGGCCAACCAAACGATCCTTGACTACATATTCTCTAAAATTTTCTGGACAAAGCTGAATCAGATAACTTGTTTTTAACTCTACTAACCTCCTGTCTTGCATAGTGCTCAACCATGAAACTAAGAAGTCTATATTTGCCTGTGTAATCTCCTTGTAGATTAACAGTAGTCTATCTCCTTTATCAAAAACACACTAGTGTATTAAGCAATTCTTATTTGTTCACCAAATCAAGAGCCTGAGGAAAGGCCAAATGAGCATCCAATCAGCTATAAGAGTATATCAAGAAACAACAATTATCATTTTATTGAATAAATGCCATGAAAAGAAAATAATGGTTATCAAATCAAAAACAGAGAAAGATAAGAAATGACATGAAACAAGAAATAAAAGAGTATCAGTCAGAAGCTAACGATGTAATCTTATCTGCTGAAATAATCTACATTCACTTTTCTCTCCTCATGTCTTTTGTTGCAGATGGCTTACATTTCCCATTATAAGGATATATAATACTTTAAATATATAAAGACACACATACATATATACATTACGTACGTAAACACACACAAACATACACATGTAGCAATTGAAGCATATTACACGAACATAATATGCTTCAATCCTTGCAAACCACTACCACCACTCAGGACAGATAACACCTTGAATGTTTGAGGGCTCATAGTGAATAAATGCAAAATACTACTTAGAAACACCTCATCTTCTCTGTAATTGCATGCCATCAGATGCAAGAAGCATTGTCGCCCTAAACCAACAGATCGACTCATCTTGCATTAAAGAGAATCCTGTGGCCTTTGCAAGTGATCTGAAAACTAATTCTAATTGTTCAAATGGACACTTTGAAAATGTGGAATCACCTGTAGAATTTGAACCATTAGAATTGATTTTCCTAACCAATTGTTAAGACCACGACATTTTCTTTAATATGAGACAAGTCTATTTGTTGCTTAAGGTCATTAGCAACCTTAAACCAATATCTCCATGTCCCTTCACTCTTCTTTGAAATTACAAACCCCATTGTCTCCATTTTCCTTTTTCAACTCCACACCCTATGAATTAATATAATCAGTTAACTAATAACTCCATACATTTTGTTTAGACAAAAAGTTAGAAGTTCAATAATGCAAAATTGGGACGAAAGAAAATAATACTCCCTCCGTTCACTTTTACTTGTCATAGTTTGACTTGGCACACCCATTAAGAAAATAATTATTGATATAGGTATTTTACCAAACTATCCCTATTAAATGATGTTTAGTATTAATCTTGGAAAATGATTTGGAGAAAGAGTATTTAATGCTGAGGGTAAAATATAGAAAAATATAATTGTGTTTTCTTGACATGTCAAAAGTGACGTAAAAATGAAAATCTATTTTAGGAAAAAATGACAGGTAAAAGTGAACGGACGGAGTAGTTTCTCGAAGAAAAGCAACAACTAAGTCTTCTGTTTCGGATGTTTTCTGTCTGTCTATATACAATGTAGAAAATTATTTCCAAAATTGAAATCTATGTAGACTTTTCCCACATTCTGGATTCACCTACAAAATTTATTTTCCACATTCTTGATTCACATACAAAATTTATTTTCCACATTCTTGATTCACAAACAAAATTTATTTTCCACATTCTTTCTTCACAAATAAAATTTATTTTCCACATTCTTGATTCACATACAAAATCTATTTTCCACATTCTTGATTCAGAAACAAAATTTATTTTCCACATTCTTGATTCAGAAACAAAATTTATTTTCCACTTTCTTGATTCACATACAAAAATTATTTACTCCCAAAATTGCAATACCTAGATTCGGTATGGAAGCCACTGCTGAAACTGAAGGGTAAGAATGGGTCCGAGGAATGTAGCCTGACCCAGATGGATACAAATGGCGAGTGTTGCGACCCGCCAGGGGAAACGGTCTTCTAGAGTTGATTTGGGAAAATACCCGGGTCTTGGACTATTTGTGTTTCTCAGCTGTTGCCTTGTTGGGTTACTTTATAGGGAGTATAGCCCATATAAAACAGCCGAAAGGACCCGGGTTATGGATTTCTGGCCCATGGATCGTGGATGTGTGCTAGTCTGTTGAAGAATTCAATTGACCTAAATGGCCCTAAACATAAATTGTCAGTATGATATATACGGAAAATAATTTTAAAAAATGTTTCTAAACTATGTGAAATATAAGTAGGATTTCGAAAAAAATAAATTCCCCATTATTATTTTTAACCATAAACATTATTTCAGAAAATGTAGTCGTCAATAGTTTAGTCCAAAAATGTTCATACTGTTAATATAGTTTGTTCCAAAAACACCCTTATTATTTAAGTAATAGTAAAAAAAAAAGACTTTCTTTTTGTTTCACAAGTTGATTGACCCAAATCTTACACTTTTGGATTCACAAGTTTTATAATTTTGTATGGGTAAGTTACATAAATCACATAGTGTAAAAATAAAATTACTATATATCCCTACTTTTTTTCTAATTACAATAATCTCTTAAAATTAATCCAATCCGAATACATTAATGAAAGTGCGGATACATTAATACAAGCATGGATACATTAATACATTAATACAGATACATTATTAAAATAAAAATTAACTCAATCCAGATACATTAATGAAAGTGCAGATACATTAATACAAGCACGGATACATTAATATATTAATCCGGATACATTAATACAAGCGCGGATACATTAATACAAGCACAGATACATTAATACGGATACATTATTAAAATAAGGGATTTTAGTTATTTTTAAAAAATATAGGGACAAATGAAAAATAATATACTTAAAGGTGTGTACTTTAATAATTTTTCCATTTTGTATTATGTTACCATGTAGCGGTTGATTTATATTCGATCATATACCCCTTTTTTTAATTAAAAAAAGAATATCCATGGTAAATACTAGTACAAATTTGCATAAATAAAAGTTTGAAGAATAAAACTAAGAGCATGTTTGCCATTGCTGCTAAAAACTGCTTATTTTCAGAATACTTTTTTAAAATAGCTTTTCAGAAAAGTGCTTTTGAAAAAAAGTAATTTGTATTTGGCTAATTCATTTGATAAGTGTTTTTTATAAGCAAATTGTGTTTGACTAATCTTTTTTAAAAAGTGATTTTGAGAGTCAAATTACTATAAAGAGCAAGTATTAATGTACTTTTAATATTAAGATTTTTTTATAGAGAGAAGCTAATTTAAACATCTATTACAAAAAAATTAAATTAAATTTCTATTTTTATTAAATTAAAATATTCATATTCAAATTTTCAATCAATATTATATGTTTTTTCAGGGGCGTATCTAAGGGGGGGTCACCGGGTTCACGTGAACCCATGCTCCCCTCTCGAGATCATATATAATTGTGTTATATTTTTTAAAAAAATATTGAAATATAGATGTGTGAACCCATACTCGGAGTATCATATTATGTGACGATGATTGGGTGCACCTCTTTAAGCGAGGTTAGGAACCTGAATCTTATATATGTATAGATATATCCAATCAGATTTACATCTTAGATCCACCTTTTTACAATAGTGCACCCCTCATCTCGAAATCTTGGATACGCCTCTGTGTTTTTTGGAGGGATGAAATCATTAATTGTTGTTTTTTTCCTAATCTTGCAAAAATATTGTTGTTACCTTTTTTCTAATTCTACAAAATAATACGTAAAATAATAAATAAAATATTAATAATACATAAACGTAAAATAAAATAAAAAATTTATCATATAAAAATAAAAAATAAAAAATAAAATTATTAAATGAAACTTACCCAAACATATGAGATATGTCAATTAAATAATAAGAGATATATTGGAAGGGAAAAAAGCAGAAATTTTTAGTTTCTTCCCAACAACAGAAAAACTGTTTCTGCTTCCATTTAAAAGCAGTTTTACAGGTTTGCCAAACACCTAAAAAAAAATTAAAAAGTGCTTTTTTTTTTCAAAATAAGTGCTTCTGGACCGTCAACAGAAATAGGCCGTCGACTTAACTTTTTTATATAATTGAAATAATAACTCTTAATTTATGACATATACAGTTTTTATGTAAAATATAAATATGTAGTTCTTTTAATGAAAATATAAATACATAGTTCTTTTAATGAATGTAAAAGATTAGATACTTTAACCATGTAAAATGCAAAATATATCATTCGTTTTAATTTAGACGGAACGAACAAGCCTTTACCTAACTGGTAACCATTAATTATATTTTAGTGCATCTGTTCTAATATTTTGTGGTTCAACAATCTCAATTAAATTCACATCTAAGATGCTAAATTTGGCTATGGATTTGTCCCAAATAATAACATCTCACTTTAATTTCTTTTCTTCACGTTTAAATTAAAGTAATTATTTAATTTTTGGTTCTCATAATATTCATGTATTTCGAAATTCCTCGATCGGATGAAGAATTCATTCTTAACCTAGCTATTAAAGCTCTATAATCATATTATGGAAATATTTTAAATATATAGACGGTGTGACAAACATATTTATATATTATGAAGTGGTTCATATATTATAAATTATAAAAAATAAAAAGAGAATAAGGCAAAGAGAATTGGAAGAAAAGAAAGCAACTCCTTTGACTAATACCAGTAAGTCACTTGAGCCTAATTGGTTTAAATAGTTTTTGTTGTTTCTATCTTTTTTTTTACTTGTGAGCATTTCATACTGAATTATGTAGTTTTCTCCCCTACCTCCTCTTCGTGTTCTGTCATCAGAGTTGATTTCTCATAAAATTACTTTCTTTGTTAATTAATATTGAAATCTAGAAAAAGAGAACCTTATGAGATAATAATCATTAGTTGAGTAGTCCTCTGAAAAATCAATCATGTGTCATTACTTAATCGCTAGGGGTTTATAGTTTGATTGTTATTGACCTAAGTTAAAAAAATAAATCACTATCTTTATAGTCAATCAAACACATACATACTTTTTTTCACAATTAGACCAAAACTTCTTGGAAGTAAGAGCATTAACATTTACCTAACATAATAAAGGGTCTTGAGATAGATGGTTCTTAGGAAAAGAGTTTCAAAGGACGTGTGCTATTATTCATCTCATAATAACTTTATTCACATTATTTTTCACCGCATTTTAATTCTTACATAAAACATGTGATCATAGTTTTGTCTCTATTGATCGTACCCAAAATTGGAAGTTCATGAACCAACAAGTCCTAATTATTTCACACATTTGTCTCTATGTACCGTTCGTGCCGAAAATTGGAAGTTCATTGACATTTGATTTCTATAAGATGATCCGGCTGATCATAACTTTAATTGCAACAATTTACTTGCAAAAGTTGTCCATATAATGTACTATACTTTCTTACATCTTGATTGCATTAAATTTATACTATAAGTTACTTCTTTTGGCTTTACACATTTTGCAAGTGTCATTATTAATACTTTCTCCGAGGATTATAAATCACATCTCAAATATCTCAATAGCAAGATTAATCTTAAGTAAGACTTGTTTGTTTACATCTTTTCTTATGTTATTCTTTTGTCTTTCAGAATCAACATGGGACGAGGAAGAAACTGTTACATGGGTACACTTGGAAAGAATGGGCTCATTCTCTTATGCTCCTTGTTTTTGGCAGGTCAGTAGAAGGCACAGGCTCGGTGAAATAGACATGTCAGTGAAGATGAACAAGTTTTAAAATCAGTATATCCTACAAGTTTTTTAATTAGTTTAATCTGATCTCATGATATTTAAAATCAAGATGTTAAATTTCATGTCCTTGAGTCGAATTGGCAATTAAATACTTGCAGGTACTTACCGTATCTTATATGAAGTAGTAATTAACAACAATTTCACTTCTCTAGGATATTTGGTTCATGGCGCTACACCATACGACTATTCAGCAACAATAGAGGTATACTCGAAAACATTTTGTATTTCTTTTCTAGTATCAACGTATAGAAGTTAAACTCATTCTCACATATGTTAATTTCAGTGCCACAAACAACCATTGGATCCTAAATATGGAGGAGGTTTAATTGCAAATCCTGGATTTGACAAAGGCATAGAGGCCTGGAAAGTAGATGGTCATGTAAAAATAGAAGCAAGGGAATCTGGTGGAAACAAATTTATTGTGGCGTATAATAGAACCACGCCTTATAGTGTCTCACAATCTTTTTACTTGAAGAAGGGCCTATATTACGCGTTTTCAGGTAAAAAATTACTATAGACATAAAAGAAAATTTCATATTACACCTATAATTGATTTTGAAGAACCTGGATTTCATCAAGTTAATTATAAATAATATTGTGCAGCTTGGGTTCAATTAAGTGAAGGATCAGATACTGTGGTTGCCATGATTTATAACTCAGCCCAAAAAACTGTTACTATTGTGGGATCAGTAATAGCTAAATCTGGTTGTTGGTCTATGATCAAAGGTGGACTTACTGTGGATCATAATTCACCTTCAGTACTCCATTTTCAGGTATTATATCGCACCTGAGCGAGACAATTGTAAAAATAAATTCTCATTTATAAATGTTAGTGCAACATATTTTGACATGTTATAGCAAGTAATCTGCCTTATTTAAATCTCGCAGAGCAATAACACCAAGTCTGAGTTAAGGCTGGATAGTGTTGCTCTGAAAGAGTTTACCAAATATGAATGGCAGCAAAATCGGTTGAAAAATACAGAGAAGGTTGACTCTAACCTAAGTACTATTTAATTTGTTCCAAACGAAAATTTCATTTTTTTTCCCTCTTAATTTACTCTTTCTATGTTGTATATTTTGATAGGTTCGGAAGAGAACATTGAGAGTAAATGTGTCAAATAAGGATGGCAAGAAAATTAGAGGAGCAAAAATCAAGATTCAACAGAGGAAACTTCAATTTGTAATTGGCTGCGCTACACCATCGTCCATTTTAATGTCAGAATCGTATCAAAAATGGTTCGTGTCCCGATTCACAACAGCAGTTTTCGACAATGAGATGAAATGGTACTATGTCGAAGGATTACAGGGCCACGAAAATTATAGTACCCCAGATGCAATGCTCAAATTCTTTGAAGACCATGGGATTGATGTCAGAGGACATACCGTCCTATGGGGAGCAGATAATATCCAACGTTGGGTAAAAGATTTACCACCAAGACAACTTTTAAGTGAATCTGTACGACGAATTGGTAGTATTATGTCAAGATATGCAGGTAAATAAAAACAGATTCAAAATTTAAACTTGATAGGTTCAACTTTTATATCCTTTTGAAAATATTGAGTTCAGTTGAACCTGTAGCTGATAATCTGCGTTCGTCTCTGCAGGTAAATTGGTTGCTTGGGATGTTGTAAATGAAAATCTACATCACCCGCTATTTGAGGAAAGACTTGGGAAAAATGCTTCTGCTATTTTTTACAAGATTGCAAGCTCATTAGACAGCAAAGCCACTATGTTCTTAAATGAATTTAACACTTTAGAGCACCCTGGTGATATGGTTTCTATACCTTCTAAATATATTGAAAAGCTTCAGGAGATTAAGGCATTTCCAGGGAATGAAGAATTGGTGATTGGAATTGGACTTCAAGGGCATTTTGATAGTCATCCTAATATACCATATGTACGCGCTGTCTTCGATTTGTTAGGAGAAACTAAAATGCCTATTTGGCTCACCGAGCTAAATGTTATGCCCTGTTCCAACCAGGTATACTCCTATCATGATTCATGTTCTATTTTACTTGTCATGTTTGCTGACGGTCTGACGCTATAAATACAGGCTTACTATTTGGAAGAAATTATGAGGGAAGCGTTTGCGCATCCAGCTGTGAAAGGGATGATGATATGGATAGGATGGAAGCCAGATAAATGCAATGAGATGTGTTTGTTGAATTACGAATTGCAAAATTCGCCATCAGGGGATGTGGTTGACAAGTTATTTGCTGAATGGAAGACAACAAACTTAACAGGTGTTACAGATAAAGAAGGATCGTTTGAGATTAAGGTTTTCCATGGAGACTATGAGATCACAGTTTACAATCCTAATAGTGGAGCCAATGTTACAAAGGAAGTGCAGGTCTACGATGACATGTCTGAAACGCTCCATGTTTCGATTATTCTGTGAATTCATCTTTCACATGCCACTGAAGATGTGAATTGAGAAGAAAAATCAACTTTAATCTTTTAGAAAATAAGTAGCACGAGTACTATACGTGTTTATGTTGATGTTTTTATGATGTTAGACGTATATTTTTATCTATCACGTGTAAGTATTGAGAAGAAAATATGTATGTCCTCCCGGCTCCCTATAAGATATATCCACCTTCTTTTTTCTTTCCTTATTCCCTTAATTTAACATACCTAAGCGCCGCTAAATATAAGAGAAACAGCCATAATTTCAAAAAAATAAAAAAATAAACCATATCCATCGTGCATTGATTAGAATGCTTTAATCAAGTTCTTGTACCTACAAAAGTATACCCATTTTACCAACTCTTTTTTTGAGTGATACATACAAAGTACCTACTAGTAATATTAGAGATGTTAATTAGAGCCTATCACACGGGCATTTTAAATCCCAATTCTAATATTGGTGTCAATACCTTAGACTTTTTCCTCTTCCAATTGTCATATTTTATTCTCTTTTTCTTAAAATTTTGAAAGTCCTCCGTGGTTACACTTAAAGGTTAAGAAAGACAGTTTAAGGAAATTAAATAGTAAAACATATTTAACATTAGGAGAGTGATTGAAAAGGATTGTGGTCAAATGATAATTACTCCTAAAAAACATTAGGAGAACCAAAAGAAACTATCAAAGGAAAAAAAACACAATAATAATTATTAATGAAATGTATTTACATACATTGTTATTATTATATAAATACTTTTTCTATTATAATTTATGTGAATTTATTTAAGGTTACACAAGTTTTAGAAAAAAATCGAAGATATTTAAAATTTATGATCATAAAATGTCATAATATTTGTATAACTATATTTGTTTGAACCTTATAAATTTAAATGTGTCATATCATTTATATGATTATAAAATATATCTTATTAATTTAATTTTGTACAGTTTAAAAACTTTTTTTGATCTGTTAGAATATATGGAATTTTTTTTAAAGTAGAGTAATTTGTAGTTATTCCGGCATTGGAGGTAAATTGGAAGGTAAGGTGAGTGAGGTGGTAGCATGAATCGGTCTCGGTGCATAGCTCGTATTTCTTTCTCCACACAAAGGGCAGGTAGGCAACATTTCTTCCGATCGCTTTCCTTGTGACGCCGGCGAATAAAAAAGGAAAGCGCTGCGGAGATCATCAGAAATGTGGGTGTTTTACCTGATATCGTTACCCTTCACCATCGGAATGGTGGGTCTAACGTTTTGGTACTTCGCCGGACCAGACGTACCTCGTTACGTTCGTTACACCGTCGGTTACACCTGGTTCTGCTCTCTCTCTATCATCATCCTTGTTCCCGCTGATATCTGGGCTGTACGTTTCACTTTCCCCTCCCCCTTTTTGATCCTTGCTTGTTTTTCACGACCGATCAGTTACATAAATTTTCAATATTTCATTTCGACCCGTTAGTTGGTACTTGGATTTGGGAGAGTACATAACGTGAGAATTCATCAGAAATTGATTAGCTTTACCTCACCTCAACCTAGCTTAATATGCATACTTGCATTATTTATGCATTTCTACTAGACAAGGGTTTAAGCATTGTTCCTGTTTTGTGCAGACACTATCCAATCATGATAAGGGACAAATATCTTTTTTTTGGAGCTGGTCTTATTGGAGTACATTTTTACTCACTTGGTGCGTTACAATCTCTGATATTCTTGCTCTTCAAAATGTGGAACCTTATGCTTACTTCACAGTCCTTGATTGCTTAGTGAAATGCTTATTTGAACTACATAGTATTGGTTCTAAATGTAGAAGAATAGAAGTACTTGACGTGCATTGTTTTGGGTTTATCTTCTTTTTTCAATAAATTCTTTAAGCTGTTTGTGATCAGGACAATTTTTGAATTGTCAGCGTTTTGGGGGTGAAGGCTTAACTTTTGAATTATTGACATATGTAGAAAAATATGAGTTTTTCTGATTAGTCATATGAGGAAAAGTAAGAGTATTGGTAACGAATTAAAAAATGTAAGAATATATGCACATCAATCTTTTCAGAGTTGTCCACATTGAAGGAAACACTGATGACTCAAAAAACTTTGTATCGGGGTGAATGCCTTATCTGCAGACTGCCACAGGCGTCTGATTTTGTTCAAATCTGTAAGTGGATGATCAATTTTTCTTATACGACCTATATCAGTTCTCCTCAACTTCTTAGTCTTACTGGTAGTTTATCACATTAACTTGTGGCTAAGATTTGGAAAAATATATGACAATGCTTTTGCTGAATCTTTCATGATGATTTCAGCGTGATTTCTGCGTTCAGATGTACTCGTCAGGTTTCTTTATGGCTTTTATCTGGTGCTGTTTCCTCTTTAAGTTTTCCAGTATAGGTTTGTAAAATTTATATGCGCAGCTTCTGAGAATTTGACTCTAAAAGGCAAATACCATGCAGCATTTGGTATGCTCTACTGCATCCATCCACCGGAAAAAGAATGCAACTCTAGAATCAGGCCCCTCTCAAGACGGTCAAACCAGATGCCGAAGCCTTATATTTCTGTCCTTATGTTTTATTGATATTCAATTGGATATTACCAGTCTTCATTTCCCTTAATGGAAAATGGAGAAGACATAGTATATTCAAACTGCCAAATGTGGCTAATAGCTGTTATTGCTTGATAAAGAGTGGTTTTCTGTAGTTTCAAGTTTCATACCTTTCATTAGATATTGCTTTAGTAAAATTTGGATGACACTGGTTGGGGTGTTTCTAACAAAGTGCTTTTTTATCATACATCATGGCTATTTTCAGGGTTGTGGTGCCTATACTTCAGGGTTATGAAGATGCAGGGGACTTCACTATTACTGAAAGACTGAAGACTAGTGCACATGCAAACTTAGTTTTCTACTTATGCGTTGGTGCTATCGGGCTTTTTGGACTTGTCTTGCTCATTGTTGTTCAAGAATACCGGTTTATATCTAACTCTCTCAATAGTTTATGTAGACTGCAGCCACATGTTTCTCTTCTCTCAAGTCTGAGCTTTGTTGTTACAAATCATATTTGATTGTTTGTCATTGGATTATGTTACATTTTCTTTGATAAAAATAAGCATACTGGTTTTACAACAAGACAACTCTGTTTGCCAAGTGCAACAAAAAGGCTGCAAGGCATTCTTTTCAAACTGTGCCGTGGAAGCATCTTGGTTAAGTAGACCACCTCTATTTTTGGGATCAATGAGCTGACCAGTTACTCTCTATATTAAAGTGTGAATTGGTAGTAGATAAAGATGATGGGATTCTTTAAATTTTACTATCAAGACAGAGCTTACATCTATTTGGTCATGTAGGAAGCTCAGGAATTAAAGAGACATGGCTTAGTCTGTTCTGTTTTCCTGCAAAATTGTTTCCACCTTTTACCACTCCAAGCTTCAATTTCCAACCATTGATCCCTTCCTTCCACTCTCAAACTGTGAATATACACATGCAGGATAGGAAACATTCCTGGTTTTGCCATGGCTTGCTCCAATACATTTGGTCTAGTCACTGGTGCATTTCTTCTTGGCTTTGGTCTAAGTGAAATTCCAAAAGGCATCTGGAGATGTGCAGATTGGACAACTCACCAAAAGATTCTTTCACACAAGGTGGCCAAAATGGCCGTCAAACTTGATGATGCTCATCAGGAATTTTCAAATGCAATAGTAGTAAGTTCTGTACTTGACACATGACTTTCTTATGTAATTGTTCATAACAAAGTCTAATTGTCAATACATCTTCTGTGCTTGTTAACATTTATTTCTAAAATATTTACTTGACAAATATTTCGTTTTCTTAATCTTTGAAAAAGATTAGAATCCTGTAACTACTAGACTACAACTTCTAATTTTGGGGATGAAGTATGTTTAAGATGGAAAACGTTGAGAAGATACAGCTAGATTTTTAACCCGCAAGGGTGGTTGAGTTGGTGAACCCCCAATGGGGGGGGTCTCAAGTTCGAAACCCCTGCATGCTTTCTCGATCGAGCTTGTCGCACAAGGCTTGCCTAGTGCGGTTAATCTCTCCTGTGTGGTTTACAGCTTGTTACACTGGAGCATGGTTTATCCTGTGCGCACCCGAAGGATGCGGCTGCGGGTTCCCTTGTCAACAACAACAAAAAAGGGATACCGAGAGATTTGTTTTGTAATATGTTGTATACAAGATAATCTGTTCTAGGACTCGCTAATGCATTTTCAAGCTGTCTTGTCCCATTTTACGATTGTGGTTTAGAACGATATAAAACTGAATCCTATTGTCTGCCACTTCCATCAAACCAAGCAACATGAGAATTGGGGATCTCCACATACAAATCACTAGAAGAAAAGGGAGAGCTCAAAGAAGAATTAAGTTCATTTCTGAAATTCTCCACAAATTTCAGTTTCAGTTGTTGAAGTGATTTTCATATCTTTAGCGCAGTTCCATGATTTTCCAGTACTCTATTTATAATCAAGAATAGGCTAGCATTACATGTAGCTGCTTTTGAGACAGTTGGTGGGGTGGTTTGATAGTATGTGGATGCATTGCTCCATCCTGGGCTATCTTTGCTTTGACTGTTCATTTTTTTGACCTACCTAAAATTCTGCAGTTGGGGCAAAGATTAATTTTGTTGAAGATGGAGATTTCAAAATTTCTCTTCCACCAGTAAAGATGTGGTTTCATCCTTTCAGGTTGCCCAAGCCACGTCAAAACAGATGTCAAAGCGTGATCCTTTGAGACCTTACATGAATGTCATAGACAAGATGCTGAGTCAGATGGTAATCATGCTTCTGTTTGCAGATGATTGTGCCTCAAAGCTTCATATTAACAATTTAGGCACTTCTATTCTTGTTTAAATGCTTTTTTTCTCATATGCATTAATGCCCGTTTTACTTCAACTGCAGCTTAGCGAAGACCCCTCTTTTAAACCACAAGGTGGAAATTTAGGAGAAAATGATATGGATTATGACACTGATGCAAAAACAATGGCTGCACTTAGACGTCAGCTCGAGATAGCTCGAGAGAAATACTACCGATACAAAAGGTACATGTTCATGGCTGACTCAAAAGTGTGAGTACATGTGGTCCATGGTTAAAATTTTGGATCATAAGTGATAATTCATGTCGTATAATTGGTTATCCACAAATTTTATAACCTGGATGGGGACCCTCTGGCTTTGAGACCTTTATTTTGAGTTTAAGAATGATATTAATTGCTTAGGAGTCTATTCTACGCTGGTGAAAAACTAGCCCAAGAAAATTTTTCTACATCTATGGCTGTGAGGGTCATGTTAGGGTCCTGGTATCCCTGAAATCTTCTTCTTTTTATCTTATCTGTTTCCAGATTTGAATGTTAATAATTTCATCACGTCACGTGTTACTCTTCTGCAATGGTCTTAAAGGCTAGTATTTCCATCTATGACAACTACACTGCTGTAGGTTAGTGGCTTAATCATGAACATTGTCAAGCATTGGGATGATAATAAGATATTTTACAACATTGTCCTTAAAAGTTCTGGATACCATGGTTTCTATTTAATATTTTTCTGCCCCCTTGTCTGTTGAAGTTGAACCCACTTAAGCTCTCAACTTTTATGAAAAATGGTTTTTTGTCCAAGAGGGAAATACTGAACCATTACTATATGTTTAATATGCGTAGAGTAAATTAATAAACTAGTACTCCCTTTGTCTCAATTATGTGGCACAGATCGAATTTTGAGAGTGGAACAGTTTAATTTTGATCGTGAATTCGGGCTTGGAATCTTTAAATTTTTGAAATAAATTTACGTATTTAGAAATTACGTAAAAAGTACTATAAGTCACAATAATTGACAATTCAAAATATTTAAAAGATATATGAAAAATTACGGTCAAAGAAAGATTGGTTTGAATCTCGAAATTCAACAGGAGCCACATAAACTAGAAACGATATATTTGTCCCCTGGTGTGTGCTATCTGAGAGTTATCTACTCAAAGAGCCACATGATTTATGGGTGAAACAACCCAACTTCATACATTCAACTCTTGCAGTTTGATATTTTATTTAACATTTCGTTGATGCACTAATATCATATAATTAACTCTATGCCTCTTCTCTAATACAGCGAGTATATGAACTTTGTAACTCAAGCGCTTGAGCTGGAAGATACCATAAAGAACTTTAAGCACCGTAGTGGCACTGGATGGTTTGCTCTATCTCCTTTCTTTCTTGTTACCTCGTTTTCCATTAACTGTAGAAGTTTAGACATTTTGGTAAAGTTTTAGAATCATTATACCCCTAATTTATATGAAAAGACAGATTGTTGAGTATAGAATTGTAATAGGTGTTCAAATTGATCAGAATGAATGTTGAGGATGCATATAGCCGACCGAAATGAGCTTGGGATTGACGTAGTTGTTGTAGCAGTCTTTTATAGCTATAGTCCTATATGTATCTCTGTGAAGCAGTAATTAGTTGGTAATTGTTCAAATATCTAGTGAGTTAACTATGCTAACTTGCTAAGGAACATAGGTGTTTTCTGTACGAAGATTCATGGTTCAGGACTTAAAATTGATAGATGATGCAGTGAACTGGCTGAATCAAAGAGTAGTGCTGTCCGTTACTTCCCCTAATCATGTGCTTAGACCTACCTGCTAATTCTGTTGCATAGGTTTTGACTTGGCCATCATTACTAATTAAGTTCTTTTATTTAAGATCTGTAGTTTAAATCTTCATATGACAAGAAATTCATAGAATGAGACTTTGGCATTCAATCTCAAAAGAAAGTGAAGGGACAGGAGCTGACCTTTCGCTTTCACTTCATGTTGTTTGCTTGATTCTATAGCAGAGGTACAATTTGATCCGAGGCACATGCAGTAGTTAGACCGTATATTTAGCTTTTCTTTGATATGAACTAGTCAGGTTAGTGGTACAAGGTATACACAATCTGGTGTTGCAGGTTAAGTTGTTTGTGTTGATATCTCAATTGACTCTAGGAATTTATTTCTTCTTAACTTGGCAGGAAATATGTATCAAGCTTCCGGCCTGAAAGAAGTGGAAGATTAGGGTCTATGCTGGACATAACAGGTGATCCTCAGATTTTTTTGTTCATTTTGTAAAATGGGCATTCTCAAATTCTGGCATTTCTTGAAACACTTCCTACTTAGATGCTAAGAAAGTGGCAGATTATGTTATAAGTTCTGATTTTCAATCTTGATGATGATCTTTTGATTATGTTTTTTTTTTTTGGATAATGAATCTTGATGATGATCTTCAAAAGTAGAATATTGGTAATTCGTATTGGAGACAACCTCTTTACCATCACAAGGTAGGGGTAAGGCTGCGTACAAACAACCCTCCCAGACCCCACTTGTGGGATTACACTGGTTTGTTGTTGTTTTTCTTATTGGTTTGAGATACATAATCCTACCTTCAAAATCTAATATATATGTAGAATAATGTAGTTTCTAGTTCTTATCGGTGAATGGTGCAGGCAAAAAAACTTAATTCCTATTTTTCTGTATAAAACAACCTAAGAAAATGCATTCATAATATATGATCATACACAAAGTACAAAACAAAAAGAAAATTTGAATAAATGATCAAATACAATGTGATTATTAAGTTGCTCCCCTGCAGAGTTAATTTGGCGTTGTGTATTGGCAAAGCAACTTCAGAAAGTTTTGGCAATCCTCTTAGGCTGTTTGTCGGCTTCTATACTTCTTGCTGAGGCAACAATTCTACCAAATGGAGTTGATTTATCTCTCTTTTCTATTCTGATTAATGCCATGAAAAAGCACGAAATGCTTGTACAGGTAATATTTTCTCTTTTGTTTTTTGTTTTACTTCTATCCTCTCTTAGTTTTATGAAATAGAATCTTTTAACTTTGTAATGAATGAAACCTTCGGCCTGAAGACCTTGACTAGATTTGAGATAGAACTTTCCAAATGAATTATTTAGCAATAATCAACACAACATTGTGATACTGCTTGCATTGTTTATCCTGTCCATAACTCTTCTGAACAGTGATTGAACTGAGAATGTACTTTTTGTCACTAGTTGTTTGGATTCCATATATGACCTCAAGTAAGATGGAGGAAACATGTTACTTGCTAAAAAGATAGACTGAACATGTTTTTCAAATTCTATTTTTCTGTAGCTTTCTTTTGTTCCTTGCTTGGATCATGTTCTTCTGCACATTTGAAGTAGAGGTAAAAAATGTGGTGGAAAGATTTAGTATTGCCATACATGTACTTTTATAAGCATTGCTTTCTATTCAACAAAGATTCTCTGTTTTTCGGCTTCTTTTCCTTAAAAACATTTTAAATTATTCATGGAACAAGAAGAATGCAGAATTTGCATGGCCTTTCTCTCTTTGGGGAAAAGAGTTTGATTAGTGGTAGATTTATATGTATCGTCTAACTTACATGTCCCTTGGAGATTATCGAGTGGTTTGACTACTTATGCTATTGTATAATTTTCCAACATATGGAAGTCACCAACTTTCATTTTGACATTAAATTGAATGAGCTAAACTGGTACTTCTTGAAGTTACTTTCTAGCTTGTGCATTCATATTTATATTTTCCTGTCTTCTTTTCCCTTGTTTCTTGTGCAGGTTGCTGCCTTTATTCCTTTAATGTATATGTGTATGTGCACATACTATTCCTTGTTCAAAATAGGAATGTTGACATTTTATTCATTGACTCCAAGACAAACAAGTTCAGTCAGTTTGCTTATGATATGCTCGTATGTCTCTTTGTTCTTCCTTTTTCTTTCTTAGGGGAATTTGCAACCATTCTCTGCCTAATACTGCTTAAAATGACAATGTAAATCATATTAGGATGGTTGCACGCTATGCTCCTCCCATTTCATACAACTTTCTCAACCTTATTCATCTTGACAATGGCGCAAAGACTATCTTTGAAAAGGTAAGTAACTGATCAATATGTCTTTTTGTTGAGCTAGAAGGTTTAGTTCCAGGAAATATGTCAAAATATTATCACAAATTGGATTTTCTTGTGAGGCATAAACACAATTCCTTTTTCTCATTTTGCATGACTTTGATTGACTTTCATGAAGTTTTAAAGGATGTTATTTTGTATTTAATCTGTATATTTTAAAATAATGATTGGATGATGTGAAGGAGTTGTAAAGATGTCAAATAAAATTAAAATAGTGTAAACTAGATTACTATATAAGATCACATGTTCAAGCCGTGGAAACAACTTCTTGCAAATTTGCAAGGTCCAAGGAAGGCTGCGTACAATAGACCCAATGTGGTCCACCCTTGCCCGAACCCGATGAATAGGGGGAGCTTAGTGCACCTGGCTTCCCATAGTAATTGTATATTGTAAATTGTCTTTTTTTGAAAATGATGGACTTTGTCATGCAAGTAAAGAAGTTATCTTCTTGGATGGACTAAAGCAGAAAACAAGTCAAAGAAAATGAGATTAAAGGAGTGGAATACAACCACTCTGAAATATTTAGCTTTCATTCTTGTGGATGATTATAGGATTGCAATGAGAAGGGGGGAGGGGGAGAGAGAGAGAGAAGCTACATCAAAGGAAAGATTTTAGGAAGTTGAAATATGTACTTGGTCCCAGACCTGTAATGTGTTGATACACGTATTTTGCTGAGAGAAACGAGTGATTCATTATTACTCCCCACTGTCCTAGTTTATGGGATGGTGTTTGACTGTGCATGGAGTTATAGAAAGATTTTTGAAACTTGTAGTCTAAAATAACTCAGATGTTTGTGTGGCTATAGATCATCTCATTAAGGGTAACATGAGAAGTTTAAAGTTAAATTATCTCTAAAATATAGAAAGATGTCGTTCTTTTTGGGACAAACTAAAAAGGAAATACCATTACATAAATTAGGATGGAGGGATTAGTATTATCCTCTTTTGGAAAATATTCTGACACATTTAAATTTCAGCTTAAATTTGGGAATTTGGGTTGATATGGTGTAAGTCATAATATTCGTCAGGCAAAAAAACGGCGTTGCTCATAATACTTCTAACTATAGCTTAAGGAGTTCTATCTTGCTACTTACATCCTTTTTGGCTATCATGATGATATAGAACCATTAAAATTTAGAATATAATTAACCAATCATAGTTATTGGTTAGTTTGTTTAAAATAAACTGACCACTTAACTATGATGGGTTAGTTTAGTATTAGGATTAGACAAGAAATCTTAATGGTCAGTTTATTTAATATTTCTGGTCTAATCCTAATACTAAACCAATTCATCTTTTCCTAGTCCGCTTGCAATTGGTAATTGGATGCATATAAAGAAGTAGACACCACATTAGGAAGTAACTAGAAAAAGGAGGGAGATGAACAGATATTGAACTTCCATGAGACATTCATCTTTCTAGTTGACCACACAAGTTGATGATTTTTTTGAAATTCTACTAATGCAGAGAATGGGGAATATTGATGATGCAGTTCCATTCTTTGGAAGAAGTTTCAATAAAATTTATCCGCTTATTATGGTCATCTACACCTTATTGATTGCGAGCAACTTTTTTGATCGAGTCCTTAGCTATTTTGGGAACTGGAAAATTTTCAAATTCCTGAGTGAAGAGGCTGATGATTTGGATGGATTTGATCCCTCAGGACTCATTATTCTGCAAAAAGGTTAGTATTAGCATTTATCCATATGTAAAGCATGTAATTGGAATCATTCTGCCAAAATACATTTGTGGCTTGAGTATTTTTTAATTTTTTTTTGGAGAATGGTGGTCTAAAAGAAAGTTTAAAACAAGTAGTTTAAGACTTTCTGTCAAAACAGCTAAAGCACAAAATGACTTTGATTTCACTTCTCAGAACGTTCTTGGCTTGAACAAGGACATAAAGTTGGTGAACTTGTTGTTCCATTGGCAAGGAATTTCCAAAATGCAAGTTTGGATCTTGAATCTGGTAGCAATAATATGGTATGTGATTCTCGGAACATAACATTTTCTTTCCATCAATTATCTGGAAAATATTAATTTTGTAGATGTCGTTTCATTACTCACATAAATCGATCCTCGGTGTTTTACTCTATGGCGTCCAATGTTTTACAATATTCACCTTACTTCCAAATGTTACCTTTTCTTTTAATTACTGCTTTGATTTGCTTGAGCCGAGGGTCTTTCGGAAACAACCTCTCTATCTCAGAGGGGTAGTGGTAAGGCAGCCTGCGTACACTCCACCCTCTCCAGACCCCACTTTGTAGGATTTCACTGGGTTTGTTGTTGTTGTACTTCCAAGTGTTACTTAACAGGAGAACTATATAGCAAGGCTGGTTTGCCAGAGCCTGTGGCAATTTTGACACTTCACTATCTATATCCATTGAAACAGTTTTAGAAGTGCACAAACTTTATTTGGTTTTACAGTGCATGTCTGAATTGTACACCGTGAATGATTCTTCTTCCATATTTCATGTGACTTTGGGTTTGTATTTGTAAAAGCTCCCTGAAACAAAACCATCGACAAGACTAAGGGAAGAAGATAGTATTAGCCATTCAAAACCTCTAAAAGGAGAGGCACAACATGGGAGCAGCAAAGAAGAGATCAATGGAAAGTACAAAGCAAAAAGAGCAGCAAGACAGATGAAGAGAGAAAATAGCATGAGTTCAAATGGAAGGAACAGGGAACGCTCCTTGTCACGGGATGAGAACTCCATGATGGATTTGCAAGTTCAACCTTCTAGAGACTTATCCTCGACTTGGAGATCAATGCAAACAGGTTTTCGCAACTTCAAGTCTAACATGGAATCGAAGGGATTCATCCCTTTACATCAAGTTCAAGATGCAGGACACAGTCGTGCTTCCTCAACTGAATCCCTGGATGAAATATTTGATAAGATAAAAAGACCAGCTTCAGAGTCCACAAACTATGACAGTGATGATGATGTGTATGAAGGCTTGAAAAGACCAAGGCCAGGCAGGTAATATTATGTAAAAAAAAGAAAAGAAAAAGTGTCAGAGAGCAGCGGCAGCCTACAAATTTTGTGTGAGAATCAGGATATTGGTTGTAAAGTTTGTTCAATATTCTTTTCTCCAGGTAGTAGGTTTCTGCACTGCAGATCTTTTTGGCGTCTGTTTCGTTGTAACAGGTAGTAGCATAGTCATTTCTCAACCATATATATACATATACAGAAAAGCATATAACCCTCAACTTGAAAACTTCAGAAGAGTTGGAAACTCAAGTTTCTGTAATGTCTCACTCTGTCACCCACAGTTGTTGTATTGAATGATATTAATAGATGTATTATTAACACATTCATTTTAGCACTTTCCAAAGGAATATTTTATCACCACAGTTTCCCCGCTCACAAATCTTTAGCAGCCGTTTGAGAAGAAAAACTTTTTAGTTAATTCCCTATTTTAATTCCAATAGAAAAGGAAATGTGCATTACAAGATAACAAAATGGTCGATAGTTTGAGGGCAAATATTTGCTGGAGAGTAATTTTTAACTTTGTCCGCTTCCATTTTAAAAAAATAAAACAAAATAACAGTGTTTTTAATTGGAAAATAATTTTTAAGTTTAGAGAATCAAATCAACAAAAAATTACATTGAGAACGAACACCAAATTATATTTGTTTTTGTTTTTGTTTTCTGAGGCAAAACAAATACTCCCTCCAATCCAATTTGATTGTTCTGTTTTGACTTGGTATGAAATTTAAGAAAATAAATTTATTTTTTTAATTTTACGACCTTAAATTAGAGATTACTAAAATATTTTTAAATTTTGTTATCTTAAATATATTATTAAAATTAAAATTACCAAAAATAGACATTTAGGATGTGTTTGGAAAGCCATGAGGCAATTGAAATTGATATAATTTGTAGATAGTATAAACTATAAAGGGCTCGTTACGAATTGAAACCAGAGTAGTATAAACTATAAAGGGCTCGTTACGCTCGACAAAAAAAGGAATTAATTCGGTACCCTTAAAACAGTGCGTCCAATCTTTCCCGCCCAAAGCTCTGTCGCCCCAATTAATTCGGTACCCTAAAATACGCAACCGACGGTGGCAGAACAAAGCCCTTCCGACGTCGGAAATATCTGATGGAGGGCAACGTTCACTGCAAAGAATTAGAGGCGTATTTACTAAGCCAACACTCCGAGCAGCTTAGTTCCATCATTCTGGCCTCTGATCCTCGACTTCACTATTCCCTCTATGTCGAGTAAGCAACACTACACTACTCCTTGGATCCACAAGCACAAAATCCTCCTTACATTCCTACTTTTTTTTTTGTGAAACAGTTTTGCAGAGATAATGGAGGACAATCCAGCCCTTTCTCAGTTCATTTTCGCTAAACCCACCGAGTATTTACCGTTTTTTAATGAAGCTGCCGTCTGGGCTCAGGTATTTAACCCTATTGTTCTTCTTCAAAAATTCTGTACAGTAATGGTACAAAGATTAGTCATCTTCATAATTAATTGTTCTTTGGCTTTGTGTAGAAAGTTATTTTGGCTGATCTTAAAAAATGTGAAAACGCAAGTGTTAAGGACAACGTACATGTTCGTATTAATATCAGTGGTTCTCCTCTTGAATGCCCTGGTTGGTTTCTTGATCTTCTTCTTTTTGCGTTGCTTTCTTGATTCCTTTTATGTTTCTTGGCTTTCTTGGGTGGTTTCTTGATCTATTTGTTTTGGTTGCTCTCTTGATTCCTTTTATGTTTTTTGGCTTTCTTATTGTTGTATTTAAGATATATGCACAAATAGTTGGAAAGATTCTTGTATACTCTATCAGTGTAGTTTAAGCTGCTTCAGAAGTTGCTATCCTATTTTCCACCTCATGCTTACTATGGACAATTGCTTGTAGTTGGCTTTTAAACAATTTGATAGAGACTATCAAGAATCTATGCCCTTATTGTACTGGATCTAACACTCTAATACTTTTGTAATTTGGCATCTTCCTGATGCCCACTGCAATGTTAGTCTCTTACTTTATAAAAAATAAATAAATAAACTCATCATTGATCGGGATTTGAAGTATCTCTCTGATGTGTTGAGAACATTTACAGTACTTGTAATAGGCGTCCAAACAACATGATAGTGTAAAGAAATTTTATACTATCGGTGTATAAAAGTAAAATCCTACTGTTTATGATCCCAATTCAGGAATTTCTACAAGGTTCACAAGTAAATGCACATGCTCTGATCACCAAAAGTACATATTACTAGTATTCCTTTAGCTATTTCTTGCATATTTCTTTTCTACTTTCCATGTCATACACCCCCACTACCTTAGCTATATCATGCTTCAGAGTTCAGTCTAGTGTAGTTTAAAGTATATCCTGTAATATCAAATTTGGTCACTTTTTGTTATGTTTTAGAAACTTTTCCCAGCATTAGCCGTGTTAGGGTGAAGCATCGTGGGATTCTTCTTACTATCAAAGGGACTGTGATCAGGTCTGGAGCAGTGAAGATGATTGAAGGAGAAAGGATATATGAGTGTCGGCGATGTAAGCACAGGTTGTTCTTGTGTGCCTTTGAACTGGCCGTACAAAAAAATTCTATCTAGTCTTACGGCAAGATTATACATGGTCAAGTTGTTACCTATCTATCCTAATAGATCATCGGCTAAGAAGGAAAATTTATGTAGGTTCAAGGTTTACCCGGAGGTGGAAACAAGGAATTCAATTCCAAAACCAATTTTTTGTCCCTCGCAGGTCTGCTTCCAACTCATTCTTATTTGTTTGTTTGGACAAACACGCAAACAATACTCTGATTTTGCTAATTGATTTTTATCTCCATTTTATTACTCATGGAAGAAGAGCTCTTTCTGATCTTCTCCTGATTTTCCTGCACATCAGTATGCCTTAACCTTTCACGTAAACCTTATTTCATAAGAGTAGGGTCTATGTGGATTCCAGCTAGATTCTTGTTTTTGGTTTTCTAGTTACTTTTAGCTTTGCGAAAAGTGAATGTTTCTTTTGGCATGTAATGAGATTGCACTCAACACTTTTTTCTGTCACCTTGTTTAACAATTGTATTTTTGTGTTTAGTTTCCTGGTTAAGACATCACAAATATTTTTTGACAATTGGTAAGTAGTTAAAACATCTACCATTCCTTTCTCTCCAGACTGACCACCAAATACATGAAGGAATCAGTTTCCACCATCTTTTTTGAGTTTTGCTGCCCCCTCTTCTAATCCAGCAGCTTAGAAGAGGAATAAAATTTAAGAACATATTTGAATGTAAGCAATACTGCAAAACATTTCAAACTAATTTAGAATGGAATAAAATTTCATTTATTCCTTAATTAATTCTAACAAATAACAAATTATTGGCATATTGGATTCTTAGAAACTAAATATGCTTACTGAATTTTGGAACTTAACATACTCAACCATGTCAATTGATTTGATTGAGGCATGATACAAAGTATTCATCGAGAAATAGAGTTGAATTTCTGCCACATTTTATTTAAAGAAACTTGATGACTGATTACAAATTCAGCCATGATATTTTGGAGTGTAATTTTGGGCTGTAGCAGAACTCCTTGTGGATTAGTCCAGGTGAATGGAGTTGGTCCTGCCCTTTGTTGGATCCTCTGTGTAATGGGAGCTTAGTGCAGGCTAGCCTCTAAAAATGGAATAAATATTTGAGGGCAAAAGTTTATGAGGTGATGTTAACATAAGCTGCACGATACTAACTTATGTATAATCAGGTTTCCTTTAAGCATTAATTTTTGGCACTGTTTTCTCCTTTTTTTTTTAACAAAAAAATCTGGTTTAACTAAATATGCAAGAGTGTGAATCAAAATGAAGTTAAAGTTAGAAACTAAATATGTCCATAAATTGAGTTTATATGGTATCATCCCATATTTGAAATTATTAGATCATTTTCACGTAATGTTAAAAAATAGAGGCAACACAATAAAAATGACTTATGTTATCTTCTCCTTACCTTTTTCTTTACTATAGTGTGCACTTCAATTGTGCTTCGTGTTTAAAGCCCCAACAGACACTTGTCATTTTTCTGTGCTTTTCGCCTCTGATAACATTGCTGGTAAATGGTAACAGTAAAATCCAAACTGCCTCATAAATTATATATGCTGTGTTGTTTTACTTTATTAAACAATCTTGAAGTTCTTTTTCTCCTCTTATTGCCTCGTATTCTACCATGTTGGTTTGCAATAACTTTCATCTGGTTTGGTTAATGATTTTTGTAAGACTAGCTGCTTGTAAGAAAATCAATGATCTCTTAAAGTTCTTTTACAGAGGTCTGAAATTTGTGAAAGCATAAGTTTTCAGCTTGTAGAAGACAATAAGATCTGTCATGATTATCAAGAGATTAAAATCCAAGAAAGTACCCAGGTATTGGGTGTTGGGGCTATTCCTCGCTCCGTTCCTGTCATTCTGAAGGATGATCTTGTTGACATGGTTAAAGCTGGAGGTACTACTTTCTTAAAACTAGATTGTTTGAAGTTTGCTAACTAGCTGTCCCTTGCTTGCTTTACTATGGGGTGTACTGAATCATCTTATGCTCTGACACAGTGACACCACAAAGATTTAAGCCCCTCCATCCTAGAAAGCTTGTCCTGATCTCATCTACATGGTTCAGAAGGATCACTGTTTAGAGCTTTAGTCTAATTTAGGACATTTATCAGTCACATTTTATAAAACAAAATTTATTGATGTAAACCATGTTAAGCACCCTCTTTGCCACAAATTTTAGAATTGAAAGTTTCTAAACATTTGCTTGAGATCATCATGGTCAAAGTTAAAATTTGTTTTGAATTTTGAAACTGTAGTAGGTCAAACTTTTAGTAATTGAAGTAGTTTTCTTGTGTCAATCTGCTTTTTTGTATCATATTCTGCTTTATAGTATGTAAATTCACCTTCTACCTTATTGAGACACAATTCTCTCTTTTCCTTCTCTTTTTCATTGATAGGCTTGACAGACATTTTCTTTCTTGTCTTTAAGTTACTGCCATGTTTAATGTTGTCAGATGATGTGATTGTTACTGGGATCTTAACTGCCAAATGGTCCACTGATTTAAAAGACGTTCGCTGTGACCTTGATCCAGTACTAATTGCCAACCATGTAAGGTAACAGAAGAGTACTTCACTGAGTTCATTTTAAGAATGAATTCAATATATTTCATGCAACCACAAGTCAAACCCAAACAGTGCAAGGATTTTATCCAATTATTTGTGCAGACCTATGACATTATTGGTATCTTATACAAATTTTTGCTCTTCTTTGGAAGTACACATCTTTGATTCGTCCTGAAGTATTAGGCCGTTGTTTAGTGTATCAGAGCAACCCGCTAAACCATGGCTAGCTCAAAGTCACTCTTTTTTCTTGTTGCCTTCAATCCTTGTCAGTTTAATTTGAGAATCACTTGAAATGTTAGATACTGCTTGATGTCTCATCAATTGGGCTGGTTTATAATTGGGTTAAACAGAAGCAAATTACCGTTTCTTTTGTTTCCTCTATTTAACATTTGTTTCGGTGATGTAGATTTTTTCTCATAGATACAGCTATTTCATACTCTAAAGCATTGTGTTGATGGGGTGAAGACTGTGAATGAGAGTATGTAGTTGGCCTTGGTATTTGATAATATGTAGGAGTCCCAATGAAGGGCTCAGATTATGAAGAAATGCCTTCGATTTTTTCACTGGTTTTTGTTACCGGAAAAGTGATCATCCTTCAGGGTGTAGTTGTAGTGTTTCTTTCCTTTTGAATGATAAGTGAATAAATATACAATATCATTGATTCAATTTGTCATCTTCCAAAGCTAAAATAGCATGGTGATGTTTGTAGAACACTAGAACTTAATGAATCTTATATCCAAGGAGGTATTGCCAAATAAGGATTTAAACTCAGGAAGAGATATACAACAAAAATAAAATTGTTTTTGTTAAAAAGTAACAGGTGCAGGCATACACTTTATCTTTCTAAATATTTCAAACACTTACAAGAAGCAAGATATACCTTCCAAAACTTTGGGGTGAAAGGTTTTGTTGACGTACCACCTTTTGTCTCCCCCACTGCTTGGTGGAGGTAATACATTTCTCTGACTTCCTCATAAAGTTAACTGCCTTTTTATTCACATAGTTCCTATAATGTATCTTCAGGAGAATGAATGAGCTGAAGTCAGAAATAGATATCCCTGATGATGCTGTTCTGAAATTCAAGCAGTTTTGGACTGAATTCAAAGATACTCCTTTAAAGGGTAAATTCTGTCAACAGGTACTAATTTTAGATTACTTGCTAAAAGTACTTGGGACTCAGACCTGCTTTTCTTTCTATTCTCTTCATACCTAAACGCAGGTAGGAATGCCATTCTACAAGGTATTTGCCCACAGGTCTTTGGGCTTTTCACTGTTAAGCTTGCAGGTATTTTGTCCTGCCAGTGTCTTCTTTTCAGTTGATGTCACATATCTAAATGTTAGTTGTATAATAAAGAGTTTGTGTTACTTTTCGTTTTCGGTCAGCAACTGTGCATCGTGAAAAGTAACCCCTTTGAGTTCAATGTGTCCAAACGGTATGGATAGTTTCTTTACCATTTGGCCAATGACCAACTTTGAGTTCAATGTAGTGGCATTGATGCTTATTGGAGGTGTCCAACATGTTGATGCTTCTGGAACAAAAGTTAGAGGAGAGTCTCATTTGCTTCTCGTTGGTGATCCTGGTAATGAATTGTAATATTAAAATGCTTTGAATCAAGATTAGAATATCTTCTTTGTAGGCAAATGGTTATCTTTAGAGATTTTTCAGTACTTCCAGCTCTCATTTAATTGTGTTTAGCGCTAACGTGCTGCATAACAGCTGGTATACTTGATTTCACCTTCCTGCGCGGTTGTGGTGTCAATTTTATGGAGTGTTAAATCCTTTTGAATGTTGGAAAGTTGTGACAAGTGAGAAAATATGGTTGCTTGCTTATCCTGTCAGGCACTGGGAAGTCACAATTTCTGAAGTTTGCTGCTAAATTGAGCAATAGATCTGTCATTACGACTGGGTTGGGAAGCACTAGCGCTGGATTGACAGTAACCGCAGTTAAAGATGGAGGTAGATTGTTCCCTTATCTTGTTACTTGCTAATATCCGTAGTGTTGAAGTTTGGAGCTGTCTCTGTCTATTTGCTTTGGTCATATTGATGTGGGGAACTGTCTGTGTTTCTGTCGCAACACTCACACAGAGGCAGAGTTAAGGGCCCACACGCACAGAGACCTGTGCCAGCTCCCACAATAATGTGGTTGAGTTCTTTAAACTTGTTTGTTTTTCACATGGAAAAGGAGGGTGAAAGTTCGTTCCTCCTTCCTATTGAATTTTCTTGAGATGTGCAAGAAATAAATACAAGTGTTACGAATCTTGCTTTTATTAAAAATGAAATTCTAAAGTTGCAATTAGGCTCCCAAGGTTTGACACAGTGGTCAATGACGTGGGTTTGATAACATGAGGTCTCACGTTCAAATCCCAAATGATTTAAAAGGTATAATAGTCTTGCTGACGTGACCCTGCTTCTGAGATTAGAACTAGCGCCCTACTAACATTAATTAAATAATATGTTCAAATGAAGGAGGCGTGGGATACTCAATACTGCTGTACCTCTTACATCCAGAAACAATATGAGGGGACAATTTATCCGAGTGCCTCCCCATTATGCTAACCAAACGTGCGCTTAATTCTTGATACTCTTTTGACCTATATGTAAAGTTCTTTGATCATCATTTGTGAAGACAAACTATATTTTCAGGAGAGTGGATGTTAGAAGCTGGTGCCCTTGTATTAGCAGATGGTGGTCTCTGTTGCATTGATGAGTTTGACAGGTATAGCTGCATCATTGAAGTCTTATGTTGATTTGTTCAGTTTCTCCTTGTTTTGATAAAACTGGTGTGGCATAAAGTACAGTCTACACCTTAGTTAGTTTAATGATTGTTTTCTGTGGCAAAAATAGCCAATAATGTTATCATAGACATTCATTTGATGTTTGACTCGTCAAGGTTTGTTTGGCAGCATGAGAGAGCATGACAGAGCAACCATTCATGAGGCAATGGAGCAGCAGACTATAAGTGTTGCAAAGGTATATCATTCTTTGAAGAACCTAAACTTTTTTTTGGTAAAGTAAATACGTTTTTTGGTAAAGTCAATTCATGCATGTTGGCTAGGTCATGATTTCTTGATGTTTTCTAAATTCTTTTCCCGCCACTCTTTTCCCCACAATATCTACTGTTCTATTGTTCTTAATTAAATGAATCCTTTTGTGATCCTTGATGACATGGTTAATCTCTAGGCTGGTCTTGTGACAACTCTCGGTACAAGGACAATTGTCTTTGGAGCAACTAACCCTAAGGGGCATTATGATCCTGAGCAGCGTATCTTTGCTTTTGATGTCGTATTTCTGTTATTCTTTTGCCTTTCATCTTCTTGCAACCTAGAATCTCTATCAGGCATCTTAAATGCTTTGCTGCCCATCTCATTTTGTTTTCTATGTTCTTAACACACACTAGCTTTATCTGTTAATACGACACTCTCTGGCCCGCTGCTGAGCAGATTTGACATAGTCCTAGTTCTCTTAGACACCAAAAACCCAGACTGGGATGCTGTTGTTTCTTCACACATTCTTGCTGAGGTGATGAATCTAAAACAATGTGAATACATTACCATTTTGTCATGAAGGGTAAATTAGCTGGATGAACATTCTCTTATGTGATTGACAGGCAGAAACCAAGAACCACAATTGTGAAGAGGATCTAGGGACTATCTGGCCACTTTCAATGCTTAGAAGGTAAAATACTTCCTGACAAGTGACAACCATCTGAATTCTGATATACATGATATGTACTCATCTGCAAATAATTGTTTAATTATCTACTACTCCACAGATACAGAACGCCACTTTGGCTAGTCTGCTAACTGCTTCTATATATAAAGACTCGGATAAGATAAGTTCCTAAATTTGAATATTGGCATTGTTCATGAACAGTAAGGGAATACACATGCTTTTACATTAATAGCGGTGAAACTGAACAAGATGGGATAAGTCCCTAAAAATGAGTATCGACGTTGTTACCTTGTTAACCTATGTATTAGTTTAGTCCCCCCTCCTTTTCCAATTTGGATGATTCGCTACTCTATGGTTTATCTTTTTTCTTTGTAGAAGGCTAGAAGCTGGTATGCAAGACTTAGTTTCATAAAGCAACGTGCAAAGAAATTTCTCTCTTTTCGCGTTTCTTAATTCTGCAAAGCTTTTTTAGCTTGATAACTCTTTTTTGTTGTTGATCAAGTAACGTATTTTCATTCATAAACATGGCCAACAATCTGGCAGTGTACTCTAGTTTGATAATTCTTATTTGACAAGCTTGGGAGATAAGTGGTTTAGGAAATGACCTTTTTTATGAATTTTCTTAAAAGCGCTTAAAACTGGAAGGTCTCCAATTGATATGCATGTATGAGTAGACAAAAGTAATTTTGGAGCCAAAATAGTTAGTTTATATTCATATTCTTAGCCTTTCTAGTAGCACTGATTTTTGAGTATCTGAATTGTCAAAGAGTCAAGAGACTTTCATGTTATGTGCGACAGTGGGCTTTGGTTGCTAGTTAGATAATCAGTCAATCATAATACTTCCTTGGGCTCCTGAACAGCTGTGTCCTGTAAGTTGCTGAAAAGCTAGATGGTGAGCACAACTTATCAAAACAGTTTAGTATAAAGGAAATCCATATGACACTAGGAAAAAGATCTAATTCTAATTCTATTTGTGCCATACCATTTCGTTACCGTGTTAACTCCAACACCAGAAAATCTTCAGCTGCAATTACTTCATAACATTCTGTTGAGGAGATGGCAGTGTGATGTCTTCTGATCACATCTTGTAGGTACATCCATTTTGTGAAGAGATACTTTAGGCCAGTCCTCACAAAGGAGGCAGAAAAGGTGATCTCAAGCTATTACCAACTGCAAAGAAGATCTGCGACTCAAAATGCAGGTCCATTAAACATCGTCATTGTCACAAAATATTCTAATTGTTCCATGGCTATGCACTTAACAACTGTGAATATCTACAGCAAGAACAACTGTGCGCATGCTGGAGAGTCTGATAAGACTTGCCCAGGGTGAATTATTGACTCTAGCTTTTTCCTGGCTTGGCCCTAGCTCTATTTATCACTGATTCTAAAGAAACCAATATGGCAATATTACAGCACATGCAAGATTGATGTTTAGAAATGAGGTCACGAGATTGGATGCCATCACTGCCATCTTATGCATTGAGTCATCCATGACTACCTCGGCTATAGTGGACAGCATGGGGAATGCATTGCATTCCAATTTTGCAGAAAATCCTGACCAAGAATGTATCCTAATGGCATCTTATTTATTTGCATGCATATGAATTGTGATGCAGAAACCTATGAAATTGAGTTCATCTATCGAAATTGTATGTATTCCTATGCGAGTTTATTCAGTCGCTACTGGAAAAGTTGCTGAAAAATATTTTTATGTTGAGGATCTAGTAAATTTTGTGCCTCTGAACTATAGTCTCAACATCCAAGCTACACAGAAAATGAATGAAAAGTATTTGTGTGAACATATGTAAACTTGTTTTCTTCTTGTTAATTTTTGTATTAAGTTACCCTTGTTCCATAATCTGCCTGATGGTATTTCAGTGAATCTATTTCTAATCTACTTGTTTAGTGGTGTTATGTTTGGGGTGTTTACTCAGCAAGAAGTTTATTCTCTGTTTCATCTATAGTAGAGTTGGGTTATTAATTCAAGCAATTGTCCCTCTGAATGTAGATTCTTAATATTCATTTCTTTTTGCATATCATATGTTATTCTTGACAAGACATAGATGCCAAACAAGAAAGACTGATCCTTGAGAGGCTGCATCTCCTAGACGAATTTCCTGAAGTACTCAGCACTGGAAGATCAATATGCAGATAAAGTTCAATCTTTATTCTAAGAACAGGTAAATAGAATGACTGCTGATTCTCTCTCTTTCTCTCTCCCCCTCTCCCTCTCTCTCTGTCTCTGTCTCTCTCTCTCTCTCATGATGCAGAAAAAAAGAAACAAGGACTAAGAGGCTATTTAACAAAATATACAAAATCATTCTGTAGACCTTCAAAAGCTCTCCTATTTCTTTGTTCTTCACACAACCCACATGAGTGCTGATGGAACAATGCCTAGTGACCATTGTCTTGTCTTCGTTTTCTAAAGGTGGACAGTTCCTCCTTCACATTGTGTGGCATCACTCATTGTAGCCCAAACGATCAAAAAAATCTCCATCCACGTCTTTGCCGAACTCTTGCACGTAAAACACTAACTGACATATGTAGTCATCTTATTCCACGAGATTTCAGTTGTCAATTGCTTCTCATAGCTGCCAATCAAGTTGAGAAACTCACTTTTCTTCCCATCTGCTTAAGCCTTGGTGAGAGAGTTACCTAATACTTGTGATGGTGAGAGGTTGCATGTGTCTGGTGAAATAGCCAAGTCACGCACAAGCTGGCTCAGGCATTACCATCATAGAAAAAATAACACTTTTCTTGGTGTACTGGGAATTCTGTTTGATAGATATTGAATAGTCGATGTTTTGTGTGAGGACTCATCAGAATCAATTCATTGCAATTTTACTTGGTGGATTTTGTCCATGTTTCTACATATATATGGAGGTGCCTCAGTTTCCGGAGGTTATTGTGCTACGAGAGATCTTTGATTGCTGGCAAGCGACAAGAAGATTTAGATGTCTATTCCTTTATGTATTGATTGGACAGTGTGGTAAGGAAGAAATAGGAGGTGTTTTGTAGACAAGCATATCTCTCCATGGTGCGTCCAAAACTTGTACTATTGGAAAAAGGATACATTGTACTGATTTGATAAGACATTTTAGCTTCTATAAGATTGTAATGTATGACAGGTTCATTTCGTTAAAAAAAATGTCGATTCCGCTATGAACTTCTGCTTGCACCGAACCTAATGGATTGTCATTTGCTTCTAGCAATAATGTCAATAAATGTTTTGAAATGTGAGTCTCAATGCATTATCCCACACTACCTAAGTCCCAAAAAACTTACCCTACTCCATTCCTTACCTTGAAAGTAGTATTACCAGTAAACTCTTCCTATCCTTTCAAAATATTCCTCCTCAAGCCGGTTATCTGCTACATAAACATTCTTGAGGTTGCTACATTGCTGCTTAATACACATATATATATGTCAGTTTACGTACAAAATCAGTTTTCCTTTCAAGCATCATTGTTTTCTCTTCCTCAAGAGGGAGTGTTCTCTTTAGGATAAGGATGATAGTGAGTGCATACATATCACCAATGAAGGACAAGGAGCTGAACATATAGTCAGGAGCTGAACATATAGTCAGCTAAATGGGCTCTGCTCGTCAATATTCATGTGATTTGGAAGAAGCCATTCTTGTATAAACGACATTTTTCTGTCCTCTTATTGTCGCAAGACCATTGGAGCAACAAATTTATAGTGATGGAAGAGATTTTGATCCTTCCAGAGCTCATTTTGTACTTCACTTTCCTCCGCAATCCTCATCATCTTCCATAGTGAAGACGTGAAGTGTTGCGGGAAGAAAGAGGAAGTGCAGAAGCCATCCGCTCTGCCATCTAAGCTTTACACTATTGCCACTCAAAATGCAAAGGTGAAATGATCCATGGCTAAGTGGATGGAGGAAACAAAATGTAGGAGACAGTAGCTATAGAGATCCACAAGTACCCAGAAAAGGAGATTACTTTGATTCACATTCGTTCCTTAATGATGAATAGACTGCAAAGAATACAATTTTTTTCATTCGCGTGTTTTAAAGAATATTACAATGGAGAAATGCTGACACTAATATAGAGATAGTACTTCAGCTTGGAGTCAATAATGTCGAGGTCGTTGCTAAAATGCCACAACACAAAGGGCAAGTATAAATGGGAAAAAATCTACTAGAATCAGTATAGACCCAAGAACTTCCACCAAAATGTTCCAACGACTCCCCATATAATAGCATTGACGACTGCCATTACAAATCCCATTTTGAAAACATCCGGGAGATCTACATAACCAGCTGTCATATAAACAACAAAACAATAATCAGTCCAAGATCTAAAAATAGAGAGAAAAAAGACTATCCCAAGCAACGGGGTTAAAATGCAATTAGTCATATATCATCCAACTGATTTCAATATTACTTGCTCATCTTTTATCAGCAAACAGAAAATGAAGAATAAACACCTTTCATCTGGTCACTTAAGAAGTAACTAAGGATGCTTCTCTAAGAAAAAAAAACATTTTTGACAGAAGATGTGATCAAGCAGAATTAGTTAAATGCGCCAATTAAAGAGCATACAAGAGAGCTACATACCTCCAAAGTAGACAGCAGCCTGACCACTGCTATAATGTGTCAAAGCACCAAATAGATTAGTGTTGTAAGCTAAAGCCAGGGCTGCCAATACACCAGGCACTCCAGATGCCAAATGCATAGCAAGGAATGCAGAGTATAACGCTCCCACATGGCCTGTTTGACTTGCAAATAAGTAGTGGATACAGAAGTATGATGCTTGAAGAACACCAAATGCAGCTGGCCAGCTCAACGACAAAGCCTGCAGGGATTTTGCTACACAACTAGACATCCAACCAACAATACCAAGGTTTGTCAACTGGCTAGCCATGCCAACTAGGACTGCAAACCAAGCCAAAGTATCCCATGCTGATGTTTCACTTAAACAGTCATCCCAATCAAGCACTCCCAACAGCAAGAGGATTGATAAGCCGAGCATAGCAGCAACAACGCTCGCAATACCAAGAGCATCACTGAGAACAACATACAAGTTTTATAAATTAAACACATCAAGACCATAAAGACACTGCCCATACATAAGTCATACACACTGTAACCAATGATAAGATATTTAGAAAGAAAAGAGGAGGGGTTGGGAAGAATATTCTAGTGAGGAATGAGCTTTATATACGATGGTGGTACAGTTGCCACAGCTGCTGCTCAAGCCTGCTGGTACTGTAAACCCAAACAGCTCTCCACATAAATCTTTCTATTAAAAGCACTAACACAAGAAGTTGGCTTTGAAGTCGGATTAACAATTCCACTCAATAAATTATTTCAAGCAGTCTCTTGAGAAAATAATTCTTATCCCTTTGTTCTGTATCTTAAAAATTTCCCTGTTCAACTTTCTACCCTGTAATATGTACATGCTGCAGAAACTTGTGACTACTCTCAGAAGTCTCAGATCAGAGAAAATCCAAATGGTCCCTTGAGAAGAAAGATTTCAAGAAGGACATGTTGGTGAAAATGAAAAATGAAATCATCCGCAAAACAGAGAGGGGGTAAAGTTATTAGACTCCCAAATGCATCTCTGTAGCCTCATTCTTTTTGTCTAGAACTGCACTACTTTCTACCCTGTAATAATTTGCTATTGCCTGAAATCAACATCACAAAGAGGCAACACAAAACACTTAAAAGTTCTAAACAAAAATTACAGGTATCAACATCAATTATGAAATGATACCTACCCGAAAACCCACAGAGACACTGCAAGAAGCATTGTGCCAATCATCACCCATTCATTTTTTGTAACAGGACCCATAAGTTTCAGTTTTTTAACTGCCATAGCGGGGGCTTCTGGTGTATCTTTGGTTTCAGGAGGATAAAGCTTGTACAAGATGAATGGAGTAGCCAAAAGAGAAATAAATGCAGGTAAACTAGCAGCCTTGAACCATGACACCCATGGGTTTGCGATTACCACCCCAAGTTCCTCAGCTAGTTTGAGGCAGAGTAGATTTTGAGCTGCGGCAGTTAGGAAAAGAGCACTAGAGTTACCTGCACACTGTCATGCACCACAAAAAAGCAATCCATAAGTAGATGGAAATCTCAAGAGATGGCACAACAATGCAAACTAATACGTCTTCAAGAAACTTTAATGTTGCATAAAAATATCTGTACTATCACTACAAATTTCACTGACTACAAAATAAAATAACTTCAAAGAAACAGAGTACAGACACTAAAGCATTGACACAGTGTGATTTTGATGAAGCACTTTAACATCGGATTGCTAAATGAGCTTTGACACAGTACATGAAATGTCTTGGCCAGACGTATACTAAATTATTCCATCAGGTCCCTACTACCTCCCACCATCACAAGTACCAGATAACTTTGCTCACTAAGGCTTAGGCATATGAGAAGAGTTCACCTAGTGTTTTTGCCTCCACGGGGGCTTAAACCTAAGACCTCATGGTTCTCCTCCACTTCATTGCCACTAGGTCAAACCCTTGGGTGCTAAGCACACAACTACTACTTTTAGACTTATAACTTATAAAATGAACAATTTCATAACAATATGCTTATCCAGCAGAAGGAAACAGCTCATCTAAACTAGCAGGACTGGGATCATCTCATATGCAATACTAACCCCAAATATGTTATGTACTCCTGAAAGAGACAGATGCACAACCAAAAAATATAGTAATACTCGATCAAATGCATAATGTCTTCAGTTGCAAATTCAAGATAAATACCTAAGTCTTCAGACAAAGATCTCTCAAGCATAAACCTGTAGCTATCTTAGAATCAGAAATTGCAAATATCCTCATGGTTAGCAAAACTCTTTCTTGAGAAGTGAGAACAATTGACTCTCTCAATAAATGAGACACATCTCAATCCAGCACAGCTGCTAAGAAATTTATCTATTCCATAATAAATTGAAATTATACAAACATACATTGTAAAAATATAATTACCCTATCAATAGAGTCTAATAGTTTAACCTATTTTCGCATGCTAATAACCTTATTTTCCAAGTTGCAAACTCAAAGTTACCTTCGACAGTTACCATTGGTGTATATAAATTGAATTCTTGCATAATAAGGATCATTTGGTCAGTACTAATTCATGTATTCATAGAGTATATTTTACATTTCATTAAAGTCATCAAGTTATGTGACACTCCACACATCTACAGCAGGCAAAAGCAAAGGCATACCTGAAATTGAGATTGGATCAAGTAAGACCCTAGCTTCCTGGAGGAGGGATCACCAGGCTTACTTCCAGCTGAAAGTGAGAGAGACTTAATAATAGGCAAAAATACCCCGCCAGCTCTTGCCGTAGTGCTGGGCATTGCAGGTGCAATCAAAGCCTCACTCAAAGCCAGTCCATATGACAAACCAAGAGTACTCTTCCCCAACCATTTAACAAAGTATGTGGCAATTCGATCTCCTAAGCCAGTCTTGACAAACCCACGGGCGAAAAAGAAGGAAATCACAATTAACCAGATGACTTCATTCGTGAAGGCACTAAAGGCGCTTGAAAAGGTTAGAGTCTTGGTCAGAACTGAGGTTGTAAGTCCAAGAAAAGCCCATGCACCTACTGGCAATGGGCTAAGGACCAAACCAGCGATAGTTGAGAGGAAAATGGAGAGCAATTGCCATGCTTGAGGAGAAACTTCAGGTGGTCTTGGAACCAAGAAACGGACTATAAGACCAATTGAAACAGAAATAATCAAAGGAATGAGCTTCGCACCCTGGGGTTTGGGCTTTACATCTACAAGTACTACCTTATCTGATTCAGAAGATGAAGAAGCAGTGATGGGTTTGGGAGACGGTGGATTTCTTGAAGTGGGTTTTGAAAGGGGATTGAAAAGGAAAGGTTTGGGATGAAAAAGATTGAATCTTGAACCGGAAATAGATGATCGGAGAGAGGAAACTGGACGGAGAGCGGCGATGGGAATGACGGAGGAACGTGATCGGAGATGGTGGTAGGAGAGACGAGAGAAGGATGTGGTGGCGGCAGAGGTGGCTGAAGATGGAGAGTGAAGTGCCAATCTCTCCATTTTGTTTTCCGGCAAAGAGTAAAGAGTGAAGTGAATAGAGAAAGAGATGAAATGTGGAAAATTTATGGAAGTGAAAAAGGGTGAGGGCCTCTGGGGTGGCGGAAACTACAATGGCCACATAATAGATCGTTTTGTTCGTTTGAGAGGGTAAGGGCCACACTTCTCCTTTTTTTCCTTTTGTATTTTTTTCCCCTCTTTACTCTTCACTTATTGGGACCTAAAGTAAAATAAGATGAGAAAAAGTTTCAAGAATTCTCATACAAGATTGGTAAAGTTGTTGTAATATCCTTGCATCTCACGTATAGTTTCTTTCACCAAGATTTATATTCTTGTTCAAAAACATAATGTACTATAAAATTGTAGGTTTTTCAAATGTGTGTGCCTTCAAATCATGAGTAATGACTGAAAATTGATCCATAGACGAGTAAAGACAATATATCGACTTATTCCACAACACCATTTTGGATATGTTTCTAAGCTCTCAATGGCTGCAACATGAGAGCCACTATCATTTTCATGCACTCAATAAATCATTGACTCTACTATTAATTTATTGAATTAAGACATCATGAACATTTTTAACATTGTTTGTTTAGAACAAATTTATATCATTTTCCTTTAAAAACTTACAGGACTAATTTACGTCATCCATAAATTTTATATTGTATTTAGTTTCTTTTTCTTATTAACTTTCAAGTTTTAACATGAAACTCTGAAAAGAAATTCAATGGAAGGTCACCATTAAATTTAATGACACGAGTTTGAATATTAAATTATTGTTAAGAGTCAATTTTTTTTCTAGTTTCTTATTAAGTACGTGAAAAGGGAAAATAATAATGCACATACAAGGACCATTTTCGATTTGTCTATCTTTGCACAAGAGTCATAAAAATCTTCTATGTATTGTTCCAATTTATCGGATATCCTCAAAGGAGCAATAATGCACATATGAAAGTAAATGTACGAGTTGAGTTAAATTTGAACAAGTCAAGATGAGTTGAGTTAATAAATAGGCAGGTCAATGATCGATCCAAAAGTTACTTGGACTGAAATTGATTAGGCTAATTTGAACTAAAAATTCGGATCAAAACTCAACTCGCAAATCTTATTAAAATTTAATTGTTTCATTTATTCTTTTATAATTATTTAGTACCTAATAAAATTGTTATTATTTCTTATTATGACTATATATGATAAATCAATCTCTCTTTCTTCTCTCCCTCGTATTTGCCTCTCTTCTCATTTATGAAATTTTCTTCTCTAGTATAATTATTATGTAAATGTTCAAATTACGACTATATACGTTGAACAATTACAGTTGTGCAATTTTAAAAAACTCAAAACTGATTTATTTTTATAGTATTGCAACAACTAAACAGAATTACAAGAATATATTAATGAAAATAACATTGAAGAACTTATAAGAACAATAAGGTTAGAATTAGAGTGATAGAGAAGGAGATGAGGAAATCAGATATAGAGTAGAGATGAGAGATAGAATACTAAACATCACAATAAGATAAACCTCTTCCTTCTAACCCTTAGTCCTTTTAAACCAACGCGATTTCAAATAAAATTTCTCAAACATCTTACTCGGCCTAATTTACCTAACTAAATCAGCCTTATTCACCACTTCTAATCTATAGCGCCTACAAAGTCGAGTTGTGAAATACTGAAATTGTTGATTGGGATTTGTATGTCATGTGATTTGGAACTTGGAAGTGAGTATTGGGATTAATTATTGACCTTTCGTTTGCCCCAAATACCAAAGAGGACCAGTGGCCACCAACTATTTTTGGCCTTTCAACTTCTTTACGCATATTTACAAATATATTTAGGAGTTAGGACGCATGAATTTCATTACTTCCCTTGAAATTGATAGCCAAATATGGATAAGAAAATGTTCAAATTTATACACTGAAGATATTGAATACAACATACTTAGTGTATAATTTCACAAGTGGAGTTTGGAAGAGTGGTGTGTGCGCAACTTTGCTCAAGCTTGGGATTGTTATGTCGTGATTTGGAAGTGAGTATTGGGTTTTTGCTTCTTTTCTTTTTTGACTGGGAAAATAATTTTTAAGTGCATTTATAAATGTTGCTAAGATTAAAAGATATTTTTAAGTATTAATTTTTAAATCAAAACAATAAAAATTAATTAAAAACCATACATTAGAAATTTTAACTTATAATTAGTGGCTATATTCATCCATACAGGCTCTTAGTACCTGAGAAATTTTTAGTCAAAATATTTTGATTGTTTTTTTTACAGCAATAGATTTAGGTTTTCTAATCTTAAAGAATTTTGCTAAGAAAAATATTCATAAAATTAATTAATTAAAGAATTTTGAAAATGTTAATAGTTCAGTTGATTGATTGTATAAACTTTCACCTTGTTGGTGAAAGTTTGATTCCTAACCTTATAATCTCCTTCTCTATTTTCCTCTTCCCCTATCTCCAAAATCAACTTTTTTATGTTCTTTTTTTCTTTTATTTCTTGATTGGGTCATATTTTATATTTGCTTTATAAATTCTTTGGATCTCACCTAAAAGTATCACTTTAGAAATAAAATATTTTCTATCAAAAATAATTTTATTCTTGATATTTAAAACTTCTAACTAAAAATAGGTACACTTACCACTCACAACAATTTTTCTTTGGTAATTTCACATCTTTTTTTATTTCACCCGAAATTTATTGCTTGAACCATTACTCTTTACATTTATCTTGCGTCAATTAGGTATCACTTATTTTTCAAGTCTTTTCTACTAAAATAAATCTAGCTTTTACATTGAACTCAAATTACTCATAATACGTTTGTTATTTATTAAATATACTATGATAATATAATTATATCATCTTTTGGATATAACAACTTGAATAATTTAGGAATGGCACTGAGAATTATTTATTAATTTTTTAAATTGGACAAATAAAAGTGCGCAGATTTTATTTGTGCACTTTACTAAAGGAGTCGTGACATCTTAGAGGAATCCCCAGCAAAACAACAAAACAAATTGAAATAAAATACACTATGGAGTATTATTAAATTCTAGATGATAATCTATATTATAAAGTCGGACGTCAAACCAGCATGGTCAAGGCCCAAAACTAATTCATAATATATATGAGGAAAAATTATCTAACTACATTTTTTTTTATCACATTTTCTTATTTTTTTCTACCGTTTCAAAAAATATCAAAAATTCCTTCTTTTGCTCCTATTATTCCCTTTTCCGGATACATCAATTTAAATCACATATCCAAGATTTTCCTTCCTTTTTTCACGCCACAAATCTCTCCATAATTATCTCCATTAATTCAATTTTGAATTTCAAATCTTTCCAATTAATGATTTCAAGTTATTCAAGAGGTAGATCTCTTTCCATATCACTTCAATTATCGATTTTTAATTATTTTTTTTTTAGTTTTTTCATCTTAAAAAGTTGTTGATACGTATGGATGAAGAATGATCTTTCAATATTGGGCTTACCCAATTAGTTCGACAAGGATACATCTTCGACTTCTAAAACGATTGTGGAAAAAACGCTCAAAAAAAGGGAAAAGGGTCGAGATGGTGGTGGCTCTGGTAAGAGTTTTGGATAGAGATCCATAGGTATCGCTATTGTTGACAGTGAAAAATAGATATGGGAGTTGGCATAGAGCAAAGGAGAAAGTATAGGAGGATTTCTTCGTCATTTTTTGCTTTCAGCAGACAAAATTGTTGATTATTTTTTGATTTTTTTGTTGTTCATCATTTCTGATACATATGGGGTCTGATTTTTAATGTATCTAGTTGATTTTGTTTCTTAAAATAATGTATAATGCTTCCATTTCAACAGTATGATACATTACATTTTTATCATGCACAATGTATCGTGTTCAAATATTAGTTTTGATACATAACCTTAATTAGTACTGACACTTGATACAAAGATTCTATCAAATGTATCATTTATCATGTATCGGGTGTTGCTATGTATCTTCTACCTTATTCAAATTTAGAAGGATATGTATCCGTACACAGTACCAAATTATATTCGTGATATATAAACCCAACTATTTTCATAGCTAAACATGTGTGGTAAAATATTTTTCATATACATAAACATTACTCATTTCATATCTAAACATGTGTGGTAAAATTCATACAAACTAACACTACGTGTATTTGATATTAAATAACTACTACAAAATAATGTATCGATCTAAAACCAAACACTTTACGAGCAATCTTTACTTCTCTAATGTATCTGGTAGGCTAATTTGAGATTCACAAAAGAAATACTTTGTCCAACAACAATTTCATCACTTTCGTATCGTCATACTTCACCGCACTTTCTCAGATTTCTGAATGTCTTAACGAAATTGAGATATTCATGATGTATCGGCTCTGATTTTTGTCCAATTTGAATCAAAATTGAAAGATTGATTAGCAGGGACAGCAACATGATTGCGTGATTTATGATTTTGTTATTTAATTTTACGTTTTTTTCCTTTTTAAGCGTAACAAAATAGAATCTTATGTATCAACACCGTCTCATGTATGAATTTGGTATTTTGATTTATTAATCAACACTATCTCATGTATCACTCACAAATAAGCTACAGTACTTCACAAACATACTAGGATAGATAAATAGTAATATATCATGCTCACTTTATTGATAAGAAATTATGCATTCAAGTTAATACCACATGTATCTGATACATATTAATGACTAATGTATATCACACGTATCTTATACACATTAATGGTCATGATACATTCATACAAATTATCACTAAATACACATTCTTTGGCAATGATACATTCATACAAACTAACACTGCATGCATCTGATACTTAATAACTATGAACATGATACATACTAATTTGTATTTCAATAAATTAGGGTTATGTATCAAAACTAATATTTGAAAAAGATATATTGTACATGATAAAATTGTAATGTATCATAAATGTGAAGCGAATGAATTATACATTAATTTAAAAATTAAAATCAACTAGATACATTAAAAGATCTGTTGAAAAACAAAAATCAAAAAAAAATAATCAACAATTTGATCTGTTTAAAGCAAAAAAAAAAAATGATAAAGAAATCCTTCCACACTTTCTCCTTTGCTCTGTATACATTCTTGTAGCTTTTTTTCTCTTTCCCTGAACTAGAGGCATCCTACAGAAATCAAAGTATCAAAAACTAAGCTAAGGTTTGAGGTAGATATTGAAAGGCTTACAGAGATGAAAGGATTACGGCAGTTACTTCCTTGTATCAATTAGTACCATAACAATTAAAACACAAAAGAAGAAGGTGTCATATACAACTGCTGCTCAGTACAAGACTACGCTAAATTCAGGTCAAAATATTAAGCCAGCGAACCAAATAGGCCTCATTAACCTTTACTAACTTCCATACCACGACCAATTGCATCTCGAAGAATCCGATTAAGCGATATGGGTTGGATTTCCAGATGTTGAAAGTAAGTTTATTGAGTTTATATCGGGTTCGATGTCATCGTCACAGATGAGGAGGATCGGGTGGTGATGGATGGGTGAGGGTGGAAACGGATGTTGAGGCTGGAGGAAGGTTGAATCTGGGACGATTTGGGAGAGAAGTGAGAGAAGAAAATTTGAATTTTGAATTGTTTGAAGTTGTTATGATTTGGGAGAGATTGACATCAACGTGATTTGTGTGATTTGCGTGATTTGTGGATTTCATATTAATGCTTATGATTTGTTTCCTTTTTAATCGTAATAGAACAGTTAATTAATGTATCAATTGTTATGTATTGCGCATATTGAAATGTATCCGGATGGCCCATATTTTAGGAGATTTTTGTAAATTAAAAAAGAGTAGGGATATGATGTAATTTACTCCTTATACTATGAGATTTATGTAAGTTATACTAAAAAATTCAAAATTACATCTTCAAACAAAACTTCAACTTCATATCAATCTAGTTTTATATATGATGATTTTATATATATCGCATGTCTGAACGGGCCCTAAGTTTGAAATAATATAAAGTATTCTTAGCTTATACCTATTTAAATTTTAACCAAAAAGAAAAAAATCCAATTTAAATAATTAGAGAGAATCTGTGTATATTTTAAAGAATATGTCATAATTTTGAAAATAAAAGTAGAAAAAAAATAGCTAGAAAAATTCTTAGATAGGAAAATCACGTCATGAGCCACGCAAATTAATACATTTTCTGTTCTCTCATATTTTCTTTCCTGGCTATAAAGGATATACTCGAAATAAGTAGAACGACTCAAAATATTTAAATGTGAAAGAATCAAAACACGCATTTTTATCTCAAAGTGCTTCTTTCATTTTTTAGATAGAAAATGAAAACTCTATAATTATGAAAACTAGGCTTGTAGTGGTGCATTTAGCTGGACAGACTATGTTATGATTTATTATTTAATCAATCTTAATCCAATTTATTTTAATTCAGATAAATTTTGAACAAGTTAAAATTTAAATATATTTATTAATTTAATTTGTTTGAATTTAGTCTAACCCGTCCATTTATCGATGGTTATTATCTCTAGCACGCAATAGGACCATTATCTACTTCTAACCAACTTCCTTGTACCAATTTGCCAAGCATTAACCTTCCACTTGGCTTAAAGAAATAGGTGATAACGACTTTTATTTTTTTCTAAGGATTTGGTCAAATTTCTTGTATCTACTGAAACATAATTACACAAACTTTATTGGTTATGTAATACTCTAGAAAAGCAGATATCAAAACTAATTACTCCCTGGTTTCTTTTTATGTGTTTTGGTTATTATTTTAAGAGTTAAAAGAAATATTTATTTATTAGAGTATAATTTTTAAAATTATTAATTATTGTAAATATTTTTATACTTAAATTTTATTTTTTTAAAAATTAAAAAAAATGGACAAATTGAATCTCATCCTCCTAATATTTGTGAGAATTTGAAATCTTGTAGGTTAACACTCTTGGAATAGGATTAAAGAAATTTCTAAAATGAAAAAGTAAAAGGAGGATGAACCAAAATGAAAATGAAGAAAAGAAGATACATGATAATGTGGGTATAAAGTCGTCTTTGTTAGAGAATGTTTTAACAATTTTTAAGCATAAATTTGAATTGACCTAATCCATTGATGACCCCCTAAAATTGACACTATATTTCACTTAAGTAGACGATATTCATTTTAGACATCTCATACATCACATAAAAAAAAAAAAAGGAAAAAAAAGAAAGTAAATGAAAATAAGAAGACCCAAGTGGGTCAGAGTTTGACCAGCAGCAGCCAAAATTGGAAATTGGTCAAAAGTGAAAAATGGGATGCATCTTTGCTTCTTGTGTATAAATCAGCATAACATAACACACTTTTTGATAAGAGCCACAAATGTGTTTCATGGAATTAATAACAGACAAACATGATTGGACCATACCTTCTCCCTTACCTCAAATTATTCTTTTGTTTCTTTTTCTTATCTTCTTCTTCCATTTGATTTTTTATTCCCTTTGGACAAAATATTGAAAAGAAAATTCCTAAATTATTGCACTACATTTCATTTTTATTTGTTATGTTTCATTTTCCAAAAGAGTTATATTATATAAGTTTTGATCAGTATTTTAAGACGTATTACATCGTATTAATATAAAAAAGAATGCAACTTATGATATTTTTCATATTATTTTCAAATATTTAAATTTAATTAAAATATTGAATTAATATAATTCAATTTAACTTCAAAGATTAATTAGATTGACTCTAGTAAAGCAAAATATGACAAATAAAAGGAAATGAAGAACGTATTTCTAACACACTTCCGCGTCCCAATTTATGTGAAAGTGTAATACTATTTGGGGAGTCAAACAAATTTTCTTTTAGTTTTAATTTTTTCAAAAATATTTAGAATCATTAGCTATGTTGATTCGTATTACTTTTTGTATACTTTTTAAATATAGAAATTTTATTTAAAAAAATTTAAAAATCTATATATAATTTTTTTGATTCTTATACGTTACATATCTTCACATAAATTGAGACGTAGTCATATTTTATTTATACAACAACAATAACCAAATTTTATATTAGTAGGTGATCCTAGCTTGTACGCACCTATTAAACAAGTTAAATTTCTCTGGTAGGCTTGTAGTGATCAAAATTAAAAATAAATTAAGTAGCTTAAACACATTTATTATCCTTTGACTAGAACTTAATTCCGAATTGGTTCGTTATTTCCAATATGAAACAATTAGATATTTTAGGAGTGAATTATAAAATACAAAATCATATACCTACTAATCAGAAAATTATAGCGTATACATTTTCATTGATAAGTATCTACAAAACTAAAGAAAGTGTATTATTATTGGGTTTCCAAATATATAGTTATATCACTCCGACTTCAAACATTTGATACGCAAAATCGTTCATTTATATTAAATATATTATAATATTTAACACATTACTGGGATCCATGCTTGTAAATCGTGCAAATGAATAATACCTATCAATGTATGTCTGTATTTATATATTAAATAAATATACTTGTCACTACACAAAATACCATGAATCATGGACTATCTACGAGATATTGTCTTCTTCTTATTTTTTAAAATTAAATATTGACCAAAGATTTATTATTTATATTTTCAACATGATTCCTTGTTATATCTTTTTTTAAAAAAAAGGGAAAAGAGCATATATATTTTTAAATTTTTACTATTTATAATGGGTATACCAATTATTAAAGAATGGTGAATATATATATTTTCATCGTCTAACAAATAATATATATTCAAGCTTTTCATTAATAGATCTATATTATCAGATTAAAAAAATAATCGTAAAATTATTTTTTTAATTTTCAAAATATTAAGTAATTTTTAAAAAAATCTTACATATTATTTTTCCTCCATCACTTATCTAGACGTGATCTAAATTCTAAATTCTAAATGCTCAATCCCTCTTCTATTGAGTTATTACTTCAATGACTTATATTTAGGACGCATATTAGACTAAACAAGATCATCATCAGCAACGTGAGATGATGACTAAATAAAAAAGGAATTACATTTTCTTTTAGTTTGGTCAGAGCTGGAAGGATAATAAAATGGGTAAAGTAATTTTGTAAAATTACGTGAATGCTTCATTTGACTATTTTTTTGATAAAATATATTTTATTTAAATCGCAAAGGATAAACATTGTGTAAATTTCTATTGGTCAATAAAAAAAAATGTGTAAAGTAATTTTGTAAAATTACGTTAATGCTTCATTTGACTATTTTTTTGATGAGATATATCTTATTTAAATCGCAAAGGATAAATATTATGTAAATTTCTATTGGTCAATAAAAAAAATGGGTAAAGTAATTTTGTAAAGTTACTTGAATGCCCTATTTGACTATTTTTTTTGATAAGGTATATCTTATCTAAATCGCAAAGGGTAAACATTGTGTAAATTTCTATCGATCAATAAAAAAAATGGGTAAATAATTTTGTAAAGTTACGTGAATTCCCCATTTGACTATTTTTTTTGATAAGGTATATCCTATCTAAATCTCAAAGGGTAAATATTGTGTAAATTGCTATTGATCAATAAAAAAATGGGTAAAGTAATTTTGTAAAGTCAGGTGAATGTTCTATTTGACTGTTTTTCGATAAGGTATATATCCTATATAATAAATCGCAAAGGGTAAACATTGTGTAAATTTGTATTGGTGATGAAAAAATAGGGACATCGGTCATCACCAGCAAGGTACCGTAGCATTTATTTCCGCCAACCTACCTATTTCCTAGACCTTTCTGAATTCTTTCATTTGAAAAATAAGAAGTTGGTTTTCGCTTTCTCTTCTATAAAAGAAGAGAAACACACCAAATTCCTCCATTAATCTTTCTTCAGATTTCACCTTACCGTTGAAACACACAAGATTTTTTTAACATTCATGGCTTCCATCAACATTTCTTTCCCTTCAACATCTCTGAGTCGCTCCCAGTAAGCTTTTACTTTTTTTTTTCTTTTTGTTTCAAGAATTGTATAAAATTTTCAAGATCCAATCTGGGTTTTGTAGGGTCCTGTTTTGGGTTCTTTCTTTTAATGGGTGTGTTTGAATTTACCGTGGATGCATTTCTTGAAAAGGGAAAACTTTATTTGACTTGGATTTGTACATTTCTTGAATGGTTTCTTGGAATTGTTCTTGTTTGAACTTTACAGAGTCGCACTTTGTTTTACAATTTTACTGCTTTTCAAGATTCTTTATTTGACTTGATGATGGATTATTTAGGCATTGAGGCGTAGTAGTGCTTTTTTTTTCAAGAAAATATTTGTTACTGTTTGTTTTTATATCCTTCTATGTATGAGAGCAATCGTTAGGAGTTCACTCGTGTATACATTGTAAATTTGGTGTAGACAGGAAAATACCACCTCGTGTAGATGATTCTTAGATTACTGTTGTTATTGTAAAGCTTTTATACAGATGAAAGGAGGTTGAGTTTGTTGCTTCTGATCTGACTTTATAACAGATTTTGGATAGAAAAGATAGGATACTGAGTAGGATTATGACTATGTGAATTCATTGACATGTAACATGTTTAGTCATGTAAAAACTTGCTAAGATCTGTCAATAGCATCAGCTTAGTTTATAATGTTCAAATCTTTAATGTGGTTGAACATTCTACATTCACCTGTTTAAATATTGATTTCTTACCTTTCAATTTCTTAAATATTTGCAGTATTATGAGTTTTCCCTAATCTGCTAACTTTTCTTGTAGAGCAATAAAGAACTTCAAGTTGTTCAATGGATTGCACTCCGGAGATCTATTTTCTCTTAATGGGGTCTCTTCAGGGTCATTCATACGGCTTAATGCTAGACAGCATTTAACCATCAAGAATGATTTCAAGATTAATTCTGCATTGTTATCTGGTGAAGGAGACATACGTTCTCAATCCAGGGGAGAAAGTTCTCTATTTAGTAGCCTCTCTACAGGAACTGAGACTCAACCTGATGCTGTAACCTTTGCAACGCTAGAAGCAGATGGTGTTCCTACAACAAGTGGCTTTCTTTCAGATGATGATGAATGTGATTTGGATCGTCCGACGGAAGGTTTTTCATCTGTTCCTGAGGCTATTGAAGACATTCGCCAAGGAAAGGTAGGTTCTTCTTAAAAGTCAACAAGAGTTTCTCTTATGTTGTGTAAAAATAAAGTAAGTCAATCCTTATTGCAGATGGTGCTAGTTACAGATGATGAAGGCAGAGAAAATGAAGGGGATTTAGTTATGGCTGCATCCAAAGCTACACCAGAAGCAATGGCTTTCTTTGTCAAGCATGGAACAGGGATAGTTTGTGTGAGCATGACAGAAGAACACTTGGAGAGGTTACAGCTTCCGTTGATGGTAAACGATAAAAAGAATGAAGAGAAACTTTGTACAGCATTCACAGTCTCAGTGGTATGTATTAACTTGATTACTTACGTTTGCATCTCTTTTTGTAATGGTGGAGTTGGGGGTGGTATGGGGTGATGTGCTAGGGAACTTCCTTAATGGCAAGCGAGTTCTCATTTCAGAATTTGGGAATTTAACATTTCTAAACCTGCCTGATACAGTCAAATTACTAAGTTGTTTGATATCTAAACCTTACCAACTAAAGAAAGAAGAAAAAAAAGATGTAAGAAGATTTCTGCTACAAATTCGTAACAAGAGTAAAAAAGTGCTGAGTATTATTTTGCAAGCACGCCTACTTGCCTTACCATTTTTCCAATTGGGGAGTTACTCCCAATCAATGCTGGGATACTGTGTTCTCCAGGGAATATTTCAAGGATCAACTATCTAGTGTATGCTATTCTGGCAACCGTGTGGAATACGAGTACCTTTATCTTCAATGTTTTACTTCTATGTTTAATAAGGGCAAAATAAAAATGAACATACCTAAGGCTCGTTTCTGAAAGATGTTCTAACATTTAATTCTTTTACTTTGGTTTCTGCGCCAAAAGACTTCTTGAGAATTATCCGTCCTGTGTGATCCCTCTTGCTGCTAATTGTCCTTTCAGCATCCTAGTCTTGTCTCCTGCTAATTGGATGCTTATGAAGCATTAATGGTAAAACAATCATGCAGGACGCAAAACATGGAACGACTACAGGAGTATCTGCTCATGATAGAGCAACGACAGTATTGGCACTTGCGTCTGGAGATTCGAAGCCTGAGGATTTCAATCGACCAGGGCATATTTTTCCTTTGAAATACAGGAAAGGCGGGGTTTTAAAACGGGCTGGACATACTGAGGCTTCTGTGGATCTTGCGATGTTAGCTGGTTTAGACCCTGTTGGAGTAATATGTGAGGTTGTGGATGATGATGGTTCAATGGCTAGATTGCCTATGCTTCGTCAATTTGCAAAAGAACATAACTTGAAGATCATATCAGTTGCTGACTTAATCAGGTGCGTGGTTGACAGATCTGCGTATGATTTCTTTAAGAGTTGGTGTTGCTGAATAAATTCCTTCGTGGTTTATTATTTTATCTTTCTTTAACGTGGTGATAAATACTTCTGATGGTTCTAAACTGAGGCTTCCTTTTCTGACTGGATCTATTTTTCTATTTAGCTTCTTTCTTTTATCTTTACTGCATACTTGGCAGGTAATTTGGGAGATTGTGCAAAAGTCCATGCCCCTTATTCCTCAAGAGAAACCAAGAGATGTGTTAAAGTTCTGATTTGATAGTCAGGAGCACTCTGTAATAGCTTCCTAATTCTGATTTCCACGCTCTGTTTTTGGCTAAACCACATCTTCTTATGGGGGTTTCCCCCCAATATACTTCAGACAGTTCCCATTCAAGTCAATGATTTCCTTATATTGTGTAAGCTTACTTAAGCTTGGCTCTCACTTCTAAGGATGAAGATAGACTTAGGCTTGTATCATTGCGCATCATGGAATCAATGGTGATATGAATCTTTTCAGTTACCGAACAACTAGACTACAAGAGATTGGAGATGCAGCAAGTCTTTGAAGAGACTTTATCTTCATGGGTTGGTGCATCTGCCATCTGCTCTTTTAGGGGGCGTTTGGTAGAGTAAATTAGCTAAAATAATAGATGCATTAGCCCTATGTATTAGTAGTACCTTGTTTGATATACTTTTTCATGCTATGTGCATTAGTTATACACTCTATTGTGTATTGAGGAGTGTATTACTAATTCCATGAATTTCTAGGTATTAGTAACGTAAAGGGATTTAATGCATGCATTAGCATGGTTGAAGACACAATTATCCCTCAAAACTCCTTTAACATCTTTTCCACCATAATTGTGGAGGATATTTTTGTAAATAAATATTTTTATACAATGCATGTTTTTTTTAATACACCAAACCAAATAATGCATAAGAAATAATTTATGTATAACTAATGCAAGCATAACTAATACAAGCATTACTAATACACTCTATTTAGCATTATTTTTATACACTTTACCAAACGACCCCTTACTAAATTGTGTATGCCAACACATCCATGTGCTAACATATTAGGTCTAGTTTAGTTTTACCTGATCAAACGAAGAAGGCTACTTTTGATTTTTTTTTTTCTCATTTCATTTGCATTTAGCTGGATTAATGTCTTAAAACTCAGTAGATGCGACTTCCCTTTGTCTTGTTTTGTTCAGCAAATGCTTGATAGCAAGCATTCCTTTAGTGCTTCTACTACATTAGCTTTTGGTACATCATCTGACAAGAACTTCCTTTTACAGATATAGGAGGAAAACAGATCAGCTGGTAGAGCATGCTTCTGCTGCAAGAATACCTACTATGTGGGGCCCGTTTACTGCCCATTGCTTCAAGTCAATAATAGATGAAATTGAGCACATTGCTATGGTTAAGGTGAGCAACTTTTGGGATATTCTCTCATGTATCTTCGGCATTGGTTGGACTAGTCGAAGTTGTACATACATTTGAGTCTGTTGTGTTTCACTAATCACAAAACTAGATATATTATCTATTTGAAACATGAAGTTCCATCTTCTTCTTAAGTGGAAAGGGGACGAGCACGTTTACTATTGTATCTTACATCACTTTACAGTTTGGCATCCTTGTAGTGAATTTTATTAATGCAAACTATGGGCGTATTGGTCTTGACAAGTTCATTTTGTGTTTGGTACTGATTTGAGATGAGTTTGTTGAATGACCAGGGAGATATAGGAGATGGACAAGATATTCTTGTCCGAGTACACTCGGAATGCCTCACAGGAGATATATTTGGTTCAGCCAGATGTGACTGTGGATCCCAGCTGGCAACTGCAATGCAACAAATTGAGGCTGCTGGCAGGGGGGTTTTGGTTTACCTCCGTGGTCATGAGGGTAGAGGCATTGGTTTGGGTCACAAACTTCGTGCTTATAACTTACAAGATGCTGGACGTGATACTGTTGAAGCGAATGAAGAACTTGGTTTGCCCATTGATTCAAGAGAGTATGGGGTTGGTGCACAGGTACTCACTTTCCTATATAAGCTCTCTCTGGATTGTGCTGTAATTTTTGTGTAAATCTTGTTGTCTTGAAGCAAAGCTAAATTTGTTTCCTTCTGCAGATCTTAAGGGATCTTGGTGTTCGAACTATGAAGCTGATGACGAACAATCCTGCAAAATACAGCGGGCTCAAGGGTTATGGTTTAGCGATTTCTGGTAGGGTCCCCGTTGTGACTCCCATTACAAAAGATAACAAGAGATATTTGGAAACAAAACGTGCTAAAATGGGCCATGTATACGGCTTGAACCTCATTCGCCCTGCAACCAGCACCAGCACAACAAATGGTAAACCAAACTCTGAGAATACTAATGTTTCCATGCTTGGGAACTGATAAGATGATCTGGTTGGCGAACAACTTGCTTGAGGAATAGCAATCACCTTAACACATAATTCAAATCTTAATCATTGTTTATTGCTCCTCATACCTAAATATTGATTTCTTGGTGCTGATTATTTTACGGACATTCTTTTTGTCCTTGAATGTATATTAGCATTGATGAGAAGTAATGCAATTCACCTTTGTCCTCGATCCCATCTCAAGTGTTAGTGAAAGCCAGCAAAGACTCTGCTGATAACAAAGAGTACGTACACATATCACGATTCATGATTAAAGTTTATATGACACATGTTTTGCATTAGTTGGTTTGGTGCAAACAAAGAGTACTATTAAGTTTTTTCCTTGCCCGAATGATAACAGTTGCCTTATTGAAAAATAATGAAATGTCTACCAATTGGCTATTTAGTCTCTTAACCAAAGTAAGTCGAACATTTATTTAGCTGGAGGTTTGTGATGAATGAAGAAAACCAAAGCAAAACAAGAAATATTACATCATCAAGAAGATACATAATATGATATAGTTTCGTATTATCCAAATCAAGGAATAGAATGCTACTTTGGAAGTGGAGAACAAAATGTCAAAATATCAGCATTTCTCTCAAATTCAGCCATGTCATTCTCCGTAAAACTAACCCATGCTTCTATTCCATCACCATTTTTTGTGTCCATCAGAATAATTACGTCAATAGCATCGAAGCTAACGGAGCTCACCCAGAATGGCTTTCCCCAACCAAAATCAGCTTCATACCAAGGGAATCCACACCAACTAGAGCATGAAAGAATGTCCATCTCGTCTCCTTGGCGAAGTATGTCTACAACTTTTATCTGATTGTTAACAACTAAAGAGAAAACATCAACTACTCTTGCCGCCTTACCAATGCCTACAGATGTGTCCCGTATTGTCTTTCCTACCAACTTTACAAAGTCATTCAACTCCTTTCTTGCCTCTAGATCAGCAATTCCAAACATGGTACAGTTCCCTAGAGCATGTTGTAAAGATGGTAAATTTGATTTTCCCCTCAAATTAATAGGAAATAAAAAAGACGAGTCCCTTGAATGTCCATTTTTTGTGGTGGAAATCCCCACAAGAACCTTCCATATTAACGACATAACAACCACCACTCGAGTAGGCCTGATGGCAGTTGAATCTTCGATTGTATTTTTGAGGTTTGCTATTGCCAAAGCATCAAACACAAACCTCTTCGTGATACTCTTAGAGCCTCTGTTGGATGGCGGTGAATATTGAGGTGCTGATAGCACTCTTGTGGGAAATAGCGATGACAAGTGACCGAAACTTGGGAGACAATCTTTTATCGTTCCTGTAAGACTAGTGTTGGCCCATTCATTGACAAATGTTGCTAAAGTGAAAGCATCAGCTACGATGTGTGAAATTTGTATCCCTATGATTAATCCTCCACAATTGAATAGGTTCACTTGGACACCAAGTAATGGAGTTGATGGCAGATCTGAGTATGGAGGAACAGCACTAGGCCATGGAAGAAAATCATTCAAAAGCTCAGTCTTGGGTACTTGGTGAAGAAATTCAGCAAGATCCGCGTTGACTTTGGTTTCGACATACTCAACACCTTCATCATTGCAGTGAATTGAGAATTCATCTTCATTAAATCTCCCTGCTATAGGGTAAAAGTTGGTTAATGTCTGGGCCAAAGATTTTTGCAACTTATCACGTCTTTCAGTAATTGTTCCTTGAGTCGTACTGCTTGGCAAGTAGTGGAAGACTACTGGCACATATGCACGAGGAACCATCTGATCGAAAAATGAAAGCTTAAGGGTCCGAAGATGATTCGGGGTAGGAATTGAGGGCTTCAACATTTTCCCTGTCTGGATTTCAATCTCTAACTTGGCCATTAATTAGGATTAGCAGCAAAAGAGAGAGAATAAACACAAGCTTGAATACACTACACTCTTTCTTAATAGGGAAATAATGTAATATCTGCTAATGAAATTAGATATTCCTTTTCATCGTATCTCATGCAAATAAATAGGGAAAAAGCAAAACAGAATCTTATCGCTAGGCTGTTGTCATCCTGATATATTTTTCTAAAATAATTTTTTGTGGCTTGTTAGCCTTTTATTCATCATTAAAAAAAAGCAAATGGTTCCATCAATAAGCCGGCTTAAAAGTGACCGGCCGAGCTCAAACAGAAAAAAACAAACAACAAAAGTAAAGAAAATACAGGCATATGTGTGACATTTGAATGCCATGACTAGTCCTCCACATCATCAAGAAGATACATATATAAAGATAGTGTTGGGCTATGGCCCATGTTCTAGCCAAAGGCCCATAGCCTAATTCTACTTGGAAAATGATTGAAATTATTCTCTTTAATTGGTTTCCAATTCTATTAGGAAAATGATTGGAATTGGAATCCTATTTGGAGTTGGTTTTGGCTTTATAAGGAAAAACACAACTCTATAAATAGAGGATGGTTTTGAGAGAATAATTCAATTGCTCATTAGTATTGTCATTGAAAAACATTAGCACATAAAAGAGGTTTTTGAGAGAGCTTTCGACAAAAGAGAAGAGAGAAGAAAAGGGTTCATTTTGCTGCAGTCTTTTTCTCCGACAAGCAACGTTCAAATTGTGTTGTCCGATTAACTAACCGTTGGATCGGGCTGAAATTTTGACTGAGTGTTCCTAACATCTTGGTGGTTGATTTGAACGGTGGAGATCAGATTCGGTGGTCAGCAGGATCCTGATTTAGGTCCCGAACAACAGCTCTGTTTAAATGGTTTTTCTTTCTATTTATCTTTTGTTGGTGTAGCTATTGTTTGTTCTCTTTTGGCACTTGTTGTGTAGCCATTAGAAGAATATTTGTAACATTCTTATTGTTATAGTGAAGCAATTCGGATCTTGTTGATCCCGTGGTGGTTACCTTTGGTTTGAAGGGTTTTTCCACGTTTAAACTTGGTGTTCTTTATTGTTGAGTTTTCGTTTTCATCTTCTCGTCATAACAGATAGTTCGAAAAATAATGAATATCTACCAACTGCTAATTAATCTCATAGCCACACATTGGTTTGTGATGAATGAAGAAAACAAGAAGCAACAAGCAAAGCAAAACAAGAAATATATTACACCATCAAGAAGATATTTTATCCAAATCAAGGAATGGAATGCTACTTTGCAAGTCCAGAACAAAATGTCAAAATATCAGCATCTCTCTCGAATTCAACCATGACATTCTCCTTCAAACTAACCCATGCTTCTATTCCATCAAAATATTGTTTTAGTTGTATTTATAAAGCCCATTTCAACATTACAGACAGCCCATGTGTTATGTCAACCTGTTTCTGCATATTTGGTTATACTCGTTGGCAGCTGCGGCTTAGCCAGGATTTATTGTAAGTAGTGTCGTCATTTAAGGAAGAGAACATATGAACAAATTAGAGGGAAGAATAACTAATTTTTGAACATTAGAGTTTTAGGTTTAGCGTGATTAATAGCCCGTTTGACCAAACTTCTAAAATTAAACTTATTTTAAAAAGTATTATTTTTTCAAAAATGCTTTTCAAAAAATTTATTTTGGCGATAAACAATTTGTGTTTCTACCAATAAATTTAGAAAGCATTTTTGAGCTAGAAGCAATTAGTATCTGGCCAAGCAAATAATATATTTTTCTCAGAAAATTTTTTCAAAAAATTGCTTTTAGGCAAAAGTTATTTTTTTTAGCTATTAAAAAACAACTTTGTTACTTTCTAACTTTCTAAAAATATGCACGTTTCAATTAATAATAATAGCTTACAATTTTAAAAAAAATAAGAAGTGCAAAAGTTTGTTGCCGCCGAGGTTCGAACTCGTGGAGAGTGCTACGTTAATGAAGCACTTAACCAGAGAGCCATTTGGAAATTAATTTTACATTTGTCACAGTATATAATATATACAGATTATTTGTTTTTGATATATATGTGTATATATTGATTAAAATTTCCGATGAAGCAGTGTTGGCTGACCCCCTTGTAAGGTGGGATCGCCCCTGGTTGGCAGGGCATTAGTTTATAGGGAATATTTGTTGAAAACTCAATAAAAAACTAGTCTCTTGATCCATGTGCACTTTCTCCCTGTTTCCTTCTTTTTTCTTCCTTTAATTTGTTGACCTTCACTGTACTCATCATTTGAGTTAAGTTTTATATCAATATTATTTCACATCAATCAGGGGTGGATGCACATGATTAAATATATTAATATTTGTGAGTTCAGGTGAAAAGTTTAGGGTAGCAATTTTTTCGTAATGCCTTCATTCACAATTCAATTGAAATTTTTAATATAGAATCAAGTAAAATGAAATTTTTGCAGCATTTTTGGGTTATTTATTATGATGAGAAGGACCAGTTGGAATTTGCAAACTTTTACCTTATTGATTAGGGTTTGGTGGCCTAGTGAGATAGAGGAGACGGGATAAGTATTTCCATTATATCACCATTATTCTTTTAATTTAATTTAAGATAACACATAAGAATCTCCGTGAATTATAGTTAAATTGACAATTACAATTTAAATTATACAAGAATTTTATTATTTCTCGAACTTAATTGTTAAAGTTTCACTATTTTTTTATGTTTAACCTATAGTATTTGTTGGGTGATATTATTTTCGGAAAATAAGAATAAAAAATTATAGACAAGTCTTAAATTTTGGGGACAACTATTTAAGGAATTAATTTCACCATATTTTCCAAAGATGAGACCAGAGATATGCTTCACACCACCCCTACGAGCAAGCCTGCGAATAGCTGGCTTAGTGATACCCTGGATCTGGATGTTGTCTCTTAGTACCTTCATGTGCATCTTGGCTCCTCCCTTTCCCAACCCCTTGCCTCCCTTTCCTCGACCAGACATTTTCACAAAGAAATTTGAACAAGTATTGAGAGGATTAAGGAAGAAAGAGAGATGGTGGAGGTGTTTGAAGATCGTGGGGGTGGGGGGTGAGAGATACGGAAGGTAATAGAATTGGGGGAGAGGAACGACAGATCGAGGTGAGAGAAAAAAAAATTGAATTGATAATTTATCATTAATTAAGAAAGTTTAAATTTTAAGATAATCATTTAATATCATATTTAAAGAATTTGTGTATTTAATTAAATATTTTAAAATATACGATATGAATATTAAAAGTGATATTGTGTATATATATTTTAAATTAAAGATAAATTAAATATATATGTTAGTAAAGTATGCGTAGTTTTTCCATATTAAATCCTTCTCAGCCTATCCATATTAGAAGAAAAAGCTGCACATGAAGGCGCCGGAATTAATTGTCACATTTAGGGGTGTGACAAAATAGACTAAATTTATATATGGTTATAAGTTTGATTAATCCATTTTAAATGGATTGGATTTGATTAAAAATGAATAAAATATGAATCAATTCATATTACCTATCATAAAATATAAATATATATTTTTAACTAGGGTATTATTAGCATTTAAAAAAATTTCAAAATAATTGGGTCAAGTTGCACGATCAGTTTCCAATCCAATATTTAGCTCGTTCCAATTCAATTCATTTCTTCTCAAATAATTTTTTATTCAATTTTAGCTCCATTGATTTATTAACTGTCTTATTTTAATCCAATCATTTGACCTCCCTAGTGTGTGGTAATGTTTTTTGAAAAAAAGTTTTCCATGAGAAATAAATAATATCCTCAATTTATTTTTCAAATATTTGATAGATGAGTAAAAAATAATTTTCCGTTTTTAGTTAGTAAGTGAATTTTTCTCTCTGTATAATTTGGTTATGAGGAGAAATGAATTTATAAACTCTATTGAAAATATAGTTTGGAATTTTAGATTTGGAAAAATGGTTTGAAATATATCCAAATTTTGATCGAAATTGCTGTAACAATCCCAAACTCTGGGCAGGACCTATTACCCCCTGCACTATTTTATAGTGTATTTTAAAGATATATAGGTGCCCACGTGGACATCATAAATATTGCATCATTATAAAATAGTAACTTGTCATGCTGGACACTTATATATAGGGGTGTTCAAAACCGAACCGTAACCGATAAGCCAACCGCAAAATTGGCATATTGGCTTATTGATATTGGGTTATTGAATAAACGGTTGGTGAACGGATTAGAATTTTATAATTAACGGCTTATTGGTGTGGGGGTGGATTATTCAATTTCCTTATCGGATAAACCGTTAACCCATTAAGAGTTACCATACTTACACTTTTAACTTAGGTATATTAGCATCATTTAATATTTTTCCATAATATATAATTATATATTATTAGTCCTAAGGTCGTAAAGCCAAAAACTTGAAAACCTATTTACTTTTCTGTTATTAACTATTACATTACTATTAATCTATATTTTTTGTAATATAGGAGAATTTTACAAATTAACTTAATTTATATTAGGGAAAAGAAGTCATTTTTTAAAGATGTGTTCATGGAACAAAAAAGGGTAGAGGTTAACCGATACACAGTCCGATAACCGTCCGATAAGTGCTAATCTGTTATCGAACCAACCGATATCTTATAGGTTGGCTAGCGGATTAGTAAATTTGAAAACCGATATCCGTTAGATCAAACCGTTAAGCAAAATTATCCGCCTGATCCGTCCAATATGCAGCCGTACTTATATATCTTTAAAATACACTATTAAATAGTGCAGAGGGCAATAAGTCCTGCTCAAAATTTGAAATTATTACAGCAATTTCGATCAAAGTTCAAATATATTTCAGACCTTTTTCCCTTTAGATTTCTAGTTTATAAAGTATTTCCCAATGTTTGGTGCCAAAATTGACAATCACCCTTAGCCAGGAAAATGCAAAAAGGAATGTGCGATGAGGATGACCATAACTTTATAGCGATATTTCACAGAGCATAAATTTTAAAAAAGAGAATTTTTTAAAATTTATGACTTAAAATATGTCATAAATATTTATTTAGCTATAAGTTATCGGATTAAAAATATATTTATAAACAAAATTAACATTTTATTCATCTAACAAAAAATACATAACTATACAGCTTACAACTTAAGATATCATAATCTCTAAAATTTTCTACCATTTAAAAAATTACAAAAATCTACTTTCGGAGACATCCCTATCCCTTCTCGGATACATTCATCCCCTCTTAAATACATCCATATCCGGCCTCTTTGGAATACATTTCTCCCATTAAGTAATGTATCATTTGCAATGTATCCGACAAATTCATCCCCTCTTGGATACATCCCTATTCGGCCCCTTTGGGATCCCATTAAGTAATGTATCCAAGAGCAATGAAAAATTTGGAATTTTTATAATTGGAAAAACTTTTAAAATAGGATATAATTAGCCCGCAAATATATGAGATTTCTATACACTATAAATATAGCTAGCTAGCTAGGTTGGTTCGTTCCAAACAATGCACTTTATGAATGTTATATCCAATAAAGTAGTGGCCTGCCAAGCCGTTATATTTGAATATGAATAATGAATGCAATAGTAATGTGGTGCCAAACTATACATATATATAAGAGAGGAATGAATATTGATTTATTGATGAACAAAAACTTTATTGATCAAAAGAAAAAGGAAGGTAATTGTGATATGGCCAAGTTAGGTATTGAAATTGAGTCAAGGAAAATGTTGAAACCCTCAGCTCCTAGGCCGGATCATCTTAAGATCCTCAAGCTTTCCATATTCGATCAGCTGGCTCCTCGTGCATATGTGCCAATACTCTACAACTACTTGCCCAGCAGCACTTCATATGATAAGCTTGAAAAATCATTGGCGGACCCTCTAGCAGGCAGATTTAATGAAGATGAATTCTCAATTCACTGCAATGATGAAGGTGTTGAGTATGTTCAAACCAAAGTCAACGCAGATGATCTTGCTGAATTTCTCGGTCAAACTGAACCTAATAATATTGAGTCGTCTTTGGTTCCTGTAATGGATCATCAAGTCCATTACTTGGTGTCCAAGTGAATGTATTTAATAATGGAGGAGGGATACAAATTTCACACATGATAGCTGATGCTTTCACCTTAGCAACATTTGTCAATGATTGGGCGAACACTAATCTTACAGGGACGATGACAAAAGATCATCATCTCCTGAGTTTTGGTCAATTTCCATCGCTCTTTCCAGCAAGAGTGCCATCACCTGATCCCAACACTACTACTACTGGCCCTAAAAATAAGTTTGTCACAAGGAGGTTTCTCTTTGATGCTTTGGCAATAGAAAACCTCAGAAAAACAATCAAAGATTCAAGTGATGACATCATCAGGCAGCGTTATGTCCCTAATATGGAAGGTTCTTGCACACATTTCTTCCGCCAAAAATGGAAATTCTTTATTATTTTATATTAATTTAAGGGGAAAACTGTCAAAAATGCCGTCTTTAGAACATGCTCTAGGGAATTTTTTAATGCCAGGAGTTGTTAATATAGAGGATGAGTTTAATGATTTTGTAAACTTGGTAGGAAATACAATACGGGACACATGTGTAGCCATTGGCAAGGCGCCAAGCGTTGATGATATTTCCACTTTAGCTGTTAACAATCACATAAAAGGTATAGACAAACTTGTCCAAGGAGACAAGATGGACACTTATATCACCAGTAGTTGGTGCAAATTTCCTTGGTATGAAGCTGACTTTGGTTGGGGAAAACCATTCTGGGTGAGCCCCGTTAGCTTCGATGCTACTGAAGGAGCTATTCTATTGGAAACAAAAGATGGTGATGGAATACAACTTGGGATTTGTTTGAAGGAGAAAAACATGGCTGAATTCGAGAAAGACCCGAACATTTTGTCCTACACTTCCAAATTAGCATTCCATTCCTTTGGATAAAATGAAACTACATTATGATGTAATATTTCTTGTTTTGCTTTGCTTATTGCTTCTTGTTAATTAACTATCTTTATGCACGTATCTCTTCTTGATGATATAAAATTAATTGATTATCATCATTTCAATAAAAGAGGAGATCAACGTAAGTCAATTTTTTCCATTTGTATGATAAATTAATGTAATAAAATCAACCTGCAGAATAATATTTAATTTGGATAACTAGTGAATTTACTTACCGTGGTTAACATCAATGATCTTGTTATATTTATTAAATGAGATATTCAAATAACTGAAGTAGGTTGTTTTGCCTAATTAAAAACCTTCCCATTTTCTTTTGGTTGAAGATAAATTTTTTTTTTCTTTAAACAATAAAACACTTATTTGCTTAAACAAGCAAGTAAGAGAATCCTTGTACAAATTTATTATGTATATTCCTGCGCCGAATCCTCCTCAAAAATAAAAATCAAAAGACAAAGGTAGAGATATAGAAAAACATACATGTTTGAAATACTTTTTGTTTTGTCCTTTTTTGCTTTCATAAATAAATTTTGATTATTACAAATATCCATAAAAAAAAAAATATTATGTATATATAAATATAACAAAATATGTATTGTTTGAGTTCGGTTATTTCTTTAGATTTTGAACAAACTAAAACCCAAACAAAATATTGTTTTAGTTGTATTTATAAAGCCCATTTCAACATTACAGACAGCCCATGTGTTATGTCAACCTGTTTCTGCATATTCGTTGGCAGGGCATTAGTTTATAAGGAATATTTGTTGAAAACACACTAACAAACTAGTCTCTTAGCTTGATCCATGTGCACTTTCTCCCTGCTTCCTTCTTTTTTCTTCCTTTAATTCCTTGACCTTCACTGTGCTCATCATTTGAGTTAAGTTTTATATCAATATTATTTCACATCAATCAGGGGTGGATGCACATGATTAAATATATTAATATTTGTGAGTTCAGGAGAAAAGTATAGGCTAACAATTTTTTGGTGATGCCTTCATTCACAATTCAATTGAAATTAGATATAAATTAAATAAACAGGGAAAAACCAAAACAGGATTTTATCACTATGCTCTTATGAGAATTTTAAACTTCAAAATGGATCATTTTGTCTACATTGAGGAATCAAATGCTGTGTATGACAATATTTCAGAATCTCTCTCGAATTCAGTCATTTCATTCTCCTTCAAACTAACCCATGCTTCTATTCCATCACCATCTTTTGTGTCATTTAGGATAATTACTTCAAAAGGTTTGCTAACACTACTCACCCAAAATGGCTTTCCCCAACCAAAATCTGCTTCGTACCACGGGAATCTGTACCAACTAGTGCTCGGATAAATGTCTATCGCGTCTCCTAGACCAAGTTTGTTTATAACTTCCGTGCCACATAGATGTAATATCATCAATGCTTGCAGATGTGTCCCTTGTTGTACTTCCTACCACGTTAACAAAGTCATTTAACTCCTTTCTCAATTCGTTTGCCTCAACAGAAGCAACAACCGTCACGTATAAATTCCCTAGAGCATGCTCTAAAGACGGCAAATTTGATTTTCCCCTCAAATTAATCGGAAATAATAAAGACGAATGTCCATGTTTGGTTGATGAATTGCCCACAAGAACCTTCCATATGAATGACAGAACAACCACCAGTCGAGTAGGTCTGGTGAATGTGGCACTCGAATTGATTCTGTCTTTGAGATTTGCTATTGCCAAAGCACCAAACACAAACCTCTTGGTGACAATCTTAGGGCCTATGTTGGAAGGCGGTGAAACTTGAGGACCTGATAGCACTCTTGGGGGAAAGAGCGATAACTTGGGAGGCAATCTTTTAGTGTCCCAGTTTGGCTAATGTGTGCCCATTCTTTGACAAATGACCCTAATGTGAAACCATCAGCTAGGATATGTGAAATAATCATCCCAATGATTAGTCCTCCACAATTGAATACGTTCACTTGGACTCTAAGTAGTAAACTTGATGGCAAATCAGTTGGAAGAAAGTCATTCAAAAGCTCAATCTTGAGTCCTTGATAGAGAAACTCAGCAAGATCCGCATTGACTTTGGATTCAACATACTCAACACCTTGGTCGTTGCAGTGAATTGAGGTGTCATCTTTGCTAAATCTTCCAGCTCGAGGGTAAAACTTGGTTAACGTCTGAGCCAAAGATTTTTGCAACTTGTCACATCTAATTTGATCAGTAATTCCTTCACTGTTTGGCAAGTAGTGGAACAATATTGGTACAAATATATGAGGAGCACTCTGATCAAATAATGAAAGTTTGAGGGTTCGTAGATGATTTGGGATAGGAGTTGAGGGCTTTACCATTTTCCTTAGCTGGATTTGAATATCTAAATCGGCCATTAAGAAATATTTGGAAATGAAAAGAGTTACTTTTTTCACTTTTTGTTGATTTCGAGTTGTTCGTTTGTGAAGATCCAAGGGTTTCTGTTTTTATAGAGGGCTTAACGCACGTTTTAATTAAACATTGGTCAACGCAGGTTTCAAGTAAAACTAGCTATTATATGGCCTTCATCTCTCGGCTCGGAGAATGGTAAAAACACCCGACTACCGTCAAACGCAAGTTGCAATTGCTTATTTATCAATAATTAATCAAATCAAACCAAGTTGCAATTGCTTATTTATCGTTAATTAATCAAATCAAACCAAGTTGCAATTGCTTAGGTCCTTGTTATAAAATTAGATTGATTTTGAATTTTTAAATTTTATTTGGACATATGCTTTGAATTTTTTAAGTTGTATTTCTTTCTCCATAAACATGAAAAACTCCACAATTTGTGAAAACTATCAAATTCTTCAACTCTTATGCAATCTTACCAAATGAACAAACAACAATTCATAAACAAAGTAATGGAATATCCAAAGGCACCCAATTAATAAATCTCATATCTCCATGTTTTTTTTATAAATAAATGTTTGTAATTACATGTTATTACAAACTTTTAAATAACACATAATTTTACAAAGATTCACATACCCAATAAAACAATAATAGTAGTAACTAACTGTTCATTAATATAAAATTAAAATCCCAAGTTGAAATTTGAAACTTTGTATGAGAATTTGAAGTTTTGTTCACATTTCATAAACAAATGCTAATTTCAAATTAAAAGATCAAATTTGAGCTCTAAATCCAATGGTCAAACGCCTAGTTAGTTCTCGATAATAAACATTTACATTCAAGTCATTGGTGAAACAACTCAGCTAGCTTTCCCTCTAGTTTTGTTTCCAAGCATTCAACACCTTGTCACTGCAATCAATAAAGAGAAAAACCTTCATCTTTGACAAGTCTTCAGGTAAGTGGATCAAACTTGGATGAAGGAAGTTCACCTTGGTCACCACAAACAAAGACTGTTTTACATATTGAATTAATTAACGCCATATTTTCCATCATATGGTATTTACAGAGAGCTCATGAGTAAAATGCTTCAATCAATCACGGAGATAAATGACACAGTTTCTTAATCTTGCCTCTCTTCTTCAGTATCATGCAAAAGAACACCCCGGACTCTGGCCCTGTAAACCGAGCAACTAGTCATTGAAGTAACATTTTTAAGATCGATGCAAGGATAAATTGATTTAGCTTACCTACGATGTGCTGGTACCACACGGTTAGTCACCTTTGTAGAGGGAAGTTGGGCTGCTTGCTTGACTGTAATTGGGTAAATGATGAATGAATTAACAGATTCAAATGCAGTAATATCTACAAGTAGACAATTAGCAGCAGCAACAGTGGTTGTTAATGGTATAATTAAAAGTTATTTATACAGGTCAGTAGACATCACATAAAGGATGTGAATTGTTCTCCTACAGAAGTACTCTATAGAATACTTAATAGAGAAGAAAAACAATAGGACAATACAGAATGTCTGGGACTGGCAAAAGGTATAGCCTGCAAATAACTCCAAGGAAAATTATCAAAATGAGCCTTTGATACAGAAATTTTCGGAAACTTATTAATTGCACTATCAAGTTTCTCTTGTCTTTTCTCCACATTAATAAATTATCAGGTATATTTTTTACTATACCTGGAGACTCTAGTGAGCTACTGACGGTTGCAGTATCTGAGGCTGTGTTTTCAGTAATCTTCTGTCTTTTGGAGTACAGAAGTGCATCGAGTTGCTTCTGCGCAGTTTCATTCTTTTCCTGCCAAGTAAACAAAGCAACTATAAAAACATAATGGCTACATGTTAATAGAAGAGACAGAGGAATTAATTGACATTGTATCCACTTGCACTGACTAATTGTAATCCTTACATTACAGTCAAGCAACACTTCTTTACATCCCAAGTTCTGGTTGTGGATTTTACTTTCTGAGACTGTCATAATTAACATGCATTTCCTACTATTGAATGCTTTACCACGTACAACAAATCTGAACACAAAGAAAGGCTACATAGGAAACAGTTTTTTTAACTACGTACAAACCAACTCCCACACTTCTCAATCACTAACATCACATCAACTAACTACTTTTTGTTCAAGTTCCAGAGCTTGACAGATTATGACCTGGTAAATACTGTGGTGGTGGGCAAGGAGACTACTCGTGTCTGTGTGCTTTTGATGGGAGGATGTGGTGGGCTACAAAGTATAGCAAGAGGGATTGAGCAATATGTTTTTTCCCCTAAGTGCAGTTAAGACAACACAGAGAATTCTAATGGAGCTACCATCTTTCATCTATTGGATAGTCAGCACTGATTTCATTTTTAAGAGAAAAGGATAAACATGTTCAGTCAAATAGCAAGGGACAAGAAGAAAAAGTTTACTGTATAATACAGACCAAAAACCTCGAGTTCCCCATGAATAAATGAAAATGCATGAGATGGAACAAAGGAAAATAAAAACAAGCATTTATTCATTTGTAAAGCAACAAGCACAGACAAAGTCAAATTTCACAAAAGTTTATGGCTGATTGAAAAAAGAATACCTTTTCTCCAGATAAAACATTTTTCAACTCACAGCATCGTTGTTGCTCTGCAAAGAGAACCACAAGAAATGAAATGCACTCTCAAAAAGATAATGTATCGTTAGGCACATGAGGACATCAAGAGTCAAAAGGAACTTGTAGATTTATTGAAGGAGATTTGTTCACAAAACAGGGCAGAATAAGGGAAAAGTTAAGCATAGAAGTGACAGCATATGAATAAGTTGAGGAAATAGTGCAAACTGCACCATTTTAGTAAATTCTTCCATGAAGGTTCTAAGATTGAACGAATGCAGAGGTGTGCAATACGTTTACTTTTTTTTTTTTTTTTTAATGTTAGACCTATGCTGGAGGTGCAAAAAGGGGACTTGGAAAGTTGTACCCATGCTAGAGTGGTGATTCTGAAAAGAAAAGACAGTCAACCAGAGTATACAAGTGGGAATGATACTATTTTAAAAACAAATACATCTCACATTTCTGGCAGAGTAACAATTGATGACACTACCTGATTGCCCTTTTGTTTTCAACCTAAGATCACTCTTTCAGAAAGCAAAAAGCGCAAAAACATGACAGAACTCTTGGGTTCTAAGCGAGTAGCGAAAAGTGAACCACACACTTTTTCAAACTAAGGGGCACAATTTACAGAAATTACCTAGCATATGAGAGTATAGTAAGTAAAAGAAACTTTACAAGCAAACTAGTTTCAATATCCAATGTACAACCATGATAAAATTGACATTAACTAAAATGAAATATCACTAGAACGTTAATTCCACCACCTCATGCAAAGTCACCTTAAAGACTGAAGAAGGAAAAACAAAGAGATATAGATAGGCTACTGCTGCTTTTCTTGAAGAACTTAAGGAAGCAGCAGCAATGGGGCCTGACTGTCTAATGGCACCACTGATACACCAAAAACAGCTGGAAATACTTTCCACTTTAACCAATTAATTACAGGTATTCATCAATTAAATTAAGAACATAAGCCATTACTCACAGATCAAGGTACAGACCAGATTTAAGCAAATTATGTACATTTGTGAATGTTGTGTAGAGCTCCAAAGAAAGATTTGTCATTGCCTCAGTTGCTGCAGTATCCACAAGTTTACTAAGTGATATAGCAATTCTTGGCATCCCCTTTGCTTTCTGGGCAACCAATTTTGCATGTGCAGCACCTGAAAGAAAGGGGGAAAAAATCAATACATTGAAACACCAAATATTCAAAAGTTCCAACTAAGAAACTCACCCAAATTCTAAAACAGAAACAAAGGATAAAAGCTAATTATTATCATTGAGCATGAAGAGGGATGATAAAAAGATCGCCTAAGCCAATAATTTATCTGTATAGTTTTAAGACCTGACAAACAGCTAACTTCATATATTGGTTTTAGACCTAGCATCATAAAATTTAGCCTCCGTTTGGAAGTTGATTTATTTCACTAACACTAAGAAATATGAAAACACTCCAGTGAGCATTGGTAAATTTTGTGTTTCAAGGATTATTCACAGTATTGAATCCAAACACTTTGAAACCTGAAGGTAAAGGAGGAAATAAGAGAAGTCCAAAATATCCTCAACATTTTAATTGAAGCATAAGACAGCCAGAACCGGAGGCTATTTTCAAAATTTCTAAACTCAATTCATAATAAAAGCTTTACAAATTTTCATACATGAGAATAAGCCAGAAAACTTAGCTCCACTTGCAGAAAACATATGATAGAGTGACAAGAAAAACCTGATATTCATATCTAATATATATCTTCACCTTATATTCAATGACTCAAGAAAACATATGATAGAGTGCCAAGAAAAACCTGTCTGTGCATATGATAGAGACACAAGAAAAAATCTCAAGAAGGTATCAGAGAAGAAAGAAATTCATATAAAATATATAAATTTCATAAAGGATACGTACAAATGAACTATCACAACTATGAGAATAATGTAAAGAGACAGAGGAGTTTCTAAAAACCGTATGTTTACACTAGAGATCTGACTTAAGCCTGTACTTGTTTACTATTGTTTCAACTTTCAGAAGGTCTTCAAAATTGAACATCAATTTTACCGGAGATATGCTTTCTCATTTATCAAAAACCTAGGGGACATGCTTCCTGTTAAAAAGAGGAAAGAGAAAAGGAAAATTGTCTATATATATTATATACCACTGAGCAAATTTGAAAAGAATAAAATTAAAGATCACCTCCAACTTTTGACTGTCCATCCATAACAAGCTTCACATCTTCAGACTTTAGGGCAGCTATAAGGTAATCTACAAAATCAGACCAAGAGCCTCCTATACCAGTTCTGTCCCTCTGAATAGAAAGATATGAAACTAGTGACTTTGATTTGAAACATAACAACCAAACTTCGCTTAGATCCTCTTAAGGACGAAACAAAAACAAAAACAAAAAGATTAAAATGAAAAAGATCTCAAAGAACAATGATTACAAATAAAACCACCAAAACGACAGACCAAACAAAGAAAATTATGCAAGAATTAATTAGTCATAATAAGCATGTGGAATGTATGTTATATTCACTTTACTGCCAAACAGCTTCTATTCCAGTTATCTAAAGAATATGTAAAATGTGTTCATAATTTCATCAACTACTAATATCTGCTTCAAACAGTTTTGAAGGAAACAATGGATATGTCCCAAGTCATATTGTAGGCATTTATGGAAATTATCAAATATCATTCAGTTCAATATGAAGTTAGGAGAAGGTTCAGTTAGGTTTCTTTTACTTTTTCTCTTAAAAAAGAAACGAAAAATACAAAAGTAAAAGTTTTCATCCTAATAGCAGTACAAGCATTGTTTTTGATAATTTGGTTGGATTATGCAATGTTTCAAGTCTAATTGCTGGATTAGACTCAAATCCTCTTTTTTAAAAAGTAATTTAATTTGTGTTTAAATCCTCTAATTGGTCTTCCCTACCAATCCTTCTACTTTCATCCCCTTATCATTTATTTTACTTGGTTAAGTGTTTTGCTAAATCTATCCACATTGGCAATTAGAGCAAAAAATGTTGAATTGAAAGGACAAGTTGAGAAAATTCAAGCATAGAATTCAGAGTCCAAAATAAGAAGGAAAGTAAGTTGAATAGGGCAAACCATATCTTCAAGCTCCTGTGCAGACTTCAAAGCGTCCCATGTATTTGAATGGAAATCAGTGGCGCATACACGGAGAGTAGAGGGATCACTTGGCAATCCGTGGACATGAAAGAGGAAAGGCTTCAAAGGGGTTTTGTGAGGTGCTGACCACTCTGCATTTATCCGCCCAAAAATTGGTTCCATTTCATCAAACCCCATTTCCAAATTTCTCGGGGTTTTAGTAGGTTTATCACTGATACAGAAAGCAAACTTTGCCTTCAAAAAGAGGGAAGAAAGCAAAAAATTTGTGGTTTTCTTCAGAGCAAAAGTCTATTAGGTTGTAGTATACTGTACAATTTCGTAGACGGTGATGTTGAAACTGGGTCATTTCCTCTTTTCATCCTATTTTGTGCTAAGTTTCTTTTTGGGTCAAACGAGATTTTATTTATAAATTTATATTATTACACTCGACTACATATAAATTAATTTATTTGAAAAATAAAAATTAAATTCAATATATTTAAAAGATAAATTATACAATTAAATGTGTAAAACAGTATAAATTTTGACTTTCGATATATCATTTCCATATCCCCATCAGGCTCATCATGTTTGGAATAACATTGGAACAAATTAAAATGTCACAAGAAAACTGTTTGCTTTGATTTCTCTTCAAATTACAAAAGAATTCATTCAAATGAAAGAATTAATATGATGAGTATCTTATAAATAGAGCCAAGGAATCTTAGTTTAAGCTGATCATGAAAGTATCAGGTTTACCAAGGAATATTCAAATGCTCCTTTCATAGTGTAGGACAAAATGTCAGGGTCTCTTTCGAACTCAGCCATGTCATTCTTCTTCAAAGCAACCCATGTTTCTATTCCATCGCCATCCTTTGCGTCTATCAGACTAATTCCTTCATAATTTTTGCTCACCCATGATGGCTTTCCCCAACCAAAGTCGGCTTCATACCAAGGAAATCTACACCAATTCGTGCTTGGATAATTGTCTACATCTTTCTGACCAAATTTGTTTACAACTTCTGTGCCATAGGTAACGCACATAGAGGTAATATCATCGATGCTTGTCTTACCAATGCTTGCAGCTATGTCCCTTGTTGTACTTCCTACCACGTTAACAAAGTCACTTAACTACTTCCTTGACTGGTTTGCCTCAAGTGTAGCAACTACAGTCACGTAGAAATTCCCCAAAGCATGCTCTAAAGATGGTAAATTTGATTTCCCCCTCAAATTAACGGGAAATAATAAATGAGAGTCCCTTGATTGCCCATGTCTGGATGTTGAAATTTTCGTAAGAACCTTCCATATTAACGACAGGATGACTACCACTCGAGTAGGTCTGGTGAATGTGGCACTCGAATTGGTTCTGTTTTTGAGCTTTGCTATTGCCAAAGCATCAAACGCAAACCTCTTGGTGACTCTGTTGGAAGGTGCTGAAAATTGAGGTCCTGATAGCACTCTTGTGGGAAAGAGCGATGAAAAACCACCAAAACTTGGAAGACAACCTTTTATAGTCCCTGTTTGGCTACTGTGTGACCATTCCTTGATAAATGTTCCTAAAGTGAAACCATCAGCTAGAATGTGTGAAATTTGTATTCCCATGACTAGTCCTCCACAATTGAATAGGTTCACTTGAACACCAAGTAATGGACTTGATGAGTGATCCATTTCAGGAAGAAGATCATCCAAAAGCTCAATATTCTTGGTTCCTTGATGGAGAAATTCAGCAAGAACCGCATTGATTTTGGTTTGAACATACTCAACACCTTCATCATTGCAGTGAATTGAGAATTCATCTTCACTAAATCTTCCAGCTAGAGGGTAAAACTTGGTTAACGTCTCAGCCAATTAGAAAAGTCATTTACTCATTTTTAAAATGTCTTCCTTACTCTCATTAGCAAAGTTATTTTCCATAGATCTTTAACGAAATCATTCTTCAAACGAAAATCCAACACCGAAAAATTGAAAGACATTTTTTCCTAGAAATGTTTTTCTCCATACCTAACACACCCACATCTTGCAAGTAGCAATTGCTTAATTATTGTTAATTTCCTCGTAACATCCAATGACATTCTCTTAGGTCAATTTATATCATACATAAGACATATTTGAAACCTATTATTTATTAATTACCTTATAAGATTTTTTCAAGTGTAACAAAACTTGACCAATGGTCTGAAGAATATGGAAAAGAGGAAGAAGCTTGGGTGTGAAAATAAAATAAAATAAAATATAGAGCTTCATGTAGGATACCAAGTCAAATGGTAGTCCAACTTAAAAATTATTTTTATTTATTAACAAAAGTCACCAAATTAACTCTCGTCGCTTTAAAATCATACAACTTATGAATTATTCTACAAAAATTATTAAACTAATTTTTGTCGCTTTAAAATAATTCAAGCTACAAGATTTATTAATTAAATAAATCACGCAACTAGTTTTTATCACTTTAATTTTATGGCTGATTGTTCGAAAAATAAATTGAGTTATTATAGAAAATAATTTAATTATTTCTCTTAACAATATTGATTAAACTAATTTTTTTTTGGGAACATTACAGCATTAAGAAGCTGAATAATGTAGTTCCATTTTATCCTCATCATGTTTGGAACAACATTGGAACCCAAAAATGTGACAAGAGACCCGTTCATGAATTAATATTTCTTTAATCAAAAGAAATCACTCAAGATGCTTATCATTCAAATGATTTATTTTTAAAGAATTAATATGATCGATGAGGTGCTATAAGAATCTCAATAGAGCCAAGAAATCTTAGTTTAAGCTGATATAGTTGTATCATTTCCATCAGACTAATTCCTTCATAATTTTTGCTAACACGATGGCTTTCTCCCACCAAAGTCAGATTCATACTAGGGAAATCTACACCAACTCGTGGTGGGATAATTGTCTACATCTTTTTGACCAAATTTGTTTACAGTTTCTGTGCCACAGGTAACGCACATAGATGTAATATCATCGATGCTTCCCTTAGCTATGCAAGTAAATGTGTCCCTTGTTGTACTTCCTACCATGTTAGCAAAGCCATTTAATTCCTTCCTTGACTGGTTTGCCTCAAGTGTAGTGTTGAGAATATCATTAACTAATAAAAGTGTGTTCTCTTTAACAGCTTAATCTTTTATATGAGATGGTCACACACTTCAACATGGTATCAGAGCAAGCAGAAGTCCTAGGATCGAATATCTAGAAATTCCCTAGAGCATCATGCTCTAAAGATGGTAAATTTGATTTTCCTCCCAAATAAATAGGAAATAATAAAGAAGACTCCCTTGAATGTCCATGTTTGGCTGTGGAAATGTCTACAAGAACTTTCCATATTAACGACAGAATGACCACCACTCGAGTAGGTGATTTGGCACTCGAATTTGTTCTGTTTTTGAGCCTTGCTATTGCCAAAGCATCAAACACAAACCTCTTCGTGATAATGTAAGGGTCTCGGCCAGAAGGTGCTGAAAACAGAGGTCCTGATAGTACTTTTGTGGGAAAGAGTAATGACAAGCCACCGAAACTTGGGAGACGATGATCTTTTGTCGTCCCTGTAAGGCTAGTGTGTGTCCATTCCTTGACAAATGTTCCTAACGTGAAACCGTGTGAAATTTCCTCCACAATTGAATATGTTCACTTGGATCCCAAGTAATGGACCTGATGACAGATCTGTTAATTTGGAAGAAGATCATCCAAAAGCTCACTATTCTTGGTCCCTTGGCAGAGAAATTCAGCAAGATCCGCATTGACTTTGGTTTCGATATACTCAACACCTTCATCATTGCAATGAATTGAGAATTAATCTTCACTAAATCTTCCTACTAGAGGGTAAAACTTGGTTAACGTCTCCGCCAAAGATTTTTGCAACTTTTCACATCTTTCAGTAATTCCTTCGAATTCGTTCCTTGGCAAGTAATGCAACAATACTGGTACATATATACATACGAGGAGCATTCTGATCAAACAATGAAAGTTTGAGGCTATTTGGGGTAGGAGTGGAGGGCTTAGTGATTTTCCTTATCTTGATTTGAATCTCTAACTTGGCCATTCGGATTGACCAAAAATTCTTGACGTATTTGGAAATGGAAAAGAGAAAATTTCTGGACTTAGATAGATTCAAGACTTGCTGTTTTTTTCCCTTGTTGATTTCAAGTTGTTTGTTAGTGACATATATATTTGAAACCTATTAAGTAATTTTTTACCTTCTAAGTTGATTTTTTCAAGTGTAACAAAAACTTGACCCAACGTACAAAGACAATGGAAAAGAGGAATTAATTAAGAAGCTTGGTTGTGAAAAATAAATAAATAGAGAGCATCATGTAGGGTAAGGAAATAGAAGGGTTAATTTAAGACAACAACTTTGATGTTAAAGTTTTGGTTTAATTTGCAAATTAATTCCCATCAATCATCAAATCGAGTTTGAAATTACATCGGAACCCAGAAAACGTCACAAGAGACTGCCTCCATTAATTTCTCTTCAATCAAAAGAATGCATTCAAGATTCTTATAATTTCACTAGTCTCTAGGCACGTGAGCTGCACAGATTGGCAAGTAATAGAAGAGTGTTGGTACATACCTACTTCAGTTATTTGAATATCAAGAAGAAATCATTTAATAAATATAACGAGATCATTGATCTTAACCACAGTAAGTTCACTAGTTATCCAAATATATTATTCTGCAGGTTGGTTTTATTACATTCTTGTGATCTTATTTCAAGCAATCTATCAGTTAAGCAAAACAAGAAAGCAAAGCACCACAAGAAGCAACAAGCAGAGCAAAACAAGAAATATTACATCATAATGTAGTTTCATTTTATCCAAAGGACTGGAATACTACTTGGCAGTGTAGGACAAAATGTGAGGGTCTTTCTCGTATTCAATCGTTATTCCCCTTCAAACAAACCGAAACTTGTATTCCATCACCATCTTTTGTGTCCATCAGACTAGCTCTTTCAATAACATCGAAGCTAACGGGCTCACACGTTGACGAAGACGTGTATGCTTATTTCCCCTTTAAACGTTTTAAATCATCTCATTAAGTGTAAAATAAATACATGATAAATATTATTAATATAGTGGTACATTAAATGATTTTAAAAGTATTTTTCTTCATCGACAATAGGTTTTTTACTCAAATTAGTTATAAAATGCACACAAATATTATCGACATTCAAAATAATAAAGCTACAACTAAACCAAAGCTAAAGCGGGTCTCATAATTTCAAAAAATAGTACACTAATTAAATTAAAATAAATTCAAAAAATAATTTCTCTTATATTATTTTAATTTAAAATAAAATCCAAAATATAATTTCTCTTATTTTATAATATTCATGTCAATATAAGAGTTTAGTCTAGGAATGATAAAATTTTGATGGGTGAAATGGAAAATTTTAGTGGGTCCCATGTAATCATGAAACTGATTGTGTACAGAAAGGACATTGATGATTTTTGATGATATAAGCAAAGGGCTAAGTTGGCCACGAGATCAAACTATTTCACAGTATCTATGGTAAATTAATTTTTTTGACCAATAGCACTACATCATTTTAATATATTTACAAAATTAACCTTCTGGGCCCATATTTCCAAAGATAGGACAAGGTTGACATTTAAGAGAAACAATTGGCTTTATTAACAATTGTGATTAAGGAAAAAGTACTTCAGCACAAAGAACATGCAAGTACGGCACAAAAGTAAGCTTAAATAGACCAAAATACCCTCAAAAGAAATTCTTTGACCATAAGTTGACATGTCGACGGGGAGCTGCTTAACTCCCACTTATAAAATAAGAGAAAATAAGCCAAAAATGCTGCAAGTACAGCACAAAAGTAAGCTTAAATAGACCAAAATACCCTCAAGAGAAATTCTTTGACCATAAGCTGACATGTCGACGGAAGCTGCTTAACTCCCACTTATAAAATAAGAGAAAATAAGCCAAAAATGCTGCAAAAATATGTGGCCTGCATTACACCTTGTTTGGATGGTTGTTACCCATTGTATTGTATTGTATTGTTAGTTTAAGAGATAGGTGTCAAAAACACACCTAAACTATCATCTTTTTTTAAGTTTTATACCTGAACTATTGGGAGTGTGATTTTCATACCTAAACTATCACTGACTAGTTTGAGAAACACACATCTCTCTTTTATTACACTTTCTTCATGGTGTGTACTACACTCTCTCTTTTATTTAAAATTTATTGCCAAATCACATTCTACATGGAAAAAATATTCCACCTTGACAAAAATTAAATCTATTCCACATATATTTACATATTTTACACAAAACAAGAAAAATGTAATAAATTAATTAATTAAGAGTCGAGGGTTAAATAAGGTAGGGTAGAATTTTTTTTTAAATAAAATAATATTTAAAAAATAGGAATAAGTAGTTGGTTTTTTTTTTGGGGGGGGGGTGGAGTGGGGTAAGAAAAATATTTTAAATTTTATTTTTAAAAAAAATATTTTTCTTGGGGATAGTAATACTTTAATCTTTAATTTTTAATTAATACTAATAGTTTATTATTTAATTTTTGGCAAGATAGAATATTTATCCATGTGGAATGTCATGTGGCAAGATTTTTTCAAATTAAAGAGAGAATGTATTACACACACCACTGAGGTGTTTTTCTCAAACTAATAAGTGATAGTTTAGATATGAAACTCACACTCTCAATAGTTTAGGTATGAAACTCAAAAAAAGGTGATAGTTTAGGTGTGTTTTTTATGTTTATCTCTTAGTTTAAATTCAATGTTTGTTTTGATTGTTTCTTAAATTCTATTGTATCGTATCGTTTAAATCCATCGTTAGGTAACGACGAAAAGACCCATTTTATGGAACGACCGATTTGGTGTGTTCGCATCGTTACCTTAATATTTTCTTCTCATTTTATCTTTATTTATTATTTAATAATTATATTTCATCTTTTTACCCTACCTTTTCATAGTATTTCTACCCCGTACCCTACTTTTCTTGTAGGTTTGTCATTCAAATCACGGATGTGTGATATTATGTAACGACAGAGAACGATACAACATATCCAAACACTGTATTTATTAAAACAATACAGTACGATACAATACAACACAATACATTATGAAACAGCACGTAACAACCATCCAAATAAAGTATTAATTTCTCTTCAATCAAACCCTAGTTTTTTTGTTTTATATTTACCCAAACTTACGAGACAAATTTGTAATTCGCCCGTTTCATTTTACTTGATTCTATATAAAAAAATTATTTATTATTTTACGTGTTTATTTTAACCAATTGAGAGAGTTTTATTTTTTTCACATTACTTTTAGTATGAAATATTTATATAAAGTAATAGTAGTCAAATTTACAATTTTAATAAAATATTAATAAAGATTAATTTAGTAAAATACAACTCTAGTTAAAAAAAATTTAACAGATGTACCTCATGAATAAGTGTCAAGCAATATAAAATTAAGAGAATAAATACTAATAATAGATTAATTTAGTAAAATACACCTTTAATTAAAATTTTCTTAAAAGATGTACCCGATCAACAAGTGTCAAGTACTATAAAATCAAGAGAATAAATAGTAATAATTAATTTTTTAGAATTTAAACCCTTAACAAGCACTTAAAAGCTTATAAAAGTTATTCAAATTGTAGAAGTGCTAAATCAACGAAATTTTTTCTCAAATTCTTATACAATCTTATTAAATGAGTAAATCATAGTTCATAAACTAGATATTGAATATTCTAAAGCACCACATTGATAAAACGCATATCTCTATTTGCTTTTATAAATAAATATTTACGATTATAAACTACTAAATACACATAATTTTATAAAAATCTACTAGTCAATAATAATAGAAACTAACTATGATCCTTTCACATGGCACAAACAATCCTTCACGCCGAGCATGAGTCTTTTTTTTTATTTAGAACAATCCTCGTGCATATGCGGCAGTACTCTCTCACTACTTGCCAAGCAGTTATACTGAAGGAACAATTACTGAAAGATGTGATAAGCTCCAAAAATCTTTAGTTGGAAGATTTAGAGAAGATGAACTCTCAATTCACTGCAATGATGAAGGCGTTGAGTATGTCGAAACCAAAGTCAACACGGATCTTGCTGAATTTCTCCATCAAGATCCAAGGACCCAAGAGTGAGCTTTTGAATATGCCATCATGTCCATTAGTTGGAATCGAAGTGAACGTATTCAATTGTGGAGGACTAGTCATAGCGATACAAATTTCACACATCCTAGCTGTGATAGAAATATTTTTAAAGAAATGGACACGCACGCACTAGCCAATCGCTCTTTCCAAGTAGAGTGCTATTTACATTTCACCACCGTCACACAACAGAGACACTAAGATTGTCACACGGACGTTAGTTTGTATTTGATGCTTTAGCAATAGCAAAGCTCAAAGAAAGAATCAATTCATCAAGTGCCACGTTCACCAGACCTACTTGAGTGGTGGTTGTTATGTCCTTACTATGGAAGGTTCTTACATTGGTTTGTGATGAATGAAGAAAACAAGAAGCAACAAGCAAAGCAAAACAAGAAATATTACATAATGTAGTTTCATTTTATCCAAAGGAATGGAATGCTACTTTGGAAATGTAGGACAAAATGTGAGGGTCTCTCTCGAATTCAGTCATGTCATTCTCCTTCAAACAAACCATTACTTGTATTCCATCACCATCTTTTGTGTCCATCAGAATAGCTCCTTCAAGAGCATTGACACTAACGGGGCTCACCCAGAATGGTTTTCCCCAACCAAAGTCAGCTTCATACCAAGGAAATTTGCACCAACTACTGGTGCCATAAATGTCCATCTTGTCTCCTTGGACATGTTTGTCTATACCTTTTATGTAATAGTTAAGAGCTAAAGAGGAAATATCATCAACCCTTGCCGCCTTACCAATGGCTACACATGTGACCCGTATTGTATTTCCTAACAAGTTTACAAAATCATTCAACTCATCCTTTCTTGCCTCATCCTCTATATTAGCAATTCCTATCATTGAAAGATTCCCTAGAGCATGATCTAAAGACGGCATGTTTGACAATTTTCCCCTCAAATTAATAGTAAAAAATAAAGACGAGTCCCTTGAATTTCCATTTTTGGAGGAAGAAATGCGTGCAAGAACCTTCCCATATTAGGGACATAACGGCCACCACTCTAGTAGGCTGCCTGATCATGTCATCACTTGAATGTTGAATTGTTTTTCTGAGGTTTGCTATTGCTAAAGCATCAAAGACAAACCTCCTTGTGACTAACTTATAATTAGGGCCAGCAGTAGTAGTAGTGTTGGGAGGTGATGGAAACTGTAGCACTCTTGCTGGAAAGAGAGATGGCAATTGACCAAAGCTATCTTTTGTCATGGTCCCTGTAAGGCTAGTGTGCATTGACAAATGTTGCTAAGGTGAAAGCATCAGCTATCATGTGTGAAATTTGTATCCCTATGGTTAGTCCTCCATTATTGAATACATTCACTTGGACACCAAGTAATGGACTTGATGGCCGATGATCCATTACAGGAACCAAAGACGACTCAATATTATTTGGTCCAGCTTGACCTAGAAATTCAGCAAGATCATCTGCATTGACTTTGGTTTCAACATACTCAACACCTTCATCATTGCAGTGGATTGAGAATTCATCTTCACTAAATCTTCCAGCTAAAGGGTAAAACTTGGTTAGCGTCTCCGCCAATGATTTTTCAAGCTTATGGTCATGTGAAGTGCTGCTCGGCAAGTAGTTGTAGAGTATTGGCACATATACACGAAGAGCCAGCTGATCGAACAAGGAAAGCTTCAGTCTCCGAAAATTATCGGGGGTAGGAGCTGAGGGTTTCAACATTTTCCTTGTCTGAATTTCAATATCAAACTTGGCCATTAGGATTTGGTGGATGACTTAACAAACGTACAAAAGAGAAAGTTTGAGTATTTCTAATTTTGCATGTTTTCTTAACAGCTTCTCTCTTTGTTATATATATATATAGGCCTTTAACCGTGTGAGTTATTATTGCATTACAGAATACTGCTCAACATGTTTCTGCATTTTTAGGCACAGGGCATAAATTGATTTAGGTGCTTTAATCATCATGTCTTGACTTTCTTCATCATATCAAATACGATTGTATTCTATAATCTATAAAAATCAGACACAATATTCTCTTTTGATTATGCACAATCACACTCTTCTTAGTTCTTATCATACTAAAATCCTACCTTGTAATTATGTAAATTAAATAATCTTTAATTTATCAGTTGTACATAAGAAAAACACAAATTACTATTTAAAACTATGTTGTTTCTTGATTTATCAATAGTTATTGAAAATATTATTTATTTCTTATGGAAAACTTTTTTCCAATAAACACTAAGCTAACGTCAAACGATTGGATTAAAATGAGATGGATTGAGCTAAAATTGATTCAAAAGTTACTTAAGAGTTGAGTTGGAATGAGCTAAAAAATGAATTGTGACATGCCCGTGCAACTTGACCCAAGTATTTTAAAGAATTTTTAAACGCTAATTAAAAAGAAAACCCTAATTTATTTATTTTTTAAAAATTATTTCTAGTATATGGGTTTTAAATAATCTCTTGCTAATTTTTTTACGATACCATTTTGAATAACCAATATGACTACTACAAATACTTTTATATACCAGAAACGTCCAAATTTACCTTTATCTATCGAGACAATTTAAACTTACACCCCCATTATATTATTGGGTCACTAATATTTTTTTTTATTAGCATATCGTCTCATATTAGTCTTTATAATTTTGGCAAAGATTCAACATGATATAGGAAACTGTTAACTCGATCAAAAGATTTACACATATACTTTTATTTTTATTTTAAAAATTATTCTTTATTATATTTCTTTCCAGATTTATTTTTTATTTTTTGAAACTTTTGGTAAGTATTGAAAACTTATTATGTAATTAAATTATAATTATTATTTGCATCATTTGACAAATGTGTGCTCCTTAATCTATTCCAGTAAGAACTGTATAACATCAAATTTATAAAATACATGTACCAGGGTACAAGAAACCCTAATACATAAAATTAAAAAAAAGAAGAAAAAAAAAAGGAGTAAATCTAAAGCATAAACCTAAATTAAAGCAATCTTAAAGATGGGTTATGATTGGACTAAAATGGAAAGGGCAATTCGCTAACATAATACATCTGAAAAGATTATTTTCTTTTGCCAACTTTTTAGGCATTAGTTTATTGCCATTCATACTCATGATTAATAATTGATATAACTGAATTAAAAAATTTAGGGGCTTTAATTATCATACGCTCAATCACTTTACTTATTTGAGTTTTTAATCCACATTTTATAAAAAACTGTTCTCCTAATTCAATGATTGACAACTTTGATCCCCAACGTACATGCACTTTCTCAAGGCTTTTTTTTTTCTCTCTTTTAAAATTTTTGTTTTGATAAATACTAACTTGGCAATACACCAACCTAGTCACTTCTTGTTAATATAAAAATATAAATGATGAATTTGTTGGTTAATTGGGTTTTTTTTTTTCCTTTTTCATTTTAGATTGTCATCGTTGAAGAAAATTATAATGATGTATTTGAATTGTTTATTAATTAATATGATATTGTTAACGTAATTGAATTATTTATCTGTTTCTTCAAAGTAGATATCCTTGGAGAAAAATCTTGGTAAGTCATTGATCTTAACTTTCATTATATTCTTAGGGGTCGTTTGGTACAAAAATTAATAATGCAGGGATTACTAACGCAAGGATTAGTAATGCAGGGATTAGTAGTGTAGGAATTAGTAATGCATGGTTTATTTTTATCAAGTGTTTGGTTCATTATTTCCCACCTCATCTTGTATTTGGATTAAAACTTTATAAAAAGGTCCTTTCCAACTATACCTTTGAATTATTATGTAATTGAGTCAAGATAAATAATTACAGAACAATATTATTTTTCATGGCCTTCTAACTAGCTATGAGAAGAACAATTTTGTTGTCATGTTTGCTATTTTTTCGCTTAAATTATTTGAGGATAAATAATTGTCATCTTAGTAAATTGATCACTTACAAAATGTCAATTTTCAATTTTAAAAAGATAAACTACTACTTTTAAAATCGAAAAGACGGTAAACAATAGTAAAATTGAATAAATCATCTACATTTACACATAAAAAATTGTAAATTGTAGTCTTAATATGTATGCAATTTTATAAATTGTTCAAAGTACAAATAATTAGAAAACCACACAAATATATATATCAACAGATAATACATTCAATTAAGATCACAAACGTCATGGGGTGATATATTTGTCTTTTTAATTAATAAATGTTAAACAATTCACATCTATTTGTATTGGATTTATTTAGTAACAACTAACAAACAACACTCTCTAAATAATTTGTAAGCTAATTTATTTAAATAAATTTACTAGTACAAATATAAAACATAAAATCAAGAAAACAAACAAAATAATTAAAATGATTTGAGGAATATTTTTGTCTTTATATAGACTTATCGCATGGTATTATATCCAATGTATTACTAATACCTCCAAATGTAAGGTATTAGTAATACATCCTATAATACCATGTATGAGGTATAACTAATCCATTAATTAGTTATACATAGACACAAAATCCTACCAAACATAGTATTAAATAATAACACACATAATACAAGGACTATTTCTCCTAATATTCCCTACCAAACGACCCCTTATTGTATACAACTGGGTATACATGTTGAAAATGGGCTGGAAAAGCCCAAAAAGCAGCAGTTTGGCCCAAGTAACTGGTCCAGGCGGACATAAATCAGTCTTGGCCCAGTTTTATTATTTGTGTTATCCGTATTAATTCTAACTTTAAATGTTTAAATTAACTTAATTGAATCCTGAACCATTTTATGTTGGATTATGTCCACTTTGAGTGCCAACACTTTTTCAAAGTGGAAAGTTGAACCTCTTACTTTTTTCTTTAATTATTTTTAAAATTTAATATGTTAGAGTCTTTTAAATATTAAGGGGTCGTTTGGTTTGAATATGAGTTATAATGAGATAAGTTATGTTGGGATAAGTTATGTTGGAATTAGTTATGATGGGATAAATTGTGCTGAAATTATTCTTATTGAGTGTTTGGTTTGTTGTATTCAAAATAAATAAATTTTAAGAACAAATTATTTGTTTACAAAATTGCCCTTCGCTTTATTTAGTTTTTTATATTTTCTTTATTAGCTTTAGTTATTCATTTTTTAAAATGAAATTTTCATTTTATTTAGCTTAAATATTTTTGTTTATGCATTCCATGATAAGTACCATATGTATTTAAAAATAAAACTTATATTTATATAGTGTAATTTTTTAATAGAAAAATATAATTGATTATCATAAAAATAAGGAATAGTGAATATTATTATACATGGTATTAAAAATAATGTAAATATACATAAATGTGAAAAATGGTGTACAAAAAAGGTTTAAAGGGGTATATTTGTCATTTACATATTTTATCTCGGGATTACTATACCACCAAATGGGAGGGATAACTTATCCCAGTACTAATTCCTAATCCTGGGATAAGTTATCCCAAGTTTTGCAACCAAACAAGGGAATAAAGAATACTTAAAATTTATCCCGGGATTAACTCCCCTTATCCATCACACCATACGACCCCTAAGTTCTTAAATTATGTGGCGACTTTTTCAAAATTGATTTTTCGTACTAAGTTGAAATCAATTTAAATTTTTTCCTATTATAACAGCTATTGTTCAATAATATATGTGAGAGATTTTTCAACAACTCAATTCATCAAAAAACTAATTAGATATTCCTTGCACAAAAACTTTCAATTTATTTTTTGTCATGCGAATAAACAGGACAAAAGCAAAACAAAATTTTACTACACGACTAGCTAGACTGTTGTGATCACATGGATCAGGAGACTTAAAATGATAATGTGACGATCAATAGACAGATTTATATATGAATCATTTTATCCGAATCGAAAAATCAAAGGGTGATTTCGAAGTTGAGGACAAAATGTCAGCGTCTCTCTCGAATTCAATCATGTCATTCTCCTTCAAACTAACCCATACTTCTATTCCATCACCATTTTTTGTATCAAACAGACAAATTACTTCAAATGTTCTGCCAACGCTGCTCACCCACATTGGCTTTCCCCAACCAAAGTCTGCTTCGTACCAGGGAAATCTGCACCAACTAGTGCTCGGATAAATGTCTATCGCGTCTCCTTGAACAAATTTGTTAATGATTTCTGTGCCACAGTTAATTGAGAGAGACATAATTTCATCGACGCTTGCCTTACCAATGCTTAGAGATGTGTTCCTTGCTGTACTTCCTATAGAGTTAACAAACTCATGTAACTCCCTTCTCATCTCGTTTGCCTCAATAGTAGCAGCTACAGTCACATAGAAATTCCCTCGAACATGTTCCAAAGATTGTAACTTTGATTTTCCCCTTAAATTAATAGGAAATAAAAAAGAAGAGTCCCTTGAATGTCCATGTTTTGCTGATGAAATGCCCATAAGAACTTTCCATATTAATGACATAACGACTACCACTCGAGTAGGTCTCGTGAATGTGGCACTTGGATTGATTCTGTCTTTGAGGTTTGCTATTGCCAAAGAATCAAACACAAACCTCTTCGTGATAATCTTAGGGCCTCCGTTGGATGGTGGTGAAAATTGAGGTCGTGCAGATAGCACTCTTTGGGGGAAGAGTGATGACAAGAGACCGAAACTTGGGAGACAATCTTTTGTGGTCCCTGTAAGGCTGGTGTTCGCCCATTCATTGAGAAATGTTGCTAAAGTGAAAGCATCAGCTATCATGTGAGAAATTTGTATCGCGATGACTAGTCCTCCACAATTGAATAGGTTCACTTGGACACCGAGTAATGGACTTGATGACTGATCCATTTCAGGAAGAAGATCATCCAAAAGCTCAATCTTGGGTCCTTGACGGAGAAACTCAGCAAGATTCATATTGACTTTGGATTCAACATACTCAACCCCTTCGTCATTGCAGTGAATTGAGAATTCATCTTCTATAAATCTTCCAGCTAGAGGGTAAAAATTGGTTAACGTCTCAGCCAAAGAGTTTTGCAGCTTTTCGCATTTTTCAATAACTCCTCCCCTGTTGCATTCACCTGTTGGCAAGTAATGGAACATTATTGGTACATATAAACGAGGAGCCCCCTGATCAAAAAATGAAAGCTCGAGGCTCTGAAGATGATTCGGGGTAGGAGTTGAGGGCTTTATCATTTTCCTCATCTGGAATTGAATCTCTAACTTTGCCATGAAACAACAAATAAAAAGGTGCAAGTGATAATTTGATTTCTCAACTTCAAAATGTTTCTGAATAATAATACCTTAGCAAACGAACTCTCTTATAGAGGCTTCAGCCCATATTTGAAGACCAACATTTTACGTATTTGCATTAGTTTATTGCCAGCACGAAATCATTGTTCATAAACATGGCATTATTTATCGTCATCACAAAATCATGGTTCATAAATTTTGCATTTGTTTATTGTCATAACTGGATCATTAATTTAGGCGCTTTAGTTATCACATATTGACTTTGCATGCTTATTAGTGTGGGAACGGCGTTCTGTGTCTCCAAAACAGATACAATAATTTTGGACAACAGCTAGTTGTTTAAATGTTTGTTACATGAAAAACTATGTTAAAAGTAATTTAAAATTCAGCCATGCAAAACAACCAAAGGAGTCACCTTCTTCACACTTACCTCACTTCTTATTTTCAATTTGGTGCTTAGTGATGCTACTAGCTGCATTTCGAAGACTAACTAAAAACTTTGTATAGTATTTTATTATACTGTAATAAAACTGTTGCTTTGTCCTGTTTAGGGGCATTCACGATTTGGGTAAAAATAGATCTAAATCAAAAAATCAAATCAAACCAATTTTATTCAGATTTGGTTTTACATTTTAAAAACTGTTAATATTTAGTTTGGGTTTGTTCAAAAAAACAAAAGAAATAACCCAACGAACCAACAAATTCTATACATATTTTTTTGTATAATTATAGTATATACATAATATATTATTTTTTATGGATATTTTCTATCATCAAAATTTATTTTGTGTCCATCATAACAATTGCTTCAAAATCATCAATGATAATGGAGGTCACCCAGAATGGTTTTCCCCAACCATAGTCAGCTTCGAATCCACACCAACTAGTGATCGGATAAACGTCCATCTTGTCTCCTTGGAGATATTTGTCTACAGCTTTTGTGTGATTGTTATCAACTAAAGAGGAAACATCATCAACGCTTGCCTTACCAAAGCCTAAAGATGTGTCCCGAATTGTATTTCCTACCAACTTTACAAAATCATTCAACTCCTTTGCCTCTAAATTAGCAATTCCATACATGTTACAATTCCCTAGAGCATGTTCTAAAGATGGTAGCTTTGATTTTCCCCTCAAATTAATAGAAAATAAGAAATAAGAGTCCCTTGAATGTCCATATTTGGCGGAAGAAATGCGTGCAAAAACCTTCCATAATAGCGATATAACTACCACCACTCTAGTAGGCCGCCTGGCAGTTGAATCTTCGATTGTATTTTTGGGGTTTGCTATTGCCAAAGCATCAAAGACAAACCTCCTTGTGACAATCTTAGGGCCACTAGTACTGTTGGGAGGTGGTGGTGAATATTGAGGTCCTGATAGCACTCTTGTGGGGGAAAGAGCGATGACAATCTTTTGTGGTCGCTGTAAGGCTACTCATTGACAAATGTTGCTAAAGTGAAAGCATCAGCTATGATATGTGACATTTGTATGCTCATGACTATTCCTCAACAATTGAATACGTTCACTTGAACACCAATTAAGTAATGGACTTGATGACCGATGATCCATTTTAGGAAGAAGATCAACCAAAGGCTCATTATCGGGTACTTGATGGTAAAATTCAGCAAGATCCACATTGACTTTGGTTTCAACATACTCAACGCCCTGGTCATTGCAATGAATTGAGAGTTGATCGATGATCAGTTTCTCTAAATCTTCCAGCTAGAGGATAAAACCTGGTTAGCATCTGGGCCAAAGATTTTTGAAAAACATTAGGGAGGTCACACGATTGGATTAAATTGAAACGAGTTTGTAAATAAATGAGGTCAAAATTGATCCAAAAGTTATTTAAGAGTTGGAATAAGCTAAAAAAAAAAATGGGTTGGGAAATGACCATGCAACTTGATCCAATTATTTGAAGAATTTTTAAGTGCTACTTCCTCTGTTCAAGAATAGTTGTTCACTGTTGATTTGGCACACCCTTAAGAAACAATAAATGATAGGTTAATATTATTATATTATCCTTTGACATTATTAAATTTAATGTTATGAGAAATGTGTTAGATGATAAATAATATTTAATATTCCCACCGTTCCTAATTACTTGTCCACTTTTCCATTTTTAATTGTCCCTTTTTACTTGTCCATTTTAACAAATCAATAAAGGACAAAAAATTTTTTACCTATTATACCCTCAATTAATTAATGAACTTCTTGAAAATCTTAAATTTTTAATTCACATACTTCATAATTAATAGGGGTAAAATAGTAAATTCACAATGTCATTCATTGCTTTCTTAATAGGTGTGTCAATTCAAAAGTGGACAAGTAATTATGGACGGAGGGCTTGATTTTTTAAATTGGATAAGTATTAATGGACAACTATTTTTAGTATAGTGAACAACTATTGTTAGACGCAGAGAGTAATTATAAATAATACCCTAATTTAAAAAATATATATTTATATTTTATGATGAATAATATGAGTTGATTCATATTCAATTCATTTTTAAATGATCGAATAATTTATTTATTTTAAAATAAATTAATCAATTAAATAAGGAAAAAATACCTATATATTAAATAATTAAAATTTTGACTCATTTTACCACCTCTAAATGTGACAATTAGTTTCGGCGCCTTCACTTGCAGCCTTTTCTTTGGGCTGAAAAGTTGAGAAGGCTTTAAATGTCATTGAATTTTTTAAAACTATATATGGATTTTCAGACGTCCCAATATGGCGATGTTAATGGTCATTCAGATTGTAGAAATTGTCTATAAAATTTACTTACTTTACTTTTTAGAATAATAATTTTACCCAACAAATACTATAGATACAAAAGGTTAAACATTAAAATAAAACAGTGAAACTTTAACAATTAAGTTCGAGAAATAATAAAATTATTGTATAATTTAAGTTGTAATTGACAATTTAATTATAATTCATGGAGATTTTTATGTGTTATCTCTAAACTAAAGTAAAAGAATAATGATGATTAATGGCAATACCTAACCTACCTTGTCCCCTCTAACTCACTAGGCCAGCGAACCCTTTATCAATTAAGAACCAGTTTGGATTGACTTAAAATAAATAATTTTTAAAAAGTTACTTTAAAGTTATTTTAAAAATAAGTAGTTATGTGTTTGGCAAAAAAGTGTTCAAAGTCACTTTTTTAATCAAAATGTCTGAAATACCCTTAAAGTTGTTAACATTATAAAAAAATTAAGAGTAAAAAGGTAATATACTTGATCAAAGTAGAATGATTTATAAGTTAAAAAAAATAAGTAGGGGGCACCCTACTTTTAACTTTTAACTTATTTTAAGTTACTTTTGACTTATTTTAAGTTATTCTTTAATTGTCAAACACTCTAATAAGTCAAAAACTGATTTAAAAGTTAATTTGACTAACTTAAAATCACATCCAAACGGGCTTTAAGTCAAAGTTTGAAAATTGGGGTTCCAAAAACAAAAATTAAAAATAAACAAATTCCAACAGGTCCTTCTCATACTCTCCCTTCCTATTTACTTGTTCATTTTTTACTTAACATATATACCTATTAAGAAAATTATAAGTGACATAGCGAGTTTACCATTTTATTCTTATTAATTGATAGAATTTCAAAATCAATTTACTCATTAAAGAGGTTCTACTTTTTTCAAAAATATTAACTCTCTAAATAAATTGAGGATATAATAGATAAAAATATTATCTTTTCTTAATTTGTAAAAAGGGACAAATAAAAAATCAAAAATGGACAAGTAAAAAGGGCAGAAGAGAGTAATAAATAAGCCAAAAATGTTGTAAAAATATGTGGCATGCATTAATTTCTCTTCAATCAAACCCTAGATTCCTTTTCGTTTTATATTTACACAACTCATGAGATAAATTCGTAACTAAATTAATATAAGTATCCTTGTTACCAAAAAAAAAAAAAACCAAGTGTCAAATAATATAAAACCAGAAGAATAAATACTAATAATTAGTTTTTCCATTGATCAGCCTGAATTTACACCCTTACACTGTATCAAAAATTATTTTTAACGGTAATTAATGAACGACAATAATTTTATTGCCACTAAATATAAATGCAACTAACACTCTTTGTAAATGTCCCTAAAACTTATACCGACATTGAATCCATTAGCAATTAACTAATGTCATTAAAATCTTTAACACTCTTTATTCATATATATATTTATTATCGCTAAAAGTTATTTTTATTATATTATATTCGCAAGCAGCTAAAAGCTTACAGAAGTTATTCAGATTTGACTCATTTTGCCGCCCATACTTCAGATTGTACTTGGTGTTGGTGGGGAAAGCCAACCTGCAGATGGAATATATTTGGATAATTCTAGCTAAATTAGGGGTAGGAATTTTATGAGTGAAAAGTCATGGGGAAATAAAAGAAGGTACGTAACTAGTCTCTTTCTTATACGAATAAAACCAGAACGGACAAGCAATACAAATTAAAGCAAGAAATATTACATATATTATCTAATGTAGTTTCATTTTTATAATCCAAAGGAATGGAATGCTAATTTTGAAGTAGATAACAAAATGTTCGGATCTCTCTCGAATTGAGCCATCACCATCTTTTGTGTCCATCAGACTAATTCCTTCAAAAGCATCGCATTCAACCAAATGGCTTCCCCAACCAAAGTCAGCTTCATACCAAGAGAATCTGAACCAACTAGTGCTCGGATAAACGTCAATCTCCTTTCCTTGGAGAAATTTCTCTATAACTTTTCTCTGATTGTTAACAACTAAAGAGGAAATGTCATCAACGTTTGCCGCCTACTCATGTGTCCCGTAAGGTATTTCCTACCAACTCATTCAACTCCTTTCTTGTCTGGCTTGCCTTTAGATCAACAAATCCATACATTGTGCAATTCCCTAGAGCATCATCCTCTAAAGATGGTACATTTGATTTTCCCCTCCAATTAATTAGAAATAATAAAGACGAGTCCCTTGAATGTCCATTTTTGGCGGTGGAAATGCCCACATATTAACGACATAACAACCACCACTCGAGTAGGCTTGATGGCAGTTGAATCTTCGATTGTAATTTTGAGGTTTGCTATTGCTAAACCTCCTTGTGACAATCTTAGGGCGAGTAGTACTGTTGGGAGGTAGTGATGGAAACTGAGTTCCTGATAGCACTCTGACTCTGGTGGGAAAGAGCGATGACAAGTGACCGAAACTTGGGAGACAATCTTTTGTGGTTCCTGTAAGGCTAGTGTGAAAGCATCAGCTATTTTGTGTGAAATTTGTGTCCTGTAGGAAATAAACCAAGAGTAGGATTCCTAAGTAGTTTAGGATTCCTTACTAATTTAGGATTTGTTATTTATGGTATTTACCTATTTATGTTTAATTAGGATTTGTTAGTTTTATAGTTTCCTAGTCCTAGTTTACTTTGATTGTTAGTCTTATAAATAGGGGTGCCTTATTACATATTGTAAATGTAGTGAGAGATACATTCATTGTGTAGTGAGAGATACATTCATTGTACAAAAATACAAGAGTCATTGAGTTATTGAATAAAAGTCTCTTACAAAATCATTGTGTTGGGTCTTTCACTTGTGCATATATTATTATCTTAGGTAATTTTATTTCCTTCAAATTGGTATCAGAGCTTGTGTGAGATCTTTATAAAAGCTTGTGTGTGATCCTTATATAAATTTTGTGTGAGATTCAACATATAAAAAAAAAACATGAGTAGTCAATATATAGCCACTTGTCCTGTTTTTGTGTTTGATGGAAAAAATAATTTTGAGAGTTGGTATCACCAGATGCAGAATTTTTTCAAAGTTGTTGAACTATGGCCCATTATTGATAAAGGATATGAGGAAGTCCCAGAGGGCACAACATTGACTGGTGAAGCTGCAAAACAATTGGAGAAAAATAGACAATTGAATGTTAAGGCACGTTTTTATCTTGATAGCAAGGTTGAATTGCATGTATATAATAAAATTTTACATGCTAAGTCAGCAAAGGAGGCTTGGACAATTCTGGTGAATTCACATCGAGGTTCAGTAAATGTTAGAAGAGTCAAATTGCAAGAGCTTAGAAGACAATACGAGTTAACTCAAATGCACTCAACTGAGTCTGTCAAAGATTTTTTGACAAGGGTTACTAATATTGTCAACGATATGAGAACTAATGGAGAAAACTTAGATCAAGTTAAAATTGTTGAAAAAGTATTGCGATCATTGAATACAAAATTTCACACCAAAAAGACGATTCTTGAGGCCACCAAAGATCTTAGCACTTTGACACTTGATGATTTAGAAGGGGAATTGATGACATATGAGATGTCCTTGAATCAACAAACTACAGAAAAACTTGATGAAGTGTTGCAAGCAAAGGTGAATCAACCTAATCCAAAAGAAGAGATATCAAACTTGGCCGAGACAAATCAAAGAGGTCAAAATTTCAGAGGTAGAGGACAAGGAAACAGAGGTAATTTTCGAGGCCGTGGCAGAGGTAATTATTCTTACCAACAGAGAAATAATAATAATAATTTTAGGAATGAACAACAAAATAATCAAAATTTTCAGAGACATGACAAATCAAAAGTTCAGTGTCATAATTGTGGAAAATTTGGACACTATCAAAGAGATTGTTGGTTTAAAAAATCTGAAAATAAAGAAGTACATGCAAAATTGGCTGAAAATTATGGAGATAAACAAGAGACTTTATTGTTTTCTAGCTCAGAAATAGAAAAAAATAAAGGGAATGAATGGTTTATAGATTCTGGTTGTAGCAATCATATGTCTGGAGATAAGGAATTATTTGTTAATCTAGATGAATCATTTAGAGCTACCGTAAGACTTGGTAATAACTCTAAAGTGCCTGCTGTTGGAAAAGGAAAAATTCCAATTACTTCAAAAAATAACTCTTCTCACTTTGTATCAGATGTTTATTATGTTCCAAGTCTTCATCATAATTTGTTGAGCTTAGGACAATTGACAGAAAAAGGATATGATTTGCGATTTAAGTATGGAATTGGCACTATTAGCGATGATAAATTAGGATTAATTGCAACGGTAAAAATGAAACAAAGTCGTTTGTGGCCTCTTTATCTTAACCGTGTAGATTTACCTTGCTTTAGTTCTGTGAACTCTAATGATACTTGGTTGTGGCATCTACGCTTTGGCCATCTGAATTTTGGGAGCTTGAAATATCTTGCAAGAAATAAAATAGTTGATGGTTTGCCTTCTGTTGATTTTCCTGATACAAAGTGTGAGTCTTGCATTTTGGGAAAGAAGTATAGAGAAACTTTTCAAAAAGGCAAAGCTTGGAGGGCTAATGCACCATTGGCGCTAATCCACTCAGACTTATGTTCGGTTGAAGTTCCTTCCAATGGAGGTAGTAAATACTTTATTACTTTTATTGATGATTTTAGTCGAAAAACTTGGGTATATTTTCTGAAAAATAAATCTGATGCATGTGAAATCTTTAAAATCTTTAAAGTTTATGTAGAAAGGCAAAGTGGATATTTTGTTAAGACATTAAGAACGGATAGGGGCACTGAGTTTCTTGTTTGTGATGACTATTTAAAGAAGTTTGGCATTAAACATCAATTGACTGCTAGATATACTCCTCAACAAAATGGCGTAGCTGAAAGAAAAAATAGAACAGTGATGGATATGGTGAGATCAATGATGCATTCCAAAAATACTCCCAAAGAATTCTGGGCAGAAGCTGTCTCTTGTGCAATTTATGTTCTAAACAGGTGTCCAACTCGATCCAATTTTGGAAAAACTCCACAAGAAGTTTGGACTGGTAAGAAACCAAATATCTCTCATCTAAAAGTATTTGGTTGTCTTGCTTATGCTCATGTTCCTGATGTTTTGAGAAAGAAATTAGATGATAAGGCAGAAAAGTGTATTTTTATTGGTTATAGTCATGAGACAAAGGGTTACAAGTTATTTAATCCAGATACAGGAAAAGTAATTATTAGTAGAAATGTAACTTTTGAAGAACACAATACTTGAGAATGGTCAAAGAAAAATCCTGAGTTGCATAGGTCTAAGCCAATCGTTTCAATTATGGAGGAAGGAAGCTCTAGCAGAGATCAAGAGGAACAAAGAGCTTATCCTGTTCAAACAGAAACATCGATTCGTCCACAAAGAAATCGCCAACTACCAGCCCGTCTGCAAGATTATGTTGTTGACAATAATAAAAATTTATCCAACGAAGATATTGTGAACTTTGCACTAGTTGCAGATTGTGATCCAATTACTTTTGAGGAAGCTGCCAAAGATGATCATTGGATGAATGTAATGGATGAAGAAATTCATGCTATTGAGAAAAATAGCACTTGGGAGTTGACAAATTTGCCGCCTTCAAAACAACCAACTGGAGTCAAGTGGGTATACAAAACCAAATACAAACCATCTGGAGAAGAAGATCGATTTAAGGCAAGATTAGTTGTTAAAGGATACAAGCAAAAGAAAAAATATGCGAGTGATATTTTGAAAAGATTTAATATGGACAAAGCTAAACCAATCTTGACCCCTATTGAAGAGAAATGGAAGTTGACTAAAGATTGGGCTGGTGATATGATGCAAAGGAAAAGTACTTCAGGCTATGCATTTTATTTGGGATCTGGTGTATTTTCTTGGTCTTCAAAGAAACAACAAGTTGTTGCTTTATCAACTGCTGAAGCAGAGTACATGGCCGCAACAAGTAGTGCTACACAAGCATTATGGTTGAGAAGGATGCTTGGATTTCTTCAACACAAGCAAGATAGTTCTACAAAAATATTTTGTGATAGCAAGTCTGCAATTGCGTTAACAAAGAATCCTGTTTTTCATGGCCGTAGCAAGCACATCGACATCAAATGGCACTTCATTCGTGATTTGGTCCAAGATAAAGAGATAGTGGTTGAATATTGCAAGACTGAAGAACAAGTTGCTGATATTTTCACAAAGCCATTAAAAATAGAGTTATTCATAAAGTTGAAGAAGATGCTGGGCATGATCACATTTGAAGATCTTGGTTTAAGGGAGGCTATGTAGGAAATAAACCAAGAGTAGGATTCCTAAGTAGTTTAGGATTCCTTACTAATTTAGGATTTGTTATTTATGGTATTTACCTATTTATGTTTAATTAGGATTTGTTAGTTTTATAGTTTCCTAGTCCTAGTTTACTTTGATTGTTAGTCTTATAAATAGGGGTGCCTTATTACATATTGTAAATGTAGTGAGAGATACCTTCATTGTGTAGTGAGAGATACATTCATTGTACAAAAATACAAGAGTCATTGAGTTATTGAATAAAAGCCTCTTACAAAATCATTGTGTTGGTCTTTCACTTGTGCATATATTATTATCTTAGGTAATTTTATTTCCTTCAGTCCCTATGACTAGTCCTCCACAATTGAATAGGTTCACTCGGACACCAAGTAATGGACTTGATGGGCGATGATCCTTTTCAGGAAGAAGATCAACCTTGGGTGCTTCATGGAGAAACTCAGCAAGATCCATATTGACTTTAGATTCAACATACTCAACACCTTCGTCATTGCAGTAAATTGAAAGTTGATCATCTTTACTTAGTCTACCCGCTAGAGGGTAAAACTTGGTTAGCGTCTCTGCCAAAGATTTTTGAAGCTTATCCCTTAATGTTTCAGCAGTAGTGCTGGGCAAGTAGTAGAAGAGTATTGGCACAGAGCCAGCTGATCGAACAAGGAAATCTTCAGGGTCCGAAGATGATTCGGGGTAGGAGTTGAGGGCTTCAACATTTTCCTTGTCTGAATTGGCCATTAGGATTGACAATATAATTGACAAACTACAAAAGTAGCGAAGAAGTTACTCGTAATGAATAAATAAATACTCATTCATCCCTTGTCTGCTGCCTTTTATAATTAAACGCCACTTCGCATAGATTCATAATGTCTCAGTTGACACGGCACGGCATTACGTTATTGCTTGTAGTAATATTTGGGGGTTTGGACGAATTGAGTAATTTTTCTATAGATTTTATATCTAGATTAAAAAATTAAATAAATACTATACATTATACTAACTTGTGAACTTCATAATAAAATTAGCAATAAGAAAATATATTATAAAATGCTTTTAGGCTAGAATTGTTGATTTCTCTGTCAACAAAAGTTTCATTTTTTAGAAAAAAAGAGTGTGCTCACATGGTAAGTAGTTTAACTTTTCTCATTTTTTATATCTTTTCTCTTTCCCAAAATTTAGTCTCTCTAGGTGATATAATTATGGGTTCTTTCCCAATACCTCAAAATACCCAAAATTTAACTTCTCTCATTATTGCCGGTATGTAGTGTTTCCCAATATCTCAAATTTTTTTATCAGAAAATATATTTGGCACGACAAGAAATTGGCACGAATGGCACGAAAGTCACTTTTTAGGGGTAAGGTCGTAATTATAAGGGATTGGAAAGGGTGTGATTGTAAATTCAATATTTTTTTTTACCCAAAATACCCTCTAAAGTAAAATTACTTTGAAAAGTCTTATACCACTAGATGGTTTCAAGAAATTACATTGCCCAATAATTTTTTTCTTCCAATAAAAAACACTATTCACTCTCTTTCTTTCAATTTTTTTGATCTTTCATTGTTATTTATTCTTCCATTCTTCTTCCTTTTCAATATCTCACTATTTTTGTTCATAAATTCATCTCATGGACAAGTATTTCGATGCTGTTTTTAAGGGAAAAAAAATGTATATTCATTAAATTTTATAAACATTCTTTATATTAATATTTATTAATTTATTGATTAATTAATACCTCTACAAAATAATAATATTTTACAATTTCAATAATTATATTCCACGTTGAGGATAGCATTACTAGTTTTCATGAAATTCAAAACATTTAATGAATCCATTATTTTTTAGTTAGATTAATTTTTTTATCTATATGAATTCGTATTTTTTGTTTCACAAGTCTCCATCCAAGATCATTCTATTATTTCATATTTGAAGTAGTAATATTGTTATATATATATATATGTATTTATCCTTTGCCAATCATTTTTTTTAATCATCCTAATATCTTTCCTTCAATTATTCTATTCCTGACTATGGTTAATCAAAATATTGGATATTTTGATAGCAAAGGAGTTCTTTCATCTCAAAATCTGAATAATATTCATTATTTAAAGTGGTTCTTTCGATCATTCATCGAAAGGAGACACTTGATTTTGAATTTGACCAATTGAGATATCAGGAAAAAATATTCTTAATTTCTTCATTCGATTCGAAGTGAATTCTTAGCCTATTTCTGTATATATATATATATATATATATATATATATATATATATATCATGTGGTACTATATATATTCATGTTTTAATCTTGAAGAATAAGATTCTTCAATGAAGACCGGCTTGTGAAATGAATATCGATAACGATAAGGGTTCGAAGAATTATGAATTGATGAATTGATGTATTGAATTCATATTTTTTTGATAATGGAAGTTGTAAAAATGATGTTTGTATTGTATTACTTTCTCCTTTATTTATTTATTGTATGTTTTCTTGATATCTTTTTAGCTTGATTTTTACATTATTCATGTAATTGTTGTTACTAAGAGCATGTATAAGGTAGTTAAATTTATGCTCAAGTTATATGACACTTTTTTTTTGTCAAGATTTTCTTTGTGGCCTTTTCCTAATTATAAAATGACAAATATAACTTTTAATATTTTAAGTTTTTCTAATTTAATATATTTATAAATAGTAACTACTCATAACTTATATCCTTTAATTTTAGTCTTAATAATTTCATAACGTACGAGTATAGTTTAGATTAAATACCATACATAAAACAGTATCATATTAACAACTGTTTATATTTTTTTTGTGTTTTATATTATTATAATTAAATATTTTATTTTGAATTGATGAATTGATTTATTGAATTCATACTTTTTGATAATGAAAATTGTAAAAATGATGCTTGTATTGTATTACTTTCTCCTTTATTTATTTATTTATTGTATCTTTTTTGATAACTTTTTAGCTTGATTTTTACATTATTAATGTAATTGTTGTTACTAAGAGTATGTATAAGATAGTAAAATTTATGCTCAAGTTATATGACACTTTTTTTTTGTCAAGATTTTCTTTGTGGCCTTTTTCTAATTATAAAATGACAAATCTAACTTCTAATATTTTAAGTTTTTCTAATTTATTCTATTTATAAATAATAACTACTCATAACTCATACCCTTTAATTTTAGTCTTAATAATTTCATAACTTAGGATTATAGTTTAGGTTACTTTCCCTTTTTTGATGTAATTAATTTTTTATTTGGCATGATGGGGATATAAATATTATAAATACCATACATAAAACAGTACTATATTATCAATTATTTATATTTTTTTTGTGTTTTATATTATTATAATTAAATATTTTATTTTATTTATTATTAATTGTGTTTTAAAAAATTGACAATATATAATAATGGCTTTAACATAGCTTTAGGGAGTGGAACATAGTGGTGGATCTATGATTATTACTCATTTAGTCCTCTATGATCCTACTAATTATTATTAAACATAATTAATATAACTATCTTATTTCAATCAAAAGAATTATGAGAATAAGTTATATTTGATTTTTCTCTCAAAGAAAATCAATGATAAAATAAATTATTATATGATATCATTGCTTATTCTTCTACACATGTAACAATTTCTTTTTGTTGCTATTCTTTTCCTGCTTAAAATATATTTAGAAGTTTTTATTTTATTTTTTATAACTTTGTGAATATAATAATGTAGGTTATTTTTTATATTTCTTAGCTACATAATTATGAAAATCTATGTCTATATATTATTTAATTGTTATTTTTGAGATTGTAATATGACACGTCTCTTATGCAATCAAGTTATTTATCTTTTTTCTTATTTTTGTGATTTTTACCCCTTATATTTTTCAGTCATTTATTTATTTTTATAAATAAAATCAATGCATAACGATTAATGTATTTAATGCATAATCTATATATATATAATAAAGGAGAAATATAGACAAGGTGATATGGCACATTTCTATGATCTCCATTCTTATTTATCTTTTTTCTCCTTTTTTTCTCCTTTTTTTTTAATTTCTTCAATTTTTTTATTTTGTAAAATCATCTCCTTAACTCATAGTTCTTTAATAAATAAATTCATTACTTTCAAACTTTTCATATTCATAACTTTCAATTATTTAATGTACAAATTAGTAACATCTTAAAATCATCTTAATAGAAATTTATTTTGAGGTATATGTACCTCCCACTATAATTGTCTTTTTTATTAGAGTTTATAATATATTCATGTATTCTTCCACCTTCAATTTTTATAATTCTTAATTAATTTTATTGCTGTGGATTAATAATATGTTAATAGATGGGAGAAAATTTTATTTATTTTATTTTTTATGATTAAAAAAATATTTATTCAATTAAATCAACTTTTCATCTCCCATTATAACTACCTTCTTTATTAGAGATTTTAATATATATTCATGTATTCATCCACCTTCAAATTTTATCATTCTTAATTAATTTTATTAATGTGGAGTAATAATGTAATAAAAGATGGGAGATTAAAAGGCAAAAATTAACCTCTATATATATCTTTCACTATCAAACTATGCATACATGAATCAACCATTTTAGTTTTAGTTGTGCTTAGGAAATGCTTCCACATAATTTTTAATGTATTTTAATTTATTTTTTTTGAGTAGTAGCAATTTATCTAATGAGATCATGTATTGATAAATATTTATCTTGATTACACTTCTTATATGTGTTCTATTCTTTGTAAAATTTCTTTACATGCTAAGATTTCTCATCTTAGTTGAAATTTTAATATTTTGGCTTCATTACTATTTTTTGTTCAACATTTGCTAAATTTTAATGATTCATGCTATGTCATCTATATCGAGAAGCTTGGTACATACAGTAGGTTTCTTCTAAGGTGATTTTATGCGTTCAAATTTTAAATTCATAATAACAATTCTGCTCCTATTTTATTTCAATTTCTTTTATGATGTATAATTTTCTTATATTAACTTTGTTCAAGAATATGATTAATGATTGATATTGTGTAACTTTGAAAATTATTTTGAAGTTTATGACTAAAAAATATAGGCAAAACTTAATTTCATAAAAAAAATTAAAAGGATAATAAGAAATATACTATTACAAATAAATCATTTGTATTGGTTCATAAAATTAATTACATGCATTATACATTATATATGTTAATGCATTTAAAATAATTGTTATGAGTAGTGCAAGAGTAAAACTATTCACGTCTAAGTAACTGCAATTTTTTAATTTTTCTTAATAAAGATAGCATTCAAGTACATTAGTAACTTCTTTCTATATTAATGATAGTTAGAAGCTGGATAATTCATCTCCTTTTTTTTTAATCATAAGCTTATAAATGTATATAATACCTTTTGTTTGGAAAAAAAAGAAAAAAAGAAAGTGCATTATCCATAAAAGTGGAAGTGTTCAATTTTATATTTATTCTATATAATAGATAACTCAATATTATTAATTGATGGTCCATCAATTATTATTATCTTATATTTTTTTAATTATCTATATCGTATATACACATAATTTTAAGCATATATAAGACGATATGATACTTTTCTATAACAAACATTCGTAATTTTTTTTTCTTATTTTCTATTGACATTATTCACAATTATTTTCATTTACTTGTTTTAAAGAATCTAATATCCATTATTAGTAAAAAAAATCAGCTAAAGAATAAAAAATATGATGTGACACCTTTTTATGGTCAGTATTTTTATTTATTTCTTTCGTATTTTTTTGGTATTTTTTCCATTTACTTATTGTGTTAAAAAACTATTGAAGAAGATAAAGGAAAAATAATGTGCAGTATATTAGCGACAGTTATGCATATCAATAACTATAAAACGTAAATGTTAGAATTAAAAGAAAAAAAATATTGTTTAAGAGGAAAAACAAGTCTCAAAATGAAAAATTTCTCTTTATTTCTACTTAATTTATAAAAAGTTCATTCTAAATTATTGTTATACCGTGTGAAGCGCAGACAAATTTCCTAGTAATATTATATATTAAAGTTATGATAACTCATGTCTCTTATCTTCTTTATAACTTCTACTCTTAAATATAATTGATAACTCTTGTTTATTTCATTTTTATAATTTTTAGAAATATTTCTTTAATATGTAAATAGTAAACAAATGTGATAATAAAGACGTAACATAGAAGTTCAAAAAAAAAATTAATACCAAAATTGGTGTTTTCATAAATGATCAAGTACTCAAAAGATAGATAAGATTTAAACAAAAGATATTGTTTTCAACTTAATACATAGATTTTTGTTTCAAAATATGACCTCTTATTTTATTTACTTCTTCGTTTATGCACTCTAAATTGTTTTTTCTACCATATGCATATAAAATCTATTTAGCATATTGAAAAGACATATCGTGTTTCATATGAAGACAAAGATTTACATTGTCTTTTATGTTACTTACTTGAATATAAATATTCCATATTACTTCATTATAATTAAAAATTATCAATTCATAGAATTATTTTTTATAAACAATAAAATAAATTAATTTATTATTTTTCATTTGAAACGCGCAAAGCACGGATAGTTGCACTAGTGTGTATATATATACGGTAGGGTAAAAGAATAAAAATAAAATTAAAAATAAAAAAAAAAACAAAATTTTAATTATTTTTTTTGGAGGGAGGGGGGGGGGGCGCTGGTAGGTGGATGGGGTAGGTGTGGGCTAAGAAAATTAAAATTTAATAATTTTTTTTCAAAAATAAACTTTTAATTTTTTTGTGAAAAGCGGAGGTAGGGATAGTCTGGAGTTGAGTGGGGTAAAAAATCAAAAAAATCTAAATGTGAACTATTTTTCAAAAATAAAATTTTAAGCTGTTAATTTTCTTTTGTTGGGGGAGGGGCTAGTTTGGGTGTAAGAGGGGGGGTGAGGGTAGGGACAAAATAAATTGATTTTTTTTAAATAAAAAAAAAATTTTGAAATTTTAATTTTTTTGAATGGGGAGGTAAGGAAAAAAAATTATAATTTGGGGAAAATAAATTTATTTGAAAAGCATTTTTCAAAACATTTAAGCCAATCAAACATGAGAAAATTGAGAAACATTTTCTATAATCTATATATAATATGAGAGGTGATAGCGCTTACGTGTCAACACCACAAAAAAGCAATATTTTAAAAAAATAAAATTACAAAATATAGATTTGCAAAAAAAAAACAATGGCAGTTAAATATTTTAAAATTAATGGGATCAATTTAATATTTGTGTAAATGTTGTTATCTTTTAATTGATTTACGAAAATATGATAATTTTTTTATAAAAAACTAACTATTTAAAACTTGAAAAAATAAAAACAATGACAATTGATCAAGAATAAAAATAATAAAAATTTAAAAATTACTATTTAAAACATAAAAAAAATTACCAATTGACAAAAATAAATAAATAATGCATCTTCTATATCTATTAAAAATTATTAATTACATATATTCTTTTTAAAAGTTACCACACTTCATATTAGTTAGTTATTTTCAAATTAAATTTAAAAATGTTAGAAAATCTATAAAAATATTTACACGTATTCTTTTTAAAAGTTACCACACTTAATATGATTGTTTTATATTCCTTTTATTTTAAAATAATTAACTGATTGTACATGTGTGGCTAATGTTTAAGTATCTTTGGACTCTTATTTTAATTATTTAATTATTTTTATATATACATATATATATATTTTTTTTAAAAAAAAAAAAAATTACAAAATTGTACTTTGCAAATAAAAATTTAAAAAATTGTAGTTAATTATTTTTAAATTAATGGATAAGTTTAATAAAAAAAGAGAGACTCACGTCCCTTGTCCCTATTTTCCAGTAACTCAAAACACAATCTTTCAACTGTTTATAAAAAAGGAATAAATAAAAATTAAATGTAAAGCAATTATAACTTCTTTAGTGAGAAATAAAATGAGTAAAGTAAAGGAGAAAGTAAATATAGTGAAAGAAAATAAAAAAGAAAAATCAAAGGTAGTTTTGTTTTTTTTTGGAGGGAAATTAAGATAGTATTGGAGCCAAAAAGGATATTGTTGTCTTTTCCCCATGTCGTGGCATTCGTGTCAGTTGATTGTCGTGCCAAATAACACTACTTTTTTTTATATCTCTTTCAAATATTTCAAGTGGTTAATTATGTTATTTTTAATAATACTTTTTATATTATTTAAAAATAATATATATGTTACTTTTTCTTTTCAATTTACGTGACACCAATCTAATTTCGAGAGTCAATAGAATTTTTTATATGTTTTTTAAATATTTAAGTTGTTAATTATTATGATTTATAGCTTTCTTTTACACAATTTTCAAATTATAAAAAACTAAAAAAAAAGATAAATCTTTCATATGATACGGACAATCTCTTCACGCTGAATATGGATTATTTTTTTTGCAAAATTTAAAATGATGGGTCTTTTTCTTTTTACAAAATATAAACTTATAGATCAAGTTTTACAATTAAAATTTTTTTGAAATCTCAAATCACGCTTTTTGAAAAATTTAAAATATAAAATTATAATTGTAATAGCATATTCAAATATTGATCATAATATAAAATTGCATGTTCAGACGTAAGCTATTGAGAATAAAAGAAATTGAATGTTTTGCATAGTATGTATTAACATTGATCTGATTTTTTGTCTCTAAAAGTGAAGAATATGTATGGCCTCTTTTTTATGATATTTGTTTGAGGCACAAAAAATAAAATATGTACTTTTTGCTTCATTTGGGTTCTTCCACTTTTTCAATAAAAGGTTCAACCATTTTCTCCAAGTCTTTCAAGTCTTGTTCTACATCTTCAACCTGTTAGCCCATTATATTGTCATATTAGAGAGACTAAACCATCTGAAAATAATTAATAAAAATTAAGACGATGATATTTACGACACAAGATATAAAACAATTTGGTTTGCAAACCTTGTGAATGAAATTAGAAGTAAATTGAGCATCTTTAGCAACCACAGCAGATACATTTTCAATTGCTACAGCTGCTTCTTTGAGAGAACTATTTTCAGGCAGCTTAACTGCAACCACTGCCATTACATTTTCCGTTTTATTCGCCACCAACGCTACTACCTCTGCAGCTTCTTCCACCTCTTCCGCCACTTTCTCTACTTCTCCTGAATAAACATAAATTCCTTTGTCTTACATATGATGATTTTTATCATTTCAGTCTCTTCTTGTAACGTTCATGTTATGTTAGACGTGTTGAAATGTATGATCATCTCATCTAAAAGCTTAAGCTGTTAGAGAGAGCACACTTTTATTATTTAATTATGTTCTCAATATGCATTTAAATTCATACCTTCAATTCTTCGAATGCTGTCCCAATTTTCCTTCCAAAATGGGAGGAATATTGATAGTATGGATCCCAAAAGCCATTTTGCCCTGTCATAGTACACTAGATCAATGACAATAATTGGAGTGAAAAAAAAAGAGACTATAATTAATTGCATACCAAGCAAATAAAATGGGCTTAGAAGGAGGTGGCTCTACTGGAGGAACCTTGTTAGCTTCATTCTTTCCCCTAAATGCAACCAAGAACCAAGATTCAATTTTTTTTTATACAAGGTTATATTTTCTGCTTATCTAAAAAAAATATGAGTAGAGAAGAATTAATTACTGATCCTTCTTATTGGGTATTCGAAAGTCTCCTGAACTGATAAACCGTAATCCTGGACTAGCTGAGCCACGATAACTGATCCTAGTAGTTGGAACTACGCCATGGAGACCCTGTAACTGAGAGGATGTAGTATCAAAGCGAACTCTACAGTACTGGTGAAGCAATGTAACAAGACTCCGGATTTTGTACGAGGATGGAGAGTTTGCAGCCATGGTTAACCAAGAAAATAGAAGCGCAATTTTTGTAAGAGGAAAGAGTAGAAATCAGATACGTAATTTGGAACGAATTGCTGTAATTTGAACATGTGAGGAAGTAGATCCCAACACGCCAAGAAATGAAAGAATAGCTTATTTTATGTGACTTTAAGCTAAAAAGTAACTTTAAAAATTGGCTGACAAGTAACCTGTTCCTTGTAAGCTAAAACCATATGGAACTCCTTATTTTGTTATTGTACCTATCTTCAATAAAAATGTGATGAAGCTACACGTACATGCTTATGCAAAGATTCAAATGTATTGCTCCTAAATCTTCTGAAAACAGTTAAAAACTAATCAGGACAAGTAACTTTGTATTACAATAATCAGCAACATGAATTAAAGATAACAACAATTTATTGAAACAACGTACACTGATGGTGAAAGCTTGTACACACTAGAATGAAAGATAATACAATATTTCATTTTAAAATACATCTAAGGTGACGCTTGACTTGGAAAAATGAATATTCAATTTGTCATGAGCCAGCTTAGATTGGGCGGAAAAAGGAGGGCAAAAATAATGGCAGCTCCTGTGATTCAGTCTTTAATCAGCCGTCTAATATACTAGACTTCACAAAAATCCAATAAGAAGAAACACATAAATGAAGACAAAAACAGGAGAAAAATAAAAAAACAATAGAAAGAAAAATCAAAAGGCATTCATCGTCGTGTTATAATTTTGTTATGAACTAGGTTGTAAGATGCTCTTATTTCCTCTTGCACACAAAATTTGAAATAAGGCAGACCCCAGCAGCTATATGTACGTTTCTTCTCATCTGTCGTTAAACAATTAACTGCAGCCATGTCCTTCCATATTGATCGAAAGCTGATCTCTGAATCTCTTGATAATTCCACCAGCAGAACTTGTAGCAGCTATTATTGCAACCCAGAGGTGTATCATTCTATAGTTTGTCCGCTGCAATGTTTAAATATTTGCCCGCGTATCTGTCTGCTTCCAGAATTCGAACCATCATCACCACCACCAACAAATTTCACACCCAAAGTTACTCTTTCGCATTCTACAAATAAACACAATGTTTCCATCTTCTTGATCCTTCTAATTTCAGTCTTAGGCATTGCTGTCTACATATTCTGTGCCTACGTCATTCATAAACACCGCAACTCAAGAACTTCTTCACAACCGGAGCAACAAGTAGTAGTAGGAGGAGAAGAAGAGTTTAGTGATATTCAAACAGTGGGTCTTCAGCAATCAGTCATCAGCGCCATCACAATCCGCAAGTATAAAAAAGGTGAAGGGCTAATTGAAGGAACAGAGTGCTCTGTTTGCTTGAGTGAATTTCAAGAAGATGAAACTCTTAGGATTTTGCCAAAGTGTAACCATGCTTTTCACATACCTTGCATTGACACTTGGCTTGAATCACACACCAATTGTCCCATGTGCCGTGCCGACATCGTCATCACAATTCCCGCCACTGCAGCTTTCATTGAGCAAAACGTGTGACTATCTCATCTAAGAGATTAAATTGTTTAAAAACATATTTATATTTACTTTTATAACATGAACATGCCTCTTAGCTTATATTCAGACTTAATTCTTTTCCATGAGCTAAATTTTTTATTTATTTTTATAATGGATAGTTATGAATTCAAACTCAGGATCTTTGCCGCTTTATAACATACTAATGAAATGTGTGACTATCTTATCTAAAAACTAAGTTATTAGACAAAGTACACTTTATTTCCTTAGTTTTCTCTATATTGCAGAATTTAGCTCTGAGACTTGACGAGGAAATTCATGCAGAAAAATTCAGAAAATGCCACGGAATTAAGGAATGACATTCGAAATGAAGACGAGCCAGGAGATCAAAGTACTTTGGGTATCAGTGTACGTTCAAAGGAAGATGTGGTGAATGCTCCTGAAGTCTGAAGGAGAGTTAAATAAGGTTCATGATGGAAGATATGCTTAGACAGCGGAAGCAAAAAGCATAAACTTTGCTTGTAAGATAGACAACATACATGTCACATTTTATTCAAACAGAAATCGAGGAATACCTCTTGAAGAATGTGATAATCCCATGAACATCTTTGATCCGCAATCTTCTGTTGTGTGATCCCAGTAACAACCGAACTTGAGATTCGTGTGAGAAAGTCAGCTTCTCAGAGAACTGACGTTTGTTCAAGTGAAGCTTGTACACACTGGAATGAAAGATAGTACAATATTTCATTGAAAATACATCTAAGGTGATGCTGGAACTTGGAAAAGCCAAGAGCTTTAAACTATCAATGCATATGAGTAGTTAATTTCTTGGAACAATGTATGTCCTACTTTCCATGAGCCAGCTTAGATTGGGCAGAACAAGGAGGAAAAATGCTTCTATAAATCTGTCTTAATCAGCCGTCTGATAGACAGAATTCACAAAAGTCCAATAAGAAGAACCACAGAAATGAAAAAACAGAAGAAAAAACAAAAGGCATTCATTGTCATGTTATAATTTCGTTAGGAACTACGATTTAAGATGCTCTATATTCTCTTGGACACAAATTTGAAACAAGTCACAAGCCAGCAGCTATATGTATGTTTCTTCTCATCTCTTGTTAAGCAATTAGCTGCACCATGTCGTTTCATATTCATCGAAGGCTGATCTTTGAATCTCTTGATAATTCCACCGGCAAAACGTGTGGCAGCTATTATTGCAACCCAGAGGTGTATCATTCAAGAATTTGTCCACTGTCATGTTTTTATATTTGCCAGGGTATTTGTCTTCTTCCAGAAATTGAACTACCACCACTACCACAAATTTCACAACCGAAGTTCCTCTTTCGCAGTCTCCACATAAAAATACTTCCTCCATCTTCTTGATAATTCTATTTACAGGCTTAGGCATTGGTGTCTACATACTTTGTTCCTTCGTCGTTCACAAATTCCACAACTCAAGAACTTCTTCACAACCGGAGCAGCAAGAAAATGTAGAAGAAGAAGAAGAAGAAGAAGAGTTAAATGATATTCGGACAGTGGGTATTCAGGCATCAGTCATCAGGGCCATCACAATCCGCAAGTATAAAAGAGGTGAAGGGCTAATTGAAGGAACAGAGTGCCCTGTTTGCTTGAGTGAGTTTCAAGAAGATGAAGCTCTTGATATTTTGCCCACGTGTAACCATGCTTTTCACGTACCTTGCATTGACGCTTGGCTCAAATCACACACCAATTGTCCTATGTGCCGTGCCAGCATTGTCATCACAATACCCGCTACTACAGCTTTCAATTGAGTTAAACGAGTGATCATCTCATCTAAAAGTTTAAATTGTTGAAGAACACACTTTTATTTACTCTATTACTCTATGAGAGAATTAGAAAGAATATACTTTTATTTACTTGGACTTAATTCTTTTCCATGAGCTAAATACTTGTTTTTTTTATAATGGACAGCAATGAGACTCAAACTCAGGATCTTTGCCTGCTATTATAACATACTAATTGCATGTGACTATCTTATCTAAAAAAGACGTTATTAGACGAAGTACACTTTTATTTTCTTAGTTATCTCTATGTTGCAGAATTTAGCGCTGAGACTTGAAGAGGAAACTCGTTCAGGAATTAAGGATTGACACTCGAGTGAAGGGATCTAAGTACATGCAAAAATCCAGAATCTTTGCATGTAAGATAGACAACATACATGTCACATTTTATTCAAAAGTAAATCGAGGAATACCTCTTGAAGCCTGTGATATATAATCCCATGAACATCTTTGATCCAAAATCTTCTGTTGTGTGGGTAATTCAGCTTCTAAGAAAACTGAAAAACAAACCACCCCCAATGAATTAGGGCAATCTCTCCTTTCAAATTAACTTAATTAGCAAGCACACATAAAATTGAACAACTCAATGAATCATTGATGAAGAATTTACAAGCCCCTTTTTTAGATGGCCTACTCTCTCCTACTTCCTTCAGTATGTAAAAACTTGTAAGCAATATATAGAAACAAGTAAATCCTACACATTCAAAGATAAGTAACAATGTAATCAATTCGTTGGGAAATATTAACAACGGGCAATACCTCCATTCATTTTTCACGGTACATTGGTTTTCTCTTGTGAGTTGTGGGACTCAATTTGGTCGAAGAGTGTGATTATCAGTCCCTTGAATTTACCAGAAAAAAGCCCTAATTTTGCCCCAAAAATAGATAGATGAATTCACTTGATCCAACTCACAAATTCTTCTTTCTTTGTTGAAATAGATCGTTGTGAACTAATAGTGATCTTTTTTCTTTTCTTTTTTTCTCTTGAACAATAGTGATCCATAAGACTGAAATTAGGCATAGGATTAGTTTTACTTCTTTGCTATTCTAAATATAAATTTTTTGTTTTACTTGTCATTTTAATATATTAAAAAGAAATCATGTTATATTCTTATTATTCAATATTTAATTTTTAAATTATTTTCCAAAATTTAACAATAACATTTTCAATGAAATCTCACTAAGTGGGTTTGAAGAGGATAGAGGATACGCTGATTTTATAACTAACTCGTGGAGATAACGAAATTGTTTTTCGAAAAATCCTCGACTCAAGTGCAGCAAACTTAAGTAATACTAAACATTAATTAATATGAATATCATAATAAAATATTTATGTTAATCATTATTTGTGAGGACATATAAAATTCAAAGTAGACAAATAAAAGAAGATAATTACATATTTATACTTATGTTATTGATCATTATTAGGAGCGTGTTTGACCATGAAAATTACTCCCCTTTTTCTAGATTGTTTTTTCAATTTATTTCAAAATTAGCGTTTTGGTTATAAAATTTCCAAATTGAACTTAGAATTGGATTGCAAATTTTTAAAATTTATTTTTAACATTATTATTAAAGTGAGTAAATTTCAATACTTATGGTCTGGTGGACCCTTGTACTTGTATGAGTTTGTATTGTGAACCCTTCTACTTAGCATTTTATCAACTGAACCCTTAAACTCAATAAAACACAATATATTAAACCCCTCTAACCATTGACCATGCTTATGTGGCATTAAAATAGCTGAGTTGGTGAGAACACGACCACACGCTAGTTAAGGCAAGTGAACATCATATTTTAAATTTTAAATTATTAAAATTATAAAAAAGTAAAATAATAATTTTTTTAAAAAGAAGAAAAACATCCAACTTCTTCCTTACACCACTTCTTTTTCAGCCACCCCCACCCCCATCACTGCCCCAACCACATTCTTTTTTCTTCTCCACACCCTATCGTTATCTTCTTTAGCCGATCTTGGCATTGGCACTTTCGCGATGTCAAGTTTCATGGCGATTATTAATAGAGGGAGAGAGCGACGTTGATTTCATGGTGGTGCTCGCCGGTTCGCAGTGGAGTGAGAGGGAGAGAGGTGGCGCTGGTCCCATTTTCGTTAGAATGGGGGTGATGCTAGTCCCTTTTCCGCCAGAATGGAAGGCGGCGAGGGAGTTTGCTGGTACGCCGGAAAGGATGGAGAGGAGACGCCATTTCTGGTGGTTCGCATGGGGTTGTCGGTGGTGTGGAGAAAGAAAAACGGTGAAGAGGAGAACGAGGCGGGAGATGGCACGAGGAACTGGTCATGGCGGCGAAAAGGTTTGCCAGCCGGAGCTGGTGGTGCGGCCGATTGTTGGTTATGAGAAGGCCTGATAAGAGGAAAGGAAAATGGTGTGCTGCCGAGGAGCCCAGATTTACTTTAAGAAATAATTTAAATTTTTATTATTTTATTTTTATTTAATAAATTTAGTTAATTTTTTAAAATAACAATTAGTGAAGATAATGATGATATATATTATTAATTCAAATGACATGGATTTGATATGTCATCTATTCAAGGGAGAGTGATCTACACACATGGTAGGAGAGGTTTAAAAATTGTTTTTTGATTGAGTTTAAGGGTTCAATTGGTAAAAGGTTAAGTAGAAGGATTCACAATACAAACACATACAAATACAGGCTCCACCAGACCATTTCGCCCATATATTATTACGTAAAGTTGACTATTTCATTTTCCACCCATAAGGTCTTAATTAGAGCAGTAAGGCTGTTCAGGTTTGGTGGGACAAGCAGGAAAAAATGGCAGTTTAGGTAAATCAGTCCTCCATTATCAGCCGCCTAGTATTACTACCCTTCCTAAAAGTCAAATAACATCAAACACACAAGACAAATGTCTTTCATCCATGTTACAGCTTCGTTAGAAACTAGGCTGCTGCAAAAATAATAATCCTAAGATGCTCAGTTTTCTTCACATAAACAATTAGTAGCAGCCATGGTCTTCCATGATCGAAAGCTGATCTTTGAATCACTTGATAATTCTACCGGTAAAACTTGTAGCAGTTATTATTGTAACCCAAAAGAGAATACTTCTGGAATTTGTCCAATTTCATGTCTGTATATTTGTTACCCAATCTGTACTTTTCCCCTGTTTTCTGAAATCCAACCACCATTGCCACCAAACTTTTTCACCCCCAAAGTTCCGGTTCCTCCGTCTCCACATAAACCCATTATTTCTATCTTCTTGATTATTCTATTTTCTGTGTTGGCCACTTCTTTCTTTCTTTTTTGTTGCTTTGTGGTTTACAGAATCCGGAAAGCAAGAATTTTGTCACGACCGCAGCAGCGAGTTGAAGAAGAAGAAGAGGAGGAGTTTAGTGATATTGTTGATGAAGATATTCATGGACCTATGCTGGATCATCCTATATGGTACATTAGAACCGTGGGTCTTCAGCCATCAATCATCAACGCCATCACGATTTGTAAGTATAAAACAGGGGAAGGACTAATTGAAGGAACAGATTGCTCTGTTTGCTTGAGTGAGTTTCAAGAAGATGAAACTCTTAGGATTTTGCCAAAGTGTAACCATGCTTTTCACATACCTTGTATTGACACTTGGCTTAGAGCACACACCAATTGTCCCATGTGCCGTGCCGGCATTGTCATCGCCCCAGCCGTCGCTCCATCGTTGCCTGAACAGGTATTTTTGAAGCTTGTGACCATTTTATTTAAAAGTCGTAGAGAAAATATAATTTTATTTAATTATGTCTTCAATTTGGTATTGTAAGTGAATGTAATAGCAGTTATAGCTTAATTGGAGAGCTGCTTATATCTTCACCTTAGGTACACTTTTTATTTACTAATTATGTCAGTATTGCAGAATTCAGGGCCAAGACATGAAGAAGAAGCTAATGCGGGCATTTCAGAGAATGCCACGGAATTAACTCTTGACATCGAAAATGTAGACGAGACATTAGAAATAAGTAGAATGGATATCAGTGGAAACTCCAAGGAAGATGTGGGGAATGGTACTAATGAAGGAGTGTTAAGTGAATTTTGTGCATCAAGAAGATCAACATCATTGGAATCTTTAAATACAGCTTCTATATTAACTTGTGCTTCAGTATCAAAGTGTACTTTGGATGGTAATGAGATGTCAGCAGGAATGAAAAATCTTTGTGTGGACAGAGTAATGCAAGAACAGCAAATGATAAGAAGAAGCCAGAGTGCTGTTCTTCTTCGGTAAAGCGATCAGAATCCTTTTAAAGTGATCAGGCATATGAAAATTCCAAATGTCTCAAGAACTCTTATAAAGATGAGAGTTTGCCCTTTCCCTTCCCCCACTTTCCTCCATTTGAAAATCAAAATTAATACTTAAAAAAAAAAATTTGAAAAAAAACAGAACTGTATCTATTGCTTTAAAATGTATGAGCTACTGAATATTAGTTGTAATAAGTGTAGTAGTATAAAAAGTTTGATGAGGCTGATGAAAAATGGAGATCAGCCAAAGAGAAAAGAATTTCTCTCATATTTGTCAATGCCAAAGGCTTCTGGCAAATTTTCCGTTTGTACAAAGAATAATTATGTCCTTTCTTCTTACTACTTTTTTTAAGGTTTTTTTCTGTCTTACAAGTTCTGTGTTCTTTTATTTCGAATGAATGCCAAATCATTCATACTAAGCTAGCGTCTAAACATAAATTCCTAAATATTTTTGGCAAGTCAATTACTGGAAGGTCTACTGTTTATTTATGAGGTTATTTTCAAGAATTTTCATAATGTGTCCTTATTAAGAGTTGGTGTTTAACTTTTGCCTCGTTTAACAAAAGTAATGTTTTAGATCTTGATAGCACGAAGGCTAAAAGATATAGTGTTAATCAATATTTATTTAACTACAGTATTAATGACAACAAAACTTTGCAGAAACAATAAAATTTCAAAGTTTATATCATATAGCTAGCAGCAGAATTTAATAACATCAACAGAAATTAAAGACTGTAAAAACATATCAGTATCTGTAATGTTTTTATGAAAAACGACAGAAAGAAATCGAGCCCACTGAATGCACAGTGTCCCCTTAAGGAAATTATTCCCCTCTAGTATCCAAGGTTTGAACTGGAATAGATCCTCTCAGGGTAGAACGACTTATTCACCAGAGTATTGATACCCAAAACGTTGGTGTCAGCGAACCAGTCAACGGCAGCAAAGTACCCGAATAATTTTATAATTGTGCAGAAAAAGAAGAAGGAGTTCAGAAATTTCGTAATTAAAAATCTGAGGAATCACAGGTATTTATAGCCAAGAAGCACTGTTTCCAAAAAAGGTTGCAACCTTTCAGAAACCACACGACCGTTCATGAAAGTTTGCAACCTTCCAGAACAGTCATGGTTGTTCATAAAAGGTGCGGATCCGGGTTGGGTCGGGTCTTTTCGGTTAATTAATTAATTAAAATAAACTTTGTCCAAAAAATAATCTCTCGATCGATTCATTTTCCAAAGCCGAAGCCGAAGACGAGAGAGCGACGATGGCGCGAGGGGTCCCTCTTTCCAAGCCTTTAAACAACTCGTAGAAGTGTTTTTCTGTTTAAACACTTTAACTTTTCTTTCCACTACCGATGAGGGAGAAATGTTCTTTTCTCACTAAAGCATAAAAGAACCTTTCAAATTCCTCTTTTCATCTTCCCTCCATTTCCCATTAATTCTTACTATATACCCAACAAATAGTAAGGCGCGAAAGCTACTCCTTAAACCGCGTTATAGTTGAAGATGGAAGACAGAAAAAATAGCATGATTAGTAACCTCTTGCAGCACTCTTCTTGTGAAAATAAGAGACTAGAAAAACAAAATTTCTTTTGGTTCAGATAACTTGTGATTCTCTTCCTCCTTAATTTTCTTCGTATAGTCTGTAGAAAATTAATTTCTTATTTGTGGTTGGTTTGAATTTATTTGGTTGTATAAACTTGAAAATGTCACTATTGAATTTTACCGAGCTTGATTATTGAAAAAGACAAAGTAGGTTTATGGATTGGCATTAGAATGTAAATATCTAATATAGAGCTGATTTGGACTATCTTAAAGCAAAAATGTGAATACAAAATTTTCCCACAATAAATTATGGCGATCTTCTAAGATTTGTGACAATGCAAATTTTACCTATTATAATTTAAAAATCGGGCTCATCAATATAAAACCGTGATAACTTGTCATTATTTTACTACCTACCTAATTTTGGGTGCCAACGAGCAAATAATTTGGCCCTGTCAATATTAAGATGGTAGGTAGGAAAATAAATTACTCAAAAGTCTATAAATCCTTTAATGATCTCTTATTGATTTCTACAATTTTCTATTGATTCTCTAGAAAATTTGATTTAGTCTTACACATGATATCGTCTATTTCTTTTTCCTTTTGTTCTCTTAGTCAAGAACACATTGCATGAACGGCAAACAAAAATTTCCCAACCGATTCCCTAATTATTAGAGAAAAGAAAAGAACAAAAGAAGACGATAACATGAGTACCCCGTGAAAATTAGGGAGTAGTATTGTATGGGTATAAATTGAATTCCTAACCAATTCCCTAATTAAATTCTAACTTCGCTTCTGTTGGTGTATTAATGGGTAAAAATTAGGCATGACACATGAACGAATATTAATGAAGAACCACGTGGTAAGAAGAATAGGTCATACGTGACTCAGTAGGGATAGTGTCAAATATTGTTTACCGGTGAGAGAAATTATGTTCACAGAAGTTTCGAAACCAAAACAATCAAGATCGGTGTCATGTCAACAAAAAATCCGTATAACTTTGGAAGTATGGGATTGGGTACCGATCAAGATATGATCGAAAGTACGGGGAAGTTTGAGATCTCCGTCAGCCGTATAACTAAAATAACATGAATCTAATGAACTTTATGACGATAAATTTATGAATTATGCTCCGTGAGGTTTAGATAAGAGAACAACTTTCTTTTATTAGGTGTACTACACCATATTGTAATTTATCTTGTTGTTTGTCTACAGAATTTGAACAATTACGTTGCACTAGAAAGTATTGTGATTTGTGGCCAGCCCTATTGTATCGATGCATAACTATATAACATTTACCTTTCCTACCAAAAATAATTTTAAACATTCCGAACATGCAGGACAGAAATTTAAATGCTGAGTCCGAGTTAAGCTTTTGGCAAACATAATTTCAAACCTCATTTATGAAGATTTGAAGTTTGAATGAATTTCAAATTCAAACATGAGATCTAGAATTATCGATTTTAGCAAAGCTTTACTTCAAATTATATATGTCCAAATTTAAACTTTGACTTTTCAAATTAGACTTTCGATTATAAAATTATATTTTGTTAGAGTTCAATTTCAGACTCGAAGCAAAGCAACACCATTAGCAATATTCAGTCTGGTTCTAGGGAAGAAACATCCATGAAAAGGATTATTTCATGAAAAGAAACAACAACAGTATATTTAGTATAATTTCACAAGTGAAATCTGAAAAAAATAGTGTGTATACATTCTTATTTCTATCTTGTTAAGGTAAAAATGTTATACCCGATGCACTCTTAAATTATCTCATCAAGTATGTCATAGTAGCAAAAAAGCCATACTAAAAACAATTAAGAAGAGAACAAGTAAAAACAAACGAGTAATAATATAAACCTCCCAAAAATAATTTACGAAAAAGGGTCATATTTGCCCTTGTACTCTTAGGAAAGGGTTATATTTACCCTTAGTCATACTTTTTTGATATATTTTGCCCTTGTACTCTTAGGAAAGGGTTATATTTACCCTTAGTCATACTTTTTTGATATATTTTGCCCTTGCCATCCAACTTTGAGCACATATTTGCCCTTGGACCGTTAAGTATTATACCACAACTTCTATTATCCTACGTGGCACTTACATGGCTCCTATGTGGATATATTTTTAATATAATTAAAATTTTACTTCCTATTTAATATTTTACCCGATCCACATAAATAAAACCCAACACACCTAATTATTTGAAAACCCGTTAGTGACAAGATTTTCCTCAGAAAATTAAATTCACAAGCCTAGATAGAGAGGGAAAGCTGCTTCTGTAGCTTTTTTACCCGTTAATTCTTTGTACCAGTGTTCATCCATGGGTTGACAAGAATGCAATTGTGAAAAAAGAATTAGTTACCAAAATACAAGAACATCAAATTCCTAGACTTCAACATTAAACAATATGTAATATTATACCAACCAATTAAGCTAAAACAATACAATTAATACAAAATCTCAACATCTTCAAATTCAAATCTACATTATCTTCACTTTAATTATTATTATTGCGGAAAAAAATTCAATAAAAAAAGCAAATAACATCGATTTAAAAGCCTTCACCTTAAGATCTTTCGTTGTATCTAAGTTCTCTTTCTACCTATGTTTTTTTATGGATAAAGTGATGTGAGAGAATAGGTAATGGAGTTAGAGTTAACGGGTTTTCAAATAATTGGGTGGGTCAGTTTTATTTATGTGGATCGGGTAAAATATTAAATAGGAAGTGAAATTTTAATTATATTAAAAATATATAGCCATGTAAATGCCACATAGAATGATAAAAGTGGTGGCATGATATTTAACTGTTTAAGGGCAAATATGTACCCAAAGTTGGATGGCAATGATAAATAAATCAAAAAAGTATGACAAACGATAGATATAACTCTTTTCTAAGAGTACCAGAACAATATGATCCTTTTCCGAATAATTTATTAAGAGGATTGTCAAGTCTAAGGTCAAGTAGAAAAAAATAAAATGGGAGGGAGTAACTTAGGAAAATGAAACAAGTGTGATCCAATCTCAAAGGGATAGTAAAACTTTGAAGGCCACTTGTGCTCCCCTTATTATTTCTTGGAAGTCAATCAACGCATTTAATTTGATGCCTTGTTTTTAGTAATTAATTAGTCACTTACACTCAATTTTCTAAAAAGATAAGCTACTTTTGCGTTCTAGTTCCGCAGTCAAAGTCATATAGGTGCTATTTTTTTCTTTCTTTCTATTATTATTTCTATTCTTAAACATATATATATGAAAGATTTGATATTCTTGCAAAGTTCAAGTTTGCTATATATAAGTGAGTATATAAAAACCAAAATTGTTTTGACTTTTCTATATAGATTGACACAAGATTTTTACATCATCAAGTGAGTTAACGAATAATAACAACAAATGTCTACTGTAAATGTGGATGAGTCACATAAAACGTGAGTAACACAAATAACGTACTATGATATGTGTTGCTTCCAATTGCACACGCAAGTGTACGTGGTCGCAGAAGTAATAAGTGGCTCTTTAAGAACCGGAATATCGAACCCACAGGGACTTGTCAATTAACTATTTACTAAATTATACTAGTCTAATTATTTATTTAAGAGTATTAAAAGAAATAAAAGAATGCAAGAATTAAATACTAAGATTAACTTACAGTGATTGGGACAATTCTAGGGCTGCAACATGCATAGGGTTTCATGTATCGCATCTCATGTAATGAATTAACTAAGGTTATCAAATTACTGATTTACAGGGTTGATTTTATGATCATGATCTCTCGACCTCTAATCGCCTACTCCAACTAGCTGTCTAACTACATCGTTGAGCGGGGATAGGCAGTCCTAATTGGCGAGCATTTATATTTCATCCTGTTTCGTAACCAAGCGAGGTGTTCGTCCGGGCGTCACTCCTGAACACGAATCTAAACAAAGTTAGAACAAGCTCTTTGCATTCTCTGGTCTATCTACCTCTTTATCTCTCGAGTCCAAGAATAGACAATAGATTTATTTCTATGGTGATCAAGCATGAAATACTAAAACAAGAATACAAAAGTAATTTAAACGATAACCAACATTAATTCAAAACAATCGATGTTCAACAATTACCCATAGCTGCAGCCCCAGAACAAGGGTCTTTAGCTACTAATACCTAAAAAAAAGAAGAAGAAAAGAACCCTAAAAAGTATTGACAATTTTTCCTTACAAAGTGTCTTCCTTAAAAAGTATTCCTCCAATAATTATTTCTATGGACTATTTATAGATGTAGAAAACCCTGAATAAAATAACTGAGTCCAAAACAAATTAGGAACCCAAAACCAAAACGGAATTGGATTCCTACGTCCGCGTGAACACTGCCCAACCGCCTCAATTTGCTTTCCTCGCCTAACTTTTCCATATATATAAATATTAATATTAATATTCAATTTAATCCATTAAGCTGTCTGTTTGATTTTCCTTCTTCAATCTTTCATAATTAATTCATTTTAGCTCCAAACTTCTTCAACTTTGTACCAATTTAATCCTACAAATAAAATACACTATTTAGCACAATCCATAAAATTCCTGCTCAAAAAAACAAATATAAATAATAAATATGAGGCAATTAATGATAAGAAAATATATTTTTGGCCTCAGATCAACACCCCACACTTAAACTTTTGCTCGTCCTCGAGCAAACATTAAAGCTCATCTCAAAAATCATACTAGGAAGCCATCAGTTTGGTTGATACAAACAATTAGGCCATATTGAAATTTGAAAACATCAAGTACAATTCCCGCTCATTATGCAAGACATCCAAATAAACAACAAACCTCTAGCCTCCTAACCTCAAGGAAAGACTCTGAACTCATCAAATTTAAGCTTGCTCACCTACTCTCATCAAAGAAAGTTAATAACATCACCTATCTATCATGAAACAAGTGCCTTCACAAGAAGAAATAGTCCACATACTCAATTCAAAAGATTGAATATAAATTAAGGACTTCACATCAAAGATCAAATCTCACACTCACCAATAAAATTCACATGTATGCTCAAAGAACCATATGCTTGCCCATTATGTACATCTCCACTAATTAAGCATGCTTGAATAGAATCAAATAGGACTTTAACGGGTTATAATGTAGGCTAAGGGACAGGTAGGAAAATTATATAATAGTGACTCACACTTCCCTAAGCACTTTGTATTTTTAGACTTCATCACCCATTATTTTCTTCTCTTTATTTTCAGCCCTCTCTTCAACAATTATTTCACAAGTAATTCTCATCATCTCAAGAATGCTTCAATCATTTTTTTTTTCACAATTTTTTTTTTTTCAAAGAATTTTTTTTTCTTTTTCATGTCACATTCTTTCGAAGAGGGCTTTTTTCATCACTTTGTAGCTATCATTGATTACCTCTTGTCATTCAACCACCCCTTTTCTTTCCAGATATAACAATTATAATCAGTCTATGCTACAGTGCTCAAGGAAGCAAGGTGCAAAAACTAGGGATTCAACAAAATAGTTAAGGGCAAAATATGGCTACCAACAAAAGGCTACAGGCTCAAAAGGGCGAACTAGTGATATAATATCTGAAAAGGCTAAAATTTACAAGACAAATCAAAGAAAGCCTATTATCATCTCCTAAACTGAGCAACACTTTTTATTTCGCTTCGATAACATGCAGGGCAAGTTCTAGACTAAGATGCAAAACATGGAATAAGCAAATTCTCACCACACATGGCAAAGTATCAATCAAGATGGATCAATTCCACTTCTAAGAGAGACAGGATCATAACAAACTATAAAATAAAACAAACTATAAACAAAGTCACGACCATGAACCTAAGTGTCAAAGAGTCTGCAATTTCATTAGCAATCAAGCATTCACAAGAACGTACTACTTAAAATTAGGCCTAAATAGCAAGTATCACACACCTCAAAAGGGTCTTTTCTTTTCTCTAAAAAATAAAAAAATAAATAAAAATTTACTCCCTATCGGTTCAAAGGGACTATCCTCAGGAAAAGTACAGAAAACAAAAGCCGAGGAACCCACCTAAAAATACAAAAAGACTCGATAAAGCAGTAAAAACTAAAAATTCATTCCTCCACCCCACACTTAAAAAGTATGTCCCCAAAGCATCAAATAAAATTTAAAACAAGGGTTAGGAAAACTCCCTGAGGCCTCTAGGCCTAGCTAGTAGCATGTTCTCTTAATTTTCATCAAGGGTCGTCACCCTACCCTTAAGCTCAAACGTGCTCCTTAGCTCCAAATTTTTGGGTACTCAGACTTCTCCAAAACCTGTAAAAACTAGACCAAAAGAAAAAAATGACACTAAAAAAATTAAAAATAAAATAAAATAAGAAGTTACACTACCAATTGGGTTGCCTCCCAATAAGCGCCTAATTTAATGTCGCGGCATGACACATGTAAATTCACTACTTTTCTTTCCACTTTGAACTTATGAATTGTATCCCTAACTTCACATCAATTTTTCTGCTCCTCTCTAAGGGCGGTGGTATAAAGATAACAGAACCAAGTAATAAATGTCGCATCTTGCACTTCTTGGCCCTTATGTGAGGAATGTCATTTTGTCTATGTGGATTAAAAAACTTTAGGATGTCGGGGCCTTGTTCCTTATCTATAGTCAAGTGTTTTGAATGAGATCCAAGATGCCTCAACTCCAAAGCAACATTATTTACAACATTCTCACTTTTGTACTCTTTCTCAACATCGGCATTAAGGAATACGGTATAGTTAAATGATTGGAATTCCTCTTTTTGCTCTACTAGTTGGTCATCATCCACAACAATTGGTGATTGGGCATCAGACTCCTCAATCTTTTTGTTCAAGTGAGCCTCCAGGTCAAGAATATCTGAGCCAAATTGATCTATTTCTTGTGTGCGCTCAACCCTTTCTTCTATCAGTTGGGTTGTCATGTATGTCAGACCATCACAGATAGACTCTTGACACTTTAGAAGTTGAATTTGTCCTTGTATCCAATATTGGCTCACTATCTCTGTTTCTTCAAGACTTTCTCTTTGTTGGGATTCAATATCTTCATCTATTTTAGCTAGGACTGCAATTTGCAATCCAATATCGTCAAGCGTAGCTTGCATTTCTCTAATTTTTGATTGCTCTTCCACGCATTCCAACATTTGTTCTGAGATTTTTAAATTAACTTTATCCAGCATGTCCGCACATTCCATAAATGAATTCACATTGTGAACCTCTTGTTTTGCATTATCCATTGCATCACCCCTGCCAACAGCCAAAAACTTGTTGCTGATTTCTGTACTTAGCTTTTGGAACAACTCCTCCTTAGTCATGTCCCCTTGCTTCGCACCTTGATTATTTGGCTGTTGAAATTGTTGTCCATTACCTTGTGGTCTGTATTGGTTGTGCCCTTGAGCCTGATTTTGGTGTTGATTCTGATTTCCACCCCATGAGAGGTTAGGGTGGTTCCTCCAACTAGAGTTATACGTGTTCCCATAATTCTGCGTACCTCCACCTCTTTGGGCATTCCCCACTTCATCACCCCTGTCAACATCACAAATAATAGAAGAATCATAATAGGGGGAGGGGGAGGGGAATAAGAGTTAGGACAACCATTCCAATGACCACATTGACCACCACATATATGACAAATAGGACACTCGATATCCAAGTGGGGTCCATTACAATAATTACAAGGATACTTCTCACCCAACCACGATTTATCCCAATCAGTCATATCAATAAGAGTACCAAATTATTCAAAGGAAAAAAAATTTAATTGTGTAGAAAAAAAAATTAACTAAAAAAATTAAAAATAAATAAATAAATAAAAAGAAAAAGTATAACCTAAAAGAATAGTTAATTTCTAAGTCCCCAGCAGCGGCGCCAAAAACTTGTTGCTTCCAATTGCACACGCAAGTGTACATGGTCGCAGAAGTAATAAGTGGCTCTTTAAGAACCGGAATATCGAACCCACAGGGACTTGTCAATTAACTATTTACTAAATTATACTAGTCTAATTATTTATTTAAGAGTATTAAAAGAAATAAAAGAATGCAAGAATTAAATACTAAGATTAACTTACAGTGATTGGGACAATTCCAGGGCTGCAACATGCATAGGGTTTCATGTATCGCATCTCATGTAATGAATTAACTAAGGTTATCAAATTACTGATTTACAGGGTTGATTTTATGATCATGATCTCTCGACCTCTAATCGCCTACTCCAACTAGCTGTCTAACTACATCGTTGAGCGGGGATAGGCAGTCCTAATTGGCGAGCATTTATATGTCATCCTGTTTCGTAACCAAGCGAGGTGTTCGTCCGGGCGTCACTCCTGAACACGAATCTAAACAAAGTTAGAACAAGCTCTTTGCATTCTCTGGTCTATCTACCTCTTTATCTCTCGAGTCCAAGAATAGACAATAGATTTATTTCTATGGTGATCAAGCATGAAATACTAAAACAAGAATACAAAAGTAATTTAAACGATAACCAACATTAATTCAAAACAATCGATGTTCAACAATTACCCATAGCTGCAGCCCAGAACAAGGGTCTTTAGCTACTAATACCTAAAAAAAAAAAGAAGAAAAGAACCCTAAAAAGTATTGACAATTTTTCCTTACAAAGTGTCTTCCTTAAAAAGTATTTTTCCTCCAATAATTATTTCTATGGACTATTTATAGATGTAGAAAACCCTGAATAAAATAACTGAGTCCAAAACAAATTAGGAACCCAAAACCAAAACGGAATTGGATTCCTACGTCCGCGTGAACACTGCCCAACTGCCTCAATTTGCTTTCCTCGCCCAACTTTTCCATATATATAAATATTAATATAATATTCAATTTAATTCATTAAGCTGCCTGCTTGTTTTTCCTTCTTCAATCTTTCATAATTAATTCATTTTAGCTCCAAACTTCTTCAACTTTGTACCAATTTAATCCAACAAATAAAATACACTATTTAGCACAATCCATACACTATTATCACTCCTGAACACGAATCTAAACAAAGTTAGAACAAGCTCTTTGCATTCTCTGGTCTATCTACCTCTTTATCTCTCGAGTCCAAGAATAGACAATAGATTTATTTCTATGGTGATCAAGCATGAAATACTAAAACAAGAATACAAAAGTAATTTAAACGATAACCAACATTAATTCAAAACAATCGATGTTCAACAATTACCCATAGCTGCAGCCCCAGAACAAGGGTCTTTAGCTACTAATACCTAAGAAAAAAGAAGAAGAAAAGAACCCTAAAAAGTATTGACAATTTTTCCTTACAAAGTGTCTTCCTTAAAAAGTATTTTTTTCTCCAATAATTATTTCTATGGACTATTTATAGATGTAGAAAACCCTGAATAAAATAACTGAGTCCAAAACAAATTAGGAACCCAAAACCAAAACGGAATTGGATTCCTACGTCCGCGTGAACACTGCCCAACCGCCTCAATTTGCTTTCCTCGCCCAACTTTTCCATATATATAAATATTAATATAATATTCAATTTAATTCATTAAGCTGCCTGTTTGATTTTCCTTCTTCAATCTTTCATAATTAATTCATTTTAGCTCCAAACTTCTTCAACTTTGTACCAATTTAATCCTACAAATAAAATACACTATTTAGCACAATCCATAAAATTCCTGCTCAAAATAAGACAAATATAAATAATAAATATGAGGCAATTAATGATAAGAAAATATATTTTTGGCCTCAGATCAATATGTTAAACAACGTTGATGATATAATTAATATATTTTATATTATTACTGTATATAATATTTCAAGTCCAAATGAAAAAAGGTATCACTAATTCTTTTTCAAACTCAACAAGTCCCGTTAAAAGGCGAGACCTATTGAAACTCACAAGATTGAAAAAATTAAAATAAGTTAAATCCATATTATATGATCTTTGTTGGCATTTCCAGAAAGAAAAAAAAGGAAATATTGACTCTCTCTAATGGGAGAAAGTTAATATTGATAATGATTTTGCATGTGGAACTTTGAATATTTCCTAATAATTAAGTGCATGAGGATGACTTAATCAAAAAGTGGACGATCATTTCCTAGTGACTACTCTATTTCTACAATGTATGCGTTGGGCATACTTCTAATCAATACTTTGACTGCAAAATAAAAATAACTATTTCTTATTTCTTGAGTCATAACTTGATAATGAAACGAATCTTGATTTATGAGGTGAGGATTGTGCAAGTCACCTAAAGAGATTAAGTCCCTTATTCCCTAGCACATAGGAGCCTCAACACTCCTTGCACGGTCAAACTTGCTAATTAGAGAGTGAACAATATATATGAAGTCTAACATTGGTGAAACAAATTAAAAAATTAGGAGATGAGTATTGTGCAAGTCACGTAAAGAAATCAAGTCCCCTATTCCCTAGCTGATGTAGGAGATTCAACACTCCCCGCATGGCCAAATTTGTCAATTGGAGCGTGAACAATATAAATAAAGTCTAACATTGGTGAAACAAATTAAAAAAATTGAGATGTGTGACTTTGATATCATGATTTAAAAAATAAAATTTGAACCTAACTCAACTCAAAAACTAACTCGAAATAAAGTTTGCCTAAGAAATATAAAGAGACCAAGTCCCTATGTCCCCATCGTTAAGCCAATGTGGGAAACTCAACATAATAATTATTCAGAACTAGCTATCACAATCAAAATTACCAAAGTCAAGAAGTTAAAAAAAAAGAAGGAAAAAAAGTCGAGATTCAATTGACAAGAATGAAAGTAAGGGCACTCTAATTTGCCCCAAAAAAATGCAAAGTGTCAAGTCTTTGATGGTGGTCTTTGCAATTTAATTATATTCAACTATTGACTATATAAATTTTGGACTCCATAATCTTAAAGGAAGCTTCAACTCTTGAATGTTGAATAGAATTTATTTATTTTTTCCCCTTCATCAGGCGTGCGTCTGACTTTCCACATTTTAATTTTGTGGAAAATGTCGTATCCACACCCTTTTTAAAGTACCACTAACTTTGGTTTATTTCTCATGTCCAAGTTATACAATTCTCTTACTTCTTCTCCAAATTAAAAACTTACTAATTTTTTTTCCCTATTTTGCACCAAAGATTTAGGCATGGCTGATGCATTAACAGAAGATCAAATTTCTGAGTTTCGTCAAGCCTTTTGGGTTATTGACAAGGATTGTGATGGTAAGTCGATTAATTCAAGAAAATGAATTTTTATTTTGTACTAATATATACTAAAGTTTGAATATTGTAAATTAAGGGGTGATAAGAATGGAGGAACTTGCGGCAGTAATTCAATCTTTACATGAACATCCAACAAGGGAAGAGATACAAGAAATGATAAATGAAGTGGACCCTGATGGCGATGGTACTATTGATTTTGAAGATTTCTTGAATATCATGGCTAAAAAACTCAAGGTATATTTAACTTAATAAATAAAATTTTAGACGACTTGAAATGTCTAATACAGACAATCGATGTATTGAAGTTAAACTCATGCACTTATATATTGGGTAGGACAACGTAACGGAGGAGCTAAAAGAAGCATTCAAAGTATTTGATCGTGATCAAGATGGATTTATTTCTGCTAATGAGGTCGGTCTTATTAATAATTCACTCTTTGTGTTCATTTTTATTTGTTTGTTATACTAAAAATAGTGTGTGAATGCAGTTAAGAAATGTGATGATGAATTTGGGGGAAAGATTGACAGAGGAAGAAGCCCAACAGATGATCAGAGAGGCAGATCTTGATGGAGATGGCCTCGTAAGCTATGATGAATTTGTTAAAATCATGATTATTTAGTCCTTTTTTTTTGTAATATACTCACAGATGATTAAACAGCTTAATTTCTACTGTTTAATGAGTATTAAATTAAATATATAAATAAACCTATTGAAATATTGGTCTTATATATTTGTCTTAGTCCGCTGCATAATTTGTTTATGTGCTTTAATTTCCGTTTTGTCCTCCTTTTTCTTTATAACTGGCAAAACAAAGACGTTTGAACCGAAAGGCAAATAATAACAGTTGGCATAATTACAGACGTTTGAACCGAAAGGCAAATAATAACAGTTGGCATAATTACAGACGTTTGAACCGAAAGGCAAATAATAACAGTTGGCATAATTACATATTAATAAATACGCATAACAGTGGCAGAGCCAGAAATTGCACAAAGGGTGTCCAGAAATAGAAAATAGAAAAAATATTTGTCACTAGTAAGAATTTGAACACACGAGCACTACCTCATTCCAAGCGTTTGAAATCACTACGCTATAATAGATTGTTGTGTTAAGGGTGTCCAAAATATGTTATTTAATAATTTCGTTTATCATTTTATTTGGACGAATTGGACCTACGCCACTGACGAATAAGCAAGCAGTACTTTATCAACGTGTTTACTCGTTTACGAGGGGAGCTTAGTTATTTCATATGGGCCCGTTGATTTTTTTTTATTTGACACTCGTCATTTGCATCTTTTTAAGGTGTGAATAGTTGTGGCTCTTTTTATATGATTTTTGTTTATTTCTTGAAATTTTTTATATATTTCTCCCAAATTGTGAATATAATATAGGGTCTTTCTACGTGACGTCTTTTAGATATGAAAGAGTAATAAATCTGAATTCAGTCACACAATTCAAGACCAATAAAATATATTCGCAAATACTTGCCTTTTTTTAATAATAAATATACTTACGTTTTGACAAAATTTCAAACTCAATCAAATCTTTTAGCCTTAGATTAGATTAATTATATGAGATCCAATCAAGTTATCTTCTATATTACTTCTTCTTGTCTAAATTTACTTACTTATCATTGCTCGCAAATATATAAAATGTCGAATTTGACCAATTTTTGGAACAAAATCAGACATGATTATTTCGTTTTTAAATAACTAGTTAAAACCCACACGAAAAGTACTAAATTTCATAATTTATGGTGAAGAAAATTAAATATATTAATCAAAGATTATCTTGTTTCATGGGATATATCTCGAATCATATCCAACTATCCTGTGGTGGAGTCAGAAATTTCATGAAGGATGTTTAGGTGCTAAAGTGATGCTCTTCTTAAAAAGTGAAAAAAAGAGTTTCTACTAGTAAGATTCGACATAACACTCTAAATTTGCGTGTCTTTGCTCTTTCAAGGCACCTGAAATCATCGGGCTACATCACATTGTTGTATCAAGGGTGTCCAGAATATGTTATTTAATCACTATGTTTATCATTTTACTTGTATATACGATATAAGGACAGATATGAGTGTAGCTACCCCTGCAACTATCCTCCATATCTTTAGGTTAAATTAATACATAATGAGAAAAATTTATTAATTCATTTTAAGATTTACATAAAACATAAAGGAAGAGAAGATTTAAAATTAATTACTTACATAATTCCTCCTTTATTTGGCAAACATTTTGGGATTTGGCTCATCTCCATTACACATTCTCTTCATTTCCACATGTGCATAGTTAGATGAGTGACATTTGTCATATTTAAAATTTAAAGATTTAGATTAAATTTAATTTAACAAGCCTCTTAATCATAGTTAAAGAACAAGTTAAGAAAAAATTCACCAACTTTGGTAAAAAAATATCAGATCTTTCACTAATTTGATTCCTCTTTAATATCATTACTTTAATCATACTTTCTCATTTCTTTTTGATATAACTAATTTGATTTAATTCTATTTAAAAGTTTAATCAAATAAAATCATGAATATCCTTAACATAAAAGATACAAAATACACATTAATAACTCGAGATAATCTCTAGAAATTTAGTATTAAAAAAGACAAATTTCATATTATAAATTACTTTAACATTTAACGTTATATTTTTCATTTATTTTTTGTTAAAATCTTGTAAACTACCTTTGACATGAAAAAATTTAAAATCATTTTTTTATTAAGTAAAAAGATAAGTATTTGATGTATAAATTTATGTCAGAAATGAAAATAGATATTTCTTTTTGGACTAAAAATAGATTAATTTTAAAGTTATTATAATATACGCAGTCGAATTAAAAGAAGAGAAGGTTAAACTCCTCCATACTTAAATTATAGGAAAACTACGTAAATTGAACTCATTAGGCAAAGTATTTATCCAAATTGAACCCAATTCAAAATATTTACATGATTAAACTCACAACCTAAATTAGTTACATGACTGTCCCCTTGTTCTATTCCTGAACCATTGTTGATATCATCAGAGTATATATACACTCTGATGGTATCTATATATTTTGACAGTATCAAGCAGTAATTAAACAATCTTTTCACTGAAACACTGTCTCTTCCTCCTTGATGTCATCATAGTACGTACATACTCTAATGATATCAATGAGTAACTGAGTAGTGTTTTCACTGAAGAACTGTTTCTTCCGCTTTGATACCATCAGAGTATATATATATATATATATATATATATACACACACACACATTGATAGTATCTAGCAGTAAACGCGAATTAGTAGTTAAAAACAGGAGATATGAAAATGGGGGTAACCACTTATAAATAGTTTCTCTTTTTGGATACACGTGTTCTTTTTCCTTAATTATATACATGCACAGAGTTTAAACCTGAGATATCGAATTCCTAGTATTTTACATTAGAGTTTACCAGCGATAGGTAGCACACCCAATTCGCGGGTCTCTCAACCCGGCGGATCGATTATTGTAACTCAACTTAATCGTCGTAAAATGCGTGTATTTTATCCCGACACGTATATGTGAATTATGAATTGGTTGGACCTCAAAATTTGATTGCATTTTCATGAGTTAACATCAACAGTCTACATCTTTCAATTACATAGTACATTATCTCACGTGAAAAACACTAAGTGAATTAAAGAGCGGCATACATTAGTTGACATGTACATTATTGCACTGTCCGACTTTTCTTTTCTCTCTTATAATCAAACATCTTTAAAATGTTTTTTTTCTCTATAAATAGAAGTTGCAAAATTAATAATGAAAACATAATTCGTCCAATTTGTTTATGTTTGGATAGCTTATTATTGATCCGCTCATTTATTAGTTCATAATTCCATTTTAGTCCGTAAAGTATTGGACTGATCTCTACGGTTTTAAATTGACCTATGAGAAATTTAATCGAATTGTTTCAAAGATATTTTTTTTTATTTGATATGTTATATATAGCCATAATTATTTTTTTAAAATAATATAGTTTTATTAGATACTAACAAGTTTTAAAAGAACAAATTAAATAAAACAATTAAAACTCAACTCATTATAACTAAACAAGTAATTATTCAAGAAAAAATATAACTTTGTTTAGGAAAGGTTTCTGAGAAACTTTGTTCAAATTTTTAGTAAATATATTATGTTTTCAAAACGTTTTGAGAGACAAATTATTGCAGGAATTAAAACATAAAAGGCGTGATATTCATGTCAAATTCTTATCCTTCCAATCAAATGGTTTACATGAAGACAGGGACGTGATTATTTTAGTATACTCATTAATAGAGTCCGGAGTCAAAAGGGCAATTTTTTTACTCTAAAATGCATAAAGGGCCACTCAATTTTTTTTAAAACTAAAACGGACAACTCGCTGCTGGGACAGCCAGATCCTTACATAAATTTAACACTGTTAGAGTCGTCAAAAGTTGCATGTTTCTCGCTACAGGAGCAGCGATTTAGTAACAAATTTTTATTATTTTTTTGACAATATCGCTGCACCTGCAGCGATTTTATTTAAGAAAATTTGTTTCTTTAAATCGCTGTCCCGGCAGCGACTTTACCAATTTTTTTTTATTAAATCACTGCTTGCACGATTTCTCCCCAAAAAAATCCTTTTTTTTTTTAAAAAAAAAGATTAATATCATTTTTTTTAAAATGGGTTAAATCGCTGCTGGGGCAGCGATTTGTTCCCAAGATTTTGAATTTTTTTATAAAGTCTCCTTAAATTATTATTATTTTTTTATATAAATGTCATACTTGCTTTCACGTGAACTGAAAAAGTTCACTGTGTGAAAATTTCCTTATAAATAATTTAAGGAGACTTCAAAAAAAATTAAAAATAAATAAATAAACACAACGATTTTTTTAAAAAAATAAAATTTTGGGAATAAATTGCTGCCCCTGCAACGATTTACTCAATTTTTTCAAAAAGGAATTTTTTTGGGAGAAATCGCTGCAAGGGCAGTGATTTAATCAATTATTTTTTTAAAATCCTATTAATTAAAAAAAATTGGTAAAACTCGCTGTCGGGATAACGATTTAAAGAAACAATTTAAAAAAAAAAAAATCAAATCGCTGCGGGTGCAGCGATATTGTCAAAAAAGATAATAAAAAATTTGCAACTAAATCGCTGCCCCTGCAGCGAGAAACATGCAGCTTTTGACGGTTCTGATGGGGTTAAATTTACGTAAGGATCTCGCTGCCACAACAGCGAGTTATCCGTTTTGGTTTTTAAAAAAATTGAGTGACCCTTTATGCATTTTGAAGGAAAAAAATATCTCTTTGGGCTCCGGACTCCTCATTAATATCTAGCTAAAACAAAGCATGCATGGCAGGTAATAAATGGCCAACCATGTTAGATGGGACAATCTTTCATGTCGATTTTTGTGGTTTGCATTACATACGAGTCTAATTTTAGGTAGGACCTTAACTTGGTTGTTTCTTTTTTTCCGATGACCAGTGATAAAATTAGAGTCCGGAACCACAAGGACCACTTTTTCCTTTAAAAAACATAAACGGTCTATTAATTTTTTTTAAAATCAAAAGGGGTAAATCGCTCCTTCAGGAGCGATATCCTTCGAACATAACTAATTCCGTTTTAAAAAATTCTCAAGAAAATCGCTGCTCTGGCAGCGATTTCTTAAATTTTTTTTTTATTAAAATCGCTGCCACAGCAGCGATTTTTTCGAAAAAGTAATTTTTTTTAAGCGTGGTTCGGTCAATTGACCTACATCCACAAAGGAGATGAGCAATCCACTATATAAATACAAGAGTACAAAATATAGAGAGAAACAATCTCAACCAATTCACTCGGGAGATTCACACAAGTAATAACGTATTACTTCTGTCCCACAAATTCTCCCCCTAACCAAAACTCTCAAAACTCCTAGGACTACATTGTGAATGCTGATTAAGTTAGAAGGAACAAGCCTATATTTATAGAGTCCTAAACTTTTTCCTACAAGAAAAGAAATAGCCAAATATGGAGACTTTATGTTTTCCTTTTAGGAAAAGAAAAACCTATTTATGGTAAGAAACTCAGAGCAAATAAAACCCAACAAATTTAACTCCACATATCCATTTGATAGTACTTGTGATCTTGTGGACGTAGTCAATTCAACAACTCTTCACGTAATTAATAAATATCTTATATGGTTTATAGTCTTATATTGATATAGATTATGTAAGAGCCGTTCAAATTGAGATAAATAACTATATATATACATGTCAAGGCCATTGCCATTATTCATCCACACACACACACACAAAATAAGCTATCTAGCTACAACTCATAACACATATTAGATATAATATGATGAGAAGCGTGAAAGCAGTATCTGAGTTGCCCAATTTCAAAGCAGTGCCTTGTAATTACTATGTTGATAATCATCCTAAAAAATATTCATCACCAACCATTATTGACACTAATCATGATGATTCATTAATCCCCATCATTGATTTTTCCCTCCTTTCCTCAGAAGACCCTCATCAACACTCCAAAGTCATTCAACAACTAGGAAGAGCTTGTCAAAACTGGGGATTTTTCATGGTATGTTACCTAGCTCGCATTAATTAATTGAGTATTTTATTTAGAGTCGTTTGGTGTGAGATATTAGGTAATGCATAATTATTTTATCTTGCGTTTGGTTGGAGGTATTAGGTAATCCTTGGATTATTTATCCCACCATTTTTATCATAGTATTGAAATAAGTTATTCCATATACATGTTGGGATAACTTGTTCCTGACCAAACGACACTTCAAAAATATTTCTGCTATTATAACTGTATTAGTTAATTGAATGAATGCAATGCCAAATTCAACCATGGATATGGGAGTTCCACGCGCCTCCTTGACTTTGTGGTATATATTAAACATATCTTAATATATATTTATCTGTTTGGTTATAAGACATTTGAAATTTGTGATATTAAATATTTGTATGACTATAAAAACTTCTCACATGAAAAAATTGAACTTGATTATTTCTAAATACAAAAGTGTGACATTTTTCTTTTAAAAAAGCAAACTAATAAGAGCTAAACTGTTTTAAATTAGATCAGTATATAGATAGTATTGTGTTATAGAGGAATTGTGTGAGTGCAGGTTGTGAACCATGGAATAGAAGAAAGTTTGATGAAGGAGTTGATTGGGGTGATAAAAGAGTTCTTCTTAATGGCAGAGGAGGACAAATGGAGGTACAAAGGGGAAAAAGTGTTTGATCCAATAAAGTATGGAACTAGCTTTAATTCGACTTCTAACGACATCAATACTTATTGGAGAGATTACCTTAAACTCTCACTTCATCCTCAACTTCATTGCCCCGACCAACCCAATAATTTCAGGTATTCTTTCCATAAGTAGCACTTTTTTCCGTTTGTAGTCATGTACTCTTCGCTTTTTAAGATTTAAATTAGGTAAATTTTAATTAATATGAGATAAACTGCTAATTTAATTGATTTTCCAAAAAAAAAAAATATCACATAAATTAAAATCATGTCTTTTATCAATTTAAATTTGGGAAAGACAATAACAACCGGAGATCTAATCCTCCTAGTATAACTTTAAAAAATCCACATTTTAATATTTGCCATGAAAACACAAATCAAATAAATCTGTCAATGGATCACTCATGTCGGAATTGGACCTGTGCGATTGCCACCATTTTATTCGTTCCGAAATCATGACATTTAATATTTATATTCGCTAATTTTATATATTCATCGGCTATAACTTGGTAATTTATTTTCATAACTTTATATTTATATTGTATGGTTGAATTTTACAGAGAAGTTTTAGGTGAGTATAGTGAGAAATCCAGAAAAGTGGCAAGAAAGTTACTGTCAGGAATATCAGAAAGCTTAGGATTGGAAGAAGAGTTGATGAACAAATCCCTTGATCTGGACTCGGGTTACGAGGTGTTTGTTGCAAATTATTATCCAGCTTGTCCACAGCCCGAACTTGTAATGGGCCTTCCACCCCATTCAGATTTTGGGCTTTTGACTTTTCTAATACAAAATGAAGTTGGAGGACTACAAATACAACACAAAGGAAAATGGATCAATATCAATCCCATTCCCAACTCTATTTTGGTTAACACTGGCGATCATCTCGAGGTATTAATATGCATCTATAGTTAGTTATACATCCATAACGGCTACAAACTATTATAGCTAGGTGGGTAAAAACAAAATTTTTAGTCGACTATCAAAAAATGTTAACATCTTCTAGATGTTATACGCTAAGTATACATCCGCAACAACTCCAATGTTAATATTTCCTAAATTTACCATGTGCAATGTGATACATTTTTATTTTCTTTCGACAGATCTTTACGAATGGGAAGTACAAGAGTGTGTTGCACAGAGCAGTAGTGAACAAAATGGAAAGGATATCAATAGGAATTGCAAATTGCCCAGCTATGAATGCTACAGTGAGTCCAGCTGCTTCACCTTTAATCCAAAATGAAAGGTTTCCAGCACTCTATCTACCCAAGAAATACAGTGAATATGTGGAGATGCAGCAGACAAACCCACTTGATGGAAAGTCATGTTTGGACAGAATCAAGATTAATTCACCACCATTAAAATAAAATTAAAACGACGTTATTTCATTTTGTTTCAGTCGATTTGTGGCCTTGGGAGTTAAGTAGGCAACATTACTCCCCTTTTTGGCATGTAAGATGATTTTTTTTTGGATGTTTTTTAATTTGATTTACGACTTTGTTAACAATATTAGGTGTTTTTAGGGTGACGGTCATGAAAAGATATTTGGTAAAATGCGTTCTTTTTTTATTGTTATCGAATCATTACTCAATTATTTCGAATCTCTCATTAAGACTTTGCTAGCTTCCATTTTGTCAAATCACATATATTTAGCACGGAGTTTAAAAAAAATAAAGAAGACATTTGAATTTTATGATATTAAACTAAAGATATATAAATGTATTAAAATATTATTTATTAATTTTGTAATCTTAAACCTATCACATAATAAATTAAAAATTAATTAAAGAGTCATTGTAACTAGATATGGATCATATGAGTTAGTGGTGTAGATAGATGGATAAGGATAATGTGTACCTAATTCGAGGCTCACGTAAGAAAGATAAGTTACGTGAAAGCATTTTGTTTCTTTGATACTTTGTTAGCCTTTTGACAAAAGGGATCTTGGGTTTAATTTAATACCAAAAGTTAACTCATAAAGAAAGAATTGTCCAAATCTATATAATGAGATCAAATTCTCATCCCTTTTTGGATGTGAAATTCTTAACATGGTAAAAACCCTCACTTCCAACAACATTAAGGTTGTGAGTTCGAGTTTGGAGAAAAAGGTGGGAGCTCCTGGAGATTAAAAAAATAAAATAAATTGAAGCCTTAAACAAGGAATTTTACAAATTCTATATAAATTATGAACCTCTGTTTCAACTTTCAAGCATTTTGAGCAATTATTATCAAAGAAAAGATGGAGGCCACAACTCCACTTGTGGTTAAGCCATCGAATATTAAACAGCTTGCTGAATCGCCCAATTTCCGTTTCATACCTTGTAATTATATTCATGACTCTTCTTGTAACAATTCCTCTGCTACACATGATCATCTTGATGATTCAGATTCAATTCCCATTGTTGATTTTTCTCTACTCACCTCTCATGATTCTCATCAACGTTCCACAGCCATCCACCAACTCACCAAAGCTTGTCAAGATTGGGGCTTCTTCATGGTACACGATTAAACTAACTAATTTACAAGTCACGTTAGAAAAATATCACGACTGTCCAAATTAACACAAATTGAAATAGAGGAAGTACAATTGTTATCTTTTTAATTTGTTTTGTGCAAATTAATTAAGCGCAGGTAGTGAACCATGGCATACCAGAAAAATTGATGAAATCAGTGATTGATTGCACTCATGAATTTTTCAATTTACCAGAGGAAGAAAAACAGGAATTTGCTGGGAAGCATGTGTTGGATCCTATAAGATATGGGACAAGTTTCAATACTTGTAAAGAAAATGTCTTCTTTTGGAGAGATTTTCTCAAGGTCTTTGTCTATCCTCATTTTCACTCCCCCACCAAACCCCAACCCTACAGGTAACTTATATACGCTCACAGTATAAATAATTTTAATGTTAGTGTGTAATAACAGCGCAACCAATCGCCTTATAATGTTAGTTTTAGTGACTCGATAGTGTTAAAATTAACAGGGATATTATGTTGGAGTATAGTGAGAAACTCCGGGAAGTGGCAAGAAAGTTACTAGGAGGCATATCTGAAAGTTTAGGGCTTGAAGAAAGTTACTTGGACAAAGATTTAGACTTGGAATCAGGCCTTCAAATTTTTGTTGGAAATTACTATCCACCTTGTCCTCAACCTGAACTTACAATGGGGATGCCACCTCATTCAGATCATGGCCTTTTAACACTTCTCATTCATAACCAAGTTGGAGGTCTCCAGGTTCAGCATCAAGGCAAATGGTTTAATGTCAATGCCCTTCCTAACTCTCTCTTGGTTAACACCGGCGATCATCTTGAGGTAATTAAATCCCTTTTTCATGTCTAGAGGCACAAAGGCGCGTGAAATCAAAATTTAATCATCAACCTTTAAAGTATTGAGTTCAGTTGAACCGTTATTATTGCACCATCTTCCGTCTAGGCTAGTTAAGACCATTTATAGTAGATTGAAATAACAAGTTACTTTACCATTACTTCAAGACTCAGAATTTGATGATATTTAAAATCGTTTTTTTTTAATGGGGTAGATATTTAGTAATGGGAAGTACAAGAGCAATATACATAGAGCAGTGGTGAACAACAAAGTGACAAGGATATCAGTAGCCACAGCTCATGGTCCATCATTAGAAACAATTGTAAGGCCAGCTTCTCCATTGATGGAAAAAGAGAACAGTCCATCAGCTTATTATATTCCAATGAAGTATAAGGATTACTTGGAGATGCAACAGAGCAACCAACTCGATGCAAAGTCCTGCTTGGAAAGAATCAAAATCCCATGGAGCTGAGTGTTTTTATATATTTTTCCTCTTGTTTCCAAGTGTAATTTGATCATATGGAACGTCAATAATATTAATGTTAAAAATACGAAGTGATTTAGGGTCTGTTTTATATGTATATATGTTCAAATTAAAAGTCATTTTCGGATAAGAGGGTGATCCTAGTGAAGTAGGACCATTGCATATATATATCTCATATATGTCCAAGTTGATGACTCCTACTCAAATTGAAGATTCAATTGCTTCTCCTAACTTCCTACGTTTTTGTTTTTATTTTATTATTTTTGGTGTTTCTCTCTTTCTAGGGAATTCTACATACCCAAAATTTGTTTGTGTACATGCCAAGTAGGCAAAATCAAGATTTGAAGTTTATTGATTGGGTCTAAACTAAGGAACGAGAACGGATATTCAATATATTTTTGAAAAAAATAACAAATCCTCGCTGACTGTCCTTGGAAAATCTGATTTTGGAATTGCGTTCAAGTCAATCTTATTTGTAGGACTTTTCCCTTGTACGTTTACTAACACGAGATTTCTGAGAGGGCATATCAGAAAGTTAATTGGACAAAGCCTTATGGTGACTTGGAGTTGGGCCTTCTCCATTACTTGATAATGACAACCACCTAGCAGCTTATGGTCCAACGATTACTTGTCCAACTGTTCACATTACTAATTCTTAATTTATATAAGAATGTTTAATAAATTTTAATAAAGGAGTCAGGATGGCCGAGTGGTCAAAGGTCCCACTTCTGACAAATCTTTTTTTCTCTATTTTATTTAATTTCATTTTTTTTCCTAATAAAACAGTTTTTGCTCTTTTTTGTTTCTCTCTTTCTCCTGTCTGAGTAAAAAGTTGAGAGTGCAAAGTATATTCTGACGTTAAATAAAGCAGCAACAGCTAATGATGGCTGCTGCAATCCCACTTGCTCACGCCACTGTATGATGAACATCTTTCTTTGTTGCTTCTGATCTAATATTTCCTGCTTCTACTACATACACTGTTCATCACATTGTTTTAAAAGGCTCTGTCGGATTCATTCTACGCTTGCTCCTACGTGGGGTCCCCACATTTGCAAAGGTTTTGAGTTTCTTGCTTATGCCTCAAGCGATTGATGGTCCAATAATAGTTGTCCACTATTGATTTGACACACCTTTTAAGAAATAATAAATAATATTATATTATCCTTTGACTTTATTAAATTTAATGCAGGATGATAAACAATATTTAATAGCAAAAGTAAAATAGGAGCACCTCAAAAGTCTTTAACAAAAGAATAATTAAAGTTCGATCCATAAAATTAAAAATTTTAAGTAAGAAAGAAATTTATTGATTATTGAATTCAATAGGAAAAAATGTGTAGTTTAATAACATATTTATATTAACAAAAAAAAATTTAAAAATTAGGACGTTAGGTTCGATTTATATCTCATAATAATTTTAACACTATTAAATTACTTGAATGGGTAAATTTTTTAAACTTTTATACTTGTACGGGTAAAACATGCTTGATATTTTGTTGGTTTTGTGATTTTTTAAATTTTCTTAAACTTTTTATTTCTATATATTTTTGTGTCATTACGCTAATCTATTAATTCATATATTAAAACTTTATGGCTTACTCACACCTTGTTTTTAATACTCCAAATTAAATATTAAATAGAAAATAATCTTAATATAATTAATTATAACATTAGTAATACATGAGTATTATTTAACACTATTTTTTATAGGCTTCACAAAATGACCAAATAGAGTACACAATAGTGCGTTTTCAAAGCTTAACTAAGATTTGTCGTTACAATTTACGAGGATTGTTGTGAAATGGTAAGTACTTTCTCATCATTAATTAGAAATTTTGAGTTCTTCTAGGTATAAAGTCGCTTTTGATGGGTAGCGATTTATCTCTTATGTAGAACTTTTCGATACAAATACAAATTTAATCAGACTCTAATATGGATACGGCGGTTACAAAACCACAACTTTAGTGGCAACCTTGATTGTGGAAGTGATGTTGAATTGATTTCCACGGTTGGATGTAGTGACGTGGCGTTGCCTGAGGCGTGGAAAGACGCTGATAAGCGCGAATAGTGAAGTGGCAGTTTCAGAATCACGTGTCTGTACCGGAAAAGTGGTCACCTTTTTCCTCTCACCAAAAACCCTTCTTCACTCCTTCTCCACTACATTTCGTCTGTATGAAGGTAAACAAAATATATTATTTTTCAATCTCTATCATCCCTGTTTTCTCTGATTTTCAGTCTATATGCTTCGTTAATCGAACTATTTTTAGGGTTTCACTTTTGATATGTTTGCTTTTGAGGATTCATATACCTGACCCAGCTAGTGGGTGTTCATTTTTTTCCCTTTCAGACTAGCTAAATTCTCTGAAAGGAAGGAGCATAGACATGTCTTTTACCTTGGAACTGTTCGCTCAAATGAGTCGCAGGAAAAGGAGTAAGAGGCATTTCGCGTTAAGAGGTTCTTACCACTTTTCTATTTTCTTGTTTAATTTTATGGGTGTTCTTGTTTCTTTTGTTTTGTGATTATTTTTTGTTTTCATGCATACCCTTTTCTTGAAATTGCAGAATGTAACAAAAAGTTGGAACTTTTTATGCACCGGTGTTCCTCATCATATGGTCGGTAGATCTTGTATCTGGTTGGGCTGTTACAACTGAAGTAGTAAATTGGAGGAGATAGTTTTATAGTTTTGACAAGCTAGTGAATTTGACAATTTATGTGCCTTTTGGTTAGATGTAGGTTGGAGGACTGCTTATGATTTATAGGAAGTTTAATTACTTTAATCTTTTACATGGAGAACTTGGGCAAGAAGAGAAAGGGAGTAGAAATTTCAGTGGTTTTTCAGAAAGATGAGAGTCTATTGACAGTAGTCAGGTCACATTTATCGTTGGAGGATTATTCTCGAAGGAAAAAGAAATCTAGGGAAATTGTGGTTGAAGATGCCAACTTTTGTAGGAAAAATGTCATTACTGGAGTAGCTACTGCCCCGTCTTGTGGGAGTGCACGTTCGCGCTCACCTGGACGAGGTCTTAAAAGGAAAATAGGCTGTCTTGATTCAGCTACACGATTGGGGCGGAAGAAGAAGATTGAGCAGGATTACGAGATGGGAGATGTTATTGGACGAGGGAAATTTGGGTCTGTTTTGTTATGTCAGAGAAAGTTGAGTGGGGAAAAACATGCTTGCAAGACTTTGCTTAAGGGGGAAGAGATCATACACCGTGAAGTTGAGATAATGCAGCATCTCTCTGGGCATCCAGGTGTTGTGACACTGAAGGCTGTGTATGAGGATGCTGAGTCTTTTTATCTTGTTATGGAACTTTGCTCAGGAGGAAGGTTGCTTGACCAAATGGCTAGGGTTGGGCGATACCCTGAGCAACAAGCTGCTAATGTGATCAAAGATCTCGTGCTGGTTATCAGATACTGCCATGAGATGGGTGTTGTGCACAGGGACATAAAGCCTGAAAATGTCCTCCTTACAACCTCTGGACAAGTTAAGGTTTCTGACTTTGGGCTAGCTGTGAGAATTTCATATGGTAATTCAAGTTGACCTCCTCTATTTGAATTTTATTTGCCGGAGTGGTCTTGTTCATATTATCCCATTTAGTGTGCGAGAACCAGATACACACCCTACTTATTATATGTCTACATATTCGCATGTTGTTGTCTGACTTGCTGTTTGTAATCTCAGGCTGAAATTGTTAATTTGTCCTTCTCAAAGTGCATTGTTTCTTGGTGATCCCAGATCACTGATCCACATTACTCCTTGCACCAAAGATGACCTTATTATGTGGATTCAGAAACATCTATGATTGATTGCCTTTGTTTTCAATTATTTTCTTTTATTTTTCAATTCAAATATGTTCTTTAGAAAATTTGAAATCACTTGTCCATGTATTTTCCAAGTTTCTTAATTTTTATTTGCAGAAATAGATTGGAACATTTCAAACTTTTCTCAAAAACTTGATAGGAATGAAAATGTTGTATAGTGCATAATGCATAATACCTGGTACCTTCAATGTATCCAAGTGTGCATTCGAATATGTCTTTCCCAGTATACTCCTTGTATGCTCGGTTTCTCCTTTTTGCTAGAAGTTAAGCTTTACCTGTCACAAAAATGTGCTAATCCATGAAAAATTCATGTGCATCTTCCCATCCCCAATTAGGTTCAATCAAACAACTTCTCAATTTTAGAAAAATGACAGTTCTTATCTTAAACCCTTGACTTTTATCTTTACCCTTGCTTGGTTAACTTACGAGTGTAATTTGGGTGAGAGGTGTTTACTCAGATTATGCACATGAAAGACTAGAAACATTTTGGAGTCTAATGCAATGTTGGATGATGGGTTTTTTACATGTTAATCTCAACTCTGACACACTGGATGTTAACTATGTTCATGTTGTCTCTTGTGAGCCCATCGTTAAATATCTATTTTAAGTCCTAGTTCTTCTTGGAAGCTTCATTGCACCAAAACTGGGTGAAGCGGCGGTGTGTGTTGTGTGCGTGTGTGTTTCTTTTGTACATCAATGATATATCTGAAATGCTCAATTTTTTATTGTGCTCATAGGTCAGAGCTTGACTGGTGTCGTTGGAAGTCCAGCTTATGTTGCTCCTGAGGTTCTGCTAGGTGATTACACAGAGAAAGTGGACATATGGAGTGTAGGTGTCCTCCTACATGCACTTTTGGTGGGCTTGCTCCCATTTCATGGTGATTCTTTGGAATCTATATTCAGTGCGATTAAGGAGGAGAATCTTGATTTCAGTGGTGGAGCCTGGGAATCTGTATCACAACCAGCTCGTGATCTGCTTTCTTGTATGATGACAAGGGATGTTTCAGCAAGGTACAGTGCTGATGAAGTACTAAGTGAGTAGCCTTCAGATCTCTTCCTTTTCTAACTGTTGCTTTGACGAGTTGACTTTATACCCTATATTCTTTTGTTGGTATTTCTTTTTTTGTATGAAATGTAGTCATCAAAGAGAACTAAGATTGAATGAAGTGGTTTGGATCTACCTCTGGAGCATTATTTAGCAGCATATGTGTCTTGCCTTGCAAGTGGAATTTGAAAGATGACTGATTGACCGTCTACTCTGTTAAATGACAACACTGAAGTTTTTTGTTTTTTTTAACAAGCCTATGCCTCACCTCACCTTGGGGTGCATGGAGGGTGAGAGATTTGTGCTTAATTGTCAAAAACACTATAGAATCTATTAAACATATGAATCTTCAGCTGAAGACACGTTGCCTCATCTGACGAATTGGAATAGGTCTTATCAATTTTATCCATGTGAACAAGCTTTTAAGCTATGCTGTTGGAATTGCACGTCCAGAAGACTCTGTTTTGGTTAACTGTAGTTCCTTTTATCATGAAAGCCTCAATGGTTTCATAAACACAAGAATCTACTTGGTTAAAAATCCTGGTTTTGAAGGACCAGTCCTGTGTATTACCTGTACATCCCTGTTGACAGATCTAGTGATGGGTAACATAGTTTCACTTTGACATTCTTGCTCTGCAATGTTATCCAATATAATCTGTTGGAACTTTTTAGATATGACGTAGAAGCATGGAGTTTTGATAAATTATTCAGTTGAATTTGCTGGATCATTCAGATATTGGTTTTCGTATTCATTCCCTGAGCAATTGAATATATCTGGCAGGTTGTTTGTTTTCCTTGGGTAATATGCTCAAGTTGGCATTCACTGTAACAATCCCATTAATTACCTTGTTAAGTGGGCTAGTTTGGGTTTGGGAGATGGCGAGGTAAAGATTGCCTGTTAAGTAGATAATGTAATTTGTATTTTCATTGTAATTATCTTTGTTTTCCACACTGTTCTTCAGAATAAAACACATTTCACTAATATCGTGACAAGCAAAAGTTGCAAATGTCTGTATCTCACCTTTGTCTTATGTCTCTTTTAAATTTGATGATTCCATTTTTCTTTTCTTACAGGACATCCATGGATTTTGTTTTACACAGCACCCACATTGAAGAATCATGCAAAGCCAATTAGAAGCCAGCTGACTGCTACTACTAGGATAGAGCGAGAGAGAAGAAACTTAGCCTTTAGCTCTCTCGGTGATGACTTTGGTTCAGCTTTAACATCTGGTAGTTGGTCTAAGGTGCCTGAAGGTGAAGACTCTGGTTTTATCGATGCTCTCACAGTGGCTGTTTCACACATGAAGATATCAGAGCCAAAGAGAAGCAGAATATGCAGCCCAGCCAGAACAATCGATCAAGAATGTTCCCCTAACATACAAGCTAACCACCTCTGTACAGCATTCTGACGGGTATGACCTACAGCAGCATGTAGTGTTCCCCTTGTAAAGGGTATCCCTTTGAAGCAACGGCAGAGCACAGCATGTCCATTGATTTGACTTCCCAACTACATGAAGTGGTAAATGGCGAAATGATTTCATTTAACCTTTGTCTCTAGAATAAATCATTAATAAACAAACCTGTCAGATCATACTCGACTAGTTTGGAGTTGCTTCTGTCATGTGAATTCATAACATGTCTAACTTATAAGTTAGAGAGAGTGCGTGTATTATGTAAATAAGGCGTGTTTTCTTATTCATTTCTATTGGAACGTTGTAAGAAAACCTTCAATGGTGACATATATGATGCATTTGGAATCAATCTTGTTTATGATTGGTGCTCCATGTGAAAAAACAAGGATTCACAGTGAGTTTTTGCCCAAAGATAAGGGACTGTTTGGCCTTTTCTCTTTGAAGATGCCTAAAACCGTCCACTATCCCTGGTTTGGATTCAAAATCATCCATCTTCTTTTATCTGGAGGTCCCTTATGTTTGTTAAGGTGCTGCATTTTTTATCAATACACAAAGGTTCCGTTAACGGAGACATTGTCCTGCGCAACTATTTGAACTTGAAGATCCTAAAATGTTGGGATCAAACAAGAACTGGAAACAACTTCAGATTTGGTCCAACGGTTCCTTCAGATGTTGAAAATGTCAACTACGGAAACAATCAAAGCCCCACTACTAGAGCAATATTAAATTTTAGATAAGTTAAATCCAAAAAAAAAAATAGATCAAATAAAATGGGAAATGTGTCCATGTCGAAGTGGGGCATATGCAATGAATATATGTTGGGAGGACCTAGCAGACCCATGTCATTCATTTGAAAGGTAGGTTTGAAAAATAAACGCAAAATACATAATCATGTTTTTTAAAAATTTGATCTCAGATGACATATATGCTCTTTAATTTTAAGTAGGTACAAATAGTCATTTAAATTTATATAAAGTTAAATAAGTAGACACATGTTTTATATGATATAGTATGGATCCTACATGATATAATATAAATTAGTTCGAGTGCTTTACACGTGAATTGATAGGTAGAATGTGTGTATTTATTTGTTCAATTTTATATAAATTTAGATATTTATTTGTGCACATCTAAAATTAGAAGACATAAATATTACGTAAAATCAAATTAAAAAATATATTTATATATTATGTCAAAAATAAAATATATATTATATCAGTCGTATTATTATTATTATTATTAGTTTATAGCCGTTTTCGACTAGGCAAGAGAAAACCTACTAGTATTAGAATTGTATCTCCATGTCATCTTTAATTGGAGTATATAAAGTATTACTTGATGGCTCCTCACTTGGCATAAGATATCTTGTCACACCCAAATCCTAATATAATATCCTGCAAACTGTTTGTTATATATTTGCAGCTTCAATAATTTCATATATTTTGGCGTGGCACCATTTCCACCACTATTCACTTCCTTCATATTATCATTTTCTTTTTTCTTATTAATGATGATGAGACTTTTGGCCTCTTTCACTTATCCTAAAAAAAGAAAGAAGCAGTACTCATTGGTTTATTTGGTTATAATTTGACATGAAATTTAAAAGGTAAATAAGATTTTTGAATCTTGTAGTCATATCAAAATGTCCTTTAATTTTATAAAAAGGGAATGTGACTTTTTTCTTAAACGAACTAAAAAAAAAAAAGTAAGAGAAACATATAGGAAAAAAAATATCTCATTGAGAAAAAGAGAAGATGGTATATATGAGAAAAGAGTTAAAGACCCACCAAGCTTATCTAGATCATTATCAGAGGAGATGACAATTAATTGTGAAGACAGGAACTATTAATTCATCATGTCATACTATCAGTTTGAATCTAAATATCTTTGTAATGATTGTTAAGTCGACTTTGATGTTTTTTCTTCCCTATTAACCCTGTATTATTTTTGTCCTAGCAATTGAAAGAAGGAAAAATATGAGTACTAAAAGCAAGAAAATAATTACAATTGCAACTGCCATCATTTTAAGAATTTTGAGTTATCATTTACCTTTTTGGAATGGGTAATTATCAAAAGACCTCTCAAATTACCACGATGACTATACTCTTGGAACAACAAACATTCAAAAGTAGCTTTACATACATGTACGTTATATATTTTGTTAATATAAGAAATTTTTACAATCACCTAAATGATATCTATAAGCAAGCCTTTTTAAAATATAAAATTTGTAATTTTTTAAATAAGACAAGTGATCAACCCACTAGGATAAATAAAAGTTATTTGATGATATACATGTGTATGTATTTTTAAAAAGAAGTTGCAGTAAATTAAAGAGACATATATGGGTCATGAATCTTACAATGGACCCCTTTAGGAAATCTCTCTTTCATATAATTAATAATGATGATTCCAAAATGGCTACTAACTTTTACTGTTTACAGTCATTTCAAGGACAATTCATCAAACATTAGGACCAATATCATTTCTTATTCTTCATTCATCAAGAGGACTAGTGTACAACATCCTAATTGCACCTACATATATTTAGCACTAACCTATGTTTTTTGCCAAAAAAAATGGCATGCGTCTCTTGGTCAAAATTTCTTAGATTTGCTTTTACTACAAAATTATAAAAACATAAAGGGATGACATTTTAGTTATTTCTCTTTTCTTTTAGGTAGAATTAATACGTAATTTACCCCAAATCTTTTGCGAGAGACGAATCTAGAATTTTTAGTGACTAGAAATATCACTATATATATCAATTATTTCCATGCATACATTTTAAGACGGACAGTAAAGGCATGAATGGGAGTGACCATTTCACCACCTCATAGTCTTCACTAGTCACTAGAAGTTTCCATGCCAACACCCAACTATTTTTCTTATATAAATAATTGGCCAATCAAAAGAATAAGGACAAGAAAATGAAAGAAAGAAATGAGAGTTACCAGATTACCCAAAATACTATTTACACATGAACTGAAAGGAAGAAAGTGGTCCATACTCCTTCGTTAGAGAATAAATTTGATGTCTACATTTGTAGAAATACTATACCTACTCCCATGTAAAAAATAAAAACTTCATTAGTCCTTCTCCCATGAGAAAGAATGTTTTGGACATTCCAACTAATTAACACAAAATTTTAGACCAACGACAACAAAATATCCGGTGTAATCTTATAAGTGGGGTGCGGAGAAGATAGTATATATGCAGGCCTTACTTGACTTAAAAGAAGTCGCGAGATTGCTATCGATAGAACCCTTGACATTTACCAAAAAAGCTTAATGAGTAGTTTATGAAGATTAACCCCTTTTCCCCTCCCTAAAACTTAGACCTATTGAGAAATTTTAATAATTCAATGATTGTAAAAGAGAATTAGCAATGAATTGATCCACACAATAGTACTGTGCCCATTACAGCACAGCCTGTAAGCAGCCTTGAAAATCTTTTGAGAAGCCGACAAGTATGAGATAATTCCAAGCATCCCCATGTGAGATTTTCCCTTTTTTTTTTCCTCACCACTCCAGCTTCTCTACTTGTTCTGCTCCCTTCCTTCAACTTGGTGTCACTTTCTTGAGACTGTGTGACTTGTGAGTTTTCTTGAGAAAATTCTCTTCTGGGAGTTCTGTTTTCTAGTCTTTCAGCTTCACAACATGTCGGAAACAGAAAATGAGTCTGTTAGTGGAACAGATTATGGTAATGGAGTTCAAAGTACCAGCAAGAATGGAGTCAAGACTGATAGTTTTGAGCAAAAAGGACAATCTTGGTATGTACTAACTACTTGTATTACTTCTTTAAAATGATTCAATTATATGGTGACTTGTTGGAATACCTGAACTTATGCGTTCTTTGAATAGGTATGTAGCAACTGATATCCCAAGTGACCTTTTAGTTCAAATTGAAGATGTAACTTTCCATTTACACAAGGTGATTCCATAAACTCAAAAAACACTTCAATTTCTTTATCATATCCTAGTCTTGTGGAAAAATAATATGACTGACTAGTTTCTCTTTGTTTACCATCACTACTAAATATATATATATATATATAAAGTATCCTTTGCTGTCTAGAAGTGGGAAAATGAACAGAATCATATATGAATCAAGGGATGCAGAATTGAGCAAGATATCTTTAAATGAGTTACCAGGTGGACCTGAAGCATTTGAGCTAGCAGCAAAGTTCTGTTATGGTATTGCTATTGATTTAAGTGCAACCAATATTTCTGGCCTAAGATGTGCAGCAGAGTATCTTGAAATGACTGAGGATTTGGAAGAAGGCAACCTTATATTCAAGACTGAAGCTTTTCTCAGCTATGTGGTTTTATCTTCATGGAGAGACTCTATACTGGTGCTAAAGAGCTGTGAAAAGTTATCACCATGGGCTGAAAACCTACAAATTGTTCGAAGATGCAGCGAGTCCATTGCATGGAAAGCTTGTGCCAATCCAAAAGGAATAAAATGGCAATACACAGGCAAGCCTGCAAGTGTTTCTAGTCCAAGTTGGAATCAAATGAAGGATTCCAGCCCGAGTAGAAACCACCAAGTACCTCCTGATTGGTGGTTTGAAGATGTTACGATTCTCAGGATTGATCACTTTGTGAGAGTGATTACTGCAATCAAGGTAAAGGGAATGAGACATGAACTGATAGGTGCATCCATTATGCAGTATGCAACTAAATGGCTGCCAGGTTTAATCAAAGAAGGATCCGGATTGGCGGAAGATGGCAGCAACAGCAGTAATAGTAATGGAAGCAGTAGTTGGAGAGGGGGTCTCCATATGATAATAGCAGGATCAGGAGAAGAAGTACCAACTGTCCAGGCTAAAGATCAAAGGATGATTGTTGAAAGCCTAATTAGCATACTCCCACAACAGAAGGACAGTGTTTCGTGTAGCTTCCTCCTTCGACTATTGAGGATGGCAAACATGCTAAAAGTGGCTCCAGCTTTGATAACAGAACTGGAGAAACGCGTAGGCATGCAATTTGAGCAGGCTACATTGGCTGATCTCCTCATACCATCTTACAATAAAAGTGAAACCATGTATGACATTGATCTTGTGCAGAGGCTTTTGGAACATTTCATAATTCAAGAGCAAACAGAAAGTTCAAGTCCTAGTAGATATCCATACTCCGATAACCATGTGCACGAGGGAAGTCAAAGGGGTACAAATCTAAATGCCAAGATGAGGGTGGCAAGGCTCGTTGACAGTTACTTAACAGAAGTATCTAGAGATAGAAATCTTTCCTTGACAAAGTTTCAGGTTTTGGCAGAGGCTTTGCCAGATTCAGCAAGAACATGTGATGATGGACTTTATCGAGCAATCGACTCCTATCTTAAGGTATTTTAATACAATTCTGTCAATTTATTGTTGGGTGCATCCTTAATTGATATCCTTAAAGCCATTGCTGTTGAGCTTGTAGTTTTTGATTTATCATGAATGCAGTTCGGCTTTCTTTTCTGAAATCTCAATGTTTGAAAAATCAACAATATTAGCCTGCTTACATATCTTAGTAGTTATACAAACCTACAGTTATACATTATAATTTTTTAAGTAAAAGTGACATATGCTGAAGAATTCTAGAATGCTGTATATGCTAAAGATCAAATTGATAACATAGAAGTAAATCATCTGCAATTATTGAAATTATATTGTCTGCATCATAGAATTCTAGCCCAACATGCTTCTCCTTTTAACAGAAGCTCACTGATATAAAATATAACAGGCCCATCCAACGCTCTCAGAACATGAAAGAAAGAGGCTTTGCAGGGTGATGGATTGCCAGAAACTCTCTGTAGATGCTTGCATGCACGCTGCTCAGAATGAAAGGCTCCCACTACGAGTCGTGGTGCAAGTTCTCTTCTCTGAGCAGGTGAAGATAAGCAATGCAATAGCCAATATCTCTCTCAAAGATGCAGGGGAATCTCATTATCAACCCCTGGTATCACACCATAAGTCATTGCTTGAAGCAACGCCACAATCATTTCAAGAGGGATGGACAGCAGCCAAGAAGGACATCAACACTCTTAAGTTTGAACTAGAGACTGTGAAGACTAAGTACCTAGAACTTCAAAATGACATGGATAACTTACAGAGACAGTTCGATAAGATTGCAAAACCAAAACAAGCCTCAGGATGGACTGCAGGGTGGAAAAAATTGAGCAAACTTGCCAAAACGACAAATATAGAAACACATGACATCAGTAGTCAGGTCCAAAATGCTGAACAAACCACAAAACCTAGAAGGTGGAGGAATTCCATTTCCTGAGAAGGAAAAGGCTTTGATAGAAGACTACCAGTTACAAGATTACCTCACAAAGTCATTCTGTTTTCCCTAATATTCAAAATTATCATGCTTCTCCTATCACAAGAGTAGTTAAGACTTTCATTTTCATTGTAGATAGAAACTGTGATAATAGCACAATTTATTATAGATTCTCTAGTTTACTGGTGACTGGTTTCTCTGTAATGATTGTACCACCTTAAATTTGCATTCGGAGGTGCAGTAAAACTGATTTTGCTGGTTTGCAAACCACCACTGACATGCAGTTAACTTATTATTATTCTGTGACTATCCGTAAAGAATTGCATGAATATAAAGACTAATTTGACCAAGTGTAATACAGACTAATGTAGTATTCGTTGTCAGTCGAAAAGCCATTAATTAAATGAATAAGATGCAGCTCTGTATCTGGTCTCTCAACAGTATGTACTTCATTAGAGCAAAAAACTTAGTGAAGTTGCTTAACTTTCAAGAAAATATTTGATTATCACTAAAGGTGCTCCTATGGTTAGAAAACTGTGGTGAAATGGAATATCAGAAGAATTGCATAGCTTTCTGAATTAAGTCACGTCTTAACCAAAAAGATAAGAAGGCAACATAACATGGCAAGTAGATACTTTAAACTTCCAAACAGATGAAACAAGGAGATAAAGGAACAAAATATAAGAGGTCTAAATTCAACTCAATTACATTAAAGGGTCGTTTGGTGGGAAGTATTATGAGAAATAATCCATGTATTATGTATGGTAGTATTTAGTACTATGTTTGGTAGGATTTTGAGCCTATGTATAACTAATCCATGCTCATACATGGTATTAGAGGATGTATTACTAATACCTTCCATTTGGAGGTATTAGTAATACATAGGATATAATACCATGTGATAAGTCTATGTAAAGACAAAAATATCCCTCAAATCATTTTATTTATTTTGTTTATTTTCTTGATATTAGAGGATGTATTACTAATACCTTCCATTTGGAGGTATTAGTAATACATAGGATATAATACCATGGGATAAGTCTATGTAAAGACAAAAATATCCCTCAAATCATTTTATTTATTTTGTTTATTTTCTTGATTTTATGTTTTATATTTGTACTAGTAAATTTATTTAAATAAATTAGCTTACAAATTATTTAGAGAGAATTGTTTGTTACTAAATAAATCCAATACAAATCAATACAATATTTGAAATGTGAGTTGTTTAACATTAACTAATTAAAAAGGCAAATATATCACCACATGACGTTTGTGATCTTAATTGAATGTATTATTTGTTGATATATATATATATATATATATATTTGTGTGGTTTTCTAACTATTTGTATTTTAAACAATTTATAAAATTACATACATATTAAAATAACAACTTGCAATTTTTATGTGGAAATGTAGATGGTTTATTCAATTTTACTATTATTTATCGTCTTCTCGATTTTTAAAGTAGATAGTTTATCTTTTTTAAATTAAAAGTTGACATTTTGTAAGTGATTAATTTACTAAGATGACAATTATTTATCCTCAAATAATTTAAGTGAAAAAAAAGGCAAACATGACAACAAAATAGTTCTTCTCATAGCTAGTTATTTACTTTAACTGAATTACATAATAATTCAAAGGTATAATTGGAAAGAAGCTTTTTATAAAGTTTTAATCCAAACACAAGATGAGGTGGGAAAAAATGAACCAAACACTTGATAAAAATAAACCCTGCATTACTAATCCCTGCGTTACTAATCCCTGCATTATTAATCTTTGTACCAAACGACCCCTAAGCGTCTTATCATTCTGATGAACAGGGATAACGACGGTGTTCGGGTCAGCTTCTGCACGGTTCAACTAATCTCCTGTAGTACCTCTCATCAACACAGTTGTCAAGTAAATCAACATTAGGGATAGCTTTTATGCACTGGAAACAAATATTGAAGGAAAATTATTGTAACGAATTTCCAAAAGAGTTACTACTTGATTACCCTTAGAAACTTCTGGCTTCAATATTAAATCTAATGAATAGCCATGTAAGCAAAAGGAAGTATCAACCAACTACAATTGTAATGACAGAATTGTGGAGTAATAAAGAAACAAGCAAACACAAAGTAGAAGATTTCCAATTAAAAGGCTTATTATTGATGAATAACTTAAGTAACATACACGAATGAAGATTATGTCATGTATCAACTTAACTTGCCAAATCCCACAAGCTAAACATAACAGCAGGAATAAATGTTTTAGAGCTCTATATCTCTCTCTCTTCTACTAGTTTCTTCTTTCACTTTTCCTCTTTAGGGTACCAAGACTACAAGATGAGTACATCGTCCTGGCGGACTTGTCTGTCCAGTAGTTGAAAGTTCAGACAGATGGGATCGAAAACCTTTCCCGTTGAATATATAATAGAATTGGTTAGGAATTGACTCCTTCATTGTTCTATGTACAAAATGCATGTAACATGGAAATACTAGAGGACAAAAACTTGGGAACTACTCCCTCCATGACACTCACTAGATAACAGACAAGGTGGTTCAATACATATATGTTGTATTCCTTAATTTCCAATGATGATATTCATTAAATGAATCTCTCTACCTTCCACTTATTGAAGGTATGCAGACCTCAATGATCTTAATGACATATATATAGTTAGATGTTCGGTTGTACAAGAACATATAAAGGGGTTTATATGATCTTGAACTATCAATCTATCACATTGGGATGTTCAGATTCTTTCACAAACATGGCTCCAAAAGACTAACTCACTAACAGACCACGATCTTCGAGTTTTTACTATTCTGATAAGGATACACGAGGTGAAATTTCAAAATCTAGTACATAAAGTATGAACCACAATGTTGAATAGTAAACACAAAGCTAAAGCTAAGATGAGTGTCCAGTCCAACACAAGAATTGTTATACCTAACAACACTTCTTTTCCTTATTAAAACTCCATGTTACAATCATGCTTGTTATATATATTTCTTTCTAAAGTAGAAACGAAAATGATAACCAATTGCACACTTCTACACCCTTTTCTTTGAATTTCAATATCTGAATCATAGCTTGCAATACCTTCAAAAGAGCTGTCATTATGCATGTTAACAAGGTAGCCCTTTCCATAGTATTGCTTATTAAATTAGGGTTCATTTGGTATACAAAATTAGTTTATTCTGCATTTGGTTATGAGTATTATTATTATTAGATAATTCTTTGCCTTAACTTTCAAATTACCCAATTAGTATTATAAATAGTTACATATAATTTAATCTGATGGCATACAAACTTTTTAGAACATCAATGTAAACATTAATTTTTCTCCTTAAAAAAATAAAATAACCCATTTTCAGTTTGATAACAGTAAAACTTTTTTAGCAGGCAATGATTTCAACTTCAAGTAAGATAACAGTAATTTTCTAATGTTTATAAATATACAACCTCATAATAATCAAACATAGACGCTACTCACACCAGTATCCATTAGAATCACATGTACGACAAAAGGTTTGACAAATATGAAAAGGATCACAAGAAAACAGAAGACGCAAAGATGAAAATATGGACACAAACTATATTATATTTTATTAGTATTTATTAAGTAGAAAAAGCATAAAGACAACACACATAGCAATAATAGCATGAAACACAAGGGTCCATTAGGCTCATAAAAAGACACCACGCTGAAAAGGCTCACAAGTCTCCAACTACAACTCACCATCCAAAGTGGAAACAAACCTAACTTTAAGACAAGATTTGATCATGTCTCTCCATCACACTTGTCATGATAAGCTTAGAGGGCAGGGGCCCCTTCAACACCAATGCCATCACTGCCCTTTGTGGGATCAACAGAAAGATCAAAACATCATAGCTACTCATTCTGACCTATACCAGTGGGAGATAGCAAGCCAGTCGGACCCTGTGCTGGTGGGAACTAGCAAGTACCAAGAGAAATAGTCGAACAAACTGACCCTGACCTAACCAATCACAAAAAGAAAACCATCATACAGTCATTCAATTCAAGAAACATAATACGGTGGATGGTGGGACCCCAAATCACCAAATGCGCATGCATAGAGAATCCATGGTTTTCTCAAGATTTTGAAGGGTCCCCCTCATTTACAGCACTCATCTTTTGAACATTGAAATTCTACTTTCTTAACCACAAAAGCTAAAAATAATCATTCCTCGTCGACCATAAACATTCCCCTTTTTGTTCTACCCCTTGCAAGTAAAAGATCAAAAGGCATCCCACTAAATCTTTTCCACTAGTGGATAATAATACTTGTTGCACTGTAGGACTGATGAGGATGGCAAATGCTTCATAATCTAACTATTTTCAACCAAATAATGATATATGGCTTTACCTGTACTATCCAAGCGACTATACCCCTAAAATCCATAATGCTACTGTTGTAGGGGTTGGATACTACACTGTTCTTTAACAAGAGGCTGGGGGATACTCTTGAGGGAGCTCAGATCCTAAAGCTTTGGCTTTATCCCTCAAAGACTTTAAGTAATTAATCGCTTCATCAATAACCAACAACGGGTCCTTACTCTTTATCCCAGGAATCAGGCTCTCAAGAATTCTCAACGTTTCACGAATTTTAACTTTTCTTTCCCTAGTGCTCAAACTGGAATCCTTATCCTTCCCACTAGAAGGAAAAGAGCCTCTAACACATCTTGCTTCCACATCATCATTGAGCCATCTAGATTCTATGTATGGTGATTTCTTGTACCCACCATGTAGCAATCTTAGCCTTTTGCATGTGCCATCAGAACTGGCAACTTCTTCTGTAAGTTCTGCAGACCGTTGCTCATGCTCACCGCAGCCGCAGCACCCCTGGTTTGCACAAGGAGAGCGATCCGTGCTAGTTACTTCATCCTCCTCACCATAAACACTATCATCTTCGTCACCTTCAATGTCATCAGAAGAGTAAAGCAAGGCATTGATGTCATCTGTATCTTCATGCGTATTACTTTCTTCACCATTTACATAACTTTCATCCGATTTCTCTCCAATAAAGGGCTTCACATGAGATATCTGCTCTACTACAGCATTCAGGTTCTCATTTTGATACAAACCATAAGCACCAAACACTTCTTTTGGTGTAATAATTTCATCCTCAGGAGGTCGACCTTGACTAAAGAAGAATCTAGTTTGATTCCCAGATTGATCACAAATGAGGAACCTCTTCTGAGAATTTGTAGATGCATCAGTTGGTGGGGACTTAAACCCAATCAAGTGAGGAAGAAAGCGTTTGGTATCACTTGGATACTCATTTTTGGTGGGAGCTAAGTTTGGCAGCCAATTGACTCCATTCTGATGGGCTGCCTTGGCATTCGGAAAACAAGGGACAAAACATGAACGCCTAGGAGAAACTGCATTTGCAGCACATATGGCAGGGGTATACAGAGATGGACCACCAAGGTGATGTCCAGGTTGCAAGAGTGTAGTGGCATAATTCAAATTCGGTGAAGTCCATGCAGGATCCTGCTGGTAATATTGGAGCTTGCTGGTTGTAACCATCTAGACAGAAGAGAAACCTGACATTCGTAATGTAAGAACTTAGATGGAAATCCACAGAAAAAATCAACAGAAGTTTAACACAAATAGCAGTGAAAGACTAAGATGCATACCAGTGATATGGATTGTACAAATTACACCTCAAATTACTTTAAGGACGCAAATAACAAGAAATTACTATAAAGCTGGATTTAAAACAAAGGCGTGAACTTAGAGCATCTACGTCACAGGCTTCAACAACTGACGGAAGTATTCAGCCTGGTAAGCAAAAACAGACTGTAAGTTTGGCAGCTTTTCAATTACATCATAGAAGCCCACAACTGAAAAACAACAGTTAAATATCACAGAAACCATCCATAAGTGAGGCAAAAATGTAGAACGAACCTGGCAATTCTGCAATGGTTGAAAGCATGCTATAACCCTAACTCTAATCGTTGCTCTCCCCGTGATTCCATTCTCATACTTTAAGGCCCGAAATCTTGTTTGGCTTGCGGCTTGGCACACCATAACTACTTTCAACTTCAATTGAAATTCAAAATCTATGCCAAAAAGACAATATCTGAAGCCCAAGAGTAATAGGATACTATCTTTTGGAAGAAAATGGAGACTACAAGAAAGGAGAAGTTTGAGGAAATTGCAGTATGAGAAAAGCAGCCTGAAAAACCAATTGAGCACAGTGATGACAAAGTGCAACCGAATCAAAATCAGGACTAAGAGGATTTAATTTTCTTAGCAGTTGTCTATCTTTCAGCTTATCCTATAGATTTGTCAAGAAAAAAAGACAAAATGAACTGGTTTCAGTTGATAGGCAGATGAAAAGAATGGTGAGACAAAAAAGAAATCTGGTTTAATAGGAGAAATGACTTAAAGGATCACCCTGCAATACAAGTTCATGGGGATGACACAACAAAGCACATCAATTGACAGGCTCAGCCACCGCATATTGTTACTTCTTTGCACTACAGAAGTTTTCGCAGTAGGAAGTTAGTGCACCTGAAACATTTGGCAACATATGCATCAGAGTCATGAACCAGAACAACTAAACAGTTTGCAATGTTATATCACCAAAATCCTTTAAGAGAAAAAAAGTGTGAATTACTAGACAGCGACGGTTCTTTACCACACAACGTACCTGGAACCTATCTCTTATTTCACTTCATATGAATAAAATTTAAAATAAAATGAAAAAAAAAAACGCTAAGAGGAGTTGAAGGCATTTGGAGTAACCTAGTCTCTAGGCACAATAAACCTCAATAACCTAATCAAATCAGGCTCCTATATCACGACACTATACAGCTCTCTTTGTGTTCTCATGACCTTAAGCACCAAAACCCAAGCTAAATCCAGATATCCATTGCAATAAATATAAAATAACTGGTGTTCCCAACAGTAAAACCATAAGTTAAAAGGAGAAAACCCCATCAATCAAGTGCTTCTCAAAATCTTTTGAAGAGGCAAAACACACACACCAAGGTAAAATCAAGAATTCAGAAAGAAAAAAAAACATCAAGAAAACCTAAAGATGAAAAACGGATGATAAGGGGTTTTCCAAGATTAGATAAAAAGATATCCCAAAGATCATAACCTTCACCAAACCAGATAAATCAAAGGGATTATAATTTAAAGTATCCAGATTAGGTAAAGAAAACATAAACAGTGTGCAAAGGAAGAATAATTCTAGTGAAAAACTAACAATGAATAGATCCAAGACAAGTGTATACCAGAAAGCAGTATGCAGAGACAGAGAGAGAAGCAGAGGCTGAATGTAAACAGAGCAGGTGAAAGAAGTGATGCAAACATCAAGAATAAAAACACACGGAGATGAAATCAAGAATTCAGAAAAAACATCAAGAAGACGTAAACATGAAAAAACTGATAACAAGGGGTTTTCCAAGATTAGATAAAAAGATATCCCAAAGAAGATAACCTTCACCAAACCAGATAAATCAAAGGTCTTATAATTTAAAGTATCAAGATTATTTAAAGAAACATAAACAGTGTGTAAACTAATAAAAAATACTATTGAAAAACTTACAATGAAGAAACACGTGTAATTGACCAGCAAGCAGTATGCACACAGAGAAGAGCAGAGGCCGAATGGGACAGAAGAAGAAGAGCAGGTGAAAGAAGAAGTGGTATAATTTGGGAAGGATAGCATTATATATATTCGTTCCAATGACACTTTTGCCCTTCATTACAATCATAAATACAATACTATCCGTTCTTGCTTTTTTTCTTTTTTTGTTTTCTCTTTTATATTTCCCTCCTTTTTTATTGATGTCTCAAAATGTTGTCCTCGACTTCTGTATTATGTTTAATTTATTTCATAATGTAATTTGATAAAAAGTCTCAAGAATTCAAATAATTTTTTTGTCTAGCTAACTTTTTAAATATTTTCTTACCGCTCTCCTTATATTATAATTAATCTATAAGAAATACTTATATTTTGAACTCACGATCCAAACCAATTGTCTCACATAAAATAACGAATTGAGTATTAAACACCTGTTATTAAACCTTCTCCACAAACGTGCAACAAAATCAACAAAAATGATGATTTTGCGATCAAGAATAATTATTAGTTATGATTGTATTCAACAAAGTACACAACTTAGTTTCTTAAATTACATAAAATAAAAATATTAGACAAAAAAAAAAGTCATGTATATATTCAAGTAGCAAAGTTTATTTTCAAATATCATTTTTCACTTTGAAAATAAGAATTATTTTTCTTTCAAATTTCATAATGGAACATGGTCAAACGTCTACTTAATTTAGTCCCTCATGCCTTTGATATTTATGAGGATCATGACAGTAATGATTAATTTTTAGGACTCAGGCCGTGACTTTAGGAGGCAATGGGTTTTCAAGGTCCATTAAACATCATTAGAAAGTTAAGCAGAAAGCATAATTGTAATTTCAAAAGCTTAATTACTACTCCACAGGACTCCAAAAGAGAAAATAAAATGATTAACACCATGGTGTGAAATAGGACTTTCAGCCAAAGCAGGATCAACCACTCCCTATATATTATATTAGATTCAATAATACTTTATAATAATCGACAACCACTTCATATAATTAAACAAATTTTAAAATAATGAATAATCATAGAGTAAATTTAGGTCTGCACTTTTCAAGACACAGAAGCCACTAGCATCAATTGAAGGGATTTGTTAGTTTCTTGCTGATTTATTTAGACATTGCAACAATGGAAGTTGGCAGTGACACAAAAGCAGAGATGTATAGAGTTGTGAGACAATACCAAATTAACATGACTGAAGGCTTACCAGACAGACCAATTTGATAGATCGCCATCTCTAAATGGTAACTGAGAGATTAAAAAGAGGGTGGTTGGTCTGACAGTAAAGTATGTAACAAACAACAAAGTAGCTTTCAAGATGAGTATCTTACTGCGGAGAGCCTCGAGGAGTAGACTATCTACTGATTATAAGGTAGGTAGCTAATGATTGATGTGGTAGGCCCTCAAGCTGTAGAACATGTTCAAATGAGATAGTGGGAGCACCTATTTGGCCACAATGAACTCGCTCAAAGATGGTGAGGTTTCTTCTGTGCCACACTAGGAATCAAAGTTTCATGATATACAATGGAGACAAATATTACTTCGCCTTTGGACTCTTAAAGGAGTTAATCCTGTCACTAGACTCGTCAAAATGCATTATTTCTTAAATTATTACCAGAGGATCTGGAAATCTAATTTTAGCCAGAAGCAAGGTAGTGAGGTCACTCCAGATTGCTCAAATCATTCAAACAGGGTAAAACTCCGGGCATTGTCGTATGAACTAGAATGGTGCATCAGCAAAAGGATAAGATACATCATAGCTAATGCAGGTAAATATAATGAATGGGAAGGCTGACATTCCTTGCAAAATGACACAAGTGAATCGGATTAAGAGCCTGGTATAACAGTATGACATAGTTATCAAACACTGCCCGACAGAACCCAATCAAGTTGACAAGCAACAGCTACAAACTGGAAAATTCCTCAGATTATCATGAACATCAAGAGTTCCCTCACATATAATTGGAGATCTTTTGATTCTTAACAGAGAGCATGCTAACACAAAGAGTTGAAAGTAAACAGAGCATGACAGCCCTGCATAAGTGACTCGGATGCTGGGCAGTTCCCCTTAAAAAGAAGGGAACAACGGGCGAGACACAAGGGTACACCACAGAGACAATTACTCACATATTTCCATTCCCATCTTTTCATCCTAGTTTGTCAAATTGAATTTCCACCAATTCTTTTAAGCTGTCAATTTTTGTGAAGAAACATTAAGCTATTTACAGAAGGCAATAGGCAAGCATATAAAGTGTACGAGGAGAATAGTATCCCATATTAGTTGGAGTTGACCATACAAACTCTTATATCCATTCCATATTATATTTCATTATTACTAACTAATTTGTCTTGTAAGGCAAATTAGTAGTCTCAAAGTATGACCATTATCCAGAGAAAAGCTAGAAAGCATTTATTATTGCCTTAAATCTGTTTCAACAAGTTGCATTAGAGCAAAGAGTACATGAGCAGTTCTGATACCCTCAAGCTGTCTACTGCATAGAGTACAACAGCTCCATCGGGATTGCCCAAATATTAGCAAAGTGCTCATTGTGCACCTAGGACTTCAATCTCAAAAACCAGAACTGAGTTGGGTTGAATACCCCATGCTGGAAATCCACCAGCACCATAAGCATAATCAGGGGTGCACTGCAAAATTTAAGACATCAGTTTGAACCTCTCCATATAGAAGATCTTAATACATAAAGCCTAAATCTTTTTTCATATATGTACAATTATAGTAGGATTAATACTCTTAGGAAGAATGCAATTATTGTATCATCACCATTCTATTATAAACTTTTCAGCCAATCCCATCAAAAAGATGGAGATGCTGTGACCATGAAATGGGCAGTAATCACGAGGCAGAAATTGAAAAAAGACCGTTAGGGGGAGTGATCTGAAACGATCAATCTATTTTAGATTGTCAATTGTAGAAAACATCATAATGTCTACTAATAAGCCAGTAAGCCGAAAGGATTGTGACATTTTAGTGAAGAAAATAAATCAAAACTAAATAATGTAAAATTACTAAGGAGATATCAAGCCCCTTTATTTCCAATTGCCTCTTAGTTTTCTGACTATAAACCCTTAACTCAATGGAAGTCTAAACTCCTTTATTTTAGTGAAGAAAATAAATCAAAACTCAATAATGTAAAATTACTAAGGAGATATCTCTTAGTTTTCTGACTATAAACCCATAACTCAATGGAAGTCTAAACTTCATTACCTGGATAACTCCTAACCATAACTAACTCCATGATTAATTTTACCTCAACTGAGAAAATCAAAAGAAAAGAAAAGGTGTTTACTGTTAATCGAGCAACTTCTCCCAATTGCATGCCCAGTACTCCTTCATCCCATCCTGTAAATAAGGAGATATAAGAATAAAAGAACTGCAACCTGAGAGAACTTTGCACTTTGGTCTACAGTGTTTTCCAAGTTTCTCCCTTGAAAACCCAGAAGGAGGCGGGAATTTGTTCATAATGGGCGCATGTCTGACAAATATAGAAGGATCCAAATATATGCCAGTACAAAGGTTTATCCACAGCCAAATTTCACTTCATAAGTCAGATATGAGCTTTCGATTTGATAATAAGTGTTAGTTTATCCAACACTAATCAGTTGATAACTCAGAAGAATCAGCTGAATTATGTGTGAGCTTCAGAGGAAAGCTATCTTTGTTCCTTCCATTTTGTTTTTTTAAGAACGATAGCAAGCCGGTTGTCTTAACTATAGGACCTATCTATCATTCGCCAACAGATGTATAACTCTAAATGAATCAACCCATGTCACATTTAGACCTCTTTGACCACCAAAGTAGCAAGCTTTTGTTTGCTTTACACAAGTGTAATTTTCTGGCACTAAAAGCTGTCCAGTAAAAGAGCTCTAAGCTTCTGGACCACTTCTATGGTAAGAAATCAAGTTTTAGAGAGAGATTTAAAAAGACAATTGAAATCAATAAGAAAAGAAGTGGGATCACTATGATAAGTTCCATTCATGGTTAGTCCAATATAAGACTATTAAGTTTTCCAAATTAATTGTCCAAATGAATACATTCTCAGGGACTAACGCATAAACTAGGGGAAACAAATCATATAAATCGAGATATATAGGAGTCATAACTACCTTTGATAACTTTGCCGTGGCCGATCTTGAAAGAGAAAGGCTGCTGGCCTGCATCCTTAGTGCTGTTACACGTACAAATTAAGCAAAGATGCAACACAAAACCCTGCATCAAACTTCAAAAAAAACGTAAGCTTACCTCCAGAACTTTTGACTCAGGTCTCTATCTTTCCCTGCAGGCATAGAAAAAGAAAACTGTACTTTATAAAGAATCATACTAAATTAAAGATTCAGCCGTAAGGCTTCGATTCATTTATTAAGGAATAAAAACAGAATAAACTAGAGTTCAACCCCTTCATCGCTTCGAAAGCTGACTAGATTAGCTACCATGGCAAAAAGAAAGAGAACTCACCGTAACCAGTGCAGTGGACGGTGACAGTTTGACCAGGCTGTGGTTTGGGGCCATTTCCGGCTCGGATGACTTCCTTCTCCACTCCCATCTTTTCCGGTGATTTTGATGAATTCCGCGATTTCTTGATTTAGGGTTTGATGACAGAAACAGTAGTGCACTGTGAATTTCAAGGATCAATGTCACGTGATTCTCGCGTGCGGCAACGGAATATCTTCGATACTTTCCTTTTATGCCCTTTTTTTTTTTCTATGGGGGAGATTTCTCTAGCTTGTTCGAGGAGACTGAAGAATGAAGATGGAGTACTTTTTTACTAAAAATATTTTTTTTTACTTATTTATTTTAATAAATTTAAATTTCTAAGTACCATTAATTTAATGTTATTATTTTTTTACTTATCTAGCAGGAGTACTATTAATTCAATTAGATTTTAAAATTTTCATCAATAAAAGAAGTGCATAATGTAATTTGACGGGAATAAAAGGAATGGAATGAAGTATAAAATAGAAGTATCACTTGGTGGTGTGACTAAACAATAAGTGATGTTACTTTTATAAATAAATATTTCAATTTGCTCATATTATCAATTTAAAATCAAATAAATAAAAAGTTTATGGCAAACTAACAATCAAGATAGAATTGGTTATAAGAAGATTCACTGCATTTTTTTCCAAATACCCTAAACAAATAATAAGATTTAGGTGACACCACACAACTCTAATATTCTTTACACTATTTTCATTCTTACAAAGTACATTTTTCAGATATGAATTTGGACAGAATGTAAAATGAAGATATGCATTAGGGGTCGTTTGGTACAAAAAAATAATAACGCAGGAATTAGTAGTGTAGAAATTAGTAGTGTGGAGATTAGTAGTGTAGGGATTAGTAATGTAGAATTTATTTTTTATCAAGTGTTTGGTTCATTGCTTCCCACCTCATTTTGTGTTTGGATTAAAATTCTACAAAAAGCTTCTTTCCAATTATACCCTTGAATTATTATGAGATTTTCTATTTCATGTAATTGGGTCAAGGTAAATAATTGCTCGACAATTTTTTTTTTTTTTGGTCTTCTAACTAGCTAGGAGAAGAACAATTTTGTTGTCATGTTTGCTATTTTCTCACTTGAATTATTTGAGAGCAAATAATTGTCATTTTAATAAATTGATCACTCACAAATCGTCAATTTTCAATTTAAAAAAGATAAACCATCTACTTTTAAAATCGAAAAGACGGTAAACAAATAGTAAGATCAAATAAACCATCTACATTTACACATAAAAATTGCAAGTTGTAGTTTTAATATGTATGCAATTTTATAAATTGTTCAAAAACAAATAATTAGAAACCCACATATATATTAACAAATAATACATTCAATTAAGATCACAAACGTCATGGGATGATATATTTGCCTTTTCAATTAGTAAATTTTAAATAACTCACATTTCAAATATTGTATTGATTTGTATTGGATTTATTTAGCAACAAACAACTCTCTTTAAATAATAAGATTTGTAAGCTAATTTATTTGAATAAATTTACTAGTACAATTATAAAACATAAAATCAAGAAAATAAATAAAATGATTAAAATGATTTGAGGGATATTTTTGTCTTTACATAGAATAATCTCATGGTATTAAATTTTATGTATTATTAATACCACCAAATGGAATGTATTAGTAATACATCCTATAATAACATGTAGGATGTATAGCTAATCCATGAATTAGTTGTACATATGCCCAAAATTCTTACCAAACATAGTACTAAATAATACCATATATAATCCATGGACTAATCCTTCTAATACATTTGTACTAAACGCCCCCTTAATGTAGACATCAATAATATATGTATGTTGAGATTTAGCTATCGAGTGACAATGATCCATAAACTATTTGTCCGTCGAGTGATTAATCAAGTATGGTACTATTGTTAATTTGTTTACATGACTTTGACTCATCATTCATCAATTGTGTGCTTCTTCATACTTTATTTTATTGAGATTCAAATAAAAAAACATCATGTAAAAATTAACAAATTAATAATAATAGATGAAATTATAGCGATCTACCCGCCATCTTCAAGAGAAGCTATCTTTAGGAACCAACCAACTGCATTCATTCGATTTCACTCATAAATCTGAATCGTCCATAACAAATAATTTCATTTTTTAAAAAATAATTGAAGAAGCATATTCCTTCCCCAGTTAGAACCCCAAGTCGAAATAATTGAAAGTTGTCATGTTGTAAAGTATACAATAAGAAAGGGCCAAATGGAAATGGGCCTTGTTGTCTTTGCCAGGTGGATTATAGAAAGCGTCATGTGAGCAACCTTATCGTGCTCCATTTGTTTGTACCTTCCCTCAATCATGTGATACCTACCCTTCATCCACCGACACTGTTAACACTAACCTACTTAATCATTTATCAAACACCTACTGCATGCTGATATGATTTCGATGGTATGTAGTACTATTTCTATCGAAAATAAATATATGTTATTTTAATTTAAAATCTCCATTAATTCGGATTCACACGGAATATTTCTAGTTTAAGAGTAAAATGCACCTAGACAATTTCATTTCGAAGCTCCAATCCAAATTCCTCTTAAGTAGGGGTGTGCAAAATCTAACTGAGAAAATGTTATTGGATTATTGTTATTGTGTTAACAAGTTCTTAATGGTTTTATTAAGACGGAATGACCTGGGAGGCCCTTGTACTTGGTCCCCTTTGTAAGTTGGACCCTTGTAATTACGACTTTGCCAACTAAATCCTTAAACTCATTCAAACACAATATTTTAAACCTTTTTCTCATCCAATGTATATGTGTGCAGTAAACTCGTTTTACACATGAAATTCCACATCATTATTATTATTATTTTTCAATGACACATCAAAAATTAAATATATAAAAAAAGGTAAAATTTTCTCTCTTTCTCGGTACTCATTCCCACATTCCCATTTCTCTCTCTCTTGTTTAAACCGACACCCTTACTTACTTTAGAGAAGAAACCTTAAAAATGATAATGGCAATCAATCATGGAGCTAGGGGATTTGAGGGTCAGTGAACAAATAGGCAATAATTTAGTTGATTCTAGTTTTATAATTCTAGAAGAATGTTGAAGGAATTTTTCAATTCATAGTTTAATTAAGTGGCCTAGTAATATACTACTAGATGTTTTTTTCTTTCTTTAATATTAGAGTATCATTCCCCACCTTAATAAAAGTAATTTTGGATGGAGCGACGTATTTTAAAGGGAAACTCAACTACTTGTCTCTAGACATAAAAAAAAGCAAGAGTAGTTGTTGAAATGGATTGATTGATAATCTATTTTGCATGCATGGCCTAATATACTTTTCCCAACTTTTATGGCTAACCGCTTAATTTGTTCACTATGAACAATTTTTTAAAATTTTCTTTCTTTGTTCAATTCAGGTTTATGCGATTGAAATAAACAAAAAAAACTTCAAATATTGTAAAAGGTGTAAATAAAAAAGTGTCATACAAATGTTCATTAACTAAAAATCTCATGTTTTCGACGGACTTATATAAGACATACTCCCTGTGTTATTTTTATTTGTTCATTTTAGACTTTATATGCTTCTTAAGAAATAATGATTGATATGGGTATTTTATCACAAATACACATGTTAATTGATGAAGTATATATAGTCTTAGATTTAGAAAACGATTTGAAAAATAAGTAATTAATATTGAGAGTAAAATATATATGTTTTTCTCTTAATATATTAAAAGTGACAAGTAAAAATGGATATTGATTTTTAGTATATAAGACAAGTAAAAATGAAGGCAGAAAGTACTTAGTAATGGGAGATTTTGAAAAAAAGAAACAAGAGATGATATTTTCTAAAAAGAACCTTACACATTCGAGTATTTTCGTTAAAATTCAACCATATTACTAGTTCTTCCTCAAGTTTGATAAAAATATAGAAAAAGTTTTTTGTCCGTTGACGATCTTCTTATATGTCTTCTACTTATGCTATGCTCTTAACTGGATTAATCGCTTTGTCCTAATTTCTTGAACAAGTACCCTGCGTGGAACATATATTGAAGAAATGAAAGGAGTTTATTAAGTATCACCTAATATTTACAGTCAAATAATTTACATTTGACCGTAACTAATTAAGCATATATTTATCATCTGTACGTGTAAAAAAAATTTACACCATAAAATTTTACTGTACGCGTAAACCTTTTAAACACGGTAAAAAAAAAATTAGGTGGTAAAACGAAAAAATAGCAGAAGAAAAAAGTAACGGCCCGTAAGTCCCCACACGCATGCAAAACAGCTCCATTTCTCCCTATTAAATCCACCCGTTTCCAAGATCTACTCTTCTATCATCATCTCTTCCACATTTTTTCTCTTAAAAAAAAGGTTCATTTTTTCCCCTTAATTGTTGATGTTAATTGAGTTTCAGATCTTCTAATTCCATTTCTGGGTGTACCTAGAAACTCAATTTTCTATGGGGTTTTCTTGACCTTTTTTATTGAATGCTTCAAACAGAAAAAATCATGGAGATTGCTAGAATTAGACAATTGTTGCTCCTTTGGAGTAGAATCAAATCTACCCGTGTTGCTCTTGTGGGTGGCAATCACACCGCCGCTAGGTTTTGTACTCGCTAAATTCACCTTTTTTTCGCCGTTGGATTGTCCCCCCTCTCTCTCTTTCTCTCTGTTCTTGTAGCACAAGGTACGATCAGTTTTTACAGACTCTTCCGATCGGTTTGTTGTAAAAGCATGGATTTTGGTCTTGGGTATTTCCCCAAAAGAGGGCAAATTAAGGGGAATCATTTCCCCGAGGTGAAAATTGGGTTGAATCAAGATGCCGTTTTGATTATTAAGCTACCAGATTCGAGGGCTTTAAGGATTATGTCACGGTCTTTGTTCTTTGCAATGGTTCTTTTCATATTGCCGTCAATTGGGTCCATACTAAGAGGCTCATTCGATGTAATTGACGATTCTTATGTGAATTCTGATGGGAAGGACTTCAATGTCTTGCATAATCTTTTTCGTGATTTGGCAGATGAAGGCCTTGTTAAGAACGGGCATAAAGGACTCGTTTTGAGTTCTGAGAATGATCATTTGGTGAAAGATTTGGAATTGTTGAACGACAATGCGGTTGATTTGGTGCTCGATTCCGATATGGATTTCAAGAATTCGATTCCAAATGAGACATTCAATTTTGCAATTGCACAGACTGAATGGAACAGTAAGTTCATTGATCGTGTGCTCAAGATTGGTGGCATTGTTGTAACTCAACTGAGTAATGATCCTTTAGCTGAGCTTAAAGCTCTAGCAAACTACAGAATCGTGTATATTCGACGATTTGACAAGACTATGGTGGGAATTAGGAAAACTGGGGTACTAAACGATGAACAGAATTCGCAGAAAAAGGACATTGTTTGTGGAAGCACACCTGAGGCTAAGAAAGTTGCATTGAAAGGATTAGAGGATGTGTTGCTCGAGCCACCAAAAAGGGCAATGCTGAAATCATTTTCAAGGAAGATGAAGTTTCTTCCTGAGTTGTTAGGTGATTCGCTTGAGAATTACCCACGAAGAGTCTTTATTTCTGATGAGAAAAATGGGGTAGCAGAATGGTTTAAAAGGAGCTACCCTGCAAATAATCAAGATTTCGAGATTTACAACTTGGATGTCGAAATCCAAGAGTCAGAGCAATCAGGGGATGGATTACCCTTAGTTGGGGCAGCAGAATGGTTGAGCAAAAATGTGAAGGAAGAGGACTATGTTGTGATGAAGGCAGAAGCAGAAGTGGTGGAGGAAATGATCAAGAAGAAGGCAATATGTTTGGTAGATGAGTTGTTCTTGCACTGCAGAAACCAATTGGAAGAAGTTGATAATGATGATGATGAAGAGGAAAATGGTAGCCAAAAGAGGGCTTATTGGCAATGTTTGACATTGTATGGCAAGTTAATAGATGAAGGGGTTGCTGTGCACCAATGGTGGAGTTGAATCTAAGGAATGTTAGACACTTGATTTAGCTTTGTCCTTTATCAGTCTCTTGTTTATCAGTCTCTTGTTATTGTTGTTCATTTCATGTATCGTGTGGTCAGTGGTCATCCATCAGTGGCTTTGGCTTTCCTGTTTGAGCCATTTGTTGTTTAATTTTACTTGTTTCTGTTGGCATGAAGATTGTTGTGTGATTTACTTAATGTTTTCATCTTCTATCCTTTTATTTAAAAGTTGGGATCTTTGGTATCTTCATATATTCCTATTTGCTGCATAGAATAAAGGAAGGGAATGATTAACAGGGTTATTTTATGCACGTTTGAAGAATAAGTGTGGTTAAAGTGGGTCCATTAAATCATGTTGGACTTAGAAAGCTTTACAAGTGAATTTGTAGCACAGCGTGATCAAGTGAAACAATGATTACTCTGCGCGCAACATTTATATACTCTTTCATGTCGTATTCGTTATCCATTTTTCTTTTTTACATACCTCTTAAGAAATCACTACTAATAAAGATAGTTTTACTAATTTACTCAAGAAATTTTTTAAAAAGTGACACGACTTTATCACCACAAGGTACCGATAAACTCCAGCATAATGTACTAGAGTGAATTTCATTAGTACTTACCCTTTTAGTTTGGGCTGTCATAATCTTGGTAATGTTAGATGATTCGTCGTCAAATGATTTGAATTTTAAATCAATCACTTTCATGAGTCATGACTACATGGAATTAGCTGAGAAAATTTGTTTCTTTTCTTTCTATTATTTCATCTATAGAAAAGAATTTTAAAGTATAAAGTTCTAGTCAGAAATATGCTGAAGGCCATGTACACAGAGAACTTTGGTTTTTTATTCTCACATCTCAAGTGTCTGTAAACTGCATTAGTTGATGAAATTTTTGACCATTGCTTACCTCATGAACTTATTTTTAAGGTTGACTTAGACCAAAGATTTAATTTATTAACATTACATTAGATCCACACCCATTCTCAATTCTTTATTTTCTTTCTTATATTGTACTTGGACTGTTGGAACTTTATGTTATGTTGTCCTCGTCAAGATATCCTCTTTTTGTTGTCTAATTTATTAGATCTTAATTGAATAATTCCTTTTATTGGCTATTTAATGGCCTTTAGTAGTTTTCTGTTAGTTTTTCTTTCTTAAAGAGAAAATAGAATCGCAATAGACTCAACTTGGAAATGTTGGGTTAGGCGAAAAGGAAAAGAAGCCACCTCATCCACAAGTCCATGTTATTGCTTTGGGAATTTTAGTAGGCCAAGTTAATTGACTATGAATTCTTAACTTGTTGGTGAGAATTCGATTTCCACCTTGTAATCCCCTCCTATATTTCCCTTTCCTTCCTCTACCCACAATTATGATTTGTTTAGTCATACGAAAAAGAAAAAAAAAAACAGAAGAAGCAGGAATAATCAGAAAAAGTTGGTTATTTTTTTTCATATATGATAATCAAGCTAGTAGTATTGAAAAGACAAACAAGTACAAAGCTTAGATACATAAACAACATTAAGCACAATTGCTTCACTAAGCAATTTAAACAATAGAAACACATCAAAATAGATAATTAGAAGTTAATTATAAGGGATAGACATTGTAACACAATTGCATCAGAAGATAATGGATAGTAGAGAGTAGAGAGTCCTGTGTATCATTTCAAGGAGTAGTGGTTTGTGCAGCAACATTGGGATCAGTTGGAGTGTTGGAGAATGAAGCAGGTGGAAATGGAAAACTAGGCAGGCCAGCAAAGGCACCCCCATTAGATGGAGTAGGAAAACCTGGAGTACTAGGCATAGTGAATCCAGGAAAACCAGGGAAACCACCACCTGATGGACTAGAAAAAGATGGGGTCGTAGGCACAGGGAATCCAGGAAAACCAGGGAAACCACCAGCCTGCTGAAGACGACGAGCGGCTCTAGCTTGCCCAATTGACATTACTGATACAACAAGCACGACAAGAGCTATCATCACACTCATCTTGTATGAAGAAGCCATTTCTGTTGTTGTAATTAGAAAATACTCTTTTTCTTTTGCTTGTTGATTTGGTGTGAGTATATCTGCAGGGGTTTTGGGTAGTTATATAGAGTTGGAGTATCAGGGAATAGAAACATAATGAGCATTCAATTTCTTCACACCTCCTATGTGGTTGAGAACATCAACTTAAATCCCTCTCTCCTTAATTCTACGCGTTGTCAATTTCATTATTATGTTTGAGTACCAATAATTATTCCATTCATTTCATATTATTAAAACTATCTATTCCAAATTAGTATTCTATTTATTAATTTACAAAATCAAGTATTTTTTTTTCTTATTTTGGCCTTAAAATTATTTATTTTTCAAGTGTAAACAGATCACACTGCATGAATAGCGTAAAGTTTAAAAAAAGTTCCTCGTTGATCTTTTCCAGGTACACATTTAGTCAAAAGAGTGCGTACTTTTTTATTTATAATTTTTAAAAAAAGGATATGTAAACAGAAAAATGGACAAATAATATGAAACGATGAGAATAGTAACTTAATTTTTTTGTCTTTACCGAATTGAACCTCGATTATCCATGATTTCCACTTAAATTAGCAATCTTTCCGTCATACCTTTGGTGTGACTAATTTATCATTTTTACTGTATTCTCACTCTTTGTTATATGGATTCTAACTTGGTACGATCCCTATTTATTGCCTCTTTTTTTTCTTCAAAAACCACCTGTTTTTTGGTGGGGTTTAGGCGGAGTCCAATCTATTCATTTCCTATTTATTAGCATTAATTAAAAAGACTTGCTTAACATCAACTTACACCGATCTTCATTTTTAGATTTTATACTTTTTTAATCTGTTTAATTTGGAGTAGGAATTTAATCGATACAGCTTTAATTTATTGCGATGAATCCTTTGGTCCCTTAAATGTGGCTAGCTGTTATTATTCGATGAGCGTTGATGACATTAAATTGGCCTTAACAACAACCAAAGGCTGTCCCGAAAGGAACAGAACAAACTAAAGAAAAGATAAAATGAAAAACAGTGACACCAGTCGCAACAAGAAATTAACTTTTGAGTGGTCCGAATAGTTCAGATTCACGTTAGGTAATATTTTTTATCAAGTAATTCTCCATTTTTAGAGCTCGAACTCGATTCATTAGGATAAACATAATTAAATAGTTTTGAACCGTCCCACCTACCACATCAATAGGTAGAATATAAATCAAATTTCATACAACCTTTAAAGTTGTCTTTCCAGCAAGTATTATTCATATGCAATACAGCTCATGTTCTAAAGCTCAATGTTTCACAGGATTTTGTTAAATTAATGTAGACCAACCACTACCTGCATCTTACTGAATCAAGCTATGCACATAATTGAATTATCCTTAAACATAAAATTATGTTATGTTTAGACTTTAGTTTTATGTGCTTTATATACGAGATTTTCATTTTTACAAAATTTGAAAAGATCATTTTCTTCTGTTCAATTTATAGATGGTCATAAGAGATCATTTCCATGTTTACACGATTTCGTACACATTGTTTTGTTGAAAAAGGGTTGTACAATAAGGACATCCCACGAATTTCTTGGACAAGCTAATTAATTAGAGTAGTACTATTTGTCTCTTACTATTATTTTTTCTCCCAAATTCTCCATTTCTCATTAAAGTTTCCAAAAACAGTTATGCAGTAAGCTTTATAGCATCAAAAAATTATTAGTCTCTCATGATTATTATGTCTTCAATTATTATCAAAGAAAAATAATAGTACTTATAATATAAGGAAGAAGAAAAGTAGCAGTTGGGTGAGTGGTTAATGAATTAATTAGAGAACGGAAATTATAAGCTGAGTTACTTCTTGTACTAAAAAGATTTTATTTTATACAGTACTGTATAGTGAGTTACATATCTACATTTTGTTGAACAATGGGAACAAACATAAGAAAGAATTATATACACATGCCCAAAAAGAAATCATATACCCATACTTGTACATATTAAACTACGCGTATATATGTAAATAAATATGTTGGGAGAAACAGAGAGTAAAAATCTGTTGAAAGCAAATAATACAGAAATCACGAGATTTGTTAAAACTAGACAAACAATTTGAAACGCAGAAAGCAGTCAATTTACTTCATTGAACCACTTAACTATTGTAAAGTTGCATTGATTTGGTGTAATCATTCGCTACAACAATAGAGGAATTCGGATATTAGTTCAGAATTATTAATAAAGCTTAATAAAGTCATTCCGATATATATATATATATATATATAATATAACTTTTTTCTAGTTTAATTCAAAGATCTCTAATTTTAGCATCCAAACACTTCGTACCAAAAGTTAAAAACTATAGCTTCTAGATATGTTGACTAAGAAAAAACAAACATCTAACAGAGTGAAAAGCAATGTAACCTGGCTTATCAAAAAATAAAATTAAAGAAAAAGAAAGTGCTTCACTTTATTTGATAGCAAATTTCAATTTTGTACAATTTATGAGTAGATAATATGTGGATACTAAAATCATCCATCATTCAACCCATTTTTATTCACATAAAATATCGACAAGTCAAACATTTAATCCATTCGCATCTAACTCATTTTCAACTCATTCATATACGATCTAATCCGTCTGATAGCCAGCACAAGTCATGACACATGAATAACACCATAGTTACTCATGGAGAAGTTGACAATGTTGGTTTAGAAAGTTTTGGAATTTCTGTCTTTATCACACTTGGAATCTCAGGATTTGAAACAACTGGTAATTCAGGCTTTGTAAAAGTTGGGATCTCAGGTTTTGGGGTAGTTGGTAGCTCACTCTTTGGCGCACTTGGTATTTCAGGCTTAGAGACACTAGGAATCTCGGGTTTCGGGGCTGCTGGAATATCTGGCTTTGAAAAATTTGAGGCCTCGGGTTTTGAAAAATTAGGTATCTCTGGCTTTGAAGAACTTGGGGTCTCAGGCTTTGGAGAACTTGGTGTCTCATATTTAGGGGAACTCGGGGTCTCAGGCTTTGAGAAAGTAGGAGTCTTGGGCTTTGGTGAACTTGGGATCTCAAACTTTGGGGAACTTGGAATCTCAGGCTTTGAGGAACTTGGTGTCTCGAGCTTTGAAAAAGTAGGAGTCTCAGGCTTTGAAGAACTTCGGGTCTCGAACTTGGGGGAACTTGAAATCTCAGGCTTGGGGGAACTTGGGGTCTCGGGCTTTGGGGAACTTGGGGTCTCGGGCTTTGAGAAATTTGGAGTCTCAGGCTTTGAGAAACTAGGAGTCTCAGGAGTTGGGGAATTAGGAGTCTCGGGCTTTGAAAAACTAGGAGTCTCAGGATTTGGGGAACTTGGAGTCTCCGGCTTTGAGGAACTTGGTGTCTCGGGCTTGGAGAAAGTAGGAGTCTGAGGCTTAGGGGAACTTGGGGTCTCAGGCTTTGGGAAAGTAGGGGTCTCAGGCTTAGTGGAACTTAGAGTCTCGAGCTTTGGGAAAGTAGGGGTCTCAGGCTTTGGAGAACTAGGATTCTCGGGCTTTGAGAAACTAGGAGTCTCGGGCTTCGAGAAACTTGGAATCTCAGACTTTGGGGAACTTGGAGTCTCGGGCTTGGAGAAGCTAGGGGTCTCTGGCTTTGAGAAGCTTGGGGTTTCAGGCTTTGAGAAGCTAGGGGTCTCAAGCTTCGGGGAATTTGGGATCTCAAGCTTTGGGGAACTAGGAGTCTCGGGCTTTGAAAAACTTGGGGTCTCAGACTTTGGGGAATTTGGGGTCTCGGGCTTTATAAAACTAGGAATCTCGGGCTTTGAGAAAGTAGGAGTCTCAGGCTTAGTGAAAGTAGGGGTCTCCGGCTTAGAAGAACTAGGGGTCTCGGGCTTTGAGAAACTAGGAGTCTCGGGCTTTGGGAAACTAGGAGTTTCAGGCTTTGAGAAACTAGGAATCTCGGGCTTTGAGAAAGTGGGAGTCTTAGAATTTGGGGAACTTGGGGTCTCTGGCTTTGAGAAAGTAGGGGTCTCTGGCTTTGGAGAATTAGGAGTCTCAGGCTTTGAGAAAGTAGGAGTCTCGGGATTTGAGAAACTAGGGATTTCAGGCTTTGAAAAACTAGGGGTCTCGAGCTTTGGAGAACTTGGGGTCTCGGGCTTTGAGAAAGTAGGAGTCTCGGGCTTAAAAAAACTAGGGGTCTCAAGTTTTGAGAAACTAGGGGCCTCGGGCTTGAGTGAACCAGGGGTCTCGGGCTTTGAGAAACTTGAAGTCTCGGGCTTTGAGAAAGTAGGAGTCTCGGGCTTTGGAGAACTAGGGGTCTCGGGCTTTGAGAAACTAGGAGTCTCAGGTTTTGAGAAACTAGGGGTTTCAGGTTTTGAAAAACTAGGTGTCTCGGGCTTTGAGAAACTAGGAGTTTCAGGCTTTGAGAAAGTAGGATTCTCGGGCTTTGAAAAACTAGGAGTCTCGGGCTTTGAGAAACTAGGAGTCTCGGGTTTTGAGAAACTGGGGGTCTTGGGCTTTGAAATAGTAGGGGTCTCAGGTTTTAAAAAACTAGGTGTCTCAGGCTTTGAGAAACTAGCAGTTTCGGGCTTTGAGAAACTAGGAGTTTTGGGCTTGGAGAAACTAGGGGTTTCAGGTTTCGAGAAACTAGGTGTCTCGGGCTTTGAGAAACTAGGAGTTTCGGGCTTTGAGAAACTAGGTGTTTTAGGTTTTGAGAAACTAGGAGTCTTGGGCTTTGAGAAACTAGGGGTCTCAGGCTTTGAAAAAGTAGGGGTCTCAGGTTTCGAGAAACTAGGGGTTTCAGGTTTTGAAAAACTAGGTGTCTCGGGCATTGAGAAACTAGGAGTTTCGACCTTTGAGAAACTAGGAGTCTCGGGCTTTGAGAAACTAGGAGTCTCTGGCTTTGAGAAACTAGGGGTCTCTGGCTTTGAAAAAGTAGGAGTCTCAGGTTTCGAGAAACTAGGGGTTTCGGGTTTTGAAAAACTAGGTGTCTCAGGCTTTGAGAAACTAGGAGTTTTGGGCTTTGAGAAACTAGGTGTTTCAGGTTTTGAGAAACTAGGGGTCTCAGGCTTTGAAAAACTGGGGGAATTGGAGAAACTTGGGCTAGCGGGCGTTGAGAAACTAGGGGTCTGAAGAAGGCGACGTGCTGTTATAGTAGTTATCATGTGGCCATGCATAAAGTAAATAAATGCAAGCAATAAGATTGAGGACAACTTGTAATGATGAGCCATTTTTCTAGTGTTAAAAACAAATAAAATTTTGATATACCAATAGTTTTCCATTTAGCTATATATAGATTTTTACAGGCATGTAAAAAGGAGAATTTCAATATTTGATAGGTTATTTGACCTATTTATCTGCCAATATTATAGTATCTAGAATTTATCTTGTGATAGCAATATTATAGTATCTTGAATATCGCTAGAATAAAGGAATGCTCAGATTGTAAAATACATTGTAATTGACTATTTAAAGGTGACTAGTAAATAGTTTAACAAATGTTTTCTTCCTTAATAATCTCAGATAAGCTAGCTAGTAAATCATTACATTTTCCACTAAATATTTTTAAAATCAACATATAAACTCCCTTAGTCTTAATTATTTTATAAGGTGATTGAATATCACGTCTTAATTTTAACTTGATTTAAGTATTTATATTATTACTCAAAATATTAAAATAATTATTGATAATTTAATTTGATGGAGAAAACATTACATTGAATATACTTAAAACTTATAGTCAACTATCTACAAAATAATAATTATTTAGTAAAATATGATAACATTTGGGACGTCCCAGTTAAAAGAAAAAGTTGATTATAACTTGGAACAGATAAACTAGGCTTTGTATGGAACAATAGTGACAGAAAGACTAGCTACTACAAAGATATCGATCATCAATATTCATTTTGGTAGACACGTGGAGGGAATACATATTTATTAATCCTTAATCAAACGTCTTAATTCGAGCTTCGGAAATGGAGTTACCTTTGATGGCACAAATCATGAGTTGTAGGGTGACAAAGCAGGTGGGGGTAAATGCAACAAGAAAGACTAGATTCATCTGAACCTATAGTGATTTTGTCGCAAAGTTTATGTGTAAAAAGATCACTAAAATTGCAATAAATAATAGGGCAGAACCCATTCTTTTAATTTACAAAACCTAGAGGGAAGAGTAGCCAAACAATGTGTTAACATTTGTTTTAGTTATTACAATAATTTTTAACATAATAAATTGCTACTTTTAGAATGAATTTGAATATAAGATTTTGTTTAGTTTGTTGAGATATTTTAGTTTTTTTTTAAAAAAAAGAAGTAAACCATACAAATCTTTTGTTTTAAATTGACCTGATTAGCGAGAATGAGATAATATATTGAAACTTATTATTTATGAATGTTGTAATGGAAGAACATTCCTTACCAACACTCCTTGCAAATTCTATCATTGTTCAAATTAAAGTATTTTCAAAGATAACTTTCAGACGAGATAACGTCACTCCGGGTTTTTTTAAGCACAGAACCCAAAGAATAAAATCATCAGAAGAAGAGAAAAATCAATATTAAGAAAAAGTGCAAGTTCAGAAGCATAAAAAAAAAATCGACACAATCTTGAAAGGCAAAATTTGAGAGCAACTTTTGTAAAATTACAACAAGTAAAGCAATTGCAGGAACTTCATATACACTTCCAGTTTTCTTTACTCTAACAAAATTACATGTTAGAAACTTCTTCCAATTGCAGGCTGCTAAAACTGCACTATTAAAAGAGCGGTAATAGTCCAGGCTCGACAAATATTTGACCTCATCTAATCTTTAATAATTTTACATAAAAGTATAGTGTATGTTGTGACGTTAAAATATTCAATTTTTTGTGTACACAAGAATAGAAAAAAATGATACACAATAATTTTATAATAGATCATGCAATATTGAGAAGACATTATATAAAGGAAAAAATGTTACCATCAGAAAACACACGCGTGTTAGAAGATAAAATTGATCAAAAAGTATGATACTTGCAATAATTCATTATAGCTTTTTGAGATATGTGACAATGTCGAATCTCTGTAAACTCAAAATTCCTCTAGTTTTTTTGCTACTATGCGCGTATTATTTTGTTTCAAAGTAACTAAATACCAAATTATAAAAGTATATATAATGTAATTTTTTTCTAGTTTAATTCAAAGATCTCTAATTCTAGCATCAAAAAACTTCGTACCAAAAGTTAGAGACTCTAGCTTTTAGATATGTTGACTAAGAAAAAACAAATATCTAACAGAGTGAAAAACAATGTAAGTTGGCTAATCAAAAAATAAAATTAAAGAAAAAGAAAGTGCTTCACTTTATTTGATAGCAAATTTCAGTTTTGTACAATTTATGAGTAGATAATATGTGGATACTAAAATCATCCATCATTCAACCCATTTTTATTCACATAAAATATCCACAAGTCGAATATTTTATCCATTCGCATCTAACCCATTTTCAACTCATTCATATGCGATTTAATTCATCTGTTAGCCAGCACAAGTCATGAGTCATGACACATGAATAACACCATAGTTACTCACGGAGAAGTTGACAATGTTTGTTTAGAAAGTTTTGGAATTTCTGTCTTTATTACACTTGGAATCTCAGGATTTGAAACAACTGGTAATTCAGGCTTTGTAAATGTTGGGATCTCAGGTTTTGGAGTAGTTGGTAGCTCACTCTTTGCTGCACTCGGTATTTCAGGCCTAGAAACACTAAGAGTCTCGGGTTCCGGGGCTACTGGAATCTCGGGCTTTGAGGAATTAGAGGTCTCAGGTTTTGAGAAACTAGGTATCTCTGGCTTTGAGAAACTAGGAGTCTCAAAATTTGGAGAACTTGGGGTCTCATATTCTGGCGAACTTGGCATCTCGGGCTTTGGGGAACTTGGTGTCTCGGGCTTTTGGGAAGTAGGAGTTTCGGGTTTCGAAAAACTTGGAGTCTCGAAACTTGGGGTCTCATGCTTAGGGGAACTTGGCATCACGGACTTTGAAAAACTAGGAGTCTCAGGCTTTGGAGAACTTGGGGTCTCGGGTTTTGAAAAAGTAGGAGTCTCGGGCTTTGGGAAACTTAGGGTCTCGGGCTTTGAGAAACTAGGAGTCTCGGGCTTAGGGGAACTTGGCATCTCGGGCTTTGAAAAACTAGGAGTCTCAGGCTTTGGGGAACTTGGAGTCTCGGGCTTTGAGAAACTAGGAGTCTCGGGCTTAGGGGTACTAGGCGTCTCGGGCTTTGAGAAAGTTGGGGTCTCGGGCTTTGAGAAACTAGGGGATTCAGGCTTTAGGGGACTTTGGGGCTTTGGAGAACTTGGAGTTTCAGGCTTTGAAAAACTAGGAGTCTCGGGCTTTGAGAAACTTGGAGTCTCAGGCGTTGGGGAACTTGGTGCCTCAGGCTCCGAGGAACTTGGAGTCTCAGGCTTTGAGAAGCTAGGAGTCTCAGGCTTTGAGAAACTAGGGGTTTCAGTCTTCGGGGAATTTGGGGTCTCGGGCTTTGAAGAACTTGGGATTTCAGGTTTTGGGAAAGTAGGGGTCTCAGACTTTGGGGAACTCGAAGTCTCAGGCTTTGAGAAAGTAGGAGTCTCGGGTTTCGATAAAATAGGAGTCTCGGGCTTTGAATAACTTGGGGTCTCGGGTTTTGAGAAAGTAGGAGTCTCATGCTTGATGGAAGTACGGGTCTCAAGCTTTGGGGAACTAGGAATCTCGGGTTTTAAGAAAGTAGGAGTCTCAGGCTTTGAGAAAGTAGGGGTCGCTGGATTCTGAGAACTAGGAGTCTCAGGCTTTGAGAAAGTAGGAGTTTCAGGTTTTGAGAAACTAGGGGTTTCAAGCTTTGAGAAAGTAGGGGTCTCGAGCTTGGAGAAACTTGGAGTCTCGGGCTTTGGGAAAGTAGGAGTCTCAGGCTTTGAGAATGTAGGAGTCTCGGGCTTTGAAAAACTAGGTGTCTCAGGCTTTGAGAAAATAGGGGTCTTGGAGAAACTTGGAGTCTCGGGCTTTGGGAAAGTAGGAGTCTCAGGCTTTGAGAATGTAGGAGTCTCGGGCTTTGAAAAACTAGGTGTCTCAGGCTTTGAGAAAGTAGGGGTCTCGGGCTTGGAGAAACTTGGAGTCTCGGGCTTTGAGAAAGTAGGGCTCTTGGGCTTTGAAAAAGTAGGAGTCTCGAGCTTTGGAGAACTAGGGGTATCGGGCTTTGAGAAACTAGAAGTCTCGGGCTTTGAAAAACTAGGAGTCTCAGGCTTTGAAAAACTAGGGGTCTCGGGCTTTGGGGAAGAAGGAGTCTCAGGCTTTGAAAATGTAGGAGTCTCGGGCTTTGAAAAACTAGGGGTCTCAGGCTTTGAGAAAGTAGGGGTCTCGGGCTTGGAGAAACTTGGAGTCTCGGGCTTTGAAAAAGTAGGAGTCTCGATCTTTGGAGAACTAGGGGTATCGGGCTTTGAGAAACTAGGAGTCTCGGGCTTTGAAAAAGTAAGGGTCTCGGACTTTGAAAAAGTAGGGGTCTCAGGTTTTGAGAAACTAGGGGTTTCAGGTTTTGAAAAACTAGGAGTTTCGGGCTTTGAGAAACTAGGTGTCTCAGGCTTTGAGAAACTAGGAGTTTCAGGCTTTGAGAAACTAGGTGTTTCAGGTTTTGAGAAACTAGGTGTTTTAGGTTTTGAAAAACTAGGGGTCTCAGACTTTGAAAGACTAGGAGAATTAGAGAAACTTGGGGTAGCGGGCGTTGAGAAACTCGGGGTGGTGGGCTTTGAGAAACTAGGGGTCCCGGGTTTTGAGAAACTAGGAGTTTCGCTCTTTGAGAAACTAGGTGTTTCAAGTTTTGAGAAACTAGGGGTCTCATGCTTTGAAAGACTAGGGGAATTGGAGAAACTTGGGGTAGCAGGCGTTGAGAAACTAGGGGTAGTGGGCGTTGAGAAACTTGGGGTAGCGGGCGTTGAAAAACTAGGAGTAGCGGGAGTTGAGAAACTAGGGGTCTGAAGAAGGCGTCGTGCCGTTATAGTAGTTATCATGTCGGCATGCATAATAAAGTAGATAAATGCAAGCAATAAGAAGGAGGACAACTTATAATGCTGAGCCATTTCTTTTGCAGAAGCAAGAAGCTTAGAGAAAAGTGTGGTAGGAGCAAATAAAATTTTGATATTTCAATAATTTTCCATTTAGCTATCTATATATAGACTTTTAAAGGCGTGTAAAAGGGAGGATTTCAATATTTGATATGTTAGTTAACCTATTTATCTGCCAATATTATAGTATGTAGAATTTGTATTATGATAGCAATATTATAGTATCTTGAATATCACTAGAATAAAGGAAGGATCAGATTTACTAGCTTATATGAGGTTATTAAGGAAGCAAACATTTGTTAAACTATTTTCTAATCACTTTATATTATCATTCACAATGTATTTTATATCCTTTCTTTATTTGTAGCTTTTCTCTTTGAATAAATAAAATTGAAATAAATTTTTTATGTCCTTTCTTTATTTGTAGCTTTTCTCTTTGAATAAATAAAATTGAAATAAAAGGTCGGTATAAGAGAGACACATCATATCTTAATCAAAAGTAATTGAACTTGACATGCATACCACTTTATTACGATAATAATGACAATGTTGATTTCTCCTTGTAATAATTAAAATCATTACACTTTTCACTAAATATCTTTAAAATCAACATATAAACTCCTCTAGTCTTATTTTATAAGGCATTGTTTGATTGAATATCGCGCCTTAATGTTAACTTGATTTAAGTATTTATATTATTACTAAAAATATTAAAATAATTATTGATAATTTAATTTGATGGAGAAAACATTACATTATATGCATATACTTAAAAGTAATAATCAACTACTATCTAAAAAATAATAATATTTTAGTAAAATATGATAATATTTGGGACGTCCCAGTTAAAAGAAATAAAAGGTGATTATACTTATATTGATTGCAGACAAAATTAGGCTTTGTATGGAATAATAGTAAAAGAAAGACTAGCTACTACAAAGATATCGATCATCCATCATTGTGGTAGAGACGTGGAGGGAACTGTTATCCTTGATCAGACGTCTTAAATTCAAGTTTCAGAAATGTAGTCACCTTTGGTGGCACAAATCATGAGTTGCAGGGTGACAAAGCAGGCAGGGGCAAATGCAACACAGAAGACTAAATTCACCTGAACCTAGTAATTTTGTCACAGAGTTTATATGTAAAAAGTTCACTAAAATCGCAATAAATAATAGGCCAAAACACATACTTTTAATCTACAAATCAAATAGCAGGTTCAATATTAAGAATCTTAAAAATTGAACCCACTAAACATAAATCCTAGATTCATTCCTAAAAATAGATATATCCAACACTTGATGAAAAAAAAAGACTAGTACAATCATATAACTACATATATTGTAAATTCATATATTAAGAAAATTGGACGGTCACACTTGAAAGATTTATCACATTTTTAGAGGAGTTAAAAAAAACGGTATCAGTCAGTTAACAAACACAACACTTGTTGGGTTTTAGGCTTTTCTCCCTTCCTATGTGGTTAAATAAAAGTCCAAGGTTTTGGGTCTCCCTTCCTTTTCTTTGTGGATAAAATTGAGCCCAATTGGAATAACCCACTTTGCCCATAAGTCCAATATTATGGTGCATTTATAAGACTTTGTTTTAGGTCTTATATTGAAGTGAGAGCAGCCATATAGAGAGAAAAGAGAGAAAGTGCAGATTTTCGCACAAACCTTAACAACCAATTTCAAATTACGATTCCCGTTTCGTTTCTTGTCCGATTGAGCTGACTTTTGGACAGCTTGTTCCTTTCAACTTAATCTTTAATTCGAAATTAAGAGAGGGTGATTTGGAGTCCTATAGCTCCAGATTTTTGCTCGTGAACAACAACTGCGTTTTGGTGATTTTGCTCCCTTTTATTTCTATAGTTTTTTGTGCTATCTTTTAGTTGTGTTGCTCATTTTTTGACACTTTGTTGGTGACCATTTTTGGAGAACACTTTTGTAACTCTTGTTGATTATAGTGGAGCTTTGACCTTGTGGTTTTTACTCTTTACACCGAAGAAGTTTTCCACGTTAAACTTGGTGTCTCGTGTTGATTTATTTTTCTTGCTTGGTTGATTTGCTTGCTACCCCAAACTATTTGTTCTTGTATTATTTTGTCTTCTCTTGGTTCAAATAGAAAGGGAAAGTCTTGACTTGGGTTTTCTTCCGCAATTGCCCTGTCGTGCACATTTATTTTGTGCTTGCCTTTCCCAACAAAGTGGTATCAGAGCCAGGTTCAAAGGTTCAATGATAAAGCCAGGTTTAGTAGTTCAAAGGTTCAATGGTTCAGGTTTGATGGTTTAATGATGGAGCCAGGTTAAAAACGGGTGTTCATCTAGGCGGGTGTAGTTTTAGCCGCAACCTATTTGACAATAATGAAGATTTTGTTGGAGAAATTGTTTCAGAGAAGTTCTCTGTGGTGAGACATAGATTTTGCAGAGGAGATTATGCAGAGGAGGAAGATGCAAGCTGTCGAAGATTATGTGAAGATGGTGGACTTTGTCAGAAATTCAGGCCAAGGGGGAGATTTGTTGGGTATTATTTGCCTTGAGTTTCTTACCATAAATAGGTTTTTTTTTTTAAGAAAAGGCTTAGGATTGGCTAGTCCTTTTATTATAGGAAAAGATTTGGGATTCTATAAATAGAGACTTGTTCCTTCTAACTTAATTAACATTCACAATGTAGTCCTAGGGGATTTGAGAGTTTTGGTTAGGGGAGAATTTGTGGAACACAAGTGAAACGTTTTCACTTGTGTGAACCTCCCGAGTGAATTGGTTGAGCTTGTTTCTCTCTATATTTTGTATTCTCATGTTTATATAGTGGATTGCTCATCTCCTTTGTGGACGTAGGTCGATTGACCAAACCACATTAAATCTTTGTGTCTTTTGGTATATTTCTCGTTTGTCTTCTTACTTACGGTCTATCGAGGTTTGCTTTGCTAGCTTCCGCATGACACCTGATTTATTTTCGGTCCTAACAAGTGGTATCAGAGCCAGGGTCAAAGATTCAATGATGAAGCCATGTTTGATGGTTCAATGATGGAGCCAGGTTTAGTGGTTCGATAGTGCAATGGTTGAACCAGGTTAGAAACGGGTGTTCATCTTGACGGGTGTAGTTCTAGCCGCAATCTTTTTTACAGTAATGAAGATTTTTTTGGAGAAATTGTTTCAGAGAAGTTCTCTGTGTCGAGACATAGATTTTGCAAAGGAGATTATGGAGAGGAGATAGATGCAAGCTGTTGAGATTATGTGAAGAAGGTGGATAAATTTATTTTGTCACAAATTCAAGCCAAGAGGGAGATTTGTTGGGTATTAATTGTCCTGAATTTCTTACCATAAAAAGGTTTTCCCTTTAGGAAAAGGTTTTGGATTGGCTAATCATTTTCTTGTAGGAAAAGGTTTAGGATTATCTAAATAGAGGCTTGTTCCTTATAACTTAATCAGTATTCATAATGTAGTCCTAGGGGTTTGAGAGTTTTGGTTAGGGGGAAAATTTGTGGGACACAAATGAAACGTTTTCACTTGTGTGAACCTGCCGAGTGAATTGGTTGAGGTTGTTTCTCTCTATATTTTGTATTCTCATGTTTATATAGTGGATTGCTTATCTCATTTGTAGATGTAGGTCGGTTGACCGAACCATATTAAATCTTTGTGTCTTTTTGTATATTTATCATTTGTCTTCTTACTCATGGTCTATCGAAGTTTACTTTGCTAGCTTCTGCATGACACCTAATTAATTTGGTCCTAACAACACTCTGTTTGAGAAGACATTATATAAAGGAAAAAATGTTACCATCAGAAAACACAATTGTTAGAAGATAAAATTGATTAAAAAGTACAATATTTGTAATCATTCATTATAGCTTTTTGAGATATGTGACAATGTCGAATCTCTGTATTTATATTCAAAAATATTGCAACGATCTTTAAGTCATTATAGATTCCTCTAGTTTTTTTGCCACTATGCGCGTATTATTTTATTTCAAAGTAACTGAATACCAAATTATAAAAGTATATATACTGTAATTTTTTTCTAGTTTAATTCAAAGATCTCTAATTTTAGCATTTACAGTTTTAGCATCCAAAAACTTCATACCAAAAGTTAGAAACTATAGCTTCTACATATGTTGACTAAGAAAAAACTAACATCTAAAAGAGTGAAAAACAATGTAAGCTGGCTTATCAAAAAATAAAATTAAAGAAAAAGAAAGTGCTTCACTTTATTTGATAAGCAAATTTCAATTTTGTACAATTTATGAGTAGATAATATGTGGATACTAAAATCATCCATCATTTAACCCATTTTTATTCACATAAAATATCGACAAGTCGAACATTTAATCCATTCGCATCTAACCCATTTTCAACTCATTCATATACGATCTAATCCGTCTGATAGCTAGCACAAGTCATGACACATGAATAACACCATAGTTACTCACGGAGAAGTTGACAATGTTGGTTTAGAAAGTTTTGGAATTTGTCTTTATCACACTTGGAATCTCAGGATTTGAAACTGGTAATTCTGGCTTTGTGAATGTTGGGATCTCAGGTTTTGGGGTAGTTGGTAGCTCACGCTTTGGCACAGTTGGTATTTCAGGCTTTGGGACACTAGGAATCTCAGGTTTTGGGGCTGCTGGAATCTCGGGCTTTGAGAAATTAGAAGTCTCGGGTTTTGAGAAACTAGGTATTTCTGCCTTTGAGAAACTAGGAGTCTCAGAATTTGGAGAACTTGGGGTCTCAGACTTTGGGGAACTTGCAGAGGCGTACGCAAGAGGGGGTCACCGGGTTCACGTGAACCCATGGTCCCCTCCTGAAATCATATATAGTAGTGTTATATTTTTTAATTTTTTATTAAATATAGATGTGTGAACCCACACTCAAAGTATCATATGATGCGACGATGATTGGGTGCACCTCTCAGTGAGGTTAGAAATTTGACTTTTATATTTATCTTGTTTTATTTTTCTTTCTAAAATTGGGTAACACCTCTCTAAGTGGTTATTGATATCACTTTTGGTGTTTTAATTAATTAAGCATTTCAATTTTGGACTTATAATTTTAAAATTTTAACTGTTTTCAATGATAAGAACCTAAATGTCAAACCGATTAGATCCACCTTTTCATAATAGTGCACCAATCATCCCGAAATCCTGGATACGCCTTTGGGAACTTGGCGTCTCAGGCTTTGGAAATCTTAGAGTTTTGGGCTTTGAGGAACTTGGGGTATTGGGCTTTGAGAAACTAGGTGTATCGGGCTTTGGGGAACTTGGGGTCTCGGGTTTTGGAGAACTAAGGGTCTCGGGTTTTGGGGAACTAGGGGTCTCAATCTTTGGGAAACTTGGAGTCTCAAACTTTGGAGAATTAGGAGTCTCGGGATTTGGAGAACTTGGTGTCTCGGGCTTTGGGGAATTTCGGGTCTCAGGCTTAGAGAAGCTAGGAGTTTCGGGCTTTGAGAAACTTGGGGTCTCAGGCTTTGGGGAATTTGGGGTCTCAGGCTTTGAGAAAGTAGGAGTCTCGGGCTTTGGGGAATTTGGGGTCTCGGGCTCTGAGAAATTAGGAGTTTCGGGCTTTGGAGAACTTGGAGTCTCAGGTTTTGAAAAAGTAGGAGTCTCGGGCTTTTGGAAACTTGGAGTCTCGGGCTTTGAGAAACTAGGGGTCTCAGGCTTTGGAGAACTTGAGGTCTTGAGCTTTGGAGAACTTGGAGTCTCAGGCTTTGAGAAACTTGGTGTCTCGGGCATTGTGGAACTTGGCGCCTCAGGCTTCGAGGAACTTGGAGTTTCAGGCTTTGGGAAAGTAGAGGTCTCAGACTTAGGGGAACTCGGAGTCTCAGGCTCTGAGAAAGTTGGAGTCTCGGGTTTTGAGAAACTAGGAATTTCAGGCTTTGAAAAACTAGGGGTCTTGAGCTTTGGAGAATTTGGGGTCTCGGGCTTTGGGGAACTAGGAGTATCAGGCTTTGAAAAACTAGGAATCTCGGGATTTGGAGAAGTAGGGGTCTCGGGCTTTGAGAAAGTAAGAGCTTCGGGCTTTGAAAAAGTAGGGGTCTCGGGCTTTGGGGAAGTAGGAGTCACAGTCTTTGAGAAAGTAGTAGTCTCAGGCTTTGAAAAATTAGGGTTCTCAGGTTTTGAGAAGCTAGGGGTCTTGGGCTTCGGTGAACCAGGGGTCTCGGGCTTTGGTGAACCAGGGGTCTCGGGATTTGGAGAAGTAGGGGTCTTGGGCTTTGAGAAAGTAGGAGCTTCGGGCTTTGAAAAAACAGGGGTCTCGGGCTTTGGGGAAGTAGGAGTCTCAGGCTTTGAAAAACTAGGGTTCTCGGGCTTTAATAAACTAGGAGTTTCAGGTTTTTAGAAACTAGGGGTCTCGGGATTTGAGAAACTAGGGGTCTTGGGTTTCGAAAAAGTAGGGGTCTCGGGTTTTGAAAAACTAAGAGTTTTGGGCTTTGAGAAACTAGGAGTTTTGGGCTTTGAGACACTAGGAGTTTCGGGCTTTGAGAAACTAGGTGTTTCGGGCATTGGAGAAGTAGGAGTCTCTGGCTTTGAGAAACTAGGAGTCTCTGGCTTTGAGAAACTAGGGGTCTCGGGCTTTCGGGAACCAGGGGTTTCGGGCTTTGAGAAACTTGGGGTCTCAGGCTTTGAGAAAGTAGGAGTCTCGGGCTTTGAGAAACTTGGGGTCTCGGGCTTTGAGAAAGTAGGAGTCTCCGGTTTTGAGAAACTAGGGGCCTCGGGCGTTGAAAAAGTAGGGGTTTCAGGTTTTGAGAAACTAGGGGTTTCGGGTTTTGAGAAACTAGGTGTCTCGGGCTTTGAGAAACTAGGTGTCTTGGGCTTTGAGAAACTAGGAGTCTCGGGCTTTGAGAAACTAGGGGTTTCGGGCTTTGAGAAACTCGGGGTCTCAGGTTTTGAGAAACTAGGAGTCTCGGGCTTTGAAAGACTGGGGGAATTGGAGAAACATGGGGTAGCGGGCTTTGAAAGACCGGGGGAATTGGTGAGACTTGGGGTAGCGGGCGTCGAGAAACTAGGGGTAGTGGGCATTGAGAAACTAGGGGTAGTTGGCGTTGAGAAACTAGGGGTCTGTAGAATGCGACGTGCTGTTATAGCATGTATAAAGTAGATAAATACAAGCAATAAGATGCAGGACAAGTTGTAATGCCGAGCCATTTTTGCAGATGCAAGAAGCTTAGAGAAAAATGTGTTAAGAACAAATGAATTTTTGATATTCCAATAGTTTTTCATTTAGCTATATATAGATGTTTTACAAGCATGTAAAAAAGGAGGATATCAATATTTGATATGTTAGTTGACCAATTTATCTGCCAATATTATAGTATCTAGAATTTGTCGTGTGACAGCAATATTATAGTATCTTGAATATCGCTAGAATATAGGAATGCTCAGATTTACTAGCTAATATGAGATTATTAAGGAAGCAAGCTTTTGTTAAACTATTTACTAATCACCTTTACAATGTATTTTATGTCCTTTCTTTTATTTGTTGCTTTTGTCTTTGAATCAAATTAAAATAAAAAATGGGTATAAGAGAGACACATCATTTCTTAATCAAATATAGTTGAACTTGACATGCATACCACTCTATCACGATAATGATGACAATGTTCGTTCGTTCCTCATAATAACTAAAATCATTACACCTTTTTACTAAATGTTTTTAAAATCAAAATATAAACTCCTCAGTCGTATTTTATAAGGCATTGTTGAACAGAATATAGCGTCTTAATGTTAACTTGATTTATGTATTTATATTATTACTAAAAATATTAAAATAATTATTGATAATTTAATTTGATGGAGATTACATTACATTATATGAATACTCAAAAGTTGTGATCAACGATCTACAAAATAATAATATTTTTTGTAAAATACGATAGCATTTGGGACGTCCTAGTTAAAAGAAATAAAAAGTCTAATATAACTTAGAATAGATAAACTATATTTATATTGATTGCAGAAAAAATTAGGCTTTGTATGAAACGATAGTGACAGAAGACTAGCTACTAGAAAGATATCATCAATGGTTGTGGTAGAGATGTGGAGAGAATAAATACTTATTAATCCTTAATCAGACTTTTTAAATTTGAACTTGGGAATGGAGTCACCTTTGGTGGCACAAATCAACTAATTAAAGCAATTGCAGGAACTTCATAGGCACTTCCAATTTTCTTTATATGATGAAACCAAATAGAGCCTTTCCGTGCTTTCAAAATGTGATGGGGAAAAATGGTTCAGTCAACAAAGCCAGAGTAAAATAGATCAATCATAGCTTTATTACACTGTATATATAGAAATTACATATAACACTTATATAGTATAATGACACGTAAATCATGGTACATCGAATTCAAGTACTGTAAAAGAATTACAATTTCTACTCCTAGCAGAAAGTATCCAATACTATCTCCATGTCATAGCTCAGGTCGCAAACTTCATAGACTGATATGGAAATCGCAAAACATCGGTTGGCTACTTTCTAATAGAATTAAAGTAGCATATAATTTACTTAAGGAGTAGCCGGTTTGTATGATGGAGAAAGTGAAGGAAAAGCTGGTTTAGGCATTTTCGGGATTTCAGGCTTTGGAAGCTCTGGAACTTTAGGCTTTGGTAGTTCTGGGATTTCTGGCTTTGGCACTGCTGGAATTTCTGGCTTTTTCAAGGGAGGAAGGTCAGGTTTTGGCATTGCTGGGATCTCAGGCTTTGGCATAGCAGGAAGCTCAGGTTTTGACACAGTTGCGATCTCAAGCTTTGGCAAAGTCGGTAATTCAGGTTTTGGCATAGTTGGGATCTCAGGCTTTGGCACAACAGGAACTTCAGGCTTTTTCATAGCAGGAGGAACCTCAGTCTTTGGCACTGCTGGGATTTCTGACTTTTTCAAGGGAGGAAACTCTAGTTTTGGCATTGCAGGAATCTCAGGCTTTGGCATAGTAGGAAGCTCAGGTTTTGGCATAACTGGGATCTCAGGCTTTGGCAAAGTCGGTAATTCAGGTTTTGGCATAGCTGGAATCTCAGGTATCTTAGGCTTTGGTATGTTTGGAAGCTCAGGCTTCGGCACAGTTGGGATTTCAAGCTTTGGCAAGGCTGGAACTTTTGGGAGTTCTGGTTTAGGTATCTCAGGAACGGGCGTCTCTAGGAGGTGGCGTGCAGTCACACCATTTATGTTGCCATGAATGAAGAATATATTGAGAAAGGCAAGTAGTAAAAGAGAGGATAGGTGGTAATGCTGAGCCATTTTTCTGCAAATCTTAGAAGGTTAAAGAATAATGTGTATAGACTCAATGTGATTCGGATGTGGCATTGGCTTTAAGTCTGTTGCTATATATAGGTTTTAAAATGCATGCAAAATGGACTTGTGGATTTTGTTTGTTAAGTAAGGATCTGTGAAGTTGAACTTCTCATCCACTTAGCTTCTTGTTGGTACCTCAAAAGTCAATCTGGATGACCTAATTACAAAATAGTGTAAACTCACAAACACAAAGGTTATTCTGGCAACCTGATAAAAATCTTTTCCTTATTACTCCCTCCAGTTAAAAAATAAATGAATTTTTGGGGTGTTACACCACTAACACCCCAAAAATTAGCTAATGGCATTCATTAAATGGTAATTTGTTAACATTTGAATGGTAAAATTAGCTAATGACATTATTTTGGACCGGATAGAGTAGCTTATTTCATTTTCTTGAAAAGAGAAAAGTCCTGGATTCACATTATACCACAAATGTCAATACAATTCTCCAAAAAAATGAAAAAAAGAAGTTAATACTGAAAGAATAGTATATCAGATTCATATAAAAGGACTGTTGCATTGCATACAGGGGCGGATTTTGGTAGGATGAAGGGCATCCGAAATTTTATTAAATACATATATGTAAAATAAAATATTTCATTATAAATAAAAACAAATGAAACCACTTACCATAGCCTGTTGGTTCACTGGCAAAGCACCTAACTTTGCCAGCAAACTTCACACGGTTACTCTATAGCAATCTTTCATTTTAAAATTTTAGAGTTTTACTGCTTGGTAAAAAAAGTGATGCCTGGTTGAATTGATATGACTTTCTACGGAAAAATTAAACTAAATCAACTTTTGTTGTACAAAAGGGACGATAAATAACTGTACACGCTACCCGGATTCAATTATTTGATCACCAGATGTAAAACCCCAACTTTGGAAACTATTGGCTACGATTACTTGGGACTTGCCAATTGCTTTCTCGGCGATGAAGTTGATTAAGATCATTTGTGAAATCAAATGAATAATGAGTTTTTGAGTTGATGTTTGGTGTTTTTACCTTAAAAAAATAATACATTTAAGCATGAAGCATTAGTTGTCTTCATCTTTCTTTTAGAGCAGGCAAAATAAAGGTAACTGAATCCATTTAATATGCATTAGGATAAACGAAACAAAAAGCAAAAATAGCTAAATCATCAATTTAGTTCTACACTTAAATATGCTAATTCATCCTTTATTCCATACTCTTGAAATGTAATGGAAGAAATTGGTTACTGTAAATTAGGAAAGAAAAAACCGAGAGGGAAACAGTGTACAAATAAGGATTGAGCAAAAAACAGAGCTTGCCAATGAAACGAACTAAATCAAAATAACATAGATCATAGCTTATTTATAACGAAGTACATAAAACACTCATATAGTATAATGACACGTCAAACATGGTACATCCAATTCAAACACTACTATAGAAGAATTACAATTTCTACTCTTAGCAGAAAGTATCCAATACTATCTCCATGACACGGCTCAGGTGCAAAATTCATAGACTGAGATGGAAATCACAAAACATCAGTTGGTTACTTTCTAATAGAGTGAAAGTAGCACATAATTACTCAAGGAGTAGCGGGTTTGTACGGTGGAGAAAGTGAAGGAAGAGTTGGTTTAGGTAGTTCTGGAATTTCAGGCTTTGGCATAGTTGGGACTTTTAGCTTTGGAAGCTCGGGGACTTTTGGCTTTGGTAGTTCCGGGATTGCAGGCTTTGGCATAGTTGGTAATTCTGGTTTTGGAAGTTCTGGGACTTTTGGCTTTGGTAGTTCTGGGATTTCAGGCTTTGGCGTAGTTGGGACTTTTAGCTTTGGAAGCTCTGGGGCTTTTGGCTTTGGTAGTTCTGGGATTTCAGGCTTTGGCATAGCTGGAGGAAGCTCAGTCTTTGGCGCTGCTGGGATTTCTGGCTTTTTCAAGGGAGGAAACTCGGGTTTTGGTATTGTTGGAATCTCAGGCTTCGGCACAGTAGGAATCTCGGGTTTTGGTATAGCTGGGATCTCAGGCTTTGGCAAAGTTGGTAATTCAGGCTTTGGTATAGTTGGGATCTCTGCCTTTTTCATAGCTGGAGGAACCTGATCAGTCTTTGGCACTGCAGGAACTTCTGGCTTTTTCAAGGAAGGAAACTCGCGTTTTGGCATTGTTGGAATCTCAGGCTTTGGCATAGCAGGAAGCTCGGGTTTCGGCACAACTGGAATCTCAGGCTTTTGCAAAGTCGGTAATTCAGGCTTTGGCAAAACTGGTATCTTAGGCTTTGGCAAAGTTGGTAACTCAGGCTTCGGGACAGTTGGTAGCTCTGGCTTTGGAACATCGGGGATCTCAGGCTTTGGTATGGTTGGAAGCTCAGGCTTTGGCAGAGTTGGGATTTCAAGCTTTGGCAAGGCTGGAACTTTCGGTAGTTCTGGTTTAGGTATCTCAGGGACGGGCGTCTCTAGGAGGTGGCGTGCAGCCGCACCAGTTATGTTGCCATGAATGAAGAATAAATTAAGAAATGCAAATAGTAAGAGGGAGGATACATGGTAATGCTGACCCATTTTTACGCAGATCGTAGAAGCGAAAAGAAGAATAATGTGTAAGACTCACTGTGATTGGGATGTGGCATTGGCTTTAAGTCTGTTGCTTTATATAGGTTTTAAGAACGCAATTACAAGGACTTTCAGGATTCTGTTTGTTAAGACACGGACCTGAATAGTTGAATTTCTCATCAAACTAATTAGCTTCCAGCCTGGTACTTCAAAAGTCAATTTAGATGACCTAAATTGCTTAATAGTCTAAACCTGTCACTTGCATATAGGTTATGCTGGCAACCTGATAAGAATTCTTAGCTTAGCTGATTTCAGTTCTTTGAAAGGACTGCAAATCTTCATTCTGGTGTGTACATAATAACTCAACGATATTGACAAAAACTACCAAATATCAAAATAGAAAGGTGATTACTTTTGATCTTTAGGATTAATAAAAACAAATGACACCACTTCCTAAAGGTTGCCTGTAATTGGTTTGCTGGCAAAGCAACTAACTTTGCCAACACACTTCGACAGTTACTCAGTTCTGCAATCTTTCATTTTTAAATTTTAGAATTTTACTGCTTGAACACATCAACTTTTGTGTATGAAAGGGACAATAAATAACTATAAACGCTACTTGGATTCAATTATTTCACCACTTGTAAAATCCTAATTTTGAAAAGTACTCGCTCCAATCACTTGAGACTTGGCATATTGCTTTCTCGGTGATGAAGGTGATTAAGATCGATTTGTGAAATCAAATGAATGATGATTTTTTAAGTGGTTATTTGGGGGTTTTACCTTGGACACTATTTTTAATGCGACTATAAAAAAAATTTAAAAATTTATACTGTTATGAATACATTTAAAAAATGAAAACTCCTCGAAGAAAATTATAGTACTTAAACTAATATTTTTAATATGATGTCGCTACAATATTTATTCTTTGTTTGCTCCTTTAAATATCGACACCACTTATGAAAAATCTTGCTTATGCCTCAGAATCATATAGCTTTCAAACGCTGGAATTTCATGTTTGGTATAGTTACTACTCCAGGTATTGGTATAATGTAGGATTTCAGGCTTTGGTAAGGCTGGAATATTTGGGGATTCTGGTGTAGGAATCTCAGGGAATGGCGTCTCTAGAAGGCGGCTCGTGTAGTTGCACCAGCTAACTGATCATGCATGATTCATGAAGCATAAATTGTTTTTATCATTCTTTTGGATAAGGTGAAGCAGAGGTAATTGAATCCATTTAATGTGCAATAGGATGAATGAAACAAAAATCAAATTAGTTAAATCACCAGGTTAGTTCTACACTAAAAATGTGAGGTCCACTCCATTCTGTGGCACTTAAATATACTAATTCATCCTTTGTTCCATACTCTTGAAATGTAAATGGAAGAAATTAGTTACTATAAATTAGGAAGGAAAAACGGTGAGGGAAATGGACAAACAACATCGTGCAAAAACAGAGATGGCCAATGATAGGAACTAAACCAAAGTAACATATATCAAAGCTTTATTACACTGTATACATAGAAATACATAAAACACTCATATAGTATAATAACAAGACAAACTCGGTACATCCAATTCAAATACTACTATAAAAGAATTAAAATTTCTACTCGTAGCAGAAAGTATCCAATACTATCTCCATGTCACAGCTCAGGTCGCAAACTTCATAGACTGAGATGGAAATCTCAAAACATCAGTTGGATACTTTCTAATAGAGTGAAAGTAGCATATAATTTAATCAAGGAGTAGCCGGTTTGTATGGTGGAGAAAGAGAAGGAAGAGATGGTTTAGGCAGTTCTGGAATTTCAGGCTTTGGCGTTGTTGGAACTTTTAGATTTGGAAACTCGGGGACTTTTGGCTTTGGTAGTTCTGGGATTTCAGGCTTTGGGATGGTTGGTACTTCTGGCTTTGGATGTTCTGGAGCTTTTGGCTTTGGTAGTTCTGGGATTTCAGGCTTTGGCATTGTTGGAACTTTTAGCTTCGGAAGCTCAGGGACTTTTGGCTTTGGTAGTTCTGGGATTTCAGGCTTTGGGATAGTTGTTACTTCTGGCTTTGGAAGTTCTGGGACTTTTGGCTTTGGTAGTTCTGGGATTTCTGGCTTTGGCATAGTTGGTACTTCAGGCTTTGGCGTTGTTGGGACTTTTAGCTTTGGAAGCTCTGGGACTTTCGGCTTCGGTAGTTCTGGGATTTCAGGCTTTGGCGTAGTTGGTACTTCAGGCTTTGGCATTGTAGGGGCTTTTAGCTTTGGAAGCTCTGGGGCTTTTGGCTTTGGTAGTTCTGGTATTTCAGGCTTTGGCATAGCTGGAGGAAGCTCAGTCTTTGGCACTGCTGGGATTTCTGGCTTTTTCAAGGGAGGAAACTCGGGTTTTGGTATTGTTGGAATCTCAGGCTTCGGCACAGTAGGAATCTCGGGTTTTGGTATAGCTGGGATCTCAGGCTTTGGTAAAGTTGGTAATTCAGGCTTTGGTATAGTTGGGATCTCTGCCTTTTTCATAGCTGGAGGAACCTGATCAGTCTTTGGCACTGCAGGAACTTCTGGCTTTTTCAAGGAAGGAATCTCGAGTTTTGGCATTGTTGGAATCTCAGGCTTTGGCATAGCAGGAAGCTCGGGTTTCGGCACAACTGGAATCTCAGGCTTTTGCAAAGTCGGTAATTCAGGCTTTGGCATAGCTGGTATCTTAGGCTTTGGCAAAGTTGGTAACTCAGGCTTTGGGACAGTTGGTAGCTCTGGCTTTGGAACATCGGGGATCTCAGGCTTTGGTATGGTTGGAAGCTCAGGCTTTGGCAGAGTTGGGATTTCAAGCTTTGGCAAGGCTGGAACTTTCGGTAGTTCTGGTTTAGGTATCTCAGGGACGGGCGTCTCTAGGAGGTGGCGTGCAGCCGCACCAGTTATGTTGCCATGAATGAAGAATAAATTAAGAAATGCAAATAGTAAGAGGGAGGATACATGGTAATGCTGACCCATTTTTAAGCAGATAGTAGAAGCGAAAAGAAGAATAATGTGTAAGACTCACTGTGATTGGGATGTGGCATTGGCTTTAAGTCTGTTGCATTATATAGGTTTTAAGAATGCAATTACAAGGACTTTCAGGATTCTGCTTGTTAAGACACGGACCTGAGTAGTTGAATTTCTCATCAAACTAATTAGCTTCCAGTCTGGTACTTCAAAAGTCAATTTAGATGACCTAAATTACTTAATAGTGTAAACCTGTCACTTGCATATAGGTTATGTTGGCAACCTGATAAGAATTCTTAGCTTAGCTGATTTCATTTCTTTGAAAAAAGAAAAAGTATTAATTACTTTTTACCTCAAATCTTCATTCTGGTGTGTACATAATAACTCAACGATATCGACAAAAACTCCCAAATATCAAAATAGAAAGGTGATTACTTTTGAGCTTTAGGATTAATAAAAACAAATGACACCACTTCCTAAAGGTTGCCTGTAATTGGTTAGCTGGCAAAGCACCTAACTTTGCCAACAAACTTCGACAGTTACTCAGTACTGCAATCTTTCATTTTAAATTTTGAGTTTTAGTGCTTGAACACATCAACTTTTGTGTATGAAAGGAGCAATAAATAACTATAAACGCTACTTGGATTCAATTATTTCACCACTTGTAAAATCCTAATTTTGAAAACTACTCCCTCCAATTACTTGAGACTTGGTGTATTGCTTTCTCGGTGATGAAGTTGATTAAGATAGACTTGTAAAATCAAATGAATGATGATCTTTTAAGTGGTTGATGGGGTTTTCACCTTAAGACACTATTTTTAATGCGAGTATTATGATTTAAAAAATATTTATACTGTCATGAATACATTTTAAAAATGAAAACTCGTCGAAGCAAATTATAGTAATAACCAATATTTTTAATATGATGTCGCTACAATAATTATTCTTTGTTTGCTCCTTTAAATATCGACACTGCCTACCAAAAATGTTGCTTACACCACGGATTCATATAGCTTTGGAATGATGGAAATAGATAATACTTCAGGTATTGGCATAATATAGGATTTCAGGCTTTGGTAAGGCTGGAATATTTGGGGATTTTGGTGTATGAATCTCAGGGAATGGCGTCTCTAGAAGGCGGCTCATGTAGTTGCACCAGCTAACTGATCATGCATGAAGAAGCATAAATTGTTTTTATTATTCTTTTGGGGGAAAATGCACAAGTACCCCCTAGACTATGACTCCCAGAGACGCACCTAAACTTAACAAGGTTCTATTTACCCCCTAAATTAATTTAAAATGGAATAAATACATCATAAACGCTGATGTGGCGCAGAAAGTGTGCACACTCTCTTGAAAGCATGTGATGGGTGAACAAATTAGACACATGTCATTTTTTAATTGGTAACTTTATAATTAGTTAGTACACATAATTATTGATATTTAAACTTATATATATTTATTTATTTTTATTTCTTTCTTTGAAAAATATTTATTTTTCTTTCTCACTTTAAACTTTTTATTTTTTTTCTTTCATTAATTTCTTATCTTTTCACTTTTAATTATTTTTAAAAAATTATGTGTATTTTTTAAAAAAACAATTAAAAAGTTATAACCTTTTTTTTATTTTTTATGTTTTTAAACGTTAAAAAATAATTAACGTTTTAATTTTTTTTGTTTTATTTGATTTTTTTCACTTATTTTGATATTCGTGGAAAATTAACTTATTTTAAATATAAGACATTTGAAATTAAATCAAAAGGAAAGAAAATAAAAGGAGTAAATAAAATCAATAGAATAATAAAAGAGAAAAATTAATTAATGAAGGAAAAAAAAAAGTTTAGATACAAGGAAAAAATAATATGTGTATTAACTTAACTTAAATACACGATAAAGAAAATAAGAATAATTTTTTTAAAAAAAATTAAAATTTTTAAAGAAGAAAAAAAACAAAAAAAAAATTATTTATACACGTGGCAGGCGCGTGTGTACAAACACATCCAACTTGGTGTGGTTGAAGGTGCCACGTCAGCACAAAAGGTGCACTAAAATACGAAAAAAAATAGTTTAAGGGGGTAATAGGACCCTAGTTAAGTTTAGGTGTGTCTCTGAGATTTCGGTCATAGTCTAGGGATACTTGTGCATTTTCCCTTCTTTTGGAGAAGGTGAAGCAGAGGTAATTGAATCCATTTAATGTGCATTAGGATGAATGAAACAAAAAGCAAATTAGTTAAATCGCCAGGTTGGTTCTACTCTAAAAATGTGAGGTCCACTCCATTCTGTGGCACTTAAATATACTTATTCATCCTTTATTCCATACTCTTGAAATGTAATGGAAGAAATTGGTTACTATAAATTAGGAAAGAAAAAACCTTGAGGGAAAGAATGGACAAACAGAGATGGTCAATGATAGGAACTAAACCAATATATAGTTTTAACATAAACTAGTAACATATATCAAAGCTTTATTACACTGTATATATAGAAATACATAAAACACTCATATAGTATAATAACACGACAAACTCAGTACATCCAATTCAAATACTATAAAAGAATTAAAATTTCTACTCCTAGCAGATAGTATCCAATACTATCTCCATGTCACAGCTCAGGTCGCAAACTTCATAGACTGAGATGGAAATCTCGAAACATCAGTTGGATACTTTCTAATAGAGTGAAAGTAGCATATAATTTAATCAAGGAGTAGTCGGTTTGTATGGTGGAGAAAGAGAAGGAAGAGTTGGTTTAGGCAGTTCTGGAATTTCAGGCTTTGGCATTGTTGGAACTTTTGGCTTTGGTAGTTCTGGGATTTCAGGCTTTGGCATAGTTGGTACTTCTGGCTTTGGAAGTTCTGGGACTTTTGGCTTTGGTAGTTCTGGGATTTCTGGCTTTGGCATAGTTGGTACTTCAGGCTTTGGCATTGTTGGGACTTTTAGCTTTGGAAGCTCTGGGACTTTCGGCTTTGGTAGTTCTGGGATTTCAGTTTTTGGCATAGTTGGTACTTCAGGTTTTGGGATTGTTGGGACTTTTAGCTTCGGAAGCTCTGGGGCTTTTGGCTTTGGTAATTCTGGGATTTCAGGCTTTGGCATAGTTGGTACTTCTAGCTTTGGAAGTTCAGGGACCTTTGGCTTTGGAAGTTCTGGGACCTTTGGCTTTGGTAGTTCTGGGATTTCTGGCTTTGGCACACTCGGTAGCTCGGGCTTTGGTAAAGTTGGAACTTCAGGCTTTTTCATAGCAGGAGGAACCTCAGTCTTTGGCACTGCTGGAATTTCTGACTTTTTCAAGGGAGGAATCTCTAGTTTTGGCATTGCAGGAATCTCAGGCATCTTAGGCTTTGGCAAAGTTGGTAACTGGGACTTCGGGAAAGTTGGTAGCTCAGGTTTCGGCACAGTTGGGATTTCAGGCTTTGGCAAGGCTGGCACTTTCGGGAGTTCTGGTTTAGGAATCTGAGGGAGTGGTGTCTCTAGAAGGTGTCGTGCAGTTGCTCCAGTTATGTTGCCATGAATGAAGAATAAATTGAGAAATGCAAGTAGTAAAAGAGTGGATAAGTGGTAATGCTGAGCCATTTTTCTGCAAATCTTAGAAGGTTAAAGAATAATGTGTGTAAGAGTGGATGTGGCATTGGCTTCAAGTCTGTCGCTTTATATAGGTTTTTAAGAATGCATGCAACAAGGACTTTTAGGATTTTGTGATCTGAGTAGTTGAATTTCTCATCAAACTAATTAGCTTATTGTCTGGTACGATACTTCAAAAGTCAATGTAGATAACCTAAATTACATTGTAGTCTGAACCTGTCATAAGCATATAGGTTATGCTGGCAATCTCATAAGAATTAACTGATTTTATTTATTTGAAGAGAGAAAAAGTATTCACTTTTTAGTTTTTACCAAATCTTCGTTTTGGTGTGTACGTAATAACTCGATGACACTGACAAAATCTACCAAATGTCAAAATAGAAGGTGATCACTTTAGAGTTTCTTTCGAGCTTTAGAATTAATGTTTTTCTGATTAACATTCCTTAGAGGATGCAAGGAAAGTGTTGGTTAGTAAATATCTCAAAAGATTACTCAATTTTGAAAAATAATGTAGCAAAGGTTACTCAATTTAAGATTTTTTCTCTTATAAAATCACTCAATCAAAATATGATAGGCCAAAATAATTTTTTTTTATGTCATAAATATGAATCCTACAATAAAACGAAATTAAAAAAAAACTCATATCTTATACCCAACCAATATCTTATATGTCAGAGAAAAATGCTTTTTTTTAAAAAAAAAACACGAAACTAGTGATAGAAATATTTTGGGGGTGTAAAATATGGTGGATATAAGTATGTACACCATAGGCAGCTTATAATTCATGAGTCCAACTAAATTCAATATTTTTGACACACATCATATCTTATTATATAATGTATGGATTCATAGAAACCAGTAGCCTAGGTTTCATATATGTATTAAGAAATACATAAATAACTATATATATGTGACTATACATACATTTATTATTGTATATTAATTTCATAATACCGTAAGAATTCATAAATTTCTAATCGTGAACTCAGTTAGATCATGAGTCCATGATAAGCATTTTCTTACTTGTAATTTTCACTAGTTACGCTAATTGCTAATTTCTTTCATTGTTCTAATTAATTAAAAAAACTGTTACCTTATCAATTGTTTACCTTTCTAAAATTCTAAAATAACATTTGATTGTTTCTGATCAATACAAGAAGTTACATGAATTTGAAACAAAACTTGTTAAAATATTGCAGAGGGGGGATACACAAAGGAGTTAAGACTGATGAAAAAACATGTCATGGAGAAGTCCAATACCTACCTATGGCACAGAAAGCAAAAGTGGCAAAAGCTCCTAGAACAGTCATGGTGAATTATACATTGATATAATGGTATCAACTTCTACTCTCTTCATTCTTACAGATAGCCCTCGCAAGTGTGTCTTGTGGGCATATTGGTGCATCCTTCTCCTGCCCAAACTACATTTTCCTGGAACACCCATGAGATCTGAGTTAGTTTAGAAATGATCGGATGCTCATTATGGAGAAACAGATTTTTGTATAAAGTTCTCTACTTTTTGTTTACCGGGGAATTTCTCCATCGCATCAATAAAATCTTTACATCACCACAAAAAAAAGCGAGAACAAACAGATTCTAGGGCCATCTGTAGGTAAATTCACAGTTTCTTAGTGTTCAACAACAGAAAGTGTTTTATTTCTGTGCTCACTTCTAAAACTAGGATAGTAGATTTTGTTTCTTCCTTCCATTTGAAACTACAGTTGGACCAGAAGAAAACTCTCTTCTAGCTACTGAGGGACTAACAGTGTAGATATAGCTAAACATATTAAACTGCTATCCTACAAGAAAAGAAGAGATAAACAACAAACTCCTATTATGACGTGAATACATGCAATTCTCCCTATTAGGGTATATTTTACACCCACAATCTGAAACATTGTGTAACGACCAAATAGCAGAACTGCAACTATCATTAACTTCTCTTTCCTTTATTTTTTATCCACTTGCAACAAATACAAAAACAGTATTAACAAAGCATTAGACATACCTCAGCAGTAGAAGAAGCATGAACCTGACTAGGAAGCTTGATTGTTATTAGCCCTCCAGCTTTTCTGCTCTTACCCATTCCACTGGCTCTGAGCATTATACTGAGTAACTTGAAATATTTCCTTTTCCAGGTAATTTCGCATATTTTGGTTCCTCCCACCCTGATTTTTGACAAAGTTGGTGAAGAAAAAGTCTTCAGAATCATTTGTGGATCTACCTGCAATATACTATGCCAACAGTTGTGACACTTTTAGGGAAGGAACAGCAACTTAACAACAAAAGCAAGGAGACCTCAAGAAGAAAAGGGACGACACAAGTCTACCATGGTTCAAATTTTGCATCACATATTGTTAATGGAGGGGGTGGTTTAACTTCACGCTGCAGACCAGGTTCATACGGACTCATTGTAGAGTAACATTCTTACCAGTATCAGTTTACCTTAATAAATATATTATTTCTTTTTTTCTAAAACAGTAATTTTGAACTAGCTTGCTCGCACTTGACTATTCCAGGGATACCTGCTACCTCCCACTTACACAGGCATTGGATAACTCAGCACACCAAGGCATAGGCAGATTAGATCACCTAGCTTTTTCTGTCTTGGAATTTGAACCTTGGTCTCCAAGGTATCTTCCAACTTCATTAACAGTTAGGCCACACCCTTTGGTGAAATAACACTATCGGTTGCTTCAATACTAATAAACAAAGAGAAGAGTTACACCTTATCCTGTCCAAGTAAATACGTAAAAAAGGAAAACAATTGAAACATAGCTCATCACTTTTATTTTTGAGAATAGTAACTGAAGCTCATTCACTTTAAGAAGTTACCTTATTTAAGTTACAACTACTGACCAGGCATCTTTATCCAATTGTATCCTTCTTTATACCAACAGAGGAGCTCCAAATCTTCTTTGTTTTTAGGTATCTAAAGTGGTGCTCCAGATATAGTCTACAGTGAAAATTTACAACCAACTCATATGATAAGGTACCAAACTTTTACCTTTTTCCAGTTACCTTCTAACTTCTCCAAGTTTTTCTTACTACATAATTCTCTCATCTTTTCTTTGTTCTGAAGTTCTAGTACAGTAGCCAACACATCAACAGAGGAATTTTCTTCAAATAAGAAATCACCAAGATCTACGTCTTCTGGCTCTCCTCTTGAAGCCGCCTTGTCATCTAAAGGAACACTTGATGGACTGTTTACGGTGAACTCATTAGAGTTGTTATTGACAGCCACTTCTTCCATTCCTATATATTGGACGTTCTGAAATTGTGTGAAGTAATATCATCAACATCAAGTTTTTCTCAGGACATGTCTAACACTGCACTTTCATGTGCAGATTCCAGGATACCATTCGGTAGTCCTATAATAAATGTCATAAGTTAAACTTGCTATAGTTATGGAATGATAGCACAATATCAAAAGTTTTTTTTAGTTGTTAGGTATACTATAGATACTTGTTCCAAAATAATTGTCAAAAAGGAACGGAGGCAGTATTAATTAAAAAAAATTAATAGTTTGTTGATAATCTCTTATTAATTATTATGTACATATTTTTGAAATTTTATTATTGATGTAATTATAATTAAAAATCGTACACAATTAAATTTATAGTTACTTTTTATTTCTTAATTTCTATAATTCACTTCAAATTGAATCAACCATGTTTTAATATTAGCTTTGTAAGATTGTCTTCAATTATTTGAGATGTTTTATTAAATATTTCAAAATCAAACTAATTAAATTTTAAAAAATATTGTCTTAACTTTGAATGTCTTCTAAAGATTACAATCACTATAATATTGTTTTTTGTATTTAGAAGTATTATGAAATATTATATAAGTAAAAAAATGATACCCTAATTGACATATTCAATGAAGTGAAGTCTTAATTTTATTTTAAAATACTTTTAGAATAATTATATAATAATTGATTATATTGAAAAAGTTTTTAAAATTATAATCAATAAAAGAGATTTAAACACTTGTGTTGTTACGTAACATACAATAATTTATATATGCTTATTATTTTCTTACAAAATATTACAAGAAATGTTATACTGTCAAATGAAAAAGAAAAATTAATTATTAAATTATAATTAATTACAATATTTTTTTTAGAATTTATGAGGATAAAAAATGTATCAAATATTAAATAAATGTATCCTTCTTTTTCTAAATTTTGGCAATAGGCCCCCCATTCTATTGAGCTACCCTGTCCAAGCATAGTAGTATGGAATTCATGAACAATGGACTTAATACTACGTTTTTTCGCAAGACCTATTGATGAACAAAACCTGAATCAATAACAGTAGCATGCTTTTCAAATTCTACCAGTAACAAGTGACTTTGAGAGATATTGATTTTTATAAAAAAGTATACCTGATCTTTCTTGAAATTACTATCTAGTGTGTTGTGCTGTCTACCGTGTTCATTTGATTTCATTTGGGTGATTTCAAATTTTATGATATAAACTAATGAAATTGTCCTGTTTTGCGCGGCTATACTTTTAAAAAAAAATTATAAATTTTTTATGTTTTCATCTTTTTTTCAACATACAAAATATATTTATTTTTTATTTTCTTAAATACAAATTATTCAAATGTATATAATAGAGCAAAATATTTGTGGTGGTGATGGATAAGAGATCATACTTTGAAATAACAATATATTTTGTTACATTAAAAATATTTTTATATATTTTAATTTCCTCTATCCTTTTTAGTAGTACTTGATTCTCTATAAAAATTCTTATTTCTTTAAAATAAAAACTTTTTTGAACTTCTTAATTGTGTCCTTATTATTATACTTTGTTTATTATAATTTTTTAATATGGATTAAATATTTTTAAGAATTATGAAAATGAAATACACAAAAATTATAAATAATATTTCAGAGTAAAGTTATAAATAAGATGAAGAGATACGAATTATAACTAATTTAAATGTATAATTTTATTAAACATTAAATACATTAATAATCATGTATTGATTTACTATAAAATTAAATAAATGAATTGTGAAAATTTAAGCCTTTTGATTAGCAAAAGCCTTTTTAGGCAATTGAATAGGATTATTATTTGAAGAAAACACCACAAAGGAGCTTTTTCAGTTCTCCAACATTCCTCGAGAATATAATAAAATGAGTTTATCCAAGTAAGTTGTATGAATTAAAAATTCATATTTTCGTTGTGAGTAAATCTCAATTCCTAAATTAGACATAATTAAAACATATTTTTTTCTATCAATTAATTTTATTAGATCTCATATATTTCAAAAATAATAGTGATAATGAAAGAGTTAACTAATCCTATACAATGAAAGTCTTCCTTCTTAACCGTATATTTTTTATTCTTTGAGAATTTATTAAATCACCAGTAATCACCTACCAAAGCAAAGAAAAACAAATGTCACTATATATAAATTTCTAAAATTAAGAGAAGTTTATTAGTACATTGTATTGACAGAACTCTTATCGTGCTCTTCAACTTGTCTCTGTTTTCATGTTTATCATCCATAGCCTGACAGAGAGTGGGGGATCGAGTTCCAAAGAAAGATAACAAGCAGCAATCTGCATTGACAGAGCTAGCAGCAGGGGCGTAGCTACCCTTTAGTGAGGGTGTCGTCGAAAGTAATATCGTATATATAAGTAAAATGACACATGAAGTGATTAAATAACATATTTTGAATATCCTGGACAGAAAAAGATGTTATAGCCTAGTGATTTTAAATGCCTTGAAAGAGCCCTAAGTGGTCATGTCTTTTTTCTCTTTTTTTGGACACCCTTCGAGAAATTTGGATGGAAGAACTTTGTTATGAAGGAAGACTCTTTAATTGTCTTTGTTTTGGGTTGCATACAAATGTACAAAACCATCCCTTATTTATACTTATTTGTGGATGGTTCTAGATACAACAAGATCTAGACTACTCTATGATTTTCTACGAAATATTATCTCTAGAATATCTACAAGAAAGTTCTGGTAAACTTAGCTTCTAGCAATTTCTTCAGAATATCTAAATATTTCTTCAAGATAATTTTCTATGTTTCTACACTAGGACATTCTAGAGAAATCTATATTATTCAAAAGTTCATCTTTTTAACTTTTTTCACAATAGAGTGGTTAGACTTGATATAGCAGAAGCACATGCAAGAGTGCTATGTCATACTTTTATGGTATTTTAGCGGATCGTACTGATCTTTGGGAAAACTAGTGTCAGTAAAATGAGCTTATATTTTGATAACTCGTCCATATTTTTAATGGGTTGGGTGAGTAATTTTTATATGGATAAAATATGATATTCATATTCAACTCATAAAAATATGAGTAAAATATGAATAAACTATGGATGAAATATGGATTAGTCAAATGAATTGAGCTTCCAACTTTTATTCACTCTAAATTTTATGATATCACTAAAAATATTGTAACTTCTCTTCCTTTTTATGTTCTTTTATAAAATTAATTATTCTTCCCTATAATTGATAAGGTGAAGTCTTTGACCTTCCAAAAAATATATATTTTAAATGTACATTTCTTTTGTTAATTATAATTATATTTCTTTATTTGTTTAATTTTATATTGGATAACAAATAATAGTGTAAAATAAACAAATCATGTATTAGTATTGATATTGCTTAAAGTGCATTAAGCATGTTTTAGTCCTAAAAGGCAAATATTCATTTACTTTGAAATTAAAAATATTTTCCCCTTGCTATTACATAAATTTATTTTATATTGAAAAGTTATAGGATTTTATTTTTACTTTTAGGATACAATAAAACCAAATAAAGTAGAGAAAATGGTCAAAAGACCCCCCCAACCTATAGCCGAATTCTCAACTACACACCCATACTTCACGGATGTCCTACTACCTCCTTAGACTATTTTAGAGTGGAGTTATTTGCTCCCTAAATGCTGAGGTGGCAAAGAAGGTGTAATTCACTCTCTTTGGTAGAGTGAGAGATAAAAAGATAATTAAAATATTAATTTTATAAATATTTAATTTATTTCATATTAATATTCTATTTTTCTAAAAGAAAAAGAAATTATATTTCTTTTTTTCTTTTTTTTTTACCTTCTTTATCTTTTCCCTTTAATCCTCATCAGAGACACTGGCAGTGGCTCTCTCGACCACCAGGTCACCGCCCTCATCAACTTTTCACCACTAAGTCAATTCTCATCTTCAAATCACATACTTTTCATCATAACTCTACTTTTCACCACTTGAAAATTTGTTGGTAGCTCAAAATCAAAATCAAAATCAAAATTGAAAGTTACAAGAATTGAACTTTAGACTAGTCATTAATGGAGGAATTCACTAAGTAATAGATTTAATTAATGGAGAAGAATTCATTAAAGAAATCATTTGGTAACAGACCCATTAATGAAGAAGACCCATTTATTGAAATTGTTGTAAACATCAATCGAGTTTCTCATGTCAACATTGTTAAATCTAAATCAATACTAGTCTCTCCGCAAGTCCGGTACCTTTATCCCGACAAGCAGGTGTCGCTTACTGTGATTCTTTGATGAATCAATCTCTGAGAAATATTATAGTAGCAAAGAAGAAGCAATTTCCAGTGACAGAGTTTTTCGTTTGCCTCTAGCTTTAGAGAACATCGAGATTTCGTGGTGTTTAGAACTCTGGTAAAGGTCGAAGATGCGGTAGTCAAGGTATCCTCGTTGCCAAATTTGCAGAAGCCTTCAAAGAAAAAGAAAAGGAGGAATGGAAAAGAAAGAGAAAAAGAGAAGACGAAAATATAAAACAAAAAAAGTAGTATATAAAAAAATAATTAATTTTTTATATATAAAAAATGGGTAATACTACGTGGCAGGTGCGTGTTGATTACTGCCTAATACAAATCTGGGCGTGAGTTTGCAGGGGGCTAGATATTTCACTTTTAAAAGGTTCAGGGGGTGATAGGACCCCTGTGAAGAATAAGTGTGTAGTTGAGAATTCGGTAATAGCTTAGGGGGGCTCTTGGCCATTTTCTCAATAAAGTATTTTAAACATTTTTCATCCAAAAAAAGACTAAAAATTTTCTCCATGTTGAATTCTTAACTAGAGTACTATTTACTCATGAAAATAGTAAATATGAGTAAACTTGTATTTTACCCAATCCATTTTTACTCATATCAAATATGGGCGGATTGAAGTATTATCCATTTTATATTGACCCATTTTCAACTCGCCCAAATTTGATCCAACCCGCCCATCTGCCACTATCAGAGAAGAGAAGACCATGAACTGAAGGGGTTTGATCCCATGGCCCATGCTCAGGAGCCATTTGGAATGCATAGATTGTCAAGTAACAAAACATAGTTTTTTAATTGGGTTAATGGGTAGAATTGTGAATAAATTTGGGTCTACGGTATGTGGGTCAATAAAACTAATGTCATATATTTAATTTATAATAAATTTAGTTGAGTGATTTTATTAATACAAATGTCTAAGTTGAGTGATTTTACTAAAACAAAACAAAGTTTGATGACTTTACTAGATAAATTCTTAAAGTTGAGTGATTTTTTGAGATATTAACCCCAACTAAACCAAAGTAACATAGATCAAAGCTATATTACACATACTGTGTATATAGAAAGTATATAAAATACTCATATAGTATAATGACACATCAAACATGGTACATCCAATTCAAATACTACTATAAAAGAACTACACTTTCTACTCCTAGCAGAAAGTATCCAATACTATCTCCATGTCACAGCTCAGGCGGCAAACCTCATAGACTGAGATGGAAATCTGAAAACATCAGTTGGGTACTTTCTAATAGAGTGAAAGTAGCATATAATGTAATCAAGGAGTAGCGGGTTTGTATGGTGGAGAAAGCGAAGGAAGAGTTGCTTTAGGCAGTTCAGGGATTTCAGGCTTTGGCGTAGTTGTTACTTCAGGCTTTGGAAGCTCGGGGAATTTTGGCTTTGGTAGTTCTGGGATTTCGGGCTTTGGGCTAGTTGGGACTTTTGGCTTTGGATGTTCTGATATTTCAGGCTTTGGCATTGTTGGGATTTTTAGCTTTGGAAGCTCTGGGGCTTTTGGCTTTGGTAATTCTGGAATTTCTGGCTTTGGCATAGTTGGTACTTCTGGCTTTGGAAGTTCTGGTACTTCTGCCTTTGGAAGTTCTGGGACTTTTGGCTTTGGTAGTTCTGGTATTTCAGGCTTTGGCGCAGTTGGTATTTCAGGCTTAGGAAGCTCTGGAACTTTTGGTTCTGAGATTTCAGGCTTTGGAATTGTTGGGACTTTTAACTTTGGATGCTCTGGGACTTTTGGCTTTGGTAGTTCTGGGATTTCCGACTTTGGCATAGCTGGGACTTCTGGCTTTGGAAGTTCTGGGACTTTTGGCTTTGGTAGTTCTGGAATTTCTGGCTTTGGTAGAGTTGGAACTTCAGGCTTTTTCAAAGCCGGAGGAACCTCAGTCTTAGGCACTGCTGGTATTTCTGACTTCTTCAAGGGAGGAAACTCTAGTTTTGGCATTGAAGGAATCTCAGGCTTTGGCATAGTAGGGATCTCAGGCATCTTAGGCTTTGGCAAAGTTGGTAACTGGGGCTTCGGGAGAGTTGGTAGCTCAGGCTTCCGAACAGCAGGGATCTCAGGCTTTGGTATGGTTGGAAGCTCAGGCTTCGGCACAGTTGGGATTTCAAGCTTTGGCAAGGCTGGAACTTTTGGGAGTTCTGGTTTAGGTATCTCAGAAACGGGCGTCTCAAGGAGGTGGCGTGCAGTCGCGCCACTTATGTTGCCATTATTGAAGAATATATTGAGAAATGCAAGCAGTAAGAAAGAGGATATGTGATAATGTTGAGCCATTTTTCTGCAGAACATAGAAGCTAAAAGAAATAATAATGTGTATAAGAGTCGATGTGATTCAGATGTGGGATTGGCTTCAAGTCTGTTGCTTTATATAGGTTTTTAAGAATGCATGCAACAAGAACTTTTAGGATTTTGTGATCGGAGTAGTTGAATTTCTCATCAAACTAATTAGCTTATAGTCTGGTGTCAAAAGTCAATGTAGATGACCTAAATTGCATAATGGTGTAAACCTGTCACAAGCATATAGGTTATGCTGGCAACCTCATAAGAATTCTTAGCTTAGCTGATTTCATTTCTGACACTGCCAAAAACTAGCAAATGTCAAAACAGGAAGGTGATTACTTCAGAGTTTCTTTCGAGCTTTAGAATTAATGTTTTTCTAGTTAACATCACTATTAGAGGAAATGGGTGACAAGAAGTGGGTATAATCAAATAATTACCTTATTATTTGCATATTACCCATTATGGTCATCTCTAAACTAGCTATTAGAATTGTAATACAATATAACTTCCTTTCGTTTCGTCCTTATTATTTTCTCTACAAATAAAAACAGAGGTAGGCAAAAGAGCGACCCTTCAAGTCTGTTGAATCTAAAACGGAGACAATTGCCTTCGTGAAAAAAAGAAAGTACAAAATAGCAGCCAAAAAAAAAAAATAGTCCACTGGTCAACCATATAACCAGGCTACATATGCAGGATTGTGTTAAAATATACTCATCACTCGTTGGATGTGTAAGGATTTACAGAAATGTTTATAATGTCCTAGACCACTCCACCCATCAGCTTAAACTTTTGGGTCGAAATACTCATATTCTTTATCAACTAGAATCCTCATGTGCCTATTCCATGCAGTCATTTCAACTACCAAACCACATTTTAGGATTCTTATTAAAACATGCAACAGAAAATGTTCAATCCTGTTTACTACAATACATGCATTTGTTCCATGACACTTCTACCAGCATATTCCATTTAAACCATATTGGCCATAGTAAAATATGTTATTCTGAAACTAACCATTGGCACTTACAATTTTCTTTTCAAAGTGAAACCAAACAGAGAAAAGAAATACTTGTTACTGAACTCTGAACATATGAAAGAACGGCAGCCATACCATTTTGAAATTTTAACCAATCAAAGTCAATAAACAAGACTGTATATTTTATGGTCCCAATGGATAAGAACTGCTTTTATCTCCACCTGAGATTTTGGTGGTTAACCCTCGTGTGCATTCAGTTTAACCGGCCCTCCGGAATTTCTTTGTTATTAGAAAAAGAAAAAGTGGATTCTATATAACTACAACATAAATAGAATGAAAAGGAGATCATACCTTCTCACAGAGGTTGCATCGCTGGTTAAAACTGAGGCTGGACACAGCAACTTTAGTAACTTTAGACTTTCCAATTACACCTAACTCCAACTGAACCAAGTTGGAAGTGATATAAGAACTTATCAGAACAAAACTAAGTTTATATCTGACTTTGCACACAATCGTTGTGGTGAGTCACCTGGAAACACATAAATAGAAAAGAGAATCTAGCCAACCTTCAATTTGCATCATCTACCGTGATCATTAAGTCATAAATGCCTACACAGCTCCAGCGACCAATGACAAGTGTGTTCTCTACCTGCATAGAAATGAAATCAAAGTCGAAAAATCCTTTAACCATCATTTTAGATGGGAAAATGAACCGAACACTACAATTCACTCCCAGAACACCAGCTTCAAAACAAGAGCTCAGACAAAGAGACAAGGAAAGCAAAGAGAAGAAAGTATATAAAAAGAGAATTTGAATAGGAGCCTCATGCAACCTCATTGTTAATGAATAAAAGTTTAATTATCGTCACAAATTTCCGTCGAGCATAATTAATGAGATCCCAATTTCACATAAAAGTTGTAATGCAAATCCATTTCACAAGTTCTTATCATGATTTTGGATATCAACGAATTCCAATTCATAATTCATTTATAAATCTCCAAATAATCTAGCAGCAACATCATGCTAAATTCTAATAGAGAGGTTACATGGTGCACAAAATTCCATTCTCCTAAACAATTAAAGAATATAAGATCTGCACATTGTTACTGTATGAAGGTGACAGGAATGCAGAATCTAAAAAAGAAAAAGGGGAAGTTCAAGAAAGTAGCATGTCGGAAGATTAATGGGGGCAAGACTTACTCACTTTAAGAGAATTAACACCAAAATGACTATCTGAATTTGCCACCAACGGACCATTTTTGGCACCAAAAGAAATGAACGAAAATATATGTACTGAAAATGCAACCCAAAATGTATACATCCATGGCAATACAAAACATGATTATCAACAAGGAACAAAGGCAAATATTAGGAACAGCTAGTTGTTCTTCATAAGGACTAAGGAGGCCCTGGACTTGCCATACTGTGAATTTCAGAGACTTCACCTGGTTGGAAACCTTCCATTGTTGACGGACAAATGCGAGAGTCCACACAAGCAAGCATGAGAAACTTCCCTTCAAATTGTACGTTGCAACTTCAGCACTAAGCTATGAAATTAAGGTGAATTACTGACTGAGAGTTTGTGTAACAAGAAAACATATAACAGCTGCAGAAAAAAAGTTACAATTGGTTCTTGGGAATATGCAAGATTTACTTCCCTCTCAAAGTCACTTGTTTCACTTGGACTGCCCTTAGAGAGGCTTGCCTAACACAAGACAATCTCAGGAGAAAAGGAATAATTCTCATCGAAGATGTTTCATGTGCAAGCAGGACAATGAAACTGTAAACCATCTCTTTTTGCACTACCCTGCAGCAGTTGGCTTATGGAATTTGTTTTACCCTTTATCTGGGCTCCAATGGGTAATGCCCTTCTCCATGAAAGATGTCTATGTAAGTTGGTCACTGTGGAGAGTAGATAAAACCATCAAAAGAATCTGGAGAATGATCCCAACAGGTATTTTTTGGTGTCCCTGGAACAAGAGAATAGCAGATGCTCTGATGGAATCTCAACTCCTACTAGCACACTCAAGGCTAGATGTTTAGAACGTTTATTCAGTAGGCACTTTCTTTCCCCAGTAAACAATGGGGATAACTTTTTGAATTTTGTTAGCTCCATGCCTTTAGCTTAGTAGAATATTCAGGGAATTCTTTTGGCTGTTTTACAGGTTTAAGCCTAAGTTTGCTTCACGTTTTGTTTGATGCAGCTTCTTTTGCTCTCTTGTAATGCTTTTCTAATATGATTTGATTACTTCACCAAAAAAAAAAAAATTAAAAAAGATAGCACCTATTGGTGATGTGAAGCTCTTCCTCGTAAATTGTCACGTCTCAAACAAACCTCATTTGCTGCCAACCAAGAGACATTGCACTTCGAATGGAGCCTTAGTTTTTCCAGATCTGTCTCCATATCCAATTTTTTCCGTGGACATTTTGTTGTCAAAGCTTTTAAAAGATCCAAAACCAAGACTAGTAATCATGTATAAAGACAAATGGGGCAAAAACTTGTAACATTGTATGTGACAGACGAGTCCCTATTATTTAAATGGAAGCTAAGCATATATCAAAAATTTTATCCTAACGGATTTAAAAATGTTGACGTCATTTCTCACAAGGGAAAAAAATCAAAATTAAATGAATCTATTACTTGCAAGTGTTAAGATCCTGGACTCTTAGCTCCAAACAAGCAACAAGGAGACTTAAAACCAATTAATTGCCTGACATAAGTAGATAAAAGACTTAGTTTCAAGCAAACAGAGTTCAAGATAAAGTTAAAACTTATGCGGCACAACTGAAGGGAGAAAAAAACAGGCAAATAAGGCCCCTCTGAGAACCTATTTGATCTTTTAAAAGATAGAAACATAGGACACTGAGGATAAATGACTTAAGCTATACAATAAGAAAACCAAGATTACTGATGCAGTATGGAGATTAGAGCAAAAAGCTGATTATTGCAATTACTTCAGTGCAAACTAGCAATACATTAGCATTACAACGAAAACATCAAGGCCAATGCCTGAGTAGCTTTTCATCCCTTACTAAAACATACAAAAGACAAAAGGAAGCTACAACTAGAACAAAAGAAATGCCTTACTTCGCTAGGCAGCCTTAACCTTATCATCACCCACAGCATTGAGTATAGGAAGACTGCTTAGGAATTCATCAAGACCTTCAAAAAACTCAATCCCTTCAATGTTCCCATCCTCTCCCGTTCCAGCTCCATTGCCTTGGGCCATCCCAGGTGCAGGGGGCTCTTCAACCTCATTACTGAATTCCACATTCAAATCCAACTTCCCAACATCTTTGGTAACCCTTCCAGCTTGCCTTCTAGTGTTACTAGCTCTCTTGCTTGACTGAGCGGTTGTAACATTGGGCACTTCTACACCCCCTTGAGTCGCTGAAACATCTTGCACATCATCACCAGCATTCCCTACAACATTCTTTCCCTTGTCAGATTTCTGTATCTTGGCCTTCTTTCTCCTAATCCTTTTACTTTTTCGTTTCCCACTCTTTGCCTTCTTCATCTTATTATCACCCTTCCAATCCTCATCTGACTCGTCACTCGACTCTGATAATCCCAGAAACACATCCTCATAATCATCAATATAAACCCTCGGAGCAGATGGCTTTCTTACACCCCCATGTTTATTAAACATGGGTGCAAACGGAGTCCAGCTCGAAATATTGCCTTTGTATTTCTTAAAAATCTCCCTGGAAAATCCTAAAGGCATAAATCCCCAACAACAGAAATAAGCTTCTTGTCCCTCTACAATTGGCGGAGGCGAGGCAATCTTTACAGCCTGAAATGCCCTCTTGCACTTTTGACACCTCAAAGTACAATCCACATATTCTAAAGGATACTCATACATCAGATAACAATAAGGACATGCAGTCCAGAAACTAGGAATAGCATGACTTGACGCATCTGCACCCCTCTCTTTTCCCTTGACATTGTTCACATTGTTGTTACTAGTACTAACAGAATGATTCTGATTGTTCCCAAAAAAAACCTCATTGTTCACATTGTTGTGACTAGTATTAGCAGACTGATTTTGATTGTTCCCAAACAAACCCTCATTGTTCACATTTCTATTGGTACTAGCAGACTGGTTTTGATTGTTCCCAAACAAACCCGCATTGTTCACATTTTTACCAGTACTAGCAGAGTGATTTTGATTGTTCCCAAACAAACCCTCATTGTTCACATTTCTACCAGTACTAGCAGAGAAATTTTGATTGTTCCCCACCAAGCCCTCGTTTCTTTGTGGTGCCTGCTTGTTAGCTTGCTGATGTACAGAAGCTACTTCTTGTTGCTCTCTTCTCGACTCCATAGACGCTACTCGGTGCTGCCCTCTTGTCGACTCTACAGAAGCTACTTGCTGTTGCCCTCTTGTCGTCTCTACAAAAGCTACTTGTTGTTGCCCTCTTGTCGACTCTGCAAAAGCTAAGTGCTGTGGCCCTCTTGTTGACTCTCCAAAAGCTACTTGCTGTTGCCCTCTTGTTGACTCTGCATAAGCTACTTGTTGTTGCCCTCTTGTGGTACTTGACCCAAAGGTAAACGGGTGTTGTTCTCTGTCCGGACTTAGCATAGTAGAGCTTACTGGCTGTGTTTGATTTCTGCTCAGAAATGTTACCGGCTGCTGCTCTCTAGTCAAGCTGGACACAGAAGTCATTGGCTGGGGTTGTGGGTCTTGAAGAAATGTTACAGTCTGCCGCTCTCTGCTGGAACTCGGGACAGAACTCATCGGATGCGACTGTGGTTGAGTCTGAAAAATCATAGAACTTTGTTGCATGAAACCAACTGGGTTATTAGTAGGTGGAGGAGGAGAGGACACAGGGTTAAGGTTAAGAAAAAACCCAATCTCTTTATCATAAACACTTCTCCTAAACGCGTTTGAAAGAACAGACCAAGCATCAACAACAAGATGAAAAGCATGGTCAGAGAAAGGGAAATTGTTCTTCTGAGGGTTCAATAGAAGAGCAAGACGTCGGTACTGATTAGCAATAAGTTCAGAATCATGGGTTTGGTTCGAAGGGATTTGAAGAATAGAGTAGTAGTCAAGATGCTGGTTGTTGATCCGCTTGTCGCCGGCGATTAGGGTGTCAACGATGGCAAGAATTTGGTCGGCAGGTAAAAGGGTCGGGTCGGATTCATGGGCCCGGGTCGCAAATGATTTACTCCCAACTAGGTCACGGTTAGTCAATAGCTTCTCAGCGATTGATAACCACCGTATCGCCTCCGCTCTCGACGTATTTCCGGCGCCGTTCATGAAGAATGGATGTTCCATTTTTTTCAATTTCAGTTCCAAGAAATGAAGAAATTGAAGTGAAGAAGAAAGAAAAGAGAGAGAATTTTAGCGTACCACTTCTATATTAACTGCTATGAAGAAGGACACAAGTTAGATACAAAAATGACATAAAGGGCACGTGTTTGTAGACTTCATACCCTTAGATAAAAGGGTAAAAAGGTAAAATTAAAATTGTTTACTGTGGTAAAACATTGATTTATTTGTTAATTAACTATCCATTGTGATTTGTTTCAATAAGATTATACGGATATCTGTTATTACTATGATTCATGGAAGTAAAAAATATAGTACTTAATTACTAAAAGCAAAGTGAGTTAAATTACGTTATCAGTTAGTAACTTAAGTTAAAATTATATATCTATATTAAGATATTTAATTAATATTTAACCATATATAAGGGTTGAATCTGTTGGACTATAAACAGTTGAACAATGAACGGTTCACACGTGGCAGCTTAAGAATTTAAAGTGGAAAGACAGTTTGATGGGAGTAATAGTAGAAAATAATTTAATATTTTTATTTTTTCTTTTCCCTAATTGTATAGTGTGGTAAATATCTAGCTCTTCTAGAAAGAAAAAAAAGAAGAAAAGTGTTGTATGGTTGACTTTTTTCCATTCGAGAAAAGTGAGGAAATTTGCCTATCATTTAGCAACCTTAACAATTAGGAGTGTAAAAAAGAAAGGCGGGATGAATTTAATTTGAACAGATTAAAATGAATAAGTTATTGAATTGCTTAAAAGTTATTTGAATTAAAATTGGCTAAAAATATTTAATGATTTAAACACATTCAATTCTTACTATGTTTAAATTTTTCTGTTTGAATTTTTATAACATGTATAACTATCTATAAAAAAAAATTATCTTTATTATGGTTATTATTAAATGTTGTTTTGAAAAATATTTTGATAAAAATCTGATTGATCTAGTTGGTTGCATATCAGTTCAACTTTTAGATGTAGGAGTGTTCATCGGGTGGTTCAATTCGATTTTGAATGTTATTGATTCGTCTTATCAACTATCGATTGTAGATATGCTAAATTGTTATAGAATCATTAAGATATCGGTTATTGATTGTTAGCAGCTTAATAATCGATTGCCAAATTTTGATTGTGATATGTGAAGTTGCTTCTTGTTTGTACCATTGGGGACAAACTTTATAATATTGACTATTGAGCATGAAATTTATGAGAAATAAAGTGAAACCTTTAGTCAAGCGTCTTTATATACCCAAAGGTAAAAATATATTCAATAATTACAATCGAATTATCGGTTAATCAATTAAAAAAATCTTAAAATGTATTGTACAAGTAAAAAAAAAGTGTATACATACAAAATTGAATCTATTTGATACAAGAAACTTTTCATGTAGCGATAAAAAAAGCTAGAAGAACTTATGGTGAAATAATAGTTAAGAATCACAACTTGTAACGGTTGCATTTTATATCAATGACTTTCACTCAATCTCCCATTTTATTCCTGATTATATACTAATACTAGATAGCCCAACATTTTATATTTTCAAGTAGATTAGCTGAAGTCTTCTATAATAAAGGGCATAAAGAGGGTCCAAGCAAAAGTATAGTAATATGTACAACACTAATGTTAAAAGTTATAACTACACAAATGAAGAAAAGAAACCAAATATATCTTGTAATGCTATTGCAAGATTGTTTACGTATATGTAGAACTATCTTCCGCTTGAAATGTCAAAATGCGTGATGAAAACTCTGAAGAGTTATTTTTCTCCGCCAAAGACTAACCTGAAATGATAAAATACAAAGTTCCAGAGTGGATAATTAGAAACAACATTATGACAAAGTAATTGGCGTAACACATAAACATGACCCTTAACTTGGCACCAATTGGCAACTATGACCTTAAACGTTGCCAGTGCTTAAGTAGGCACTTCAACTATCCAAAAATTTAACAATTAAGCACTCGAATCCAACATGTCAAAGTGCGTGAAACACACTTCATTTAGGCACGTCAGTGGTAAAAATAAAGGCCCCCAATGGTCAAAAAAATGCTTAAATGAAATTCTACCCTTAATGAATCTCTTTTATGTATATCTCTATTTTTTAAATCAAAATTCCACTTTATACTCTTCCTTCTAAGGTCTCCAACTACTGTCATCTTCCTCTCTTTCTTCACAATTTTCTGCTCATTGAAATGGCATCAAATTTTTTTTGTCATTGTGGAAAAAGAGTTATAATGAAAATTTCTTGGTCTGTAAACAACCCATGTCGCTAGTTTTTTGGATGTGAAGATGGTCGGGTAAGGTTTCATTTTAGATGACTTTTTTAAAAAAATATTCTAGTATTCAAGATACCATTTTTATGATTATTTTGTTGCTTCTTAAACAAGCCGGATGCAAAAATTTCAAGTGGTGCGAAATTGATTATTTTGTTTTTATTTTCATTTTTTTAATTGAAAAATCCACGTGTATTTATTTTAATTAGTTGGCAGCCATGTAGACGTATTTATATATCACACACTTTGCCCTTGATATTCGCGTGTTTAGTTGTTAAAATTTGTGATAGTTAAAGTGCCTATTTGTGCATTAACAAAGTGTAAAGTCATAGTTGTCAATTGGTGTCAAGTTACGGGTCATAGTTGTAACATAACTTGTACTGAAAAATTGTTGACACGTGAAAAATTTTAAAATATTTTTTCTTCAAAACAATACCTAATCTTCGGCCTCAAATGTCTTTTAATGACCCAAAATCGAAAGCCAGGTCTGTTCTCAAAAAAAAGAAGCATTTTTTAAAAATGAAAGAGCCGTATTCATTATAAAGTTCTAAGCATCCATGCAGATAGATCCAATGACTAATTTCAAAGTCTTTAATAAGTCAAAAGTTGAGGCTTCAGTTTCTTCTTATGTTTTACACTCGAACGAAGCATTTACTTACTCCCATTTTTGGAAACTTTATAAAGAAAATGTTTAATCATAAAGTAATGCAGTATGTAGCCTACACCTTTTTCTTTTGAGAAGTTATATGTTAATCAAACTCATTGACAACCAAAGTAGCCCCCATTCTTTTTATTTATATAATATAAACATTGAAATACCAAATAATGAAATATCACGAGCATCGATATCGATATTAAAATTAAAGTAATCGTGAAAAGTTACCTTTTTGATAAAGAAATCGAAAAATTTCTGATAGTTTACCAAGGAACTGAATAATTCTTTCTTACCTTGGTTAATATGAGCATACCACATATATGATTATAAAGTTCATTCTTATCTCACTTTCAAGCAGATCATGCATTCAAATTCAAATGGCAACATAGTGGTATTGTCTCTCCGGTAGGGTCAAGGGGAGAAGGACAGTGCGAGAAATCGAATTTAGTGTTATTTATCATTCTAAACGCTAATACAACTATCAAAATGTGAATATAAAGCTAAAATGCTATGAATAGAAAGGTGATTTACTTGATTTTTTTTCGACTTCTTTTTCAATCTCATCTCATCCTTGTAACTGATGAAGGCAGGGCATTCAGCTTGCATAGTCTGCATGCATGATTCTTGCAGAATGCTTTACTGAAAAATTATAAAGAAAATAAAACATATGACATGACGAATGATGATGACTCCTCCATATCACTGGAATTACACTACAATTTGAGTGCAGAACTTAATATACTTTCTTTATCTACCAAAAAACATAACAAAAGAATTTGAAAATTCCTCCAGTGTTAAAGAAGCTCCACTGTAGTCATTTTAAAATCATCTTCTGGCCAATAATTAATTCATGTAAAATACAACAGTGAAGTTTCAAAATCAAATTTTGTGTTACTATAAAGAATATAGCAATTCTATCTCTCGTATTATGAAGCACGCCTCCTGGGTTTTAAGTCCAAAGAGTAGTTCTCTACAATGATCAACCGAATCACGATCAACTAAATTACTCTTCGTAGTAATATTTCATACTTCACTGTTATATATATTATACACCACATGGTAAAATATTTCTTCATCCGAATAAGTTTGATTTATATTAGTCTTTCCTTTCCTTCAAGGTCACAGTTCACCAGATGTAAAGATACACAATCACACTTAAAAATGCCACACAATTATCAAGAACATATAAAGACATCAAAATATAAATTACTCTCTTTTAGAAATAAGACTTGAGGGGTGCGAACATCGCTATATCTATTGTATAAAAAGCAGTAAAAATTGTACTAAAGAGGGGGGGTGAACGCAGCTCTATTAGTTGTACAAAAAAGAATGAGGATTGTACTCTCAAAATTATCTCCAACTTACTCAGAAGGAGCATGAAGTTATTCCATCTATTCAACTCTTGGTTATCAACAAAAATTAGTCCTGCTTCTATGAATACTTTTTTTTCACTTTACAAATTATTATAAACAAAGATACACAGATATACTTAAAAGTCGAGAGCGTAGAACAAAGATAAACATTGAGCACACTATAAATAAACATTAAAATCGATATAAGTTAAATGTAGTATATTGGAGAATACTTACCACAAAAGTATTGTCTCTCACAACATTCAATGAGGTAACTCCAAAAAGCTTCTTTGGATCAAAAGTTCATGATTTCTTCAAAGCTTCTCTTGCAATATGAACTGTAAGGTACAATGAATTACGGATCATTTAACAATAGCATTAGGACTACACTTATCCCAACATATATCAATTCTTTAGTTCACAGAGGATCCCAATAAATATGTAAAAGTTTCGGTGCATAGTATTTACTTTGTCAAGGTTATTCAGTAGAAAAATAAAATGTACCTTTTTGGATTTTCTTTTAATCACGATGATGTACCTTTCGAATGGTTGCACAATATATCAAAATGTTCTGAAAATTCCAAAAGAAAAAAACATTGTTAGTAGTAACTCGAACTCTCAAAAATGTTGTTGCACCAATGTTGGATCCTTCAAAAATACACTATTTTTGGAGAATCCAACACGCACTCATCGGCCTTTTTAAAGGGTCTGAGAAACATAGACATGAGGCATATCATCAAACACCTTGTGTGTGGAATGCTATGAGTTGCATTTTCTGTGTATGGTAATGTTTTCCGGTCTCTATAAGCTTTCCTTTTGTTTTCTTCTTTCTTTTTCTCTGTTATCAAGAGAAATAATTTTGTTTCCTTTTAGCGTCAATAAAAGGAAAATAAAAAAATAGGTAAGAAATTCCATTCACATCTATAAAAATATTTATCAAGAGACATTACCTTTTGTTGTGAATGGAATTACTTTTCTTCCGCTTAATAATAAATTCCAAAATCAAGCAGAAGAAAAGAAATTCCATTCACATTTATAAAAAATAAAACTTCACTAAAGTTGAACAATCAAAAACAAAATATTTCTGAAACAACTATTTTGGAGTCAACCATTACCCATCCATCTTCTCTCCAGTCCATGTAAGCTTCAAAAGAACAAACTTCGAAAAAGAAAAAAATGTGTTGTTTGAGGGCTGAGGAATTAGTCAAAACAAAGGCACAAATTTTCACTAAGAAGTAAAGCAAGCTTGAGACGCATGCTGATAGGCATATTTACTATAGGACACGTGTCACAATTTATTTATAATTAGGACACATGTTAGGACAGTAAAAAAAATTCAAATGATCATTTTACCTTTGCAATCTCTTTGTACAATTTTTATTACTTGTGGTACAATAGGAAAATGTAGTGTTAGTCCTTTTTGTTGTTGGCTTATTATATAATAATAGGGTAATATAATTAAATCAAGATATTTCCTCTGCTTTAACGAAATTCAGTGAACATAAGAGATAAAGTGTTGGCAATAATATCATCAATCAAGCATGAGTTTGCAAACTTACAATTGTAAAATATTATTTCGGCCCACTTTAGATGATGCAAGGCCCAATACAGATTGATCCAAGCCCATTCTTGTTTCAAGTTTTTTCTCAGATTGCTCCTATTTGAGGGTGATCTTTAATTTTAGCCCTTAAATATGATAGTATTTATTTTTTGTCTTTGCTTCTTATTTAATGAAATTTATGGATCAAAGTGCTCTTATCTATGATTTAATTCGCTCGGCATAAGTTTAGAGAATTTTTTATTATGCAGGAACTAAGTTATGAGGCATAAGTTGTGTAGTGTAAGTTCTCTAGGAATTAAGTTATGCCTTTTACAACATAATATATGAGTTTTGAAATTAAACTTTTGCTCTGCTCGATATAAATTCTATGGAAATTAAGTTATGTAGTATGACATAATTTGTTATACCTTTTACGACATAACTTATGATGCATTATGATATGAAAATACAATTTATGCCAAGCAAAATATTATTTGTTATTTTGATGTCAAGAATCTATTAGACCTTTTTTTTTTTACTTTCAACTGTTGAAGGACAAAAATTAGTGATCTTCGAATTCGAGGACAAAAATTAAAATCAACCCAAAATATGGCGATTTGTATGAATGGCCCTTTTTTGCGGTTCATGACATTTATAAAGCACGTATGTACTGAAAAGTGTGAAAAAAATTAGACAGATGAAATTTAGTGGTTCCAATATTAATCGGTCACTTTGAACCAAAGTCTTACCCGTTTGTGCTAATCTTTAATTTTTATTCTTTAATATAAATAATTTTTTTATAAAATATAAATTTATATTTTTATATTATAATATTTCATCATTTATACCACGCATTCTTAAAGAACTTGTTCCAACTAAGCAAAAAGTCAATTGCTAAAGATAAAACTAAAGACCCCTCCATTTGGAACACAAAAATAAAGAAGATCAATCTATTTAAATAGGAAACGTGTAATTAAATGAAAAATATTCATTGTCAATATTTCTCTGATACTAAATAGTAGTACTAAGTCCAAACAAAGGATAGGTTTTTTTTTTTTTTTTTGGCGTTTCCTCTTGTGTTTCTTCATGTATCTAACTTTTTTTTTCTTTCAATTCCATGTACACTAATGTCATAGGATCAATATTGGTCCTGAGATGGTCCTCCTCAATGGTTCAGGCGGCACATTTACTCTCTTATGATTTTCCAAAAACTGGTTAACAAAGAAAAAGTGATGTGAAAGTTCTTTAAGAAACTGATACTTAATTCAAATATGTCATCGAACTTTAAGAAAATGTCCATCTATGCCATCCGTTAAAAGTTTGACTCATCTATGTTATTGCTGTTAAAGTGAAAGCTCATCTATGCCATTTTTTTAACTCCAATTTTGCAAAACCATTTATTACATCCCAAACAACTTTTAACACTTTTCAATTGTAGTTTTTGGATCATATGTACTCTTTTTGCTTCTTCTTCTTTAAGAGAACATTACAATTTCCAAATTTCAAACTTTTTAAATTCTTTACAAAATCACCTCAAATTTCAAGAGTAATTCCTCTCCGAGCTAGATACAAAAACTCAATATCTTTTGAGCGCGAATTCAACCTAACTCAACAAGACCCACTTGAAATTTCTTCAAAGTTTCAAAATTTCAACATTCTTTAATGGTAGAATTTTCTCCACAACTTCAAATCATTTGAAATTTTGAACATAGACTCAAAAAATATTAGGGAACAAAGATCTAATGTCAAAAACAACTACAAAAACACGAATCAAAGCAATTTTTTGAAATTTTGGGACTGATTTTCATTTTTTTGGAATATTTTTTTTAATATGGGTAAATTTTTTAAACTCTACAAATGATTTTAGAATTTTGATTTTTTTTAAAAAAAGAAATTATTGATGTAGCCGAAATTTGAGATGATTTCGTGAAGAATCAGAGATGTTCAAAATTTGGGAGTTTTTATGTTCTTTATGGGTTCTTGGTGTTCTTAAGGAAAAACAAGCAAAAAGAGTACATTTGATCAAAAAAACTTTAATTGAAAAGTGTTAAACCTTGTTTGAGGTGTAAAAAGTGATTTTGCAAAATCGGAGTTAAAAAAATGGCATGGATAAGCTTTTTCTTTAACAGTAATGGCGTAGATGAGCCAAACTTTTAACGAATGACATAAATGAGCCTTTTCAGAAAGTTTGATGGCATATTTGAGCTTTTTCCCTAACAAAATTGTAGAGATGTGACACTCGAGCCTAATTCAATTCCTAAGTTAGCTTTGAGAGAAGGATTGTCCAAATCCATATAAGCAGAGTACCAATATATTCTCCAATCAATGCGAGACTTTAACACCCCTTTCACGCCCAATCCATCCTCTAGTTGGGCTGGTGCGTGAAGGGGATATTAGAGTGGATTCAAATCTCACATTGGTTGGGGAATGGATTGATTGTCTATTTATATGGATTTGAACAATACTCCCCCTTATAAGCTAGCTTTTGGGGTTGAGTTAGGCGCAAATATATGTCTTTACAAAAATAGCGAAGAAGTGAAGGATTGATTGTCAATAAATTTTACCGTAACCATTTTTTTCAAGAAATCATTCTGCATCAGAAGCTCCAAATGTTGAGCCTCCAAATATGCTTCACGAGCCTTATAAACATAAACATGGACATAAAATAAAATCAAACAAAACAAAGGATCGAATGAGAGTGTCAATTTAATGGGATAATAGGAAGTCATAAAAATTAAATAAAAGAAAGCATTAGCTAGCTTACCAGTCTCATCTCATGTGTTCTAGCTGCAACTTCTCTGTTTTTAATTTTTTGTTTAGCCATTTTGAGAAGCCTTTGTTCTTCACTCATGACGACTCCTCTGTATTTCCTTTTCTGCCTCTTTCTGCGATGTTTGTTAGCCTTAGTTTGGCCACAGAAGAAGTACCTTATAACAGGGCTCGAGGAATCATTTGCGAGGCCAAAAGCATTATAAAATGGATGTGCATTGCTACTTGTGTATTGCGAGGCCATTTCCTCAATCATTCTTTCAGTCTCATCTACATTCTCTCCCAATTGATCGATATTATCATTGAAATCTATTGATGTTTTTGTTGCTGGAGTGAGTTTTGTTCTTTCAAATGCTTCAAAATCCTTGGAAATTCGCATAATAGTACTTGATTGTGTAGCATTATCAAGATGATCATAATTTGAAGAGCCACTGATCAATTTTCCGCCTTCATAACATCCATAAGGATTATAAGAGGGATGCACATTGCTACTCGTATATTGCAATGTTCCTGAGTCCATTTCTTCCACCATCTTTTCAAACTCGTGTACATTTTCTCCCAATTGATCAATATTATTATTGAAATCTATTGATGTTTTGGTTGTTGAAGGCAACTCTGTTCTTTCAAACACTTCAAAGTCACTAGAAATTTGCATAATAGTGGATTGTGCATCATAGTGAAGATAATCATAATTATTTTGCGCGAAGTAATTGTCCATAAAATCTTTAGGATCTATATCATCCATGGACCTCTTTTTCTTATAATTATTAAAAGCTTGATAGAGCTTGTCAAGTTGATCATCCATTATCAACCATTCCAAGTCTCTGTCTTCTTTTTTACATGTAAAATTCAAGTCCATGGCTATTGAAAGAAAGTTTTAGTCAACAGGCAAATAAAGACTTGCTTAGTTTCTATTTACCACAAGATTAATGAGACTCATTTCTTCATAGCAAACAAGGTGTGTGAGGGAATATATTCTGCCAATTGAATGTCAAGTAAGTACTGTTGGAGTTTTTTTGGGCAATATTCCAGAAATGTTTTGAAGTTACAAAATGTTCTATTCTCTGGATAATTGCTAAGAATGAGCCGTTCCTTTGGAAGAATATTTTACACTAATAATATTAATTTGTACAATTTTCATTAGACGAACTAAATCAAAATTGTAATTTAACTTTTTCTATATCAAAGTATTCCATTAATATGCTTTCCACCCTTGTGGCCTAGTGGTCAATGAAGTGGTTGAGAACCATAAGGTCTCATGCTCAATTTCCATCGGAGACAATAAAAACTAGGTGATTCTTCCCATTTGTCATAGGCTCGAGATGGGCAAAAGTTGACCCGACAATCAAAAATAAATAAATTAACTTCATAAAAACTCCATAATCAATCATGACATAAAATGTCCCCGAAGGGGCATCCGATAAAATAATTAAAATCATGACATAAAATAGTGAATATCTTATCTTAAATTATTATTTTTATCGGTTTTCATCTGAAGCACTTTATCTCAAAATATCTTTAAAATTCCATCACAAGTTCATGGAATACTCATAAAGAGATCTCGATCTCGAATATTTTACAAATTCATGGAATATTTGTAAAGAGATCAAATCCAAATCAACTTAATTCGAGAAATACGTCACTAACAGCCTTCAAATTATGGAAATCAAGTCCAAATCATCCAAGTTCGGAAAATACGTCACTAACGGCCCTCGAATCATGGAGAAATCTAAAAAGAGAGAATAATCAAGGGAGGAACAGAATTATACTCACAATCTTGATCAATAAAATTATGTTTCTTTATTAAAAAAAGGGAAAAGTGTCTGATATACCCCTCGTTATGAAAGTAGCTCATATATACCCCTACTGTTATATAAATGGCTCACATATAGCATTGGGCCTTAAAAGATGTCCTTGTTACAGAAACCAAGTGGATCCCAACCCATTCCTAAAATAGGAAACATAGGGCCAGCTAATCTAAGTTTCCAAATAAAAATCCAAGTTTTCAGCAATTTTTGCATACTAGTTCATGACATTTATTCATATACATTTTTTGGGGGGAATTTATACCACTAGACACTACTTAGTGGCATTTTGTTAAAAATAAAAACAAAAACTCATGGATAAGTACAAGCAAGGAGGGCTAGGTCTTACCTTACCAAATCTTAATGAAATATTGAACCTCTACTAATTAACGAGCATGAAGAAAATAAGAACTAGAGAGAACTAAACATTTCGACATGGAACATAAATAAATAGATATAAGTGAAAAATAATAAAACTTCTATACAAGATTTGAACCCATAAGTTGACAAATAAGACTTGGTTGAGCACCTCCATTATTGACAAGTATGGGAAGGTTCAAGTCCATGTTGAAGGGTAAGTGAGAGCATTATCGAACTCATCAAATTAAAATCTTTGATTTTCTTTATGTTTAATTAAAAAAAAAATCATTTGCATTCCATAGGAATTACCTGACATGTTTAAAATTACAAAATCTAAGTGATAAATTTTTGACATGTTATACACATCTTTAATTTAAAATCACACCATTCAAAAAATTTCATTGAGTTGTTAAGACATATAAAATAAAAGGAAGTAGAAACAGTATCACCAGTTTTTGTCCTTCAGCATATGCTTTCCTTCTCTTGTGTTGTTGTTGGGGTGGGGTCATTCGATGTGCGATACTCATATAAAAAGTTTTTATTTTCATGACTCAAACCTAAAATCTCTAAACTAATTAAAATTAAAAATATCTTGATGACGTTGCGTTCGAAGATCTTGTAGCCCATTAGCTAAATTAAAAGTCAATTAAATTAAGTTGAATCTTCGGCGCTCTCATTAACTTCCCGAGTGGCCAAATAGACAGATAGTTCATTGGTATCAAAATATTAGTTTAATGATGACTAAATAGTTTAATAGGAATTTTATATTTCTTATTAAGATAATTATCTTGGTCTATGTACTAAATGGTCCCCTCTTCAAAAGGAGAAACAAAATCTCAGGAGCAGATAACAAAATTTTCTATTATAAAATTATTAAAATTCGAATATATACTTTGATAAATACTATTTGCCCTTTTGATGGATATATGCATATGCTTCCGTTCACGGGAAATAGATAAATCCAATCAAATTAAAAATCACAAAAACTACAAAAAAATTGTAATGTAAATAATTTTTATTTAGTTTCTAAATATTCATGCCAATCAAGCGCTAAATGAAATTATGCATGAATTATTTTCAATCGTGTGAATGTTTTATTAAGGGTGTCAATGATTTAAAAAATAAATCTATTCAACCCGTCAAATCAATTTTTAGGTTTTCAAAAATGTAATTGAAGGTTTTGATGTGCAATATATATATATATATATATATATAGACAGAGAACGTATGAAACAAACAAACCTATTTCAAAAAAAATATTTTTATTAGATTTCTCATAGCTTAATTTGAACTCATTATAAGACAACTTTTAGAATATGGGCTTGGATCGAATTAGGTTGAGTTAATAAATAGACAAGTTCATAACTTACTCAAAATTGAACGAATTGAATAAATCATATTTTCATGGGTTACTTTTACCATTCATACTTCTAGTGATTTCCAAACTGATCCTTAGTTGGCGTTTGACTATAAATTTTGGATTAGATTTCGAATATTTTTATTTAAAAAAATAAATAGGAGAAATTTCTCTTTCACTCACAAAATTCTAAATAAAATATATGTCTAAGCAGAACTTGAGATTTCAAAAATCTAAAATTTAAAACTAAATTTTCAAATTCAAATCTATGGCCAAATGGTAGCTTAGGGTGTGTTTTCTAGTAAAATTATTTTGAAAATATCTTCTTTTAAATAACAGGTCATTTTAAAAAAAAATTCTCTAATAAAATTAGGAAGAACAAGTCAATCACATTGCCTCATACCCACCTCCACTTTTGCCCTCCTGTCAATTTCAAACATGTATCATTATTGAATGAATTAAGTCATTAATCACATCATAGATTAAGGATGGAAGAAAGAAGCAACATTTTAAAACCCCATCACTACATATCTATAATATATTAATTTCTCAGATAATGCATTAATGTTGTACTCCCTTAGATTTTGGAATCTGATGTTTGAGTGAGTAGAACAAGTTAGATAAGAAAACTACATGTATTATGTAGGGCCCTAAGTGCGTGGGTTGTGTCAGATTAAACGATGAGAGTGGGGAACATTGACAGGTACGAGGGTACAATAAAGTCATAAATTTCTCCATCTCTCATCACTCACCTGTACGGTAAAGCTTCCCCACTTACACACATTTATCTCATCTTTTCTATTTCTCTTTCTCTACAGTGTACACATTTTAAATTGTAAAGAAATAGATTTTTTGAGCTTTAACTTAATCCCAAAGACACCTGATGCGTGAACAATGAAATATATATGTAAGTAGAGGAAAGGATTGTTCAAATAATTTTAAAGAGACTACCCAGCTCTTAAAAGAGCCAATGTACAACTCTTCACTTATATTATAAAATTTAAATAAAAGCTAGTATTAGATTAATTGTATTGAACCGGTATCATATATTCTATATCCATTTCTATAACTATTGAATAATATATGACTAATATCTTTTATTTGATACTGAATCATAATTAACTAGTACCGTAAGTAGTAATTTGCTTCCATTTCTAGGTTTGGACACATCGGGTCCAGATGAGTTTTACTACTCCTTCTGTCCCATTTATATAACTTACTTTCCTTTTTTACTCCGTTCAAAAAAGAATAACACGTTTTTATATTAAGTCACAATTTAACTTTTAAATGTTCATTTTACCCTTAATGAAACGATTTCTAGCCACACAAATATTTATGACTTATTTTAGACCATAAGTTTCAAAAGTCTATCTTTCTTTCTTAAATTCCATGTCAAATCAAACTAACTTATATAAATTGGGATAGAGGGAGTAGTTCTTTTTGTACCTTGTATGAATTGTTTTTGATATTTGAACATGTTTAAGTTCAGGTTTCAAAAATGAATTTGTTTTCTTAGTCCGTAACATCGCTGTGTATTAAAAGGGTAACGTTCACAAATAGTCACATAATTATAATATATTCTTTTAAAAGTCATTTATCTATCAATTCTAACACAAAAATGAGTAAAATTTGAGTATACCAAAACAAAAATCACATAACTTGAAAATACTAAATTTCTGGTTAATAACTCAATCTTTTACTCTTTTTTAAAAATATAATAAATAAATATTCAATTAAAAAGCTCCAACCCAAAGTCGTATGAAAAAAGTAAAACCCTTTATATTATTCCCTTTCCTCTACCATTTTTATGTATTTGATTTGAAAGTTAGTAAAAATTTTAAATGGTGTAATTTTTTTGTGTTAGAAATCATAGTTAGGTGACTTTTATAAAAGAAGAACAAGAAAAAGTAATCACTTTATTTTAATTTATATGACACATTTTCTTTTTAGTCAATCCCAAACAAAAAGCAAAGAAGTGAAAATGATGGAGGGAATGGAATGGAATGATATTTATTATTAGTGAATTACTATTAGAGGAAAGAAAACGGCAAATTACAGTATGCTTGGCTATATATGGGAATTCAGTTGGATTTTTGGCCATAAAAGGAATCTTCGTAAAAGACTCACAATAACTCAAAGTCAAGCAAAAAGAAAAAAATGTATATATGGAAAAAAAGAAAGAAAAAAGAACACTTAAATTTAATTGGCTGATTTTATGATGTTATTTCTCTCTCCATATATCATTGGTCTAACTATTCCTAGATAATGTGTAGTACTGTAACCAAAATACCCTAATTACTTTTTCTCTTTCTATTGTAATAACACAGCTTTTTTTGTTTCTAAAAATCTCTCTTCACTTTTCTTCAGCTCATATCTTCAGATCTCTTCTCCATTTCTTGGAAATTTCAGGTTTCTTTCCCTTAAATCCTTCTTTTATTTTGTAGATATTTTCTAGGGTTAATTAATTAATTAATTAACCCACCTTTTTTTTCTTCTCTATAAATTGTTAAGTAGTTCACAAGTTTCTTAATTTTTTTTGAAACTCCTTATCCAGTAGAAGAGTTACAAACATTCTGAAAAATTCTTTCTTTTTCTAATAAGATATTATAAAAAAAGATTCTTGTCCTGATTATAGTCAATTTTACCCAGTGTATTTTTTTTTTTGAAGATCTAAATTTTATCTTTTTTGTTGATATTTCTTTATGCTTAAGTAATGTTTGACTTTAATTTGAATTGGATCAGTGTGAACATGATATTAATTAGTCTTTATCCGTTCAACGATATAGGTGAAGAAAGAAAATGGTAAGACAAAAAATCCAGATCAAGAAGATAGACAATTTGACAGCAAGACAAGTGACATTTTCAAAGAGAAGAAGAGGGCTTTTCAAGAAAGCTCAAGAACTTTCAACTCTTTGTGATGCTGATATTGGACTCATTGTTTTCTCTGCTACTGGAAAACTTTTTGAGTATTCAAGCTCCAGGTATGTTTTTTGTTTATTTACTCCAATTTAATTTCTTATTCCGTAGACCATCTGAGAAATCAATCCGTTCATTGTTATAGTACAATTTCCGGTTTCAAGGAGTAGTAATTATCCATAAAATTATAACAAAACTAATGAATAACTACTTACAAGTTACAAATTAATTTGTAGTACATATGATTATGGTCTAGTTAATTTCTTTTTATTGGTTACTTGTTAGTTTCACTAATTAATGAAAAGTTTTTTTTTTTGGGGAGTAATAAAAAGCCCATGACTTGTATGTCAGAAATCTCTTACTTTTCTTGTCTGTCAGATATTTGGAGAGTTCCAAATATTTTGGGGAAAAAAAAGAAAAGCTAATAATAACTGGTAAGATTGATAATGCCATATTTGGTGTATTTGATGTTACTATAAAAGAAAGAAATAAAGTTTGTTCTCATTATACATTTGATGTCTTTAGGAAAATGTATGTTTTAAAGCAATTTGTTTATACACTATTTAAAAGAAAATAATGCTTGTATTTAATGTCATTTTTACCGTACGAGATCTTTCAGAGCTTTAATTTGTACTTGAATCTCATTTAAAATACTTCTGCGTAAAATTAACACATATAATCATAGGTTGGATTTTCAGGGATTATTAATTTAATAAGATCTATGTCATGAGTACAGCAAAAGCAGCATTATATTGTTGTGATTAATGTATCACATAATCTAAGATTTTTCTCTTAGATTATCTGTGTACGAACAGTGATATGTTTTTAACTAATGTCACTGTATGCAGAGGATTCAAGTGTCGACAATACTGTGTGTTTGGTATGGAAGGACAATATTTTTCATGGAAAATGTTTTCTTCGAAAATAAGTTAAATTTCTTATTTATTTTTAGTGTTCACTAAGTAAGAAAAAAATGTTATCTCAAAAGTATTTATATGTAATCTAGCAAAACACTGTAGGGGTGGGGAATGGGGCTTCAAGGGTGTCGGGGGTGGGATGGTCAAGGGGTAGAGGTTGGGGTATTGGGTGAGTGGGGAGGATACAATAAACATAGAATGTCATTTATAAAATTTATTTTTCCTACTTCCAAAAAATATTTTCTTCCATACCAAATACACCCGTGTCAATTTCAAAATGATGTTTAGTTTGTTAGGCAATCTTGTGTCGATCAAAACTGATTTCCTCTCTTGGATTTGCTTTAAGTTTGCTTGTTTTACTACAATTTTCTTAGAGTGTGGTTTAAGTCTAATCCTTTTGGATCGCCTGATTTGGAATGATGGTGCTTCGTAACGACTTAGTTTGTCTGTAAAAGTAGTGACCTTATGCTATGGTCGCCCTCCAACTTACCACAATCGCTTCAAATTGATTGAATCTTTATCAATTTGGTTAGAACAAAATTACTCATACATAACATAGACCAAATAAACTCGTACTTAAAATCTTTACTGAACTATATACCAACCACCATATAAGCAAAATAAACGTATTTCCTAGCTTAATTATATTCTAAAACAATAGGATTAGCTCAAAGACACTAAAAAAGATGCTAATTAATGACAATGTAATTCTTAGCGTAATATTCGAAAACAATAGGCTTAGCTCAAAGAATATTTAAAAAGATGCTAATTAATGAGAATGTGACTCCTCTAGGTAATAAGAAGCTTAAAACATGAAGCCCAGTTTTAATTACCTCCTTCATATTTGACTTATTGAGCATTTTCTTCCCCCAGTTTTAGTGACTCATAGTTAATAAGTTGAACGCCAAAAATATGATTAACTATACTTTACTCCTCTCCTATTTTCTAAAAACTAGTTTTTCGACACGTGCGTTGCACGTGTAAATATGCACAGTTATGTATTAGGTGTGTAAAATAATTTCAACATAATCAAAACATTTTTTGACTATATATTTATTTATAAAAGAATAAAGGACATATTTTTGTGATAGATTAATATGAATTATCGTATAATGACTTGTTTTTCAAGGTCAAAAACTTTAAAGATGACAAATAATTTTTTTCTCAGATGCATAATATTTTTACTTATTTTGCTTTAATGAGAACAAAAATGTAATAAAAAATATCTTATCTAATATTTTTTTATAAATGATCTTGGTGGTGTATCTTTCCATTGACAGAATAAATTCACACCTATCACAAATCAGCATACCAAAAATCTAGAGAGAATTTAAACTAAAAATAACTCATACTTCCCATGTCATAACTTGTGTGAACTTTTAAAACTTTTTTGAAAATTAATTTGACTAATTTCTGAAGAAAAATTGTATTATATCAACTCAATATTTTCACCTTAAATTTAGATATCCAAAGCTACAGAAAAAAATCATATACTACAATTTTTCTCATATATATATGATTAAAAATATACTTTAGAATATATATATCAAGTTTAAATAGTTTAAATATTGACAAACTAAAAACCCAAATAAGTTAAGAAGATGATATCCTTGACCTCACCATCTTTAACTTTGTCCATGACCATAGACCTTACTGCATTTGTAATAAAATTTAAGTATTTTCCTTTCCAATTCAAAATCTCTGTAATATATTAAAGAAAAAAAAAACTAAAAGAGACAATAACAATTGGTGATATGAATGTTATACGAACTTATAATGTTGTGATCTGTACTATATCTAGTTTTCACATATAATAAATGTTGTGTCAAATGTATGTCTAATACTCATTCCATTTAAAAAAGAATGACCTAGTTTGACTTTCAAAAAAGAAAATGGGTCATTTTTTTTTGTTGAAATAGATTAAAAAAATAGGTAGGTCATTTTTTTTAAACGGAGAAAGTATTATCAAAGATTGGGGTTGAACAAACTAATTATGACAGTAAAATATGAATGTAAGTATATTTGCCTATCCAAACCAAATGATGGTCAATTTGATCTACTTCTTCTAAAGAGGAAAAATAAGTGACATTTAGGATGTATTATTTGATATGAAAGAAAATTCTTTTTTTTAAAAAATGAAAATAAGTATATTTCTTACTTATTTTGTTGTGTCTGATACGCAAGTAAAACTATTATTCTAATATATTTTTATATATCTATGAAAAGAATATGGGAGGTGGTAGTGGGGTGCTAGGGGAGTGGGTTGGTGGAAAATTGGGAATATATAGGACTATAGGGGGTAGGTGAAGATAAGGTTTGTTTGAGGTGTGAGGAGGGTGTAATGAATTTAGAATGCTACTTGTAGAACTTGTTTTACTTACTTCAATTAGGCAAGTCATTTTTATTATATTTAAGGAACTTGATTTCCTAGAAAAAATATTTTCCTACAATTTTGATCAAACAAACATTAAAAAAATCATAAAACATTTTCAAGAAAATGGTTTGTTCCATATCAAATACACCCTTACTAATTACTGCAATCTCACTATCTATAACCATTTCACATCACTTTTTTATCAAGCAAATACATATAAAAAAAAAGAAGCAAGATTATTAATACACCATAAAACCAATATTCATTAACGAAGTAGTTCTAAAATTTAGATCCCTAACAATAACACATGGTTCATGTGTATACAAATTCAGACCAAAGAACATTAATGTGTATACAAATGACACAATTCCTTATAGAACTTGTCAACTTTCTCTTACGTTTTCATTGCAACATGTTTGTATTTTTACTCTAGTCCCTCAAATTACTTAAGGTACTTCGTTATTTTTTTGCTTCAATATCTTTAATTTACATTCATGACTTTTTTTTCCTATCACATAGTATTGTATTTGTTTATGGAGAGTACTATAGTAAGTGATCATTTTGAGTACAAAACAAAAAAAAATGTTAAATACAAAAAGCCAAACTTTATAATTTCAACTTTTCAAGAGAAAAAGTTTTGATGAGATTGTACATAAACAAAAATAGAATTATTATGGGAGACTTGTCTAAAATATTTTAGATAAAAGCACTCATTTCTTCAAAAAAGCATACAACGCAAGTAGTGTTTAGATTTTGCACCAGAATTCATTCGACAATGTCCTTCAGGATTTAAAAATTTATAAATGTTTGTATGATCTGATATGTTATAACTCACGTGATTCAGTTTTCATTCCTTAAAATGGAGTTAAATGCGATTACGTTATTGTTTTTGGTGTGTTTAGTAGGACTACCGATTGGTGATTGATAGTGCATATAGTTGCACAGTTTGACTTTGTCCTATACTAAAAGTGCAGAATTTGACCTAATGGTTTCATGACACTTCAATCTCCTCTTCTTGATCAAACACTGTATATTTTTTTCACTGTTCCATATCTTGAGCTATACTTCACCATTATTTTAAAAAAAAAGAAGTTTAAAACTCAATTAACACTTCAATAAGAAAAAATGTAGAGAGCAAATTAGTATGCATTTGGGTTAGTTAACAATTGAAAAATAAAAAATATAGAAAGCAGATTAGTACTTGGTTTGGGGTTTGTTTGTAGCCATTTAATTTTTAAGGCAGTCCTTCTTATGGTGTAGCGTTTGATTTTTCTGGTATAAGTAGTTGGAAAAAGGAACGTTACACTTGGGTCTTTTCCTTGTGTGGTACCTCAAATTTCGTTGAACTTCGAACTTATTCAACTGTTGCAAAACACACATGACATTTTTAAGAGAAGAAGAGTAGAAAACCTAAGAAATTGTAGTGTAAAAATAAGAGGAAACCCCTCTATTTATAGCTAACAAATGGTAGTACGAATACGTAGTAATTGTGCATTATCAGAAAAGTTACAATGCTTTGGAAAAGTCACTGCTCATCGGATAAGTGACGATTCTTTGAAAAAGTCACAACTCATTGGAAAAGTCACAACTCATCGAAAAAGTCATAACCCTTCAATGTGAAAATGTGTCTACTTTTAATATAATATAATTAAATAATAAACTAAATTGAGTCTTTTTAGCTGGGGGTATTATAGTAATTTAACATTTAAGTTTAGGAGTTCATTTTTTTAAGGTAGTATAGATAGATGATGGTGTTCCATAACTTACACGCAACTCAATTATTTTATCTAATATTTGCTTAGCATTGTGGCTCTACGGACATGGACTGATGGAAGGCTGTCTCTTGATTAAGACAAAAATAAATGAATTATGATCATTCAAGGGGAAAATTAAAAGGGATTCAAAAAACCTCTTTCTATTTTTTTTTATAATCAAAAGATCCACGATGCGCAAACTAATATTTAAATTCAAATAAAAGTAATATAAGAAAGGAGGACATAAATCTTAACATCCGCAACAAGATAAGAATGTTGTGAATTGGAAAATTCTACATATAGGGAGCAAAGAGTAGACCTAAGTACGCAACTCAGAAGACTCCTTGTTATTGGAAGTTCAATTTTGTTTTAAAAAAAGATTAATTAAATTAACATTGGATTAAATGAAGGAATTAAATCATATAATCAACAACTAAAGAATTTACTCTATATATAGTACTATAGTAGTGGAGTTAAATCTACTATTTTAACAAGGAGAAAGTAAAATTTAAGAAGAAAATGTCTAACCAAAATTTGATTTTTGTGAAGGTTTTTCACATCTTATCCTTTACTTCCATGGTGTGTCGTCAAAAGAATCCGACCTGTCTATTATTCAGTTTTTTAAGAATAATTTCTTTGATTTGAAGTGCGTCCACTATAGAAGAAATTCGATTTTGGTGCTGCACAACTGAAAACTGCCTATGGAGTGTCATGTGCTGTCTGGGAATAAGTTTCTAGTGTTTTTCACTGTATGTCCAGAGCTATTTATACCTCCAACTAGTGTTACTTTTCTTACCCCTTATTTTGCTACTTATCTCCTTGCGTAACATCAATAACCAATAAGAAAATGGATATATATTCTAACCATTTGATCAAGTACAGGAAATAACACACATTTTCTCCTTAATTCCAGGATGGTGAGAGGTTTGACATTGACCTCGCTCTACCTCTCCTCAATACTTATTCGGCATATCTCTACCTCTCTTCATTTCCACTATAGACAACATCTTTCTCCTCCTCATTGAGACATTTTGTGCATCATATGTTTGAACCACTTTAGCTAGCTTCGCCTATTTCTCATCTTGTTCACCACGGAGCCACTACCATCTTTTCTAGATATCTCTGTTCCTAATCATATCTCTATTAATATGTCCACACTCCATCTCAACATTCTCATTTTCTGAATGTGTGAGTTCTTGAATGATCAATAGTCGTTCCATACTATGTGATCACCACTTTAAAACATTACCTTTTGTTTCTTTAGAACTTTATAATTGATCTGTGAAGCTAATGTGCAAAAGATGATTGAAGTATTATATTAGATAATTGAATTGACTAAAAGAATAAATGAAAAAAAAAACTTGCAAATATAGATATCTAGGAGATGATTTGACATGCTTCAAAGGAGTTGAATTAAGGACAAAAACAAAAGAAATGGAAAACAATCAGTGAAAGCTGGATTGAATTAGCTGAAGGGCTAAATTTTTCATATATTTTTAAAAAAATATATAATATTTTCAATAGTTGTATGTCAAGATAGTTGTCTATTTATGGAAATTCTCTCTGTCCCATGACATTATTCGGCTGAATAATAGTTGGTTATTAAGTCTGAGAATATAAGTTAAGTCAGGATCAATAATTAGTATTACCAACATAAGTTATTTCTATAAGGTGGAATAATAGTGTCGAAATTAATTATCTCAAGATAAAATAATAAAAATGAAAAAAAAAATACTCATGAGGTTCCTCAAACTCCTTTATACTAAATAACGTGGAGGGTATTTCGTAAGCAAATATTTTTTTAATAGAAATTATGTTGTGCGCATGTTATTTTTAATATAACAAATTAAATAATCAATAAAAAATATTGATAAAATTAATAATCTGAGCATAACTTGTCTTCAGAATAAATACTTTAATGAGATTTTACATGTTATAATGGGTAACAACTAACATGTGTTATCTTCCGACAACAAATCCATTTTCTATGAAATGTTACATGTAATTATCTTTTATGTGATCTGATAATATAAAAATTCTTTTACATTATTATTATTATTATATATTATATATTATATACAAGTAAAACTATAAAAAAAAATAGTATGTATAATGAAAAACCATAGTTTCTTCAATTCAATCTAATTAACATTATACTCTACTGAAATTAGTTAAGAATTCAAATAGATTATGTATATTCATCAACTGATGATCGTATTTTATGCAATAGGTCATTGTTAAGCAGTTTAACTCTTATACACTATACAATTATGCCATCTAACAATAATTGCACTTTAGAAAGTATATTACGTAACCTGTTATAAACAGTTAATTACTACGCTAATGGAATAAAATATAATCAGGATCAAGAAAATCAAACATGCCCGTATCATTTTTGAACCCCCTACAATTTTCATGTAATTTTGTAAATTTTGGTTAGGGAAACTAGTATCAGTCTCATCTCAATGATCATGTACAAAGTTTGGAATGACGAGCACAAACATATAAGTTTTTGCACATCATTGATCAATGAAGGCTGAGTGTTATTTATGTTCAATCTTGTTTCATTATTTATGTATCGTTGCACAGTATGATGCAACTGATTGAGAAGCACAAGATGCAGTCAGAAAGGGATAATATGGATGGTCCAGAACAACTGCAGTCTTCTAACCTTATGGTAAATAATAGTATATTGTTGTCTCTGCACGCATCATAAATTTAATGACAATGATATTATACTATGAACAGTTAATATGTGATCATGAAGTGTATATAAAAGATATATAAGCCCTCCTTTGAGATTAATAAATCATTTGGCCTAAGTTTGCAAAATTTGTTTATTTTGAAAAATGTTGGCAAAATTGTGTTTGGCTAATCAATTTGAAAAATAATTTTGCCAATATTAGAACAGTAGTTTGTGCTTGTCTAATGTTTCAAAATGCTTCCGGAGAAAAACTATTTTTTTCTAGCTTATGATAAACAACTCCTGCTACTACTAAAATTAGTTATTTTTCTGTAAAAGCTTAACCAGACACCTCAACTTTCTAAAATAAGCATTGTTTTTGACTTCTAAGAAGTTTGTCCAAGCAGACTATAATTATCTCGATTTCCATCTAAGATAGTAAACACAAGCAAATATTTAATTTTCCAGAGCGAGAAGAAAACCCATGCAATGCTTAGCAGGGACTTTGTGGAGAAGAATCGGGAGTTAAGGTAATTGTTGGTTTTATTTTGAGTATATGATTCATTGTTAATTGTTGCATCTCAATATATAGGGATAAGGCACAAGTACCTCCTAGATTATGACCGAAATCTTAGAGTCACCCTTTAACTTAACTAAGGTCCTATTACCCCGAATCCATTTTTTTTGTAATTTTGTACACCTTTTTGGCTTACGTGGCATCCAAACATCTCTCACGTACCTCAACCCCGTGGAGTCACGGAGTGTGCCACGTAAATCAAAAGATGTACAAAATTATAAAAAAATGAGTTCAGGGGTAATAGGACCTTAGTTTAGTTAAGATGTGTCTCTGGGATTTCGGTCATAATCTAGAAGGTACTTGTGCCTTACCCCAATATATATATCTTGGTGCTGCAAAAATTTGCCTAATTTTAGTAATTAATACTATAAAATTGCAAATTATATGACTTACTATGCTAGGCAACTACATGGAGAAGAGCTGCAAGGACTTGGCTTGGATGAATTAATGAAATTGGAGAAATTAGTCGAGGGAGGAATAAGTCGTGTCCTCAAAATTAAGGTCCTATTTACTTAATTCCCTTTCTCCTTATTAGTAGTATTATTTAGTAATCGTGCAGTCTTTGTCTCTTATTCTTCAACGTGTATTACTATATTTTGCTTTAGACCATCTCCAACCCACCTCTATTTTACTCTCCATTCTCTATATTTGGAGAGTAAAAAATAGAGAATGGGCACTCCAACCCCTCTCCATATCACTCTCTATTCTTCATATTTAGAGAGTTGAATAGTAGTTCTCCAATTTTGGAGAACTACTATTCACACTCTCTATTTCACTTTTTCAATATTTTACTATTATTTTCTAAATAACATATTATTTTACATATAATGTCATTAATTAAATATCTAATATTCATAATTCTTTTTAAATGTAATATAATATTTTAAAAATATATATTATTTAATATATACTATTTTCATCCCGAATTAATATTATTTTAATTTTTTTCTAATTTTTGTTAATAATATAATTTGATTTTATTATTAATTTTCACTATAAAGAATACACAAATTAAAATGATAAGATGAAAGATTTAATTTAAAAATACAATACATAACATGATAGTTTAAATACAAGATAACAATATAATACATAACACAATAATTTAAATACAAGATAAAATACAATAAAATACATAACATAATAATTAATTTATCACAACAATAATTTAATTGTCCGGTAGGTTGTTTCCTGATTTAGCACTATTCGAAAAAAAAATTAGGGAGAAAGGAAGTGGTATATGATATAATGACTACATGTATTATACTGCACAACATGATAATTGAGGATGAACGTGATCTTAATGCACCTATTCAAGATGTCCTAGAGGCTCCAACGACAAAAATTGTGGTAGATGAAAATCTTCGATGTGAACAATTTTTAGCTAGACATAAAAAAATTAAGGACAAAAATGCTCATTTTGAACTCCGTAATGCATTAATAAAGCATTTATGAGAGCAACATAATAATTTTGAAAGTTGAGTGTTTATGCAATGTTTATGTAATTGTATTTCACTTTTATTTGAATTTGTCCATTAATTTGTATATTATATAATATTTTCTTGCAATTTATGTTATTTAGAAATTTAGAATAAAATATAATTTTATATTAAATAATTTTTTTTATATCACATGAAAAGTATATAAAGTAATTATTTGAGAAAAAGAAAGAAAGGATTTATATTATGAAATAAGAAACTAAGAATGAAATAGAAATAATAATATAATATTGAGGAGAGAAAGAAAAAATTTCTTTTTAGAGGGTAAAATAGAGAATTAGATTGGAGTTGATTGTCTGAAAAAATAGAGAAATCTATATTTGGAGAGTGAAATAGAGTTGAAGGTTGAAGATGCTCTCATTTATTTTGTATCTTGCTCATATTTTCTTGCAATCATGCTTCGAAAGTATTTCTTTTGAGTTGATGGTCTATATCGAAAACTGTCTTTTATCCCACAAATATAAAAGTAAGGCTTGCATACATTTTATCCTCCCCAAATTACCTTACTTACGAGATTATACCGGATATGTTATTGTTGTCTTTGTCTACTTAATTCCCCTCCTCTTTTGCATTTATGTGATTAATATATAATTGTTCCTACAACATACATTGATTCCGTTAACTTGTGTCTTTCAGGGTGACAAGTTTATGAAAGAGATCAGTTCCCTCAAGAAAAAGGCAAGTCATGCATTTAACTGATTGAATATTGATTTCTCTAGCTACTTTGTCAATATAATTTTTTTTTCTTAATTAAGAAATTAAATACTATTTGATTCTATCAGGAACTAAATTTGACTGGAATTCGAATGTGGTTCTTAGAGCAAAAAAATATTCAAATATACCCTTCAATTTTCTTCTTAGGGTTTAAAGTGATTTAAAATTATTTTGATCAATCATCTATTTAAACATGAGAAAATTGAAAAATCATACCAAGCATACCTTGATGTTTGTATAATATTTCTTGCGACCTTATAAGTAGCTCTTAATATGCAGGAAGCTCAACTCCAGGAAGAAAATTCACAGTTGAAACAACAATCACAAGTAAATTATTCTGTAATTAATTGTTTTTCGCAAAATTCGTCTTAATTACTAAATCACATTAATTATTCATAAGCAGGCAAGATTGAATGATGAAGGCCAAAATGTTATTGAGCAAGGACATTCAGCAGACTCCATCACCAACAATCGCAGCTTAGGTAATAGTCATCAGGACTACAATGACTCAGATACTAGCCTCAAGTTATGGTACGTACCTAAAAACTCCAAATTCTGAAACTGAACACTCTTGATCACATGTCATACGTTATTTATACTCATTCAATTTGCTTTATCTTTGCAGCTTGGCTTTTCCTTATTGAGCTCGATCGATATGAAAATGGGAGATATATAATTACTGAAAAAAGGACGAGTAATTTTCTATTTATTATGCATCATAATATAGTGAAATGTATAAATTGATTAGATTGGTTGACCAGCCCCTACTAAAAACTTAGGGACATCGAGTTCTCGAGAATCGAGGGGTCAACAGTCTAATCAGAGAGTCATGTCATATTTAGCTAGGTACTTACTATGTATTGGATCTATTCAAAGAGTCAACTTAAATTTATTTATTAGCAGTAATTTCTTTGATAATTCATGAAGCATACCAAACTTTATCGAATGTTCATATCGATCAAATTGTAGATTAAAATATTTATTGCTTCAGTCTTTGACACGATGGTATTTTTAATCGAACATGGAAAATTATTCACATTCACTGTTAGGAAGTATTTCATTAACCTTAACGCACAACTATAAGCAGACATTTTTGAAGTGTAGCTACATAGTTAATTAGTCAGATGCTCATTATTTTGGTTAAAAATACATTTTTGTAAAAATTAAGGTGTTTGAAAGAAGTTAAAATTTATGCTTCTTAAAAAAAAAATAGAAGCAAAAGCATAAAATTATTTTTTTCAAGACCAAACTATCCTTGTCATATATACATATTTACCAATATAACTCTTATATTTATTTAATTTTGTGGTGAATTTTCATTGTAGTAATTTAATAACAATAAAATTAATTAAAAAATTTATAATAGACATTTAAAATATTTTTTCTCTATAAAATAATCTTAATATTAAAAGTGCATTGATACTTATCATTTTTTGTAATTTGACTCTCAAAAATACTTTTTCAAAATGATTAGCCAAACTCAATTTGTTTATTAAAAACACTTCAAATGAATTACCCAAACACCAATTGGTTTTTTTCAAAAGCACTTTTCGAAAGAAAAAAAAACCATTTTAAAAGGTGCTTCTAAAAATAAGCTATTTTTAGCAGGAATGCCGAACATGCTCTAAGGGTAGTTTACTCTGAAAGTCTTTTTTTTTAATATCCCAAAAGTCATTAAAAAATTATTGACATTTTACTTAGAAAGTCAATCTCTTTTTTTGGTTTTATAAGTATTTTAAAATCACGATTCACAAAGTCACTCAATCATTTTAGGTGATTTTTCCATTTAATTTTTATTATGTCACAATGCCCATATGAAAAATAGAATTAAATGGTAAAAGAAAAGTACATCTAAAATATCTCATTTTTTTCAAGTTTTAAATCTAAATTATCAGGTAGATATGCCAATTTTCTATATGAACTCAAGACACACCTTAATTATTTTATTTTTTTCTAAAAAAAGGAGAACAATCGATAATTGAGACGTGTTTTGGCAACTTATAATTGAAAATATTTTCTTGAGCCTCTAGGCATACTATATGGTTAAATCAAATCCGATAGTAAAGAGTTTTTTCTTTTTGAAATTGGTATGAAATTATAAGAAAAAAAAAAGAAGTAGAAGTTGAAATTCAGTTAGAGGAAGACTCTGGCTGTCCTTAAAAATTCTGCTAAAGACCCGTTCACACCACCCGAAAGCGCGACAGGCTCTCCCTCCTTTAACTCTCCCGCCCTCTTTGCTATATTTCCATTTCTCATTCTTATTTCAATTTGATTTATTCATTCAAACTTCATCAAAATACACACACTAATTATCAATTATGGATGAAGAATACGATGTTATTGTTCTCGGTACCGGCCTCAAAGAATGCATTCTCAGTGGCCTTCTCTCCGTCGACGGCCTCAAAGTACCTTTACTCTTTCTTCATTTCCTTTTTAATCACTAAGGAGAGAGAGATTTTAAAACTCCTATCCCGTTTGGTCATACATTTTGAAGTTGAAACTTGAAATTTGAAAATTTGAGTTACTGGAGTTGTGATTTTTGGAATTTGAAGTTGTGTTTGGACTGTTACTTTTTGAAATTTTGTTGGTGGAAGTCCCAAAAACTCAAACACTTGTCTGAGCCAACAAATATTTAAATTTAAATTCAAAATCTGATCAAAAATCTATGACCAGGTGTTAATAATTGGATTGATTGAGCAAAGTTTACTAGGTTCGACCATACTCGTAGCTGGATTTCTATGTTCTATTGGCAGTATTGTTATACTTGGATGATCTATATAGTGTATGAGACGGGAGAGCGATTAGTAAGGGCTTCTGTCTCTGCGATCGTATTCGGACTAAGTTGAAGTAGTAGTGATTGTTAGGAATAGTTTCAGGATGTTATGAAAAAACAGAAGAGATCATCAGGCTACATCCACATGATCTATATAGTCACTCGTGACTATTTTAAGAAAAGCAGAACTATTCATGATAAAAAAAAATTGAATCAAAGGATCTTTTTCCCCTTCCTGTTTTAACATTGGCAACTGGATTTGGTCGACAATTTGTGATGTCTACCAGAGTTTTGATCATCAATCTTACTATTTATAAGTAAACAGTCTACTTATGGTTGCCCCAACTTTATGTGTATTCTAGTTCAGATCTTCACACATCTTCATGTGGTTGCTAAAATTGATCACTATCTAACCACTAAATGTCTTCAGGTACTACACATGGATAAAAACGACTATTATGGAGGAGAGTCAAGCTCACTTAATTTAATTCAGGTAACCTATTTACTAATGGTGTGTAATTTAAATATGCACAAACAACTTTGGAAAGCTCATCACTCTTCAGTCTTGATCCTGAGAGGACTGTAAAATGAGGTGTAAATGGAAGTCTGGCATAAGTTAGTGCTATCTTCATTTTGGCACTTGGAGCTAATCTCAGTATATCATGTGTTTTTGTGTAGCTTTGGAAACGATTTAGGGGAAATGACCAGCCACCAGAAGTGTTAGGTACGAGCAAGGAATACAATGTTGACATGATTCCAAAGGTGAATAGTTCTTACTAATTTTGATTATTTATCTTTCCATTACCTAAATTTTCCAGTTTACTTCTCACTCAATTTCTTGACTTTTGATTCTTGTTTCTTCCCTTTTCCCGAGGCAAACTTAAGCTGTTATCGAATGAATTAAACTTATTCACATAATTGTAGGTTCTGCTCGATAATCACCGTTTACACAAGCAGCTTAAGCTAATGTGCCTGCAAATAGGAAAAGTCTTATATCTGTCCATAGACGAGCATGAGCTCTAAAATTACAGCCAGTTCAAAGAAATTTCGGCTTTAAGATGAGACAAAAGCAATTAATGAAACAAATGACAACCATCTCATTTAGACCAGGTGGTAGGAATGAGTTAGGTTACTGCAGAGCTTCCACCAAAGAGAGACAACTTATGACATGCTTAGAAATCTAAGGAGTATCACTTGCTTTCCCTTGGAGAACCAAATATACTACTTAGTGGAATTTTCGATATAGACACAATTGATCTGATCATACAAGTAGCAAGATCATTAGCCTGTTTATATGCTTTACCACATTATGAAGGTTGCCAATATTTCAGAAGTTATAATATGTAAAAAATTATCCAAACAGATGTGTAGATTCAACACCATGCGCGATAATTTAAAAGAATTGAAACCAGATGCACTGGTGCAATTAGAGAGTAGGCTCTTCTTTAGGTAAGTTCATAAAACATCTTAACTTCCTATTGATGACTGATTACTTCATCAAAGAGACAGAAAAATTGAAGTAAAGATATTGGTCATGAAAGAGTTCCATTGTTATCATGACAATTTCCAAACTGTATTAGGTTAAGTTGATTATTGGCCTCTAGTATTAGATCTATATGAAATGCTTTACAAGTATGTAATTATTTTTTTTCCTAATGTCCTGTAGTTTGCAATGGCAAATGGAACTCTGGTCCGTGTGCTCATCCACACCGATGTTACTAAGTACTTGAACTTCAAGGCTGTAGATGGTAGTTTTGTGTACAATAAAGGGAAGGTATGTTTGTTAAAGCACTATGAGGTGTACCTTCTGTTCTGTTTTTTTTTTGGGTAGAAAATCCTCACTTAAATTTCTTGTGAAACTGATATCATTAGATCTACAAAGTTCCAGCAACTGATGTTGAAGCTCTGAAATCCCCGTTGATGGGGCTCTTTGAAAAGCGCCGAGCTCGGAAGTTTTTTCTTTATGTGCAAGATTTTGAAGAGACTGATCCGAAAACTCATGAAGGGATGGATTTGAACAAAATCACTGCAAAAGAATTCATTGCGTAATTTTTCTTTCCACGTGTGCTTTTATAGTCTTGCTTGAACATGTTGGTGAAGGCTGTATCCATAATGAATTATAGTTAGACAGTTTCTTCCACTCCTTGGTAAGTTGTTCTTGGTAACTGTTGTTTATGCAGGAAATATGAACTTGAAGATGATACCATTGACTTTATTGGACATGCCTTGGCACTCTGTACAGATGATAACTATTTGGCCCAACCAGCTATGGATTTCATAAAGAGAGTAAAGGTGAGTTTAACTTTATCAATTTAGTATTGCTAAAAGTACATAGTTTTTTAATAAAGATATCATCACTAACTTAGTTTGCTTGTGACAAAACATCACATTGGCATGACGGTGTAAAAGTTTGGTTTATGATTGCTGATGAGCTAGGTGTGACTTATTCTAGTTACTAAAGCTGATTGAACGCTTGTATAGGTATCCGTTATCCCATGACCATGAGGGAGAATAAGGAAGTTACAAGTTTTCCATGTTATATATATACTATATAGGGAGTGTAGGTCCTCATACAAATCTTATTCATGTGATGAGAGAAAACCCGCATGCTTTAAGTATATATATATATATATATATATATATATATATATATATATAAATCACAGTCTTTTATGTCCACCAGTGGCGGAGCTAGGAATTTCGAGATGGGTGTGCAAATTTTCTTCTCACCTATGTTAAGGATGTGCAAAATCAAATATACACTCATAATAACTAACATTAAACCTTTATACACTATATAATTTTCTAGCGAACACCCTTCGCCTAAGGTGGCTCCGCCCCTGATGTCCACCACCAACTCCCTTCGCTTATTAGACTTGTAAGAAAACCAAACTCTTTGATTACATAAGCTAAGATATGCTTTCTTCTTTTTTGAGAGAAAATATGTTTGACACTTGACTGAGCTGTGTTTGAACAAGGATTCCTTTCCCACTTTCATTCTGATAATCAATTGAGATTATTTGTTACTATCAGAATTCCCTGTTCAAAGGATTACTTAATTACTACTTTGTCTATTGGTTTTAAAGCTTTATGCAGAGTCTTTAGCACGCTTTCAAGCAGGATCCCCCTATATATATCCATTGTACGGACTGGGAGAATTACCACAGGTTTGTTTCCTTCGGTAATTTTTGTCAATTGTGTTTGAGTAAATATAATTTTTTCCTGTTATTTGATTGGTGCACATGCTTTCAGGCGTTTGCACGTCTGAGTGCAGTTTATGGTGGAACTTACATGCTTAACAAGCCACAATGTAAGGTAATCATCCATACCATCTCTAGCTCATTTGGATGCTTAACCATCCCCATATAAGGTAAAGCCTTACAAATGCTTTAGCATCCAGAATGTGTCTCACTAATCTTTTTAATCTAACATCTAGGCCTCTTCTTGCCCGATGGAAAAAGAAATTCTAAATGTAATCTGGATCAGATATCCTCATATTGTACTTTTAACCATGCCATATAAGTTTACATAGAAAACTGAGACGATAATGCACTGAGCTGGCTGCTATACTTAAAATGCTGAAGAATTCCACATGGCTTACATACACATGGAATAAAATTGAAGTTTATGTGAACACTCAGTTTCTGGATTGTAGGTGGAGTTTGATGAAGGTGGAAAAGTTGTTGGTGTGACTTCTGAAGGAGAAACTGCCAAATGCAAGAAAGTTGTTTGTGATCCCTCATATTTACCTGATAAGGTACTATTGGCAAATTGCGAATAACTAATATGTCCAGGCTTTCTGCATCGTCGATTCATGTCTTTGAAATTTGCTAAATCATCTGCCTAGCAGAAAAAAGGATCAGTTTAACAATTTCTACTGACAAATGATTTAATACTAATATATTATGCAGGTCCAGAAGGTTGGAAAAGTTGCCCGTGCAATTTGTATAATGAGCCATCCCATCCCTAACACCAATGATTCTCATTCAGCCCAGGTCATTCTACCGCAGAAGCAACTTGGTCGCAAATCAGACATGTATGTTTAGGCTTCCAGATAGTCTACTGAATTATCATAACCTATTGTGTGTTTATAGAGGGATATCTCTGACGGTGCAAGCTTTCTGCTTCTAAAAATAAGATTAGAAAGCATATTAACTTTGACCTTACTTTTATATGTCAATGACTCGTAGTTAAGTCCTCTTTTCTCCAAACAATTGTTGAGAAGTGACTGTCACTATTTATTTAGTCCTAGACTCCAGTACATGCTCACTAAACCTGTTGTGCTGTTCGGAGAAACTAGAAAGATAATTCAGAGCGACTTATTTAACATGGCGGTTACAGGTACCTGTTCTGTTGTTCCTACTCCCACAATGTCGCTCCAAAAGGGAAATATATTGCCTTTGTCTCAACAGAAGCTGAAACCGATGACCCCGAGAGCGAACTGAAGCCTGGTGTGGGCATACTTGGGGCTGTCGATGAGATATTTTATGAAACTTATGACAGATTCATACCTTCACATGATTCTGCTGCTGATAATTGTTTCATATCTAAAGTAAGTTCCAATTCTAGCTGCTAGTGTCTACTCTATTTCTACAGTTATTTCATCTCAAATATATCACAAAAGAGATATGAATGTGTTATTACTTGTTAATTAGAAGACATTTTATGCATATGTTTCCAAAATTCTGTAGAAGAATCACTGAAAACAGATACGGCACTTTGATTTTACTTCTTTGACATGCTGAACCTTGCCCCACATTATGTGAAATTACTGCTACTCAAGGGAACCGTTCTTCATAATCTAGTAATGCCACTAAGGCAGGAAAAGAATATAACAGTAATGTCTTACAAGCTTAGGCATGTCTTCTCTTGCATAAATAGGCTAACATATGCATAGTCCTTACGACATAAATCAAACTTCTAAAAGTCCAAAATCTCTTTGGTAGACTTCTTTCCTGCCACTCCAATGTGTCTCTTATACACCGGTCAGCAGTTCATTGTCAAAATTTATTTTCTGATCTAATAATCCTGCTTTATCCTTCCTTGTAGAGCTATGATTCAACAACACACTTTGAGTCCACGGTGATGGATGTGCTAGACATGTACAGCAAGATAACGGGAAAGGTAAGATTCTAGTTGGAATTTGGTTATCTGGTGACTTGTCGTTTGACAATGTGCAGCAGTTTCATAATATATATATATCAACAACTCTGCCAAGCATACTACTGTTTGAATATGGAAGCTACCTAGCACAAAGTTACTGGTGAAAAAAGGGGTTCTAATTCAACTTATTGTCTTCTACTGTTTGACAAAGATATCTTCTTTCTTTCGACCTCGTGTGAATGATTCCGAGTGTAATGACAAATATACCTTTTTGTCTAGGTCATTGACTTGTCAGTGGACCTGAGTGCTGCAAGCGCTACTGCTGAAGAATAAGCTTATTGTATCCACTTCATATGCTGCAAAATAAGTCAGTAGAAGCCAGTTTTGTATTGAAGAATATATTCAGTTATTAACTCCCTAGCTAGTTGGTTCCTAAAATGGACCTTGTTTGGAGGCAAGCACTAGGTTTATGTGTATTTTTCATGTCCCTTATGGTTCTCTAATGATACTTTTGGAAAGGTTTAGGAATAGTTTCTATAAATCCTTTCCATTATTAGTTCATATTACTACTGTACTGATTTCATTTTTTATCTTGTAAGGATTTCATAATTTTTATTTTGTCAAAAGGATGATGATGGAATTAGCTAAAATTCAATTTCAGATAATGTTGCCCTATGCATTCCTGCAAGTAAGTACACACTAGCCCCTCCTTCTCTACCACCTCCAACTTAAATATAAGTTGAGTTTTGGTAGGGGAGTGGGGCATGAATAAACACTTTTAACTTCATGGAATTTTGGCCAAATAGGCCAATAATGTTGCCCTATTAAATAGAGGTTGAGTTTTGGTAGGTATTAATTTCATAACAAAAACTATGTAAACATTTGAAGTTTATGAGTTTTCAATTTCTTTTAAATTACAAGGAAAAAAAGGGATAAAATAAACCCTTACGGAGGGCACACCAAAGTTTATTGGGGTTCCTCTTTGTCATTGAACCAACAAACTACTTTTATATTAGGGTGTGATTAGAAATTTCTGATGTATTTAATGAATTTTTAATATAAATATAAAACTTAAATAAAATCTAAGTTCCATACTTTAAATCCGCTCTTAGACTATATTTTTTATGTCCTTATTACATGCCTGCTTTTGATTGAGGGATTTTTTTTGTATTTTCTCTGGTTTAATTTGTTTGCTTTATTTTTATTTTTAATATATTATGTATTTAAAAATTATGTAGAAGCGGCCAAAAGCAGGCAACTATTCGTCAACATGCTTGCTTCTAACCGAGGGTATTTTGAATTTTTTTTACTTTCTCTGTTATAATTTGTTTGTCTTATTTTTCTTAATATTTTATATATTGGAAAATTACGTAAAAACTGCAATAATTAGCAACTTCAAATATTTAAAAGACATAAAAAAAATTAATTGACAACACCACATAAATTGAGACAAATGAAGTAACATATATTTTTTGAAATGACATAAGAGTTCTATAAATTACCATAATTAAAAATTTTAAAAACATATAAAAAATTTGATTAAATCTCAAAATTTTATCAGTGTTATAAAAATTGAAACAAAAGAATAACATATATTATTTGAAAATTATCTAAAAAGTACTTCATTAAATCACAATAATTAATAATTTAAAATGTATAAAAAACTTATTAAAATTTTAATTATTTTTTCAAATTCTATTTGTGTCACATAAATTAAATTGTGACATTAAAAGGTAAAAGAAAATAATAAAGTAATAAGGTAAAGGTTAAACGATTTGATTAATAGAGAAAATATTAGTCAAAAAGTATTTATAGAAGTTTGCCAGCACCTTTCGAAATGCCAAAGCGCGTCGTTTAAATTGGGATAAAGAAAGAAAGATACAAATTCTTGACATCTTTAAATACTCTTCAACTAGTGTAAATTTCTCAGACGATCCATCGTCCATAATGACGAAGACGAGAAGCAAGAACAGGCGAAACCCTAGCAAGAATCACGATCTCTCCGTTTTCGATTTCAGCCCGGAAGATGAACGCATTGAGAAACGCTCTAAAAAGTTATTGCAATCATTCAAAAATCAAAAACCTAACAAATTCCATTCTCCCGTCGATAAGTACTGTTTTCTCCGTCACTGTATGTTTCTGCAAAACCCTAATTTACTTTACAAACTCTTTTCTTCGTTTTCTTGCTCTCTTCTTGATTTGGATTGTTTTTAACAATTATTCCAAGAAACTGAAATTCGGGGTATTCCAGAGTCGCTTTGTTTGAACTTTGAACTGTCTATCAATATGGATATAGCTTCCTTATCTTAGAATGGAAAGAACTATTATATATTTGATGCTTTTAGTTTATCATCATTATCGTCTACAACAAGAAATTAAAAATTGCATATTCTGAGTTGTGTCTAATGTAGTTGAGAGAAGGGGAAAAGTAGAAAAGTTGAAAGAAAATAAGGATATTGAAAAGAAGAGGAATAACAGTGATGTAACAGAAGATTGAAGGTAATGGAGTATTGAGAACAAGAATAAGCTAATATATATATATATATATATATATGTTTATAGGGATCAAGAAACGTAAGTTTGTGATTTAACTTATTCTTGCAGTTTCTTCTGATCTGTGACCAGATTTTTCTTAAAATTTACAATAATAGAGTTTCTGGATTCATGTTAATTGAAAAAATCTCCGTTGCTGAACCCTAATTTACTTCACAATTGCTTTTCTTGCTCTCTTCTTGCTTTTCTTGGTTTAGATTGTTTTCTAACTACTATTCCAAGAAACTGGAATTCGAGTGGCTTTGTTTGAACTGTCTATCACATGAATATTGATATAGCTCCCTTATCTTTTTCTTTACTGAACACATAATTAGAATGGGAAGAACTATAATATATTTGATGCTTTAGTTTATCATGGTCCTACGCTACTGCAAGAAAATAAAATTTGCATATTCTGAAGAAAAGGGGAAAAGTATAAAAGTTGAAAGAAAATAAGAAGATCGAAAGGAAAAGGAATAACAGTGATCTAACAGAAAAATGAAGGTAATGGACGAGGACAGAACATGTAATCAGGTTTAGGATGCCATGCACTAATATATGGGGGTGATAGACACATTGACCAAAAGTATTGAGAATAAGAATAAGCTAATATATATATTTATATAGGGATCAAGAAACATAAGTTTGTGATTTAACTTATTCTTGCAGTTTCTTCTGATCAGTGACCAGATTGTGCTCAAAATTTACAATAAAAGAGTTTCTGGAATTAAGTTAATTAAAAAAATCTCCATAAAGTATCTATTAGAGTTTCTGCTTCGTTTAGGAAGCAATGTTGTTTATGGTCTTACATGCTTTTGGTTTTTGATTTATTGAAGATGAATGACATATCTATAAAACCAGTGAAAATGTCATTCCCAACTTTGGATCAAACTATAGGTGCTAATATGTTCTGTGACACCCATTTCTGTTTGCTGATTCCTTTTGATATTTTCTTTTTTCATTGCTAATTTTTTCCCTGTTTTTTGTCCATCTATTAGTTTATCTTTTTTCTTCTTATGACTATAGAAGTACTGGTTATTCTCTATATAACAAATTTTCTTAGTTGCAGGAGAAATAAGTAGTACACAAAATGATGCGGTGATTGAAATCCTACACGTTGATGATAGTGATGATGTTGCAGAAAAGAATATATTGGAGTCAGATTCCACTGTGGCATCTAGGTCCTCAAATTTGAAGCCTTCGATAGATGATTGGCTGTGTCATCTTGAGTCGAAATGTGACACTTCTGGGGCCAAATCTCATTTAACAAGAGTGAAAATACCTGAATGTTCTATCACTGACGGCAAAAATTTTAGTCGGAGAGATTTTGCTAATGTACCCAACTTTCTCGATTTTTTCATGTTTCAAACTTACCATACTGCTAACAAATGCTTTATGACTATCCCCTTGATTAAAAAAATACTTTGACTTTTCAATCCAAATTTTCTGCAGAATGAACCAGTTATTCTCGATTTAGATGATGCCACCGAAGTCGAATTGTCCAAGCCAGCTTGTTATCTGCTAGAAAATAAGGGTTTGTTTAAATTATATCATTTCATATTTTCCAAGGTTGCTCATATAAATCCATTTATTTGCTTATGAAGATGTGCTGTTTTTTCATTTAAGGTTCTGGAAACCAACAAGAATTGATGCAGAGTCCTAATCTATGTGATACGGTGAGCATGCTGCTCTCTGTAGTCTATGCTATAATTCAATAATTTTGAAAATTGGGTGTTCCACAGAAGAAAAATGATATTAATTCTTGTTATCTGCTAGAGCGAGCCTCTCTGGGTGCTTTGTTTGTTCCATTATTACTTTGAACGTCTAATAGTAATCTTTCTAAAAGAAGTTCGGATTTTACTTCTAGTCAATGTGCTGCCCTCAGTTTCTCCGTTGGCAACTTGGTGTTGTTGAACTTTAGGTTAGGTGTACTATAACATAATTTTCAAAAGCCACCATAGAAATGCAAAAGCAAGCAATTAAAGCATCAGTTGTCCCAATCTAAAATTAACTTTTCATTCCAAATCAGCTTTCCTTAGTGATGATCTAGAAGTCGGATTTGTTGTCACCTAAATCTTAAGATTTCGAGATAAAAATAGGAGTATGGGTAATGGGTACAGCTGCTGGTGTACTGCCAATAGGTATATGCCAAATATGTATCAGTTTCATCTATAAAGTATCTAACATTTTGCTCCGTAAGTATATCTCATGTGATTCCAATGTTTCTGATACTTTGTATGTATGTGTGTGTGCGCTCCCTGTATAGATCCAAAAATTGAAATATGCTTCTTGGAAGATCCATGTGGGCATCCCACACACACGCCGGGATCCTGTCCAATCTACACGTGTGCAGCAGGGATTCTTGGAAGATCCATGTGACATAGTGTAGGCTTCAGTAGTTCAGTTTACTAGTTAATGCACTTCTAACATAAAGCATATTGAACCCAGACATCAATCACATGTCAATAATTAAAAATCATTTGTCGTGTGATTCAAGCTGCCGTATATTGGTAAATACAATGCAAACCCCAACTCCTTCTCCAATCCATTACACTTCAAACCTCATAATGTGAATCAGCAAGGTAGAATGTGATGTCTGTTCCATTCTAGGTATGTGTTAATTTGATTTCAGGATATGATATATTGCTGATGTTGCATCAATCTTCCTGCTTTTTCCTTTACTGCCAAGCTTGAAGTGGTGAAGGGCAGGAGGAGAGCTTGTGAAGAAGAGAGAAAGGAGGGATGAGCATGGATTTTCCCCTATTAGTGGTTAAACCATTTTAGAAAGTGAATCAAACACAAATAATGATGAAAGTTAAGAACCATATTTTGTTGTAGGTTCTCTTCTTTTGGTATGCGGCTTGTATACGGGGATTCCCCAATTGTTAGTAAAATTTTTTACCTTATCAAAAAAAAAAATGATGCAAGTTGTGATTGAAATTTCTTCAAAGCTTGCAGAAAACTATTGCATATGTGTCACCTTCCATTTTGCTACTTTTTCGCAGAAAGTTCCGGTGGTTGTTAAACCTGATCACATCATGTATGAAGATACATATTCTACAAGCTCCATTTTGACCTTTTCATGCAGTTCCATTAAGCTTGAGGGCTCCTTCGGGATGAAGTTACCATATACATCTGAGTGGACACTTGGTGATATTCTCACTATTAACTCAGAGTGGTGCAAAAGTGTGAGTTATAGTGCGTCCTCTCTTTTTTCCCCCCACACCAACAGGGCAAGTGAAGCTTTGCTAACTTGCAAGTCTTCTTTGTTGCTAATGATAGGTTGAAACTGCCCTTGTGGAATTGTACCTCAAATCCAAGGATTCAGATGTAGCTATCACTGATAATGAAAGTTCAGGTTTGAGAGGAGTTCAATAGAATACTTTCCCATATAATGGTTGATATTGTTAATTAGATGGTTTCCTTTTTTATTACATTTCTCAACATTTGAAGATTAATTTCATGGTTTCAAGCTGCAATTGCAAGAAGCTAAGTCATGCTATCCGCTGTATTGTTCTAAAGAACCTCCGTCATTCTCTAAAAGAAAATCTTGCTTTGTGCTTGAGGTAGATTAATATTTACAATTAGGTTGGAGAAGAAAATGCTATATTTTTGCCAAAACTCAAAATTGATTACTGTTGCTCATAAATGTCCTGGAGATTCCGCTGAATGCAACTGTTTGATGGATCAAATATATGGCTTTTAAAGGGATTTGAGACTTGATTTGGAAATTGAAATGTTAGATTTTTCTGTGTAATTTACTCTTAGGGGAGAATATAGGTAGTTTTCTAAGCTGTGATCCCAATGTTGATTAATCTTTGTTTACGTGAAACTACCTCCAAATTTACAGGTGCTATTGTATTAACATTTGCTTTGTTCGACCCTGATTGGTCCGAAATACAAGAAGCAATTAAGATGCTGAATGTGCGATACAAAGATAAATGGAATGACATTACAGCGTAAGATACCTCACTGAACAATTTATTGATGGCTCATCTCTTATTTTTAGATATATACTTTGGTAATCTTGAGTTCTTTTTTGGCAGTGATGATGAAGTTTACTTTTTATTCCTTCTTTATCTGTGTTTTATTGTCAAATGTCAACACCCTGTCCTCCCCCAGGCACAGCTGAGATACTCTCTTATTGTTTTCCAGATTTATCTGGCTAAGCTTCAATGTTAAGACTTGTGTTCCTGTGTACAATGCTTAAGCTCTTCCTTTTGATGAAGAAAGTGGGTTTTCTTCTTTGATGGACTGTGGGAGCAGAACAGTTTTTTTTCCTACTAGAATTTGTGGATTTGGAAATTGTTTGATTGAAAAAGTTCTCTAAATTTATTCTCCTTGCCTTGTATGACACACTTCATTGTTGTTGGGATTGACTGTCTGAGTGACAAGGAGATGTATGAATTGAGTGAAACTACTAAAGATGATTTTAGTATCAGGAATGGAATGATTAAGGTTCAATTTGTTATTGATTTGCCCATGAGTAGCTTTTAAAATCTTGCTTTTAATTCCCTTTCCCCAGTTTGATAGAATTCTTAATATGTTTATATCATGATAATGCTTCCTTTGTCAGACTTGATCCCACAGTGAGCTATAGTCCATTTTTTGGACGGAAAAGCATTTCAGTTTCAGAGCATCATCATCCCAAGTAAGAGATACTTATCCTTGTTGCTTTTCAACGTGAATCTGATGGTGCCAAGTTGATTAAAGTCTAAGAGAGAATGACCAGCTCTTCAATTTGCAATTGGCGATTTAAACAGTTCCTGGTGTCTGACCATATGACCACTCCTTCTGTCTTTCTCTTTGACTTGTGAATAATTGTACAAGGTCTTTTAGTAGCGATATTTCTCTTTTGTTGCCAAAAGATTTGATGCAGTTATGAGGGGGAGAGCCAGGATGAAAGACTTTTCTTTCTTCCATATAGTATTTATGAAGTTCTAGGGTAAGATATATATTCCTCAGACTTTTCTTTCTTCCATGTGTTTCTAATACTATTAACTGTAAAAGCTCAATCTTTGCAGTTAAATCACACCAAAAACGAAAAGAGAAAGATAGTTGAATATTGAACTTTGAATTGGGTTAATGGACAGTGATTAAGAGCTAAGTTTGAAAGTTTTGCCATAAGTTATGTGTCGTCCACTTCTGAATCTTGCTATTACGCATGCTTCCCACTTCCGTGTATCTTTAGTAATTTCACATTGTTTGATGCTTCAATCTTATTTCATTATATACAGTTCCAGGGATAACTTTGAAGAAATTATTTTTCCAGAAGGGGATCCAGATGCTGTTTCCATAAGTAAGAGAGATGTTGATCTATTAAAGCCTAAGACTTTCGTCAATGATACCATCATTGACTTTTACAATATGTGAGTTTATATGTACGTGTTTCAGTTGGTACTTCCCAAATTTTGCTAACTTGGATTGGAATTAAATTTAGCTAATGTTTTTGGTTCTTATAATCTTTCTGTCTGGAACTGGTTATTCATCTATTTGAACTTATTGGTTCTCGTAAGTATAAACTATTGACTTGTTGTTTGTTATCAACATCTGGAAGTATGATCTACTTTTGTTAGACCGCAAATAAAAAAAATCATTTAGTGGCTTGGCATCTGTGTTACTCTTAGGTCAAATGTTACTACTTTGTGTTTCAGCTTTTTTATCAGGACAGGTCAAAATTTACTGCGTGATTGACGCGTGATCATTTCACCGTATAGTAGGTTCATCTTTTACCAGACTTGGTTATTTCCATTGCTCTATCCATACCTCCCTCCTGGTTGTAGATGTTTGTTTATGGGAAACATGAATCAACCACCTTCATCTGCAAAATATAGGCCCCATTGCAAATAACTATCAGATCTTCTGTAGTCCCAGTTCATGCTGTTCACAGTATTACAGGAGTTTCTTTCAAGGCTCACACCCAAAGATAAATATTTATGGTCTGCTTGTTTCAACACCTAACCATGTCTTGGAGTACCCAGTGCCTGAGAACAAACTAATACTGGTGATACTAGGGTAGTCATATTTGGAGGATTCTCTGTTACTTTTATTACCTTATTATCTGGCTCAGATCATCATCCAAGGGCATACCATTTCAAAGTTCCTGTCAGTTTTTTTTTCTTCCAATTTTCTGTGTGTGTATATATGTATTATGGATATAGAATTATTTAAACAATTCATCTATGGAAGTAAGATGGAGATCTACCCTGAATACTTTCTTCTGGTCTATGACTGCACTGTTCTGCACTATTGTTCTGAAAATGATGTTAAAAAAATGTTCTTGGAAACCACAAATTTCAACATCCTAAGACGAGGAAATGGATGTTTCATTCAGTTATTCTGAAGTTTTCTACTTCTTATCTCCTTGTATTTTTCTTCTCCTTCTTATCTGTTTGCGAAACACAGTGAAAATGGAAAACTCAATTGATGAAATGAATTACCAGGTATCTGAAGAACAAAATGAATCTGGAGGAAAAAAACAGGTTCCATTTTTTCAATAGCTTTTTCTTTAGAAAGCTTGCTGATCTGGATAGAGATCCTTCTAAAGCTTGTGAAGGTAGAGCTGCTTTCCTGCGAGTTCGTAGATGGACCACAAAAGTTAATCTTTTTGGAAAGGATTTCATTTTTATTCCAGTCAACTTCAGGTAGAAGCTGTTATAGAGCCATCTTATATGTAAGGACTTCTATAGTGCTGCTCTCCACTATAACATTATTTTCTTGTGACAGTCTCCACTGGAGTTTGATAGTCATCTGTCACCCTGGCGAGGTTGTTACCTTTAGAGGTATATTTCCATGGCTTGTATGTTTCTGTTTCTAGTTAAAAGGATTGTTCTTAACTGGAGAAAGTTTCTAGCAGAGGAAGAAATGGAGAAATCATCTAGGGTTCCATGCATCTTGCACATGGACTCAATTAGAGGGAGCCACAAAGGCCTGAAGAATCTTATACAAAGGTATAATCCGTTTTTGGTTGCTTTGACTCTCAAGGTTGAGTAGTTATTGATTAAGTCACAATCATGTACAACAAGTTAACCATGTTTTGTATATTATATGTACATCCCTATAAATAGTTCACTATGTAGCATTTAGTCATTCACCAAACAACTGAGCATATTGCAAACTACTACGATTTTCTTGAGACCTCTTTATAAGGTAGTCTGTATATTAGTGAAATTCGTTTAGGATTTCACTATGAAAGACTAAGATAGCTTCTTGATTATAATGGAAATAGAGAAATTTTCATGTCATGTGAGTGCAGTTACTTATTGGAAGAGTGGAAAGAGAGGCACAAGGAAGCGGGAGAGGATGTTGCGAAGAAGTTCTCGAGTCTTCAGTTTGTCCGTCTTGAGGTATCACTCCATTTCCCATCTCTCTATCGTGCATTGAAAATGCCTTTTCCTTCAATAAGAAATATTCCTTAATCAACAAAAAGGGATGTTTCAGGTTATTGTCAACAAAGCAATAGTTGTCTTTTTGGAAATCTGGTTATTGCACATATATAATGAACACTGTTGCTGTTTATAGGTTAACAAAACAGTTAAATTATCATCTTCTACCTCATATGTACTTTATTGTCTCATAAATATAATCTAGTGAGATTCTGTTAAATTTATGTTACTCTATAATAATTACAATTTGGGGAAGTGAATTTATTAGTTACTTGACATCTAGTTCACACTCCAGATGTCCAGTTCAGTGTGTCAATAATAGACTGGTGTTGTCTAATATGGGTTTGGATGATCCTTACCTTATGGGCCAACTCTATGGTCTGTGTGGTAGGATGCATTAACTTTGTGTATTACTAATACCTTTGTTTGGTACACTTTCAACCTGTGTCATAAAACAATCTATTTGGTATTATGCTATATAAAACTAATACATGCCACATCATGGTATTAACAATGCAAGGGCTTTTAATGCATGTGTTAGAATGGTTAAAGACACAATTGCCCCTCAAAACCTTTTCCACATCATTTTCACCGTATTTGGGGAGGGTATGATTGTAAGCAACTTTTTTATTTATTTAGAAACTATGCAATGCCTGTTATTTTTAACACACCAAACTGACAGTGCATACCTAATATCAGCATTATTAATACACCCAATTCATCACTATTTTTACACACCCTACCAAACATCTCCTTAAGTTAAGCCCTATATCATCTCCTTGACATACTTAAAAGATAAAGTATGTACCAATATCTGAATACATCATATTGGTATAAAGAAATATTTGTTACTCAAGTTCATGTTTTGAGTAGGTGTGATTTTTGTAATTGTCTAAACTACAGGGTTAGAATTGCAATGGAAAGAAGTGAGGTTGTTTTTGAGAAAACATGGGAAGAACTGAGTTCCTAAAACTTTGACACTATGAGAGACTATGAACTTGTAAGATGCTAGTTGCAACCAAAAAGCACCCCGACTTGCTGTTGAGCATCTGTACTTTTGGACTGGACAGACTACGCGCTGGATTAGTTGAGGTGTGTGCAAGCTAGACCAGATATGAAGGAAAAAATAGAGATTGAGAGGGAAAAAAACTAAACCAACTTCCTTAAGTACTTTATCTTACTCTTTATCTAGACTCGACCAATTTCCTTAAGGGCTTGCTTGGTACGAGGGATAAGGAATAACTAATCCCGGGACTAATTTTAGGATGAGTTTATCCCATGTTTGGTTGGGATAAAATCGTGGAATAATCTATCCTGGGATTGTAAGATTATTCTTATTCCACATTGAGGGGGTGAGATAACAATCCTGGGATGAATAATTCTGGGATAACTTGTTCCCAAACCAAACGAGTCCCAAGTACTGTATATTACTCTTTTACCTTGAAAACTACTCTTTATAAAGTAACCTACTTTTTTACAACTTTTAAAAAAATCTTATTCTACATCTCCAACGTAATCATCTGTCTGAACTTTTTTCTTTAAAATCCATTGCGAGTACTGTGGCCATGTAAAGTACAGCTCATGTAGGAAAAGACAACGGGTTTTTCTAATTTGCATCTATTACGTTTAAACATGGCGAATTTTCAAATTTCAAATCTTCATGCCTGCTGAATGCTACAGTTCTACAGATTGATTTTGTTTCTATGTACATTTGAGAAAAAACCCCCTTAATCTTGGGTCTATGTGGTGATGTATGCTCATACTTTTTGAATAAGCAATCATCTCTTTCTAAAACTATGATATGCCCCATTGCATTTTTACTGCTCTTTGAATTAAACTGCAAAATTTTAACTAGCCTTTTATAGCATTAGTTCAACAGCAAAGTCCTTCAGTTGAGAACTTTGCATGCTCCTCACATTTTTGCTAATTTAGCATTTGTTTTGCTTTTGTTGATTGTCTGCTAGAGTACAAAGCTCTTGCACTACTTATACTGTATAAATGTTAATCATTTATCACTGGAACACTTAAAAATTTGGGGCTTGTGTTATATATTGAACAGTTCCATTGACCCTTTTTGGTTAGAATCGGGATCTGCTCCCCTCTACTTTTCCAACTAACCTTCCCTCAAATTATATGAAAAGGGGGAAAAAGACAAGGGCAAGCATACACTGAAATAAACCTAAGGAAGAAGAAAGAATTCCACTACTTTTCGAGGAGGATTCAGTTGAGTACATAGAGGTGAGCAGACTCCAGTGAAAAATGATGTGTTACACGAAGAGTTGATTTACTACTTTTAATCTTCTCATATAGCATATATTAAGGGATTTAGCGACCACATTCTCTTGCAAATGGGTTTTCATCAAATGTATATGTTAAGTTTTCTGCAGTATCAATTCTATTTCCTATTTGGTCTCTTTCATGATTTCATCTATTTGCCGAGACTTGGGTTAAGTTTGGTGATTGCAGCTCGCATGCATACTTTTTGAAAATTAAAATTGCGGTAAACCATCATAACAAATCTGTATTTTGTTACAAAGTCTTTTATAGTAAAACATCTTACTCTTGCACTCCTATTACTTTTGCTTCCAGCTGCCACAGCAGGAGAACTCATTTGATTGTGGCCTTTTTCTGCTCCATTATGTGGAACTTTTTCTGGAGCAGGCTCCAATCAACTTCAAGCTCTCCCAAATAAGTGCATCCTCCAAATTTGTAAGCCGTCTCTTCCTTGTTATATCATTTTGAATTGAGCTGAGAATTATAATTTTATATAAGTTGGGAGGCATGAAGTGAGTATATCTTGGACTTTGGAGAAGCTTTTGCAGTTCATTCATTGTCATCTCTCATTAACCTGACTTTTTTTATAACAAGGCTTCACATAATGTTATGGAAGTGAATGGGATGTGGATTGTTGGTGCTCTGCAATTTTAGTTGATACTACATAGATTTAACTGTTTCCTTGATGAGGTGCAACTTTAAGGTTGGTGAATCTGAACTACGTCATGCAGCTTTAACTCTAAGAACTTACATGTCTGCATTTTGTCATGCTTCTTGGTATCGCATCGTGATGGGAGTAATAAAGTTTGGTAAAAAATCTTCAGGTAATTTAATGCACCTGTCCTGTTGTTGTGAAATTAAATAAAGGGGTGGGGGTGAGCCTATGAGTTATGATGATTCATTGTGCTTGTCTCTTCCCATCATCTGTAACATCATTTTTTGTTGTGTCATTCGTTACTTGTGGCCTAATGTTAAGATTTGCAGGGTGTTGCACTATGCTGCTACAAGATACCTCTTTTCTCGAGTTATTCTGTTAAATGTTGCCTCTCTCTCATCTCTGTGAATCATTACTTCATTAGTTTCATGTTTCGTAGTTAAAGATTGCATGATTTTAGTGAACGTTGTGGGGATTTAACAGTCTTAGAGTTGATGGTAAACCATTTCGACAGTTACATATGTGATCAACTTCTGCTGGAGCGCTGCTATTGTTTCTTGTGTTGAATGGTTATTCATGTCCTACTGGAACTTTATTTGATAGTTTGGTAATATTCTATTTTTCAGCTTTCTGAAAATTGGTTCTCAACTGAAGATGTTGATTGCAAACGGGAACATATCAAGAGATTGATCTGTGAAATTACCAGAAATAGAGCTCAGAAGGTTTCTCCGGCTGATTTTGATGACAACTCGTCTTTAAATTGCTCAGGAGAGGAAAATACTAGTTTGAACTTACTTCAGGAAACTTGCAATGCAAGAGAAGCAAGTCATGGTGATGACTTGAGCTCACGTGAGGATGAACTTCCTACTTTATCTCCTGTAGCCAACCTTATTAGGGGTTTCAAGAGTGCTGGAGTGTCAGAAGTGGTTTCTAGAGATTTTTCTCGACCACCAGATTCTGCAAAGTCACTTACTTATGACAGCTATCGGCTTTATGGGCAAAAGGCTTCACTGGATCCATTTAGGAATGTCATGTCTCCTATAGAGGTAACCAATCTTATCATTCTTTTGCTTAAATTTGCTACTTTTTGTGACAAAATGATAGGTCTTTCTGGATGAAAGTCCATAGAATAGTTGCATGGATAGTCATCAGATTCTCTTCTGTGGGATTGCTCATGTTCCAGGGAATTATCTGTGATAGGATTTGTACGATAGAAGTAAGGAAGTGGCGAGGACAATAATTTAAAGAACTTCATTATTTCCAGATGTTAGTTATCAAACCATTTCTTTGGATGCTGGGTGATAAAGGTTGGGGTGGTACGGGACAAGGTAGAGAAAATGGTAAAGAGGCATTTGCAACTACATCTATGAACAAAACAATCAATTTTGTTGTTTCATTTTGTCTCCTTTCTCGAGTGGTGCATTTGTACTTGTCTTAATATCTCATGTTTAGTTCTGACGTTCAGAGGGTTTTATATTTAGCCTAGCGTTATCACTTCACATTGTTCCCGTCTCTCATCCAGTTTATATTTGCACATCCGAGCACATCTCCAGTGGTTAACTCAGGTGTCTTGTTTCTTATTTTTTTAATAGGAAGAGACAATTGAGGAGCAGATGACCGTTTCACCAGCCATGAAAGCAAGGGGCCAGCCCGTTGAACATTTTGCAGCACCACATGCTTCCAGCATTTTGAGATCCGAGACCCTGTTTCTTGGAAGAAATGCTAGTAGCCTCGATACTGAAAAGCTGAATCCAGGTTGTCGAAGCAGTAGTGGCTGTGGATATCCAAATTCTATAGAGATACATGATGAGGAAGATCTTAGGGCGAAGGTAGAGGAGGTATCTGATCCTGATGCAGCAAAATATAACTCGCCAACTTCACCTGAGGAACTTGCAGGTTATATCGTTTTGGATTCTCAGGAGGAAAATGAGAACCATGATTGGAATGGTCTGGAAAATAACCTACCCGATACTTCTGCTTTGTGCCATAGGGAGGTTAACTCCACTGATATCTATGTTTATAAAGTAAATGAAATGATACCGTCTTCACAATTAGTAGAGCAGTCTGCAAAGAAACCAAGGTACGTTCCTGAAGTTTTAGAGGTGTCCAGTTCTGGAACAGGGATACACCAAATTGTGTCGTCTTCAACATCAAGTGAGGAACTTGCAAGCTGTTTTGTCCAGGATTCGGAGGAGGTCAACTCCAAGCTTTGTACTGAAGCAATTAATTTAAAACCAGAAACAGGATCAGAGAACAAGCGCTTTGTAGGGAAACGGAGGCATTTGTTTCGCCGTCCACGAAGAGTCAGAATAGACCTTTCATGAGACCTGTACAGCGTTTTTTTTGTTTGAAATGGATTCCGAAGGAAATAGGTACAAGTGTAAATAAACCTTGTGTCTCAACAATTAATGTTCATTTATCCATCTTTTTGTCCAGAGGTAATACGTGTATATACAGACTATATGGTTGAACATCAATCAGGTATTTCTGTTTTCCTTATCCTTCAATAGTGCTGCTCATATTTTAAGCTTTACCTGGTAATGGTTCTCTAGCTCCTTCAAATCTAGAAGACCCACAGATGATGAAGAAATTATTGCTACTGGACATGGTTATATTTATTTGTGTATACTTATTGCTTGCTTGCTTTGTGGTTGAGACTCACATTGGCTTAGTATACCTTTAGTTTCTCAGTTTTCACATTTAACCTCCAAAACATCAACACTGTCATCAGTAGGTTTGTCTGAGTAAAAGTGTAACTAATTCCGAAGCTATAAGTTCATCAACTTGCTGATTGACTAGATGACCAATAAATTTTATCGTTGCTAATGTCTGAGGTTTATTATTATTGTTATAAGCTCTTTGCAATTGCAGAATGATCCTCTTACACCAAAGTTCACCAATTTGTGGGAATTTCGTGTTATCAATGCTACAAAAACATGGGTGAAGATTGGAGAATTCAATTGTGATTTCATAATTTATCTGCAAAACAAGCCCCTACCACGGATTAAATTCTGTTCAAACAATTCAATCGTAGAACGTTTTTTCAGCATATTCATTTCCAATTGGAAATAATTGAGCTTAATTTTATATCATCCCATCCAGGGGCGGACCTACACGGGTGTAAAGGGGTTCACCCGAACCCCCTCGACAAAAATTTATATTGTATATATAGGGTAGATTTTTAATATTTTTGTATTTATTCTAATTTTGAACCACCTCAACCATAGAAGAGAGATACGGCCCCTTAAAGTTGTTCGTATATTTCACTTAGACACCTTAATTAAGGCTAGTACCTATTGAACACCTAAATTGTTCAAAATGTATACCTATTAAACACAAAATGCTGATATGGCAGAAAAACAGTTTTCACTTTCCTTTGACGCGTGAAAATCTCTGGAATCGTATTTTTTTTCAAGAAAACTTCACTTTTTCTTTTTCCATTGGTTCTTAGTATTGTAAACAACTTAAAAGAAGTTTTTAAATATTTTTTAAAATGATAATTTTTTAATCTCAAAAAGAAAAAGCCCCCATCCCCACTTTCGGTCGTCTTCTTCACCTCAACTAGCTTGCCAAAGCCAACTGCACTGGAGATTCAAAAATGAAGGAAGAAAGAAGATTTTTTGATATTGGAGTAAAAAATTTAGCCTACAGCTCCATTTCCAACCACCTTCAAACAAACATCACCACTCAAATTACAATGTAAATCCATTTAACTTATAAAAGATAATATCAAAGAATTTGATAAAATTAATTTGGGTCCTCTTGATTTCTCTTTTGCAGTCGATTTTAAAATGATTATCTGTCAACAAACTCCGCTTCTTCATCACTCTTGTACGAGTCTCTCGCTATATCTTTCTCTCACGTATTAGGTATGAAAAATATATATTAAAAAAAAAATGAATCTGTGAGTAATTTGATAAGATGATAAATTTTGTGATTTGAGAAAAGAAATGTTGAAGGAAAGAAGATGAAGAAGAAAAGGGTGGGGTGGCGTAGCGTGGGGGGAGGGGGAAAGGCTGGGTAGTTTGTGTCATTATTGTCAATATTTTATATATATAAAACAAGATTGAAAATGTATTAGAAATAACTTTTATCTTTTTAAATTTAAAAATCATTTTTAATAAGTTTTGGGGCCCTCTTGCCACATGTCGCCTTTTCATTAATCATTTTGCCATGTCACCAAGCGTGTATCACACACCTTTTACATTTTTGCTGATTATCAAAAAAATGTCTAATTGGAACAAGGTTTGAATAGATAAAAGTGTTCAATAGGTACTAACCTCAGTTGATGTGTCTAAGTGAATTACGCGGACAACTTTAAGGGGCCACAGATAACTTAAGCCTTTATATTTTTTATATTCCGAACCCCCTGAGAGAAAATCCTGAATCCGCCACTGATCCCATCAACATTCTTCTTCTTTCTAACTAACAATAGAACTATTTTTGGAGTAGACAAATGTTTCTGAACCACGTAAACCTTATCTTCTGTCTTGTCTTGTGATATGTAAGTTATGTCACAACTCATAAGCATTTGGAATCAAGAGATCACTTATCGTGTAATTATCAAGATAAGATAGTTGGATTAGAAATTAATTGTATCTATTATGAATGGCAATGGAATTATCAAGATAAGATAGATTAGAAATTAAGTGTATCTATTATGAATGGCAACGTATCTACTGATTAAAATCTTTTTAAACAAAAAAAAATCAGGAAAACGTGATAGTAGCCAAAGTTTAAAAGGTTGTTATTTTCACATTTTGCGTGGTAGTCCCAACTATGCTGTTTTTAGTTCATGCCAAATTTTATAAATAAATGTCATCTCCTTAGTCTTTTACTAAGCACACGCGTGATATTTGATAACTTGCTCACGTTCTTGTACCACTTGCTTACGAAAATTGCTATGCCAAGTAAGCCTAAGATTCTAGGAATTATTGTCTTTTACTAAGCACACGTGTGACACTTGACAACTTGCTCATGATCTTGCTATGCTAAGTCAGCCTAAGATTCTAGGAATCGCTAAGAGAATGGAAGAAAGAACACAAGAGGATTGTTTGGAAAAATTGTATTGTAGAGAACTTTGTTGATTTTTGCTTGATAGTTTTGCAAATGGTTATCCCTCAATTTATACTACTAACTTAGAGGCTAATATGTAAATAATTATTGTTATACAAGTCCCTATATATATATTTACAAATTAGTCCTCTCTCTAGAATCTTCTACGATGCTAGAAAACTCCAAGGACCTTCCATGCAAATCCTAAAAACTCTAGGAACTTTCATAGGATATCTCTCTATTTCTCTAGAATATTCTACTAATGACCAATCTATTTCCTATGTAATTCCTCCACATAGGTAACTTTGTGCCATGTGGAACTTATGTGGCGTGATGATGTGATGAGTCATCACATAAAATTTGAATTAATATTTTGTCGGAGAATAAAAGTGATAATATTTGCTAAACTTTAAGGACCAAAATTGTTAAGTACATACTTAAGAGATTATTCTAAAATATAATTGATCAATTTTGTTAACTTATGTAGTAACAAACTTACTTTAAGAGATTATTTGAACCTACGCTTAAAAAGTAAAGTGCCATTTTTGTCAACTTCTTCAACTTGGTACATGATTTACAAGATTCGTAAACAAAAAAAAGTAGGAGAATACAACAGAGGATACTAAAAACATACTAATCATTCTTCTTTTTAATGGACGTGCAAAGTTTAAAGTGGACAAGTAAAAATGATTCTAGAGAGCATATTGTGTGCCGGAGATTAATTAGCTTATAAACTTTTGGACCTCCTATTTGCCCATCCATGTTTAACACAAAAACTGACTTTATCAAGATTCTAGCTCCTCCAACAAAATCTCTGACTTTATCTCTTCCAGTTTGAATAATTAGCTTCCTCACTTATGGATGATGGTCACCTCCAATAGACCTTCAATATAGATGAATGAGAACATGTTCGTAAAAAATAATAATCTTAAATTAGAATGAATCGAAAGTGTCTAATTAAAACATTTTATTAGCCATTGAGTTTGTTCAATTGGAATATTATGCCATGGAGGTATGGGCTCTTGTCCCCCTCCATTGTACTTTTGTTTATATAATTAACAGGCGGGTAGAGGTCTAAGCCAAACGCACCACCCCGGGAAAGCCTGAGTGGACAGATTTTTTTAAAAAAATGTTCAATTGTCTAAATGGTATTCTGACAAGTTTAAGGGGTTGGTTAAGTATTTTAAGCCGACATTTAGTAACGTAAATGATATATAATACCCATGTCCACCTCCAATAGACCATCAACATGTTGTAAATGTTTTTCCTCACCTAGGGCTGCTAGCAGCATGAAAAGTACTGGACAACCACTTAAACTATGGGGAGAATTATCTATTTATAGTAACTTGTTGGAGCTCAGAAAAATAAATCTGTCCACACATTAAAGTGATTGAATCAACAAAATGGTGAAAATATTGATAGCTAACATGGGGAGGCTAATACCTAAAATTTCCTCTTTAATCAGCTCATCATCACTAGCCTCCACCGCTGACGGTCATGACACTGCCATGAAAGTTGAACCACCACTGCTTAATCAGGATCACTCTCCTACTAATCTTTCATCTAATCCCATTAGGCGTTCAGGGAAATACCAGCCTCCTATATGGGATTTTCAATTTATTTACTCCCTACACAATCCTTATGCGGTACGTACATTTTCTTTATATTATATTATTCTCATAATGTATATCATTCAAAAGATAATTTGTAAATGTGTTGTGTAGGGAGATAAGTATATGAAGCGTTTTAACGAACTAAAGAAGGAAATGAAGAAGAATTTGTTGTTTATGCTTGAGGGATCACAAGAACTAGAAAAGTTGGAGATGATTGATAACTTACAAAGGCTTGGAGTAAGTTACCACTTCAAAGATGAAATCTTGCAAATATTGAGGAGTGTACATGACCAGAGCAGTACAGCCACAGGAGATTCATTATATCACTCATCTTTGAAATTTAGACTCTTGAGACAACATGGTTTTCATGTCTCTGAAGGTGCTCTCTTCCTCTTTTTTGTGCTAATTACGTACTAGTTTCTTCGTTGGGTCATTTTTTTTATGTGTTTCGACCAATAATATTTCTACTCGTGTTTTTCTTTCTTCTAGATATACTGAATGATTTCAAGGATGAGCAAGGTAACTTCAAGCAAAGTCTTTGTAATGATACAAAAGGGTTGTTACAATTATATGAAGCTTCATTTCTCTCAACGGAATCTAAAACCCCAACTTTATTGGAGTCAGCCAATACATTCGCTGTATCACATCTAAAGAATTATTTGCACAATTTAAATGGTGATGATCAAGAGAATTGGATGGTGGAATTAGTGCGCCATGCCCTGGAACTTCCATTGCATTGCATGATGTTGAGAGTAGAGACAAGGTGGTACATTAACATTTATGAGAAAATCCCAAATGCTAATCCTCTTCTGCTGGAGCTTGCTAAATTGGATTTCAACATTATGCAAGCAACATACCAACAAGATTTAAGAAATCTAGCAAGGTGAGTGAAAAGATGGGTGTTCCTAGGTAGGGGTAAATAACAGTCAGATTGTTAGAAATCTACGTACTAAGTAGAAGAGGAATACGCAAAGATCCCGTTTGAAAACACTTTTTTTTTTTTTTAATTTATCAACCTTTTTTCCCAAAAAACATCACATCAACTTAAAGTTGAGTTTGAAAAACTATTTCTGACCACTTTTCAAGTTATTTTTTTTTTCATCAATATTTCTTTAAGTTAAATGCATGTCCAAAACACACTTCAATTTTTAAATACTCCCTTTCAACTTCTTTTCAAATATCACCAAATTCATGTCCATGCGCTTACTGATCGACTAACCTTCTACAACATACAAATTATATTACATAACTAATGTAATCTTTTCATTATACAAAGTTAATTAAATCCGAGAGATCTGGGGCATATGTCAATCAATAAGTTTACTACGTACATCTGAAGCATTATTTTTCATGTAATTAAGGTGGTGGAAGAAGTCACGGCTTGCAGAAAAATTGCCATTTATAAGGGATAGAATTGTGGAAGCTTTCTTATGGACAGCAGGCATGATGTTTGAACCTCAAAAGAACGAATACAGCCGAACTATGTTGACAAAGGTCACTGCTATGGTTACAGTTATAGATGATATTTATGATGTTTATGGCACTCTTGATGAATTAGAAATTTTCACTCATGCTGTTCAAAGGTCAGTAACTGTGGCACAATTTGAATTTCGAGAGTCAAATGATTTAATTTTGACCATGAATTCAGACATGGAATGTTTTAAGTTTTTCCTGATTACATTCAGAATGGAGATAAAATCAATGGATGAGCTTCCAGATTATATGAAAGTATGTTACCTTGCACTCTTCAACAATATTACTGAAATTACATACGAAGTTCTCAAAGAGCAAGGGATCAACATCATGCCCTACCTTACAAAATCAGTAAAAATACTTATCTCTATATACTTTGAATCTATATATATAGATTCCCTTGTTTTAATTTCGAAATATTTGAAGACATGCATATATATATATATATATATATCTTTCTTTTAAATTAGTGGGCAGATTTGTGTAAATCGTACTTACGAGAAGCAAGATGGTACCACAGTGGATATAAGCCAAGTCTGGAAGAATACATGGATAATGCAAGAATCTCAATTGCAGTACCAATAGTATTAGTCCATGCATGGTTCCTTGTCACAAATCCAATTACCAAAGAGGCCTTGGATTCCTTAACCAATTATCCTGACATTATTCGATGGTCTGCGACTATAATTCGTTTAGCAGATGATTTAGGGACGTCCTTGGTAGGCATGCTTTTAACATCCTCAGTATATATATAACATTAAAAGAGTATTCAACTCCGATCCATTTGAAATGATCATGTTCCTGATCTTAATTCAGGATGAAATGGAAAGAGGTGACGTTCCCAAGTCAATTCAATGTTACATGAATGAGAAGGGTGTTTCGGAAGAAGAAGCAAGAGAACACATCAATTTTATGATAAAGGAGACATGGAAACTGATGAACACAGCTCAAAACGATAATTCGTTATTTTCTGAAACATTCATTGGATGTGCAATAAACGCAGCAAGAACTAGTCAGACCATTTACCAGCATGGAGATGGCTATGGGATTCTAAATTCTCACACTAAAAATCGCATTTGTCAATTATTTTTCGAGCCCATCACAATTTCAATTCCATAAAATCCTACCTCCTATTTTCGTTTTTACTTAATGAGTGTTATTCTAAAATGCTTTATATTTTGTATGTATTTCTTTTCAAGAAAGAACTTTTTATCAAAATATCTAATATTTTCTATCCGCACATATATCAAAAAACTTTATTTATTAAGACTATTGTTGTGTTAAGGGTGTCCAAAATATCTTATTTAATCATTTCGTTCATTATTTTACTTGTATATACGGTATTTTTTCCCGCCAATTGGACACCCTTACACCTATGTGGCTACGCCACTGTCTGTAGCCAGATGCCTCATCATCAAGGATGCTAATAATAATAATGACGAATTGCATCAACAACGTAACTCCCTTAATTTTTTTCGTTATATTTTTATTTAGATATTTGAATTATATATGCACGGTCTATTTCGATTGAATACATAATTTGGGACCAAGTGGCCAATGCTAAATGAAGTGTTGTGGAGGACGTCAAATTATTACTAGTAGTATATTTTTTTTACCCAAAAGGTTTGTCATAGTTTAACACTATGACATTGAACGTTCATGAAAATTTTCCTTTAATAAATGGACCTCATTTTATTTCTCTTACGTATAGACCTTTTAAACTATCATCTAAAGACCTTCTCTTTCTTTCTGTTTTTTTTAGCAAAGTGAAAAAATATTATTAGACCAGGTTTTACAATTTTTGACAATAATTTGATGGGTGAAAAAAAATCGATAGTCCTAATGTTATATCTCGGCAATTTTTTTTAAAATAGGGATGAAATCAAAATTATAACCTTAAAGGGATGAAATCAAAATTGTTTTAAATAACTCAAAATTGAAAACAATCCTCTTCTGTCAATCTTAAATAACTCAAAACATGCCAAGGCAGTGCATCAGTACCTAGTAAGTGAGCAAAAAACTTTGCAACATTACGCAGTTTATTAGTTTCAAGTCTGTGGATCATCGATCGAGTATTGTTGCACGAATGATTTCTCGAAATTCTTCTAGTGAACTTTGTTGATCATGGGAGCATAGTAATGGAGAAATGTTTTCTCCTGATTGCAACACTATCCATAACTCCATCTTCTGTCTGATTTTCAACAGCTTCTTCTAACTCAGCACTTGACATAATCATCTGTTGCTCGTCCTCGTCCTCAGATTCATCCTTCATACTTATTTTCATTTTCGACAAAATCAGGATCCTCTAATTCAATTTGCGGATCTACCTTGTCTCCAAGAGAGATTTCATATCTTAATTGATCTTCTTGCTTAACAAGGTCAAGTTCCGGAGGAACATATGGCTGAAATTTGTGTTTTCGAGGTCTTAGTGAACTTTTTTTCAGCATATTCATATCCAATTGGAAATAATTGAGCTAAATTTCCCATCAACATTCTCTTCTTTCTAACTAACAATACAACTATTTTTGGAGTAGACAAATGTTGCTCAACTACGTGAACCTTATCTTCTGTCTTGTCTTGTGATAAGTAAGTTTTGGAATCAAGAGATCACTAATCGTGAGATTATCAAGATAACATAGTTAGATTAGATATTCATTGTATGGATTCATAATGAGTATCTATTATGAATGATAACTTATCTACTGAGTACTCATTAATATGAGTTAATATCTCAAAAGATTACTCAACTTTGATAATTTATCCATTAAAGTCATTGAAGTTTGTTTTATATCGATAAAATCATTCAATTTAGGCCTTTGTAACAGTAAAATCACTCAACTAAATTTATTATTACAAAAAAATTGACATAGCAAAATAAATATGTAAATATTAACTCCACAAATAAATAAAATTAAAAAAAATCATCAACAAAATTTACGAATAAATTTAATTAGTGAAATAAATATTATAATACTATTATGTACTTAAAATTTAAAATGTATCACGACGAACGTTATCCTACCAATAAATATCACTGATATTATCATAGGCTTAATGACTGTAACAATTTTTTTAATAAGACATCAGTTTTTTTTTTTAATAATTCAATGACTGCAGCAATTTAATACTTGCGGATACTAGGCCAATGTCTAAATCATTTTTTTATAAAATGATGTATCGCACAATTATTTGTCATGATAATTTTTTACGGGTCTTTTCTCTTTTCTCTTTTTTTTTTTAGGAAATGCTCATCATAATACATTTTAATTATATAGCAATATCATAATATAATTTTCACTAAATAAGTGTATCCATAAAAAAATCTTGATGATTTTTTTTAATTTTATTTATTTGTGAAGTTCATATTTACATGGCCTAAAAAATAATTTATTTTTCTATGTTAATTTTTTTAATGACAAATTGAGTTGAGTGATTTTAGTGATAAAAATGTCTAAGTTGAGTGATTTTGTTGATCCAAAATAAAGTTTAATGACTTTACTAGAAAAATTCTTAAAGTTGAGTGACCTTTTGAGATATTGACTCTGATTAATATCTTTTTAATCCAAAAACAAATCAGGAAACTTACTTAAGAGACTATTGAGCCTACGCTTAGATGTAAAGGGCTATTTTTGTCATTTTCTCCAACTTGGTACATGATTTTAAATTGAAGACAAGATTCATAAACAAAAAGAAAGTAGGAGAATACAGCTTAGGATACTAAAAACATAATAGTCATTGTTTTTTTGGGAAAAAAGACAAATATACCCTAAACTATTATAAATGGTATGCGTATATCCTTCATTATACTTTTAAGAGATCAATGTCCTTACCGTCCAAATTTTAGAGTTTATATACCCTTTATCGATAGATAGGATTAAGACATGTGTATGTCCGCTAATAGAAAGAGTATACATGCTTCAAAATTTGGATGGTAAGGACAAAGGGTATATGCATACCATATAGTTCGAGGTATATTTGTCCTTTTTCCTTATTTTGTTTTTAATGCACGTGCAAAGTTTAAGGTAGACAAGTAAAAATGAACCTTAAAGAGCATATTGTGAGCCGAAGATTAATTAGTTTATAAACTTTCGGACCTCCTTTTTGCCCAACTCTCTTAGCGAGTTTTTGATGAAAATCATCCCTAATAAAACATTGCTCTGCTAAGTTTTCCATCCGATATTAACACAAAAGCTGACTTTATCAAGATTTTCCTCCAACGAAATCTTGACTTTATCTCTTCCAGTTTGAATAATCAGCTATCTCACTTAGGGATGATGGTCACCTCCAATAGACCATCAATATAGATGAATGAGAACATGTGCGTAAAAATAATAATCTTACATTAGAATTGAAAATGCCTAATTAAAACATTTCATTAACAATTGAGGTGTTCAATTGAAATATAATGCCACATAGGTATGGGCTCTTGTCCCCCTCCATTGTACTTTTGTTTATATAATTAACAGGCGGGTAGAAGTCTATGCCAAACACACCACCCCTAGAAGGTGAAAGTCTGACTAGACAGATTTTTTTTTCCAAAATGTTCAATTGAATCAGAGCTTAGTTAAGAATTTTAAGCCCTACATTTAGTAACGTAAGGATAATGATAATACCCATGTCCACTTCCAATAGACCATCAACATGTTGTAATTGTTTTTCCTCACCTCTATTGCAGCAAAAGTCAAAAAAAGGGGTACTCGCGCTGCAGCCTACTTGTCTAAAATGAAAATCCTTACTAGCCGAAGTACGAATAGGGGTGGGCATAGTATAGTATATATTGAATTATCCTATCATATTAAAAATTTTGATACTGTGATTTTGATATTATGATATTTGGTAAACATTTTTTTTTGTATTCGGTACGGTATTTGATAATTTAGAACAACATAACAAAATACCAAATATCATACCGAAGTATATAGTTACATAAATAACACACACACACACACACACATATATATATATATATATATATATATATTATTGAAATACTAACAAATATGCAACCTAGTATTAGTATAAACTAAATGTTTAGAAGTTAAAACCTTCACTACTCTATTTTGATTGAAATGTATTTAAATGTAATTGATTAACAAAATGTGCACTTATTTGTACTTTCTTTTGAATATATATTTTTACATGTATAATGTGTTAGTATGATACAATTGAGACCATTTTTGAATTGTCGAAGTCATAATACTTTATTATACGAGCATATATTAGTCTAAGTTGAACAAACTATGACTACCGATTTACTATACAAAAAATACTAAAACCAAATTTTAAAATACCAAACCATACCGAATTAAATTGATATGGAAATAATATAATAATTTTAAAAAACGAATACCAAAATTATGATACGAAAATATTAAATATTGAACCTACCATACCAGATGCTGGCAGCATGGAAAGTACTGGACACCCACTTAAACTCTGGGGAGAATTATCTATTTATAGTTACTTGTTGGAGCTCAGAAAAATTAACCTGTCCACACATTAAAGTGATTGAATAAACAAAATGGTGACAATATTGATGGCCAACATGGGGAGGCTAATACCTATGGCTATCTCCAGAAAATCTCCACCTAAATTTTCCTCTTTATTCAGCCTATCATCATCACTAGCCTCCCTTTCTATCGCCGTTGAAGGTGGCACTGGCATTGGCATGAACGCTCAACCATCTACTAATCTTTCATCAAATCCCATTAGGCGTTCAGGGAATTACCAGCCTACCATGTGGAATTTTCAATTTATTCACTCCCTACACAATCCTTACGCGGTACGTACGAACAATTTTTTTTATATCATATTATTCTAGCTCGCGTGTTATTTTATAATTTATCATTCAAAATATAATTTGTAAATGTGTTGTGTAGGGAGATAAGTATATAAAGCGTTTTAACGAACTAAGGAATGAAATGAAGAATAATTTGATGATTATGGTTGAGGGATCACAAGAATTAGAAAATTTGGAGGTGATTGATAATTTACAAAGGCTTGGAATAAGTTACCACTTCAAGGATGAAATCATGCAAATTTTAAGGAGCATAAACCAACACATGAACTCTCCAGGAGATTCATTATACAGCACAGCTCTGAAATTTAGACTCTTGAGACAACTTGGTTTTCATATCTCTCAAGGTGCTTTCTGCTTTTCATTCACTTATAGTAGTTGCGTTTTGCTTTTCGAGAGTCAACTTGAATGGACTTTGACAAACATTTTATGATATATATATATATATTTGCTTTGGAACTGGAAGGATTTTATTTACTTAAATAGGTGGTTCATCCATACAAAAGGGAACTGATCTAAACGATACAGTTCCATTCACATCTCTGTCAAGAGCTTTTAATATAAAGGAAGGAGAGTTTGCAACTTATAGTATTTCTCACATAGTTTTCAACTATCTAAATTTAAAATATAAAATTAATATTCAAATTAAGTCCCAAAATTTGTCAAATTAACTCTTATATAGAGAAACTTGACTAGTAAAAGTGAACAAAGGGAGTACGAACTAATTTCTTTGTTTGGTAATTTTTTTATATGTTTCGACCAATAACATTTCTACTCGTGTTTTCCCCCCTAGATATACTGAACTATTTCAAGGATGAGCAGGTAATTTCAAGCAAAGTCTTTGTAAAGATACAAAAGGGTTGTTACAATTATATGAAGCTTCATTTCTTTCAACGGAATTTGAAACTCCTACTTTATTAGAGTCAGCCAATACATTCGCAGTGTCACATCTAAAGAATTATTTGTACAATTTAAATAGTGATCATCAAGAGAATTGGATGGTGGAACTAGTGCGCCATGCCCTGGAACTTCCTTTGAATTGCATGATGTTGAGAGTAGAGACAAGGTGGTACATTAACATTTATGAGAAAATCTCAAATGCTAATCCTCTTCTTCTTGAGCTTGCTAAATTGGATTTCAACATTGTTTAAGCAACACACCAACAAGATCTAAGAAATCTATCAAGGTGAGCAAAGAGTGGGAGTTTCTAGGTTCATAGGGGAAAGTAGTAATCTCTCCGTTTAAAAAAAATAACGTAATTTGACTTAGCATGGAGTTTAAGAAAATTAAGAAGATTTTTTAATCTTGTGGTTCTAAATTAAAGTTATGCCAAATGTACTAAAATTCTCTTTAATCTTTGAGAAAATGGTCAAATGCCCCCCTAATCTATAATCAGATTTTCAACTACACACTTATATTTTACGGGGATCCTATTACCCCTTGAACTATTTTAAAGCGGCCTTGAACTATTTTAAAGCGGCATAAATATACCCTTAAGTCCTGACATGGCACACAGAGTGCGCTCACTCTCCTAAAGGCATGTGAGAGTCAAAAAAATTAATAAAAAAATAGTTTAAAAATATTTTAACTTTTTGATAAATATAATTTTTCAACTTTTGCCTTTTATTTTATTTTCCTTAGTTTTTTCATTTCTTCCCCCCCCCCCCCTCTCATCACTCAACACCCACCCCACCTGTACATTTCCTTCATCACCATTATTAAATCACCATCACCATAGCAGCCCCATCTCCTCACCCATCTTCTAATACTTTTTCATAATTTGTCTCACTATTATTCACAACCATTAACACTACAAATCACCAAATAATCATTAAAACTATTATTTATGTAGTAAAAAAAAAATTAAATTGTCATTAATTTTCTTGCTCAGGCAAAAATTTATCAACTTTCAAATCTTATTTTTCGTTTCTATTATCGTCTGATGAAGGAATCTAAACTACACTAATAAGAATTTCACGAGCTTGAGCAGCAACCATCAATTGATTCTACTCAACCCTGATAATTGTGATTTCTTCGAGTGTAGAACTTAGAAGGCGTAAATCCTCCATTATTTAAAAAAGAAATCAAAAGGGCATATTCATACCCAATTCCAAGACGATTAGCAAGAACTTCAAGCTTAAAATTGGTCTTAAAATTGTGAAATTTGAATGGGAGAGGCCAAAAGGGGTGGACTAAATAGCTAATAAAGTTGTTGTGGTAGTGTTGCTAATGAATATTAATATTTGATTTTGTGGGTTATGGAAGGTGGGGGTGGGGGGTGACTAGAGAGGAATGGGGTGGAGAGAGATAAAGGTTTTGGGGAGTTATAGTGAAAGAAATTAAAGTATGGCTTAGGAGAAGTGAAGAGTGGAGAAGATGATGAAGAGAAAAACAACAATTACGTTTTTTTTTTGTTGATATATCTGATATTTGACAACTGGCAGCGCGTGCTGCACACTACATGGAAAGGATCTGGCTGTCTAGTTTTAGGGTTGTATATATTCCGCTTTAAAATAGTCCAAGGGGGTAATAGGACCCCCGTAAAATATAAATGTGTAGTTGAGAATTCGACTATAGATTAGGGGGACATTTGACCATTTTCTCTTAATTTTTTGGCTTTAAACTTGCCACGTGAAAAACTAAAATTAAAATATTGCCAAAAAAAAGATTCCTTTTAAAACAGGCTAAAAAAAAAAGTAAAATATTCGTTTTTAAAAGAGGGAGTACTACTTGTAAGGAAGTGGAAGAAGAATACTACGATCTTGTTTGAAAATACCTTTTATTTCCAACCTTTTTCCCCCAAAACACATCACATCACATCGAGTTAAAGTTGAGTTTGAAAAACTAGTTCTAACTACTTTTCAAGTGTTTCTTTTCCTCCACAAAACTTCAATATTTCTTCAAGTTAAATATATTCATGTCCAAATATACATCAGTTTTAAAATATCTCTTTTCAAAGATATCACCAAATTCATGTCCATTACCGCAAAATTAGGCTTTGAGCCTAACTCAAACTCTAAAAATAGTTCAAATGGCCGGGGAGGATTGTCTAAAGCTTTATAGGAGATAACCTATCTCATTAACCACCGACGTGAGACTTTTTCATTCTTCAACATTTACTACATATATACAGTACATCTGAAGCATTAATTTTCATGTGATTAAGGTGGTGGAAGAAGTCATGCCTTGTAGAAAAATTGCCAATTACAAGGGATAGAATTGTGGAAGCTTTCTTATGGATTGGTGGCATGATGTTTGAACCTCAAACGAACGAATACTGCCGAATAATGTTGACAAAGGTCGTTGCTTTTATTTCAATCATAGATGATATTTATGATGTTTATGGCACTCTTGATGAATTGGAACTCTTCACTCATGCTGTTGAAAGGTCTGTAACTTCTAACCTTTACCAAGAGATCGAATATTAATCGTAAAATCTCTTTCACTAGTAAATAAAGATTAATACAATTGCTGTAAAGTTTTATGATTACGTACATTCAGAATGGATGTAAAAGCAACGGATCAACTTCCAGATTATATGAAAGTATGTTACCTTTCACTCTTCAACAATATTACTGAAATTGTTTACGAAGTTCTCAAAGAGCAAGGGATCAACATCATTCCTTACCTAAAAAAATCAGTAAAAATACTTAGCTCTACTTTAATTTGAATCTCTCTCTTGTTTTAATTTCTATATATTTGAGACATGTTTCTATTAAATTAGTGGGCAGATTTGTGTAAATCGTACTTACGAGAAGCAAGATGGTACCATAGTGGATATAAGCCAAGTCTGGAAGAATACATGGATAATGGATGGATCTCAATTGCAGCACCATTGGTATTAGTCCATACATTGTTCCTTGTCACAAATCCAATTACCAAAGAGGTCTTGGAATCCTTAACCAATTATCCTGACATTATTCGATGGTCTGCCACTATTATTCGTCTCACTAATGAAATGGGGACATCCTTGGTATGCATATCTTTTAACACTACTTATTATATATATGTCTCGTTAAAAGTTATAAATAAACATTACTAGGGTATACAACTCATGTTCCTCTTACTTCAGAGTGAAATGGAAACTGGTGACGTTCCCAAGTCAATTCAATGTTACATGAATGAGAAGGGTATTTCGGAAGAAGATGCAAGAAAACACATCAATTTTATGATAAAGGAGACATGGAAACTGATGAACACAGCTCAACGGGATAATTCATTATTTTCCGAAACATTCATTAGATGTGCAGTAAATGGTGCAAGAACTGGACAGACAATTTACCAGCATGGAGATGGCCATGGGATTCAAAATTCTCACATTAAACATCGCATTTTCCAATTATTCTTTGAGCCCATCACAATTTCAGTCCCATAAAATCCTACCTTTCCGATTTTACCTATGTTATTCTAAAATGCTTTACATTTTTTGTGTATTTCTTTTCAAGAAAATTCTTTTTATTGGATATATGTTATTTTCTATTGGTACATATATCAAGAAATTTTGTCGATTAAGGGGCTTCAATAGGTTAGATTATCAGGATAATACGAAGCTAACTATTCAATCCATAAAAACAAATATATGATGAAACACATCAACTCTCTTAAGATATTTGATTTACGTACGTACTTAAAAAGAAGAGGGGATTTACCTTATTATAACACCATGGTGAGCTAGTCACCTCAAGAACCAGAAGAACATAATTTCACATAAGAGAAATAAAAATTTTCTGGCAAATTCATATACATACGAATTAACTAACAAAAAAAATCAGCTTAAGTTCGGAGTCTTCTAGGAAGATGATCATATATCCACGTGAAATACATTTAAGACTTCAAAATGATTTGTTGATGGATGAAATGTGGGACGTCTAATTAAGATCCTGTTTGATATTAATACTATAAATTATTTGCTTTTATAAGTATTTTTTTAAAATAATTTTTCAGAAAAGTGCGTTTAAAAAAAAATCATTTATGTTTGACAAATTCATTTCAAAAATATTTTTGATAAGCTTTGACTAATCTCTTAAAAAAATTCAATGCATTTTAATATTAAGATTATTTTATAAATGGAAATTATTTTAAATATGTATTATAAATTTTTAAATTAATTTTTTATTTTTATCAAATTAAAATGTACATATTCAAATTTTCAATCAATATTATACATAGATAAATTTAAAAAAATAAGTTAAATATTAATATAATATTAACATGATGATTATATAATTAATAATATCAAGCAAAATAAATTTAAAAATCATTCACAAATTAAAACTACCTACAAAAAATTTATCACAAAAATAAATAAATATAAGAGATATTTTGATAATATTATATGACAGGGATATTTTGATGTTGAAAAAAATAATTTTCTGGTTCTGATTTTTTAAGAAGCAGAAAATTTTAATTTCTTCGAAAAAATGTTTCTACTTCCATTTAAAACCAATTTTCTGATTAGCCAAATACCTTAATTTTGTATTAAAAAAATATTTTTTTTCTCAAAATTAATATTTTTTACCTCTCAACATCAATGCAGAACGGGCTTTAAAGTTTCGTACATCTATGTATAGGGAAGCTTTTATTTGTTTCCACAACACGTGAAAAGCATTAACAAGTGTACACGTTGCACAAATAACTTAGAAACATTAAATACTTTGGCATTTTGAGGGCTACGCAGCTACTTAACATCAAAAAATTGCAAGGCCTCTTAAAATATAAGTATTGTGCAGAAACTCTCATTAAAATAAATCCTAAAACTTAGCCAAAAGACAATAAACTATATTTGCGTTTCGTATTTCTCAAAAATCAAATGCCTAACACTTACATTTTCTAAGAAAACTAAACCTATATATATTCTTGTGGACCAAAAATCTTGAAGATAAATTAAGTCAAAAGAAAACTTTAATAATATGATTGTAATTAATTTCCATGATAGTTTCAAAATTGATGATCTACCTTAGTCATTGTTTTTAATGACATGGCCCCTAATGAATAAATTGTCTAAACATTAGATGGACCACCATCTACTCCCATGACACATAAAAATGGTACTACATTATAAGTCAAATCACCCTCAAATTTGACAACCAAACTTACTTTAAGGGCCTATTTGGAAAGCTCACCCTGGTAATCGGATTTGGTGTAATTGGTGTAATTACATTGTCTGTCATGTTTGGTTGGGCATGCAATTACCTGGTCAGCAGGTAATTGAGTGTAATTGGCAGGGTGTAATTACACTCTCCAATTCACAGGGAGAGGCTGTGAAATGCTGGTAATTACATGGTGTAACTACAAGTTGATTAATTTTTAATTTCTTCCTTTTATTTTTGTTATAATTTTTTCGTTTTGATGTATTTTTTATTTTTATTATTTTAAATTTTTTTTGGGGCACCAACTTAACTATCCAAAAAGAAAATAATCCTACTTACAAATTCACTGAAGCAGAATCAATAAAATGGTGGCAATATTCAGTAACTTATGATCACCTCGAATAGACAACAATTATAGATGAATGAAAACATCCCTGCAAAAGTTTTTTCTAAAATTTGAATTGAAAATGTCTAATTAAAACATTTTATTAGTAGATGAAATGTTCAATTGAAATGCTCATGGAAGTATTTGCTCTTGTCACCCCTCCATCGTACTTTTGTTTATATAATTAACATGGTAGCAGTTAATGGCAGAGTCAAGATTTTCATTGAGGGGTTCAAAATATAAAGAAGTAAATACATGAACTAACCAATAAACTCCAAAATTTGTTTCTGTCTTTGTATATATACATGCACAGTGATGAAAGGAAATACACGTAAGAAAATTTTCACAAGTCTCGAGATTTTAAAATACAAGAACGCCAAATATAATATAATCCAAAATATGCAATTCGTTTTCAAGTACTCAAATATAGCTAATGGAAATTAGAGAATTCTCTAATCCATTTTGTGTTTATATAGCTTTTAGATCGTAACGTCTGAAATATAATTTTCTTCTTCTTCTGAGAATGAGAGTTGAATTTAAGAGGCGTATTTAAAAAAACAATTTCACAAGAAACAAACTCATGAAATTTAGTTAATTGATGGGATTGTTCATTTTAATAACTTTATAATGAAATTGATTTTCTCCATAGTGGACGTGTCCACATATCAAATCTTGTTAAATCATATACTCCTCCTGTTCCATTTTATATGACACCCTTTCATTTTTAGTCCGTCTAAAAAAGAATGTCACCTTATAGTAATTAAAAACATTTTAACTTTAAAACTTCTTTTTTACACTTGATAAAATGATTTACAAACGCACATATATCTATTTATAAAGTTGATAATAACCATGTCCACATCCAATAGACCATCAACATGTACTAATTGTTTTTCCTTACCGACAGGCTACGGCTGCTGGCATGCAGCATGAGAAGAACTGGACAACCACTTAAAACTATTGGGAGAAATGATCTATTTATAGTTACTTGTTGGAGCTCAGAAAATTCAATCTATCCACACATTAAAGCTAAGTGAATAAATCAACAAATTAATGGTGGCAATATTGATGGCCAATGTGGGGAGGCTAATACCTATGCCCATCTCCAGAAAATCTCCACTTAAACTCTCCTCTTTATTCAGCCTACCATCATCACTAGCCTCCCTTTCTACCACTGCGCACACGGTGGCACTCAACCACCTACTAATCTTTCATCAAATCCCATTAGGTGTTCAGGGAATTACAAGCCTACCATGTGGGATTTTCAATTTATTCACTCCCTACACAATCCTTATGCGGTACGTACGTACCAACATTTCTTTTTTATATCATATTATCCTAGCTCACGCGTTATATTTTATAATGTATCATTCAAAAGATAATTTGTAAATGTCTTGTGTATGGAGATAAGTATATGAAGCGTTTTAACGAACTAAAGAAGGAAATGAAAAAGAATTTGATGGTTATGGTTGAGGGATCACAAGAATTTCAAAAGTTGGAGGTGATTGATAACTTACAAAGACTTGGAGTAAGTTACCACTTCAAGGGAGTAAGTTACCACTTCAAGGATGAAATTATGCAAATATTGAGGAGCATACATGACCAAATTAGTAGTACAGATAATTCATTATATTCTACAGCCTTGAAGTTTAGGCTCTTCAGACAACATGGTATTCATATCTCTCAACGTGCTCTCTGTTTTTTCCCATTACGTACTAATTTATTTGTTTGGCCATTTGTATATATCTTTCGATCAATAATATTTCTAGTCATTTTTTTTTCCCATAGATATACTTAACGATTTCAAGGATGAGCAAGGTAACTTCAAGCAAAGTCTTTGTAAAGATACAAAAGGATTGTTACAATTATATGAAGCTTCATTTCTCTCTATGGAATCTGAAACCCTTACATTATTGGAGTCAGCCAATACACTCGCAGTATCACATCTAAAGAACTATTTGGACAATTTAAATGGTACTGAACATCAAGAGAATTGGACAGTGGAATTAGTGCGCCATGCCCTGGAACTTCCTTTGCATTGCATGATGTTGAGAGTAGAGACAAGGTGGTACATTAACATTAATGAGAAAATCCCAAACGCTAATCCTCTTCTACTAGAACTTGCTAAGTTGGATTTCAACATTGTGCAAGCAACACACCAACAAGATCTAAGAAATCTATCGAGGTGAGTAAAAAATGTGAGAGTTCCTAAGTAGGGCATCGATCTATAAGTTTACTACTTACAGAACATCTAAAGCATTATTTTTCAACACTACCAATGAAATTGCGTACGAAGTTCTCAATAACATTATTAGAGTATAAAAGTACTCCGTTTGAGATTTAAGCGAAGAGGTGATCATGTTCCTGATCTTAATTACTTCACGATGAAATGGCAAGAGGTGACATTTCCAAGTCAATTCAATGTTACATGAATGAGAAGGGTGTTTCAGAAGAAGAAGAAAGAAAACACATCAATTTTATGATAAAGGAGACATGGAAACTGATCAATACAGCTCAACGAGACAAATCATTATTTTCTGAAACATTCATTGGATGTGTAGTAAATTCTGCAAGAACTAGTCAGACCATTTACCAGCATGGAGATGGCCATGGAATTCAAACTTCTCACATTAAAAATCGCATTTTCCAATTATTTTTCGAGCCAATCACAATTTCAAGTCCATAGAATCTTACCTTTACATTTTATGCATTTCTTTTCATGAAAGATCTTTTTAGTGAATAATCTATTACTCCATCTGTCCCATATTATTTGTCTACTTTTCTCTTCACATGATCATAAATAAGAAGAGCAATTTTTACCCTTCTCTTTTTAATACTATGTGTCTTATTCATTAATATCAAGATTAATAATGGAGTAGCGTTTTGTGGAACTCAGAGTATTTATACTTCTAAAAAAAATTAATTTTAAGGGCAAAATTGAAACATTTTAATTAGTATTATTTTGATTTTTTAAATTGCCAAATAGTAATTTGGATCTTGGGACATCTATTTTTAGCTAGTAATGTGGACAAATAATATAGGACGAAGAAAGTATTTACTATCAGCACGTAATCGAGAAACTTTATTCATTAAGACTTCAATAGATTAGATTATCAGGGAATCATAAAACCTAGCTATTCTATCCGTAAAAATGAATATATGTAGTTAATTTGTTTAGAAGGCGTTCTCTTTTATGGAGTTGTAGTCTCTGCAATTCAAAGATCTGTAGCCAGGTGCTTTATCATCAAGGATGCTAATAATAATAATGACGAGAAATGCATCAACGACGTAATTCCCTTAAATTTTTCATTAAATTTTATTTAAATATTTGAGTCACATGTGATAAATATTCTTATTAGATACTTTCTACTCAAATTTTGGATTTTTTTTTTCGCCCTGATTATCAAAGGAGATAATTTGGGACAAGTGTTGTGGAGGACGTTAGCAATTTTAGTTACTCCTACTCTCTTTTTTTGACCCAAAAGGACAGGTTGGTTATAAACGTTTGGGAAAAGAGCATTTACAAGACTAATGAATTAATGTCTCATTTACATTGAATTATTATGCTGTCAGCATCAAATAAGATTTGCACAATATCTTGCTGTGGTTAATGGCCAATGCTCTTTTTTTCTAGCTGATGCATATTGGTGAAACATCAAATCAAAACAGTTTCTCTAGAAAGAAATTAAATAAATGCGATTTGTTTTAATTAAATTTGGTTAATGCGATTTGTTTTAATTAAATTTGGTTAACTTGCTGCACGAAACGTTCCTTTAGCGAATCATAGTACTATACAGGAGTATTTGTGTCGGTCGGTCAATATATTTTACTAATCACAATCTAATATCAGATCTATACTAAATCTTCATACCTAATTAAGAAAATCTAAGATTTTAAAAACGTATATCAATAAATGAACGTAAAAACGTGCCTTTTTATATCCTCTATATATATGGCAACTTTAATGTTAGTTGGGGATAAATACAACCATCTAAAACATCTTCATTTCAAATACTTATTATTGAAGTAATTAAATCAATTTGGGGATGTTAGCCATGTCAATATTCTCCACAAGACATTTAACTACCCCTTTTTCATCTTTTAGCCCACCAAAGGCCTTTGTATTAAAAGCCTGCAGCCTCTCTAGTGGTTCCATAAAAACTGCACCAACTAATCACTCTCCTAATATTTCGACTAATCTAATTTCATCTTCAGATGGAATAATTAACCCTATTAGACGTTCAGGGAATTACGAGCCTACCATGTGGGATTATGAATATATTCAGTCCACACACAATCATTATGTGGTACATATATTTTCTTTTATCCTTGCGTGTTACGTGACGTTATTCAATAATATATCTGCATGCATATTAATAATATCAATATTAATATGTCCTCCTCCTTTTATTTTTTTAATTAACCTTTGGTTATTGTATATATCATTCAGATAATAATTAATCTTACCTTTGCGTAGGGAGAGAAGTATATGAAGCGATTTAACGAGCTCAAGGAAGAAATTAAAAAGAATTTGATGATGGTTCATGAGGAATCACAAGAATTAGAGAAGTTGGAGTTGATTGATAATTTACAAAGGCTTGGAGTAAGTTACCACTTCAACGATGAAATCATGCAAATTTTGAGGAGCGTACATGATCAAAGTAGTAGTGCAACCATGTCAGCAAATTCATTATATTACTCTGCCTTGAAATTTAGGATCATGAGACAACATGGATTTTATATCTCTCAAGGTGTGCTACATGTTTCTAATTGCCAAACGAATTTCATGAGTCTTCTCATATTTGGTCATTTTTATATATGTTTCAACTAATAATATTTCTTTGGGTGTTTTTTTTCTCTAGATATACTGAATGATTTCAAGGATGAGCAGGGTAACTTCAAGCAAAGTCTTTGTAAAGATACAAAAGGATTGTTACAATTATATGAAGCTTCATTTCTTTCAACGGAATTTGAAACTCCTTCTTTATTGGAGTCAGTCAATACATTCGCAATGCCACATCTAAAGAATTATTTGCACAATTTAAATGGTGATCATCAAGAGAATTGGATGGTGGAATTAGTGCGTCATGCCCTGGAACTTCCTTTGCAATGCATGATGTTGAGAGTTGAGACAAGGTGGTACATTGACATTTATGAGAAAATCCCAAATGCTAATCCTCTTCTGCTAGAGCTTGCTAAGTTGGATTTCAATTTTGTGCAAGCAACACACCAACAAGATTTAAGAAATCTATCAAGGTGAGATAGCTAAGTATAACTTATGCATTATGCATATTAACAGTAATGTACAAAAAAATTAAAATAATATAAGGTCATCATTTGGAAGACTTTACGTATGCATATTTAAGATTAAACCGAGCGAGTGTGTAGTGCCCAAAAAAAAAAAAAATATATATATATATATATATATAGACTGGTGCCAAAAAAAAAAAAGAAGAGTATATCAGCTCCGGCTGGGTCAATATAAACACTACTAGAGTGCATGTTGGACAATGGACCATGGGGTGGGGGTATTTGGGCTGAAATGTGTTGGGTCAAAATGGACTAAATAGTGGGTCATAATCCAATCCGTTCAACTCTTTGATTGTGTTTTCTTATAAATTTTGTTTAACTACCTAATAAAACTTGTTTCTCTTTATTATGGTTTATCTAACATATATATATATTTTTTTTAAATGTTGTTAAAAATATATTTGACATTATGAATCAATTTCGATTACATATCAGGTAAAATCTTAAATGAGCTCAATTAGACAGATCAATATGAATCATTAACTAGCCCAATCTTGTACAGATTGGCGATTCATGTTTTCATATAGGCTAATTTTGCAACCCGCGTGTTAACTAGGCGTCATAATAATGACGTTTTGTAAGATGTTTTTGGAGATCGATAAAAGCATATATATTTCTACTTGTTTGCTATCACAGAGGATATTGCTTGGATAAGTACGTTCATAGTTTTCTTATATAGCATTAACTTTTCATTCATGTAAGGTGGTGGAAGAACTCATGGCTTGCAGAAAAATTACCATTTACAAGGGATAGAATTGTGGAAGCTTTCCAATGGATAGCTGGCATGATGTTTGAACCTCAAAAGAAGGAATACTGTCGAATAATGTTGACAAAGGTCACTGCTATGGCTACAGTTATAGATGACATTTATGATGTTTATGGCACTCTTGATGAGTTAGAAATCTTCACTGACGCTGTTCAAAGGTCAGTAACTTTCCGCAGAACAAGCTAAAATATTACTCTATCTGTCCCAATTTATATAGCACAATTTGAATTTCGAGAGTCAAACCATTTAATTTTGACAATGAATTCGGACATGAAATGTTTTAAGTTTTTTCTGATTACATTCAGAATGGAGATAAAAGCAATGGATGAGCTTCCATATTATATGAAAATATGTTATCTTGCACTCTTCAACATAAGCACTGAAATTGCGTACGAAGTTCTCAAAGAGCAAGGGATCAACGTCATGCCCTACCTTACAAAATCAGTAATTAAAAATACTTCTACTTGAATTTATTCCCTTTATTTTGGTTAATTTCTTATTTTTTTTAGTACTATATATTTGAGACATGCATATATATATATATATACTATTAGTGGGCAGATTTATGCAAAGCTTATTTACAAGAAGCAAGATGGTACTACAATGGATATACACCAAGTCTGGATGAATACATGGATAATGCATGGATTTCAGTTGGAAGTCTAGTGATGTTAGTGAATGCATTCTTCTTAGTCACAAATCCAATTACCAAAGAGGCATTGGAGTACTTATTCTCAAACAAGTACCCTGACATAATTCGTTGGTCTTCTACAATTATTCGTCTTTCGGATGACTTAGCAACATCATTGGTACGTTTTTCTATCACTCTTCTTCTAAATGACATAAAAAATTCTATGTAAAATAAATACACACTCAAATTTAGTTTCATATGCTAAATAACATTCCAATTTTAAAAATTCAGATCTAGACACTACAATTTGGTATCAACTAAACACTCCCAACTCGATTTTATTGTGTCTCGTGGACACTCGACGCTGACATGATACATAAATTTTAGAGATGTACGTCTAAATGATCATTTTAAAAGTTGGAGTGTTTAACTGACACAGTGAAAAACGAGTTGAGGTGTCTAGATATGCATACTCAAATTAAAATTGAAGTGCATACTTACCGGTAAATATGAAATTTGAGTGTCTATTTTTTATTACTAAACTATAGTTTGCCCCCACTTACTTCAGGATGAAATGGAAAGAGGCGACGTTCCGAAATCAATTCAGTGTTACATGAAAGAGAAGGGCGCTACTGAAGAAGAGGCAAGAAAACATATCAATTTTATGATAAGGGAGACATGGAAAATGATCAACACAGCTCAACAGAATAATTCATTATTTTGTAAAACATTCACGGGATGTTCAGTAAATATTGCAAGAACCGGACAAATCATGTACCAGCATGGAGACGGACACGGAATTCAAAATTCTGAAATTCAGAATCGCATTTCCAAATTATTCTTTGAGCCCATAACCATTTCCATTCCATAAAGTTCCTACCTTTTGTTAATTTGGTATTTGCATATCATGTACTAGTATACTTAAGATCTTATGCATTTCTTTTCGAGAAATATCTATGGAAGGGCCAAATTTAATAAGGCTTTATTTAGCTAGCTCGATGACAAGTGATGCAAATAATATGCAAGTTATGTGGTACGGTTTTTAAGAAAAAAGAAATACTAAAAATCATTTCATTAAGAATAAAAGAAAATTTTAAAGTTAAAATATTTCTAATTACAGTAAAATGACATTCTTTTTTAGACCGACTAAAAAGGAAAGAATGTCATGTAACCATGACAGAGGAAGTACATGATTTAAAAAGATTAAATCTCAGTTTTTTTCTTGTGAAATTATTTTTGTAAAGACGCCTCTTAAATCCAATTGTCATCCTCAGAAGAAGAAAATTATATTTCAGACGTTACGATCTAAAAGCTATACATACACAAAACGGATTCGAGAATTCTCTAATATCCCTTAGCTATTAGAGTAACTTGAAAACAAATTGCATATTTGGATTGCTATATATAATACAAAGACAAACAAATTTTGTTATGCTTATACAGTGGTGCAAATCCTTATCTACCATGTAGCGACAAAAAAATAATTAATTAATACTCTCTCTGTCTTTTTTTAATTGTCTTTTTTATTTGATATTTTTGTCAATTTTTTTACCTATTATATCCTCAATTTATTAATATTAAGTTAATGTCTTTAAAAAAGATAGTGAATAAAAATATTTAGGATCCTATCAATTAATATGTCGGATAAAATGATAAATTCACTATAGCAATCAATATTTTCTTAATAGGCGTGCTAAGACAAAATTTGACAAGTAAAAAGGAACAGAGGAAGTACGTATATACTCCTTCCGTTCACTTTTACTTGTCACTTATTTCTAAAATAGATTTTCATTTTTACTTGTTACTTTTGACATATTTAAAAAAGACAATAAATTTTTTCCATGTTTTACCCAGCATTAAATACTTATTTTTCAAGACATCATTTAATAGAAGATAGTTTGGTAAATTAATAGATATGTCAAATCAAAGTGTGACAAGTAAAAATGAACGAGGGTAAAAAATACAATTACTTGGCAAGTTTATTTTGATAGATGCTTCCGGATATTAATGACTCAGCTAGCCAAGTGTAATGTGTGTGCTTTGGATAAACGGTCCAAATTTTGAGGGGCTCGATAGGTTAGAAAAAAGACAAGCCTCATATTTAAAAGATAAGTTATTTTTCTATATAAAAAGAAGAGAATTATTAGAAGAGTTTGATTTATCTGGAATAAAGATTATTTAAATTGATTAATTATATCATCAATTGAAAAAATAATATTAAAAGGAAGCGATTATAAAAGATTAATAATTCTATATTTCAAGAAAAATAATATATTTTAAAATATAAAGCCTCCAATCAATTTTGCTTTAGATCACTAATGTGCTTGTGCTGTTTCTATCTAGATTTAATCCCTTTTAGATGAGATCAATGGTTCTAATAAAAAAAAAGCTAAGAGGGATAAAATTGTCTGAACATCTTTGTTTGCATCAAACTTAGACCTCGTCTCTTTCTCTTTGAGTTTCTCATAACTCAAAACTCCATTCTTTGTCGTGAGCTTGAGCTCCAACATCTTGTGGGCAATAATAGGACATGCAATAATAATAATAATACATCCGTGCCAATAATTCTTATTTTTTTGCTTTTATTTAAATGATTTTTGTTGAATTGAATCAAACATATAATTTGAGGAATTATTGAATTCGTTCACTAATTGCAGTGGCGGAGCCAAAGGAATTTTTGCAACCCCTTAATCACTAGACTCTGTTAGTTTTAATAACTCATGTTAAGAATAAAATGTTTATCGTTATGTTTGTCCTAGTCTTTAGGCAGAAGTTTTAAGTTATTGTAAAGTTTTTAGGAGAAAATCTTGTTGTAGTAGTTCCTAATTTTTAGCTTCAATTTTTGCAATGTATTTGTTTTATAAAAGGACTCCTGCAGCAAAGTAAGAGAGAGTCAAAAAATTTCTTTTTCATATTCTGCCTCTGCTCTATTCTACTCTATCTATATTGCTGTTCTTTTTTTTCTATCAGTGGTATCTGAGCTAGGTTAGATTATAAAAAAAAGAAAAAAGAAAAAAAGAGAAACATACAGTAAGTTTATGGCTTTAGAGAACAATTACGTGCAAGCAGCTATTCCCTGTTTTGATGGTCATTATGACCATTGGAGCATGCTGATGGAAAATTTTTTAAGGTCAAAGGAGTATTGGCCAATTGTGGAGGTTGGTATCAGCGCTCCGGCGGAAGGCGAAACCTTGACGAATGCTCAAACGACAGAGTTCGAAGCAAGAAAGCTGAAAGATTTGAAGGCAAAAAATTACCTTTTTCAGTCTATTGAACGTCCCATCTTAGAAACTATTCTTTGCAAAGAAACTTCTAAAGATATATGGGACTCCATGAAAAATAAATATCAAGGCATTGCTAGAGTGAAGCAGGCACAACTTCAAGCCTTGAGAAGGGATTTTGAGATCTTGCAGATGAAGGAAGGAGAGTCCGTAATGAGTTACTATGCTAGAACAATGGAGATTAGCAACAAAATGCGATTCCATGGCGAGAAGATGAACGATATCACAATTGTTGAGAAGATATTGCGCTCTTTGATGCCGAAGTATGACTATGTCGTTTGCGCCATTGAGGAGTCGAAAGATATAGATGAGTTATCGCTTGACGAATTGCAAAGCTCCTTATTGGTGCACGAATAGAAGATGAATCGAAATTCAACTTCTGATGAGCGGGCCTTGAAGGCGTCTACTTTTATTTCTTCCAATTGTAGAGAAAGGGGTAGAGGTAGAGGGAGAGGGAGAGGAGATCGAGGAAACAGAGACGGAGGAGGCAGCAAAGATAGTAATGGAAATTTTAGAGCCAATGATGATTACGACAAAGGCAGAGGGAGAAATTTTGACAAATCCAAGATAGAATGTTATCGTTGTCATAAATTTGGCCATTATCGTTCTGAATGTCGTACAAGGCTGCCTAATGAGAAGGAAGAAAAGTCAAATTTTGCTGAGATAAGGAAGGAGAGACCTTGTTAATGGCGGTTCATGCTGAAAACGAGCCCGGAAAGCAAGTTATTTGGTATGTGGATACCGGCTGTAGTAACCATATGACAGGAAGTAAGTTTTCTTTTATTAATTTAAATGAAAACTTTCGGTCGACAGTTATTTTTGGTGATCTCTCAACAGTGAATGTGATGGGAAAGGGTAATATCAATTTTAGAACAAAAAAATGGGTGTGTGGAAATCATATCTAATGTGTTTTATGTTCCTGCTTTGAAAAACAATTTATTGAGTGTTGGTCAGCTGTTAGAAAAAGGGTATGTCATCACGTTAAGGAATGATGCATGCGAAATTTCTGATCCCTCCATAGGAGTTATTGCTTTTGTGAAAATGAGTCAAAACAGGTTGTTTCCTTTGAAGATTGAAAATGTTCAATCTTGCTATATGGCGGAAATGAAAAATCCTTCATGGTTGTGGCATTTTCGATATGGTCACTTGAACTTTGGTGGCTTGAAGATCCTTCAAAGGAAGAGTATGGTAACGGGGCTTCCTGAAATTGTTGTTCTATCTCAAGTTTGTGAAGAATGCATTGTTGGAAAACAACATCGTTCTCAGTTTCCCAAAAATAAGTAATGGAAAGCCAATGAGGTATTAAGGCTGGTACACTTGGATATTTGTAGGCCATTAACACCAATCTCTAATGGGGCAAAAGGTATTTTATTACCTTTATTGATGATTATTCCAGGAAGACTTGGGTGTATATTCCGCGAGAAAAATCAGAGGTTTTTAATGTATTTAAAAGCTTCAAAGCACGTGTGGAGAATGAGACTGGAAGGACCATTAAGAACCTTCGGACAGATTGCGAAGGAGAATATTGCTCTAAGGTATTTGATGAATTTTGTGAGACTCGTGGCATTCGAAAAGAACTCACAACAGCATATACACCGCAACAAAATGGTGTGGCAGAGAGGAAGAATAGAACCATTCTCAACATGGTTCGTAGCTTGCTGGCACGGGGAAGAGTTCCAAAGGAATTTTGGCCAGAAGCAGTGAATTTGAGCATTCACATCTTGAACAGAAGTCCCACTTTTGCTCTTCGAGATGTAACACCTGAGGAAGCTTGGAGCGGAAGGAAACTGGCAGTAGACCATTTCAAAATTTTTGGGTCCATTGCTTATGCACATGTTTCAGAAGCAAAAAGAAAGAAACTTGATGATAGAGGTGAGAAATATATTTTTCTTGGTGTTAGCGAGGCATACAAGCTATTCAATCCATTGACAAAGAAGGTTGTGACCAGCAGAGATGTTGTTTTTGATGTGGAGAACACTTGGGATTGGAATATACATCAATCTGCTCCAATCTTAATTAACAATGAAGTGGAAGAAGCAGTTGCAGCACCCAAAATTTCTGAAATTTCCACTGAAGCTGATGAAATTTCACTACCAGTTTTGGAAGAAATTGATGCACCTGATCAGCCTTTTCGTCGTGCTCGCAGAAGGCCCGCATGGATGATGGACTATAAGGTAACAAGAATTCATGTTAATGAAGATTTTCCCATTTTGCATTGTTTGCAGATTGTGATCCTACAACTTTTGAGAATGCTGTCAAAGAAGAGAAATGGAGGAAAGCTATGGATGACGAGATTGATGCTATTGAAAGAAATAACATCTGGGAGTTAACAGATCTTCCAAAGGGGCACAAAACCATTGGTGTCAAGTGGCTTTATAAGACGAAACTGAAAGAAAATGGTGAAATTGACAAGTATAAGGCACGATTGGTAGCTAAGGGATACAAACAGGAGCGTGGTGTGGACTATACTAAAGTTTTTGCTCCAGTTGCAAGGCATGACACAATTAGAATGGTAATTGCTTTGGCGGCACAAAATTTGTGGCCTATCTTTCAGTTGAATGTCAAATCAGCTTTCCTACATGGATATTTGGAGGAAGAGGTATTTATTGAGCAACCTTCTGGTTATATTAAAATTGAAAATGAGCATAAGGTATACAAGTTAAAAAAAGCTCTTTATGGACTAAAACAAGCTCCACGAGCTTGGTATAGTCGCATTGAGGCTTACTTTCTAAAAGTTGGTTTCCTGAAATGTCCATATGAAAACTCTCTTTTCGTTAAAATTGGAGAATCTGGGAAAATGCTCATAGTGTGCTTATATGTTAATGATCTTATATTTACCAGAAATGAAAGTGCCATGTTTTCTGATTTTAAGAGATCTATGATGGTTGAATTTGAGATGTCTGATCTTCGTAAGATGCATTATTTTCTTGGTTTAGAAGTAGTGCAATCTGATGATGGCATATTTGTTTCCCAAAAGAAATATGTGCGAGAAATTTTAGACCGATTCAAGATGAAGAATTGCAATCCCGCCGACACTCCAGTTGAGTTTGGCCTGAAGCTAAACAAAGCTGGAAGAGAAGATATGGTAGACAACACACTCTACAGGCAAATTGTAGGTAGTTTGATGTATCTTACTGCTACAAGGCCCGACATCATGTATATTGTAAGTCTTATAAGCAGGTATATGGAGAGCCCGATAGAAATTCATTTGCTAGCTGCCAAGAGAATCCTTCGCTACTTACAAGGAACTAAGGATTTTGGTTTGTTCTACAAGAAGGGTGAAAATTTTGATTTGATTGGTTTTGCTAATAGCGATTACGCAGGAGATCAAGACGATAGAAAGAGCACTTCAGACTATGTTTTTGTGCTAGGCACAGGGGCTGTTTCATTGTCTTCTAGGAAGCAAAAAATTTTCATTTTATCGACTACTGAAGCAAAATTTGTTGCTGCTACAGCTTGTGCTTGTCAAGCTATTTGGTTGAGGAGAATTCTTGAAGAACTACAATTCAAACATGAAAGAGCAACTATAATTTTCTGCGACAATAACTCTGCCATTAAGCTATCAAAAAATCTTGTGTTACATGGAAGAAGCAAGCACATTGATGGAAGTATTATTTCTTGCGAGATCTCAATAGTGAAGGAACAATAGAGCTGCAGTACTGCCGAAGTGAAGATCAATTGGCAGACATTTTAACTAAACCTCTCAAGTTTCTCACTTTCCATAATCTAAGGAGGTTGATGGGTATCGGCACTATGGAAGAATTCAAGAAGCTGAAGTTAAACTGAAGCTTGAAAGCTTTCAGTTTAAGGAAGGGTGTTAGTTTTATAAGTCATGTTAAGAATAAAATGTTTATCGTTATGTTTGTCCTAGTCTTTAGGCAGAAGTTTTAAATGTGGGTTGTTGTAAAGTTTTTAGGAGAAAATCTTGGTGTAGTAGTTCCTAATTTTTAGCTTCAGTTTTTGCAATGTATTTGTTTTATAAAAGGACTGTTGCAGCAATGTAAGAGAAAGTCAGAAAATTTCTTTTTCATATTCTGCCTCTGCTTTACTCCTCTATCTATATTGTTGTTCTTTTTTTTCTATCAGACTCGACCTTCAACTTGTGTGAAGAGGTATCAATACTTATATATATATTTATTAAATCAAAATTTGACATCTATATACAATGTAATTTTTCGAAGTGTGGCTCTGCCCTTGACTAGTTGAATAATGTAATCACTTAAATAGTTACAGTCTAAGGTTTTTAAATAACTAATTTGCGACATTAACCTGTCAAAAATTTATTAAATACTAAGTTATTATTTTAGTTTAAAGAATTCGATGTAAGCAATGAAAAGTTATGAAATTAAATAATAAGTTTAATAAACTGAACTAGCATTCTCAAAGAGACAAGGCAAAAACAATTTAAAATCATAGGAAAGAAATTCAAGAAGGTACAACAAAAAACTAATGACGATAAAAATGAAATTTAATTAAGAACGGATGACCCGCATTCAAAAGTTCTTTTATTCTAAAACGAAAGTATAATTAAGCCTATATGTTGATTTAACTAAGATTTTTATAAAAATAAAAGTATAATTATTTCTACCTTCCATTGTGGATATTAGTTATTGTCGGTGAATATATACTCCCTATATTCCATATTAAGTGAATTTGCGAGACAATGCACATTTATTAAGAAAAATATTCAAACACATAATTTAAATCATATTTTTCACTATTGCCCTTTGTTAAGTCATAAATATAACTTTGTAAACAGTGCAACTTCATTAAAGAAAGGGCAAATATGGAAAAAATTCAAACGTCCATCTTGAATTTTGAATAATTCAATTATTTTGAACAAAGAAAAAAGATTCAAAAATTCAAGTAATATGGAAAAGAGGGATTATTAATTAAAATCGAATACAAACTCACTACGGTAGAATCTGTTGTGACAAAAAGATGAAAACGAAAACTCAACAATAAAGAACACCAAGTTTAAACGTGGAAAAACCCTTCAAATCAAAGGTAACCACCACGGGATCAACAAGATCCGAATTGCTTCACTATAACAATAAGAAGGTTACAAATATTCTTCTAATGGCTACACGACAAGTGCCAAAAGAGAACAAACAATAGCTACACCAACAAAAGATAAATAGAAAGAAAACCACCCAAACTCAGCTTCTGTTCGGGACCTAAAATAGGATCTTTCTGACTTTTAAATCTGATCTCCACCGTTCAAATCAACCACTAAGATGTTAGAAACACTCAGTCAAAATTTCAGTCTGATCCAACGGTTAGTTAATCGGAAAACATGATATAAACGTTGCTGGCCGGAGAAAAAGACTGCAGGAAAAGAACCCTTTTTTCTTCTCTCTTCTCTCTAGTTGAAAGCTCTCTCAAAAACCTCTCTTATGTTCTAATGTCTCTCAAAGACAATACTAATGAGCAATTTCATTATTCTTCCAAAACCATCCTCTATTTATAGAGTTGTGCTTTTCCTTATAAAGCCAAAATCAACTCCAAATAGGATTACAATTCCAATCCTTCTCCAAGTAGAATTGGAAACCAAATAAGGAAAATAATGCCAATCATTTTCCAAATAGGATTAGGCCATGGGCCTTTGGCTGGAACATGGGTCATAGCCCAACAAACTCCCCCTCCAGCCAAGGGGCCAAATGGACTTCAAGTGAAAAAACTCTTGACAGGCCTCATGCCTGCCACACTTCTACAAAATTCATGTTTGTCTACGATGGCTTCTTTCCACTTATCTCTATGAGTATCTAACATGAATTCATCAAAACCTTTAGGTTCTCCCATGTCAGTCAAAAGGATATACTCGTTAGGAGAATAACGTATTGAACTTTTCTTCTCCCTAGTGTATCTTCTACAAGAGGTTTCTGGAGAATCCGAAGTAGTCATCTCAACCCGAGTTGGTTGATGATCAACCACAACGTCATTAATAGGAGCATTTATAGGTTCTACACTTTGATCATTATCTGCAATATTATCTTGGATTCCTTCATGTGCAAAAGATGTATCAATAATAGGTATTGGATCAAACATTAACTAAGCTCTCATCAATTTGAGAATCTGGTTTCTCAACCTTGTTAATATCTTAAATAGTTTGATCTTCAAAGAACACAACATCACGACTTCTAATAAGTTTCTTATCAATTGGATCATAAAAGCGACATCCAAACTCATCTTGAGCATAACCAATGAAGATGCACTGCTTAGTTTTTACATCCAATTTCGACCTTTCATCTTTTGGAACATGCACACAAGCTTTACACCCAAAGACTTTCAAGTGATCATATGAAACATCCTTAGCGAACCAAACTCTGTTTGGAACATCACCATCCAAAGCAACAACAGGAGACAAATTGATAACATAAGCAACAGTATTAAGTGTTTCAGCCCAAAAAGAATTTGGAAGTTTAGCCTCTGAAAGCACGCATCTAACTCTCTCAACTAAAGTTTTGTTCATCCTTTCTACCAAACCATTCAATTGAGGAGTCTTTGGAGGAGTCTTCTGATGACAAATTCCTTGCGATTTGCAGTAGTTATCAAATGGACCATATACTCACCACCATTATCAGTGCGAATACATTTTAATTTCTTTTCTGTTTGTCTCTAAAATAAGGCTTGAAACTCCTTAAACACATCAAGTACTTGATCTTTGAATTTTAAAGGATATACCCAAAGCTTACGAGAATGATCATCAATGAAAGTTGCAAAGTAAAGTGCACCACCTTTTGACTTCACTTTAAAAGGACCACACAAATCAGAGTGTACGAACTCAAGTAGTTCAGGCTTTCTTGAGGGAGAATGACTGTGAAAACAAACTCTTTTTTGCTTTCCAGCTAAGCAATGAACACATCTTCTCACTTTTGCTTGTTTCACACCAATAAGCAAATTCTTCTTAGCCAAACAGGTGATCCCCCTCTAGCTCATATGACTAAGCCTCTTGTGCCACAATTCTGATAATGTCTCGCTTTCTACAAAATTTATAGAGTCACCAAGAATCGATCCTTGTGTCACGTATAAATTTGAATGCTTTCTTCCTCGAGCTACAATCAATGAGCCTTTGGTGAGCTTCCATTGGCCATTGAATAAATCATTATGATAGCCATCATCATCTAGTTGTCATACAGAGATCAAATTCACGAGGAATGTCTGGAGCATGCTTGACATTCTGAAGGACTAACGTTGAACCAATATTGGTTTTCAAACAAACTGTGCCAACACCAAACACCTTAACCTCAACAGCATTACCCATCTTTAACACCTCAGAGTTAACAGAAGTATAAGATGAAAAGAAGTCTTTTCTCGGTGTAACATGTGATGTAGCTCCAGAATCTACTATCCAACTTGTATCTTGAGATACAAAATTGATGACGTCTTTATCACAAGCGAAGAGAAGGTCATCTCGGACAACAACAACAGCTTTGTTTCTGTTATTTTCTTTTTTCTTCCCTTCTTTAAGATCTTGCTTCAATTGTTTGCAAAATCTTTTAATATGTCCTTTCTCTCCACAATGATGACATATAATATTTGGATTCCTGAATCTTGACTTGCTTCTACTTTTACCTCTACTCCTAGGATCTATTGTTTTATCTCTCCCCCGATCTTCTGTATATAGAATATCTGAATATGAGGATGTACCTTGAGATTTTCTTCTGACTTCTTCATTCAATACACCACTTTTTTGCATATTCCATAGTCACGTTACCACTAGGAGCAGAATTTGTTAAAGAAACACGAAGTGTTTCCCAAGAATTCGGTAGAGTATTAAGAAGCCAAAGTCCTTGTATTTCATCATCAAAATTAACACCCATCCCTAATAGCTGATCAAGAACACCATGAAAATCATTTATGTGAACAAGAATAGGACTGCCCTCCTTGTATTTAAAGGCAATCAATTGCTTTAGCAAGAACAATTTGTTATTGCCAGTTTTTTAAGCGTAAAACGTCTCCAGCTTTTTCCACAATGTTCTAGCATGTGTCTCATTCACAATATGGTTGCGAACATTATCTTCAACCCATTGCCTTATATATCCACATGATTGTTGGTGCTCGAAATCCCAATTTTCATCAGTCACAGTCTCAGGTTTATGAGCAGCAAAAACGGGAAGATGCATCTTCTTCATGAACAGTAGATCTTTTATCTTGCTTTTCCATATGTTATAGTTGCTCCCGTTTAGACATACCATCTTGCTCATGTTCCCCTCTATCAAAAGTCCTTGATAGTGAATCTGACTCTGATACCACTTGTTGTGACGAGAAGATGAAAACGAAAACTCAACAATAAAGAACACCAAGTTTAAACGTGGAAAAACCTTTCAAATCGAAGGTAACCATCAAGGGATCAACAAGATCTGAATTGCTTCACTATAACAATAAGAAGGTTACAAATATTCTTTTAATGGCTACACAACAAGTGCCAAAAGAGAACAAACAATAGTTACACCAACAAAAGATAAATAGAAAGATAACCACCCAAACTCAGCTTCTGTTCGGGACCTAAAACAAGATCTTTCTGACTTTCAAATCCGATCTCCACCATTCAAATCAACCACCAAGATGTTAGGAACAATCAGTCAAAATTTCAGCCTGATCCAACGGTTAGTTAATCGGAAAACATGATATGAACATTGCTGGCCGGAGAAAAAGACTGCAGCAAAAGAACCCTTTTTTCTTCTCTCTTCTCTCTAGTTGAAAGCTCTCTCAAAAACCTCTCTTATGTCCTAATGTCTCTCAAAGACAATACTAATGAGCAATATCATTATTCTTCCAAAACCATCCTCTATTTATAGAATTGTGCTTTTCCTTATAAAGCCAAAATAAACTCCAAATAGGATTACAATTCCAATCCTTTTCCTAGTAGAATTGGAAACCAAATAAGGAGAATAATTCCAATCCTTTTCCAAATAGGATTAGGCCATGGGCCTTTGGCTGGAACATGGGCCATAGCCCAACAGAATCTTCACCAATCAAACAATAATTTTTCACTGAAAAATATTTAGTAGCTATTTCCACATATATTTTGATTGAATCAATAAGAAAAGAAAAAAAATCAATGGTTATTTTCAGTATTTAAATGGAAAATTGTTTCCCACCATGAATTTTCCTAGTTAGATGATTCATTGAAAATTGGATAGAAAAATCATGTTTTATAATATAAATTACTCATTGATTTGACGATGGGAAAAACCTCTGTTTCTGACAGTGATATAGTATGAATCTCTTTATCCCTCTTTATATTAATGACAACTTTTAGTTGAGGCTCCAATAATCTAGCAAGAATATCTTTTATAACATTAAACAAGAGAATGAAGGCAATATTATTAAACAACGTAGGGGTGCTATCCATGGCAACCTCTAGGCCACCTCCAGCTATTTGTTTATTCTCCATCAGTAGAGGGAAGCCATCATCACCACTAGTTGTATCAAAAGCCTCTACACCAAATTCCAATACTATCCGACGTTCAGGAAATTACAAGCCAACTATGTGGGATATTCAATATATTCAGTCCGTTAATAATCGTTACGCGGTATTATTTTTTTTTTGGTTACACTCCTCTAATTTATATAGCGCATATATATACATTGTATTGTATCATTCAGACAATAATTAATTTAACTTTAGCGTCGTGCGTATAGGGAGATAAGTATATGGAGCGATTTGATGAAGTGAAGAAGGAAATGAAGAAGAATTTGATGATGATGATGGTTGAGGGATCAATAGAAGAATTAGATGCTAAGTTGGAGTTGATTGATAATTTAGAAAGGCTTGGAGTGAGTTATCACTTCTACCATGAAATTATGGAAATATTGAAAAGTGCACATGACCAAATTAATAGTACAACCACAGGAGATAATTCATTATACTCTACGGCCTTGAAGTTTAGGCTCTTCAGACAACATGGCTTTCATATCTCTCAAGGTACGTACGTACGTAGCTCAATATCCTTCTGTTTAAGATAATGTAAGGACATACATATATACAAATTGGTGCGGTGTATATATATATATACAAGGGTTGAACTATCTAATTTTTTTCATGTGACCACCATATTTTTTTTTGTGTTGTAGATATATTCAACAATTTCAAGGATGTGAATGGTGATATGAAGCAAAGTATTTGCAACAACACAAAAGAATTGTTAGAATTATATGAAGCATCTTTTCTCTCTACGGAATCTGAAACCACTTTGAGAAATGTCACACGATTCACAGAAGCTCATCTAAAGAATTATGTTTACAATCATTCATGTGGAGATGAATACAATAATATAATGATGGAATTAGTGGTCCATGCCTTGGAACTTCCAAGACATTGGATGATGCCAAGATTAGAAACAAGGTGGTATATTAGCATTTAAGAGAGAATGCCAAATGTTAATCCTTTTCTGCTCGAGCTTGCTAAATTGGACTTCAATATTGTTCAAGCAACACTCCAACAAGATTTGAAAATTCTATCAAGGTGAGGTAGATAAATTTCTAGTAGTAATTAATAAATATATATTACTAAAAATGTAAGAACCAATGATTTCTCTCCTACATGCTACGTACCATAAATTTTGATGTAAATAATTAGGTGGTGGAAGAACACATGTCTGGCAGAAAAGCTATCATTTTCAAGGAATAGGCTGGTGGAGAATTTGTTTTGGGCTGTGGGGACAAAATTTGAGCCTAAACACAGCTACTTTCGAAGATTGATAACAAAGGTCATTGTTTTTGTTGGAATCATAGATGACATTTATGATGTTTATGGCACACTTGACGAGTTGGAACTCTTCACTCACGCTGTTCAAAGGTCAGTAATTAATTTTAGCCATATTATTGGTACACGTAGAATTGTAGATGTATTTAGTTTATTTAATGATGTCAGTTTGTGCACACCTTAATTAATCATTGCTTGCTACCAAGATTAATTGCGATTTTTATGGAGAAATTATTGTACGAGTCAATCATCTTAATTTGCTTTTGTGTTTATAATGTAATATAAAAAATAAATTCAGATGGGATACAAAAGCAATGGAAGATCTTCCAGATTATATGAAAGTATGTTATCTTGCACTCATCAATACCACAAATGAAGTGGCGTATGAGGTTCTCAAAAAACATGACACCAACGTCCTACCCTGCCTTACAAAATCAGTAAGACTCATTCTACTTTATAAATAATTTCTTTTCTAAAAATACTCCTGATTTTCCTTGAGGCGAATTCAATATTTAAATGGCTATATGTGTTATTAATTAGTGGACAGATTTATGCCAATCATACTTACAAGAAGCAAGATGGTACTGCAACGGATACAAGCCTAATCTGGAAGAATACATGGATAATGGATGGATCTCTATTGCAGTTCCAATGGTATTAGTTCACTCGTTGTTCCTTGTCACAAATCAAATTACCAAAGTGGCCTTGGATTCCTTAACCAATTATCCTGACATTATTCGATGGCCTGCTACTATTTTTCGTACATCCTCGGTATGCTTTTATACCCTTTCTCTCATATAAAATTAATTAATATTATTTTACCCTAAAAAAATAAACTTATATTAATGTATCTTACTATTTTTTATTTGCAAATAGTAACAAATGCAACAAAATTTACTATAACAAAACATGAAATTAGTTATGAAGTTCATCGGTAATCTCTAGCTAATTGAATTTTTTAATAACTAGTCCTAATATGTAGTGAATTAGATTAGCATGAGATTTTTGTTATTTAACTACAAAATTTTGTCCGCGTGTATATAATTTATTCAAATCCCTCTAGCAATATAAACTCTTATTTTCAACTTAGGTTAAAGTACAATGAATTTCATATATACAAATAGTTGAAACTATATCTCCTTCAAAATGATGAACAGACAATTCACAATTATGTCTCGTTTAATTTTACAATTTATTCAGGATGAATTGAAAAGAGGTGACGTTCCCAAGTCAATTCAATGTTACATCTACGAAAAAGGTATTTCCGAAGAAGAAGCAAGAGAACACATTAGATTTTTGATAAAGGAGACATGGGAATTCATGAGCACTGCTCAGAAGGAAAACTCTCTATTTTCTGAAATATTTATTGAAATAGCAAAAAATATTGTAAGAACAGCACATTGCATGTATCTGAATGGAGATAGCCATGGAATTCAAAATACTGATATTAAAAATAGCATTTCCTACATACTCTTTGAGCCTATCATTATTTGAAGACAAGGAAATTTGCATATTAGTCGAACTGTAATTCTCTTTTACATCGATATAAATCAAAATAATTGTTCAGTAAATGCTTCTCAGGGATTGTACATGTAAATCATTTTCTTCTTTTCTTAAAATTCGGCAAGTTGCAATTGTCCCACGTAAAATCAGCTCGAAAATATAATTTACTTAATTGGTTTTAATTTTGGATGGTTATTACATATTACATCTTATTTTTCGTTTTACGTTCCAATTTTGACCTTTTTGTACAGATTCCTGATTCTGTCACGACCCAAAATCACAAGTCGTGATGGCACCTATGTTCCCAACCGATAGGTAAGCCAACCCAATACTTTTACCAATTCAATACAATATTTACAGTAGGAAGATAAGCGGCAACATAATATCCAAACACTAAGTCATTTACAAGTATGAAATGCGGAAACCTAAAATACCACCCCAAGATTTAGTGTCATAAGTACAAGAGCTTCTAAACTATGATGCAAGTCTAGAACTAAATAACAACCCTAGACGTAAAGAATATTCTGTCTGAATACTAAAATAAATTAATAGTTAAAGGCATAGAGGGAGGTGTGGGCCACAGAACAATCAAGCAGCTCACCACAACTCCAAGATAACTCAACTCTGAAAGCTCCACGAAATGCCCTCGAATTTAAAATCCAATCTGCACCACAAAAGAGTGCAGCAAGTGTAGTATGAGTACGAAACCACGTGTACCCAGTATATCTCATAGACCGATAACGAAGAAGTAGTGACAAGAGTATATAAGAAAATAATCCTTTAATTTTACAAGTTCATATTATACTTATCAACCAAGTTTTCATCAAATAGGGATAGTCAAATGTCACGTAATATCCAAACAACAATAAAGCACATAATCAAACAAGAATGAAGGATGCAATGAGATGCAATACAATGTGACACCATGAAATGATATGCCTCAGATGCCAAGTACTCTCTCAACCGTATATACATGATACTCCTCGAAAATACATCGAGAGTTCATGACCCATGGGGGACTCGTGAGGTCCATATACCGACACGGACGATCTCCACGTGCCTGTGCGGACGATCTCAACGCACTATCATAAAATCACACAATCCCCAGCACGAACGATCTCCACGTGCCCAACTTATAATCAAAACCAATTCCTCACACGGACGATCTCCACGTGCCCAAATTATAATCATAACTCGATCTGAACACGGACGATCTCCACGTGTTAGACCTTTACTCATACTCAATCTCATGTCAATGCATGTGCACAATATGATATCAATAAAAAGGGGTGATGCATCATCTCAATAATTCAAATGTCGCTATGACATATAATCACCTCAATTATCACAATTATATGGGTTCAATAAAGAAACACAACCACACCAAAGAATCAAGTCACTAAATACATCAGCTAATGCCCATATGCTTTGGCATTCTCGAATTACAATCTATCATATTATAGTAATAAACTTTCCCTTTAATAACACCGGTACTCGTACCAATGCCCGTCACACCATTGGTTCGAGACCCCCATCTTTCACCCTTACCCATTATCTATTCAATTTTTAATCTTTAATTAGAAAACGTCTCTCAACGAAGTCTAGGAAGTCTTAACATACCTCGAATACTGAACACATGTCACGAATCCTCAAGATCTTGTATTTTCCTTTCGCAAAGCTTCAAAGCGTTTCAAATCTATCAAATATGTAATATTTATAAGTAAACGAGTTCGTAGACACTCATATTAATTATTAAATGTCTATCCTAAACTCAAAAACCCACTCAAATCTATAATCAATTTCCTGTGTCTTGATACAAACTAATATACCAAGTCTCATACTTCAAAATTTTCACACTTAGGATTAAGCCTCAATTTCTCCAATTATAATAAATTTAAAGGTATTCAAATAATATAATACACCTAATATTTAATTATCTATCTCGATATATAACAACTTACTTTATAATATGATAATAAAATATTATTAATTAAAAATGGAAACCAACTGGTTATGAACCAGCGACAACCATGGTAACTCTAATACCTGCACCATAACTAATAACCTGACCTATACAATTGTATAAACTATACAGCACAGGAGTATCTTTCCAACTTCAATCTATTTTCAACTATAGAAGGAATGAATCACATGTACTAGTTAGCACACATATATCATTAATTAAACATTTACCCCTAATTTATTCTAGGACTTCATTCTTCCTAAGCCAACAAATAATAATAATAATAATAATAAGATTTGTAATTATTAGCTCTCAATTCTTGGCCAATGATTATGCCCTAATTATCCACTACTATTAATAACTATAAACTTCAAACCTAATACCCCCACTGAAACTCGTTCTTTCCAATTTCTCATCTAATTACAATAATATAATAAAAATCTTAAGACCTTTGTTCATATTCACAAAATACATATTAGATGTGATTAGATTTACCTGATGCAAACTGGATTGTCCTCATATTGTCGACGATAGTTCAATGTCAAGCGGCTTCACTTTATGTTATGACCGAAAATTACTAAATCCCTTTTAACTTAATTAAACTTTCCACCTGGGCCAAGTGATATATGATATTAAATAAATTATGGACTTGGCCCATTAACCACTAACTAAAATAATTATTTAAAATTACTTAGCAACTAAATAGCCATGATTAAACGAATAGTTCAAAATTCCTATTTAAAATTTACAGAAAGAGTCAAAATAGTTCTAGTGCTCAAAACGACCTAACGGGTCGTTACAGATTCCTCAATAAAAAGGAGACCCGAGCTCCACAAGTTTGATTAAAAAAAAAATTGGATGGTTATTAACCTACTAATTATTAATTTTGTCCATTTTAAGATACTAACTTTTTTATTTTATTAGTATAAAAAATTATGTAAAAAATAAATAAATTGATTGAAACTTAATAAGAATTGAACGGATTGAGTTTTGACTCACTTTTTAGTCTATTTCAAACCAACTCATTTCACTCTATAAAATTTTTAGGGCCCATTTGGCCATGCGATATAAAATCATAATATATCATGAAATGAAGTTGAAGTTTTGTTTGGACATACGATTTAAACTCTTTATATGGTATGCTTTCTTATAAACATAAAATACACACATAAGTTGTAAAATTATTAAACTTATGTCTCAATTCTTCATACAATTTTACCAAATAAGTAAATGTTTAATTATAAAATCGCATAATACACTATCACAAAGCTATTCTGAAAAAATACCACACTTATTGATTAAATCTTAATTAATTCAAGAAAAAAATAAAATTGAACATAATTTGCGTTTCAAGTTGCTAGCAGCTATGAAAATTATTTTTTCAATTAATGTCACAGTGATTGGTATTGTTTCCTCAATATAATGATGGAAAATTATTTTTTTAATTACGTAGATTTGAGTGAAGTAATAATAAATTTGATAAAAAATAATGAATTTGGTGAATATAAATGGTAAGTAAAAAGTGATTTGAAGTAAAAATAAATTTTATGTTGGTGAAATAGTCGTTATATGAGATACAAATGATTTAAAAATTAATGATATGAATTATAAATTTTATTTACATATGAAATAAATGAGTAGTAAATACAAATATAGAATTTTTTTTACAAAATATAAATTTGTGGGTCAATTTTTATATTTGAAAATTTTCAAATCATAAATTAAAATTCTCAAATCATATTTTTTGAAAAATTAAGAATTCATCTCATGAGATAAAATTGAAATCATATGTCCAAACATCAATTTCATATCATAATATAAAATTATACGTCCAAATGCCTACTTAGACAAATCAATAATTCATAGCTCATTTATCAATTCAAATCATTTTAACTCATTCAAATTTTATCCCTCTCTCCCAATTGAACAAGTTGGTCATTGTGTTTTTTTTGGTATTGTAGCTCTTTAATTTATCAAGTGGCAGAACCCACATGCTATAAGTACACAGCATGTGCCCTTTTTCTTTTTCAATTCAATTACTTCCCGCAAAGAAAGTGAAAGATATTTAGTACTATAATTTTTCTATTTTAATTTATGTGATATAATTTGATTGAATATGAAATTCAAGAAATACGAAGAAAAAAATTTGCAATATTTTAAACTATCCTTAAAGTAAATAAGTTTTAAATAGAAAAATACATTTTTGTGATTTTTTTTTATCAAATAAATAGAACTCAACATGCATAAAATGATCATAGTGATCATTATACATGGTCAAATAAAAAAAGATGTCATTCTCTTTTAATCTGACTTAGAAAAAACATGTCACTAATAACCAAATTATACATAGTATCTTCTCTTAGGGCCCGTTGGAAAGTCACCCTGATAATTGGATTTGGTGTAATTTTCCTTTTCTTTTAAATCATATTTATGTATGTTATGTTGAAATTTGCGATAAGTGTATTATGTTAAATTTTTAGTTTTGAATTTATAACTTATGTTATATTTTCAATCTTATTTGTTTTAGTAATATTGACTTGAGACTTCACATTACAAGTTATTTATTCTTTAGTTAGACTTGATAGATTATATTTTTGTCAAACATTTTAATAATGACATTTTATTTATAATATTAATTTTTTTACTAAACATGCATTTCATGACGTTCATAGAAATCTTGTACTTTTAGTTTTTATGATTAATTCAATTGAAATATATTAATTTGAAAAATATGAATCAATTATTTTTTTTCATAATATTAGTTAAGAACATATGTTTATTAATTAATATATTTTCAAAAAATAATATATATCTTAAATATTTAATTTAATATCATTTATAAAGTTTCTTATTTGTCTAGTATATATTTAAATAATTAATTTTTATTTTTAAAATTTAATATAATTTTATTATTGCAATTGTGCATTCAAACAGGACATGTGTAATTACACTGTGTCACACAAACATGTCAATGTAATTACTCGGCTGTGTAATTATTAGGCAGATAATTATTATCCTAGTAACTACACCAATTACCATTACTAGGTGGCTTTCCAAACAGATCCTTAGGGTCGTTTGGTAGCGGGATAGAGTTATGCAAGTATTAGTAATATGGGTATTAGTTATGCAGTATTAGTTATGTGGGTATTAGTTATACAAGTATTAGCTATGCATGGTTTAGTTATGCATAAAAAAAAAATTTGAATATTTGTTTTTATATTAAAAATTAGTAAAATTATATATTTTTTAAAAATAAAATTTTTCTTTACAATTATATCCTTGTCCCTCTTTAGTTGTGTATTTTTCCTTTGTGCATTTTTATTTAGACAACAATTTTGAAAGTCAGTATGTGTATTTGAGAATCCTACGTACTACGACTAAAGTTGCAACTCCAGCAAAAACAAAGAACACCCTATATGCAAGATGCAATTTTTACTACTCAATCCAGATAGACGTATTTTTATTTAACAATTGTCAATCTCATTTTATCTCTGTTTCTTATGCAGTTTTTTAGGAAGAAATAAAAATAGTAGTCAGAATCTAGAGTTTGCTAAACATCAACCTTTTCCTATCAAATGAGGACATTAGAAAGATATGTTATTTATGTAGAAGAAGAAAGTAGTCAAGTGGGAGAGATAAGGGTAATATTGTCATTTCAATTTTTTATTCATATATTAGCTATACACGTATTAGTTATTTCACTTTCTACTCCGCATAAATAATACACAAATTTCCTCATAACTTATACATGTATTAGCTATGCAAATTTCAAAATTGTCAATTAAACGTCGTATTAATTTTATACATGAATAACTTTTTTCTTATCCGCCTACCAAACGGCATATTAATTTTATACATAAATAACTTTTTTCTTATTCACCTACCAAACGTCATATAAGTTATACGAACTCTAATACATGGATAAATCTTATTTTATACAGCTACCAAATGACCCCTCAAGGGTCGTTTGGTAGCTGGATAGAGTTATGCAGGTATTAGTAATATGGGTATTAGTTATGTAGGTATTAGTTATACATGTTCATGCAATGTTCTGGTACCAATACATTAATTGAGCATCAATTTTGACTAAAATTGTTGGGTTTTAAAAGGTGTGAATGGAAAATGAAGAGTTTTGACTTTTATGAATAGTTGCGACTTTAATGAAAAGTTGCGACTTTTATGAAGAGTTGTGACTTTTATGAAATGTTGTGACCTTTTCAAAGGGTTGTAGCTTTTCATAGGGTTGTGACCTTTCTGATAAGGCACAACAAACATCTGTTCACATTACCCTTGGTTGTCTATAAATAGAGGATTTCCTCTTATTTTTCAACAAAAAATAATGAATTTTAGACTTGTTCTTCTACTACTAAATCTAGTATTCTAAGTGTACTTTACTGCCGTTGACTAGTTCACTGACACCAACGTTTTGGGTATCAATACTCTGGTGAATAAGTCGTTCTACCCTAGGAGGATCTATTCCAGTTAATACTAGAGGGGAATAATTTCCTTAAGAGGACACTGTGCATTCAGTGAGCTCAATTTTCTTCTTTGAGAAAAATATTTTGTATATTGTTTCTAATCTGTTTCTAATTCAATTTTCTCTACAAGTTTTAATTTTCTAGTTTTGAAAATACTCTTTAAACTTTGTTGTTTCATACCAAGTTCTTCAAAGTTTTTGTTCTACGTATCTTAGGAATACAGGATCAACAACAATCAACAACAAAAATAAATGCAGCAACAACCTGCCTCAAAGTATACAACAAAGTATAGCATTTAACTCAACAAAGTATAGCATTTAACTCATCAAAGCATAGCAGTTGAACTAATCAAAGTGTGAAGGTAGTTTGTCTCAAAGTCTGACAACAATTGGGCTCAATATGCAGCACTTGTCTTGAGTTCAGCAGCATCTCACGAACATTTGAGATTTGAAGACTCTCCAAGACATGCAAAGAAAAGAGAAGAGTAAAGAAGGGGTATCCCACAACCAACCTTTATCAAAGTAATAATACTCTCAAGGGTGAGACGCTTCACATTATTGAATCAAATATCATAGCTTCATTTAGTTTTGAAAAAATAAGTTAATAAGGCTTGGGATCCTGATTTAGAGCTTTAACCATAAGTATTATCTCTAGATCCAAGAAACCGAGATGCTAAAGCGTACCTATTAATCAACATCTTGATGTAATTTTCAGAAGGTGAGGATTCCAACTGAAGATAATGTGTCTCGGAAAAAAAACAGAACTTAAAGACTGATCACAAATATCAAATAAACTATCAAACTTAACCGATTTAGACAACTACAGGGGCTTCCACCATCCAAACTACAATGCCACACACGATCAAGATGTTTTTAGAATCTTAAAAGGAACTGTGAACTTAAGCTCAAACTTAGTGAAATGCTCGTTAGTTTAATAATCATTCAAGGTGAAGTCATACGAATGCGACTCATTCTTTAAACAAGTAAGAACAAATTCAAATCTGCCAAATTAAATCATAACAAAGAAATATTTTCAGACCATTTTACTAACACAATAGTGGCCAAGCTGAATTCAAAAACCTTTTGCCTTATTTGGCAAATAACTTATTCAAGAATCAAATTATCACTAAAGATGTTCACGTAGGAAAAACTTGATTAGCTAGTATAACCTTCTAACTTAACCCTCGACCCCTACATTGTCCTATGTATTGATCCCATCCCCATCCAAAAAAAAAACAGAATTGAAAAAATAGCAACTTTACGTGAAAAAGCTTCTTGAATTTGCTGAAACTTCCTCTTAGCTTCACCCAACAATGATGGTATCCTAGTACATTTATCAGGGTGTCATTGCTGCAACCAAATCACCATTTTCCATCAGCAACCAAATCCAACTACTCTCATAATCAAGACACATAACAAAAATATAAACTTTTCTTCGCCACCATACTATCGCTAGTTTTCTATAAGCACGTCTAATTGAAAAAATAAGTTAATATGTCAAAAGAAGGCTTAGGATAAGCAAAGAAATCATCTTTAACCATAAGTATTATATCTAAATCTGTCAAATTATATCTTAAGAAAGAAATATTTTCAGACCATTTTGTTAACACAATAGTGGCCAAGCTGAATTCAAAAACTTGTTGCCTTCTTTGACAAATAACTTATTCAAGAATCAAATTATCACTAAAGATGTTCAAGTAGGAAAAAGTTGATTTTGACATACATTAAACAAATGCTTTTAATTGAAAGTAAATTTTGAACTAAAGAATGGGCTGCTCTTCACTAAAACAAAATCTCAATAACATTAACAACTAACTTAGTATAAAAGAAGCAGATGCATCATAGAGAAAACGAACTAGAGTTGAATGAAATGAACATGTCTTTGTTTCTCAGATAAACACTACTCTAAAGGCAACAAAGGACTTAACTGAGTTATACTTTAACTTAAAATTACAAGAGAACAAATGGCAGCTACACAGAAAAGTTATATTTCCAAAAGAGAACATGAGGGACTTTAACTGATTAGATTGGATCGGTTTGTTTCCATCTTAATTAATTTAAAATGCTTTTTGTCCTAAACAATAGCTCTTCGTCGAGAGCCAACATAGTTCATTACTCTACTAAAAAGAAATGTCATTTTATCGGATGCACACACATTTGTGATACTTATGCCTAAGCAAATGTATCAGCTAAAAGAGTAAACTACAAATAAGCCTAAATCAATGAAGTATGAAAGACAGCCTCATAAACTAACTATTTTCTTGAATTCAAATGTGCAGAGGTCACCTGAAAGATAGTTCATACATTGTCATTAGATGCCTGAAAACGAAACGAAACAACAGTAATCAAAATTTTATGCATCATATAGAATTGATGTCAAAACTCAGACATCATCATCTGGTCAGCACTCTTGGACATTGCTCTGAGTGTGACTTGGATGATTCAAGCGTTAGTAGGATATTTCTCGTCTTTGAGCATGTATCAATTGACACCCGACAAAGTTGGATCTCTGGTAATTATTCAACAAGCATTTATACAAAAAATAATGTGCTAAGCAGATCAACAATATAAGGAACTTGATGTTCTCTTTTTTGTACCGTCATATTTAGAGATGCACATGCTAAACGAAGACTTACGTGCACACAACGTATAGCAGCTGCTATAAGAGTAGTAAGGGAAAATACAGTTTATACTCCACTCACCAGCCATCTTGGGGACTCTGGTATGAAGAATATGCTCGATAACTGCACCAAAGAGGGCATAATTCCTGAAACAAAGAAGTGCAAAGACGGTAAATCAGTTCTTCTCTGCATCACATATAATATAGTCTTTTCTTCTTAGCAGCTCCTTCTCTGCCCATCTATATCTGTAATAGTTTCACTCACTAACATACCTATAATTGAATTTCTAGGCATTTCGAAAGCAGTCGAGGAGCAAACATTACCATCTAAAACCATACACAAAGCTAGAATTTTTAAACTCATGGATTATTAGTAAATTGTTATCATTATGTGGTTAATAGTTTTTATGCATATCAATTCGACAGTGTTTCAGTTGTGAAAAAAGGACTCTAAGAGAGTGAATCACTTATATCTGTTTCATTCATATTAAGAGATGTCTAAAATTAGAGCACTCTAAATATCACAATTCTGATTACAGGAACATAAGTTAGCTAGATAGAAAAAGTCTTCTAACAAACTTTGGACCTAATGTGATCACAACTATTTGAGATTGCGTATATTATTTTTTTCTCCATTATGTTTTATTGGGTTGAATAAAACAAATGCTCTTGTTATTCCTATTCTGATATAGTAGTTCTTTTTCAATTTCTGAATTAGTCTACGACCTATTTCTAATTGGATATCCCATTTATTAATGTTTCTCTTGATTTGAGTAGAAAATTGAGTGCCTATTTTAAAATTAAAGAAGTTTCAAGCAGGCATTAATCAGCCATTTTTGTATACAATTCTATTGCTCCAAACTGGGTGATAGTGAACAGATAGAAATTTGAGATCTGAAATTAAAATTAGGGATTTGAGAGTTGCAAAAACATATAAAGTGAAAGCAATTATGCACAAACAAGAACCCTCAAAAAACCCATTGAAGATTAAACAATTAACTTGAAATCATGGGTGGCAAAGCTTTGTTACCTGAAAGTGATTCTACCATTTTCTGCTACTATACAAAGCAGGGGACGGTGATGTAGTCGAATTTTGGGACGATGAAGAAGCACTCGAGTTTGCAGAGAGTTGCTTCTTGTTTCTCTTTGGGACGATAATAAGAAGCACTCCAACTTTGGAGACGATGAACAAATGGGAACATATTGTTTTCGTTTTGATAAAAATTTATTGGAGACGAAAAAGAAGGAGCAAAAATTAACCAGGTAAATAAATGGTGGGAAATGGTAAAAAAAAAGGGAGGGAGTGAAATTTATATCCCTCCTGATTTTGCCACGATATTTAGCGTCATTTTCTTAAAGCGTAGAGAAGTCTACACTTTTTGGTTAAATTTGCCACGGTTCAGTGAGTACCACTAATTTGGTCATGTACACTCTTCAATATTTGCGTAATTTCGTTCTTGAAGTGGTAACTCACTCCAAGCCTTTTTAAATTATCAATCAACTCCAACTTAGCATCTAATTCTTGTATTGATCCCTCAACCATCGTCATCAAACTCTTCTCATTTCCTTCTTCACTTCATCAAATCGCTTCGTATACTTATCTCCCTATATGCACAACACTAATTATTATCTGAATGATACAACTCATTTCGTAAGAATAAAATAAAAATATACCACGTAATTATTGTTAACGGACTGAATATATTGAAAATCTCAGGTAGTAGGTTTGTAATTCCCTGAACGTCGAATAGTAACGGGATTGGGTGCATCAAATTTCATACCGCGGGCAGAGGCTTTAATTGATACAACCAGTGATGGCCTTCTTAAGATGATCATCCCTGCCTTTTTGAATAATATTGCATCCATTATTGACAGTGGTATAAAATTTAATTTTATTAGGGGTAAAAAAGGAAAATTGAAAATTAAATTGTTTTAAATTATAATAAGATGATATTTTTTTTGGGAATGAACTTAAAAAAAAGTTATTCACGTATAGAATTACTATGATCTTTGATTGAGAATTTAGAAATCCCATAACTAATACATGAATAAGTTATGAGAGAATCTATGTATTATTTTATGTAGGATAGAAGGTGGAATAACTAATATATGAATACCTAATACATGAATAACTAATAATTGCATAAAATAATATATAGATTTACTCATAACTAATATATACATTCATAACTAATATATACATTAGTAATACATGCATAACTCTAACCAGTTACCAAACAACATCGTACTAGTTATGCAGATTTCTAAGTTGTCAACGGGTCGTTTGGTAGAGTGTATTAGAGAAAATAATGTTTGCATTAGCTAGATGTATTACTAATATTTTGTTTGGTATACTTTTCTAACCTATGCATAACTAATGCTTGTATTAGTAATACACTCTATTGTGTATTGAATAGTGTATTATTAATACCACAGATTTCTATGCATTAGTAATGCAATGGATTTTAATGCATGCACTAGCATCATTAAAGACAAAATTGTCCTTCAAAATTTTTTTCACATCCTTTCCACTATATTTGTGGAGGATATTTTTGTAAAAAACTATTTCTTTTAAAAAAGTTATGCAATGCGTAATATTTTAGTACACCAAACCAAACACTGCATAAGAAAAATCTCAGCATAACTAATGCAAGCATAACTAATACAAGCATTACTAATACACTATATTTTGCATTATTCTTATACACTCTACCAAACGACCCTTTAATGTAGTAAGAACTGTACAGACCGTGTATCAATGAGTAACTGAACAATGTTTCTATTGAGGTTTGCTTCAGTCCTTCGATGAAATTACTCAATTATCCATGATATTACTGCAGTGTATCTACATACTATCGTGGTATCATTGAGGTATGTTTCAATTTTTCAATATTTTAATTTAAAAATAGTTTTAAAAAGAGTCATAATTTAAATACAATTTTTTTCAAATTCACAAAAAGAGAAAAAAATATAAAAATATATTTTCTACTAATTTAGAGTTTAATAAATAAGATTATGATTTTAATAATTTTCTCTTAATTGTTTCTTATTTATTTCCTAAAAAAAGAGTCCAATGGCTATCAATATACCGACGGAATACAAAGGATTAAATTCAGTCCTATATGATACTTATATAGTATCAATACCAACGAAGCGTCACAGAGGATTAATTTATAGTAGTGATACTGAAGTCATAGTTTGGGTCATAGGTCCATTATGAATAAATAGTGTGGATTGGATCCAATTTGGATAAATAGTTTCACAATTTAATCTATATTGCGTAGTTTTCCCTAATCTAAGGGACAACCATTCAATTTTTTTTGCATATTGATCCAATTCATTTTAGCACAAATAACCTTTGAACGGACTAATAATCTATCCATCCGGCCATTTTAACACCCTTGTTATGACCACCACGTTTTCCTTGTGTTCAAGAATATTGACGATGAATGGGTCCGCTTTTTTTTGCCCCCCTTTTAGCTGACTTACGAAAAATTGACAACGCACTGAGATTCCAGGCTAATTGTGACAAAATGTGTTTCCTCGGTCCTCACTATCCTAGCGAAATTATTGACCTTTAAATTCATTACAGGCATTATAAACATGATACAGAAATAGAATTCAATATTTACCAAAAAGAAAAAACAAATAGAATTCAAAAGTTTTTGCAAGTGGTATCAAATTATTGACCTTTAATTTAAATTCATTAGAAACGACAACAAAAATATTTTTTAGTGATAATTAATTAATGGTAATGACTTAATTAACACTCTTTGTATATGTCCCTAAAGCGTATAGCAACACTGAATCTAATGACAATTAACTAATTCCAGTAAAGACTTTATCATTTTTTTTAATGTGTGTATTTATTACCGCTTTGTTTTTAGATAGTGAGAGGCATGATAAGCATGGGACAGAAATTTATAAAATTCAAAGGTTTTTGCAAGTGGTATCAAATTATTGACCTTTAAATTCATTAAAACTACACCAAAAATGATCTTTAGTTGCAATTAATTAATGGTAATAGCTTAATTAGCACTCTTTGTAAATGTTCCTAACACCCACTGGATCTAATGACAATTAACTAATGCCGATAAAAACTTCATCACTCTTTCTTAATGTGTATTTTTATTACCGCTAAAAGTTATTTTTGGTGCAGTGAGAGGCATGATAAGCATGGTACAGAAATATATAAAATTCAAAGGTTTTTGCAAGTGGTGTCCAATAATAATGTTGTAGTGTTAATGAATGTAACACGTTCATTTCATATAGATGAATAGTATCCAATTATCTCTCTATATATTGGAAACTTTTAGTTTGAGCTCCAACATCTAAACATATATTTTTTAAAACATTATAAAACGTCAGAATCAATATAATATGGATGCAATATTATTCAACAACACAGGAATGGTGACCTCAAGAAGACCATCTCCAATTACTTTATTGAGTCGAGGTCAGCCATCACTAATTGTTTTATCAAAAGCCTGTCCCTCTACTGCTGGCAAAATGAAATTAACTGAACCAAATCCCGATACTATACGACGTTCAGGGAATTACAAACCTACTACCTGGGATTTTCAATATATTCAATCCATTGACAATAATTACGTGGTATATATTATTATTTTTACGTATATATAGTACATGTATGTTCTATCGGTTGTGACAGTATATTATATAAAATGTGTTTTATCATTAAGATGATAATTAACTTTGGCATTCCGTATAGGGAGACATGTATATGGAGCGGCTTGATGAATTGAAGAAGGAAATGAAGAAGAATTTGATGATGATGATTGAGGGATCAATACAAGAATTAGATGTTAAGTTGGAGTTGATTGATAATTTAGAAAGGCTTGGAGTGAGTTACCACTTCAACCATGAAATTATGCTAATATTGAAGAGTGTACATGAACAAAATGCAGCCACAGGAGATTCATTGTACTCTACGGCCTTGAAGTTTAGGCTCTTGAGACAACATGATTTTCATATTTCTCAAGGTAAATACGTACATATATAACAACAACATACCATCGTAATATCAATCATGATGGATTATATGACACATGTAGTTCAAATTTTTAGGTTCAATCTCATTAATTTTCGATACTATTTTGAACATAGATTCTTCAAGTTTATTTTTATTAGGTTTGACCAATGTATTTTTTTTTTGTTGTGTGTTTAGATATATTGAACAATTTCAAAGACGAGCATGGCAATCTCAAGCAGAGTATTTGTAACGACACAAAAGGATTGTTAAAATTGTATGAAGCTTCGTTTCTCTCTACAGAAAATGAAATCACTTTGAAAAATGCCACAAAATCCACATTGACACATCTAAAGAGTTATGTTAATCATAATCAGTATTTTGGTACTGAAGATGATAATATAATGATGGAATTAGTGGTCCATGCCTTGGAACTTCCAAGACACTGGATGATGCCAAGATTAGAGACAGAGTGGTATATTAGCATTTATGAGAGAATGTCAAATGCTAATCCTCTTTTGCTAGAGCTTGCTAAATTAGACTTCAACATTGTTCAAGCAACACACCAACAAGATTTGAGAATTTTATCAAGGTATGTGAATAAAAAAATTGAAACTTTCAATAAACCTAGACATAAATTAATTTCATCTAAGTGCTGAAACATTAGTTTTGATGTAAATTAGGTGGTGGAAGAACACAGGGCTTGCAGAAAAGCTTCCATTTTCAAGGGATATACTTGTTGAGAATTTGATTTGGTCAGTTGGGGCATTGTTTGAGCCTCAACACAGCTACTTCCGGAGAATGATAACAAAAGTCATTGTTTTTATTTCAATCATAGATGACATTTATGATGTTTATGGCACTCTTGATGAGTTGGAACTCTTCACTCAAGCTATTCAAAGGTACTAATTAACTTTAGGGAACCATCGATCTGCTTGACTGTATGATTGAGTTGGATTTGTGCCGGTTAAAGATTAAATTTTTAAAAAAGTTGTTACTTTCGCCTATTTTTACTTGTTCATTATCAACCTGACATATATTTTAAGAAGTAATAAATAAAATAATAAATTTTACTATACCATCTTTTGAATACAGTAATAAATTCAATATTTTGAAAAAGGACTATAATTAATAATAAGTGTAAATTAGAAATTAAGAGATAAATTATCTCTTAATTTTTTAAATTTAATAAATAAAATTAAAAATTTATTTTTAATATAGTGAACACGAAAAATGGCTGGAGGGAGTATTTTGAAAGAGTTGGTTGAACACAAATTCAATATGTACGATTGGGTGGATCAACCAAATTTGGGAAGAATTTCGTCTTTGTGACTTTATTCTCTTAGGGGGGCGGGTCAACTTTCTTTTAACATGATAACACAACATGGAAATCCTTTATATCCTTTTTATTTTTTAGTCAACATATAATCTTTATATTCTTAACTAGATGCTTTAAAATTCACTATTCTTTTTCTCCATCATCTAATTTAGAAATTTTAATTTCAAATCGGAGAAATTAAAGAATAGTATAAATTTTGTAATCAATCATCTAATTTGTGTTGTGTTTATCATGAGAAAAATTTGATTTCTGGTACTACAAATACAGATGGGATACAAAAGCAATTGAGCAACTTCCGAACTATATGAAAGTATGTTATCTTGCACTCATCAATATTGTCAATGAAGTGGCATATGAGGTTCTCAAGAAACATGACATCAACGTCCTACCCTACCTTACAAAATCAGTAAGATTCATTCTACTTAGTAAATAATTTATTTTTCCAAAATGCCCCTGATTTCCTCCGAGGCGGATTCAATATTTAAATGGTTATATATGTCGTGAATTAGTGGACAGATTTGTGCAAATCATACTTACAAGAAGCAAAATGGTACCACAATGGATACAAGCCAAATCTGGAAGAATACATGGATAATGCAAGGATCTCAATTGCAGTACCAATGGTATTAGTCCATTCATTGTTCCTTGTCACAAATCAAATTACCAAAGAGGCCTTGGATGCCTTAACCAATTATCCTGACATTATACGATGGTCTGCTACTATTTTTCGTTTCACCGATGATTTGGGGACATCCTCGGTATGCTTTCATACCCTTTCTCTTACATAGACGTCTAGCGAAACCTTTGTCTCATTTAATTTATTTGATTTTGTATCAATTCAGGATGAATTGAAAAGAGGTGACGTTTCCAAATCAATACAGTGTGTCATGAAGGAAAAGAGTGCTTCCGAAGAAGAGGCAAGAGAACACATTAGATTTTTGATAAAAGAGACATGGGAAGCAATGAACACAGCTCAGAGGAAAAATTCTCCATTTTCTGAAACATTTATTGAAATTGTAAAGAATATTACTAGAACATCGCATTTCATGTATCTGCATACCGATGTTAAAAGTAGCATCTCCAAAATACTTTTTGAGCCCATCATTATTCCTAATGTTGCATTGGCTCTCAAGTAGTCTGGTTACTTTAATTTGGTTTTGCGTGTATTTGAAGAAGTTCCTATGATGATATATACAATAATTTTGTATAATTAGCCTTGAAAATTCCAAGTGTTATAACTTTATCTTTATTCTATGGCTCATGATTAATAGCATTCCCTCTGTTTCAAATTATTATTATTTTTTTATGCGTTTCAAATTATAAATAAGAAATGCAATTTTCATAGATGTAATTTTAAATTATTTTTTTTATTCTTAGTAAGATAATTTGTAATCATAAAAAAATATTTATTAATTATTCTAGATAAAAAAATTTAAAATTTTATTTTATTTTATTTATAAACTACGTGGCAAGTTAGAAATATATGTTCCTTTTGGCTAGGGGTGTTCACGGTTTGGACAAAAATCGATCTAAATCGAAAAATCAAATCAAACTGATTAAGTAAACCAATTTTATTTGGATTTGGTTTTAAATTTTTAAAAATCGATAGTATTTGGTTTGGGTTTGATTTTATTCAAAAAAAACTGAAGAAATAATCGAACCGAACCAACAGATTATATACATATATTTTATTATTTATACATACATAATATGTTATTTTTACAAACAATTTTAAAGATCTTATATATGTTTTCATCAAATTTTATTTTTAATCTATTTATGAAAGAAAAAATGACCAAAACGAGAATATTTATCTTATTGGTTTCATGTATCCGAGTGTCTATGACAATTCTTAGTGGGACTAGAAATGTCACAGTAAATTTAGTGATTGAAAATTCTATAATGTCAGTCATTCTAACTATTTTTCGTTTTGAATGGATTGTTGTCACTTTTTTTCCGGTTTTGAATGAATCATTGCTTTTATTTTTGTGTATGGTTAATAACCGAACCAAACCAAACCGAAATCGATAACAACTAAACTGATAAATATATATTATAATTGGTTTGGTTTGGTTGTGAGAATTTAAAAATCGATCAAGTTCGTTTGATTTTGATTTTGATCAATAATTGATCAAAACCGACCCCTGAACCCCCCTACCTACTTTGGTCTATTGTTATTCTCTTTTATATCATTCAAAAAAGGGACACGTACTTACCTTCCTAATTATGAAGACAATGATAATGATTTTGGATATGAAATCTTCATGGTTTTTCTTTAAAAATAAATTTTATATATTTGAAAATTAAGAAAAAGTATTATAAGTCATAAGAATTGATGATTGAAAATATTTAAAAGGAGATATGGGAACTGATGAACAAAGATCAAATTAGGAAAAAAGTGTTATTTTCTGAAGAATTCATTGGGACTATGAGCCTGTTTGACATTACTGCTAAAAATTGCTTATTTTTAGAAGTGTTTTTTAAAAATAGCTTTTCAGAAAAGTACTTTTAAAAAAAAACAATTTATGTTTGACAAATTCATTTGAAAAGTGCTTTTGATAAGCAATTTATGTTTGGCTAATTTTTTTTAAAAAGTGCTTTTTGAAAGTCAAATTACGAAAAAGGGCAAGTATCAATGTGTTTTTAATATTAAGATTATTTTATAGTGAGAAACTATTTTAAATATCTGATACAAAAACTTTAATTAAAATTTTACTTTAATTAAATTAAAATGTACATTTTATTTTTTTTAAATCTCTTTTTTTATTCCTGCAAAAATATTGTCGTCACCTTTATTTCTAGTTCTGTAAAATAATACTTATATAAAATATAAATAATAATATATAAACATAAAATAAAATAAAATATTTTTTTATATAAAAATAAAAAATAAAATTCTTGAATGAAACTTAACAAAACTTATGAGATTTGTTAATTAATTAATAAAGAATATTGGTAAATATGTAAGTTTTAAGAATTTATCAAATACTTGATTTTTCAAAAAAAACGTTTAACCTCCCAACAACAATGCCAAACTCTGTTAAATTTTTCAAGAACATCACACTGCATGTACCAGCATGAAGATGGCATGGAATCCAAAATTCTCACATAACAAATCGGGTTTCCAAATTACTATTTGAGCCTCTCCTTATGTAATTTAATTTCATAATGTCTCAATTATTCAACACCTAAAAAGGAAAAAAAGCTCTGCTTTTCATGATCTAAATGGGCATTGTGGCTTTCATCAGATACACAAAACTGTGGGACATTTAAAAAAAAAAAAGAAGTTGGTACTTATTTAAGTCCCTTTGGTCCATAATAATTGAAATTTTGTGTTTTCTTTTTTCAATGTTCAAAATAAGTTAATTGTTTGATGTTCAAGAAAGTTGTTGAATTTTTTTTTTATTTTTATCCTTCATTTACATTTTCTACGTGATATGATTAAGAGAGTTAATTGCTTATATATTTATGATTTTACTTTGAATTATTTCTATTTTAAAAAATAGTTTGAGGATAACTAAAAGGGCAAAAGTGAAAAGCAATGTTCAATTTATGTCCAAAATTTTTTACTTGATGGATGTGCATAGTCTCACAAATTTTATTAATATAGACTAGAGAGAATAATACGTATTGGACTTTCTCGTATATAATGTATATTTAGTTTGACAAGTGGCAAATCCCATTCTGATTATTCAAATTCATTTCAACTCATCCATCTTTACGTCCTTTTATTTCTTTATCAATTGATCAAGTTGGTCCAAAGCTTTTTTTTGGTAATGGATTAGTCCTTATTTTTTTAGTAATTTGGCAAGTGGCAGACCCTTACTTATTATAATTCAGCTTAACTTGGTCGACATCCCTTTTATCCCTTTCCCAATTAAGTTGGTCCTTAGCTTTTTTTTGTTAATAGGTTGGTTTCTTTTAATTTAGGAATAAATTTATTCTATAAGAGGTATAGGTATTAGGTGGCAGACAATAGTAGGTTCTTTTGTGATTTGCCAAGTGGATTTTGGGTCCCATTTCCAAAAAAAAAGGGGCTAAAGGTCCTATTTCTTTCTTTAATCTTTCTCCTTAGTCCAAATTTTCTTCTCTTTCGTTTCTCTTTTTTTTTTCCGTTTATTATGCTATTTAAAATTTGCTAAATAATTTTTGTTATGTTTTTGGGCTGACAAATACCAAAAAAAAAATTGAACATGAAATGCACTTTTGACATTATCAAAATAAAAATATAAATTACATGTCTCATGGCGTAAATTACTAGCCTCTATCGAAGCAACATCAGTTTCCACAAGATTTTTCTGTTTAGTTGTTTCAGAAATTATTGACTCATCAGATTGACCATTATAGAAGTCTTCTATGCAATTAAAGACATCTATACCACAATGAAAATTACCTTTACCTTCCCTTCCTTTCTCCACAATTTTTAAACTCTGATATTCTTCATATATTTCTGTCAAATTTGATGATTCTTCTTTTTCTTTTAATTGATCATCCTTTCTTTAGTCTTCTTCATTTATTTCTATCAGATATGATGACTCTTCTTTTTCTTTTGATTGATCATCTTTTCTTTGCAATACCTCCTCTATCACATATGTTAGTTGGTTATGATGCATCTCATATATCACCAACTCATCTTCTAGATCATCAAGTCTCAAGGTATTCAAATTTTGGATAGACTCAACATCTGTCTTCTTGGTTTGAAACTCTAAACGGAGAGAATTTAATATCTTTTCAACAAATTTAACTTCTTCTAATATTTCTCCATTGATCCTTATACCATTGACAATTTCTTTAATTCTTGTAAAAAAATCTTTGATTATTTATGTTGGTTTCATCTGAGCCAACTCAAATTGTTCTTGAAGTTTTTCTCTCTTCACGTCTGAAACACGTCGATATGTTTTTGTTAAAATTGTCCAAGCCTCCTTTGCTGACGTATCATATAAAATTTTATTATATATACACAATTCGACCGTTCTATCAAGGTAAAACCATGCCTTATAATTCAATTTTTTATTTTTCTCCAATTGTTTTGGAGCTTCACCAGTCAATGTTGTGCCCTCTGGGGCATCCACGAATCCAATATCAATAATGGACCATAGTCCAACAGTTTTGAAAAAAATCTTCATCTGTTGATACCAACTCTCAAAATTATTTTTTTCATCAAACACAAAAACGAGACATTCGGGTAAATATGGAATATCCATATTCTTTTGTATATGTTGGATCTCACACACGACTATTATAAGGATCTCACACAAGCTTTTATAAGGATCCCACACAAGCTTTTATAAGGATCTCACACAAGCTCTGATACCAATTTGAAGGAAATAAAATTACCCAAGGTAATAATATATGCACAAGTGAAAGACCCAACACAATAATTTTGTAAGAGGCTTTATTCAATAACTCAATGATTCTTGTATTTTTGTACCATGAATGTATCTCTCACTACATTGAAAATATATAATAAGACACCCCTATTTATAGGACTAACAATCAAAGTAAACTATGACTAGGAAACTATAAAACTGACAAATCCTAATTAAACAATAATATTCGTCAGTATGACACACCGACATATCCAATGAAGAATTTTTTTCAAATGAATATTGTTAGACTCCTAATGTTTAACATGTTTAAATTAGAGGAACTTATCTAAATGACTATAGTTTAGAAGCTAATAAAGTTCAATAGTTATTATTAAGATAATTACTATTTGTAACTAACTTTTACTTGACTATCCAGTTGTATTTACAAAATTTTAGTAGTTATTATTAGTTGTATTAGCTAGTATTAAGTTTAATTTGAACATATAAAGCTTAATGAAGTAATGATTATTTGTAAATAGCTCCTGGAAACAGTGATGTTGGAAAATTATTACTGCATTGAATTATTGGATCACCTCTTTGTTTTTCTGAGCAATTTTGCTGGCAAAGCTAGAAGGAAACAGGTACTTGTTCATATCAAATCGTATAACTTTATCATAGTTCAGTTATTTAATATAATGTGAAAATACAGCCTCAATTGTCGGCTATTCTACAAAGTGACAATATGTCAACTCATGTGCAATATTCATTTGATTTATCACTACTCACCTTATTTCTGAGTTATTTTCAATGATTTTTGAAATCTTAAATGTTAAATCGATAAATCAATAACCAATAAACTCATATCTTAATGGTTCTATATAACTTGTATAAATGATGGAGCACCATATAGAGTTGTGTATTCAGATGAAATAAACACTCGAACATTTCCTTTCAAAAAATATCTTCTCAACGGAACTGTTCCTCTAGGCAGGGGCGAATTCATAGGCTTTAATATGGAGTAAGTGAATTTATGGTGTGCTGACACATGCATTTTATTGAATGTTAAATTATATACCTAGAGGACTAAAGATCAAATCCGACTTAACACGTGTGTATGGATCCTCCATCGGTTTCATTTCAAATGGTTAACTGTAGTATATGACAACTTTATATATATATATATTTTTACCTTATGATATGTAGGACGAGAAATTCATGAGACGCCAGATTATGCTTAGTGATCGTAACATGAAGCAGTTGGATATTATTGATAATTTGCAAAGGCTTGGTTCCTCTTAGCACTTTGAAGATGAAATATGCAGTATTCTAATTAATTTACTCGACAAAAATAGCAAAAGAGATCACTTATATGCTAAAGATCTGGAATTTAGGCTGTTGAGACAACATGAATTCAACACTTCACAAGATCCGTTAGAGTATCTAGTTTTTCTCCCTCTCTCTATTTATTTTTATCGTTGTTGCTATTAGCATTCATCTAGTATCCAATTGACTAATTCAAATTTAAACTCAAACTCACAGAAAATCTACAGAGCATTTCTTGAATTATTATTTGCACCATTTCTTGAACGGAAAAGGGCCAAATATACCCTCAAACTATAGGAAAAGGTCTAAAAATACCTCTCATCCATTTATTTGGTTAAAAATATCCCTCCACTCATCTTTTTGGCTCACTTTTGCTTTTAAAACTAACAGCCATTTCTTTATTATTTTTTTTTAAAATTGTTTATTTTGTGTTATTTTTTATTGGGTAAAATAAAAAATCTCACCCCACCAAAGTCGATGACATGGCAAAAAAGATGATCTAAAAATTACATATTAGCAAATTAAAAAAAAGGTTAAGATCTGGATAATGAGAAAAAATAAAGTGAATTGAAGATCCAACTAAGTACCAACTTTCCGATAACTAAAATAAAGGTTAGGAACTCTCACATTTTTTACTCACCTCGATAGATTTCTTAGATCTTGTTGGTGTGTTGCTTGCACAATGTTGAAATCCACTTAGCAAGTTCTAGTAGAAGAGGATTAGCGTTTGGGATTTTCTCATAAATGTTAATGTACCACCTTGTCTCTACTCTCAACATCATGCAATGCAAAGGAAGTTCCAGGGCATGGCGCACTGTCCAATTCTCTTGATGTTCAGTACCATTTAAATTGTCCAAATAGTTCTTTAGATGTGACACTGCGAGTGTATTGGCTGACTCCAATAATGTAAGGGTTTCAGATTCCATAGAGAGAAATGAAGCTTCATATAATTGTAACAATCCTTTTGTATCTTTACAAAGACTTTGCATGAAGTTACCTTGCTCATCCTTGAAATCGTTAAGTATATCTATAGGAAAAAAAAATGACTAGAAATATTATTGATCGAAAGATATATACAAATGGCCAAACAAATAAATTAGTACGTAATGGGAAAAAACAGAGAGCACGTTGAGAGATATGAATACCATGTTGTCTGAAGAGCCTAAACTTCAAGGCTGTAGAATATAATGAATTATCTGTACTACTAATTTGGTCATGTATGCTCCCCAATATTTGCATAATTTCATCCTTGAAGTGGTAACTTACTCCAAGTCTTTGTAAGTTATCAATCACCTCCAACTTTTGAAATTCCTGTGATCCCTCAACCATAACCATCAAATTCTTTTTCATTTCCTTCTTTAGTTCGTTAAAACGCTTCATATACTTATCTCCATACACAAGACATTTACAAATTATCTTTTGAATGATACATTATAAAAATATAACGCGTGAGCTAGGATAATATGATATAAAAAAGAAATGTTGGTACGTACGTACTGCATAAGGATTGTGTAGGGAGTGAATAAATTGAAAATCCCACATGGTAGGCTTGTAATTCCCTGAACGCCTAATGGGATTTGATGAAAGATTAGTAGGTGGTTGAGTGCCACCGTGTGCGGTGGTAGAAAGGGAGGCTAGTGATGATGATAGGCTGAATAAAGAGGAAAATTCAAGTGGAGATTTTCTGGAGATGGGCATAGGTATTAGCTTCCCCAGGAGAAAATCAATTTCATTATAAAGTTATTAAAATGAACAATCCCATCAATTAACTAAATCTCATGAGTTTGTTTCTTGTGAAATTGTTTTTTTAAATACGCCTCTTAAATTCAACTCTCATTCTCAGAAGAAGAAGAAAATTATGTTTCAGACGTTACGATCTAAAAGCTATATAAACACAAAATGGATTAGAGAATTCTCTAATTTCCATTAGCTATATTTGAGTACTTGAAAACGAATTGCATATTTAGGATTATATTATATTTGGCGTTCTTGTATTTTAAAATCTCGAGACTTGTGAAAATTTTCTTACGTGTATTTCCTTTCATCACTGTGCATGTATATATACAAAGACAGAGAAACAAATTTTGAGGTTTATTGGTTAGTTCATGTATTTACTTCTTTATATTTTGAACCCCTCAATGAAAATCTTGAGTCTGCCATTATCTGCTACAATTTTAATTATATAAACAAAAGTACGATGGAGGGGGGACAAGAGCAAATACTTCCATGAGCATTTCATCTACTAATAAAATGTTTTAATTAGACATTTTCAATTCAAATTTTAGAAAAAACTTTTGCAGGCATGTTTCATTCATCTATAATTGTTGTCTATTCGAGGTGACCATACGTTACTGAATATTGCCACCATTTTATTGATTCTGCTTCAGTGAATTTGTAAGTAGGATTATTTTCTTTTTGGATAGTTAAGTTGGTGCCCCAAAAAAAATTTAAAATAATAAAAATAAAAAATACATCAAAAAAAAAAAATTAAAACAAAAATAAAAGGAAGAAATTAAAAAGTAATCAACTTATAATTACCAGCATTTCACAGCCTCTCCCTGTGAATTGGAGAGTGTAATTACATCCTGCCAATTACACTTAATTACCTGCTGACCAGATAATTATATGCCTAACCAAACATGACAAACAGTGTAATTACACCAATTACACCAAATCCAATTATCAGGGTGAGCTTTCCAAATAGGCCCTTAAAGTAAGTTTGGTTGTCAAATTTGAGGGTGATTTGACTTATAATGTAGTACCATTTTTATGTGTCATGGGAGTAGATGGTGGTCCATCTAATGCTTAGACAATTTATTCATTAGGGGCCATGTCATTAAAAACAATGACTAAGGTAGATCATCAATTTTGAAACTATCATGGAAATTAATTACAATCATATTATTAAAATTTTCTTCTTCAAGATTTTTGGTCCACAAGAATATATATAGGTTTAGTTTTCTTAGAAAATGTAAGTGTTAGGCATTTGATTTTTGAGAAATAGGAAACGCAAATATAGTTTATTGTCTTTTGGCTAAGTTTTAGGATTTATTTTAATGAGAGTTTCTGCACAATACTTATATTTTAAGAGGCCTTGCAATTTTTTGATGTTAGGTAGCTGCTTAGCCCTCAAAATGCCAAAGTATTTAATGTTTCTAAGTTATTTGTGCAACGTGTACACTTGTTAATGCTTTTCACGTGTTGTGGAAACAAATAAAAGCTTCCCTATACATAGATGTACGAAACTTTAAAGCCCGTTCTGCATTGATGTTGAGAGGTAAAAAATATTAATTTTGAGAAAAAAATATTTTTTTAATGTAAAATTAAGGTATTTGGCTAATCAGAAAATTGGTTTTAAATGGAAGTAGAAACAGTTTTTCGAAGAAATTAAAATTTTCAGCTTCTTAAAAAATCAGAACTAGAAAATTATTTTTTTCAACATCAAAATATCCCTGTCATATAATATTATCAAAATATCTCTTATATTTATTTATTTTTGTGATAAATTTTTTGTAGGTAGTGATTTAATTTGTGAATGATTTTTAAATTTATTTTGCTTGATATTATTAATTATATAATCATCATGTTAATATTATATTAATATTTAACTTATTTTTTTAAATTTATCTATGTATAATATTGATTGAAAATTTGAATATGTACATTTTAATTTGATAAAAATAAAAAATTAATTTAAAAATTTATAATACATATTTAAAATAATTTCTATTTATAAAATAATTTTAATATTAAAAATGCATTGAATTTTTTAAGAGATTAGTCAAAGCTTATCAAAAATATTTTTGAAATGAATTCGTCAAACATAAATGATTTTTTTTTCAAACGCACTTTTCTGAAAAATTATTTTTAAAAAATACTTATAAAAGTAAATAATTTATAGTAGTAATATCAAACAGGATCTTAATTAGACGTCCCACATTTCATCCATCAACAAATCATTTTGAAGTCTTAAATGTATTTCACGTGGATATATGATCATCTTCCTAGAAGACTCCGAACTTAAGCTGATTTTTTTTGTTAGTTAATTCGTATGTATATGAATTTGCCAGAAAATTTATATTTCTCTTATGTGAAATTATGTTCTTCTGGTTCTTGAGGTGACTAGCTCACCATGGTGTTATAATAAGGTAAATCCCCTCTTCTTTTTAAGTAAGTACGTAAATCAAATATCTTAAGAAAGTTGATGTGTTTCACCATATATTTGTTTTTATGGATTGAATAGTTAGCTTCGTATTACCCTGATAATCTAACCAATTGAAGCCCCTTAATCGATAAAATTTCTTGATATATGTACCAATAGAAAATAACATATATCCAATAAAAAGAATTTTCTTGAAAAGAAATACATAAAAAATGTAAAGCATTTTAGAATAACATAGGTAAAATCGGAAAGGTAGGGTTTTATGGGACTGAAATTGTGATGGGCTCAAAGAATAATTGGAAAATGCGATGTTTAATGTGAGAATTTTGAATCCCATGGCCATCTCCATGCTGGTAAATTGTCTGTCCAGTTCTTGCACCATTTACTGCACATCTAATGAATGTTTCGGAAAATAATGAATTATCCCGTTGAGCTGTGTTCATCAGTTTCCATGTCTCCTTTATCATAAAATTGATGTGTTTTCTTGCATCTTCTTCCGAAATACCCTTCTCATTCATGTAACATTGAATTGACTTGGGAACGTCACCAGTTTCCATTTCACTCTGAAGTAAGAGGAACATGAGTTGTATACCCTAGTAATGTTTATTTATAACTTTTAACGAGACATATATATAATAAGTAGTGTTAAAAGATATGCATACCGAGGATGTCCCTAAATGATCAGTGAGACGAATAATTGTGGCAGACCATCGAATAATGTCAGGATAATTGGTTAAGGATTCCAAGACCTCTTTGGTAATTGAATTTGTGACAAGGAACAATGTATGGACTAATACCAATGGTGCTGCGATTGAGATCCATCCATTATCCGTGTATTCTTCCAGACTTGGCTTATATCCACTGTGGTACCATCTTGCTTCTCGTAAGTACGATTTACACAAATCTGCCCACTAATTTAATAGAAACATGTCTCAAATATATAGAAATGAAAACTAAAGAGAGATTCAAATTAAAGTAGAGCTAAGTATTTTTACTGATTTTTTTAGGTAAGGAATGATGTTGACCCGTTGCTCTTTGAGAACTTCGTACGCAATTTCAGTAATATTGTTGAAGAGTGAAAGGTAACATACTTTCATATAATCTGGAAGTTGATCCGTTGCTCTTACATCCATTCTGAATGTACGTAATCATAAAACTTTACAGCAATTGTATTAATCTTTATTTACTAGTGAAAGAGATTTTACGATTAATATTCGATCTCTTGGTAAAGGTTAGAAGTTACAGACCTTTCAACAGCATGAGTGAAGAGTTCCAATTCATCAAGAGTGCCATAAACATCATAAATATCATCTATGATTGAAAAAAAAGCAACGACCTTTGTCAACATTATTCGGCAGTATTCGTTCGTTTGAGGTTCAAACATCATGCCACCAATCCATAAGAAAGCTTCCACAATTCTATCCCTTGTAATTGGCAATTTTTCTACAAGGCATGACTTCTTCCACCACCTTAATCACATGAAAATTAATGCTTCAGATGTACTGTATATATGTAGTAAATGTTGAAGAATGAAAAAGTCTCACGTCGGTGGTTAATGAGATAGGTTATCTCCTATAAAGCTTTAGACAATCCTCCCCTGGCCATTTGAACTACTTTTAGAGTTTGAGTTAGGCCCAAAGCCTAATTTTGCGGTAATGGACATGAATTTGGTGATATCTTTGAAAAGAGATATTTAAAAACTGATGTATATTTGGACATGAATATATTTAACTTGAAGAAATATTGAAGTTTTGTGGAGGAAAAAAAACACTTGAAAAGTAGTTAGAACTAGTTTTTCAAACTCAACTTTAACTTGATGTGATGTGATGTGTTTTGGGGGGAAAAGGTTGGAAATAAAAGGTATTTTCAAACAAGATCATAGTATTCTTCTTCCACTTACTTACAAGTAGTACTCCCTCTTTTAAAAACGAATATTTTACTTTCTTTTTTAGCCTGTTTTAAAAGGAATCTTTTTTTTGGCAACATTCTAATTTTAATTTTTCACGTGGCAAGTTTAAAGCCAAAAGATTAAGAGAAAATGGCCAAATACCCCCCTAATCTATAGTCGAATTCTCAATTACACACTTATATTTTACGGGGGTCCTATTACCCCTTTGGACTATTTTAAAGCGGAATATATACAACCCTAAAACTAGACAGCCAGATCCTTTCCATGTAGTGTGCAGCAAGCGCTGCCAGTTGTCAAATATCGGATATATCCAAAAAAAAAAACGTAATTGTTGTTTTTCTCTTCATCATCTTCTCCACTCTTCACTTCTCCTAAGCCATGCTTTAATTTCTTTCACTCTAACTCCCCAAAACCTTTATCTCTCTCCACCCCATTCCTCTCTAGTCACTCCCCACCCCCACCTTCCATAACCCACAAAATCAAATATTAATATTCATTAGCAGCACTACCACAATAACTTTATTAGCTATTTAGTCCACCCCTTTTGGCCTCTCCCATTCAAATTTCACAATTTTAAGACCAAATTTAAGCTTGAAGTTCTTGCTAATCGTCTTGGAATTGGGTATGAATATGCCCTTTTGATTTCTTTATTAAATAATGGAGGATTTACGCCTTCTAAGTTCTACACTCGAAGAAATCACGATTATCAGGATTGAGTAGAATCAATTGATGGTTGCTGCTCAAGCTCGTGAAATTCTTATTAGTGTAGTTTAGTTTCCTTCATCAGACGATAATAGAAACGAAAAATAAAATTTGAAAGTTGATAAATTTTTGCCTGAGCAAGAAAATTAATGACAATTTAATTCTTTTTTACTACATAAATAATAGTTTTAATGATTATTTGGTGATTTGTAGTGTTAATGGCTGTGAATAATAGTGAGACAAATTATGAAAAAGTATTAGAAGATGGGTGAGGAGATGGGGCTGCTATGGTGATGGTGATTTAATAAAGGTGATGAAGGAAATGTACAGGTGGAGTGGGTGTTGAGTGATGAGAGGGGGGGGGGGGGAAGAAATGAAAAAACTAAGGAAAATAAAATAAAAGGCAAAAGTTGAAAAATTATATTTATCAAAAAGTTAAAATATTTTAAAACTATTTTCTTATTAATTTTTTTGACTCTCACATGCATTTAGGAGAGTGAGCACACTCTCTGTGCCATGTCAGCACTTAAGAGTATATTTATGCCGCTTTAAAATAGTTCAAGGGGGTAATAGGATCCCCGTAAAATATAAGTGTATAGTTGAAAATTCGATTATAGATTAGGGGGGCATTTGACCATTTTCTCAAAGATTAAAGTGAATTTAGAACCACAAGATTAAAAAATCTTCTTAATTTTCTTAAACTCCATGCTAAGTCAAACTACCTTCCTAGAAACTCCCACTCTTTGCTCACCTTGATAGATTTCTTAGATCTTGTTGGTGTGTTGCTTGCACAATGTTGAAATCCAATTTAGCAAGCTCAAGAAGAAGAGGATTAGCATTTGAGATTTTCTCATAAATGTTAATGTACCACCTTGTCTCTACTCTCAACATCATGCAATTCAAAGGAAGTTCCAGGGCATGGCGCACTAGTTCCACCATCCAATTCTCTTGATGATCACTATTTAAATTGTACAAATAATTCTTTAGATGTGACACTGCGAATGTATTGGCTGACTCTAATAAAGTAGGAGTTTCAAATTCCGTTGAAAGAAATGAAGCTTCATATAATTGTAACAACCCTTTTGTATCTTTACAAAGACTTTGCTTGAAATTACCCTGCTCATCCTTGAAATAGTTCAGTATATCTAGGGGGGAAAACACGAGTAGAAATGTTATTGATTGAAACATATAAAAAAATTACCAAACAAAGAAATTAGTACGTACTCCCTTTGTTCACTTTTACTAGTCAAGTTTCGCTATATAAGAGTTAATTTGACAAATTTTGGGACTTAATTTGAATATTAATTTTATATTTTAAATTTAGATAGTTGAAAACTATGTGAGAAATACTATAAGTTGCAATCTCTCCTTCCTTTATATTAAAAGCTCTTGAAAGAGATGTGAATGGAACTGTATCGTTTAGATCAGTTCCCTTTTGTATGGATGAACCACCTATTTAAGTAAATAAAATCCTTCCAGTTCCAAAGCAAATATATATATATATATATATCTCATAAAATGATTGTCAAAGTCCATTCAAGTTGACTCTCGAAAAGCAAAACGCAACTACTAAAAGTGAATGAAAAGCAGAAAGCACCTTGCGAGATATGAAAACCAAGTTGTCTCAAGAGTCTAAATTTCAGAGCTGTGCTGTATAATGAATCTCCTGGAGTGTTCATGTGTTGGTTTATGCTCCTTAAAATTTGCATGATTTCATCCTTGAAGTGGTAACTTATTCCAAGCCTATGTAAATTATCAATCACCTCCAAATTTTCTAATTCTTGTGATCCCTCAACCATAACCATCAAATTATTCTTCATTTCCTTCCTTTGTTCGTTAAAACGCTTTATATACTTATCTCCCTACACAACACATTTACAAATTATATTTTGAATGATAAATTATAAAATAACACGCGAGCTAGAATAATATGATATAAATAAAATTGTTGATACGTACCGCGTAAGGATTGTGTAGGGAGTGAATAAATTAAAAATTCCACATGGTAGGCTGGTAATTCCCTGAACGCCTAATGGGATTTGATTAAAGATTAGTAGGTGGTTGAGCGTTCATGCCAATGCCAGTGCCACCTTCAACGGCGATAGAAAGGGAGGCTAGTGATGATGATAGGCTGAATAAAGAGGAAAATTTAGGTGGAGATTTTCTGGAGATAGCCATAGGTATTAGCCTCCCCATGTTGGCCATCAATATTGTCACCATTTTGTTTATTCAATCACTTTAATGTGTGGACAGGTTAATTTTTCTGAGCTCCAACAAGTAACTATAAATAGATAATTCTCCCCAGAGTTTAAGTGGGTGTCCAGTACTTTCCATGCTGCCAGCATCTGGTATGGTAGGTACAATATTTGATATTTTCGTATCATAATTTTGGTATTCGTTTTTTTAAATTATTATATTGTTATCATATCAATTTACTTCGGTATAGTTTGGTATTTTAAAGTTTGATTTTGGTATTTTTTGTATAGTAAATCGGTAGCCATAATTTGTTCAACTTCGACTAATATATGCTCGTATAATAAAGTATTATGACTTCGACAATTCAAAAAATGGTCTCAATTGTATCATACTAACACATTATACATGTAAAAATATATATTCAAAAGAAAGTACAAACAAGTACACATTTTGTTAATCAATTACATTTAAATACATTTCAATTAAAATAGAGTAGTGAAGGTTTTAACTTCTAAACATTTAGTTTATACTAATACTAGGTTGCATATTTGTTAGTATTTCAATAATATATATATATATATATGTTATTTATGTAACTATATACTTCGGTATGATATTTGGTATTTTGGTATGTTGTTCTAAATTATCAAATACCGTACCGAATACAAAAAAAAAATGTTTACCAAATATCATAATATCAAAATTACAGTATCAAAATTTTTGATATGATAGGATAATTCAATATATACTATACTATGCCCACCCCTATTTGTACTTCGGCTAGTAAAGATTTTCATTTTAGGCAAACAGGCTGCAGCGCGAGTACCCCTTTTTTTGACTTTTGCTGCAATAGAGGTGAGGAAAAACAATTGCAACATGTTGATAGTCTATTGGAAGTGGACATGGGTATTATCATTATCCTTACGTTACTAAATGTAGGGCTTAAAATACTTAACTAAGCTCTGATTCAATTGAACATTTTGGAAAAAAAAATCTGTCTAGTCAGACTTTCACCTTCTAGGGTGGTGTGTTTGACATAGACTTCTACCCGCCTGTTAATTATATAAACAAAAGTACAATGGAGGGGGACAAGAGCCCATACCTATGTAGCATTATATTCCAATTGAACACCTCAATTGTTAATGAAATGTTTTAATTAGGCATTTTCAATTCTAATGTAAGATTATTTTTTTTACGCACATGTTCTCATTCATCTATATTGATGGTCTATTGGAGGTGACCATCATCCCTAAGTGAGAAAGCTGATTATTCAAACTGGAAGAGATAAAGTCAAGATTTCGTTGGAGGAAAATCTTGATAAAGTCAGCATTTGTGTTAATATCGGATGGAAAACTTAGCAGAGCAATGTTTTATTAGGGATGATTTTCATCAAAAACTCGCTAAGAGAGTTGGGCAAAAAAGAGGTCCGAGAGTTTATAAACTAATTAATCTTCAGCTCACAATATGCTCTTTAAGGTTCATTTTTACTTGTCTACCTTAAACTTTGCACGTGCATTAAAAAAAAACAAGGAAAAAGGACAAATATATCCCGAACTATATGGTATGCATATATCCTTTGTCCTTTCCATCCAAATTTTGGAGCATTATACTCTTTCTATTAACGGACATACACATGTCTTAATCCTATCTATCGATAAAGGGTATATAAGTTCTAAAATTTGGACGGTAAGGACGTTGATCTCTTAAAAGTATAATGAAGGATATACGCATACCATTTATAATAGTTCAGGATATATTTGTCCTTTTTCCCAAAAAAACAATGACTTATGTTTTTAGTATCCTAAGCTGTATTCTCCTACTTTCTTTTTGTTTATGAATCTTGTCTTCAATTTAAAATCATGTACCAAGTTGGAGAAAATGACAAAAATAGCCCTTTACATTTAAGCGTAGGCTCAATAGTCTCTTAAGTAAGTTTCCTGATTTTTTTTTGGATTAAAAAGATATTAATCAGAGTCAATATCTCAAAAGGTCACACAACTTTAAGAATTTTTCTAGTAAAGTCATTAAACTTTATTTTGTATCAACAAAATCACTCAACTTAGACATTTTTATCACTAAAATCACTCAACTCAATTTGTCATTAAAAAAATTAACATAGAAAAATAAATTATTTTTTAGGCCATGTAAATATGAACTTCACAAATAAATAAAATTAAAAAAAATCATCAAGATTTTTTTATGGATAAACTTATTTAGTGAAAATTATATTATGATATTGCTATATAATTAAAATGTATTATGATGAGCGTTTCCTAAAAAAAAAAAGAGAAAAGAGAAAAGACCCGTAAAAAATTATCATGACAAATAATTGTGAGATACATCATTTTTTATCATATAAAAAAATGATTTAGACATTGGCCTAGTAACCGCAAGTATTAAATTGCTGCAGTCATTGAATTATTAAAAAAAAAAAACTGATGTCTTATTAAAAAAATTGTTACAGTCATTAAGCCTATGATAATATCAGTGATATTTATTGGTAGGATAACGTTAGTCGTGATACATTTTAAATTTTAAGTACATAATAATATTATAATATTTATTTCACTTATTAAATTTATTCGTAAATTTTGTTAATGATTTTTTTTAATTTTATTTATTTGTGGAGTTAATATTTACATATTTATTTTGCTATGTCAATTTTTTTGTAATAATAAATTTAGTTGAGTGATTTTACTGTTACAAAGGCCTAAATTGAATGATTTTATCATATAAAACAAACTTCAATGACTTTACTAGATAAATTATCAAAGTTGAGTGATCTTTTGAGATATTAACTCATATTAATGAGTACTCAGTAGATAAGTTATCATTCATAATAGATACTCATTATGAATCCATACAATGAATATCTAATCTAACTATGTTATCTGGATAATCTCACGATTAGTGATCTCTTGATTCCAAAACTTACTTATCACAAGACAAGACAGAAGATAAGGTTCACGTAGTTGAGCAACATTTGTCTACTTCAAAAATAGTTGTATTGTTAGTTAGAAAGAAGAGAATGTTGATGGGAAATTTAGCTCAATTATTTCCAATTGGATATGAATATGCTGAAAAAAAGTTCATGAAGACCTCGAAAACACAAATTTCAGCCACAAATTTCAGCCATATGTTCCTCCGGAACTTGACCTTGTTAAGCAAGAAGATCAATTAAGATATGAAATCTCTCTTGGAGACAAGGTAGATCCGCAAATTGAATTAGAGGATCCTGATTTTGTCGAAAATGAAAATAAGTATGAAGGACGAGGACTAGCAACAGATGATTATGTCAAGTGCTGAGTTAAAAGAAGCTGTTGAAAATCAGACAGGAGATGGAGCTATGGATAGTGTTGCAATCAGGAGAAAACATTTCTCCATTACTATGCACCCATGATCAACAAAGTTCACTAGAAGAATTTCGAGAAATCATTCGTGCAACAATACTCGATCGATGATCCACAGACTTGAAACTAATAAACTGCGTAATGTTGCAAAGTTTTTTGCTCACTTACTAGGTACTGATGCACTGCCTTGGCATGTTTTGAGTTATTTAAGATTGACAGAAGAGGATTGTTTTCAATTTTGAGTTATTTAAAACAAATTTGATTTCATCCCTTTAAGGTTATAATTTTGATTTCATCCCTATTTTTTTAAAAATTGCCGAGATATAACATTAGGACTATCGATTTTTTTTCACCCATCAAATTATTGTCAAAAATTGTAAAACCTGGTCTAATAATATTTTTTCACAAGGTATTCACTTTGCTAAAAAAAACAGAAAGAAAGAAAAGGTCTTTAGATGATAGTTTAAAAGGTCTATCTATACGTAAGAGAAATAAAATGAGGTCCATTTAATAAAGGAAAATTTTCATGAACGTTCAATGTCATAGTGTTAAATTATGACAAACCTTTTGGGTAAAAAAAATGTACTACTAGTAATAATTTAACGTCCTCCACAACACTTCATTTAGTTGGTCCCAAATTAACTCCTTTGATAATCCGCGCAATTTTTTTTTAAAAATTTGAGTCGAAAATATGTAATAAGAATATTTTATTATGTATTTAATCGAAATAGACCATGCATATATAATTCAAATATCTAAATAAAAATATAACGAAAAAAATTAAGGGAGTTACGTTGTTGATGCAATTCGTCATTATTATTATTAGCATCCTTGATGATGAGGCAATGGCGGAGCCAGAATTTCGATTAAGAGGTGTCAAAACATAAAGAAGTAAAATCGCATAGAAGCCAAGAAGTGTCAATTTGTAATATATATACATAAAAAACTATTTTTATTCTAACTACATAGTGTAATTTTCCGATGAAGGGGTGTCGGTTGACACCCCTCAACTACATGTGGCTCTGCCACTGTGATGAGGCATCTGGCTACAGACAGTGGCGTAGCCACATAGGTGTAAGGGTGTCCAATTGGACACCCTTTGGCGGGAAAAAATACCGTATATACAAGTAAAATAATGAACGAAATGATTAAATAAGATATTTTGGACACCCTTAACACAACAATAATCTTAATAAATAAAGTTTTTTGATATATGTGCGGATAGAAAATAGTAGATATTTTGATAAAAAGTTCTTTCTTGAAAAGAAATACATACAAAATATAAAGCATTTTAGAATAACACTCATTAAGTAAAAACGAAACTAGGAGGTAGGATTTTATGGAATTGAAATTGTGATGGGCTCGAAAAATAATTGACAAATGCGATTTTTAGTGTGAGAATTTAGAATCCCATAGCCATCTCCATGCTGGTAAATGGTCTGACTAGTTCTTGCTGCATTTATTGCACATCCAATGAATGTTTCAGAAAATAACGAATTATCCTTTTGAGCTGTGTTCATAGTTTCCATGTCTCCTTTATCATAAAATTGATGTGTTCTCTTGCTTCTTCTTCCGAAACACCCTTCTCATTCATGTAACATTGAATTGACTTGGGAACGTCACCTCTTTCCATTTCATCCTGAATTAAGATCAGGAACATGATCATTTCAAATGGATCGGAGTTGAATACTCTTTTAATGTTATATATATACTGAGGATGTTAAAAGCATGCCTACCAAGGATGTCCCTAAATCATCTGCTAAACGAATTATAGTCGCAGACCATCGAATAATGTCAGGATAATTGGTTAAGGAATCCAAGGCCTCTTTGGTAATTGGATTTGTGACAAGGAACAATGCATGGACTAATACTATTGGTACTGCAATTGAGATTCTTGCATTATCCATGTATTCTTCCAGACTTGGCTTATATCCACTGTGGTACCATCTTGCTTCTCGTAAGTACGATTTACACAAATCTGCCCACTAATTTAAAAGAAAGATATATATATATGCATGTCTTCAAATATTTCGAAATTAAAACAAGGGAATCTATATATATAGATTCAAAGTATATAGAGATAAGTATTTTTACTGATTTTGTAAGGTAGGGCATGATGTTGATCCCTTGCTCTTTGAGAACTTCGTATGCAATTTCAGTAATATTGTTGAAGAGTGCAAGGTAACATACTTTCATATAATCTGGAAGCTCATCCATTGATTTTATCTCCATTCTGAATGTAATCAGAAAAAACTTAAAACATTCCATGTCTGAATTCATGGTCAAAATTAAATCGTTTGACTCTCGAAATTCAAATTGTGCCACAGTTACTGACCTTTGAACAGCATGAGTGAAAATTTCTAATTCATCAAGAGTGCCATAAACATCATAAATATCATCTATAACTGTAACCATAGCAGTGACCTTTGTCAACATAGTTCGGCAGTATTCGTTCTTTTGAGGTTCAAACATCATGCCTGCTGTCCAAAAGAAAGCTTCCACAATTCTATCCCTTATAAATGGCAATTTTTCTGCAAGCCGTGACTTCTTCCACCACCTTAATTACATGAAAAATAATGCTTCAGATGTACGTAGTAAACTTATTGATTGACATATGCCCCAGATCTCTCGGATTTAATTAACTTTGTATAATGAAAAGCTTACATTAGTTATGTAATATAATTTGTATGTTGTAGAAGGTTAGTCGATCAGTAAGCGCATGGACATGAATTTGGTGATATTTGAAAAGAAGTTGAAAGGGAGTATTTAAAAATTGAAGTGTGTTTTGGACATACATTTAACTTAAAGAAATATTGATGAAAAAAAATATAACTTGAAAAGTGGTCAGAAATAGTTTTTCAAACTCAACTTTATGTTGATGTGATGTTTTTTGGGAAAAAAGGTTGATAAATTAAAAAGAAAGTGTTTTCAAACGGGATCTTTGCGTATTCCTCTTCTACTTAGTACGTAGATTTCTAACAATCTGACTGTTATTTACCCCTACCTAGGAACACCCATCTTTTCGCTCACCTTGCTAGATTTCTTAAATCTTGTTGGTATGTTGCTTGCATAATGTTGAAATCCAATTTAGCAAGCTCCAGCAGAAGAGGATTAGCATTTGGGATTTTCTCATAAATGTTAATGTACCACCTTGTCTCTACTCTCAACATCATGCAATGCAATGGAAGTTCCAGGGCATGGCGCACTAATTCCACCATCCAATTCTCTTGATCATCACCATTTAAATTGTGCAAATAATTCTTTAGACGTGATACAGCGAATGTATTGGCTGACTCCAATAAAGTAGGGGTTTTAGATTCCGTTGAGAGAAATGAAGCTTCATATAATTGTAACAACCCTTTTGTATCATTACAAAGACTTTGCTTGAAGTTACCTTGCTCATCCTTGAAATCGTTCAGTATATCTAGAAGGAAGAAAAACACGAGTAGAAATATTATTGGTCGAAACACATAAAAAAAAATGACCCAACGAAGAAACAAGTACGTAATTAGCACAAAAAAGAGGAAGAGAGCACCTTCGGAGACATGAAAACCATGTTGTCTCAAGAGTCTAAATTTCAAAGATGAGTGATATAATGAATCTCCTGTGGCTGTACTGCTCTGGTCATGTACACTCCTCAATATTTGCATGATTTCATCTTTGAAGTGGTAACTTACTCCAAGCCTTTGTAAGTTATCAATCATCTCCAACTTTTCTAGTTCTTGTGATCCCTCAAGCATAAACAACAAATTCTTCTTCATTTCCTTCTTTAGTTAGTTAAAACGCTTCATATACTTATCTCCCTACACAACACATTTACAAATTATCTTTTGAATGATATACATTATGAAAAATAACGCGTGAGCTAGAATAATATGAAATAAAAAAGAAATGTTGGTACGTACGTACCGCATAAGGATTGTGTAGGGAGTGAATAAATTGAAAATCCCACATGGTAGACTTGTAATTCCCTGAACGCCTAATGGGATTTGATGAAAGATTAGTAGGTGGTTGAGTGCCACCGTGTGCGGTAGTAGAAAGGGAGGCTAGTGATGATGGTAGGCTGAATAAAGAGGAAAATTTAAGTGGAGATTTTCTGGAGATGGGCATAGGTATTAGCCTCCCCACATTGGCCATCAATATTGCCACCATTAATTTGTTGATTTATTCACTTAGCTTTAATGTGTGGATAGATTGATTTTTCTGAGCTCCAACAAGTAACTATAAATAGATAATTTCTCCCAATAGTTTTAAGTGGTTGTCCAGTTCTTCTCATGCTGCATGCCATCAGCCGTAGCTTGTCGGTAAGGAAAAACAATTAGTACATGTTGATGGTCTATTGGATGTGGACATGGTTATTATCAACTTTATAAATAGATATCTGTGCGTTTGTAAATCATTTTATCAAGTGCAAAAAAGATGTTTTAAAGTTAAAATGTTTTTAATTACTATAAGGTGACATTCTTTTTTAGACGGACTAAAAATGAAAGGGTGTCATATAAAATGGAATCGAAGGAGTATATGATTTAACAAGATTTGATATGTGGACACGTCCACTATGGAGAAAATCAATTTCATTATAAAGTTATTAAAATGAACAATCCCATCAATTAACTGAACTATTCAAACATATTAAACACCAATCTAAGTTTAAAAATCTCTCTTAATTATTACTTAAATTATACATTGAAATAGAAAAACAGAACGTAATAGATTTTGCCAGTGGAGTCAACACTTCTGTGTTTGTCGAATGTTCCAATATTCTTTGAAAAATATAACGTAATATAAATGAATGTAACGTACACGTACATTTTTACATACTCTATAGACTTCTAGGAAGAAAGGCTTCATTTTCCTTAGTCAAAGATTATTTAATTTGCTATAGATTTTTAGGCATATCTTTGCTGAAAATGGCTAATTAATATCATGGTCCATTATTTAATTTGTAATTAATATCTTTGTTGAAAATGGCTAATTAATATCCTCTAAGTTTTACATGTAATAGGGATATACCTTTTAGGCATATCAGTCTAATAGGGACCATTACATCATTTTACATGCACTAATATAAATATAAAAATATTAGAGAACAGAGTGAGGTATATCATCGATAACATAAAAAAAAATTAAAAAGAATTATTTCTTTTGAGTGTGTAGTAATCTTATAGTATCTTACTCACACTTCCACAGTGTAAAATTCTTTATACAAGAATATCAATAGCTCCTTTTAACTTATTCAAAAAAAATTCCTGATGTCATTTTTTAAAATTATTGAAGTAAATCAATTTGGAGATGCTAGCCATGTCAATATTCTCCACAAGATATTTGGCTACCCCTTTTTCATCTTTCATCCCACCATCAAAAGCCTGCAGCCTCTCTAGTGGTTCCATGAAAACTCCAACAATTAATATTTCGACTAATCAAATTTCATCTTCAGATGGAAAAATTAACCTTAGTAAGCGTTCAGCGAATTACGAGCCTACCATGTGGGATTATCAATATATTCAGTCCATACACAATATTTATGCGGTACGTACATTTTCTTTATCTTTGCGTTACGTTATTCAATAATCTACATGCATATTAATAATAATATGAGCATATACATAGTAATTTTGAATAATCGATTTTCTACATAACATAACATTGGTGAATATGCTCGAGTTGTTCATGTAAAAATGTGAGAATTCTTCTTCTTTTTAATTAACCTTTGGTATAAGGAGAGAAGTATATGAAGCGGTTTAATGAGCTCAAGAGTGAAAAAAAAAAAGGAATTTTGGTGAACCCCTAATCTTATATTTCATTTTTTAAAAAGTAAATTAAGAAATGAAGGCAACGTTGACGTTATCAGAACTTGCAGATGTGTTTTTAGGGACATACCATTTTTAATGCAATGGATTGAAAATTGTCTTTTCTAGAGTTAATCTTTGTTTGCAACAAATTTTAAATATATGGATAATAAATTAATCATAAATAAAATTCAAGTAAGCAAATATATTATTTATTAGAAAATATGGGTACAATTTAATTTTTTCCTCCCTTGATTCTTCTCTCTTAAGATTTTTTCGTGATTCGAGGGTCAAAGTGACGTATTTCTTGAATTATGATGATACGGAGCTCTTTGAGATTTATTTGATCTGCATTGATCTTTGTGAATATTCTATGAATTTGTGGAATATTCGAGATGCCTCTTCAAGTAAATATATTACCCTTTGTATAGGCATGAGTTAGGGTTTAGGGTAGAATAGCTCTGAAAATCTTAACTGGAATCGAATATATCGTGTAGAGTCCCACAAATTTAACGATGTCTTCCTAACATCATTTTTTTTATAGAATTGGCGAAGAACTTGTTTGCGGGTCTTTAATAGCGGCTATAGAGCCATAGAAAATAGTGCTCTCTCAGTCCAACAATAGTTATCCACTGTATATAGCATGTGCATGAACATCACTGCTTCTAAGTTTGAATGAATTTGAGCAATAAAATGTAATTAGCTAGGCATGTTAAAGTCGCAATAAGTCAACAAAATCGGGTTATATTGTGGGTATTTGGAGAAAATTTAAAAGTTCTTTCATTTTAGACACCATATGTATGGTCCCGTTGTGTCATTTTGACACTTTTTTGCTGACATGTCAAAGTGAGTGTGATACACTCAACAATAGAGTGTGAAAGGCTTAATTTAGCAATTTTTATTTTATTCTCTTCTTCTTCTCCATTTTTCAAGCCACCAACTCCCACCATTTTTTCAAGCTTAAACTCCTCCAATAGAGGTCGAATTTTTGATTCAAATCCATTTTCAAGTCATTTTTCTTCTTCTTCATTGTATTACTTTTCTAAATCTACTATCGCCTCCCTCCACCTTTTTTGCCGAAAAAATGGATACCAATACCCATATTTCATATTTATTCTCTCTTCCTTTCTTCCTCTCCCTCCCTCCTCCTCTTCTCTTTTTCTCTCAAAATAACACCAAAATAGAAAGAAAAAAAAGATCTGAAATAATTTTAAAAAGCAAATTAAGGAAAAAAATAAAGAAAATTGTAATTTAATTTTGAGTAAGCAAAAAGGGAGTATTCTCTCACATAGTCTAAAAAGAGACAACTGCTTGTAATATTTTTAAAAATATTTTGTTAGGATAAAAATTTACTCGTATTGGTTTTTTTTTTTTACTAAATTAATATATTCATTATTTTTTTTATAATAAACTAGATAAAGTGAAGGATATTTTTGTAAATAAATAATTTATTTTTAAAATTTATGAAATGCATATTATTTTGAATGCAATAAATCAAACAATCAATAAAAAAGTACTTGTAAGCATTTTTTTATTTTATTCAAACACTTCAAAATTATTTAAAAGTTATTTTGATTTAAGCACATAAAATAACTTAATAAACCAATTCAAATAGGCTCTTAGTCCTCTGTCTCAATTTCCTCCATTCCTTTTTGTTCGTCGAAGAATAATGTTATATTTTTATAATTATTTAACGGAAAAGGGTCAAATATACCCCTGTACTATTGGAAATAGTTTATATATACTCTTCGTTATACTTTTGGCCTTTGGGTCATATATACCCCTCCGGTTATACTTTGGCACATATATACCCCTAATTTTAACGGAGGGACACATGTCAACTTAAAGATCAAATAATTCACCCCCAATTTTAAATACTCAATTCCTTTGAAAACCACCCATTTAACCTATTTCTTCCTGACCCACCTTCAACTAAACCCATTTTCTTAAGTCATCTTTTTATCTATAACTTCCATTAAAATTAGGCCTCAACCACCATGAAAGCTCACTATGAAACTCAAGGAGGAAGTGAAAAGCTAATGCCATCTAGATTAAGAGGATGTTTGGATTGGCTTATAAGTTGGTCAAACCTACTTTTAAGTTAGTTTTTGACTTCTGGAAGTGTTTAACAAATATAAAAAATAACTTAAAATAAGTCAAAAATGACTTAAAATAAGTCATAAACCAAAAGTAGGTCTCCCGTACTTATTATTTTTTGACTTAAAAGTCATTTCAGTTTGACTTTTTATTTTTGACTTAAAAACTACTTTTTTTAAGCCAATCCAAACAGGCTCTAAATCCTCAACTTCCAGCAACCAACACTAGCAAGAGCATCCCACAATATAAAATGAAAAACTTTTCTTAACACAAATGATGCAAATACCCTTTTAAGAAAATCTGATACTGAAGCTTATAATGAGAAATTATAGTTAAAAGGAGATGGTATGGAGATTGCATTAAGCATCGGGTGTGTTAAGCTTCTATTTTTTACTTATGCAGTACTCCCTTGGTACTGCTATTATTAATAAAATTACTTTATTCTATTCAAAAAACAAAAATGGAAGCAATGATTCTCACTTCCTCCTCTAGTTTCACAGAGAGTTTTTGTGGCTGATTTTAATGGAGGTTTCACTTCCTCTTTAATTTCACAGTGAGCTTTTGTGGCAGATTTAAACGGAGGTTTTAAATGGAGAAGATGACTTATGAAATTGGGTCACCAGAAAAAAGGGGCTATATGGGTGGGTTTCAAAGGAATTGGTATTTAAAATTGGGATGAGTTATTTGATTTTTAAATTGACATATGTCCTTCCGTTAAAATTAGGGGTATATATGTGCCAAAGTATAACGGGAGGGGTATATATGACCCGAAAGTATAACAAAGGTACATATAAACTATTTCTAATAGTACAGGGGTATATTTGACCCTTTTTCGATTATTTAATGATATTATTTTTATTTGATCTTAGTAAATATTTTATTATTAAAAAGCATAAATAAAAATAAGTATTAAAATAATTTTAATAAAAATAAGTATTAAAATAATTTGATAAACATAGCAAAATCTTCACGGGTGAAAATTATTTTTATCCCCCAACTTTGTTTTTAAAATCAAATTCTCCCTCAACTTTGAACAATAATCAAACTTTCCCTCTTTATCCTAACTAAATCTTTAAAATGCCTATTATACCCCTTCATTAGCAACTTGTTTTTTTTTTACTTCTTTAAAAATTATGATAACATTTTTTTGAATTCATTTAACAAATTTTTCATAAAAGCATAAACATTATCTTTTGGATGAAAAAAGTGAAAAATACTAATTAAATATATAAGCTTATGTTGTTCTATAATGAAGTAAATTAGCACAATAAGAAAGTTAATTTTATTAATAATAATCAAAATTCAAACATTTATTCTTACACGTGAAAATAGTAGAAAATAATAAATATACAAATATATTTTGATATAGGAAATACAAAATAAATAATTTAATCAAGGTCAATTTCTTGAAGATTGCATTTGTTTGGACTATAAATTATTTTAAACAATAATTCATGCAATACTCCATAAATGTCAATCAAAACGTGTTATTTGTATAGACAATAGAGAATACTACTACATTTATATTACTTGACCCTCATTCTAAAATTAGTTTTTTTAATTTACTTCTCCAATTTATGAAATTGAAAAAAAATAATATATATTATTTTTTCTACCCTTAGTATTAAATAATTGCATACAATAGTAGTAGTCAAATTTAAAGTTTCAAAGCATTACTAATAATGTTAGTTTAGTAAAATACAACTCTAATTAAGCTTTTAAGGAGTGTCATATCAAGTAGGGCCAAATAATATGAAACAAATACACATCTAATTAAGTTTTTAAGGGATGTCATATCAAATATGGCCAAATAATATGAAACACATGCAGTAAAAGAGTAGAGAAAGATAAAAATATACACATACATACATATACACACGCTTAATGCATATTATATTGTAATAACTGTCATAAAAATAATATTAAATTTTGTGACAAATTCATAAAAATATTATTCACTAATAATGTTAATTAACATAAAGAAAAAGTTATAAATATCTAGGTTAAAAAATAAATTATATATAATATAAAGAGGTATTACATATATGTGATGTAATAAGGGTAAAATGGACAACGGATAGAATAAAGAAGGGAGTTAGATTTTTTTTTTTTTGAAATAGTTCTTTTCATTATGTGTATTATTCAAATCAAATACGAGTACATCGGTAATGAGAGATGGAGGGTTAGTGTCCCACTCCATTGAACTAGACATAGAAACAGATGCTCCGGCAAGACAATGAACAACCTGATTCACTGATTTTTTAACAGTCGGTTAAGAGATAAAAGGTAACTCTTTAATAAGAGTTTTACAATAAAAAAACTAAAGAATCAAAATAAGAATAATTCACCAGATTTTCTTCACGAGCTTGCTTCACAAGTACTACATCATCAGTTTCCACAACTAGCCTCGTTCTACTGAAATGTTCCTTTAGCCAAATAAGAGCCTTACACATCCCTATGATTTCAGCCAACAACAGCCTAGGAAATTTGATTATTATTCAAAATTGTTGACAAGAGAATTTGATTTCAAAATTTTCACTTATTTCATATATTTTATGCTCAATCAAATAAAATCAAGTGAATTAAAAAAATGAAATATGTAGTCAAGATTTCAACGACTAAAATGTGTTCCTGGACTCACTGCTATATTATTGCGATTTTTCTCGTCTTTTTTTCCTATTTTCAACCACTGCTTTTTGGCTGTCAAAATTGAAACCACACCACACATTATCATGTTATTTATGGTAATATGTGTGTCCCTGGCCTACGAAAATTACGACTCTGTTATCTCATTTCATGTGATTAGATATCATTTGAATTTATATGGAGTTTTTTTTAAATTTTTTTTTAAAATTATTGATTTAAAATAATTATTTTATTAAGTGTAAAAAAGAAAAAAAATTTAAGTTAAATTATTTTTAATTATATTAAAATGACATTCTTTTTTGAATGAATCAAAATAAAAGAAAGATACCACATAAAATAAAATAAGACAGATGGAATAGATCACCGCTATTTAATCCCTATTTACACCACTATTTCATCCTCTTATCAAAATATTTCCACCACTATTTCAGTTGGATAAGGTTTGAGTTATTTATTTATTAATTTTCGTATAATTTTCATGACGTTTGGTTAGTAGATAGGAAATAACTTATTAACGTATAAGATTAATACGATGTTTGGTTGAGAATTTAGAAACCTCATAACTAATACATGAATAAGTTATGAAAGCATCTATATATTATTTTATGCATGATAAAAGGTGGAATAACTAATATATGAATAATTAATAATTAATACTTGCATAAAATAATACATAGATTCACTCATAACTAATATCTACATTATTAATACGTGCATAACTCTAACCAATTATCAAACAACCTCGTACTACTTATGCGGATTTTTAATTTGTTCACCAAACATCATATTAATTTTATACATATGTATGTAACTTATTTCCTATCTACCTGTCAAGCGACGTATAAATTATACGAAAATAAATAAATGAATAGCTTGTTTCTTATCCAACTACCAAAAGACCCACTAGATAAACTATTAATACATGGATAAGCATGAGCATAGACAAAACTACTCTTAATACACAAATCAAACTATGAATAGCAAAAATAGAACTACTGCTATCTAGTGGTTATTAAGCATATATAGTTGTATACTTAAGTTTTTTGCCCAAAAAAAAATAACTAATACCTGCATAAAATAATACATACATTCGCTCATAACTAATTTCTACATTACTAAAATCTACATAACTCTAACCAGCTACCAAAGGACCATGTACTAGTTATGCGGATTTCTAAATTGTCAACCAAATGTCGTATTAATTTTATACATGAATATAACTTATTTCCTATCTACTTACCAAACGTGTTATATGTTATACGAAAATTTATTCATGGATAACTTGTTCCTATCCTCCTATCAAAAGACCATCCTAGATAAACTATTAATACATGAATTAAATAAGCATGTCGCATAGACAAGACTACTCTTAATAAACAAATCAAACAGTGCACAGAAAATAATTGATAGCAAAATTATTAATACAGCATACTTAAGTCACGCAACTACTCGGGTTTTTCATTGGCTACAATGAAGCAAATCAAGTGGCGAATTTTATGGCAAAACAAGCATAAGGAGGTTAAAGGAGTTTTCCAGTTGAACAAATCCCAACTACACCTAGTTTTAGATTAAGATACGATAAAACTAATTAATATGTCAGTTAATTACTTATATTTTGGTATAGGCCAGAGGTTGAGAGAAATAAATCCAGGATCTTCGTTATATGTCACTTTTGTATAGAATATCTTTTTGCTCTCGTTAAAACAAATTGAGCCATACAATTGTATCCCTATCTTAAACCTCTTTTGCACTTCTAAGATATAAATATACCTACTCTCAGGTCCTCTCATCTAAGTAGTTTTGTTGGCGAAAAAAAAAACACGTTTAATAATATTCTTATACATTCTATCAAACGATCCTTCAATATTATAGTGTTAATTACCTGTAATACGAGTAGTTTAAGGTGAAAAGAATACTTATACCCAAAAAAAGTAAAATATTTACCTTAAATGCCGCATTACTTTCATATCCCCTTTTAATTTTAAAATGACATACATCTATTTTTATTCGCTCGCTGACCTCATGCTGACGCCAACACCCACCCTTTTTTCCTCTCTGATACCATCACAGTATATTACAGTATATGAATATACTCTGATGGTATCGAAGAGTAACTAAGCAGTGTCTTCATTGAAGGACTGCTTCTTCCTCCTTGATACCATCAAAGTATAATATACTCTTATGGTATCAATGAGTAACTGAACAGTGTTTCTATTGAGGTTTGCTTCAGTCCTTCGATGAAATTACTCAATTATCCATGATATTACTGCAGTTTATCTACATACTATCGTGGTATCATTGAGGTATGTTTCAATTTTTCAATATTTTAATTTAAAAACAGTCATAATTTAGATACAATTTTTTTAAAATTTACAAAAAGAGAAAAAAATATAAAAATATATTTTCTACTAATTTAGAGTTTAATAAATAAGATTATGATTTTAATAATTTTCTCTTAATTGTTTCTTATTTATTTCCTAAAAAAAGAGTCCAATGGCTATCAATATATCGACGGAATACAGAGGATTAAATTCAGTCCTATATGATACTAATATAGTATCAATATACCAACGGAGCATCACAGAGGATTAATTTATAGTAGTGATACTGAAGTCATAGTTTGGGTCATAGGTCCATTATGAATAAATAGTGTGGATTGGATCCAATTTGGATAAATAGTTTCACAATTTAATCTATATTGTGTAGTTTTCCCTAATCTAAGGGACAACCATTCAAAAAAATTTGCATATTGATCCAATTCATTTTAGCACAAATAACTTTTGAACGGACTAATAATCTATCCATCCGGCCATTTTAACACCCTTGTTATGACCACCACGTTTCCTTGTGTTCAAGAATATTGACGATGAATGGGTCCGCTTTTTTTTGCCACCTTTTAGCTGACTTACGAAAAATTGACAACACACTGAGATTCCAGGCTAATTGTGACAAAATGTGTTTCCTCGGTCGTCACTATCCTAGGGAAATTATTGACCTTTAAATCCATTACAGTTTTTATAAACATGATACAGAAATAGAATTCAAAAGTTTTTGCAAGTGGTATCAAATTATTGACCTTTAATTTAAATTCAATAGAAACGACAACAAAAATGATTTTTAGTGATAATTAATTAATGGTAATGACTTAACTAACACTTTTTGTAAATGTCCCTAAAGCTTATAGCGACACTGAATTTAATGACAATTAACTAATCCCAGTGAAGACTTTATCATTTTTTTTAATGTGTATAATTATTACCGCTTTATTTTTCGGTAGTGAGAGGCATGGGACAGAAATTTATAAAATTCAAAGGTTTTTGCAAGTGGTATCAAATTATTGACCTTTAAATTCATTAAAACTACACCAAAAATGATCTTTAGTGGCAATTAATTAATGGTAATAGCTTAATTAGCACTCTTTGTAAATGTTCCTAACGCCCACTGGATCTAATGACAATTAACTAATGCCGATAAAAACTTCATCACTCTTTCTTAATGTGTATTTTTATTACCGCTAAAAGTTATTTTTGGTGCAGTGAGAAGCATGGTACAGAAATATATAAAATTCAAAGGTTTTTGCAAGTGGTGTCCAGTATTAATGTTGTAGTGTTAATGAATGTAACACGTTCATTTCATATAGATGAATAGTATCCAATTATCTCTCTATATATTGGAAACTTTTAGTTTGAGCTCCAACATCTAAACATATATTTTTTAAAACATCATAAAACGTCAGAATCAATATAATATGGATGCAATATTATTCAACAACACAGGAATGGTGACCTCAAGAAGACCATCTCCAATTAATTTATTGAGTCGAGGTCAGCCATCACTAGTAGTTTTATCAAAAGCCTGTCCCTCTACTGCTGGCAAAATGAAATTAGATGAACCAAATCCCGATACTATACGACGTTCAGGGAATTACAAACCTACTACCTGGGATTTTCAATATATTCAATCCATTGGCAATACTTACGTGGTATACATTTTTTTTTTTACGTATATATAGTACATGTATGTTCTATCGGTTGTGACAGTATATTATATAAAATGTGTTTTATCATTAAGATGATAATTAACTTTGGCATTGCGTATAGGGAGACATGTATATGGAGCGGCTTGATGAATTGAAGAAGGAAATGAAAAAGAATTTGATGATGATGGTTGAGGGATCAATACAAGAATTAGATGTTAAGTTGGAGTTGATTGATAATTTAGAAAGGGTTGGAGTGAGTTACCACTTCAACCATGAAATTATGCTAATATTGAAGAGTGTACATGAACAAAATGCAGCCACAGGAGATTCATTGTACTCTACGGCCTTGAAGTTTAGGCTCTTGAGACAACATGGTTTTCATATTTCTCAAGGTAAATACGTACATATATAACAACAACATACCATCGTAATATCAATCATGATGGGTTATGTGACACATGTAGTTCAAATTTTTAGATTCAATCTCATTAATTTTCGATACTATTTTCAACATAGATTCTTCAAGTTTATTTTTATTAGGTTTGACCAATGTATTTTTTTTTTGTTGTGTGTTTAGATATATTGAACAATTTCAAAGACGAGCATGGCAATCTCAAGCAGAGTATTTGTAACGACACAAAAGGATTGTTAAAATTGTATGAAGCTTCGTTTCTCTCTACAGAAAATGAAATCACTTTGAAAAATGCCACAAAATCCACATTGACACATCTAAAGAGTTATGTTAATCATAATCAGTATTTTGGTACTGAAGATAATAATATAATGATGGAATTAGTGGTCCATGCCTTGGAACTTCCAAGACACTGGATGATGCCAAGATTAGAGACAGAGTGGTATATTAGCATTTATGAGAGAATGTCAAATGCTAATCCTCTTTTGCTAGAGCTTGCTAAATTAGACTTCAACATTGTTCAAGCAACACACCAACAAGATTTGAGAATTTTATCAAGGTATGTGAATAAAAAAATTGAAACTTTCAATAAATCTAGACATAAATTAATTTCATCTAAGTGCTCAAACATTAGTTTTGATGTAAATTAGGTGGTGGAAGAACACAGGGCTTGCAGAAAAGCTTCCATTTTCAAGGGATATACTTGTTGAGAATTTGATTTGGTCAGTTGGGGCATTGTTTGAGCCTCAACACAGCTACTTCCGGAGAATGATAACAAAAGTCATTGTTTTTATTTCAATCATAGATGACATTTATGATGTTTATGGCACTCTTGATGAGTTGGAACTCTTCACTCAAGCTATTCAAAGGTACTAATTAACTTTAGGGAACCATCGATCTGCTTGACTGTATGATTGAGTTGGATTTGAGCCGGTTAAAGATTAAATTTTTAAAAAAGTTGTTACTTCCGCCTATTTTTACTTGTTCATTATCAACCTGACATATATTTTAAGAAGTAATAAATAAAATAATAAATTTTACTATACCATTTTTTGAATATAGTAATAAATTCAATATTTTGGAAACGGACTATAATTAGTAATAAGTGTAAATTAGAAATTAAGAAATAAATTATCTCTTAATTTTTTAAATTAAATAAATAAAATTAAAATTTTATTTTTAATATTGTGAACACGAAAAATGGCTGGAGGGAGTATTTTGAAAGAGTTGGTTGAATACAAATTCAATATGTACGATTGGGTGGATCAACCAAATTTAGGTAGAATTTCATCTTTGTGACTTTATTCTCTTAGGGGGGCGGGTCAACTTTCTTTTAACATGATAACACAACATGGAAATCGTTTATATCCTTTTTATTTTTTAGTCAACATATAATCTTTATATTCTTAACTAGATGCTTTAAAATTCACTATTCTTTTTCTCCATCATCTAATTTATTAATTTTAATTTCAAATCGGAGAAATTAAAGAATAGTATAAATTTTGTAATCAATCATCTAATTTGTGTTGTGTTTATCATGAGAAAAATTTGATTTCTGGTACTATAAATACAGATGGGATACAAAAGCAATTGAGCAACTTCCGAACTATATGAAAGTATGTTATCTTGCACTCATCAATATTGTCAATGAAGTGGCATATGAGGTTCTCAAGAAACATGACATCAACGTCCTGCCCTACCTTACAAAATCAGTAAGATTCATTCTACTTAGTAAATAATTTATTTTTCCAAAATGCCCCTGATTTCCTCCGAGGCGGATTCAATATTTAAATGGTTATATATGTCGTGAATTAGTGGACAGATTTGTGCAAATCATACTTACAAGAAGCAAAATGGTACCACAATGGATACAAGCCAAATCTGGAAGAATACATGGATAATGCAAGGATCTCAATTGCAGTACCAATGGTATTAGTCCATTCATTGTTCCTTGTCACAAATCAAATTACCAAAGAGGCCTTGGATGCCTTAACCAATTATCCTGACATTATACGATGGTCTGCTACTATTTTTCGTTTCACCGATGATTTGGGGACATCCTCGGTATGCTTTCATACCCTTTCTCTTACATAGACGTCTAGCGAAACCTTTGTCTCATTTAATTTATTTGATTTTGTATCAATTCAGGATGAATTGAAAAGAGGTGACGTTTCCAAATCAATACAGTGTCTCATGAACGAAAAGAGTGCTTCCGAAGAAGAGGCAAGAGAACACATTAGATTTTTGATAAAAGAGACATGGGAAGCAATGAACACAGCTCAGAGGAAAAATTCTCCATTTTCTGAAACATTTATTGAAATTGTAAAGAATATTACTAGAACATCGCATTTCATGTATCTGCATACCGATGTTAAAAGTAGCATCTCCAAAATTCTTTTTGAGCCCATCATTATTCCTAATGTTGCATTGGCTCTCAAGTAGTCTGATTACTTTAATTTGGTTTTGCGTGTATTTGAAGAAGTTCCTATGATGATATATACAATAATTGGGTTTTCTATCATCTCAAAAGTATTTATTAAATTGCCTAGGTTCTCTCAGAATTCTGTATATTGTACATTAGTTTCGCCTTTGGAATATTCCGAGCTAGTTTCTTGTTATTAGTTTAATGGAAGTGTTATTTCTTATAATTAAATTTTCAATATTTTAATACTTTTGTATCGAATTGTAATTTTAATCAGGAGTTGTTGACACAATATATTTGAACAATGAAGAACGTGTTTGGAGATTTGTAATTACAGTATGATTTTTGAGCCACAAAAAATAGAATGTGCACAATTCACGAATATCAACTGCTTCCAATTTTGAACCTGCAATTAGTGGATTTCATCAATAAAATGTGATTAGACATAGTAAAAATTTTAAGAGATCAAATAAATAAAAATCGGATAAGTGTGGTAATTTTGAGAAAACTTTAATGTTCTTGAGTTACCAAATTAAAATTCGAGTATGCCAAATTAAAAAAGTACTACAGCTCTCACATTAGATCCTCACAATAGGCAGCTGTTATTAGTAATTTTTTATTTTATTTTTCTGTAAGGGTTGATCTCGAAATGCAAAATGTTAGCCATGTAGGATAAAAATTTACTCAGATTGGATTTTTGTTTACCACATGACATGTGTTTGCGTACTGTATTGCATAAGTAAACTTTTTTTTTATCACCCCTCTTTTGGAGCTTTCTTTTTTTTTTCTTTTTTTTCTGCTCCCTTACTAATGGTAACTCCAATTCACAACCTTCTGATGATTAGTAACTCGAGTTCACAACCTTCGAATTGAAAAGGAAGAGTGCTTATCATCCTAGCATCTCTCTCTTGTCAATGTATATAAACTTTCTCACTTAATCATGGTTATATTATTTTATTAAATTATCACCTTATTGGTATTGTTTCTCTCCTATTCCAGATTTTTATTTTTATTTTTATTTTCTGTGTGTCTATTTATTTCTTTTCAAGTGAAAAAAGCCAATCTCCGTATACTAATACTCTAAATGGATATTTAAATGTGCTTTTTGATCGATCATTTTATTTAGGACGATGAAGTGTGTGAGCAATGTACTCTCTCGGTTCATTTTTACTTGTTTAGTTTGTACTTTGCACACTTTTTAAAAAATAATAATAGATATGAGTATTTTGTTACAATACTCCTATTAATTAATGTCTAATTAGTTCGAGATTTAATTAATTAAACAATTTGCAGAATAAGTAATTAATGCTAAGAGTAAAAAGTATGAAAAAACAAGTTAAATTTTTTTTCGATATGCAAAAATAATGAGTAAAAATAAAAATATATTTTTAATATAATGGACAAATAAAAATAACAAAAAGGATTGGAATAATTAATTTGTAGAAATGTGCTTCGCGTTTTCCTTCGTAGAGACTTTTCACCAAATTTAGTATAATTGACCTTGAAAATTCCAAGTGTCATAACTTTATCTTTATTCTATGACTCATGATTAATAGCATTCCCTTTGTTTCAATTTTTTTTTAATGCGTTTCAAATTATAAATAAGAAATGCATTTTTCATAGATGTAATTTTAAATTATTTTTTTTATTCTTAGTAAGATAATTTGTAATCATAAAAAAATATTTATTAATTATTCTACATTAAATTTTTTTAATTTTTATTTTATTTAATTTATAAACTACGTGGCAAGTTAGAAATATACGTTCCTTTTGGCGAGGGGTGTTCACGGTTTGGATAAAAATCGATCCAAATCGAAAAATCAAATCAAACTGATTAAGTAAACCAATTTTATTTGGATTTGATTTTGTTTGGTTTTAAATTTTTAAAAATCGATAGTATTTGGTTTGGGTTTTATTTTATTAAAAAAAAACTGAAGAAATAATCGAACCGAACCAACAAATTATATACATATATTTTATTATTTGTACATACATAATATGTTATGTTTACAAACAATTTTAAAGATCTTATATATGTTTTCATCAAATTTTATTTTTAATCTATTTATGAAAGAAAAAATGACCAAAACGAGAATATTTATCTTATTGGTTTCATGTATCCGAGTGTCTATGGCAATTCTTAGTGGGACTAGAAATGTCACAGTCTTTTCCTTCTACACCAACATAGTAAATTTTGAAGCTTTATTCACAGTAAATTTAGTGATTGAAAATTCTATAATGTCAGTCGTTCTAACTATTTTTCGTTTTGAATGGATTGTTGTCACTTTTTTCCCATTTTGAATGAATCATTGCTTTTTATTTTTGTGTATGGTTAATAACCGAACCAAACCAAACCGAAACCGATAACAACCAAACTGATAAATATGTATTATAATTGGTTTGGTTTGGTTTTGAGAATTTAAAAATCGATTAAGTTCGTTTGATTTTGGTTTTGACCAATAATCGATCAAAACCGACCCGTGAACCTCCCGACCTACTTTGGGCTATTGTTATTTTCTTTTATATCATTCAAAAAAGGGACACGTACTTACCTTCCTAATTATGAAGACAATGATAATGATTTTGGATATGAAATCTTCATGGTTTTTCTTTAAAAATAAATTTTATATATTTGAAAATTAAGAAAAAGTATTATAAGTCATAAGAATTGATGATTGAAAATATTTAAAAGGAGATATGGGAACTGATGAACAAAGATCAAATTAGGAAAAAAATGTTATTTTCTGAAGAATTCATTGGGACTATGAGCCTGTTTGATATTACTGCTAAAAATTGCTTATTTTTAGAAGTGTTTTTTAAAAATAGCTTTTCAGAAAAGTGCTTTAAAAAAAACAATTTATGTTTGACAAATTTATTTGAAAAGTGCTTTTGATAAGCAACTTATGTTTGGCTATTTTTTTTTTAAAAAAGTGCTTTTTGAAAGTTAAATTAAGAAAAATGGCAAGTATCAATGTGTTTTTAATATTAAGATTATTTTATAGTGAGAAACTATTTTAAATATCTGATACAAAAACTTTAATTAAAATTTTATTTAAATTAAATTAAAATGTACATTTATTTTTAAAAAATCTCTTTTTTTAGTCCTTCAAAAATATTGTCGTCGCCTTTATTTCTAGTTCTGTAAAATAATACTTATATAAAATATAAATAATAATATATAAACATAAAATAAAATAAAATATTTTTTATATAAAAATAAAAAATAAAATTCTTGAATGAAACTTAATAAAACTTATGCGATTTGTTAATTAATTAATAAAGAATATTGGTAAATATGTAAGTTTTAAGAATTTATCAAATACTTGATTTTTCAAAAAAAACGTTTAACCTCCCAACATCAATGCCAAACTCGGTTAAATTTTTCAAGAACATCACACTGCATGTACCAGCATGAAGATGGCATGGAATCCAAAATTCTCACATAACAAATCGGGTTTCCAAATTACTATTTGAGCCTCTCCTTATGTAATTAATTTCATAATGTCTGAATTATTCAACACCTAAAAAGGAAATAAAGCTCTGCTTTTCATGATCTAAATGGGCATTGTGGCTTTCATCAGATACACAAAACTGTGGGACATTTTTAAAAAAAAAGAAGTTGGTACTTATTTTATTCCCTTTGGTCCATAATAATTGAAATTTTGTGTTTTCTTTTTTCAATGTTCAAAATAAGTTAATTGTTCGATGTTCAAGAAAGTTGTTGAATTTTTTTTATTTTTTTATCCTTCATTTATATTTTCTACGTGATATGATTAAGAGAGTTAATTGCTTATATATTTATGATTTTACTTTGAATTATTTCTATTTTAAAAAGTAGTTTGACGATAACTAAAAGGGCAAAAATGAAAAGTAATGTTCAATTTATGTCCAAATTTTTTTACTTGATGGATGTGCATAGTCTGACAAATTTTATTAATATGGACAAGAGAGAATAATCCGTATTGGACTTTCTCATATATAATGTATATTTAGTTTGACAAGTGGCAAATCCAATTCTGATTATTCAAATTCATTTCAACTCATCTATCTTTACGTCCTTTTATTTCTTTATCAATTGATCAAGTTGGTCCAAAGCTTTTTTTGGGTAATAGATTAGTCCTTATTTTTTTAGTAATTTGGCAAGTGGCAGACCCTAACTTATTATAATTCAGCTTAACTTGGTCGACATCCCTTTTATCCCTTTCCCAATTAAGTTGGTCCTTAGCTTTTTTTTGTTAATAGGTTGGTTACTTTTAATTTAGGAAAAAATTTATTCTATAAGAGGTATAGATATTAGGTGGCAGACAATACTTGTGTGGGATCCTTTTGTGATTTGCCAAGTGGATTTTGGGTCCCATTTCCAAAAAAAAAGGGGCTAAAGGTCCTATTTCTTTCTTTAATCTTTCTCCTTAGTCAAAATTTTCTTCTCTTTCGTTTCTCTTTTTTTTTTTCGTTTAGTATGCTATATAAAATTTGCTAAATAATTTTTGTTATGTTTTTGGGCTGACAAATACCAAAAAAAAAATTTGAACATGAAATGCACTTTTGACATTATCAAAATAAAAATATAAATCAAATTAGAAAATAAATGTAAAAGAATTTGATTTTTATAAAGACAAACATCTGAATATGAACCAACAGTGCAGAAGGTTTTTTTATATATATATATATATATATAATTATAATTTTTAAATATTTATCTATATAGTTTATGTGAACCAAATTGGTGAATTGTTTACGGACAATTTAATAGTAAATAATAGAGTAAAATTTTTTATTATAATAAATCAATGTATGATCTTCTATAAGCGAACACAAAAATGAAAAAAAATAATCTAAATTCTCATATTTTCTATATATCATTTTATAAGATAAAAAAAATTAAAAAAAACATTTTATGAAATTAAGACACAAGATTTTAAAATACTAATTTTTGTAGTTTTACTTTCTTCAATTCCTTAAGACTCATCCAAAAAATTAAATTTAAATTTTTCGACACACCCACTTTGGTTTTTCCTCAAATAAATGATGGGACAGAGGATGATGTTGTTTCTCGCTTAACTAGAAGTCTCGAGTTCAAACTTTGTGTATGAAAAATTCTTAGTAGGCACTAGGCAGTATATCTCTCCGAACAAAGCTCTATACAATACAAATGTGAAATAGTCGAATTTTAATTCAAATACCAAATACTAAATAAAAAAATAAAAAAATCATATAAAAATAAAATTATGTTAAAAGTTAACAAGTAGAAAAAAATGCAAGAAAGTGTTGTGAATAAAGAAAGAAAAAGTAGAAAAAAGGTTAAAAGTAGATGAGAAAAAGAAATGAAAGGAAGTGGAATGTAGTCCCATAACATACACTTGGCAGCCAAAAAAGCCCTCATACAATTGATAATACTTGCACCTCGCCGAGGATAAATTTTCTTAATGTAGCAAGTGGCGGACCTAGTTTTACATGTGCTATAACGTACCCATGTACTCTTTTCCTTTTTCAAGTTTTGAACCTTTTTTTTCCATCTGGATTCGTTACTCTTATTGAAGTTTTACTAAATATGAATTCGGTTTGAAAAGTCTCACGTTGAGGTAAAACGCTCCCTAGCAAAGGCGATTTCGTAGATATGAAAACTCAAATTCGTACCACTCCATCACAGCCTTTATTAGTAAATTTCCCTTTTCAGTACTTATATCATATGGGTCTTCTTTTGCCAAAATTGAAATTAAGCTTTAATAATAAAGCTTCTTCATTGCTCCATCAGTGCCCCTTCTTTTTTTTTTTCTTTTCTTAAGAGTCAATCCCATTTTACCTCTAGTATTTAAGGGTCGCAAAACATTACCTTCTTCACACATTGACCGAAAACAATAACCTCTTCTGCAAAAAATTTTATGAGTTTTTTTTTTTGAATAATTTTTTTTCTTTTTCTTTGTAGAATTAAAATACAAAAATATAATATGTTTCATTGAAAATAATGTACTGCTTTTAAAATACAAAAAAGGGGTCAAAAATATGTTTGAACTTTGCAAAATTGAACAACAATGTCCCCAATTAATAAATAATTTAAAACAAATATTTAAGTAATAGTATAAATAAATAATATGAAATGGTGGGAGTAATAACAAGTGCGGTATTGGGAATCCTCGAAATTCCAATGCTTTATTGTTTGCGAGACAACAATTCTTATACTGGTACTCTCACTAAAGCTCTAATTGAAATTTAGAATATGTTTGGATCGATTTATTTTAAATATTTTTTAATTTAAATAAATTTTAAATATTTTTATTATATTCAAATAAATTTTAATTTTTTTAAAAGTTTAAAATAAAATAAGTAGATAGCAAATTGTCATTTTTTCCATTACGGAAAATTGAAGAAAATAAAATTACCCAAGGTAATAATATATGTACAAGTGAAAGACCCAACACAATGATTTTGTAAGAGGCTTTATTCAATAACTCAATGAGTTTTGTATTTTTGTATAATGAATGTATCTCTCACTACACTGAAAATATGTAATAAGGCACCCCTATTTATAGGACTAACAATCAAAGTAAACTAGGACTAGGAAACTATAAAACTAACAAATTCTAATTAAACAATAAATAAGTAAATACCATAAATAACAAATCCTAAACTAGTAAGGAATCCTAAACTACTTAGGAATCCGATTCTTGGTTTATTTCCTATATAGCCTCCCTTAAACCAAGATCTTCAAATGTGACCATGCCCAGCATCTTCTTCAACTTTCTGAAATATGTAGCATCAACAAAATCGTGTGTGCCATCTTTAGTCAACTTCAATCTCTCTGCAGCAGAATTCAAGATCAATTTGACTTTCTTCTTGACTTTCTTCATATCTAATATTTTAACAATATCATCATCATATTTTTTTTCTTTTCTTGTATTCTTGAATAACTATTATTGCCATAAAATCGTCTGCTTCTCCAATTGATTTGAACTTGATCTTGCATGTCCATTCAACACCAGTTGATTGTGTATACAGTAGAGTAGGATCCTCTTCAAAACTTATAATTTCAAATAATGATTCAAAGTTGATTGTATCTTCACTATTCATAGTCATGCACTTTAATAGCGGATCTAAAACTTCAATTATTTTTGTTTCAATTTTGGGTAGATCATAAAAAACTTGCTTTTGGTGAACACTTTTGCTTCTTTTGTTACCAGCTTCATCTTCAAAAGCTTCAACTATTTTTTCTTGTGAGATAATAGTGAATGTTTCTATTTCTTTTTTATCAATAACTTCACTTTGTATAGACCAATCATGTCTATTACAAGTCTCATGGAGTAAATTACTAGCCTCTATCGAAGCAACATCAGTTTCCACAAGATTTTTCTGTTTAGTTGTTTTAGAAATTATTGACTCATTAGATTGACCATTATAGAAGTCATCTATGCAATTAAAGACATGTATACCACAATGAAAATTACCTTTATCTTCCCTTCCTTTCTCCACAATTTTTAAACTCTGATATTCTTCATATATTTCTGTCAAATTTGATGATTCTTCTTTTTCTTTTAATTGATCATCCTTTCTTTAGTCTTCTTCATTTATTTCTATCAGATATGATGACTCTTCTTTTTCTTTTGATTGATCATCTTTTCTTTGCAATACCTCATCTATCACATCTGTTAGTTGGTTATGATGCATCTCATATATCACCAATTCATCTTCTAGATCATCAAGTCTCTTAATATCTTTTCAACAAATTTAACTTCTTCTAATATTTCTCCATTGATCCTTATACCATTGACAATTTCTTTAATTCTTGTAAAAAAATCTTTGATTGTTTCTGTTGGTTTCATCTGAGCCAACTCAAATTGTTCTTGAAGTTTTTCTCTCTTCACGTCTGAAACACGTCGATATGTTTTTGTTAAATTGTCCAAGCCTCCTTTGCTGACGTATCATATAAAATTTTATTTTATATACACAATTCGACCGTTCTATCAAGGTAAAACCATGCCTTATAATTCAATTTTTTATTTTTCTCCAATTGTTTTGGAGCTTCACCAGTCAATGTTGTGCCCTCTGGGGCATCCACGAATCCAATATCAATAATGGACCATAGTCCAACAGTTTTGAAAAAAATCTTCATCTGTTGATACCAACTCTCAAAATTATTTTTTTCATCAAACACAAAAACGACTATTATTGGAATATCCATATTCTTTTGTATATGTTGGATCTCACACACGACTATTATAAGGATCTCACACAAGCTTTTATAAGGATCCCACACAAGCTTTTATAAAGATCTCACACAAGCTCTGATACCAATTTGAAGGAAATAAAATTACCCAAGGTAATAATATATGCACAAGTGAAAGACCCAACACAATGATTTTGTAAGAGGCTTTATTCAATAACTCAATGACTCTTGTATTTTTGTACCATGAATGTATCTCTCACTATATTGAAAATATATAATAAGACACCCCTATTTATAGGACTAACAATCAAAGTAAACTAGGACTAGGAAACTATAAAACTAACAAATCCTAATTAAACAATAATATTCGTCAGTACGACACACCGACATATCCAATGAAGAATTTTTTTCAAATGAATATTGTTAGACTCCTAATGTTTAACATGTTTAAATTAGAGGAACTTATCTAAATGACTATAGTTTAGAAGCTAATAAAGTTCAATAGTTATTATTAAGATAATTACTATTTGTAACTAACTTTTACTTGACTATCCAGTTGTATTTACAAAATTTTAGTAGTTATTATTAGTTGTATTAGCTAGTATTAAGTTTAATTTGAACATATAAAGCTTAATGAAGTAATGATTATTTGTAAATAGCTCCTGGAAACAGTGATGTTGGAAAATTATTACTGCATTGAATTATTGGATCACCTCTTTGTTTTTCTGAGCAATTTTGCTGGCAAAGCTAGAAGGAAACAGGTACTCGTTCATATCAAATCGTATAACTTTATCATAGTTAAGTTATTTAATATAATGTGAAAATACAGCCTCAATTGTCGGCTATTCTACAAAGTGACAATATTTGCTTTTGAGCAAAATACAATATGTCAACTCATGTGCAATATTCATTTGATTTATCACTACTCACCTTATTTCTGAGTTATTTTCAATGATTTTTGAAATCTTAAATGTTAAATCGATAAATCAATAACCAATAAACTCATATCTTAATGGTTCTATATAACTTGTATAAATGATGGAGCACCATATAGAGTTGTGTATTCAGATGAAATAAACACTCGAACATTTCCTTTCAAAAAATATCTTCTCGACGGAACTGTTCCTCTAGGCAGGGGCGAATTCATAGGCTTTAATATGGAGTAAGTGAATTTATGGTGTGCTGACACATGCATTTTATTGAATGTTAAATTATATACCTAGAGGACTAAAGATCAAATCCGACTTAATACGTGTGTATGGATCCTCCATCGGTTTCATTCAAATGGTTAACTGTAGTATATGACAACTTTATATATATATATTTATTCATATCTTTTTTTACCTTATGATATGTAGGACGAGAAATTCATGAGACGCCAGATTATGCTTAGTGATCGTAACATGAAGCAGTTGGATATTATTCATAATTTGCAAAGGCTTGGTTCCTCTTAGCACTTTGAAGATGAAATATGCAGTATTCTAATTAATTTATTGGACAAAAATAGCAAAAGGGATCACTTATATGCTAAAGATCAACATTTCACAAGATCCGTTAGAGTATCTAGTTTTTCTCCCTCTCTCTATTTATTTTTATCCTTGTTGCTATTAGCATTCATCTAGTATTCAATTGACTAATTCAAATTTAAACTCACAGAAAATCTACTAAAAGGGAAGAGCATTTCTTGAATTATGATTTGCACCATTTCTTGAACGGAAAAGGGCCAAATATACCCTCAAACTATAGGAAAAGGTCTAAAAATACCTCTCATCCATCTATTTAGTTAAAAATATCCATCCACTCATCTTTTTGGCTCACTTTTGCTTTTAAAACTAACAGCCATTTCTTTATTTTATTTTTTTAAAATTGTTTATTTTGTGTTATTTTTTATTGGGTAAAATAAAAAATCTCACCCCACCAAAGTCGATGACATGGCAAAAAAGATGATCTAAAAATTACATATTAGCAAATTAAAAAAAAGGTTAAGATCTGGATAATGAGAAAAAATAAAGTGAATTGAAGATCCAACTAAGTACCAACTTTCCGATAACTAAAATAAAGGTTAGGAACTCTCACATTTTTTACTCACCTCGATAGATTTCTTAGATCTTGTTGGTGTGTTGCTTGCACAATGTTGAAATCCAACTTAGCAAGTTCTAGTAGAAGAGGATTAGCGTTTGGGATTTTCTCATAAATGTTAATGTACCACCTTGTCTCTACTCTCAACATCATGCAATGCAAAGGAAGCTCCAGGGCATGGCGCACTGTCCAATTCTCTTGATGTTCAGTACCATTTAAATTGTCCAAATAGTTCTTTAGATGTGACACTGCGATTGTATTGGCTGACTCCAATAATGTAAGGGTTTCAGATTCCATAGAGAGAAATGAAGCTTCATATAATTGTAACAATCCTTTTGTATCTTTACAAAGACTTTGCTTGAAGTTACCTTGCTCATCCTTGAAATCGTTAAGTATATCTATAGGAAAAAAAAATGACTAGAAATATTATTGATCGAAAGATAAATACAAATGGCCAAACAAATAAATTAGTACGTAATGGGAAAAAACAGAGAGCACGTTGAGAGATATGAATACCATGTTGTCTGAAGAGCCTAAACTTCAAGGCTGTAGAATATAATGAATTATCTGTACTACTAATTTGGTCATGTATGCTCCTCAATATTTGCATAATTTCATCCTTGAAGTGGTAACTTACTCCAAGTCTTTGTAAGTTATCAATCACCTCCAACTTTTGAAATTCTTGTTATCCCTCAACCATAACCATCAAATTCTTTTTCATTTCCTTCTTTAGTTCGTTAAAACGCTTCATATACTTATCTCCATACACAAGACATTTACAAATTATCTTTTGAATGATACATTATAAAATATAACGCGTGAGCTAAGATAATATGATATAAAAAAGAAATGTTGGTACATACGTACCGCATAAGGATTGTGTAGGGAGTGTATAAATTGAAAATTCCACATGGTAGGCTTGTAATTCCCTGAACGCCTAATGGGATTTGATGAAAGATTAGTAGGTGGTTGAGTGCCACCGTGTGCGCGGTGGTAGAAAGGGAGGCTAGTGATGATGGTAGGCTGAATAAAGAGGAAAATTTAAGTGGAGATTTTCTGGAGATGGGCATAGGTATTAGCCTCCCCACATTGGCCATCAATATTGCCACCATTAATTTGTTGATTTATAGTAGTAATATCAAACAGGATCTTAATTAGACGTCCCACTTTTCATCCATCAACAAATCATTTTGAAGTCTTAAATGTATTTCACGTGGATATATGATCATCTTCCTAGAAGACTCCGAACTTAAGCTGATTTTTTTTGTTAGTTAATTCGTATGTATATGAATTTGCCAGAAAATTTATATTTCTCTTATGTGAAATTATGTTCTTCTGGTTCTTGAGGTGACTAGCTCACCATGGTGTTATAATAAGGTAAATCCCCTCTTCTTTTTAAGTACGTACGTAAATCAAATATCTTAAGAGAGTTGATGTGTTTCACCATATATTTGTTTTTATGGATTGAATAGTTAGCTTCGTATTACCCTGATAATCTAACCTATTGAAGCCCCTTAATCGATAAAATTTCTTGATATATGTACCAATAGAAAATAACATATATCCTATAAAAAGAATTTTCTTGAAAAGAAATACATAAAAAATGTAAAGCATTTTAGAATAACATAGGTAAAATGGGAAAGGTAGGATTTTATGGGACTGAAATTGTGATGGGGTCAAAGAATAATTGGAAAATGCGATGTTTCATGTGAGAATTTTGAATCCCATGGCCATCTCCATGCTGGTAAATTGTCTGTCCAGTTCTTGCACCATTTACTGCACATCTAATGAGTGTTTCGGAAAATAATGAATTATCCCGTTGAGCTGTGTTCATCAGTTTCCTTGTCTCCTTTATCATAAAATTGATGTGTTTTCTTGCATCTTCTTCCGAAATACCCTTCTCATTCATGTAACATTGAATTGACTTGGGAACGTCACCTCTTTCCATTTCACTCTGAAGTAAGAGGAACATGAGTTGTATACCCTAGTAATGTTTATTTATAACTTTTAACGAGACATATATATAATAAGTAGTGTTAAAAGATATGCATACCAAGGATGTCCCCAAATCATAAGTGAGACGAATAATAGTGGCAGACCATCGAATAATGTCAGGATAATTGGTTAAGGATTCCAGGACCTCTTTGGTAATTGGATTTGTGACAAGGAACAATGTATGGACTAATACCAATGGTGCTGCAATTGAGATCCATCCATTATCCATGTATTCTTCCAGACTTGGCTTATATCCACTATGGTACCATCTTGCTTCTCGTAAGTATGATTTACACAAATCTGCCCACTAATTTAAAAGAAAGATATATTTATATATATATATATATATGGATGTCTTCAAATATTTCGAAATTAAAACAAGGGAATCTATATATATAGATTCAAAGTATATAGAGATAAGTATTGCCACCATTAATTTGTTGACTTATTCACTTAGCTTTAATGTGTGGATAGATTGATTTTTCTGAGCTCCAACAAGTAACTATAAATAGATCATTTCTCCCAGTAGTTTTAAGTGGTTGTCCAGTTCTTCTCATGCTGCATGCCAGCAGCAGTAGCCTGTCGGTAAGGAAAAACAATTAGTACATGTTGATGGTCTATTGGATATGGACATGTGGACATGGTTATCATCAACTTTATAAATAGATATTTGTAAATCATTTTATCAAGTGTAAAAAAAAAGTTTTAAAGTTAAAATGTTTTTAATTACTATAAGGTGACATTCTTTTTTAGAAGGACTAAAAATGAAAGGGTGTCATATAAAATGGAACAGGAGGGGTATATGATTTAACAAGATTTGATATGTGGACACGTCCACTATGGAGAAAATCAATTTCATTGTAAAGTTATTAAAATGAACAATCCCATCAATTAACTAAATCTCATGAGTTTGTTTCTTGTGAAATTGTTTTTTTAAATACGCCTCTTAAATTCAACTCTCATTCTCAGAAGAAGAAGAAAATTATATTTCAGACGTTACGATCTAAAAGCTATATAAACACAAAATGGATTAGAGAATTCTCTAATTTCCATTAGCTATATTTGAGTACTTGAAAATGAATTGCATATTTTGGATTATATTATATTTGGCGTTCTTGTATTTTAAAATCTCGAGACTTGTGAAAATTTTCTTACGTGTATTTCCTTTCATCACTGTGCATGTATATATACAAAGACAGAGAAACAAATTTTGGGGTTTATTGGCTAGTTCATATATTTACTTCTTTATATTTTGAACCCCTCAATGAAAATCTTGACTCTGTCATTATCCGCTACCATGTTAATTATATAAACAAAAGTACGATGGAGGGGGGACAAGAGCAAATACTTCCATGAGCATTTCAATTGAACATTTCATCTACTAATAAAATGTTTTAATTAGACATTTTCAATTCAAATTTTAGAAAAAACTTTTGCAGGCATGTTTTCATTCATCTATAATTGTGTAAGGTGACTGATCCCAGAAATATTATTCTGTTGTCTTTGTCCATTATTAAAAAACTAGTAGATATCAAGATTGCCAACCACTATGTGTTAGAGATCTTAAACTTAAGTAGTTACAGAACTTGCACAAGTGCAATGAGGCACACCCGCAACCCACCCCCGCCACGCCCCGCATTAATTTTTTAAAAACTCACTTTAACCTGCCCCGCATAATCTTAAAACCGTCCCGCCCCGCATAGCCTTAAAAACGCCGCGCCCCATTGCCATTCCTAAGGGCCAACTTAATCAATTGAGAAAGTGATAAAAGGGATGTCGGGCAAGTTAAAGCTGAATTTGAATAAGTTAGGGTCTGCCATTGCCAAATTACAAAAAGACAAAGACTAATCTTTTACCCCAAAAAAAACTTAGGACCAACTTGCTCAATTGATAAAGAGATAAAAGGGACGTAAAATTAATGAGTTGGAATGAATTTGAATAAGTCAGGGTTTGCAACTTGCCAAATTATTAAAAGAATAAGGACTAACCTATTGCCAAAAAAAAAAAAGAAGCCTAGGACCAACTTGCTCAACTGGGTATCTCTGCAAATGGGTAGAGGTATTTGGAGAAGAAGACCGGTTGGGAGGGTGGGTCGTGGGGGGCGGGATTTTATTTGGTTTTAACTCTTTTTTTTTTGTAATTATTTGGGCAAAAATCCATATGTCATTGATTCATTGGTTACTTTTTATTTTTGCTCAAATTTATTATTTAAGAATTATTTTTGACACAAATAACAAATATCGTCGTTTATTATTTAATAATTTTGTTCTTATCCACCGACCAAACATCAAACTAAAGAATATCAACAATGAAAACGTGTTCCCTGGGCCACTCTTGTGACAAAATGTGTTCCCTCAATGGCCTACAAATTACTTTATTGATCACTCGACGTGAGTCATCACTAGATGTATCAAGAGCCTGCCTCTACACTACTCGTTGTATAAAATTTAATTTTATTAGGGGTAAAAAAGGAAAATTCAAAATTAAATTATTTTAAATTATAATAAGATGATATTTTTTTTGGGAATGAACTTACAAAAAAGTTATTCACGTATAGGAATACTACGACCTTTGATTGAGAATTTGGAAATCCCATAACTAATACATGAATAAGTTATGAGAGAATCTATGTATTATTTTATTTAGGATAGAAGGTGGAATAACTAATATATGAATAACTAATACATGAATAACTAATAATTGCATAAAATAATACATAGATTTACTCATAACTAATATATACATTAGTAATACATGCATAACTCTAACCAGTTACCAAACAACCTCGTACTAGTTATGCGGATTTCTAAGTTGTCAACCAAATATCGCATTAATTTTATACATATATACGGAACTTATTTCCTATCTACCTGTCAAGCGTCGTATAAGTTATACAAAAACTAATACATATATAATTTTTTTTTTATCTAACTACCAAAAGACCCCGTAGATAAACTATTAATACATGGATAAGTATGTGCAGTAAAGGTCGTTTGGTAGAGTGTATTAGAGAAAATAATGCTTGCATTAGCTAGATATATTACTAATACTTTGTTTGGTATACTTTTCTAACATATGCATAACTAATGCTTGTATTATTAATACACTCTATTGTATATTGAAGAGTGTATTACTAATACCACAGATTTATATGCATTAGTAATGCAATGGATTTTAATGCATGCACTAGCATCATTAAAGAAAAAGTTGTCCTTCAAAAAAATTTTCACATCCTTCCACTATATTTGTGGAGGATATTTTTGTAAAAAACTATTTCTTTTAAAAAAGTTATGCAATGCATAATATTTTAGTACACCAAACCAAACACTGCATAAGAAAAATCTCAGCATAACTAATGCAAGCATAACTAATACAAGCATTACTAATACATTATATTTTGCATTATTCTTATACACTCTACCAAACGACCCGTTAATGTAGTAAGAACTGGACAGACCGTGTACCAGCATGGAGACGGACACGGAAATCAAAATTCTGAAATTCATAATCGCATTTCCAAATTATTTTTTGAGCCCATCTTTATTTCCATTCCATAAAGTTCCTACCCTTTTGTTTGGTCTTTTCATATCATGTACTAGTACTTTAGATTTTATGCATTTCTTTTCAAGAAATATCTATCGAAAGGCAAAAATAATAATAATAATAATAATTTAAAACTTGTGTTTTAAAATCATTTTTAGATATTTATATGTTTGTTAATTATTTCATTAAGAGTAAAAAGGAAATTTTAAAGTTAAAATATTTCTAATTATAGTAAGATAACATTATTTTTGAAACGAACTAAAAAAAGAATGTCACATAAAATGAATAGTGGAAGTATATGATTTAACAAGATTTGATATGTGGACACGTCCACTATCGAGAAAATCAATTTCATTAAGAAGTTATCAAAATGATCAATCCCATTAAGTTCGATTTGGTTTATAAATTTAAAAATTCGATACAAATAATTTGATTTGATATTTTAAAAATTCAAATCAATCTAACCATGCATGTATAACCCTAATATTACATATGTATGGAGTTCTTGTATCTTAAATTAGTTGGCAAGTCGCAAGTAAAACTAATTTATGAAAATATATTTTACTTAATTCATTTCAATTTAGGATGATTATTAACCCACTTATTATTAGTTCAGCCCATTTTAAGATATACTAATTTTTTTATTAGTATTAAAAATTACATAAAAAACGAATAAGTTGATTAAAACTTTTAACATTGAACAAATTGAATTTTGGCTTGCTTTTTAGTCCATTCTAATCCAATTATTGATCCTCTTTTACCAAAATTGAAATTAAAGTTTTAATATATGGTCAAGCTTCTTTCAACCCTCGCGATCAGTCCCCTTATTTTTATTACTCAATTCAATTATTTCTTGCAAAGAGAGTGAAAGACAATTAGAGAGTATTGTTTTCTCTGTTTCAATTTATGTGATATAATTTAATTGGATATGGAGTTCAAGAAATATGAAAAGACTTTGCAATGTTTTAAATTATCTTTAAAGTAAACAAATTTTTAAATAGAAGAATAAACTTTTATGAATTTTTTATCAAATAAGTAGAACCCAACATGCGTATAATGTTGATAGTGGTCAGTAAACATAATTTAAATAAGGATATGTCCCAACCCATACATTTTCAACTCGTATATATAGATATCCTGGTTTTGACCATCAACAAATTTAGTTTCTATGACCAGTAACTAATTAAATGAAATTAATTATTTCAGCTTTTTTTCTCTCTGAATAAATGATTAGTATGTAGAGATCAAATAGCTAGGCTCTACCTATGGTTGCACATTGCAATAGGCAATCAAAACTATTGACTTCTCAATTTTAAATAGGCCACGTGAAACCAAATAGTGGAATTTAAATATTAAATCATACATTTTTCTAGTACGTTACAAATTTGTTTGGTGAATCTGAACGATTCGATAAAATAATTAAAATAAATATCTTATTATTTTTTAAAGTTTGAAATAAAAATTACACTTCAATAAATAAGCAAAAAAAATTTTAAATTGATTAGATGATTTTCTAAATAAAATATTAATAGTTGAATGATTTTTTGGTTATAAAATAAAGTTAAGTGACTTTTAAGTGGACTACTCTAAATTGAGTAACTTTTAAGTTAAAAATAAAGTCGAGCCACTTAGACTTTCTAATTGAATTACTCAAAACTGAGTAACTTTTAACTGAACTATTCAAACATATTAAACACCAATCTAAGTTTAAAAACCTCTCTTAATTATTACTTAAATTATACATTGAAATAGAAAAACAGAACGTAATAGCTTTTGCCAGTGGAGTCAACACTTCTGTGTTTGTCGAATGTTCCAATATTCTTTGAAAAATATAATGTAATATAAATGAATGTAACGTACACGTACATTTTTACATACTCTATAGATTTCTAGGAAGAAAGGCTTCATTTTCCTTAGTCAAAGATTATTTAATTTGCTATAGATTTTTAGGCATATCTTTGTTGAAAATGGCTAATTAATATCATGGTCCATTATTTAATTTGTAATTAATATCTTTGTTGAAAATGGCTAATTAATATCCTCTAAGTTTTACATGTAATAGGGATATACCTTTTAGCCATATCAGTCTAATAGGGACCATTACATCATTCTACATGCACAAATATAAATATAAAAATATTAGAGAACAGAGTGAGGTATATCATCGATAACATAAAAAAAATTAAAAAGAATTATTTCTTTTTGAGTGTGTAGTGATCTTATAGTATCTTACTCACACTTCCACAGTGTAAAATTCTTTATACAAGAATATCAATAGCTCCTTTTAACTTATTCAAAAAAAATTCCTGATGTCATTTTATAAAATTATTGAAGTAAATCAATTTGGAGATGCTAGCCATGTCAATATTCTCCACAAGATATTTGGCTACCCCTTTTTCATCATTCATCCCACCATCAAAAGCCTGCAGCCTCTCTAGTGGTTCCATGAAAACTCCAACAATTAATATTTCGACTAATCAAATTTCATCTTCAGATGGAAAAATTAACCTTAGTAGGCGTTCAGGGAATTACGAGCCTACCATGTGGGATTATCAATATATTCAGTCTATACACAATATTTATGCGGTACGTACATTTTCTTTATCTTTGCGTTACGTTATTCAATAATCTACATGCATATTAATAATAATATGAGCATATACATAGTAATTTTGAATAATCGATCTTCTACATAACATAACATTGGTGAATATGCTCGAGTTGTTCATGTAAAAATGTGAGAATTCTTCTTCTTTTTAATTAACCTTTGGTATAAGGAGAGAAGTATATGAAGCGGTTTAATGAGCTCAAGAGTGAAAAAAAAAGGAATTTTGGTGAACCCCTAATCTTATATTTCATTTTTTTAAAAGTAAATTAAGAAATGAAGGTAACGTTGACGTTATCAGAACTTGCAGATGTGTTTTTAGGGACATACCATTTTTAATGCAATGGATTGAAAATTGTCTTTTCTAGAGTTAATCTTTGTTTGCAACAAATTTTAAATATATGGATAATAAATTAATCATAAATAAAATTCGAGTAAGCAAATATATTATTTATTAGAAAATATGGGTACAATTTAATTTTTTCCTTCCTTGATTCTTCTCTCTTAAGATTTTTTCGTGATTCGAGGGTCAAAGTGACGTATTTCTTGAATTATGATGATACGGAGCTCTTTGAGATTTATTTGATCTGCATTGATCTTTGTGAATATTCCATGAATTTGCGGAATATTCGAGATGCCTCTTCAAGTGAATATATTACCCTTTATATAGGCATGAGTTAGGGTTTAGGGTAGAATAGCTCCGAAAATCTTAACTGGAATCGAATATATTGTGTAGAGTCCCACAAATTTAACGATGTCTTCATAACATCATTTTTTTTATAGAATTGGCGAAGAACTTGTTCGCGGGTCTTTAATAGAGGCTATAGAGCCATAGAAAATAGTACTACCTCAATCCAACAATAGTTATCCATTGTATATAGCATGTTCACGAACATCACTGCTTCTAAGTTTGAATGAATTTCAGCAATAAAATGTAATTAGCTAGGCATGTTAAAGTCACAATAAGTCGACAAAATCGGGTTATATTGTGGGTATTTGGAGAAAATTTAAAAGTTCTTTCATTTTAGACACCACATGTATGGTCCCGTTGTGTCATTTTGACACTTTTTGCTGACATGTCAAAGTGAGTGTGATACACTCAACAATAGCGTGTGAAAGGCTTAATTTAGACATTTTTATTTTATTTTCTCTTCTTCTTCTCCATTTTTCAAGCCACCAACTCCCACCATTTTTTCAATCTTAAACTCCTTCAATGGAGGTCGAATTTTCGATTCAAATCCGTTTTCAAGTCATTTTTCTTCTTCTTCATTGTATTACTTTTCTAAATCTACTATCACCTCCCTCCACCTTTTTTGCCGAAAAAATGGATACCAATACCCATATTTCATATTTATTCTCTCTTCCTTTCTTCCTCTCCCTCCCTCCTCCTCCTCTCTTTTCCTCTCAAAATAACACCAAAATAGAAAGGAAAAAAATATCTGAAATAATTTTAAAAAGCAAATTAAGGAAAAAAATAAAGAAAATTGTAATTTAATTTTGAGTAAGCAAAAAGGGAGTATTCTCTCACATATTCTAAAAAGAGACAACTGCTAGTAATATTTTTAAAAATATTTTGTTAGGATAAAAATTTACTCGTATTGGTTTTTTTTTTTTTTACTAAAATAATATATTCATTATTTTTTGTATAATAAACTAGATAAAGTGAAGGATATTTTTGTAAATAAATAATTTATTTTTAAAATTTATGAAATGCATATTATTTTGAATGCAATAAAACAAACAATCAATAAAAAAAGTACTTGTAAGCATTTTTTTTATTTTATTCAAACACTTCAAAATTATTTAAAAGTTATTTTGATTTAAGCACATAAAATAACTTAATAAACCAATTCAAATAGGCTCTTAGTCCTCTATCTCAATTTCCTCCATTCCTTTTTGTTCGTCGAAGAATAATGTTATATTTTTATAATTATTTAACGGAAAAGGGTCAAATATACCCCAGTACTATTGTAAATAGTTTATATATACTCTTCGTTATACTTTTGGCCTTTGGGTCATATATACCCCTCCGGTTATACTTTGGCACATATATACCCCTAATTTTAACGAAGGGACACATGTCAACTTAAAGATCAAATAACTCACCCCCAATTTTAAATACTCAATTCCTTTGAAAACCACCCATTTAACCTATTTCTTCGTGACCCACCTTCAACTAAACCCATTTTCTTAAGTCATCTTCTTTATCTATAACTTCCATTAAAATTAGGCCTCAACCACCATGAAAGCTCACTATGAAACTCAAGGAGGAAGTGAAAAGCTAATGCCATCTAGATTAAGAGGATGTTTGGATTGGCTTATAAGTTGGTCAAGCGTACTTTTAAGTCAGTTTTTGACTTCTGAAAGTGTTTGACAAATATAAAAAATAACTTAAAATAAGTCAAAAATGACTTATAATAAGTTAAGAAGTGTTTGGCAAAGTAAAAAATGACTTAAAATAAGTTATAAACCAAAAGTAGGTCTCCCGTACTTATTATTTTTTGACTTAAAAGTCATTTCAGTTTGACTTTTTATTTTTGACTTAAAAACTGCTTTTTTTAAGCCAATCCAAATAGGCTCTAAATCCTCAACTTCCAGCAACCAACACCAGCAAGAGCATCCCACAATATAAAATGAAAAAACTTTTCTTAACACAAATGATGCAAATACCCTTTTAAGGAAATCTCATACTGAAGCTTATAATGGGAAATTATAGTTAGAAGGAGATGGTATGGAGATTGCATTAAGCATCGGGTGTGTTAAGCTTCTATTTTTTACTTATGCAGTACTCCCTTGGTACTGCTATTATTAATAAAATTACTTTATTCTATTCAAAAAATAAAAATGGAAGCAATGATTCTCACTTCCTCCTCTAGTTTCACAGAGAGTTTTTGTGGCTGATTTTAATGGAGGTTTCACTTCCTCTTTAGTTTCACAGTGAGCTTTTGTGGCAGATTTAAACGGAGGTTTTAAATGGAGAAGATGACTTATGAAATTGGGTCACCGAAAAAAAGGGTTAAATGGGTGGGTTTCAAAGGAATTGAGTATTTAAAATTGGGGGTGAGTTATTTGATCTTTAAGTTGACATGTGTCCCTTCGTTAAAATTAGGGGTATATATGTGCCAAAGTATAACGGGAGGGGTATATATGACCCGAAAGTATAACAAAGATATATATAAACTATTTCCAATAGTACAGGGGTATATTTGACCCTTTTCCGATTATTTAATGATATTATTTTTATTTGATCTTAGTAAATATTTTATTATTAAAAAGCATAAATAAAAATAAGTATTAAAATAATTTTAATAAAAATAAGTATTAAAATAATTTGATAAACATAGCAAAATCTTCACGGGTGAAAATTATTTTTATCCCCCAACTTTGTTTTTAAAATCAAATTCTCCCTCAACTTTGAACAATAATCAAACTCCCCCTCTTTATCCTAACTAAATCTTTAAAATGCCTATTATACCCCTTCATTAGCAGCTTATTTTTTTTTTTTACTCCTTTAAAAATTATGATACATCCAGTTTTTTGAATTGATGTAACAAATTTTTCATAAAAGCATAAACATTATCTTTTGGATGAAAAAAAGTGAGAAATACTAATTAAATATATAAGCTTATGTTGTTCTATAATGAAGTAAATTAGCACAATAAGAAAGTTAATTTTATTAATAATAATCAAAATTCAAATATTTATTCTTACACGTGAAAATAGTAGAAAATAATAAATATACAAATATATTTTGATGTAGGAAATACAAAATAAATAATTTAATCAAGGTCAATTTCTTGAAGATTGCATTTGTTTGGACTATAAATTATTTTAAACAATAATTCATGCAATACTCCATAAATGTCAATCAAAACGTGTAATTTTATAGACAATAGAGAATACTACTACATTTATATTACTTGACCCTCATTCTAAAATTAGTTTTTTTAATTTACTTCTCCAATTTATGAAATTGAAAAAAAATAATATATATTATTATTTCTATCCTTAGTATTAAATAATTGCATACATTAGTAGTAGTCAAATTTAAAGTTTCAAAGCATTGCTAATAATGTTAGTTTAGTAAAATACACCTCTAATTAAGTTTTTAAGGGGTGTCATATCAAGTAGGGCCAAATAATATGAAACAAATACACCTCTAATTAAGTTTTTAAGGGGTGTCATATCAAATATGGCCAAATAATATGAAACACATGCAGTAAAAGAGTAGAGAAAGATAAAAATATACACATACATACATATACACACGCTTAATACATATTATATTGTAATAACTGTCATAAAAATAATATTAAATTTTGTGATAAATTCATAAAAATATTATTCACTAATAATGTTAATTAACATAAAGAAAAAGTAATAAATATCTAGGTTAAAAAATAAATTATATATAATATAAAGAGGTATTACATATATTTGATGTAATAAGGGTAAAATGGACAACGGATAGAATAAAGAAGCGAGTTAGATTATTTTTTTTTTGAAATAGTTCTTTTTCATTATGTGTATTATTCAAATCAAATATGAGTACATCGGTAATGAGAGATGGAGGGTTAGTGTCCCACTCCATTGAACTAGACATAGAAACAGATGCTTCGACAAGACAATGAACAACCTGATTCATTGATTTTTTAACAGTCGGTTAAGAGATAAAAGGTAACTCTTTGATAAGAGTTTTACAATAAAAAAACTAAAGAATCAAAATAAGAGTAATTCACCAGATTTTCTTCACGAACTTGCTTCACAAGTACTACATCATCAGTTTCCACAACTAGCCTCGTTCTACTGAAATGTTCCTTTAGCCAAATAAGAGCCTTACACATCCCTATGATTTCAGCCAACAACAGCCTAGGGAATTTGATTATTATTCAAAATTGTTGACGAGAGAATTTGATTTCAAAATTTTCACTTATTTCATATATTTTATGCTCAATCAAATAAAATCACTTGAATTAAAAAAATGAAATATGTAGTCACGATTTCAACGACTAAAATGTGTTCCTGGACTCACTGCTATATTATTGCGATTTTTCTCGTCTTTTTTTCCAATTTTCAACCACTGCTTTTTGGCTGTCAAAATTGACTCCACACCACACATTATCATGTTATTTATGGTAATATGTGTGTCCCTGGCCTACGAAAATTACGACTCTGTTATCTCATTTCATGTGATTAGATATCATTTGAATTTATATGGAGTTTTTTTTTTAATTTTTTTTTAAATTATTGATTTAAAATAATTATTTTATTAAGTGTAAAAAAGAAAAAAATTTAAGTTAAATTATTTTTAATTATATTAAAATGACATTCTTTTTTTGAACGAATCAAAATAAAAGAAAGATACCACATAAAATAAAATAAGACAGATGGAATAGATCACCGCTATTTAATCCCTATTTACACCACTATTTCATCCCTATTTACACCACTATTTCATCCTCTTATCAAAATATTTCCACCACTATTTCAGTTGGATAAGGTTTGAATTATTTATTTATTAAGTTTCGTATAATTTTCCTGACGTTTGGTTAGTAGATAGGAAATAACTTATTAACGTATAAGATTAATACGATGTTTGGTTGAGAATTTAGAAACCTCATAACTAATACATGAATAAGTTATGAAAGCATATATATATTATTTTATGTAGGATAAGAAGTGGAATAACTAATATATGAATAATTAATACTTGCATAAAATAATACATAGATTCACTCATAACTAATATCTACATTATTAATACATGCATAACTCTAACCAATTATCAAACAACCTCGTACTACTTATGCGAATTTTTAATTTGTTCACCAAACATCATATTAATTTTATACATATGTATGTAACTTATTTCCTATCTACTTGTCAAGCGACGTATAAATTATACGAAAATAAATAAATGAATAGCTTGTTTCTTATCCAGCTACCAAAAGACCCACTAGATAAACTATTAATACATGCATAAGCATGAGCATAGACAAAACTACTCTTAATACACAAATCAAACTATGAATAGCAAAAATAGAACTACTGCTATCTAGTGGTTATTAAGCATATATAGTTGTATACTTAAATTTTTTGCTCAAAAAAGAATAACTAATACCTGCATAAAATAATACATACATTCGCTCATAACTAATTTCTACATTACTAAAATCTACATAACTCTAACAAGCTACCAAAGGACCATGTACTAGTTATGCGGATTTCTAAGTTGTCAACCAAATGTCGTATTAATTTTATACATGAATATAACTTATTTCCTATCTACTTGCCAAACGTGTTATATGTTATACGAAAATTTATTCATGGATAACTTGTTCCTATCCTGCTATCAAAAGACCATCCTACATAAACTATTAATACATGAATTAAATATGCATGTCGCATAGACAAAACTACTCTTAATACACAAATCAAACAGTGCACAGAAAATAATTGATAGAAAAATTATTAATACAGCATACTTAAGTCACGCAACTACTCGGGTTTTTCATTGGCTACAAAGAAGCAAATCAAGTGGCGAATTTTATGGCAAAACAAGCATAAGGAGGTTAAAGGAGTTTTCCAGTTGAACAAATCCCAACTACACCTAGTTTTAGATTAAGATACGATAAAACTTATTAATATATCAGTTAATTACTTATATTTTGGTATAGGCCAGAGGTTGAGAGAAATAAATCCAGGATCTTCGTTATATGTCACTTTTGTATAGAATATCTTTTTGCTCTCGTTAAAACAAATTGAGCCATACAATTGTATCCCTATCTTAAACCTCTTTTGCACTTCTAAGATATAAATATACCTACTCTCAGGTCCTCTCATCTAAGTAGTTTTGTTGGCGAAAAAAAAAACACGTTTAATAATATTCTTATACATTCTATCAAACGATCCTTCAATATTATAGTCTTAATTACCTGTAATACGAGTAATTTAAGGTGAAAAGAATACTTATACCCAAAAAAAGTAAAATATTTACCTTAAATGTCGCATTACTTTCATATCCCCTTTTAATTTTAAAATGACATACATCTATTTTTATTCGCGCGCTAACCTTGTGCTGACGCCAACACCCACCCTTTTTTCCTCTCTGATACCATCACAGTATATTACAGTATATGAATATACTCTGATGGTATCAAAGAGTAACTAAGCAGTGTCTTCATTGAAGGACTGCTTCTTCCTCCTTGATACCATCAAAGTATAATATACTCTTGTGGTATCAATGAGTAACTGAACAGTGTTTCTATTGAGGTTTGCTTCAGTCCTTCGATGAAATTACTCAATTATCCATGATATTACTGCAGTTTATCTACATACTATCGTGGTATCATTGAGGTATGTTTCAATTTTTCAATATTTTAATTTAAAAACAGTTTTAAAAAGAGTCATAATTTAGATACAATTTTTTTAAAATTTACAAAAAGAGAAAAAAATATAAAAATATATTTTCTACTAATTTAGAGTTTAATAAATAAGATTATGATTTTAATAATTTTCTCTTAATTGTTTCTTATTTATTTCCTAAAAAAAGAGTCCAATGGCTATCAATATACCGACGGAATATAGAGGATTAAATTCAGTCCTATATGATATTAATATAGTATCAATATACCAACGGAGCGTCACAGAGGATTAATTTATAGTAGTGATACTGAAGTCATAGTTTGGGTCATAGGTCCATTATGAATAAATAGTGTGAATTGGATCCAATTTGGATAAATAGTTTCACAATTTAATCTATATTGTGTAGTTTTCCCTAATCTAAGGACAACCATTCAAAAAATTTTGCATATTGATCCAATTCATTTTAGCACAAATAACCTTTGAACGGACTAATAATCTATCCATCCGGCCATTTTAACACCCTTGTTATGACCACCACGTTTCCTTGTGTTCAAGAATATTGACGATGAATGGGTCCGCTTTTTTTTGCCCCCTTTTAGCTGACTTACGATAAATTGACAACACACTGACATTCCAGGCTAATTGTGACAAAATGTGTTTCCTCGGTCCTCACTATCCTAGGGAAATTATTGACCTTTAAATTCATTACAGGCATTATAAGCATGATACAGAAATAGAATAAAAGTGTTTGCAAGTGGTATCAAATTATTGACCTTTAATTTAAATTCATTAGAGACGACAACAAAAATGATTTTTAGTGATAATTAATTAATGGTAATGACTTAATTAACACTCTTTGTAAATGTCCCTAAAGCTTATAGCGACACTGAATCTAATGACAATTAACTAATTCCAGTAAATACTTTATCATTTTTTTTAATGTGTATATTTATTACCGCTTTGTTTTTCGGTAGTGAGAGTCATGATAAGCATGGGACAGAAATTTATAAAATTCAAAGGTTTTTGCAAGTGTTATCAAATTATTGACCTTTAAATTCATTAAAACTACACCAAAAATGATCTTTAGTGGCAATTAATTAATTGTAATAGCTTAATTAGCACTCTTTGTAAATGTTCCTAACGCCCACTGGATCTAATGACAATTAACTAATGCCGATAAAATCTTCATCACTCTTTCTTGATGTGTATTTTTATTACCGCTAAAAGTTATTTTTGATGCAGTGAGAAGCATGGTACAGAAATATATAAAATTCAAAGGTTTTTGCAAGTGGTGTCCAATAATAATGTTGTAGTGTTAATGAATGTAACACGTTCATTTCATATAGATGAATAGTATCCAATTATCTCTCTATATATTGGAAACTTTTAGTTTGAGCTCCAACATCTAAACATATATTTTTTTAAAACATTATAAAACGTCAGAATCAATATAATATGGATGCAATATTATTCAACAACACAGGAATGGTGACCTCAAGAAGGCCATCTCCAATTACTTTATTGACTCGAGGTCAGCCATCACTAGTTGTTTTATCAAAAGCCTGTCCCTCTACTGCTGGCAAAATGAAATTAGCTGAACCAAATCCCGATACTATACGACGTTCAGGGAATTACAAACCTACTACCTGGGATTTTCAATATATTCAATCCATTGACAATACTTACGTGGTATACATTTTTTTTTTACGTATATATAGTACATGTATGTTTTATCGGTTGTGACAGTATATTATATAAAATGTGTTTTATCATTAAGATGATAATTAACTTTGGCATTGCGTATAGGGAGACATGTATATGGAGCGGCTTGATGAATTGAAGAAGGAAATGAAGAAGAATTTGATGATGATGGTTGAGGGATCAATACAAGAATTAGATGTTAAGTTGGAGTTGATTGATAATTTAGAAAGGCTTGGAGTGAGTTACCACTTCAACCATGAAATTATGCAAATATTGAAGAGTGTACATGAACAAAATGCAGCCACAGGAGATTCATTGTACTCTACGGCCTTGAAGTTTAGGCCCTTGAGACAACATGGTTTTCATATTTCTCAAGGTAAATACGTACATATATAACAACAACATAACATCGTAATATCAATCATGATGGGTTCTAAGGAGTTGTGAGGATGTATATAGAGGTTGTTTTCGATGGACCCTTGGCTCAAGTAAAACATATATAAAACAGTACTATGAAAAGAAAATACAATAGTGAAGAAGCCGTATATAAAATAATGAAAGAAAAGAACAGTAGAAACCAAGGGCAAATTTATAGCCTTAATTATAGGGCACGTGAAACCATGGTCTCTCCAAATTTTTTTTAGATATTTTATATACATATTATAGAGACTTCGTAGTTTTAAAATTAGGTCTTGAACCTAACTCACCCCTAAAAGCAAACTCAAAAGGAGGAGAATTGTCGATGCCTTATAAAGAGACCACTAATCTCATTAATCATGGATGTATCTTTCTTGACCATATTGTCGCAGTAATATACATACCCTTCCTCACCCTGCCTCTCTTCTTCATCTTTCAGGTTCATATATTTGAGTCCATTTGTTCCAAATTCCAACTTTATGTGACACATGTAGTTCAAATTTTAAGGTTCAATCTCATTAATTTTCGATACTATTTTGAACATAGATTCTTCAAGTTTATTTTTATTAGGTTTGACCAATGTATTTTTTTTTGTGTGTGTTTAGATATATTGAACAATTTCAAAGACGAGCATGGCAATCTCAAGCAGAGTATTTGTAACGACACAAAAGGATTGTTAAAGTTGTATGAAGCTTCGTTTCTCTCTACAGAAAATGAAATCACTTTGAAAAATGCCACAAAATTCACATTGACACATCTAAAGAGTTATGTTAATCATAATCAGTATTTTGGTACTGAAGATAATAATATAATGATGGAATTAGTGGTCCATGCCTTGGAACTTCCAAGACACTGGATGATGCCAAGATTAGAGACAGAGTGGTATATTAGCATTTATGAGAGAATGTCAAATGCTAATCCTCTTTTGCTAGAGCTTGCTAAATTAGACTTCAACATTGTTCAAGCAACACACCAACAAGATTTGAGAATTTTATCAAGGTATGTGAATAAAAAAATTGAAACTTTCAATTAATCTAGACATAAATTAATTTCATCTAAGTGCTGAAACATTAGTTTTGATGTAAATTAGGTGGTGGAAGAACACTGAGCTTGCAGAAAAGCTTCCATTTTCAAGGGATATACTTGTTGAGAATTTGATTTGGTCAGTTGGGGCATTGTTTGAGCCTCAACACAGCTACTTCCGGAGAATGATAACAAAAGTCATTGTTTTTATTTCAATCATAGATGACATTTATGATGTTTATGGCACTCTTGATGAGTTGGAACTCTTCACTCAAGCTATTCAAAGGTACTAATTAACTTTAGGGAACCATCGATCTGCTTGACTGTATGATTGAGTTGGATTTGAGCCGGTTAAAGATTAAATTTTTTAAAAGTTATTACTTCCGCCTATTTTTACTTGTTCATTATCAACCTGACATATATTTTAAGAAGTAATAAATAAAATAATAAATTTTACTATACCATTTTTTGAATGTAGTAATAAATTCAATATTTTGGAAAAGGACTATAATTAGTAATAAGTGTAAGTTAGAAATTAAGAGATAAATTATCTCTTGATTTTTTTAAATTAAATAAATAAAGTTAAAGATTTATTTTTAATATAGGGAACACGAAAAATGGCTGGAGGGAGTATTTTGAAAGAGTTGGTTGAATACAAATTCAATATGTACGATTGGGTGGATCAACCAAATTTGGGTAGAATTTCGTCTTTGTGACTTTATTCTCTTAGGGGGGCGGGTCAACTTTCTTTTAACATGATAACACAACATGGAAATCCTTTATATCCTTTTTACTTTTTAGTCAACATATAATCTTTATATTCTTAACTAGATGCTTTAAAATTCACTATTCTTTTTCTCCATCATCTAATTATACAAAAGCAATTGAGCAAAATTTGATTTCTTGTATGAGAAAAATTTGATTTCTGGTACTATAAATACAGATGGGATACAAAAGCAATTGAGCAACTTCCGAACTATATGAAAGTATGTTATCTTGCACTCATCAATATTGTCAATGAAGTGGCATATGAGGTTCTCAAGAAACATGACATCAACGTCCTACCCTACCTTACAAAATCAGTAAGATTCATTCTACTTAGTAAATAATTTATTTTTCCAAAATGCCCCTGATTTCCTCCGAGGCGGATTCAATATTTAAATGGTTATATATGTCGTGAATTAGTGGACAGATTTGTGCAAATCATACTTACAAGAAGCAAAATGGTACCACAATGGATACAAGCCAAATCTGGAAGAATACATGGATAATGCAAGGATCTCAATTGCAGTACCAATGGTATTAGTCCATTCATTGTTCCTTGTCACAAATCAAATTACGAAAGAGGCCTTGGATGCCTTAACCAATTATCCTGACATTATACGATGGTCTGCTACTATTTTTCGTTTCACCGATGATTTGGGGACATCCTCGGTATGCTTTCATACCCTTTCTCTTACATAGACGTCTAGCGAAACCTTTGTCTCATTTAATTTATTTGATTTTGTATCAATTCAGGATGAATTGAAAAGAGGTGACGTTTCCAAATCAATACAGTGTGTCATGAAGGAAAAGAGTGCTTCCGAAGAAGAGGCAAGAGAACACATTAGATTTTTGATAAAAGAGACATGGGAATCAATGAACACAGCTCAGAGGAAAAATTCTCCATTTTCTGAAACATTTATTGAAATTGTAAAGAATATTACAAGAACATCGCATTTCATGTATCTGCATACCGATGTTAAAAGTAGCATCTCCAAAATACTTTTTGAGCCCATCATTATTCCTAATGTTGCATTGGCTCTCAAGTAGTCTGGTTACTTTAATTTGGTTTTGCGTGTATTTGAAGAAGTTCCTATGATGATATATACAATAATTGGGTTTTCTATCATCTCAAAAGTATTTATTAAAATGCCTAGGTTCTCTCAGAATCCCGTATATTGTACATTAGTTTCGCCTTTGGAATATTCCGAGCTAGTTTCTTGTTATTAGTTTAATGGAAGTGTTATTTCTTATAATTAAATTTTCAATATTTAATACTTTTGTATCGAATTGTAATTTTAATCAGGAGTTGTTGACACAATATATTTGAACAATGAAGAACGTGTTTGGAGATTTGTAATTACAGTATGATTTTTGAGCCACAAAAAGTAGAATGTGCACGATTCACGAATATCAACTGCTTCCAATTTTGAACCTGCAATTAGTGGATTTCATCAATAAAATGTGATTAGACATAGTAAAATTTTTAAGAGATCAAATAAATAAAAATCGGATAAGTGTGGTAATTTTGAGAAAACTTTAATGTTCTTGAGTTACCAGATTAAAATTCGAGTATGCCAAATTAAAAAAGTACTACTGTTCTCACATTAGATCCTCACAATAGGCAGCTGTTATTAGTAATTTTTTATTTTATTTTTCTGTAAGGGTTGATCTCGAAATGCAAAATGTTAGCCATGTAGGATAAAAATTTACTCAGATTGGATTTTTGTTTACCACATGACATGTGTTTGCGTACTGTACTGCATAAGTAAACTTTTTTTTTATCACCCCTCTTTTGGAGCTTTTTTTTTTTTGCTGCTCCCTTAGTAATGGTAACTCCAATTCACAACCTTCGGATGATTAGTAACTCGAATTCACAATCATCGGATTGAAAGGGAAGAGTGCTTATCATCCTAGCATCTCTCTCGTCAATGTATATAAACTTTCTCACTTAATCATGGTTATATTATTTTATTAAATTATCACCTAATTGGTATTGTTTCTCTCCTATTCCAGATTTTTATTTTTATTTTTATTTTCTGTGTGTCTATTTATTTCTTTTCAAGTGAAAAAAAGCCAATCTCCGTATACTAATACTCTAAATGGATATTTAAATGTGCTTTTTGATCGATCATTTTATTTAGGACGATGAAGTGTGTGAGCAATATACTCTCTCGGTTCATTTTTACTTGTTTAGTTTGTACTTTGCACACTTTTAAAAAAATAATAATAGATATGAGTATTTTGTTACAATACTCATATTAATTAATGTCTAATTAGTTCGAGATTTAATTAATTAAATAATTTACAGAATAAGTACTTAACGCTAAGAGTAAAAAGTATGAAAAAACAAGTTAAATTTTTTTTTGATATGAAAAAATAATGAGTAAAAATAAAAATCTATTTTTAATATAATGGACAAATAAAAATAACAAAAAGGATTGGAATAATTAATTTGTAGAAATGCGCTTCGCGTTTTCCTTCGTAGAGACTTTTCACCAAATTTTGTATAATTGGCCTTGAAAATTCCAAGTGTTGTAACTTTATCTTTATTCTATGGCTCATGATTAATAGCATTCCCTTTGTTTCAAATTATTATTATTTTTTAATTGCGTTTCAAATTATAAATAAGAAATGCATTTTTCATAGATGTAATTTTAAATTATTTTTTTTATTCTTAGTAAGATAATTTGTAATCATAAAAAAATATTTATTAATTATTCTAGATTAAAATTTTTTAATTTTTATTTTATTTTATTTTATTTATAAACTACGTGACAAGTTAGAAATATATATTCCTTTTGGCTAGGGGTGTTCACGGTTTGGATAAAAATCGATCCAAATCGAAAAATCAAATCAAACTGATTAAGTAAACCAATTTTATTTGGATTTGGTTTTAAATTTTTAAAAATCGATAGTATTTGGTTTGGGTTTGATTTTATTCAAAAAAAACTGAAGAAATAATCGAACCGAACCAACAAATTATATACATATATTTTATTATTTATACATACATAATATGTTATTTTTACAAACAATTTTAAATATCTTATATATGTTTTCATCAAATTTTATTTTTAATCTATTTATGAAAGAAAAAATGACCAAAACGAGAATATTTATCTTATTGGTTTCATGTATCCGAGTGTCTATGGCAATTCTTAGTGGGACTAGAAATGTCACAGTCTTTTCCTTCTACACCAAAATAGTAAATTTTGAAGCTTTATTCACAGTAAATTTAGTGATTGAAAATTCTATAATGTCAGTCGTTCTAACTATTTTTCGTTTTGAATGGATTGTTATCACTTTTTTCCCGTTTTGAATGAAATATTGCTTTTATTTTTGTGTATGGTTAATAACCGAACCAAACCAAACTGAAACCGATAACAACCAAACTGATAAATACATATTATAATTGGTTTGGTTTTATTTTGAGAATTTAAAAATCGATTAAGTTCGTTTGATTTTGGTTTTGACCAATAATCGATCAAAACCGACCCGTGAACCCCCCTACCTACTTTGGGCTATTGTTATTTTCTTTTATATCATTCAAAAAAGGGACACGTACTTACCTTCCTAATTATGAAGACAATGATAATGATTTTGGATATGAAATCTTCATGGTTTTTCTTTAAAAATAAATTTTATATATTTAAAAATTAAGAAAAAGTATTATAAGTCATAAGAATTGATGATTGAAAATATTTAAAAGGAGATACGGGAACTGATGAACAAAGATCAAATTAGGAAAAAAGTGTTATTTTCTGAAGAATTCATTGGGACTATGAGCCTGTTTGATATTACTGCTAAAAATTGCTTATTTTTAGAAGTGTTTTTTAAAAATAGTTTTTCAGAAAAGTGTTTTTAAAAAAAACAATTTATGTTTGAGAAATTCATTGTAAAAGTGCTTTTGATAAGCAATTTATGTTTGACTAATTTTTTAAAAAAAGTGATTTTTGAAAGTCAAATTACGAAAAAGGGCAAGTATCAATGTGTTTTTAATATTAAGATTATTTTATAGTGAGAAACTATTTTAAATATCTTATACAAAAACTTTAATTAAAATTTTATTTTAATTAAATTTAAATGTACATTTATTTTTTTTAAAACTCTCTTTTTTTAGTCCTGCAAAAATATTGTCGTCACCTTTATTTCTAGTTCTGTAAAATAATACTTATATAAAATATAAATAATAATATATAAACATAAAATAAAATAAAATATTTTTTTATATAAAAATAAAAAATAAAATTCTTGAATGAAACTTAACAAAACTTATGAGATTTGTTAATTAATTAATAAAGAATATTGGTAAATATGTAAGTTTTAAGAATTTATCAAATACATGATTTTTCAAAAAAAACGTTTAACCTCCCAACAGCAATGCCAAACTCTGTTAAATTTTTCAAGAACATCACACTGCATGTACCAGCATGAAGATGGCATGGAATACAAAATTCTCACATAACAAATCGGGTTTCCAAATTACTATTTGAGCCTCTCCTTATGTAATTTAATTTCATAATGTCTGAATTATTCAACACCTAAAAAGGAAAAAAAGCTCTGCTTTTCATGATCTAAATGGGCATTGTGGCTTTCATCAGATACACAAAACTGTGGGACATTTTAAAAAAAAAAAAGAAGCTGGTACTTATTTAAGTCCCTTTGGTCCATAATAATTGAAATTTTGTGTTTTCTTTTTTTAATGTTCAAAATAAGTTAATTGTTCGATGTTCAAGAAAGTTGTTGATTTTTTTTATTTTTTTTATCCTTCATTTACATTTTCTACGTGATATGATTAAGAGAGTTAACTGCTTATATATTTATGATTTTACTTTGAATTATTTCTATTTTAAAAAATAGTTTGAGGATAACTAAAAGGGCAAAAGTGAAAAGTAATGTTCAATTTATGTCCAAAATTTTTTACTTGATGGATGTGCATAGTCTCACAAATTTTATTAATATGGACTAGAGAGAATAATACGTATTGGACTTTCTCGTATATAATGTATATTTAGTTTGACAAGTGGCAAATCCCATTCTGATTATTCAAATTCATTTCAACTCATCCATCTTTACGTCCTTTTATTTCTTTATCAATTGATCAAGTTGGTCCAAAGCTTTTTTTTGGTAATAGATTAGTCCTTATTTTTTTAGTAATTTGGCAAGTGGCAGACCCTAACTTATTATAATTCAGCTTAACTTGGTCGACATCCCTTTTATCCCTTTCCCAATTAAGTTGGTCCTTAGCTTTTTTTTGTTAATAGGTTGGTTACTTTTAATTTAGGAAAAAATTTATTCTATAAGAGGTATAGATATTAGGTGGCAGACAATACTTGTGTGGGATCCTTTTGTGATTTGCCAAGTGGATTTTGGGTCCCATTTCCAAAAAAAAAGGGGCTAAAGGTCCTATTTCTTTCTTTAATCTTTCTCCTTAGTCAAAATTTTCTTCTCTTTCGTTTCTCTTTTTTTTTTCGTTTAGTATGCTATATAAAATTTGCTAAATAATTTTTGTTATGTTTTTGGGCTGACAAATACCAAAAAAAAAATTTGAACATGAAATGCACTTTTGACATTATCAAAATAAAAATATAAATCAAATTAGAAAATAAATGTAAAGGAATTTGATTATTATAAAGACAAACATCTGAATATGAACCAACAGTGCAGAAGATTATATATATATATATATATATATATATATATATATATAATTATAATTATAATTTTTAAATATTTATCTATATAGTTTATGTGAACCAAATTGGTGAATTGTTTACGGACAATTTAATAGTAAATAATAGAGTAAAATTTTTTATTATAATAAATCAATGTTTGATCTTCTATAAGCGAACACAAAAATGAAAAAAAAATAATCTAAATTCTCATATTTTCTATATATCATTTTATAAGATAAAAAAAAAATTTAAAAATATTTTATGAAATTAAGACACAAGATTTTAAAATACTAATTTTTGTAGTTTTACTTTCTTCAATTCCTTAAAACTCATCCAAGAAATTAAATTTAAATTTTTCGACATACCCACTTTGGTTTTTCCTCAAATAAATGATAGGGCAGAGGATGATGTTGTTTCTCGCTTAACTAGAAGTCTCGAGTTCAAACTTTGTGTATGAAAAATCCTTAGTAGGCACTAGGCAGTATATCTCTCCGAACAAAGCTCTATACAATACAAATGTGAAATAGTCGGATTTTAATTCAGATACCAAATTCTAAATAAAAAATAAAAAAATCATATAAAAATAAAATTATGTTAAGAGTTAACAAGTAGAAAAAAATGCAAGAAAGTGTTGTGAATAAAGAAAGAAACAGTAGAAAAAAAGGTTAAAAGTAGATGAGAAAAAGAAATGAAAGGAAGTGGAATGTGGTCCCATAACATACATTTGGCAGCCAAAATAGCCCTCATACAATTGATACTACTTGCACCTCGCCGAGGAAAATTTTTTTCTTAATGTAGCAAGTGGCGGACCCAGTTTTACATGTGCTATAACGCACGCATGTACTCTTTTCATTTTTCAAGTTTTGAACCTTTTTTTTCCATTTGGAGTCGCTATTCTTATCGAAGTTTGACTAAATATAAATTCAGTCTGAAAAGTCTCCTATTAAGGTAAAACGCTCCCTAGCAAAGGCGATTATGAAAACTCAAATTCGTACCTCTCCATCACAGCCTTTATTAGTAAATTTCCCTTTTCAGTACTTATATCATATGGGTTCAAAATTGAAATTAAGCTTTAATAATAAAGCTTCTTCATTGCTCCATCAGTTCCCCTTTTTTTTTTCTTTTCTTAAGAGTCAATCCCATTTTACCTCTAGTATTTAAGGGTCGCAAAACATTACCTTCTTCACACATTGACCGAAAACAATAACCTCTTATGTAATAATTTTTATGAGTTTTTTTTTTTGAATAATTTTTTTTCTTTTTCTTTGTAGAATTAAAATACAAAAATATAATATATTTCGTTGAAAATAATGTACTGCTTTTAAAATACAAAAAAGGGGTCAAAAATATGTTTGAACTTTGCAAAATTGAACAACAATGTCCCCAATTAATAAATAATTTAAAATAAATATTTAAGTAATAATATAAATAAATAATATGAAATGGTGGGAGTAATAACAAGTGCAGTATTGAGAATCCTCGAAATTCCAATGCTTTATTGTTTGCGAGACAACAATTCTTATATTGGTACTCTCACTAAAGCTCTAATTGAAATTTAGAATATGTTTGGATCGATTTATTTTAAATATTTTTTAATTTAAATAACTTTTAAATATTTTTATTATATTCAAATAAATTTTAATTTTTTTAAAAGTTTAAAATAAAATAAGTAGATAGCAAATTGTCATTTTTTCCATTACGGAAAATTGAAGGAAATAAAATTACCCAAGGTAATAATATATGCACAAGTGAAAGACCCAACACAATGATTTTGTAAGAGGCTTTATTCAATAACTCAATGACTTGTATTTTTGTACAATGAATGTATCTCCAACTACATTGAAAATATGTAATAAGGCACCCATATTTATAGGACTAACAATCAAAGTAAACTAGGACTAGGAAACTATAAAACTAATAAATCATAATTAAACAATAAATAAGTAAATACCATAAATAACAAATCCTAAACTAGTAAGGAATCCTAACCTAGTTAGGAATCCGATTCTTGGTTTATTTCCTATATAGCCTCCCTTAAACCAAGATCTTCAAATGTGACCATGCCCAGCATCTTCTTCAACTTTCTGAAATATGTAGCATCAACAAAATCTTGTGTGTCATCTTTGGTCAACTTCAATCTCTCTGCAGCATAATTCAAGATCAATTTGACTTTCTTCTTGACTTTCTTCATATCTAATATTTTAACAATATCATCATTATATTTTTTTCTTTTCTTGAATTCTTGAATAACTATTATTGCCTTAAAATCGTCTGCTTTTCCAATTGATTTGTACTTGATCTTGCATGTCCATTCAACACCAGTTGGTTGTGTATACGGTAGAGTAGGATCCTCTTCAAAACTTATAATTTGAAATAATGATTCAGAATTGATTGTATCTTCACTATGCATAGTCATGCACTTTAATAACGGATCTAGAACTTCAATTGTTTTTGCTTCAATTTTGGGTAGATCATAAAAAACTTGCTCTTGGTGAACACTTTTGCTTCTTTTGTTACTAGCCTCATCTTCAAAAGCTTCAACTAATTTTTCTTGTGAGATAATAATGAATGTTTCTATTTCTTTTTTATCAATAACTTCACTTTGTATAGACCAATCATGTCTATTACATGTCTCATGGCGTAAATTACTAGCATCTATCGAAGCAACATCAATTTCCACAAGATTTTTCTGTTTAGTTGTTTCAGAAATTATTGACTCATTAGATTGACCATTATAGAAGTCTTCTATGCAATTAAAGACATCTATACCACAATGAAAATTACCTTTACCTTCCCTTCCTTTCTCCACAATTTTTAAACTCTAATATTCTTCATATATTTCTGTCAAATTTGATGATTCTTCTTTTTCTTTTAATTGATCATCCTTTCTTTAGTCTTCTTCATTTATTTCTATCAGATCTGATGACTCTTCTTTTTCTTTTGATTGATCATCTTTTCTTTGCAATACCTCCTCCTCTATCAATCTGTTAGTTGATTATGATGCATCTCATATATCACCAATTCATCTTCTAGATCATCAAGTCTCAAGGTATTCAAATTTCGGATAGACTCAACATCTGTCTTCTTGGTCTGAAACTCTAAACGGAGAGAATTTAATATCTTTTCAACAACTTTAACTTCTTCTAATATTTCTCCATTGATCCTTATACCATTGACAATTTCTTTAATTCTTGTAAAAAAATCTTTGTGCCCGCTTCACTTTAGCAGTGCCTTGATATTTATTTTTCATGGAGTCCCATATATCTTTAAAAGTTTCTTTGAAAAGAATAGTTTCTAAGATGGGACGTTCAATAGACTGAAAAAGGTAATTTTTTGCCTTCAAATCTTTCAGCTTTCTTGCTTCGAACTCTGTCGTTTGAGCATTCGTCAAGGTTTCGCCTTCCGCCGGAGCGCTGATACCAACCTCCACAATTGGCCAATACTCCTTTGACCTTAAAAAATTTTCCATCAGCATGCTCCAATGGTCATAATGACCATCAAAACGGGGAATAGCTGCTTGCACATAATTGCTCTCTGAAGCCATAAACTTACTGTATGTTTCTCTTTTTTTCTTCTTTTTCTTTTTTATAATCTAACCTGGCTCAGATACCACTGATAGAAAAAAAAGAACAGTAATATAGATAGAGTAGAGTAGAGCAGAGGCAGAATATGAAAAAGAAATTTTCTGACTCTCTCTTACTTTGCTGCAACAGTCCTTTTATAAAACAAATACATTGCAAAAACTGAAGCTAAAAATTAGGAACTATTACACCAAGATATTCTCCTAAAAACTTGACAACAACCCACATTTAAAACTTCTGCCTAAAGACTAGGACAAACATAACGATAAACATTTTATTCTTAACATGACTTATTAAAACTAACAGAGTCTAGTGATTAAGGGGTTGCAAAAATTCCTTTGGCTCCGCCACTGCAATTAGTGAACGAATTCAATAATTCCTCAAATTATATGTTTGATTCAATTCTACAAAAATCATTTAAATAAAAGCAAAAAAATAAGAATTATTGGCACGTATGTATTATTATTATTATTATTGCATGTCCTATTATTGCCCACAAGATGTTGGAGCTCAAGCTCACGATAAAGAATGGAGTTTTGAGTTATGAGAAACTCAAAGAGAAAGAGACGAGGTCTAAGTTTGATGCAAACAAAGATGTTCAGACAATTTTATCCCTCTTAGCTTATTTTTATTAGAACCATTGATCTCATCTAAAAGGGATTAAATCTAGATAAAAACGGCACAAGCACATTAGTGATCTAAAACAAAATCGATTGGAGGTTTTATATTTTAAAATATATTATTTTTCTTGAAATATAGAATTATTAATCTTTTATAATCGCTTCCTTTTAATATTATTTTTTCAATTGATGATATAATTAATCAATTTAAATAATCTTTATTCCAGATAAATCAAACTCTTCTAATAATTCTTTTCTTTTTATATAGAAAAATAACTTATCTTTTAAATATGAGGCTTGTTTTTTTCTAACCTATCGAGCCCCTCAAAATTTGGACCGTTTATCCAAAGCACACACATTACACTTGGCTAGCTGAGTCATTAATATCCGGAAGCATCTATCAAAATAAACTTGCCAAGTAATTGTATTTTTAACCCTCGTTCATTTTTACTTGTCACACTTTGATTTGGCATATCTATTAATTTACCAAACTATCCTCTATTAAATGATGTCTTGAAAAATAAGTATTCAATGCTGAGGGTAAAACATGGAAAAAAATTATTGTCTTTTTTAAATATGTCAAAAGTAACAAGTAAAAATGAAAATCTATTTTAGAAATAAGTGATAAGTAAAAGTGAATTGTAGGAGTATATACGTACTTCCTCTGTTCCTTTTTACTTGTCAAATTTTGTCTTAGCACACCTATTAAGAAAATATTGATTGCTATAGTGAATTTATCATTTTATCCGACATATTGATTGATAGGATCCTAAATATTTTTATTCACTATCTTTTTTAAAGACATTAACTTAATATTAATAAATTGAGGATATAATAGGTAAAAAAATTGACAAAAATATCAAATTAAAAAGACAATTAAAAAGAGAGAGAGAGAGTATTAATGAATTATTTTTTTTCGTTACATGGTAGACAGATAAGGATTTGCACAACTGTATAAGCATAACAAAATTTGTTTCTGTCTTTGTATTATATATAGCAATCCAAATATGCAATTTGTTTTCAAGTACTCTAATAGCTAAGGGATATTAGAGAATTCTCGAATCCGTTTTGTGAATGTATAGCTTTTAGATCGTAACGTCTGAAATATAATTTTCTTCTTCTGAGGATGACAATTGGATTTAAGAGGCGTCTTTACAAAAATAATTTCACAAGAAAAAAACTGAGATTTAATCTTTTTAAATCATGTACTTCCTCTGTCATAGTTACATGACATTCTTTCCTTTTTAGTCGGTCTAAAAAAGAATATCATTTTACTATAATTAGAAATATTTTAACTTTAAAATTTTCTTTTATTCTTAATGAAATGATTTTTAGTATTTCTTTTTTCTTAAAAACCGTACCACATAACTTGCATATTATTTGCATCACTTGTCATCGAGCTAGCGAAATAAAGCCTTATTAAATTTGGCCCTTCCATAGATATTTCTCGAAATCCATGCATTATCCATGTATTCATCCAGACTTGATGTATATCCATTGTAGTACCATCTTGCTTCTTGTAAATAAGCTTTGCATAAATCTGCCCACTAATAGTATATATATATATATGTATATATATGCATGTCTCAAATATATAGTACTAAAAATTTTTTGGAATAAATTCAAGTAGAAGTATTTTTAATTATTGATTTTGTAAGGTAGGGCATGACGTTGATCCCTTGCTCTTTGAGAACTTCGTACGCAATTTCAGTGCTTATGTTGAAGAGTGCAAGATAACATATTTTCATATAATATGGAAGCTCATCCATTGCTTTTATCTCCATTCTGAATGTAATCAGAAAAAACTTAAAACATTTCATGTCCGAATTCATTGTCAAAATTAAATGGTTTGACTCTCGAAATTCAAATTGTGCTATATAAATTGGGACAGATAGAGTAATATTTTAGCTTGTTCTGAGGAAAGTTACTGACCTTTGAACAGCGTCAGTGAAGATTTCTAACTCATCAAGAGTGCCATAAACATCATAAATGTCATCTATAACTGCAGCCATAGCAGTGACCTTTGTCAACATTATTCGACAGTATTCCTTCTTTTGAGGTTCAAACATCATGCCAGCTATCCATTGGAAAGCTTCCACAATTCTATCCCTTGTAAATGGTAATTTTTCTGCAAGCCATGAGTTCTTCCACCACCTTACATGCATGAAAAGTTAATGCTATATAAGAAAACTGTGAACGTACTTATCACAAGCAATATCCTCTGTGATAGCAAACAAGTAGAAATATATATGCTTTTATCGATCTCCAAAAACATCTTACAAAACGTCATTATTATGACGCCTGGTTAACACGCGGGTTGCAAAATTAGCCTATATGAAAACATGAATCGCCAATCTGTACAAGATTGGGCTAGTTAATGATTCATATTGATCTGTCTAATTGAGCTCATTTAAGATTTTATATGTAATCGAAATTGATTCATAATGTCAAATATATTTTTAACAACATTTAAAAAATATATATATATGTTAGATAAAACATAATAAAGAGAAACAAGTTTTATTAGGTAGTTAAACAAAATTTATAAGAAAACACAATCAAAGAAATTAAAACTTAAAAAGAGTTGAACGGATTAAATTATGATCCACTATTTAGTCCATTTTGACCCAACACATTTCAGCCCAAATACCCCCACCCCATGGCCCATTGTCCAACATGCACTCTAGTAGTGTTTATATTGACCCAGCCGGAGCTGATATACTCTTTTTTTTTTGTTTGGCACTAGTCTATATATATATATATTTTATTTTATTTTTAATTTTTTTATTTTTATTTTTAATTTTTTTGGGCACTATACACTTGCTCGGTTTAAACTTAAATATGCATACTAAAGTCTTCCAAATGATGACCTTATATTATTTTGATTTTTTTGTACATTACTGTTAATATGCATAATGCATAAGTTATACTTAGCTATCTCACCTTGATAGATTTTTTAAATCTTCTTGGTGTGTTGCTTGCACAAAATTGAAATCCAACTCAGCAAGCTCTAGCAGAAGAGGATTAGCATTTGGGATTTTCTCATAAATGTCAATGTACCACCTTGTCTCAATTCTCAACATCATGCATTGCAAAGGAAGTTCCAGGGCATGACGCACTAATTCCACCATCCAATTCTCTTGATCATCACCATTTAAATTGTGAAAATAATTCTTTAGATGTGGCATTGCGAATGTATTGACTGACTCCAATAAAGAAGGAGTTTCAAATTCCGTTGAAAGAAATGAAGCTTCATATAATTGTAACAATCCTTTTGTATCTTTACAAAGACTTTGCTTGAAGTTACCCTGCTCATCCTTGAAATCATTCAGTATATCTAGAGAAAAAAAACATCCAAAGAAATATTATTAGTTGAAACATATATAAAAAATGACCAAATATGAGAAGATTCATGAAATTAGTTTGGCAATTAGAAACATGTAGCACACCTTGAGAGATATAAAATCCATGTTGTCTCATGATCCTAAATTTCAAGGCAGAGTAATATAATGAATTTGCTGACATGGCTGCACTACTACTTTGATCATGTACGCTCCTCAAAATTTGCATGATTTCATCCTTGAAGTGGTAACTTACTCCAAGCCTTTGTAAATTATCAATCAACTCCAACTTCTCTAATTCTTGTGATTCCTCATGAACCATCATCAAATTCTTTTTAATTTCATCCTTGAGCTCGTTAAATCGCTTCATATACTTCTCTCCCTGCGCAAAGGTAAGATTAATTATTATCTGAATGATATATACAATAACCAAAGGTTAATTAAAAAAATAAAAGGAGGAGGACATATTAATATTAATATTATTAATATGCATGCGAATATATTATTGAATAACGTCACGTAACACGCAAGGATAAAAGAAAATATACGTACCACATAATGATTGTGTGTGGCCTGAATATATTCATAATCCCACATGGTAGGCTCGTAATTCCCTGAACGTCTAATAGGGTTAATTATTCCATCTGAAGATGAAATTAGATTAGTCGAAATATTAGGAGAGTGATTAGTTGGTGCAGTTTTTATGGAACCACTAGAGAGGCTGCAGGCTTTTAATACAAAGGCCTTTGGTGGGCTAAAAGATGAAAAAGGGGTAGTTAAATGTCTTGTGGAGAATATTGACATGGCTAGCATCCCCAAATTGATTTAATTACTTCAATAATAATTATTTGAAATGAAGATGTTTTAGATGGTTGTATTTATCCCCAACTAACATTAAAGTTGCCATATATATAGAAGATATAAAAAGGCACGTTTTTACGTTCATTTATTGATATACGTTTTTTAAATCTTAGATTTTCTTAATTAGGTATGAAGATTTAGTATAGATCTGATATTAAATTGTGATTAGTAAAATATATTGACCGACCGACACAAATACTCCTGTATAGTACTATGATTCGCTAAAGGAACGTTTCGTAGTAATATCAAATACTCCTGTATACTCCTGTATAGTACCATTAATTTGTTGATTTATAGTAGTAATATCAAACAGGATCTTAATTAGACGTCCCACATTTCATCCATCAACAAATCATTTTGAAGTCTTAAATGTATTTCACGTGGATATATGATCATCTTCCTAGAAGACTCCGAACTTAAGCTGATTTTTTTTGTTAGTTAATTCGTATGTATATGAATTTGCCAGAAAATTTTTATTTCTCTTATGTGAAATTATGTTCTTCTGGTTCTTGAGGTGACTAGCTCACCATGGTGTTATAATAAGGTAAATCCCCTCTTCTTTTTAAGTAGGTACGTAAATCAAATATCTTAAGAGAGTTGATGTGTTTCACCATATATTTGTTTTTATGGATTGAATAGTTAGCTTTGTATTACCCTGATAATCTAACCTATTGAAGCCCCTTAATCGATAAAATTTCTTGATATATGTACCAATAAAAAGAATTTTCTTGAAAAGAAATACATAAAAAATGTAAAGCATTTTAGAATAACATAGGTAAAATCGGAAAGGTAGGATTTTATGGGACTGAAATTGTGATGGGCTCAAAGAATAATTGGAAAATGCGATGTTTAATGTGAGAATTTTGAATCCCATGTCCATCTCCATGCTGGTAAATTGTCTGTCCAGTTCTTGCACCATTTACTGCACATCTAATGAATGTTTCAGAAAATAATGAATTATCCCGTTGAGCTGTGTTCATCAGTATCCATGTCTCCTTTATCATAAAATTGATGTGTTTTCTTGCATCTTCTTCCGAAATACCCTTCTCATTCATGTAACATTGAATTGACTTGGGAACGTCACCTCTTTCCATTTCACTCTGAAGTAAGAGGAACATGAGTTGTATACCCTAGTAATGCTTATTTATAACTTTTAACGAGACATATATATAATAAGTAGTGTTAAAAGATATGCATACCGAGGATGTCCCCAAATCATCTGCTAAACGAATAATAGTGGCAGACCATCGAATAATGTCAGGATAATTGGTTAAGGAATCCAAGGCCTCTTTGGTAATTGGATTTGTGACAAGGAACAATGTATGGACTAATACCAATGGTGCTGCGACTGAGATTCTTGCATTATCCATGTATTCTTCCAGACTTGGCTTATATCCACTGTGGTACCATCTTGCTTCTCGTAAGTGCGATTTACACAAATCTGTCCACTAATTTAAAAGAAAGATATATATATATATATATGCATGTCTTCAAATATTTCGAAATTAAAACAAGGGAATCTATATATATAGATTCAAAGTATATAGAGATAAGTATTTTTACTGATTTTGTAAGGTAGGGCATGATGTTGATCCCTTGCTCTTTGAGAACTTCGTATGCAATTTCAGTAATATTGTTGAAGAGTGCAAGGTAACATACTTTCATATAATCTGGAAGCTCATCCATTGATTTTATCTCCATTCTGAATGTAATCAGAAAAAACTTAAAACATTCCATGTCTGAATTCATGATCAAAATTAAATCGTTTGACTCTCGAAATTCAAATTGTGCCACAGTTACTGACCTTTGAACAGCATGAGTGAAAATTTCTAATTCATCAAGAGTGCCATAAACATCATAAATATCATCTATAATTGTAACCATAGCAGTGACCTTTGTCAACATAGTTCGGCAGTATTCGTTCTTTTGAGGTTCAAACATCATGCCTGCTGTCCAAAAGAAAGCTTCCACAATTCTATCCCTTATAAATGGCAATTTTTCTGCAAGCCGTGACTTCTTCCACCACCTTATTTACATGAAAAATAATGCTTCAGATGTACGTAGTAAACTTATTGATTGACATATGCCCCAGATCTGTCGGATTTAATTAACTTTGTATAATGAAAAGCTTACACTAGTTATGTAATATAATTTGTATGTTTTAGAAGGTTAGTCGATCAGTAAGCGCATGGACATTGATTTAGTGATATTTGAAAAGAAGTTGAAAGGGAGTATTTAAAAATTGAAGTGTGTTTTGGACATGCATTTAACTTAAAGAAATATTGATGAAAAAAAATAACTTGAAAAGTGGTCAGAAATAGTTTTTCAAACTCAACTTTAAGCTGATGTGATGTTTTTTGGGAAAAAAGGTTGATAAATTTTTTTTTTTAAAAAAAGTGTTTTCAAACGGGATCTTTGCGTATTCCTCTTGTATTCCTCTTCCTCTTAGTACGTAGATTTGTAACAATCTGACTGTTATTTACCCCTACCTAGGAACACCCATCTTTTCGCTCACCTTGCTAGACTTCTTAAATCTTGTTGGTATGTTGCTTGCATAATGTTGAAATCCAATTTAGCAAGCTCCAGCAGAAGAGGATTAGCATTTGGGATTTTCTCATAAATGTTAATGTACCACCTTGTCTCTACTCTCAACATCATGCAATGCAATGGAAGTTCCAGGGCATGGCGCACTAATTCCACCATCCAATTCTCTTGATCATCACCATTTAAATTGTGCAAATAATTCTTTAGATGTGATACAGCGAATGTATTGGCTGACTCCAATAAAGTAGGGGTTTTAGATTCCGTTGAGAGAAATGAAGCTTCATATAATTGTAACAACCCTTTTGTATCATTACAAAGACTTTGCTTGAAGTTACCTTGCTCATCCTTGAAATCATTCAGTATATCTAGAAGGAAGAAAAACACGAGTAGAAATATTATTGGTCGAAACACATAAAAAAAATGACCCAACGAAGAAACTAGTACGTAATTAGCACAAAAAAGAGGAAGAGAGCACCTTCAGAGACATGAAAACCATGTTGTCTCAAGAGTCTAAATTTCAAAGATGAGTGATATAATGAATCTCCTGTGGCTGTACTGCTCTGGTCATGTACACTCCTAAATATTTGCATGATTTCATCTTTGAAGTGGTAACTTACTCCAAGCCTTTGTAAGTTATCAATCATCTCCAACTTTTCTAGTTCTTGTAATCCCTCAAGCATAAACAACAAATTCTTCTTCATTTCCTTCTTTAGTTCGTTAAAACGCTTCATATACTTATCTCCCTACACAACACATTTACAAATTATCTTTTGAATGATATACATTATAAAATATAACGCGTGAGCTAGGATAATATGATATAAAAAAGAAATGTTGGTACGTACTTACCGCATAAGGATTGTGTAGGGAGTGAATAAATTGAAAATCCCACATGGTAGGCTTGTAATTCCCTGAACGCCTAATGGGATTTGATGAAAGATTAGTAGGTGGTTGAGTGCCACCGTGTGCGGTGGTAGAAAGGGAGGCTAGTGATGATGGTAGGCTGAATAAAGAGGAAAATTTAAGTGGAGATTTTCTGGAGATGGGCATAGGTATTAGGCTCCCCACATTGGCCATCAATATTGCCACCATTAATTTGTTGATTTATTCACTTAGCTTTAATGTGTGGATAGATTGAATTTTCTGAACTCCAACAAGTAACTATAAATAGATCATTTCTCCCAATAATTTTAAGTGGTTGTCCAGTTCTTCTCATGCTGCATGCCAGCAGCCGTAGCCTGTCGGTAAGGAAAAACAATTAGTATATGTTGATGGTCTATTGGATGTGGACATGTGGACATGGTTATCATCAACTTTATAAATAGATATTTGTAAATCATTTTATCAAGTGTAAAAAAGAAGTTTTAAAGTTAAAATGTTTTTAATTACTATAAGGTGACATTCTTTTTTACGCGTACTAAAAATGAGAGGGTGTCATATAAAATGGAACAGGAGGAGTATATGATTTAACAAGATTTAATATGTGGACACGTCCACTATGGAGAAAATCAATTTCATTATAAAGTTATTAAAATGAACAATCCCATCAATTAACTAAATCTCATGAGTTTGTTTCTTGTGAAATTGTTTTTTTAAATACGCCTCTTAAATTCAACTCTCATTCTCAGAAGAAGAAGAAAATTATATTTCAGACGTTACGATCTAAAAGCTATATAAATACAAAATGGATTAGAGAATTCTCTAATTTCCATTAGCTATATTTGAGTACTTGAAAATGAATTGCATATTTTGGATTATATTATATTTGGCGTTCTTGTATTTTAAAATCTCGAGACTTGTGAAAATTTTCTTACGTGTATTTCCTTTCATCACTGTGCATGTATATATACAAAGACAGGAAACATATTTTGGGGTTTATTGGCTAGTTCATGTATTTACTTCTTTATATTTTGAACCCCTCAATGAAAATCTTGACTCTGTCATTATCCACTACCATGTTAATTATATAAACAAAAGTACGATGGAGGGGGGACAAGAGCAAATACTTCCATGAGCATTTCAATTGAACATTTCATCTACTAATAAAATGTTTTAATTAGACATTTTCAATTCAAATTTTAGAAAAAACTTTTGCAGGCATGTTTTCATTCATCTATAATTGTGTAAGGTGACTGATCCCAGAAATATTATTCTGTTGTCTCTGTCCATTATTAAAAAACTAGTAGATATCAAGATTGCCAACCACTATGTGTTAGAGATCTTAAACTTAAGTAGTTACAGAACTTGCACAAGTGCAATGAGGCACACCCGCAACACACCCCCGCCACGCGCCGCATTAATTTTTTAAAAACTCACTTTAACCCGCCCCGCATAATCTTAAAACCGTCCCGCCCCGCATAGCCTTAAAAACGCCCCGCCCCATTGCCATTCCCAAGGGCCAACTTAATCAATTGAGAAAGTGATAAAAGGGATGTCAGGCAAGTTAAAGCTGAATTTGAGTAAGTTAGGGTCTGCCATTGCCAAATTACAAAAAGACAGACTAATCTTTTACCCCAAAAAAAACTTAGGACCAACTTGCTCAATTGAAAAAGAGATAAAAAGGGACGTAAAATTAATGAGTTGGAATGAATTTCACAACTTGCCAAATTATTAAAGAATAAGGACAAACCTATTGCCAAAAAAAAAAGAAGCCTAGGACCAACTTACTCAACTGGGTATCTCTGCAAATGGGTAGAGGTATTTTTAGTCCATTCTAATCCAATTATTGATCCTCTTTTACCAAAATTGAAATTAAAGTTTTAATATATGGTCAAGCTTCTTTCAACCCTCGCGATCAGTCCCCTCTTTTTTATTACTCAATTCAATTATTTCTTGCAAAGAGAGTGTGAAAGACAATTAGGGAGTATTGTTTTCTCTGTTTCAATTTATGTGATATAATTTAATTGGATATGGAGTTCAAAAAATATGAAAAGACTTTGCAATGTTTTAAATTATCTTTAAAGTAAATAAATTTTTAAATAGAAGAATACACTTTTATGAATTTTTTATCAAATAAGTAGAACCCAACATGCGTATAATGTTGATAGTTTTTAAAGTATCAATATTATTATTTTTTAAATATCTTATTATTTTTTAAAGTTTGAAATAAAAATTACACTTCAATAAATAAGCAAAAAAAATTTAAAATTGATTAGATGATTTTCTAAATAAAATATTAATAGTTGAATGATTTTTTGGTTATAAAATAAAGTTAAGTGACTTTTAAGTGAACTACTCTAAATTGAGTAACTTTTAAGTTAAAAATAAAGTTGAGCCACTTAGACTTTCTAATTGAATTACTCAAAACTGAGTAACTTTTAACTGAACTATTCAAACATATTAAACACCAATCTAAGTTTAAAAATCTATCTTAATTATTACTTAAATTATACATTGAAATAGAAAAACAGAACGTAATAGCTTTTGCCAGTGGAGTCAACACTTCTGTGTTTGTCGAATGTTCAATATTCTTTGAAAAATATAATTCCTGATTAATATCATGGTCCATTATTTAATTTGTAATTAATATCTTTGTTGAAAATGGCTGATTAATATCCTCTAAGTTTTACATGTAATAGGGATATACCTTTTAGGCATATCAGTCTAATAGGGACCATTACATCATTTTATATGCACTAATATAAATATAAAAATATTAGAGAACAGAGTGAGGTATATCATCGATAACATAAAAAAGATTAAAAAGAATTATTTTTTTTGAGTGTGTAGTGATCTTATAGTATCTTACTCACACTTCCACAGTGTAAAATTCTTTATACAAGAATATCAATAGCTCCTTTTAACTTATTCAAAATAAATTCCTGATGTCATTTTTTAAAATTATTGAAGTAAATCAATTTGGAGATGCTAGCCATGTCAATATTCTCCACAAGATATTTGGCTACCCCTTTTTCATCATTCATCCCACCATCAAAAGCCTGCAGCCTCTCTAGTGGTTCCATGAAAACTCCAACAATTAATATTTCGACTAATCAAATTTCATCTTCAGATGGAAAAATTAACCTTAGTAGGCGTTCAGGGAATTACGAGCCTACCATGTGGGATTATCAATATATTCAGTCCATACACAATATTTATGCGGTACGTACATTTTCTTTATCTTTGCGTTACGTTATTCAATAATCTACATGCATATTAATAATAATATGAGCATATACATAGTAATTTTGAATAATCGATCTTCTACATAACATAACATTGGTGAATATGCTCGAGTTGTTCATGTAAAAATGTGAGAATTCTTCTTCTTTTTAATTAACCTTTGGTATAAGGAGAGAAGTATATGAAGCGGTTTAATGAGCTCAAGAGTGAAAAAAAAAAAGGAATTTTGGTGAACCCCTAATCTTATATTTCATTTTTTAAAAAGTAAATTAAGATATGAAGGTAACGTTGACGTTATCATAACTTGCAGATGTGTTTTTAGGGACATACCATTTTTAATGCAATGGATTGAAAATTGTCTTTTCTAGAGTTAATCTTTGTTTGCAACAAATTTTAAATATATGGATAATAATAATCATAAATAAAATTCGAGTAAGCAAATATATTATTTATTAGAAAATATGGGTACAATTTAATTTTTTCCTCCCTTGATTATTCTCTCTTAAGATTTTTTCGTGATTCGAGGGTCAAAGTGATGTATTTCTTGAATTATGATGATACGGAGCTCTTTGAGATTTATTTGATCGGCATTGATCTTTGTGAATATTCCATGAATTTGCGAAATATTCGAGATGCCTCTTCAAGTGAATATATTACCCTTTATATAGGCATGAGTTAGGGTTTAGGGTAGAATAGCTCTGAAAATCTTAACTGGAATCGAATATATCGTGTAGAGTCCCACAAATTTAACGATGTCTTCCTAACATCCTTTTTTTTTATAGAATTGGCGAAGAACTTGTTCGCGGGTCTTTAATAGCGGCTATAGAGCCATAGAAAATAGTACTCCCTCAGTCCAACAATAGTTATCCACTGTACATAGCATGTGCACGAACATCACTGCTTCTAAGTTTGAATGAATTTCAGCAATAAAATGTAATTAGCTAGGCATGTTAAAGTCGCAATAAGTCAACAAAATCGGGTTATATTGTGGGTATTTGGAGAAATTTAAAAGTTCTTTCATTTTAGACACCTCATGTATGGTCCCGTTGTGTCATTTTGACAATTTTTGCTACATGTCAAAGTGAATGTGATACACTCAACAATAGCGTGTGAAAGGCTTAATTTAGCCATTTTAATTTTATTTTCTCTTCTTCTTCTCCATTTTTCAAGCCACCAACTCCCACCATTTTTTCAAGCTTAAACTCCTTCAATGGAGGTTGAATTTTAAATCCGTTTTCAAGTCATTTTTCTTCTTCTTCATTGTATTACTTTTCTAAATCTACTATCACCTCCCTCCACCTTTTTTGCCGAAAAAATGGATACCAATACCCATATTTCATATTTATTCTCTCTTTCTTTCTTCCTCTCCCTCCCTCCTCCTCCTCTCTTTTTCTCTCAAAATAACACCAAAATACAAAGGAAAAAAAGATCTGAAATAATTTTAAAAAGCAAATTAAGGAAAAAAATAAAGAAAATTGTAATTTAATTTTGAGTAAGCAAAAAGGGAGTATTCTCTCACATATTCTAAAAAGAGACAACTGCTAGTAATATTTTTAAAAATATTTTGTTAGGATAAAAATTTACTCCTATTGGTTGTTTTTTTTTTACTAAATTAATATATTCATTATTTTTTGTATAATAAACTAGATAAAGTGAAGGATATTTTTGTAAATAAATAATTTATTTTTAAAATTTATGAAATGCATATTATTTTGAATGCAATAAATCAAACAATCAATAAAAAAGTTCTTGTAAGCATTTTTTTATTTTATTCAAACACTTCAAAATTATTTAAAAGTTATTTTGATTTAAGCACATAAAATAACTTAATAAACCAATTCAAATAGGCTCTTAGTCCTCTGTCTCAATTTCCTCCATTTCTTTTTGTTTGTCGAAGAATAATGTTATATTTTTATAATTATTTAACGGAAAAGGGTCAAATATACCTCTGTACTATTGGAAATAGTTTATATATACTCTTCGTTATACTTTTGGCCTTTGGGTCATATATACCCCTCCGGTTATACTTTGGCACATATATACCCCTAATTTTAACGGAGGGACACATGTCAACTTAAAGATCAAATAACTCACCCCCAATTTTAAATACCCAATTCCTTTGAGAACCACCCATTTAACCTATTTCTTCCTGACCCACCTTCAACTAAACCCATTTTCTTAAGTCATCTTCTTTATCTATGACTTCCATTAAAATTAGGCCTCAACCACCATGAAAGCTCAAGGAGGAAGTGAAAAGCTAATGCCTTTAGATTAAGAGGATGTTTGGATTGGCTTATAAGTTGGTCAAACCTACTTTTAAGTCAGTTTTTGACTTCTGGAAGTGTTTGGCAAATATAAAAAATAACTTAAAATAAGTCAAAAATGACTTAAAATAAGTTAAGAAGTGTTTGGCAAAGTAAAAATTGACTTAAAATAAGTCATAAACCAAAAGTAGGTCTGCCGTACTTATTATTTTTTGACTTAAAAGTCATTTTAGTTTGACTTTTTATTTTTGACTTAAAAACTGTTTTTTTTAAGCCAATCCAAACAGACTCTAAATCCTCAACTTCCAGCAACCAACACCAGCAAGAGCATCCCACAATATAAAATGAAAAACTTTTCTTAACACAAATGATGCAAATACCCTTTTAAGGAAATCTGATACTGAAGCTTATAATGGGAAATTATAGTTAAAAGGAGATGGTATGGAGATTGCATTAAGCATCGGGTGTGTTAAGCTTCTATTTTTTACTTATGCAGTACTCCCTTGGTACTGCTATTATTAATAAAATTACTTTATTCTATTCAAAAAATAAAAATGGAAGCAATGATTCTCACTTCCTCCTCTAGTTTCATAGAGAGTTTTTGTGGCTGATTTTAATGGAGGTTTCACTTCCTCTATAGTTTCACAGTGAGTTTTTGTGACAGATTAAACTGAGGTTTTAAATGGAGAAGATGACTTATGAAATTGGGTCACCGTAAAAAAGGGGTTAAATGGGTGGGTTTCAAAGGAATTGGTATTTAAAATTGGGGATGAGTTATTGATTTTTAAATTGACATGTGTCCTTCCGTTAAAATTAGGGGTATATGTGTGCCAAAGTATAACGGGAGGGATATATATGACCCGAAAGTATAACAAAGGTATATATAAACTATTTCTAATAGTACAGGGCTATATTTGACCCTTTTCCGATTATTTAATGATATTATTTTTATTTGATCTTAGTAAATATTTTATTATTAAAAAGCATAAATAAAAATAAGTATTAAAATAATTTTAATAAAAATAAGTATTAAAATAATTTGATAAACATAATCAAACTCCCCCTCTTTATCCTAACTAAATCTTTAAAATGCCTATTATACCCCTTCATTAGCAGCTTTTTTTTTTTTTTTACTTCTTTAAAAATTATGATACATACATTTTTTTGAATTCATATAACAAATTTTTCTTAAAAGCATAAACATTATCTTTTGGATGAAAAAAGTGAAATACTAATTAAATATATAAGCTTATGTTGTTCTATAATGAAGTAAATTAGCACAATAAGAAAGTTAATTTTATTAATAATAATCAAAATTCAAATATTTATTCTTACACTTGAATTAAAAAAATGAAATATGTAGTCACGATTTCAACGACTAAAATGTGTTCCTGGACTCACTGCTATATTATTGCGATTTTTCTAGTTTTTTTTTCCTATTTTCAACCACTGCTTTTTGGCTGTCAAAATTGACACCACACCACACATTATCATGTTATTTATGGTAATATGTGTGTCCCTGGCCTACGAAAATTACGACTCTGTTATCTCATTTCATGTGATTAGATATCATTTGAATTTATATGGAGTTTTTTTAAAAAAAAATTTTAAAATTATTGATTTAAAATAATTATTTTATTAAGTGTAAAAAAGAAAAAAATTTAATTTAAATTATTTTTAATTATATTAAAATGACATTCTTTTTTGAACGAATCAAAATAAAAGAAAGATACCACATAAAATAAAATAAGACAGATGGAATAGATCACCGCTATTTAATCCCTATTTACACCACTATTTCATCCTCTTATCAAAATATTTCCACCACTATTTCAGTTTGATAAGGTTTGAATTATTTATTTATTAAGTTTCGTATAATTTTCCTGACGTTTGGTTAGTAGATAGGAAATAACTTATTAACGTATAAGATTAATACGATGTTTGGTTGAGAATTTAGAAACCTCATAACTAATACATGAATAAGTTATGAAAGCATATATATATTATTTTATGTAGGATAAGAGGTGGAATAACTAATATATGAATAATTAATACTTGCATAAAACAATACATAGATTCACTCATAACATATATCTACATTATGAATACATGCATAACTCTAACCAATTATCAAACAACCTCGTACTACTTATGCGGATTTTTAATTTGTTCACCAAACATCATATTAATTTTATACATATGTATGTAACTTATTTCCTATCTACCTGTCAAGCGACGTATAAATTATACGAAAATAAATAAATGAATAGCTTGTTTCTTATCCAGCTACCAAAAGACCCACTAGATAAACTATTAATACATGGATAAGCGTGAGCATAGACAAAACTACTCTTAATACACAAATCAAACTATGAATAGCAAAAATAGAACTACTGCTATCTAGTGGTTATTAAGCATATATAGTTGTATACTTAAGTTTTTTGCCCAAAAAAGAATAACTAATACCTGCATAATTAATACCTGCATAAAATAATACATACATTCGCTCATAACTAATTTCTACATTACTAAAATCTACATAACTCTAACCATCTACCAAAGGACCATGTACTAGTTATGCGGATTTCTAAGTTGTCAACCAAATGTCGTATTAATTTTATACATGAATATAATTATTTCCTATCTACTTGCCAAACGTGTTATATGTTATACGAAAATTTATTCATGGATAACTTGTTCCTATCCTGCTATCAAAAGACCCTCCTAGATAAACTATTAATACATGAATTAAATAAGCATGTCGCATAGACAAAACTACTCTTAATACACAAATCAAACAGTGCACAGAAAATAATGGATAGCAAAATTATTAATACAGCATACTTAAGTCACGCAACTACTCGGGTTTTTCATTGGCTACAAAGAAGCAAATCAAGTGGCGAATTTTATGGCAAAACAAGCATAAGGAGGTTAAAGGAGTTTTCCAGTTGAACAAATCCCAACTACACCTAGTTTTAGATTAAGATACGATAAAACTAATTAATATGTCAGTTAATTACTTATATTTTGGTATAGGCCAGAGGTTGAGAGAAATAAATCCAGGATCTTCGTTATATGTCACTTTTGTATAGAATATCTTTTTGCTCTCGTTAAAACAAATTGAGCCATACAATTGTATCCCTATCTTAAACCTCTTTTGCACTTCTAAGATATAAATATACCTACTCTCAGGTCCTCTCATCTAAGTAGTTTCGTTGGCGAAAAAAAAAACACGTTTAAGAATATTCTTATACATTCTATCAAACGATCCTTCAATATTATAGTGTTAATTACCTGTAATACGAGTAATTTAAGGTGAAAAGAATACTTATACCCAAAAAAAGTAAAATATTTACCTTAAATGCCGCATTACTTTCATATCCCCTTTTAATTTTAAATGGCATATATCTATTTTTATTCGCACGCTAACCTCATGCTGACGCCAACACCCACCCTTTTTTCCGCTCTGATACCATCACAGTATATTACAGTATATGAATATACTCTGATGGTATCAAAGAGTAACTAAGCAGTGTCTTCATTGAAGGATTGCTTCTTCCTCCTTGATATCATTAAAGTATAATATACTCTTGTGGTATCAATGAGTAACTGAACAATGTTTCTATTGAGGTTTGCTTCAGTCCTTCGATGAAATTACTCAATTATCCATGATATTACTGCAGTGTATCTACATACTATCGTGGTATCATTGAGGTATGCTTCAATTTTTCAATATTTTAATTTAAAAATAGTTTTAAAAAGAGTCATAATTTAAATACAATTTTTTTAAAATTTACAAAAAGAGAAAAAAATATAAAAATATATTTTCTACTAATTTAGAGTTTAATAAATAAGATTATGATTTTAATAATTTTCTCTTAATTGTTTCTTATTTATTTCCTAAAAAAAGAGTCCAATGTCTATCAATATACCGACGGAATACAAAGGATTAAATTCAGTCCTATATGATACTAATATAGTATCAATACCAACGGAGCGTCACAGAGGATTAATTTATTGTAGTGATATTGAAGTCATAGCTTGGATCATAGGTCCATTATGAATAAATAATGTGGATTGGATCCAATTTGGATAAATAGTTTCACAATTTAATCTATATTGCGTAGTTTCCCTAATCTAAGGGATAACCATTCAAATTTTTTTGCATATTGATCCAATTCATTTTAGCACAAATAAGATTTGAACGGACTAATAATCTATCCATCCGGCCATTTTAACACCCTTGTTATGACCACCACGTTTTCCTTGTAAAGACTTTATCATTTTTTTTAATGTGTATATTTATTACCAGTTTGTTTTTCGGTAGTGAGAGGCATGATAAGCATGGGACAGAAATTTATAAAATTCAAAGGTTTTTGCAAGTGGTATCAAATTATTGACCTTTAAATTCATTAAAACTACACCAAAAATGATCTTTAGTGGCAATTAATTAATGGTAATAGCTTAATTAGCACTCTTTGTAAATGTTCCTAACGCCCACTGGATCTAATGACAATTAACTAATGCCGATAAAAACTTTATCACTCTTTCTTAATGTGTATTTTTATTACCGCTAAAAGTTATTTTTGGTGCAGTGAGAGGCATGATAAGCATGGTACAGAAATATATAAAATTCAAAGGTTTTTGCAAGTGGTGTCCAATAATAATGTTGTAGTGTTAATGAATGTAACACGTTCATTTCATATGGATGAATAGTATCCAATTATCTCTCTATATATTGGAAACTTTTAGTTTGAGCTCCAACATCTAAACATATATTTTTTAAAACATTATAAAACGTCAGAATCAATATAATATGGATGCAATATCATTCAACAACACAGGAATGGTGACCTAAAGAATACCATCTCCAATTACTTTATTGAGTCGAGGTCAGCCACCACTAATTGTTTTATCAAAAGCCTGTCCCTCTACTGCTGGCAAAATGAAATTAGATGAACCAAATCCCGATACTATACGACGTTCAGGGAATTACAAACCTACTACCTGGGATTTTCAATATATTCAATCCATTGACAATAATTACGTGGTATATATATTTTTTTTTACGTATATATAGTACATATATGTTCTATCGGTTGTGACAGTATATTATATAAAATGTGTTTTATCATTAAGATGATAATTAACTTTGGCATTGCGTATAGGGAGACATGTATATGGAGCGGCTTGATGAATTGAAGAAGGAAATGAAGAAGAATTTGATGATGATGGTTGAGGGATCAATACAAGAATTAGATGTTAAGTTGGAGTTGATTGATAATTTAGAAAGGCTTGGAGTGAGTTACCACTTCAACCATGAAATTATGCTAATATTGAAGAGTGTACATGAACAAAATTTTTAGGTTCAATCTCATTAATTTTCGATACTATTTTGAACATAGATTCTTCAAGTTTATTTTTATTAGGTTTGACCAATGTATATTTTTTTTGTTGTGTGTTTAGATATATTGAACAATTTCAAAGACGAGCATGGCAATCTCAAGCAGAGTATTTGTAACGACACAAAAGGATTGTTAAAATTGTATGAAGCTTCGTTTCTCTCTACAGAAAATGAAATCACTTTGAAAAATGCCACAAAATCCACATTGACACATCTAAAGAGTTATGTTAATCATAATCAGTATTTTGGTACTGAAGATAATAATATAATGATGGAATTAGTGGTCCATGCCTTGGAACTTCCAAGACACTGGATGATGCCAAGATTAGAGACAGAGTGGTATATTAGCATTTATGAGAGAATGTCAAATGCTAATCCTCTTTTGCTAGAGCTTGCTAAATTAGACTTCAACATTGTTCAAGCAACACACCAACAAGATTTGAGAATTTTATCAAGGTATGTGAATAAAAAAATTGAAACTTTCAATAAATATAGACATAAATTAATTTCATCTAAGTGCTCAAACATTACTTTTGATGTAAATTAGGTGGTGGAAGAACACAGGGCTTGCAGAAAAGCTTCCATTTTCAAGGGATATACTTGTTGAGAATTTGATTTGGTCAGTTGGGGCATTGTTTGAGCCTCAACACAGCTACTTCCGGAGAATGATAACAAAAGTCGTTGTTTTTATTTCAATCATAGATGACATTTATGATGTTTATGGCACTCTTGATGAGTTGGAACTCTTCACTCAAGCTATTCAAAGGTACTAATTAACTTTAGGGAACCATCGATCTGCTTGACTGTATGATTGAGTTGGATTTGAGCCGGTTAAAGATTAAATTTTTAAAAAAGTTGTTACTTACGCCTATTTTTACTTGTTCATTATCAACCTGACATATATTTTAAGAAGTAATAAATAAAATAATAAATTTTACTATACCATCTTTTGAATATAGTAATAAATTCAATATTTTGAAAAAGGACTATAATTAATAATAAGTGTAAATTAGAAATTAAGAGATAAATTATCTCTTAATTTTTCAAATTTAATAAATAAAATTAAAAATTTATTTTTAATATAGTGAACACGAAAAATTGCTGGAGGGAGTATTTTGAAAGAGTTGGTTGAATACAAATTCAATATGTACGATTGGGTGGATCAACCAAATTTGGGTAGAATTTCATCTTTGTGACTTTATTCTCTTAGGGGGGCGGGTCAACTTTCTTTTAACATGATAACACAACATGGAAATCCTTTATATCCTTTTTATTTTTTAGTCAACATATAATCTTTATATTCTTAACTAGATGCTTTAAAATTCACTATTCTTTTTCTCCATCATCTAATTTAGAAATTTTAATTTCAAATCGGAGAAATTAAAGAATAGTACAAATTTTGTAATCAATCATCTAATTTGTGTTGTGTTTATCATGAGAAAATTTTGATTTCTGGTACTATAAAAACAGATGGGATACAAAAGCAATTGAGCAACTTCCGAACTATATGAAAGTATGTTATCTTGCACTCATCAATATTATCAATGAAGTGGCATATGAGGTTCTCAAGAAACATGACATCAACGTCCTACCCTACCTTACAAAATCAGTAAGATTCATTCTACTTAATAAATAATTTATTTTTCCAAAATGCCCCTGATTTCCTCCGAGGCGGATTCAATATTTAAATGGTTATATATGTCGTGAATTAGTGGACAGATTTGTGCAAATCATACTTACAAGAAGCAAAATGGTACCACAATGGATACAAGCCAAATCTGGAAGAATACATGGATAATGCAAGGATCTCAATTGCAGTACCAATGGTATTAGTCCATTCATTGTTCCTTGTCACAAATCAAATTACCAAAGAGGCCTTGGATGCCTTAACCAATTATCCTGACATTATACGATGGTCTGCTACTATTTTTCGTTTCACCGATGATTTGGGGACATCCTCGGTATGCTTTCATATCCTTTCTCTTACATAGACGTCTAGCGAAACCTTTGTCTCATTTAATTTATTTGATTTTGTATCAATTCAGGATGAATTGAAAAGAGGTGACGTTTCCAAATCAATACAGTGTGTCATGAAGGAAAAGAGTGCTTCCGAAGAAGAGGCAAGAGAACACATTAGATTTTTGATAAAAGAGACATGGGAATCAATGAACACAGCTCAGAGGAAAAATTCTCCATTTTCTGAAACATTTATTGAAATTGTAAAGAATATTACAAGAACATCGCATTTCATGTATCTGCATACCGATGTTAAAAGTAGCATCTCCAAAATACTTTTTGAGCCCATCATTGTTCCTAATGTTGCATTGGCTCTCAAGTAGTCTGGTTACTTTAATTTGGTTTTGCGTGTATTTGAAGAAGTTCCTATGATGATATATACAATAATTGGGTTTTCTATTATGTCAAAAGTATTTATTAAATTGCCTAGGTTCTCTCAGAATCTCGTATATTGTACATTAGTTTCGCCTGTGAAATATTCCGAGCTAGTTTCTTGTTATTAGTTTAATGGAAGTGTTATTTCTTATAATTGAATTTTCAATATTTTATACTTTTGTATCGAATTATAATTCTAATCAGGAGTTGTTGACACAATATATTTGAACAATGAAGAACGTGTTTGGAGATTTGTAATTACAGTATGATTTTTGAGCAACAAAAAGTAGAATGTGCACGATTCACGAATATCAACTGCTTCCAATTTTGAACCTGCAATTAGTGGATTTCATCAATAAAATGTGATTGGACATAGTAAAAATTTTAAGAGATCAAATAAATAAAAATCGGATAAGTGTGGTAATTTTGAGAAAACTTTAATGTTCTATTCGAGTATGCCAAATTAAAAAAGTACTACAGTTCTCACATTAGATCCTCACAATAGGCAGCTGTTATTAGTAATTTTTTATTTTATTTTTCTGTAAGGGTTGATCTCGAAATGCAAAATGTTAGCCATGTAGGATAAAAATTTACTCAGATTGGATTTTTGTTTACCACATGACATGTGTTTGCGTACTGTATTGCATAAGTAAACTTTTTTTTTATCACCCCTCTTTTGGAGCTTTCTTTTTTTTTTCTTTTTTTTCTGCTCCCTTACTAATGGTAACTCCAATTCACAACCTTCTGATGATTAGTAACTCGAGTTCACAACCTTCGAATTGAAAAGGAAGAGTGCTTATCATCCTAGCATCTCTCTCTTGTCAATGTATATAAACTTTCTCACTTAATCATGGTTATATTATTTTATTAAATTATCACCTTATTGGTATTGTTTCTCTCCTATTCCAGATTTTTATTTTTATTTTTATTTTCTGTGTGTCTATTTATTTCTTTTCAAGTGAAAAAAGCCAATCTCCGTATACTAATACTCTAAATGGATATTTAAATGTGCTTTTTGATCGATCATTTTATTTAGGACGATGAAGTGTGTGAGCAATGTACTCTCTCGGTTCATTTTTACTTGTTTAGTTTGTACTTTGCACACTTTTTAAAAAATAATAATAGATATGAGTATTTTGTTACAATACTCCTATTAATTAATGTCTAATTAGTTCGAGATTTAATTAATTAATATAATTTGCAGAATAAGTAATTAATGCTAAGAGTAAAATGTATGAAAAAACAAGTTAAATTTTTTTTTGATATGCAAAAATAATGAGTAAAAATAAAAATATATTTTTAATATAATGGACAAATAAAAATAACAAAGAGGATTGGAATAATTAATTTGTAGAAATGTGCTTCGCGTTTTCCTTCGTAGAGACTTTTCACCAAATTTAGTATAATTGGCCTTGAAAATTCCAAGTGTTATAACTTTATCTTTATTCTATGACTCATGATTAATAGCATTCCCTTTGTTTCAATTTTTTTTTAATGCGTTTCAAATTATAAATAAGAAATGCATTTTTCATAGATGTAATTTTAAATTATTTTTTTTATTTTTAGTAAGATAATTTGTAATCATAAAAAAATATTTATTAATTATTCTACATTAAATTTTTTTAATTTTTATTTTATTTTATTTATAAACTACGTGGCAAGTTAGAAATATATGTTCCTTTTGGCAAGGGGTGTTCACGGTTTGGATAAAAATCGATCCAAATCGAAAAATCAAATCAAACTGATTAAGTAAACCAATTTTATTTGGATTTGATTTTGTTTGGTTTTAAATTTTTAAAAATCGATAGTATTTGGTTTGGGTTTTATTTTATTCAAAAAAAACTGAAGAAATAATCGAACCGAACCAACAAATTATATACATATATTTTATTATTTATACATTCATAATATGTATGTTTACAAACAATTTTAAAGATCTTATATATGTTTTCATCAAATTTTATTTTTAATCTATTTATGAAAGAAAAAATGACCAAAACGAGAATATTTATCTTATTGGTTTCATGTATCCGAGCGTCTATGGCAATTCTTAGTGGGACTAGAAATGTCACAGTCTTTTCCTTCTACACCAAAATAGTAAATTTTGAAGCTTTATTCACAGTAAATTTAGTGATTGAAAATTCTATAATGTCAGTCGTTCTGACTATTTTTCGTTTTGAATGGATTGTTGTCACTTTTTTCCCGAATGAATCATTGCTTTTATTTTTGTGTATGGTTAATAACCGAACCAAACCAAACCGAAACCGATAACAACCAAACTGATAAATATATATTATAATTGGTTTGATTTGGTTTTGAGAATTTAAAAATCGATTAAGTTCGTTTGAGAACCCCCCTACCTACTTTGGGCTATTGTTATTTTCTTTTATATCATTCTAAAAAGGGACACGTACTTACCTTCCTAATTATGAAGACAATGATAATGATTTTGGATATTAAATCTTCATGGTTTTTCTTTAAAAATAAATTTTATATATTTGAAAATTAAGAAAAAGTATTATAAGTCATAAGAATTGATGATTGAAAATATTTAAAAGGAGATAAGGGAACTGATGAACAAAGATCAAATTAGGAAAAAAAATGTTATTTTCTGAAGAATTCATTGGGACTATGAGCCTGTTTGATATTACTGCTAAAAATTGCTTATTTTTAGAAGTGCTTTTTAAAAATAGCTTTTCAGAAAAGTGCTTTAAAAAAAACAATTTATGTTTGACAAATTTATTTGAAAAGTGCTTTTGATAAGCAATTTATGTTTGGCTATTTTTTTTTAAAAAAAGTGCTTTTTGAAAGTCAAATTAAGAAAAATGGCAAGTATCAATGTGTTTTTAATATTAAGATTATTTTATAGTGAGAAACTATTTTAAATATCTGATATAAAAACTTTAATTAAAATTTTATTTAAATTAAATTAAAATGTACATTTATTTTTAAAAAATCTCTTTTTTTAGTCCTTCAAAAATATTGTCGTCACCTTTATTTCTAGTTCTGTAAAATAATACTTATATAAAATATAAATAATAATATATAAACATAAAATAAAATAAAATATTTTTTATATAAAAATAAAAAATAAAATTCTTGAATGAAACTTAATAAAACTTATGAGATTTGTTAATTAATTAATAAAGAATATTGGTAAATATGTAAGTTTTAAGAATTTATCAAATACTTAATTTTTCAAAAAAAACGTTTAACCTCCCAACAGCAATGCCAAACTCGATTAAATTTTTCAAGAACATCACACTGCATGTACCAGCATGAAGATGGCATGGAATCCAAAATTCTCACATAACAAATCGGGTTTCCAAATTACTATTTGAGCCTCTCCTTATGTAATTAATTTCATAATGTCTGAATTATTCAACACCTAAAAAGGAAATAAAGCTCTGCTTTTCATGATCTAAATGGGCATTGTGGCTTTCATCAGATACACAAAACTGTGGGACATTTTTTTTAAAAAAGAAGTTGGTACTTATTTTATTCCCTTTGGTCCATAATAATTGAAATTTTGTGTTTTCTTTTTTCAATGTTCAAAATAAGTTAATTGTTCGATGTTCAAGAAAGTTGTTGAATTTTTTTTATTTTTTTATCCTTCATTTATATTTTCTACGTGATATGATTAAGAGAGTTAATTGCTTATATATTTATGATTTTACTTTGAATTATTTCTATTTTAAAAAGTAGTTTGACGATAACTAAAAGGGCAAAAATGAAAAGTAATGTTCAATTTATGTCCAAATTTTTTTACTTGATGGATGTGCATAGTCTGACAAATTTTATTAATATGGACAAGAGAGAATAATCCGTATTGGACTTTCTCATATATAATGTATATTTAGTTTGACAAGTGGCAAATCCAATTCTGATTATTCAAATTCATTTCAACTCATCTATCTTTACGTCCTTTTATTTCTTTATCAATTGATCAAGTTGGTCCAAAGCTTTTTTTGGGTAATAGATTAGTCCTTATTTTTTTAGTAATTTGGCAAGTGGCAGACCCTAACTTATTATAATTCAGCTTAACTTGGTCGACATCCCTTTTATCCCTTTCCCAATTAAGTTGGTCCTTAGCTTTTTTTTGTTAATAGGTTGGTTACTTTTAATTTAGGAAAAAATTTATTCTATAAGAGGTATAGATATTAGGTGGCAGACAATACTTGTGTGGGATCCTTTTGTGATTTGCCAAGTGGATTTTGGGTCCCATTTCCAAAAAAAAAGGGGCTAAAGGTCCTATTTCTTTCTTTAATCTTTCTCCTTAGTCAAAATTTTCTTCTCTTTCGTTTCTCTTTTTTTTTTTCGTTTAGTATGCTATATAAAATTTGCTAAATAATTTTTGTTATGTTTTTGGGCTGACAAATACCAAAAAAAAAATTTGAACATGAAATGCACTTTTGACATTATCAAAATAAAAATATAAATCAAATTAGAAAATAAATGTAAAAGAATTTGATTTTTATAAAGACAAACATCTGAATATGAACCAACAGTGCAGAAGGTTTTTTTATATATATATATATATATATAATTATAATTTTTAAATATTTATCTATATAGTTTATGTGAACCAAATTGGTGAATTGTTTACGGACAATTTAATAGTAAATAATAGAGTAAAATTTTTTATTATAATAAATCAATGTATGATCTTCTATAAGCGAACACAAAAATGAAAAAAAATAATCTAAATTCTCATATTTTCTATATATCATTTTATAAGATAAAAAAAATTAAAAAAAACATTTTATGAAATTAAGACACAAGATTTTAAAATACTAATTTTTGTAGTTTTACTTTCTTCAATTCCTTAAGACTCATCCAAAAAAATTAAATTTAAATTTTTCGACACACCCACTTTGGTTTTTCCTCAAATAAATGATGGGACAGAGGATGATGTTGTTTCTCGCTTAACTAGAAGTCTCGAGTTCAAACTTTGTGTATGAAAAATTCTTAGTAGGCACTAGGCAGTATATCTCTCCGAACAAAGCTCTATACAATACAAATGTGAAATAGTCGAATTTTAATTCAAATACCAAATACTAAATAAAAAAATAAAAAAATCATATAAAAATAAAATTATGTTAAAAGTTAACAAGTAGAAAAAAATGCAAGAAAGTGTTGTGAATAAAGAAAGAAAAAGTAGAAAAAAGGTTAAAAGTAGATGAGAAAAAGAAATGAAAGGAAGTGGAATGTAGTCCCATAACATACACTTGGCAGCCAAAAAAGCCCTCATACAATTGATAATACTTGCACCTCGCCGAGGATAAATTTTCTTAATGTAGCAAGTGGCGGACCTAGTTTTACATGTGCTATAACGTACCCATGTACTCTTTTCCTTTTTCAAGTTTTGAACCTTTTTTTTCCATCTGGATTCGTTACTCTTATTGAAGTTTTACTAAATATGAATTCGGTTTGAAAAGTCTCACGTTGAGGTAAAACGCTCCCTAGCAAAGGCGATTTCGTAGATATGAAAACTCAAATTCGTACCACTCCATCACAGCCTTTATTAGTAAATTTCCCTTTTCAGTACTTATATCATATGGGTCTTCTTTTGCCAAAATTGAAATTAAGCTTTAATAATAAAGCTTCTTCATTGCTCCATCAGTGCCCCTTCTTTTTTTTTTCTTTTCTTAAGAGTCAATCCCATTTTACCTCTAGTATTTAAGGGTCGCAAAACATTACCTTCTTCACACATTGACCGAAAACAATAACGTCTTCTGCAAAAACTTTTATGAGTTTTTTTTTTTGAATAATTTTTTTTCTTTTTCTTTGTAGAATTAAAATACAAAAATATAATATGTTTCGTTGAAAATAATGTACTGCTTTTAAAATACAAAAAAGGGGTCAAAAATATGTTTGAACTTTGCAAAATTGAACAACAATGTCCCCAATTAATAAATAATTTAAAACAAATATTTAAGTAATAGTATAAATAAATAATATGAAATGGTGGGAGTAATAACAAGTGCGGTATTGGGAATCCTCGAAATTCCAATGCTTTATTGTTTGCGAGACAACAATTCTTATACTGGTACTCTCACTAAAGCTCTAATTGAAATTTAGAATATGTTTGGATCGATTTATTTTAAATATTTTTTAATTTAAATAAATTTTAAATATTTTTATTATATTCAAATAAATTTTAATTTTTTTAAAAGTTTAAAATAAAATAAGTAGATAGCAAATTGTCATTTTTTCCATTACGGAAAATTGAAGAAAATAAAATTACCCAAGGTAATAATATATGCACAAGTGAAAGACCCAACACAATGATTTTGTAAGAGGCTTTATTCAATAACTCAATGAGTTTTGTATTTTTGTATAATGAATGTATCTCTCACTACACTGAAAATATGTAATAAGGCACCCCTATTTATAGGACTAACAATCAAAGTAAACTAGGACTAGGAAACTATAAAACTAACAAATCCTAATTAAACAATAAATAAGTAAATACCATAAATAACAAATCCTAAACTAGTAAGGAATCCTAAACTACTTAGGAATCCGATTCTTGGTTTATTTCCTATATAGCCTCCCTTAAACCAAGATCTTCAAATGTGACCATGCCCAGCATCTTCTTCAACTTTCTGAAATATGTAGCATCAACAAAATCGTGTGTGCCATCTTTAGTCAACTTCAATCTCTCTGCAGCAGAATTCAAGATCAATTTGACTTTCTTCTTGACTTTCTTCATATCTAATATTTTAACAATATCATCATCATATTTTTTTTCTTTTCTTGTATTCTTGAATAACTATTATTGCCATAAAATCGTCTGCTTCTCCAATTGATTTGAACTTGATCTTGCATGTCCATTCAACACCAGTTGATTGTGTATACAGTAGAGTAGGATCCTCTTCAAAACTTATAATTTCAAATAATGATTCAAAGTTGATTGTATCTTCACTATTCATAGTCATGCACTTTAATAGCGGATCTAAAACTTCAATTATTTTTGTTTCAATTTTGGGTAGATCATAAAAAACTTGCTTTTGGTGAACACTTTTGCTTCTTTTGTTACCAGCTTCATCTTCAAAAGCTTCAACTATTTTTTCTTGTGAGATAATAGTGAATGTTTCTATTTCTTTTTTATCAATAACTTCACTTTGTATAGACCAATCATGTCTATTACAAGTCTCATGGCGTAAATTACTAGCCTCTATCGAAGCAACATCAGTTTCCACAAGATTTTTCTGTTTAGTTGTTTTAGAAATTATTGACTCATTAGATTGACCATTATAGAAGTCATCTATGCAATTAAAGACATGTATACCACAATGAAAATTACCTTTATCTTCCCTTCCTTTCTCCACAATTTTTAAACTCTGATATTCTTCATATATTTCTGTCAAATTTGATGATTCTTCTTTTTCTTTTAATTGATCATCCTTTCTTTAGTCTTCTTCATTTATTTCTATCAGATATGATGACTCTTCTTTTTCTTTTGATTGATCATCTTTTCTTTGCAATACCTCATCTATCACATCTGTTAGTTGGTTATGATGCATCTCATATATCACCAATTCATCTTCTAGATCATCAAGTCTCTTAATATCTTTTCAACAAATTTAACTTCTTCTAATATTTCTCCATTGATCCTTATACCATTGACAATTTCTTTAATTCTTGTAAAAAAATCTTTGATTGTTTCTGTTGGTTTCATCTGAGCCAACTCAAATTGTTCTTGAAGTTTTTCTCTCTTCACGTCTGAAACACGTCGATATGTTTTTGTTAAATTGTCCAAGCCTCCTTTGCTGACGTATCATATAAAATTTTATTATATATACACAATTCGACCGTTCTATTAAGGTAAAACCATGCCTTATAATACAATTTTTTATTTTTCTCCAATTGTTTTGGAGCTTCACCAGTCAATGTTGTGCCCTCTGGGGCATCCACGAATCCAATATCAATAATGGACCATAGTCCAACAGTTTTGAAAAAAATCTTCATCTGTTGATACCAACTCTCAAAATTATTTTTTTCATCAAACACAAAAACGAGACATTCGGGTAAATATGGAATATCCATATTCTTTTGTATATGTTGGATCTCACACACGACTATTATAAGGATCTCACACAAGCTTTTATAAGGATCCCACACAAGTTTTTATAAAGATCTCACACAAGCTCTGATATCAATTTGAAGGAAATAAAATTACCCAAGGTAATAATATATGCACAAGTGAAAGACCGAACACAATGATTTTGTAAGAGGCTTTATTCAATAACTCAATGACTCTTGTATTTTTGTACCATGAATGTATCTCTCACTATATTGAAAATATATAATAAGACACCCCTATTTATAGGACTAACAATCAAAGTAAACTAGGACTAGGAAACTATAAAACTAACAAATCCTAATTAAACAATAATATTCGTCAGTACGACACACCGACATATCCAATGAAGAATTTTTTTCAAATGAATATTGTTAGACTCCTAATGTTTAACATGTTTAAATTAGAGGAACTTATCTAAATGACTATAGTTTAGAAGCTAATAAAGTTCAATAGTTATTATTAAGATAATTACTATTTGTAACTAACTTTTACTTGACTATCCAGATGTATTTACAAAATTTTAGTAGTTATTATTAGTTGTATTAGCTAGTATTAAGTTTAATTTGAACATATAAAGCTTAATGAAGTAATGATTATTTGTAAATAGCTCCTGGAAACAGTGATGTTGGAAAATTATTACTGCATTGAATTATTGGATCACCTCTTTGTTTTTCTGAGCAATTTTGCTGGCAAAGCTAGAAGGAAACAGGTACTTGTTCATATCAAATCGTATAACTTTATCATAGTTCAGTTATTTAATATAATGTGAAAATACAGCCTCAATTGTCGGCTATTCTACAAAGTGACAATATGTCAACTCATGTGCAATATTCTTTTGATTTATCACTACTCACCTTATTTCTGAGTTATTTTCAATGATTTTTGAAATCCTAAATGTTAAATCGATAAATCAATAACCAATAAACTCATATCTTAATGGTTCTATATAACTTGTATAAATGATGGAGCACCATATAGAGTTGTGTATTCAGATGAAATAAACACTCGAACATTTCCTTTCAAAAAATCTCTTCTCGACGGAACTGTTCCTCTAGGCAGGGGCGAATTCATAGGCTTTAATATGGAGTAAGTGAATTTATGGTGTGCTGACACATGCATTTTATTGAATGTTAAATTATATACCTAGAGGACTAAAGATCAAATCCGACTTAATACGTGTGTATGGATCCTCCATCGGTTTCATTCAAATGGTTAACTGTAGTATATGACAACTTTATATATATATATATATATTCATATCTTTTTTTACCTTATGATATGTAGGACGAGAAATTCATGAGACGCCAGATTATGCTTAGTGATCGTAACATGAAGCAGTTGGATATTATTCATAATTTGCAAAGGCTTGGTTCCTCTTAGCACTTTGAAGATGAAATATGCAGTATTCTAATTAATTTATTGGACAAAAATAGCAAAAGGGATCACTTATATGCTAAAGATCAACATTTCACAAGATCCGTTAGAGTATCTAGTTTTTCTCCCTCTCTCTATTTATTTTTATCCTTGTTGCTATTAGCATTCATCTAGTATTCAATTGACTAATTCAAATTTAAACTCACAGAAAATCTACTAAAAGGGAAGAGCATTTCTTGAATTATGATTTGCACCATTTCTTGAACGGAAAAGGGCCAAATATACCCTCAAACTATAGGAAAAGGTCTAAAAATACCTCTCATCCATCTATTTAGTTAAAAATATCCATCCACTCATCTTTTTGGCTCACTTTTGCTTTTAAAACTAACAGCCATTTCTTTATTTTATTTTTTTAAAATTGTTTATTTTGTGTTATTTTTTATTGGGTAAAATAAAAAATCTCACCCCACCAAAGTCGATGACATGGCAAAAAAGATGATCTAAAAATTACATATTAGCAAATTAAAAAAAAGGTTAAGATCTGGATAATGAGAAAAAATAAAGTGAATTGAAGATCCAACTAAGTACCAACTTTCCGATAACTAAAATAAAGGTTAGGAACTCTCACATTTTTTACTCACCTCGATAGATTTCTTAGATCTTGTTGGTGTGTTGCTTGCACAATGTTGAAATCCAACTTAGCAAGTTCTAGTAGAAGAGGATTAGCGTTTGGGATTTTCTCATAAATGTTAATGTACCACCTTGTCTCTACTCTCAACATCATGCAATGCAAAGGAAGTTCCAGGGCATGGCGCACTGTCCAATTCTCTTGATGTTCAGTACCATTTAAATTGTCCAAATAGTTCTTTAGATGTGACACTGCGATTGTATTGGCTGACTCCAATAATGTAAGGGTTTCAGATTCCATAGAGAGAAATGAAGCTTCATATAATTGTAACAATCCTTTTGTATCTTTACAAAGACTTTGCTTGAAGTTACCTTGCTCATCCTTGAAATCGTTAAGTATATCTATAGGGAAAAAAAAATGACTAGAAATATTATTGATCGAAAGATATATACAAATGGCCAAACAAATAAATTAGTACGTAATGGGAAAAAACAGAGAGCACGTTGAGAGATATGAATACCATGTTGTCTGAAGAGCCTAAACTTCAAGGCTGTAGAATATAATGAATTATCTGTACTACTAATTTGGTCATGTATGCTCCTCAATATTTGCATAATTTCATCCTTGAAGTGGTAACTTACTCCAAGTCTTTGTAAGTTATCAATCACCTCCAACTTTTGAAATTCTTGTTATCCCTCAACCATAACCATCAAATTCTTTTTCATTTCCTTCTTTAGTTCGTTAAAACGCTTCATATACTTATCTCCATACACAAGACATTTACAAATTATCTTTTGAATGATACATTATAAAATATAACGCGTGAGCTAGGATAATATGATATAAAAAAGAAATGTTGGTACGTACGTACTGCATAAGGATTGTGTAGGGAGTGAATAAATTGAAAATCCCACATGGTAGGCTTGTAATTCCCTGAACGCCTAATGGGATTTGATGAAAGATTAGTAGGTGGTTGAGTGCCACCGTGTGCGGTGGTAGAAAGGGAGGCTAGTGATGATGGTAGGCTGAATAAAGAGGAAAATTCAAGTGGAGATTTTCTGGAGATGGGCATAGGTATTAGCTTCCCCAGGAGAAAATCAATTTCATTATAAAGTTATTAAAATGAACAATCCCATCAATTAACTAAATCTCATGAGTTTGTTTCTTGTGAAATTGTTTTTTTAAATACGCCTCTTAAATTCAACTCTCATTCTCAGAAGAAGAAGAAAATTATGTTTCAGACGTTACGATCTAAAAGATATATAAACACAAAATGGATTAGAGAATTCTCTAATTTCCATTAGCTATATTTGAGTACTTGAAAACGAATTGCATATTTTGGATTATATTATATTTGGCGTTCTTGTATTTTAAAATCTCTAGACTTGTGAAAATTTTCTTACGTGTATTTCCTTTCATCACTGTGCATGTATATATACAAAGACAGAGAAACAAATTTTGAGGTTTATTGGTTAGTTCATGTATTTACTTCTTTATATTTTGAACCCTCAATGAAAATCTTGAGTCTGCCATTATCTGCTACAATTTTAATTATATAAACAAAAGTACGATGGAGGGGGACAAGAGCAAATACTTCCATGAGCATTTCATCTACTAATAAAATGTTTTAATTAGACATTTTCAATTCAAATTTTAGAAAAAACTTTTGCAGGCATGTTTTCATTCATCTATAATTGTTGTCTATTCGAGGTGACCATACGTTACTGAATATTGCCACCATTTTATTGATTCTGCTTCAGTGAATTTGTAAGTAGGATTATTTTCTTTTTGGATAGTTAAGTTGGTGCCCCAAAAAAAATTTAAAATAATAAAAATAAAAAATACATCAAAAAAAAAAAATTAAAACAAAAATAAAAGGAAGAAATTAAAAAGTAATCAACTTATAATTACCAGCATTTCACAGCCTCTCCCTGTGAATTGGAGAGTGTAATTACATCCTGCCAATTACACTTAATTACCTGCTGACCAGGTAATTATATGCCTAACCAAACATGACAAACAGTGTAATTACACCAATTACACCAAATCCGATTGTCAGGGTGAGCTTTCCAAATAGGCCCTTAAAGTAAGTTTGGTTGTCAAATTTGAGGGTGATTTGACTTATAATGTAGTACCATTTTTATGTGTCATGGGAGTAGATGGTGGTCCATCTAATGCTTAGACAATTTATTCATTAGGGGCCATGTCATTAAAAACAATGACTAAGGTAGATCATCAATTTTGAAACTATCATGGAAATTAATTACAATCATATTATTAAAATTTTCATCTTCAAGATTTTTGGTCCACAAGAATATATATAGGTTTAGTTTTCTTAGAAAATGTAAGTGTTAGGCATTTGATTTTTGAGAAATAGGAAACGCAAATATAGTTTATTGTCTTTTGGCTAAGTTTTAGGATTTATTTTAATGAGAGTTTCTGCACAATACTTATATTTTAAGAGGCCTTGCAATTTTTTGATGTTAGGTAGCTGCTTAGCCCTCAAAATGCCAAAGTATTTAATGTTTCTAAGTTATTTGTGCAACGTGTACACTTGTTAATGCTTTTCACGTGTTGTGGAAACAAATAAAAGCTTCCCTATACATAGATGTACGAAACTTTAAAGCCCGTTCTGCATTGATGTTGAGAGGTAAAAAATATTAATTTTGAGAAAAAAATATTTTTTTAATGTAAAATTAAGGTATTTGGCTAATCAGAAAATTGGTTTTAAATGGAAGTAGAAACAGTTTTTCGAAGAAATTAAAATTTTCAGCTTCTTAAAAAATCAGAACTAGAAAATTATTTTTTTCAACATCAAAATATCCCTGTCATATAATATTATCAAAATATCTCTTATATTTATTTATTTTTGTGATAAATTTTTTGTAGGTAGTGATTTAATTTGTGAATGATTTTTAAATTTATTTTGCTTGATATTATTAATTATATAATCATCATGTTAATATTATATTAATATTTAACTTATTTTTTTAAATTTATCTATGTATAATATTGATTGAAAATTTGAATATGTACATTTTAATTTGATAAAAATAAAAAATTAATTTAAAAATTTATAATACATATTTAAAATAATTTCTATTTATAAAATAATTTTAATATTAAAAATGCATTGAATTTTTTAAGAGATTAGTCAAAGCTTATCAAAAATATTTTTGAAATGAATTCGTCAAACATAAATGATTTTTTTTTCAAACGCACTTTTCTGAAAAATTATTTTTAAAAAATACTTATAAAAGTAAATAATTTATAGTAGTAATATCAAACAGGATCTTAATTAGACGTCCCACATTTCATCCATCAACAAATCATTTTGAAGTCTTAAATGTATTTCACGTGGATATATGATCATCTTCCTAGAAGACTCCGAACTCAAGCTGATTTTTTTTGTTAGTTAATTCGTATGTATATGAATTTGCCAGAAAATTTATATTTCTCTTATGTGAAATTATGTTCTTCTGGTTCTTGAGGTGACTAGCTCACCATGGTGTTATAATAAGGTAAATCCCCTCTTCTTTTTAAGTAAGTACGTAAATCAAATATCTTAAGAAAGTTGATGTGTTTCACCATATATTTGTTTTTATGGATTGAATAGTTAGCTTCGTATTACCCTGATAATCTAACCAATTGAAGCCCCTTAATCGATAAAATTTCTTGATATATGTACCAATAGAAAATAACATATATCCAATAAAAAGAATTTTCTTGAAAAGAAATACATAAAAAATGTAAAGCATTTTAGAATAACATAGGTAAAATCGGAAAGGTAGGGTTTTATGGGACTGAAATTGTGATGGGCTCAAAGAATAATTGGAAAATGAGATGTTTAATGTGAGAATTTTGAATCCCATGGCCATCTCCATGCTGGTAAATTGTCTGTCCAGTTCTTGCACCATTTACTGCACATCTAATGAATGTTTCGGAAAATAATGAATTATCCCGTTGAGCTGTGTTCATCAGTTTCCATGTCTCCTTTATCATAAAATTGATGTGTTTTCTTGCATCTTCTTCCGAAATACCCTTCTCATTCATGTAACATTGAATTGACTTGGGAACGTCACCAGTTTCCATTTCACTCTGAAGTAAGAGGAACATGAGTTGTATACCCTAGTAATGTTTATTTATAACTTTTAACGAGACATATATATAATAAGTAGTGTTAAAAGATATGCATACCGAGGATGTCCCTAAATGATCAGTGAGACGAATAATTGTGGCAGACCATCGAATAATGTCAGGATAATTGGTTAAGGATTCCAAGACCTCTTTGGTAATTGAATTTGTGACAAGGAACAATGTATGGACTAATACCAATGGTGCTGCGATTGAGATCCATCCATTATCCGTGTATTCTTCCAGACTTGGCTTATATCCACTGTGGTACCATCTTGCTTCTCGTAAGTACGATTTACACAAATCTGCCCACTAATTTAATAGAAACATGTCTCAAATATATAGAAATGAAAACTAAAGAGAGATTCAAATTAAAGTAGAGCTAAGTATTTTTACTGATTTTTTTAGGTAAGGAATGATGTTGACCCGTTGCTCTTTGAGAACTTCGTACGCAATTTCAGTAATATTGTTGAAGAGTGAAAGGTAACATACTTTCATATAATCTGGAAGTTGATCCGTTGCTCTTACATCCATTCTGAATGTACGTAATCATAAAACTTTACAGCAATTGTATTAATCTTTATTTACTAGTGAAAGAGATTTTACGATTAATATTCGATCTCTTGGTAAAGGTTAGAAGTTACAGACCTTTCAACAGCATGAGTGAAGAGTTCCAATTCATCAAGAGTGCCATAAACATCATAAATATCATCTATGATTGAAAAAAAAGCAACGACCTTTGTCAACATTATTCGGCAGTATTCGTTCGTTTGAGGTTCAAACATCATGCCACCAATCCATAAGAAAGCTTCCACAATTCTATCCCTTGTAATTGGCAATTTTTCTACAAGGCATGACTTCTTCCACCACCTTAATCACATGAAAATTAATGCTTCAGATGTACTGTATATATGTAGTAAATGTTGAAGAATGAAAAAGTCTCACGTCGGTGGTTAATGAGATAGGTTATCTCCTATAAAGCTTTAGACAATCCTCCCCTGGCCATTTGAACTACTTTTAGAGTTTGAGTTAGGCCCAAAGCCTAATTTTGCGGTAATGGACATGAATTTGGTGATATCTTTGAAAAGAGATATTTAAAAACTGATGTATATTTGGACATGAATATATTTAACTTGAAGAAATATTGAAGTTTTGTGGAGGAAAAAAAACACTTGAAAAGTAGTTAGAACTAGTTTTTCAAACTCAACTTTAACTTGATGTGATGTGATGTGTTTTGGGGGGAAAAGGTTGGAAATAAAAGGTATTTTCAAACAAGATCATAGTATTCTTCTTCCACTTACTTACAAGTAGTACTCCCTCTTTTAAAAACGAATATTTTACTTTCTTTTTTAGCCTGTTTTAAAAGGAATCTTTTTTTTGGCAACATTCTAATTTTAATTTTTCACGTGGCAAGTTTAAAGCCAAAAGATTAAGAGAAAATGGCCAAATACCCCCCTAATCTATAGTCGAATTCTCAATTACACACTTATATTTTACGGGGGTCCTATTACCCCTTTGGACTATTTTAAAGCGGAATATATACAACCCTAAAACTAGACAGCCAGATCCTTTCCATGTAGTGTGCAGCAAGCGCTGCCAGTTGTCAAATATCGGATATATCCAAAAAAAAA